>CM036624.1:3426561-5926561 GCA_020746105.1 Trogon surrucura
GAGCTTCTAACGGCACGAATTCTAGCTGGAGGTCAGTAGCGAGCACTGGTGGGACCACACCTGGAGTACTATGTCCAGTTCTGGGCCCCTCATGCACAGATGTGCTGGGGAGAGTCCAGCGAAGGCGCGCTAACCATCAGGAGCATCTCTACTGTGAGGAAAGGCTGAGAGCACAGGGAACGCCCAGCCTAGGAAAGAGGAGGAATCTCATCAACATGTACGAGTACCTGAAAGGAGGCTGCTGAAAGAGAGAGACGGGCTCTCTCCAGTGGTGCCCAGTGACAGGACAAGAGGCAATGGGCACAGACTGAAACGTGGGAGCTTTCACCCAAACAATCGGGAAACACTTTCACTGTGAGGGCGACTGAGCCGGGTCACTCAGGGAGGCTGGGGAATGTCTCGCCTTGAAGATACTCAAAAGCAGTCTGGACATGGTTCTGGGAAACCTGCTCTAGGAGACCGTGCTTGAGAAGGGGGGCCGAATTACTTCCTAAAAATGTCAAAAGGCAATATCCTAATATTATCTCCTATCAGATAATCTTTATCCTGTGTTTCACACCATCAACAAAAACACAAAACATGAAATTTCTCACGCACCTTCTTTTCAATCAAACTACAGCTGCTCCGAATTTCTCTTGCCTGGTTTCAACAGGTAATGACACTAATTCATATATTATCACCGTCAGGAGGTGTAAGAAAAAGTCAGAGGTAACAGTCTGAAATAAATACACTATTTCTGGTACAATTTTGAAACAGTGTTTAAATGCTCACCATTTCTCAGGAGTACAACTGCCTGCATCTTTGCTTCCTACTCCCACTCCAACTCCAACCCCTCAAAGTCAGGGAAGCAAGAGGAGGTAAAAATTAAAAGTAATTCTTTCCTATTAAATATAGGACTGATATACAACTAATGTCAAGATCAACAGACCACATTCTATGTTTACAGCTTCTTTGTCCGTACAAGAAAAACTGTTTTCTAATTTCTTTTTCTACTTCAGAAACGATAGCATCCGCTCCTGAGTAATTGCTCTTATAAACAGAATAAAAGAAGACAAAGTACCTGTGGCTGAAATGGTGGAGCAGTGGGTCCCTGCATGCCTTGCGACTGTTCATCCATTCTATCACGTAAAAGCGTCCCTTATGTCCTGAAAAGGGAAATACAGTCATTACGCTGCAATTCAATCTGTACTTCTGACCAACGAACACCAGTGGAAGAACTGAAGAATTAATTTCCTCATTCTCACGCTTCAGTTTACGAACATATAACTATTCCAGCCCCGCACTGTTTTGGGAAGAGTTTGCTTATATTTAGCTGTTCTATGAAAACAAAATAAACCAGTGTATACATCTAAACTTACTAAGAGATTTGCATTCAACTACTAGAAGCAGATGAATGGCTCTGTCTGATAAAAGCTGCATCACCCCGTTATTCTTCAACCACTTGTTGTAACTCCACAGATGTCTGCTGGCCAGTACCTTTAGTTCCCGGGTTGCCCAGAGGTCTAACAGATCAGCGTAAGAGTTGCAACCGCTGCCTGCATACTGTCATTTGTCTGTAGATTTTAGGGGGTATGCAACAGCAGTTCCACCTCAACAGAAAAAAAAGCTAAACCCACACACTCCTTACATTCCAATAAGCTACCTAAGAAGGCTTTGAGATACCGCATTAGGGGCACAGCTTCCATTCCCAACTACAACCCTCTCGCATCCCAGCAGTAAGATGGGAGGGAAGACGCTCGCCAAGTTCCAAAGACAGAGACATAAGGCTCCGACCAATAACGAGAGCTGCAAAACACGTTGAAACAGTATTAGAAAGGAGACACGAAACTGCAAATGCTCACAAGGCTTTTTTTCTCAGCGAAACAAATCCTTTCTCCAGCTACACGGCGTTTTGCGGAGGCAGAGCAGGTGCAGCTCCCAGTTTTACCGGCGCCTAGGAAGGCAAGCACTGTTCAGACGAAGACAACAGAACGCTCCCTGCCAGGTTCAGGTGCAAACAATGAAATACAAAAAGGGAGGTGAGCCCTGAACAACACTTTGATCACAGTGTCTCTGCCTATCACCTGGTCAAGCCTGCCAGGGCCTTCAGAGGAACAAGAGTCACGTGTCCAACTGAAAAATAACCCTTGCTTTTCAATTTATTTACTTATTTCCTGCTCCAAATCCTGGAAGTTCTAGATATGCTTTGACATAAAACACTTTTCCAACACTTCTTAACCTTCAACATTACGAAATTTCCTACAATAAACTTATTCTGATAAATCTATATACTTCAAATACTGCCAACGTCCTTCTGTACACAAAGCTACTTATATTTCGCAAACCTCTCCTTAGAATAAGTATGCAAAATTTTTGCATTTAAGTTCAGCATGCAATGTCATCTCTATTAAAACACACACAAAATAAACCTTCCCACTCATTTCTTAAAAACATCAGAAATAACAGAAAGTGGCAAGCCTTAGCAGTGTTTTTTCAATGCCCACTACAAAATATTTAAGAAACCATAACAAATAACTTGCGTTCATGGTACTGTTGCCATTTTTTCCACATTATTGTGGTAACACAATACTTATAATGCCGAGGTTGTGAGTTCGTGCCTCACCTGGAGCACAAAGCTTTTATGGCTTTGCCAAGGGGAAGTCATGTTTGACCAACCTGATAGCCTTTTACGAAGACATAACTAGGTGGATGGATGGTGGCCATGCAGTGGACGTGGTCTACCTGGACATCAGCAAGGCCTTTGACACCGTCTCCCACAGCATCCTCATAGGTAAACTGAGGAAGTGTGGTCTGGATGACCAAGTAGTGAGGTGGGTCGAGAACTGGTTGAAGGGAAGAAGCCAGAGGGTTGTGGTCAATGGGGCCGAGTCTGGCTGGATGCCTGTGTCTAGTGGGGTTCCTCAGGGGTCAGTGCTTGGGCCGGTGCTGTTTAATATATTCATCAACGATCTGGATGAGGGATTAGAGAATGTTGTCAGCAAGTTTGCTGATGATACGAAGTTGGGGGGAGTGGTTGACACACCAGAAGGCTGTGCAGCCATTCAGAGAGACCTGGACAGGCTGGAGGGCTGGGCGGGGAGAAATCTGATGAAGTTTAATAAGGGCAAGTGTAGAGTTTTGCACTTGGGAAAAAATAACCCCATGTGCCAATATAGGTTGGGGACTGCCCTGCTGGAGAGCAGTGCAGGGGAAAGGGACCTGGGGGTTCTAGTGGACAGCAGGATGACCATGAGCCAGCAGTGTGCCCTCGTGGCCAAGAAGGCCAATGGCATCCTGGGGTGTATTAGAAGGGGAGTAGCAAGTAGGTCAAGAGAGGTCCTCCTGCCCCTCTACTCTGCCCTGGTGAGGCCGCATCTGGAATATTGTGTCCAGTTCTGGGCCCCTCAGTTCAAGAAGGACAGGGAGCTGCTTGAGAGAGTCCAGCGTAGAGCCACAAAGATGGTGAAGGGAGTGGAGCATCTCCCTTATGAGGAAAGGCTGAAGGAGCTGGATCTCTTTAGCTTGGAGAAGAGGAGGCTGAGGGGTGACCTCATCAATGTTTATAAATATGTCAAGGGGGAATGTCAGGAGGATGGAGCCAGGCTCTTTTCAGCGGCGTCCACTGACAGGACAAGGGGCAATGGGTGGAAGCTGGAACACAGGAGGTTCCAGAAAAATATGAGGAAAAACTTTTTCACTGTGAGGGTGACTGAGCACTGGAACAGGCTGCCTAGGGAAGTTGTGGAATCTCCATCTCTTGAGACATTCAAAACCCGCCTGGACGCGTTCCTGTGCGCTCTAGTGTAGGTGATCCTGCTCTGGCAGGGGGGTTGGACTAGATGATCTTTGAGGTCCCTTCCAACCTTTAACATTCTGTGATTCTGTGATTCTGTGAACACACTAAGAGAAAACAATCACAAGGCAGACAAAGTTTCTTGATATACTGCCCCAGTGTACTAACACAGCGGACTGGGTACACAACACAATCTGTGAGGGATCTGCTCTCACCTCCCCCTTTAAAGCACTCGCCCCATGTCGTTCCGGCACCATCAGCTATTCCAGGACCAGACCACAGCCATTCTCCGGGGTGACCAAGGGTCCCCTCGGCTCTGCTTTCGCACCCTTAGCAACCCTGTATAAATCAAGCAGCTTGGGACTTTCTGCATCCTTGTCCGAGCATTAGCTCTAATTAATCCAAAGATAATGATCTGAAAAAAGAAATTTCAAGCAGGTCAAGAGGGGAATAAATTAAAAAAGTCAATTGTCAAACTGAAGTAAGAGGCAGAGGAGGTAGAAATTGTAAAGATTTCTAAGATTGTCAGAATGAGCATGATGAGAAAGGGGAGAAACTTCTTCTCAGTAAGGGTGACGGAGCACTGGAACGGGCTGCCCAGGGAGGTTGTGGAGTCTCCTTCTCTGGAGACATTCAAGACTCGCCTGGACACATTCCTATGTAGCATTATCGAGGCGTTCCTGCTCTGGCAGGGGGATTGGACTTGATGATCTTTCGAGGTCCCTTCCAATCCTGAACATTCTGTGATTCTGTGATACCTAGCCAAGCAATCTTTTAGCCAGCCCGAGGACACCGATATTGATGCTTCCTGCAAGTTCCGTAACATCTCCCACACAACCTCCCTACCAAGGCGAGAAACCGTAACACCACAGCACTGAAAATGAAGCTGTTGTCACAAAACTGCACCTAAATTCTCCAGTTAGGCTCACCGGGGTTTATGCAGTTGTAACAAATTCGGGGTGAGGAATGCGTGGCAATCTTAAGGAATCTTCTGCTGATTTCTTGCTGTAGAGATCTTTCTGTCACTGCCGAGAAGCCAAGAATTCTTTCGCAAAGTACCATTTTGGAAGAATTATAATCTTTTCAACAGCATCGATATTCCTACTGAGTTTCCCAGTGCATTTTAACAGTATGTTTACTAATACATCAACCACATAATGCACCAATCGATAAAGCCTATGGGTGCAAACACTCATTTAGAAATCCTTGGGGAAAAGGAGTAAATGCAAACCCCTTTTTCTTCTATTGCAAATATTTATCCGAGATTAATGAAATCTAAGCCGAGATGCTGAAGTGATGCACGTTGATTCAGGAACTCGACAACCCATTCATCTCATCTGAACAGTCAGAGGCATTATGGAAGCGTTTGGCAATTTCTGTGTGTTCTGGCAATTGGGTTTTTTTTTTAATTTGGGGAAAGAGTAGAAAGGGGAGAAATCCTATCATTACCACTGCAGTGACTCTGTCCTCTGTGGTTTTATAACACAAGCAAGCAAACTAAAGAGGTAACAAATGTTCTGCCATAAGAAGCATGGAAGACATGCTAACTTGCGGATTTATTGCTGCTTTTGCAGAGGAAAGGCAAAGATCGGTGTTTTCCCTCCATATACAGAAGTTTTCACATTTTTAACTTGTTTTTGTGTTTGAAGACCACATGATAGATTCACATTAGAGTCATTTGGCATTCTGATGATAGGAAATGCCGTGGGTGCAAAAGAATGCCAAGTATGGATGAATTTTTTGTAGTGTTTGTCAACATAGACAAGAATTAGATGTTGCTGCTTGAAGACTGTTTTCACAATGAGACACGCCTTTCACCTCGCCAATAAACTCCAGAGGTCAAAACACAGTGGTATAATATTTAGCAGACTCAAAGGTAGGCAATAATTATTACTCTTCCAGAGATGGTTTTCAAATTCTAACTTACTGTGTAAAGACATGAAGAATACTGCCCAAGAGTCATCGCTGGTTTAAAACTGAAAAGCAAATGCAAAATACATCTAAATGTGACATGTCTGTCACCTCTTCAAATGAGAAATACGACGACCTTCCTCTGCAAATCTGTCCCCATGGTCTACACTGGGTCATGGAAAACAAGAGATGAAGCGAGAGGTGAGGCAGGTATATCACCACCACCACCACCCAAAACTTCCAAAGTGCCAAACATAACTGATGTCTTTAAGCACTCTCACACTGATCATGCAGGAGGAAAGGACTCCTTTGCCTTCGTCGCACCATTGGCAAAGACAGGAACAATAAAAGACTCTCCAAATCATTTATTTTGCAAAGATGACTTGGATCATTTTGAAAATGAAAACCACTTGCCATCTGACCAACCTGTACACAGTCATGATCACAGGAACACAAAAACACTAAATCCTACACTCTAGTTACGGTTGCTAACACTTCGTAGGTGTGAAAAGACTTTGGGTTACCTACTAATATTTTAAATCTTTGTCTTTTTCAGTTGATCAGAACAGTAGGTGGCACCTACATATAAAGGATGGGGACACAAAAACACCACACCATTTTCCACTTGAAATTGCAATTGCACAGTAACTGCTCTATTTACTCCACACACCGAGTCCACAAGACAGCAAAAGGAAGCCAAGTCCTCACCAGTAAGTTAGACTATCAAACCGCGAATAACACCTTTTTCCTTCCTTCATACACAGGCTTCACCGTCCTTACTCGCTTCCTTCGCGGCCACGTGTGAGCACTCTCAAGATATCTGCTCTGACATCCGACGACCACGCAAAGATAAAAGCAGCCCAAAGGGCAAGGGCACATTCCTACAGCCCAACAGAAGCTCCCGTCCCACAGGCAGGACTCAGCTTGCCAGGTGGTTTCCACCAGCCTGCTAAAGGAGAGCTGGGACTACCCACGACTCCAAGTGAAATGGATGGAAAGTTCATGTAGAAAAAATGACCTACTCCTGGAGCAGGAATTATATTCTAGTGAAAGGTCAGTGTTGAGCCGTATTTTGAAATAACATTTCTAAAGTGAAAAAGGAAAAAAAAAAATAAATCCTGGGAAAAACTTGAAACTGTGTGACTTTAAGCCCTGCTTTATAAACATGATCAAATTATTTCAAGAGAAAAAGCTTAAACGCACTGCATGATCACATCAAACATGCATTTTAAACACTAGTTTCATAGCTCAAAGTCCATAAACCATTCACATCGAAACACATTCCACAGTATTCAGGCAATAATGCTATTACAGATGGCAGCTCTACAACAACAACAAAAATACAATGCTTTCCTAGAGAAAACATCATTTATAGTCTCAAAGATACCCAGTTTCCAATAGCTACTGTACACTTACTTGATGTTGATTATTGAATGCCCCCACTTAAGATCCAAAATTAAAAAAGAAGAAACAGCTATGCTTTAAAACAAGAGGTATATACTCAAAAAAATACTCAGTGTTGCAGTTCTGCTGAGAACCTGAAAATCTTGGTCCTTCTTCCTGCAGAATATAGCTGCATCTACTCCACGTAATTGCTAACGCAGAGAAACATGAAGTTAGGCTGTTCACAAAGTGCTGAGCAGGCACGCAGTCACTCTGGTTGCTGTTCACAAGCGATGGAATGTACTATGTTTACTTCTGGATTATACCGTCAATTAAGGTGGGTATTTTTAGCTTTTACTATAACCATCACTTCAGTCAGGTTAGAGCTGAGGCCCTCCAGAAACAACTATCCATTTAACACCCTACATACTCCTTACTTTTTGTTGTCAAGTTACATTCTTCACTACCTAACATGGATTTAAAATGACGAATTTTAGGTCTTTACTAATTAAATTTGAAGATAAGGATCATCTTCAGGCGAGCAAAAAAACACAAACATGTATTATAGCTTCCATATAAGCACACAAGCTAAAGGAATATTCCTCTTTGCTTATATCACATGCTGACTCTCAGCTACCCAAAAGCACAATTTAAACCTCGGTGGCACATTCAAATAGTCACTCGGGTTGAAAGCTAAAAGAAATATGCTCCAAAAACTAATTTTTAAACTGATTTTAAAAGCAGAGGCTCAGGACACACCCAGGGAAGATCCTAGAAGAAAGGTGAAAACATCGGCAGCTGTAAACCGAGCATCCCAACTTGATCATTCACGTGACATTAAGTGACAGGACAGCTATGAGTTTTCCAAAGAAACTGGAAGTCAAAAAGTCATGTCCATAAAGCAAACCAACTTGGAAACTAAATCTATCATAATTCTTTAACATCAAACCACATTTTTTTCCTGTTGCTCTGCATAAACCATTTAACAGGAGAAACACATGCATTTTGATGTCGTAATAGCAACTTTTGACTTGCAAAGTGAAAGTCACTTCGGTTGCATAGATCCTATTTTTAGCATATTCCTAAAGACCAGAAGATACTCAGAAAACAGCCCACATACGGTACACGTTCAAAGCCTTTTACTCACTTCCTGTATCTGAATATCTCCAAAAAGCACCAAAAAAAAAGAATAATCTCCAAAAAGCACAAGAAAACCAACACCCCTGGCAGTTTACTTAAGTCTGCTCTCCCAGTTCAGACTGGTTTTGCTGCAGTTTCCCTCCCACACCAGATAGTAACTGGGCTGTAGTTTAAGTGCTAAAATCCATTTTCAGAAGTTACTCATTCACCTCTATATCAGCATTCCAAATGCAGTATTTCATATGGTTATATTTAACCCCAGTGGCAAGAGATTCTAACTGGAAAAAAAAAAAAAAAAGAAATTGTCAAATAATAGGAATGACAGCACAGCACATACAGTGTCCTCTCAGTAATTCCTGACTAAGACCATTAAAAGGAAATTTGTTAATCACAAATTACAAGAAACATACATCCACAAGGTAACATTCTCCAAGTATCACAGTGAATTACCTTACTTATAGCATACCGCAATGTTGCCACCTATTTAAGTATTCACGCATTCAGTGAACAAATACTTGGTACACGCCAAATAATTATCACACTAGGTTGTTTTTCTGACTCCATGTGTAGCTAACTTAGACGTATGCATTGATAAAGCAAAACGCATTTAGGTTGACACTCACTTGAACTCTGCCAAGACAATGAAGATGTTAACTGGCAAGGGATGAAACAAACTTAAGACTGGAACACCAAGTTAATAATTAGTGCAGTAAAATGTCAGTTATTTCGATTAGTATGCATATATATATATACATACATATTATATATACACATAATATATAAATATGCACATATATATACACACACATGCGTGTAGGCATATTTGTAGTTTGTTTATATACTCGTGTGTACACACAATATTTACTATTAGCTGACAGTGGTAAAAATGAAGTGTTTCATACTGCCAAGAAAAAAAAAGTAGTCTAAAATGTAAAAAATACATACTCGTAAAATTCTCTGCAGAAGCAGAGAAAAGCTGCATTTGTAACTTTCAAAGCACTAAAAGTAAATGAATAGTATTTCACGTATAGAAGTAGGATTAGCCTTAATTTTAGACACAATTTCTAAAAGCCTTCAATTTTTCCATACACTGCCAGATCAATACTCCCTCCAGGATACCAGGACGCTCCTCCTCTCTGTAGGAACAGTCTTGAATACGGACAACATGAACTGTCAGCACCTGTCAATATACAAGGTCTATCTACAAGGAAACAACCAATACACAATTTTTGAACAAGCTTATGTCCAAATTCCCTACTCGTGGGCGGTCCAGAGAAAGCAGCCAAAATACACACATAGTTAAACTGGGCTAAGAATGGGGTTTAGCAAGAGCAGATGCAACCACACACAAATAAAATCTACTTACATTAAAGTAAGGAAATGCACCGAGTTCATATGAAATGTTCTCGTGCACTCCTGCTTTACCAGGCATATTTTCACTCCAAGCCTGAAAACACACACGCCAGTGACTGTCCTTCCCCAACTCCCAAGCATTCGCTCTCTGTCAGTGCTGTCTAACTAAAAGACCAAAGTCCGGGCTCTCGTGGTTCACAAGTCCACTTCCCTTCCTCTTCATTCATTTGCACAACTTAAGAAGTTAAATTCTGTTTACTTCTCCCTCTCCATTTCAACCATGTCGCTCAGGCAGATGGCTTATCTCGCTCCCAAAGGGCTGTACGTGCCCTGGCTTGCCTTTTTTTGAACTGATTGTTATTTTACACCAACCGAAGAAACAGGAACTAAAAGCGCTTGGGCAGCAGACTTCTACATTTCTCATTTAACTTCTGTTCACCTGGAAAGAAATTTGATAACCCATTTCTTCATACCGAATAGCCAGTTACAAAGGACACAGATGGATCACGATCACGGCACGGTTTTGCAGAGAACAAAGTATTGTAACTAACCATAACCATGTATTGTATCTAACCACGACATATTGTCAAATTACATCTCTAACAGGAAATTATACCAGCCAATCTAACAGCTCAGTGACACCAAAGGTCTTGCTTTCTCCCCCATTCTCTGCCACATGATCCTGCGTAGCCACCTTGAACTCTCTGGACCTCCTATGGAGCTGATTTAATTCCCTAACGCAGCCGGGTTTGTTCTGCGAGCAGCGAGTTGGATCGGTGCGTAAGGAGATCTGCTGAGAGCCAGAGACAAAACAAGCAGGGGAAGTTCAGGGATGGGAGACGGAGGAAGGGGACTGCAGAAGAAACAGAACATCTCCTGTCTGGCAACAGCACGCTAGTACATCAGCTCACTCCTTTTCGTTTTACTTCATCCTTAGGTAAGGGTGTTAACAAGTATTTAAACTCAAAATAGCTGGGACAGGAAGGCAAAAGCCAGCACAGGGAGAAGGCAATCTATTCAACACTAAGGCAAGAGTTTTGCTAACAAAATACTGCACGGGAAAGTAGAAACAGGAAACAAAAACAAATGGAAGGAGAATAAACCAGCATAACAAGTCAAACTGGGGGGGGGGGGAAGGCAAGCAAAGCTTTCCAGAGAGAGGAAGCTAAGATGATTTGGAACCTCTTACAATGCCAAAACCTCTCAACTCCAGCATACAGAGAGGGAGGAGACCTTTCCCTAACAAAGGGACAGTGTTAAATGTGTCTGCAAAAATAAATTATGCATAAAGAGATGCTGAAGAGACTTACTAAAAGTGCAAACAGCTTAACTTCACACAGGAGTAAAAAAATATGCAATAGAAATTAAAAGGCTGGAAGCACTGTCAGATAAACCTGCTACTGCTAGGCACAGGGGGAAAACAAACAAAAAAAAACCCCACACTTTGAAAGGCTGGGTGCCTACAACTGTGCCATCCACAGCTGGCTGGTGAAGTAGAACACACTTAATAAATTCCACATAATCCTTAAAGAAATGTCTATGGTCTTAGAAACCAGTGCAAGACAACACCTTGTGCTATATCATACTGCAGGCGTTAGATGCACATTTATAAACTAAAGGAAACATACCCACAGTGTGTGTGTACGTATACACAGAGTTTAAAATCTGTGCTACCCCAGAGATGACACAATGAATGAAGCACTGTACAGCATGAGCAAAGAAACGCCAGCCACATTTAAGAGGCTTCCTAGGATCCTCTGACTTGCATTACCTTTGAATCCCGAAGCCACGCACGAGAGCAGTGAGTAATCCAGGATCCCTGGGTCCAGAAGCAAAGCAGCTAGCAGCCAGCACGCTCGCTTCAGAAGCAGGCCAACGCTCAAGTTCACAGCTGTTTCCACGCTTTACATTAAACATGCAAGATCCGTTCCTGGTCCTGGAGTATCCTCAATGACTAGCTGCACACCGAGTGCTCTGTTTGCAGGCTGCTCCCCTTCTGAAGCCCTACTTATCTCCACAAACTTCGCAAGCAGCCCACGTACCTACCGCACAGTTCTGAATTTCAGTCAGGGCAAGTACTGGAAGTTCACTGCTGCAAAGACAACTCCTTTTTTGGATCTGCTCTCAGATGAGGATGAAAAGTGTACAGAAGAAGGGCCTCTACAGGACAGAATGCTACGCATTTTCCCATCGCAAGTTCCTACTTATTTTAGAATTAACCTGAAGTTCACCTGTGATATTTTTGCCTTCTAGCTTTCCATGAATCGGTAAGTTTGTAAACTTTATACGCTAACCGCAGAAGATTAAAATAAACTGAAAAAGCGCAGTTCATCCACACTCGGCAGCACCGAACTCAAACCTCTCCCAAAGACTTTGGCAAGCATCTCATCTGCAAGCTTTACACATAACTCTGTGACATTGTAAAGTAATTAATCTCGTCCGACGCAGATCTAACTACTAAATGAGAGCAATACCTTAATTATAAATCATTTCGAGCAGATTAAAGCAGAGAAGCTTGAATGCAAAGTCCCAAATGCCAGATGATGCAAATACTCTATTTACTTTGTCCCCTACAACCAACAGCCGAGAAGTCACTATCACAAGATTAACTATGTGCAGCTGGGTTTTAACATGACTGCTCACAGTATTTTCTTACTAACTCCCTTTTTTAATGCCTCTTTTACAATTTTATAAGAAATCCCCTTACATAAGCACGCATTCTGTTTGCCCAACAGGGAATAATGGCACTTGAAATACACTGAGTGTTTTCTAGCTACAGAAATCACAACTGAATCAGAGTTACAATTCATATCCCAAAGACAAACGCACAGGATTATGTTCACCGGAGAAGCAACTCGTTTTAACAGCGTTGCTTCTCCTCAGATTTAACAATTAACCTGACATGAAGAATCCTTATTCGCTTACTAAAAAGGAAACAGGTAGTGACGTTGTACTTCACTTTAGGGCTGAGCTCCTTCCCACGTGTGGCTGGGTGGGTCAAATGGAGATAAACAGACAAAAATCAGTGCTCTAAAGGCTGCCCTTACCACCACTTGCGTATTTTAGCCAGTTGTTTTCCTCTCTGCTGCAAAGCACGTAGAACTTAGCTAAACCAAACAGGTTTGCTGAAAATCAGTAAATTAACTCCTATGACTACCTATTAACCTGCACACGACAATCCCCACTCACCCTGCGCACCATTGCTAAGCACTCTCCTTAGGAATCACGAGGGATTTTTGGGTAAGCCCCAAATCATAAAAAAAAAAAAGAAGAAGCTCTCAGAGGTGAAGAAGTTATTGCAGTTTAACTTTTCCCAGGAGGTTTTCCAAGGTAACGTGAACTCATCCATTCAGCACAGACGTTTGGAACGATGTCAAACTTCAGAAGGCAACAAGGCATCCAGGGCCATACAACTGAACATAGGGCTTGTGTAAATACAGGATATTATGCTAAGCTTATTAAACTGGGGGGGGGGGGGGGGGGTGGTGTTTGCATGCATAAACAAATTGTCTCACTAAATTGTCTCTGCGGATAAATATACCGGACTGGTTATGTTTTATGCAACTGAGCTCAACTCCGTGGCACAAAACAGAAAGGTAGGGGTGGGCTATGTGGCTCTACCTGACAATTCAGAAGACACTACACATAATAGTAAAACGAGCAGCTCACTTCTTGTACTGTCTTTCATTCCAGTTTCTCACAGGCCTTCAGATCAACTCTAAAGATTTATTTTCTTACTTGGAAACAGAAGTTTCTATGGCAGGGATGGGATTCTACTTGTCTAATTCTCACAGATCCTGGAAGACACTGAGAAGTCAATTACAAAAAAATACTTTCAGTTGGACAGAATTCCTTGATTTGTTCTCAAATTATTTTTTTTACTCCAATGCCCAACTGGTGTGTTGAATACAAGATATCTATGCCAAAGGCAGTATCTCTAGCCTTATGATGAGAATCTGTGAGTGTGCTTTGAGAAGTCATCTACCCAAACATCAGATATTTATAAATACCTTCATGTTTTCAAATTAAAGAACGAGTGTTAATATATTCTTTCTTCTAGTACCAAAAAAGGAAAAAAAAAACCCAAACAAACAAACCTTGAGGGGCTTCAGCTCTTAAAGCTGTTGAATGTTTCTTGTAAGTTTCTTTCTTTAGACAATACAAGAGAGTTTTCCTTTCTCTGCCTACATTTTCCATCGCCTGTGAACTAACGACTGTTTTCTACTGCATTTTACCTCTCTCAAGACAGCTCGAGTCCAAAATTTCATATACAGGTATTTCTACAGTGCTGCAACACTGAACTGTCTCCTAGAAAGCCTTGAAATTAAATTTTAAACTTCATTCTCCCTGATTTAGCAGAGCTGCAAATACCCACGTGACATCTCATCTTCCAAGGCGTCTACACATGAAGGTATCATTCACTGTAATTTCTGCATCTCAAACTTGTAATGTAACTTTATAGAGAAAACATAGCCAGTACATTTAGCAAAATTGCTATGGGTGTGTGACCTTTCCCAAGAAGGAATGCTGTCACTGCAACCTGAGAAAACGGTGCTGTCACCTCAAAGGTGACTAAAGAAAAGGTTACCATTCAGTTGGTGCAAAAAGCAAAAAGAAATAATTAAGAAACAGTTGTTTTGCAATACCAGGACTCAAATATTTGTGTGATTCAATGCACACAGCCCTCACCTTTTATCGGAGGCAGGTTTAACACCTCAGGTAGGTTTAATACGCAAGAAGTGATGCTCCTCCCGAAACAAAGCACCCAAGGAACAACATCCTGAACTCCTGAAGCCTCCAGCCAAGCAGGCGCAGTTTGTCTGCATGGGCATAACGCGGCATTCGGGAGCAGGACTGCTATAACCGAGTCAGGATGCTACGTAAGGCGGACAGAGAAGCTTGGCAGGGCTTGGGGGGGCAGCAATTAAGAGAAAGAGCCCATCAGACAGAGGATGCCGCTTCCAGGGCTTGCCAGGCCCCAGCTCCCCACAGCCCCGTTCGGGCCGGCACACCCGGCAGCCAGCGAAAGCAGAGAAGAGGAAGAGGCAGCACCTGCAGGAATGACGACGCGATATTTTTATTTCATTTTTCCCCCCCCTCGGTGTCTCCGCGAACCCCTCCAGACGGGGCTGTCCCCCTCGGCCGCCCCGGGGGAGCATCCGCCCGGCGCCAACCTCCCCGCGGAGATTAGCCCGGCGGGAACCCGCGGCAAACGCCGCACAACACCGCGGCAAGAGGCTCCGCAGAGCTCGGCCAGGCCCGGAGGCGGGCGGCACGGCGGCCAGGCCGCAGCCAGCCCGGGGAGCCGCGCAGGGCCGCCGGCAGCCCACGCTCCGCGGCGGGGCCGGCCGCACCAACACAGCAGCCCTCAACGAGCCGCTGCCCCGACCGGCACCACGACGCTCCCGCAGCGACCCGGCCCGCCCCGCCCCTCCGGCCGCCGGGCAGCTGGCGGCTCCCTCGCACCGGGCCGCGGCCAGCGAGGGCCGGCGCAGCCACCCCGCCCCCTCGGCGCGGCGCAGAAACTTTCTCGCCTGCAGCCCCCTGAGGCGGGCGGAGCGGCAGCCGCCGCGCCCAATGGCGCTGCGAGCCAGACGCCCGGCGACCAATGGGAGGAGGCGAGAGGCGGGACGGCCGGCGGCCGCCAGCGCAGAGCGGCGAGGGGAGCGCGGCCACCGGGACCCCAACCGCGGCCCCGGCCCCGCCGCCGCCCGCCCAGCGGCCCCGCCGCCGCCCCGCTCACCGGGAAGCCTGGCGCCGCCTTCTCCTGGCGCGGGGGCCCGCAAGCGGCCTCCTCTCCTCGCCGGCTCCTCGGGCGCGGGGCCGGAGCTGGCCGCGGGCGCCTAGCGGGGCTCCTGGCGAGCGGCTCGAGCAGCCGCCCCGACCTCCTCTCCGCCCCCTGCCGGGCCCGTAAACATCCCGGCATCCCCGAGGAGGGAGGCGGGGCGGCCGCCGGGCCCCGCCTCGCAGCGCCGGCCCCCTCCCGGCCGGGGCGAGGGGTCGGCAGGCGGCGGCAGTGCTCGGGCGGGAGCGGGCAGGGCTCCGGCTGAGGGCCTGGCTTCGAGCGGCGGGGAGCGCCGGCCGGCTGGCTCTGAGGGCGCGCATCTCCCTGGGAAGGGACTGGGCCTGTGAGCGCTGCGGGCCGGGGAGCGCCCGTCTGGCCCTCGGGCACCGCGGCGGCAGCACGGCGGGAAGCGCCGCTCTCCTGGCCCGGGCGGCGGTGTGGGGCGGCGGGAGAGACGCCGGAGCAGCTCGGGGCCCTGCAAACCAGAGCTGGTTCTGGTGCAGTTGGGTGAACAACGCGGGGCCGAGGCTTTGGAAAACAGAGCGTGTCGTGCTTGTAAGTTGTGTACAGTTGTGATAATTGATTTCCAGGTCATGAGGTGCTGGCGGAGTGTACGGGCCAGAAGTGACTCGAGCTCCTTTTTGCTGCACTTGGAGAAATCCAAGTGACGGGAATGAAAAAAGAGCAGCCTCTCCACCAGCCCTGTTCCACCAAGTGCTTATTTTGCAACAGCACTGGGGTTAAGTAGCTAAAAAATTCTGAATTCCAGAATACAACTGTCTGTCAGGGTTAAGCAGATAAAAAACACTGAATTCCAGAATAAAACTGTCTGTCAGGAAGTTTATCCTGCTTCGTTATGAGGAAGAGCAGTTGAGTTTGTAGAACGGAGATCTTAAGAAGCAACGATGAGGAACAAGTGCAGAAGCTGACCACGGTTTCCCCAGTAAGGTTATGGAGTTGTTGTGATCAAGTGGCTTCTTCCTCGGGTGTGGAAACCCACCATAAAAGAAAGATCTCTGACACTCCAAAATAAAAAAGAAAATAGTAGATGTACTTTATTTTTTTTTCCAAATCAAAGTCTCAGTTCTCGTAAGGGTTGGGTTTCTTTGGTTTTTTTGCTTGGGTTTTTTTTCTTCCTTGTAACAGGTAAAACTAAAGTCTCTTGCAGAATAAATAGGAGATGGGCCAGTGTGTCTGGGGAGAGCCTGTTCACCTCCTTTTGTACAGATACACTGTCTGCTTTGGAGGCAAACTTTGTGATTTTGAGAAACTTGCAATGTATTTAGTGTTACAAAGTCTGGTGAAATTTGAGAGGAAATTATTTTTTTGTTGTCTCTCATTACCCTGACGCAAACACATTTACTAATCACTCTGCACGTTTGCTTTTTGTTAGCATTGGGTTATTTGATGTCATTAGCCAAATACAGCGACAAGGTGACCGCTGTGTCTGTGGAATCACGCCCTATATCCTATAATCTTCCCCTTCAAAGTACAGTCCATGAGAAAAAAAAATAAAATTGAATCATTAGTAAGACCTGTTTGTTTGTTTTTTCTCCACGGATCAGCTATCTTGCAAGAGCAGTTTCTTGAACAAGAATCCCGAGTCATTTTTTTTTGTAAAAAACGCAACACTTTACATTTGCTCACATAACAGAGTGAAAACCTGGTAGATCTGCCATGCAATATTAAGAAGTTACTTACAAGAATTACAATGACTAATTCCACTGAACTTTTTCCATCTCTAAAGGTCCCTTTAGTCTCAACCAGACATTTAGTTGTGCGAGACAGTCATGTGTTTGCAAAACCTCAGGTGGAAAAAGGAAGGGTTGATACATGGTGTGTACCTGATCACAAAATACCAAGTCTTGTTAGGTATCATTTTTCTGCAAGTAAAGGCAATTACTACTATAATATCCAGCTATTGCTCTTTTCTAGATTCTCTCAGATGAAAAATGAGCAGCTCACGATCACCAGGGGAGACCCGGGTAGCATTTGAAGCTTTCTCTATGTTCATGCATTAAAAGAGAATAACCCAGAGCTTACTTGCCTTTTTTTTTCCAGTAGGTTTCTCACTGCCTTCCTTTGTTTAATCTGACTGTATTGGGGTCTTTTTGTCTTTCATCCTATTTTTATACTCACTGCACCCTTGATTTTCTCCATGCTGTTATTTCACTGCACATTTCCATAATATTTTGACTTCTCTGTTTAGTTGCCTGAATCCAACAGCTACTTCAGCCTGACGTTACCAATAGCTGCAGCAGCTTCTCTTTTCCGTATTCCAGCCTTACCCTTTTTAGAGGATGGCTGTTTGCATTTCCTTTTCGGGGCTTGAGAATCAGAAAATCTAGAAACGAAGAGGCAGCTTCAGTTAATTAGTCCATCATCACGACCAGGCAAAAAGCCTGTGACATAAACGTAGCTACAGCGTGCCCGTTTTAAATTTGCAAAGTGACGAATCTTCCACGTACCACGGAAGGTTGTCTTCAGACCTGTGCTGTACAAACGCTTATTTGTGTAAGGATATTCTTAGCGTTTCAATGCACATTTTCAGTTAAATAAATTCATCTAGCGTTCCCCGTAATGGAGCCTTTATATCAGACAGAATCAGAAAGGCAGAAGAGGCTCCAGAAGATCCGGTAGCCTTAGGGGCTGTTAAGGAGCAGGCTTCTCTCTGGCAAGCGCTTCTCTTGGAGGCCGGGGGGGACGCTGCCTAACCAGCTAGCAAAGGGTTAGAGAAAATGGACAAAGACAGGCTGGAATTAGGGGTCTGGGAGGGACAGCATGGCTTGTTCCTTAAGTCTTACCAACTCCTGAAGATGTTGCCAGCAAGCGCTCCGCACCTGGAATCAAACACGCTGGAGGCAGGAGGAACAAGGAGCTCGCTAGCCTTGCCATTATAAATCTATTTATACATCAGTATCAATTCAGGAAAGCTCCACCGGTCTTTTTTGTGATCACTGAAATCTGTGTCGTTGAAATATGTGCATATATATAACCTATAAATACAGGCCAGGGTTCAAAGACATCAAAAATATCAAATGATGACAAAGGATGTTATCTGGAATGGCGATGTTACGCCTGGATTGTCACTGAACTAGAAAAAATGATGTCCTTTGCCAGGACTAAGAGGCAGCTAGAGACTGTCGGGTAGCAGCGTAAAAGTCAGCCAGGAGCTCAAATGTTTAGACCTACTCCCTAGATAACTCTTAATTTGCTTTCACTATTATCCAGGCCTCTGTATATCTAGATTCTTGAGATGTTCATTAATAGAATAAACCTGAGACTCGGGAAAAATACGGATTTCAAAACTTTAAAACTTTCAGGCAGAAGAGCTCACTAGGACAGCAAAAGATGGAAATAGTTGTCCTCGGGATCACAGAGGTAGGAGCATGACACAACAGCTCCCTGGTTAACAATTCTTTAGGTTTTTCAAATCAATAACCTACAGGAAATTAATCAAAAGGAACAACTGCTCTGCTTAAGTCCTTGAAGCCTGAAAATTCAAGCTTCAAGTTTCTCTCTGTCCTGGTTCTTTGTTACTAACAGTAAAAAGGCCGCGATAGCTGCCTGTGACATGGTAGGTGAAATCAGAAAATCTGTTAAGGCAGGAGTAGAGAGAGAGAGATCCATTACACCCACGCTGGATAAATATTATGATAGGGTCTTACGCAGAGCTTAAGCTTTGAGACAACGCAAATCATTAAATGGAGCGATTCATCAGAGGAGCCCAGAGAACTCCTGATTTGGACCAAGCAGGGCATCAAACCTTTCTCAGAACTTCCGTATCAAAGAACCATTTCAGAATTTTGATCGTCATATATTCAAATTCAACACCCTTGTAGAAGGGAAAAGGCCAAATAAATTTACCATAGCAACCGTGAATGTTGAAAAGAGGACTACGTAAAATCAAGGAAGTCTGTTAAGAGTAAATTAAAAGGAATAGCCAAAGGGGAAAATGACCTGTGTTAGAATTTCTGAGTAAGTATCTGTCATCTATCAAAGCCAGTGAGAAGACCTCCAAAAGACTAGCAGAGCTCTACATGAGAGTAAAGCATAGTATTAAAAATAAAAAATCACTCCTAAAAAAAAAAAATAACTGTGTTCAGATGAGGAAAACAGAAGATAGCAAAACCTCTGGCAAGCTAAATGTAAAACTGGAAAAGGCAGGCCAAGAGCTTTTGAAGGAAAATGTTGGTAATGGTATGAAACTGTAGTGTAAAACATCTTCCAAACAGGAAGAAGCAGGAAGCCTGCTGTGGTAGATTTTGCAGGGGCAGTAAATGATCGTGATTTAAAGACAGAATGGTTCAACAAAGGTAAGGATAGAAAAAGTGTTGGTTTATGCAGGTATTCTGAGAGGTTCCTGCAAGGGAAGCCTTTTATACCACACAAAGCTGCGGAAGTTTTTGGAAAGGTGCGTGGAAATGGTGAGCTTGGGTGACATAAGATTTCTGTATTTCAAAAATTTGACCTTCACTAAAGCTTCTTAAAGAAATTAAACTGCCCTGCCGTAAGAGGAGGGGACCAGTATTTAGCTAGTAACTGGTTTCAGATAGGAATAAACGTAGGAATAAATAATCCATTTACACAATCGAGAGAGGTTTCTGCTAGAATCTCACAGGAGGGTGTGCGGGGTCCACAGCTGTTTACATACTCTTTATAAATAATAAAAAATAGAGATAATAAGATGGCCAAGTTTTACAGTGGTACAAAATTCTGTGGAATTCTGAAGACAAAAAAAAAACCTAGAACTGGAGAACAGGGAGGATGCAAAGGAAAACTAGTGGTAAGCAAAAACTCTGTAAGAGGAAATATGTGTGGAAAACTTCAGCTTAAGCATAAATGACTGAATGGGATGATTAAAGGGAGATAGAAAATGAATATATCAACTTATGAAAGTCATAAGATAACTGTGATTGCTGTTGTTTTACTGGTTAGTATTGATAAAATAATAATTATTCCTTATCTCCCGAAATGAAAGGTGCCATAAAATGAAATTAGGTGCCATAAAATGAAACCAGCAGATAAAAGTCTTGCTTGCACATGCCTTTTGCTTTATCTATTAAAGTGTCTTTATCTCAACCCATGAGTTTTCTCACTTCTACTCTTCTGATTCTGCCCCCTGTCCCACCTGGAGGGGAGTGAGCAAGTGGCTCTGTGGGGATTAGTTGCTGGCCGGGGTTAAACCAGAAGAGATGGTGCTTTGTACTTTTTTTCCAGGGGTGATTTTGTTCACCTCTTACAGAGATGAACATGCAAATGGAGGTATTTTTCATATAAATATTGACATTTTTGAACATTAAGGAGATTGGCTGTGCGATTGTATGTTTAAAGTAGGGTTTCTGGACCTGAAGGCTGGCAGCTCAATTTCAAGTGACAGCAGAGAACCTTAAACTCGTAGCAATATTGCTGTGCAGGAAGGTGCAGCTACATAGAAAAGGGTGAGAATATGGAGCATAAGGAACCTAAAACCGTGGCAAAATTGCACTAAGCAGTAATTAACGCAATGTGAACAAGTAGCTAATTGCGTCTATTTTACACCACCAACAATAATTATTCGAGAAGCTGATTGCTCTAAATTTTTAATTCAACATTTTGAAACAAAAATTGTGCTCTTTCTTTCATTTAGGGTCCCCAAACCATTATTCACACAACATACTCTTTCTGATTCCTCCATAATTTTCTTGTCACGCACAGGAAACTTCTGCTGTGTGAAAAACCAGAGTACGGATAGCAAGTCCTCTGTGTGATACCTTTCCTAAAATTTGGTGTTATATACATAATCAGAGCAAAATGTTCCTGGTTTTCGAAGTTTTCCTTCGCCATATCACACTGTTATTTCCATGTATTATCATAATTCATGTATTTTTGTTTGACTGGAGAAAATATTTGTACAATTACTGTACAAGCCCAACCTAGCTTTGCTCTCTAGAACAAAGTTTGGTGCAGGATAATTGACCACAGGCTGATCTCAGTACAGGACAGGCTGTTCTGCCAATCCAGAGCCCCGCTCCGTTGCACCTAGGTGAGCATTTAATAAACCTTTATCATAAGCCCTTATACATCAAGCTACTAATCTTTTTTTTAAATTTTTTTTTTTTTTGCTAGGACATCCTCTGTATCTATGTAAAACTCCAGATTTCTTGGTTCTAGTAACTCTGTGACATTGAACCTCTAATCAGTGACCGGAAAGTATCCCCTTTCTATATTTTTTTTTTAATTTTCCGTCTTCTAGGTTAATTGATTACCCTCCTTTGAATGCCAGAATCTGACTACTAGAACGTTTTTGCAATGGTAGAAATTATTTAACCTGTGTTCATGCGTGAGCTTCTTTCACAGAAGAACGGAAGCGTATTCATTTAAAAAAACAACTCTTAGAGAAGCGGGTAAGCCTTTCAGCTCCCAAATAATTGTTCTGTCTGTTTGTGGTGTTTACGATATGACACAGGATTAGAAACTGCCTTTCAAGTCTATAAACGTGTACCTGCCGATAAAAACTATAAACTCTCTATTCCCTGTCACTGAGGTTCAGATAGTCTTGAGTTTATAGTTCAGTCAAAACAGCAAACTTAATTTCCAGTGTTTAGTCTTTACTAGCTGAAATTCCAGGTAGAAAGAACATGATTTTCAGTTGCAATTTTGCTAGAATAAAGACTGCAGAATTTTTCTACTGACTTCAGCAGGCTTCGGAACGAGCTTTAGAGAAAAAAAAAATATCCACAGAGCAACTGAAATAAATATTATTGGCATTTAACAACAAAATGGGGGTGCATTTTATGCGTGGCTAGTGGCTTGTAATTACCCTTAGTAAAACTAATCCTTTCCCTGTGCTTATTAAAATGTTTCATGTATCAGCAAGCCGTGAAAAGGACTCACCACCAATCTCTAAACTTGCACTTAAGCTGAGAAACGTCCGCTTGAGTCGTAGTTCCCAGTGCCAGTCTTGTTTCTCTGCCTGCTGTTGGAATTCAAAGCCTCTGAGGGAATTAAAACTAACATATTAGTTCCAAATTAAATCCAAAAGGGATGTGAAATGCAACCAAATAACTTTATAGAATTTCTTGGGAATATGGTCTCAGGAGGATAAGGAAGGAGCGGTGGCTTTTCAGTTAATGGTTTTCCCACTTCTAACACGCAGAAAATGTCTGCAATATTCTTTTGACCCCGTTTAATTTCTTCAAGGGGAGCGTTTGACTCTTCAAGCTTCCTCCTGCAAATATGTTTTAAAAAGTTGCTGCAGGTTTGTAATAATTTAGCAGGATAAAGAAGTACAGTCATTACTATTGCAGTCCTTTTTTCTTCAATTAGTATTTCTAATCACATTAGACATGTTTTCAGTATCCAGAGAGGATGCCTTATCCCTACAGCTATCGTGAACCATTAACTTTAATTAAAATTTACAAGTCTAATGTTGTTACATCTGCTAAAAGCATTAACTGCCATGTTAATTACCAAAATGTTAATGTTGCGTTAAAATATGAATGTTCCCTTTTGACAGTTCATCTGTGGTTTCATTATTTATTTTTGGTAGAATATCTCCTAAAAAAAGAAGAAGGCACGAAAGCATAAATGCTGACTGAAATAATGAGACTTAATGGGAAAACTTCATCTAAAAAAAGAAAACTTAATACTTTACCAGTTGTTAAAGGAAACTCATTTGTATTCTTTGCATCTTAAATAAATACACGGCGCTTGTGTCATGTCTAAGATGTTATTATAATTGCAGCACATTCTTTTGCTCTTCCTCTGTAGGGATATCTAACAGTTCTTAAGTCCCCGTAGCTGAGTGCTGTCATTGTTTCGGCCCTACGATAAAAACTTCCCCCAAAACAAGATTTCAGGAAACTTCAATTGAATGTCTGGAGGTTTCCCCATATAACTCATTTCAAAATATATTTACAAAAGGAGACGTCTAGAAGGCAGTCCTGAAGTTACTGTCTTCCCTATCCCAAGAGCACAGGATCGAAACATAAGACTTTTTAAATCACTATAGTTAACAACAGGTATAGCAAAGTACTTGCAGTAATTCGTCTTAAGAAGACAAAAATCTCTGGTTAAAGTAAAGCTGTCGCTTGCTATATTCCGTGGTAAGATACTCCTTTATCATATTATTCTTAAAGGCATTGTCATTGAAATGAATAAATGAGAAAGTTCTGACAAACCACTGTTAAAGGTAATTGTTACGTGTTTCTCTCGCATTGAATAATTATTTTAATGGCTGAAGTTAACAGTCGGCCAAGTAATTTCTTAATGTGGTTGTAAATAGGTACTGTTAGTTTCATGCCATAATCTATTTTTTTTAATTTACATGAAGAAACCTTAATTTTGCTTGTAGATCTTCTATGCTGCATGTCAGATGCGCATTCCTCACTCTCAACTCTGTTGAATGCTGGAAGCAGGCAGCTGTTTAGTGGCAAGCGCTTAATTGTTTTTGTAGGGTGGGGGAAAAATACGTTTTCAGAGATCAGCTGTTCGGTTCACAAATTCAGATGGTTTATTATAATAATTTTTTTTTTAAATCTACAAGTCAGAGTGTTCAGAACACGACAATTCAAATTCCTATTACAAACTTATTTGAGCATTTCTTACAAGAACTAGGTCTACAAATTCCTTCTCCTAATCTGCAAATGGCAAATGCAAGATCGCTGCAAGTTGTTGATGGACTGTCAGCTAGCGGGACAGCGTCTGTAGCCTGACACCTCGTGCTTCACCACAGTCTGCCCTTTCCTGATGGCCAGATTTTCTCTCAGCTGTGTGGTGGAATTAGGTAGTTCCACTCATTACGTAGGAATTTTCATATAATACATTCAGAGCTGCTCTTCCTGGAGGTAGGCGTTGTACCATTCTAATGGGATTCTCCTAGCAGAACGGTTGGCGTTCGGTTGTGTTTTCAAGTTAACGTTGTAGGAAAATTCTGCAACAAGGCAGCTTTTGCCTTCCACGGAGTTTGGCGGACTTGTCTCCATATCCACTTGCAAGGCTTTTAGTAAAGGACCGTCAAGTGAACTTGGTCTGAAGCAGAGAAAAGCTCTACAGGCTCCCAGATGTTCAGAACCGATGATCTGAGAGTTCACAGAATCCATCCTCCTCAAAAAAAAATAAATCACACCAAGCCTCCCTAAAAAAAAAAAAAAACCACCAAAAAAACCAAGCAGAAACACACCACGAAAAAATACCAAACCAGAAAACAAGCAGCTTTTAAACTCAATGTAAAACCCAAACTACGGCTGGTTACATTCTTGTAGATTTAAGCCCTATTGCGTTCACATTCAATGGGACTAGCGTCTCGTGTGCTCTAATCCCAAGGCTTTTAACAATACTACTTCAAATAGAAAATATTTCCGTCTAAAAATAATAGTTGTTGTTATCTTGAAGAGTGTAGCAAGTTGCTGAAAAAATGTTTTGCAACAGTCTGCCAGAAGGCAAACCTGTCTCCTGGGCTTTGTTTGCTTGTATAGATTTCATTGCCTGCAGCAATATTTTCTTAAAGTCAAGTTTACAGAAACTTTTGTCTCTCTTGGGGAGATTAATACCTTCCAAAACTCATTATTTATTTGGGAATATTCAAGCACTCTAGAAAAGACAAGGAAACATTTCAAATTATTCGTTTGCAGTTAATCCGATACCAAGTTTTGTGCTGCAGAGCTCTTGCTTACGTAACTCCTTACAAAGTTCTGTAGTACCACCTGTCTTGGAGCATGGAGTGTTCAGCCCTGTCTTTGCAGAAATTGCTTAACTCTTTTTTTTCCTGAGGAAAAATCGAAACGTTTTTTATTGGGTTGCTGGTGGCTGCTTGCTTGACTGTCATTATAAAGCAGAGCGTGAAGGAGAGTGCTGTACAGCCACCAAGACACACGGACAAGCGAGAAGCTTCCCTTTTTATTTCTGCAGGTATAACTCCTTTTATTTCGTGCGATGCAAATTAACCCAATTGTATCATGCCCACAGAGCAGCGCCAGCAAAAGTGCCTTTTCTCAGTTGTTCTGATTAAGGGAGTGGAGGACCTTACTCAGGGATGCAGCGTTGCAAAGTGCCTGTGTTCAGCATGTTCTGATTTCTCAAAGAATGTACGCTAAAAAAAATTAAAAATAATTTGTGTTTAATGGCAATGCCTACCTTGAACTTTGCATATCTTCCCTCTCTCGCTGCTTTTTTAAATCTTCTTTTCATAGTGCATATACTATGAAATGGGGACTTTAAAAGATTTCTGTCATTCCCTTCCCCAGACTTTTGGGTGGAGGATGCTTGTCTGAATGCAGTGCCGTAGCTGGCAATCAGCCTAGCACACCGTCAGCTGAAAAACTGTGTTACTGAGCTGTAAAACCATGGAGTCTGATTATTAATAGTTAATTAAAAGGCCAATGTAAGGGCATCGTTTTACGATGTCTTTCAAGATGCCTTCACAACAGTTTTTATCAGACAAAACCTCAAAAGAAAGCTGAACAGTTTTGCTGTGCATAAATTTTTGGTGAGAGGGACGGACTCGGCTTCAACAGTAAAACTTTGTTTGACCTTTCTTGTGAATATACTTACATTCTTGAATGAGCAGAGTGAGAAGCACCTCACTCTTAGAATTCCAATGGAGTTCTGAGCATCTCTGTTGCAGAATCGCTGTTATAAATCCATGTTTATTTTAAAGAGAGCAGTATCGATAGCACGTACCTGAGTATGTTCACAGAGGAGCTCCGATGTATGGAAAAAATATTGAGAGGATCTATAGTCAGAAGTAATAAAATCAGCTACCTTAACCTATATAACAAAACAGAACAAGTTTCTTCTTTTTGGACCACTGCCTCCAAACTCTCGCCGTGGCCTTAATCAATTCCAGAGAGCAGCGGGAGCAAGGTTTGGAAACACTTCAGCAGATGAGCCACTTTCTGAAAACCGAAACTTTTGTTTCAAAACCACATTTAACACAAGCTGACTCACAGAAGACGTGAAGTTAGAGCCTCATCCTTTCTTTTTCTGGACTCAATCCAGGCAGAGAAAACTGCTGGTTTAGTGATCAGGAAACAAATAAGCAAAATGCCCATGAAACATTGGTATGCATCTTCAGAGACACAAGAAAAAAAAAAATAACCAAAAAAAAAAAACCCCACAACATTCATTCAAAGCTTCTTCTGCTTTCTGACAGGTAATAATGATTGTTAATGGGACTGACATTTCCACCGTACAATCAAAACATATTCTTCAAAACCTAGTGCATAATTAACATTACTTACACACAGTTCACATCAAGTAACATCAAATTAGAAAGACTTATGAGGCTAGAGAATAGCACCCTGAAAACATCTTGTCCAGGTGTTATATGGGAGCCCTGATGACATACCCGAGGCCGTGCTGAGTTGGTCCCTCTCGCTCACGAGTCCTTGTTGTATTCTGCTGCTGTTAATAGTGAAAAGATTGCACAGACAAACACAGGACTTTCAGGAGCTAATTTCCTTTCTGTACATTTTCCCAACAAGAATTATAGTTGATTAGTCGTGCAGAAGCTGCATCTGGGAATCCGTATGGAACGGCAGGAGAGGCAGAAGGAAAGGTCTTTACCCACCTGATTCGTGGGACGGTGTCGCCCAAGTAGCCTGAGAGATCAGGCAAGACAATAAAGGAGTTTAAATTCTTAATTAAATTCTTAATCAAATCACATACTCGATAGAGAATCTATTTGTCCTCTCAATAAGCTTCTCGCTCGTTTTCTACCACAGGGACTAGTCTCTGCAGAGATGTTTTCAGAAGCGCTGACAACCATTGGAGCCGTGTCCTGCCCCTAAGCCCCAGGTAACCAGGTCACCTCTTTGCTTGCTGAACTGGGGACACGGTGGCCGACGACAGCTTACCGATGAAACAATAAGGCGAGAAGCCTCATCACTTTTTCAACATGGAGTTCAGTCATTGCATGATCATTATATTCTGTAGTTCCCAAGCAATGACCTGGGAGGTGCCTTCCAAACCTTGAGTTTGTACAGTTGGGAGGAACCTTGGAGGCAATACCCCGGTCACGGGCTGTTCTTTGCAAACTCTAAAGAATTTGACATAACTTTTGGGTGTGCGGTGGGAGAAGGAGAGGGAAGGGAGGTTGCTATTATAGTTTAGAAACATGCTAAATAAAAGGTCTAGATTTTAAAACAAACAAACAGGGAAAAAACCCATCTTCTTCTACAGACTTTGATGTTTCCAAACACTGATTGTGAATTGAACAAGAAAAAATAAAGCCAGCAGAAAATGTGCTGTCAGGACTTCTATAACACCCAGCTTTTTTATGATTTTTTAATGCTCTGATGACAGATATATGAAAATGAGTGCAAAATGCACAGAAGAAAGAAAATAAAACTTCACGGTAGGATTTGCAGAGACAAAGAAGAAAGTATAATTTCCGAGCGCTGACAACAGCACAAGCACGGAGTAACTTTCAGGAGAATTATCTTTGCAAAACACCAGTATGTTTCACACGCTTCTGTTTCTAACATGTCATTGTTAAATCAAAGAGTTTTTTGGTTGGGTTTTTTTCCAGGCACGTAGAAGACTTAAGGGATGTAAAGCAAATTATAACACTATCAGTAAGGCTTCTTTAAAAAAAAATAACTTGTTTCTGTTATTCCTCTATATCAAGCCAACAGATGAAATAACCTGCGGATTTCCAGCACAGTACATGAGCATGCACAAAACACGGTAATTAAGTCTTGCGAGAAAGTTTATATAAAAGTGTAATTACGTGACATTTCAGTTTATCACTTTTTGAGGATTTATGCAGGAGGTAGGTGGTACACGAGTCCTATCTTCTTACCGAAATCTGAGCAGGACTAAATTTCACTCCGTTTGTTTCCTTTTCTCATTTCGCATAGCAAACAATGAAAAGTTCAAGTTAAACTGTAGGAAAATTGCATTTTTTATGTTTTCTTAGAGCTGAGCGCTTGCCGACAGGCTGTTATTTCAGACAACCTGTAGTGGATTAGTACATACACGGATCACTCAAGTATACAGAGACATTATCACAGAATGTTAGAGGGGGTATCCTGTGCAAGGGGGAAAAAAAGGGGTTGCTTATTTAAAGTATTGATTTATATCACATGGAAAAGGGTCGGAACATGTTTTTATTTGGACATCTACAATTCAACCACAATTGAATATTGAAATTAGTGTCACTGTTGAAAATAATCGTAATATTGCACTAATCTTCATATACATTAAATAGATCAAAAATGTAGGTTGAGAATTATCTTGCTATCGGTTATTCCAACATATTGTTCCCGGCTGTCATTTATCCATAGAGTGTTATAAGCACTGTGCTAAAAACAAAAATAAAATATTTGAAGAAATAAGAGTTAAATTTCTATGGAAGCAACTTCATTTCACCGAGTGAAATTGGAGAGTGGCTAAAATTAGCAAGGTACCACACCACAACTCTAGTTCCTAAAAGCAGCCAGCAGTGATCATCAATCAAGCTATTGAGTTTTCCTTTTGGATAAATTAGGTTTTTGCCTCCAGATAATGTATTCTGTGTCTGAGTATTTCTCTGCCATATTCCTCAGACACAATGTTTATATGGCTCCAATATTCCTCTATATTTTACTTCTTTTATTGAGTTGTATGACATGCTAGATACTTTGTGCACTTCTGTCGACACAAATATAAAATTACATTCCATAATCTAGAGCAGCAAATTTGCGGTTCTTCAGGTGAGTAAAGACACTTTAACCAGTCAAAGTGTGGTGTTTGGTTTGGTTGGTTTTTTAGCTGTGAACGTTCAGGTGAAAGCACGCAAAGATCAGATGTTGATGAGACTAGATCAAGAAAATGTTATTTTAAGGAGCGTTAAAAAGAGATCCAGGATGAGATTTGCAGTTTAGCCACTACTGTGTCAGCTGAGCTACAATACTTGTCCACAAGCATCCTCTTAGCCTATAGAAAATAGGTGATTCGAGCAGCGTGTCTCCCAAAGAAAAAGAGAAAACTAAAATCGAGTTACTTGGCTAAGAGCAGACACAGCAACTTTCAGTGTCTGTTTCAACATTTAAAGTCAGAGTGGCCTTATAGAGTGTCCCAGCCCAAATTCTGCAGAAGCGTGCCTGGTCAGTGGACCACCTTGCAAGATTCCTGGGGAGGTCGGATACCCTCTTGTCCCGAGAAATATCCCATCCCTCTGACCTCGAGCCGTCACTGGCAGAAATCTGTGGGTAGGTCGTAAGCGTGTTGCTAAACTCCCTCTCCTGGAAGGTGGGAGGGAGAAGTAGGAATAGCCGGAGTACATCACAAATCTGTTGCTCAGGCATTTCTTAAGTTAGAAGTAATTATGCACCTAAATGGTAGGAGGGAAATTAGCAGGAAGGCAGAAGCTGAGGGCGACTGAGAGAGGTTCATGTTACCACAAAGAGAAACAAAGGAACCAACACTGAGAAAGTGGTTTTCATGAGTTTAAAAGTTTCAGAGAAGGAATTCCTGAAATCTGTGGCCCAAGTTTGCCTTTCTCGAAACTATTGCTTGGGATTTTATATGTAAAAGATCTTTTCAAACTTTAAGCAATTTTGATTTCTACTTCCTGTAAAATACATCCCCGTTGGCACTGCAGTCTACTTGAAAAACCTTGGTTTAATAGCTCTACCACAACACTTCATTTCACAAGTGGATATTTCCAAGGGGAATGAAGAGGACAAAAGGTATCCTAGCCCAGACCGAAGCTGGCACAATGACAACTAAAGATTTGGCCCGTTTTTTCCCCACGTTAAATTGTGTTGTGTTATATTTCCACTTTTAACATGAAAATAATTTCAAGGTGAAAATTTCTCTTATATTTGTTCATTACCAAGACTGTAATTTGGAGAATTCTGTAGTGAAAAGGAAAAAAAAAAAAAAATACCAATTCCAGAAGTGATTCCTTATGGTAACTTTTATAAGTTTCAGTGCAGTAAAAAAAAAAACAAGCTTGGAAGCACTTAGGATCCATCTTTAGATTACATGCTGTATCTTTTTCTTCCACGGCAATTCTCCTGCTTTGGATGAATGGTCCGATAGGCGTTTGCAACCGATCTCGATGCTCATGAGAGTCCCCCTCACAGTAAAGTTTAGTTCTGACCCCCAGAACCCCGCAAGTCTTTGCGATCAATGGCGCTGCCCACACTCTTCACCGCAAATTAAGTAAAGGGTCGCCTTTCTCTTCTCCTCTTCTTTGGGAAGGAAACCTCAGGCCACGCTGGGTCTAAATCACAGAATCAGTCTTCAAACCAGAGGCAACTCCCCGCAGATTCCCAGAAGTAAGAATAGAGGCAGGCAGGAATACAGCACAGAGGTATCCACGTGAGGTTTAAGCAAGCTGGATCAGCACGGGAATCAGCAAAGTATTTAATGCAGGCTAATTTACCCGGTTTCTCAAAGGGCACTGGAAAGATTTAGTAGTTAATTATGTGTCGAGGCAGCACGCCCAGGGCACTGCGCTGTGACAGGAGACAGAAGGACCCGTTCTCTGCTCCGTGGCTGATCTGCTTCGTGTAACCATGAACCGCTTTGCCTGCCTCTCCTCCCCTCGCGAATCTGGCTCATTACAAGTGGAAGGTTTTGAGGGGCAGGGAGTCGTTTTTGTCATGGGTGAACAGTAAAGCTCCAACCTCTAAGCATTCCAAGTTTTAATTCTATGCATTCATCAACTGTTTAGTACAGTGAGGGCTCTACTTCAGTTTCTGGGTGCTATAATGCAAGCAAGTTATAGGTATAAAGCATCTTTTAAGTCATGATTTTAAAGCTAACCAATAGAATTTTGCATCGCTAGGAGGGCATATTTATTTATCCAAGTGTTTGATTAAATCCCAAGCCTTCCATTGAGAGGAGAGTATTTTTTTTAATCATAAAATAAATACATGAAATACAGGCATGTGATTTTTTTTCTTATCCCAACTAGGCACACTTCAGGTAGATCAACATCATAGAGCAGAACCCGGACAATGCGAGACGTTTTGAGGCAGGAGGAGGGAAAAAAAAGGAAAAAGGTTAGTAAAAAGAAGAAGAAAAAAAAAAAAGCACAGACTGCAGGTTTGGAGGACATTTGAATAGTTTAGAATTTCTCTGAATACACCACTCTGAGCTGCTGAGGTATGGCAAATTTGGGTTTTGTTTTAAACTGCCGTAGCCTGCTGTTGCTGAGAACGCTTTTAATATTTCAACATAAAGATATCCTTTAGGGTGACACGTTGCAAACACTCTTCCTGGTTCGTTTTCAATTTTTCTTTGTGGTTGGAGTTGCAATGTAAATATGCACCATATTCTCCTCCGCATCTTCCTCATTATATTCATTTTAAAGCCTTCCCTGTGAAGTATCTTCCTCCCAGCACCGCAGCGTGTGGGAATATATGTCAGGAGCTTGCCTCTATTCCGAGTTTGACAATGAAAATATTCTTAGTAGTCGAACTATAACGAGGCCAGAAATTGCAATGGTAGGCAGCAGCATTTGAAACTCATTTGCAGATATCGAAGGTGAATTCCTGAGCAGGCCAAAGCAAAGCGCAAAATAAGCAAACAGAATAATAAAAGCACAAAGAGTAAATAAGCACAAAATAAGCAAACAGAAGGGCAGAGGGCAGTGACTCCCGTGTATGATAAAAGAAAAAAAAAAAAAGGAAAAAAAAATCACTTTTGTTGAGGCAAAGAAAAATTAACCTGCTTTTATGCCTTTCTTGATTCATCATAGCCTTCCATGAAAGCCTCTTTCCCCTTTAACGTGAGAATTAAGCAGCTCGGGATTCCTTTGACAACCTGTTGCTCCGTTTCAACAGATTCAGGACCACGGTACGTGCTCCCAGGAAAGTCTTAACTTTCCTTGTTTTTCGTGAATTCGCTCTCAATTCACCCAGTCAGCAGCCACCCGTGCTGTCCTATCTGAAACGCGAGGAGGAACTCGTGATTACCACGTAAGCAGGTCGGTGGCCACCAGAAGCAAAATGCAGAAGAGTGCTCCCTAAGCAAGGAAACCTACTTTATGTTGTTCCATGTTTCTTAAATCACGCTTTTTCGACCGCAATATTCTTCAAGAGCTATTACGTTACCATAGCAACTACAAGTACTAGGTGTGGACCACCGTGCAAGGGACCAAGCTGAAGCAGTCCTCACTGTAAATAAAAAAAAAATAAAAAATAAAATTCTAAGAGGAGGATACAGATGCTTAGAGGGAAAAGCACAGATTATTGATCCACAAGACAGTCTATAGTATCACGATCAGCAGACTCATAACCGGCAAATTTATTGCAGATGAAAGGGAGAGGTTTGAAGAAAAACGGAGCCCAAGGGCACAGAAAATGACTGTTTGAATATGCTAGCTGGTGTCGGAACGTGCACGCGTGGTTGTCAGGAGGCAGAATTTGCCACTTGAATAGAATTGCTAGGATTCAACACTTTGGTAAAATTGCTGGCCCATACTGAAAAACTGTGTTTATTCCTGTCAAAATTTATCATCAGTTGTAGGTTTTTTTCAATTTCATACTTAAACCATTTCACAAAACTATGTCTCACTACGACCAAAAACAGTGTCAAAGAATAATTATACCGTACACTTTATAATTTGTACATTGGACATTCCATTGGCTTTAGGTGTTGAAATTAGGTGTGTTATTTTTGTACTGGAGCACTCGTCATTGCTTTCCTGAATTTAAATTTGACTATATAAAAATCTGTCATTAAACTTTTAAACTTGCTTAGATTATTAAATTTCAAAACAAAGCCAGAAGTGAGTTAAGTGCTGGGAAAAAAGAAGAAACATTAACAATCTGTCAGATCCAGAATCGTCAAATGCATCACTCCGAGCAGTGCTGGGTTTTGCCATTTTCCTGTTTGCCTTTAATACCTACTTTGAATAATGTTCAACTACATTTTTTTTCTGCTCTGTTTTTCTAAGAGAGCCAAACTCATCTTTTATCTCGAATTTATGGGCACAAATCAAACAAATCTCATTGTTCTGGCATGGCATAGGCAGAGGATTCTTGGCACCCTCCTACTAAATTCAGCAAATGACAGCACATCACTCTCTTGATGCTGAAATACAATCCAGGTATTTCTTGCTGCATTTTCTAGCTGAATCCTACTGCTGTGCAAAGGGCAACCACATTTGCAGCTTTCTGAAGGTTGTAGCAGAGTGACCACATGATCAGTTTGTAAGGATGCTATTTTTAGTATCCGAGCTCTTGAAGCTAAATGAGATTTGCGCTTGAAAACAAATCTTTTTTCAAACAAAGTTCCTGAGTGTTCTTACGTCTGATCAAGCTTACTGTCTGTTTGGTTTTTTTTTTTTTCTGAAGATTATTAAGCTAATCACCCCCTGCTAGCAGATAATCCATTTTTAGTTATCACTGGTTGCGCTCTGAGCGCGGTGGGACATTTTGGTTCTTTTCGTGTCGGGGGCAAGTTTTTTCTCCAAATATGCACATTTCAAGAATTGAAAGCACCAAGTTTTATCTAGATTTTGATTGTTGCTCTATTGAGCAGCTGCTCAGATGGGCCCATCAGTCTCTCTGAGGAATATAAGCCACATTTTTCCACAGTTGCCAGGTATTTATCGTGCCGACTCCAGCTAGAAAAACCATCAGGTTGGAGACTCTTTTAGGAGATGTGAACATCCTTTGTGGCAATGCCATTTGCAACGTCAGACTAAGCCCGGTTTTGTTCTCAAGTATGAGCATTCATATCTCAAAAGGAACAAGAAAGGCAAAGTAGTCTTTTGTGGAAGATTAGCCCCTTCGTGTGTGCAGTGAGGAACACACAGACTGAGTTTCAACGTAGGTCAGATCGGGTTTAGATCTTTCAGAAGCTTCCATGTGCCTTTTGCTGTTGGTAGGTACAATTTTCATGAACTGCCTTACGTTCTTCCAAAACGCTGCCTGGCAAAAAAAAAGTATAGATAGAAGCCTATGATGAAGAATTGCAGTCCAGGACAGTTTTTGTATTCATTAATTTTCATTTTTAAGTGGCAATTACTGCTAAATTCTACTTGTCCTTTCAAATACTGATCCTCCCAATCACTGTATATAAAAAAGCCCGCAATTCCATAAGCTGTTCTTTCCTTCAGCACTTAAGGAAGCTGTTGTGGCTTTTTCCCCCCCCCTCATAAGACAAGGGTTGCATTTAAGAAATTGAATAGGTAACATGGAATTCTCTCAAACCAGGGGGTACACTCAGTCATTTGAGAACCGTGCAGCAAAATTTGCTTCTTGGCAAACTGCTTGAGCATAATTCTACGACAGAGATTTGTCTTTTTGCTTTCCGCTGGCACTTCCAGAGATGGATGATAGATTTCTAGCATTTTTAAGTGTCTGCTTCTTGTGCTCCATCATCACAATATACACACACTAAGAAGTGTGAAATACTGGCTTGTACTATTTTTCTTCCATTTCTTCAATTCAACCAGTTTTCCACTGGCAGGTGTTCTAATAATCCATTCTCACACCTATTTTTGATTGTATCATCTACTCTACACGTCATCCTACCCACCCTGTTTGAAGACACACACAACACCCAAGTTCCCTAAAACACGACTCTGAATAACAATCTGCTAATAGAAGTACCTATTTATTTCTATGCAATATTAGGCTGTAATTGACAGGCTGCTTTTTCATAGAAATTAATTTCATTGTCTCTTTTAAAATGGGGAACTACACAAAAGCTGATCATTGATAGAACGTGAAAGTTGGGGAAGTAGTTCGCATATGGTCTGAGAACAAAAAAAAATGAGTAGATGGATTTAAAGAATTTAGCTACGTGAACAAAAAGAGAATGAAAAATATTTAACAGCACCTTGAGCAGGCATAAACAAGACAGAACTGAAAGGGATGTTGAGACAATTAAGTAATTTAATTGTAGTTTCCAGTTCTATGAATGAATAGAAAAAGAGAAATCTCAATGTGTAATGAAAAATTATGCAAGATTTGACCATTATCTAGGTAGGGAGATCACAAAGATATGCTGCTACAATGACTACTGGATAAATGACAGACAAAGGTTCATTTTCTTCACAATGATTAAAAAGAAAGGAACAAGGCGATTAAAACAGTAAGAGCTTTGTTTTAGTCACCTTACGTAGGAACTAAAATCCAAACAACCATAAGATCATGTCAGGATAGTTCAAGCTTTAGCGCTGATGGAGGAAAACAGGTGTGAGGATAAAAGAGTGAGAAGATGGATCTGCAGGTCTCCTGCACAGCAGCATTCTTGAAAGACAGATTTCCTGGTTCTTGGAAAGAGCTTAGAAAGCACAAGATCAAGGAAGCCAAGCAGAACAATATTTAAAGGAAGGACAACCTACCACTTGTTCTGAAAAATAACACCACCAGTCACGAGATTTTGCTTGGGTGAGGTAGAGCCCTTGGCAAAGGCATTTCAGTTATAGTTAAAGTGTAGAAGTGTACTGGTGAAAAGCTAGGATGAAGCAGAGATGTTGTCCTCGTCTTTTTAGAAAAGAAACAACGAAGGCTTAGGGATTTCTTTCTGCACAAGAAACTAATCATTCTCACTGGCTCTGTCTCAGCTTCCCTAATCCCATAGCATTCTACTGGCAGCTTGAGAACCCAAGCCTGGGTTTGGGGTGCATTTATAATGAACACCCAAAGCTGGCTCTAGACTTGGCATTGTTTCCAATGGGATCTGTGCAGATGTGGCGAACTGTGCCCTAGGTCTTTTGCTGCAGGTTTTCATTTCTAATACTATTCACGTGCTTATTTGCAGGTCTAGACCTATAATGCTTTGCTGGCTTGAACAGCTGTGTTTTTATGGCTGGACTAGATTTGAATGAAAGTTTAAAGGTCTGCGGTTACTTATTCTGTACGTCCAATTAATCTTCATTCTGCAAGAACAAGGTTTTCCCTTTCTTTTTGCTACATCACAGTTCTTATGCTTGCTTTAGACGGCAAGCCTGGCTCACACGTCAATTTAACAAGGCTGAGGTACTGCCCTAATAATCCCTAACATGTTTAAACAGATGTTTATAGCTGCTGCTGTACCTGAGCTCTCGTTTTAATTCATCAAGTTACTCGTTAAACCTTAGTAAGACACAGGGTTTCTGGTGCTAAACCGTAATTTTTGCTATATTTGACTGCTGGCATACGAATGCCAACACCTGAAGTCTCTCAAACTGTTCAAAATAATGACTGGCACAGATACGTGGGGTTTAAATCTCATAGCAACACAGCAGAACGGTTTTATCTTAGTCATAACATGTCTAGAAAAGATATCAGGACTTCATTGTGCTGGGTGCTATGTGCATTAGAAAAGGCATTTTCTCCTCTATCAGCAGAAAACAAAACTGATGTCTCTTCTCCCATTTTATAGGCAATTAACTGAGACATAGACACGCTAAAGAGTTTGCCCCACGGAGCAGACCATAAGCTGTGCAGACCAAACACAGCTCTTCACAGTGCTGGCAGGGCCATAGCCTGGGCCAGTCTGGTTTTCTGGTACTTTGCTACGGTCCTCCCGTCACTTCTGGCAACACAATTTAAGTGAGCAAACTTGAGATTTCAGATTCATCTTTGCTGCTGCATACTCATTATAGATGTTCAAATAGCATAGACTACCTGGTCAAAAGGGATCTGTGTTGATGTAAGGCTGTCCTTTACCAGAATTGATACCAGAATTGCAGATCAGGGCTCCTGTGGACATAAGTTCACATTGGCATTTTAGAAATCTAATACACATATACACACAAAGTATTTGAAATACCTATCAAATTAGGACAAAGTATCCAAAGGAATACATAATCCAACCAAGACTGTCACTGTGTAAGCAACTAACTTACGATAGATTTTGAGGGAGGCATGTTTAAAAATCCAGTTCTGGATTTATAAAATCCCTGTGAACCTGCTTATTCAAAAAGGGCCAACGGAAGATTTTCATAACTCCTCATTTAATTCATCAGATTGCTCTGCAGATGGCGATAACATTTATTTTCTATTTCAAGAGTGTCTCGCCTCGTCATAATCAAGGAAATACACTTTCCAACTTAACCAAAAACTTGGCAGGGAGAAAATGCTGCACTAGCACCAAGTAATCCCGTACAAAAAGCCTCTCTCCCATCCTACTTGCTTTGCTGTGCCAGAAATGTTTTTAAAAGTGCACAAAGTAGACTTTTCGTATTTTGCTGTGAAATATTCGTACACACTTTAACGCACACATGCTCCCAGGATTCCAACGTTTGGCTCAGCCTGGCCCGCACCACATGAAATAGAATTTTCCCTTCCCCACACGCAGGTCTGGGGGAAGTCAGAGTATCTCTAGGCTGTCAGGAGAGGAGCAGTGAAGCACAGCTGGCTAATTGCCTGCTCGGGCCGTGGGGTGTGAAGGCAAAATGTCCTGGGAGGAAACGAAGGTCTTCCAGAGCACATCCTCAAAGCTTTCAGATACAGCTGTTGAATCACTTCTCCCCAAAGGAGAGAAAGGGAAGGGCTTTCCCAGAAGACTGGGAAATCGGAGCTCTCGGGTTATGTGTCAGAGGATCCAAGGCAAAAGATGGGAAGATAACGGGCGAGAAAGGCTGCGTTTAGCTCCAGGATGAGCCCGCAGTCATGGGGACAAAGTGCCCTTTCCCAACAGCAAGTGACAGTTGGTGGACAGCAAATCTGAGACAGTTCCCTGGAGCCCTGAGCCAGGAGGAGGCTGCAGACGGGGTGAGGCTGCATAAATGGCTTTATCAGAAAGGTAAGTTCTGCGTCTTGTCACACTGCCACACTCATATTGGACTGTCTCTTACTGGAGGCTCCTCTGGAGAGGAGGACGGCAAACAAGAAATACGCAGATGAGGCTCAAGCTTTGAGAGTTTCCTTCTTCGCTGTATTATGTCAGTGCTGAGCGGCTTGCAGAGGTGCCCTTTCCTTGCACTCGCATGCTATTCTTGTGACGGTCAATTCAGAAAAGTCATCATTCAACTATTTTAGCGAGGCTGCAACTCCAACTCAAAAATTGCCATCCCTTGGAGCCAAAGGGAGCTACGCTACCACCACTCTCATTTGTGCAGCCCTCACCTCCCCAAAACAATTTCTACACCAGCATTTTCACAGTAAAAATAAATGACAGGTCCACGTGCCTTTTTGAGATTGAAAATTTGCTAGCAAGCTAAGAAACGAAATCTTGCAAGGCTCTGAGGCGTTTCTGGTGACTCTCCGAAAGAATACGTGACTGGGTTAATTCACCTGGTCAGCAGTTCAGCTATATATTTTCCTGATCAGGTGGTTCTTGTTTTACAATGGATTAAAGCGCTTCCTTAAGGAATAGAAAAGATCTCATAAACACATCTACAGAAATGACAAATATTTCCTCACCACCAAAAATGCTTTGAAAGTATATTTACAATTGTAATATAGACAGAAAAAAAGAAAGAAATTTATATTATAAAGTTTTCTAGCTCCAAACCTGCTGCAAGGACTGAAATCCTCAAGAAGGAATTTGAGCAACTAATGGCAGGAGCATATATTGAACTGCTGGGAAGTATAACGTGAACATGCATAGCTCAGTAAGGGTAAATCACAAACAGTGACCTACTGTATGCAGCTAAAATGCATGTATACATTTGCTTTTTCTTCAAGAGACAAAGCAATTTAAGAAATATTCCAAGCCTTTAATTAAAGTAAGTTTCATCTTGAATTTTCATATTTAATGTTTTTAGATTTGAGGAATGTTTTGGGGTTTCGTTACTGCAGTGTGGTGGCATCTCTTTTCCCAGTAGAAAGGGGACTGATAATTACAAAGAAAACATAAATGCATATTTAAAATGAAATTTAGTAAGTTTTACCATGCAAGAGGAAGGAAGGAACCTGAGGATAGCAACATAGATCATGTGCTACTTTGAAATCTAATTGCTAAATAATTTTATAATGCACAAAATCTTTATTTAACCTCAACACTGAGTAATTATTTGCCATTACTTGGCAATTATTGGCAAGGCTTCTCTTACTCAGTTGCGAAACGAACCGCAAAATGACAACCCTTAAGACAAAACCAGGATTACAGATGAACATACTCTTCTATTAGTGTCTGTATCGCTGTAATTCTACTTTAGAATATCTGGAGAGATCAGAGATGCCTATGCCTGAGGCAGCAAAGGATAACACAACTAAACACAAGTCCTTCCTGTAAGGGTACACTAGCGGTGTTTCAGTGGGAGTGTTTGTCATCAAATATACATGAAAGACCAAGGCCCCTACTTGACTAGACATGACAATTTAATATTGGCTCTTCCGTTGCAGTGACATGATCATAAACATATTATCAAGTCCTGCAGTGTGATCAGCAACAGATGTAAAATTAAGAGCTGACAAGTTTTAGCAGGTAGCTGAGCCTTACGTAGCTTCTGCCAAATTTAATTTCCGCTTCCAAAAATCTTCCAGGCAACTCTCTTTTTAAGACTTCAGAAAGTACTCTTTCTTTTCTATTCTTGCGGTTAGTTACCAGTGTTCTGAAAAATTAGTATTCAGATGTTGTTTCCTTCAGGACAATTTGTCTTTTCCTTCCTGTTCGCCTTTATTTCATTATTTTGCACAGAAAACTAGATCCAGGAATCGAGTTGCCGTTATTTTTATTCACAGCCTTAATGACAATACGCTGCGTGAATTAAGGCCAAAAAATTCAATTAGTAAATGACGTATTGCAATCCTGATTTTTAGGAAATATACCAAAACATACTCTAAGGGAATATTGCCATCAAAATCCAGCAGCACAAGAAAGTGCAAAGAGAAAACCAAATATAAATGTTTCTCGTGCTACTAGACATGTCACGCTAACTGAGTCACCAGGTAGTCTAACCCAAACTCTTACTAGACACAAGAATGCTGCATGAAGTTCTTCTATCTCGTTTGGAGCAGTTAATTTAGTTTTACAACACACTAATCAGAAAATTAGGCCACACCCGAGCATGAATTCAAAGAGCCCCAGACATATGGCTATGCCGGAAAATGTATATCCATACCAACCAAACGCCAATTGGATCTCCCTTGGTATGACACAACACCAAGACAGAGCCCTAACAAAACGAGGGGCATCAGGCACGGCTACGTGTGCCTGTCAGCTCTTACAGGCTTGTGCATTAAAGGAAATCTCACTGCATTCGTTCTTCCATACGATTCTGTGTTCACCTGTATCAGATGTTCATCATATTTAACTAGGTTCTTGATATTATAATGGAAAGATACAATTTTGTCTCCAGAGTTTAAGAGCACGTAAGACTCCAGTATTGTTTGGGCATAATTTGAATTCATATCAAATAGACAAGAACCTTCCGAAGTTCAACAAGGACAAGTATGAGGTTTTGCACCTGGGAAAAAACATAATCCAGGAGTGCAGCACAGGTTGGGATCTGCCTGGCTCTGGGAGGTGGCCTGGGAGTCCTGGTGGACAACAAGCTCAGTTTGAGTGAACAGTGGCAAAGGAAGCCAACAGGATGCCAGGTTGCATCGAGGGCATCACCAGCAGAGATAAAGTCGTTATCCCACACTATTCTGCACTTGCCAGGTCACACCTGGAAGACTGTGTTTAGTTTTTTTTGTCCCCGCTAGACAAAAAGCTGAATACAGGCTGGAGAGCGTCTAGAGATGGGCCACAAAGATGATGATTGGGGAGCCTGCCATATGAGGAAAGGGTGAGAATCATAGAATGGCCTGGGCTGGAAGGGACCTCAGAGATCATTTTAATCCAACCTCCCTGTTGTGGGCAGGGACGCCACCTCTCGACTAGGTCAGGCAACACGTGAGAACTGAACGGAAATCAAATCCACGACCTTTGGTGTTTCAAGCACCATGCTCAACCCACTGAGCTAAACCAGCCCTCAAGAACTGTGTTTGTCAAGCCTTGGGAAAAGAAGGCTTAGGGGAGACCTTCTCGCCACACTCTGGTGTTTAAAGGGTGGCTACAACGAAGACAGAGACTCCCTTTTCGCATGAAGTCACATGGGAAGGACAGGGAGTAATGGTACGAGTCACTCCTGGGGAAATGCCAATAACACACAAGAGGAAAATTTCTCACAATGAGAACAATCAGCCATCGGAATGATCTCCCCAGTGAAGTGGTGGATTCCCCAACGCTGGGCACTTAAGATCCAGCTGGACAGGGTGCTGGGCCGTCTTGCCTAGACCGTGCTTTTGCCAAGAAAGGTTGGACTAGATGATCCTTGAGATCCTTTCCAACCTGATGTTCTACGAATCTATGATAATAATTAAGCAATAAGCCCGGACAGGTAATGCACCAATCATCTGACGGTTAACTCCCGTGGCTTTATAAAGCATAAGGTACTAAGGAGTGTGTCTGTTCCCTTTGGGTGTAGTTATACTTCAAAATAGATTTCCTGGAATTGCTGCTATAGTTTCCCTCTGGATAAATGTTTATCTTCCATATATTACACTGATAGTTTTTGAACTGTATGCCATGATTGACAAGTGTTGATGTGAGGATTTAGATGTGCTACGTCAAGTTCAAAGTGTAATGTTCAGTCTATGATATGGCTTAACCCTGAGAGTATTAGGGTGGAACATGAACACCAATCCTCTAAATCCAATTTTAGTCCTAAGACTAAATGCCATTCATACTTAACAGTTAAAACCTGCTCTTTTTTTTCAAACATTTCATACTCTTGCTCCTAATATCTTCATAGATTCTATTTTTTAATGCTCTACATTGCAAAATTGTTTAGAATTTAACTGGGGTTCTTAATTTACATGTTTCCTTTCTTTGAAATTCATATATGCAACCTTGTGTGAATCGCCCCCCTGCACAAACTTCTATAAATCTAATTCTGGAATTTGAAAATACCTTGGGATTAAACACAGGTAACTTGTTTGTAAGATAGGCCATAAATAGAATTCAGTGAGGGTTCAGGCCACTTAAAAATTTTCAGGAGCTTGAAAAAAAAACTGAATTTCTTCATAAGGAAAAATAATTCTGGTTGTGTTATAAAGATTGAGTAGGGAAGTACTAAAGCAGATCAAAAGGTTATGAAATCAAGTCTTATAAAAAGGTAGTGATTACTGTAGGCAACTAGGAGAGAATGTTGGAACGAAAAGGCGATAATCCAGTTTAAGAAGCTTGGAACAAAACCTGAGAATTGGAATTAATGAATAAAACAGAATTGAGGGAAAGGGGGAAGGGATAGCCATAAAAATCACATAAAACGAGTTTGTCGTTTCCTCTAGTGAATGATGGGGACCCAGACAAAAAGTGTTAGGTTTGATCTGTTTTGCTGTACTTTTTCTTCTGAAAAACAAAAACAGAAATCGTGCTGACAGAATCAGGGCACCCTTCACAGCAGTTAAAAGTGGTGATTGCTCTACTATTATTCCTTCCCATTTTGTTCTATTCAGTTATGACTTCCATGACCTCTGTCTACACCTCCCAAAAAAGGATTCCAGGACATCTAACGCAGGAAAGCGGTCTTAACCAAACTTATTATTTCCAGTTATTAAACAGCAGATTGAGTAAAACTGCCTCAAGATTTCTTGGGTTTCATACATTTTTATGCTATATCACTTTGTTCCTTCCTGTCTTGATTTTTTTTTTTTTTCTAAATTAATCATTTCTATCTACCACTTGTTTGTTTTATCCTTCACTCATTTCTAAAATCTGGTACGATACCTCAGTCATTCCCTTTGACGTCAGTAGGCCACAGCTGAAAGCTGCCAGTAATACACTATTATTCTGAAACACTTCCCTTCTTCATATTCCAAATTAAATCTTTTCAAATCTTTGTTTACAAGGGAAGCCTACCAACATCTCCGTGATAATGCTCTTTCTCTGTCCATTCAGAGGCCTAAAAAAAAAACCCCAAAACTTATTTCCATTTTCACTGTTGTGAAACTACTCTGCTCTAAAAACACCTTTATTTTTTGCTGCTTAATTACGAGATGCCGACTGCTTCGAAACATTCAGTGTCACTTAAAAGACAAATCTGTCACAGTTCACATTTCCTCCAAAACACAGAGCTCAGATATGCCTGTATTTGGTAGAAGAGTGTTACCAAATGGAATGAATCCTAGAGGAAAACGAAGTCGACTAATTGAGTTACTATTTTACCCTTATTATGTTTAGGTTTTCGCAACTGTTAGTACTTGTGGTAAAGAATATACTGACTCCAGATCTCATGATCTGCCAATAGTTTATTTATAATTCTCAATCTCTATGCAGCATAAAGAAACAGTGTGTTTTGTAGCTCATCCGCATGTAAGTAGTTCTGTGCACCGAATCACTGTATGTGCAGTTATCTTTCAAGAAGCTTGAACACATTTATTGGAAAGGTTTTCTAAACTATAGAAAGGCATTTGTACTTTTACACCAAGGAAACTTTTGCCAAGATTCGCATAGAGCAACACTTGGAAGACTTTTGGAAAAAAATCATTTCTTCTCAGTACACCGCTGCAGACATCTCATTTAAACGATAAATTTGCTTACGCTCTAGGGTATCAAAAAAACATTCTTTTCAGATTTGCTCTCTGGCATTACCTTGGCCATACAGCTTAATTTGCTTCTTCAGTCTGAACATCAGCGTTCAGTACCTGAACGTGGAAAGTCCTTGGGGCTGGGACTGCATTTCTTCATTTCCCTCCAGAGCTTGGAGTGTTTACTAAATATTAATCATTAACAACCCAACTAGTGGGCTAGTACTTTTCGTTCCCTGAGTAATAGAGAACAGCCTGCCACAGTTTGTTGTATTAAAAAAAACCCCAAACAAACAAAAAAAAAACCACATTAGAAATCACAAGGGTTTAATGGAATTTTCATGTTTGGGATAAATTCCCTAAGAAAGTAAGATTTATGTCATCTGCCTGCCCTCACCCAGTAACTTTTACATCCATTTCCCAGCAGAAGAGTAGGGTCTTTAATCTTGTCAATAGTAAGTAAATGATGGAAAAAAAAAAAAGTTGATGAGTAGATGCCCCTTTGGTGGGAAAGGCAGCCACGGCAACATCAACTGTGATTAGAAAACAGTGCAATCCACGCAGGAGAAAAAAACCTCAGCAGTCTGGAACAGTATTTATACTTGATTGCATGTCATGAGACAAACTCGTAGGAAAGCGAGATTCATTGGTTCTGCTCCCTGTTAAATTAATTGCAAGCTCAAGCTACCTGTTAATAAGCGCCTTTGGAAAGAGTACAGAAGTGCTACATTACTTTTAGTTATTATTAATTATTTTTTTTAACTCCTAGTAAAAATTACACAGTGGGAGTAACATTAACATTTTATAGATCTTTCGGATTCTGCCATAATCAGCATAAAACATCTCTGTCTAAATGGGAAAATTCCATGGCCAGTAACAAGCTTCAGGAAGCACCTCTGGATCTGTTACTACTTTTGCAAACACCTTGCGCTGCCCCTGGATAATGGATTTATGTTGCTCTTGTTTATTAGCAAGTGAACTTCAGGTTAACATGAAGGCATTTATAAGTAAGTAGTCAGTGTTAATAGGTGGCAGTAGAATTCAATTTTCTTTGCAAGCTCTGAGCCTAATTTCACTTATAAATAGTTCACATCAGGAAAATTTCACAGAATCATCTCAATATATGCACAAAAATTGGTTTTTAAGTTGATCAGTACTGCCTGACCTGTAGATAGAGGCTCATTCTAACCTCCGAGCATCCTCAATGTTTCTACTATGCCTGTGTATCTGGTATTTGCAGCCTGCTTATTCATACTCCTAAATGTTTTATATCGTAATCTTCATTCATATGCAATGAGAGTATGAGAATTATCCAAATGCATCAGCAATATATCATTAGGAAACAATAACATTTCAACCACAGTGTCCTAATTAGGTGTAGTTTGTTTCAGGCGAAAACTCAGAAATGCTTAAATAATGTGGTTACACTTTCTATAATCCCTTCAATTAAAAATAATATAATAGGGTATACACTATTTAATTTATAATTTCAGTTAGGTATATGAATATTGTGATGTTGCATGCTATTATGAACTTCAGTAACCTTAGTATTCCATATATTCTCTAACAATGGGTCTCGAACATTAAGCATACACCATGTGGCAAAGCGAGTATGACTTATTCTTTTAGTCTATACTCTAGAAATACTTCTACTGACACTGCAGTGTCTTACAACATAACAAAGAATTTTAGGAGGTTTTCTCTCAAAGTGAGCAAAAAGTGGAAATAAAACCTGACATTCTGCAATGGGAGCATTTTTCAGGTTTGATTTTAGCTTGCTCAGTGGATGCTCCTCCAAGAGTATAAAACCAGCTCCTTACGTGTATGTGGGTATTTAAAAATAAAAAAATTTACGAAGACATTGTGTCTTAGTGTATAATATAAACAGGGTGCATTTTGAGTGTTAAGTGTATTTTTCCTAGAAATCTCAGGCAATAGTTTGCTGGGTTTGGGTTCTTTTTGTAAATTAAAAAGTAATGCCTTTCCCACAAAATCAGATAAATGTGTCAAATTCATAGTATGAAGGCTTCCCTCCAGAAGCTTTCCTCCTACTAAACTATCTTATTTAAACCTTTCTTCTGCCTGGAGCTGGATCTGGCTAAAAAGAGAAAGTAGAATGAGAATTTAAAAAAAAAAAAAAAAAAAAAGAGTGTGTTGGTGTTGGACTTTAGTTTCATACCACAAAAAGCAAATAAGTAAAAATAGATTTTACATTTCCAGTTACCAGTTCATCATGTACAACCATGGTCAGAATCTGATCCTTTATCTTACCAACTGCTTCCTTCTGGCCCTTCCATAAGTCAAAGCCTGACTAAAATTTTCCGACAGAGTTTGTATGACAGGCATGATCTTCGTGACGTTACACCATCCAAAAATATATGATAAACTCAGGTTTTGGAGTTCCCTCCCATCCTGTCTGTTCCTACTGCTTGCATTCTGCTGTCCCAGTCATTAGCTTTTGCTTACTGAGGTTTCTCTGTCTCCTCTGATTCCTTAGACATTTCGTAGCTGCTGGTTAGATGCTATTACCGTGTGACATGTTCAACCTTTAAACCAAATAATTTACTCTGAAAGTTGCAAACTGTTAGAATGATGAATTCAAATGTTTATCACTGGGGTTCTTCAGGCCTAAGAGTACTGTCAAACTGAAATACACAAGTACAATAAAATTACCCTGGATTGTAGGGGTTTTTTTCTGATTCTTCGCTCAGTTCTATGTAGTCTGTCCGGAGGTGCTATTTGCAAAATAGCATTTTCAGCTTTTTTTATCTGACAGCCACATTTGAAATAAGCAACAGATAACCACTGTGCTGCTACCTGCCATTCCCGTTCGTGTTTCTGTGGGAAGGAATGTCAGATCAGCTAAAGCTGGCGGCCGAGCCATACGGAGAGAAAAGAGAAGAAGCTCAGACAGGGCAAGAAGAGTTCCCCAAGCCCCGGAGCAGTGAAATGGCACCAAAGCAACAAGCACTTCTGTTGCAAGAGAAACTGGGAAGCGGCTCTGCACAGGGGAGGACATAGAGTGAAAGAAAAATGGTACTCAAATGGTTGTTTTCTGTCTTAGCAGCTTTAGTTTAGTTACTGGTCTGAAGAAAGCTGGAAAGAGATGCAGAAGCTTCTGGTTCCATCAGCCGTACCATGGCAAAAAGATGAGAGTTCACAGAGTCAGGCTGGGGCTTGGGGAGATCATTCCCTCTCCTGTAGCCTCAGAGCCCCTCCATCCCCTCCCTCGTGTGAGGAGAGCTCTGTTACAGCGAGGGAACAAGTCTGTTCGCACGTGTGAGCAACGCAACCACAAATACCCGGATTAGGTCATGGGAAAAGAACAAGCCATGCCTGAATTCTCTTCTCTCTTGCCTGGGTCCTTCAGCTAACATGGACTTTTCTAAGGATTTCACTATTGTTTTTCTATTAATCAAATTAAACAGCACCAACCCTCCCCTAACACCATTTTCAGGTGTCCTACAGATGTGCTTTTTCAGCCTCTGGCGTATTGATTCTAGGGAGAGACAACAGCAACACCTTCGAAACTAGGGGAAAAAAAAAAGACCAGATATTTTTACTTCTTGTTCTCCCTTAAAATCAAATCATAGCTCTTGCATCTTAACTGAAAGGGCCTTTCTGCTAATAGCAGCTGGAAACTGATAGTGAGTGTGATTGCATTCAGTAAGTTTAATTTCACATCAGGTCTGGCTCTGAGCCTTAAAAACTAGCAGGCAGCTAACATCTAGTATTGTTGCTGGGAGATGATAAAAGCTGGACAGATTTCCAGTTTTCCCAACAGTAACAACTATGCTCTATTGTCCAGGAAAAAAAAAAAAAAAATGGTTTGGGATGTATTCTTGCAGGCAATTGGAATAGCTGCAAATCCTGTAGAAATCACTAAGCAGAAAGATGCTAAAGAGTATGTAGAGTAAGAAACTGTTCTAAATGTGCTAGTAATAAAAAAATGCTTTTAGCACTTCCCATGTGACATGGAGAATAGCAAAGGGATATTCTAACTGATTGTTCCATGTGATTTCATTTGTACCTCCCAGCAGAGCTTTTGGATAGGTTTGAGGGTTAAAATTATTTGATAGAGTTCAAAATGAAGAAAGCAAATCATTGCCTCCAACTGTAAACGCTCTATTACTTCTATGGTATTTAGGACACTAAAAGAAAAGAGCCCATAGAAAGGGGCCAGGGATTTTTAATGTCAGCACAAGGGAATGTCATCGTTTGCTTCCTTTCAGTTAAAATCCTCAAAAAATAAAGAATAGCAAGCATTCATTGCTCTAACACCACTCTTTTTTTTTTAAAAAAAAAAAAGGGAAAATAATTCTATAGCTTCTCCGAAGTTGTGCAAATATTGTACAACAATCCTAAGTAAGCCAAAAATAAAGAGCAGAGCGAATTTCTATTTAACATTAGCTTAATGTGTTTTAAACCCATGTTTATTTCAACAAGGTTCAATAAGGACTGGTTTTATGCTTTGAGCATGCAGCCAACAAAATCTGGGCATGCAGCTAAGCCTGGGAGTGAAAAGTTTCCAGGCCAGAAAACATGAAATCCTACATGTGACTTCAAACTCAACAGTTAATTTCCCTAAAATTTAAATGCTGTTGACAAAAGGCTTCCAACAAAAAATCTGGTTGTTCTGTAGCATGAAATTGTAATTCCCTAAGCAAAGATTAATGCTGCCCTTTTCTAACTAGATGAGACTCTCAAAATCTCACTCTACTTCTTGACACAGTTGTCTTTCATTTAAGGTAAGTTGAATATGTTACTAAAATCTCCCAGGCAATAGTTTAGATCTATAATACTTACTATTTTCTTCTCTTTTGCCTCTGCTTTTACTACCACTTAGTGACACAGAGTTTTATTTCTCCTGACCACATTGGCGACTTTTTTGGGTTTGGTGTTTTGTTGTTGTTTTTTTTTTTTAAAAAACTTAGTAACAAAGTCTTTCTTCAGGGAAAAAGGAAAAGTGAATTTGGACCTTCAGATTGCCAAAGCAACAAAATAACAAGGCAGCAGGCATTATCAAAACATATTTCAGCACAGAACTCTGAAGAGAGCTTTGTAAGAACAAAAAAAAAAAGAAAATACTTGATGTTGCAGTACCCTGGGGTACTTGATTTTTTTTTTTTTTGTTTTAAATCTGGAAATATTGTTCCTGAAGCAGCAGCATGTTGACTTGATAGAGCTGTGATTTAAGAGTAGCTTTTATAAATGGAAATGTAAGTGGCAAGCTTGCTTTCTAGTTTAGGGAAGTCTTCAGAGAACAGGATCTTTTAAGAGCATCTGCAACCATCAAAATGTGACTTATCTGTAAAATGTTTAGTCAAGAAAGATGGATGTGTTGGTAGGAATTAGGGCTTTCTGCCAGGACAAGATGCACAGCCATACTAAGGTACAGTAAAGAATTAATTTGCAGTCTTGAGAGATGCACTAGGGCAACCGCATCAGACTATCTTGGGGGAAAAGGAAAGAGATACTAGAAAAGTCAAAGAACTGCACAAAAGCAAAGAAAATCATCAGAGTAGATGTTGTTGATCAAAGGTAAGCAGGATGTTAGACCTTTTTTCGCATTTTTGACTAAAAAGGAGGCATTTTAAGCCAGAAGTCGTTCTTCCTTGAAGCAGAACAGTTTGATTCAGCACTTGACTCAAAATCAGAACTTATTTTTTGTATCTGTGCCTCCCAAGACCCAAAAACCTGTTGTCTGGGTAGTCAAGGTGGTTTTTTCCCCCCACTGTTGTTCATTATCACAGATTACTCCCATATTTCTTTGCAGCTCTGGCTTTAAGCGTACGAGTACTTGCTCTGCTCTTGCTCTTTCTTTCCTAAATACGAATAACAAGGCCCCGTCTGCGTGTTAACTTGTATTTGTACCTTCTGCAGGAGTTACTAAGGCTGAAGTATTTGGTTTGCAGTTGTCTCACCCTCTAGTGGCAGAGAGGCCTTAGTTCTCACGGATGAAGAAATGGGATAGATGATTTTTTATTTTTTTTTCCTTCTGGTCAGCTGTGCTGTAATCTCTATTTACTGAAAGCTGGTAAAGAACTGAAATTGTTTTGGTTTTTTTACAAAGCTGCAGATCATCCTCTTCAACATGTGCCCGTCACTTCCAATGGAGTAATGCAAAATAGGCTGACCTGCAGGCACTGAAGTGATTAAAAAGGTGCTGCTGAAGTGTAGTTGTGTGCTCAGACATACTCGTTCAATTATGAGAAATGACTGCTATTAAAACTTCCCATGCCACAACAATTAGTTGTCGTATTATGCTACTGCCTGAAGACTAACAGAGATAGAAGCTCTGTTTTCCTCTAAACTCAAATTCCCTATTAAATTTTCATTTAAAAACAAAAGACAGACACCATCTTGTTTTCATCCCCAACAAAGACTTAAAATCATAAAGCAAAGTTTTTATGAAAATAGAATACTGGCCAGATATTCAATGAAAATTTAATAGATTTCCTATCTAGCTTTTGAAGAAAAAAATTTAAAAAAGCATTGAGTAGCTTTGGCTCCCACAGAAATATATCTGGTACTTTACAGGATTAGTCCCTTTAAAACTGAATTAATTCACCCTTGAATCGTTTAAGTTGGTGATGTTATTGTTATTGCTATTTGGTACGTACAATTGGATGAAAACAGAGCAGAAAAGGTTTTAATCTTTGCAAAGAAAACACGCGGCACCGCCAATACTTACTCATAAGTAACCATTGACTGAAAGGAGAATTCTGGAGATACTAATCAGCTAGAAATTAGTTCCAAACACAATTCATTTTATTAAGAAAAGCCTCTGGCCGTATTTCAGAGGAGGATGTATAAAGTATAAAACCACAGGGAGCAGTAGCTTACTTGCCAGCATGCTAACACATTTTTAAGAATAGTAAGGCTGTTTTAACAAAGTTCTTAGAAATTAGAATTCCGACTTGTTGATATGTTGTTGATGTTAATCAGAAAGTTCTACCGTGTCACACGGAGCTGTTATTTTTCAACTGCTAAATAATATAGATAGATTGTGGTGCATCATTCTAATTGCCTGCATTCCCCACTATGGGGTTTCATTTTCTTACACTTTGGCCTCTGGCAATTTGACCAGACTTTGGCCAATTGAACTTTTTTTCCCCACGACAATACAAGATAAATACTTGTGAAAATTAGGGTACAGAAAGCTACTGTATACTTGCTACATCCAGAAATCCTACTGCCGTTCTAAACAAGAAGCCGTCCCAGTAGACCATGGAAAAAAATGTACATTTAACCACATTTATAGGACTGTGAAGCATCCACATGAAACCTTTATGGTTGCTCTGAACACCTGCATCCTTGAGCTACGACATAGGAACGGGAGCGACATTAAGATTCACTAAATCCGGAAAGCCCAAACTGTAGAATTAGGATGAAAAAGGGTGTTGCAGCACACAATGCAACACTATTATTTTAATTTGAAATACTGGCATACATTTCCACAGTCATATATTGATATAGTGATCACCAGTGTCTTCAGAAAGAGAAAGCAAACCTTCAGAGAGAATAGCTGACAGTCCCAGTGCTGAATCTGTCTTCTTTGGCTAGAAAGTCAAAGTTTAACCTATTCCTACACAGCTGGATGCAGTCATTACCGGATAAATCCGAAATTGCACAGCCTCACTCTCGCACCATATGATCTAGGGTACAAATGCTGCCTTGGGTACAGCTAGTTCATTTAACCTACTGCTGCTCTGCTGAATACTTTCTCAATTTTCTTGCATTTAAAAGTGTCTAATAAAAATGTTTTAGTTAATGTTTCCTCATATATAGGTCTCAAAGTGTAGATAATGGGAAACAGATGACACTAGCACATACAAGCAAACTCATTTTAGATATATATGAAGTAGCTTTCGGAAAAGAGATTGAATTCTTGTGAGTGGGATGGGTTTAATTACACCACAGACTTTGATCCTGTTCAAAATTCCAGTGTGAATTTGGGCAAAACTTCACTGGAGTGATATGATTATAGGCAAAGGTAAAACAAGAAAGTGTTTCAAGATTCAGAGAAGCAGCAGAACATCTCTGAGGAAAGAAAATGCTATTAGATAGGTAGATAGAGCACGTATGTCATACCTGTGTACCAGCCTACCACTGCAGAGTCCACACAGTGAGTATTACACTCATGTAAATAAGTCTGTTGGAAAACAGGAGTGCAATGTCAGTGCCCAGGGAGCAAACCGTGTAGCAGTCTAACAATAATTTTATGTACATGTTACATTTGTCATCATACTAAGAATTTTTGAGAAATGTTGGATGCCTACTTCCCCGTGTGTGCTGGGAAGCCACATTAATGAAAATGCATGTACTGCAGCAATTGCAGGGAAATGTGTACGCAGGGAAGTGTTCCCCAGGATGTGTGAGAGTGCTGCCAGCACTCCTTACTCTTAAAGGCAATACACAGACACCCAGTTAATGCCTGGTGCACTCCCTTGGACAGGCTGCTGAATTAAGGGTTGCTGAAAATAAGGTTGATTAATTCCAATCATTTGCTCCATGTGTGTAGATGGTACACACTCACCTATGATCCTATTTTCCTTTTCAGACAAGATGTAGTGCGAAGCCAGAGCACACGAATGAGGATCATAGAGATTCTGCAGTTTGGAGTCTATAGGTCTGCTTGTCTTGAAAAATGTTCAGGTGTAATCGTTGATTAAAGACAGGAATGGCACTAGTGTGTGTACAGTCACGGTTAGCTGACATTCACACAAAAGAATTTGCACACTGGACAACCCTATCTGCTAAGGAGCTGAGCCCATGTGCTCTGTGGTTTGGTACGTACCATTGTTTGAGTTGAAACGGAGAGTTCCTTCTAGGGAAGACAGAGATATTGACCTGTTCAGTCTCCTATTTCTATTCTCCGTATCAATATTGAATAATAGAGGACCAAAGTTTACCTTGAATTAGGGTCAGACTGTCCACGGAGGATTCAAATCACACATTCTGAATTTCTTCTGTGCTTGGCACAGTGCAAATACAACATTACAAAGTGATATTTTATACGTGCATACCAGTATTCTACCTTCTGACATTAGGGATTGGTCAGTTATCCGAACAGTGCTACTCAGGAGGAAGAATAACAGCAGCTTTCTGGAGGATCTGAGAAGAAACCTCTCTGAACAGGACTGCCATTAGCACTACAGGTGAAGAACCACCCTAGGACATACTCCCCTATTAGCCAGAGAGGAAAAGGCAGCCTCCGTTCTGACACATGTCAGCATCAGCATCACGCAGGGGAGCAGCGATGCGGATACCGGCATGTGTTCCCACCACAGTGTCCGCTCTCGCTGCATTTTACAGTTGGAGTCAATTGACAGTCACCACGCGAGGGGATTTATGCTCTGGACAAACTATTATCCTACCGAGGTGACCATGTGGAACCGCGTGCAGAGGGTGGAACCAGGTCCTAAATGCTTTTCGCACCGTTGCGAAGGCATCATTGGACTCAGCTTCCCTTTAAGGCTTTGGGTTGCCAGAATGTTTTTACCTACAGGAAAGGAGCATGAAACTACTTTCACTTGTGAGCAAGGAAATCAGGATCAAAAAACCCTGGGAATATTGGCTTGAGTTTGAAGTAACTTTTTTTCCACAGCTTTCTAAAAGCTGCCCAGGCTGGTTGTTGCTTATCCCTGTTCATGGCTCACACACAAACTAAAAAAATCCAAATGCTTTGTATTTATACACTGGCAGTAAAAAAACAAAATCTGGGCATGCTTTATTGCTATCTCCGTCTCTCATATAGCTCCTTTAAAGCCATGCTGAATATTAAGTATCATAATTTGGAAGCGTCGAAGAAATAACATCTGTTGTAACCTGAAATACCAGAAGTAGGCCTTTTCATTCCATGCCAGTCAGTAAATTAATAACATATGTGCAGAATGTATTTCATATACGGCAGTGACATACTTGCAAAATACTCAAATTATAATTTCATCCTTTGACCATTTTTACTCTTGGCCATTAATCAAGCTGCTTCTATTCATTCTACTGCTAATTCCTGAGCAAATATAAGCAAATGATAAGCACTACAAAATTGAGCAGCTATACTGTTTCACTAGTTCTCGAGCAATATACCTGAAAATCTTTCCAGTCTTTTAGAAGGAAACAGAATTGGTATAAATTACACACTAAACTCTGCTTTTATTGGTTTATACCTCCAGTTAAGTGCGAATAATTTCATTTAGATACATTTCAGTAGTGTCACACAAGGGAAAGAAGGTAAAGACCTGCATCGGTGTTTCCACAATAGGAATTATAGCATATGGACACAAGTTGGAAATAGAAAGAGGAGCTTAAATTAGTTTTTCTTATCAGGGTTCTGTTGCCCATTAACAACGTCTTTTTACGTAACAGAGCACATTTATCTCAAGTGTCAGGATAGAGATTTCACCCCTTCTTTCCAAGACTCCCAAACCTACCCATTTCCCTCCCAAAAGCCATTCGAGGCTGCCAGGGGACGGGATCCCGTTTCGTCTTTTATTTTCTATGCAATTTTAACAGGTACCCCTAACTCTGTGCTGCAAAAATAAAGGGTGGAAGGAACCCCAGCTGCAAAACAGCGCCATGAAGGGAGCAGAGAAAAAATGTACCAGATCACAAAGTATTCCTTTTCTTACCAAAAACCCACCTTGCCCAGGGGTCCGGGGGCAACTTGGGGACAGGGGTGGGTCATGCAGAGGCAGGACCAGAGTTAGGCTGAGACACAGTCACAGCCTGAGGAAGGAGCTGGCCCTCAAGGCTGAGCTTAAATGGGGGCGGTTGGTGGTGAGGGCCCAGCTGGGACTGGTCAGGGCCCATCAAGCCCCTCAGCCCAAAAGGCCTCTGGGCTGGTGCCACGTAAAGAGTACATTCAAGAATTAATAAAAAAGAATGAAAAGTTGCTTGAGAGAAGCAGTCAGTATGTTCAGCTTTAGGATTTGTACCGTGAAGGATCTCACATCGCCGACCAGGCGACCTGCGCAGATCGGCTTTGCGCGGGCAGCGGTGGTACAGAGGAAACACGGATGTTCAAAGCCACTGAAAACAAGTAGAAAAAGAAACTGGAGGGTTCAGCTTGCTTGAAGTGAGAGGTTCTCCTAAGGAAACGTTATTTAATTTAATGACAAAATGATGCAGAGGCTGAAGAGAGAGGCCTTTGGAAACTAGTTGTTGGAGAGGCTGCTTCCCCCCCAAAAAAAGGCTTTCTTTTTTACTTTTCTCTTAGAAAAACAAGCAAAAAAAAAACCAACAAACAAATCCCAAACCTCAGGACACTTCTCAAACTGTCCTGAACGGTTCTGTAAAATTGTTTTTTTCACTGATGTTATGAACTGCTTCATTTTTCAGTTTTGCTAGAGCCCAGAAAGTCTAATAGACCATTAAAAGATAAATCCAAATGAGAAAATCAAGGATATTCCATCAAAAAGCTCCAGATTTAACCAGAATTCAGCGGTGCATTCTGGAAATATGTTGGATTTCAACAGTTTGAGTAGGTTCAAGCGCATGACCGTATTTTTGAGTTCTCCAGCTTTAACCTGTTGTTACAGCACAGAGGGGCAAAAAGACCTCAGAAACTGAGTGTTATTTGTGAAATATCCGAGCACTCCAAGTTATACAGTCTTCTAATGCTACTGTTTTAGTGGTAAAATGCGGTTTGGAGAGCTTCTTGATTTGGGTCCATCCACAGCAACAGCAGTATTTTAAATACAGGTTAAATAGGACAAGAAATCGATTCATTCAGGACAATTCTAGCGTTGCAGAGTGTAGAAAGCACTCCTGGGCAGCTAAACTATTTCTAATAGATTGTAATGAACAGCAGGAGCTCTGACTTCTTTTCTGTAGTCTGCTTTTTCTTAGGGAGTCAAAAAATACTCTGCCAGACAGCCAGAAAAAAAAGAAAAAAAATGATGTATTGTCTTAACGCTCGTTGCTGCAGCCCGAGAAGTAATTGTGCAAGTATCTTTGCAGATGAGAAATATTGTCCTCTAAGCTGCCAGGTTGGTTTCTTCCTAAACTTACCTTACTGTCCCTACTGACACTATAACCACAGCTCCTTGTTAGGATAGGATATGTATTTGTTTGGTAAAGTTAATTATCCTCTGTCAAACAGAAGTCATGAGCCTGTATATGTTTATGTCTCAAGATCTAGTAGCAATCAGTGCTCTCAGAGACCCTGATGCTGCATTTTATTTTACTAGTTTTAGGATATTGGGAAACATTTTGTTATTTTACTGGATAATTATTCTCAAAAAATTCTCATTATGGATTTTTCTCTTTTGCGTCTCAAATTGTGGGGTCAAGAGTCATGTGGCAGCAGCAAGCTACTTGACTGTTTGTTCTCAGGTAAGTCCAAATTCCTCAAGGAAAATAATGAAATAAGGATTCATGTGATGCTAAATAAAAAACTACCACCTCTCCCAGTGACTGCTCATATCTGCAGTTTGATAATAATTTCTTAACTAGTTCTTTTTCTAATTTTTTTATGTGCTATATGTAGCAGTCTCACAGATTCAAAACACTGTACATCTGTACAGACAGAAAAACCTGTATTCAAGTGTGTAACCGAAGTGCAAAAGGGAAGCATGTCTAGCTTTCATTTTCTAGCAGCAAAATAATTATTGATGGCATTTTTATGCTCTGTTAAAGTCCTATTTGAAAAGAGGGCAAACTGAAAAACGACACTGATTTTTATTAAGCTAGATCAGACCTTCAGTGTAGCCCTCTGCTCCTAGCAGTAGCAAACACCAGAAATTTCAAAGGATGCTTGTTCATAATCCCATTCCCAAAATCCGAGGCACACTTGAGCCAGAAGTCACTGCAGCTAAAGAGCTATCGTTTCTAATATTAATCGTTATTAGTTAGAATTAGAATTGAATGTATTTGATACCATTTGTTATGATAAAATCAATTTGTAGAGGGGAATACTCTTACAGTAACATGCAAGCCATGAATTCAATGACTGCAGTAGATTTTCTTTCCTAGATATTACAGGAAAAACTGGCAAAATAATCCATTTCAAGTGCTACATGGGGGTTTTTTTAGTGAAAAGCTGTGAGAAGAAAAAAAACCCCAAAAGTATAAATTCATAACATAAAAACTACTCCAGAAAAAAAATGTTTAAGCGTAGAGGAATATAAAAAAAAAAAATTGTGACAACTGCCTTTGCTGGAATGTGTAACCACAGAGAGTTGCTTCCCATAGGTTTGAATGACTTAAATAAATATGAAAGTACTGGTTATCTGAAGGCAAGACAAGGGTATGTATATAGGTATGTGTCGAAATAAGTCTGTGTCAAGTGAGAAGCGCAGAAGAATTGTTCAGCATTGCAGAATAACTGAATAAAGTCTCTGACACTATAGTAGCTTCTGGAAATTCCAGCAGTATAATTTGTGTCCTGCATTTGGGTGACGCAGGAAGAAATATTTTGAAGTCAATTTAATGCATGTGCCAGGTGCTTGGATTAGCAGCTCTGCAGAATGAAGTCCAAAGCACAGAGCAGCATGGCTGTCCTATATATTCTGCCTCATTCTGAAGGTTATGCTTTCTTTGGAGACAAGAGAGTAATTTAATCTCCACGTTCATCCAGCTCCTGGCTCGAAGCCGACGCAATCGGAGGGAGAGTATTCACCAATTTCAATGGGCCGTGGTGTCAGCCTTCTGTCATTTGACCTGGTCCTGCAAAGCCATTTTTCTGATGAGCACTTCTGAGTAAGATGCTCTAGGACTGCACAATTTCACTTCTTTTTCAAGACCAGGAGTGCACAGAAATGCTGTGTCTAGACATGGCTGCGTATCCCCTAGAAAGACCCCCAGCACGTTTCTCACTCGGCGACAACCCCGAAAACCTGCATTTGTCTTGCGTTCTCTCAAACCCTGTCTGAAACTATTCTTTTCTTTCTCATATAATGCTGCGCTTTCAACACGTTTACTCTCTTAATGCAGGAGACAGTTCTTTATCTTTCAAAAAATTTGGATTGACTAATGCAACTAGTCAGGTCAATCAGAGTGCTGTGTGCAGGACTATCTCCAAATGAAGAATGGTGTTGCTAAGAAAAATCAATCCTTAACGTCTCCAACCAGACATGGAGAAATAAAATTGTCCCGGTTTTATTTTGATCAGTGGTGGTTTTGCCGTTGACTTCAGTTGAGCCAGTATTTCACCAGGAGTATTTACTTATTTTATTTTTCTAATTTAAGTTAGGTGAAAAAAAGCAGCACATGGACAATAATTTAGACTAGAAATATGTCTGTAAGTATTAAATCAGGGGAAGAAGGAATCTAACTTATTGAAGAATTCAGTGATTTACGAAAGAAAAATTACAGTACTTTTTTTTTTTTTCCTTGTCCCTAAAGACCACCAAGTTCTTTACTGATTTGAGTAGTTAATGTTTGGAATATTTACCTATGGACAACAAGGGGAAACCACATTATGGCTGTGTCAAGAATAATCGCTTTCCTACCTTGACTTACTTTCTGCAGTAATAAATACGCATAAGGCTCAGTTTAAGAATTTCACAGTATACTTAGATTTCTGATCAAGCTGATTTGAATTAAGTCCACCACGCTAACTTTTTTCAATAGAACTTTACAACGTACTATAAAACTGTTGCTTAAACAATGCTTCCCATAATTGCCACCAATAAATGATACCTTTTTATTGCTGTTAGAACTCTCGGTTACCGGTTTCCAGAGACTGCTGCAGTAATCTGTAGGTAACTTTGTCTTATGTTGTTAATAATTGTATGGTTTTCTTTTTAGAGTTCAGAAACTGTAAAAGTTTAAGAAAACATGCAAAATGCTGAGGATACACGTAAGTGAAATATTTAATGTCCATCATTCATAAAAGTTACATTGTTTACATAGGGTTCATTAGTATATAATAAAAATGTCATCTTAATGAAAGATTTTCTGGCAAGTCTTTTATATGTTAATTTGTTTAACATACGCTTTGGCTATACAGCTAAATAGGAATATATTTTAAAAAAATCTTTCTGAAAACAGTTGCTCAACAGTTACAAAACCTCATTACTAAGCCTTGGTTATTGTTACACTTGCTCGTTGGCTTGTAAAAATCATCTGCCATTTAGACTGGGAATCTCAGGACCAACTTTTTGTAACATACTTGCTCATTGCATAGTGACCGTGTAAACAGCTCGGGGATCCACAAATTATATCCTGGTGCTCTAAAAGTCATTGAGGATTTTACGTACTGTACTGCTTATGCTTCCTTATATTGATGAAGAATTGGGGGATTGTTTTATTGTTGATGCTGGTGGGTTTGGTTTTTTAAAACATGTCGGGTTTATACAAGTTAAAAAGTTAACACCGAAGGAAATAGTTTTACACTGTGCAACAGTATTGCTACCTCATTCTTTTTTGATTTTAGATATATATATATATAACATATTGGAACTGCACTGTACTGCTTCTTTTCAAAAGAAAAGTTTAAATTAGTTGGAACAATTAGCTATGTGTTTACATAAAGTTAACTATGTTCGCATCAAATAAAATGTTTATTAATGAAAGCTATTATACAAGAAACATCAAAGAGAAATTCATCATACAGAAATGTACACTATATGTGACAGATGGAAAAGTGCATGCAGATTTGTCTCATTTAAAAAAAAAAAATAATAATTCGGAAACAATAGTACGAAAGTTACTGGGTTTTGATTCCTATGGTCTCGAATGAGTGAAAAGTTCTCTTTGAATTTACAAAAATCCATTTAACAGATATGACTAGTACACATTAGCAAGCAAGTGGAATGAATGCACTCAGGTTTTATTTTACAAGTACTTGTGCTTGACAAATGTGATTTTATTTTTTTTTTAAAGAAAAGTTTTCTTCGAATGTGGGCTGGGTAGATTGCTGCCAGGTTGCTCTGGTTTTATACATAGTTTCTCTAAATTTGTTTTTAATACCACACAATTTGTTGAAGCCTTCAAGTTCTCTTAATTAGACACCATAAAATAACATGTTTTGTTAACATTCAGGAAATGACATCGAGTCTTTTGTTTTTATTTTTTGGCTCAATAGATTTTTAAATGTATGATTATCATAACCTAATATTGTCTTTGTCTTCACTGCAGTGGATTTCCGATCAAACTTTTCCCCTTCTTTTAATACTTTAGGGAATTTTCAAACGTCGGGATGTTTGGCTGTAATGCCCCATGATTTGTTCTCCCTGAAAGAAATCATAGTGACAATTTATTAAACTACAGAGCAACCTGGCTTTTCGGGGTCTGCAATTCTATTTTGTGTTCAATATACCTAGCATTAAATCTTGATTCATTTCATCATATTATTTAGGTTATATTTGTCATGCAATTACTTTAGCTGCTAGTTTTCTGGCTTTTTTTAGAAGTCTAGGACAGGGTCTCAGTATCAAATCAGTGGGGCATTACTTTGCATGTTGAAAAAAAGGAGGTTAAAAGGCTAAAATCTAAATTACACCAGCAGTAGCGTATACACCGAATATGAAGAAATTGAAAACCTAAGAAGGAACCGTATTTTAAAATATTTAAAAGGGCGTGTTTCTGTGTTTAATACCAATTGTTCACAGGTACCGTAAAAGCAAAGAGACGCGCTGGTACATGTAGACTTTAAATTAAAAAAAAAAAAAAATCAAAACCAAACCAAACAAGCAAAAAAAACTGGTTGGAAATAAAACTCCTTAGATTCGAAATGGTTTATTCACACAAATTTAATAGGATATATCACAATTGTTTGGTCCATAAATATTTAGGGGAAATAGTTTCTATACAATGCATTTATCAATAAACAAAGAAACATGGACAATTTTGCTAGACCACTTACTGTACTATAAACACGAAGCTCAATATATAAGATTATTGGATTTATCAACTATATCTGAAAGAGTGCACAACTGCTTTCTATGACATGTTTGTCCCCTCTAACAGGATACACCATAAAAAGAGTTTCAGAAATAAGAGGTAAAACAGTACAAAACTAGTGAGGTGTCAAAAGGGCTTAAAACAGTTAATTTAACAAACAACACATATATCCTGATTTTTCACAAACTTACTCCCAAGGTATATCATAAGGCACATAGTAGAACTGAGTTTTAATTAGTCTACTTAATAAAGTAGATCTCTAGTACCATATATTGTTCTGTCAAAGAACAAAATTTATAAGTATCAATATTTTTACCTGTAAAAGTGTATTAATAAAGATTTCAGCCTTACCAAGGTCATTTGGTCTGGTTAGTGGTAAATGCCCATAAGGTAATAGAAATAGGAAAAGTCAAGATTTAATATCCGTAGAAGATGATAACCATACTTGCTAAATATATAATGGTAAACACACCTTTCTTCTATTACAGCGTTAACATCTCTTCCATCATCTTTTTTTTTTTTAAAAATAAGCTACTTTTCTGTGCTAATTTTCTAAAAACCCTGAGCAAAAATTACAATAATGCACTTTAATGTGGGCAGTGAACTGTCAATATGTAACCACACATTTATACAGCCAAAAAGGACACCTTTAAAATATATTAAATAGCCACTTTGACCACCAAAAAAGAGATTTGATGGTGTCTAAAAAGTGGGGTATATGTGCAAAGTTATTCTTAACAATCCACTAAAAGCAAGACATAGATCTTGACTGGTTTTTGTTCGGTTTTGTTTCTGAGACTCTCCACAATCTAATTGGTGTTCAACTACAATAAAAGGATGCAAATGAACATTCACCACTGCCCAGACCATTCAGACTTTTAGCTTAAATAAGATTTTAAAAAAGAAAGATCACTATTGTAAACTAAGAAATGTATTCAGATCAGCATCCACAAGGCTTCTGAGTTTATCTGCTTTAAAATTATTCACTGCCGATTTCCAGTTTTGTAAGACTTGCTGCTAATTATTTTTCTTCTTTTATACAAAGTTCAAAAAGTTAGTGTTAGAGATATGTTAATGAACTAAAGTTTTTAAGTTCATGTGTTAAACAAAGTGTCTGATACAATCTCAGGAAACATCTAAAGTAAATTCAAAATAGTAATGAATAAATTGTACTGAAATAATTTTCCTTAAACATCCTAATAAATTATATTTTGCTTATTTCCATTTTCCCTGAAAAAAAAAAAAAAAGTATGATTGATCAAAAACTCAGTTTAATGGTACACATGCACATATCTTCTTGGATTTTTTTTTTTGTTGTGCTTACTAAAGTAGCTGTGCTTACTGTGCTGACTAAAGCAAACCTGTTTGCTTTAATGGTACAGCATCAAGGCCATGTAGCAAGCTGCACTTTTTCTTTTTTTTTAATGCCAAATCAGAGCTGCTTGACAGACAAAAAATGAATCCCTGTGCGATATTTCGGATCAGCAGGACTCCTTCCTTGCGTCGCTATTCTGCTCTTATTATTTTACTAACACCCTTACAGGAGTGAGCTCATTCTGGAGGGTGTTTTCGGGATCTTGCCTCAAACGCACGGGACAAATTTGGAGCCCAACAGCATGATCCTGCCATCCTCGCTCTCGTCACTGGGTCTCTCTCTCTCCAAGCCCCTCCATCAGTGGTGGCCGAGGACGTCCCAGCCGGGTGACGAACTGGCGGAGGAGCGTTTAGATATCCCCGTGAGACTCCCCAGTGCTCGGAGAGGATCAGGCTTGCGCCTAATGCCTTAGGAAAAAGCACTGGTGCGTCCAGTCTGACTATTTCAATGCTCAGCGTAATTCACCTTGTGTTTGTTTTTCAACGTTTAAAAAATAAAGCACACAAAAACTTGTAGATGTGTTCTAAAAAGAAAAGGAAATTTGGGGTTCTTAAGTGCTCTAAGTGAACGTACAATCCTGAAGCAGCGTTCTTCTGGCTCAAAATTAAACTGTTTTTTATCTGGTTATCCAAGAGGGAAAAGAATTTTTTTGGTGTGGTAGTAATCATTTTTTTCAAGGTTCTGGAAATAAGTAACATACAATTTTAAGAGGCACTTATTGGAATGATTCATAACCATCTCTTCAGTGATTAATTTAAAAAATTTGAGTACAATTTAACAGGAACAAATCTTCATTTATTATAGCAACACATTACTTCAAACTCATTTGCCAAGTGGCTGCAGATGCTACACATCAAGCTGTTTGTTCTCCCAAATATTTTGTGGGTTTGTTATTTTTTTTTAAAAAAAAAGGCTTGAAAATAATAAAAATAATAATTATAATAAAGAAGAAGAGTAAGAATTTTTTTTTAAAAAAAAAAAAAAACGGAAATGTTAGAAAAGGTTCGTTAAGGTAGTTTGTGAGGGGCTCCCGGATTCGTGGCTGTCCAAGTTAGAGGTCACTGATGTCACTACAGTGATAGTGGGATTGGTCAGGTCTGTTAAAGTGGTCGCAGTGCCGGGTGGAGTGAGTGCGCCGCTGTCTGCTGAGGGCGGTGCCGGAAGCGAGGTGCCATCAGCTTTATCGACACCCCCATTCTCCTGCCGCAAAAGGTTCCTTCTGAATTTGGCTCTCGCGTTTTGAAACCAAACCTGCAAACCAATCCCAATTGATTGCTTTACCGATGCTTGTTTTGTTTTTTTTTTTCGCTTAACTTTTGTCTTTGTTCTTGCTCTTTAAGTTGTTTTTTTGGTGTTTGTTTTCGTGTGGCACGTCGCCTAAGTCACACTATAGCTTCCCTTGCTACTGGTGGTACCGGCTCTTTCGCAGGCAGGACCCTGCGGATGAGACCCAGCGCTACGGGCGCTCACCGGACCGTTGCAGCCCAGTGTGCAGACCTCACAGAGCAGCCTTAAGAAAAATCTGCTCACTCACTCACCCGAGGAGAGCAACTTTCTCGATGTCCACATCTTGTATTCTCAGGCTGAGTAGGTTTGAGGTCAAGCCACGTGATAAAGACTGAGGCAGAGGGTGAATGAGCAGATTTTTGCCGAGGCTGTAGGGTTGTCTTGCTCATTTTAAAAGACTGAAGAGGGACGAGGGGTAATTACACGGTCCCTATCATAGAGACTGTTGGTATGGGTCACCTAGTCTTTCTGTTCCCTAAGGTTCACTGAACATGTTTTAGGTGACATGTAACATAGACAAGGAATCGCCGCTAACAGATTCTCCTTCTACCTCCTGCCCTTCTCTGGTACTCCGCATAAAATACACACCACATTTCACGGAGCTAGCACACACCATAGAGGGTTTTTTTTTTAATGTGATTTGCTAGGCTGTCCTTCCCAGGGAAGTGACTTTTTACCCTTGGGAAGCCAGCTGGTCCTGGAGGATTCGGGGAACCAGGTAGTCCTGGAGGATCATATTGGTCAAAGCTCACTTCCTACGTATCAGGGGATCTGCTCGCTGAGGGACCTACATCACCTACTTCAGGGGAACCCAAAGGCTTCACCCAGTGTGTATAAAATGAGTTGATTTGCTACCTCTACCCTTAGAAAGTCACCACAGAGAGACTACAGATCCCAGGGTATCTACCCAGGGCTGGTAGACTCCAGAGATGGTTTCCTCATGTTGAGGGCGCAACTAATTACAAATCACATTTTAGTATTTGGCTGCCTTGGGGGGGTGGGGCGTACATTCGGCGCTCTTGCCACATAACACCATACCCCTCTGCACACTCGCTAGGGACCCCCCCAGCAAAGGTCCTTCTCCATATATCACTATGGTTACACAGAAGGGAAACGCTATTGACCGGCAGGGGTGGGGGAAAATTCTGCCAAGCCTGTGACGTGGCTTCTTACCTGCAGAACTCTCTTGGTCAGGCCTGTTTTCTGGGCAAGCTGCTTGAGGTCCTTGGCATCTGGGTTGTGGTTGATAGCAAAGTAGGACTTCATGGTACGAAGCTGGTGGTGTTTGAAGGAGGTGCGCATGCGCTTTGTCTTCTGGGATGGGGGATAAGGCTGCTGGTCTCTGTCCAGGTGGTCTGCCTCATTCTCATTACAACCTGTCCAAGGAACAAAATCAAACGGGGAGTTTAGTGGCCATGCGTCATGTAGGATGGAAGAATGAAGGCAAAAATCTTGAGTCGCATGCTGTTTGGAAGGAAGGAAACAAGCCAGAAAGGAAGGGAGGGCTGAGATGGTCCAAGGATAAGTGCAGATGTGGTAATTAAATGAGACAAAAAAGATCCAGAAGATGAACTTTTCCTATTCTTAAAACACGCTACGTCCCCCGGGCCTGTACCTACTATGGGCAGACTTAGAAAGTTCTCTCTCCTTTGGCATTTATTTTAAAACAAGTCTTTTCCCTGTGGTGATGGTTTTGCTTTGGGCAGTCAAAGAGTCATTCGAAATCTCATTCGGATTTTGAAATCTCACTCATCGAAACACTCTTAGCTTGAGAGAAAAATAAAGGTCAAACCAGCGTTTTGAATGTTCCTGAGCTTTTCCCCCAAATCACAAGCACCTATGAAAAGAGATATGCAGCAGGGAAGTTTGTTATGACAGTTCATCGGGAAAGAAGAAATCTGGAGGTTTTCGCTGGTAACATAAATGCTTTTTGACTCTGTCTGGGAGTTTATATGAACTGCTCAAAGACCTTCATTTGTAAAACATGTCTAGAAAGCAGTTGCATCAGGGCTTAATTCAGTCCCTCCATCCAAATCAGCAGTAGCTTTTCATTGGTGTTGATTTAGGACATTTCTATAAGCAACCGACTAGTGGCTCAACACTTTAAAAGAGTTTCCCTGCTTCTGGATTTTCAAAGTGTCAATGAAAGATGAATTTGTTTCACATTACACTTCTGTGGGTGTGAATTGTACACAAAAGTTGCAGCTGGTCAGGGACCATGGCATCATTACTTCATATTGGGGAAAGAAATTACAGTATTGGCCAAAAAAAAAACCAAACCCCAACACGTAAGAAGGACATGTATCTTTTTCTTTTCAGCTTAAAAAATTAAATGTTTACCAATTTACAGAATCTCATTTTATAAAGATAGCTCAGCCACACAGGAGAAAATTAATGGTGTCATCATAGCGGGGAAATTTAATTAAAGAACAGCTAATTAAAAATGCTTCAGAATGTCTGTAAACCAGACAAAGCTTCATTAGTTGCTCATTTGAATTTTTGAACTGCTTTCCAATAGTTACTGGATTATTTACTAGGCCTATCTGATCCCTATTTCTCAAGAAAAAGTAAAGACAGAGAGGAGGAGAAAGAGGAAAAGCACACAATACAGAGAGACTGATGTTGACAGTGCTAAAAACAGAGGCAAAGCAACTTGAAACCATGAGAAAATAAAAAGCTTCTTGAAGGTGTGTTTTGCTTTTGAATTATAAGACAAGTCGACATGAACAGATGCTGGCAAGACAAGACTTTGACAGAAAATCAGGTGAATATTTAATTATAGCTAGATTTGCTTCTATTCTTGATAAGAAGTATATCTGCGCTTTCAAACAAAGTAAGCTGACACTTCTGAAAACACCAGGAGTTGAAAGTTGCCTTAAAAACAATTTCAGACCAGACTGGGATTGTATTCTCTACTTGTTTTCACAAGTAGTCACGCTGCCTTCAGTCAAACTAGGTGGGCCATAACTTCTGAGCTGACATAAATCAGAGTACCAGAATTCAGTCCTCAGGTTTTACTTCAGAGAGTTGCGAGTGTCACTTGGGCTTACAGCAGCAATAGGAACTTCCTCGGGATCCTCTGTCCTGCTTCCTGCCTTTCTTGCTGTGATCTACCGTTTTGTCTGTGATCTACTTTATTTCAGCTTTTATTTTCAAGAGAAAACGGGAAGAGGGCTCCGAGCATCCTCAGACAACCCCAGTTTCTACAACGACTAACTCGCTCCCTGTTTAACATGGGGAAAACATGTGGTTTGACCACACCATAGAACCGAGTTTTTACACCATCACTTGGAGAACTAAGAGGAGGCAAAAAGTCGGGGAAGACATTGCTCATTGGATTGGAGGGTTGTTTAATTTTGCTAGAACAGTTTGCTTTTTATTGCCAAGAACTCTTCAAGTGATCTCTTCATAGTTTTTCACACACACACATATATGTATAATGAAACAAAGTAAACAGCTCTTTGAGCAACAGCTGTGTAAAATATTTTCCTAGGGAAATCTTCTTCACCATCTCATTTCTATATCCTGTGGGCTGTAAGTCAACACAATTTCCCTCAAAATACATATTAATTCTATGATATAAGAGGTAATATAGAGAAAGCCTTGAATGTTTTAAGTACTTTTGAATAGTTTCTTCCATTTTTCACATTAATCCCAGACAGCTCGCAGGTATGAATGGCTTTTACCTCGTAACATTTTGAGTTATTTATTGTTGTGTTTCCACTTTACAGCCGGGGAGCCGAGGAACAGAAATTAAACTACTAAACAGAATATAGAATAGAAAAGCTGTTGTAGAACCAGCAGCGGAATCCGATTTTCCACTCTCGCCCTGTGCTGGGCGAGTTACTGGGGGGGTTAAACTCGTGTTTAACTGGGGGAGTTAAACTCCCCTGTTACTGGGGGAGGGAGTTAAACTCGTGGCTTTCGCCCGGCGCCGAGTGACAGGAGCAAACTTTGGCTGGGACTCCGAAGCTGGCTGCTGGGAGGCGGAGCGCTGCCCCCCGGCCCCGCCGTGTGGGTCCGCGCTGCGCCGCTGCCCCTCGGGTCTCCCGCCGGGCCGGGAGAGAAGAACCGCGGCCCTCCGCGCTTCTCCGCGCTTCTCCGCCCTGGGCCGCGCAGCCCCAACCTCCCGCAAGTGGCGGAGGTGGAGAGGGGCCGCCCCGCAGTGTCCCCCTGTGAAGGCGGCAGCCGCGTACCCAACATTTAATTTTCTGTGAGCTGCTTGCCCTTTGTGAATGGTTACGTGCAGGAATCACAGGGCAGGGAACGAGAAATGCGTGTAGAGAAGTGGCTGCCAATTACTTAGAGATTTATTTTTTTTCTTTCGAGAAGCAATTTAATCTGCTGCGACTCATTTCGTAACTGTTAGAGGTTCGTTTTCCTCCCCCTGGACCTGGAGCGCAGGGGTCAGTGGGCTGGAGTCGTTTGCACCGGATGCACAGTTTGGCTGCAAACTGTATTTTCTCGAGACCATGTGTCAACCCTGGACATTGCCAGATAATACTTTAAAAAAAAAAAACAAAACCAAAAGACAGCCCTAACACATCAAATTTCTCAGCCATTTAGCCTCAGATTCGAACTTTTCTCTTTTTTTCTTTTTTTTTTTTTCTTTCTTTCCGTTGCCCAGAGGATTCTGTGAGACCTCAATGCAGTGAGCTGCATTTTCATAATGCAAATCTCATCTGGAGTCAGTGGCACATCTGATGTGCCCCCTTGTTGTAAAGAAAGAGTTTTAAGACCAGCACACACACACACACAAAAATAACTGTCGCGGCGTTCGCAAATAACACGTCTCTTGAGCCCTGACCTGAAGTTGGAAGGATGTTTTCTCGTATCCCAAACTTTGCATCTTCCCCTGACTTCTGGCCCGAATTCTAAGTATAAATTGTGCCTAGAAGTATTTCCACTTAGGAATACGGGCAGTTTGGGTGACGGTGAGCGGTTCGCAGAAGGACTGAGCGCGTCCTGGCTGCGCTAAAGGTTCCCTTTTCTTTAACAGCTTTCAGGATTGATTGGAAACGTCTCCGTAGCCAGGGATTCCAATGTCATCTTCAATTAACAAGGAACAATTAGCGCAGTGATTACCCTGGCTCCAAGGTCTACGCATCAGAGGAGATGAAATAGCCTTGCACAGCTCCCCAGTTCCCAGCCAAAGCCCCGTTTCGCGGGCAGCCCCCGAGGAGGTGCCGGGGGAGGGATGGAGGGTTGTGCGGGGTGGGGGTTGCTTATGAATCTCGACGGCGGAGGGTCGAACTCGGGTGGAGGGGAGAAAGCTCCGGGCCAAAAGCGGTGAGCGTTTGTCGACCCGCCTTTGCTGGAAGGGCAGGCCCCGACCCCCTCCCGGCTCCGCCACCACCCGCACCGGGGCCGCTCCCCGCTCGCCCTGCCCCGGCCGGAGCGGCTCTCCCCTTGGCGGGGAAATGCCGGGTACAGCTCTTGCTTCCCGCACTCTTCTTGCCTCCTTACCGTCCCTCCGGAGCTTAAATTTCCCTAAAGCCATTTTCGGAGTTGGTAGCTTGTTAATTCGGATTTACCCTTATTGCTTAACTGCTTGATCGTACCTAAAACTCCTGTACCTGTGGCCCCTAACACTGTGTGTTTAGGCACAGTTTGGGTACTTAACTGGAGTTAGGGAAGAAATTTAATGCGGGGCAAAACTCGTTACCTCGTTCCTTTCCTACCACTGAGAGAGCAGAAACCCTTCTCCTTAATTGCATCTGTTAGGGCTTAGTTACACAGGATAACATTTACTCGTTGGCCTCTTGAACGGTGTGGTCGGTTATGTGGCAGTAAAACAGCATATTTAGCCTGAAGAATTAATTACTATAAACTGAATATCTATATCGAGCTGTGCGCATCCTGCACTGGCATTGTAGGAGCCATATGCTGCAACTTTTAAATTTATTTTTTTTTTACCCGTTTGTTTACTTCTAATTTGAGGTCTAACTGGGGAAGTACTTTTCCCTAATAGAATAAAATAACGATAACAGCATCTCCGAGTTTTCTAAAGAGAAAGACCGTGCAGGTTTGGAATTAGGATTTTTTTTTCCTTTTCCTTTTTTTTTTTTTTTTTTTTTGCCTTTACCCTGGGAAGTGGCTAAGTTTGGGTGTTTGACATTAATAGGCAAAGACAGCCTTTGAGGAGGACTGCTGTTAGCTTTCCTGCAAACGCTCCAGCCCTCAGAGGGCTGTTTGTCTGATTTGCCAATGGTTAAGCAAGATTCGGCCTGGCTGAGCTACTCACGCCCTGCCTAGCTTGGGGAGAAGCCCGAGAACGCTCTTTTCAGAGGAGCGGGAGGAAGGTTGGGCGTGCGTTTCCCACCTGAGTTGTAGTTGACGATGTCCACTCCCAAGGCAGGACTCTTTCGTTTCCTGGGCCTCCCCTTCTGGACTGTGCCAGTGCCGTTGAAGTAAGGCAGGGCCAGCCCTCCGCTCTTGGCAGCCAGCTCGGTGTAGCTCAGCTGAGGGGGATATTCTCCTTGCAAAAGGGACTCGAAATGGGCCCTGCAGTAAACCAGGTTGTCCTTCATGCCAAAGTGATCGCCTGTGGTCAGAGTCTTGTTGCAGGTGGTGCAGGTGAAGCAGCTCAGGTGATAAACCGACTCCCTGGCTCTCATGACCATTTCAGAGGCTGAGATCCCAAGGTGGCAGCGGGCACATCTCTGCACGGAGAACCTTCTGAAGGAAACAGAAAAGTGGGCATCAACTAGAAAGGTAAAGGCAGACCTCGCCCCAGGGCCGCCCGCCCGGTCACGGGAGGTCGGCAGGGAGTCTGTCCCCGCAGGGTCGCGCCCTCCCCGGCTCCGGGGCAGCCCTTGCTACCGGGAGCCGGTGCTCCGGCTCGTCGGGAGCACCCCCGGGGAACCGGCGCCGGGCTCCCGGGGAGATCGCCTTGCACTCGCCGCCAACCGACCCGGAGTTCTGCAAAAGCCCTCCCGCTGCCCGGGGAGAGAGGCGGGCCGGGGGGACGTTGGCTCCCCTCTCTGCCGGCACCCGCGCAAAGACGAGAAGGGTGGCGGGGAGGGGGAGCTGAACTCGGGGAAGTCTGAAGGGCACGGACGAGCGGTGCCCGCTCCCGGGGCACGGCCGCCCGTCGGGACCCCGGCAGCCTGCGCCGGGCGGGATCCACCGCTGCCCGCCGCCCCTCTCGCCGCGCCAGCCCCGGAGAAATCGGCAAGGGAAACTTTTTTGTTGGGTCTTTACGCTGGTATTTAGGGAGGGAAAGAGCAGAGCGGCGGGACAGCTGAGGTCTTCGCCCGTTTATGTGCCGCCACACGTGCTCGGCCGGCGTGTCTCCTGTCGATCCCTTCAGTTTTTAAACGTGCGAGACTTCCCGAAGGGGACACGGTTACAGGGTTAAGGAAGCGCTGACCGCGAAAAGCTACCTTTGAAAGCCCGTGTGGAGAAAAGAGCGTTTCGGTTCGTAATGCCTTGTAAAGGGATGTGCTATAGAACCCATGGGGACTGATTGCTGTACCTGTAGTAATCCTCCTTGCAGTAAATACTGCCGTCCTTGGCAAAGCAGGTGAGTTCTGACTCCAAAGCCAGTTTACATTCACAGCATTTAAGACACCTGAGGTGCCATTGTTTGTCAACAGCCAGCAGATAATATCTGTCTGAGATCTTCCCTCCACAACCAGCACACAAAGCAGGCTTCTCGGGGCTCATTGGGGGCATGTTCTGCAAAACAACCACACCACAAGGGGATGAGACAGGGAGAGAAAGACAGGCAGGCAGTCCGGGCTGGGGACGGGTTCCTGCGCAGGGCCCGGGGCTCGTACAAAGAGACTGCGCTCCGGCACCAAACTCTGCTCCCGGCGGGGAGTTTGAGAGGGAACCGGGACCATCCCCGCTGTACGAAAGTATTTACCGCCATTTATCCCATTAAACCTCTCGTAACCATCTGATGTCGTCTCAATATGTGAAGACAACTGATTAGGCCGCAGAGCCCATTCTTTTCGGAGGTTCCGAAGCTGAAGCATGTAGCTTCACCGTTATTTTGGCGTTCTAATCTCGGAGCCCTCGGCAAGAACGGCATTTTAAAGTGGGAAAATACTTGTTTGCTGCACCAAAAGTTTATGGCAGAGGGTGCGGGCTTCACCGATTTTTCGGTAAATTTTCACCCGTGCCTAAACCAGCCAAAACACCCCCTCTCTAAAGAAAAAACAGGCCATTTAAAACCTAAGTAAGAGAAAGGAAACAGGTGAATGGTGTAAAGAGCAGCGAGCGCAAACGCCCACCACCCCGGCCGGGGACGTGGACAGAAAAGCTGCAGAGGCTGGTTTCAGCTAAAACCGGCGTCTTTTCATGAGCAAACTTCTGCGAGTTCCCATTAATCTGCTCCCCACGAGGAGTGTCGTTCGGGACAAAGGGAGACGGAGGGACGGCGGAGACAAAAGCTCTGCCCTGAAACTTGGGGCAGTGTGTGCTGATAAACTAACTGAGGGGGGAAAATAAATAAATAAAAAAAAATCCCGAACATCTTGTTCTAAAGTCGCCAATATTTTAAAGCGGCAACTCCGCGTTCACTTTCGAAACTGCAGTTGTTTTCCTTGCCCCCTTTTTCTGCAGCAATTGAAAAGAAGGGTTGAATTTACATTGCAAATCCTCATATAACAAAGCAGGAGTTTATTTAAGAGAAGAGGGGAAGGACCCTATGCCTCAAAGCCTTAAAGCAGTTTTCCAGGCCGTTACTTTGTGTGCAGAGCCTTGTGCGCGACCCGGCGGAAGCCCTACAAGTTGGAGAAAGGGAGATCTCGCTTTGCACAAAACACAGCGTGACACTCGGTTTCTCCGCCATCCGTTAGTACATTTATGGAGGTTTTAGTCCTTCGACTAAGAAAAGAGGGGATATTACCGCTAAGCAAAGCAGTCGGCCGGCATCATGTTCAGAGAGCGCGGTGCCTCTCTGCATCAATCCCACGCTTCAGACCAAAAGTGGTTGCGGAAAGTAAGCGGTCGTGGTTTGCGGTTTAATTTAGGAGGTGTCAAAAGTGCCAAAAGAAAAAAAAAAATGTAAAGTACACCTCAGAAACTCCAGCTGCAGCCCGGCTCGGACGGGGCAGAGAGCCGAACAAGGGTAAAAAGCTGCTTCGCTGAAAGGACTGAAAAACCATCCCTGGCAGGATGTAATATTTCCCCCCCCCCCCCCCCCCCCCGCTACTCCAGAGAGCACACGCAAACACCCTGATTAGACCGATGTACAGCCGAGCCTGGCCGGCACAGCACCCAGCGTTACGGATGGGTTTGCAGGGAGCCTCGGAAGGGTTTCTACAAGCAAGGGGTGGCAGGGAAGGGGCAGGGGGAGGCAGCGTCTTTTCTTCCCCGAAGTCAGGGTCTGTCCCGGTGCGGGTCCATGCTTGCCGGGATTCCCTTTCAAAGAGTGCCAGCTCCTTTCTTACCGTCTCTCGGCCGTTCATCTGTCCCCCTTTGGCCAGGCGGGACTCGGTCTTGGATCGCCTCTCCATCTCCTCCATGATTCCTTGGATATGGCCTCCGGAGATCCCGTGGAAAAGCATGGCTGGGGGACGGAAAGGACAAGTATTTTCTTCTGCTCTGCACCCCACTATTTCCATATACAGACCCCAGAGTCTTTAGATCATCCAAAATGTTTACACCGAGGTGCACAGCGCGGAGAGGGAGGTTGCAATAAGAGCTTCTCTTTGCACAAGCACCGAGGGCTTCCTGAAGATGTGCAGAAAACAAACAAGGGGGAGAAAATGTAATAATAATTAATTTAAAAAAAAAAATAAAAGCGAGCTAAAGGATCTGTTACTGTTTTGGAGAGCTGGGGCTCCTGACTGGAGAGACTTGGACCTGGGGCAGTAGAATCGGTCGGGGAAGGATATAGTTTTGAATACAAAGAAAGCAAAAAGAAGTGCTATTTTCAGCAGTCCCTGGTTGCTTTAAAGTTCCCAGTGCCTGTAGGTTGGATTTGGGACTGCTGCTTTCCGGAGCTCTGTCCAATTTGTTAAGAGACTAAAGCCAGCCCATTTTTGATAATTTAGTAGGAGGAGTTCTCTCCCTTGAGCTGCCACTGATTTTTATTCAGACAACAAAGACCTGTCATACTGCTCTCAACCCCTAGTGATGGGCAAGCAGTGACAAACATTACAGTCGGGGCTGTGGGTGGGGTGGGGTTTATTACCTCCCCCAAACACGGAGTCCCGGGAGTTGGCGCCGACGGCGCCTGGCGAGGGCCAGGGTGGCCCGGGGGCCCCGCTCCCCCCGGAGCCGCTCCGCGCCGAGAGAAGCTCCGTTCCGCGGGGCCTCGGGCTGGCTCCGCCGGGGGAAGGGCCGAGGGAGGGGAAGCGGCCGAGGCGGGACGGAGCGGCCAGACCGCTCGCCGCGCCTCGGGCCCGGGCGACCGCGGCGGGAGCGGCCAGGCGGGACGGCGGCCGGGGACGTCGGGGGCGAGAGGCAACCGCGTCGCCCGCCCCGTTGCCGGGCGGATCGAGCGCTTACCGGGGCTGTATCTGCCCTACCGCCACCGGCGAGCGTCAGCCGCCCGGCGGGACCCTGGCCCGACCGGCGACGGGACCCCCGGCACCCCCCGCGGGAAGCCTGCTGCGGGGCGATCCAGGAACGCCCTCGGAGTGCTCCCTCCTCCCGCCCGCCCCCCCGGCCGCGGACTGAGAGCGGTGATGGTGTGCAGGGGACCGGGCAATGCATTCCTTCCTGGCTAATCTCTCTCTGCGTTCCCCCTCCCGTCCTTTTCCCTTTTTCTTACTTACTTTTCACACCACTCTTCCTCGTCTCTCCCTGGAACAGCTGCCGGCTGTTTCCTGACACCTCGATCCCTACTGAAGGATCTTCCTGGCGGCAGTTCTGCTCTCCCTGCTCCCTGGGGGACGCTCCACACCAAACCCGAGCGCGACTAGTGAAAGAAGTACCCCAGCCCCCGCTTCCTCTCCAAAGCATCCCAGAGACATCCTCGGGGGCTCCTCGAGTCACCTCTTCCATGTAACTCAAGATTCAGGCAGCCAGTTTCCTCCCTTCTCTTCCCCCTAAGTAGCTAAAATTAATGTTATTTGCAGATTGAATGTTGCTACATTCCTCCGAGTGCCAGAATACAGCTCATAAACCAAAATTTCACACAAAGATGAAGTCAATCAAGTGAAATAAGCCGGGATTTTTTTTTTTCTCACTGTTGGCACACTAGACCCTGGACAGCAGGGCTGCTATTTACTGTAAGTAATGTAATTAGCCCTTTTGGATGGAAATCAATGTGTTGTATGTGTGTGTGTGTTTTAATAAGAGAGTAATAGCTATAAAACCGATGAGACTCAAAGGGGTAAGGGAATCTCCCTCAAAACGGGTAGATCCCTTCACGACTGGTAGTCTCTTGCAGAGTACTCCCGATTTTGGGGGGGGGACAAAAGTAAAAAAAAAATTAAAAAATCTTTGTGGGGGGAAGAAGGAGGGAGAGATAGGCTTTCCTTGGAGAAAACAAGTCAATTAGCACAACGAACCTTCAGGAAAAAAATAAACAAGGTGATTCGATGCGACAATATGGGAGCCTTTTGCTCGGGACCCCTCTCCTTCCCTGCTCCGGGGGACGGGCGCGGTCCCTCCCCTCTGGCCCCAAACCCCGCCAGGGGCCCACGCGTGGCTGTGCGGCCCGGCGACACCCGCGGCGGGGACGGCGGCTCTGCCGAGCCCCGGGAAGCCGCCGGGGAGGGAAGGAGCCGCCGGGGGAGGGGTGTCGGGAGGGGGCGGCGGCGCTCCGGGCCTCCTCGGCAGGAGGGTTCTGTCCCCGCGGACCCTGCGCCCGCGACCTGCCACGGGCATGTGCCTGCCCGGCGTGAGCGGTTGCAGCCGACAGAGCCGAAAAAAAGCTTACCGAGAGACGAGTTTATTTCTGAGAGCCGCGATAGAATCTTCCCACTGTATTGGCACGTTCGGGGTTTTTGTTTTGTTGGCTTGTTGTTTTGGTTTTAGGGGTTTTTTTTTTTTGGTTTGAGTGAAATCCTCCTTTATTTCCGTCCTGAGATTTTGTCAGGGGTCGCCTCGGTTTCGCGTTGCTTCTGCTCTCTCGGAAACGATCTGCATTTCCCACGGCGCCCGTGTTGATAGAGATACCCCCGCGTGTGCCGGGCACGGACACCCGTCGAAACCCCCCCCGGATCCCCTTCAGAACAGCCGCCGTCCCTCCGTGACCGTGTCCCTGCCGGGCTGAGGACGGTCAAACTCATCGCGCCCGGTGAGGAGGGGTTGGGCGCTTGGCCCGACTCCCTCCGGGCGGCCGAAGGAGGGCTGTGCCCCCGCCCCGGCGCTCCGGGTGCGGGCACCGCTCCTCTCGCCTCCCGCTCGCCTGACATTTGCTGCCCGGGGGTTCACCGAAACACGATCTGCAGGTGCAACGTCACAGCGTCGCTCCAAGCCGGAGACACCAAAAATATTGTTTGTTAAATTCTCTTCTCTACCTTAGCTCGACGGCTCCGTTAGAAATAATTGGGCAGTCTCATAACGAAACTCAGAAATGACTAAACCTCCTCCGGTTGGGCACACTTAATTAATTAGAGGGTCCTTTCTTTCTGCTCCATCAGGTACGGTTAAGGATACGCTACAAGCTACTGCTGCTCCAGTAAAGGAGGCCAGGGGTTTCCAAGGCGTTTTCTGATTAACATCCTAATGCTGGCAGACCACTTCTTACCTAAAGGGACACTGAAAGTTTGTTGCTAGCATCAAACGTGACTTCTCCGTTTCTAAAAGGCCTGTAGGAGATCAAGGTAAATCTATTTCAATGTTCCCCAGATCTCGTTCCTCGCTGCAAATTGAAACCCGGCTGCTCTGAGGCAGGCTGGTAGCGAGGGGTTGCCATTATAGCGCCAGAGTCTCTCTATAGTTTTGCTGGTTTGCTCGGGGAGGGGAGAGAAAAGCTCACAAAGAACACGACAGGGAATCTAAACCCCAAATCTACCAGTTTATCCCTTATGAATCCGTCTGCATTAGCACTTCGCCTCCGAACGTAGCCTTCTCGTTGCAGGGGGCTTTTTATCTCCTTTCGCCGCAGCATTTTGGGCAGGTTATCCGATGTGCCGTATTCAGAATATTTTAGTAGCGTGACAGGCGCTCTCTTTTTTTTTTTTTTTTTTTCCTTTCTGTTAGGCTATACACAGGCTCCCCGAGCTAATGAGGACAGACACATCGCTATGGAGATTTCCACAGGTGAAAGCTTCCTCCAGTCTCCAGCGCCCGACCCAGGCTGGAGCGCTCCCCGGGACTTGGCCGCCGCCCCTAGTTGGAGATTTGCGGGAGCTTTGCCGGGGCCATTTCCACCTTGGTAATTAGCATGTGCCCTGGACAGATTTCAGCATGCGGTCACTGGGATCCGCTTTGCTAGAGAGCCCTTATTCTTCCTGGCCACGGGCTACAGGCTAAAGCCTATTACAGCGTGAACGATCTTGTGTTTAGTTCTGAGGGTTTAGGACAAGGTCTACATGCAAATTAATAATTGACCAACAATAATTAGAAGAAAGGGGAGGGTATTGGGGGGTGGGCTGGGAAGGAAGGGGAGTTCTTTAAGCAGAAATGGTTTGGATTTTGTCTGTCCTAGGCGAGACCAGGGCACGTCCCGGGTCAGCCGCCCCCCGTCGCCCGGGGCAGCGCAACTTCACACCGTCTCCGGCAGGTACCTGAACTTTTCAAGACGCTTTCCACTTTAATCATTTCCAGAAATGTAAAAAGCGCGTAGTAATAACGGCAACGGGATTACCGTCCCTTTTGCCTGCGTGTCGGGTGGTTAAAGCCGCGTTTGTTTTTAAACCCTGACGCTGTTTGTTGCTCGGCGAGCTTGTAGTGGAGCGCAGTGCGATTAGAGATCAACCCTCATCTCTTTGGGAAGTCCGCGGCTAGACTCAAAAAAAATAAAATCTAAATAGAATTACACGTCTCGGCGATGGCATCAAATGTAACTAACGTCGTTTTCAGCATTTAAATTGGTGGAGGGGATTTTTTTATTTTTATTTTTTTTTGAAAGCCCAACATTGGTCAAAATTCCAATCTGGTGTCAGAAACAAGGTGGTTTACCATCGCTATCTTTCTGCTGCTTCGAGTCGTCTCGAATGTCCTGTAAAGCAACTTTCTGATTACGCTGAGACGGAGAAAGCCGATGCTCGGCAGCCCGGGCTGAGCACCAGCCCCTCTCTTCCCCAGCCAGGCTGGAGGGACCAGGGACACAAGCGTGGGGCATCTTTAACCGTAAACATCACAGAACTAAAGAAATTTAAACCCACAAAACAAACAAACAAGTCCAATGTGCTTGTACTTCCCGGCAATCTGAAAACATGTAAATTCAGCCTTTTGTTTAAGGAGATGGTATTTCAATAATACACAATTAGGTGCTTGACATAGTAATCCCAGACACATATCTCCATAGCCGAGCGCTGTGACTGATCACAAACAAGTGATCACACAGCCAGAAGAAAGCAGGAGAGGCAGATTATTGTCTAACACGAAACTGTTCACCGCCAAGGACCTCAGCATTGTTAGCTTCTTAGTTGCCTGATATTAACCGTAATCGTATTTGCACTCCAGTTGTAATTAAGTCATTGGAAATCATCGCATTTTGCTGCTTTTGAAAACGACTCCCTTACAGGCTAGATTCACAGACACGTGAAAGGAGCCATTCCATCATTTTAGGTTTGGTTGTTTTTTTTTTTTTTAAGAAAGAACAATTAATCTCCTTCCCCCCCCCCCTTTTTTTTTTAATTGATCCGAATGGCTCAGTCTTCCCAGGCTGCTGTTTTTCTAGAATAAAACACAGAGGAACCAAATGTTGTCTGCGAATACACCTGGGGAAACGACCATTCTGTGTTGCTTAAGAAACACAAAACCAAAAAAAACCCGAACACTACGCCAAAGAAACACCCCGCAAATGACATCCATGAGATCTAAATAGTTGCATTGCTAGCAAACATTCATGCAGGAGCTTACCTTGAGACCTTAGAAGCTTCTTCCAAAATTGTACCCTCCTTAATGAGTGATGAGGGATGGGGTTTGGATGGAGAAGAGACGCAATGATCTAGCCAGTAGATGGAGGTTGTTCCTTGTTCCTAGCAGAGGATCCCTATGTTAATTAAAATAAACAAGCTGCTTGGTGGAAAGATTCTCCCCCGCCCCTCATCTCCCCCCTCTACATAGCTTTTAATACAGAATTGACGGGAATTTCTAACCTCTGACCTCTCACCAACATACACTTTTACCTGCCTTTCATTTTCTGTTTGTTTCCAAATATTTTCCAAAACAAAATAAATAAGTAAATAAGAATTAATGAAAGCAAAAAAAAAAAAATTAAATCCCACCTCTCAATTTTGGCTGGTTTGGTGAATTTTCTTGATTAGCTGTCTCAGCTCCTCAGTAATCAGGTGAGGTGTTAATGGGGAGCTGGTTGTAAATAAAACTAATAAAGCAAAGAACATATTAGGAAATTAAAAAAAGGCGAGGACGGAGAGGCTGCTAAAAATATTGTAGCGAGCTGAGCGTTTCCCCATCATGTCGTTTTTTTCGTTCTGTGCTTATTCACAGCTGAGCAGCAAAGCCCGTGTTGTTGCCATCTCTCCACATTTTTTTTTTTTTTTCAAATCCCACTGAACCAGCCATGGACTGCATCAACCCTTCCCACTTTCATAAAAAGCCACTCCAATGGAGTCGCTAAACAGCAAACTTCAGCCTGATCTGATGTGATATGATATACGGATTCATGGAGCAACCTCGCTTTGCCAAACCCGATGAAACTGTGAGTTGTCATGCAATACTACGCAGTCAAACCTGGGGTAATTGTAAAAGTGAACCCAATTTAACCCATTAGAATAAAATCAGATGCCAAGATGAATCGGAATCATTGCTTCTTAGGTGACAGTACTGATGACAATTGATCCACCGCCTCAAAACAATAGAAAAATAGAGGGTCGGGAGGCATTTCTCGTACTCGGAGTCTCCCTCCTCGGGGGAGGGGGGATGAAGGAGCCGGCGGCCAGGCAGGAGCCGTCACTCGGCCGGGCTCCGGTGGGGGCTGCGGCCGCGGCTCTGGCTGAAAGGGGCTCACTGCAGGGACCCTCTGCTCTTTCTGGAGCAAGAACACAAGAGCACTTTTCGCTTTGGCTTTGTTTGCCTGTTTCTCTTAACTCCTATGACAGCTCCAGTTCTTCTCCCCTGAGCCGTGTGACCCTTCGGTCTACGTGGCCGGCTTGGTAATCTATTTCGAAAAAGAAAAAAAAAAAAAAAAAAAAAAAAAAGAGTGAGGGATGCTAATGATCTTCCTCGGAGTTTGTTGTCAGGGAGCGGAGAGCCGGCGGCGTGCGGGGGAGGCAAGGCTCTGCTCCCCGCCGAGGTGCGCCCCGGCGGGCGGGCGGGGGTCCGGCCGTGCGGGTCCCGCTCCGCCAGCGCCAACAAAACGCTGCCGGAGGGAGGGAGCTCGGCAGCAGCCGGGTAATAGCACGGTGGCACCGAGAACCGCCCCGGGCTCCGTCCTGGCCGGCGGGGGGAGGCGCCCGCCCTCCCGTGGGGAGCCCGGGTCGCCGCGGAAGCTTCGGGTCCGCGGTGCCTGTGGACGTGGAAATGCAGCAAAGAGAGCATCCCTCAACAGCGGCTCACCTGGAGGAACCAGGTGTGGGGCGAGGAGGTGGGAGTGCTTCTGGCGGAGAACTTAAAAGCCGGGGCATATCCCCGCAGGAGGAGCGGCTGTGGGGCAGGTGACCGTGAGACCTGAGCTTCGCCGGCTCCGGGGCCAGGCGAGCCCGTCTCGCTCCCATGGGCTGAACGGCGAGAACTTCTAAAATAAGATTTTCATTAAATCCGCTGGCTACCAGGAAGTTTAAAGCCGTCCAGGGCAAAAGCGGGAGCAGCCCTCGGGCGGGATTATCCGAACCCGTCGGTCTGGCTGCGCTGGGAAGCGACTGACCACGCAGGGGGGGAGAGAGGTGCCTTCATGGGACCTGCTCTCTTCTTAATCTCCCTGAGATAGCAACCGCCATCTGCTCCAAGGTACAATAATACGAATTATTATTACCATAATCACCACGGTTGTTACCGCTGCGACTTTGAGGGAGGGTGCCGGGGCCTTGCCGGGGCCCTGGGCACTGGAGAAGCTCAGCGTGGGCAGACCCCGGCCCCGGCCCGGCCGGACGGCACAGCCGGCGGCAGCCGCGGGCTTTCCCCTCGCTCCTCCGTTTACTCTCCAAAGCCCCTGAAACATTTTATTTTTTTTTTTCTCATTTACCGGCTCTCTAATGGGAGCAAGAGGCAGAGGAATATGAAAGGCTCATAATAAACCACCTGCTGCGTCGCGCCTAACTAATGTTATGCTTTATTTCATTATTACTGCCGCGACGGCAGCACAGCCGGACCTTGCATCACAAATTCCCCACCCTAGTAGGACAGGCGGGAGAGGAGGGACCCGCTACCTCGGAGGGGAAGGCGGTGGCTGGTGGCCGTCCGGGCACGGTGCCCGACTCTCGGTCCCTGCGCACGGAACCGGGACCGGCTGGCGGGACCGGCCGTGGGGCTGGGCTCAGCCCGCAGCTTTGGGGGGCACAGCTCGCTGGATGTGTTTGCAGCTGTGTCTCCCCGCAGTGACCCCTCTCCCCACCTATTTGCATGCACACACCAAGCTATATAAACAGCAGTAATAGCCTCATACGTTAAACCGCTGTTTGTTAGTACAGCTATTCCAAGTCATTTCAGATCTTTGGACTCGGTCTGTTCAACGCAGCTTCAACCTATTGACTTGCCAGACGAGGTCTTCATGTGGACTCAGTTGCTAAAACGATGAAAACAGACTTTAGCTCTGAACTGTGCTACTCTCCCGTCTGACGGATGTTAATACACAAACGAAGTCCATTCGGATGTTTTTGTATTACCAGAAGGCTGCGCTGACGTTCAAATGATCTAAATCGTAGCATCTGGAAGTCTGTACAAGCACCTTTTTGGAATAGGTTTCAAGACATGCCGTTCAACCAAAGCTGAGGAAGGATCAGAATGGGACACCAAGCAACTGACAATGGTTTCCCGTCTAAATGAAACTGGCTGCTTCATTTGAAAGTGCACAAATGAAAAAAAAAAAAAAAAAAAGCAGCAGTTTTTCCATTTACTACAGCCCCTCCGGGTAACTCCCCATCCTCCCACTCAAGGTACGTCTCGGAGCTGCTCTGTAGCATCGGGATGTCCCCAAGGCCCCTGTCGGCAGAGCGGGGAGAGGAGACCAGCTTCACCTCAGAGGTACTCCCTGCGCTTGGGCTTCGTTTAGGCTTTTTGGGAGGCAGCAATTCCTCGATGCTGTGACAGGACGTGTGACCTGAGTGCCATTCAATCCTAATGAAGATCTGTGGGAGAAGCCATGCTCGACAATAAATACTGGAGTCCGGATATCTGTAACTCGAGCAGGAAATAAAGGAGGACTTTCGTGTTAATGAAACAAAGATGAAGGAGCTCTTGGCAAGGTTGCCTCTACGTACAGGAGAGCTCAGTACCTCCTGGGTGCTCATGAATATCTGTAGTGTGCTTTACGCTTCATATTATGTTTGCAAACAGAATTCTTTTGTCTTTCAAAAGCTTTTACAAACTCGGACACCAAACAGGCCCATGTTCACTCGAATACAAAGAATTTAAATTATTCAGGAACCCAAGCGATTCCGTCGGGTCTTTCTTTCTCCCTTCCCCCATGTCAGTGCCGGGGATTTAATCCGGTAATGAGTGTGTCCGGGAGCCTCCTCGGGCCCTGCCCCAAGACGATGGTGTCCTCTCCCGAGGCCGAGGGGAGCAGGAGACCCGTGGCGGAACCGGCCCGATGGAGGCTTCCCCCGCCTCCCCTCGGGAGGGCTCCGGGGCTGGGGCCGGACTCCGCGCTGGTGCTCGGGCATCCCCGAGCTCATTGCACAAACCCGCCGTCGTCGGAGCATCCCTCGGAGCAGCCGGAGGGGATGGGCTCAGTCCAGAGAGAGGATTCCCCCGGGTACGCTGCGGGAGCGGGGCTGCCGCCTCCCTGGGCACGGGCCTCGGCCGGAGGGGAGCAGCGCCCGGCTTCGGCGGGGCTGGCACAGCGCAAAAGAAGGCCCACAAACACGCAACACAAGGCAACACAAGGCAACACAACGCAATACAAGGCAACACAACGCAATACAAGGCAACACAACGTAATACAAGGCAACACAACGCAACACAAGGCAACACAACGCAAGGTCGTCCTTCCCTGTCCCCCACTCCTAACAGACGAAACTCCCGAAACGCCAACAATTCTTGGGCGTCGCAGTGGATGCAAAAGTAATGTTAAACAAAACCGCTGGAATTTAACGCTCGCTTTCTTCGTTTCTTCTAAAGTGAAATTAATTGCGTTGTAACCCGTCGCTTGTAGCGCCAAAGAAAGGGAAAGGGGGATCGATAATGCGGCATCTAAAACACACGTGCACATATGGTTCAGGTTGTGTTTTATTACAATTAAAAGGCATTCACTAGGAGCCAGGATCAGGCACAGCAAATGCTAATATTCCAGCAGTGGAAGCCACAAAGAGCTGATGGGCTTCGGTTTCGCAGCCGCAGAGTGAAAGACATTAGTACACACACGAAAAAATGAGTTGAAGCAGTTCTTTTTGCACTGGTCTTTCAAGTTACCTTGCTTATATGGACGCTACAGAAGAAATAAAACAAGTCGCCATTGCACTACTCAGTAATCAGTATGGAAAAGTCCAACCCTGCTTACGGTTAACAAGAATTGTTAATGATATATAAATCATTTGATCTATTGTGCCCTCCAGACTAAAAGGAACATAATGGTAACCCCAAGCAAATGGTCCTAATTAGTGTCCAAGAAACCACTTCCTAAATGTATCCTTCCAACTCATTCCAGTTCCACTGTCCAGAACAATCTTTTGTTCTTCTTTATTTTGTATGTAGCTGCAAAAATGCTCTGCATACCGGAGCTCCTAAAATAACTCATCTAAGGGTACAGCATCAAGAGCAGAAGGGAGGACGAGATGAACCCAGTCTCTTAGTGTCGCCTGTAAATATGTCCTGATCCTCTGAAACTTTATTTCGCCAAATCCTTGCCTCCCGACAAGTCAGCTTATGAAGTACCAGAGGGGATTTGATCAAAAAAGCGAGTCTCTGCCGCCACTCAGACAGCAACACCAAATTTAAAAAGAAAAAGCTAAAAATGGACCCAGAACCAAGCCGTGCATACTCGAGCTGTCTATCACATGTTTTCACCCACTCTTCCCACAGCTTTAAAGTGTGATCTTTAAGTTAAATACACCGTGGGTATACCCATAGATACCAAACTCGATGTGGTGCCCAGGTGAAGATTCAGGCACCAACTGGAGGAATAGCAGGAGCCTGGTCAGTGGGTTATTATGGCCTTGACCTTGTCTCCACTGGAAGCAACAAAACTTGTGCTCTTTGCTCCCACGGGAGGCCTCTTTCTTGGATGCACAAAATACAAACAGTTATTTCTCATTAGCTGGAGTACCAGAGCCTGATGTTTCATGAAAATCACCCACCCTTCCACTGAACCTCGCATCTTTTTGTCACTTCTTTATCTCACTACACAAAGTAAATCCTAATATCTTAAACACTGTGCTGAAAAAAATGAACTACCTTGGAGACAAAACCATTTCGGTTCTTTTCATCTTCGATTTTTTGTTTTAGAAAGGAAAGCTTTGTGGAAACAGACTTCCTGGCATGCTGGTCCTCTTCTAGACATGACGGACTTGCCAAAGGGAACAGAACTTCTATACAATGACAGTCAATTAAATAACTCCCATGCAGTGCTCTTCGTGCTATTTCCAAGAGATAATGCTAATGGGAAATGCTGCAATATTTTAACTTTAAGGAAATCCGTCAACGACCTTCTCCGGACTTAAAACGTCCTTGACTCGCTTAAAGTCACGGTAAAACACACAAGATGGGTTGCCAACTCTCACTATCCCAGCATAAAGGATTTTACAAAGTCGCAGAGACAACACACAAGCTGATGCCGAAAGGCAAGGCTTCATACTCACATGTTTGCATGCAGAGCCACAGCATTTACCTCTCTGCAAGTGGGCAACTTCGGAGAGCACTAAATTACCCGTAACTGGATCCACAGAGGTCTGCTGGCCAGCCTTAAAGGAACAAAAACAAACAACCTCAGCTCTGAGGAGTCCTCAGTTCTTTGAGGTTTCATATTGCAAGCGAGTTTGATATTATCCTCTTAGAACTGCTTAAATGAAACAGGCTTGCCTGGTGATCCACGATTAAATGCGTTTATAAACGAATTACAGTCCGCTACTCACGAAGGCTTAGCAGAAAAATAGACGGGGACAAGTTGCCGGGGTGCATGCGGAGTGCCTACAGCTCTCGTCCTAACGCAGCCCCAGCCTCACTGCCCCCACCCGTTCCCTCCGAGACACGGAGGGCGCAGCTCGGTGCGAGCTTTCGGAGCGGCGGGACGGTACCGGACTGCCCGTCTGTCCCGGGGCGGCCGCACTCGCACCCCGAGCAGGGAGGAACGGGCGCCTCCGGCATCGACGGTTTCGCAAGAGATCACAGAGTGGAAGATCCTTTCACTTCGGACCTTCACCCCCTCCCCGCTTTTTTTTTGTTTGTTTGTGGGTTTTTGTGTGGTTTTTTTTTTTTTTTCCCACCATTTCTTCTGCCCTTTCCAAATTTCACCTCCTCGCAAAAGCTTCACGCAAAGCAAAGCTCCAAGCCCAGCCCAGCACCGGCGATCCCTGCCCTTCTGCTGCGGGGACACCCCGGTGAGGGGAGTGTCGAGAACCCGCGGGGGTTCGGGCCACCGGGGGCCGGTGCGGAGCCACTTAGCACATCTGCACCGCCGCTGCCGGGCGATTATCGGGTCATTTCTTCCGTAATGCAAACCATGTTGCCCGAGGATCCCTTCCCGGCCTCGCCGCTGCCTTCGTCCCGGTTGCTCCTCCGGAGGGAGCCCCGTCCTGCTTGCGGCTTCTCTCTGAGGGGGCCCCTTGCCCGTGTTTAGGTGTCGGGGGTGCTTTTTTGGGGAGTGGGGGTGTCTAACGCAGACTGAACGCCCCGCGTCTGCTGGAGGTGCCGCTAGCAAGGACCCCTCAGTCGCGGTATGCCAGAAATGAGTGTCAGCGCCACGGTCACTTGTGTCTGTCTTTGTGACTGTGTGTTTTGGTACCACTTTAGACTGCACAGTTACGCGGCTTCTCTTCCCCTTTACCCACCGCCTTAACCTGTTCCTTCTGCGAGTCCAACGTTGGTTTTCAGCACCATCTCAGGTTGCACACGATGTTTCTCAGGGGACATAGTCTTACCTTTCAGCCTTCAGCCTCACTCCTATCCCTAACCATAATGCCCGGGATGAAACATTTCTGGTTTCCTTGCCATGGGCTTCTCTGTCGTGATGCCACTGGATGAGTTTTACCACAGCCAGGTATCTCCAAAACCCCAGAGCAGGACTGAGAGGCTCAGGAGCTTTGGTGGAACTGAAGGTTTGCTGCTGGGCTATTTCACTTGGACCCTTCTTCCCAAACTTTTTTCTCTTTTCTAGTTGCCCACATTGATTTTGTCCTTTTTCTCAAGTCGTGGCCTCAGGGTGACTCAGTTCCCTTGCTGGTTCCTCTCCCATTGCCTGTTTCAGGGTAGTGATCACCTTTTACTCCTTTTTTTTTTTAAACTTCTCAAATATGACGGTTCTCAGGGAACACAGCTGCTCCTCAGATGTCCCTTTATTCCTCCTCCATGATGACTGTCGGTTCATTGCCTCAGTTGAAGTCTTTCTTCTGTTTTTTTTTTTTTTTTTTTTTTTTTTTTTTTTTTCCCCACTGAAGTCCAACTCTTCCTGCTCCTGTGTCTAAAGCAGACACTTTCTTCTCCCACAACCTCTAAGGCCAGCAGGGACTGCAGACAGCACGGCAGAAAAGGTTTCTTGTCACCAATTCCAGACCCAGACAGTCTGGGAAGACCCCAGGACAGTCTAAAAGACAATTTGCAGATAAAGTCATGCTTTTGCTTTGAATCTGAGCATTTCTACTGAAATGCAATTGCCAGAGAATTTAGCTGCACGTATTCAGCAGGTAAAGCAGGACATACGGATGCATGTAAAGCATGTTTTGTTACAGTTTATGACTTGGCCAAATTAGGTTACATTTTCACTTCTTTGGCAAAAGTTGCATTCCCAACACACAGAGCTCCTAACGTGATCTCCCTGCCAAATATGTTGCTGCTCCAGAGCAGAAGACACAAACATTGATTAAAGTCATTGAAACTACTGACATGAACACAATAGTTTGTTTTTTTGTTTTTTTTTTTCCCATAGCACTACCTACTTACCAAAAAAAAAAAAAAAAAAAAGGTAATATCTTTCTTGGCTAAAATTTTGCAAAATATTTACCCTAAACCAAAGAGGAGTCTGGAAAATAGGAGCTTAATTTGTTAAAAACGGTGTAGTCCTTAGGAGCTGAAAACAAGGGAAGCGTAGAGCAGCTTTACAGATAGTGAGATACTGGCTCCTCCTATGAATTTATGAAAAACATGTTGTTCAGCAGCAGTGAATAGCTCTAAATAATTCTCTTTAGGATTGTGAGTAACTGCATCAAACTGGTTTCAAGAATTTAGTTTTATTTATAAATTCATGTAATGTTCTGTGTGGTGCTTTGCAGGATGCAAAAATGTGTGCAAACATTGTGCTGAATCTAATTTTCTTTCCTATGACTGTCTCTATTCGTTTGATGTATGCATCATCAGCCTAGTTCATAATTCATACAAATACGTCTTCCATCAGAGGTAAAAAAAAAAAAAAAATCCATAAACCAATTTCCTTATCATTGACCTCTAGAAAAGTAATGAAGGAAATCAGCAGCTAAACCAGTGACACAATCTTAGTTCACCTGACATACACATTTTCATTTATAAATGACTGCTCATGTTCCCTTGTGCTCTCACCGATTTTGCCTTTACGTGACCTCGGTGATGCAAATCCTGACTTACCACAAGGGAAGAAGAGATTTGGCTCACCGATGTCGCACCCCCACAGAAGTCCTTTGGAAACCTTGCACCTACCTTCATCAAGCTCTCAACAGCCATGGAGAAACGGGCACTTCAACTAACTTAAGATCTATACTGTATATACCATATTACTGGAACCTATTTAGAAAAATAAAACGTCGTTCTCAGGGTAAGTGTTGCAGCTGAGTTTGGATGTTGAAGGGAAGCCATCTGGTACAGGGAGTGTAGATCGAGTGTTGAAGGACAACTACTCATTTTGTTCTTACGGGTTGAGTTGGTGGGTTTAGCAGTTCTGACCATAACAACAAATAATGAATTAAGAAAATCTGCATATACTAAAATGTCGAAAACTGAAGATACGTTGTTTTCCCAGTTAAGGAGCCCATTTTATAGGTGGGTGAGTTACATAGTTGAGTTAACTGAACGCAATAAAACTAGACTTAGTTTTGCAGATGTTTGTCCCAGCTCCATAACCCTTGTAGGATTCAAATTCAGTAGCAGCTTCATAATTTTTTCTTCAATTAAAAAAAAAATAAAAATAGAGGAGCCAGTTTTATTAATTTATTCCAAACCACCAAACCTTTACATTTTGAGAGAGTAAAAAAGGTTGCCGGGTAAGGCCTGCACTGATCCATTTGGCCAGAAATGCGAGTGAGGATATTGCTTATTTTCAGAGAATAGCTGGTAACTACATTTTTGAGATACAGAGCAGGCTTCAGCTGAGCAGTGCTGACTTTGCTGGTTACAGAGGCCCTGAAAACACGAAGGCAGAATGTTCCATCTCAGGGTTTAGCTGCTGCTTCGTAAAAATCATGTGAAGGACAGTGCTTCGGTAACCAGGCTCAGTGATTGAATTCAAGGTGGAGTGTCGTGATAAGAATCTGAGCTCTTTATTTCAGCAGTAAGATGTTGCCGAAATTTTATTTTCCTGTGGCTGCACTTTCCATTCAGTTTGTGTGGCTGCACGTGACACGATCCTGCTTAGGGCACTGAAAAGGGGCCCATACAACAGGGCATGTTGGCTGTTGTATGTCCGGAGACTATGGGGTGGCAAACTTTCTGTGGCCATCTACTGAGTCCTCCGAGATGATTGGGAATTTTCAGAACTCTTTGTGGAACTAACTCGTCAAAACTGTTGAATTTCCTTAGATCTGTCACAGAATGCACTACCTCCACAGCACGTTTTGGGAGCAGTGGGAAGGAGTGTTGCCTGTCAAGCAGTATCCTCTGTGTAGTTTCTCTGAGGGCACGTTCATGGAAATACATCTTCTTGCCTGTCACTTTGTACCTCGATACACAACCCCTAAAAGAGCAGCAAGTAGTCCTGGGAAAGGTTTTAGCAAATTCTTTCAGCTGGCAACCCAGGATGCCGTTATTTCGCAGTGCTGGTGGTAGGGGTTCCGCAGCGTTGCGCTGTGATTAGTGCTTGTTTATGGGCTTTCCATACCTGTGACTTCTGAGCCGTAGCACTAAACATTTTTACCTACTTTCCTCATGGTCCAATTGCTTTCCCCTTGTTTGGCAGCCCCTCCAATGCAGCAGTCCCTAAATAAGGACATGTCGACATGTTGCACATCATTCAGCCCTCTTCTCTGGATGTTAGGAGAGTTTCAACCCCAAGTAATAGGAGCCCTTCCTAAGGCTTTGCCATTTACTTAGGAGAGCCCATTCGTTTCTAGTGGCTGGCACTAATTTCCTTCAGTATTTTTTTTCCTGTGTTCTGTGGAACATAAATCAGTATTTTTCCAAATCATAGTCAGAGACAGAAAGCCATCTGTGACAGACATTTGGAGAACATGCAATGTATCTTATTGAGCATCTTTTAATAGACTCTGCTTTTTGGTATGGGCTAACCTTTGTCTGAAGAGAATAAGATATTTTATTTAGTTTTTTTTAGTAAACCTTCTCACATTCTCAGCCATCTACGGCAGATAATAGTCAGCTGTGAGCTTAGCAATGACATGTATTTTTAAATCCAGACAAGAAAATAGCCTTTCACTTTCTATGTGCTGATGCATTAGAAAGCCCATTGTAACTCTAAATGGAGCACACCTTTTTTTGGTAAAGAAGCCATGTTGGTACGCGTACTGCTACACAGCGTAGAGCCATTGGGACATCTGAGCACGGTAGTGACAAAGTAATTAATGAACATGCAGTTGCTGTATACCTTAGGTTTCTTTAAGGTTGATTATCTCTGCTACTACCCAACTCCAGTTTCTCTCTTGGTGTCCCTCCCACCACCACAGCACTCTCAGCCAGAGAAAAACCAGGCGATTGCGCAATTCTGAGAACCTGATGCCTGTTCGTGCTGCTTTACTTTACAATGACACGAGGCAACCCGAGAAAAAATGAGAATCAGGTCTCAAATATCATCTCAGGTTGTCTAATTATATAGATGTAAATCCTCTGCACATTTCTTTTTGAAAGACAGACTGGCTGGCGGCTACGCTGCATTTTGAGGTCAAGGAACCTCAGGGAAAGGGGAGCAGTCTGAAATGCTCATCAGTATCCCAGAGATCTCAGGGGTTTGAAGAACTGTTGCAGTGTCAAATCCTCCTGAGCAGTAACAACCACTGCAATTTTTACAGTGGAAAAGAGTATATACAGAGGAAAGAGTATAGTGGGGAAACTGACATAAAATACATAATTACTCACTGCTGCACCTTTTCCCTTTCCTAATTTTTTTCTTGTGTTATGTAAGCTTATCTCCCTTGTCATTTAAATTAGTATACCTTTATGGTGCTTAACTGTTAACAGGAAAATACAATTTTTAGGTCAAAGAGTAGCTAACGATTCAGAAGCACTCGTTCAACAGTTGGTGATTGCAGTAATTTGCTGTTACGTATTGCACCTGCAATCATCAACGTACAAAATTGTAGTATCATTATCAACTAATTGAAGTGCTCTGTACGGTAGCATTTAATGTGAATGGGTTGATTTTCTTTAGCCTGTACTTTCCTTTATGATTCATTCCTTTCTTTTTTTCTAGCACATGTGGAGGGAGTCCATTGCAAGGACTAGCATTAGCATGGCAAGGACTTGCAATTTTGTTTCTATAAGGAATACAGGAACGTAAAAGGCTCCATTTGGGAAGAGTGTCTCCTCTGCAAGTTGGACGAAGATTATGTTCTCTCATAGAAAAAAAAAATCATAATCTTCTAAGGCTATTTTTTTAAGGATTGTAAATGAAAATGCAAAATAAATATTTGGGAGCATTTATAGAAGACTTGCTGTTATCAGACATTTTTAGCTCCAGCAGGGAAAAAGATACAGCACTTCATAGGTTTCACAGTGTTTCCTAGAGCAAAAGAAATCAAGCTAATAATTTAAACTAATAACAATAAGCTAAAAATAAGCTCATTCAAACTAGCACTGAATATCTTCTTCTCTTTACCTACGACCTGAAGTAGTAGTCATCATTCATGTAATACAGGAGCAAATAAAGAACGCTTCTATTTGTTATATACGGGCATTCTGTTGGGACTGATTTCTGGCAAGTTGAAAAGACCATTTAGTGGTGTAGATATTAGAGATAGAATCCATAGAACCTAGAACCTACTGGTTGAAATCACCCTGCTGGTGCCTGCACAGATTATATCCATGTTTGTCCACTGTCATCCCTGCGAGGTAGGAGGAGGGAGTATCCTATGACACCTCTGGACTGAATATTTTATTACCTTTCTCCTATTGTGCCCTACGGACACCGAGAAATGTATTTTTATCAGTAGTACAGTTCAAGGGTGTGATGTAGGTGATCCTGCTCCGGCAGGGGGGTTGGACTAGATGATCTTTAAGGTCCCTTCCAACCCCTAACATTCTGTGATTCTGTGTGATTCTGTGATTCTGTGATGGTACCGGTGGAAGCACCAGCAAAAAAAGGGCATTGCTACCACGTTGTTTTTATCCCAGACCAATGGTACAAACCACATCACATTACTACACGACAGAAATTCCCAGGTGCTTGGATGAAGGCACTTACTGAGGAAGATGGTGAAAAACAGGTTATTGGTTGAATACACTTGACAGAGAGGGTTTTTTTGTGGTAGGAAACTAATGGATCTAATAATACTCTAAAGGAATTGTACCAAGTTTTTCCCTATTTAGGATGTTAGTGATCACTGTTTCTGATGAATGTTATTTTCTATTTGGAGGAGTAGAGTACGTGTATTAGTTAATTTCTTTCAGGAAGGTAGGATTTGTTGGTATTGTATAACTATTTTTGTAAACAAGCAGCTGAACTGAGAGCTGATTTCTGCAACAGGTGAAACAGCAACCGACAACTGCCTCATGGCTGCTGGGTGATTTGTGCAAAAAAAGCTGGTAAACCCAGACAAAAGCCGTTATGGCTGGTACTGCAACTTCAGCAAAAAAAACATTAAAACTTTGTCTCAGCTGCTGCCTCCAGTGGTAGCTTTTGACAGAGTGGCACAGTTTGTGCATGTTTCTTCAACACCGTAGACAGAATAGGTGAATGCCCAAACTGATTGCAGGGAATAAACTTCTTTTTATGTGGTTTAGCTCCTTTACAAGACTGCTTTCTCCTTCCTGTAACTCTAATGCCCTTCTTCAAGCTCTTAATCTCTGCTGGCACTGGGATGGGAAAAAAATAGCTTGGCTGATGTTTGAAACAGGCTGATTCTTACGTAGGCGCTACTGCTGGCTGCGGTTGGCACAAATCCGCACCGAGGGGGGTTGTGCCTCCCACCGAGGGGGCAAGGCACAACGTGGTGGCACAACGTGGTGACACAGCTGGTGGCCCCCATTTAGGGCTGCACCTACTCGGGAGCAATCCTTCCCCTAATATTTCCGTGCTTCAAAATAATGAGTAATTCAGAAGAGTTACCTCGAGATCGGGATCAGATATTTGATGGTGATATGACGATGATGACTTGGTTTTTTTTTTAACTTAGTTTAGAGGGTGATGTTGCTCCTGAAGCCTCAGAAACTAACAAGCACAGAGCCTTTCCCGTGGTTCTCTTCACTCAGCCCTATGCGAAACACCACCCAAAAGCCTTCACGTGTGCTGCAGGCTGCTCAACACAGTTTCTTTTCAGTGCTTGTTTGTTGTTACTTAGCAGAACTCTGTAAACAATCCTCTTCATATGTTCTAAATTGATTAGTATAAACATTAACTAATTAAGATTTTTATTGCTTGCACCTGGGAATACTTTACTAAAGGAAAGTGCTGCTTTTTTTTTTTTTTTTTTTTTTTTTTTACTTTAAATTTGCTCAGACTGAAAGGAGAAATTTGGAGGTCTGTCTTTATTCCTTGGGGACCTGGAGCCACTGTTGGTGTGAAGAGTTCTGTGGTCTGGAGATTCTTTCTGCTGTTCCTGCGGTAATGCTTTTGATGCTTTCCCTTTTGCTCTTGTATGTAACTTGTGAGGTCTAGCATCCGAGATTTGCCTCTTCCTTGAACTCCGCCCATGTCTGCAAGAGCTTTACAGACCAATTGAAAAAAAAAAATTTAAAAAAGAAAGAAAGGTCTTAGCTTGGATAGTCAAGCGTCCTTTCTTTTTAACCTATTCAGTCTATGTTCTAGATCCTTGTCTCTAGAGAGTTTTCTCCTTTTCCTTCTTGCCTACAGAATGCTAAGTCACCTGTCTGACTGGATCAGTGAAACTTGCGTAGTTTTTGCTCAGAGGGATCAATATTTGCCAGTTGGTATGAATTTCATGTGAATACTGCTAGCTTGATACAGATGCTTATATATTTCTTTCTTTTTTTTTTTTTTTCCTCCTTGAGGTAGTGCTCCAGGGTAGTATGTATCATGAGCTCTCTTGCTGTGTGTGTGAAAACCCCCAAACCCAATAGTTTTGTGCAGCAATAGTACTGTATAACAACAAAACAGGGAAGAAATCTTCAACTGTTAAATTGATATTGTTATTTTCCTGAGGAGAACAGTGTCTGTTTCTGACCTTTTTCCTACCTTTACAATTGCCTGTGTCCGTTGACAGCTATTTAACAGAGACCTTGGACTCTAGGGAAAGGTTTGACTGGTTATCATGGAGTAGTATTGCATTTACCTAATCTGTAGCCTTTATGCTTTTGTCGTTTGCCATTAGAGAAAAGCATCAAAATCAATTAAAACGGAATAAGCCACTTTCTCTTATGCTGCAGAAAAAGGAAAAAAGGTAAGAGTTAGAAAGATAATTGCTGTTTGTTTTCTTAATTAAAAATAAAGCACCTGCTATCTAGTGACCTCTGTAAAATCCCCCTTACAGGGCCCAGTTTCATCTTTTGGGACTCCACTCTCTTTGCTTTAACTGGGTACACCAGGCAGAGCACAGCAGTGTGCCAAGGCACCCAAGCTCTCCAGGGTTTCAGATATTTCATGTGTAAGCTCTGGATGTGTCTTTCCCTGACTTGTGGACTCTGCCCCTCCAACGGTAGGACAGTGCCACTTTTACATGACAAAAAACGTTACCAAAAAATCAAGTTTTGTCGATCACCTTAATTTTTCACATACAGTTCATTGTTCAGTATTTAGGCGCTGGTGTGTGGTTAACGTTTTGATAAAGCGAGACTGCCCAAAAGCAGTGAAGTATGTCTCTTGTTTCTCCTTCTTTACGGAGAATGTGCTTTATTAAAAGCATCCTTTGAGCATTTCCCCCAAAATTCATGTTTGATGATAATCTGATAGAGAACATACCACAGCTGGGTTTGTAGTAATCCTGACTCTGCACGTGGCTTAAATACATGAGTTTGAACTCTTGGAAATCTTGGATTATGCAAGTGTTTGTGTCCCTTTTGTAAAGGTTAAATATAGCTTACTTTTAAGCAGGAGGTTTGTCCTATGCTATAATTATGGTCATAAATACCAGCTGTAGCTAAAAGAGATTAGTTAACCAACTGCTTCACTGTCTTGCTTGATATTGTGCCTGGTCCATGTTGGTGGAACGATGGCTTGTTCCGTGCTCTCTGGTTTGTGTGTTGCAAACTAAAGATACTCCATCCAAAAAAAAAAAAAATTCCACTTACACCACGGAATGTGTTACTCTATTACACTGCTCATAATGACAGAGGAAAATAATTCCAAGTAGAAATAAAAAAAATACAATCTGATGTGCATGCAGCTCAGGAGACTGAAGACCTGAGCTTGCTGCCCCTCTGTCCCGTGAGGGCTGTAGCACTCACCAGAGGCAGAAACAGCAGGGATGAGACAGACTTCACATTTTATGAGATTTTTTTGGCTCCTGTTATGTAGTGAACAGGGCAAAGGCTTAATAAAGCATTTCTAAAATCAATTCCCCGAAGCGTTGAAATGTGTGAGCTGGAAGATCTTAACGGGTTCAGCTGTTGCTGTGGGTCATCTCCAGCACAGAGTGCAACCTTGTTATCTGGTGGGATGGGGTCTGCCTGGGTGAGGGAGGAGCATCAGACTTCCACCCAGATGGAAAGGAGAGGCTACAGCAGCGTCACCCAGCCTGCTGGGAGCTGGAGAGGGCAGGGGCTTGACAGGCTTTGATGCAACCGGGTCATTTTAAGAACTTGGAAGACTAGGTTAGCAATTATTTAGGCCTGGGACTTAGAACACTTCTCTGTAGAGTAACGCTGGCAAGTACATATGATAAACTGAACCATAAAGGAAGTGTTATTGCTCTCTGAGATAATTTCAAATTAAGTCTTTCTTTCAAAGTTTTTAGAAAAACTATTTCATGGGATAGAAAGAGAATTGTAGTCTTTAAATTGCCTTTTGTCTGAATTGCCAGTAAAAATACAATTGCAGTAGATGATGTGCGGCAAAGGAAAAGATTTGGTCTTCGTGGCCATCTCTAGACCTAGTATGTAAGTAAATTATTAACTAATACCATTTGAAGCAGGACTTCGTGGTCAGAGCAAGTGGTGTGTTAAAGTATCAGAACAACTGGTTATATTCAAGCTCGTTCCCTGCGAGTCCGAGGTGTGGAATTATTCATTCCGTATTTAGACACCTACACTGCAGGTACCTGTACCTGAGCTGCCAGTTACTCTGTGTATAACTGAGTTACTGCATCCTTCTCAAGTACAATGAATTTCTCTAAAGCCTCTCTCTTGGAGTGAAGTTCTTTATGCCTTTGAGGTGGCAGTTTTACCCTCTGTGGACTATACACTGATTCTGTCCCCCTTTAGGTGTGGCCTTCTGAGATCTGTCACTCAGGGAGACGGAATTCCCCCCACCTTGTCTCTCCTATTCTGTGCGAAGTTCTGCTAATTTCACTGTGCCTCATGTTTCAAAAGATACTCTTTTTCTACCGTAATTACAGCTTAACATAAAAACAAATGCACTTTGCTCCCTGTGTTACTAGAACTCTTTGACAGCAATGTTTCAGCTGGACCTTCAGCCTTAGAATGAAAATGTAACTTAACTCAAAATAAGCAACAGCTCTTTAGCAGCTCATGTTTTCTGCGTCTAAAGTTGCTTGATTATTATGCGTTCATCGCTCTAACTTGTTAATCGGTTCTTTGTAACTTGGCAGTGGGACACAGGTACAAAGCAGGAGCACCTGAGCCTGATGGATGAGCTCAGGAATGGCATAGGAAGCGTAGGACCAGGAGGAGTTTGCGGGAGAAGCTCAGTAACAAACATTCCACGCTTGCATCGTGAGGTGAGAAGGCAAAAGCAGGGTAGGAAGGGTGGGTTCGCGGTGGAAAAAGCAATACATTAACCCGTCAAAGCGACTTTAAAACACAATGGCAAACACAACTGCCACAGCAAAGTATAAGATTTCTCACTCTGTGTGGGAGGCTTCCATGTTATGTTCAAACACTCTTTGAGCTGCACGAAATGATAGCCTGGGTTGTGTGTGTGGAGGGGTTCCCCTGGGTTGTGTTGATGGGATTGGTATGAGATGGAGGAGGTGTATACTGATTTAAATGTAGGCTTGTTTCTAGGAGTCATAAACCAGCTTGGGAGCTGCACAGCTAGGATCTTAGAATGGCTTTACAATCTTACGAGAGAAAGACAAACCATGATTCAACTCTAATTTATGCTAATTTTACATTAGTAAGTCAGCTGACAGAGGTAGAATTAGTGCCGAATTTTTGCGATGTAAGATCAGAACTAGAGTTTGTATGCTTGAAATTTGGGCTTCCATACCCCATTAATTTGTATCACAAAGATGACATTATTCAGGCACGAGTTGTTTCATATTTAATATAATATTACATATGTCCCTTGATGAACAAAGGACTGTAATGTAATTGGGTTCAACCGTCAGGTTAAACCCTCAAGAGAACAGAGTTCAAGCTGTTAATAAATTGCTGCAGAATCCTGACATAAAATTGAAGGTTGGGAATTCCATCTGTTGTTTTAATAGAGAACGATTACTTAAACATTTTAGAAAGGCTTGGCTGAGTAATAACTAAAGAGATGGGTTAGGACAGTATTTACAAGCCTCTGAGCTACTGACTCGCTGTGATGGCGTAAGACAAACAACAGGGAACTATTAATAAAAAATACTTCCGTTTTTCTTAGTCTGCTTTCAAGCTTCCCCAAAAAAGTCTTCATCCTGAAATGAGACAGAACATTAAAAAATTATGAAGATGACATAGCCTCAACTTCATTTATGGAGGCATTATTGCTACAATACTGCGAGGTCCAACCTTGAGCTAAGTGCCTCTAGTCTGGAACATCTGGCTTTGAAGAGTTATTCAGCATAGTTTTGCTGAATGGTGTTGGAGCTGTTGGTGATGGAATGACGAAAATAAATGATGACTGGCTTCTTTGAAGCTTGAGCTGGTAGAAAAGGGAGGAATCATTGGCTGAGCAAGCACAAGAACTTGTGGAATAAGAGAAAAGAAAACACTATTCATTAGGGGATGTGTAATTTGGACATTTTTCTTCTTCCCAGAATGAACTAAAGACTAAATTTGTGCTCAGTTTAGCTTTTAAGGCGTACGGAACTGCTTGGATATCCAATATGGAAACTAGGGAAGCCACGTACACAGTTGCAGATTGGGTGAGGACTCCGAGGCAGATGATGTTCTTTTCCCCAAGACTTCTTTGTGAGACGCAGTGGGCGAAGGGATCAGAGTGCTCTGCCGAGGCGGTGGTGAACGCTGACCCCCTTTGCTCCTGTTCAGCTCTTCCTTTTGGTGACAGCACCAGCTGCTCAGCAGCGTGGCCCAGAGGCCGAAGGAATATTGGCTGTCGCGGTCAAAAGCAGTTTCCCTTTTTGGCCATAACCAGAGTCAAAACCGGGTTAAAACTCAGGCAGGCATGGGGGATACTGCCCATCAAGCCTTTGAATGGTAGCTTCATTACGAAACACAAGCCTGCTTCCTAGGTGAGAAGGTGTCAAGATTTCTTTCAATTAAAATCAAATTCATGTTTCTGTGCCAGGATGTACAATATTTTTGCATAACAGAAGGTTTCTTTGTTGAAGTGTATTCAAAGACTTAACAGTGTGAGATTTAAAAATACATCATATTGAATTTTTTAAACCCATCACATTTTCCTAACTGGGTCGTCTATCCATTAATTCATCTCCCTTATTGCTGAGAGATTAATATTGATATTTTTTCATACCGTTAATCTCCTGTAATATGAATCTTTTTGCTTCTAAACCAAAACCCATTAAACATTTGTTGGTTCATACAAAATTACAATAATCTGGTAGCCTGCCTAGATGATATTTAATCTGATAATGGTGTACCAGTGGCTGGGGGAAGAATGTTAAACAAACAAGGAAGAATTGCTCTTTTAAAAAACAATTAATTTATCCTCTTGAATCTACCCTTAAACAGACCTCCCACTTCCTTGGCAGCATTTTTAAGAACAGATTAATGAAATCTGGGGGGGGGGGAATTTGCATATGCAAATCATACACGCAATTACTTTTGTGTAGTCACAGCAGACGTAGGTGATGATACAACTGCCTTCAAGTTTTTGCCAAAATGTAAATGTATCCCGTTTCGTTTGGTAAGTTAACGCACGTGTCCGGAGGGACCGAGGAAAGATGGCAAAGAAATTCAGGATGGGGGCAGCGTTGCTGGGGATTGTGGCTCTGAGAGCTGTCAGGGCAATTTTTGGTTACGGCTGGAACTTGCAGTCCTTGCTGAGAGGAGTCGCTGCTGCGGGGGGAGTGAGCGCGTTCCTATTTGTCACCGTGGGTGGTGCCATCCCTGGGATAAAGGGATGGTGGATTTGTTTTTTTTTTTTTTTTTTCACCCGGCTTCAGGTTTTTCACAGAAAACAGAGCTTGTGTGTCTACATGCAGTTCGGCGCCTTAGCTGGGACCAGCAGCGCCCAGAACTGCGGCGCGAGCATCCTGTGCTGCCTCGGCAGTAAATTGGATTTGCTTCAGTGGAGTTGCTCCAATTTATGCCTGAACAGAATTAGGCCTTCTACACGGTTTGGATTCAAATTACCGCTTGTCACAGCCACCGTGCGAAGTCATCTGACGTTAATTCGTTGGAGTACTGCGGATTGCCTGCGCTCTCGTCTTGTCTTTCACTGTCAAAGGAATACCCCAAACTGAAATGTATCCAGAGCTCAAGCACAGCAGCTCCCGTCTCCTTTCCCTGCAACTCGGAGGAAAGGAAAAATAGTTTGCCATACGTACAGCGACCAGAAACTAGGTTGTAAATGGGATATGAGCTGCAATAATGCTAAAATAATTCTGTGCCGAAGAAAGAGTTTATAAATGCTCCTTGCGAGGATTATGGATGCAACCAAGTTAGCAGGAGTTACCAGGTTTCAAGCAGTTGGAAACCTCAATTTATATTAAATGTTTTCAACTGATTAAGTGCAGCCCCTTTGTAAATACCTCTTCTTACCTTGCTTGCTGTTGTGTTGCTGCTTTTTACACTGTGCTATGGACTCCTTACTCTGTTTGCCTTGATTTTTTTCTTCAGTCACTTGTTGGTGACAAGGTCTTGGAAAATGATAATCGATTGTGATTTGTTGTACAAATTTGGAAGAGCTCTCTAGAAGCCAAGGTGGGACTTGGAATAGAGTTTGAGTTTGAGGATTGTAGATCTTGTATACGATCCCTGAACACATACGTGGATCTCATTCAGTATGATAAAAATGTGACTTTGTTTTATTACTACGTACTTTAAATAGTTTTTCTAAAACTATTTTACGGGACGAACCCTGTAGTGTAGGGTTAATTGTTGGACTCAATGATCCCACGAGTCTTTTCCAGCCTGAACTGTTCTTTGATTCTGTGATTCTATAATCTATTGAATTTAAAACTGATTTTAAAGATGCTGGCTGGTAGATCCTGTATGTCTAAAGAAAGTACTAGCGAACGGGATCCTGTATTTGGGGAGCTAATGCTTATTTACAGCTTGTCTGAGCCCTCATCCTATTGACTCTCATCAGTCATTCTGTCACCGATCGCTGGGATTTCACAGAGCAGTCATCCAGAATTAACTGGCTCTAGTTTGCTTTAGACTGAGGTAATGGTGCTGTGGTTGGATGTATCAGGTTTCTTGAATCCCCCTTAAAGCACACACAGAAGTGTTGTCACTTGGAAAAAGTGAGTCAAGAAGCTAAGGCGTGCTTCGCTTTCTGTGTGCCTCTGCAGATCTTTACTTTCTTCAGTAAACACTGAGCATTCAGAACTGTCGTAATTATTTGAAATTACTGAACATTTCAAGATTTGGGACGTTTTGACCAGTAGAATTCAAGAGGTGCTGCTGGAGTTGAACTGGAGACGCATCCCAGGACTGACCAAAGGTAGGGTAAATTTTGCTGCTGTTGGAAAAAAAAAAAATCAAACAAAAACTTGGCCTAGGTGATCTTCCCACCGAGATGATGATCAAGGAAATGAGTGCCTTCAAAAGCACCCACACCTCTGTCTCTGTGCTTTCTAGAAGTGCTGAGCAATTACCTGTGTATGTAGGCAGCCAACTGCCTTGAAAAAGCCAACGCTGCCTGCGCTTTCATTCCCCATCTGTACAACGAAAATAACGTAGCATTGTCAAATATATAAAAGTTTGACAAAATCTGTTCAGCAGGCCTGGAGCTGATGAGCTTTTAAGCTTTTTGAAGCATCCAAACTAACTTTTAAATTTTCAGGAAGAGGAAGACTGTCCCTCAGGAGACGAGAGTGAACAGGGAGCTCTGCCTGCATATTATATGTCTGTGGTTATTTTGGTCAGGAGAAGTAAATAAGGTTCAGACACCAGTACCCATTCAAAAGGTGATGCTCCCACACCATCTGGGACTAATACATGCCACAGAATGATTCATCAAACTGCAGGGAAATGATGTATGTTTATCCAATACCTTTGGCTTTCAGCACTATTCATAAAACCAGAAGTGTTCTGCTTCCTTTGAAATAGAGACTTGACAGTGTATAAGGTTCTCTGCTTCTTGTTAGCATCTCCTCTAAGCTGGGACTGGACAAGGAACCTTCTTGTTTCTCCTGTGTTCCAGTCTACCTCCCCGCTACCCTGCCTACCAGTGGTCCTAGCTAAAACGTTACAAACAATGGTAATTTTTCTGCTAAAACTCATCTTGGATGAGTTGAAGGTCAACTATGCAAGAAAAGTTTAGTACTTAGTATATAAAGATATAAAACATCAGCACTAGAGTTCTCCCCAGACTTTTGTTAAGTCCTTTAAAACGACAATAAATGTCACTGAAACGAGCAGTCCCAAAATAACCCCGATATTCTGAAGCAAAACAAGCCCTGGGCAAACTAAGTAGATGCCTGAGCATTCATTATAGATTATAGGATGCTTATTCCTATAGCCGCAGGTGATCTGCGTACTCCATAGCAACAATCTTGAAGCATTTTTATTAAATACCGTATCATTAAAAAATAATAGTTGTAGGCACTCTTCAAGCAATGTTAATATTTGAAAGCCTACTAGAATTTTGGGAATGGGACTTTATTTTTATAGTTACTCTCATGATTGTCCTGGTTTCAGCTGGAAGAAAGTTAATTTTCTCCCTAGTTAAGTGCTACGTTTCGGATTTAGTGAGAGAACAATGTTGATAAGATAGTTGTGTTTTAGTTGTTGTTAAGTAGGGTTTACACCAAGTTATGGACTTCTCAGCTTCTTGTACTGCCCTGCAAGGGGCTGGGGGGGAGCACAAGAAGCTGGGAGGAGACACAGCAGGGACAGCTGCCTCAAACTGGCTGAGCGGGTATTCCACACCATCTGATGTGACACCTAGTATATAAACTGGGAGGAGCTGGTTGGGGGGGCACCACGGCTCGGAGATTGGCTGAGCATCGTCTGGCAGTGGCAAGCAATTGCATTGTGCATTGCTTGTTTTGTATATTCTCTATTATTTCTATTATTAATATTCTTATCTCTTCTGTCCTATTTAACTGTCTTTATCTTAATCCATGAATTTTGCCTTCCCGCCCCCAGTTCTGTTCCCCATCCCACTGGGCTGGGAAGCGAGTGAGCTGAAAGCTTCTGCTCAAAAACCAGCCCAAACCACTTCCCAAGCAAAGGAGCAGAGTTTCTTCCAATCAGTCTGATCCCAGATCAAACAGCTCTGCTACACCACAGGTAGTTTTGACCAGGGGCGGCCAAGCCATTAGGGGTGGGGGGAGATGGCTGCACAGTCTGTTGGTGCACTTAGCCCCTCGTAAGAAAATTGAACAAGAACTTAATCAAAGCTTGCCTGAATTAAAAATGCATATGGAAACCCGTATTAAAATCAGCAACATAGTGAGAGAGCATTTTGGAAAAATCTCTGCTTACCTTCCTGTCAAATCAAAAAGCACTTTATGGGACTGATTATGTTTCTAATGCAAGTGAAGGGGTATTGAAAACCCGTTATTGACAGCCTCTGTAAAAAGAGAAGTGGGACGTTAGTCTAACGCTTACATTCAAGACCCAAAGATCCGAAGACTCACACGGCCTGACATGACAGTTTTCTGGTACCTGGTGACAATCCAGAAACTGCCCTCGGGGTAGCTCTGTGATCCTGAGCGGTTTGGTCAGTCATCTGGGATGTAGGAAACCGAGTGCGACATTTCTGCAGCGGAACAAAAATAAAGGGAGAAACTTCAAAAACCTCTCATGAAATAGACTTATTTTCTGCTTTGCTATGTTATCCGCTAAACTTGTCCTCCTTCATTTGGAAAGCATGGATTGCTCTGCAGCTGGGGATTGAACCGAACCTGGCGTGGGTTCCTCACGCTGGAAGAGCACTGTGTGCACCCCGGTAGCTGTACCAAATGCTCTTCCTTGTGAATTAATCTAGACTCAAAAGACTAATGTGGAGACTTGGCACAAGTAATTGTGTGTATGCAGGACAGCAGAGTTGTGGGCGTCTTTGCATTAGCAAATGTTTAGCCTTAGTATATGCAAAGTGATGGCAAGGCAAGAGAATGCACCTCCAGGGACTGAAATAAGATGCCGGTGCCGTGCTGTAAGGTGGCATCCTGCGATGGTGATCTCAACGAGGCGATGAGAAGCTTTCCTCCCCAAAAAGTAGTTCTTTGGGAAGCAACGGCCACCTAGCAGCCGTGCAGAACACCTGCTCCTCCCCAAGCACCAGCACTGTGGTATCGGGCACAAATGGCTTTTTTCCTTCACCCAGAGACTGAGGCTTCCCAGAAGCCTTGCCTGGCCTGGGCGGGGACTGAAGTGACCCAGTAGAGGTCTGAAAGGGGATGTTTGTGCCCGTATCTTATCCTCCTCCGTGGCGTGTGCCTGCTTGCTTGAGGGCAGCTGCTCTCCCTGCGCTCACACGCTCTGCTTGGGAAACCGAAATTCAGTGCGTGGCGAAAGCCAAGGTCTGAGAGCATGGAAATGAAAACGGCTGTAGCTCTTTCTCAAAGTGGGCACACCAAATGCACTCGATCTCCAAAAGACTGTTCTAGGAGATCACAAAATAAGGGGCTCTACAAACGCAGGTTCAACTGCCACATCAGACGAACTGTAGTTTAAACGTTTTTGTAAAGAAACCCCCATCTACTGTGTTATTATTTTCAAGCCTGCAGTTCTCAGTAGCTGAATTATGGTCCCTTCTGGCTCCTCTGGAAAACTCTCTGTCACCCCAGAGGTGGAGTTGCTGGCTAGAGGCGATCCTGTTCCTCTTCTGCCAGCTCTGGAAATCACCTCACCATCTGTGGGGCTGTTTCAGACCACTGAATTGGCAGAAAACTAATCCAGGAAAGCTTTTTTTTTTTTTAAGCTTCTTCCAGAAGAGCATGTCCATTTACTTCTAGGAAAGGTGTAATTTCCCTGTGCCTCAGGAAGGTGTTTTCTGACAAGGACACGGGTGCCAGCACGAAGTGAACGGGCAATGCAGAATAGGCCAAGACCCCTCAAAATCATCCTTTTTCCAAAACAAGCTGGGACTCCTCACTGAAGCAGCATATAAGGATGTCGACTTGTGATATATATGTTGGTGTAATAAAAATCCTTGAGAATGCAAGATGAAATCTGGTCATCTTTAAAATCAGTAGGAAAATCTGCTGAATGCAATTAAGATCTTTCACCAAAAGAGCTAGAGGTGTCCATTGAACCATCAGGCTGCTTATACCCTGAGTCCATATGAATTGACAGCAATTTGCTGGTGTAAATTCTTAGTTTTTCTGGTGGCCTGCATATGTCAGGTAGGTGCATTTTTTTTTCTTTTAAATGACGAGAAAGCAAATGCTGAAATCTGCTTTTCCTGGCCAATAACATAAGGAAGAGGTCTCTCAGCCAGGGATACTTTAAAAGACAAAGTAGATCAAGACTTAAATAGAAAGATTAAGAGCGTGTAGTTAGCAAATGATGCAGAAATCTCTGTCTTAGTCATTATAAACCCTGGTGTTCTTGCAGACCAACACTTTTCCCAAAGTCAGAGGAAAGCCTGTCCCTTGTTGTCCCCGTTAGGTCATGGGATAAGACATGCTTATCCACATGAGGTTTATATTTATTTGCCAGTGTTGTAGCTCGATGCCATCTAGAAAATGAGGTCACGGTTTCTAGTTTTTTGAGCCTAAAATCTAAAGCTCTGCTCTTGCAGCTGGATCGGCTGACTTGCCGTAGAACCAAAGGCGCTCTAGTCTCAGCTTCACGGAGCCTGCGGTGACAATGCAAGCGCAAAAAGCTTTTGCAGGATTTGAAATGTTGCTTATATGGGTATTATATAGGACATTGGGGACGTAAGAGCAATTTGGCATTGACTTCATACTGGCGTATTTATATTCACATCTTTCTATTTATGATTGTTTAGGAATAGGATCAGGAAATGGATATTGAAACGTTACTTGCCAAAAGTAAAGATGACTGAAACAGATGATGCGATTCTTTGGAGTAGTTTTGTACACTTGGGGAAAGAAAGGAGTAAAAGAGAAAACCAGTTTACATGTCAGTTCCCTGAACATCAGGATAGAAAATTCAGAAAGTACAGTGAGAAACAATCTGAAACAGTCAGCAGTATTACTTTATTGTGAGAAGCAATGATGATAAACTTGGCTACAAAGATGGTGAGAAATTCTGTGGTGTAAAAGATCGTAGTCCAGAGTTACCAGGTTCACTGGACTGAAATCAGAACTGAAACTGGATGCCAGCAGAATCAGACACTTTGGCTCCACAGAAGAAAACTGGGCAAGAATAAAGATTTTTTCATCCAAATGCCATGGCTCCAGTCCCTGGCTCTGAGAAAAACATGCATAAGAGCTTGGTTATTGTTTTCCCTGAAGATGTATTGTACAACTTGATAAAGCACAAGAAATCGCATTTACTTATTAGGGTATTTAGCACAGGACGAAGCACTAGGCTAAAGATAGGAGCACAGGCTGTAGGTCTGGAATGACCTTTTCAGTTGCTGTTTTCTGCCCTGACCCGAGAAGCTTCACTGGCATTATTCTTTCATAATTTACTGTAAAATTGGTTAGGTTTCTGCTTGCTCTGCTGCTATTAGTAGGCTGTTTCAAAACTTTTCAGAAAAGAAACTTTATTTCCTCTTGAAACCTCCATGAAGAGTATTTTTTTTAGCCTAGTTCCTTGCGTTGTTGGTACTATAACTCAGGCTAATAACTTTCGGTGGTAGTAACTTCAAGGATAGTTGGGAAATCGTGATCAACTCTACTCACAGCCTTTGTTTTACCTAAATTAGATGAACCACCTGCTTCTTTCTACTAGAAATATCTCACCTTGCATGAGACTCTTTTTACCAGCTTCTATGTTACGTTTGCATCAGCTTCTGTACTTATTCTTAAAATGCTTTTGAGACTGGTTATCACCTGGCTACTTCAGAAGTTATTTCCCATCAGTTTTCCCCCCTCACCGGGTCCAGATAGTTTTAGCACATTTAATTTAAGGAAATTCCAAAGTTCCTTAGTGTTCATATTCTTGACTTCTTCACAGAAGTTTAATTTTCTTAGTTCGCCTTCCTTGTAGTTTGCTCTTTTAAAATAAAAATGATAGTTATAGATCAATATTTGCTTCTTTTTTTCATTTAACTAAACTAGAAGCAAGTTTGGATTACTTAATTCAAACTTATTTTGCATGTGCAATTCTCCTGTAACCTAATCTATACAAGTCTAAAATAGCCTTGGTTGTTGGTTTGATATTTCATAAAGAAATCTGTCAGTTGCCGTGTTCAGGAATAACTTTGTCAAGAAAACACTGGTTCATATAAACAAAATAAAAATTTCTCATTATAGAATTCCTGTTAGTGTTCGGCCTTGTAATAAGAGAGTGGGTTTCATTACGAGGTTATTGGGGTGGCCTCCCTAGAATTTCTCTTCCCATGCTTCTTACATATTTTAAACAAAGCTTTCTATCTTTAACTATGATGTCCTTATTTCATTATAGTTTATTATATCATATAATCATAAATAATTCTACTTCCCTCTAATGTTTTTCTTGAACGCTTTTTCCTTCTTAAACAATAGCTGTCGGCACCTAGACTGGGGTTAGGGTGACACGTTCCCTTTTGAGTATCTGTAATATCTGCGTTCAGCCACATATTAGCAAGCTTATCTCTTCATTTTCCTGTTCAAGCTTCTTGTATTGTATAAATCACAGTAAGGGCAGGCATCCATTCTAAGCTAACCAGAAAATTTTATATATATATATATAAAATATTTAATATCTATTGAGAAGTTAAGCCTGATTGCCGTGATCCCAGGACTTTATCCACTCATGTGGGTAAGCCAAACGCATCATCTTACTGAGTGCAAAGTGCTTAAGCATGTGCAAGAACTTATCTACGCAAGTGAAGTAGTTTGAGCAGGCTTCTAGCTAGTGCAATTAATCTAGAAATAGGATCTGAGGTGTCCTTGTAATTAATAAATCTGTCTGTGATAATTAACTATTTTATAATACCTTGTGGAAAAAACAGTTGAACAATTAAGAGGCTGCAGAAGGATGGTTTGTTACCTAAGTTCTGTCGAGTTGGAAGAACCTGTTTTTCAGACAAAATAAGCAATTATTCATCATAGTGTTTGAGACTGATCTGAAGTACCGAGGCAGAAAAGACATGGACATGGTGCAGTTGCCAGTATCTTGCTCTGTGCTGTGCAGTGGATTGTTTTAATCTCCCAGGTTTTAGTTCTCTGCCCTGGAAATACAGAATAATATTTAGCTTTCTCATCATAGTAGCATGCTGGAACAGTTTCTGTGAACTGCTGAATTCATCGGATCGGGAGCTTCATAAATCAGACGATCTAGATGTGATCTGCAATCTCGACTCCTTTGGAAGGCGAGTACCTTGAGACGTTGTCTCTTGGACTACGATAAAGCAAAACTGCTGCACAAATATTAGCCAGTTTAAATTTTCTAGCATTTTCAGTATGTCCTGTCTCAGAGCCTATCGTTCCTGACAAGATGATCAGAAAGTTGGGGTTTAAATGCAGACTATTTGTTCCTCATCACGGCCATTCAAGGCTAGTCCCGATTTGTTCATGTGATTGTGCGCCCGCAGACCAGCCGCAGGTTGAAAGTGGAGCTGCTGTGCAGTGATAGAAATCTCTTGGAAAATATCCGGTATATGAGTTCATCCCAAACCATGAGGACTGTTATTCACGCTGTTCCTGGTCGTCTTCATCATGGCTGTCAGCTTGATATCCTTTCTAATCAGCCGGGCAGAAAGGTTTTAAAGCCTCAGGCGTACATACGAAGTGCAGAAAGCAGCACTCCAAGGTTGCCGCGCAAAAGTAGCCTTCTCTGTCAGTGGGGAGCAAGGCTGAGGGAGTTGAGGTTTTCTACTTTGGCATTTTTTTCTTATTGGGGGAAGAAAGGCAGCGGTGTAGCCTTTGCCTGTGTTCCATTTTGTTTAATCAAGCTCTGCAAACCTCTAACATCCTAAACCTCCTCATCCTAAACCAAAAGCAAACTGAGATGACCCTAAACTTGCCCCTGTGTACTGTTCGTGCCTGACTGTTATCACCCAGGTCCGCTTCTTCGAAACAGTTTTAATAAGTGTGAGTAATTGGAGTCAATCTCTTGATGATCTAATCCGGTGGATGCTTTTTAGCAAGTTTTGCCAACCACTGGAACCTGCCAGCCATCCCGCAAGCACATGAAGAGTTTTGTAAAAGGAAAGCTTAAGTCAGTTGCTAAAAGTAAGATTTTAAATGTTTAGCTATTTAGATAAACTGGAATACTGGAAATATTCCTGAAAACACTTATGCATATATTTAACCTTCAGTGTACCCATAATTCCATTAACTTCAGTGGGACTATACATATTTCTAAAGTGAACCACCTGTGTGTGTTTGAGAAGACCGAGCTGTTAAGGTTCTCTGCGTGCAGAATTTTATCCTGTGACTAAGTCTTTGTGTGTCATGCTGTAAATTTTACCCCGAAGCTTGCCATAAAGTCAGTGCTTCTAAAGAGTATATTTGAAGAGCTCCAGTAGAATCTCAAGGCAGTTATAAGAGTGTGTATTTGATTTATGGCATGCCATTGAATTAGAAGGGTATTTGAAAGGGAATTTATGTTAAAATGATGTAGACAGTGATTTAGAGCGTGGATTGTGGCCATAAGCATGGGCAAAACAGAGGAGTTCATTGCAGCAAACAGCTCATTGCCTTCTGCGGAAAAAACACAGAGTAGAAAATTTGGAGACTGTCATCTTGGCTAAGTGTATCTGTCAACTAAAAATACTGGTCAACACATGGCTTTTCAAAGTAAAGATGACTTTCAACAACATTTTGCGTAACCAACACTGGATAGAATCATCAATGAGCTGGAACAACGATTTGGAAAGGAGAACCATGGAATCAATAAACCAGTTGGGACAACGGGTCCAAGAAACACACATTTCTTGGAAAATGACAGAGCATTCTGGCAATACGTGCTATAAATGAGAGTAGATCTGAGAATTTTGCCAAATTCTTCAACAATACTGTGATGGCTCCCGAATAGACACATGCCTTGACCTGATTAGTAAACGTTTGGGGTTTATACAAAAATGCAGAAATGAAATCTTAAAATAATAATTCCAAAGCTTTTTTTTTTTTTCCTCCTAGCTCTCTAGATCACTCTCAGTATAGTTTTTGTAATTTCTTGTTGGAAACTGAAAAAGTAAAATCAAAACATCAGCTGGCATAAATTACCTGACTTTTATGAAGATGGACTGACGCTAATGATCTGGGGCATAATCCAGCTCCTTCAGCGTGTCTGTTCTCTGCCTTTAAGCGCAGTCTGTTATTTTAGATTTCAGTGGATTTGATAAAAACACAAGGCTTTTCTGAAAAACGGAAGCATATCAACACACCAGCTGACTGCAACAGTTCTGTTATCAACTGACTTTAAACAAACTTATCAGTTGACTACTTGGGGTGGGTTTTTTTTTTTTTTAATGCTAACACTTGGGGAAAAAAAAAAAACAAACCAGTAATGGTCTCCTGATGTGAACTTGGGCTGCAATTCCCTGCTGACAGAATCTGATGAGACAGCTTCACTCATGAAAAAGATCACAGACTCATTCTTACGGTCTGAAGGCCCAGTGTAAACCCTTCCTGGGTTCGGTGGGAAAGGCAGGGCTGCTTTCTGCAACGGCAGGCTCACGAGTGGAGTTACTCCTCAGGACTGGAAGGATACAGTGGGCAAAAACCGACACGGGACAAATGCTGAGGACAGGAAGGTCTCTGCAGTGAAACGATGCATGAACTATTAAGAGGGCGGGTGTTTGGCAGCTTCATTAGGAGGCCGGGGGAAGCGTTCTGTGCACCAAGAAAGGATGAAGGCAACTGTGTCTTGGAAACTTGACAAAGAGACCTTTGTGTTCCCCTCTCTTGTTTGGTTTAGCATCGTCACACTCCTCTCTCTTCCCGGAAAATGCCCTGGGACAGAGCAGAGGGCCCTGTGTTTGTGTTTGGGTGGTTGTGCAGGTCTCCTTCAGTCCCCTACCCCTGACACACTGAATCAGTCTCCTGCTGGATCCACATGGATTCACACAAACTATGGGAATGGACAGAGGGAGCTCTCCTGCTCTTGTTCCAGCAAGCTGTATGTTCAGCCAGACATTTCAAGATCAATTATTCTCAAATTTGAGTTTATATACAAGCGAGGGAATGAAAGATTTTGAAAGATTGAATGAAAGATCTTTTTTTTTTTCCTTTAAATGGGAAACCCCAACTTTATCCCAGTGCTCAAGGCTCTGCCTGATATCTGTGCCTCGATCCAACATGCAAATAGTTGATGGCAGAAGCACAGGAGAAGGACCTGATAAATAAACGACAGCAGAACTGCACAGAGCACTGGAAACTGAAAGCAAGGAACTACCTGCAGAAAGAAGGAATTTGACAGCATAGGAACGTGGAAAAAAATCGTGACAATATTTGGGAAAACGTCAGAATAGACAAGGTTGAGCTGAATGTGGTCAGATCAAGATTCCTCCTTTGAATACGAAGATTGCACAGAAGGATTAGCAATATAAACTTTTTTCCCCCAAATAAAAATGATTGCAGAGAACATCCAGAAAATATTCTTTGAAATATAAGCTGATAACTAACATTCTCAGGGTAATTTATCAATGCTACAGACAGAAAGAACGTTTACATATTTTAATTATTTCATACACACAGGTGAATAGGCAGTAAACTCTAAAGAAATGCTAGGGGCAAAGAACCCCATTTTGGAGGAAAAATAATCATAACGCATTGAAGATATTTTCCTACTTTTGGTTATATATCATTACTGCTCCTTGTCATATCAAAGCGTAATGTTTCATATGGAAGAAAAAGAAAGTGCAACTTTTTTGTCGGAGAACTTTGAAAAAATTCCCACCCCTAGTACTCATCTTTTAGGACCTTTTGTCTTTCTCCCAAGCACTTCTTAACTCCGTGGTGTTTCGGCAGAGGTGGTTCCTCTATATTAGGTGACAAAGACAGCAAATGAACAGCAAATGAAGCAAAGCAGCACAGAGAAAATTCCCTTGCAGGTCTCGGGTCAGTCAGTGCTTGTCCCAATTGTTGAGGATCTTACTTGCTTTTTGGTATAGCTGCAGGACACATGTTTTCAATATAGCATCTTCCAAAGCTGTGAGGAGATTGTAGGTTTTGGTTTTATGGTACTGAGGAAAAGGTTTTCTGCTGGCAGGTATTTCCATGGCCTGGTTCTGCACGTGCTTTCTCTTAGATGCTTAACTGTGAACACAGTCACTAGGAAATAGGAGAAGGAATTGCCTGAGTACCCTTGGTTGTCCCCAGCCAGTTCACTTGGGTTCAGGACGGCTGGTTGTGTGAACTGCAGGACGATTTTAGCAAAAGAGGAGCTCTAGAAGCAGAACCCTGCCCTGCCATGCTTCAGTGGCTATTTCAAGTTACGCATGTTTCACGTGCAGTGGAATACAGCAGGTGGACTGGAGGGATGCAGATCTATTGCATGCGTTGAAGGTCGCTTGTGACGATGCTTCTATCGCAGGGAGGGAAAGCCTGCAAATATCTGGTTTGAGAAGTGCAGAAAAGTTGTTCTTTTTTTTTTCTCAAGCAGTCCAAAACCAAATAAGTTAGATAAATATCTTTACTTTCACTGGTAGTGGCTGACCATTCCTCCGCTATACTACTTTGTGAGCAAAGAAGACTCACTCTGTGGACAATGCTTATATTTGTTGAAAATACTGTTTGACTTCCTCAGCAGGCCAGAAATCATCTTACAGTAAAGCCTAAGATGTTATTACTTTAGGAAATTATTTCTCTGGTTTACTGCTGTTACAAGTTGATGACCACATGACGAGAAAATTAAAATTTTCACTGATAACAGAGGCAGTCTTGCAAAAAAAAAAAAGGCAGAGGGAAATGGAAGCATTTGGATAAGTTCATGGGCACTACAGTTAGACTATTTCAAGCCTGTGTCTGTTATAAAAGCAACTTCCATGACGTGAGTAGATGGATAGAGCACACTTTGTACTGTATATAATTTGAATACACTCTGTAGATCACAAAACTGAAAAGTAGTTACAGTACACCGTGTCTCCCGGTTAAACTAGGAGATTATTAAAGAGGACCTACAGTTCAAAACAAGATTTATTTACGTAACTAGTGCCTGGAAATATCCTATAATTTTACTGTGGAAAACAGATAAAGGGATTCCTTTATTTATTTATTTATTTAACTGTATTGAATGATGGGTTAGACCTAATTGTCATCCCAAGCTTATCAACTGAAAAAAAAGAAATTTCTTGTGCGAGATTCTGCCTGTATTTTGTAACACATTTGAGAAATTCCCATATGGATTAGATCTCTCGAGTCTGCTAGCGGCTGACATATGTTCTGTGAAAAAGAGAAATGACATATTGTTTTGTAAAACTATTCCCTGTGTCTTCCCACTTGCCAAGATTACTATACATTATTTGTGGAAAAAAAAAAAAAAAGAGTTGTGCAAAATACTTTGTAATTTAGTAGGGAAAGTGGAAAAAATGACGGCAACTGATTGTGTCAGTAATGCGTACACTTACGTTCAGTGTAAATATTTGCACCAAGAATATTTATTAAACTCTCCAAAATACTTTCACTTGGCAAATTTCAGATTGACTGGTTTGTACTCTGCGGAACAGGCCCAGCCCTGATTAACATATAGAAATCGAATGTTAATAATCAATACCAGATGAGATGAGCAAACTGTGAAGAGCTGAACGATAACAGCTTTCACAACGCTTTTTGAAATGCACATCGGTAACGCTTTGCCATAAAATCCTGGAAACAAAATACCAGGTTTAACAGCTGGCATCAAAGAAACTTGGGAGATAACAGGGTAGAAAGAACATGCCTTTGGACTATCTGATATAGTGCGATTCCATGCTAATGCGTGAAGATATTTTTGCTTTGTTCTTCAGGAGATGGCAACAGAAACAAAGAAATTGATGCTTGGAAATGAGGATTTCAAAATTATTATCTTTCAATACAGTTCATCAGATCTCATGTGTCACTAATGCCAGTATTTGGATAGAAACGTTCAGAGATCAACTCGTTCAAGAAGCGGTAGTGATGAGGTTGCGGTGATCCCTCATTCTTCAGGGTCAACACCAAATTCAGCACTTAGAACGATGCTTTCTTGCTCGACGTCTCAAGCTTTTGTCTTGGAGGCTCAGTCTCACCATGTCAGTCCACGCTGCCCTGTCGGCTGCAGCTGCACCATCGCTCTGGCTGTGTTTCCCTCTCATGCTATAGTGTGGATGGTGAATTTTTTTGTTGGTATCACATGATGTATTTGCAGGGATTTTTGGGGTCGAAACATATTGTATCATAGAATGGCCTAGGCTGGAAGGGACCTTAGAGATCATTTAATCCAACGTCCCTGTATATGCAAAGCTGAATTATTGTCCAGTTCTGTTGTAGTTGAGTACCTCTTTACCACAGGCACTGGCATTCACACAGAACCTCAAACACCCTGATACCTGCTGGAATGGTAACAGGGCCACGCACAACCAGTCCAGGAGGTTTGTGAAGTGCATTGAAGGTGTTTTCCTGAAGCTTGTGATCAATGAACTGATCAGGGGAGATGCTTTGCTGGACGTGTTACTTGCAAACAAGGAAGAACTAGTTTAAAAGGGGAAGATGAAGGGCAGCCTTTGCTGCAATGACTGCAAGACTTGGCAAGTTCCCATGGAAGACAGGAGGAGGGAAAAGGGGGCCAGGAGACCAGGTCAATCTTCAAGGACATCTTCCTTAGAGTCTACCGCAATATGCAGAAAGTATGCAAGTATAGCAGAATATCAGCATGGATAAAGAAGGCAGCCCTGGCTGAGCTCAGTTGCAGAAAGGAAGGAGCGCACTGAAGGAGGAAGCAGTGACAGCTGTCCAGGAGGAATTACAGAGACATTGCCTGAGTGTGCAGGGAAGGAACCGCAAAAGCCAAAGCTCAGCTGAGTTGAAATTAGCAAAGGATGTGAAGGACTTCTTGTGCTTATGCTTGGAAACAGTGACCAACGTCAGCCCCAGCCCAGTGACCACCCAGCAAGTCTGCTGTGATGAGGCAGGTTCAAGGAAATCAAGTCAGCAGGTCGGGGCCAGGGAGGAGACTGGGCACGGGCACAGCTGCAGCACAGCTGCAGTGTGGCTCCAGCGCAGGAGCCTCAGCTTCAAAGCAGCTCCCAAGGGACGGAGAGGCAGGCAGGCCCTTGCTGAGGCCGCCTCTCGCTTTCTTCCCCCAAAACAGCTCAGATAAACAAAAAGGCTGACCTTGAACTCAGTCAGCTAAACTCCTGAACCAAGTGAAATCCTGGAAGGGGATGCTCAGTCAAGGCCCTGATGCAATACAGGCTGGGGATTCACTGCCACCTGGGAAGACCTGGTGGACAACGAGCTGCACGAGAGTCAGTAGCATGTCCTTGCAGCAAAAAAAAAAAAAAAAAAAAGGCTGACTGCACCCAAGGCTCTGTTAGCAAAAAGATGGGCAGCTGCTGAAGGAAAGTCAGTACTCCCTCTGTTCGCTCTGTCGTTCTGGGCTCCCCGTCACAAGAGAGACACTGAGGGCTGACAAGGTGTTGGGTGGCTGGAGGTCATAACGAAGGAGGAGAGGCTGAGGGAACTGCGCTTGTTCAGCCCTAGGGAGAGGTGGGTTCAGGGGGAACACCCCTGTTGTATGCAGGTACCGAGGGGAGGGTGCGGAGAAGATGGAGCCAGGTTCTTTTCAGAGGTGCACAGTGGCAGAACAAGATTGGAGATGTTCAGAACCAACCTGCATGAGGCCCCGAGCAGCCTGCTCTACCATGACCTTCTTTGAGCAGAAAACTGGATGAAATGACCTCTTGAGGACCCTTCCAACCTGTGCGATTTCACGTGGCAGCGAGGCACTTTGGTGCAGCGTCAGAACGCGAGTCCTAGGACAGCACACGGAGGTTTGCACTTAGCAACACTTCTAATTCTCAGGAACAGACAAGTAGAATCCTGATCCAACGTCTGTTAATAATAGAGTATGAAGCAAAGCGACTTTCTGATGGAGCTATTGAGAAAAGCAGAATTCTGTGCAAAATAAGTAATATCAGTATGATTTAATTTTTGTGTTTGCCTGGGACTTGTAGAGTAAAATGGCTTGATCCTGTGGCGGACTTACGGCAACATCTGAGAACTGCCGAGTGAGTACTCTACATTCCCTTTTACACCAACGAGGAGCGAAGCCCTGAAATAAAATGGTGAGGTGGCTGCACGGGGTAGCTGTTGCCACCCTTCTGAGCTCTCTCAAGTACATCCTTCCAAATAGCATATAGGATGGTGTCCTGCCTTTCTTCTGCTCTTAAACTGGATCTACAGCTCCAGTGGTTAGGCTAGGCAGCTGGACTAGCTCCGATAATTAAGGTCATCATCTGTGTAATGTATGGCTGTAGCAGGGCTGTACTGTCCCAGGGACAGCCCACTGGCCTTGCTTTTCTTGAGCTGTCACTTCCCTCTACCAATCTCATTCTAGTAATTTCTTCAGTAAGCATAACAATAATTATGGCACTTTACCGTATTAGTTAATTACTCGAGATTACACTCACATCTGCTGTGCTCAGGATCTCTCAACCAATTTAGTGCCTTTAGTATGTGATCCAGCGGTGAGCCACCAATGGCAAATACGTATAAGGACCTAAAACCACCTGTCTGGACTGTTTGTAGTTATTTAGCATGGAGATAACTAAGTCAGACGTCCTAACACCCCCGAAAGAAGACACCCGCAGAAGACGTGTTGGATATTTCAGTGATTTACCTGTGACCCAACTGCATAACAAAGCGGTACAGAAAGAGAAGTGTAGGAAGTCTTCCTCAAAAAGCCTGTTATATGTCTACGTTAGGATTCACACATTGCACAGGGATATAATCTTTCCTTTATAGAAAAAAATCAATTATATCAGAGGACATTTGCCTTTTCCCTGAGGAGAAAGGTTGGCATTGCTGAATGAGCTGATGTAATTAGTTATGAGCTAAGCACCCACAACAAAACATGAAGACAAATCTCTGGCCGAAGAAGCCGGCAGTGTGGGCTCCCTGTTACGTCAGTCGCAATAGTAGAATGTGGGTTAGGGATATTCTGCAGGATATTCTGACAGGGAAAACCGTATGGTGCTTTTTAATCTTTTTATGCAAGCAAATACAAAAATTCACCATCTCTATTGGCTATTTGTAAATTAAATACTGTTTGTAGAGCTGAGAAACTGGCTTTTTTTTTATAACTAATTTCCATACAAAACATCTGTTGGTATATATGCTCTCGTAACGATGCCAGTGCATACAGAGGGCCTTAATCCACAGCAAATAAACAGCTGGAAACTCTTATTTTTAATGTTTATGATTTACTGTTTGGATTTTTTTTTGGTAGACACAACAGACAGTTTTCAAAACAGTTTATAGACGTTTTAACACATCCTCATTTTAATAAGATTCACTTCCCAATTTTATGCATGTTTGGCCTTCCTGTGAGAAGTCCACATTCAGAAGATTAAAACCGTATGAAATTTTTATGATTGATGAAAAATATCAGTTTCTTACTGCTTTGAACAGAACTTTTTAAAAAATAACTTTCAAAATCTTTTTCCATCATAGTTTTAATAAGTATACCAGATTCATCAGGTCGCCTACAACCTGCAGCATTTAAAATATACATTTGAGAAGTGTGAGGAGTATATCCTTGCCTAAACAGAAGAACTGAATTTATTCAGCAAGAAAGCATTCAATCTGGTAAGAAACTTTTACTTGCAAATGATCTGAATGACTGATTTCCTTCTACGAGTACATGCATATTGAAAGATGCAGCCTGGTCCTGCTGCTTCACTAAAAAATTCATCCCTAAGAAAGCTATCTGCTGGCCTGAAAGAAATTCAACAATAATCACTAACTGTGGGAAAGAATCAGATATCTTTAGTGTTGTCATCAGTGCTTCTCAAACCTTTCTTGGAGGGATTTTTTTTCTTTTTTTTTATGTTGAGAACAATTTCTTTCTTCAGTCTTCCAGTTCTTTGAACTTCCTAACAGGAAGGCCAGTTGCAAGGTGTCTGACCTGCATCCAAACCGAAACTGGGCAGAGACCACTGCTTGTTTTCAGACACTCCTATGAATAATCCACATCCACCAGAAAGCACTTGGTACTCGCAGGCTGAAGGCTGGATTTAGGCAGCGGAGATGAAAAGCCGTTTACTCTACTGCTAGATTCTGCCAGCTGTCATGTTTGAATAAATTAGAAATCCACCCAAATACTTTTTTTTCTAAATTGTCTAGGAATTGAGCTTGGTATGCATGGAAATATTATTTATCTTTAATTTCTAAACTGATTTACATCCAAACCACCAAAGAGACATTAGGACTGCTTAGGTAAAGCAAACGTCTGGTTAAACCTCATGTGGCTTGTAAATATTTACTAGTTACATACTTCACATCTTCTGTAGATTATGGTGCAAATCTAACTAACAAAAGGTATTACAGGTCAGACTGTCAGGATTTACAAATACCACCGGTGAGACAAATGCTGAGCGAACACAGCCCATATCATAAACAGTTAAACTCCTGAGTGCCTTAGCTCTTGAAACTCTGTAGTCTGAACTTTTATGAATATCAGTTCTCCTGGTTCCTTTGTTAAACGGGCAATTAAAGCTGACCTGATTAAGAAGACCTGCTTTCTCAGTCCTGTTGGTAGGATGCATTGATTTAGAAAGCCTGGGCATCCTCATTCCTACCCAAGAGGTGATCTCTCTCTGGGAGTTCACTGATTAATTAACGAGCGTGTCTACCTGTGAGTGAGAGTTGGGGCAGATGAGCCTTTGCGTGCAGCGTGGCTGAAGGGTCAATGACAGCTACCAGGGTGCTGCATTCCCAAACTTCAACGCTAGCTTAGCAAAACCTTCACACAAAAGGCCTGCCCAGCCACGTCTGGACCCTTCCAAGGTGTCGCCTTTGCTCGTGTTTTCCTTAAAACATCATCTGTTCTTAATCCGGGAAACTTCAGCTTTTTACTTTTTTTTTTTTTTTTTTTTTTTTGAATTAAGAACATTGAAAAAATATGTTTGGATAGATCATGCAAAGAGTCGATAAATATGTAGGATATTTGTAGGCATTTATTTACTATGTATATTTAGTAAATGATTTAAAACGGTCTCTTGCTAGAAGCCTGTGAAGTTTATTAACTAAATATACATAGTAAATAAATGTCTACAAATACCCTACATATTTACTGACTACCTTTAAAGAAGCCGAATTACGAAATTACCTGATTTACGTATCTGGTGCTTCTTAAAAATAACATATTGTCTTTTAAATATTGTCTCATGACAGCAATATGGCCAAGAAGTTTAATGGGGAAATTGATACTTGGGGATTTGGGAGTTTGGAGAATTTTGCATAGGGAGACACTCATTTAAAATTTGGGATGAGTATGTTTAATATTCAAACAAGCTGGTAAGAAATAACGTCCAATCCCACTAAAATGAACAGGAAACTCTCAACAAGGCCAGTATTTCCTCCAAGGGAGGCTTTGCAAGTCTGTGAGGTCTGACAAGGTGACTATGTTGCTAGGAGATGTACTGATAGCTGCTACGATAACCTAAACCCACTGCAACTTACTTGGAGGAATGAGGACTAAAAGTGATCTCAGCACAAATGAACTCTGTGGCCAATAAAGAAGTGGTACAAGGTACATATCGCTGATCGCGCAAATGTGTCCCAAGAAACATTCTGCTATAGCCAGACAATGGGAAATTGCTTATTTTATGATTTTGCCATTTTTGACAAACCTTTTGGTGTTCCCAGGTGCAAATATCTTTTTTTTTTTTTTTTTCAGCAAGCTCTGCTAACAATGTTCTGAAGGAAATCCCTTTACAGGTTTCAGCAGCATTTCAGAGGAAGACTGCTTTTATTAGCACTATGCTTTACCTTTAAATGACATGTACCCCTGGCCAAAGAGAACTTCTGTAATACTTAAGGTCCCCAAACTTACAATATGTGCATTCCAACTTATGGAGATGGTGAGAGCTCTCTTGCACCTCAGAATCAGACAGCAAAGAAAAAGAGTCTTTCCAGAGTAGAAAAAAAAACCACATTTTTTTTTTTGCAGGGTAAATTTTGTTTCCTGTGCTCCCTGTGAATCTCCTTGTGCAAAGCACGCTTGCCTGTAGTTTGCATTGGGAGGAATCGAGCTCCCCTGCGCTAAATGCTGAACAGAATACATCTTGTCTTCAGAGGCTTTGCGCTTTTCCTTCGTCCCTTTTACCTTCTCCCTGCCAAAAGAAAATTGCTAAATGTGTGTATGTAGTGGTTTCAACTTAAAAAAAAGTAACTGACTTCTCACGGAACTTCTCTCTCTTGCTCCACCGTTTCCAAGCAACGTGATGTGTGGCCACTTCTTGTCTGTTTCTCATATCCCTTTTTGAGATCCTAACCCTGCTCTGCATCACTTTTATAGACCCAATTGCACATGGTTTTGATTTGGCAGAGAGTGGCAGATTGCTCTATACTACAAAGGATGAGGATGTTTGGGTTTGCATTTTGTTTGGTGATTTTCAACTACATCTCCCATTTCCGTATTGAATTTGGTTGCAAACTAAAAATCATGTTTTATGTTGATCCTTGGGATGGAGCTGCCCTGACGAACTTCCACTCTCTTCTTATCTCATTTGAGTATTTCTCATTCAACTTCTTACTGCAAAACATGAATCAGTTTGAGACAAAATTAAGACTCGTAGGTTCAATTCAGTTTACATTGAGACCTCTTTTGCTGTCAGCACATAAGAGCTGAATAGTTTCTATAAATATCTATATTGGTTTTAAAGTTCCTTTACATTATTACAGTACTACCAAGATGGCTAATCACTGCTTGCAAACTACCATTAAGACTGAGTAGGAATCTTTAAGTTACCTGGTTTAAGTCGCTCATATCTATGAAATAAATGTTCATCCCCCACCCCCTGCAATTCCTCTTTCATCAGTCCCTATGCTAACCTTTTAGAGGGAATTTGGGTAGAATTCAGCCATTTTCATCTCATATGGAGGATAAAGAAAAATGGGTTTTATCTTCTAGATTACCCAGTAGACCAGTTGACTCTGAAAAGCCAAAATATCATTTGCTTCATGATTCTAATCTGAAAAGCAAACTAGATTTGCCCTGCTTCAGAATGCACTAATCAAACCCATTCTTGGCATATCTATCGGATTTTTCTTTCAGTTTCCTCTTCTGCCCCAACCCTTCCTTGGGAAAGGGCTGAAAACAAGGCAGCAGCTTTTGAAGACTGGCACTTTTCCTAAAAACCTCATCCTTCATTAAAAGCTGCTGTGGTTGCAAAGCAGTCTTAAAAACCTGAACTAAGTGGGCATAGATGTCTGCTTAAGTTTTCACAAAGACCAAAACAATAGTTCTGAGAGATGTGAGCTTCATCTCAACAGCATTTTCTCTCGTGCCCTCTATGTTAAACGTGAACTTTCTCTACTCTTCCTCCTCTTCCAGGCAGGTGAGGTTTAGTCGCTGCATCCAGTCAATTTCCTCTAGTGACACAGAATCTGTTTGGTAAAGAAACTTTACCTGTTTTTTCTCCAATTCTGATAAAGTAGTTTCCAAGGGACCCAACAGTCACACCTGCCAAGACGGACACCGGTCCAACAGACTGGCTGGAACAGCCTGACTGGAGCAGCCAGACTGCTCTTCTGCCTGTGAAAAGGGCAAATATCAGCAGCTTGAGAGAAAAGACAAACAAACGCACGGTGGGCTTATAAACTATTTAATACAACCCAAACCACAGATTTACTGAAATCCTGAAGCACAGCAGGGTCTCTGCCCTGCTCTTCCCATCACCACGGGTGGAGCAGGGTCCAGCTCCCTGTTTCTCCAGGTTCACACCGATCCCATCAGAGAAGTTAAGTTTAATAGCGGGTGAGTTAAAGCTGCCTGCTTCAAGGGCCTCTCGTGATCTACAAAATACACATTGGAGGTTTTTTCTCTAAAAAACCCGCACTCCTGAGCTATATGAAGCAAGTGGTTATGTGTTAAGGATACAAAGACCCAGACAATTTACTTCAGTGGGAGTTGCAAGTGCTGCCTGTTAAAACACAGCCAAGGATTACTGCAAAATGAAGGCTGGCAAAGCGCACGCTTGAAAGCCAAGAAAATCCCAAAGCTAAGGTTTCTGCCGCAGCATTCGGTCGTTTTCGCAGCACGTCTATACATTTTATTATTATTTAATCTATATCCTATGAGGTGTGTAGGATGTGTAACGAAGCCAGAACGATATTGCTTTGGACAAGTTAGCATCCGTAATTTCCTGACTTTTTGAATATTTGATTCTTCAGCCTCAACAACGCACTAACGCTGTTTTACTGGCTTCTTTTTAACTGTTGATACGACGATTAGTTTCTGGCGGAAGAGTGAAGCGAGTGACCTTCTCCCTTTGGCTCAGCACCGCTGGATCTCTTCTACGCGCTTTCCCACCGCGGTGATGCTGCACCGGTGAGGGAACCGCGGCGTAGGTGGGAATTTGGCTGCTCGGTGCCTCTCTGATGAGTGAGGCTTGGAAGCCTCTCAAGGACGGTGTGATTTTTTTTCTTCCTTTCCAAACTTAATGCAAACACTCGGAGGTGTAAAGTTTTCCACCAGGGGACGGGGCGTTCGCCCCAGCAGCCCTTCAGTAAAAAACACACCCCTAAGGTAAAAACCACAAGGTTAGCGCGGGTTAAATTCCCATTTATGACCTTTAGCGTGACAGGCTCCGCTCTCCCGCTGCGCACACAAGCGCGTAAAAGGGGGATGTGGAAGCCGGGGCGCTCCCCGGGCACGGAGCTGGCGGCGGGCGGTGTCCCGGGGGCACGACATGAGGGCGGCCGCCCTCCGCGCTGCCCTACCCCGCCTCGAGGGGCCTCGCCCGGGCTCGGCCGCCGGGCAGGGGCCGTCCCAGGCCGGCGCACCTGCGGCGGCCGCCCCTCCTGGGGGCAGGCCCCGCCGCCCCCCTCCGGCCCTCCCCGCCGGGCTCAGGTGACCCCGGCCCCGGCGGCTCCCCGGGCCGCGGCGGAGCTTCCTGGTTCCCAGAAGGTGCCGGAGCGGCTGCAACAGGAACTGAGAGACGGGGGGGAGGAGGCGGTGCCGCCGCTCCGCTGCAGTCGCGGCCCGAGCCGGGGGAGCGGAGCAGCCATGGGCCGCCGCCCGCCGCCGGCGCCGTAGCGCTGAGCCGCCCCCGCCGCCCGAGGGAGGGAGAGGGGCCGGCGCTGCCCCCTCGCCCCAGCCCGGCGGGGCGCTTCTCCCCGGGGGGCGCTGGAGCAGCCGCCGGGGGACCGCGATGTGACCATGGACAGCAGGTTCAAGTGAGTCGCGGGGGGGGGCGGCCGGGGCCCGCGGCGGGGACGGGTCGGGAAGGCGGCGGCGGGGCTGTCAGGGGGCGGCGGGCCGAGCGCAGCTCCGTGGCGGGCGGGCAGCGAGTAGGCCTCGCAGCCGGCCCGGCCTGCCGGGCCCTCCAGGCGGGAGGCAGGGAGGGGAGGAGGAGGAGGAGGAGGAGGAGGAGGAGGGAGGGGGGGAAGCCCACCCGCCGGGAGCGTGCGAGGGGCCGGGCGCGCCGCGGCCGCTGAGTGACAGCGGGGCGGGCGGCGGGGCCGGGAGCGGGCGCTGCGAGGCGGGACCGGTGGGGGGAGCGGGGGCGGCGTCCCCCCGGCCCGGAGCCGGGCGAGGAGGCGGCCGCAGCCCCGGCGGGCCTGCCCCTTCACCCGCCGGTGGCGGCGGGCAGCGAGGGCGGGCGGTGCCTGCGCGCTGCGGGCGGCCAAGGGCGGGGGCGAGAGGGGGCGGGTCGGCCCTGAGGCGCCCGCGGGCCCAGACCCCGGCCTCAGCCTCGGCCTGAGGCCCGGGCAGCCCGGCCTGAGCCCGGCGGCAGGTGCGGGAGGAGGCGTTTCGGTGCCGGGGAGCGCCGCTGCCCAGGAGCGGTTTTGCCGCCGTCGAGAAACTGACGAGATGAGAAACGCGGGTTTCCGAAATTGACCAAAAATAAATAAATAAAAAATTCTCCGTGTAAAATACCCGCTGAGTAAGCAGCGCTGCTGCGGGGGGGGGGGGGGGGGGGGGGGGGGGGGGGGGGCGGTTGTAAAGGCAACGAGAGACAGTCTGACGGCTCTCGGATGAGTTTGACACGTTTGTGACACTCCTGAGCGCAGTGGGATGTGAAGAGTAAACTTAGAAGCGTGGGTTTTTGTGTGCAAAAGCAGGCTCGGTGTAGCGAAAGACGGGTTTCTTGGTGAGGGTAACTCAGGAGGAGCGGAGGTGGAAGCCTTCCTCCCTTCGGTGTTTCTAACCCTTGAGCCGGTTCCCGTTAAAACCCCAGCGTTGTGTTCGAGGAGGAAAGGGACAAACCGCAGGGCCTGAGCTAGAGCGGCATCACAGGATCACAGAATGGCCTAGGCTGGAAGGGACCTTCGAGATCATTTAGGAGGTGTCGCTCCTTGGAAAGGCAGCGTTTTTTTGTGGTTCAGTTTTCTAGGCGGCTCGACGAAGCCAAGCCTCATCGGTTTCATTCTGAACCTGCTCGCCAGGCCGGGGAACAATGGCTGGGCTTTAATACCGGAGTAAATCTCCAATATCCTGGATTTAGGCTGTTGTAACTCAGAGCGGGATTTGATCTCCTGCGCACAGGATCAGTCAATACAGGATTTTCCCAGCTAAATGCTTTAAAACGCGGCGGGAGGAAAGATTGCGATGGGGCGGGTCGTGTCTCTGTAACCGAATTAGACTCTAATTGCATGTCTCGGTTGACGATGGTGCTGAGGTCAGTGAAAGCACTTACCAAATCAATGAATTTGTGACAGCTGAAATTTTCCCCAGCTCAGGCTTTGGGTTTCATTCAAAACTTTCTCTGAGGGAACAACGGTGCGTTCATTTGCTGCGTGCTGTATTTGAAGCATTCTGGAAACCTGGAACCAAGTCTTGTTTTTTTTTTTTTGTTTTATTTGCCTAAATCTCCACCTGTATTCAGTGGGAGCGTCACCTAAAAACGTGAGCCTTTTGTGTGGTTAAATAGGTAATTGATATGGGTGTGGTTACACCACTTGGTTTTAATACAAATAGCAGTGTGCTTGGGAGCAGAGAGAGGTGAGTGGTAGAATAATAGCATACAGAAGTGTTTTAATAAATATTTAGTTTGGGATAAGGCTGAGTGCTAATTGCTGTTGGCAGTTCCTTATTATCAGGTGTGTATTTGTTGGGGAGGTGTCAGGGACCTTGGTTGTTGCGGCGAGCTGACCACGATGGCTGATGCAGGGACTGGGGCCCTTCTTCCTCCCTGGCTCAAAGGTTGCCTTCGTCCCTGGTTCTTGCATTCGTGCCTTCTTGCTCACTGAATCACACCTGAGACTCAGTCCTTAAAGTCCAAGTGGACAGTCAGTCTCTTGTGAAAGAGGAAGCTAAGTGATTCTCAGCCTGGTGATGCTACTCGTACGTATTTGAAGGGCAGCGACTAAATTAGTGGAGCTGAAATGCAAGTCTAACCATGGGCTATTCCTGTTAAGTAGGAATAAAATGCATTTTCTTCAGAAAAGGCTGCCCATGACTCCGTTAACATGTTTCAGATTGAGTGCGAACAATTTAGTAGCGCTTTTTTTTTCCCTGACTGTTTAGGTGTGGTGTGATGGAGTGACTTAAAAGCTGTTTGATGTATGAGGCAGCGACAGTATCGCTGAAATAAATCACACCGTTCAGCTTGTTTATCTTCCTTTTTCTCTTTTTAAGGCTGTACAGGAAATGTGACTTTTTGGTTCTTCCTTAGAAGTAATCTGATTTCTAATTTTATTTTAATGGATTTTTAACTTATTTAAATTTTATTCTGTAAAAAACAGAATGGAAGAGATGTAACATGGTAGAAATGCTGTCGGAAACATACGTGGTTAATCGCTTGTGTTTACTTCTTCTAGGGAAAATCCAGAACGTACCTTTGATTTGGTACTGCAAGTAAAATGCCAAGCGTCTGAAAATGAAGGTAATATCCTGTGCCTATTGGGTTTTAATTATCAAAATGAGAGGTGAAAAAAAATAGCTTGCCTTGTCATCTAGTGTCATCTTGTGTTTTGAATTGCTGCTGGGTTGGGATTGTATTAGAGAGTGACTGTGGTTATTTTATTGCCTTTTAAAAATCTATTAATGTGTTAATTCATAGTTGTGGGCTTTTATTGTTATGTGGTGGGGTTTTTTTTTGGCTACTGTAAAAATGTTTTTGTTCCGAGCAAAATACTTGCAAAGCTTATACTTGAAATGTATCTTCTACACTTCCTAAGTCTTGAAATGTTGATTTTATGTAGGATTTCATTTCAGCAGAAGAGTCGACTCCTATCGGTGACATGTTAATTTCGATGAGTGTGGTAGGAAGAGAGTCAATTCTTTACTGAGCAACAGAAATAGACTTTCTTTCTAGCTCATTTTTGGCAGCCGCTTTGGTTTGATACACGATACAAACGAGTGCTGACTTGAGCTTACATTAGCCATCGGTTTCATGTCTCTGTAAACACGTAGTAAAAGAGATGTATCAGCAAGAGTTACCCGAGAGAGGCTTTCTTCCTCTTGGGCAAAAAGGTGAGAATTCCAATGCTGAAATTCAAGTGACTTTCAGAAAGTCCATTGGGGAAACTGTTCATGTTCTCATCCGAGGTGTTGGCCTTATGAAAGCACAGGGAGAGAAGAAGTCTTGGGGTTGCATTGCAGTCATGTTGGTCTGCAACAGCTGTGTCTTCATCACAGCTGTAAGAGCAATAAACTGCATCTTAAAATCGAGTGTATTTTTTGTCCTGCTGTGCTATTGGGTGCTCTTCCTAGAATTGACTACTCTTAACTAAAGGTAGAAGCCTGTAGAAGTTTAGAGCCCCAAACTATTCCTTTTTTAAAATTTCAGCCAACATTTCTCTTAGTGATGTCATGGGTATTTGCCCAATATTTTTATAAAAAACATTTTGTTGAAGGCCAGCAGTTGTAATTCTTTTGGTCTTTTGGTGGCAATCCCAACAGGCTTCTCTGTGCCTGTGCGTTACATATTATCCGTTATTGATCTCAAGTTCCTCTGCCTTTCTTTTTTTTCTTTTCTTTTTCACCTCTTCATAAGATTGCTCATTTAGCTGTGGAATGATGTCTTTGTCCAGATGCAGTCCTTGGTTATTTTTCTTTTTCTTTTTTTCGGTGACCAGCCAGCATCCTTTGGTTTATTGCCTGCTTTTTTTGACCTGCTGTTTGTACAGCCATGGTTTGGGGAATTGGATGGCTTTTCCCAACTCTGGTCGTCGTTGTGGTTTGTATGCTGGCACACTTTGCTTTCTATTCTCTCCCTTTTGCAGTTTTTACCTTAGTAATTCTACAGACGATGGCTGCGAACCCTGCTTAGCTGTTTGACTTCTGCTCTGTTCCTCTCTGTGTTGTGTGTTTAGTCTCTGCCTCTACCTGACATCCCTTCCTGGGGGCTTATTCACGTCTCAGCTTAGGCCTAGCTTTAGCGTGTAGATTTTACTCCCTTTCTTCCTTTCCCTCCTGAGAGCTACACTGTTGATAACTCTCTCAGGTCTTCATCTTGAAAAATGTGTTCTTTTTTTTTTTGTCTCCTGCGATCAGAGTACGTATCTATATCTTTTAAATTCCTTTTAGCTCCCTTTTGACTTCTTTTTTTTTTCTTTGTTTTGCATCTTTCTGCCTTTCTGCTCATTACCCGCAGCTCCGTGAATGACTGCCAACGCCTGAATTCTCGTCATAGTCCCTTCCCCTGCCTCCCTCCGTGGGTGTTCTCTGCTGTTCAGCAGTCGTCCTCTGTGGAGAGCAGCGTCTTTTAGAAATCTGTCTCCTTCCTTGAACTGTGACCTGAGTTACAGTGGAGACTCTACTGGTGACTGCGTTGTGGATTCACCCTCTCCTGTTTCACTCTTTGCATCATCTCTTCTACCCTGCGTGGGTTCGGTTGCTCTTCGTCCGTGGGGTGGCCAGAGGGAGGAAGAAGGTCCGATGACGGTAGCGTTGGGCTCTGCGGCGTGTGACTGGCGAGGGCTTGAGGGGAGGTTGTACGGATTCTTGCACGAGTCCTCAGATCAGCACAAGCAGTCCCCTTTTACGAGTCAGATTGTGCTGGGTGAACGGTGTAGTCACCACCCTGCCGTACTTGGTGACCCATCTGGGATTCGGTTTTGATTTCTTTCATGCTCTATCGGATTCAGATAGCAAACCCACCGCAGTGAGGGCTTGGTGTGATGTTTGTGTATGGTGTTACGAGTGCAGTGATGTTTCAAATTAATATCTCTGAGTGTTTAAAGTTATTCAAAGGAAATTCAGAAGGGACGCAAGTGTATTGTCTTCACCGCTACTTTAGAAATGGAGCACAAGGCTTGTCATGCTAAGCAGGGAGCTTTCAAGGTTGGTTTATTATAAGGCCTAACAAATTTGACAGTTACCCTGTATTGTAGGTCTTGCCTTTAAATAGATTTTCATGCTAGGATAATCTTTTGAATATATCATACTTGAAAACGTGGTCCATTCACCTGTTTCTTTGCTCATGCCTCTTTCTTTCTTATGAAAGAGATTTGTGTTTAAATAGGGGCTTTCTGCCTCGCATCCCATCTGCTCCGTGCACTTGATCCCGAAGCATGTCAGGGCTGAATTTGTGACATCACTGTCACCAGTGTTGCCGTGGAAATATCACAACCTCAAAATTATGATCTCCCTGCATGAGTGAGCAGCAGGAGAAGCCGACTTAGGAGGGAGGAAGACCTTAACGTGACCCACGTATCTTTAAGCTTTTTCTTTTCAAGCTTTGCTGTAGCATGTGTTCTCCTGCATTTTAATTTCCCTGTGCCAGTGTGTAACTGTTCTAACAAAAAAAAGAAATTGAAGCAGCAGCCCTGCTCCACGTGTAGCTATTCGTAGGATGATGTTTTTATGAGGACGCTATACACCCGCAACAGCGTGACAGGACGAAAAATGTTGCTGTTAAAATTATTGTTAATTAGACAGTTGAGGCATATATTCCAAAGAGAAGGAAGAAAAAAAAAAGGCCTTTAGGACCAAAATCAGATTGTAGTCCATGTCGTAGTGTCCAGTCCTTTGCAACATCATCAAGGTGGGAAGCGTCAGTTCGCACAATACGTTGAAACATAGTCACTAGTTACTTTTTCTCTGTAGAATTCATAACCCCATTCTTGTAAAACTTGTAGATAAATTAATTTCTGTTCACCAGAGTTGGCCAAGTGGCTGGGAGAGGAGTGCTAAGCTATTCTAACAGCCCAATGTTTGTTAATTGTGAATTTGCCTTACAGTGTCAGTAGCACCTTAGAGCAGAAGGTTTTTACGTTGCCTTCCAGGCAGTTAGAGATTTTTCTAATTCTTTCTTGTGTCACTCCTTAATGAACAAACAAACAAAAGAAACAACAAAAATGGGTCCCCGTTTTAAAATCATCAGCTAGCTTTCTGCATTAAGTTTTCCCTTGCACACCCAGAGGACAGCTTGCTAACAGATATTAGTATTATCAAAACCATTCTGTTATTTTAAGGACAAGCCTTACGCTTTAGGTTAAAAAGGTGCAAAATTTTTGCGCTCTGGGCTGAATTGCCATTTCTAGGTGCCACGAGCAGCGCAGTGTTACGGTAGTCCTGAGTGCAGAGAAAGCAGCCTGCAGATTTTTTTCTCTTTTCTTTCTTTTTTCTTTTTTTTTTTTCCTCTTCCTTTTTTTTTTAATACAAGTTCTTCCATTGTGAAAAGTAAACTGTATTTCTGCGACCTTGATGTTTTCTGAACTCTTCTGCAGGATGTGTCCAGAATAATTGTGCCGGTGTAATTTTCATGAAGAGTGTATATTTATCTATGCATGTACAAACAGTATGTGGGCACACGTGTGTCTGTACTTTAGATTTTGTTTCAATATGTGAAGGTAAAGTTGGCTATTTAGCTCATTCTATAAACTGTATGCCCTATATTGGTTTTATGAAAACTGGACTGCAGAGGCCAGACACGAAAGGCAATGGAAATACAGCAGCTGGCAGCAGAAGGGCAACGTGCAGCGACTTGTGTGAACGTCAGGTCTTCGACATTTCTGTCCACAGTTCCCCAAGAAGATGACTCAGATGGGTTTCAGTTTGTGTGGTTAAGAGGGTGCTGCTTGCTGCTACACCTTCATTCTGATTATAGCACGTACAAAAAGCAGCGAAAAGGTTCCACGGAGCGTGCGGGTAGATCCAGAAGATTCAACCACTGAATGTAGTGGCTTGGTTCTACGACTGCTTTAGTCCTGAGCAAGTTTCACTTGAAAATCCATTTGAAAATCCCTTTGTAAATTTTCACTTGAAGATCCCTGCTATTTTCTGCTGAATTTTCTGTTCAAGCAAAGAATAATTGTGTGAATAAGGCTTGAAATTTGATTGCTTCGTCTCTATTTCCTCTCTAGATGCTAGGAAGCCTTCTGTAGCTCCAGGGCTAGATACATGATTTTCGGAGAAGCTGTTTAATAGGTTGTGCTGAATTGCGTGAGTAATTCCTGTAGTTTATCTTGCCTGTGCCAGAATGTTAATAAATCTTAGTGATGCATGATAGCTAAATTATTTTCCTGTACAGGGTCTTTCAAGGAAAAGCCGCAAAAAACAGTTTAATCGTGTATTGATGGAGTTAAGAACTATATGAATTTACTCTAGGAATTAGACCTGAAGTGCAAAATTCTTTGTATGAGGTTTGATTGTGGTTTGTAAGGTACCGATAAGTAATTTCAGGGAAGTCCCAGTTCTGAAAACGTTTAATGCAGTTGGTAGTTCTGTCCATGGGTCACCTGTCTGGCTTCAGTAGGTTTTTGATTAAGAGTCTTCCACGCTGTTTTCAGGAGCAAGCACTATTATTTGTTCTTCTTTATTTTTCTTTTTTTTTCTTCGCTGTAGAGAGCTGTTTATTAACCACAGGCTCTGAACCTGTGGGTGTAATGTGCTGATCAGATAACTCTGTTCCTCTGCTGTAATTTTTTTTTTTTGCAGAGCATCACTTGAACCTGATTAAAAAGATAATTCTATCAGTGTAATACATGAAGAAATCAGCAGATTCTTTTTTTTTAAAGCAATTGAAAGTTTTTATACAATCCTTACATACTGCCAACCTTTTCCACAGGTTGGTTTTGACTGGAAGGTTATTAAATAAATACTGGTCTACAAAAAGTTAGGTTTCTCTAACTTTTTAAAGCATGCCGTGTTCTTCAGGTGACTGTGAAGCTCAACTAGATATTGCTGTGCACTAGATAAGCTTCCTTACAAGTCTTATTGATTTACAGGTTTTTAGTCTCAAATATTGTGGTACCGTATTAGAATTTATTTTGCACCAGCGAAAGTTAAAGATGCCTTTTCAGTTTGTACAATGCCATTTCAGAACATGGGCTATCTTATTATAGTCTTAGATGCAGGTTTTGTAGGTAAAGAATAAAGCTTTCTTTCCATACTCTGAAGTTTCATTAAGCTTAACACATCACTGCCCCAGCTCATTAACTCCTATGTTGGTATTTAGGTGAGTGCTACTTCCCTGTAACAGTTTCCTGTTTTTCCTGTTGAAATTTTCAAATGGTGGTACCTGAAAAGTTTGGAAGAGGATGTTTAATCTAGCCTAGGTTCTTTACAGGGTTATTGATTGATTAGGAGCAGAATATTCCACATTGCTGTGTTGAGGATTGCATAGATGTTTTGAGGATAAAAGCAGATAGTGCCTGAGAATGTGCATCGTTTTTGTCCTTTTTGATAAAACCAAGGAGATGGAGAGTTATGAGCAACAGAAGCAGTTAAGTCAACTAAGATAGAGATTGGTATTTTGATGCTTTTTACCTTTTCCTTTCATTCTCTAGAGACTGAGAAGTGGAGTGTAGTCACTCTCACAAATGCAAAAACATGGAGGAAAATGTTGTGGCTTTTCAGTGCTTCATTTCCCAGAGTTTTATTTTCCCTCCCCCCCCAGCCTACAGAGATTCTTGGTGGTGTGTGTAATTTGGAGGTGGGTGCAGATACGTGTGTGTAGGAGGGAGAAGGCTGAGAGCTGCTGGAGAAGCAGGTCAGGGAAGCCCTTTCTCCTATCTCCCCTGCATTCCTCACTGGGGAGAAGAGACCTTAGTGGGGAGGGACGACCCTGTGCCCTGGCAGCCCCAGGACAGTCCTGGGAGGAGCGGCAGGCTCTGCTCTACTCCAGAGATTCCAGCTGTAGTAACGTGGGGGCAGGAGCCGCCGTATCAATGCCGGTAGAGATGAATTATTCCCCTGCGGCCATTTGCCCGACTGTGTCTTTTTTTTTTTTTTTTTTTTTAATGTGGTGCCATATGCCACTTTGAGTAGTGTGGTTGGCTTTTGGGCAGTGAAATTAAAAGGGAAAAACTTGATGAGTTAAGTAATACAGATATCAACTCGTTATAAATGGAATGTTTTACAATATTCAGTAGAATGAACATACTAGTATTAATACAACTCAACATAAGCTGAAAACAGCAACCTGTAGCATGTAACGTAGTCAATCAGTATGAATACTGGTGTTGCTGTGCTTTTTTCAAATTTAATTTTAGTTTTGGTTTAGTACTTGACTATTTGAGGTGGCTGCCTGGGGGATAGTTTGCAGGCTTTTAAATGACTCGCGTTCAGAAGCGTTAAGAGTTTGCATATTTTTCTGCGCTGTCGACGTGCTTCTGCCCTCCCACACGCTGAACAGTCCATCTTACACAGAGGTTTATCGTTCTTTAAGGAGATACATTATGCTGCTGTCTCCTTCATATAGAGTTTAATGGCTTGTCTTTCACATACAGACGATGTAAAATCTGCTTAATTAGCTCTGAAAACTGGTTAAACTTTCATGGCTGAAAATGCTTTTTGCAAAGCTGTAAGACGCTTCTTTCTCTAGCGCTGCCTTGAAGAGGCTGAAATGAGGATTTCCTGTCTGGTTCACAGAAAGAGTTTTCTTAATTCTTTCTCCTTTGCCGCTTGTGATACTATCTGGGGATGCAGATACACGAAGATGCTGGTGCTCATCATGTAGCTGTTGGGATTAAGTTACAAACTTAAGTTACAAAATTAACTTAAGTTACAAAATTAAGTTACAAACTTAGGTTTGTAACTACAATCAAACCTGATCAGGGCTCCGAAGGGGAGTTCATGAAGGGCTCACAAGCCACCGAAGCCCAAATCTGTTTTCCCAGTAAACTGCTATTGCTATTCGTTAAACTAATTCTGTGTACTTGAGCCCCTTTGCAACTAATGTGTTAAGAATCTGTATTGTGGTAGGCTGATGTGTGATAACACTGAGATACAGGTAAAAACATGATATTTACAGGCACATACTTGGGATGAAAGATTGCACGTGACTGACAGGTTAAGTACTAACATGCTGAAAACATTAACTTCTAACATTTGCCTGTGACGTTTTTTCCGTGTGTCTGGGAACTGCAGTTCTGCGTTTAGAACTGAGTAATTTGGGTGGACAAAGACTTCTTATTTCGTGATTCTGGTTTAGGAGAAGAGATTTTTTAGAGCTTAATGCTGAACTTTATATGGAAAAGAGAAAAGAAAAAGCAGAAGTGGTGAGAGAAAAAGGCCTGAACAAGATTTTGGGTGTGGCATCTGTGCTTCCTGAGCTGGGAAAGGCAGCAAACAGTTTGCAGTTACTGTCTTCCTCTGCAGAATTCTTAATCTTCACTTGGAAGGTACCGTCCAAGTATTAAATCCTTAATTGTAACTAAGGCTTGAACAACACCCTTAGATTACATTTCCTAGTATTTGAATCTGGATCTGGTTTCTTTACACATCTGAGTGGGTATCCAGATGTAGGTTAAAACCTAGCTAGAATGACAAACTTGCATTTGAAAGCAGCGTATTAGTTAGGATTTCTGTGTTTACTCTAGGACATATTTTACAAATTTTCTTAGTTAATGCCAAACTGTAATCACCATAGAGGCATAGGTGCTCTTTTATTTGTTGTACCAATTGAGCTTGGTTTAGGACACTTCTAAATGTTGGAAGGATATGGTATCATTGCGCAGACAGAGTCAAATCTTTGCTTTTGGGAAGAGGCAGCTCTTTTACTCGGTTACAGGACAAGCTCGATGCAAAAATCCGCTGTCTTCGTACTTAAATGCTGGATGCTAAATGCTGAATTTAACTCTGTTGCGAGAGTTGCACTTGACACAGGGAAGCTGTGCTAATAATGGTTATAAGGCACGGCGTCATTTCCCTTGGAATTTGCAGTTGAGAGCTTAACATTTTAAGGCAGCTCTTTCCAGGACTGGAGTTGCATTATTAGAGAACGATGATCATTTTTGTGTCTTTGGGATAAGAGGCAAGATAGAAAAAAACAAACGTAGAAGAGAGTTTCATATTACTCTGTGTGTGTTTACGTTGCGTTCAAATAAATGAGAAAAAGTAGCGGCACGGCGGTAAAAGACAAGAATGGTGTGACAGTTGTAAACTTCTCTGGAGATCTGTAAAGATTTTGATGTACTGGAGTGACATCGCTGTGTGTTTCAAGTGGCAAGAGGGGGACAGTTCACGTAACTTAGTCTTGCTAGCCCGAGCTGATGGTTCGTGCATCCTTTTCCTATCCTTTGGAGGGCATCTGGCTCCTAAGCTGTGGGTATTTGCTGTTTGTGTTTTACTTCAAATAGCTGCCGCCGCAGCAAGGAAAAGCATCGCACCCTTCCCGCTCCTGGCGGCCCCGGGCAGGCTCGCTCTGTGCCTGCGCTCGCCCTCCAGCTGCTGGGGCTGCTCCTGGAACCGATGGGAAACGTTTCTTGTGCAGGTCAGATGAGGAGGAACTGGTGGGATTTTCATGCCATGCGATGTCGCATAGGCTGATGTTTCATCTCGGAGCATTACTTTTCAAGTTTTTTTGGGTTTGTTAAAATAGATATGTTGGTAGTTGAGGAAACTTGACAAAAACCCAACACCTGAGGGTGCCCTTATTCTCTTCTGCCATCGTTCTGATAGCTTTTGGGCTTCTAAGGTAGTCTCAGAGTGCTGGAATTGTCAGGGTTATGCTAAACTCTTGCCCTTTTCTTTGAGGTCATGGGTTCAACAGCTTTGCTGGTGCCTTCATTTTTTTTATTCACATAGTAAAACCTAGCTCTTAAGGAAAAAAAACCAAATACTCAAAGTTAGATCCCTGTTAGTCATGGGTGACTTTAAGGCATCGTACGTCTGGAGGTAGATCAAATTTTCATTTTGTGTAAATAAAATTCAGTCTAAAGAGCACAGTTATACTAGATTGATATCATGCAGCAATTCATAGAACTGAAAATAGTTGATGGTATCATGACACAAAATAGGAAGTTCTGAAAAACGCTGTGTCCAGGAAAACGTTTTGCTGTTTTTTTTGTGCTAACAATATTGCCAGGTAAAGAGGGACTTTGGTTCCCTAGTGACAGATGAATTAATTGTTTACTTCTTTAGAACTAAGGAACTTTTCCTGTCGTGTCACAGGTGGCTGTGGTGACAGTGGTTGCGTGCCACGACAGGTGAAGCCTTCTGACACTGGGTTAGGCGAGGTTCTGAGCATTCAGCTGCAGTTTCAATCGGGCATTTTTAATTGGTGCATCTGAGCAAGCCCATTTTAGTTTCTAGGGATGGGCACGTCCCGTGCAATATAAATACATGTTTACATCTGCTTTTACTTGGGGTCAGAACCCTCTAGCATCTTGCAAGGTCTAGTTTAAAAATGTTTACACAAGTGTCAGCTAGGAAGGAGATAAGCCAGATCAAATTAGTGTGTAAAATTAGTAAGTAAGCAATTTAAAAAGAGGAGGTCTTTTCTCGTTCTTGCTATAATATGTTGTATTATGCAAAGAATAATTGGAAATATATTCTTTTGCATTCTGGTTGTGATGTTAGAATGTGAAACTGCATGGCAAATAAATAAATGCTTGCTGAAAACATTTTTCACTGGTAATAAAACCCGTAATAAATTAAAACTTGCCTTTAAATTCTCTGGCAACTGGTGATGGTGGCTATCTTTTAAAATAAACAATTTTATGTGACATTGCTGGATGCTGACAGATCTAGGAAACTACTTTGTCGCTGAGAATACTTGTCAGGCCTCGCAATCCGTGGAGGGAATGCACGTTCTGTTCTCACTGGTGAACAAAGTGGAAGTCTTTTCAGCTCCAACTGTTGGGGAACATGATGAAGGACAGGATAAACCAGATCAAACAATAGTAAAAATAAATTGAACTACCAGAACTTTAAGTGGAATTGAAATAGAGTGAAGGTTAGAAATAGAAAGGTGGGTGAATTGGTGTTGGCAGAGCTCTCGAAGCCAGTAAATCCACGAGGACGGGCAAAGCCCAAGCACTTGCCCTGTGAGTGGTTGAGGAACATGAACTTTGTCTGCTCACATATCATCTCCTTTATGCATTTTAAATAGATGGGGAAGATCTGAATCACAGAATTATTGAGGCTGGAACAGCAGCATGCTTTAAAGCTCTAGAACAAGTTCTTTGCTTCCAGCCCTAAACTCCTTCAGTTCAGTCAGGGGGCTTGCCTGACTCTCCTGACATGGGACTGAAGGTGTCTCAGGTCTGAAACGCTCCTTTTCCCTACCTTTCCTGGAAAACTTCTTGGTAAGAGCATTCGCAGAACCCATCTTAGGGCTTCTCCTGCCCATGTGTTCTGGTTGCTGAGACTTTCCATGGTTTGTTGACTCCCATAAACTGAAAAATACTCCGTGTGGTAATCTGTTTGAAAGTGGAGATTTCTTGTTATAAGATGTTCTCTGCAAAAGGAGTACCTAGTAAAAATTTTGGCTTTCTGGTGAACCGTGGCTTTGCTTCATATGCCGTCCCAGATATTAAAATGCTCGTAGCCCATCTAAAGGGAGATAGAAGTATCTGGGATAAACATTTGTCTGTGTGCGCAGTCACTTCACTAAGTTGTGGCCTGGGACTGCAGAATGATCCGTGCGCTCCCCGGTTAACCAGTTCTCATTAATGGCTTTAGTAAAAGAATCGGAGATGAATTCAGCTTAGGACAGTTGCAGAGGCACTCATTACAGTTGTATTGTAACATAGATTGAGATGCCAGTCTGTGTAAAGTAAATATATATCCTTAGTCTGTGCGGTTCTTCTGGATTCCTGCTGGGAACGTCACTGGGCAGTGCCTGGAGCCAAATCAGAATTGATCACGTTGTGTCTTAAAAACATAACGGGGTTTTATCAAGGGGTGCATTGTTTGCTTCGTGTCTCGTCACATACACTCCTTACACGTTAATATAACTTGATACTGACATATGGAACTAGGGTACTTCTGCTACTGGAGTTCTGCTCCTCTGTAATTTAACATTAGAAATTACTCATCTAAACGTGACCAGTATGTTTTAATTGTCAGCACATCTTGAAATATTCGTCTTTTCAGGGAGTAAAACAAAGCTTCTTGCTAGGACAGAAAGTACCAGAACAGCATAAGCAATAGTTGCCAACCAAGATGTCGTGGTGTTTTCTTTTTTAAAAAATTTTTTTTTGTTTATTTAAACCTATATTTAGTGAATGTTCCTTTGGATACGTAGAACAGTATGTATTACTTCGCAGAGCAGTTACTGTAGTAGCTTTGTGCCTGTGAGTCAGGATACAATGTAAATCAGGAACCAGATGCAAATTGCCTCATCTGAGATAGATGTTGAAGCAGGTAAAACGTTCCAGAAAGTGAGATTTTATTCTCAGATCTATTTTGAACACCAATGGCCGAGAGAGATGAATGTGAAATAAATGTTTTCAACCTCATTAGGTTCTTCCTTAGAAAATGTTTACTATATAGCAGCGATGGAAAACGGCAATTTGTTGAGATATGCTAATTGACTCCTCACATCTAAAGTTCTCGGACAATGTGATTTTTAACTCTCTCCAAATACGTGAGCAGTGAAATGCGAATGCTCTTTCCTCTGTAGCTGTGTGGGAAGGTGTGGGCATCGATAGAGCACACAGGTGTACGGATAAAATCTGCGTTATGTGTGATGAGCTGTAATCCTCCCCTCTAGAAATTCCTGTGCCCAGAGAACCGATTGCTTACACCAGAGACAGGGCGGTACAAAACACGGTGTCGCACGGAGTGGAAACCAAGCCTGGCTTTGAATGGTACTAACTCAACAAAGAAGAGCATTTTATAAACAACAGATGAAATAGCTACCAACCCACCTAACCACAAGTTAGGAAGATATTAATAGGATACAAAAACTTTCAGCTCTGGACAATGTTTACAGAACTAGCTCTGACCTTTTTTTTTTTTTTTTTCTCTTCTCTTTCGAGTGTCCTGTTATTGTCTGTGCTTCCTCCTTTGCACGTGTGAGGTTTATGTTTTCTTTTGACTTAGCGGCGCTAAGGAAAAAGGCTGAAAAAACCCCTCACTCTGTAAAGGCCAGACATAATCTAGATCCCTGCTGCACTTTGCCGATGTTGAACTTCAGCCAAACTGAGGCAGAAAATGAATGCACAGAAGTAAAGCACGTCCTGGATGTCAGTAGGAAGCGCAGGCAGCAGTCACCCCTGAAGGGGGGTGAAAAAAAGCCGGGAGCACATCGCTGAGAGCCGAGTGATGCGTTACTGTGGGCCACATCGACGAGCTTTGGTGCTAATCAGCATTCGTTAGGCAAGTTCTGCAAAAAAAGCCAAGTCTTTAAATAGCATTTTCTGGGAAACAGATGTTTCAAGTTTGAAATGAATGAGTAATACTGAGCACAGGGCACTTCTTGGTAGCAGTTCTCTGGTGCTAGCGGTAACTGTCCTACTGACTGTCTTTCCCCAGGTGGCTCGGAGAAAGCAAAAGCTGTCTTGATTACTGTGTGGCTGCGCAGAAAGTGAGGTGGTGTCGCTGAAGTAATGGGAGGGGATGAGCACTGTTGAAACTGCCATGAAGAAAATGGCACGTAGATACTGGTTCTCATTGGTGGAAATCAAGATATAAGTGCGTTAGGGAGAAATAATATTCCTAAGTGGTAGCATTTCCTGTCCCTGAAGTTTTGTTTTTTTTTTTTTTTTTTTTGTGAAATACCATTTTTATAATGTCAGAAAATGACCTAAGTTTGTTCATTGGTGACTAAACCTTAAGTAGCAATGTATTTGGCTGGAGTTAAAGCATCTTTTATGAGTTTCTCTTCAAGCAGGAGCCAGTGGAGGGAAAGTCTATGGTTAAGCAACGCTTTCATCTCAGATAGTCTGAGTTCGGTGGGTAAGAGGGCGGAGAAAATTTACTGTATAACCTTTTAAAGATATTTAAGTAGTAGAAAACCTTGAAAGGAAAAAAAAAAGCCGAGAAACCCCACCTCTTTATAAGCTATTGTATCATGAAATATGAGGGGACTGTGATTGTGACCTCCTTCAGAAGATTAAACAAGACTATGTATTGTTATTACCTTTGCACCACAGCAGCACTTCAGCTGCCAGTCTGTGTGAAAGTTATGGCTTTCTGCTGACCTGTAACTTCAAAAAGAAAATCGTTCTAGGCTATATTCGTGTAGAAAATTTACCAAAAATGTCATTAAAACACTATTAATGTTTCCCACTGCTACAGTCCGTTTGCAAAATGTTGTTTCAAAGCACTCATAATCCAGGGAAATCGGTGAATTAATAATTTAGAAATCACAAACCATTTTACCATAGCTCATCAATCATATCCTTAGCTGCTTCCTTGCCCTGTCACTCTTCGAGGAGTAGCAGTTGTGCTTGCACCCAAAAGTAAACTTCTTTTTTTACTGTTGGGGGGTTGGATGCCTTGCCAAGAGAGGTGTGATTTGGCACCTCCTTCCTTTGAGCCACGTCGCAGCGCGGGAAGCTGAAAGGATTCCAATCACCTCATGCTACAGTCCCGGCTTTGTTCTGCTTCTCTAAACTCGTCCTGTGTAAGAAAAGTGGCAAGGCAAAACTAGTAGGTTTCTGTTACTGTTAATGGGTGAAACAGCTCCCCGTGGCATACAGAGAGCAGGTAGGAAAGGTGGAAAGAAAATCCGATGAGCAATGACGGATTCGAGAGAGGGAGCAAGTTAGGATTGTGCTGGTGCGTAGCGTCGCCCCTCGGGTCTTTGTTTTCAGAGGGGAGAATATTGCTGAACGCCGTTCTCAGAGTTCAGGGCACCACACAGATGTGTTACATTTAAGGTAACAGAGCTTGATTTCTTTCCTTTTATTTGGTAAAAGGTAGGTTCATGTGCAGAGAGAGGAGTGAAGTAGACTATGAGGTCTTGTTAGCTCAGGCTGAAACTTTTGCCACGTTTCTAACGTGTATTTAGCATTTCGGAGCATCTTATAATTGCTTCTGTTAGTACCAGATCAGTATTCTGTGTAAAATACTGATCTATTTTTAAATCCTGTGCTTTAAAGAACTATAAAAATGGACGAATCTGCTCCGCTTTCTTTTTGTTATCAAAACCTTCTGTATATTTAGCACAGAAATAGCAAACACTAAAGGGTGAAGTTTTCAGAAGTGCTGTGGAATTTCATACCAACAGTAAAACAGATGAGTGACACATTCACTTACTCCTTATTAGAGGCTTTTTCTGGGGAAAATGAAACAGTTTGTAGTCAGAATTTTCTGAGGTAGTTTTCATATATTACTGGAGAATTATATGCAGTAACCTCTTTCTTTTTAAATTTAGCTGCAGGGGTTTGTGGTACTTGAAATGATTCATACGTTGTAGCATGGTTTAAAAACTTGTCCTTTTGTATGTGTAGAATTGTAACTCCTGTTTCTTAAAGCTGTGTTAGTAACTAATTAATTGAGATTAAAAATACAAGACCCAAAGCAATGGTAGATGAGTAATTCTTTGTGTATCTCTCAGTGTTTAAAAGGGTTTTAAATGTGTATTTGTGCGTAATTTACTTTCTTACATGTGGTGCTTCTAGGGTGATGCCTATTGCATAGTCATTTAGATATTAATTGGATTGTACGCTTGTAGATCAGGAATGAAAACCAGGTAGTTTTGTTCCCAAGTATAAGAAAGAACAAGAGGGTAAGCAATAGCATATAGATGAAGAAGAGGACAAGGTATGTCAAACAAGTCAGGGTGATTCTTAAATATGTGTTTTGTGTGTTTGATTTAGTAGCTGTGCATAACAGAAATTTCTCGTAGCACATCAGAAATGAGATTTCAGTGTCTTGTTCAGTAGCTTAATGAAATGCAGTTGGTTTTGCTCTCTTCTCATTTTTGGTTTTAATTTTGGGTGCGAGTGTATGTGGGAGGAGGTTGTGCCTGAGGCTTTTCGTTAAGGAGATGCTCTGTAATTTGAAGAACAACAGAAATGTGTTCTTAAATTAGACTTTGAAAATGGGTCTTTCAGCAGTTCCATGCCAAAGAAACGTGTTGCCTCTCATCCTCAGGACAAGTAAAGATTGGGGTTTTTTTTTTTACGGCAGATGAGTTATTTCTGCATTCCTTGTTCAGTGCATTCGTGATCTCTAAGTGAAGGCGGCGGCTTGTGTCCCCTTCCGTGTGACTGTTAAAACACTGGTTAATAAAACCAGCTGAAGTTAGCAGCCCCAGGAGGTGTTGCAGTTCAGTGCTTTGGTGATACTGGCCGGCATGACCTGGATCTGGCTGCATTATCTAGAAAGTTTCTTCTGAGATGTGCTAAACTCTCTGCTTCTGAGATCCGGCAGCTTAAAATAGGGCTGATGTCGCTGCAAGGAGCTCGCCGCGCGGAGTTTGCAAACAAGGCTGCCTGCTCGGAACAAAACACCTGAATGCCCAGTCTAAAATTCGAATTCTTTCCTGCACCAGTTGCAACTTCTTTCCTGTGTGGATCCAAAACTGAACCGTTATCTGTTTCACTTGCACCATGAGGTGATCTTTTATCCCCCCACAGCCACCTCTCTAACCTGAAAGAGTAACTTGTTGAACCTGACCACAAGTAGCTCCTTCTCCATACCTACGATATATCCTTTTGTATTCTTCTCTCAGTCTTCTTTTGTTTTTTGAGGAGAATGTGGTCAGAACTGTGCAAAATATCCAAGGTGTCGTTGTGTCGGGGATTTCAGATATTATATAGATTGGCCTAGGCTGGAAGGGACCTTAGAGATCATTTTAATCCAACCTCCCTGTCATGGGCAGGGATGCCCCTCAATTAGATCATGCAACACATTTCTGTGGCAGCAAAAAGATGATTCACTTTTTTTTTTCTCCCCCCCATGTGCTTGGAACGTGTTTCATCACTTTTATCCACGGTGGAGAATTTGCTGTTGTTACCCTCCTTCTCGTAACAAAATATAAATGTAGAGAGTTGTTACGACAAAGTTCATCAACCCCAAAATACAGCTTTTTAATCTCTGTGTCTGTTCCTAAAGCTTCGGATCAGTAGGGCATTTGGTGTCGTGTGATGCAGTTTTCCAGAGTATTTTTTTTAAGGATGCTATGGTGCTAAATGTGGGGTCGGAGAAAAGAATATAAAAATGACCCAAAATGTATCTTCAGTATAGGAAGAAGATTTATGGGTTTTTACTTCTAGCCACTGGGAGAGTTCAAAGTGTTCGGATTTTTAAGTCTCTCATGTTGATATTTTTTTGTTGTCTCTCAGACACCTTGTTTAGAACTAAAATCATAAGGATGTAAATCAATTTCTGTTATGCTCATGAGTTACTGCTCTGGATTTATTCCTTCTTGGGCGATGTTTCTTCTCAGATGTTTTATCTGTCTGAAATAATACACATACCCTTTCGGACAGGCCTACATACGTGTGAAAACGTGCATGTTCTTGAACCACGCCCACAGTGAGTATCTGTGGTTCCTTTGGGGAGGTGACTTAGGTTCCTGTGTAGCACTCACCTACCCAGCTTCAGAGAAAAATGTTTCTTTTTATCGTTTGGAAGTGAATACCCTCAAGTTCCCGTTTGAGGAATCTCTCCTCTACTTGCTGATTTGACGTGCCTATTTAAACATAAATTGGATGTTGATGTATCAAGTTGAGAGAAGACCTGGCCTGTGGAGAAGGCAGAGCAGAAGGTGTATCCCATCCAGGGGGTAGAAAGCAACCATTTTCAATTTAATTATACTAAATGCCACTTTAATACTAATTAGCTGCATCGCTTTTGGAGCTCAGCGATAGTGTGGTGGGGTTTATCTATGATAAATCCGAGTAGAAGCAGCTCGGTTGAAGCCTGAGGGTGTTTGCGCTGGGGTCGATGGCCGTAGCGTGCCTGGCGAGCAGTGGTCAGTGGGGGGAAAGTTCAGAGCCCAAATACGACTGGGGTTGGCTCAAGTATTTTTATCGCTAGAGGTATTAACACCTAGTCATCTCTGGGTGTGACAGCAGCTATCCTGTGTGGGGTTTCTTAAATTTTCTTCTTAAAAGGGCATTACAAGGAACATTAAAATGCTTGTGCATCCTACACCGGGGTAGCTGGTAAAGGGTAAATGTAAGGGATAAATGTGGAGCGTTTTTTTTTTTTTTGTTTTGTTTTTCTCTGTTATGACGAGGATGATTTCACACTTTAAAAACCGAACAAACGCCACCACCCCAAAAAAAGCAAACATCCTCATATTCCTCCAGTCAACCAGCCTATACCAAAGAGCAGTTTGTTTGGCTTTTCTTTTGAGACACTGGCTCTCTTTTCACAGAGAAACTGGGGAGAGGTGCATTTCCTCAGCTGTGGCTTACTCTTCTAGCAAAGCGCTGGGAATTCTTTCCAAAATACATGCTCGAAAGAGGCCATGAGAACTCCACCAAGATGCAAACATCTGTTTATCTGCAATAACAAATTCCTTTCAGTGATTCACAATATATCACATGCTCATTCAAACGTTGAAGTATTGCTCAGAAAACAAAATAGTGGGTTGTTTTTTTTTTTTTTCCCCCTGCCCTGCTTGTGTTTGGGTTTTTTTTTTCCTCAAGAGGAAGCGGTATATTTGTATTAAGGTTTGTTCATTTGTGTAAACTTTCCTGCCACCGTGTAGTATTTGTGTTATAGAAATGAAACTGTTACAAAGAAACAAAATACAAGTCATTGCGGTGGTTTGTTTGGGTTTATTTGGTGTGTGTTTGGTTTTTTTTTTTCCTCTCCCTGGAAATTCCCATGGGTTTTTTTGCACTCTTAACTTTACAGATATCTTTCTTGCTCAGAGTTTTCCTTTTCTGGTGACAAGTGATGTTGAGCACTTCAATCTCTTATTCTACACAGCAAAGCGTAAAGTATTTCTTTTGCGATACTTGGGTTATTTTAATTGCTGAAAGATAACTGGGCAATACCAATGCTCTACTTTCAGTTAATTCTGGAAGATGCACTTTTCCTGTGTCTTGGGCTTTGCCTTAGCGTGTCCTTGGTGACTATAAAGTTAGGCTCTCTAGATATCCAGAGTGCTAGATGCTTGCCTGTAATTTAATAATCTGTGTATTATTTTAAAGACACACATAAGCAATAGCTGCTTGCTGGTAAAATGCATTTACTGACCCATGAGTGAATTGATCCCTATGACTATTTAAAGCTTAGGGTTCTAAAAGTTTTTCTCTTATCTTTATGTTAAACAATGGAAAGTTTTACCGTATGTTCAAATAACGTCTTCATCAGGTTCACCGCAGGATACCATAGTGAATTTTCAGTTGAGTGCTTTACAGGATTTTCTTTTTGCTGGCTGGTTGGGTGAAAGTCTAGACACTGAGAGACGAGGCGTTCGAGGGGCCTCACAATATAGTTATTGTGAATGGTAAGTAGGAGCAGCTTCCTCTGATGTACGGACTCCATGCCCAAACCAGTAGTACAAAGGCATAGCTTTTGTTCAAGGGGATAGGGGCTAATCCGAGTGCTGCACACTGTGAAAAACCTTTTATGGAAGGGGGGAAAAACTTGCCTTGAAGGTGAGAGGTCAGCAGTTTAACCTCTGACCATAAAACAAGAGACCAGCAAAGAATGGGATGAACAAGGGGGAAAAATACTTCAAGTACTCCACTCTTTGTGTATGAAAAATGGGTCAAGCAAATGAGTGTCAGGAATGGTTACAGGAGTTGTGATGGGACGCAAGGGAGTCTGAGGATGGGCTCTGCCTTAGCTGCACGTTGTTGCGGAGTTCGGGGCTTCCCCTGCTTGCTCTGCTCAAACGCTTGATGAAGAGATCCCCAAGTGATAATAGAATCTTTCAGCAGCCCTTAAAAGCACAGTTACTCAGCTCTCTTCCCCTCCAGCCCAGATCAGATATTTTTTATTATCTTTTTTTTTTTTTTTTAATTCTAATCTTCCCTTGCATAAATGAACATCATTTAGCGTTTGGCCCGTTTCCACTGCTTATGGGCTGTTTTTTGGAGTTCATAAAGAAGCATCATTGTAATAACGTCCTCATGTCCGTTCAGCAGGCAACGATACAGGTCCCTTTTAGTTAAAGCCACGGATCTTTGGGTGGTCAGCGCTATTGTACAACAGCAGGGGAGAGCTGTTTCCAGTCTTTGTGCAAAGGAAATATGGAGGCTTTCCCCTCTGATCTCATTTGGGTATTATCAGTGCTGGGAATTTAGTCGCAATCCAATTAGAAATGATGGAAGTTATGTTAACTAATAGTTAAGCCTCCCATATTCTCAGGTCTACCCATTTGGACTAATTGGTTACACTACTCTTGACTCAGGCTGGCAGAAGATACCGGCAGTGATTAACATCCTTGGTGCATTAAGGCTCAGCTCCCTGCCTGGCATATAACCTCTCCTTGTGCTTCACTACACCCAGCCCATGAGAAGCACTGCTCTCCGCCCTCCCAGTCTCTCCCAGCATGCAAAAAAGCAAAGAAGACCTAATGCCCTGCCTGTGCACCTCTGGAAGTTTTATACTTCACTGGACATAGATGCATTTTCTATATGAGGTAAATTCCTCTTCCTGCTTCACACAAAGGGATTAAAGCTGGGCTTTGTGGTTGACCCTCTTCACATGTCACATCTTCAAACATTTGCTTATGACCTGGACAGCTTTAGGCCCCTTGCATTAACAGAAATGATCAGTAACTGCTGGCATTCCTCAGCCAGCCCGTGGCCGGGCTTCTCGGCGCTCGGGAGGACGTACTTTGGTGCACGCTTGGTTTTATTTGTGCTTGGGAGCAGCGCAGCCTCAGACCTCATGCTTCCTCTGACCCTTGGCTTAATCTTTTGCTTCTCAGTTTCGTAGACATCTGTCTGTCTTCTTTTTAAGTATATTAGGGCTAAATTCCTCAGAAAGGCGGTACTAAGTGTGCTGTCATGATCTGACAGAACTTCAGGTGGGAGAAAGGACTCTCCGTTCTCTTTACATTCCTTAGAAACTCTTTTGGCTTCACTGATTTCAAAATGCAGCGTTATAGTGGAAAACTTGTCAAATATGTGGAGTAGTTGAATAAATACGTGTTAAATGCGAGAGTTGGTTCTGTGGCTGTTGCCGAGCATACCTGTATATAGCTACTAAGTGAAAGTAATATGAATAACCAATATGCTCTGTTTGCTTTGCTATTAACGGGTTCGTTTTGTAACTTTTTTGGTGGGCAGCCTACAGCATGAATTGTGACCTTTTAGGCTTTTGAAACGTGGTGGGATAAAATGGTGTTCTCAAGCAAAATGGGAAGGCTCAAGATCAGAGAGGAGTTATCTGAGGCTCGCTTCAGGGAGCATATGTCTTTCTACTTGAAAGGTGCAGAAGTGTTTTCGTAGCCTTTGTGTGTTCTTTTTAATTATCAAAACAATTAATTAAAGAGGTGCTATAAGGGGATAACTACTTTTATACAGATGTAATTTACAAATACATCGTATCCCATTGATTATTGAATTGGCAGAGTGGGTGATTATGGTTAGACTTCATTAATAAAAAAAATGGAATTCGTTATCTTAAAGCACAGCAACTTCTCTTTTATCTAGCTGCATCCTGAACTGTTCTTGATGAGAAGTGCGTGCACATGCTGCAGCATAATGTATTTTAGCATGAGCATTTGCTTGTCTGAAGACAACTTAATACTTCCTGTGAAAAATCCTTTTTTTTTTAATGTCTCATGAAGTTTGGTTGGCACATGTGCTTCAGTCTTAGTACTCTTAGCCTTTTCATTTTCCTGATAAGTGACCAATGAGACAAGGGTGCTGTTTTCTAGGGACCCACCTGGTCATGATTTTAATTCGTATTTGGATCAGGAATTATTAGCCTTTAGCATTGATTTCAACTGTTGCCGGTCTAGGTTTCACGTACGTTCATAGAGCCCAGACTGCTTCTCCTAGAGGTGAATTTCCTTTTCTTTTCAGAAACAAAATGAAGAACAAAGAGGAAAGCTCCAGGTAGTTACCGAATTGTTATCAAACTGTACTTAACATTCAGTAATCCTTCTAAGCCTTACCATGGTCAACACGCAGCCGTGGCACCAGTACCGTCTTACCGGTGGAGACGGAGAACGCGTGGGAGGACGAAGCGTGGGTGTGAAGTGACCGGGAGCGAATAGTGATGTGGGGCTCGTAGGTAACCTGAGGTTTGTGTAATGACCTGTGTCAGAGAAGTTGCAGAAATAGGTACAAAACAGGTGCTAGAATCATACAGCCCTTGCCATGTGTGGAAGACGTAAAAGCATCTGGTCCTTTTGTGCAGACACTGAACACCGAGAGAACAATGAGAGAAGGGCAGTGGTTGAGAGGATGCCTTTTAATGAAAAATTTTTTACAGATTAAGAGAATACGTGAAATTACATGCAGGGCCATGTATCTCAGCTCCTTGTGCGTTGTCTTTTGATGGCTGTTTTGATGTTGTTGTGCAGGTTTATACGTGTGTTTTGAAATATTAGCATCAGATTTATTTGGTAAGTGGATGTTTTTAGGTGAGACACAGACTTAATCTATATGCTTTTGTTTATTTATTAGGAAGACGTTATTTTTTGTCAGGGTTGGAAGGGACCTTAAAGATCATCTGGTTCCATCCCCCCGCCATGGGCAGGGACATCCCCCACTAGATCAGGCTGCCCAGAGCCCCGTCCAGCCTGGCCTTAAACACTCCCAGGGATGGGGCTGCCACCCCCTCTCTGGGCAACCTGTGCCAGGGTCTCCCCACCCTCATGGGGAAGAACTTCTTCCTCACGTCCAATCTGAACTGACCCGTCCCTGGCTTGAATCCATTCCCTCCAGTCCTGTCACTACCCGACATCCTCAAAAGCCCCCCACCAGCTTTCTTGTAGCCCCTTTGAGAGGCTGGGAGGCCACAATAAGGTTTCCTTGGAGTCTTACTTTCTGCAGATTGAACATCCCCAACTCTCTCAGTCTGTCTCCACAGGAGAGGTGCTCCAGCCCTCTGAGCATCCTCGTGGCCCTTCTCTGGACACATTCCAGCACGTCCAGATCTTTCTTGTAGTTGAGGCTCCAGAACTGGACACAGCACTCCAGGGCAGGTCTCACGAGAGTGGAGCAGAGGGGGAGAATCCCCTCCCTCGCCCTGCTGGCCACGCACCTCTTGATGCAGCCCAGGACACGATTGACTTTCTGGGCTGCAAGTGCCACTGACAGCGCATGTTGAGCTTCTCATCCGCTAGCACCCCCAAGGCCTTTTCGTCAGGGCTGGGTTGCCTTTGTGGAAGTACCGGCTTCTCACACACATTCTTGTACTTTTAGGGGAGCCCGTCTGAATGCAGACTGCTGAAACGAGAGCAGGTGGCTTCTGACCTCCCCTTCTGGAAAGGCTCAGTTTACAAAGGATGTGTTGAGTTCTGACCCCATGTGGGCCGTGCGAGTGCAGCACGTTGTTTTGAACTTTAGCTTTTTCTGTTAGAGTGAAAGATATTGTCTGCTATTATCACACTGTTAAAATAATTTTCACTGTTTCGTGCATGATTTATTTGAGATTCCAGTGGACGAAGCAGGCACCCAGCACCGAGGTTTCAACAAGATAAAATAATTTTGCACTTTAACCACATCACAGTTACTCTGTAATGGGATGTAAATTGAAATCACGCATCTACATCACCCTCCTACTTTGCTGTTCTGAATAAATAGTACTTTAGAAATTAGTAGAGAGACGTAGCTTTCTATTGCTGAAGCATGTGATATTAAGAAACATCTGCAAGAGTTTCTTAGTTACTGAATGTGCTTTGGGAAAAGTAACTCTTAGAGACTGGAACCCAGATCTCCTACCTCGTGGGCAGCAAGACACACCAGCATTCTGCTTATAGCCCCTTTATGTATATTGGGATGCTCTTTACACCCCTGGTTTTGCTGACACCACTTGGGCACGTAATTGGGAATTTTGACATGAGTGCTGGTAAAGACCTCTGAGAAGACTTGCTTTTACTTGTCTTATGTGTATATGCACTTTAAAATTACTAAACCTGAGCCTGTGTGGAAATACCATTTTTTATGCCTGTAGATGTTCTTCTGAATCAGAAAGAATTCAGTTTTTCAAGACCTGATGATATATGGGAACCTGAAATAAGTTACTTGAGGTCAAGCAGCAGGTAGCTGGCAGGACTGAAAATCAGTGTGTGTCTTCTCATTCCCAGGGTGTTGCACTGCTGGCTGGGCCCACGTTATAGCTCTGCTGGAGCAAAGAGGGACAAGTAATGTTAGTGAAGCCAAATAAAAAAGAATATCGGATTATTTTTCTTGCTGCCCTCTATATAACTTTTTTTGCGACTCCTCTTCGGAATTTTGAAGCAGTTGGAGAGAAAGGCACAGAGAGGTGCAGCTATGTCAGAGTTTTACTAAAAAACCAATACATTTTTCAGTAAGAAAATGCCAAAGAAATTGCATTAGCCTTCCGCCGTGTGTGGTGTTCCCACTTGATTAAAAAAAAATTAAAAAAAGGTGCCTGGTTTGGGAGCATCCCTAGGAGGGATGTACTGTGGAGCCTGTGGTCGTGTCCTGGGAGACCTTTGATGGGGGTCAGGGTCTCTGTTCCCCAGGACACAAGGTGCCAAAGCCATGGTGCCTCTGCTGGGACAGCCCGAGTCCCTGGCTCTTGGAACACATTGTGTGCGGTCACTGGCTCGGAAACTCCGGGACACCCTTTCTTAATATATTCCTTATTTTCTGTGGAAAAAACCCAACAAAACAGCAAGGTTTGGGGATTCTGCATAGGTGGTTTAGTAAGCGACTGGAATATCTTCATTATCGGCCCAGTCTAATACTAGAGGGGACTTGTACATAAATGCTAGTGTAAAGGTGTATTTTTATTTTTTTTCTCTCCCCGAACATGGCTATTGGGTACAAAAACATGAGTGCTTCATGGTAGAGTGACAATCTCAGCTGATTTAGAGGTTTATTATCTGTTTTAGTAACGCTGATCTTTCAGTAAGCAACCTTTTAATCTACTTTTTGTCTTTTGCTCTCATCAAAAGTTTAGTGTTGACTTTTACGGATTGGTATGTGAAAAACGTCAAAACGTTGATTTTTTTTTTCAGCTGCGTGCTGCCGGCCATAGATAAATCAGGGCTGAATTCATGTGGGCCAGCCTCTAAAATTTTTTGTTGTTGATTCTTGCTCTCATGGAGGGCCCTTGGGACAAACGGCCCCTTGCTGTTGATGGTTCGATTACAGTGATCGCCCACAGCTTCTGAGGAGTGTGAAGAAAAGAAATTACTTTCTTTGTCAAGGTGTTTTCAATTCAATTCTCACCCATTAGCCCTGTTTGGTTAAATTTTGAATTACTCCATTGGGTGACTGATGAGTTCCCCCCCCCCCCCCCCCCCCCCCCGCCAATGGTATTAAAATGGATTTGGTGTAAGATGGAAAGCAAAGGCAGAAAAAGATTTGTGTTTATTGATCAGTGCTGCTTCATCTTTGTTCTGGTTTAGTGTATCATGAACCATCAAGACAAAAATGAATGCTGATCCAGAACAGGCTAGAAGATAGGTATTTTTAAAAGTTATTTTGATTATTTAAAATCTGTGAACTGTTTACACATGTAGTAAACTATGTGCAGAGGCTATGGCTAGTCAGTGTGGTTGTTACGGTTTTAGAGCTTTGTGTGAATGAGAATGTTTGTTTGTGATTGTTTTCATTTCATTTGTTGCAGATTGGAATGCATATAAGATTATGAAATGATGGCCAATATAATCAAAGTTTCATGGTGAGATGTGTTTCAGTTACGGTGCCATAGATGTTCTGAGGAGTAGGAAACAGCCAGACCAGGTCCCCGTTGTCAGTGCTGCTCTACTTTAATCCCTTCCGACCACAGCCAGTAAGCAAAATCTGAAAGGTTTGAATTTCACGTAGACAATGTTAATTGTAATGGGAGAATGAGAACAGGATAATTTGAAACTGTTTCTGTAATGTGCAGTTATGTTCATTCTCTTTCGCATACAAGCTGAGTAGCCCAGCCTTGTTTTGCGGCATTGTCATAGAGATGGGGTCAATACACGATACAGTGCTATCTGCATTAATTAATTGAAATGTCATAAATAACCTGGAATAAAACAGTGAGGGAGGATCAAAGCCGTCCTCCCTGTAGCCATCTGTGGTTACAGGGACGGTGTGAGCGGGCTTGGCTCTGCAGAGCTCACCAAGCCCAGAGGGGAAGGTGCGAGCTGATGGAGGGCAGGAGAGCAGGCTGAGGACTGGGCAAGAAGTCCTCTCGGTTTGAGTTTTCTTGGGTATATTTTCATGAAGATCGTCTGCCTTAGTACAGAGGTGTGCTAGATTAGTGTTCGCTGAGGCAGATGAAAAGCTCATGATTCCTGTATTTTGCATTTAGAAGACATCGGTAGAGTCTGTCCCTTACAAGATGAAGGCTGGATCGTGAATGATGGTCAGTAATACAGGCGATGGTGCTTTCACTGCTGTTGGGAACTCCCTAAATATCAGAGATGGCTCATTTTAGGAATGAGAGCCTCCTCCCTGCTGCATATCAGCTGTGCTTGAATATGAAGTCAGCATCTAAGACGGTAGTTTTCACACGTTTGAGCTTATCACTTCCCTCAGTTTCCTGCACTTGCAAAGAGCTGTTGAGTTTGTGTTCCTTTTTCCCTGTGCTTGGTGAGGGCAGGGAAGAGGAAACGAGACCCAGGCCAGCCGGCGATGCCTGACGAATTGCCATGTTGCCAACTCCAGTTTCAGCTCTGCTTGCCATAGTCTAGTGGGAGAGGAGCAGGTGTGCTTGGAGGTGGGGAGACAGGCCCATGCCACAGGCTGGTCGCTGCTGCGAGTGCTGTGTCCAAGCCTGGGGTCAAAGCAAATGTTCCTCTTCCATGTGTCTGCCAAATAGAGAAGAACATTTTGCTGGTGAGTAGGGTTGGAAGCAAGGACAGAGGGAAGAAAATACACAAGGCAGAATATTTTTCTGCCTTTGTGCTTTCCTTGTGATAAATTTTATGTGCTTAAGTTTTGGAGAGCCATTTGCCCAAAGCATTTGGCTGGGGCAACATTAGTGGAGTGTCTGAAAGCAGCATTTGTCTGCTGGTGTCCTAAATGTGTGTCATAGAACGGTTGGGGTTGGAAGGGGCCTTTCGAAGTTATTTAGTCCAGTGTCCTGCAGTGAGCAGGGGCATCTTCAGCTTAATCAGAGCCCCATCCAACTTGACCTTGAATGTTTCCAGGGATGGGGCATCTATCACCTCTCTGGGTGACCTGAACCAGTGTTTCACTACCCTCATTATAAAATTTTTCTTCCTTAGATCTAGTCTGCATAATATGGATAATGATATTATGTATTCCATGATAATCATAGAATCATAGAAACATTCAGGTTGGAAAAGACCCTTGGGATCATCAAGTCCAACCTATAGCCCTACTCTACAGAGTCCACCCCTAAACCATCTCCCCCAACACTACATCTAAACGACCTTTAAACACCTCCAGGGAAGGTGGCTCAACCACCTCCCTGTCAGCCTATTCCAGTGCCTGACTACTCTTTCTGTGAAAAATTTTTTTCCTAACATCCAGCCTAAATCTACCCTGTTGCAACTTGTGCCTATTCCCTCTAGTTTTACTACCTGTGAGAAGAGACCAGCACCAACCTCTCTACAGTGATCTTTCAGGCAGTTGCAGAGGGCGATGAGGTCTCCCCTCAGCCTCCTCCTCTTCAAACTAAGCAGCCCCAACTCCTTCAGTCACTCTTCAATAATGTTGCATATTCCATTATTCCAATGTCTTTAACACATTCCAGCATTGCTCTGGCCTAAAGAAAGTTATTTGTTGAATCATAGCTGCTTGTGCTAGTTGGTATTTAAGGCAAGGGGCATAACTGGCAGGGAAGTCCTGCCCTCGAATATTGAGCAGTTGGGCTGTGACCAGGATGTGGTTATCACCAGTGGGAAGTGGAAGAATGCTGCTGCACTGCTCAAGCAAGAAGTGATGTAAATAGGTCATTATTATATCTTCTCTGGTTAAGAGGAAGTTCCCCTACAACATTATCTTTTTCTGGAAGAAACAAGACTGGACTAACTTGTGCTCTGAAAAAAAATTTACAGAAGCATTAAGTTTTTGATAAAATTTTTTACTTATTGTCGTGGGTTGACCCTGGCCAGCCGCCAGGTACCCACACAGCCGCTCACTCACTCCCCCCTTCACTACTGAACAGGGGGAGAAAATATCTCCAAGGGCTCAGGGTTTGAGATAAGGACAGGGAGATCACCCTCATTTACCATCCCGGGCAAAACAGACTCAGTTTTGGGGAAATTAGGTACATTTATTAAAAGAACTAATCAGAGAGGAGTAGTGAGAAGTAAGAAAGACCAAACAAATCTTAAACAGAACACCTTCCCCCCATCCCTCCCTTCTTGCCGGGCCCAACATCAATCCCGGCTTCTCCACCTCTTCCCCCCGAGCGGCGCAGGGGGACAGGGAATGGGGGCTGAGGTCAGTTCATCCGACGTTGGTTCCACCGCTTCTTCATTCCAGGGGAGGACTCTTCACTCTTCCCCAGGGTCACTGTGGGGTCCCTCTCACGGGAGACAAGCTTCACGCTCTCTTCTCCGGCGTGAGTTGTCCCACGAAGGGCAATTCATCACAAACTGCCCAACGCGAGACACCTCACGAGGGGCAGCCCACCCCTCGTGAGTCTGAGGCGCAGTCCTTCGGGGGAAACTGCTCCAGCGTGAGCCACCCACAACGTCCCAAAAGTCCCACCAGCCAACCTGCTCCAGCGTGGGCATTCCCTCTTCCACGGGCTACAGGTTCTGGCAGCAACTTGCTCTGACGTGGGCTCCCCACGGGCTACAGTCCCCTTTCAGGCATCCACCCACACGGCGTGGAGTCCTCGGTGGACATCTATGCGGTGATCCTCACGGTGGACTTCTGCACCTCGCCCATGGGCTGCAGGGGGACAACCCGCTTCACCATGGTCTTCACCACGGACCCGGGGGACTCCTTCTGCTCCGGCGCCTGGAGCTCATCCTCCCCCCTCCTCCTTCTTCACTGACCTTGGTGTCTGCACAGACTCTCACTCCTCCATCTCTGTGCCAGCTGTGATGACGCAGTTCTTTTTCCCGTTCTTAAATATGTTTTTCACAGAGGCGTTCCTCTGCTATCACCTTACTGATAGGCTCAGCCTTGGCCAGCGGCGGGTCCCTCTTTGTAGCCGGCTGGCATTGGCTCTATCAATCTTGGGGAGCTTCTAGCAGCTTCTTACAGAAGCCACTCTGCAGCTCCCCCCCCCCCCGCCGCTGAAATCTGGCCAGGCCAAACCAAAACACTTATGTAAACTGCAGTGTAAGGTTTGTTTTTGTATTCTTTTTGAAAAATATATGTCAAAAATATATTGAATATATTCCTGCAACCAGGTATTTTGCTTTACAGGTTCACATGTATCCCTGGTTTCATGTCCAAGCTGGTACCAAATTTGTATATCCTAAAGGGAATTAGGAAGCAGCTTCCATAAGATACTGACGGGTAGTCTTTGTCATGTGCCAATAGCTTTCTGATTTTTCTGTGTGCAGTCTGTGTGGCTTCCAGAAGGCAAATATGTTTTACCCGATGAGATAAAATGCTTTTCTTTGTCTCTGGTCAGACATCCCTGACCCGGGAGAGCCAAGTGAGGGGCCATCTCCAGCGTGCTTGGCTCTGCAGGAGATTTGCTTCTTCTTAATTTACTTAGTGCATATTGTTTGGTAATAATGTACTTGAACTTTTGTAGATCTTTTTCAAAATCAGTCTTGCACCACTGATACAGAAAAATGTCATGTAGCCCACTATATCTTTTTAAGAACTTCAAGCCCTTAACCTTTAGTTAAAACAAATCAAACGCTGCGCAGTGTGTCTTTTTTTGCGAGCGCAGATAGGGAATTGGTTTTTTTCATCCTTACAGGGCGAGATGCAAGACTTGTATTTGGTTGCAAAGGTAGATGAACTGAGTCATAGTGTTTTCAGTTATTGTTCATTTCATTAGATCACTGCACAGCCTGTCTTGGTCAAAATTCTTTGAACAAGAGGCCCCGTGACAGCAGAACACAAGTCTTTTGTTTTGTAAACCTTCTTCGAACATTAGTGATGACTTAAGGCATGTGAGGCATATATGGTGCAAACTTGCTTGGGTGGGTTTTTTTGGTGGTTTGTTTTTTTTTTTTTTTTGCTATCTTAGATCCTTATTTTCATGAGCTGACAATTACGAGTTAAAAATAAGAAAATTAAAAATAGCCTAGCACTGTGGCTCCAAAAGACATACCGTTTTTTGCCACGCTTTACAAGTTCATTCTGAAGACTTAGCAGGTAAAAGAAGCTCCTGCTTATCTTGTGAAGAGACCGACTGAAGGCTGAACATACTCATTTTGTCTGTGTGCTATCTGTGCGATGAACTCTCACCCTGATTAAGGTTTTATCCTGAAGCATGGCAGTGCAAAGGACTCCTTCTTTCTATCCCTAGTTAGCCGAAATGACTTACTGCTCTGTCCTTCAGTGGGAACAAATTCTTGGGCAAAAAGGGATTGACCTGCAACTGATGGAGATAGCAAATTGCAGCTGAGGATTAAACCGTGTACTTGCTCATAAAAGGGGAAAAGTACTTATTTCCTAGTTTAAGCGTGTTACGGACAGGGAAATTGGAAAGATGAGAGGAACCGTCAGGTCCTAAACCTGTAGTGCCCTCAGACAAAGCCCCACGTCTCTTGCGTGCGGCTGGTTGGAGTTCAATGTTTGTGCAGTGTTCTCACGCCCTTGATTTTCTGACTTCTTTGGAGAACTATTATCATCACCTAAGTTACGAGTAGAAGTGCTGGAAAACAGTTCTGTGCTAAACCTGACAATGAGTAAATCTATTGCGTGGTGTGCGTGGTTTTCGTTTGAAGACCGAACGACTCTTACAGTCGCGGATCGTATCTTTGTTTTCCGGCGTATTAGAAACAGAATTCTGAATTTCCACACGTGAGGCCTGGAACCGTTTAGTACGTTACATGTCTGTGAAAAGATGCAATTAAATTCTGAACCATTTGGTAAGTCCGTGTGTAATTTGGGCTACTTGTGATTCGAGGTGGTTTTTTTTAAACATGTTTTTCAGCTTACTTGAAAGCATGCCCAACTTATATTCAGCTACTGTTAAAAGCAGTTTCCTTAGGAAAAGCTTTCTCATGGAAGGACGGCATTTCCATGTTACCTGTGAGGAGTCAGTCTTTGCAATGACGTTTCTGAACCTGACTGAAAAGCCACTGATACAAAAATCACGTTTCTGATTTGCAGATGTGCAACCATGAAGACTTACAGGTGACTGCTACTGTGACTGTAACTACTAAAGTGTTATTTTCCATTTTCCTTTCTTAAATGGCAGTTTTTAGCGTGCATTTGTTAACACCGTTGTTATTTAGTTTGCACTTTGGGAAGAGGTAAAAGGGAGAAGTGTAGGTCACACGTTCCAATGCCAGTGAGAGTCAGGTACCTTCACTGCCTAAATAATTTCTCAAAATCGAGTATTAGCTTTGCAGTCGGTCGACGACACGGCGGAGGCCGCTGGTGTGGGAGAGAGCAGACTCTTGTGCCGTGGCCACGTCGTGGCTTGTTTTGAAGGGCAAGTCCAGGCTCAGCACCTCGCTCAGATGTGCCGCTGAGGTTCCTAGGGACCCGGGAGAATCCCAGTGTGTGAATGCATAGCAGGAAAAGCTGGCAGCTGTAATCCCCAAAACTTCTTAACAGTCTTCTCTCCTGATGTTGTCAAGTTCTAGTATTTAACTCTTAAAATTGTCAGTGGTCAAGCACTCAGTATTGCCGAACTTCTGCTGGAAGTGGTTGGTTTTCCAGGGGAACATCCTTATTTTTAGCGCAGCGTTTTTTTTGCTTGGTGTTCCTTTGCTGAAGTAGCTGCTGGTTGAAACCGTGTTGGAAATTTAGGAAGGCCCGTTCGAGAGTTACGAGTGAGTAAAGAAGCTGAAGATGCTGGGTTGTTAAGACCGCATATAATTTTGTAAGTACGTTCTCTTAAGAAAAGACTGAGAGTGTGGTTGCATTCTGCAGTAAGTTTTCTGTGAAATACGTAGAGTAAGACCAGACTTAGCAGTCCTGTAGAAGTTTCATTCCGTATTCCTTTGACGGCAACGAAAATATGGGGACTACATGATTTGCACAAAAGTGTACTTTCAAGTATTTTCTGCAGTGGCACCCTCATTTGCATATCAGCTTTAATCTGACAGGTTTTAAGTACCAGAGAAGTTAGTGAGCGTTCCTTAGTTCCACTTTTTTTATTTTCTTTTTTTTTATTTTTATGAAGTTGCTTCCATATATTTTTGTCCTTGTTCTTTCCTTTGATTACTGATGCTTGGAATATACTCTAACTCCTTTCTTCCCCCCTTTTTTCCGCAGCATCTTACTTTTCCTCCGGTGGCTGGTAGGATTTTGTATGATATGCCGAAGTCTATGTTGATTTTTTTTTAAGCAGTAATATTTTTATGTGAATGCTGGTTTTTTCATCAGGTGATTTAGTCTGTGAAAATGCTTGCGTTGCGTGTTCACCTCGTGTTTTGTTTCTGAATTACTCTTGTAATAAAATACTACGTTGACACAAACGAATCATAATTATTGTTGCAGGTTTCTCTAAAATTTTTTTAAGTGTGGGGCAGATTTTTGCCTTTGAACAGCAGCACTATTATAAATTTGGTTTAGAGAGCAAGTCTTTTATTGCTGAAAGCTACTTATTCTAAAAAAATCAGTTCTCCTTACTGCTTAAACGTGTGCTTGTAATGATGTATCTTTTCAGCTTTACGGCTTGCATTCTTATATTTATGCAAGAAAAACAATCTGGAACTTTTTTCCTTTTTTTTTTTTTTCTTCCAGACAAGAAAGAAGAATGGTCTGCAGTAAACTTTGCTTTGCTGCCTTCCTTTTCCTCACTGCCTTTCTTCTCCACCCCCATAGCTCCTGGCTCCTCTCCCCACTCCGCACTGACAGCTTTTTTCCAATTTTCAGCACCAGAGAAAATGTAGTTGGAGGGATTCTGAACCGTCATCCAGCCCGTTCCTCTGTCCCAAGCCATGACCAACTTTGCTTGGCAGTCTTTTTGTCTGTCGTGTTCCATAAAACCCACAAGGATGACATTTGTCCTTTCCAGGCGGAATATTGGACTGCTTCTTCTATTTAATTTTACTCTTGTTGTGGTGTTCTGTCTGAAATTCTTCTCCGTTGCTATCAAGAGAATTACCTGAGATGATGTTTCTCAGCACGTGTTTGTAATTTCTGTTCCATTACCAAACTGAATGTGTGCTAATTAACTTACCCCGTTGTATTTTTGAGTGATGTTTATAATCTGCAAGCTTAATGATTGTGAAAAGTATTTTTAGAATATATTTAACTACTGAATTTTTGGGAAAGTTGCCACTCATAATCTTTCTCTCTTTTTATTTCTTTTCCTGGTTTTGAATGCGCCATTTCTCTAATCTACTCTGCCATAAGAAACACTGCTTTTATATTCTTATATTGGTTACAGAAGTTAAAATGTGTTAGAAGTAGTTTTCCTAAGAATACCGATGACGTACTTTGTGAAGTTACCTCTGTGGGAATAGATTTTTTGGGGAGGAATTACCTACCTTGAGGATACACGTGTGTTTCCCTCTTAGCGTGTATCATACTTGCCCACATTTTACTTGTGGAGCAGTTCCAGACTGCAGCGTTTTTAAAACTTTTGTTTTTAAGCATTGCTGGTGACTCACTTTTCTCTGTGTATCAGGTATACCGTACTCTTCAGTTTTGGTCCCCAGCAAACCTTTCCATGCTTGTCTCTCTTTGAACTTGTACCAAGAGTTGCATTTGCTTCTAAATCTGGTCCTCAGGGGCTTAACTGGTTCTTGCTGAATTCTATTATAAAAAGCTTTCTTTTAAAATAGATATACACCGACTTACTTGACTCCTTTTGCGTCATTCGCGATCTCCCAAGTTAAATATCACAAGCCACGTCGAGCGACGCGCGCATCAGCCGCCACATCGCGGCGGTGTGAGGTTTGTGCCTGGGAGATGGACTTTCCGATGCTCTGGGGGTCTTTACTGAAGGAATTTTCAAGCGCTGCTGGCATGTGCCAAGATGTGCTTTTTGTGGGAAATGTCTGCCCTGGATGCAGTAGGTGTAGGAAGAAGTGATCCTTGTATGTGTATAGATCTGCTTACACATATATATGCATGAACTGTTTTATGTGTGCACTTAATTTCCTCTTACTTAGAATTGGTGCAAAGCATTTATCCCCCAAAGTCTGTTAGGAAACGAGAAGAACCTCGGTATTTCCTCAGCAGGCTCTAGCACCAGCTATTTCTGAGCGATTCGCATCCTCTCACCCATAAAATCAGCATAAAATTGACCTAACATCGCCAGATCAGATGGGATATCTGGAGAGTAATCCTCGGGGAAAAGAAAATTCGGTCTTTGTAAATCTGAAGATGAAGTGCATCAAGTTGGAGAATTGGATTATACTTTCTCTTTTTATTTCTAAATCGGTACCCTTTTGTTTCTTCCTCTGCAGCGCCCGTGAGAAGTTGCTGCAAAGACGTGTCAGATGCTGTCTGAGCCCAGCTCCAGAAGCACAAACAAACATAATCTTTTGAAAAAAGCCGAATCCCTGACTTGGATAATTATCATAAAATCCCAAGGCTTTTTATAAGGGTTAGGGCTTGGTTTCAGAGAGTGAAGGCATAGAAAGAGCATAGTAACCTTTATTTTTGAAGCACACATCACATTAGATTTTCTTACTTAATAAATATATGGCAAGTACCTACTAAAATAACTACTTAAAAGCCAGTAATAACAACTGCAAAACCCAGCTCAAAGCAGATGGAGAAGTCTTGGAAATGTGTATTTTTTTGTTGAAAGTAGCACTGAATATTTTTCTTGAATTGAGTTAAGAATATTTTCTAAAGTATTGGCTCTTCTTTTGTTTGCATCGTATTAAGAACATTATTCTGCCTGTTTAGATCACATGGATTTAATTACCCTCTCATGATAGAAATATCCCCTCATGATATGGAAATACATGTTGTTAGACCTGTAGTTGGGTGAACTGGAATTTATTTTAGGGTTGTTTTTAGTATTTCAAGTGAGACCAAAGTGTGAGAGCAGCCTAATAGCATGAAGTGAAGATAGTAAACTGAACAGGGCACTAAATTATAGTTGCAGGTTTTACCTCTGTTGGCATATCAGGACATCATAAGAAGTTATCTGAGCTGTTGATCTTGTTGCCAGTAGGCAAGAAATGCTCCTGTGAAATGCTGTTCAGCTCTGCTGGCACCTCACTGAAGTGCGAACTTCACCCGTTTTTTGACCCCAAACCTCAAGCTACCTACAGTCATGTTTGGCTTAATTCTAAGAACATACTTTGCTCCTGATTGGGACTGCTTAAAATTACACTCGGAGGTTTCGTTACTGCGATCTACCTTTTCTGGGCACAGAGTGGGTTGAGAGCAGCCCTGAAGAGAAGGATTTGGGGGTGTTGATAGACGAGAAGCTCAACCTGAGCCATCAGGGCGCTCCTGCAGCCCAGAAGGCCAACCCCATCCTGGGATGGATCAGCAGAAGCGCAGCCAGCAGGGCAAGAGAGGGGATTCTCCCCCTTTACTCTGCTCTTGTGAGACCCCACCTCGAATACTGCGTCCAGGTCTGGTGTCCCCACCGTGAGAGGGACATAGAACTGTTGGAGCGTGTTCAGAGGAGGCCACAAAGATGATCCAGAGGCTGGAGCAGCTCTGCTACGAGGACAGGCTGCGGGAGCTGGGGTTGTTCAGTCTTGAAAAGAGAAGACTTCGGGGGGACCTAAGAGCTGCCTTCCAGTACCTGAAGGGATCCTACAGGAAGGTTGGGGAGGGACTTTTGACAAGAGCGTCCACTGACAGGACAAGGGGCAATGGGTTTAAGTTGCAGGAGAATAGATTTAGATGAGATCTGAGGCAGAAATTCTTCAGTGCGAGGGTGGCAAGACTTTGGAATAAATTGCCCAGAGAGGTTGTGGCTGCCCCCTCCCTGGAGGTGTTCAAGGCCAGGTTGGACAGAGCCTTGAGCAGCCTGATCTAGTTGAGAGGCGTCCCTGCCCGTGACAGGGAGGTTGGATTAGATGGTCTCTAAGGTCCCTTCCAGCCTGGGCCATTCTAGGATTCTATGAAACCTGGCAGTTATACTTCCACAGTGAAACAAAGAAATTACATTTTTTTTCCCATTTAGAAGTTTAGATTTGAGTTATTTTACAAAGCATGGACCTTCCCCTCTCCTTCCCCCATGATTTTATTTCTGTGTTGCTAAAGCATTCAGTATACTCAGTGTTTCTTGGGAAGTTCTGAACAAGAAATAGGTGATAAGAAGCAGAAGTAGAGGCAACTGGTAACCAGCTTGCATCTCACAACGTCTAGCATGTTAAGGTTGGATTGCTACTGGGTGAAGCAGTCCCGATTTCCTCTAACCACAACCCCCCATTCCCCAGTTTTTCTTCCCTTTTTTTTTCCCCCGACACAAAACCAGCAGGTTTTGGGGAACTGATCTAGTTGATGCTGGCCCAGAAAATTCCAGACGGTTGGTTTGGTCTTGGTCAGTTCCCTTATCTGGTTCAGTGTGTAGCCCTGGAAGAGGGCATTTTTAAGGTATTTTTTTTGAATTCCACACAATTTCTGGTGTGGGGTTGCCTTTTTTTTTTTTTTTAACCACATAATCTGTGAATTACTTAACAGTGAGTGTTCAGTATCTGTTACCGTGCTTGCTGCTGATCGAATTTATCAGTGATCATGGATCTATATTTTCTTTCTCATGATACTAAATTGGAATAAAAGAGATCCCTTGCAGTGTAGACGTTGAGATATTCCAACTCCTCATGTATCTGAGCATTACACAGATGTGTTTGTGATTTAACTACATACAAAATAGATGGGAAATAAGGTCTCTGTTTTAATTAACTGCATTTGTTGGCTCTCATATTTGAACAAACATACCAGCTTATCTCGTTTCATGTCTGTCTCCAAGAGTTCTCACTCCCCATAGTAGACAGAGGAAGATTCCTTGTACAAGATACATAAGTTTTCATAAATAATACCTGCAGAACCCTCCTCAGATCGTCTTAGGAGCAAAAATATGCTTGTCCAGTAAGAAGAGTCAAATGGCCGCTTTTTTTGTCAAAAACCTCAGGTTTCGATTAGATGGAAGTGAGGTCTGAATTAGGTTGAGCTGATCGAGGAGCTGAATTTCCCAGCACGTCTGACCTGTGTGTCCCACCGCTGGTTTAGGGTGAAGGAGGGGAGCTGGCTTCAATCTCCAGCTCGGGGTGAGCGGACGCCTCTCGAAGAGCGGGATTCCAAATCGGCAGCTGGGAATGAAACTGCCATCAGTGGTGGGGGGATAAAGAGTAGAAGCCTCCATCCTCTGCCAAAAGTGGAGAAACCCTCTGGTTCCGATGCAGAACGTAGCGATAAGAAGTGCCCGCTCCGTCGGGCAGGGCTAGCCTTGGAAACTGCCCTGGGAATCTGAGTGTCTTTCCTAGATCTTGCCTTCTCGGGAGGTGGGAATCCCAGCAGCTCCTCAGGCAGCCAAGAGGCTGCAGCTCTTACCACTTTACTATACCTCGTAGAGATCTTTTTTTTTTCCCCCTTCTTATCATTGTACATACTGGAAAGAGGTTTGGCATCACTTCGCGAATGAAATTAAAGTGTTAGAATGGAACAAGTGCTTAAAAACCCAAATACTCAAAGGTTAAAGAGTTGAGTGGGAAAATAGTTTGTTACGTTATAACCTGCTACTGTGTGTAAAACAATAAACGTATAGTTTCATAAATATGAAATGAGTCTTTTTAATAATACAGTGTCTTCCTTAGTTTTTAGATACTTTCCTCAAAGCTTGACGCTAAGCTGACCCTCTCTTTAATATTAATGTACTCTGACTGTAATACTCTGTTCCTTTGCCGCTGATTAATGCTGTCTGTCAATTATTTACAGATCCAGTGGTACTGTGGAAGTTCCCGGAGGACTTTGGAGACCAGGTTGGAAACATGAGATTGAACTTTTTTTTTTTTGTGTTAGAATAATAATAAAAAAAGCTCTTCTATTCAACTGTGGAGAGGCAAATGCTAATGATAGCGGGGAGGAAGTCTTCACCCAACTGGTGGCTTGGTGATTAGAGAGCCTTTGTGACAGGAATAGGCAAGAGCAGTTGTAGAGCTCGGTGTGTCATAGTAATTCTCTGCGTGACCTTGTTTCTGGAGCATTTTATAAGCTGTTTCTGTTGGAAGGGTTGGAGTTTTATCTGTCGTAGGGTTGCAAATATGGAAAACATATCAACAAACATCGTTGTTATGAATTGGGTTAACAAAAGCACCAGAACTAAAAAGTTGAAGGGCTGCGCGTGTGTGTCCTTTTTAATGTCTTTTCATGTCCTTTAGTGTCCTTTTAATGTGTTTTATGTTTGTTTAATAATATTTTAGAGATACCCTAGTTGTTTGCATGGATAAAAAGTAATCCTCAGACCCAGTGATCTAAACTTACTGATTTTGAAAGCGTGAAAATCCTAGTTTCTGCCTATAATTAATCCTCAAAGGAAAATGTGAACAAACAAGGCTGATGGATTATTACACTGTTTAGTGATAGCGAAGCCTTTAGTTAGTCTTTTTTTTTTGTTTGTTTTGTTTTTTTTTCCTCCCCCTGGACTATTTTATTGAAGATATTAGTATGAAAATGTAATGAAACTATTATTTCATTTTTTTCCGTGAAAATATTTTTATTTTCCTAAACAAAACCACATAAAGCCACTAAATACAATAAATATCTCTTTGCTCTTCTTCTTAGACTGATACTAAGTCAAACATATTCTTCATTGGTAGTAACACCATGATGGATGATCTGGAAATACGTTTGTACAATAGATTTTGATAAATTATTGATTTATTTTATTTTATTTTTTTTTAAAAATCAGTACTACAGGATTCTATAAAGACAGCTATAAGGTGATTCATGATGAAAGGAATAAATATACAAACATAGAAGGTAGGATGTCTGGTTGGGGAATAGCATCAGTCAGAAACATGTGCAGCTTGTAAGATGGTGATAAATGGTACATGAGCAAAGTGTGCTGTTATATGTTCTTAGCTAGACATCTAGCAAGTTTTGATAATTTTCTTGGCTGCAGACGTCATCTTCATTGTCATTTAAATTATTTTTTTTTTCTGGTTTGTTTTGTTCTTTTTCCCTTAAGAAAGGCTTGATCTTAAAAAAAGGAAAAAAAAAAAAAGGAGAGGAGAAATTATGTATGAAGAAAAATGGGAGCTTATTCAGCAAGTCGAAGGTTATTCATAGAACAGCTGGTGTACAGAAATGATTAGAAGATGAAGCCCACTAAAGACTGGAGGGGAATCATGCAAAGATGCAATAGACACAGCTGATCTGTGAAAACCAGAGTCCTCGGGCAGCTCTCTGCCTTCGGGCTCTGGAAAACCTACGCCTGCGCGCTGTGTCTCAGCGGTGTGGGGAATCTTAACACTTCAGGTAAATCGCTTGTGTTCCTGCAAAACAGGATCCTCCTCCTTGCAAGGGAAATTTTCCTGTTGGAACCAGTGGATTTGAGCAGAATATATAGCAGCTTCTGTAGCAACCCCCCGAGCTGAGTAGTCCAGTGAAGTCACCAGAAGCCCTTTGTGCACGTGCTGAACTTGGTAGGTTTGGATTGGAAACCTGAATATCTACTAGATTTAATTTTTTTGGAAAAATGAGATCTCACCGAAACTATCAAGACTAATTTCAATGAAAACTTGTGGGGGAAAATATATTAAAAAAAAAAAAAAGAGGAGGGGGGAAAAAAAAAAGAATATTCTCCGTCCTATTTTCCAGTCATTTCTATTTTAAATGTAAAACGTGTGAGTTAGTTTTTGGATGTATCCCAAAGAATCATCTTTCCTAAAATCTAAGGGCTGTCTGTTTGCACAGTGATGTGATAACAGCGGGCAAAATATTTTCCTCTCTTGTTGAATTTTTCTACAGTTTATCATGTCACCTTTTTAGTGCTTTCATAATGCAAAGAAAACTTGTCGAAGCCATTTTGATATATTCCTTCTCTTTCTCACATTCGTCCTCTCAGTATGCCTGAACTTTCCAACGCTTACTCATCCCTAATCCTCTCTCTTATCCTTGTGGCCTGCCATTTTTTTTTGTTTATTTATTTATGTTGGGCAGTGTTCTTCTTTTGGTCTCTCTTTTTTTATTTTTTCCTTAAGTGTTGACTTTGAAAATCTTGTTTTGCAAAACATCCAATCTATTTTGAACGGGATGTAGAAACTACAGACAATCAGAGGGGGGGAAAAAGATAAAATCAGTGATTTGTCCTAATCACAGTCCATTAATTAAGGAATTATTAAGGTATTTTGGTACCACAAAAGAATTTGCAAGATTCGCTGCTGATTTCCTCATCTGCCAAGGCTGCAGGAAAGCCGCTTATTTTCTGTGTGGTGATATTTCGGATGCCAGAATAGGAATGAATAGGGCAAACACAGAATGGGGAAAGAAAAATAAAAACCGAAAAAGGACAGGAAATGAAAAGTACTTCTCTTTGCCAGGAATATTTCAGAAAGTTGTTTTGATTTTGATTTGGGGTTTTTTGGTGGTGGGAGTAGTTCGGTTTTTAGCGACTCTCAAAACTATCAATTAAACAATGAACTTGTGCCAGGTGGAATTCTAAGTAGAAGGAACCGTGCTACCATTTAAAAGAAAATCTGCATTTAAAAAATACCACAAAACCCCAAAGAACTAGTCTGCTCGACAATGTAGAACTATATTTTGCAGTTGTACTGGCATTAATGCTATAAGCATGAGTCTGATGAAGTTCTGAATAATCTCAGCATCGTAGAAAAGATGTGAGGATTCCCGATTTGTGCGTATATAGCTCCTCCGTGGTTGTCCTCACAAGCTCACGTTTGGATGAGCAATGGGTTGCAGCCGTTCAATTGAATATTTTTATTATTTCAAATATATTTTGAATACATATGCCTACAGGCAGTGATATCTGGAAGAAAAATCCATTAGTTTTAAGAAGGAAAGTATTTTTTAAGTGCTTTAGCAACTCAAAGAAAAGCATCGCCATTGCTTCCAAAATGAAATTTCCACCTGCAGTACATCCTAGGGTATACGCTGTGTAGAAAAACTGATCCTTCGAATAGTTCTTATTCTTCTTCCTTCTAACCACATAATAATTGATTTCTTTAGTCTGCCACTTCTTTGGTGATGAGAAACATCATGCCAGAAAGGTGCTACAAATAGCTGATATGGGAGGAGGTGGTCTCGCCAAAAGTCACTTTCGTAATATGGGATATGCCAAGAGGCAGGTGACCAAAGATGTAGGTTAAGAAGGAACTGAGACTCTGCATTAGGTCGTCGCTTGTGTTGCAGATTTCATCCTGTCTTCTCCTGCTCTTGGCTTTTTTATGTCGGACCTTTCCCAAATCCTGCGGAGGAGTCGCCAGTGAGGAGGGATGTGCCATCCTGCAAGAGGAGTCTCTACTGTTTTCTATGAAGTTACTGGAACACCCTTTGTGTTGTTATCTCACATTTTATATCGTAACACCTGTTTCTTATTTTTACCGCATCACCTTATGGAAAAGCGTAACTGTGAGCAATAAACCTTAACGCTTGTCCTGTAGGGACCCTGACATTATATGCGTAAACCTGTCAGAGTTGCATGAGAATATTTGTGTATGTAAAAATACATAGATGCATGTGTGTAAACATTAGTTGTTTAAGGGATAAATCCCACGAAGTATGAATATGAGTATGTTAGCCTTCCCTCAGCAAAGTGCTAATCGCACCCTCCACTTTCCATGTGTGCATCAACTATTGGAAGTCAGACGTTCACTTAAGCCAGGCTTGACTGGAGTCAAGTGCTCAATTTCTTGGAATATTTAATTAAATGGAACGCGGCAGCAATTACAGAAGTGAGCTCAACATGAAAGAGATTATATTCTTTTTCTAAAGATTTAACTAAGTCGGGTGTGGTTTTTAGTTGTGGGGTTTTTTTTTATTTATTTTTAAAAATAATCTAAAGAAGTGAGCTCGAGTCTGCTGCCCGGGTCAGAAAAACGCGTGGAAGGCGGTTGTGATGATTTTGTGTTCCTCTGTGTTCTCCTAAGAGAGCAGCAGGAACCCAGGAGGGCTGGGAGTGTTGACACTGTTTTCCAGGCTGCAGGTGTGCCATTAGGGAATGCTTTCTGCATTTGATGGCTTTGTTCTTTTATTCTGATGGGGCTTTAAATACATGTTTCAAATGTTTATGCTAACTAGATAGGTGCTTACTTTGGTGCTTTTGTTTTTATCGGTGAATCTTAAAAAGGATTTGGGGATTTTGTTGCTTGTGTATCAATAAGTTTGGTTACTACGTGGGTGTGAGAAAGGAGGAATCAATCTGAATTTTCAAAAGTGGTTTTGTCTGGATGTTACATGTTATTGTTTAGTTTAAGGATATTTTGCAACTTGAATCCCTGTGCAACTTTGAGGAAAGCAATTAACCCAGCTGCAACGATGGCAACTTTATGCATTACAAGTAAGCTTTGCCAGGTTAAGATAGTTTCTTGTAATTTCCTGATGCTTTGTGTTTGAAGTAAATATCTTTTTTTTTTTCTTTTGTACTGTGCTGTGTGAACAGAAGATCTGTCCAGTCCTGGTAAAAATTCTGTGACATAGCTGCCCACCTAGATGTGCTGTGAACGCCCAGGATCACCGAGACCCTTACATCCTTCGAGGCATAAATTTTCCAAGATGCTCAATTTTATTTGTTATTTTTTTAATTCATCCCGACAGATAGAGACTCAATCTTTTATTTTGAGATTTTTTCTTTTTAAAACGACAAAAGCCCAACATTGAGAACTTGGAACTTTCTTGAAATTTCGAGGGACAGGTGGCAGCACCAAGCACTCTTGTTTTTAGGATTGCGGCCGTTTTGTTTTATAGTGCTTTTAAGTTAGAAATGTTGAACTTGATCAGCATATGGTACTGGCTAGCCTCATCTCTACCAGCTCTTTTGTTGTCTTGTTATTGTTACAGGTCTTAATGACAGTTGTAAGCCATAGTTCTGGATGCAGGGGTTAGTCCACCCTGGGGAGGAGAGGGAGAAACAGCAGTGTGGATTATGGAAATATGAATTGATCTAAAAAGCAGCTCTCTCGTAACAGAATAGGGCTCAAAGAAAGACTGGAGAGAAGCTGGTGAAAAGACGATGGAATATGATGTGAAAATGATCATTTGAATGCTTTCCTTTTCATTCCCAGCTGCTGCATTCTAGTGAAAAGGCATGCATTTGTATATCTTAAGGCTGGGTGAAAAAGAGCCAGATGAATGGAATTACTTGTTAGATATGTTTTCATTTTGAGTCAAATAAATTATGTGCATTTTAATAGACTGTATGCATATGTTAGCCTTTTTTTTTTTCTATCATACAGCTGTGATACTGGGCGACTACGTTTTGTAGAAATGTTCTTTTCTCTGTTTGCTCAAATAAGCACAGAATTAATATTTGACTGTCCTTCGGATATTCTGTATCGACCTGTTGAAAATAACTGTTAGCGATTTGGCAAATTCATACAGCCTTCAGCCGTGTGCCAAACCAGAGAAGAAAAAAAATTAACTGATGGCTGAAACAGTGATGACAATCAGTTGGAACGTCTTCCAGAAAGACTGCCAAATTGTCATGTGTGATGTCGTCCTTGATTGACCTCAGCTGCCCTCAGAATATTCCAGTCTCATGTCACCTAATTCCTTATTCCGTGCTACCTTACACTTTCTCATCTACTTGCTTAGTACTCTCCATCCACTTTAATAGTTGCTCCTGTTTTACTTTCAGCGTTGCTCTTGTGTTTTAAGCTTACTGCTTAAGCTGCACTTTGAGGAATGACTTGGATGAGGGACTAGAGAGTACTATCAGCAAGTTTGCTGATGACACCAAGCTGGGAGGAGTGGCTGACACACCAGAAGGCTGTGCTGCCATTCAGCGAGACCTGGACAGGCTGGAGCGTTGGGCGGGGAAAAATTTAATGAAATATAACAAGGGTAAATGTAGGGTCTTGCATCTGGGTAGGAACAACCCCAGGTTCCAGTATAAGTTGGGGAATGACTTATTAGAGAGCAGTGTAGGGGAAAGGGACCTGGGAGTCTTGGTGGACAGCAGGATGCCCATGAGCCAGCAGTGTGCCCTTGTGGCCAGGAAGGCCAATGGCATCCTGGGGTGTATTAGAAGGGGGGTGGTTAGTAGGTCGAGAGAGGTTCTCCTTCCCCTCTACTCTGCCCTGGTGAGACCCCATCTGGAATACTGTGTCCAGTTCTGGGCCCCTCAGTTCAAGAAAGACAGGGAACTGCTGGAGAGAGTCCAGCACAGGGCAACTGGGATGATGAAGGGAGTGGAGCATCTCCCTTATGAGAAAAGGCTGAGGGAGCTGGGGCTCTTTAGTTTGGAGAAGAGGAGACTGATGGGTGACCTCATTAATGTTTACAAATATATCAAGGGTGAGTGTCACGAGGATGGAGCCAGGCTCTTCTCGGTGACAACCACTGATAGGACAAGGGGTAATGGGCTGAAACTGGAACATAAGAGGGTTCCGCTTAAACTCGAGAAGAAACTTCTTCTCAGTGAGGGTGACGGAGCCCTGGAACAGGCTGCCCAGAGAGGCTGTGGAGTCTCCTTCTCTGGAGACATTCAAGACCCGCCTGGACATGTTCCTGTGTAGCATTATTGAGGCATTCCTGCTCTGGCAGGGGGATTAGGACTTAATGATCTTTCGAGGTCCCTTCCAATCCCTGACGTTCTGTGATTCTGTGAATACCCTAACTAGCTCAGTTTGGTACTGGATGTAATATTCCTGAACCCTCTCTTTGGTTCTTGGCTTTTCGCTCTGCCTTACCTGAGGATGGTTTTCTGCAGAACTGGGAGAGCATTTGGGGCACGTCATTCACTGTTATCTGAAGTATGACTTCAAATAATTTGTTTTCATTGTTTAAAACAATAAAATAATGTTCTGTTAGGTATAATTTATGTTAGGAAATGGTCTGAGATCAAGTGTAGTTCAAGTATGATGAAATCAAGGAACCAGGACGCTCTGGGGCCAGGGGATGAGATTTGGTAAGACTGAGATCAGGAACCGGAGCAGCAGAGAGGACTTTGCCAGGAGCAAGAGCAAAGCAAAGATGGGCTGCAGCTGGAGTGGTCCAGACTACGTGATTTGGGGTCTGGGATGAGCAATAAGTGAAAGTGAAGCTGCTCCAGGCAGGTGATCAGGAAGGGAAATATATTAATCCATCAGAACATGATTATTTCTGGTACTCGTTACTTCTGTATCTGCTTTCCGTGCATTGTGAACTACACGACTGGTAAACTTTTTTTGCTTCTTCCCTAAGCAGAGGCGTTGAGTTTCTGTTTTCTGTATGAGTCAGTTTGTGTCTGCAGTTGTTAATAAAAGTAGAATCAGTAACAAAAATCCGCTTCTGAGAAATAGCCTGTGTCTGAGGTTGCAGTGCAGGCTTATCTCTGGCCTTTGTGCTTCAAAGAGGGCTAATGGCCACTGTTAGAAGAAACATACTGGGCCAGTGCAGACTCAGTGCATCAGTTCTTGAACTTTAAAGTCAGGAAGAAGGCAGACCTCTTTCAGTTTATAGAGAAGCCCTGCTGTAGGAACAGAATTTTCAGTAATTTTGAGTTAAGTGCGGTGAGCACTTGCGTTAGGCTTGTGACTGTCTTTCCCGAGCGTGGGCAGTTTTGTTTTTCTGGATCAGAGTGGAGCAGCTGCAAGCCTGCCTGGCTGTAGCTGCTGGCTTGCTGGTGGCAGCTGCCTCCCTCTCCCCGTGGCTGTTGGAAGTCAACTTACACGGTACGAGAAGCCCAAGCCAAGCTGCTTGACTTTGTGCTCAAGTGGCTGACAGGTGCTCGCGAGCAGAGCCACCAACCTGAAATTGTCACAGAGCAATCTCTAGCAATGCTGCTGTTGCAGAGAGCCAGAAGGTCTGGACAGGTTCAGCAATAGGTGAGGTGAATGTACATTTCATATCTCCTTGGGAAAAAATACATCTAATTGTATGTCCGTTGTGGTTAGTGTTTTGGAGTTGTCTGTCTGCACCTGGTAATGCGAGGGATATGTATTAGTGCTTTAAAATTACGCTTGTTTGCTTCTTCCCTGTTCCTCTTTGGTCTTGGAGTTGTTTTGGGCTCTCTTCTATTTTTCAGCACTGTTGATAATGCCCAAGTTTAGTACTGAAGAGTTCTTCCTACGAGTGATTCTGGCTGAGCTCTGTTATGGTAAGGCTTAGCATTTGACTTGCGCTGTCTGTAAAACAAGAAACAACTGTCTCCTTTATAAATATATCACAAATAACTGTAGTTACAAAACGATAATCCTAGCAGGTTCCTTAGAAGCTGATTTCCCTTCTCAGTTCTCTTCTTTTTTTGGCTATAGATTCTTCTAGCTCAAGAAACTCAGCCCAAACATGCAGTTGGTTTCACTACCCTGCACGGCGTGGTGTGGCTCCCCGGCTTCCCCTGCCGCTGACACAGCCCTGCGGGCCAGCCCGCTCCCGCGTAGGGCTGCACATTTAGAGGTGGGCAAGCCCAGTCAAGGCTTTAGCTTTTAGACTGTTTCACCTCACTTATCTGCTTAAGTCACCCTCCACTACAGATGTTTTCTCTTGGAGCGGCACCCAAGTTGTTCATTAACTTAGGCAATAGCTCATTTATTAACTACTTTTAAGTTCCTGAGTTGCTGGCAAAATCAGGGTTTCATCATGGTGTGTGCTCTATGGTTATTTTATGAAAGAAATCAGTGGAAGGTCCTGATGCTGGAAGAGCATCACCTGGCATTGTAAGACACGGTTTCACTTGGCAGTTCTTGCATATAAACGATGTACAGAGCTGGTGCTGACCTTTGTGTGCATCAGTTGTGGGTGTTTACTGGGCAGACCAATCGCTCGACAGAAGCTTTCTAGGCAAGGAATGGCATCCTGCTGTTTACAGACAGTCTCCGTTTCAGGATTTGCAGTACTACTTATTTATATGTAGGGTTTAGTTCAGAAAAAGGAGCAATTTCACGTCACGCTCAGGCTGCTGTTCCCAGTTTGGGCTGCCGTAGTCGTGGTGCTTGCTTGCTGGCTTCTGCTGCTGAAATATGCTCAGGAGAAAACGTAGTGGTTAGAAAACTGAGGGAGTCAGAAAGTGGTATTGCAAACAAGGTGGAGTTTTTTGTTTGTTTTTTACCTGACAACCTGCAAAACCACATTATATAGATATTATATATATATATTATATTTTCAGATGATGCTGAGGAGAGTCAAAAGAACTTCAGTAGTTGTTAAAAGTTTTTGCGGGTTGTACATCCCAAAGTCTGGCAGCTTCTGATCACCTGTGTTGAAAAGACAACGTGGTGCCCAGCGCAGACAGAAACCAGTATCGAATTTATAAAGGAAATCCATTTAGCTGTTTTCTCCCTTCTGCCTCAAAAATGATCGTCTTTTCTTGCCTCTCACCTTTCATTCTGTTTTCCTGATTGCTGCATGTTGTGGGTCTTCTGCCTTGGCTACTTCTGACAAAATTGCAGTTGTGGTTTTGGTGGGTTTTTTTTTGTTTGTTTCATTTATAATTAGTGCTGTGTTTAAAGTCTCTGGTGCAGTGCTAGAATTTATGGGGGGAAAAGCTCTTTGGATTATATTTGGAACAAAATGTGCTTGGAGTTGAAATGCATCTGAAATGTATTGTCATCAAGAGTAGGGTTTGTCACACTTGAAATTTTATGACTTTTTCAGTACATTTTATTTTCGTAGAAACGCAGCTATTTATTATTTGTAGCATACGTAGTTATTTGTCCTTTAATGAAATTCTTTCCTTGATGATCGAGAAGAAAATCTTGCAAATAGGAGCGCTTTGACCTGAGCATCAGCTATGCTCCAGCTGTGATATTCTGTGGTACCGTTTTGCAGACGATTCTGAGACTGCCAGCTTCGCTTTAAAGCAAGATGTTGAACAGAGAGAGTTGTGTACGTTGCAAATAGGCTCATTTCCTTCCTGAACTATCAGAGTATTCCAAGATGGAATAAAAAAACCCCACAGGTAAAACAAATAAGAATGACTTTTAGTATGTGCTTTATTCTTTGGTGGTGGGTTTTGGGCTTTTTTTCCACCACTGGAGAAAGTGTCTGACCAGCATGTGCAGGAGGATCTCACCAAAGTTGCGTCTTAACTGGTGGTGTGAGCATTGGGAAATCTTAAAATGTGTTGGGTGGAACAAATACTGCTGTGCCCTCTTCGCAATGTAGGCTGACGCGAGGGTTTTAACTTGATCTTCAAAGACTCAGGTATTTGGATTTTGAAACTGAAGTCTACCTTACTTCTAGCTTGTCTCTCGTTGAGTTTCCAAATGAAGTGAGAGCTGCTGTCACCCAACGTGTATATTCATACAAAGTCACTTTTCCCCCATCTAGATAGAAAAAATACTCTGGTTTCTTTTTTCGCATGTGTACAAAATGTAATGAACTTTCTTAAGGATAATAAATACTGTGCTACCTTAAAAGTTAAATATTGCTCATCCTGTAATCTCAAGAGCGGGGGTGGAAGAGCGTGTTTCCTGTTTTTCCCAGCTCTCTGGTGCTGCCTAGGGAATAACAGTCTCCCCGACATCAGTCAGGGAAGTAAGTGGAAACTGCTCAGTGGTGCCTGGGATGCAAATACGATGTGCTTGCTCGAGCTGTGTGGTGAAGTATTACTGATCCTGGTTCTGTCTGCCTTGCCAACCGTAGGGGTGGGTGGTAATATTTCACTTATTCTGACGGGAACTTTCTTTGGTGAGAAGAGCATGGTCAATTTTGGGGTTTATTGGAAGTTCCAGGCAAGTCAAGGGGTTTTTTAAGTGGGTGAATTAACACGCGCTCAACTTGGTTTTAGTTATTCTGCTGTTTGTAACCAAGCTTGTTATTTTGGAGTGAACTGAAATAAGCTTTGTTTTTAACTGGTTGCATGATGAGATTCAGGAACAAAGTAAAAGTCTCTGAATTTTTCAAGTTACTCTGTGGTTATTTAGGAAGCCTTATTCTTCAGTCTGGTAACACAGTGAGATTATCATTGTCTTTTAAAGTACTTGGGGCTAATAAATACATTTGTGCTTTTTCTCCTTGTAAGATGCCTTTGAAGGATGCTCTAAAAGCAGTAGAGTCTTATCCATACTGCCTGGGACCTCTGCCTTGGTCTGTATGTTTTTCCTGTAGACCTAGCGAAAAATTTACTTAAGAGCTTTGCATGTATCCCCTAAACCATTTGCATTTAATTTCTTTATTCTTCTTTGCTTTAAGTGCTCAGAAAGCAGATAACTTTCATTTTTTTATTATTTTGACTTTTTTTTTAGATAATGATGCACTTTGGAGAGAGGCACAGGGAGGTTAAAAATAATTATGGATGTCTGATAATGACTTTCATATTATTTGGATTTCTGTGAATGTAATCTAAGATTAATATATATATATATATTTTAATTATTCAAACCATTTGGGCCTTTCTTTATTGTAGCCACAATTTTGTGATGAGAGTTTTAGCAGAGGTAAGAGCTAAGCCTTTGAAATATAACTACTGCTGCTGGCTCCGCGGGGGTCCCTGCTGTGGGTGCGCACGGCTTCGGAGGAAGGGGAAGGAAAAGTCAGTGGTGAGGACAGAGCTGTCCTTTTCATCGGCTGTTTTATGTGGCAGCATTAGAATTTCACCTTCGTTGAGCCGTAATGATGAAGGGCTCAACACGGCAAGACGCTAAGCAGCCTGGCTTTGATTTAAGAACGAACCTAAATCTGAGCTTAACTTGAAGCGTTTAAATATTCCCACTGAAGTCACTGGTTTGAAATACCTGTCGTGGCAGTCTTAAATCTTAAGTAGATCTCCGGTTTGTGCGGTTGGGCTGGCACAGGGTGACGACCAACCGCAACCCAGAAGGCCAACCCCATCCTGGAGAAGCGTAGCCAGCAGGGCAAGAGAGGGGATTCGCCCCCTTTACTCTGCTCTTGTGAGACGCCACCTCGAATACTGCGTCCAGTTCTGGTGTCCCCACCGTGAGAGGGACATGGATCTGTTGGAGCGTGTCCAGAGGAGGCCACAAACACGATCCAGGGGCTGGAGCAGCTCTGCTACGAGGACAGGCTGCGGGAGCTGGGGTTGTTCAGTCTTGAAAAGAGAAGACTTTGGAGGCACCTAAGAGCTGCCTTCCAGTACCTGAAGGGATCCTACAGGAAGGCTGGGGAGGGACTTTTGACAAGAGCGTCCACTGATAGGACAAGGGGCAATGGGTTTAAGTTGCAGGAGAATAGATTTAGATTAGATCTTACGATGAAATTCTTCAGTCCGAGGGTGGCAAGACTTTGGAATAAATTGCCCAGAGATGCTGTGGCTGCCCCCTCCCTGGAGGTGTTCAAGGCCAGGTTGGACAGAGCCTTGAGCAGCCTGATCTAGTTGAGAGGCGTCCCTGCCCGTGACAGGGAGGTTGGATTAGATGGTGTCTCTAAAGTCCCTTCCAACCTGGGCCATTCTAGGATTCTGTGATGAGACCGTGGAATGGGGAAATAGAGTCCCATTTGAGCAAAGGTGGGAGAGCAGGTTGGGCTAAGAGTGATGAAGAGAAGACGTGGGGCTTGGAGAACAGAGTAGGGAGAACTGATAAGAAGAACCAAAAGGGAGACCTGCAGCCAGGTAGAGAAAACATTTGAAGAGAGGTTAGTAGGGAGGGGAAGTTCTAGCAAGAAGAGAATAAGAGTTTTGAAAGACAGTTAGATGGAATACTAATATAGAATAGCAAGTGGCTTTCACCAGGAGGGGAATAAAGGAGACCCTGTTGGTAAAGTAGTATGACAAATGTAAAAGGGTGACAAAAAAAGAGAATTCTCCCTTTCAGTGAAAAGAGATGGGGCAAAGTTCTTCATGGAAATAAGCTAGAGAAGTAAGAGAAAGGCAAAAGCTAGAAAAGTATTGTTATTGAGAAAGAAAACAGCTCAAGTAAGGATAGTGAGGGGGAGGAGGAGTGCAAAAGCCCTCTGTAGCTAAGTGGAGGACCATTTATTTGTGCTCCTATAATTGATATTTCTTTGGCTTACGCACTTGGAAAAAATCAAGTTCTTTTCCCTCCCCACTTAGATGCGAACTGCAGACCATGTTATAATGAGACAAAAAAAATGCTGGGGTGAATAGTTCCCACATCCTTCTAACCCCCAAAATTGATCAAGTTAAGCTTCGATATTTAAGTATTTTGGTAGCATGATAATAAGTGGTGAACTTAATTTCTGTTGATTCTTAAAGTCATCAGGCGTCATCTGCAAAGAGAAGAGTCATTGGCTGAAATGCATAAGTAGAAAACCCTACTCATACCTGTGTAGAGATACATTAATAGGCTGATTCTGTAATATTTATCGAATCTGGTGCAATTTTCTCATAGAAGCAGCTTCTGGGCCTCCTTCCAGCTGTAGTGAGATCATGTGTTGTGTTCAAGTGGATGAAGAAACAAGTATCCTCCCAAGTCACTCTGCTCTGCAGTGTGCACTGAGTAGCAGTAAAGGTTTCATAGGCTTATATCAACTGACTGTTACTACAAAAATAAATCCTATCTTTTCTAGTTACTAAGGAGTATATCTTGAATCTAGTGTCTAACCAGTAATTTTCCATAAAGGGCACGGTTGTGAGTTATCAGAAGCTTTTTTCCAGAAAGCTTGCTCGCATGAGGTCAGAAGCATCTTCTACATTGCTTTGCAAAGTGGTGATACACAGAATTAACGGTATGGATATGAAAATAAGCAAAGAATGGTAAATAATTCTTACTTTTTAGGCTTCTGTAATATCATTCTAGTAGATATTCTGTAATATCATCTAGTAGAGCCCAGTGAGCATGGCCAAGCTGGAGCTGTGTAGTGCATTTGATAAAAGTGAATTAATAAAACCACTGGACCATGCGCCTGGGCGAGTGCAATGTTCTACTGCGGTGCTATAGGTGTAAAGGAAATATTTACTTAAATACCATTTCCATTTTAGTTTAAGCTTTTTGTGATGGAAGCAGCGTGCTGTCGTTCACATGACATTAATTTTATGATTTTCTTTTTCTCTTGGAGCGAGGAGATAGTATATCTTGGAGATAGTTATCCTTTAACTTAGCAATTAAACTCAATTGTGTATGCAACTATAGATGTGTTTTTGGTGTTTGAAAGCAAATAGATATACTTTTTTTTTTTTACCTTCACAATATCATTAGCATTTTCCCCCCTGTATGCAATTTCTTTCCTTTGTGGCGCAGTGACCGTTTCTGAAACCACAAAGAATGTGAAGAACCAGAGGAGGAAATAATCATGGGACACGTGAATTGAGGATATTTTGCTTTCTGGAGACTTGCACAGTCTTTTGTCTTCGGAAATAAACACATAAAACTATGAAAATAGAAAGCACCGTATATTTTTTTTTTTCCTGGGAGTGTGTATATTGGCTCAAGATGGTCCTGGCTAGTTCTGGATCCTTGATGCTGATGACCCATTAGGAGTCAGAGCTCACGTTTTATGCAATACAGAGGTTGTTTTTGAAAGTATCCACTGTAACGTGTAGTGACTGTGTATGTGAATGTGTAGATAGTGCCATTTGCATTTTAAATTCGTCTCGGAGCGTCTTGGGGGCATCTTGTTTTCTTTCATTTTAAAAAGTCTGAATAGCACCTGTAATTAAGGGAGAAAAGGAAGCTAGGTAGGACTTCCATCTATTGATCTGTGTAAACCCAGCTCACGCTGTCAGGGGAGCAGCAGTCAACTGCTGAGCTGCTTTGTCACTGACATAAGCTGAGAGACGATATTCTTCTTTTTTTTTTTTGCCTATACTGTTTATACACCAGTCTATAGACCTGCTGGCTGGTTGAATTTTAAAGAGTGCGGAGGGTTTAAAGACTTGTCCCCCGAGGGATGCTCCTGCCAGTTGGGAAGCGAGCCGAGGCTGCTCCGCAGAAGTTGGGCGCACGTGTGCCGGGGGAGGGACGGAGCGAGAGCCGGGGGAAACCCTGTCCTGCAGCTCAGCCGGGGGGGGGGAAAAAAAAAAAGCCACAAAACGCACCCGTAATTTTCAGGTTGTCGAGTCAAAATATTGAGCTGGTACCTTTTGGTTTTCTGGTTTTTGTTTTTCTTTTTCTTGCGCGATAATTTATGCTGAGAGGATACGGTGGGGAACAGAAATGAATATATTTCCATACCCAATTTGGAGTCGGCGCGAAGCTCACCAGGCAGCAATTAGAATCCTCGGTGGTGAGGGAAAAAATGACTTCCTGTAGTGTGAGAAGAGGTGTGGATAGTATAAATAGTATAAAATGCTATTTCTTGGGGAAAAACAAGCTTTACGAGCCTGAACTATTGGGAAATGCCTGAATTAAAAGTTTCGATTAGCCCGTCCTGTCGCTTTCTTTTGCTAGAGCTTATTATTGCTATGCTGGCATTGTGTGTGCTTGTTTCCTGCCTGTAGAAATTCAAATGTTTACCTAGAAATTCAAATATTTACCTGCCCTATTAGTATTTTACTCCTCACCCTTCTTCAGTGGCCACTCGCAATGGTCAGGATGGTGCTTGAGCAGTTTCTTTTGGAGAATATTATACGTACTGCTTTTGTTCATAATTAAGTAATAAGCTTTCCCAAAATGCAGCGTGTGGCTTTCATACCCTTCGCTGTCTGTGCTGACAAACTAAAAGTTCCAAAGATTTCTTGGACTCCCTCGTGTGACTTAAAAACTCTAGAAAAAGTTGAGTTTTCCACTTTGTGCTCTATGATGATTTACTGGGGCGCATCATATACCTTTAAAATGTCGCAACACATGTGCGTGCTGTACTCGGAGGCTTCTTTTTCCTGAACTGTCCCTCCCTTGCTGATTAACGCGCGTGGGTTCTTCATGTTTTACACTATCCACTGAGCCAGGCAAACGTTTGAAATAAATAGTCATTGTAGTGTGTAGGAATCTAAATACATAATTTCCCCTAATGAGAGCTGACTGTTCAACGTGCTGTAGACAGAGAGTTCAGGCTGGAGAGCGCCAACATCTTAGATCATGTTCTTAAACCCCTGTCTGCAGCTCTGGAAATTTGCAATCGATAGGCATTTTTCTGAGAACACGTACCTTGTGGGATAACACGGGTGTGTACAGCGGTGCGTGTCTGTTGGTCTGCTACAAAAAGGGAATTCTGTAGCTTTGACCAGCTACGTTGATGTCGACTGTCTCTTCTCAGCTGAAGCATTTCACAGAGGGTTTGCTTTCCCAGCTGGGAGCAAGGAAATAAAACCTGCTTTTCTGGGATCTCGTGAAGCCCTTGTTTAATATTTGCTGCGACCTGGTCTGGTAATTCACTTTTTTTTTAAAAGCAAAACGTTGACGAGTTTGAGAGCCATTTTTATATTTTAATTAACACATTTTATTTGCCACTAAACAACTTCTTAAATAAAATTCTGCAAAGAAAGAGCGACATTATCCTTTCCTCTTAGGGTACGAATGTAGATCCGGTGGGTGCCCCCCCTCTTCCCTTTATTAATAGCAAGGCTTGCTTGTGAAACCCAAAGAGTTAATCATATAAATTTCTCCTTTAGACCAGCAGACGATTTCCATCATTTTCAGCATTTGACTCCGGAACGTGTATAGAGTTGTTACACCTCTCCGCGATTCATTCTGCTGCCAACTTCATTCCCTTTTCTCTGTCTGCATTTTAATTCAAACAACATTTGTATTTTTGAGCCAGAATCTGTCAGAAGTCCCTGTGGCTAGTCTGTGGTACAAGTAGCAGCAGACGTGGCTTACCCATATGGTGTGGTGCTTCTTGTAAAATCCATATGGCCTTGTTGAAGGGAATCCCAGCGGGGATGTGAAGGGTGTTAATACCCTTCAGGCCAGGCCTTTCCCTCCTGGGGCTTCTCTGGCATTGTCTTTGCAATCTGCCAAAGCACAAACTTAATTCCTTTTTAATAATCAATTATTTCAGTCCAGGAACGTGTGCTGTATTTTTTTTGCAATCGTGTATTCCTCAAACTTATTATTTCTGATGAGTATTTTTTGGCTATTTTTTTAAAGGCGAGCTCTAGCTGCTAGCAACTGCCCTAAAAGCTTTTCAAAAACCTTTTCAAAAATCCTAACTTGATTTCTTTTGCTTGTGTTTACAGGAAGTGCTGAACAGCGTCCCGAAGTTCTGCTTTCCTTTTGACGTGGAAAGGTATGTGATACAGTTTTTGTTTATTTTAAACTATTTCAAAGAGAATGATATTCAGCAGAATTGCAAGCAAGGATTTAAAGAAAAGGAAAACACACTGTACTCCCTAAACTCGCACCTGCAGATGGAAGTGCATATCCTTTAGTAAGTATGAAATCACTGGTAGGAAATTATTACAGCAAAATGCAACTTTCCAGAATTTTAGGAATATCTCTTTCGAGGCAGAGCTCCATTCTGGCTCCTGGGTTTGTCCATTATGATTGCAAACACCATCTGTGTTAATATAAGGATATAACACAGTTTCTTTCACCCAACAAGCATCATAAAAAACGTTACGGTGCACCAGGATGAAAAAAATCTCACTGAACAGTACAGAAAATATGGTTTTTGGGTTCAAAGAGATTAATACTGTAATTGCATGGAAGTAACCGAATATGCAATTGATTTTTCTCAGAGAAGGATCAAGACCGTTATTTATAATTAATTAGCCCTTATCTTTCTGGAAACCGTGATGGTGTGTCCTCTGTGTAACGCTGCCCATCGTTGAAATTGTTCCTAGAAAACATTTTTGGTAATTAAAATACTTATTTAGGCTTGTCAAAATGATTAATGCTAATTAATTTAATAAGTTGTACTCACTCAGTTTGGAAAACTCGTGTTGTCCAAATCAGCAAAGATTGAATTAGAAGCTTGATTTGCACAATTAATCAAAGATAAACCCAGGTAGTGTGCAGGCTCAGCTCCTTTCAGGACAACATGGGCATCGGTTGTAGGTAGAAACTCAAAGACGAGAAGCTTCTCTGTTGGATGCAAGTGGAGTAAAAGCTGGTGTGTGTATGGAGGAAAGAAGAGAGACTTTGCAGAAAAAAAACCACACTGGCAAAATAAAGATAGTCCTAAACAGAACTTCCCTGAAGTAAAACTAGGTTCATTTAGTCTTTTATAGTTGAATTTAATTAAGTTGTTTGGGGTTTGCACTGGTTAATCTCTCTGTCCTTTAAGCTGTTTTAATGACTTAACTAATACGGTTGTCAGTGTTGGCTTTAGAGCATTAAAGTCTTTAATGTGCTTAAGATATGTACAGATTTCTGTTTGCAATTGGTAATGAAGATGAATAATGGAAATAAAATTTGAGGGCAGCAAAAAAGGGTGAGGTTCTGTTGCTGCCATCCAGTGGCAAAAAGATAATCAGTGGCAGCAAATAATTATTTGGAAGTTAACTCGTCTTGCATTAATTATTGCTGTTGAACCGTTCAGAAGACACTTAGCTGCTTGTGTGAGATGGATAGGCTTAATCAATAAACTGGGAATACACGAATTTATAGTGTAGGTAGGTATTACAGCTGAGTATCTAAAGGAGAGGGTTAAAAAAAAAAAAGAAAAAACAAAGTTATGAAATGTCCATTGTTTTTCTGTTAATCCCCTCCTGTGCCCCCCCTCCCCAGACATTCTTTTTTGACTCTTGGCCTTATGCTTGACTGTAAAGCAGAGCTCTCAAGGGTGCGTAATTTCTGCTCATTTCATAAAAATTGGCAGCTGGGTGGAGGAGGGAGGAGAGGTCGCTGGAAGCTGGGATACGCTGACGGGAACAAACCCGACGTGTTGGGTCTGGTGTGCCGGCTGCCCGGGCGGTACCGTGGCGTCTTTAAAATCGGCCGCTGCCCTCGCAGCTTCTTGTGTAGCCGGGAGCTGAGTTTTGGGGGATTTGTGGGAGAACCGAAGGCAACGCGGGATCGTGAGAGGAGGAGAGAGCGTGGCCAAGGAGGAGGGGCAGAGCTATTGTGGGGAAAAGGACGCAGAAGTACTGGAAGCTCGGTCAAGAAAGCAGGCGACTGTTTTCTGGCAAGCTGTTTGTGTGAACAGCTTCCTGGCTCTGTGGTGTATTTACCATTTAATTCTCAGTTCCAGCGTTTTCTATAATGTAGAAATACATTACCACTTTCTCAAAAGAAAACCCGTTGTTGTCTTCTTTCTCAGTTTTGTTTTGTTTTGAAATTTGGACTGTTAAAAGAATCGGGAAAAACACTGCTGTAGCTCATTTTTATATGGCACTTTTTTTTTCCCAATGGTCATTTAAGGTGTGACAAGTATTTTTGCTTTTGTCTGGTGAATATATTTATTTATTTATTTACTTATTTATTTGTGTAGAGGATCATGATCATTTCAATGACAATTTCTGTACAGAAAGCTTTGACTGAAGCGAAACACCAAGTATCTGTTTTATTGATTGAGCATGTTGGACTTTAGAGAGCATAGTTTCTCAACCTGTGTTACGTGTACTATACACATATAAGCCACTTGGAGCAATAACTGCTCCTAGTAAGTGTAGAAATTACCAGTGCAGAAAGTGATAAATTCCACTGATGCTGCTGATCAAGATACCTAGAACAAAGGTTCCACAGATTGCTTCTGGATTCCTACTACACAGCAAAGTTGGAGGGAATGCAGTGTCTTTTCTGTTAACTAGCTAAATAAAACTCAGTAAAAATAGGAACTCTAACCACTGTGCTTTAACAGTGCTTTAAGGTCATCATCACCTGTTTTCTTCCAACTCACCTGCATTAATTGTTGAATCGATTGAGAAGTGAATGAAATGAGAAAGTGTTTGATTTTGTTTCATTCGTGGTGCTACAGTGCTCGTAGACAAAGATCCAGATCTAATTCTCGCTATTGGATGCTGCTTAGATCATCTCACCAGACATACTTACGTCATCTTTTTGTTGTAAATAGCTGTGCACTACTCATTCTAAGTATAATAAGTACATACTGTGAACGGCAATTAAAAAATCTACAGGTAACTCCCATTAAATTTAAACTGAAAGTCAAGCAAAAAAAAACCCCGCACAATGGTGTAATGTTTTGACCATAACTTAGAGTTTTATCTATAATTTTTTTATTGAAAGTAAGCATTTAATTTCGTTACTGCTGGTTATGGCTTACATTTTATTTTAAAGGAGTTAAGAAATGAATTGCATCATAGAAGTTCTTGAGCATTTACACCAGGAACCCTTGCCCCTTTTTGGTGAATAAGTTATTTTAGGCATAGTAAGTGGCACAATTGTATAACATTCTGACAGTTTGCTTGTACATATTTTTGAATAAGTTCTCTTTTCTCTGAAACAGAATTCTTTTCTCCATTTCTTTTCATAAGCAATAGGAGGATTTAACATTTGAGAATGCACGGATTTTAATTTCCTTTTAATGTTTGCTAAACTGACATTAATACCCCAGAAAAGGCATTTTGTCCTCTCTCTCCTTCTTTGAATCCTTTGTGCAAGTTTTGTGTGGTTTGCTTCTTTTCTTTCTCCTGAGGTCTTCTGTATTTTTGCTCTCCACCCAGAACTCAGGTGTAACTCTGCAGAGAGCCCACACCTCAGGCTTTACATCCGTCAGTGGTTTAGCTGGGTGGTGACTAGTGAGCACGCGTCGTCTTCTCTTGCTCTTTTTTGGACCTATTTCAAATTCAGTCCTAAGCTGCGCTACATCACTGCTTGACCCTCAGTTTTATCTGTGCTCTGAATCTCTCTCATTTGTCTCTGCCGTAAATACTTCCCTTTTCTCCTTCCCTTCCTCTGTCTTTTGCCCTTTCAAGATGCATTTTTTTCTGCTGAATTTGTAGTGTATGTGGCTTTTTAACTTTGCAAACTGCCTGGAGGATCAGCACGGAGACAGTGATAGGTACCTCATTAATTTCCTCTACGACGCTTGCCCGATTGCAGGGAAGTGTTATATTTTGGCGTGGAAGAAGCGCTGCTGCAACTGCAGAAGGTTTCTCATTAGCGGTGGGATATTGCTCAAGTACAGAAATTACTGTGCATATTGTTTAACTCATGATCTGTTTGGGTCAGCGATGGCAGGAGTGACATCACTTTCACTCTCCCATTTAGATCTCCCATTCCCAGCTAATGCTGTTTGTGTTGTTTTTAATTCTGGTGAAAGTCCACGTGCTGTTGTCAAGGCAAGCGCGAAACATTGGCTGTAGAGATGATTGGATTTGCACGTCTTGTGAAAGGCAGTTATAAGGGATCTTACACAAAACTTTTTACCCCCGAAGTAAGTACTTGGGAATGAAAACTGAATAACTGAGAACGTACTGCGAGCTGTACAGGCGAAGATAAATAAACTGTATTATTTGCTGTACACTTTGGTCGTTTCAGTCATTTGCAAGATGGGCCGCGAACTCAAACGCAACAGCAGTTTTATGCGGTGGAGTTCTTTTCATCCGTCGTCTCGTGGCATGTGTGTGCATAGTATCACGTGCACGTGGAAGAGAGGAGTCTGTGTAAGGACAGGCTGCAGCGAGCACCGTGTGCTATGGAAGAGTGTAACTGTTGGTTTCGAACACGGGTCATTTGGTTTCCGTGTGTGCGTGGAAGCGGCCCCGTCTGAGAGGAAACGTGGGCACACCGAGGGAGCCACGGCGTGCTCCGATAGACCCTCGGCCAGGTATCACCGCCAGGGTGCCCGGACAGAGCAGGCAACTTAGATACACCCAGTGAGACTCTTTACTAACTAGTTGTGGGCTTGTTTGTTTGTTGGGTTTTTTTTTAATGCTTTATTGTTGTGAAAGTGTAACCCCAATTATAAGCTAACTATACTTATTTGTAGGAGACATCTTACTTGGTGGTAGCTTTGTACATGTCCTCCATCTTCTTTCTTCTTGTTTCTTTTCTTTCTGACATGTAAGGTGTTTCTGGGAAGTAGAGCTCGAGTCAGACAGCTCAGCTGGAGCAGGGGAGTCATGGATCCATGGGTTGGGCTTGGAAGCGGAGAAAATAGTTCCTGAAGTTTAGAATTTAGGATTAGCACTTAGTTGAAGGAGACAGCTCAACCTAGGGTTACTAAATGTTACTGTCTCATCAGCTTGTACCACTGCCTTAACATCTGGTTTTCAAATTCCTGCTTGAAAGAGTTTCTAATCTATTCTCTGATATGAGCGGGGTTAGGACGAATGACTGGTGCTGTTTTACTTTTCAGCATCAGGTTGGGAGACAAAATACATTTGTGATTTTCAGGTTTAGGAAGCAGCTGCCAAACTTGAATTGGAACTGTGTGCTTTAGTTAGATTGGTCAAGTATGTGTATGTGACGCCTTATAGCTGATAATACCAGTAGCGGTTTTCTTTTAAAAAGTAAGTCATCAAATCTGTATTCCTGTGCATCAAGTTTTTCATTTGAAGTTCACTGAGAAAATGAACTCTCTGAAAAATCTCCCCCAAATTCAGAACCCTCTAGAAATTGTTAAAATTTGAAGAAAAAAATAATTTCAAACATCTTCTATATCCTAAACAGATTAATTTGGAAGAAGAGCAATTCTTACTGAGGACAAGGGGTAAATGTAATGATTAGACATGCTGGCTTTTGTTCCAAGAGGAGATTTAATTCCTGCCTCAATCAGCCTTCTGAAGGCCACCTTAATAGGAGGCCTGAACAATGGCGATAGCGTGAAGAAAAATCTTTAAAACAACTCTTTAACTTACTTCATGGGGACCAAAGAGCCTTTTCTGCATTGTGTAGAAAATTGTGTACTTTGAAAAATTTTAATGACTACTTTTATTCCTATAGTGAACTGTAATAACCTTGAAAGAGCCCTTTGTAGTCTGCGGGGTTAATAAGTATTTACACACATTCTTTGCTATTAGTGATTTATTATTCTTAAACTAAGATTAAAAGTAAGCATGCAGGGCAAGAGTTGCAAATAAGTCAAAATCAAGGCAGAGGAGCGATTGAGGGGAAGGTCAGTGATGATTAGGAGGGATTTGTGCCTCTTCTCTCTGCAACAAATGAGTACATGATATTTTTTTTCAAACAGCCAGCTAGACCCGCATTTTGCAGAAAGTTTTTGAAGCTTGGTGACTTGATCCTGTGCTCCGATAGATCCTCTGCAGTGAAACAGAGGCACGAGCGCCAAGGCACACAGCCAGCGTTGCCCACGTGATGGTGCACACGTACATATATATACTGATACATGTTAAAACCATAGTGATGGCACTTTGTGAATGTTCTTTTTGTGTGTCTGGTTTGTACGTTGTGGCTGTGGGTCGATATATAGGAATCCCCAGTCCTAGCTGGCTTGTTTCTAAGGCTTACGTGTAGGCTTACAGTTTTAATGCTGCTGAAGAGGAGTAGGAAAACAAGGCATCCTTGCTGCTCCCACATCTTAAGTGGACTTCTTAAATTAGAAACCTAGAATTAATTCATTATTTTAAACTGATCAGAAAACATGCTCCAGATGGACGGTCACTGGCTTCTTTTAGCTGTTCCTTTTTAGCAAATGGGACCAAACTTTTGGGACTTTTTTTTTTTTTTTTTTTTTTTCTGCAGAGATTCGGTTTTAGCCTTGGAGTTTTTTCCTCAGTTTGATAAATCTCTTAACATGCTGCTTACATCTCCTTCTAAACTCTGTGGGAAGCAGTTTTCAAGCTGGACCACTTTTACACTGACTGTCGAAACATGGAGTTCTCTCTCTTGAGGCAAAGGGAAGAGTTGGAGGCGGTGAAGATGGCGTTGGAAACGCCTCCTGCTGAACTGTCATAACTTGGCTGGGCTATTTTTAATAGAGAATATCGGAATTTAAATCTCATTCTTAAAGCGGTCTTGCGTAGTGCCGTCTTTACATATGTTTTAATTGCACTATCAGTTATTTTTTGGCCGAGGTCGCTGCTTGGGGCTGAGCGGCTCCTGCCGGGTGAGCTCCCAGCCATGGTGCGTGCTGGCTTCGGTGGTGAGCTGCTCTCGGGAATCAAGAGGAGAATGCCAAATAGAAGATTGCGCCGTTGTTGTTCACGACTCTTTGTTGTAATATCCAGGCAGCACACGAGTTATGCAGAACCTCAAAACTGAAGGACTGAGTGAAAGCCATTGAGTGTTGACTCTTGTCGTGGGTTTCCAGTGATTATATTGGACTAAATGTGTCTTCTTACATTGTATGTACTCGGCGCTGGTTTTTGTTTCAGCTAAGTCCCTGTATGTTCAGGAGGGACTAGACCAAACTGAAATGAGCAGGAGACTCCGTGTTCTGGGTGGGGATGTCACTTCACTCATCTTCAAGCGTGCGTTAAGCAGTATGATGTGCCTGTGTCCCATGGAACTCCTCTCACCCTCTGATCATCTGCTACTTTCTTCTTTCCTAGGGGAAAATGGTTATATTTTATTTTGATGGAGATTTTAAAAAAACAAAAAAACACAACAAAACCCCCCCATATTGAAAATTAAAAAATATCTTGTGCTGTTAGCATGGAAGGCTGATATCTGTGATGGTCCTCAACTTCTCTGGGAATTCATTTTCAGCTTGGCATCTAAGATTGAACCACACAACATGTTAATCGTAGTGCTTCACAGCAGGTGCCTGGGTATTCTGCTGTGGAAGATCATGTAAGAAGGGGAAAGAACAGCAGAAAACAGAATTTGAGGCAGAACTGCTGTGTTTTGCATTTTCAGATCTCCCTTTCGTAACTTTGTTTTCATTTGGTTTTAATTAAATCTTCCAAGGTCACTCCCGACCCAAACCATTCTATGATTCATTCTATGCCTCACATTGCCTCTCCTGGCTGAAAATGCCAAGTCTACCTAAGGCTGGTTTTTTTTTTTTTTTAAATTTATTTTTATTTTTTTCTGTGGGAGATTTTGCAAAAGCACAGTCAACATTTCTGCGAGTAAACCTCAGAGACAGTTTGTCGGGTTCCAGATCCGAGGTGTGCTCAAAGCCAACAAGCTGTGGGAGGTTTGTGCTGGCTCTGCTTAGGTCTTACTGAGGTAAAGCCCTTGTTCCATGCCCCGTCCGTTCAGGCAGGGGCCGGGTCAGCTGGATCCCATCCGCCGGAACGCGGGGCTGGGGCGGCAGCCGGGGGGCATGGCTGAAGGAAGGAGCCCTGGGTTCAAGAGGCTTTCCTGGCTGGTGGGAGGGGAGAGAAAGGATAGTGAGGCTTGGACATTAAAGTGCTCGAGACCGATGACTTAAATGCTCGTGTTTTGTTGTGATTTAGTGGGTTTATTCTCCGTGTCTTAATTTTTCAGGGTGTCGCAAAACCAAGTAGGACAGCATTTTACCTTCGTGCTCACCGACATTGAAAGTAAGCAAAGGTTTGGATTTTGCCGTTTGACGTCGGGAGGCAAGGTCTGCCTCTGTATTCTCAGGTAAGACGGTGTAAGAAAAAAGTTGAGTCAAGGAGTGACTATAAGAAAAATACAAGAAAAAAAAAATTACCTTTTGCAAATTCTCTGCGAGTGCATTCTGCTTTATCTACAATGGTGTTGTCGCTGGTTTCAAATGAAACTGGTCCCAAGCTCCCTGTGATGGTGTTCCTGTGTGAGGCTAAATTCTGTTCAAATAACATCAACTTTCAGCTTAAAACTAGAGGACCGTACACTGCAGCTTTAAAGGCTTTGTGTGGATATTTTTACTTTCTGATGAGATCTTTGACGAGTACCCAGTCAGTTGAACAATACATTGCACCATTCTCTATTTCTGTCTTGAAAATATGGTTTTTGGGAGTCTCTTCCATGTTCTTTCACCAGACTATAGCTAATTCAGGAAACGCCAGAGACAGATAACTGTCATTAAAGAGCATGCTGCTTCGTTGCGGAAGAGGAATTAATGATGGGGAAACTGACCCCAGTGAAATACTTTGTTTCTCCCTCTGCTTTTTCTTTCTTCTCCCATAAGACAATTGTTTTGATGATGAAAAAAATCCCTTTGTTTTTAGGTGTCTTAAAGTCCTTTAAATTTAATTCATTAAATGGCAGAGTGCTTTAATTAAAAAGCAAATTTGCAACTTCAGTTACGAGCCCAGCAACCTGTAATGCCCATAGAGGAGATAGAGACTTGGAGTTCAGCAGCACGCAAGATTCAAGTACAATTGTCTTCAAACTCAAGATGACAGAGGAGCCACATCCTGAGAAAGAGCCAAACCCGTGGGCAGGAGAGGGGCAGCTTGGGAGAATTTTGGAGAGTGAGCTAGAAAGATTCTGGAGAAAAGCAACCTATCGGGTATTTGGGCAACGTGGAAATCAGGCAGTCCTGGAAGATGTCGTTAGGGCAGATCCCAGGATGTAGGGAGGCAAACCCAACGCTGACTTGGGAAAGAGTGTCCGTAAAAGAACGTGCAGAAGCGGGGAAAAAGACTGGGCAACATAGAAACTTGCGGAGTAGTGCTGGAAACATCACATCAAGACTTTTGTGAGCTTTTAAAGAGATTCCAAACTAATGCTGAGAGCCACTACCCTGGATATTTTTGGGCAAGTGATTTGAAAACATGTATTTGCTATAAATACCGCAGAAAAGTAATAATTGCTGCCATACAATGAAAATATGGTAAGAAAAGGAAAATATCTTACTCTGGAAATTGATTGGCTTTCCGTGTTCCTGACAATTCTTTAATAATGCTTCAGAAAGGTTTCATTCTTAGCGTTTTAGAGCATAAATACTTAACCCTTTTCTCTGTGATATCTGGTGTTGATATATCTTGTTAAGGCCCAGAATGAGACTGTAGGTATCTGCTTCTAGCTCTTTTCTCTGAGCTAACCTTTTCTTCCCTCACCAAGCTAGAAATAATTTTCTTTAACTTGTATTCCTAACATTATCTGGCTGGCTTTTTAATGCTGTAATAACAAATATTTCATCCGTTACGCACACTGAAATACGCAGATTTAAGTGCTGTACGTAGTGCTGCAAAGCAGAGGACACAAATTCTCAGCTGCTTGGGTAAACTTGGGTATTTCTTTTAACATTTCCCCACAGACATACATCAGCTAAAGATTAGTCAGTGGCCTGTTGCTTGGTAAAAACGACTAGGAAAATGAAAAGTGACAGGCTGTAACTTTTTGCCAACCGTAATCAAAGCGTTGCCTTTATTGCTGTTATTGTGACAATTTCTAATTTACAATGCATAGCCGAATGTGTCACAGCGCTGCCTCCGTGGCATTGCACCTCTGCTTTAGTAGCCTGTTTCTCTCCAGCTTGTGTGTTTGGGGTGTTTAGCTCAGACAGAAAGAACGCGTTAGTGTTTCTGTCGGATACGTTCTGCTCTCCAGTCTGGTTTCTGCTCTGAAGCCCAAGATTCTTTACAAGTGACCAAGTGCAAGAAGACTTGCTAGTGGATTTATTTTGGCATTTTTATCTGGCTTTCCTTCGTACACGCTTGTTGATCTTAACCAAAACCAAAGACATCTTAGCAAATTAACGCTGTCTTTATAGAGTATGTGTTTTCACACTTGGTCTCTTCCATGTAGCAAAATAGCATAAAATTATTTACACGTAATGTCTCTGATGTATGAGCAATTCAGAGTACTTCTCTATCACAGATGTGTACACGATAGTCATAGACTTGGATATAATAAAACACAAATGCAGGTGTACGTAAGTACCATGTCTAAGTACACATCTTCATGTGAACATACATGTATATCACCTCAAACGGGAGGAATATATTAAGCTTGCTGACTGAGACTTTAACAAAGACAACTAAAAATAGTCAAATACGGAAAAAATAACGATAGGAAGTGGCTCTAAGTAACTAAAACCGAAGGGAGAATCTCTGAAAAGAAGAGCAGGAATGTGCCAGTCGAACTAATGAGAAGCAGGTAACAGAAATTTAGGTAGGTTGATGACTGGGGAACAGGACACAACTTTCCTCTTGTAAATGTCTTTTGTGCATGGCAGCATCAGGTTTGAGCTGCTGAATGGGATTCTTAACTGAAAACGGAAGAAGAGGCTGCTTGTCCTCGGGTTTTACACCAACAACTTAAAGCTGCTTGGAAGATTAAAGTCTTATGGTTTAAGGGACTTCTCTCTATAATTTATTTTTCGTCTGAAACACTGATTAAAGGATATCATCTCTGAATTTGCAGCCACGTGGTTCTTCTGCCTTAAATTGGATAGTTTGGAACTGAATATACACTTGTACATATAAAATTCTTCAATGTGTCTTTTTTTTTCCCCCACATTTTTATCAGAATGTTTTGTTCAAATTCTCTATATTGTTGATACAGCGAAATAGAAATCCCTCAAGGGGTTCAGTCTTGTTTCTGTTCGAAGAACTTAACTCTGATGCAGTATTGTCTAAGCTGATCGTGCAGAACTTTGCTGCCGTTGCCAAATTAAAAGAGCCAGTAAGTGCAAAACCGTAGTAAGAGTAGAAAATAAGTCTGGGATTAATTCTCCGGGAATTTTCTGTGATTCTTTTGCAAGTTTTGTTTTGGTTTTTAAATTTTTTTTTAATTTTTTTTTTTCCCTTTAAACTGCACAGCTGCTTTGTGAGGTTCTTGGTGTGAATCCTGCTGTGTCACCTCCTCCCTCTCCACAAACTGTTGAGCTAATGCAGCCCTGTAAGAACGAGGGGTACCACAATAGGAATCACGATTTTGTTAGTTGGGATTCGAAGTGGCGCAGTAGAAACCTCAATGTTGGTTTTTGAATAATAGTAGGAGACTTAATTCTTCAGGGGTATTGTTGCTAAACTGCTGCTTGCAGTGCGAATAATGCTCTCTGCGTCTACGTGAAATTGTTTTAGTACAAAGTGCAAATAACTTGGCTGAAATTTGTTTTGTTAAAAATCTTGAAGCTGTTGCTGGACTCTAAAGGTGACCCTCCCTATCCAGAGGAACGCAAAATGCATCATTAAAATGCTCAGTCTTGGATTTCATTAATTCTCCGACTGTAAAATTGTCACCCGTGTTTCCAAATGAAATGCTCTAATAAGAAAGACAGGTTTATGTGGTAAGCCTTTGTAGTTCTTCACTTCAGACCACGCTTGAAGCTTTCTCACTCTTCCTTTAGGCAAATCCCTTAGAAACAGAATGTTTCAATTTTACACTTTTTGTGTCAATTTTCCAGACAGAAAAGTAGCCCCTAGACATTAGACATTTAGCTACGGAAAGGCAGTTTCCTCAGTTTTATTTGATTACTAGAAGTTAGATTCCTGCTGATAGTTCAGGACTGTTAGTGGTTACCTGCCTATTTAACAGAAAACATTTCCTCTCCTTTATTTAACCTTTGACTCACGAATGTAAAAGTTTTATCGGAGCGATGGTAGGAGCGCCAGCGAGGTGGAAGTCTACTTGCGGCAACAAGGGTTATGCGCGACTTTGAATAAAAGTCTGAGCTCCTGCCTTATGGCTTGTTTGGATTAAAGGAAAACTCCGAGTACGTTTTTAATTAACCATGAAATATCTTGGGCTCTTGCTTTTGTGACAGGCAGTGACTGTACTTTTTGAGCAAAGACTGTTGTATTCTCAACCAGGGAATACGTACCTATTAAAGCGGCATCGCCTCTTTTTTTGAAGTTTTCCTTTATTGTGGAAGCGATGTTTTGTGGCAGCTTTAGGGAAATGGGTATACGTTGTTGGAGGTTGTTGTATGATTGTCCTTGCATGTTTGTTTCTCAAGCAGTTATGGATTGTAACGTGGGGAATGGAAATACGTGTACAATTCAAGAAAAATAACCAAGAAACCAATAATGATTTCTTTGTTTAAGAACCTAAATTACTTTTATTTCAAGTTTAGGCTTCTAAATAGGTTAAAATTGAAAATGTAAGCCTGGTTTTCCTCAATTTATCTGCTGTGAAGGGGTTTCATTGATAACCTTTTGACGTTTTCACACAACTGATTAATTATGAAATGCACTGCTCATAAATAATTATATGAACGCAAGTATGATGGTACTTCAATTGTCCATCACTTCAGTGATGGACTTCGATTTTTTGATTTTTATCTGTTGTTAAGGTAGATATTAGTGTGATAGTTTTGAGCTGGGGGTAATATATTACAGGTCTCTGTTAAATTTGGCCATTTCAAAACTTTTGCAGACAGCGCATTTCGGTACTGACTCGAAAAAACCTGTTGCCCAACCTAAACAGATGTGTGCTGGATGACTTTTCTGTGCATAGATTAGTGCTTCTGTGCTAAACAGAGATTAAATAATTTTGCAAGATTTGCTGACAGGACAAGCTAAGAAAATTCTTTTACCTGTAGTATTTCTGGTTTTTAGCTATCGCAAACACAAGTGCTGCATACATTGCATTATCCAGTAGGATGTACCAGATAAAAATGTACAGTCTATATCATCTATGACTAAATCTATTTACTAGAGTAGTCTAAATAAATTAATAGGATTATTAACACATCTACTTGCAAAATCAGCCTGTGATAGGACAAAAATGTTGCTTGACCACCTTGAGGATATTACAAAATCAAAGGAGCTTATACTTGCTCTTTGAATTGGGAGTCTAAAATACCATCTGATAGCTGTCTCTTCCAAACAAACACAACCTGTGTTTATTTTTACTTTGGAATGCGGAGCTGCATTGTATATGCACACACACACAAACACACTCTCAGTTATGAAAACAACAAATGTAACAGTTCTTTATTAGACTGAATTATTAGCAATTAGCACATACGTGAAATGCAAAGGGAACTTCTTTGCTTTCCAGTAGATCTTTGTAATATTTCGTTGCAGTGAGAACAATAGAATTAAAAATAGCAGCAATTAATACTGCAGTTGAGGAGTGCTTTCGAAGAACTGAAGAATATGTGGAGAAGAAAGAGAGGACACATCTTGGTGGCTTTTAATTTCATGCCGTGTAATGCAATGGGAGTACTTGCTTTGCTTTCCGTAATTTTTCAGGTGTAAGAAGCATTAACCTTGTGTCTGTGGTTATAAGGCTTAAAGCAATTATTTTTTTCCAGTCTTTCAGCTCAGAAAGGAAACTGGCGTTTTTAAACTGTGCTCAAGTTTTTGCAGTGTTTTTCTGGCTGGTTTTGTTACATGACGACATAGAAGTGTATCATCAACCTGATTTTGCTAAGGGAAGAAATTCTTCTGTGAGTACGTGGGCCAGCATGCCTTGCCGTAGGAAAGAAAAATCTCCGCTGGCTTTCTGCTAGGGGTCGTTAATTTCAGATAATGATTTTGACCTTTTTATGCATGGACTTAAAAATTGCATTGAATTTTTCTTTTTTTTTTCTTTTTTTTTTTTTTTTTCTTTTCGCAGCAAGAGGGGAGTCGAGAACATAGGTACAAGAAAAATAGGGTTACTATTTTATTGGAGTAGGAGCATTTATTTTTATAGACTGCTGTTCATAAGTGTTTGTTGTGGAAAAAGAATCACCAAGTAAGATTTTAGACTATTCTGCAGCAAAATATGCTGACGTGACGTACGCTGCTAATGCAGAGGTGATAGGAAAAACCTGGAAAGCTTTTAGATAATCTAACCATTTTGCATGTCCAGTGTTCTAAAAATACTTTGTGATTTATACCTCCCTGGTGCTTTGGCTTGGAGGAAATGCTAGAACCGCGTTCCAGTCCTCCCTGGACTTCTTAGGCTGGTAAAACTACTCGACAGCTCTGACATGAGTGCTGTGCTGAACATTTTTGTTTGCCTGTCTTCTCCACGTTTCAGCGGCACGTGAAAAGCAGATTAGCGTGGTTTCAGAAGGTAATAGAACAGGAGTTCTGTTGGAGGCGAAAGAAAACTCAAAGAGCAGGTGTTGAGGGGCTGTTGGGATGGGTGTTTTACAGTTGTGTGCGGCACTCGTGCCTGTAAGCAGCGAGTGGCCTTACGCAGGTGCATTAAAGGAAATTTTATGATTACGTAAGAAACCATTGAAAAGCAAATGTCCTGATGTCACACCTTAACTCCTGCCAACAATACCAAGCACTAAAAATCTCTGTGGGCATTAAGAGTTTGATGTAGTTTTGATTAATAGCCAGTACAGGGTATGGTCAAGTGTGATCAATACAGAGGCTCGAAAAGAAATCACTGTTTCTGTGTCTTTTTGGCTTGGCAAGAGTAAATCCCTGATGGTTGGTTGTGGGGTTTGCTTTTGTGTTTGGTTTTTTTGTTGTTTATTTGTGGTGTTTTTTTTCTTTAAGAACCAGTTGTTAAGCATTTATGAGGATAGCAAAGAAAGATGGCTCAAAATTGCATAACTCGATGTTCAGCCAGCATTTCCCCTGACAGATTCCCTCTCAGGGAAAACATTTAGGTTCTGCGTACTGGGCTGTTCAGTTGCTGATAGCATGTTGCCAGAAATACGTAAATTCACACATTCCATAGCACACAGTAAAGCCTTTAAGAAGTGCATTGAAGGTATGCCTGTGGATTTTCACTGCACTGAGTAACAGGGTGTGTAGTATTGTTACATATGGGTGTGAAGTGTAGTATGTTCCAGGCTTTATTTCCTTCCCAGCCTCCATTCTAGTCTCAGTCAACTAATATTAACCATACCATTACCATTTTAGTAATGTTCCTTGGGATAGAATTCTAACAGACATGAGAGAGTGTGTAATTTGTAAATAAGGAGTAATTTATGCCAGTGCTATTTAATTTACCAGACTTATCTGTACCACAGGCTTAAATAGTGATTATGGAAAGTTCTGTAACATGCGGTCACTGATGGTGGCGTGACTGAAGGTAACTGTTCTGTAAGCAGATGACCAGAAAATGGAACTAGTACCACTGTGCTTGAGTTTCTTCTCTTATACTCTTCAGTTATGTCTTACTTATCTTGGATTCTGTTTAACTCAAAGCATTGCACGCGTATGGGCTGCAGGATTGCGTTAAAAGTCTGTTAAGTACTCATGTATTAACGTGCTGGGTATTTACTGCTGAATGGTCTCCTGTTTTTAGAAGTTACTTGATAGGGAGACCAATATTCTTAAATATAATGTGGCATCCGTACTGTGGCATAGCACTGCACCTCTTCCCAAATAAGGGGTTCCTGGTCTGCCCGGGTGAAATCGTTTTTCGTTCTCCAGCAGCAGCAGTTCTGGCTGTCCACCAGGTACAACAGGACAGAGAATTTCAGGATTGCAGTAACGTAACTACTGAAAGCCATAACAGTTAAAGGTAATGGGAATGTGATTTGGCAATGTTGACAATTACTTTCAGTGCCTTTAAAATAATAAGAAGTGGAAAAGTATTATGAGCTGATCTACACTGAATGGAACTTCAACCAGGTGTCCAGCGTAAAGAAACGGAGCTTTGCTACTATCTGTCAGTGATGCACCATTAAATTTGTGGGCAGAAGTTCGACGTGCCTTTTATTTACATGTAGAAGTGTTATGAAAGCGTGTAAATCAGATTAATTGTAGTAGTATTGTACAAGCACTGGGAAAGATACATTGATGTTTTATTAAAATGCTTTTTCCCCTCCTCTTTTAGTTACCTACCATGGTTTGAGGTGTACTACAAGCTCCTAAATACCCTGGCAGATTATTTGGCTAAAGAACAGGTAATCTTAGATATTCTGTCTCTTTGTATAAAATATTTTCCTTGAAATGCCATCACCATCTGAAGTGCAGTAAAGTGGTTCTATACTGTTCAAAAGTTTAAAGTTTTGGTAGAATTTCAGAGCAAGTTTTTACATTTATCACACTGAAATTCAAAGAATCCGACCATAGAGCTGCCTCTGTCACTGGAATCACACATTAATCTTAAAAAGCTACTGAGAATATACCTTTATGAAGTGTCAGTCTTAGCATAAACAAGTCCTGGGTGAAGTGTGAGCAAAGTGTCACATCACTGGAGATGCGTATGACGTATTGATTGTAAACTGTAGATCCCTGCAACTATCTGATTATCAGTTACAAACACTTTTTTTTTTTTTTTCCCCAGAACTGCATAAAATATGATGTACTGTTTCACCCTTCATACTAACTAAAATCTACCTCTCGTAATTCTGTCATCTAGACCAGCAAGACAAAATTACTTGCGGCATTTGGTGAAGGAATCATGATAGTTTAGTTTGCATATTCATGAGCAATTAGACGCATTCCAGGATTACACAGGAAAGGAAATACTGGCATCTGTCTTTGCTGAGAACATTAAAGCTATACCTTTCCGCTTTAACTATGTTAGTGTACTAGATTGTAATTAAAAAAAAAACCCACAGCAACAAACCGTCACCGGTCAGCCATATGCTGTAGATTGGAAAAGCTGACATTTCGAGAATATATGAGCTATAGAATAAGCAATTACTGTGCGTTACGGTAAATGGACTATAGAGAGTGATGGTATTTTGTGTAAAAAGGAAATACAGTAGGGAAGTTTGGCGTTAGCTGCATTTAAATGACGTATGGAATACAGACAAGTCTTGCAAATGGTATAGCGAGACTTTGTTTTTGGCTTTGATTTCACTGTAATAGCAAAAATTGTTAGTAAGGTTGTGTTTGACAGAAGGAGTAGGCGTTGTCTTCTCCTTTGTTCCGTGCTCGCTGGTTCTGGCATTGCAACCAGTACAGCGACCGGTTGAGTGGCTGCGTTCTAAGTTTGTTGTCCTGTGTGCCAGGAAAACTGTTCTGATGAGGCACTTTTGAAGTATGCCCTGTAGCTTATAGCATACAGTGTGTAGCTGCGTGTTTAGTAAAACTTGTAATAGACAAATACTATGGCTGACAGTGTTAGGAGGGTGCTGTCCATGATGCACAGACCAGCGAGATGTGTTCAGGCTCTTTTCGGTTGTAAATGAAGTGATTAATTTAAGGAGTTTATGGGGAAACATGTAAGAGCTTAACTTAACTTGCAGATGTAATAATTTTCTGAGAGACAAAGTTATCCCGAACTTTATACTTCGTATTTCAATACTCACTGTGAATTGCAATTGTCTTTCTTGTGAAATACACATATGTATCTTTGTCAATGTAGTAAATGGTAATTAGTTGGATTTTATACAATAATTAACTACCTTTTAAAAAATATTTCCTACAGGAAAATGACTCAAATGATTTGCTAAAATCATTGTATAGCCATCCTGTGCCAAAGGCGAACGCTTTAGTCAGTTTAAGTGTGGTAAGTATTCTCCGTTCAACTTCTCCTACTACTGACTATAAAACAAACAAACAAACCCTGTGTAAAGAGTAAACTTCTATTGTTTCCCATCATTAACTGACCTGGAAAACTTCTTCCCCCCCCACTCTGGAGAACAGAGTTTGTCTCATGTTGTATTAAAGTCATAGTCACAAAGAAGCAGAAATTTGCATTTTGCTCTATGGCTGAGAAAGTAAGCTGCAGTGGGTTCTGGCAGTGCTAGCACTACTTTTTGTGCTTCCAGCTGTTCCGTGTAGATAATTTTGGTTTCTCGTGCTGTGAAGCAGGAGATACGGACTCCGTTTTATTGCCTCGTATGTCTGAGTAGGTAGATTTGCAGGATTGGATAAAAATGTGTAAAGCTGGCTTCTTTCCCATCTTCCTGCCCCTTATTCCTAGTTTTGCTTGATCATGCAAAAATGCTGTAGGAAAGAAGTGTACTGCATTACATGAAACTTTCAGCACATCTAGGTGAAAGATGTGTCCCTGCCTCCCTTGCTTTTGTGCTCGGGCTTTTTGTGATGCAGGACCGGCTATTGGTAGGATGGCAAGGTGGTGGTGTATGGCAGAAACGTCAAAAAGTGAGCCTGGCTGTTAAAGTTCCTGAAGTTTTTAACAGAAATTATGTAGAGACTCTTGTTTAAATACATTCATAGAGCCTCTGTGAGATGTAAAGTGATACAGAGGCTCTGCTGTCTCCAAGATGTTCACGTTCACAGCATCTGTGCAATTACTACCTCCAGAAGTAACCGTGAGCAAACAACTCTCTTGCTTGACTGTGGCAGTTTGCAGGGCAGAGGAAGAAGCGATTTTATAAAGACTTCCCTTATGCACATACTGAAAGATCACTAGATTATTTACCCTGACCTCATTTGTGTGATTTCCTGTTACTTTTAACTCATTTATTTTAGAGTTGAGCCCGATGCTTGAAGTAAGCATGTGCTCTAGGAAAGCCTCCGGCCGTAGTATGGAGAGCCTGCCACCTCCTTTCTGGTAGTTACTCACCCTCGCTGCCTCACATAACGCCACCCCACTTTTAATCTACCACATTGCAGATTCCTTGTTAGGATTTTTTTCACTGGGATGCAGAAGCCTAATATTTTCCCCCCCTTGAACAGTGCTAATGCACTGTATTTGGAAATCCTTCCAGTCTTGTGCGTGGTTTTTCACCAGAACAACATACTGGTTTTTGAGGCTGCAGAGTTGTTTCTTTTGCTAAGGTTTTTCTTTCTGTTGTCGGTGTAGTGTTTTCAAGTTATTTTGAATTCGCAGGAGCTTTGCCAAGAATACTTCTATATATCAAATAGTATTTTGCCACCCTTAATTGCAGTATTATAACCAATTCTAATTTGGCAGCTCTAAAACGCTTCATTAATTCCTTGAAAAAATTTACTGTGTTTCGGGGGGACTTAGAGAAGTTCCAGAAATATTTTTAGCTTGCATTTCTTGCGAAGTGTTACTGCCCGTCGCTCTCAGTGTTCCGGGTTTGTCTTGTGCAAGAACTTGCCTACCTCAAAACGAAGGTTGTGTTGACCCTGGAATGGACGTTGTGAAATACACCTGGCAACACTGGGATGGCAAATTGCTTGCAATAAAGTTGAGGCTCTCTGCTTTTTATTTCAATATTATCTGACTTTTGAGATTATTACCTTTTTTTTCTTTTTTTCTTAATTGTCTCTTGTTCCCAGTAGCTCGTTACATCAAAGAGTTTGGTAACCTTTTGAGCTGAGCAGTGATTATCTAAATGCGGGCCTCTTGACAAACCCTTGGCTGCAGGTACAGTCGAGCAAATGAAGGTTCGCACGGGGCAGAGCAGGAAGGAATAGGTTAGCCTGAATCAGAGCACTTGCTGGATCTACGGGCATCTCTGGTTTTGTCATTCCCAGAGCTGCAGGGAACAGGGAAATGTTTGTGGCTTCTTTCAACACTCCAGTTCGTACGCCTGTTCTTTTATATCGATACTCCTTTCTTGCTCCTCGTATGTTGCAAATAAGCAGGACTGGAACCTTCAGTAGTAATAGGCTTATAAAGAAGTTACAGCCTGGAAAAAGTAATTGTAGGAATGACTTTGTGAGGTGGCTTTTCTTTGTGCCAGGATCAGTCTGGTTCCAATGTCATGATTCAGCAAGAGCCCGCCTGCCAGTTTACTCAGGTGCGCTGCAGGGTAGGGCTCGTAGGCGTTGAAGCAGGGATGGATGGCCAAAATGGTAATGAGGATTGCATGTGTATCAGCACGAATAGAATATGCTCAGTATCTGGGTACGTGGTATTTCCCAGTAATCCTTGGTCAGGGGGATGCCGAAATGCCTCGGTCCAGTTAGTCATAGAATCATAGAATCGTATCAGCTGGAAGAGACCTAGAAGACCATCGAGTCCAGCCTTTGCAACCTACTATCAACCTCATATCAACCTACTAAATTATCAACCTACTATCAACCTATTAAACCATCAAGCTAATATCAACCTACTAAACGATTCCCACCAACACAACATCCACCCGTCTCTTATTGTTCCCAGTAACAAGTATTCTGCAGCTGAAATTTGAGGGGTGATAATTCGTTCTACGAAACCTGAGCCTCAATATAATTTGGGTCAGTTTTGTTTTACCATTAGAGGGCTAACAAAATTTATGTATTGTTGTTGCTGTTGGAAAAGCTAGTCTGATTTCAAATGGAGGAGGAATACAAGGAGTAAAACATATTTTCGGTCAATATATTAGACATGGAATATTACAAACGTTAGAGTCAGCTTTGGCCTTTTTGTTGGAAAACTAAAAAAATCAATTGTTCAATCTTTCTCTCATCTTGCATAAGAACCAAGAGATGATTTTTGCAAGTGAGCAAGTTTTGAAAAAACAACCTTTTCTTGTATCGGTGAGTTTAAAAGGCGCTGACTATCTAAAGCCTGTTGCAATTAAAGAAATAATTACTTGCTATAGGATATCTCTTTTGATTTCAGGCTTATTTATACCTGTCCTTTGGGAAATTCTCCTGCTGTCTTTAGCCTAAAAGAGCAATCTTGTATTAATATACCTATTCTGTTGCAATCAGTCTGACTTCAGAGCTCTGTGTGCGTGCGTCATAGTCTTTTCATTAAAAACGCAGCCAAAATCAAACCCTTAAATTGATGAACAATTGCATTTTCTAGTTTCCTTCTTGGAGAAAACTTTATTCGGGACAGCAGCCATTAATTTTGTAGCTCTCCCAAGGTCTCACACCTTCCTAAGGGAGTTCAGAAAGATGTGCAGGGGCTCCGTACCACGTTATTTTTGCTGCTTGATGGCTCTTAATGACTGCAGTAATGGGTCTTTGCTTTTCCTAGTTCTCACTTCCTTTTCGGCTTAATGAGTGAAATATTATTACTTTGTTAATTATAAATAATTACTTCTCTAAGTTATTAACTTCATTACTCGGAAATCTTTTGATAAATATTCCGTGACCTTATTACATATAGGAAATAACTTTCTGTTCTCACTATACTTGTGAAGAATGTAGGCATTCCATTATTCTAAATATTTTCCTATTCTCGACTAGAGGAAAAAAAAAAAAGCTTTTTTCCTCTGTTGATGCAAAAAAATAAACTGGGATACTTACACTGCAAGTGCTATAATGTTTATGGGCACCTTTTTTCAGCCATTTTTTTTTTTCTTAAATTCTTAACTACTGTGAAATGACCTAATTTATGGAGAAAAATTTCTATAAAATGTTCCAAGATGGTTTAATAAGTCTCCTACACAGTAGTATGAATAAATTTTCTTTTTTTAGGTTAAACACAAGACACATGTAATGACTTCCTTTATTGCTTTGGCATACCTTTTTCAAGTTTGACTTGAAAACAATGTCTTTGTGCTGTTAATTATAATTTTAACATACAGTATAAAAACAAAGATCTTTGAAAAACGTCAAAATTCCCTTAAAAACAAGTAAAAGCTAAAAAACCGATAATTATCACATTTATTAGTCTGAACTTAACATTTTTTGTCCTTCAAAATTTTGTCTAATATGCAAAAATGCCTTAAAACTACTGAGCTAAATCCACGTGTGATTACTACTAAAAGCACCAGATTAATGAGAATAGTTTAAATTAAATCTGTTTTTAGTTTAATCCATTCTGTATTTACAAACGAAGATGCATGAAATTGCTAATGTATTTCCTAAGTGATTGCCAAATCTCAAGCTGTCAAATTTTGCTTTTCTGTTGGCACGTTTTTGATTCAGGGGTGTTTGGGAAGAGAGGAGAGTATGTGTCAAGTAATAATATTTCTCTTCTAATTAATGTTCTCGTGCAAATGATTTTTCCTTTGCCATTCTAAATTTATATTTTGCCATTTTTTGGTTTAGTTGCAATTTTTAAATTGCTGCTGAAGTTAATCAGTGCTACTTTGAGGCTCGTGACGACATTTAAAGCTGGCTTAATTTCAGTGTTATTTCCAAACTGCAGCCCAGTGTTCTGTTCCTTTTGGTTTGTGTGCTGTGCTGACCCAGAGCTTGTCATTTCATGTCGTGATCTGCTTAATTCTTTGTCTTGGTAAGAACGCTATTGGAAAAAAAAATGGCTATTTGCTTAAACAGAGACGGGGTTGGAAATCCTAAATGCTGAATTTTATTTTATTTTATTTTTTTGGAAAAGAACTTTGGTTCCTGTGTGCATAAATTGTTAATTATTTTTCCCTGTTGATTAGCACTCGTATTTCATTACTCCTGATATAACTGGATTGCCAACAATCCCCGAAAGCGTAAGTATGCTGTTTCTTTTTTAAATATTTACAAGAAGTATCAACCTCATTCTGCGGGTAGCTTTTATCAATAGGAGATGTTTTGGGGTTGTTTTTTTTTTTCCCCAAGACTGTTTTTAGGGGTATGATTGATGTCTATTATTACAACCTTTAGCTAATAGTTACTGTTCCGTACATCATTAACGCATTTTTAAAGCATTGACAGGGTATTTTTTGACCACTGCTTTGTTCATAATTACTTGGATTCTTTGCATTTATTGGGATTATTTATGTAAAATATATTACACTTCTGAAGTGTGTGTTATTTGAATACCTGCCCTCTAAACACTGTGTTGCTAAGCTGTGAATTCAGCTACCAAGACATCCAGTTATTCTTGTGGTAGAAGGCATTGCTTCAGGATTTCTGAAAAAATAACTGTATCTGCGTACACTTGGCAGGTGGGCGAGCACCAGGGGTGGTGATGGTGGTTGTTACTTTTTTAATTATTGTTTTTTTAACAAGACTTGCATTGTCTAGATACTAAATCCTTGATCATGCTGTGGATAGATTAGAATCATAGAATCATAGAATGTCAGGGGTTGGAAGGGACCTCTAGAGATCACCCAGTGCCACCCCCTGCCAGAGCAGGGTCACCCAGGGCAGCCACAGAGGAACGTGTCCAGGCAGGTTGGAAAGTCTCCAAAGCAGGAGACTCCACACCCTCTCTGGGCAGCCTGGGCCAGGGCTCCGGCACCCGCACAGGGAAGAAGTTTCTCCTCATGTGGAGGTGGAACTTCCCATGTTCTAGCTTACAACCATTATTCCTTGTCCTATTACTGGACACCACCAAAAATAGATTGTCCCCTTCCCCTTGATCCCCACCCCTCAGGTATTTCTCTACGTTAATAAGGTCCCCTCTCAGCCGTCTCCTCTCAAGGCTGAACAGCCCCAGGTCTCTCAGTCTCTCTTCACAGCAGAGATGTTCAGTCCCTTGATCACCCTCGTAGCTCTCCCTTGGACTCTCTCCAGTAGGTCCCTGTCTCTCTGGAACTGGGGAGCCCCAAACTGGACCCAGGATTCCAGGTGTGGTCTCCCCAGGGCAGAGCAGAGGGGCAGCAGAACCTCCCCAGCCCTGCTGGACACACTTTTCTTGATGCCCCCCAGGATCCCAGTGGCCTCTTGGCCACAAGGGCACGTTGCTGTCCCAGGGACACTCACTGCCCACTGGGACTCCGAGGTCTTTTTCCACGGGGCAGCTTTCCAGCAGGACATCCCTAATCTGTGCTGGTGCTGGTGTTATTCCTCCCCAGATGCAGGACTCCGCACTTGTCCTTACTGAACTCCATGAGGTTCCCCTTTGCCCAGCTCTCCAGCCCGTCCAGATCTCACTGGGTGGCAGCACAGCCTGCCTGGGTGTCAGCCACCCCCCCAGGTCTGTATCATCAGGGAACTCGCTGAGGGTGCACTCTATCCCCTCGTCCAGGTCATTGATGAAGATATCGAACAAAACTGATCCCTGGGGAACACCACTGGCCACGGGCCTCCTCTGTTCTAAAGAATTCTCCTCTTGCTTATTGCTTGGGGTTCTGATAAAACACAGCTTTGGAGGGTGGAAGGTGTGTTACGTGTTTCACCTGAAGAAAATGTGGGGAAGCTTCTCTCTGGGCCTCTGGCCCATGGAAGATCTTGCCATGGTGCTGCTGTGGATTTATTTTTCTGATCCTGTGGGAGAAAGGAAATTGCCTAAAATTCTTTTTTACTCCATTTATAAAAGTCTCATCCTTCCAGTATGAATCAAAATAGTATGGTACTAATGGAGGGTTAGAACTTGGAGGGAGTGAAGAGATGAGGTAATTGCAGTAAATAAGGAATAAAATTCATTTTCTTGGTTGTAAGATTCGGGGGCAGTGACTTTTCAGGTGTAATGCAGAAATAACTGTGACCATCTCCCAAAGATAAATCAGTCTGTACAAGACCGCAAGCTCTTCTATACCACAGATTTTGCCTCACACAATCAAAACACCGTTATCAACGGTGTTAGAGGGTGTCCGAGGTAAATCGCTTTTATCCCTTCCAAAATTGTATGCATCGTGGACCATAAATAACTGTATTTTGTGTCTTTGAATTGATAATGCATTTCTGAATTTGTGTGAAACCAGGTAAACCATTGGATTTTTGTTTGTCTTTTCAATATCTTTTTTTTTTTTTCCCTTTTCCCCTCCCCAAAAAGGAGATCAACCTTCTGATCGTTCTCCGGGCTCTAACTAAAATCAGCTTTTTGGATAGCAGGGCCTGTAAGGAGATAGACCAGCAGCTCAGGCCACGCTCCGTGACTACGGGGGCGGGGTGCTGGCAATTAGGGGGGTCCCACCTTGAAGCCTTTACCACTTGTCCTGCCCTCGCTGGTTTTTTGGGGGTGGGTTACCTTGGTGCCATGTGTTGGTGAGAGTTCTGTTTTTAGGTCCGATAATGAATGTGTGAAGTTATACGTTTTGTGTATCGGGATATTTCCATGCATATTCCCTAACTTTTACAAAAAATTACTGGTTTTCCTAGCCCTTCTTACTGGTAGCTGTTTTAGGTTATTCAGAACTTGTATGTCCTTGGCGCTGTGCCATGCAGAAATGCTCTTCAGCTGGAACACAGAGTTCCTTCCCCCCTCCCTGGGCCTTTTTCTCTTTTTTCCCCCCACTTTTGGGTTGTCTGAACTATAAATAGGAGGTGCTGTTGACTTTGCCTTTCATTAAACCCACAGTGGGCATGACACGGGGTTGCTTACTGGGGACAAAAAGTGTGGCTGCAGGAAGGAACTGGTTGGTACCTTCTAGCAGTGCTGCTGGACATTTGATGTCCTGGCACGTACAGCTTGGTGTTTTTAAAACAAGCTGTTTCACTGCACTTGAAGGAGAATAAAACGTGTTTATTTTGGGAGAGCCCGGCAGTTTTATTATTATAGCTGTCACAGAACAGTTATTGCGGTGGTGGAAGATCTGTCCCTGGGTTGGGAGTAATGGTTACCTTAATAGCAGCATATGGTGCTATTGATCTAATACCAAATTTAATATTTTTTGAAATTGGAGAAAGAAAAAAAAGGCAAAACTAAATTTGCAAGCATAATCAAATATTAGTAACTTACACCAAAGTTAGGTTTTCATTGGCTTTAAACCCAATCGATTATTCTTAAATAATAAAAATTCTAACGCGAAGGGAATTATGTTGTAATTTTGGGTTGGGTTTTCTTCCCGTCTATTAATTGGACAAAAATTTTCCTAAGTAATATATAAAGTGTTCCTCTTAGCTACTACTGTTGCTATATTGTTAACATCTTATTTATTTAAACAGAGAAACCTCACTGAATATTTTGTTGCTGTGGATGTGAACAACATGCTGCAACTTTATGCCAGTATGTTGCATGAGAGACGAATCATTATTACCTCTAGCAAACTAAGCACTGTAAGTACTTCACACGTCTCCTTTTAAGTAGAATATATTGAACATTTCACAAAATGACCTGCAGACCTTTGTGGTTTTAGATATGTTCCATGTGTACTTATAAGACAATATCTACATACTTTTCTGATATATGGTTTTAGTCTGGCTCTTGAAGTACAAAAGTCTGATTTATATAAGACCTACTCAGATGCATTAAGTCAGGTTAATTATTTTTCTTATCAGGAGATGAGAGTTCTTTAACTCTCCTGAGTTCATTTTTGTGCCTTCTAACCTAAAAAGAATCCTTGAGGGCTATTATAAGATCTTTATTATTCACTTGTGGCTTATTCCATTGGAGCTACTTGAAAGAAATCAAGGGTCCATAATAATAGCTGCTATCCTAACCTGGTAATAGGTAGATTCATCTTAGTTAGAGTGGTTTGGGAGTGCCGACTGTAATAGCTCTGATTTGGAGCAGCTCTTCAGACTGATAATAACGTACAACTCAAAATACCTTTTTTTTTTTTTTTTTTTGTATTAAAGGTTTTAGGCTACTGCCTGCATTAAAAATGCGTTGGTTTTTTTTTTGTTTTCCTTGTGCTTGCCCAGATTGCTTAACAAAAGAAAGTATATGCAATATTCAGGGATTTTTTTTTTGTTTTACTCTTCACAGAACCCTGTAAATTTTAAAAAAATATATGTTGAAAATATTTCTAAGATGAATTTTGCGTTAGTACAAGACGGCCACTTTATAACCAACTTTTGTCAGAGTATATTTATGTGGAATCGTTATCCTGCTAAGCACAGTCATTTCTTAAAACATTTTGTTTAATATGCTTTCTGTGGTGAAAAATCGACTTTGTTCCTGAGCCCTGCTAATTGTACTACCAAATATATGAACAGTTACTTTCAATACATAGGTACAAGTTTGGGCATAGTACTACAATTTAATATTTTCAAAGACTTGAAGGTGCTGATTTCCGATACATATGTGCGCATGTGAGGAGTGAGGATTTTTGTGTTATAAATAATATATGTAATCCCTTTAAATTCTTTTGAGTCAAAAATAAATTGAAGATAAAGCAGGTTCAGAATTGCCATAAAAGACTGACAGGTTTTACAATTCCAGGTGGTAATAGCAATTATATAACTACCTTATTATTATTTGTTTTTAAACACCACTGTGTTAGGTCTCTGAATCTGCAGTCGCCGTTGCAGTTAGGGGAGTGCACAAAGAGAGCACTTTTACCAGTGGTTTGCAGAATATGGAGCTAAGTAATACCGCGGAAAAGAGTAAAGGAAACAGGGGGTCGGATAAGCAGAGGCCGCATGAACAACTGCAAACGGGAAAAATAAATAGTGAATGAATATAAGCAATCTTCACATTGCTGGTCTATGACTTCTTGTTTTAACCAACCCAGATTTTCATTTATGTGAGGAAATTTCCATATCCTATCACACGATTTTTGTAGAAAATCCCAGCCCCAGAAATGTCGAGCCCCCAAAGTGTCTGTGGCAAGGATGGGGCATTACACCACGGTAATAAGACCACCCGTACGTGTGAAGAGAATTTGAAGGGAAAGCCCTTTCAAAGAAGCTGGCTTAGATTTAACAAAACCACAGAATCAATTTTTATTTTTGCCAATCTGAGACCTAGCTTGCTGTATCACCAAAAAAAAAAAAGAAAAGAGAAAAATACACCATAAAACCCCTCAACTCCAATGGTGCCCCAGTCAAACCTCTTTTACTGCTCCAGTAGAGAGGAGAATAGGAGTGGTGATGGCAGCTCTGTGCCCATGGAGGATTCATTCTGCAGGTAGGCACGCGCCCGTCTGCTTAGCACGATTTAGAATCGTGTTCTGGGCCTACATTTCCGTCCGCTAAGACTTGTTTTTGTTAGGCTGGACATCTCGACTGGTCTGTGTTGCTGTGATATGACAAGAGAAGAGTGGGTACCAGAATCGCACCCTGCTAGTCTAGACCGCCTTATTTTTATGTTCAGATTCCAAGCTCTTTGGAAGCCATTAGAAGAAAAAAACAGGTGTAATGATAGAACCATAGAATGGCCTAGGTTGGAAGGGACCTAAGGTATAATACGCTGGTTGTGATAAACTTTGACTTTGATCAAAATTCAGCTGTTTATTCCAAGCCCGTTCATGATCTTGGTCGTGTCCTCACTTGAAAATGATTTATATCACTCTCCTGGACAGGGACAGGTAGCAATAGCAGACGCTTCTAGAGGCATTTGGATGTTCTGAAGAGTTTCCCAAAGTGTGGATGTAAAGAGTAGATTACAGGATGTGTCCCGAAGGAGAGAGTACATCAACTTCACTTTCTTCTGGTTGTTTTTTCAGTCTCCTAGCATTATTTAAGTCACAGCTAAATGAAATTACTGCCACGCCATGTCTTGATGATATCTTTTGACATCAGATGGGGTTAATTTTTACTTGCACTAGTGGGTTCTGATAAAACAGAAAAATAGAGCTGGCTTATCGGGAACTTCAGCAAGAACTGCTGCCTGCTGATCTCTTTCATAAACGGCACTGATGGGAGGCTTGCTTCTTTACAGAGCAATGTAGTTTAAAAAGGAAATTAAACACTCTCGCTGTCTCCTGTAAGGATTTAGTTGAACTGCCGAGAATGACTGAAGGTGGGTTTGGCGTAAGATATTTCTCCTTTAACGTGGTGGATTGCTTTAGCATAATACAAATAAGCAAACAGAGGGTGTTTGGAGATGGGCGTTTGCTGGCTTTGTGCTGCTTTACTGTCGTGTGCAAAACGCAGCAGACTGGTGCTTCGTGCTGCAAAGGCTCTGTGTTAACAATCCTCAAAGACGGCTTGATACTTCGAAAGATTATTTGTTCAGAAAACAGCGCTATCCAGTACGACTTTCCGTTCAGGGAGTTGTGCCTTGTCTTTGGGGTTAACTGAATATCAAGTGTTTATGTCAGTTCATGACGACTGGGTTGTGATGTCACCTTCGAGTTATCAGCTCGGTTTCGGTTCACTATCTCAGGGCAGTGACTGATAACAAAAAGGCATAATTCAAGGCCTCGCTCGCTTTCTCCTCGCCCTTCTTGTGGGGGGCAGGAATGGAAAACTACACTTAGGTATGGGAATTCTTTGTCTAGCATCTCTCCCCTATAAATATCATGTTTTCATTATATCCAATTAAAAGATCAGTCCTCTTAGAGAAAAGGGAGAAAAAAAAATTATCTATTTTAAAAAAAGAAGAAAAAATGTTTTCTTTGCAGGAAAAAAAGAGGTTGCATGTTTTAAGCTGTTGAGTGCAGTTTTTAATTTTGAAAAATAAAAAAAAGAGAAAAGCATAAATACCATTTTATCCTGAGGGTGTGTTTCAATCATCAGCTTGTATTTTATTTCAGCCAAGCAGGCTTTGTTTTACGCACATCTTGTGATTTTTTGCAATTGTTACGTGTTCTTTGCATCTTCCTTTAAATTGATTTTCTGTGGTTTTACCCCCTTTAAAAACTCCTCTGGTGGAGATCCTTGTCTGCTTGCCCTACCAATTACTACCAAGATTTAAGTGGAAACTTCCCACGGCTCCTTTCTGTCATAGATTCTGGGTCATTATTTGTCCTAACTGTTGATTCTTTTATTAGCTTGACTTTCCAGCCACTTTAATAATGTGATGATCACCAACCTCACAGCTTGCTTCAGGCTTATTGGTAGAGCGAGATGGATTTGGCTAGCCTGAGGATTATGCTCTGCAAGATCTGTTTGTAGCAAAAATTACCATTTCTGGCTTTGGAACAGTGAACTATGAAAGAGGAGCACATTATATGGCTTTGGATTAAGTAAAAAGATGAATTAGACCAAGGAATTGATCTGTTCGCAGAGGTGACTGGTAGTTGTTTCACTTCAGCTGTAGGAAAGGAAGACCCTTCTGAAATATCACGCTGGACGTTCTCGCAAAGCTCTATTTTCTCCCACGTCACCGCATCTGCACGCGTTCCTATTAGTCGCATGGAGCCGTACGAGTTTCTGTACAACTAATTTTTTAATTCAGTCTTTCTATAAATTATTTAAGTGCTGGGGCTGGCTCTTCCAGGAAGGCTGAACTCCAGCATTGATTTTATGCATGCTGGAGGCAGGCCCTAGATGTTTCGGCCCCAAGTGTACCTGCTGTGGTAGTCTACCAGAACATCACACCACGCTCTCATGTATTCAAAGCAAAGGAATAAATCATGATTTTACAACAGTGCATCAGTTGACTTATTGCTGTTTTGTGACCGGAGGTAGGAAGGTTTGCTGTTTAAAGCCGTGTCATCGCTTCTCAAGTCACTCAAGCATGAAAGCTTGTCATATGCCTCTGTAATTGTACCTCACCAGCCTTTCCCTAACTAGTCAGCTGGGGCTGTGCGGTTTGTCTCAAACACCCGGCTGGCCAGTGTCTGACAGGAGCTTTCTCATCATCCTGTCAGTAATATGCTAACTAGAGTGTATCTTCCACGGCCTACGCTGGCAGGTGGAAAGGATGCTGCGCTTTAAAGGAAATGTCTAAACGTTATCTCCGTTTTGACCGGTATTTGTTTCACGTAATGCAAGTCTGATGTTTCGGAGGGCATGGTGGTTAAAAAGTTCTGCGTTGTGCTGGCCGTAGGTTTCGTTGGTGATCCCGATTTAAAAAAAAAAGCGTGTCTGTTAATACAAAATTTTAATTTTAATATTTTTTTTTGTGGTGAAGGAGCACTGAATATGAATTTGCACACAAACATACACGTGTGGAATCGCTTTTACTGTTGTTTGTAGGCAAAGAGAGCTTTGTGCAGTCACCCTTGGTCGCCAGTGAGTTGGGATGAGCGCTGGCACATTGTGTTCCTCGCTTCATTAGGCTTGTTCAGGTGTGGTCACAAAATTCATGGTCACTCCGGCACTGGGAAGACATGGAGGCTCCTTGGAGAATGTAATACCAGCCACTAGAGAAAGAGAAACTTGCTTTACTCTAAACATGTTGTCTTTGCGAATCGCTTCTCTCTTCCTGCATCCAACCCTGAAACCCTGAATTCTTGAGTTTATTCCAAAATCCATATGTCCCAAGGCAGTAATACTGTCAACTGAATCGGAAAACAACTGTGGTGGTTGTCTTTTTCTTTCACTTCACTTAAGTCTCTCTGCGTTTATGTGTTGGAGATTCATGAACGTGGTTAAAAAAGCCACAAAGCACGGCTGTGTGACCGTGCCAGATCGCTGGGATGTGCTTTTGGAGCATGATACACCTAAGTGTGGAGCCGGGAAAGACAGCGTGGTCCTCTTTCTTGTATTAATGTTTCTGAATCTGAAGCTGGCTGTTGATGGAGCTGCTTCTCTGGTGCAAACTAAGGATCCAAACCAGTGGAACTTCTTGGCTCCATACACGCCTTCCATGTTGGAAAAAACAACGGCATTGGGAGATGTCACAGAGGTTTAGCGACGTCCTCACATTGCGTCATGCTGGGGTGATGCTCTCAGTTCCAGTCAAATGAACTGTAACACCTGATTTATTTTAATTGTGCTTTATAATATAGTCACAATTGTATCTACAAATGTATGTACGATCTGTATGGCAGATCCAGTGGAAATAATGCCAATAATTGAGAAAATCATGGATTTAAGATTTAATTTGTGTCTCAGATTCCCGTGACGTAGCGCATAGTGGGCGGAAGCGTGCAGGATCTAAATTAACTTCTTAGAAAACAAGAAATGGGTGAAAACTTATTATTAACTTGCAAGACACAACAGATACTCCGCTGATACTCACTGAGCTCTCGGGAGCATAATTGGAATTCATTTTGGAATATTAGGTCAGTTAGGCCATTTAGGTCTGGGAGTCGGTGAGGAGTGGTGTTTAATATTTTTTTCTAATAGTTCAGGTGTAAGCAGTCTAAGATCAACTGGGCAGAGGTGTGTGTTTTGGGTGCAGTTAGCGTTTGGTTGCGACCTCTACATGGAGTGTACTCCTAGGAGTGAAGCTGTGGAATGGCAATATGGAATTAAAACGTGGTTGGCGCATGCAGCCAGGTCTGGGAAGCTCTGCCTGTCTCGAAGGTCACAACAGTTTTCCCATTGCCACAGCGTATTACTAGGAGAAACAGCTGTGAAAGAATTTGTGAAAAGAATTTGTGGTCAGCAAGTAATGAAAACTCTTTTCCTTTTAATGAGAGGTGGGAAGAAATGATGAGAAGTTGCGGATTGCTATTACCTGTCATCTCTGTGAAACCCTCCCCAAAAAGTCACGAACCCCGAAGAAACAAACAAAAAACCCCACACTGTAAAAGAAAAGCAGGTAGATGGAGAGACAGATCTACAAATTAATATAAAAATTTAATTTTTTGCTTACTAACAGTTTCAGGAAAAGCAGAAGATCCAAGAACAATGTAATCTTGGGGTGAAAGTCGTTTCTCTTTCCAATTCAAATGATCTTTCACAATTTGGTAAGAACTGCCGGAACAGAATGCTCTGTGCAGCCGGTGCAGGCGCAGCTGTGGGCGTATGCAGTCCAAGAGAAGGAGAACTGGAAGTAAAGGAGTCTGTACTGTTGACCAAAACTTTCTTGTCCCCTAAAAAAAGCAACACCCAAGTCGTGTGAAGCGGAAGATTTGAAGACGGTCAGTGGAGGGTGTTGGGATGGAAGAGCAGCTCTCTGCTCTGCTGTGCTGTTATGGCAGGATTTCCCCTTTTACATTGTGACTGCTGCTTTATCACCCCTTTTTTTTTTTTTTTCTTCCGCCCCCCAAATTCACCAATGATGAAATGAACTGTAAGATAGTCAGCGGGTCTCTCTACTCTCGCAGTAAATAAGTTGTCTGTCAGCTATGCACAAGGAAGCTGTTCCCTGCTGCTTCTTAATTAACGTATGTTGGGAGAACATACCATGGAGCTACTCTGGGGGAAGAAATGCCGATAAAAATTATTTTCCTGGAAACTCTTCTTTCAGAAGGGAGGAACATTTGCAGAACTCCCTTGTTTTATGGGAGGGCAGTTCTTTTGGCGTAGAGGCAGGTCATAAAATAGAGGAGGAAGGAAAGGGAGAGTCGGGAGGTGGTCAGGAGAAGGATCCAAAAGATGTGTCTGTTTGTGTTCTTCTGTGGTGTTGTGAGAGAGGAAGAGATTAAAAAGTTAGGAAGTAAATGAATGTCAAACTGAGAATAGACAAATGATCAAGAATGTACAGAGATGAAATTGAAAAAGTATGAGGAAACTGAAGTTGTTGAACGGATGATATCAAGAAGCATAATTAGTTTATTAGAGGATAAAGCAGTATCAGAGGAGACCTGTTAGCCTAATCTGTGAGGTGTTAGGATGAAAACTGACAACTAGCTTCGGGAAGTTTCGTTGCCAACCTAAAAAAAAGGACTAAAAACCTGTGTGGGATGAAGAAATTGAGTAGCTGAATCAAGTTGTGTGGCTTCTTTCATGCTGCCCACACCTACTCTGTTATATCAATACTTCCGAGTGTCTGTAGAAGTGAATGCAGGTCCTTAGTATATGCACAGTATGCCAGTGGTGTTCCTTGTTGAGAGCTCACCTGTCTACCACCACTTCAATTTTATTTTCTGCTCGGCTTCTGTTATTGGGAAACATGTCACTTTTGGAGCCATAGGCAAAGAACAAGCCGTGTCTGCGTTCTTTTCTTTTCCGTTCTGAACTAATGCACAAGAATGATGCCATAATGTTGCTTTGTGGATCAAGATTTGCAAGCAAAGAATGAAATTGATTGTATATGAAGTGCTGTCAAATTCATGAACGACGCTCTTCTCTTCCCTTTCCTTCCCCCAGAAATAATGATAAAAGGAAGTGAAGAACACAAAAAAAACCAAAACCCAACCAAACCCGGGAGACAATAAGTATTTTATATTATCATTTTCTTTTTCACATTTAATTTTCATAATGGAAAAAGTTAGAATTTTAATCTGTGGACTGGAAATATATTTCCCTTCCCTTTTCTATCCCTTCTGTGAGAGAGGAGAACTGGGGGTCGCATCTTGCCAGCAGGAGGAAAATGCATTATGGCTCATTTAAGGTCCTCCCTCTTTTTCTTCTTCAAGATTATGGAGATGGCAGATGGGAAACCGTTAGCCAGGAGCTAAATTAAAGAGATGCATACGAAGTAGCTTTAGATATTGTGGCTTGCACCATGTATTCTCTTCTCTTTTGTTGCTAAATATTTTTTTCATCAGTGACTTCTGACTTCTCACTAGTGCAGCAGAATGGACTAAGCTTATGATTGAGTCTGACTGTAGAGCTGGGGAAGGATTTACTCTTGGTTGCAAACTGGCAAAAGCAAGGTTCCCTTCCCACTTTTACTCCCTAGCAGTCTTCCCAGCTCCACCTCCCACCATTCAAGAAATGGATGGGAAAGTAGGTCTAAGGAACTGTTAAGACTCTGCTCTGAGGTTGAGGCCCCATCTCGTTCCTGATCAAACAAGGTTTAGATGGGAGTGCCCCTCTGACAAAGCTGGTAGCCTTGGGAGTGGTACTAATGTAGAGGAGAAGCTTTCTTTCCCCTGTGACGACTCTTCCCCTTTCAGGAAACGGGTAGTGGTTTCTCCATCATCTCATGAACTGGGAGCACTGGGGAGAGGAAGAGGTTGATGGTAGCTACTGGGATTGTGGTGAAACGGCGACCCATCCCCTACAATTGGTTGCTGTGGGTATTAATAAGTAGCTGAGATAACTAAATGGAGTCTTTGGCATCTCTCAACATATTGTGTGGTCAAGGCAGTGGGAGGGAAGCAGTTCTTTGGCCCGGTGGGACTGCGAGGGAGGAGGGGGAGAGCACATTAGTCCCCGTTTCTGGACGTGGTGTTGACAGAGATTGACAGTGTTTGAGGATTTTTCAGGAAATGGTTTTGTCACAGTAGTTCTTTAGTTGCTTTCAGTAGATTTTGCGAGGTTGTACGGTATCACAGGTTAATTTTACTTCGGCGTTTTGTTGCCGTTTTTGGCTTTCTGACAAGATTCTGTTAATCTGCTTCTGCCTTCCTATTCTGCGTGTTGCGGTGTGTGCAAATCTTGCCACCTATTGCTCTGCCTCTCTTTTTACCTTGGGTTGTAGAAGAAGCTTTCAGGAAAATAATTTATATGGATAGAAAGTAACTGCCAGGTAAGTTTTATGCAGGATGCAGAATAGTTATTTTCATGTTACTCCTTGAATTATGCAAATAGTAAGTATCAGATAAGTGTAATGTGTGAGGCTGCAGGAAATCTTTCAAAGTAGTATGGCTCTAACCATGTTTTCGCAAAAACTGAAATTGGGGAAGGAAAAAAAAAAAAAGGAAGAAAAGAAAAAGGGGCCAGTCCCTTTGAAATCCAGAGTAGAAAGGTTCATTGATGGAAGTGAGCGTTGGGGTGGCAGATACACACACGAGGATTACCGCGTCCGGGTGAGGGGTAGGGAGGAGCTGTGCTCCTCGTGCTCCCAGGAGCGGGTAAACCTGCTTTGATCAAGTCTTGAACTAAAACTTTTCCTGACTGATCCTGTTCAGCAGTCTGTAGATGTTGAACAACAGTTCTTCCCCCAGTGGCTGCTTGTTGCCATAAGGTGGAAAGGAACTCGTGGTTCTCTAGAGTTTGTGCATTATTTCAACCTTGCAGGGGTTTGGTAGTGATCAGTTTGCTGTCGCCCAATACTGAATTTCTCTAACAAAGCTTGTAATGTGGTCTCCCACTATTTGGAGAGACACAAGGCATATAATTCCAGCATTTTTTATTTATTTTTTTTGGAAGACAATGATAAAATTGTTGTACCAGAATCACTACAAAACTCTGGAGAAAATGCCACATACTTTTCTTGCAGGGCGAAGAAAAGTTAGATGGTGATACTGGCTGCAGCGTCTTACCAGAAGAGACCAGAAACAGACTGAAACCTTCCAGTTGTACTCAGTAATCTTAGTAAATTCATTACTGATAGACTGGGACAGGAAACTTCACATCCAAAAGCTGGGGCTTTGGGGTTAAATTTGTCTCGCTCTTAGAGAGGTGAACGTTGAAATGTTTTGTTAACTAGTTCAAGTCAGTTGACTCATGTTGTTTACATAGTTTAAAACCATGTCATTTTAACCAATTTTAAAGTCATAATTAGATTTAGTTTTGAAACTGATTTCTAGTTTAGACATCTTTATTCTTTGAAATGGAGAAAAACAGTCTAAAAAACCCATCAAAATTGTTGGAAGCAGAAACATTGAAAGTTCTGTTCGATATTGATGAGTGGGTTTCCACGGACAAAACCACTACTTAAAAACTGCTCACCCATTTTATTATGGATCGAAACACAACTCTGGTAAGTCTTTTCCAGTTCAATGGACTAATAAGAGGATGCCAAGATTTGCAGTAGTCCCCATTCTGTTTAAAAAAGCGAATATGTCAGTTAAAGAGGTAAGTTATTTAAATAGCTCATGCAGTTGAGAAATGCAGTTACTGTTGAAACAGTAAAAAAGGCAAAAAGACAGTTTGCCAGAAAGTGTGAGAGTGAGTTTTCAATAGGAAATCCAGTAATAATCTTATCAGTATTTGCTTAAAGGCGGAGTTGGCACGGTATGAAAATGTCGCACAGTTTGAAGAGCAGCAGAATCCCATAGCTGCTTGTATTACAGGCTGTATAGAACAGGAAACCATAATCCGTATTCATGCCATACTAAAATATTTGGAAACCTACCGTAGCAGCATAGCTGGAAGTGTTTGAATAATATGTTACATTAAGATGTTAATAAATAGAAGAGCGAGGAAAAGTACAACAAAACCTTGATGTGTGAGCGATCAAATCTTTACCTTTCCTTCTAGAAATGCTAAAATCTAGTATTTTTTAAAAATAAAAAAAATGTTAAGTAGATGCCAATCTGAGGGCCACACTAAAATGCAGATTGTAAAATGAAAGAGATAATGGACCTTCAAATTTTTTAAAGGAATTATTCACTTCCTCTGTTAAAGTGAAAGCTACGATATAGTGCAGACGTGTAAGAGAGGAAAATATTTCTTCATGCAAATAGTATAGTCCTCTTAATTCATAATTTAAGAATGCCTATTAAGAGAAGGCGGCGGTGGCTGTATACGTTGGGGGATATACTGTATAACTGTATGCTCAGCTGTAATTCAGTCTGTGACTGAAGTATAGGAAATGCTAATTTTTACGTAGGTAGTTGTGGTTTGAAATTTATATACTATGTGCAGTAGTATGTGAACATACTTAATTAGTAATTCCATACGTATTTTGAGTAAAAGAGCAAAAAAACGTGATACTGCGCTCTCAGTGATGTTGAACTACAGAGAGATATAATATGGAAACAAAACTCCTAAGTCTAGCTGTGTAGAAGAGGAATAAGATACTCATTTATTTCTTCCCCCAAATCAATTAGTTCTTGGTACCCACACAGTAATTATTGAGATGGCCGTTGTTCGAAGTCTAAAATCGCAGAGGTTGGATGTGGAGCCGCGAAACGAGATGTTAATCTGAAACAAAGAGTTTAAACAGAGAATTATGATATCCTTGGCTTTCCGTGGCGTAGCTGTCAGGCTCGGGCGGCTCGCTGGTCAATAGTGACATTCTGTGTGTCAGTGAGCAGAGTCTCCTGATACCTCAACCTGCAGTTCACACGTTACCGGAGCTCCAACTGTCGAACGTTCAAGTCCCCTGGTACCGCTGCAGCTTCCAGACTCTCCTGACTGGCTCATGTTTCATTCTTTGGCAATTTGCCCTAATGATATCCCTCAGGAGCTTTCAGACCCTCTTCTTTTCCATATTTAATCGTGTTATATTAATCTGAGTGCTGAGCAAACTAGGCTGCACAAATTGCAATTGTCCAGGATTTCTGCTGCAGTGGTCTTATAATTGCCTTTTTTTTTTTTTCTTCTTCTTTTTTCATTTGTAGTCTAAAAATACACGTACAAAATCACGGCATAATTTTTATTTACAAGCCTGAATGTCCAAGAGAGGCAGGGTGTGAAAGCTTTAGCTGCTGATCTGTTCCATAAAGAGGTTGTTTTTTCCCTATAAGATCCATAATGTTTTAACACTTTCCGTCTGGACGGGATTCACATTTTATTTTTAGATCTTTGTTTTGGTGCTGTAAAAATACACGTCTAATAAGCGCTATTATCAAGTTAACCTCAGATAGTGTTGTTGTTGTGATATAAAGCATTAGGGCAACCTTGCCTTTTTCCATAAGCTTTGTGTCTTCTATGTGGGGCGCAAATTGGTGGGTTTGGTTTTTTTGTTTGTTTGGCGTGTTTGTTTTTTTTTTTCTGTTAGGAGGTTTGCAGTATTTTATGTGCTGCGTGTAGGCTAGACTATTTTAAACACAATCTTGATGTTTTCTCATTGTCTCCTAACTCTGTAGCTGCATAATAAAATAAATAAATTTGAGTGGCTCCCGGATAAAGGAGTGGCGTTTGATCGATCAAATTTGAATTCTTTACTCGTTGCATATGATTTTGTTCACTTGGGGAGTGGACTTGCCCATGTTTCTAATCAATTCCATACGTTATTGTTGTTTCGGGGTGACGGTGGTTTGGTTTTGTGATGGTTTTTTAGTTTGTTCACTTGCTTGTTTTGGCAAAACAGGGATGTCCATTTGGACTGATAGGCAGATCTTAACGCCTCCTTTCATGGCCACGCAGTCCTGCATTTTCTGGTGATGCTAGTGCCAGACTTGCCACTATCCCTGCTTGGGGAAGGGAGTTTTGGAAGATTCTAATAAAGTTGCTTTGTTGTCAGAAGGAGTAGTCACTTGGGATTTATTTTTTTTCAAAGGTAGTTTGAAAATCAAGACGGTGACACTGGCCTTCTTGCAAATGTTCTACTTGTATATGTACGTCAGATTTGTTCGTAGACGCATTTAAGAAATTAAAAACAGTTAAAAAATGTTTATATGGGGATGTTAAGATTCTTGCATGTCTGGAAGTTAGTTTAAGATTTTGTATTTTCTTTTGATTCGTGTTTTTTTTTGTTGCCAATTCTGTGTGTGTGTTTTTATTTTTAGTTAACTGCCTGTGTTCATGCGTCGGCTGCATTGTTATATCCAATGTATTGGCAACACATTTACATCCCAGTGCTTCCTCCACATCTTCTGGACTACTGCTGGTAAGACAGCCAACCTGTTATCCCCACTTGGGAGATTCTTACCTGTCTTGTAACTCTAAGTAATTGATGTAAACACTTATTTATGGGACTAAACATACAGGATCGAGTTTATGAAAGCACTTAAGCCAATGCTTAAATGATGACTTGACTAGAGATATTTCAGCATTGCCCTTGCATGGTGTTTGGATCTGTACTTTGAATTACAGTGCTGATTGCTACCCATGCGGTGCTTGGAATCACGTTTGTAATAACTCTTCCTGCCTTATTGTTAGAGAATGCATTCAATAATTTAAATGTGATTGTGTTACGGCTTTCTTTTACTTGGCATTTATTTTAACTTGAGAGAAATGATACCGATAGAAGCATTCGGAAAAAAAGATCAGTTTTTCTAGAATCAACTGTTAGTAGGCATCAATGTTTCCCTTAGGTCTATACAGTGATTTAGTATTTATATTTTAGACTAACCCAAGTTCGAGATCCCATCCAACGCCTTCCCAAAACGAACTTTACGTCTACTGTCAGTACTTCCAAAATTTCCATTTTAAGAATTCTCTTTCTCCTGACGTTATCGTTCGCGTGACAGACTTAGTGGGTTTTGCAAGTTTTTCAAGTTGAATGCGGAAGAACCACTTTTTGAGTCACTTTTGGTTCTTCAAGGGATGACACAGGCCTGCGTTTCAAGATTTCAGACTAAGAAGAGATGTGCCTTCTTTTATTTGTCGTAGTGCCGGAGATACTGAATGAGAGTTTCCATTGCAGCACCTAAACCAGGAGTATCCATCTCTGCCTTTCACTTTAAGTAGATTCTTTGGACCTGTAGTGGGAGAACAAACCATTTAATGCAATTTTAGAGAACGGGAATTACATATTGTTATATGTAAAAACTGAGTTTGAGTCAGATGCCTACCAACATAAATCTCTGTTTCTGTTATTAATGTTTTTCTTCGCAGAATTAAATTATGCTTGTACGTTTGCCGGGCTTTGTTTTTTTTCTTCTGGAACCTATAAATATTGATGTTCCATTGAACTCCACCCAGGCTATTGAGCTTCTCGTTTTCAAAGAAATTCTCTTTATGTTTCCTTAAGTCTCTTTGATAGTTTTTCCTCAAGTTTACAATATTTGCCCATGGTGTTTCTTTTTTTCTGTGGTAATTCCTATACTTCATATGTATATTATTTATTGTTTTTAAGAAGAAATCAAATATTCTTCTCCCACTCCTCCCTTTACTTTCAACTATAGCGAAGCCTTTCATCTTTAATGATAGTTTTCTTTTGAAGAAACTCTGTCCTAATTGTTTTTTCTCCTGGCTTTGATAAAATGCACCGAGATGGGGGTAGAGCTGGGATACATTTGTTTAGTTTTTCTCTTCCTTGAGCTTACTGCCAGAAGCTTTGTAATTCCTTTGGTATCATCCGTAAATGCTGTTCTCAGAAGGTAGAGCAACACCTTTATTCAAACGGTACATGCACAGAGCATCCTGAATACTAGAAGACTTTTTTTTTATTTCCCTTCCTGAGCACAGGTGAAGTTTCCAGAAATAGACGCTGCACACAGCTTCTTGTGGGGATGGTAATAGTTGAGATTCCAGGGAATTATGGTGTCACACAAGAGTTTTTTTTTCGCTCATTAAAAAGAGGCATGGAGTTTCTTAAACTTGTAAAACTCATTTACGTCCCTTTTTTTCACAATAGTAAACCGGGGGAGAGGGTGCGAAAAAGGTTTTCTTTTCTTAGAAATGTTCAAATGAAAATACAGCGTTCATGAAAGGAAATACACAATTGATTCATTTACCACAGCAACTCTAATTCAGAATTTTTTACTCTGATTTTTGTGCATTTATCTGTCTCTGTCGGATCGTGTCTGTTTTGAATGGTTCTTTTGTGAGACAGGTTGCAATAGTGTAATAAAAACATATATTTGCTTTCTTCATATTTTGGCATATTAACAGTAAATAAATGTTTTCCCCGTAGGCTGGTAAATACATCAAGTTAGGAAGTTGATGAATTTGTAAGGTCAAGGTTCATGCTAGGCCAGACCTAGTGTGCAGTCTAAGAGCATTATATCAATTTAAAATTAATAAATTAATTTTCTAATTTTTATATTTTCATTTTTCCCTATAATTTTTGGTAGAGCAGTTTGTTTTGCGAAACTGCCTTTTCCTTCTAGCTTAGCACAGGGTTTCATACCTAGAAACTACATTGCCATGGCTTCACTTGGACTTCATTGTGACATCTCCCACAGTCCTGGTCTGAAATGGGACAAATAAAGGAAATAGGGGATTATCAGTTTAATTTTGCTCGTTCTGAGGGAGTAAGGCCATTTTTAAGCAAAGATAAAATACATTTAAATCTGCTGCATTAAATATAGGCCCTGATCCTGCGTGTCTTCTTGGCATGTTAATCGTCCAACATATTTTGAGAGAAATATATATATATATTAGACTATTGTCCTGGTTTTAGCTATAGCTAAACCAGTGGCCAGCCCAGCCCTAACTCACAACAAGTATATATTTTCAAAGCATTGGGTTTTTTTCCCTATCCCCACGTAGCTTATCTCGACCTTGAATTCCATTATGAGAACTCCAATGAAAGAACTGGAACAACCATCCAAAATAGGAGAGAGAATACCTTTCCTTTTCAAAACACAGTGGAATATTAGGCAGTGGGAGTAATTTTCTTTGTAGCTCTAGAGGAAGAAAACACAGCAGAGTTGCTAAAAATTTGAAATTTCTAATATTTTTTAAGAATTGATTTCTACGCTAAGCCAAAAGATACTGTTGCACTCAGTAGGTGGCTGGCTTTCAAGAAAGCTTTTGCAAAAAGTAAGTTTGAGGATTGATGTAGTAATTATATTTGAATAATTTTATTATTTTTGTGAAGAAGAAAGCTAATTTAATATGTTTAATTTCTTGGCAAACTTAGTCACTGATAAAAGAATGTATGACAGTTTTGTCTGTGGATTATGAAGCATCTGTTCTACTGATGCTCTGCTAAGAATATAATGCAATTAGAAAATTCAAGTTACAGTTGCACCGTCTTTTGATGAGATTTGGTCTCTTCTGAATTGGGCTGCACGCATGCCTGTTTTCGTGAGAATAGGACAATTATTTTCCAATTAACTTGCACGTTTTACAAACATAGTAATTATTTTAGGCGACGACGCTGCAGATTAATAACATTTTGGTAATAACGTGCATAAGCAAGAGAAAAACTATATAGCAGCTCCCAGTTGTGTCCCAGTAAGCAATTTGATGTACATATTACAAACCTCTGCTGTTGTGGCTCCAGAATCCAGCAGTAATAAAATCCATTCGTTGCTGAAAACAAATCACATTGCCTTTCTATACCTGTGATTTTTTATTTCATGCGTTTTCAAGACATGTTTGTCTAATTAGCTGCGCGCCTTTATCCTGTTAACTTCTCCAGATTGAAATGATGTGGCTGTTGCTTTGTTCTATAGAGAAGAGCCACACGCTACCCTTTTTAATGACAGATTTATTAATGGAGCAAATCATCAGCTGTTTTAAGTCAGTACAGGCCCGGCGAAGCTGCTGGTAGAGCGGGGTCGACGGACAAGAAAACAAGCGTGCATAAAATGCGTACATGAGGTAGCGCTCGTTCTCACTGAATTTTCTCTAGTTCGTGTTACTTCTACTGCTGAGATACTCTGATGTGATGAACCTGAGGGTCTGTTTTGCCACGTATGCAGCAGAAGAATCCTCATTCATTCTGGCAGGGGGATTGGACTTGATGATCTCTCAAGGTCCCTTCCAATCCCTAACATTCTATGATTCTGTGATTCTCATTGGCTTGGTTAATTATGTGGCACTATAAATTGTTCTTAAAATCAGTGTTTCGAAGCTACTTGATTCCTATCTGAACATAAATGTGTGTCTGCTCTGGAAGTGACGCCCATTTAAGATTTTGTATGTTTGGTGATTAGTCCATAAAGGCATAAGGTGGATCAAGTTGTCAGGAGGTACTAAAATTTTTCAGTGTGGGGCTAAGAAGAAGATCTGTGGCGACGCAGGGTCTCCGTTTTCCTTTTTTTGGAAGCACCATTGCCTAGAAACCTTAAGCCGTGACAGTTCTGCATCGATCCTCTCCCGTGGGACGTTGTTAATGAGAGCAGTCGGCTAATCCATAGCCTGTACAGATTTTTCTAAAACGGACTGCAGTCGCAGGCAGGTGAGAATTGCTACTTCTGCTCTCGGGGATGGGACCAAATTGATGAGGCCACGTGAGCGGGACGGAGCGAAGCCTCTCCCCGGGCCTCAGGAAGTTAATCACCAGTCAGTCGGTGCCAGTGGTTCAGATCTGTGATCCACTTATGCGTTAGGAGAAATTACATTATATATATTATTATATATGTTATATTACATAGCTTCAGATATCGGTGTAACTTCATGGACGTCATTTTACAAAGAGTAATCTCGCGATACGCCAAAGTGTGATGATAATCGTTGGATGCTTTTTTTTCCCCTTCGGTGCTCGGTGAGATGTTGCCAGAACCCATTCACTAGAGGAGGAAACAGAAGATTATAGGAAACTGTAATACATTAGGCTGATTAATTCAGTTTCTTGCTTGCGTACGGCAGGAGGTATCACTCCAGAGGTTTTGTGCGGATCCTTGTTTTATTTTGAGAATATAGTTGCTTGTCTCACTCAAATTGGAAATGAGAAGTTTACTCTTCTGAGTTAAATAGGATGTTATACAGCTTCCAAATGCCCGCCAAGGAAGGGATTCAGAAGCACATTCAGAATCAAAACGATCCAGTGTGGCGATGTTAACCAGTACCCTGGTTTCAAAACCATTGTACTTTAGAGACACCGCTTTTGGAACATGCGCTAAGTTAGCTCTGCCACACGCTGTGGCTGGTTGTTGAAACTGGGCATGGCAAGCCTAGGTTACACAACTTCTCGCTCATCCTCCCATGGATAGGAACAGCATCCTTTTCTCTTCACTGCAAAGAAAAAAACTGTAAAAATAAAATTTCCCTTGTCCGGTAGGAATTTCAGTAGCAACTGTGAGCATTTAAAACACGCCTAAGTAGTGAATGTTACCTAGGGACTGTATGTACTAAGATTTTAAGTATTTTTTTTTTCTCCACAAGTATTGTGATAGTTGATACTTAAAACTTGATCTTATCCTTTTGTTTTTCTGCAGTGCACCGATGCCTTACCTTATTGGCGTCCACTTAAGCTTAATAGAGGTGAGTTTACTGTACGCTTCTGCCTCCTGGTAAGCATGAGGGCTGTGTGCCACAAGTGACCATTTCAGTGGAAATGCCTCGGGAAGAATCCTTGTTTTTTTTAGCATGTAGGTTTATGAAATTTAGGCTTCAGCTGCTTTACAAAAAGAATTAAAAAAGAGAGCCTCTCTTTCTGAAATCTTATGTAGACAAGTAAGCTCTGCCTCGTGATTTATTTCTGTGTCTATTTAATAGCTCAACAATAGCTTTTTTTTCCCCTGCCTTTTTTAGTTGTTCAACAATGGATTTTGCAATAATAAGCACAGTAAAAATTTATTTTGGAGTCGCCATCAATCAGTCTTAAAATTTATGTTCCTGTGCCTCTGAAAATCTGAGTCCAACATTCATCCCCATAACATTCATAACCATTAACTTAGAAACGAGTATTTTTTTGCCAAAAAACAAGGGATATCCTTTTCAGATTTGAACATACAAGAAAACAATAGAAGTTACCTGTGTGGTCAGTAATAGCTGGGTCGTAAATAACTTTACCTCTTGCTACAACCATTGGGTGACACCATTAAGCCTAGCGTGTGGTCTGGTTGTCATGCAGAGTAGCTACTTGATTTGGGATCTTAATTTCATTTCTCCTTCTGCTAAAGCAGTTTCGAAGGATCAGTTCACATTTGCTAAGCTGATGAGGTGGGTTCTCCCCCAGTCTGAGCCAGTAGTGCTTTTGTGTTCCTAAACCCGAGCCTCCTATCGTGGGTGTTTTTTGACTCTAGGCACAGCCTTCTGTTCTCGCAGATCAGCTTCACGTGACCCTGCATACATTGATTGTAATATCTCGTCTCGGATCCTTTTCATTATTCCATCAAAAAATAATGGAACAGAAAGGCTTGCTCTGAAAAATAAGTCACTCAATTGCTTCTGGAATCATTTCCTGGTCCACACTATTATGTATTACTGTAGGACCATATAGAAAAGAGTTCTGTCATTTTTTTTCTTTTTCTGAAAGGAGCAAATTGTTTAATTCTTACCTACTAGTCAAGTCCATGGAAGAAAAAGATTGTTTCATCCATTCTTCTATAATACTAGTAGACATCACGTGCCTGAGACTTACATAAACCTGCAAATTACTTAGTTTTCTGTGCTTTTTATCTGATTATATGATTAACGTCCTGTTTGATTTTCACAAATATGAGAGAATGAAACATTGTCGTAATAGGGTATAATTACAATATATGTAAGTGTGCTTTATGTAAATCTTGTTTTTCAAGAATTCATTTCCTGAAGATGCTTGTAGTTTGGAGATCGTTAATATAACCTTACTGTTTGATGAAGAGGAAGTGTTTTTAAAAGCTACTCCGAATTCTACATCTAAAGCTTAAAATGTTGTCGTTACCATTGTTGTCCTTTGTAAAATTTTGTTGTTTGTCACCTAGCACATGATAACGAAAATGTACTTCAGGAGGGTGCCTAGTGTTTTTTATTTTTTTCCCTAAACAGAGAGTAAAAAATAGATCACTGGAGGATGTGGTTTTGCTAAATGTTGACACAAACACTCTAGAAACCCCGTTTAATGACCTCAACAACCTACCTGGTGAAGTGGTGAGTCTTACAGCCATTTCATTCTTTCTTTCTCCTACAGATGCTTGAATTACCAGTAGTTATTTTTGCCTGGCTTTGCTAACTGCTATAAAAGGAATAAGGGGGTGAAAAGCACCAAGCGTAGACCCCCGTATTTGAGCTTTTTGCCTTTTTGACGGTTAAGGAGATGTTGAATGGATCATCACATTCCTTATTGTAGGAGTAGGATCATAATTATGAAGCTGGCCGCGTTCATTAGGCATAGCCGCTTTAAGCGCGAGAGCCTCTTCATCTCATCTTAATCATTATATTACAAAGTAGGCATTTCTGTCTGCCTAGTGGCATGTCTTGCAAAAGAACGAGAGAGTTTTTGAAGGCAAAAAGAAGAAGGGGGCCAATTATCGGCTTCTGCTTCCCTGCCACCTGCCAGCGCTTTCCTTTTAATTAATGATCTGATGACACTGGTCAATATAATAAGAAATGCTTGTACAGTCGGGGTCAGAAGATTCAGGCTTTGATCTTCTTCAACTTTCTGAAACATTTATTTGTTTTCTCTAAATTATTTCAGTTTTATTTTAATCTCTTCTATCCTGCTGAGGGCTGCGTGAATGAAAACCTATACTGTTTGTCATTTGCTTTGGCAGAGCAAAGACTGCTTACTTAGAATTCTATTTGTAAATTAAACTGCAAACCCAGTTTGTCATAAAAGACATCTGATCCTTTTGAAATGACGAAAACTGTCTTTTGTCTGTAAAGGATGATAAATTAAGTGCCAGTTCTTTCTGGACTTTGATCTTGCAGAGGGTGTCCCCCCCCCTTTTTTTTTTTTTCTTATTGCCTATAGGGGAACATACTCTGTATATCATTTTAAATAGTCTCAAAATTCACTTACCTTGTTTTTCCCAGTAGAGCTCTAGAAGAATATAATTGTGAAACTGCTGGTTTGATTATTTAGTTATAGATGCTCAAGCTATCACAAATGGTTGTCAAGACAAAGAATTTTCTATCTAAATGCGAAATCAAAGAGTTACATTTTTCTGAAATTGTAAATCAGAAAACCAAACTGTCTTCAAGTGAGGCACTGTAGTGACATAGTATGTCTTTGGGTTTTGTTGGTAATTTGTATATATTCGGTACAAAAGAAATCAAACCCTTGATGATTGTAGTAATGTCAGTTCCCTTTGGTTTTAGGGATGTTAAAAACTAGACTTTTTATAGATCGTCTGGTCAGTCTTTCTTTTGGCTCGTTATCAACTATAGTTCAGAAATGTAAAAAACTATGTAAAAATATTCTGATGTTCTGTGATTTTTACATCGGTGTGTAGCCCCCCCATACATGTATATACAGTAATTTCCGCTGTACTCTATTGTTGAAGCGTGTAACAAGTAAAAAATGAGTCATTTTCTGGCGTGTCAGTACTTTTAACTGACCTTGCAGTCACTGAATAAGGTTGAGGTATAATGTCGTGAGGATGCGTGCCTCTTGTCAAACAATAGCTAGATGCAGAATTGAGAATTAAGCATCATCTGGAGTTGTAGCTGGGTCCTTCGAACAGTAAAAACAGGTATCTGTGCAATGAGAGAAACTTGTGTTTTACAGATGCATGTCGAAATGATCTCTAAATGAGCAGGCTAGCATGCAGAAGACAGGGATGCAGATCTTCATACTTGCAGAAAGTGTGTTCTCCCCCAGGATATATGCATGCTGCTATTATTAATGTTAATGAGTGTGATCCAACTGCACAGACTCCACAGTGGACTTATTTTATTCCCTATGTATTATAGAACAAAACAGAACTGCGGTTTCTGCAAAATACGCTTGCAGAATTTGAAGATTTTTATAGTGAAGCTTTTAATTTGAATGTTCCCATCTCTACTTCAATCTGTAAAGCACTTTAATTGAAACTATTTAGTGGAGAACACATACAATTATAGTTGGAAAACCTGGAAACAAAAGGCACAGACAAGCGTCTGTGTTTGGCTCATAAAATGACCAAATGCTTCTCCTGCTTTTTGCATTCCCGAGGGGCAGTGCAACTACTAATGTCTTGCTTAAGATGTGTAAGACATGGGAGTGTAAACTCCAAGTGGTAAGTTAGCCTTAAAACATTAAAGCAAATGTCAAAGATACTTAAATCTGTGAAGCGCCTTAACTTACATAAATAAATCTCATAAGCGTACGTACAAAGGTAGTAAAACTTCTGTTGAAAAAATATAACCAGTAGCTCTGAAGGGTGCTAAAATAGAATGGAGAACTGAAAATATTAAAGAAGCTCTAGTCTTACCATCCCTTTGAAAAACTGATTCCAGGCTGTTTAACAGCCTAACAAAGAAATGCAGTATTTTCAAAGAGTTTCCCAAAACTGTTTCTTGTGTCCGAAGGAAATTGCGTAGTTATTTCCTTGATCAATAAGCACGAGGATGTCCCCACAGCATAGACGTTTAATAGTTTACCCATGTATAAGCAATATGGCTATTAAAACGTTCTGATTGTGATTTTTTTTTCATGATTAATTTAAGACAGAAGAAGCATTATCATAGGGCGTTGTCTAATAAACTGTATGATAAATTAACTGAGATTTAAAGGCATTTTTAAATCATTCCCTTCAGCGTTTAAATTATAGTTACAGGCTAGATGACTTTCTGTGCACGTGAACTTTATTATTGTGTCAGACTGACCAGTGGTCTTGACTGCGCAAAGGTCAGTGGTCACAGTTGTCCTGAATTACCAGCCCTTTTTTCATGTGGACCCTCTGCTGCGTTGCATGCTGTAATCTTCTTAATGGCTTCGTTCCAATATTCACACATAATATTTTAGATTTATTGACTGTTAGAAATACTACCATGCCAGTAGCAGTTCCGCTACTCCTAAGGTATTTAAAATTGGAAAAATAAATCAGTGCAAGACTTTCAGGAATCCTTTGTTTTCTTGGAGCGGGGAAAAAGACCCTTCTCTTTCCTGTCTTCTGACAGGAACACTTGTTTTTGAATTTCATCATTTCACTGTGAATTTGTCTATTATTTTTTTTAATTAAAGAAGAGACAAAAAAACGAATGGCTGCTTCTGTGGGAGTAAATTTCCTAATACAATAATACCTAGATCATGACTTTAATAATGTTAAGATGTTAGAGGAAAAACATTTGTCATGTATATAAATTAGCGGAGACTATAGACAAGAATTTATAAACTTTGGGCCCAATCTCACAATACCTTCTTGCAGTGGACTCTGACTAATAAATACTTTGCTCAAATTTGGAACGCTTTGGAAAAGAAAGCTGGGAAAACTGAGGGCATCATTTTTAGCAGCCAAGCCTTACTGACTCCATAGACCACGCAGAATTTTCAGAAATAGAATCTTCAGAAAACAATATCCTTTATAGGTTTTCAGCATGTTCTGTGGTTATTAAATACCGCTGACCGTAAAACCTACAGAGCTGTTGGGAAATGCGTAGCCCTTGTAGCGTGTGGTGCCTACGCACTGCGATGCGATGCAGGATCTAACTGGCTTTTTAGAGTTTTAGTCCTGAGGTTCCTGACATTGCAGGATTGCAACAACGTAAGTTGGGCATATGAGCGTTACTGATGGAAAAGTAGCATTTGAGAGGCAGGCTGTAACTCACATAGGAAAAAAAAAGTTACTTTATAAAACAATTACAGGGAGTGCAAATTATTTCTGAAAATACAGTGATTAATAGTATTATAAGGAAGTTATGATCCATGTGTAACAGTGCAACTGAAAACCTTTTTCGTAAAATTAAATATCATTGTTTGCTATGTTTTTCCATCAGAAAATATCCCAAAACATTACTCATATTTTTGAGAAACTCGGAGTGGTCAGCAGTGTTTCCAGTGTCATGAGGCAACTGCTTGTTTTGAGTGAGTTCATGGAGTTGAGATTCTGTTGAACCTCCATAGTTTCAGAGGCTAGAACACGAGCTTGGAAAGTACGACTAGTTTTGAAAACATTTACATTTAAGTACTTGTTTTTGTCTAAACTAATATTTGTGATTCAATGTGGGAGGGCTGTGCTGCCTCCATTCTCTGTGCTTGTAGATGGTATCAAATAGGTAGAAGCCCTTTCATTCGCAATATTGGCGTAAACCATATCAGATCCCATTTGGTCGGAAGGTTTTTGCTCTGTTTCTCCTCTCTGCCACGTCCTCTTTCTTTCTCACTGTTGAGAAGAGATTTGCTTTAATAATGCCGTGCTTTGATGGGGGACACCAAAACATAGTTAAAAGCGTGCCTGTCACTGATACCAGAGAAATACCCAGATTGGTTCTTTTTTTCCGAGATTTCGTAGTCATTGGAAACCCCAGTGCACGATACTACGTTTCTCAAGCAACAAATGGTTTTGAATACTTCTATATGTACTTAAATTTGTGTGTGTGCATAATTTCTGCACCAGCAAGGGCTTTGATTAGTAGTTACATGATTTTACTAATTTTTTTTTTAACTTTATGTGCGGTTCCATTCTTCTACTCACGTGCCTACTGCAGAGATATTAGTCGTGTTTTCTCTCCCGATTGTAGAGTTGTGTTTTGGGAATCTTTGGGAGGGTATAGGGGGACTATTTTGAAAAATGGCACTTTTCGTTTTAATGACCAACACCACGTGTTTCTGCATTTTAGATACGCTTAATTACATAAGAAAGCAAAGTCACACATCAATCTCAAGACTTTCCTCAATCTCTGAAAAACTGTTGTATCTGTCTAAACCTTTCTGAAGCTCCAGTTGCTCTTCGTTGGTAGCAGGGCAATGAAATCACCTTCCTATGAGAAGCTGTTGCTAGAAAAAGACAAAAACAGTTTGCTTCTACTGTAAATTAATAATACCTTTTCTGAAACGGATCACTAGTGTCTCCCAGAAGAAAATTTTAACAGCATTCTAACCCCTCCGGTTTGTTTATTTGCAGTTCTTTATTTTTAAACTTCGAAAAATGATATTTTTGCTGAAGGCATGCAAAGAAGGGGAGAAAAAAAAGTTGGCGTTTGCAATCATAGATAGATGGATTAAAGCATATGTAAGGAAAAGATGATCAAGATGCTGGTTGGTTTTTTTTTTTTTTGACTTGGTGCCAGAACTGTGTATTTTCTTTGAGATTTTAAGAGCCATTAATGGTGTCACTCATGCTTCCTCGGTTTTAGGTTCATAGATCTAAGCAGTCGCAGTCCTGCTGTCTCTTCTCTAGACCTACTGTATTGACCGTACTAGCTATTTTATTGCTATCCTTTTTTTCACTGAGCTGTGGAACTGGGAGAATTTGCCGGCAACTGACCCGACCGCTCAGCTTGGCTTTGCCCAGCCCGCAGCGGTGGGATAAGCCCCGAGAACGCGCCGTCCCTCGACGTGCACGTTTGCTGACCTCAGCTTGAAGGAAACCCGGGCAGGTCTTGGCTGCGCTCCAGCCAGGATTCCAGCGGTGCCGACTGGGAAATCAGGGTTGTGGCCCACATTACCTCTTCAGAGCGCTGGGCTCCTGGTGCTTCTGCAGAATAATCTGACGGAGCTCTTCCTGCCTTTTAGCGCTGCCTCCCGAGAGGAGCAGAAGTTGGAGGAACTTTCTCTGAGCCTCAGCGTAGCCTCTCCCTCCGCAGTGCGTCAGAATTACACGTTTTGGTGCCGGAGAGCCCGCCTCTAAACTACCCGCCTGATGGGATGTCCTTAATATTGTTGAATTAATAATATACCGAAACTGCAGCAAAGCAGGAGATTTGTTACTTTGCGTGGCTCTTTTTAACACATTTTTGCCTAAAGCATCCTGTTCATCGATTTACGTTAGTGTGCGTAGGGCCTGCCGGAACTGAGAAAATCAGAAAATGCCTTTTCCTTCACTTTGTCCTATAATTCCACTGCTCTACATCATCTCTACCCTCTTTCTTCTCTTGCCCTGTCGTATTTTCTGCTACAACATCCCCAAACTCACAGTATATAATTAAGAAGAGAATTACGTTTTTCTTCCCTTATATTTAAAAGTTTTGTCCCTCACGACAGGTGGAACATTTTAAGGTTGACAGTTCTCTTGTTTTTGCCCTCGTGCTACTGCCTTTGTTTGGTGACACTGAGCCAACAATGATGGGCACATATGCCTTATACAAAGGATACATACATTTATCTCCCCTGGAATTAAATAAACCATATTTTTAATAACTTTAAAATAGTGATACAGTACAGAACACACACACAAAAAAAAGGCCAAAACAAAAACCAACCAACCAACCAAAAAAACCCAGACATGCATTTACTTTTTCAACCTTGAGCTGCCCAACTATTTTTTTTGTACTTAAGACTTTTTTTTTTTTCTTTTGAGGTGTAGAGGAAGAAACATAAATGAACCTTGCTGTATGGTTTCCATGGGCTAAACGAATCAGGCTCTAAACTTTTATCTAGATCTATGGAGCCTGGATATAAATTGAAAAGATCACAGCTATGGGGAAAAGACCTATACTGTAAAGGCCTTTCTGCATAGATTATGAACATGATAACTCGATAGGTTTTTTTTCTCAAAACTATAGTTATAATTGGACCCAATGGGGGTCTCTCTCTTTGATCAGATCACAGTAACTGTGACTTTACACTGGAAAATGTCACTACTGTGAAGGTTTATCACCTGTAGAGCTGGTCTTTTCTCTGATGCCATGTTCAGTTCTCATTAGCATTATTCAAAGTTTAGTTGTTAATTAGGTTGACACTTCAATTACAATCATCGTCTACAAGAGCAGCCAGGACTGCTTGCATAAAGAAACAAAAAGATAATCATTCTTGCATATATTTCTGAAAGCATGAAAGCTGGTTTGGTGCTAGTTTGTGTTTGTAATGTTCTGTTTAAAGAGTAACTCTCGACGTTTTGTTGTATACTATTTAGCAATGTAAATAAAGCTTTATTGGGTATATTGCAATACAAAAGGATGTAGAAACTTGCATTCGATGTAACTGGAGTTGACTTCTCCAGATGTTCTTCATGATGAAAATTGCGAGAGTTTAGGCTGTAACTGGGTGTAATTCTACGTATCTTGAAAGAACACTGTTATAATTCCAGTAATATATGATTTTTCTCCAAACTATCTCCAAGTAAAGTCATCTGAATTAAAATTTCTTTGTTTTCCTAATTCTATATAATCAGCAATTGCCATTTACCAAGTGGAAAAAAACCAGACCTTTTTTAGTCAAGCACTAAATTAAAAATGTTTGTAATTTTTTTTTTTTTTCAAACTACAGATACCTCCTAAATGTTTTTCTTGTTTTTTCCTTTTCACACGTTTTGCCCTCTAGGACAATTCTAAAGGCAGCATGGCACTGAATTTAGATACACTTTTCTCAACTCTTTGATAGTTGTAGCAGCTACACTCATGGTGCATGAAAAATCATGTAAGATAGCAATTTGACTTTAAAAAAAAAATGAAAATCCCTAAAATGGAATAGTAAGAGACCACTGAGAGTTCTTAAAAATAAGTCTTCATAGCATAAATAAAAAATATTCAGCTGTCTGCCTTCAAAACAAGTAGGTACACGTTACCATTGAGGAAGAAAAACTGCAGAGAAGTGACTCACAGGCATTTTACTGTAAAATAATTAAGCTTATTTATGTCAAGAGGCCTTGGGGAAAAAAAAAAAGAGAACATAAACCAATTTGCATTAGCACTCTACCATCATCCCCTGCTTTCATTTCAATTAACAGACCAGCGGGTGCTCTTTGCGGTTAAAAAGATAAGCTATCAAGGAGGAGGATGAGTTTTTGACTGACCTGTAGACACCATGGTTTGCCTGCTGATTGGGTTCGTACCTCGCTATACCAATTTCTGAGGTGTTAATATAACTGTTCCACTCTGTCCTGCAGGTCTCGGCCTTGAAAAATAAACTGAAAAAGCAGTCTACGGCCACGGGGGATGGAGTAGCCAGGGCTTTCCTTCGGGCCCAGGCAGCACTGTTTGGATCCTACAGAGATGCACTAAGATACAAACCAGTAAGGCGGCTTCTTCTTTTTTTTTTTCTTAATTCGTAAGAGGATGGTCTCGTTCTATGCAAGAGAAATATGAAATGTTTTATCCCAGTCTGAAACATTCAAAGAAAGTGCTTTAAATGTGACTCGGTGCTAAGGATGCGTTGGCAGTCTGGAGGACACTACCACCTCCTGACGGTGAGTTGTACTGAACAATGAATGCTCCTCTGAAGTCAGCTCTTTTCTTCTTCGTATTGCTTTTATAATTTATTTAGCATGAAATCACACAGTATTAATGAAGCTACTTACATGCAGCTCACCTGGTTTAATAAGATGAAGAACTGAAGGGACTCCGTCATTTTTCACTCTACCGCTCGCTGTGTTTGCAGCCAGAAGCTTTTTGTTTTCCAAGCAGAAACCAGATATGAGTCAAACCTACATCTCTTCTAATATACACTTATCTTGATTCTGCTGAGAAGTTAGGAGAAATAAAAACCGTGTCAGCCCTTCAGAACTTCAGAATATTTTTTTCCTGATGTTTTGCCAGTACTCAGCAGATTAATGTGTTACGGGCTTCCGTCTTTTCTGGTTTGTGGCACGTATTGAGCCTGTCCGAGATGAAATCATCTGTTGGAAACAACGTACGAGATAAATTTAATCTTTCAGTCCAGATTCTTTTCCGATGATATTTGCAAACTACTGATAGTTCCATTTGATAAAATGCAGGGAGATGGTATTGGCTGAACCAGGTTTCAAGGATATGGTGTTTGGTCGTCTCGTGGATTCAGATAAGAGAAAATCCTCCTTGCTTGAGGTGTCAAGTTTGTAAAAGCAGTGGGTGTGTGGGTGGGTGTTTGGAGGCAAGGAGGGCAGCGTGTTCTGTCGTTGGCTAAGGAACTATATGGTATTCCTTGATGGAAATGGAAAGGGCAGTTAGTAGTTCCAAATGAGGCCTTTTCCTGGAGGAAATACTAAAATACAGTATGACATGGTCTTCCTTCTACCCAAGCGATTCTATTAAGGGTAGTCTTGTTTTCTGCGGTGAGCATTTTGCACACAAAGCTGGCTGTGCCACTGCTGGCCATCGTTATTGAGATGAAAAGCAACCCATGCAGAAACGAAGTAATGCTGAAGGGTTTAGTTCAAATGTTTGTGTTTAGCAGTCGTTATAGTTTTCTTACGATATGGAAAGCCAATTTGCGTACTGTAGTGAAGTGTCTGTGCCCGTTTTTAAAATCACTGGAGTTCTACATGGTAATAATTCCACTAAAACAAATAATGTTAACAAAACAGATAGTTGTCATTTGTTCCATGATGTTTGTTCCATGTTTGTTCCCCCTGTTCTCAGCACTGGTGAGGCCACACCTTGAGTATCGTGTTCAGTTTTGGGCACCTCGGTGTAAGAGGGATATCGAGGTGTTGGAGCGAGTGCAGAAGAGGGCGACAAAACTGGTGAAGGGCCTGGAGAATAGACCTTACGAGGAGCGATTGAGGGAGCTGGGACTGTTCAGTTTGAGGAAGAGGAGGCTGAGGGGGGACCTCATCATGCTCTACAGTTACTTGAAAGGACATTGTAGAGAGGTTGGTGCTGGTCTCTTCTCACAGGTCATTAGGGACACAACCAGGGGGAATGGGTTCAAGTTGCAACAGGGCAAGTTTAGGCTGGACATTAGGAAGAAATTCTTCACGGAAAGAGTGGTCAGATATGGGAACAGACTGCCCAGGGAGGGGTTGAGTCGCTATCCCTGGATGTGTTTAAGTGTCGCTTAGATGTGGTGTTGGGTGAGATGGTTTAGGGGTGAACTTGTAGTGTAGAGTTAATGGTTGGACTTGATGATCCCAAGGGTCTTTTCCAACCTGAACTGTTTGACGATTCTATGATTACCTGCCGTTGCTTTGAGAGGGGTTATCTGTTTTGTCCCTAAGTCTAAGGGTGAGAACACTGCTCCTTGTCAACTTCTGGCAACAAGCAGTGAGAGCTGTTAAATCAAAAAAATGTCTTAATCTACATTCGATACGTGCAAAGGGAATGCCATCAGTCTGGCTGGTGTCCTTGCCTCTGTTCCGACCTGAAATAGGCTCCAGTCCATCCTAGGTTTTGGGAAGTTTGCTGAACTGAACGTGCAAGTTCTTTAGCATTCTGGTTAGCATCTCTCTTGGAATGAGCTCTCTTTTTAAGTGATGCACCGTGCATCACTTAAATGTCTTGACCAAACGTCTAGCAATTATTGGGGAAAAAAAAAAAAAAAAAGGTTTGTGAAAGGGAAAGTGGGAAGCTTCGGGGGTCTTGAAAAGAGTTCATGGGACTCCAAAAGACCATATGGAAAATTTGACTACTCTAATACAGACTGGAAATATGACATGGAATAGATAAAGGTGATAGTTTGGGGGTTTTTTTTATATGTAATAAATGATAATAAAGAACTTAACCCAGTAGAAGTTTCCAAGAAAACTGGAAGTATTTGGTTTTTTTTTTCCCTCTGATCTAATCACCATACTGAATTAAAGAAATTGGTCCAGTTGTTACAACTGCCAAAAGAATTTTTGTAATATACTGCACTTTACGTTAGCAAATATTGCATAATAGGAGTGGATCTGTAGAGCAAAACACTCCAGGTGATGCTAAGAACCTGACGTCCACATGATGTGCATTTCTAGCTTTATTGTGGTTCTTGCTTTGGTCTGGTGTTGAATACTGAATAGCCCTGGCTACCTGGAGCTCATTTTCAGATTTAGTTTAATCCAGGAGGAATCCAGTTCGTCCATGGTAGGTTGGGGGTGATTGAGCAAATTGCTTCGCTCTCATTTGATAAATGACCGGGAAGAATAATCCACAGCAAAATACGACCAGCATCACGCAGGTGATTTTTAGACATCCTTCCTTGTATCAGACAAGAGCCACGCCTGCCAAACCTTTTAAAAGCTCCCTTATGGCCAGGGAAAATGGGCCTTACGCATGTACTTGTGCAAACCTTGCAGGTGAAGACAGAGACTAGCGACTTTTTTCCATTAGTGTCAGTCACTATATGAAATAAAAAAACTCTTAAATGGGCAATATTACCAATCTACGTTGAGAGAGAGAAGAGTATATAAGAGAATGAGGAAGGAGCAGAAGAGACAGTTGGATGTTGCATTGGGGGACGTAGCTTAGTGGGTTGACAGGGCTAGGACAAAGGCTGGACTCGATGATCTTCAAGGTCTCTTCCAGCTGAAACTATTCTGAGATTCTATAATGCTGATTATAAAAGTATTCACAATGATAGAGGTTAATTTTAATATCAGCGGGAAAATAAGCAAAGCAGAAATGGTTTTGCTCCTAAGCAACAAACCTAAGGAGAAAATACAGGCGTGATTTTTAATTTTTTAAAAATGGTTATTTATGATGGCAAGACAAATACATTTCAAGTGTATTTCAAATAAACAACTCCTCTTTATGACTTAAAAGGTTATGAAATATAAGCAAAAATAACTTTCTGCCTTCGAAAAATGGGCTTTTTTACAAGGATTGGCTCACTAAAGGTGAAGTCCTTGAAAAAAATCACCTCTTTTGGGGGAGAAAGTCCTCAAAGCTCTTGATGTTAAAATGAAATATACCCAGGATAGCTTTGTTTTAAGATATGATGGCTGTAACATCACTCATAAGAAGTTAAGAAACGAAGAGCAAAGGCTAATGGCTTGCTCTGGAATGCTCAGCAGGAGGAGTTCATGGTCTCATCAGCGTGCCAGGAGTGCCAAGATAACGTCCAGCTTGAAGATAGCACAACCTGTCAGACCTCACTTTGAGCGCAAACTGAAGGCTTTGGGCCAACCTCGACAGTATTTTTAAGTAGTGACTTTGGCTCTCCAGCAGATGCAGGTGCTGTATTCAATATGCGATGAATTAAAATAATGTTATATTGGGGGGAAAGAAAGATATTTTAGGATTCAGAATGCACCTGCATTACTTGAGAATGCGTGAGTATTGATTGCTTAAGTTGCAGAATGAAGCCTTTTGGGGACAGGTATCTTGAAATGGACTTTGACTTGGTTACCTTTCCCCCAAGGGTTAGGCATTAAAAGTGCACAGGAGAGTACAGAAACAGAATAAAGAACTGCCAGAACATAGTTTGTATTTAAATCCAGAACCACCCTGTGTAGTGTCTGTTACGACTATTTAGTGTCACCTCCATAAGAGTTCTACTTTACATGTTGCAACCTTGGTGCTTAATCTGACGTAAGGTTGACAGTAGTCCTTTACTGAACATAGGTGTGGGATTAATAGGACTTGGTGTAGAGTTTGTGAGTAAAAGAAATATGAGCACATCTGAATCTTTTTTGAACTAGATTGCAGGAAATTTGCAAATTTTGCAGAAATTAGTTTGTAATTTTAAATGGCACCTTCCTGAGTAGAATCATAGGTCATGAGGTCATAATTATCCCCTGGCCTTTCCTGGACCTTCAAAGTGTCACGACACCAGATGAAATCTCAACTTTGTACTTCCTTGATTTTTAAACAGAGGAATTTTAATGTCAAAACCAAAACGGTGCTTGTGTTTTGTTTCGTTTTAGAAATAAATGATACAAAACTGAAGCAGCTATGGCCATACCTACCTACCTTATACTCTTCGTATAATAAGTGAGAGCTACCGTATGAAATGGTGTTATAGCAATAGTACAAATAGTATGAGTCGTGTCATCCTAGAGCAATACGAATGTTTTCTGAAATAAGGAATGAAAATGTTTGTACTTCTTGTTCAAGTTAAATATCACTAGATTTAGAAGGCACAAACATAAATAGCTTGCTTAAAATGTAAATGTAGCTTGGAGTAAGAGACTCCTGCCGTGTGTGGCAAGGTATGAAAGGGGAAGAAAATTCTGTAGCGACTGTTGTTAAAAGGACAGATATCTTGTTTGGGCATAGGTTGTTTGGTGTGAGTATTAGCTGTCTACTTTTCAGTGTAGAGTCCCCACTGGGTTTCGATCGAACTTGTTTTGAAAGTACATTGTAGATCAATACGACAAGGGGCCATTTGATGGTCTGGTAGTTAAATATCAGAGGAGCATTCCCTCCAAAATTCGGTTTCTAAAGGTACCCAGTTGTATTTGCAGAATGTTGTAAGCTTTCTGTATGAAAAATTCTAGAGCTGTTTTTATCGATTCAATAACTTATTTTTTAAATAGCACTTCAAAACACTTTGTGTTTGTGGTAATAATCTTGACAATTTGTAACAGTTTTATTCAGGACACGATATTGTTGTTCAGAGCCTTGAACAAATGAAAGAGCTGGGAGTTAATTGTATTATTTAATGCAATTAAATTAAGTTACAGCAAGTACCTGAGAAAACTTCAGTGTGGAATTTCTCCAGGTTTCAACAGATTTTCGCATTTTCATGTGCTCAACAAGTGGGAGCTTTAAACCTACTCGAATTTTTAAAGCCTTTCACCAGTAGATTCAAATAACAAAGACGGCTTTTGGATGTGAACTCTTCGTCGATCTGAATGTGTTTTCAGCTAAGGAATAGCTTTGGTTCTTCTGTCTCTGAACTGTGCTGATAAGGGAGCAGATGCACCAATGCATGAGTGCTTACTAAGTATCTGAAGCATCCAGTGATTAAAGGGAAATATTTGTGAAAATATTACAGCCATGCACTCAAAATAGGTGTTGAACTACCGTTTCCTGGCGTTCTGTTACAGGAGAAATGCCATCAAGTCAAACATCTTGACTGCTCTCTCCCCAGGCTGATGAGAAGGGGAGAGTGAGCATGCCTCTTGTCTCCTCTGCTCAGAGATGACCTCTCCTTGTTCTCTTTCATATCTCCCAAGACAGCTGGGAAAGTGGTAGTGAAAGCATAGCTTGGTTTTTATTTTTCCAAATAGTGTATTTTGAAAATACTGTTTTCCCACCTTGGTCCCAAATGTAACGTGTCACAGTATGTCTTGAGCCATCATCTAGTCAGTGCTTCATTCCGAGAAAGCCTCTGTATTTCCAGAAATAATGTCTTTGTGTAACAACTACAACCATATATATATACACACACATATGTATATGTATATGTATATATGGAAGGAGTTATAATTTGCTGTGTTGAATTTTTTTGGAAGACAGAACTGAGAAGCGAGTCTGCCCTCGGGAACACTACGCCTTGTACCACCATGTCTCACTGGAGACTGTTCCATTTGTTTTGATGCACTTTGAATTTGCTAAGTAGCTTGGGGTCATCTTTTGAAGACAAGAGTCTTTAGAAGCTCACGAGTAGCTAATGCAAAGTGGGTCAGGAAGGCAGTGCTACTTAAAGTACCACAAACATTTCCAACTGTTTGGCAGATCCAGCACAACGGAACACTGGAACGGGCTGCCCGGGGAGCCTGTGGAGTCTCCTTCTCTGGAGACATTCAAGACCTGCCTGGACACGTTCCTGTGTAGCATAGTCTAAGCATTCCTGCTCTGGCAGGGGGATTGGACTTGATGATCTTTCGAGGTCCCTTCCAGTCCCTAACATTCTGTGATTCTGTGCTGCGTGTGCACGGTGTTCACCAGCTCTCTCGGGGTGGACGGAGTGGCTTGGGTGCCTCTCCCGGAGATGCTGCTACATGTTGTGCTGACGTGGGTTTGCACATCACGGCATTCCAGCTACCCTGTGAAAAGGGAAGGATTACGTTGAGTAAATGTATAGCTTCTAGCTCTTCCAGTGAGATTTTTCTGAAATTGAAGGTTCCCTAAAGTAAGGATGTAAAACTTAACAAGTTAAGTGTGAACTTAAGCGCTTTGTTGAGTAGGATTGGATGTCTTTAAAGAGAGACTTAAAAAGAGGGGAACTTTGGATAGTAGAAGATTTTAAAATGACGTCACAGCAGCATTTCCTCCGATTGTCCTTGAACTGTTTAAAAACTGTGTAAAGAGCAGGTGAAAATGATTTAGAGCTCCTCCACCAAACTCCCCTAGGTGACACGCGGAAAACGCTCGGTGATACTCTGGAAGCACATAATTGCACAGTCAGCTGGAATGGTAGGAAAATGCATGAAGTGGCATGTGTGGTTAGGTCACGGGCATGACTAAATTTGTCTTTGAAGTAGCTAATAGTTGGAGCTCATAGGAAGATCAGCTGTCTCTCATCCTTTTTCTTTTGGATGGCTGAGGTGTCCTTTATTGTATCGTGGGAGTGCACCATGCGTATAACTTTTGGGTAGTAAAACGTTCCGCGGTAGATTTAGGTGCGGCAATTTGTTGGATTCCGAATTTTCTGTCTTTGACACCTTTGGTAATTGTTTCTAACCTGGTAATTATTGTGGGTTTGTAAACTTGCATGAGAGGCCTTTTGCCTTTGATGATAATCACTACACAGCGTTTGTAAGGTACCTCTTATTTATCCAGTTGTGCTGAACAGCTTCAAATATTTATCACCAAGTATTGACTAGAATAACAGGATTGTTGAGAATGCTCATCGGAAATATCCATGTGGCCTGTGCACGCTGAAGGTGGCAAATTTAAAATGAAATTGGGGAATAAGTCAATTGGATTATTTATAAATAATCTGATCATCTTTTATTTGTAAATGAGTGCTAGTTTTAGCAATAATTTTTTGATCAAACACTGCGTTTTCACTGAAGACTTGTTTTCTTTCATCATCACTTAAAAGTGTTTTGATGCAAGGTTTTTGGTAACTATAGGTTATATGGTTTTTCCATGTTGGGGAAACGCATTCTCTTGTATTCCATGTGAATCTCATCTCTTCAGACTTTCTTCATAACAATGTTCCAAAAAATTTGTAGCTTTTCTTTTGTGAAAAAATAAAATAGATGCGTGTTCCAATAATTTCCTGTTAAATCAGCACTATGTTGATTAGTCTTCTAATGTTTTGGTATGATAAATATAAAAATTTGGTTGCAGATACATGGGTTTGAACTGAATTAGAGTTTTGGTTTACTAGTACTGCTGATTTAGCATGTCAGGGAATCAGAGTAATCCTGAACAATAATGCTTATTAAATTAGTTGAAGCAGCATCCCTGCTCTTCCTCAAAATTTGAACTAATTCCTTGACGTTTTTAATGAAGAGTCCTATACAGGTATAATGAAACGAATGCAAACCACTTGACTTTTTCCTTTCAGTGTGTGTTTTGTAGACTGTAATAAGCCAGAGGTTCAATTGCAACATGTATTTTGAGGAGCATTTAAATGTTATGTGACGATTTGAGTTGTTTTTGTCTACATCCGTTTACTTGGATGGATGTTTGTGAAGATTGCTTGAAAGGAAGTAATTTTATGTATTGACTGTTCATAAATAAATCAATTTGTAGTGGATAATTTTAAATAAATCAGCTTGTCTGTGTGCTCTAGTTATAACTTTTTCTGTTTAAATTTTTTAGGGGGAACCTGTAACTTTCTGTGAGAATAGTTTTGTGAAGCATCGTTCCAGTACTACTAAGCAGTTCCTGGAAACTGCTGTTAATCTTCAGCTGTTCAAGCAGGTATGAGAGGGTAAATGACCCATGCCATTACTCTTAAAACATATCCACGTTTAAATGCATCTTCCCTTCTGTCAGCTTATGAAACTCTGAGATAATATATAAGTACTTTTGTGTACAGACAGCCATCCCGGTTTTGTTGTATTTTTAAATCTTCAGTTTTACTTAAAAAGAGTGGTGGGGGGGGAGGAACTCAAGAAAAAAAAGAGCCCCGGGGTGCAGAGCCAGTGCAGCATCTCTTCAGAGCCAGCCAGCGACTCATCTGAACAAGAAAAATCATGGATCTCTCAGCTTGATGGTTGAACTTCATTTTCAGCTCTCTTGGCTCATGACCAAAGAGCTTCAGCAACATAGTGCTTACTTAAATTGGACTTCGCTGGCATTTTATTTAAAAACCAGATTCATGCTGTAATTGCAGACCAATTGCTAGGCTTTTTGAAGTGTGCACACAGAGAATGTTACAAACCCGAGCCGTAGGAAAGGCGCGAAGTATATTCTAGCTGATCCGTTAATGCAGGTTTGGAACTCGGAGAGGACTAGTTGTGGAACGGCTGGCATAGCTCAGCGATAGTTTCATTACAGTCTCTGAAATTATTTTCTTCTTGGATTCCGTTCTGTAACTTTTCTCTCCCTTTTCATCACATGACCTCCAAAGGGTGTTAAGAAAATTACTGGATTTTTAGGAAAATGTAAGTGAAATCACAAGGCTCATCAAAGTGTATATTTGCCTGCAAATATCTGGAATGATTGAGGCATGGGAGTTCACGTTTAAATAATCTGGTGGACTTCTTTGAAGATATATTACCGTGATAGATAAGGGAAATTCATTATATGTAGAGTCTTCTAATTTTCGAAAAACCTTTGGTGTTAATCAGAGGCTGGTGTCTAAAGTAAAGATTTATGCAAGGATGATAGTTTCTGGCAGTCCTGTGAAGATGTCTTGCTCCTGTTTGGGTAGAAATTAAGGAAATACTAATCGTAGAATTGGTCTCCTTTAATTTGGCCGTGTGTTATTTCATACCAACCCAAAAGGTAGATGAGACATAAAATAATAAGAAATTTGAAACCTTCTGGATTGTCCAGCCACGTGACTGAAATGGAAAGAATTAACAGAGGTTTGTTTACGTTTAGCCTATATCAGTGTGGTAAAATGGCATAAAACTTTCTTAATAGAAAGCTGCCTGCGAGCAAAGCTTCCAAATTGTTTTGACACTACTACTACTAGAGCAGGTTCTTCAACTGTAGGAGAAAACATTAAACTCCTCTGGAATGACTGGGCTTGTCGGTGTGGCTCTGTATTTACCCGTTACATTTTAATATGGGTTCAGTTTAACACAATCTGTTTACAGTTTGTTTATAGCTTGTTTTGATTTTATTTCGACTCAAGGAAATAACATATTACAGAGGATTAGGAAATAGTAACAACTTTGGTTATGGTTTAATAGTGGTAGTAAGTTGTTTTCATTCCCCTAGTTTCTGTTGCGAAGGTTACTCCTACTTTTTCAGCTAATCCTCAGCCCAGCTGCATCTTCTCCGGTTTTTCCCACTGATAAATGAATTGTTTTCCAAGTTGTTTGTGTTCAAAAAGACTAAACTGTATTTTATTCTGTTCTGGAAGGTCTTTTAAGCAGAAAATAATTATTAGAAGCAGCCTTAAACCCAGACCAAGCAGAAAATAGGTACTTTAAGTACATCTCTTTTGCCTTAATTGACAAGTAAGCTCTTATTTGTGCCATTTCACAAAAGTCTTCTTCTGTCCTATTTTCTTGGTAGGTTTTTAATCTTATCTCCTCTTTCCTATATTAAAACATGTTAATTCCTCTAATTTGTAATGTCCGTTTCTGTGTCTCGTTTTCATTAACACTGGTATTTTTGTTCCCTCATTCAGCATCATAATCTTTACTGGATATTGAGAGAGGATAGTTCTGTCGGGGACCACGCCTAGAATATCTTTTAGCCTCAAATCGTTCTCTTAAAAATTTTATGTCAGGTTGATGGCTTCACATTTTTGGAAGTTGAAAGGACTGTTTATATTGGTCTGAAGCAGAACGCACCAAACTGTTTGTGCAAAATGTGCATTTTCCAGGAAGTCTTAGAAGTAATTTATGATAGATACCCTGATATGGACCACAACTATAGGGACATGTGAGGGTTTTCGCTGCAATTTGCTGGCTTTAGTTTTCTAAAGCTATCATCTGCCCTGAAAAGATTTAATTTCAAGAATAACAGTAAACAGAGGGTTTAATAATAATTTAATAATAATTTAATAAAAATAACAGTATTTTTCTTAAAAAGGTAATAACTATTATTTATACATTAAATATTTTCTTATTAAACGTTCTGTACATTACAGTTTTTCTTCAGATTAAATGTTTGTTCTCTTAGACTGTATACTTATGTTACTTCTTTTCTCACTTCCCCCCATTTTTCATATTTGTACTATTATGTATGCTATCTATTTGTTAGCTTTTGTTGAGCCTTAGAAAGGCTTCCCTTCAATAAGAATAATGTGGAAGGTAGCTAATGTGTATTTCAACCTGCACATATAGGCGATTATTAGTTGCATCTTATATGTCAAATAGTTCTGATGAGTGTCCAGGAAATTATTAATTCTTTCTTAACATGAAGCCTAGTGCTAGGCTATCTATTTAAACAATTTAACTCTATAAGTAATGTAATCTGCAACATTTATTGGGATATGTTCCTCAAATGTGGAAAGTGCTAACCAGGAAGACAAATAACGAATGCAGGATTAGGACGTGAAGAATCACAAGTCTTTGAAAATCCTTGGTAATTTCCAATTTCGTTTACAAGCTCTATGAGTTGACCTCTCTTCTTGCAAGGTATTGAGCTGATACCGTGTGGAAATCACATTTATAATGTTTTCTTTGCTTCTGCCAACTCCGTTTTTATTAATGGGTGAATTGACTTGGAATTCTTACTTCTGCCTAAATAAATGATTAGATTTAGCTCGTAAATGTAACCTCCTCCTCACACCTCACACTCTGTCTTTATCACCTATGGGACAGGGTCTTCTGAAGTGGATATGGTTTATGTTTTGGATTTAGCATGCAGAATTATTTAAGGATTAAGGCAGTTTTGTCTTTAGTCAGTTTAAAATCCAAGAGAAGCCCTGGAATTACTAGTTTTTCATTTAAAACAGTAGTCAGCCAAGGGCTCTCTGGATCTCAGAGTGAATGTGTATTTCTTGAGTGAGATTTTCTGAGCAAGTATGGGTTTGAAAAATAGGAGGAGAAAACCATAAAGCCTGTGTTTAATTCCACGTTTAATTCTTTTTGTGTAGCAATTTAAGTGCAACCATTAACAGTAAATTACTCAAAAGTAATACCTACTGCTGTCACTGCTAAACACTTTTAATTTCCTTTAAATAATGTCTCCAGTATCTTTTTGCTACCGGTTCTGTTTGTCAGTATTTACATTAGCTACTCAGTTGGAGTGATTCTCTGAAAACTCAAATTCAGTCACTGTCTCAGCCATTTGTTGATAGAATTTTACCAAATGATGAGTATGCCCATAAATCTTACATTAGTTTATACTATGGAATGAGTTCATAACTTAACCCAAAGAGATAATGTTTCACAGTTCAAAGGCTGGGGGTGGGAGGGAGAGGTTGGGGTTTTTTTCTTATTTTTTTTTTCCTCAGCAGTAGCTGAAGATGCTCTTATCTCTTTTTCTTACTGTGAAATAGTCCAGTGATCCCATAGTGGTCTGACCATGAACCAACCTATTTGGAAAAAAGCCAGCCTGGAGTAAAGTGAAAAAAATAAGAAGGAATTTAGACAAGAAAGAGAAAGAAATTATTATCTTTGTGCTTGGCTTATACTTGCTGCCAGAATTTTTTGTGCTCTGAGAATGTGATTTGTTTCGTGTCACTGGTCTGTTCATTGACAAGTGTCAGATGGTCACTGACACTGTTTGGATAATCTATGGTAAAATATTTTATAGCCAGATAATTAATTTGGGTTAGTTGCCCTGTACTGCTCAGTACCGGTGAATAACTTGTATTTTTTTGCTAGAAGATGAACCGTGTATAACTGGCAAAATGCTTTCTTGCTTTATCTCTCAGACTTGAGTTAGCCCTTTCAAAACAAAAAGAGAGGGGTTGCATCTTGAAAAGAATTCTACACCTTTAAGAACGTACTTCTTTGAAGCCCAGTAATTCTTGAAAAGAGTGTGCTCGTTCCTTCCACGAGGTTTAATCGTTAGTTCTTATTTTGGCTTTTTCTGACGTGTTTGGATCGTTTCAGTCTTTGTATATACGCTTAGATGTAGGTGAAACTATTTCTGGCGAAATATTTCCAATTGTTCTGGAGATACTCTTTGCGTACAGCAAGTTCTGCTTTGGAACCACTGATTCCTGCCCAGAAAGGGACATCATAGCGAGGTTTGGGGAGGTTGTTTCGTTGACGATCCAACGGAAACAGGTTTTCGCAGCAGAGCGTCAGGGAAATGTCTCGCCGACCTTTAGAGGATTATGGTTGCAAATCCAAAGTTGCCATTTGTAAGAAAGTAAATCACTATATTGTCATGCCGTTAGATAAACAAGAAAAGTTCGAAAGCCATTTAAAATATTTCGGAAAAAAAATAATTTGTGAGTTTTTCATAATATCGTCTGGTTACATAATCTATATAAAATACACTGACGGTTCTGCAGCCTGTACTTGTAACTGCTCTTGCAAAATCCATCTAAAAGCAATATATTATCCTTAAGCTGTATGTTGTCTTGAGCATCCGTATTCCATTATAATGTACATTTACAACACTGTAAAGTAGTAGAAAGGCCAACAAAGTGTGACTTTTATTTTTTTTTCCAGTTTATTGATGGTCGACTATCAAAACTAAACGCAGGAAGAGGATTCTCTGATGTTTTTGAAGAAGAAATCACAGCAGGAGGTTTTTGTAGAGGTACAGAATTAATCTGAGCATACTCATTGGTGCCACTTCTTTGGGAGCGGTTCAATATCATGATGTCCTGTAAATTTTAGAAGTCATTAATCTCGTTACTGCTTCATTGTTTCCATTCATTTTTAGAAAGGTTTTAGTCCCTTTACAAGTCCATGTTGGGACACATATCGTATGAATGTCGTTTTACCAGTATATTAAATGAAGGGATGTTGGTTTAATCCAGTAAAATAATACTTGGGTTCCAGTACATGATGAAGTATATCTGTTATTTACATTTTTAACTGCGCGTTTATGTAATATGATGCATTCTGTGTAAACTGTATTTTGGAAATTTGTGCTGCTGAACTTTTTTTGTTTTCCATAAACATTTCTCATTTTGTTTTTTTCCACATCTAATTATTTCTGCAGTGCAGAAATCGGAGTGATTTCTTGAATTTTTAGAGAAATCTGCGTTCTCCAACAACCGTGTTACTCTCAAAAAGAGGGAAAATCGTGACATTTATATATCGTTGGAGAAGGACAAAAATATTATTCCTTGTGTTGTTTCCCTCAGTTATGTTTACTGACAATTGTTATTGTGCTTTTGACATTAGCTTACAATGTTAACAAAGAATGCGTGCTGAAGCCATTCCTGATTATTACGTGATTGTTGGGATTTTTTTTTTGTTGAACATTTAGTAGAGCTGTGTTGTTGTATGAGGTAGATGCTGTCAAAATACTCGCTCAAAACATGCCCAACACAGCACAAAAACCATTTTATGGACCCTGCTCTGGCAGGGGGTTTGGACTAGATGATCTTTCGAGGTCCCTTCCCAGCCCCTGACATTCTGTGGTTCTAAGGTCAGTCTGGAGAGTGGTGTAGAAGCCTCCTCAGTAAATGGAGGTGATGTGATTTGAGCAAATCTCCTGACTTGCAGCTTTAGGTGGTCTTCCTTCGCAAGACTACCTGGAAAGGGCCAGATGCAGAGGAGGGGATTTGGCCCCATGGAGAAATCATCGAGTGGTGCAGAACCATCTTCACTGTCTGCAAAATGCCTTTTATTTGTACTCAGCGTGCATAAATCCTTTGAGTTGAAGATTTTCACTGCCTTCTGCCCTCTGTGTCTTGTGCTGTGATCTAGCACATAATTTGTGGCATTTTTTGTTTTTTTTCTTGTTTAAAGCATTCTTAGTCATACAGAGATTTACTTCTTTTCTGCCTTTTCAGGATAACTTATGCTGCTCTGTAAACAGATTTTAGGCATTGAGCATCCGTTATCCAGATAGGCGGTGTCGGTATTCCGAGTCCGTTTGCTGCCTGCCGTTAGGGGGTCAGGAGGCTGCAATAAAACTGCAATCAAAGTTAGATAAAGCTTGTTTTTTTGGCTGCTCTCCGGCAGCCTGTGAGCCACGGTCTCACCTGGAGGAGCTCGGGAGGGAGCGCCCGGCATCGCTGGCGGCTCTCGGCTCCATCGCGCCGCGTGCGTGCTTTTCCAATCAGACAAGGCTGCACGTTTGCAGGCTGCGGACAAATTGCTCAGGGCACATATTCAGTATTTACATAACTGCTGTCTCATTATCGTTATGAAGTGCAGGGCTAACAATATGTCTGCAATTGAAGGTGACACTTTGTGACGCTAATGGGGTAGAACTATGATCTCTTTGCAGGGTTAACTCCCATCAACTTTATCAGGAAGCCCAAGTTTTTTTTTAAAAAAAAAAACCAACAGGTGAAACACAGCCTTCAGAAAAGTCATCGAAAGTTAGTGTAAGCTACAAGCTGTTAAAAGGACAGGCGAACATATTCTTTGTCGATTGAGAGTGTAGTTTAAGAGTTACTAAATCAAATGGAAAGTATTTCTTTAACTAATCTCTTTTTAAATTTTTATTTTTCCACCTATGCAAGCGTGACTAAACCAGCACAGAAAAAGAAACTGCAAATTGTAGGATAAAACTTAGATTTCTTTTTTTTTTATGTTTGTGGATTAGGGTTTTTTTTCTGTTTTTTTTTTTGTTTTTCTGGTAAAGTTGTCAAAACCTTTTTTTCTCTGACTATGTATGAAAAGGAATTTGTCATTTTCATTACAGTTTGCACTTTAGACTTAGAATTTTATTTTTTGTTACATATTTTGTGCTGTGGAAGTATTAGTTCTCGAGAGTTTTATGTAACTTTCAATACAAGACCATAATGATGGTTGATTGGCTTAGCACTTGCATTTCTTGTAGAATACATCCATTAAAATAGATTTTAATCACATGAATTTTAGTACAGCAGTTGTTTTTGTTGAGTTGGTTTGATGTCAGTGGTGGTAGTATAAGGAAAACTGAACAAGTGAAAACCTTTGAACCTCTCTTGTACTAATAATTTATTTTATGGAGTCAGCATTTTCCTGCTAGAGTTTCAGGAGGTTCATTTCTAGCCGAGTGTAGGCAGTTTTAATGTGGCCTCTTCCGTAGATGAGTTTTTATCTGTTTTCTTTATTGCCTTCCCTGAAGTCTCTCTACGCAACTAGGAGACAGTTAAACTTCTTGGGTGATTTTCTGTGATCTCGTTACTGTCTCTACTAATTGCTTAAGTCATAGACTGTGACGGAGAAAGCTGAGACACCCCAAGCCAGGTGATGTATGAGTATTGTGGATAAGAATTGGGAGTTAGGAAATGTCATGTTAGAGAAAGTACTTACGGTTCATTGAAATTTCATTAACACACTAACAGTGGTTAAATGTCACCTTATTACACGTTATTTGCATGCTGCCTTCTCTGGTAGTTCCAGGGAGCCAGATTAGAGAAGTAAAAAAAAAAAAAAGTGATTCGTTTTGCTTGAGGTTGCTCTTTGATGTTCTTACCAGAGATAGGATCATAATGATCACCTGGTTCTCCTTCCTAAGCAAGCATCGCTTTCACTCCTACCGGCATTCCCGAGAGCTTGGCCGGATCAAAATTGCTTGTAGAGAATTTTGTGCAATGCATGAAAATGCCTGATACGAGTAGGAACAGCTCATTTTTTTCACCTCATTGAGAAACCTGGGAGTACCTGTTACGGGGATCCAGGAGGATGTTTTGGCTTCCCACCAGCCAATGCGGTAATTCCAACCAGGCCTTGGTTAATCGGTAATTGCAAAGCTTAAGAAGTTTTGAGAACTCCTGTTAAAAGTCTGTAACATCGAGGATGTGTCAGTGTGATCCTTGCAGAATGGATAAACTCTCTGTTTGAGATTTTAGTATTCTCGTCGTCATCAATGTCTCCTCTGAGGTTAGTAACAGCTCACGGTGCCGGAGTATTTGGGTGGCTGATGTACTCCCAAACTTTCTTAGGGATCGTGGAACCAGTCTTTGGTGTTCCTGGGAAATAGTATTAATTTCTTCATCAAGTGCTTGGTAGAATTTGACCCTGTCCTTCATGGCCAGCTTAGTGGCACAATAGTCCTAGAGAAGCCAGTAGTTTTCTCCTGCCTTTTAGAGGTTTCCCTTTGCAAAAGACAGTAAATGCAGTTAATAAAGGATTTTTTTCCCCTGCACAGTCATGCTATAATCCTTACACTTTTTTCTCATTCTTTTTCCTTGGGATGGTACCATCTGCAGTCCGTGTCATTTTTATACTTGAAAGTTTGCCCAGTGGGATCATTATGCTTGAATGTAGTTCATTATATATTATTCTTTTCTTGAAGTTGGTGTTTTTCTTTTTAGAGGGTTTTAGCAGTATGTTGCCTTATCATAGTTCTAATTTAATTTTCTACTCCAATAGCAATTAAAAAGTGAGGGTAGTGAAAAGGTGCTTTCACAAAGGAAATAGTAAGCATGAAATAAGAGATACGTAGGGTTTTTTTCTTAGCATACACGTACTCTTATCTTTACATTCCTTGTCTGTCTGGGAAGAATGAATTAATGAATAATCTTCTAAGGGAATTTTTTATGCAGATCGTGAGGAGGGTTGAAACATTTGTAGTGTTGAATGTATGTTGTGTTACATTTGACGTGTTTCTATTTCAGGAAATTCAAGATCTTATCAGCAATGGGTGCACACAGTGAAGGTATGAACTCGGTTAAGTAATTATACTGCCCATCTTGTTCTTCAAATTTTTGCCTTTTTCCTTACATATATGTAATGTTAAAACCTCGTTCGTTTGCAAGGGAGATACAAGTACATTCTACAATAAATAACATTTCTATGGTATATGTAATAACTTTGTGGTTTTTTTCTGTGAAGAGTATTTAAAAAAAAAAAAACATACACAAAACTAATGCCAAAACACAAAATATTTTTGTCTCTGTAGTCCATAGTTTCACTGTTTCCTGTATCACATTACATTCCGTAACTGTGAATTAGGTGTGACGGTACAATTTGATACTAAGTTTATCACTTCTGGTATGGGCTAGCAGAAGACCCTTGATATAACCTTATTATCCTACAGGAATTATTAAAACACTTAACACTTAGCACTACAGGAATTATTAAAACATTTTAGATTAAGAGAATTCTAGCATGGTTAAATGAGATAGTTCCTTCTGCCAGGTCGATGTATTCTTAAATCGCTTAATAAATACAATGGGAACACGGGAAAGAGTTGGCCGTAGCTTCTGAATTGATTTTGAAATGGTGACCACGGATGAAGAATGAAAATACATCATTCGGTTAGAATGCATCGATAAACGTGTCAGCTGGGGTGACGCCGTGCGGGAACCCTCGTGCAGCTGCAGACAGCAGGTTGGGGAGGGAACACAGCTGTGGTTATTCCTACTCTTTTAAAAGGAAGGTTGCTGTTTCTTCACAACACATCGTTGATTTTTCCTTGCTGTTGTCCTGAAGTGTGACTCGTGTTAAAACGTTACTGAAATACTTTTTTTTTTTTCTTTATTTCAGAAAGGCGGTGCCCTGATCAACACAGCAATGACCAAAGCTACTCCGGCTGTGAAAACAGCATATAAATTTGTAAGTTTATCTAGTTGGAGTAAATAATACATAGAAATACTGCAACCTCCTACAACCTCTCATTCTTCCTGAATACTTAAAACACCTAAGCATTTTATAAATGTTTTGCCAAAAACCACTTCTGCCTGTATAAAGTTTTTAGCTTCATTTGTCCTTTCATATAGCACTAGGATTTCCAGCTGATTCAGTCTTCCACGTAGCTTGTGTGTAACAATAGACATTTTCAAAGCATCGGTGTGCTGTTTTTATTTCAATCATAATACATGCTAGAAGCTTATTGGAATAGTATTTAAATACTTGATACGCAGCTCTAAACTCTTCCTAACCTGGTGAGAACGTGACTAAATTAAGAACTCTGAAAAGAGAAATTCTTATTTACGGCTGTAAGACCACACGGACATCGCAAAATTAATGCGAGAATAAAACGCTTTGTAAGTGTTTAATTTGTATGTGATATAAATGCAACGTTATGGCATATAGTTACGTAGTGTATGGTGTGAACATGATGGAGAGCTCTCTGTTCAGAAGAGACGAGATTCGTGATGGGCGAGTGGAGTTCTGGCTTACCCAGGTGCAATTTCACTTTGTCCCCAAGTGCTGCCCTACTGCAAAGATGCGGTAAAGCATCAGTAAGGCGTGCAGCGCATCTTTTCTGTCATGTCTTTTAAAGGTGGTGATAAAATACTCATGCGTAACTGGATTTAATGCTTCTACTTTTCAGTTTAAAGTGTCTTCTTTCCAAAGACTGCCTAGCAATAAAGTGTTACACAGTATTATGCAGTATGGAAAAAAACCAGCAATAGTGTAAAATAACGTGGGAAATATTTTAAGGTTGCATTTTTAGTATATGGGAAAAGGCTTCCTTTTTGCTTTTCCAAATGTTTCACTAGTTGGATGTGTAATAAATAGTCCTGAATAAATCAGTACGTGAAGCTAGTGTGTTTTGAGTAAAGTTTTCAAACAGAATTTTTAATTTTACATCAGTTGAAAAACACAGCAGTCATGGAAGAGGAACAGGTAAACAAATTAAATATACTTCGTATTCCTGGACTTCTTTATATTTAAAAAATGGTTCATTAATAGGTTATCTACAGATTATTCTTCTTCAGTTTGCACTAGTTTATACTGTAGTTATATGGTCTTCTCCCAGCCTTCCATTTTGATAATTATGTCCTTGGTGATAAAGGCTCTTCAAAGTGAAGTTTTGTGTATGTCAGGAAACACGGGTGAATTTTGTAAAGGATCTGTGTGTATAAGGTATTCGTATTTATACCCTGTTTAATTTCTTATGCTGTTGCCCTTTATGGAGCCTACTACTAGAGAAATGAAATATACATTCCTTAATTGGTAGCCTTGAGAAATGTGCTTGGTCCCATCCCTCAGAGTTAGAACAAAGCGCTCCAAAATTCGTCCAAATGCTGCGAGTACGATGTGGAAAGTTGAAAGTGGCTCTCAGGTTAGCATCTGCTACGTGGCGCCCCGTCGTGCTGTTACTGAGCTTATAGATGTCTGATTTAAGGATCAAAAAACTTCTCTGACCTCTTGATTCGAGAAAACGATTTTCTCTTATTGAATTTCCATGTATAAAAAGAAGGAAAAAAAAAAAAAGGCAGGGGAATATGTGGTTTCTGCATGGTGATGCCCTTAAAAACATTTTTAAGTCCTGTTTTTAAGGCAACCTTGAAAAATGTTGTGTTTTCTCCTGTATTGGTATAAGGCACTTTTTCTTGTATCAAGGTTAGGATTTTGGGGGTCGTTCCTTCCCCTCCGGTCGCAGCGCGTGGCAGTGCTTTTTAGTACGCGATGTTCTGTATTGATAATTCATTTCTCTGTTGAAGAGCATTCTTGGCTGTTTTCTATGCAAGAGTGATCCTTGGCTGCCTATTTTCCTACACACAGAATCCTCCCCTAAATAGCAACACCGGGCAAAATCTCCATCTGCATATGAAATCACTTCATTTCTCTTAAGATTGATGTTGCCCTGCAAGTCGCCAGACTGGAACACCGTAGCAGTCATCTCGAAAATCTTAACATTTTTCCAAGCAAATACCCTTTCCGATTTAAAGGACCGTTTCAAATCAAGGAGCGATGTGTATGTTCATTTTTTTCTAGTAATATTGGAGGATTTTTGTGGATGTCTTCACAGCACTGTCATGCATGTGCTGAAAAAAAAAATCCTTATATACGGAAAAAATGTGTGAATATAGAAAATAGACAGAGCACATAGGAAATTTCTGATAAAGGTTGTTGCCTTTCTTTATCTCACCAGGTATTTCAAAAAAAGGTAAAGTATGGCATCATAAAGCACGTTCTGTGATTACAGCCAGTGTCTTGCAGACCTCCTTAAGTCCTTTTATTTTTCTAGGCAAAAAATCAGGCAAGGCAAGGAATAAAAGAAGTGAAGAGTAAGTTAAAACACAAGGTACGTAGTACACTTTTTACTTTCTTACATTGCTTCCTGTATCAGTTTGAAGCTTACACTTTACAAGTCACATGAGATTTGTGTTTTTAATGACTTTTGAAATATGCTTAGCCCTTTGTTCAACAATACATTTTTCATAACAAGCCCTCGGGCAACTATCTGTCATTCTGTGCATCCACTGAATAATCTCTTTATTGTTTGCATATTTTATCGGAGAACAACAGAGGTCTTCAAAGATACATTAACGGGATGTATGTTTTCATAAAGTTGATTGCTTTGATATCACAATCGAAGCCTTTGCTTCAAGCTGAGAATTTGAGGTGGGAGAGCCTCGCAGCACAGTGTATTGCAGAAGGTGTAGTTGTCCCTTTTGGTTCTGTAAGATACGTGAACAATGGCAACGTGTAAAAACGAAGGGATAGTTTGATTTTGCAAAAGCGACGCTGCAGGAGTATCAAAAAATACGTTTTAGGCGTTTCGCAGCTGCTTTTCCCGTTGAAAATTTTGTTTCCAAATAGAATTTCTCTGCAGGGAGAAGGAACTGGTTTTTTAGACGCATTTTATGCTATTTTAAGAAAACTTTCAAAAATATTTCCTAGATTTGTCTTCTGCATGACAGTGTTGATAATTCAGCTTCTTGAAAAGCCGAATTTGATTTTCTTACCACAGATGGTATTTTCATGACAGTAATAGATTGTGGCAAGATAATTTTGAATGCGTTCTGCATGCATAATACGGAGGGTACGTTTGCAGATAATGATTATTAATAAAGGAATTAAAATTTGTTTTGCTGTCCAGGAGAGTGAGGAAGAGTCTGGAACTTGCAGTGCTGGGGCAGCGCAGACCGCTCCCGTCTACACGTTGCACTATGAGAAGAGAGCAAACTCGGAAAAACGAAGACTGGCACAGGTAAGACACCTGAAACTTTTGTTCTTATCCACATAAAAACGAAGCAGATTTTTTCCAGTAATGCATTGGTGAGTCTGCTTAAGGTTATTTTGCTGCCTTTGTTTGAGAGCGTGGTTAAGAGGCTGTGTTTATAGAAGTACTGCTGCATTGCTCACGTGGAGGGAAAACGCTATTTCTATTTCATCCCTGTTGAGAGGGGGGAAAAGCCGGGAGATTTATAGGTATGGATCTGAGATTTAATTCTTAAATACTGTTTTTGATAAAGGCTTCTCCCAGCAAGTACCTTCTGATGGGTTCACAGATCTGTGTTAAGCCATCGTTTTAGTTTCTTATAGTGGAGCACAGTAATTTTCAGTTTCTATTAAATCAATTTGGCAGTCACGTGGCCTTTATTTTTGCTTAGATAGTTATGATTTATTATTTCATTAGTCAGTCAGCTAGTTAATGTGGTGCCAATCTCTTGTCCTTTCGTCCTCTAAGCCTTTCTACTCTTGATTTGAAGTAACAGGTGCAGCGTCTCAACTTTGGCAAGTGTTTTAATGTCTTTGGATTTATTTTGACAGTTTTATTTCAAAGATACCAATAAAATAGTTTTTGTAACACTTTTTTTTCCCTGGGAAATAAGTACCTGCATGTGTGTATATTTTAATGTGTGGGTTTATTTTTTGCATTGTATTGTTATTGCATGTTTTTAATACATGTGATGAATATATACAGAATTTCAATGCATACATCTTCCTCATATGAAAATGAAGTATAGAAATTCAGTGCAGCTGATCTAACAACACTGGGGTTTTACTTTGGATATTGCAATGATAAAAATCTGAATTTTCAATTTAAGCAGTTTGGGTTTGCATTGTTTTTGAATTAGTTTTGAATGATGATATGCAGCAATTATGAAGTCCATGAAATTTAACACAGAACTGGTGCAGATTATGGCTATTGAAATTGTACATCGGTACTAAGTCCTTGTTTTTAGTGGGGTTATAAATAATACAAAGACTTTCTGCTTGAATTATTTAGGCAGGTTTTACTTTGTACATGTTTTCCTGATCTCTTGAAGCCGGTGATAAAGGTTTAAACTGCGTGCCCTCAGTATATTTTTACATGCAGGCAGCCGTATGAGCTCTGGCCTTAATAATATAATAAACTGTTCTTAAAATATTTGTTTCTAATAGATAACTGTCATTTCGGTATATAGCAACCTCCCACCACCTAAATAATTTAATGGTGTGAGCTAATAAAGAGCTTTTAATGCGTTGTAAGCCAACATTCACTGATTAGTGTGGGTGAAGCTACAATTGTGCGTGTCCACGTAAATGCGTAACACAAACGTACCACTGTGGTTAGCGAACTTTCATTAAAGAGATCTGCAGTAACTCACTGATGTGGTAGAGCTGCCTCCTGTTAGGTGCAGGAGTCTGGAGATACCAAGGAGAATAATTTCTACTAAATCATGTTTCCACTGGTCATCTTTTAATTCTGAAGACAAGCCAGGAGTGCCTATCCATCCATAGTGCTGCTTTCATAGACACGTACACAAATCCATGCCCACGTGTGTGCATACGCATGGACACATATAAGGGTTTGCTTACTGGCAAAGCAGTTTTGCCCTGCTAGGAATGAAAGGTCCCGTGTCTTCTCCCCAGCTTTCATCCCAAATAGTCCCCTGAGCCCAGTGGGCAGGAGGGAGCGAGTGGTGATCACTCCCCAAGGCCTCCTTCACCTCTCGCTCACGCTATTCCCACTTTTCCCCGCCCCCGCCAAAGCAAGGAAGCCAAAATATTTCTAAGAATTACTAATCTGCTGGTGCTTCTCTGGTTTGTATTTTTGTTCTTGGCACGTGTTTGGACAAGATAACGTGAACACAAGTTCTTAATGAGGAAGTGGCGATTTTAAACTCTATGTCCGAATGAGAATACGTGTTTGTGTTCACAGGTGTGTGTCTACGAGAGACTGTGTTTGATCTGTGACTGAATCAGCCATTTAAAAAAGTGAACTTCACGGGTTGCTGTTGTTGTCAGGTTTAATCCTTTTTATTCTGCGACCGAACCTCTCCACCCGGATTTCTGAAGCGGTGAAATGAGTGTCTGTAGCGGTGTAAGGGTAGTGCTAACGTGCAGTTTATGCACGTTAATGTATATTTGAAATAAGGACCAGATATTAAGTTGCAGTGCCGGCGTGTTTGAATATCCCTCCCCCAAACCTAACCAGACAACAAACAAAAGAGAGAGGTTGCTTTTAGTGGTCATCTCTCTTCCAGACAAGAGGCACCTCTGTGTTTTATTACTGCCTCTTCCGTACTGAAACATCCAGAAAATTGTAAATATGAAGGATTTAGTCTTACACTTTACATCGTGTTAGATGCATGCGTTGAGCTTTTCATTCTCCGTTTCTTGTAAACAGCTGAACACAAACACTGACTAATAGTTACCTGTTAACACATTTATTTTGAAACATTATGTACGTTATGAAAGTTTCCCTCGCTGTAAAAGATCATTTTAATCACTGGTTCATAACAGGATTTGGGGGTCTGGGAGAGCGTTGCCTTTACAATAACAAGTGAATCTGCTTTCACCCCAGCAAGCGGCAGTTTGTGTGTGGGTCTGCTAATTAGGACGGTTATTTCCTGTTTTGTTGATGAGGCTTTAATAAATGTCAAGGGTACAGCCATGAAGATCTCCCAATTAGGCTTTGCGTTTGTAAAACCCAACCCCTTTGCTTTTGTGTGGAGATGACAGTTCCAACTGCAGCCTCAGCCTAACAGGGCTCAAGGGAAAGGATACTTCTCTGGTTTTATTGAAAACAAGGCCAGTTTGGCCCGGGGAGAATACCAGCACTGGTCACAGTGCAGAGGTGGTTTTAACAATGAATATTTACTAAGCTTCATCATTGCTGTCATAGTGGTTTTATTGTTAGTTGGTTTTTGGTTTTAATTTTTTTTTTCTCCGGATTGGCAATAGACTTTTAAAAAAACCAAAATAATTCAGGAAATCAAACCTAATTCCAGCATGGAAAATAGCTGTCAAAACCTAATCAGAAGATAAATAATTAAATGCGTTATTGCGAACTGTAGTGATCGGCTTGCCCTCCTGTAATTTGCCTTTTGAGAGTGTTTCCTAAAAAAAGAGATAACGGGAGCGCGCTCATATGTGCCTGCGTGCACACGCGTGCACCCACACACGATTAATCTTTGCCTAAGATGAATTGTTCTATCTCCGTAATATTCATTTGAGCTCACTGTTGCTTAGCTTAGCTGTTCTAGGCTTTTTATACGTACGCGAGCTTAACTGTATTGCAAGTCAACACTAACAGATGGGTTGCCCTAAGCAAGGGAAAACCACAACAAAATCCAGTGAAAGTGGAGGATTGAAGCTTTTTATTGTTAAGCCTTATTAAAACCTTGGCATGTGCACTGCTGTTAACTGTTTCGTGCCTAGATCCAATCATACATCTCTGGTATGTTTTTATCTCCTGCATTTATTAGGTATGTAGAAGACAGGTGAAATGACCAGCTGGAGTTTTTGAAATAAAAATGAATACAAGCATGAGATTGCTCCAACTCTGTTTGCGGTATCTTGCCAACGATGTTGCTGAATTCCTTTAACTATTGATGAGGAAGGATGGCAGTGCATGCGTTAGACTGCTGTGCATTCACTTTTTGCATAATCTGTTTTAATTCTATTTCATTACATGCTCCCAAGTAATGCAGATTTCTGGGTAGGCAGGGGCCTACATGCAGTGAGAGCTCTCTAAAATTATTCCAGATTAATATATAATTTTAAAAAAGAGAGCATGTTCATTATAAGCCAGGATCGAATGCCAGGAAGATCTGTTTGATTTCATGAATATGATCTCAGTAATTTTACTGTTACGTCGGGTGGTAGGGTTGCTTATTAAAAATGGAGCGTTTCAGGATGTCAGGAGTCCTCATGTATTTAGTGGCTAATAAAACATTCTTGAAAATTTGCAGAACACCAAATAAGAGCCACCGGTTCGCTTTTTATAATTAGCAGGTTAGCAATGTCCCCTTGTCCCTGAGGCGATGTCGGTGATAACTGTCCCTTTAGGCACGCGCTGCCCAAGTGGAAACGGACATTTGGATTCCAGGCATGGATTTACTGGGAATCCCTGTGTGTCACTACTGCTATAGAAGTTCATATATCGAAGAAGCCGGGTGAACTGCTTCCCATGACTTTGCAGGTTCTAAATCTAGCAGCGAAGAAGGTTTAAAAAAAACTTTTGCCTAAGGTAGTAAAAGCCAAGTTAGACTGAACTCTTTCCTTGCGGAAGAGAATTACCATTTTAAATCCGTTTTTCAACGCACGTGTAGCTTTTCTGCTTTTATTGAAGTATATCCTGGTAACTAGACGATATGTAATCCAACTTGCAATGGGTGGACTTGGCTGCTGTTCAACAAAGAAGCAGGAAGGATGTGTTCAGAATAACCTTGCCTTCAAGGAGTGCCCGTTTATCAGTACCCCTGCAATGGCCAGTAAAATAAACGACATAATCATTAGCTACAAAGGACTTTTCTGGTAACTGATTACCCTCCTAACCTGAAAAAGGTGGGTGAGAGTGGGCTATTCTGAAGACTTTTGATTTGGTTTTGTTTGGTTTTTTTTTACTGGGAACATAAACAAGGAAATGCTTGTGATAATGCAGTGCTGAATATACATATTCTGTATAAGGTGGCTCAACCCCTTTAAGGTAAAAGAAAAAAAAAAAAGAGATTAAAATAGTCCTGCAGACAACCCCATGATAATTTCAGAAACAGAAATGCCCTTAATCAGGGCTTTTTACTTGTGTTTTGATTCAGAAAGCGTGCCTGAGATCACAGCGATGCCTGACATCCACAGATAGTACTGGTTATGTAGCCAGGGGTACCTTCTACTCTATTTGACTAAAATATTGCAATTGACAGATGCCATAAACAGTAGGAGCTAGTTTTTAATGTAAATCGTGTTTTGTTTCCATAAAATACAGTTTTGAAGTGAGCTTTAGTAGAGTAGTAAATTCTGATTCTTTAGCTAATGTGGTATAATTCGAAAATATTGTAGATGTCGTTAGCTTCCTTTAATTCAGAGAAAAACCTTTTGTCTTGATGTGTCAAGTAAGATCTCTTCATTCTGCAAAGCAGTCAGATTCCCTTTTAATTAAAAATGAAAAAGCTAGGGAGCAAAAATTCAAATTGTGGATTACGAGAGTGCCCTCTCGTGGCTCTGATCCCTTTCCGAAGCAGTACGGGCACGCGTGTGTCCTTTGCCATGTATAAACCTTGCTTTTTGCAGCACAGGACCTCGTGGAAATCAAGCGTTACTTCCTTTATTTTTTATAAAAGAAGGATTATCTGGATTTTGTGCAATTACACATTTAGATGCTTGCATGCATTGTGCATAATTTTATTTTCAGGAATATTCGCTACCAAGTGGAGGTAACAATTACAAGATTGCTCGACTGCCCCCACTTCCCCAAGAAAATAGTAGATCCAGCCTCTAAACAGTGACAGTGACTGATTTTAATGTAGTCAGTGAGCACATTTAAGGACAAAAAAAAACAGTAAAAGTTTATAAAGGTGTGTTTTGGTTTTTCTATTTCAGTATTTTTATTAGTGTGAGTTTTTTTTCCTCCTCTTTGCGCCAATCTCTTCTCCCCGTGTTTTTAAGCGAAGGACTGCTGCAAGACTTTGGAGCAGATCTCTTGCCATTCATTCCGCCTCCATAAACCTCGTGGCTGCTTGTTCTTTGAGTTTTGCAGTAAGCATCACTTCAGAAATCTTGCCACTAATTACCGTGGTACAAATTTAAAAAGAAAACCAACAACACAAACAAACAACCTCCCCCCATTAAAAAAAACCACAGAAAAGCAAAGCAAAAGCAAGAAGACAAAAACCCCAACCGAACGGCAACAACAAAACTGGCCAACCAACCAAATGAAAAACAAACAAACAAACCCACAAAATAATAATAGTAAAAAAAAAACAACCAAAGAATGGAAGGGGTCATGGTCAGGAAATCCTTGTGGAACTTTTTGTGGCATTTAGTTGAATGCTTGATTTTTCAGCACTAATATCAACACATCTACCTCAGATTTATCCAACTGAGATAAACGTTTAGACAAGGAAAAAGCACGCAGATGCGTTTTCTGGCCTTTCGTGTCACCTTTTAAAGTTTAACAAATTAAAAGGCAGCTTTTCTGACCATACCAACCAACCATACCAGTATGTCTACCAAGGCTTCTTTCTTCTGATGGATGAGAGTGCTATTTCAGAAAGCACCCTCAAAACTGGATGAACCTTTCCATCCTTTAGAAGTTAATTGAAATAACCAGATTGATTTTTTTTTTTTTTTTAGGAGATTATTTCAACAATGGTATCTTTTGCTTTCATTTGCTGTATGCCTTCTCTCTTCCACGGGTCACATTTTGGCTCCACTTTGGCTGGCCAAAGTGAGGAGCCAGAAGAAACATCAGCCAAGGGCTGGTCCCAACTTCCACGGTGCTTTAGCCTTCTGGCTTGAAAATTTGGAGAGCTCAACCTTCTGTCTAAGACTTCAGCTCTAGTGCTGTACATTCCCTAACCTTTTCTTTCTCTCTCCAATCCTGTACGTAGGAGTGAAAAAATGAATCAAGAAGTTCAATTAAAGAATGAAGTTTGGTTGAGGGCAAAAGAGCGGAGAAGGAGACGAAACAGGAAAAGCCTTCTCTGCAGGGATCTCAGTGTCTCTGAATGTGAAAGCCCAGATTCACCCCATCTAATTTTAAACACGACTGAAATGCTGGAGGTAGCAGCAGCGCTACCCAAGGCTCTCTTCACACTAAGCGAAGAGAGAGAAACGTAGAATGTGTTGGATTTGAGGGGACCTTTAAAGGTCATCTAGTCCAACCCCCTGCAGTGAGCAGGGACATCTTTAACTAGACCGGGTTGCTCAGAGCCTCACCAAGCCTGACCTTGAATGTCTCCAGGGATGGAGCCTCCACCACCTCTCTGGGCAACCTGTGCTGGTGTTTCACCACCCTCAGTGTAAAGAACTTCATGTCAAATCTAAATGAGCCCTGCTCTAGTTTAAAACCACTGCCCCTCATCCTATCGCTTCACACCCTTGTGAGCAGCCCTTTTCCAGAGAGGCGTGACCAAAGGGCAGCTCAGCCTACCCAGAACCTAAATCGCATCCTGATGATGCCTCTCTCTGCTACTCTTTGTTGTCTAATTTAGGCCCTAAAATATCTGAAATTGGTGAAAAGCATCCAAAGCCCAGTGCCCAAATCCCCAGCGGCTTCTAGAGATAGACTTTCTTTGTTGAGGAAAACTGGCCTCAAACAGGAGGAGGGACAACTCCTTGCTAGTTCTTCTGGTTGGGAGCCTTAGACAGAAATCTTCTTGGAGTCAATATTTCTGTTCTTAAGGCACAGTCTTTTTTTTTTTTGCCTTGCAAATGTGATTAGTCTGTTTTCAAGCTTCATACAGAGCTTCTCTCAAATGGGTCCTTCCACCATTCATAGGTCTGATGGACAGAGTTCAGTGCTGCTCAGGTTATATCTGCATAAAATTCTGTGGCATTTGGTGTTTTGCATTAAATCTTAAAGTCTGGAGGTATATAATGTTTGTGTTTGGGATCATACCCATGTTGTACATTTTAACTTCAGTATTTTTAGTAAGTTCTCATTTGAAAAAGTTGTGCTGGTGTTAAGTTAGTTTTTGTAACTGGAAATTCTGCCTGGTGAATCTGATTCTTCAAATCATCCACCAAAAAAAAGCCAAACCCAAACTATAAAGAGTAATTGCTTATAAAATAGCTGCTTGCTTTAGTTGATGCAAATGGCTTTGAAATTCTCCGTGTCCTATTTTAAAAGACTAACGCTTCTGCTCGTTGCCAATTAAAGTGAAGCCAGGCTGCCTTCGGATGCTGCACTCTTTGCAGCTAGAACGCCGTGTGGCACGGTGCCACAGTGTGTCAGCTGAAAATGGCCATTTTTCCTAAGAAGAGCCTCTGTGCCGTTGAGAAGGATGAGCCAGATCTGGCTATCTGGAGGCGATGCCTGCCCGTCGGCACCGATTCGGAGGGCTGGGAGACGGCGCAGGCTTCCCGAGGGAAAAACAGTTTGTGTTTCTTCAGGGAAAAATGGAAGTTATTTGCTGTTTTGGAGAAAAATATTTGCAGAAGTATGATTAATCCTTAAAAATCGATAGCAACCTTACGATATTCTCAAGTATTACCTGCGTTGGGCAGTATTGCGTGCATGAAAGGTAGGAAGCTTAAGAGTCTGGTAATTTTTCACTACAGTAATTGAGAACGTAAATAGTTATAGCGTGCAACCCATGACGAAGTATCTCAATGAATTTATCATCTTTACTTGCAATAAATCCTACCTCAGCCCAGATATTAATGTTTCCTCTAACTCTGCAGAAGTCGGTGGAGATATCTGTTCTGTTACATCTTGCTTGTCCTTTCAAAGTACCGTGCCCATACTCTTTTTCTACACATTTTTGGTTGTCTGCATCTCTGAACAGATTTGGGGGGGATTTCCTGCTCTTTATTGTCACAGAAAAGGATTCTTTCCTGTCATTGGGAGCTCACTTTTTTTTTTTAATCTCTGTTTCCCTATCCTTTTGGTTAACAGGTTCTCAAAAGTGGTAACACTTTTGTTTCACAGCGTGGGGCTGTGGATGTTTCCAACTACTTCATTTTCTTACAAATGCATCATCTGTATGTCTTCATCTGTAAAAGCAGAGAAGGTTTCTATCCTACGAAGAATGAAGTTTTTTTTGATTTTTATTTATCCATGAGTCTTGTGTTGTAATAATTATTTTTTTAAAAATTATTAACAAGCAAATACGGCCTCTTAGATAACATCTATCTAATACAGAACCAGGACAGCTTTTCTGATATCAGAGCATTAGTTTTGCGAGGCATCGTTACTTGGTGTTACTTTCTGTAAGTAAAAGCACACAAGTAATTTTTTGAAGGGGTTGGTTCTAGAAATTAATCTAGAATTATTGCTTGCATCTCTCCTGGTCTGTAGCTAACTGGTATCCTTAGCACTGCCTTGAGCTTGTGGGGTTTTATACCATGTCCCAGAAAAAGAAGAGCATTGAAAAAGAGAAAGTTTGAAAACTGTACTTCTTGATCTCTATATTTTCCCTCTTCCCCCTAGAAGAGTCTCAGCCCTTGTGGAGTGTAAGGGGAATTACTTCTCTGTGATTGCATTATCCATCGCTTTAGGTCACAGTCTTTAACTGGAAAGGAAGGCAACGGGTTGTGCTTAACTAGAAAGTTTGATTGAGAGATCTTTTGCTTCACTGCCGGAGGTGAGGCCATAATTACGCCTGTGACTGGGTTGTGGAGGAGGATAGGCAACATAAAATAGTGATTCATAAATAATAGCAGACTTGCATTTATTTTATTTTCTCCTACTGACTGAATAAGTTTTGATTTTTTAAGGAAAAGGAAACAGTACCTCATAGATTTAAAGTATGGTAGATAATTTTCTTTTCTTGAAACTTTGTATGTGTTGATGTATTGAGGAGCCAGTAAATGTGAAATTATCTGCGTGCTGCCATTTATCAAAAGATTATTTGTTTCTCACTTTGAGGACAATTAATAGCAGCAACCTTGTTAAACTTCCTGCCATAGTATCAGATCAATGCGCACTCACTGCAGAAAGCTGCGCTTCCGAAAGGCCTGGCATGAAATAAAAAGCTGTCCTTGCACAGATTGACTTTTACGCCCAATCAAGAGGGTAACCATCTTACGTTTAAATCCTTCAGCGTTCGTGTATTTTGTCTAAATCTTTATGCCAGAGCGGAAGAGAACAGTTTAAAGGCCTGTTCTCACTTTTTTTTGGTTTATACTATCAGCTCCTTTTCCTGGTTTCAATGGTGTCAGCGTTCACCAGCGGTAGCAGAGCACTTGCAGAATGAGGTTTTGAAGTGGGGAGAAAGCAGAGAGGATGTACAAGATGCGCACAAAGAGGATATGTATCCTCACTCTCACCGCAGTTGGTCCTTGGCCGCAGGGTACACGCAGGTTTGATGCTTCCAACATGTGAGGAGCCCGAGGTTGTTGTGTTTAAATACGTTGAACTCTCTTACACCGAGCGCGATACAAGATGGGTTCTTGCAGCGCGGCGTGCCCAAAGCTGAGAAAAACCTGAAATAGCCAAAGTTGAATTCCTGATCGTGTTTTGATATAACGTCGATACATTGAATAATAGATTTATGTGAACAGAACTAGGTGGAAGAAGCAAAGCAACCGAGTACTTTAAAGAAGTGTGTTGCGTTGTTTTACAGAAAAAAAATCCATGACAGCAGTCTATTAAGACTTTATAAAGTTCTCGTGCGGCAAGAAAGGAGTGTTACCCTATCATTTCTTGCGGTAATAAATTTAAATGGTCTGGTTATTATTAGAATGCTGATCAGGAAGGAAACAGAAGTCTGTCCTTTTTTCATAAAAGGGTATAAAAAAGGTTACACACTTCAAAATGCAGAAAAGACAGAAATTAAAAGCTTAAATAACTGCAAACAGCAGGGTACGTCAGTAATGGAAGGACTTCTTAAATGAGTTTGACAGCTTTTGCAGGTGCACGTACTATGTCACTTTGCCTAGTGGAGCATTGAAAAAGATTTATGGTTCTCCTTTTGGAATTTATTAAGAGTTCCTTTCTTTCTTTTTCTCTTTGCAAAGTAGTCTGGACATACCCCTCCCTTGCAGTCATTTTTATTACAGCTCCTAGAGGAAAGTCACCTATTCAGAAACATGTGTTGCTTGTTGTCTTCATGGCTAGCTCACCGAGCTGTAAACTCTGGAGAATGTTGTTATTTACAGCCAGATATTTTCTTTTCCTTCCCTTTTTTTTTTTTTCCTTTTTCCTCCTTTGTATGTAAATCCTATTTTATTTGGTTTATTTCTTGAAAGTCTCCCTGTATGATTTTGTACCCCTAAATATTTAAATTGGTAATGAAAATATTTTTTTCAAAGAGAGAGTCTGACCGTCAGGGACTAGAGGTTTTTTGATTTGTCTTATCAACATATGCTCTCTCATATTCCTTTATAGGATGTTTTTCTTGCTTTCACTGACAGACTTGCATAATGTTATTTGTAGATGCTCTGAGGGGCCACTGCTATGCTGGGGCTGTTTGATAATTCTAATTAATTTTATTCGGTTCCCATTACGCAAAGACACAACCTTTGTTTTTAACTTTTACTTTTCCCTATTTCTTTTTTTTTTCAGACTTGCCATCTATGCTCTTTGAAATATTATTTAGTATTTCAACGAATCAGCGAGTGTTTTTCTTGTGAGGTTTTGTTCCGTTGACAGAGTTAATCCATCTGCAGAGGAACAAGTGTCGGGTTTGGTTTTGTTTTCTGAAATTTCTCAACATTTTTATAGAGCCTTCTTTCCTGCAAAATCTTTACATGAGTAGCAGTAAATGTGATAGCAGCGTCTAATTCCGATGCAAATTCCAAGAAACTGAGACGGAGTTTTGCCTTCCAAGAATCAGTTCCAGGGCTAAAGCTTAAATTCTGATATTCATTGCAATTCTCTTGGGGAAGTAGTGAATTACCAGTTATAGAAAAGTATTTTAATTGTGCCAGTGAAAATAGTTTAAACAACTTGAAAATAGAAAACGGTGACTGTAGTTGTGGCAGTAATCAGTAAGGTAACCAATTAACAATATCAGTTAAGACAGAGTGATTAACTTCCCTTTACTTACAAGCAGGGATATGATTAATTACAACACTGATGGGAATTACACAAGAACTCACAAAACTGGGAAGGAGTCAGAGATATCGAAAGTTTGTTTCCCTGCATTCCATCCTATAACTTCTGTCAGTATAAAGATTAATTTGGGTTCTTTCATAGTTTTTAGATGCTCTAATAATTCTCTTTTTTTTTTTTTTTAATCAACCGCTACTTGGTTTAACACATTAAGAACCACATTTCGTCTTTGTGAATGAAGAGCTATGGGAAGTGTTATTAAAACTTGCTGCTTTAATTAAATCCCCTCTTGTTGAGCAAGAACAAATGTGTTGGTCTATAAATAGTGAACACGGAGACATTCATGACAATAACAGAGGGAAAAAAGTTACGGAAAGCGTCCTGGTAGATGTAGAACATTGACAACATCTGTAATAGGTGACGTTCCGAAATCCCCACAGTGCAAGAACGCTGGGCTCCTTGTAGTCTGAAATTAAGGCCATATTTCTTCCCCATCCGGGGCTTGTAGGTTTAGGCATTTGGTGAGATGTGGGCAGTAGCACTTCTTGTTATTTACCTGTGGTTTTCTTTCACGTTAGCCAACACCGTTTTAGCCAACACCGTTTTCCCTCTGCAGAAATTCTATCCCTGCCTTTAAATTATGACTGGTTTTCCAAGGTTCAGAATTTCTTCAGTGGACTGATTGCCTGCAGAGTTGATCTTCACAGGTTTTTGATACAAAATGAGCATGAGAGATGCGCAGACCTTAAGACAGTCATTTGTGAAGCACAAGTGACTAAAATTCCTGACTTAAATGTTCCGATCAAGATGCAGACTTTTTTTTGGTTTTTTCCAAGTATTGTAGAAATGTTCAGCGTGGTTTTGTTTGCTAGATAATAATGCAGTATAACAGGTTAGTGAGTACTCCGTGCAGTAGTGCGTGAATTTACGACACACCAGCTACTCTACAAAAGCTTCCCATGGGATGCTCTGGGTGTACACTGTAATTTTCAGTAAATTATCCTGCACAAAGACATTGTTAGTGCACATTTTCTGAGCTGGAGTGTGACTTACTCTGCAATTGTTTAACACATTGGCATAAATATAGGTATGTAAAGGGCCTCCTCCCTTCTTTTGTATTTTCCTCCTTCGAAAATCCAATTTTCTTCATGCTCAGCAGACTGCATCAACCAAAACTTGGCAAATATTTCTATCAGAAGGTAGTAAATCACAATGTTTTTTGTGATATTTTCTTGCAAGTGCAAGAAAGCATAAGTAGTAGATTTGAGTGGTGCTTTTCTTCCAATAGCCAATCTTCTGCTAACCAAGGCTTTGCATAAATAATAAGGCACTCCAGGCTTTGCATAAATAGTAAGGCCCTCCATAGGCTATGAAGAAAAATGGTTCTTTTGCTCTTTAATTGGTGACGCTTGAGGACTTCACATCCTCTTATAACAACTTGAGAAGACTTGACTGATAATGTGGTTTTCCTCATCAAATGCTCAGGAAGTCTTAATGAATAAAGTAGCAGTTAGTCTCCAGATGAGTAATGCCGAAATATTAAAAAAGAGAAACTTACAATGTTAATTTTTTTTTATCCTTCAGACTCGTTTCAACCAGTGTCTCAGTCACCAGGATTTTGCAGTGGATGAAGATGATGATGATGAAATGGAGAGAACAAGCAAGTAAGAAGCTGGTTTGGATGTGTGTGTCTGTGTGGAAGGAAGAGTAACTGGTGTTATTTGGCAAAGCTGAGTTCAAGTGACGTGTCTTTCTCCTGTCCAGGCTGCTGGCATGATTCTTGACCTAAATGACGTCAAGTAGTTTAGAATTAAATCTGCTTTTAAAAAGAGGGACAGGCTATCGTATCTTTTCTTTATTCATAGTGCCTGGAAGAGCTTCACATAATCCTCAGTCTTCAGAGGCTCACGATAAAAAGATAGGCTGCAGGCACTACGCAGCAGTGAAATACTGTTTGTCAACATGATGGCCAGTGGCCTCAGCTGATCTATTCTTAAGTGTTGTGTTGTGGTCTTGACAATGGAAAGTTTTCTAAAGAGTTTGAAAGAGAAATACTGCCTTCTGAGTATTGTATCAAGATCTTCCTCTGTGTGAATTAAAGGAAGGTCGTAACTTGAGGCTTAAGCTGCACTGAGGCATTCTCTGACTGAATTCAGGAGATGATTTTTGGTAAAGAGCATGTGGATATAAACCGTGAAGGACCGTGAAGGCAAAGTCAAGTGGCTTAAGCCGTGGTGCAGCAGGGAAGAGGGAGCTACTGAAGTGCTCAAAAGATGACAAAAACAGCGAACCATGGAAACACCCTTTGCAGTAACATTCTGGGTGGACAGAGATAGGGAAAAACTGCAGTAGAAGAGGGGCCAGAGGTTAAGAGTATTGCAATGACTGAAAGAGAAAATAAGAGACAAAAGCACCAGTTCTTGCAGATAGGCAGTACTCCAGTAAATCTGATCGTGTGACAGAGGAAGGGTTGGAGTACGAGAGTCTTGCCACTAGAACAAAGTATGTGGCTAGGTCAGCTGGAGAGGTGTATCAACAGTCACCTAAACACAACGTGTAGACAAGGGAAAAATTTTGGAATAAAAGTAAATATTTGGAGGGAGGATTTGGGAAGTCATGTTGAGGGTGGCTTGAAATAACAGTTACAGTGGTTGGACGAGAGCCAGGAGACAGGAAAACCGGCTAAAGGTGACTGCATCTCCATAGATGATGTGCATTCTATGTTTAGGAAGATTCTTGAGGGGAAAGAAATTCTGGGTTTGTTCGCTTAACAAAGTCTTGGAACGTGTCTCCTACTTACTTTCAAAAGTGGCTGCAATAAAATGGCTTCTATGTTCCTAGCTGATCAAAAAGTTTTTGTTTTCAGGTTATCATCAGAAGACAGTGAAGAAGCTTCTGCTTGCTTTTATGATAGTGATGATTCTGCTGAAACTGGAATAACTCCTCAGCATCAAGGAGAAATGGATTTGCTTGGGGAGATTTTGGACACGCTGAGTACACACAGTTCAGATCAAGGAAAGCTCTCAGGAGCTAAGAGCCTGGATTTCTTTAGATCAATGGATGACATTGAGTACAAGACGGCGGTTAGTCTTCTGCTTTCATTTGAAAACATCTCCAATCCCTTTATAGTGGAATCCTGCATTTGTTGGATCAGTAACGTGCAGCTCGGACACTGCAGCATAGTCCTTAGAATTGCTCGTGCATCTTCCTAGGCCCGTGTGGCAGTACACCCAGGCTGGCCAATGTGTGATGGTTTTTCACCATCCAAGAGATCGGTTACACCTTTGGCCAGTTTACCAGGTCATCTTGGAACAGTATTTTTCACTTCCAACAGTAACCACCTATAGAGCTGTGAATAATTTAATAATTTACCGAATCAAATAGTTTGATGTTATATTTAGCTGTTCATTCTGGTATTCCCAGACCTGGGCTTAGTCTTTTTTTTTTTTCATTTTTTTTTTTCATTTTTTTCATTTTCCATTTTCACCTTGCATCCTTAACCTAGTCATAGTGATGATATGGTGATGTTTCCTCCTTAATTAAGTCATGGGATCTGTGTGGTAATTGAACCTGAAACACTGCTAGAATAGTACTCCAGAGTTTTTTAAGAGGGCTCCTTGGTCTTTTTTTAAGTAAAGTTGCAAAGGACCTGTAGCATAGGCAAACTGCTTGCCTGCAACTTGAAAACCCTCGTCAAGTCACTGCTTTGATCTTAGCCAGAAAAAGTAATTTTGAATTCCAGCTCGTATCAACTGTCCAACATTCACTTTTGCTGAAAGGAATCCTTTAGTAGAAGATCCATTACTGGAACAGCAAATTCTGATGAAATGTTTAAAAAGCTTGTAAATTTTTTTATTGAGTGTCATTCAGGGGTCACGTTAATAAAATGCCCATTTTTGTTTATTTGGCCAAAAAAATTTAATATTGAAAGTTGGTATAATTAATTACTGAAGCAAAGAGGAAATGCCATCTGGTTTTAGTTTTAGTCCAGCTCCTTCTCATATTATGGGTACAAATCAGCAAAGTGTGTCTTTGTTCACTGTCAAAACTGCTCGTGCAAAGACCGAGCGGGCAAGGGAGACAGAATTCCTTCTTCTGTACAAAAGGTGGCAATCCTTAGGATAAGAGGCGTTGTTCTGGCGAGAAAAGTGCAGAAACAATCGATCCTACCTTGTTTCTTGTTGTTTGTAACATTGAGAGGAGATCCTTGATTTAGAACATAAGGAGATCCGTGATTTAGAAACACACAAAATCCGTTGCATGGTTTTTGTTTGAGAAGTGCCAGCGTAGAGACGTTTTCTTGTGATGCTGACTATAAACACGTGTTCTTTCTTTCAGAACAAGTCGAATGCCCCTAGTGAGAGCAACCTTACCCTGCTCTGCAGCAGTGCTAGTGATCAGGCAGAGTGGAACCTCGGTCAGGATGACAGTGTCCTCCATGGGAAGCAACTCCCTCCGTCGCCAAGGAAGCAAATTTCTTCTGGCGGCCATAGAGAGTCTCTCTCAAGGCTGGAAGAAGAGAGTTGTGGCAAAACCTGTATTACTGGCAAGGTGGACACCACCAGTATGACATCCCCGTCTCCAGTACAATCAAGTGCCCAGTTTGCTTCTCTAGGAAGTTTCAAAGCAGGCTATTCTTCCTGTAAGCGTGCAAAGCAGAACGAAACACTAAGCAATACCTCAGAAGATCATCTCCAAGCAAGTCATGGTCAACATCCATCCATTCTGGTCCCTTGGGAAAAAGATGGGAAGGAAGGAAACGAAACTCCAGAAGAGGGTGGACTTCTTCAAGAAGTGGTGTCATTATGTAAACTGAGTTCTGCTTTTCATTATGGTTTAAGTATTTCAAAGGATAGCTTATCCAGCAGTAGCAGTGGAAATAAAACGTAAGGAAACTGTGAGAAGAGAAACTTGCCTCCCGTCAGAACTTCAAGGGAGACTACTCAGGACTCCATATAACTCCATATAACATGACAACCAAAAGATGAAAAAGGAATTAAGAGATCTTCAGTTCTAAAAAATAATTCTCTTCAGTTGAGTATGCATTTTCTGCCACTGGGACATCCCATTCTGTGTTTACCCAGTTCATTTGTCGGCTGTAGTTAGGTCCACAAAATGGAACTAAATATATGAATGCACTCTTAAATCAGGTACTACTTAGTCTATGTGTTAAAAATGCAGCAGGTGTATGGTGCTTCCTCTAAGCAGCAGGAAAGGTATTGTCTAACAGGTAACCAGGTTTTGAAGGTACTATATTAATCCTATTAAGCATGAAATGAACCAAGCAATCTCTTGTCTCAAATGTACAGATGTTAATATTTGTAATGAATAATAATTGCCTTAATCTTTTGAGAAGGGATTTAACTGTCTTAGAAGATGAATGCAAATCTACCAAACAGCAATAATGATTTTCCGTGGCAAGAATTTGCTTCAGCAAAGAGGGGGGGAAAGGAAACTTTTTTTTAGATTAAGGAATTTCTTGTGAATATAACGTTGAACTTACTCCAAACTGAAACTGTGGCTCTGTCTTCCAGACTTCAGAAAGGTAGCGCATGCTATTCTCTCTTCTGTAAAGTACATGAAGTGCTGAATTATAATGTGACATTTATTAACTTCTGTTTACAACTAAGACACTTTAAAGACGTATTATTGGTTTCCCTAGGTAGACTATTTCACCTAAAAAAAAAATTCAGAAAGGAAAGTGTAAGTGGAACTGAGAGATTTCTATTATTTTTTATTTTCTGCAGTTTAATAGTGTTTGAAAACTAATTTGTGCCTCTCACGAACTGTTTTCTTTCCATTTTAGTTACTACCTTTTTGAGGGTAGATGAACTTAATGTTACTCAGAAGGCATGTTTAGTTAAATTATTGAAGAGTCACGACTAAAAATTACTTGTAACACTAGAAAACTCAAATTACAGATTCAGCTTGAGGCTGCATAGATCCATCTCTCATTTTAGCCAAATTGAACAACCAAAAATCTCTTTCTAAATTCAGTGAAGGACAATAAATGAAAATTATGTATATCGTATTTAGAACAAGCATTTGCCCTCCTTCTGGCAGCGTTCCTGAGGAATATTTGGATATCGAAAGTATGAAAATGCTTGCTGCTGTATGGAGCAGCTCTTTCCTATTTTTTTTATATTTTATTTTTTATTTTTCCTCCCCTTTCCTTTTTCCACCTGTCTAACCTTACCGTACATACGTTGTCCTCCGCGATAGCTCGGGAAAGGAAAGGCACAAAGTGAGTTTCGGCAGATTGGGATTGGCAACTTCGAAGGGTGTTTCTGATGCTGTTGGCGGAAGTAACACGTGGGTATGAAACGAACTGTGCCTGAAAAGTATGCTCTCCAGCTCTCCTAAACTCATGTCAGAAACCTTTTTTTTTTAATTTTTTCTCGCTTTAGCATGAGTAATTATTAGCCTTTATCTCATTATAGGCCTGAACGAGCGTGTTCATGAGGTCCGTATTTGGATCACGTCACGCTTTAATATCTTAATAGTAGTTTGTAACGAAGTTGAGTATCAGTTGCCACGTTGAGATTTATGAATGGATTTCCCTCCTAGCTAAGGCAAATGGAAAGGGGTTTTTTGGCTTCTTTTACAGGGAAATGGATCCATATCATTACAGAGGCGATGTTTGACGCTTTACCAAAGAGATGCAGTAGAGTGAGACCTTGGCTTTGTTTAGGCAAAAGTTTCAGCGCAGAAGGAGAAGGGCTGGGCCAGTACTTGTCATTGAGGATGAGCCTCCAGAATTATATTTTATAATCAGTGCGATGAAGGTAAAAGGTTATAAAGGTGCAAATCAGACAGAAATATCTGTGTCTGATTAGAGCGTGAATATTCCTTTGGTTTCCTCTTGTGTATCAACATGGCATGTTGTGGATCTCTTTGGTAGCGTAAAAATGTTATTTGGCAAAATATTTTGCACTGTTACCAATGAAAATTATCACAAAAAATTATCTTAAAACTTTGCTCTAAACTTTCCGGGAGGATGAGGCGAGGTGGCTCAGGTGCTGTTCGGGTGATAAAGCTGCAGAGCAACCTCCTGGACCTTTGTTTAGAGCTGGTATTAATAAACTTGGTAGAGGACATTCTTCTCCTTCACTGGTACTAAACATTACCCAAACCTAGGGCTGCCGCTGGCTGACAAGCAAGACAAAGGTTTTTGTTCTTGTAGCGCTTCTCACTCAATCTCCTTCGTGTCTTTGCATTTTGTTGGCAAAAATCTCAAGGTTCAACTTTTCATTTCCTCTGCATCTGATATGATGTTTCTGTCCGTGTTTCCATCTAATATGGTATTTTGGATTCTTCATTTATTAAAGATAATAAACAGTGTCTTAAGGAGGAAAATAGGAAAAATACAGAAATTATGGCCATAATTGCTTTCAAAATCGTCAAACACCTAAGTCCAGGAATGCTGCCAGAAAACGGTTTTCAAAAATACCTCTCTGATAGAATAAATATTACTGGCTTCGCATGAGGCTTAGGCATTGAACTCCAGTTATCACATAGATTGTGCAGAAGATATGGAAGCCACGTGAGGCTGCTAATATTCTAATAGTGATTATGAGGATTGTAAAATTGAAAGTTTGACAGCGGAATCTTTCAAAAATATGTAGTAAAAATTTACTGTTTCATTACTGAGTGAAAACACGGGCTGAAAAGAAATAGACAAATGAGCTAAAAGATGGAAGGTAGAATTCGTCTTAGACTTCTTTTTATTCCGATCTGTCAAAATGGTAGTTACTGTGCTTATGCCACGTTGTTTCCTTACTATCTGTAAAGCCCGTAGGATGTTTACGTCTTTTTTTGGTTTTGAACCTTGTATGGGTTCTAACATAACTCAGTCTTATATCTATGTTGAATTCAAGTCTAGGTACATTTTTAGCTTTGTAATATTATAGAATCTTTTCCACTGGCTATTGGTGATCTTTTAAAAGAAGGCTATTATTTGTGCCTTATTTAAACAGAATTAGCAGTTACCAAATAGATGAGTCCAAACTGATATTTCTCGTTCAATGCTGTTGTTCTCTCTGTCCTTATGATAATATAAAACTGTTGATTGGCTACATATAAAGTATTTTTATCACCACATTGGGTTCTATATTAAGATAAATTGTCCAGGTCCAGTCCTTTTTCCAAGTTTTATAATTGTATGCTTTTTATTTGTGGAAATCCTTCTCATGTCCTTCAAAGTCATCAACGTTCAACACCAGCTACTGGTGAGAACTGACTTCTGCTCAGTCTGAGCTCCTGTGGTCGTCTTCAGAGGCATCTCTTTTTCTTCCAGATCTCAAAAATCTTCTCCTGTTTAAGGGAGATACCAGGTTATTTGTTTAAGCTTTGAAATCTGTTACACATAGGAACAAATTTCTGATTTAGAAAGTCAAACTAGGACTTGAATTTAGTATCTTCGAGTTTGGTTTGCGTAGATGTCTGCCTGAAATGAGCCGTATCGCTCATCTGGTTTGGGAGGAAAGAAGTGAGGGCATTAGAAGGAGAAAGGGATTCCTGGATTGTTCCAGCGGGCCGTGGTGAAGCAGAGCCTGAGAGTCCTCAGGAGGGATAATAACTTTGAGGAGATCCAGATTTCAGGATATTGTTTAATGTTCTAGCTCAGTTGTAGTGATTCCAACCCAGCCATGTAGGCAAAATGCCTATGGAATTAATCCCCTGTGGGTATTTCGGAATGGAAAATATGTTGTCCTTGGCCAAAGCCTTCCCGTCCATGTGTGCAGGGAAGGGGCAGTACTGGGGATGCCGAGGTGGTCCCTACCCACCCTCTATGCATGCAGAGGGCAGTCTGTGTAGAGTAGGCTGTGGTTTGCTCTTTCGTCCCACGTGTTCGGGCAATCGCGTAGCTCTGAAAAATAGACTCGTTCCGAAAGGAAAAACGTAGTTGTAGGAGTTGCCGTAGAACTCGTTGGCTGAACCTTTCATTGTCATTTAGCATTTCAGTGATACTGCTGCTGATTGGGTGGGGTCATCAGAAACCCGGCGCTGGCTGAGGTCCTCTCTCAGGCATTGTAACCCAGGCTTCAGCCCCAGTTTTAGACGTGTGCCAGGTACTTTTGAAAGTCCCACCCAGTCTGTTTAGAGGAGTGTTTTAGATGTCGAGAATCTGCTTTAGGTGTCTTTTCCGGTTTTGGAATGAGCTATTTTGCAGCCTTGTGTTCTTGTAAATGGTGTAAAGTCTAGGCAGAAGAACAGTTAAGCCAGGTTTTTGAAACAGCTTCTATTTCTCCACCTACAATCGCTCAGTCAGTCCTACAGAACAATCTTTTGTTGGTGCAGCTGTCTAGTGGAGTTGCTAGGAGCATCTGCAATCTTTTCTCTATGCATGTAATTAACTGAAGAAACATTTCATGCAATAATCGAAGTGCCAGCATGAGGCCCTTTTGCAAGTGCAGCCCCTGAGTAATACTGGCTGTTGTACCCGTCCTGCAGAACGGAGCCCCGTAACCGCCGACCTCCCCGACTCCGCAGGGAGAGATCAAGGGCAGACTTTACTTCCAAGGGAGTTAATGTCTTCCCTCTCGGTGCCAGACTCTAGTGCAGGTGCTGTGAGGCTCCAGCCGACATGTTCCCGACAGCCTGGAATTTCAGGCTAAACAAATGTGGCTAATAAAGTTACGTCTGAGGCAAGCAGCTTCCTGATGGCAAAGCTCGGGGTGGTGAAGGCTGTCTGTTCCCATGGTATCCTTGTAGAATGAATGTAGAAATAAATGCACCAGCAAAACCAGTATGAGTGGTGGTGTGACTGGTCTTTAGTAACTTCTTTGCTGCTATTAGATGCGTGTGTGTTGGTCGAGCGTTGTTTACCTGTTAGCAGAATCTGGGCCGAAGAGACCGTGTCCACATCTTCACCCCAAGAGCATGGACAACAGCTGGCCTAGAATTCATTATCTTCAGGGTGGTTGAAAATCACAGAATGTCAAGGGTTGGAAGAGACCTCAAAAGATCATCTAGTCCAACCCCCCTGCCAGAGCAGGAAAATGGAAAAGGGACGGTATGTTTTTGTGTGCAAAACCGCCTTCATTGAGTTGCTTTGTGATGTCTCTTTTACAGTTCTAGTCAGTGGCCAACTGAAAGTACTTGCTAGGTCTTTCCTGGAAGCTGCTAGATTTCTTCTAAATAGAATTGTCTGAGGAGTCCGCAGCCACCTCGGTCTGCAGGGCCACCCACCATCCTTGTAGCCAGCAGAGCTCTTGCCATTTTCTACTGGGCTGGAGTATGAAGCAGGTAACACAGTTGAAAGATCCTCCTAAGGTTACTGTAGTAAAGGGTACTCAAATTAATTTGTACTATTGCTTAGGTCAATACTAACAACATTTGTATTTAGAGTCCGGTAACAGTATTAGCATTTGAGAAATGAGTTCAAGTACGTTCATGTTTGTTACGATTCTGTGTGAATTGACGTTCTGTTAAAAATAAGGGAGCTACTTGGTTGTGGGGAGGGAGGGGAAATGTGTTGACTTTCAAATCTTCAGTGAATGTTGTGCAATATTTCTCGTTTCAGAGTTAATTTAGTAGTGCGCCTCTGCTCGTCAGGCAGATCCTTGAAATGGTATTTTTCAAAAAACGTGTGAAGTTACATGTAGCTTTGAAATACGGTTGTATGATAAAAACATGAAGAATATATTCTAATGAGGCAAATGTATATTTCCAATGACTGGGAATGATTATGGATGTCACATTCTACGGAAGTAATATGGCCTAAGCCAATGTTTGTGTACCAGTAGTTCTAGCTATTTCTTCAAACTCTACCCTGGTTAAATTGAACTAAGGTTAAATATGACAATTTATGATGTTTAGTTTATCGTTTGATAGCTTGGTTTTCATTGATAAAAAGATGAGGAGTTAAGCATCGCTTTTCAGTACCACCAATGAGGTGAGGATTCACCGTATTAAGAGTTTAGTTGTGACATCCCTAATTATTGTAAGTCATTACTTAAAATATCTACTAATATTGCCAGTATCCTTTTAATTTTTTGTAAATTAATTTCTTTGTATACTGATGTACATTTTGTTTTAACCTTTGGTTTTCCCTTGAGAACTTTAAATTAATAATATACTTGAATGAGGCAATAAAGCACTGTGGAACAGCTAGTCGTGGTGCAGCTTATGCACAAGCACATCGTGTGTGTTACTTCGTGATTTTTGAGGAGGAAGAGAAATTTAAAATGCTTCTGTGTTTAGCCAACTGACAGGTTGCGTTTGTCATTTTTAGATCTGTGTCAGATAACATGAGAAACGCCTCAACAAAGCAATATTATGTGTCCCAATGCTTCTAATTATTTTTTTCCGGGACTTTTTTTTTAGTTGCCTTTGCAAACAGTTACTGATAATGTCCTTGTTGTGAGCCTTTAATACTTACGGGAAAGGCATGAAACAGGGCATTTTGAGACTTTATTGATAATTTTAAACATTTTTGAGATTTAAAAAAAACCCAAAACCCAGCCAGCATTGTCCTCACTTCTGAAAAATCAGTTAGTTACTGACCTTTAATAAAACTAGAACCAAATCTAAGCTCTTACTCCATGCTTTTTGCACCCTCTGGACTACTGTTCCAAGTCATCTCAAGAACTGTAACTCAGACCGTAGACTACTGTCAGTAGTGCACTGTGTAGATGTGTAGTAAATGAGTTGTGATGTGTGGTGTGTTTTGGTTTTTTGCTTTTTCCTTCCAAGTTTGTGACATCAGTAGAAGTTTTTGGTGAGCTCCACATTGCCATAAAGTGCCCAACACTGTACTTAGAAAATAAAACTTAACGATATCAAAATTCCTCGGGTGGTACGGGTCCTTGTTTGATGGGTTGATGTGAATAGCATTTCCGTGGCCTAAAGGTTAAAATAATGCAATAATACTGTATGGGAAGTTTTTCCTCCATTGAATGATCATTGCTGTTTCTCAAATACAGAGAAAGCTGAATGTGTTTTCTTATTATTTGTTGTTTATGCAGTTCAAAAGTTAAATGCTCGTGTCCTTTATAATTCCAATGGTATTTCACTGCTTTGAAAAATCTTGGCTAATCTCGCCTGTTTGTTAAACAACCTTTTTGGTCTGTAGATCTCCAAGTTGTTACCAAAAACAAAAAAAGGTATATTATGTCATTTGATAGATTAAGAAATGGCGATATTATGGGGAAAATGTTATTGTGATTATGTTATCAATTACGGCTTAGCTTTTTAATGTAGTTACTTTGCTGAGCAATTTCCTGCAAGTGTATGGCTGCACTTCAGCTAGTATTTCACATTAAATGGCTATGCAGTATGAACTGATCTGGGATTAGCTCTTCTAAATTAAAAGAATTTTGATATGCAGACAAACCAGGGAGACTGTGGTTTCGGTTTTGATACCTCAAGCCACAAATGATGAAGAAATTTCAAATTGCGTTCTTAAAAAAAAAAACAAAACAATGAAAGCGTGATTTTAACACTGGCTGTTACTACTGGATTTGTTACTACTTTACTGTAGCCAGCAGAGTGGTACAAGCTGTGAAGACCAGTAGTACAGGGATCTTCACTGCTAGATTAAGCACAGCACATCTTGCAGTTATTTCTTCATTTTGGCAATATATGTGCCTGCATTTATTCAGCTATTAAAAAGATAGTTGTGACAATGGACTTCTTGTCATAGGTCCAGATTATGAGCCAATGGAGGACATTACAAAAACATAGAAACCTTTAATTTTTGCAGAAGGAGCGAGGAAGCATGCAGATCGAGTGTTTCAGGTTAAATTGTCCTGCATTCCTTCCTTTGTTATCTCCAGGCACTGTGAGAGTGTGGTTGCAACTTGCAATTTGCTTTCTACAGATGTTCGGTAAGTTCTTTCAAACCTAAGCACGGGAATGGATTGGGAAAGAGGAGATAAAAAGACAAGTTAGTCTGAGTTAAGTAGGCAAATTGTTCCTGTCAGTACAACTGTACCACGTGTGAGTGAAAAATGATTTCAGAGGAGTTTGGTGTACCAGTCACAGAGTATGAGAACTTAGTAAGTTGTGGCATTTGAGGGAAAAATGCATCTCGAAGTGATGTCTTGTTGGGGACTGAAATCAGAAATGCTCCTGTTCAGTAGCAGCTTCTTGGTTGTGCTTCAGAAAGAGCTGAGAATATTGCTTTTGCAAGATACTTGGACACAGTGTGGCTGCAGCCGTACCTGAATGATGGACAAAGCATTTAATTTTCTTTCCAGAACTCACTGTGTGTTAACCTCCTGTTCACAAAAGGGAAAGTAACTGTATCGAATTCCTGCATTTAGGTTTTTATTTGATATGACAAGCGATAACAATGACAGCGACAACAACAAAAACCCAGGCGATGCCTGAAGTGATGTTGTGGGTTTACTGATACTCAGATAAAGCAAAGTAGAGTCAGTCTGCAGATTTTCATCAATTGAGAAAAACGCTAGCAGCTTCTTGAGCTTCAAAACCCCAGAGGTCGTCAGTCCTGTTACAAATTCTGTATGAAACATAAACAAGAACTAGTTCTAAAAGAAAAATTTGGGGAGCGTATTTGAAATATGGGCCATGTATTATTTCTGTGGCTGCCTATTTCACATTCCTTCTCAAAGTTGAAGGGCTGGGTTCCTGGTGGTGTATTGCTCCGCTAATTTTCTTTTTTCAGGTCTGCTTCTTGCCTCGAGTAATTGCCACTGAAGCGTGGGCAACCACAGCAGCAACAAAAACTAACACGCAATAGCACTGAAGAAGAAGGGTACAACATGGGCTGCAACGAGTCTGTCAAACTTGGTTGCAAACCTTTTCTTTTAGATCTGTTACCTGGTTTTTAGATCTGTTACCTGGTTCTGCAAAATACTCGGTATCACGGATGAGACACGGAGAAGACGTGCTCTGCCACGTTGCAGCTCCCACAAGACTCATTTGCCTGAAGAAGTTTTTCAGGTATGTGTAGTTCTATGAGTAGCTCAATTAATATACTTTCTAAGGCAAGTATTTTTATCCTGGTATAAAATTGATTTATCTTAAGACACTTCTTAAATTATGAAGAGGGACATTTCTGCGTGTTCAAGATAGGCTTTTCTCAGCATGGGCTGCTCAAAGGCCAAATATTAAAAAACATGTTTGACTTGCAGTGTTCAACCTAGATGTGCTCGACTTAAAACTTCAAGAACCTGTTTGGTTTTGTTTAGAGTGATTTTAACATTGGTGACCTAAATTGTGGCAGATGGCTTCTGAGATGCTGAGACCTTGCAATGTGCTTTACAAGTCATAGATCCCGCAGAACGTTGTGGCTACCTGCTTCCCCTGTCCTCCCCGCACACCCGTGTTTGGTTTCCGTACTAGCAGTGGCTCCGCATTCGTAAAGGACCATTTTACAGCGCTAGCAGTTTTTCCATTCACTGCTCGTTTTAAGAAAATAACCTGTTAATATAATACTGCGCGTTTAGCGATGAGAAGGATCACGTACTTAAAATGTTCAGCTGAATAATACATACAAACATCTGACATTTGGCCTGCTCTGAGAAGAGGCGACACGCTTATTTAATGATTTTGAAAATGTTAAAACGATGAGGTGGAAATTAAAATGTCATTTTAAAATATTTGTATTTAACTCATCCCATTCAGCCCTTTTCCACATTTCCCCTTGGCATATTCGGACTGAGGGTAGCGGTAGCAGCCTGACACCGCGGCTACTTTGAACGATATACTGAGCATTGTTGGCATTTCAGCCTAATTAGTTGCATCCTATTTTCGTGATTTGTCTGTGGTCCTTTGGGTTGTTGGCCCAAGATTATTTTTTTCCTTTAACCTTTTTTTTTATGCTCATCGTTGTCTCATTTTAAATGTCAACAGACCAGTACTCGTGTAATTGTTTTGGTTTTTTTTTTCCCCTTCTTTTCTCCCCAACATCAGAAAGTTCGACAAGCAGTTTCTACATCGCAGAAAAACTTATCCCAGGACCGAGCGACAAACAGAGGGAAGTTCAACTCTTGAGCACTTTAAACACGGGAGGAAAAGGCTCGCAGCCCAGGCGGCCGCATGTAATTAAGATTTTCGTGCAGAGCCTGCCCTTTGGGTTTGCTCTCGCTCCCTCGGTGCCTTACGTTGCTGTCACTGGTGGTGAATTTCTGTTGCCAAGTCAAGTTTAGTGCAGGTGCCAAATGAAACTAAGTGGGTTTAAATTGGAAACACACATTTTTGTCATCGCTGGTTATTACAATACATGCCAGTGAAAACGGCGCTTTTTGCTGAAACTGTAGGTGAAGGTCAGACCCAATATTGAGCTGAGAGAAATGTTGCGCTTTAGAGAGTGCCATGAAGAATGTAAAACCAGATGAATTCCCGTGTAGTTTGATCAAAAAAAGATGATTTCAAGTCATGATTTGGACGTGTCAGTCTTGCTGGTGTTTGACAATATTAGATGAATTGCTGGTAAATGTAGTTGTGTTGCCAAGTGATTTTGGGGAAAGAAAAATCGCAGCCCGATAAAAGCGGAAATTAAAAATGACTTCGGTGAAACCAAATTGAAACGAGGTTGTGCAAATTAGAATATAAAATCTTCAATACATTTTTATCCCATAATTACCATCTGAAGGAACCTAAACCTAGAAAAATTACCACCGAACTGCGAGCTCTGCTTGCCTTTCAGGACTCCACCTGTGCCTTGATTCATAATTTATACTCTGTTTTTTCGATGTGCGAGAGGTCTTCACACCTCGTGGCATGCATTATAGATGGAGGAGTTTAGGTTAAAACATGCTTTTACTGCGAGGCATAGGGGATCGCCCGCTCTCCGCGGCAAATTCACGTGTGCAATTTAAACAAGACCTTACTGCGCTCCCAATAAATACGCACCAGATGTATCTTTTATAAATGTTAGGTTTTACAGCATCTTGACACATGCCGGCAGTTTGAAGCCTGTGCGTGCTTCAGTGGGGCATGAAAGCCCCGTCCATTTATTTGACTGTGACGTTTTGCAATAGGCAAAATTTTCGTGTTGTCAGCTACTCACCGTTCAATTTTATTGACTTACAATGTCTAATCCGACGCTCTTTTTTTGAATTGTTTCCAGAGGTGTCAAGTTTTCTTTACAAGAGAGGCAATTGAATAGCACAGGAAAAGGAGCTTGGCCAAAAATCCTCTGATGCATGATCCTTGATGTTATGTGACGTTGTTTGTACTGCAGTGAGACTTGCAGGAGACTCAGACTTATGTTAAATAAAACAGTACGGGAATGTTTGCCTGGGAAAAAGACTTAGTAGCTGTCTCTTACCTGGAGACAAGCCACACTTCAGACATAGACGGTGACGATGAATTGTGGCTTAGCATCTCATTGACCAGAAGCTAGACAGGCCAAGTGCTTTCTTGCTTCCTTAAGGGCCAGGAGTTTTGGAGACCTCAGAAGGCACAGGATTCCTCATCTGAGAGCCCTCTCGTGAGAATGACCCATTGCGGGTGGGTAGATAGCTGTAAGTCATACACAATCTGAATTTCAGCACAGGCTGAGCTCGGTAAGTTCTGTGCCAACACACGGCAAGCGTAATTTCTCCCCCAAAAGGTTGTCTTCACCTACTGTCTTACCTGTATCATTTCTGCCAGATGAGCTGTTCTCGCTAAAAGCATTTGTGGCGACGTGCGCACCTTCGTGTCAGCTCACAGAACAACCGCGAGCATCAGTTCAGCTGAACTCCTCCCGGGGACCTTTTCAGTTAAAACTGGGTAGTGCCTTTGGGTCAATTGGACTCTTGGTTTCTGAGGTTGTTCATGTTTATTGAAAAGTACCAGAGAAACTTTGGTAGTGAGCAGAAGTCCCCTTGTGAAAAGGGGACTTCAAGTGAAAAAAAGTCTTACTGCTCTGATGTTTTTGTGCCTGCACTCGTCCGCAGTGCTGGAAAGACAGCAGGAATTTAAAAAAAAATGGAGCATCTGATTCTCAGCTTGCATAAATTAGCTCCAGTGAAGCTTTATTGATTCAGGTCACCTTGTGACCTGGCACAAAACTCCTCCCTTTGATGGGCAGAGGACGATCAGTCAGTATGGATGGAGATGGCGATGCTGAGGCTGGCAGCCCTGACTATGACACAATGCACGTTCATCTCATTTCCAGGTATGGAAAATGTTTCTTGATCACCGGATTCCAAATGTACAAATTGACTTTTTAAACTGCCAATACAGATCTGGCCAGGGGGTAATTTCCCTTGTAATTGCATGATGAAATAATCCCATAAAGCAAAAAAAAAAAAAGAAAAAAAATTTGCATGTGGCTCAAGATAATCCTTATTTATTGGTCGTTTTGAACCTGTGCACAGCAAAATAGGACTATGAATATACCATCTAAGCTATAAACATACTGTGTCCATACAGAGAAGGAACAGTTAACTTTACGTAAAACAGAGAAGGCACAGAATGCAGTGATACACTATGATCATTTGGAATTGGCCAAATCCCAGCTGCTCTATTTGTATTCAGCCTGGTGTAAATATTCTTGGGACTCTGAAGGGACTCCTCACTGTGTCATGGGCTGGATGTCAACTCTTCCCAAGGGAAAAAGGAATGGACTGTGAAAGGGGCCAAAGTTGCTTTATCCTTCTCCTGCTTCTGAGTATCTTCTTAGTGCAGAGCAGACCATGTGCTGCAATTCAGCACCTTCTCGTTCCTCGCAGAAGACTGTTAGACGTCAAAGGAAATGTAAATGGGTGAAGTGCAGGACTACATTGTGCATTTGTTTCTTGAATGAATAGGTTGCACGAATTCATATTAACGAATAAATTATTTTGCTTTCAGCTTTCAAGTCAAATAGTGTGAAAATTTGGAAATATTTTAAGCCTTTGCGTGGAGACACTTTCATATTAATGGAGGTTATCACTACTTTTTGTACACATTTTATTTTACCCCTGGGCTGAGAAGCAGTAAGTAGCTTGGCATCTGCTGTATCAGTCTTAATCTGTGGTTTAAATTTCAGCAAAAATGGTGTTAGATGCTCTTTGTAATTTGTTCTCTTTTGTTTTAACTGTGGTTCCCTGGTTGAGATATGGCCCGGAAGGGTCGGTCTTCCTAACCGCACATTCACGGTTGCTATAGCATGGTAGTGTGGTGATGGCTTCGAGACTTTTTGTGCTTCTCCGGGCTGCCACTGAGCTTTTTCAGCTGCAGCATCTGCCTCCCTGCCTTCTTTGGATGTTGCTTTCTTAATTTGACTTTTGAGAAAGTGTATTTGGAACTGACATATGTGCCTTTTGGGCCTTTTCTTGTTTGTTACTCATAAGATCATAAATAGAGTTTTGAACATTTCTCATTTTAGTCCCTATTTGCATTAAAATGTGCTCCCTCCAAGTTATCTTACACAGATCTGCTTCGGTAGGTCATTCTCATTCCTGACTCACCATCATCCCCGTCCCTTTCCTGTGGCCTTCGTGCTGTGAAAGCTCAGCTTCACCCTTACTGGGATCCAACTTTTGCCTCCACTTTCCTCATGTGCCATCCGCTTTCATTTACTTTTTTTTCCTCTTGCTTTTGCATGGATTTTCACTGCTCTTATGCTTCATTGTGTCCTCTCCGCTGAGACTGGCAGCAATCATAACTCACTCTATGCTTAAAGGTTTTTCCCCTGCCTTCTGTCTCCTTATCTTACCACCCACAAACCACACTCGTATTTCACTGTGAGATTTTTACTCTGTTGTGCTTTTATGAGTGTCTTTTTTAATTCTTTGGGAGCATATTGCTCCAGAGCTCTCTTTGGTCTGTATGAAAACTCTTCAGGCTTTCATCTTCTTCATTCATCCTTCCTCTGTACACAGTCCTGAATCTCTTGCTCAGCCCTATGGATTCTCTGAGTGGCAACACTTTTTGGAATATTTTATTACCTCTGCGTAGATTGTTTTTCTACTGTCTCCAAAATTCCATGCAGAAAGTCGAACCACCGAGAAGAGCAGAATTACTTTCCAGCCAGTGCCTTATTCTTGCTTTCCTTCAAGTTAGTTCTCTGTGCAAACTGCCTCCATCTCCAGCTGCCTTCTCTTTTGTTCTTTTCCTTGAGTCATATAATAATTTAGTCTGGAAGGGACCTGCTGATGTTATGTAGTCCAACCTGCTGCTCAAAAAGGGCCAACTTCAAAGTCCCACCTTTATTATAACCATTCTCCTGCTGTTTCTGAAATTACCTGATTTCTGAATTTCTTTCTCCATCCCTGCTGTTCAGTGAGATCTCTATCAATTTTCTTTCTCCGTACTGAAGAACACAAAGCAAGTGTGTGGAAGCATCTTCTTTGCATCCACTTCACTGGTTCCGTGCTGCTTCTGCCACTTGTGCCCGATTCGTGGTTCTGGATTCCCCCTGGGTCTTAGAGCTCTCTGCCCCCAAACTCTTCCCAGCCTGCAGCCTCACAGCTCTTCTTCTCCACTTACTCCTTGCTTACCCTCTTCTCATCCCAGGTTCCTGTGTTTTTGCCACTTTTTGCCACAGGTGGCCTTGCCTTTGGGTCTCTTGCAGCCTTCTTGGGTGAGGCTGGAGTAACGTGTGCCCAAATCTCTCCTGCTTCACTTGTGGTCTCATCCTCGCACGCTGTTCTGTGCTCTCTCGTTTGCCGAGTGTTTGCTACCTCAAACGGTCCACTCTTGAGAAAATTTCTTCTTTTTTTACCTGTATTTATGTATCTTTCTAGAAATGATCACGCCTAACAGACTTTATGGTCTTCTTTATTATGCCTTAGCAGTGTCTCGCAGGGTAAATGCTGGCCTAAACCAACAATTTCAAATAAATCTCTCATGTCTGTAATTTCATAATGTCATGATTCAAGAAGATCTCTGCTCTCTCTTATCCCCCTTCGTATTTTGGTAACTTATTTTCCCATTCTTTCCTCAGTTGCCACTTGGACTCTCTGGATTTCGGCTGTGGCTGCACGACAACGATTGCATTCAGAATAACAAGCTTCAGTACTAAAGCTGTAAATTGGGCTGGAATAAAATCTGTTGTGTGTTTTCGCTGTGACTACGTTCTGCTGTTTTAACTCGGCTTGAATCCTACCATCCACTCGCATTTTCCGTAGCGCCTTGTTTTGAAAGATATTGGTGAGGACTGCAAAAACCCCAGAATGTGCTTACGATCGTAGTTACTGCTAATCATCTAATGCAAAAATAAATGTGAGTGACATTGATCCTCAGTAATCCCTTAAGGGGTTCGTTCAAAATGAATTACGAATCGATCGTTAATTAAAAAGATGAGTTAAACTCTAGGATGCTGAACTCCATTATGCAACTCCTGGAATAAGTGTCTGAGGCTTGATGTGTCTGTCTGGGATGTTTCACAACTGCAGGAACGTATGAGCTGAACTGCAGGAGGAAAGAAATGCCATCACGGACTTTCCGCTCCGGTGCCTCTTTATTGTGGGTTCACTTTGTGTGGGAGCAATGTTTATGCTTCAATTTCTTGACTACATGTGAAAATTAACTGGATGAGTTACTGCTGAAATTGGCCTCTATGCCTCAAAAAAACTCCCTTTGACTTGGGTGTATTTTTGGCGCATCCTTTCCTACTACAAGAATGAGCATTAACTCTCTTGAGGGTTTTCAAATGCCTATTTCCTTACACGATTTCTTCCAAACTTCTCTTATTCCATTGTTTTTTATGCATTCATTTCTTTTTCATCAAGCAGTTACAGTCCTTTTGCTGCTGAGGTCTAAGAAGGGGTAGTTAAATGGGATTATCTCTGTTTTAAAAGGGAAGTATTGAGGCATAAAAATTTATTTACTCGTGATCATATGAGAAGTTTGGGCTCCAGGAGAAACACCAAGTCTGTCATAATTATTTCCCAGCCAGTGCTTTACCTGTAGGCCACATCTGCCTCTTTCCTGATACTTTCCATGAGTTTTGGGAAACGTTTCGAGGGTGTTTTTTGGCAACCAGTGTATGTTTGCAATGTGAGAAGCTATAGTTTTCTAAAATGGACCATCACGTAGTATTGCAATAAGAAGATGGCAGCAGTGTGGGTGCACAGAATTCGTTTAGGATGTTTAGATTCCACGTCTCCTAAGAGATTGTACCCACTAGATATTTTAGGACATAATCTTTTATACTCGGAAATGTGCTTTTCTGGAAAACGAAATTCTTTTCAGCAGGAGGCAGAGGAGCAGCGGGTAAAATGAGAGAACTGGAGGAAAGAAAACCAATTAAATCTGAAGCGTTTATTTTGGAGAGTTTTCGCACAGCTTCCTTTTAATCCCTGATTAACAGATGAAAGAAGATGTGCTGAGACACAGCTCTAGTACTAAACTCTTTGATAACAGAATTACAATGTCTTTATTGTACAGGCTTATTTGATTTTTTTTTTTCTGCAGCAGTGATTGCCAGGCAGTCAAAGGAAAGCACAAACAAGAAGCTGTTATTCGTGTTGCATCAAGACAGGCACTTACGTGTGTCCCAGGAGCCATTACTGTCTGTAATGCCTACTGCTGATTATCAAGGCTGGAGTTTCCAGTGCAAATAAAAAATTGTCCTTGGACGCATTGGTCCAAAACAGTGATAAATGGCATTGGTTCACTTAAATGCCGAGAGAATTGCAACGTCATTGAACTTAAAAGGCAAGTGTTGAAAATATTGAAAGCCCAAGTCATTGTAGTCTTCATTATGGAGTATTCCTGGGATCAGAATGAAAATTAAGATATCTAACATATGTACACTGTCCCTTTTCAGCCATCTTGCAGGATGGAGGAGCGCCGCCTTCTAAATCAGTCTTTCCATCGGCGGTGGCTGCACCATGTTCCACATCTCCACCCGGGATCCCTCCTTCTCCTGCCGGCTGGGGCTGTAGGTCCCCTGAGTCGCCCGTTTATTGGCAGCGATGACTGAAACCACAACTGCCAAGAAGAGGATCAACAACAAGGCCAGCGTTACTGAGCCAATGGAGGCGAATATGTTCGAGATCAAGTCAGTTGTCAACTGGAAGGATTGAAACAATCGCAATATAATTTAAGTCAGGAGAACACTTGAGACACACTTGAGCTACCACGGAAGGAAGACAAAAACCGTTCTATGGACGGGGCTTTGCACAGACGAGCTACTGCTGAAGCACTGTACCAGTAATGGTAGAGAAGTACATCAGCCCCTCCACGTTTTGTGCCTTGGACTCTTCAGAAAATTACGCCACGCGGCGCTGGGTGTTTAATATACGAGGCAGAGCTGGATGGATTCAGCAACCCATTTAGTTTGACAGCTTCCTTTCTGCTTGAAAATAACCTGTGAATTAATATGCCTGTGGACCGTAGTAGTAATTTAGCAGTTATTTAATTGCTTTAATAATAATTAAGTATATCTAGTTTAGTTGCAAACACCTTATTGCTACACTTCACTACTGCACGTTAAACGTGACCTATTTTGACTGGATATATATTCAGTCACATTTCTGTCTCTCTCTCTTGAGGAGTCGAGTTTATATGAATACTTGTACTTAATATGTAGACAATTTGCTTACTGTTAATATTTTTGTAAAACACACCATTTCTACAGGCGTTCCTGCCAGTAAACTTTTCACATTTGCATGCAATAAGCGTATAGAGGCTGCACAAGGGTGAAATCTATTCAGTGGGAAATTAATCGGTATACTTTCCCAAATAGGTTTTTAAATATTCATCCAGCTCTTCCTCTACATAAAGGTTTAGTAGCTACATCTACAGAAACACAATCAGTACAGTGCAGGATGAGTGTCAGGATGCTCTGATTTTTGTTTTTATTTTTTTGTTTTGATGCGACAGTGGGAAACGTGATGTCGGAAGGCAAAGTGCGCACAAACAAATCTGCCAGCTGAAAAGCTTTAGACCAGAGAAATGTTATAGTTGGTAGATGAATGTTTTATCCACATCTATGTATGTGCTTTTTTTTGTGTAAAAAATGCTTATAGTGTGAGGTAAGCCAGTGGAGTGGTGTGGTTACTGTGGAAAAGTGGTCACTACGGACAGAATGACCCCAGCAGGAACTGAACTTCTGGGCAGATTCTGCCATCCATCATCTTTTGATTTTGTATTACGAGTGACAGCTGAACTGCCGTGGATGAATGTGAGCTTGAGGCTGAACTTTCAAATCCCAAAATATTTTGAAACAGAAAACAGCCGGTCAAAGCCCATTTCCACATTACAGGATATTTTAGTGACCTGCTTACTCGTCAGTTCTAAGGAAGCGCAATTACAGTCCCGAGAACGATGGCAATGGGGATGTGTGACCAGCTGGGATATTTTCCTCTGACCTCGATGGACAGATATTCTAAGTTAATTCTGATTCTAGGATTGAGAGGACATCCGTGAAAGAAATTCACTGCCATACATAGATGGGTGGTGGTGCCTGGTCGCTGCCACGTGAAACTTAAGCACTTATTTTCCCCTTTTCCAGTCCATATCCTTTCCATTCCTGTTCTAGGTGTGTCTGTACCTACAGAGAAATTTTCATTTCTGATATCCATCAGATTAGTTCTATTTCTTGAAGACAGATGCTACACAAAGGAATCGAGGAGAAGAAAGCTCTGTAACTTGTTAAAAAGTAGTCGCATATTTAAAGCTCATTCTCAAGATAAATCATCATAATAGGGTTATTTTTTTTTTTGCAATACTTATTTATGACAGAAACCTTACCTGTAGCGCACCATGGCAATCCACTACCCATTTTGTTCCAATTTCCTGTTTAATAACCGTAATTAATTCATTGGATTTGGTTTGCTCAACCAGTGACTTTAACTTGAAAAAAACCTACTGAAAATTGCCCTTATTGCATGTATCTTGTGTTGGACAAAACACTTCCCCTTGAGCCAGTATGTGAAATAAAATTACCCCACTGATTACAGCCTAGAGACCTGGGATTTTTACCATGAATATATAAGCTAAATTTATTTCTGTATTTACATTGCTTCTAATTTCTAGTATGAAAAAAATGGCCTTTGTGTCATTTTTTGGGATGGATTCTATTGATTAATTAAAAAAAAAACACCAAAAAACTGCTCTACCAGTGCTGTGCCCTGCTTCCTCAGCCCCACAAATCACTGCATAAGTTTACTACATAGGTAACCCCCTTAGCAGTGGCACTGGACCGATAACAAGAGTTGCCAGAAGGCTCTGCAGTCTGGTCCCATCAAAATCAACTGCTTCTTTAGTAATTAATGGCTGAACAGTTAAGCTAATTTGGAAAATCAACCGGCTGATCTGGGGGGAGAAAAAAAAATAAATTGAAAAGTTCTGCCCTCCGTCGTCTCAGAGTCTGTTCGTTGCAGGAGTTGGTGGTGGTGACAGATTGAAATAATTGTAACTGGTGGCCCCAAAAAGAGACTGAGCAGCGTTTTCAGTAGCGGAAGCAGCAGAAAAAGAGGTTTTCTGGTACGGATCCTACTGTGTATTTTGCAGAATGGCAAGGAGCAGGCTTTGAAAAGCAGTTTGAACGCAAAGGTCCCATATCATTGCTTCACGCTCTTCTGGTAAGTCCTCACCTGTTGCTTCCACCATGGATGGATCTGGGCTGAGAACCTCCTCGATGTTTTGAAGAGCAGAGCCCCCGTGACGGCCACGGGGCTGCCTGTGTGTGCGGCTGCTCATGTTGGTATTCGCAGCCGCGTTGCGGTTGCTGGGTGCCGAGAATTAATCAGCCTTCGTTGCAGCACTCGCACAGAAGCGTGCCTGATTCCGGCTGCTTTGCGTGACAGAGACATCAACACAAGCCTTAAAATGCAGGGGTTGCCAAACCCCGGAGAATCCCCTTCTCTGCCGCATGCGGGGCTTTCTGGGAATTCTGCAGCTGCTCGTGTGCGCTGGAGCTTTTGCTGCCAAAGTCTCCGGATCCCAAGTCCTGACGCCACTCACGAGGTTATCGCTTCACTCACGGTAAGAACGTGTGATCCACAGCGTCCAGATTTACTGCCCCCAAATCAAAACCGTTTGCTATAGTAATGAGAGATGATTGGCTTGGACGACTGGTCTGAATCCATGTCAGAATTAATTTGAAGGGTTTGGGGTCATATAGGGATAATAGAGCAGCAGCTTTAATCATTAACTTGATTAAAAAGCCCATAGATATGCTGAGCTTATTTCATTGTGGATTTACAACCACCTCATCAGAATTTTGTTCTGTTAAAGGCTGAATTCAAACACGAATCCAGGCAGTTCAAGAAGAAATCCAGTCTTTCATACACAAATCTGTTGCAACGAGATGCATTGATAACCCCGGCTTGTGGGACTACAGTTTGTTTTCGGCAGCAGTAATGTGGACATAAATCTATAGCTGGACTTTGTTCCAATAAAACGACCTTAAAGGAGCAGCACCTGAAGTCCCGTTATCCATGATCTTTTTTTTTTTTTCCGCCTTCACAATCAAGCACCTATTGCTCTCCCACACATCTGTAAAAGGTCGCTGTTCTGCTTGTGCTGAACACCAGCCACCAGGTCCTGAGCGCAGTGTTGACCTAGATGCTGGGCTGTTGAGTTGAACCAATAACCCATGTTGGACTTGTCTAAAGAGAGCAGATTCATGTCCCAACACTGCACGGGTCAGGAAGTGGCAAACTATTTTTAAGATTCTACGTGCATCACCTATTTCCTTTACCTGCTTTTTTTTTTTTATGCTTAATCCTAGTTTCCTACTTCATGCTGTTGTCTATGTGGGCAGTTTTGTATGTTGAATGTGCCTATACATGGTTATAATTCAGGGACCTGAACAATGTACTCCTTTCTACTGTGATACCTGTGGCAACAAAGGCCGCAGAACTTAGTGTGTGCTCTGAACCTTAGCTGGTTTTCCACTGTTTATCACCAGCGAGACCATCAACTCCTTTTCCTTCTGCACCCCTTGCAAGTCTTCAGTTTATCTTGGGGGCTTCAACAGTGCATTTTCTATGGAGGTAACATCACATAGCTGTTCTCATCTCCGAGTGTGAAGAAGGTCATTCCTGAAAGGTGCAGTATTTGCTCTATCTTTTAAACCTGGTCTATAACAAACTTCAGGATTATCTGGTAAGAAAAGTGTTCGAATTCTCTGAGGTTGAGAAGCAGAAGCCAAAGAAAAAAAAAGGACCTAGAAAGACTGCTGCAAGGTTTCTCTCTAGGTTTGCTTCCTTAATGAGTAAGAACAAAACCAGTTTGTAGGAGGACCAGCTTCAGATTCGGAGCCTTGAATACCTGATGAAGATCTTCATGACCTAAAGCTGTGAGTGCTTTCCTCTGCAACCAGCCAGCCCCTTGGCTCCCGTTCAGGCTGGCCTGTCATTGCCATGTGCCACTTGCCGGTCACAGGTAGCTTTGCCCCCAGTATGCCCAGTAACAGCCCCAAGTAAGCGCGGCTGCTTCTCTCTCCACATCTTGGGAGCTTCTCCCTCTGACACCATGTCCACTGGAAGGAGGCTACTCTGCCACCCCTCACATATCTCCATATCTGAAAGTATATCTATACTACCTATAGACTTGTAGGTAATCCTGAGTTTTCATCGTTCCTGTTGCTGTTTCTGCCATCAACCTCTGAGCTATTTTCCTGATACCTGCAGGAAAGGACAATCCTGTTGCCTAGCGGGCCTGAATGAGATGCCAAGTCTTGCACATAGCTCTGCAGACGTTGCTGAAGGCAAACTACTACTGATGTGTGCAGAAGAACCACAGTGTATGTATTTAGGCAGCTCACTTTGCAGATTGTTTGTAAGTAATATTATTATTATCATTATTGTTATTATTAATAATATTGTTAATATTATTATTTTCTGGTGGATATTGAATATTTTCTTAAAATGTCTCTGAAGAAATTACATTCACTACCACTTCTATCTAACTTCTGTCTATCCGTCCATCTATCCATCCATCCATCCATCTATCCGTCTATCTTTTTTTATAAAGTGTAGCTTGTATAGTTTGTCTTAGTTGAAGTGTGACAGTTTGAATGAACTCCTTCCTGGAAAACGCACACTTTTAGTGGTCCGGCCATTTTTACTGAGATCAAAGCACAAATGCAGAGAGACTTAGTGTTAACAGCTATAATGATAAGTTGATCATCTGGCTTGATCAGTCAGAGATCAGAAAAATGCGATCTTTACTATCAAGGAAGAATTACATCTCTGGTGTCCTGTGAGAAAACGAAGAAGATGGAGATGATTGAAGTCTAGGATTTAGCTGCTTACAGGCAGAGAGCCTCATAAAGAAATTCTGACAGACTCCCTCCTGACACATGAAGCCACACTGTTGTGACACTACAGAAGTTAATGAGGAAGTTTGTTCTAATTATAGCGGAGCAAGAAATCAGAGATTGGAGATGGAGCTCTCTAAAGTGTTGCAACTAAATTGTAAAACAACCTTCAGTCGAACAAGGGCGTTGTTCACATTAGTCTCGATTTTCCAGTGAGATTGGCACGCGCAGACCTCCTCCTTCCCGCAGGAGGCTGCGGGACCCTTCCTGGATCACTTGGAACCGGTGCTGTGTTTAAATCAAAACAGTTTGCCGCCTCCTCAACGCTAGCACTTGCAGTAATTTTCGCCTCAGGTGGCCTTCTATTTACAATGTTAGTCTTTTGGCTGAGTAGCTTTTCAAACTCCAAAGCCCACTTTTAGGAATTAATCTTTAAAGAACGTTTTGCGTACAGTAGCTATAATTTCTTTAGCTACTTGTCACGTTGATGTCTGACTTACCTTAACTGTTCAATGGAAGTGGTCCAGCTGTGAAAACAGTGCTATTTAGTAGGTCTGAGATGGTTTGTCTTAGAAGAAATAATATTTCTAATTTGGCCACTGTGCTTTATGTGAGCTCAGCCATGGACGCAAAAGAGCCAGAAGTACGTAAGCAGCCCCTTAAAATCTCCATTGGGTATTTCGCTGGATCAGTATCTCACGGGACACGATGTTAAATGGCTTTTTTCTTAGACAGTAGAGTGTTGGTTACACACAGAGAAGTGATTTGGCTGGCAGTTTGGGAGGTAAGCTCTCATTAAGCTGGGGGCGTTGAGAAGACTCCTTGATAGCATTTCTGCAGCAACTGCCAGTGCTAATTTTGTAAGCACGCTCCAGCTCTTTTTAAGATCATCTTGGTGGTGCAGCACAAATTAAATGTGCAGCTCCAATGTGTTGTTATGAGATGCCTTTTAAAATTCTATCGACAGCCTCTGGTGTAGGAACTTCACCATCTGCTGCAATCCGAACGGATAAGAGGGAAAAAATCTATGGCTGGTGCAAATCCAGGCAAGCCATGCTGAGGAGGAGTTTGTCCTGTGGCTGCTGAATTGCAGACTAGACAAATGTTTTAGGAAAGGTGTCAGTCTCTGGGGTGTAACATCCTTTTCCAGTTGGGAAAATGCTTTGGGGTACCGTGTAGAATTACTTTTGTAGATTGATAACAGTGGAGTGTTTCTCCGCAGGGAAAAACTGCATTACAGCTTTGAGACGGCAGATTCCATACAGATAAATCCTGGTAGTGGATAAAAGCCTTATCAGGCAAGCACCTCACAGGAAGGAACGGATGATACTTGAAATCAAGACTGTCCCTGAAAACAGTAACTTTCTGTCATTTCCCTGCATATAGCCAGGTTGAATTTATTGCATCCCTGTAGTTGCCACCTTAGAAATGGCACCTAAAGAGGAATTTGGAAGAACGCTCAGCAGTGGCCCTTTGAGGAAATCCGCTTCTGTTGTCGCGGGAGAAGAAGAATAGGAAAAGTGCTGAAGGGGAGAGCAGGGCAGTTCCTGAGGAGAAGAGGTGGAGAGGCATTCAGCTGACAGAGTGAAATAATTAAAATGGTGAGAAAGAAGAATGAATTTCAGAGCTGCTTTTTTTCGTTGATTGCGTATGTGTTGAGCTGACCAGCCTGTAAAGGATGATGTTATAACTTTCGAGGTGGGGCTGATGGGAATGACAGCATTTGGGTAAGAGAATGGGTCTGGCAGGGGTAACATAAGCTATTTAGATTCCATTTTTTTTTCTATATTGGGGAAGGGGGAAAGATAAATTTTGCTGAGGTATTTGCAATCTGGAAGCACAAAGCCCATCTAAATCAATACCTGCATGTTGTTTCTCCTCACTAATATGTTTCCATGTGCTTTGTTTTCACCAGCCATGATTCACCTGTTGTGCATCAGCAATTAACTTTAATGGAGATTAAGTTTAATGGAGTTGCACAATCTGAATTCTGAGCTCTGAACTGATCCTGGTCCACTGTAAGAATTGGTGCAACCTGCACTGAAGCTGTTGGATTTGCCTCTTCATGTGGAATATTGTGTCCAGTTCTGGGCCCCTCAGTTCAAGAAAGACAGGGAACTGCTGGAGAGAGTCCAGCACAGGGCAACTGGGATGATGAAGGGAGTGGAGCATCTCCCTTATGAGGAAAGGCTGAGGGAGCTGGGGCTCTTTAGTTTGGAGAAGAGGAGACTGAGGGGTGACCTCATTCATGTTTACAAATATATCAAGGGTGAATGTCACGAGGATGGAGCCAGGCTCTTCTCGGTGACAACCACTGATAGGACAAGGGGTAATGGGCTGAAACTGGAACATAAGAGGTTCCGCTTAAACTCGAGAAGAAACTTCTTCTCAGTGAGGGTGACGGAGCCCTGGAACAGGCTGCCCAGAGAGGTTGTGGAGTCTCCTTCTCTGGAGACATTCAAGACCTGCCTGGACACGTTCCTGTGTAGTATTATCGAGGCATTCCTGCTCTGGCAGGGGGATTGGACTTGATGATCTTTCGAGGTCCCTTCCAATCCCTGACATTCTGTGATTCTGTGGGAATAAGAAACTGCTCTGCCCAGTGGTGCGTTAATAGGTGGGTCAGCGACGTATGATATATCAGAGAGGGAGTTATGATTCCTGTTTTATTTTGTAATCGCCAGCCACTTTCCATCCCTGCTTCTCTGCAAAGCCTACAATCTCTAAACTGTTCCATGAAATTCTCCTCCCTTTTTGGTGCTAAGCTCCTGCAAACCAGCCATGTGTTGCTACCTAGCGTTAATCCGATGCTGTCAAGTGGTGATGAAGTAAGTAGCTCTGTGAGTGTTTCACACTGTCAGACAGCAAGGTATCAAGTCAACAGCTAGCCTTTGTTGGGTGCAGCACTTCGATTGCAGCCATCTCGGGCTTCCAACTGTAAATATTAATGCTACAAGATAGCCCTTTATTGGCTACGTGATACTCGCCTTAACACGTGTCGTGACACTGTCGTGTTGCTTAGCTAATTATATTCCTTGATAAAAAATTTGAGTATGCTTCTATCTACTGTCTTTTTTTTTTTTTTTTTTCCTCTAGGAGAAAGTTGGGTAGAGACAAGTCATCACTATGTCTTAGCTTCGGGAAAGACTTTGGAAGAGACGTGTACATGAGAAATGTAAGTGGGAAAAATCGATAAATCTTTGTGTCAATAATGACTCCTTCAAAACCTGGGTTAGTCTTGATTTAGACCTTCGATTTGTTGGTGGCTTTTTTTTTTTTTAGCGCATTTCCATCTTGTTGATAGGAACCTATGAGACAGTCTGTACCTGTGAACCTTACCTCTGTCCCCAGGGATTCTTGGGTCAAGTACTGCATGCCAGATATAGCATCTAGCCATTGTATTAAGGTTGCTGGCATTCAACAGGTTTGCATCTATCTGCATGTAATCTGGAGGAAGCCAACTCTAATAACTGCTTTTTGGGTATGTGCTGAATATGTGAGTGGTTTATGAAGTCTTCCCATGTTAAAGCCAGCACAATGTGTGAGGAAAAGATCTCTAAAGATGTGTTCGAGATTTCTTTTAACTTTCTGCTCCGTGCTTTTACCTTACTGCCACCTAAAGATAACTGAGAGAAAATAACATTATACTTCAAATTACAAAGATTTATTCTGACATGCTGGGAGGTAATGTCAACCTTGTCAATGTGTGTCTTCTAAGAAGATTTTTTTACACTTTCAGAAGGTTTTCTTGAAGATCATACTTCTTAGGATAGGAGAAAAATCTGCTAGCTCAGCTCGCTGGATTTATCTCTGGTCCTCCAAGGCAAGGTGCATTGACAACAAGTGCAATCAGGCATTTTTACGGTACTAGATATCTTGTTTGTAACGAATTATGAATTCTTTCTTTTTTTGCTTTTTAGTGAAAAAAATATTCTGTAAGCCTAGTAAAGTGTGCGATTTTTTTTTTTTCCTAGACATAATTAGGAATGGAATTCCATAACAAGAACTGAAAATGACTCTATGATATACATTACAAGCAAAGTTCATCTAGAGAGACACAGACAGATTAACATGCCAGCCTTGTTCTGTCTGGAAGCATCGGGGACCTCTGATAGTAATTATAAGCATATGATTAGTTTCCAGGGCATTAACACTAGTCTACAAGATGTATTATGCTGAGCTACTAAGGAGCCACAGTACTACCACTGTGAATAAAGAGTAGTGGTTGGCATTGAGGACTATGATTCCCATCCAGACACTTGAATAAATCTATTTTTTGAAGTGCTTAATCTGTGGTACCTGGGAAATCTCCATTTTTTATCTTTATCTGGCATCCTTTATATATCTAAAAATGTATCTAAAGTGTGGGTAGCACCCATGTTCCAGTTCTGTCGGCGCTAGCGAAGGGGACAAACATTGAATCCCACACTCGGTATAAGTTATCTTCTCCATCGTTCACTCCTTAACTTCTGCCCAGTTTCTTCTACTTTTCATAAGAACTCAAGAGAAAGCCCAGCCTGTATTTTTCAACTTGAAAGGCAGGTTGGAGTTTTCTTTTCTTTAGAAACTTTTGGGCAATTAAGCTATTTGAGATTTTTGGAATTAAAACCAGATTAATGGTCTTGTTTCGGTCAGTATTTGACCAAGTTGTTCAGCCAACGAAAAGCATCGTACTGTGCAAAAGTGGAAGTCCACAGGTGACTAACACCTGCTCTTGGGGTATCGGTACTGGTTTGCTCTTTTCTAGATAGACATCTGTATTTTTTAAAAAAAAAATTAAAAAAATTACCACCAAACATAGCTTCATTTCCTTTTTTTGGTGGAAAAATAGACACCAAAATACAAACAAAAGACTCTGCAATACTTGCAGCAAAATAATTTGCTTATCAGTTATATTTTGAGAAGTAAAATAAATGGAAATACGCAAAGTTTTGGGATTAGATCATAGCAATCGCCAGAAATACCAGAATTGTTTGTGTTTTGGATAGTCCTTAGGATGAGGTCAGAGTTACACTTTCTATCTACAGAGAAAACTGGAAATATTTGTTCCTGCTCTTAAAAAAAAAAAAAAAAAAGGAAAGAAAAGTAGAGTATGATTTTTATATTTATGAGTTAAATGCTCTAAAGGAACTTTCAAAATACCTTCTGTTCAGTATTAAACCTGCCGCATTATTTGAAGATGTAAAAAAAAAGAGATAAAAAAAAGAAAAGAACATTAAGTCTCATGAACCGTATGAGGAAAAAAGATTTTTTAGTATCTGAACAATGCAGGCGTGGGGTGCACGAACGTGTTATAAAGTGAGCAATGACTGAAGTCAATGCCCGCGTGATGCGAACGTGAGTCTCCAGGGAAAACATCAGAAGGTGAGAAAAGGGAAAACGATGCCACCGCGACGTCAGGGATGGCGTAGGGACAAAACGTGTTAGTCTGAATACTGAATGTGTTATGTGAACACCGTCCTGGAGCTGATTCCTACACTGCAGAGCGTTATGCTGTCATATGTCATCTGGGCTCCCTTTTCTGCTTCTATTTACCACGCACATTAAATATTCAACTGCTTCTCGCTGAGGCGTGCGGTAATGCTGGCCTGGCGAGGAGCTTTCTTGTCTCTCCCAGCTGAGACGCATCAGATAACCTTACTGTCTTGGCATCCTAATGTTCTTGAACCTTATGTTATGACAAATATTAAATGCATTTCTTGCAACGTCCTTTCAGAAGTTGTAGTTAAATCCTGTGCTTTGGATACAGACTAATAGAAAATAGCAAAGGATATTAAGAGGCTGTTCTGCTCCGAAGCACAACTGTGAAAATGGCATTGTGACATTTCCGATGACTTCCACAGCAGAGCTGCTCGTTTTACGAATCTAAAGATGTTTCTTCTTACCCAAATTTGACCTGGCACAGGAATAAAGCTGGGCTCTCTCTGGCTCCTACCATTGACAGTAACGATTCTGCCGTGGTGGGTGATCTACAACCACGTGAATTACGTGAAAACAGATAAATTCCATCTTTTTTTTACGCCATTTAGTTACACTGACTCTGCTAGGATGATAAAAATAGTACAAACTTACTTTGGTAGATAAAATAATGTTATTCCAATGACCTATCATCAGACAGTAATAAGTTTACCTGTGCTGCACAGTCCTTTTCTCCAAATAATTGACATGATGAGAGTTTTCTCGAAGTAAGAGGGTAAATCAGAAGTACCAGGGAATATCTTTTGTGCATCCAGCAGCAACCTCACAGAATGTAGATTATATAGACCAGGCTGCTTATTTCCTTCCCTTCTGTCTAGATCTTAGGAGCATCAGCAAAGGTGAGAGTTGACTTCTTCTCGTTGTTACATCACTGCAAGGCGAGGACCTCAAAGGCAGTGCAGTTAGCTTTGCAGGACAGGGAAGCTCAGAAAAATGGTGTCATTCTGAAAATATTTTACAGTATGTATTAGTCTTTCTCAACAGGCTACAAGAGCCCTGGAGAAGACAAAACCCACCGTAGATACAGGCGTGCTCACTTATTCAGACATCAGTCTGGCGCTCCTGAAGGGATTGACCCGATCTTGCTGCCTGGAGTCACGGGTTGTTCCGTCACACCGTACCAGGGGGACCTGGAGCTGACCTCCGCGTACGCTGAGACCCTCTGTTCGCTCTCTGCGGGTTCTGACAGCTGGGATAAGCTTGGCAGTGACCTGGGGGGCACTCCCAGCTCCTCAGCTGCTGCTGTGGAGGAGCAGTAGGTGAAGTGGCTTGGCTCGAAAAACAGGGCGGTAGCACTTCTCCGCTTCAGTTGACTTACCCAGCTTTCCTCCTGCATTTTCCCACACTCCTGAGGCTGACAGCTGAATGTTATTGTCTTTATGTTGTCAGCATTGAGCGTTCACGCTCATTGAAGAAAAATTGCTACCTTGCCTTAAAATAATTGTATTTGAATATGAAAAATATTTTTTTTAAAAAAAAAGAAAGCCCCGTGTTGTGTTTTTGCCCTTCTATGGCTCTTAAAGCCTTCTCCAAGCTTGGCACAGCTGGCAACCTCTCTGGTTTCGTGGAGGCTGGAATCTGGGTGTTGTTGGAGCATAGACACCAGCCATCCAGGGCAGAACTGGTCGTTGGGAATGAACGTGCTGACAACACTGCTACCCTAGCTCAACAAACGAACAAACTCTGAAGTATGGAAGTGTCCTAACCATCTGCAGCAGGAAAGGGTGTAAATTCAGGACAAGGACAAATCTGTACTATGGCAAAGAGAACAAAGTTCTTTCAACAAATCCTTTCCCTTGCAAATGTGTAAATTCCCTGTTGGGTCCCCGTGTGTTGCCTGATCTAGTTGAGAGGCGTCCCTGCCCGTGACAGGGCTGTTGGACTGAATGATCTCTAAGGTCCCTTCCAGCCTAGGCCAGTCTATGATTCTTCGATTGGGATTTTTTATTTCTGTGGTTTTGCCTTGGAAGAAGCAGAATGTTAATGCTGGATGTTTTCTTCTGGAGGGAGGAGGTGAAACTTTTTATTTTTCTTTCAAATCATATCTTAAAACTCTTCTAAATTGTTTTGCAACCTCAAGACATAAACCAGGGAGATTACTGGCTCAGAACTTCTGCAGTGTGAAAACTAACCTGCGTGGCCGTATTTGCCATCATATTGCTCTACAGGTCTTGAAAATAAAATATTGTTTATGTTTCTCTGTAAAGTGGCAAGATAGAGATATAGCAAGACAAAGAGGTAAAGTCACAGCGAGATTGGGGGAAAATGGTGTAGTCATTGCATTCTTGATGTCCACGTCTTTTAGTCAAATGATAATTATCCATTAATAGCCTCGTAAGTAGGAATATGTAAATAGCTATGGAATGCATTATTCATGAATCACCAGGCATTAATTATTGTAATTAAGTATCATTTGCTCCGTTCATATTACTAACCCTTGCAGTCAACGAATACATTAGCAAATTGCTGTAGAGCAGATTCAATCAAAATTCTGTGTGTCTGTGCTCTTGGAAGCCTGAGAGAGTTTTATTGAATTTAGATTCAATATTGAACATCTCTTACACGCTTCTCAGTGTGTTTTTAATGACATTAAATGTGAATCATAACCTCCGGTGCGTGATGCTTGTCGTCGTGCCCAGGAGGATGGAATGGTACCAGCTGGAAGAGGGCATGAGAGCAGCACTGGTGGCACATCCTTGTGCAGAAATTTGAATTCTGGGACATGAAATCTGCCACCACTTTCTAGTTTCGTGCATATTCCTGTGCACAGCCAGGTGCTCCTGGGTCTAACGGGGCTTCAGGGCACTCTTGAAACACAAAATAAAAGGAGCCACCACGTTCTGGCTTTTGGGTTTTGTGTGTGTTTACCCCCCCACTCTCTAGAGAACTGTTTTAGATGATATTAATTAATACAGAAAGAAGACCTGATGGAGTTTTTTTGTTGTTGTTAGGCAATATTTTTTAGAAACTATAAATATATGTATATATAAATATGCTCCTTGAAGTAGGAACTTTGAAGAATTTTTTTATTGTGTACAATAGTTTCCTGATTTTTTTTTTTTTTTTTTTTTTTAGGAAAAGTCACTAATTCAAGATACTGAAATGTAAGTTAATGTAAGATGCTGAAATGTAAGTTTATTGTCAGATGCTGAAATGTAAGTTCATGTAAGATGCTGAAATGTAAGATACAAGACAAGTGCCCAGTTAGGTGAACTCTTGGCTGTCAGGCCAGGAAAAATATTCACAAGGAAAACGTGAAACCGGATTTCATCACTGACAATTTGAAGCAGATTTTTATTCTATTTTTAGTTTCACCAGCGTACTGTCCTCACACACTCTGAGTAAATTGAGTATCGGATCTAGTTTCTTAAAAATTAAACGCTCTGGGAGTAAGAGAACCCAAATAAGGGTACCACACTAAGGATATTTTCGAATTCACAAGCAAATTCATTCAGTGCAGACAGAGCTGTGGTGGGATACTGCTGGCAGAGCACCTGCAGGGATGGGTGGGTTTTTTTTTTTACATTTGGTGTCCCTCCTCTAATCCTGAGCATATTGAGATGAAGGTTTTCCAAGCTTTTCTCAACAGCCAAAGTGGTATGATCCTCTTTTTTATTTTTTTTTATTTTTTTAAATAAATACTGAGATTTTCACAAAAGCATGAACTCCTCTGGGAGTTTGAGTTCTAAATAAAAATAATAAAATATCAAAAGATTAGCAATAAAATGTGGAGATGTGTGGAGATCTTGCTGTTATACCTTAGCCATGAAGAATGACCTTTTGAGCCCCTCAGTTTAAAAAAAAAAAAAAAAATTGCAATTTGATGCATTTAAAAAAAAAAAGTAGTGTTTAGTGTTAGTATCCATCCAGTTGTTTTTTTTTTTTCTTTTTGCTTCTATAGCTGTTTGCCTTTAAATGTCCTCCAACTGCATTTTAAAAAAATATATATTCAAGAAAGTTATTTTAATTAATCCGGCATATTTTTTAAAAATTTTTTTTAAACCTTTTAAACTAGAAATATCAAGGCAGCCTCATTTTTTTTTTGTGCGGTGCAGCTGTGGAGATGTTCAGAAAACACGGGGAACACTGAAAGCAAATGAGTCGTTAGCAGAAAATGAGGAGCAGACGTGAAGAGACAAAGGCAGAAGGTTTATTTTGTGTGTAAAGGTGGGAAAGGTATGTACACGGAGCTGAGAATACAGAAGTACAAAGCGGGGAGGAGCAGCAGTTGTGGGATGTTTCGTGATGGCAAGGCATTAGAGGAAGGAAGGGATTCAATTACAGGTAAAATCCAGTAAAAGAAAGACAGAATTGATGCTCTGCTAATATATTTTAGCGGAATAACTGGCGTTTTGCTGTAAATCCATAGAAACCCCATATTTAGTATTGTATGTACACTCATTTCAAGTTTCTAGCCTTGAAGAGGAAGAGGTTTGGAATCTCTCTGCAGATTTATTCTTTGGTTTTTGTGTTATGCGTATAGCTATAGTATGTCACACAGACTGTTATTTGCTTTCTAGCTTTCTTCAACATTTATACCAGGATGATTTTTTTTTTTCGCTTTTTGTAGTGTATCCTGTAGTGTATATTTTACAAAGAGTAAATTTCCTTATGTGGGAACTAAAATAAACCAAGTGAGGAAAAAGAAAACTCCATACTTTATTCCAATTTCCTTAATTTAAAAAAAAATAAATATTGATTTGGAAAGCTTTGGTTTGTAGCATCAGGTTTTTCCTTTTGAATTTTTTTAATTTCCTATATTTTTTTTTAATTTCCTATATTGACTGAAACTGAAACGATATGCCAGGTTTCATTTCAAGTTATTTGTGTTAAAATTTTTCATTTTTTTTTATTTCAACGAGGTAACATTTTTAGCTAGAGCGTGGAATGAAATTTTCAAACATATTCTTCTTATTTAAATTTCTCCATTTGGAAGAAAATTACTCAGAACGAGGTAAGTGCTTTCAATTTTTGTCTTTGCTATTTTAAACAAAAATGTAAACATTTCACACCGAAATGTTGATTTAATTTGAGAAATAATAACCTTTTCCTCTGACACTGCAGGTTTGATGACATTGCTTTAGCTGGCGTAAAAAGCAATTTTCCAAAACTGAATTTTCATTGGAAAAAAAACCCAAAATGCAGGTTGATTTTGGTATGCTGTGTTATAAAATTCACAATATTACGTGTGAGTCCCAGTAAGAGCCCTGGATCTGATAGAATATACACTTTTGTGTCTGACGTGGCTACATTAATTTCAACCTCAGTGCTGGAACATGCATTCCCATCTTGGCTTTATTGATTGCTTACAAAGAGGAAAGGGTCTTCTAGCCGAATTATTATTATTTTTAAAATTTCTTTTTAAATAAGAGATTAACAAGAAAAGTACCCCAATCAATTTTCTGGTATGATAAAGGCAGCAAAAAAAAAAAAAAATTATCCTTGTGTAATGCAATTACTGTAAGTAAATGTACTTAAGTTTTCAGAGTAAGGCAGGTGCTTGAGACATGTCACAGGGGTAAATTAGGCTTTTTTTTTCCACAAATGTGTAGAAAAGTGGACTTGATGTTGGTGTTTTTTTGGTTTGGTTTGTATTTTTCTTCTCTGGAAGTTGTAGGCTTCTCTTAACATGAGTTGCCGCACTTATGTGTTGGATGGTGTTCAGAAAAATGATGGATTTGGGACATTTAGGAAAGGTGGGAAGTTAAAAAAAACAGAGGCTTAACCCTCAGGCAGTGACTTCTGCTACATCCTGCTGTGGCAAATTGGAGCCTTAACATCTCACTTAGAAACATTCCAAGGTGTCTTTGTGCAACTGTAGAATTAAAGGTGGGGTTTGCTCTTCGTGATCACCTCAAGTCCAATCCACAGCAAGTTGGGCAGGACTGAAGAAAGAGAGCCAGGTTGGATGTAGGAGAAACTAAAACCAGTTGGGCTCAAGGACTTCTGCAAAAGACCCAGCTGTTCTCCCTGGGGTCACAAAACCTCGTTGGACAGCGTTAATTAGGCTTTCCTGTAGCTCTGCTACGTGCCGCGTCACTTCATAATAAAACACCACCTTATACGTGCTTATTTTTTTCAATCATCACTCAAGGACACTATTTAAGGGACTGAAAGGAGTAGCAAATGTATACAGATACGATCATGAATGTCCAAAGATGGTTGCGCCATGAGAAATTGGTTTTGCCTTAACGAGTTGTTTGGAAAAACAAAAACTCGCTTTTCCCTGCAGTTTTGTATTTAACAGCATACTTCAGTTGGGTCTAAGCTCTCGAAGGCAGCTACACAGATATTTTGCTGTAACGTTTTTTGCTAAACCTCCTGGTATTCACGATTTTCAGGCCCTGTATTCCCATCCATGGACAGCCAATGAGCTATGTTACCTTGCGTGCTTCCTAAGAAAGACGTCTGATGATACGCATAGCTATTGATGGATAACAGAGATCTACTTAAAGTTGTAGAAATCTTTGAATAAACAAATCTATGGTTTTAAAGCCTGATGTACTTACTGGGCCTTACTTGAAAGAGGAATCGAGATGAAGATTAAGATTGGCCATGTGTTATCTCAGTATAATATAGTGGGGGTGTGCAGGCTACTGGAGCAGAGGTCCAGGATTAGGGATATCAGTGCAGGATTGCCGCTAATTCAAATGGATGTGAGAGTGGCCTCCGCATGCTGCCTATTGCTAATCCGAACCATTATCTAATTATCAAAAAATATCCTACGGGATTTCACAGGTGAGACCTAACCACCAAAGAAACAGCAATGGACGCGGTAACCACCATCTGTAAGATTAGCGGTAAAATTAGCCTTATTGAAGGCAGCAGGTCTTTGCCACTTGTTGCAGTTGGGCTCGAATGCCACCATCAGTAAGTCTTTACAGTTCTTGGGTGTTGCCTGTTGGTGTGTCCCACTGGCAGCATGTGTGAGGGGGGAAATGCTCTGGAGGATGAAAGACTTGTTAGCATCTGCTAGCACGTGTTCTAAAATTAAGTGAAAGGAACTGAATCAGATCCAAAGCGATTCGTAGAAAAACCAGTCAAAGAAATAGAAAACAGGTTTTAAAACTCTGGTGTCTGTATTGCTTTGCTAAGCTGTTTGGTCAAGGCATCTTCTGCTGCGTTAAAATACAAATAAGCAGCTTAGAGACTGCTTAGTAGTCTTCCTGGTCACCCCACTCGACTGCTGGATCGTCATCCATTCGTAGAATGAGATAGGAGAGAAGCTGAAAGAGATTCTGCCACAAGAGTAAAGAGACAAAGAAGGAGAGGTCGCTTACATCTATCTCGCAGCGGTCTCCGGCGTAGTTGACGTCGCAGAGGCAGTGGAACTTGTTGAGTAGATTCTGGCAGAGGCCCCCGTTGAGGCACGGGTCGGAGCTGCACTCGTCGATGTCCTTTTCACACCTAGAGGAAAGCGTGCAAATAGTGAGCGTCCGCAATCGCAGCCCGAACGCATCGGACGAGCACGTTTTTAATTCAGAAGCCCTCGGGGGAAAGGAGAGGAGGGTGCTCCATTGGGCACCCGTGGTGCGTCTCGACGCGCGGTTAGGATTTCATTGACTCCCTGATTAGCCACGCTCAAATCCCGAGCTTCCTGCGCTACTTCCAAAACGCGGATGGTTAAGCCAGAAATTTCACCTCTGCCAGGGATTTCACGGTTAATGGCGCTCAGCGACGTGAAATCAAACTTTGGGTGTGACAGCAGAGCTAGATCTGGCGCAAGTCCTGCTGACAGCTTGCTTAGCTGTTTCCCGTGTTCCAGGGAGCCGAGGGCACACTTTCCTTCTCAGCAGTCTGGATGTCAAACAAATGCCTTTTTCCCAGCTGAGTGCTCCTGGGAATATTCACCTGCTGGGGTTTTGGGTTTCGTTTGTTTTGGGGTTTTTTTTGTCTCAAATCAAAATTCCGGGAGATCCCATCACATCTCCGCTCTGCCCGCTCTGGGATGGGCCCTGAGTGATGCAGAACAGGTCTCTGCAGGATTAAATAGGTATCATTAAATGTTTTTGAGTTAATTCTGATGATAAGGGAAATTCGAGTTCTCACAGTTTCTCAGTGTGTGAGACTCTCTGAAAACTAGTAACGTTTTGATGATTTTCTGCTCTGACAATATTCCCTTTTAATTCCTTGCTGCTTTTTTTTTTTTTTTTCAGGTAACACAGAGTTAATCCTAATTCTTCCAAATGAAAAAAAAAGATTTATTCTTGAAGAAGAATGTGAGAAACTCTCTCTGAACTATAAGGAGTTGCTTGGTTCTATCATATTCATAACCATGAAATAAATCTTTAGTGTTACATTAGAGAAGAGCAATTCTTTATATTAAATGCTTTACTTGTTTTTTCTTTACTAATCTCTAAAAAGGTTTCATCAGTTTCCTTAAATGGTAATTTATATTCATATTCTTCAAAAAGCTAAATTAAAGTTTTTACCCAATATATAAAAATTATGTAGATATGAACTTGCCTATGCAAATAATTAAAAAAAATCCAAAAAACAAGCCCCCAAATCTTCCAGGCAATTAGGCACCTGAGTCCAACTGAGTTTATGGAACACTTAAAAACCTACCTCCCTTGGGTAATTTTGAAAATCCCAGCCTGAACTGCATAAAAAAAAATTGTTTTCAAGAGACAACTGTATCTTCATTTATGAAAAGTAATCTCTTCACATTTCCCTTTCCACCTGCTATTCAGTTTTTTATTTTCAGCTTCTTTTGTGATCCCAATTCAAGTGATTGACATAGAAAGATCCTGTTTTCTCTATACTGTGCCTCAGTGGCTTTCTGATATATTGTCTTAAATGAAAATGCCTGCTTTATCCATCTAATGCCTAAATATCCAAAGGGCTTGGGGTTTAATTTTCTTATGAACTCATATATTTGAATTTGCTCTGAAAAAAAAGAAGGGGTGAAGTGTTCTCATCCGATATACTGAGATCTGCAAGCGCGGCAGTACTGCTGCTTTACGGTTGGGCAGCCTGGAGGAAGGGAGGACAAACACTCGATTTTAGACATTGGAGAGGAGCGCCTCGCTGGGACAGTCTGCGAAAGCGCGGCGCGCTTGGCACAAGGCTGCTGCTCAAGACGAGAATCATGGGAACTGTAAAATAGAGATTATTGCCAGCCAGTGGGATAGATGTAAAGAAGGCTCATTCCCAAGGCTGTAGTTAGCAAGTTGCCTGGCAGGGGAAGGAAGAAGGAAAAAGGACTTTCCTTCTACCTAGAAGTCCCAAGAAATATATACACACCAAAGAAGTCTTTAAGAATATGATTTTAGTCTATATTTTATTTTATTTTGTATTTTATTTTATTTTATTTGGTCCTGTTGAACTTTTGAGTATTATACTCTGAGGTAATGCTAATTTCACTAACAGCATGTGTGGTATTTCCTTTCTCACTATCCAAAAAAATTGCCCTTACCTGCTCAGACTCTATTATGACTGGGGCAATGTCTTCCTACGTTTGCAGAGCACCTAATGCCCTGAGGCTGTCATGCCTCCCTGCTCCAGAGCTGTTTGTAGAACACTATCAGATGGTGTGAGTTGCAACAATATGCTACAAGACACAAGTTTCACTGTTTCAGACTAAACCACAATACGTAAAAAGTATTTCTTCTTTTTAAAATAATAATTCTGTTTTCATACTTCAGCATTCAGTTACAAACAAGCTGCAATACCACCAGGTATTTGATCATCCCTGTGGAAGAACAGGTTGTATATTTACAACGCAAAAATGTGAAAATGAAAGAGCTTTGCATATTCATGTGCCAGTGTCATGTGGCTGGGTTTTATGTACAAGCGGGATATGTGTGCTTATGTGTCCCAACCTCTGGAAAGATAACATTCCAGCTTGTGTACAGAATTGGCATGGGAGCCAAAAAACAGGCATGCAGAGGCAGGTGTACATCGCTAAGAAATAATATCTTGTGCTGGAGTTAATGCTGCTATATTGGATTGAATCTTGCGCATGAATTTGTGATTTTTGCCTAAGTAAAACTGCTACGCTTTCAGAGTGACTCAGGCGAAGAACAGCTGAACTCAAACAACTGCTTTGTCTGTATTTCTGCAGGAAGGCAAACCCCCTGTGGCTCTTCCCCTCTGGGACAGCCTTTTGGAAGAATTGCTCCGCAACGATGTGCTGGGCAGAGCATCTCACCGTTCTCCGACAAATCCCGGCAGGCACACGCACATCAGCTCGCCGCCGAGGTCCGTGCAGTTCCCGTAGTTGAAACAGGTGAGGTTTCTCTCTTCATTGCCACAAACTGTATATGGTAATCTTCTGTATCTAGGTAGAAAAATAATTAAAAAAAAAGGCAGTAATTTGTACTTTCCTTGTTTCTGGATGTCTGGTGCTCTCTCAGTTTTTCTCTTGACTCTAGTCCACTGCTTTAAGTGGAAAAATATTTAGATCTAGCTTGAGGATTTGTTGTTTGTAAGCGCTATCTAGTGCTGTTGGTCTCCAAACAGAGGGAACAGTGCTCCTGCTGGTAAAAACTATTCGATACCACTGGGAAAGGCATTACATTTTGCCTGTAGATGGCCATACGGTTTCAGGGGCTGCACGTACTTGTGGCCTCCTTGGTTTCCCCTTTGAAAAGGAAATCCCACATCTGTGTGCGTTGACATGTCTGGTGCTTGGGGCACTCAGGGTGCTCAATCTTAGGCAGAAACTGAACTGGGGGAGCAAGTGCTGGTACTGGCTGGGGTATCGCCCATAGGAAAGACAGCAGACACTGCAATTTAGGACTCATAAAACATGTTCTGCCTAACTTTTTGATTTGCTGAATCTGATTTTCATTTTCCAAGTATTTACTGGCAATTAATGGTTCATTTCTTAGCACACACACCCCGCCCCCCCCCCCCAAAAAAAGAGGAAAAATTTAAAAAAAAAGGCTCTACCTACAGTATTGATGTGGTTTTATGTGATGCTTGGACAGCTTATACTAATAATTTTAGAGATTCAAACCCCTTGAAATCTCTTCTCTAAAAGAGATGTAACCTATCTATCTCTGAGCTCTAGCAGACTTGTGATCCTGTCATCAGAGAGCTCTCAGGACCCAGGCTGGCAGCAGAGCTGTGCCTTATTCCCTGTCTTCTTGCCTCATCAGTCTCTGCCTGAGCTGCCAGCTCTCCACTGCCTTGGTCCACGTCTAATTGATTTGTACAGCCTTCTGTACTGCAGACTCCTTATACATTAATTCTGCAGCCACCGTTGGCATATAGATGGATGCATGACATCTGTGTTTAAAATGGAGACATCAGTGGTGCAATAACCCCTGAGAAGAGACCTGACAAAATTGTATGGATCTGCTGTGTTTATATTACCTGCAAAATTTGCCGGTGAAGTTGCCAGCACACAGGCAAGAATATCCATCAATCCCATCAACGCAAGTGGCCCCGTTTGCACACTGGTGGCCACGGCAGTTGTCGATGTCCTCTTCGCAATTTACCCCAGTGTAACCAGGCTCACAGCTGCACTCGTAAGAGGTGATCCCGTCAGTGCAGTTGCCGTGAACGCAGGGGTTTGAAGAGCACTCATCGATGTTGAGTTCGCAGTGGGTGCCAGTCCATCCTTTGGGACATATGCAATGGTAGGAAGTATAGAAGTCTTCACAGATCCCCTCATGCATGCAGGGGTCTGAGCTGCAGACATCTGCCTGCAAACAGCCAGTAAGAGCAGGGTTTGCGGATATTTTGAGAAATTGCTCCTCTTGAGGTTTTCTCGTAGGGATGTCGGCGTTTTCGAAGTATGAGAGGTAAATGCCACTGATCTCAATGGTGCTCATACATCCTCGCAGGCCATCCAGACTGTCAAAAGCCTTGTCAGCCACATAGATGTCTGTCTCTTCTCTTAAAAAGTTGAGGCTTCCTGCAGCAGTCGCGCTGGTAGCCGTGTCTTTCTTGTTATCTATATCGATGTGCCATCTAGAGAACTGGGACAGGGGCTCTACCATAGAGACCTTCACTTGATGCCATTTCCCATCGCTCACAGGCAGCGAACCGGCCAGGCTCAGCTTATAAAAGCTGTTGCCGCTTTGCAACTGAAAGAGCAGTTTGGAGTTGTGAATACTGATGGTGACGAGCTCTGGCTCCTTCTCCGCATACAGCAGAATCACGTCGGTGTCCCTAGTTCGAAAGCCAAATGTGATATTGGTGAGGTCCCTGCTGATTTTTCCGTTGCTTCTGTAAAATACCGCACTGCTTCGGCCGCTAAACACCGCGTTAGCGAGACCTGTGCAAAGATAGCAATTGAGAAACCAGGCCAACTACAAACCAGTACACGTGGAAAAATATCTCTTCAGTGCCCCGTGCTCCCTGTCGTGTAAGCCCTTTTGGGTTGGCTGAAAACCAGTCGAATTCCACCGGTGTTTCAGTTATCCTGGCCAGCCCCTTAGAGCTACAGAAAGCACAGGGCAGGGTCAGCACCAGCTACACTGACATCAAAACCAGGAAGTATGTGACTGGATACCTATTTAGTCTGAAGCAAAAAGGATGAATTTAATTGAAATCAGCTGGCCAAAAGCCCCTTCAAAGTCAATGCAAGAAGAGTTGTAACTGTGACATTTAAAGCCACTTTCTTCTGCTTTGAACGTGCTGCCACAGCCCTGCTGACGGCTCCCAGCCCGTGCTGGTGGGACTGGCAGGGCGGTAGAGTCCTCGCCCTGCGCTGCTGGGAGTGAAAATTGATGGGCAAGGTTGTGGCAGTTTTATGGACATCTTCACAAAGGTATTTGACACCTTTCGTTAGCACAGTTTCTACTAAAATGCACTAACTCACTTGGCTGTAAATTTGAGATTTATAAGGATTATAGACAGGGAGGAAGGACAGGAAAGAATGTCGTCTGTCTACTTCAGACAAATTTAGCTTTGCAGTATCCTAGCACAGGGATAAGTTGCGTTCCTGAACTATCTCTGAGTTCAGTAAATCTTCGTGGAAAGAACCCTTGGGAGTCCAATATGAAATTGTTGCCTGTGTATCCCGTTACTAAGGGAGCGAAGGTGTAACTACGTTGCTTGGTACATCAAATGTTGTGTCTTTGTCATAGGAAAAGTTTGCTCAGCGGTGACCGTACTAGAAAAGAAAGTCAGAGCTTCTCAGAATTACTTCTGATTTTTCAAATGTCTCACAAAGCCAGGTTTTCACCCTTATAAAGCTAAAATATTCGTGTACAGTTCTTACTAAGTCCTGAGCACAGCAGCCCACCTGAGCGTGCTTTTACCCTCAACTGTGACAGTGAGCATAGAGTTTTGCTGTTACTTGATGTTCCCCACATCAGCTTCCTCTATTGGCCTTTCCTCTTTTGCTGGAGGTGGAACTGTAGCCACAGCTCCTGGAAAACAGCTCTTTTTTCCTCCCTTGCCGAAAACAGCATCCAGAGTATAAGACACCCAGGCTGGCAGAGAACTCACTGACCAGTAAAACTCCTTTTTTCCACTACCCTGTGTTGAACAACAAGAAACCTATGCTGTAGCTAAGAAAACTAGTTAAAAATACAGATTTTTTAAAAATACAGGTGGAATTTTTGATTACCTATTAAGAAAACTCCCTACTATTACCCGATAAAACAGCATAGAAATCCAAAGGTGATCTAGCAGTGTCCAGATACTTTTCCCTTCTATGTGTGTGTTTATATTCTACCATAATATCCAATAGTAAATTTTACGAGAGAACGTGTTTTGGTGTTATCATTAAAGACGTCTATTGGAGAAGGTGCAATTATTTTCATTTCAGTTATAAATTTTAACAAGTGCTGCAGTGCTGGTTCTAACAATCTCAGCAAAAAAATAGCATTATTGGTCTGTCAGCAAACTGTCGGTCGTAGAAATCTTTTGTTGATCAGCCTTCCCATTCCTAAGGGTCAGCCATCCTAACAGCTTCCATCAGACTGTGTGTGTATTTATCTTCCTCCACATCATCATTAGGGCTTTCTCTGATAGCAAAAAGGAAAAAAAAATGCAGGGTGGCTAATGTTCTTAAGACAGCTAATGGTCACGAAGTTTCAGACAGACTGCTTGGCATGCAGATGCTTCTTAGAAGATACTAGTTGAATAACTACTGCTGGTATTCAAGTGACTTTCTTCCAAGATAGATAGTTAGCATTTAAGAAGATCAATTGATGCAATATAGCCTGTCTTTTCAGGAGCATGGAGAACATCCTAAGGTTAATCCAACCCTGGATATCCTCTTATCTCTTTGCAGGGGAAGCGCAAGGGGTACACTCACACTCTGGCAATGTACTGATCTGTTGTACAACCTTGGCAACTTGTGCTGAATTAGTCAAAAGCAAAGGAGCTGTAAACATCAGGGGGCGTGGCTGACGATTTCTGGCTTGGATAGGGCAGACTCTTCCCATTAATGTTACTTACGATTGACTTAATTATTATTTTAACGTAGACATAGCATTTGAATGAACTTTAAAGGCAATGAATACTGAGTTTTAAGGAAGAGCTGATGAAACCTCCTGTTGTTTCTAATCTCCAAAGATGACAGGAATAACTGAAATGTACCTACATTCAAATCCTTGGTGCACCAGGTGGCATTGTGCTTCGTGAGGACAGGGGCCAAGCTCACACCACTTCACTTCCTCACACGTCTTCCCCGCTGTGTTCGGGGGGCACGTGCAAGTGAAGTCGTCCCAGATCGAATAGCACACACCACTGTTGTGGCAAGGGTTGGACTACGGGAAAAAAACAAGAAGCAACCTTAGTATGAACAAAAGCTGGTGGACTCCCAACTCAAAGAGTGGGGAATTTTTCGGTGAAAAGGGGAATTCTGTTTATTTCGGGTGGAAGGTGATAAAAGACCAGTTCTATGACAGCACAGCATGTTCAATAGTTGGTGAAGAGCAGTATTTCAACCTTTAAATATTTTTCTTCTTTACTATGCAAATGCATTTTGCTGCTGATATTTATTGTACGGAGCATAACTGAACAAAATCTGCTCTTTCTAGCATTCTTACCTATTTTCCCAAGCTGTCGTTTACATCAAATAATGTATGGGAATGTGCAAAAAATTAAATTCCCCATTATAAACATGTGAAAATGTTCTGAGAAGCATCATTCTTACCTTGCAGAGGTTGTCACCAGTGCAGCCTTGGGTGACGTTGATCAGAGTTCGCTTGGTAAGAGAATTCAGTGGATTGGTGATGGGGAAGAATTCCAGCGGCTGATTATTCACTCTTACGTCTTGGATGCATCCTTTGAAATACCTGCCATTTCTCTCAGTTTCTTCATTATCTGGTAGACCTCCAATGTAAAGAGTATCCTTACTTTGGATGGTCAGTACTGGAGTAGCAATAAAGCCTAGGTATTGAGAGGACTGGAACAATTCCATCTTATTTGGTTCTATTTTTAATGTTATTAAGTAAAAGTTTCCATCGTTCATGGGGTTTTTCCCGAATAACTTCATGGAATTTAGAGCTACCATTGTGAGTTTCCCACCTTCCAAGCAGACTCTTACGTAGAGGTAAGTACTATTTCTCAAAGCCAGTAACAAGCCAGATGCTTTGCGTGTTCGGACAAACATCGATATGATCAAAGTTTCGCTCTGAGTGGCATCAACAGAAAAAGCAGCATAGCTTGAAGAGTCCTCAGATCCAAACCGGCCTGGAATGTACTCTTGAGGTTAGAGATACGGGAAATGATTCAAGAAAAAAAAAAGAAAAAAGGAGAAAAATAAAATGGTTAGGGCTAAATGACGAGGGAGCCAACGCAATGATCAAATAGCTACTTCGGGTAATGTTTATGTATGGTAGTAAGATGTGCTGGTATTTATGGATGAATAAAGACTTCATCCAGCTGTAAATAGCTTCTATTTCAAAATTCCTCTTGGCTTCCATGGCTGTAGCATTAAGCCCCAGTGCAGGACCAGATGTTGTATTACTGGGCATGTTTTCCCCCTTTATCGTGCTCTGCGTAACGCTGTGTTTTCAAATGGTTAAACAAGGACAGATTTCTACGTTTTCTTGGACTGGTCCTCAGAAAGATAATTTCGAAAAGAACCTAACTGTTTTGATCCTCTGATGACCATGAAAGTTAATGTAATTCTGGAACTTTCTGATACTTTTTGTGCTGACTCCAGTTGTAGGAACAGCCAAAAGCTGCTCAGCGAGCGTGAAACCTCCAGATAGGGCACCTATTTGGTGCTGCGGGGGCTTCCCGGTTCTCTGACACATCTTCTGTTGCTGGGGCTCAACACGTGCTTTTATACATGAACTTGTATCCAGTTATGGATCTTGCTCAGTCCTGTGATGCTATAGCATTGCAGGGGAAAAATGATCCAGGACTGAGTAAGCCTTTTTTTTGCCTTTTTTTTTTTGGTGCTTATCAATTAAAATGATTAAACCAAAACCATCTGTCTCTATCCCTTAGTCTTCGTTTTCAGTAATTATTTTCAGACTCGTAAGGATACAGAATATGTAGCCCAAACCGTATTTTATTCTGATGAATCATCTCGTTAAAGCACAACAAAGTGTTTCTATTTTTACCATTTAAGTTTCATGATCTTGTCCTAAATATTATAGACTTCCTGCCTAAACACTTTTAAGAGCTATTTTTAATATATCAAATTCATAGAGGGAATAAACCAAGGGGTTTTTTTGTGTTTTTTTTTTAAAACTCACTTAGCTGTAGAGTCAGTCCTCTTTTATGCAGTAAAACTCCTAGAGAGAGACCTTGCAGGCCAAGTTTCTGCCTGCAGCACTACTTTTTTTTTTTATGGCTACATTAAAAAAACCTAATGAAAATAGGGGACTGACTGTGAAGCCCCAGCAGACCCTTAACAACCACACTGCACTAGTATGTGTCACAGCATTATTATTTAGCAACAGGAATAAATCCCTTACTTGTTCCTAACCACACAGTTTGATAAATACGTTAAATTTGAAATATAATGTCTATGAAGAAGATTATATATCTGCATCTGCTTATTAAAGCTCTGGTATGCAGAAATAAATATTTGTTGAAATGGGTGTTTTGAAGAATTAAGTCTCCTCAGGTTATATCTTCTCTATAAGGTTGTACTAGAGACTGAGACGTTTCTTCATGAGGGTTAAAAGAAAATTTCTGCTGGAATGAGGATTACACGGTTGCAGTATTAGAAGGAAGCATTGATCTAGAAAAAGGTATTTCACGTTTACAATTAGTTAAATTTCTCTCTATTTATAAATATACGTTATAGATCATCAGTCTGGTCTGCTGTTTGATGAGCTGGCTAGCATCACCTTGGTCAATATTAACCTCTTGGGTCACAACATCTGGATGTTGATCAAAATGAGTCAACATCTGTTTGTTATTTTGTGTATGTAGAGAAAATATTGCCTCTTGTCAATTAAATGCTTGGCAGCAACTTTTCTTCAAAAAGACACCAGCGTTTCTTACGTTATCCTTTGCTTCAAGTCTCCCCCACTTTGCCTCTTAGGAAACCTGCCACGGTGTTTTAAATATGGCATGTATCTAGAACCTATGTATCGAAATGGCATGGTGCCATGATTTGCAAGGAATATTGTGGTCAGCAGGAGGGGGGGAAAAAAAAAGCAAAAAAAAAAAAACAATGTACTTTCTAATCATTCTCAACTTCTAATGCCAGTATAAGCCTCTCCTGGCTCTGACTGGTTTTAATTTTGCTTCATATAAGGAGGCAAACATATTTACCAGATGTTGTCCTATACTCCAAAGTCGCTCTCCAAATCTTTGGATAAATTACGGCTAGACTTCAAAGAAGTCTGTTACAATTACCTTTCAGGCTTTGTCATTTCACAATAAAGCCAAAAAGAAAAACTATTGAAAAGTATTGATAACTATTAAGTGTAGCACACAAAATCTCATTTCGTACACTGTACATTTTGAAATGTATTTCGAACTAGAGCTCTCTACAGCAATGCAATCACTAAACCCCCGGGGCCAGTCGTTGGGCTGATGTAAATCAGTGTAGCTCCACTGGCGGTAGTGCACCCACGCCAGTTTGCACCAGTTTAGGATCTGTCGGTTCCAATCTGACCATGGCTCTGTTGTTGCACTTCATTTTTTCCAGTCCAAAGACAAACACGTAAATATATACGTATACATTCATGTATGTATTTCTTCCTCCCTAAACATCGCGACGATTGTGGGTGGTTCATGATGGGGCAGAGAGGGAAGCAAGGGGCAAGGGCACCGTGTGGCAGATTTTCCTGTGTGGTTTTCTTAAGCAATACTGCTTGTTTGAAATCCCTGGAACTTTTGCTGAGGAAGGATTGCGGAGCCTACCCCAAAGCTGTATTTCTGGCTCCAGAGGGTTTCACACACCAGATGCAGGGAGCTGGGCAGGGACCTCCTGTTGTCCTTCCGCTGTGCCTCAACCCGCGCTTGGGAATGGCAGCAGGGAAAGTGCTACAGGCATCTGCAGCTTCTTATTGCTGCCAAAGAGGCTGTTTGCTGAGAATTGCTCTTCTGTTCACTGAGACACGGACGTGCTTCCCCCTCTGGTCACGAAGCAGCTCTCTGGTCACGGCCGCCTTCGTTAGCGGCTGTGCAGAGCTGCCCTGGGACCAGCCGAGAGATGAATGAGCCCTGTTTCCAGCTTCTGAAGCCCTGGCTTCTCCTTGGGCTAATCAGATTAAGTTAATAGTATAATCTCATTCTTTTTTTTTTTTGTGCAATTGGAATCTGTCTTTTTTTAACTTGGAGTACTTTTGCTCGCCTTTCATTGCCTTAAATGAGTTCCTTTATAAAAGTCTAGAAAGCTTGAGGACACAATTTTCAAAGAATGCTTTGAAAGTAAGATTTAAACTCCAAGTGACTTGGTTTCTTTCTAAATTTTACTCGGGGTGCATAACCTCTGGTGAACTCCCGTTTTCCAGAGTTTATGGTGTGCTAAGAGCACTAAGAAGATTTTAAAACTGAATGAGGGAAATCCACCAATTTAGCCTGACTTTTTTTTTGTCAGGCTGAGAAGCAGCCTGCCTGAGACAGTAACTAGAAAATAATGAAGGCGTGCCACTACTAACTCCTTGCACTGTCTTACCAGTTGACATGAAGCTCCAGAGATCCTAAAGGATCATGCTGCTTCATAGAATTAGAGAATGTTTGGGTTGGAAGGGACCTTTCTGGTGGACAGCAGGATGCCCATGAGCCAGCAATGTGCCCTCGTGGCCAAGAAGGCCAATGGCATCCTGGGGTGTGTTAGAAGGGGAGTGACCAGCAGATGGAGAGAGGTCCTCCTGCCCCTCTGCTCTGCCCTGGTGAGGCCACATCTGGAATCTTGTGTCCAGTTCTGGGCCCCTCAGCTCCAGAGGGACAGGGAACTGCTGGAGAGAGTCCAGCGCAGCACAGGGATGATGGAGGGAGTGGAACATCTCCTGATGAGGAAAGGCTGAGGGAGCTGGGGCCATTTAGCTTGGAGAAGAGGAGGCTGAGGGGTGACCTCATTAATGTTTATAAATATGTCAAGGGGGAGTGTCAGGAATATGGAGCCAGGCTCTTCTCAGTGATGTTCAATGACAGGACAGGGGGCAGTGGATACAAGCTGGAACATAGGAGGTTCCACAAAAACATTAGAAAAAACTTCTTGGCTGTGCGGGCGCTGGAGCCCTGACCCAGGCTGCCCAGAGAGGGTGTGGAGTCTCCTGCTCTGGAGACTTTCAAACCCCGCCTGGACGCGTTCCTGTGTGACCTACTGTAGGTGATCCTGCTCTGGCAGGGGTTTGGACTGGGTGATCTCTAGAGGTCCCTTCCAACCCCAACATTCTGTGATTCTATGACCTCTAGAGATCACCCAGTGCCACCCCCTGCCAGAGCAGGGTCACCCAGGGCAGCCACACAGGAACACGTCCAGGCGGGTTGGAAAGTCTCCAGAGCAGGAGACTCCACACCCTCCCTGGGCAGCCTGGGCCAGGGCTCCGGCGCCCGCACAGCCAAGAAGTTTTTCCTCATGTTGAGGTGGAACTTCCTCTGTTCTAACTTAAACCCGTTATTCCTTCTTCTATTGCTGGGCACCACTGAGAAGAGATTGTCCCCTTCCCCTTGACCCCCACCCCTCAGATATTTCTGTACGTTAATAAAGTCCCCTCTCAGCCGTCTCCTTTCAAGGCTGAGCAGCCCCAGTTCTCTCAGTCTCTCTTCACGGCAGAGGTGTTCAAGTCCCTTCATCATCCTCGTAGCATCACCAGGTTTTGAGCAAGCACTTAAAGCACAAATGCCCACAGCATTCCCTTACCTGTTGCACAGGTTGGCCCTGTGTACGGCCGGTGGCAGTCGCAGTGGTAGCTCAGCCACAGGTTGGTACAGCGTCCCCTGTTGTGACAAGGGTTGGTCTCACACCAGTCCTTCTTAGCACATCCTATCCTGACATTTAAAGATGATTCAGGTGATACATTCTCTGGAGTAATAACGTTCAAGTCTATTTCAATGTCCTGAAGACAGCCTACAAATGAAGGTGCAGAACGCATATTATAGCTGTTAGGTAGGGAGTTGCTGCTGACATTCCCCACCGGTAAGCTGCCCAAAAACGTGCTCTGAAACGGCAGCGTCACGTCATCGTTATCTATCACAGCAGATGTTTTATTGAGACACGATTCTACGCAAGAGCTGTCAAGCAAATGAAGAGTAACAGTTCTTGCCAAGGTTACCTCCACGGAATGCCATTCTCCATCACTGACATTGTGTGAAATATGCAAAAGAGCCTGTGGCTGGTTATTCACTTGCACGGATAAGTGTAAGTAGCCGTCCAGTAATTCCAGCTTCGCAAATGTGTTCTTCTCCCCTCGGTAAAACAGAAAAGCTGTAGGTTGCACAGTTTGAAACCTCAGGTTTATGTTATAGAAAAATTCCTTTTTAGGGCTCAGAGAATTCTTCAACAAAAGGAAACCATCTCCTTTAAAGGAAAACGTGGTTACGGTCTCACAGTGTGTTCCAGTATACCCAGGTGAGCATATGCAGCTAAATCCATGCTGGCCGTTTTTTAGATGTGGGATACACATTCCATTGTTTTGGCATTGCTGATCAGTACAGCCACGGAGAACTTCTGTACAGTTCCAGCCACCGTAGTAAATCCCTTCTTTGTCTGCAGGTGGACAATGGCAAGTGTAATTCCCAGGAAAATTCTCACAGATTCCACCATTTTGGCAAGGATTCGTGTAACATTCGTTGACGTCTTCATCACAGTGAGTACCTGAAGAATAAACAAAGAATTAGATATTCTAGATGGGATAACTGGGGCCCAAAGTGACATTTTTAATAACGTGTTTTATTGAGTTATCTTTATTTGGAGGGGAATGTCTTAATAAGTAAATGATTGACTCACAAGTCTAAAATATGTTAAACATAAAAGCACAATTCACGTGCCGTGGTTTTCTTACGCAAAATATTATATAAACATCTTAGCAATAATCACATTTTGGAGAAAAGAACCAAACAAATAGACAGTTTTCATATGGATAATGAGATGAAACTGAGATAATCGTCACCTCCAAAGGATGAGATGAAGTAATTGCTTCCCACCTATTCTGTGATAGAAATCTGGAATGCTTTAAAGGGACCCGAATTATTTATCACATGTAAAAAGCCAAGAATTGCTGCTTAATTCGTATTCATACTACAGTATGTTGATGAGATGGAGTATCAGTAGCCTGAGTGAGATGCACCCTGTCCAAAACGCATGGGCAGCTGCCACATTTCAGGGTGAGGCGCCTACTGCGTCTATTCACAAAAGAGCAACAGCTCTCAATTCTTCCAAAAACAAGGCAGTAATGACTCCTGGTCTATCAGGCACTGTGAGGAGAATTCACCTGGGACGTGAGGATCTGAGAGAAGCTCCTTGAGGGGTTTGAACCTCTATGTCCCAGCAGAATATTCCTGGTACCATGTAGCTACAGTGGAACTTTCTTTATCTCTCCTATATATAAAATACAAAACAAGGAAAGTTGAGAGGGATATTTTCTTAAATGTCTCAGAGCTTGATGATGAGGGCACTTTTGTAGAAGATGGATGGTATAGACTCGTATTTCCTCTTCTTTGATGTAGTGGTTGGCTTCTGGTATATTGGGTAAAATATACCCTGCTCATCTCAACTTCAACATATTTGATGGATGTGACCTAAGTCTGATCAGACTTCACAAAGAAAAACAAATCTGTTCCTCTTTTAAAACTAATCTATTTATCTCTCTGCACTGTTGTTTGTCCATAAATTGGTAATTATAGTAACTTCTCCCTTGAGCAATCAAGTGACCAATATGTATGCAACGGATCAGGGAAAATCTGTTTCTTATCTCCCTTGGAAGCAGTCAAAATATCCAAATACTTCTTCTGAAAACTCATGCAAAGTGCAGCTCCTAATAATTTCCACTTACCCTCATAGTTATTCCAGAGAAAAATAAGAAATACTTTGCATTTAGTTTTCAAACTGGTACGATCAGCACAAAAGTAGTTAATAAACGTAATTATGCCTGTCCCCACAGCAAAACGGGTCCCTATAAATTAGATAGTGAGGGATGCTGAGACTCTCTGAGTTGCAGCCAGGTACCAGACACCAGACCTAGCTTTACATACAAATTTGCTTTATCTTTACAGCAAAACACAGCCCTTTTTTTCATGGAAGAATACAGAGCAGCATTCAGCCACAAGGAATTGCTTCAAATAGCAGTAGATAACTGTAGTTACTCGGGCTAATTCCTTGCCTGTCCACTTTATTCAATCACAGCTGTAACCAGACCCATCGCAGAGTTAGAGGAAGCCGGGAGGGAACTGAGAATTGGCTGAGATTTTTTTTGCAAGATTAGCCAGAATGAAGTGGTCATTGCATGTGTAGAAAAGGCTCTCTCTGCAGTGATCCTCCTCACTCATCAGTCTTCAATTACACCGTATAGTTTCCACTTGAAGCTTCACATTATCAGACACAGCCAGTGCTATGTCTGCCTGGTTTGGCAGTGGGGTTTTGCAGCAGCAATTTCTCTCTGTTTCCCAGCCAGGCTCGTATTTATTCCAACGTGAGATGTCTGTGTATACATTAATGCATAGTGGCATCTGGCAGAAACATGACTCATTGGGACTGACTTTCTCAAAGCGAAGCGCGCTTCCCAAACCATTGCTGACTGGGGGCCAGAACAGTGTCTGCTTTGCCCAGTTTGTGGCAATTTCTGCGTTAGCGACTTGTCCTGCTTTTTGCTATTCCTGTATATGAAAAGTGAAGTTACCGTGAGCTGTTTCCCGGTTTGGTCAATGTTTTAGTACATCTCCTGCCTGACATTGCTCCCTTCCCTGCTTTGACATCGAGAACAATGTGTCCACAGGTCTGTATGTGACAGCTGTAGAAATGCAGGTCTCTTTGGGTTTCTGTGTCAGAGAGAAAAAAAAAAAAAATCTGCAGCCTAGAGTGGATGGACTTAGCCTGGTCATAGGGCTTCCGAGTGGTCAGAGCACGCTTAAGGATTTATAGACTTTATAAACCTTTCCCAGATAAAATGAGCGCAGTGAATGGCGCTGCCTTTTCAGCGACGCGTGATGACTCTGTGTAAATGACGTTTTTTCTCCCTCTGCACCTTTGCCTTGTAGCTTGTGGTGTGAGTCGCGCCTTGCGATAGCGATTTGTCTCTGGACAAGAGGAAATCGTTGCATAAACTGAAGCCAACTTTACAACAATGTTTAGTGTCTGTGTTGTTCTCTACTCTGCCAAATTAGACGTAAAATTAGTGAAATTACTTCATAAGAATGCGAAACTTCTTTGGAAATTATATGCGTTTCTACCTCTAAATTTAGATAACACATCTGATAGCAAAGACATCTATGTTTAACAAAGAAAAAAAATCAGTTTTATGAGGAGGCACACATATTATTGTTAAGGTATTCCTTGCTTGTAGAAAACAAATAAGTTATTAAGTGACTGACACAGAGCCACTTAAACACATGTAATTTCATAAGCATTCCAGTGTCTGAATACAACGCTTGTTTTTTAAGTAATGATGCTAATAATACATTGCAAAAATAATTATTTTGCGGGGTTGTGTGTGTGTATATATGCACACACATATATACACTTACATCTATATGCCTTCCGTTTCATAATGAGATCAGCACAAACATAAATATAGGTCGCACCAGAAGACAAATAATAAGCCATTTTTTCATGTCGAGAATAAATAAATCCGCTGTTCTTACAAGTGGTGTTGATATTGCTCGTTATCTGCCAGCCACGACACGAGCAAAGACTGCTGTCACTCAAGATAAAAGCACTCTAGATAAAAGGATTAGTCAATATTTATAGAACTGTATAAGCAGTTCAGATATCTCAGGTGGAGAAGTTTAGCATGTTAAAAAAAAAAATATTCTCAAAAGATATAAGACATACCAAAAGCAAGGAAAGCTATTACTTTCTTTTCAGTGGCTGCCTGCGTTAGCTCAGTTAAACAAATTTGTGTTATTTCAAGTAAAAAGTAAAATCATTGAGCATTTTCTCTTCTAAATATATACTTAACCTAATACATACCAATATATCCTATATATTCTAAATACATAGTTACCTAATTTGTGTTACAGATAATAGGAATCATATTTTTACAGACAATAACTACTTTTTCCTCCCATGAAGTTTTATTCCAAACAGAGATGAAACAGCAACTTTGGCTCGGGTTGGTGACACCCCTCATACCTGTCTCCTTTTCTCACACATTGTTGCTGTAGGGTAGCAATTTTCTGTTAACCTCTTAATTAAAATATGTTTCGAATTTAGCAGCAAAAGTTTCCTGCAGCGGCAGGGTGACAAAAGCAATTATTCAAGCATAATTTTGCTGATTTTCATTTTGATTAAACAATTATAAAATATTACCTGAATTATATATGCAAATGCCCACGTTTGGTCAGAAACCTGTTTACAGCCTTTCTGCCTTTCCAGTTCCTTGACCGTATATAAATACCAAGCAAATACAAGCAAGCAGTCTGGATAGATACTACACATTAAATGCACTCGAAGTGCACACATAAATTTACAAAAAGCAAATATTTACCTGTAAACATTGTCGTTAAAATCATGTAAACCTGTATCCTAGCTGCAACCATTTTTTTTTGTCTGAAGCAAAAAGATTGTTTAGCACTTAAGCAGTCCGCAAAGGAAATTTCTGCAAAATTCAAAATAATATCAAGGCTTCCTTTCCAGAATTAGCTTGCTCCACTTCTGTACCTGCTGATGTAGTCGGATGGTGTGTTTTGCCCAAGCCAGATCAACAAGGCTTAAAGTAAGACTCATTAAACTGCTTACGCAATAGATATGTTTTCTACTGAAGTTCCTTTTCGGCGTTTCCTTGTCCGTGTGTGCTCACACTAAACTTCGATTGTGTTTCCAGAAAGGCGTGTTTTTAGGATCCATTCACTTTTTATTGGTTTACAAGGTGGTGTTTTTGAAGAAAGCGTTTTCTTTCATTTTCAAGCGGTCTGTTAATCCAGATCAACGCTTTCACGGCTACTGTCACTCAGAGAAACTGTACATCTCAGCAGAGATAGAAAAGATCTAAAACTGTATCTCATATGTCTATTTTATGACTTTTTTTTTTTTGTTCTGTTGGCTTTCGTTGTATTACTTAGTGGAAATTTATGTCTGTAGATTTTTGAGAGTGTTAAAGACAAGAAAAAAATAATTTACTAAAATACTTTTTCTTTAGCTCTTGCACAAGACATTTTGATTTGGACATAATTTAATGAGGGGGAAACAGAGGTCAGAAGATTGAACTACTGTGAACTTTGTGTGACGATTTAAGCAGCAGGCTTTTCTTTACATTATACTTAATTTACACGACGAATGGCTCCGAATATTGCTAGAGTGGTATCTCTTTGCGTAATTAGTAAGTAATTATAAAGCAAGAGAGTCTCTCCCCGAGTTGGTATTTATCCTGTCTAACCAGCATGTGGTTCAAGTCTTTGTTTTGGCAGTTTCCCATTTTAAAACTTCAGCAATGGATCCTGAAGTCTCTCTCCGACTGTCCCCAAGAAAATTTGATTTTTGGCAACCATGTTCTTCCATTCCTTCTTCACCCTCAACTCTTTTATTCATTAATTAGGAAAATCCTGATCTTGTGTCACATCCGTTTCTACGCTCACCAAAAGACTCGTACACGGTACACAATTTTGGATTCATTTAATCTACAGATCATAATTGCTTTTATGGTGATGTGCAAAAAGCTGCTCCTTCTTCCAGCCTCTGAGACAGGCATGGAGTGACTTTTCCTATAATAAATGCAAATACCATGGGGTAAGAATGCCAACCTGACTCTTTGAAAGGTAAGTAGGGAAGCTTTGACCAAAATAAAGTTCACGTTGCTGAGTAATATGCGTGTACTTTAGTAGTAGTGCTTATCAGATGTGCCACAACTTGAAGTTTAATGTGTGTTTTAATTCTGCAGATAACAAGAAAAAGTTGGAGGTTCTCGGTGATTGTCTGTCCTTTTGCGATACGACCCTGACAAATGTTCTGAGGTAAGATTATGAGCACACACACTGTCGACAGCTGATGATACTCCAACACAGAGGGACTTCATACCAGGATATTTAGTAAACTGCCCGGAGCCACGTCAGAGCTGCTAGCGGGTGTTTTGAACAAACCTGTCAACAACAAGTAGGTTACGGAAGGTGGTAGTTCCTCTAATTACAGTAAGGGTTTGATATTGTCTTTAGTAACGTTTTCATATATAAACCAAGGAGAAGAATCTGTGTGAAACAACCATAGGGTGGGTATGATATTTGTGCTTTCTTGCCCAGAAAGTAATTGGCAGAAGTTCCCTGTCAAACTGGGAGGCTGTACTGAGTGGGGCTTGGGATTGCCCTGGCTTTGTGTTTTCACACAAGATGTGGATGATGGTGTAGGAAGTGCTTATTAAGTTGTCCGATAAAGTGTGTTAAAGACAAAATTACCCTTATAGGCAAACATAAGAAACTGCAGAAATGGTCTGAAAAATATCGGATGCAATTCCAGAAGGACTAATTCTTTTTCTACAGTCTCGGGCCAGAATAACCAGCAATCAGGTGGAAAAATAGTTCCAGTTTTGCAAAGCCTTGGGAATACTGAGTCCATTTGTAGTTCTGCGTTTCAAGGAGGACTTGGATCAACGGGGAAGAATTCGAAAGAGAGCAATGAGTAGAATCACAGGTCTGGAAAATACGGCTTGTAAGGAGAGACTAGACAAGTAGGGCTGTTCTCTTGAAAGACAAGCAGAGGAGATGGGACATGGTAGCAGTCTTTCGGTACGAAGAAGAGAGAGCACGCTGTTCGGTAAGACCGTGGTAAACAAGTGAAGAAGTCATGGGTTTGACCTGCACCAAGGAAGATCCAAGTCACGCTTTACGAAAATATTTCTAATAGTAAGGCAACAAAGCCTTGGCGTAAGATATCCCCTGGGAGCCAAGAGGTCTATTTTGGATCCTAAAAATGGGCTAGTGACAAAAGCGCAGCGTGACACGCATCAGCTGAGCCTATCTTAGACACACATTCAGCCCAAATGATGCCTGCATGTCTGTCCCTTCCAATTTTAGTTTTCCCATGTTTCTGTGGCTTCCTTGAATGAAATAATTCCCAGCAACTGAGCTGTGTGTATGTCAAACTACACTTGCACATATAGGTATCTACACACATGTAGTTGTAAAATGCAAGTAGGAGTAAACCTCAGAGGAACTCTAGTTGTGGCATATCTTTAGAATATGCTTTCTGGAGGACAAAAACCAAGAGTCTGCAGTACTGCTTCGTCCACCTATACTTTACAATTTTGGAAATATCTGTTACAAAACCCTACCTCAGGCAGAAACAACTCTTTTTTGGGAGACTTATTAATCCTGAGGCCAGTGGAAAGATTTGGCTCCAGGTCTCAGCAGACAATCATGAAAATTCTAACTTTGCCACACCCGTGCTGATAATTGCAAAGAGATAATTACTCTTTGCTGGAAGGAGGAAATGCATATTTATGAGTTGAATAAACGCAAGGAAATGAATTGGCCATCTCTATGTCGTTGCAATTAAAACTCGTGCTTCTGAGCGTAAACCAGTTGTCATGGAGGTCAGGAAGGAGGTTTTACTCTCATGTACATCAGTGTAGAGTGAGTGAGAGGTATTTAAATGTTTGGGTTTTTTCTCTTCTGTTTTTCTTTTCTGGCTTACATTGGATATTGCACTTAATGTGACCAGATCACTGGTCTTGTATGGCAATTTTTGTTGCTGTCTCAGCAGGAGGAGCTCATGTGAAATGAAGGACAGAACACAGGGCAGAGCTGGAGCACATGTAAAATTGGATACTTTAAAATAGTAGGATACTAAGCATTTGCTAACACTGGGCTAATTTGCACATGATACCTTTCTCACAGAGCTCATTTTCTAAAGTCGAAAGACCTTGCTAGTTATTCCTTTATTGCACACAAATTCACTGTTCTGCTATTTTTCCCTTTGCCATTTGAAATGTACGTATAAAGTTAATACTGGCTAGGAAAAAAAAAAATTAAAATAGAAATAGAAACAGAGTTGAGTGACTTGGCTTAATCATTAAATATGTCACTCTAGCTGAGGGATATGGAATTCATAACGTGCTACATTCAGAATGGCATGCTGTAACTCAACCTTTTTAAATGTTGCTGGCATGAAGCTTCATAGACTAGTCTGAATTTTCGGTAAAAATGGATTTATTTTTTTTTTAAGGCAGTAAAAAACCCCCAATCCCTTAATCTTTTCAATCATTAAACGTTTTCTGAGAGCAAAAGCACTTGGAAAGGTTTTTCCACTTGTTTCACATGTTTTGTCACACCTAAAACAGTTTTCATTTGAGAGGGAAAAAAAAAAAAAAAAAGAAAATCACGCCCATGCTGCTGTAGGTGATTAGTTGTTTAGTGAGATCTGGCGTGTTTATTTTATTTTATAAATATTAGAAACAGCCGACTGAGCTAAAGCATTGGCTCTGGCTTCCAGGTAGCCTGAGCAGGGTTTTCACGAGCAGACCGCGAGTGCTCCTTGGGCAAAAGCCGCGCGAGCGGCGCGGCCAGAGGTCAGCGGCTGCGAATGGCACGGGGCCACGTCCTAGAAGGGCAGGCTGGCAAAACTGTGGCTTGTAGCCTACACCTTCGTCCCATATTTCGATTAACACAGCCGGCCATGTGGATCCAATTGGAGGATTAGGGTCTGAATCTGGAGTAACGGTAAAAAAAAACAAAAAAGAAACCAAAACCAAAAACTTGCTGAAGAAATATGTCCCTGCGTGGCACTCGTTTTCTTTTCATTTCCCTACTTCTAGAGTCAGTTTTATATGTAGGTGAAAGAAGCAGTTGCTGGCACGTTCGGCTGATGGAGGTAAGAAAGAAAACCGAGCGGTGGCAGCCTGCTTTTTCCAAGCAGCATCCTTCCTGAGCAGGTTTTCTGGCTGCTGTAGCTATGGGCACGTCGCTGATATGAGCTAGGAAGGATCGATGAGAGGAGGGAAGGTACAATTACAGATTCAAGTGGAGAAGGGTGATTTATGAAGGATACCAGTAAGAAAAAAAAAATAAAAGATGCCAGGTAAGGTTTTGGAGATTAAATAGATGAAGAAGTAGAGAGAAGTGTGAATGGGGAAAAAGGAAATACAGGAATCAATGGTACCCCCAAAGATGTTTGCATTTGGGACAGCTTTTTTGTGAGACACACGGGCATTTGTGGGTCGTAAGAGGAGCGGGTGTGTATGTGTGTGACCATTCATCTGTGTAGGAAATGTGAGGGATGCTCGGAAAGACTGGAGACCAGAGATGAGGTCTACGCAGGGAGCAAAAATTGATGGTGGAGACAGACTGAAAAGAAATAGGGGAGGGGGGGAAAAAAAGAGGATTATTTTGTAATTAAGTGAAGGTAGTCATGTGCTGGAAAAGTCAAGTCACAAAATGTAGAGAATTAAGATAGAATCACAGAAAAATTAAGGTTGAGAGGGACCTTTTCAGGTTATCATCTGGCCCCATGCTCCACTCAAAAAGTAAATCCATCACCCAGAGAAGCAGTTGGCACAGTGGGTGTCAGAGAATTCGGTTAGTTTACACCTGATTATGGACCAGGTATTTGGAAGCCAAAGAAAGATATTCGGGCTTCTGCTTCCAGTATGTTTTTTGAGTGTTCTTTAAGGTGTAAAAACACTATATATGGCTCAGGAATTTTCCATGTTTTACCTTTTAGAAAACTGTGGGAAGACTGTCAAAATCAAAGCATTAATGATCTGATTTGCATTTTTTGTAGATTTATGAGCTCGTACATACAGATGATGTGTGCACTTGAACTGAAGTCTGTCCAGAGGGATCTTAAAACAACCAATACCTTTGAGTTGTTTAATTAGATCATACAAGGTCACGTTTCATTGACTTGAAAATCTGTTTGGCGCGTACGATTCACTTTGGGATTGGAAAACAAATTAATTTTCAGTCCTACGAACACTTAAGGGCTTTAAAAGAGCGTTTGCTGTTGATGAACACATCCATTGAGAAATGTGTAGCTGTGTCTACTCTCCCCAAAAGGGATTTTTCTACCTTGTCTCTTGTTGGCTGCTTCCTATTTGTTTTAACCGAGGTAGGCAAGCACAGCCACTGGGCTGTCTAGTGTGAAACGGTTTCTGCCCTGGAAACAGTGCTTTGAAAAATCTCAGTCATTTGCAAGATTTTCTCATTTTGTGAAGGCCAATGTGAATCTCCGTAACATGCAGAAGTGACTGTATTTACATAACTTCATTGTCAGCCCATATTGAGACAAACTGAAAAAGCCAGTAGGCTAGAAAATCATAGTTTTAATGGGGCCTACAGATCTTAACTGTGAAGGGAGACTCGAGAATAGAAAAGTATAAAATATGAATGTGTGAACACACATAACGTGTTTATGCTGTGTGTATTTTGAGCTGTGCATAGCATAGCTGTATAAATAGCATGAATATTATCTGTATTTATGCTGTCTGTAATTACACTTCTCTATTCCTGCAGTATAAATTTCTGCTTAAGTTATTATCACTTTAAATACAGAAAAACGAGTCTTTTACCCTGAACTATCCACTTCTACAATTTGTTTATCCAAGGTTTCACATGCTTAATGCATCCTGAAGCTGGAAAGCATGAGACCCAAACTAGCGTCGTTTTTGCTAGGTCGCATAACAATCCCAGTGGCAACGAGACAGCATGGGCTTCAGCTGAGATGGCATGAGCTTGCCGTGATCTGCTGGCTGTCTTATTGGGGAATTTCCTGGATCTCACTACAGGTACGTGTTTTAGCTAGATTGAATCTAGTTTTTGTACGTCTCTATGTGCTGCTGTTATTTCTGTAGCTGCGCAGACGTGTTCGCAGTACAGCATTTAAGTTGCTTTCTTTGTTTGTTACTATAGGTAGTGATTTTTGCCGTGATGCTCTGGCCTCACAAACAGACCTAGTAACAGATTCTGTATCCTCTTTGTCAAGAAAAAGTGATGCCCATAGGACAGTGACTACAGCCATAACTGTGTGGATCATTATGAGTCTGCAACAGCGTCGTGTTCTTAATACAGCCAGACTTGAAGAATTACAGTGGTGGGAAAGTGATATGAACGAGGTCCACCAGATCTGTTTCTAGAAGTTAATCATCAGCATAAATTAGCTCTCTATACTAGGCTTTTTTTCCTTCTCTCTGAAACTGTTTATTGGGAGCGCAAAGTTCATTGTCAGCCAGGGAAGGAGTGTGCTTTCCTTCATCTGGTTCTCCCTACACACTCCGCAGAAGTCCTTTTCTGAGTCAATTCAAATATTTTTAAAATGGGTATCAGCACTTAGGTGATCAGTAAAACGCTATCTTAACTTCTTTGAGATTCTCCCTGTACCTGAAAAAAATCAGTCCGGGTACCTAAAGAGGAGGAAGTTGTGCCTTACTATAGTCACCCCAGCATTTATTTCAAACAGTGAAGAGACACAAGAATACTAGGCTTTACCACTCGTTCCTCCTGTTAGCAAACACTGAAAAACTAAGAGCAAGATGCTACAGGGAACAAGTCCTGTAAGAGCTTTTATGTAGTACATCACATGGAATTAATTTTAGTGTTCACTTTACCAGCTTAGTTTTATTACTCGGTGTCCAAACATACTCTATGTCCTTGAGAAGACCTTCGACCTAGGACTTATCAGTGATAAATAATTGCCAGAAAACTATAAAACTCCTGAATCCAATCCAACAAAGCATTAAAGTGATTTTTTTTTAATTTATTATCAATTAAAATTGGGAAGAGTTAGTTACGCACCCGGTAGCTGTGCTGCCATTCAGAGGAACCTCAACAAGCTGGAGAAAGAGGCAATCTCCAGGAACCTCCTGACGTTCTGCAAAGGGACTTGCAAAGCCCTGCACGTGGGGACATAGAACCCCACCCACCAGTACATACTGGGGGCCAGCTGGCCGAGAAGCAGCCTTGCCATGCTGGTGAACAAGCTGGACACGAGCCAGCAGTATGCCCTTGTCCCAAACAGGGACAACAGCCTCCTGGCCTCTACTGGGAAGCAAGGAGGGCAAGGGAGGTGATGCTTCATGTCTACTCACTGCTAGTAAGACCACACCAAGTCCAGGTCTGGGCTCTCCGGGTGTAAGAAGGAAGGTCCAGCAAAGGGCCATGAAGATGGTCAAGAGATTGGGAAATCTGTCATGAGGAGAGCTGACAGAGCTGGGGTTGCTCAGGAGTTGAAAGTAAATTTTAAAGACAGCAAATAGCATTTACAAGAAAAAAAAAATATTTAAACTTCTCCCCAATTCGCCTGGTCATTCCCTTTGAAGAACTATGTGTTGCCTGATCTTGCCAACATGGTTGCTGTCATGCATGCAGTTCTTAAGATCTGGTCACCTAAGCGTGAGGCTCAGCTGTAAATTCAAAACCGCTGCATGTTGTATGCATATTTTAAGTTCAAAATTAATTCAATTAAATGTATATATATATATTTAATTTCAAAATTACATATGTTGCTATATAATGCTTTGCAACAGGTACAGGTGGGAAATTTACGTACCGTAAAAGGTAAGAACATTTGGATTCTTTACTCTTTTCCTCCTGTCTATAGGCTTGGCGGTGTTAATTCAGGCAGGTTTAGAAGATTATGTGTACATGACAGCCCTGAGGATTTCCATCATTGTGATTTTCCTTCCAATTTTTTTTTTTCTTTTTTTTTTGAAGAGCATAATGACCTATGACAACTAAGCTTTATTCTCTGTGGAGTCTGACATCGCTTCTGTTTAATGGATCAGACAGTTTGTGATACATCAGTACAAGACACTTTCTTCCCCACGTCAACCTAGGGTACCTCTTCAATATTTCCCATCTGTGCTGACCTGTGTGATCAAGAGGTCATGTCCTGAAGTCAGACCCAGAATCCAAACACTCACTTCTACCATGGGCCAGACTATTAATGTAACCCATTTAATTTACATTGAGCTGGAAGTTGACGTTCAATTTCTCAATCCAGAAGCAATTATTTTTAAAGGAACATGCCAACAATATTGCTTGGCTTAGAATAGCGAAAGTTCAAAAGGGTAAAAAACATTTCACACCATAAATAAAGAATTGATTATACTTGAAAACAACGTTTGTAATTGCTACTGACGTTTCTGAGCCTAGATGAGGTGCCTTTTATGCTTTAAAAACTGATGTCATTTATGCCACTGGCATTATGGGAACCTTATGTACGGGTCTGAAATAGTCCTTTGCTGGTATATTAAGGTTCACGAGGAAAACTTGACTATTTTGCACAGTGCTTGGGTCAAACACATACTTTTTTTTGGTAAAGCCTGGTTGCTTAGCCTTCAGCAGGACAGGAATTCCTCAGCTTCCTTTCACGCCAGTAGCTCCACCGGCAGGACCACTGGCATAATCTGCAAAACCCAGTACTTTGGGATGGAAAATTATGTTATTCTTCTTCCATGAAAGCCAAGCTGCCATGGTACTAAAAGATTTTAACTAGGAATAGCCCTGATCTGGGTCATCAAATTACTCTTTTGTCCTTAAAACCATAGAGATTTTTATTTATTTCCCCCACCCCGCCCCAGCTCTTACAGCCCTGAGTGCATGAAGACCAATATCCCTGAGCTCCACATGGAAGATTCTGCCGATCAAACTGCGGTGGTGCAAAGGCTAAAAATTGATGCTAGGAATTTAGGCTAGCAGCCAGTGCTCATCAGAAAGCCTTTGAGAAATAGCATCTTCCAGCTCTAATGACCGCGCTGAAATATCGACTAAAACTAGATTTGGCTGATGTGCAGCAGATGCTCCACGTACCCTGTATTTCATGCTCCCTCTGCCGGTTACTGGATACAGAAGAAGCACAGAGAAGTTCTTTAGCTCTCATAAGAGCTCTTAGATCTCTCAGAGCTCTTCTAAAATGTAGATATTAGTTCAAACAAATTGCATCTTTTCACGTGTTAGGGCAGCTTGTGCTTTTCTTTGGTGGGAGGAGGGTGCAGTTACCAAGTTCACCCTTTACCAAGGGTGGATGAGAATGCCGTCCCACTGCTGTGGGTTTTTTTGGGGATGTATGTGGGAAATGGTATTTCAAAGGCATGTAAAAAAAAATAAAATCCATGAGCATGAAAACAGAGTAGCTAAGCCACATAAAAAATGTAACCGCTCCAAGAACAAAGTGATGAATGGCATTATACAATTTATATTTGATGCCACAGAAAGATAACAGCAGCCCGCATACTTTAACCTTAGAGAAATTTGCTCATGCATCTTGACTTTTTATTTAAATATAGGCCAATGTTGCTTTCATAAGAAAGATATATAGGTTTGGCATGCAGACATCACACATTTCCCACTGTCAGAAGCTGTGCAATTAAAATAATTAATTAGTAACGATGACCAATGTAAGCTCTGCTTATTAACAAGCGTACGCATGGCATGTTGCAAATCTTGCAGAAAGGTAAGAAGACAAATCTTTCATTCTTACCGCAAAATAATCCAGCCAGAAAAATGTGCACTTCAAAATAAAAAAATTTAAAAAAAAAAAGATGAAAGTGGCGAACAACTTTAATTAGTGATCAAAGAAAGGCTTGCTATAAGCAGATCAATAAAGTGCTCTGAAGTAGCTATTACATATGTATTTACATAAAGATATATATATCATAGATGTGTATTGGAGTGTGTATGTACACACATTTATACATACATGCATGTGGTTCACAACTACTTGCCCATGTACTGTTTCTGAATGAACTCCTCTAGCTTCTCCAGTGTCGCTGCTGAGTTCCTTCATTATGGGGGAAAAAAAGAAGTAATGCCTCTTAAATGTTTGGTTGTATAATTTACGATATTCCCAATAAACTCCATTTTAATGGGGTTCACAACGGCGAGATTATTAAGACCGTTTTCTAAATCATCTGTTGAGTAAAACGTTGAACTATTAAACTGTGTCATTTTGTTTATCGCCTGACATTTGACCTTAAATATTCCGTAAATCAATATGTATTGAGGAAGTAAAATATATTAGTCATGCAGCACAGGTCTTCATTTTACTGTCTCTTTGTTCAGCACCTGATTAGTGAAAACTGTATGATGTGTAAATTTAAAGAAAGTTCTGTTTGGGGAAAAGTTGTGCATCTGCTTGACTTTGCAACTTGACTGTTTGGAGTGGGTTTTTTTTTGATAAGAACTTATAGAGTAGCTCCTAGGGTGGTCAGTCAAATTCTCCGGAAGACGAGCAGAGTTCTGCTGTTAGTTTAGTGTGGGCAATAACTTTGGTTTCACCGGGCTTTGCGCGTGATTATCATCTAGACTCCGGTTTAAATTCTTCCCACCAGCAATTGCCTACACCCTTGGATATATGTGTATGTGCAAGAAACACCTCTCCTTAGGAAATGTGTGGGATTATCTGTGATGGGAACATCCAGTTTCTGACTAAAGGTGATAATAATGAAGTTGATGATCGAGGCTTGCACAAAGAAGGTCAGAACTGGTTAGAGAACAAAGATGTTGTTGGAAGAGCAAGAGGATTTTTGCCTTACGTTGGTATGGTAACTATAATAATGAATGACTATCCCAAATTTAAGTATACTCTTCTGGCAGTAATGGGAGCGTATGTACTGCTGAAACATGAATCCACGTGCTGGACACATAGAACTAGCATTAGGATGCGTATCAGGAGATAGTCAGCAGATTTTGCTTATATTTGGGAAAAGAAGGCTGCTGGTTTTCCAACAACAAGAAGAGAAAGGCAAAATGAGTCCTATGTTTGGCTCCAGGCTGCACAGCATGTGGCTGGGCTGGGGGGGGAAAAAAAAAAAAAAAAAAAAAAAAAAAAAAAAAAAAAGCAAGAAATGAAAAGGCTGGAGAGATTGTTCAATAGTTAAAGATGGAACTGAGCGGGTTTGTAAGCTCAGCCAAGAGGTGGCAAAAAAAAAAAAAAAAACGGATTGCAGGAGACTATAAATATCTGAGGCATGCCAATTAAAAAAGGCTAGGAAAGGTTTATTCACAGTATTAAGAAAGAAATCAAAAAGGTAAGTAGGTAGAGCCTGGAGAGGGCCCCAGAAGGAAAATTCTTACTGGGTATTTAGACTAGTTTCAACAAGTAGTCAATCATATGATGGAATGACCCACCAGGAATGAGTGTCAGGAAAATAATAGGTGCTTGAAAAGCATTACTCCTGCTGCCAGATGATATACAACTGCCTTTCTTTTTTCCCTTTTTTTTCTTTTAAAGCACTTTCTGCCAGGTACTGGACGTACAGATTCCTTAACCCTAAGGACATTAACTCTGTGTATTGCAAGATCTGGGAGCTTACGCATTAAAAGCCATTCGTCCCTTCCTCCTTCCCTTGGAGGTAAAAAGCTTTTCATGCTAAAAATGTTTTTTTGTCCAACACTGTTTAACACAGAGAGATGTGCCAGATTCAAAATATCCACTGCTTGCAGGCTCTGTCAATCATGTCGGACCACATTATGCAACTTAACATACCAGTGTAACTAGAGAAAACAGATCATAGTAATGATGGGTCAGCTGTCAAATTTTAAAGCATAAACCTCTTCCGTGTTCTGAAAATAATATTGGTGGATGCTTCCTAGTGTGTTAATTTCATATATTTCTAACTCAAAAAAAAATAAAACCATGAAATCCAAAAACTTTTTGACATTTGTGCATTCTTTTGGTGCTCAGTAATGCAGAAATGATGGCTGCGATCTCTTTGCATTTTCTGTGGAACTTGCAGCAAGAAGAGGAGGCGTATTTCCTGTGCAACAAATATTTCTCATGAAAAAAAAACAAACTTACACAGGTTTATCAGGGCCCTAAATATCATTCTCAGAGTTGCAAACAGATTGTCAGGTCTGGGGGCTAATCCTGTAAAGCATTGTCATGAAAAGCTCAAGGGCTCCTTTCTGGATGGTCAGGGTTCGGATTTTACGATATTCAGCATAGATCTCCATCAAAAGATTCCCTTGTACAATAGGAATAATAAGGCAGGCTGAAGTTTTCAGTAAAGCTGAATTTTATTTCACTAAAATGAGCCCATGCTAGGTTACTATTTTTGTACCAGGGGTCTGAACCTATTTCAGTCTCTACTTGGAGCACAGGAAGTATTGTAACTGGATCCCCTAAAGATGTACAAATACACCCTCCGTGGGTTATTGTGAGACCCCACCGTCCATAAGGTAATGTCATATCTTATCATCATACTGGACCTTAGTGATTTTTTCTGTTTTTCTGAAGGGGGGATAATACTTACATACCTCACAGTAACGCTGTATAACAGAACCCACGCTGCAGAATATTGTGGTAAATGCAGGACGATTATCAGGTGGTATCAATGTCATTCAGAGATACAAGGTGTTGTTTCTGAAGTCCCTCCCACTGAATCGAAATTATTTCACCACTAGGAAACTGTTGCCACTAGACTTGGTGCATTTACACAATTGCTCTTGCAATCTGCTGCCATGTGGGGGGTAAGTTAAGTCATAAGAAGATTAATTTTTGCAAAAAAAAAAATGCTACTACAAGCTTTTATCTCAAGATACAGGCTGTTAAGGAAAGAGCTGTCTTGAAGGGCTAAAGGATACCCTTTGTCATTCAGAGAGAATATCCTGACCAGCTCCAAAAAATTCAGAGAAAAAGAAGAGAAGGAAGAACTCTGTGAGAAAATTAGAAGAGGAGGGGAAAACTGAGGAGAAAATATTTCTGATGCCAATGTGAACGTCTTCTTACCAGGATGCTGCTGACTGAAGAAATGTTAAATAGTGTTAGTAGACAGAATCATTACAAGCCTGTCCAAATGTTCTTTCAAGACCAGACGCTTTAGCAGAGATGGAAAAAGTACTTTAAAGTGCTAAATATCTTTTCTGTGTCGGGTTTTTACAGGCAGCAAGTGCTTGCCAGGTCCTGAGGGCATCGTGTGCTGGTGCAGCCCTTGCCTCCACCGCTCCTGTAACCCTGGTGCTGCTAGAGACTGGCTGGGAGCAGTGAGAGAAGGTCCTCCTCCTTCTTCCCCTCTGTGCTTTTGAACCCAGGAGTATATGGAGACCACAGAGTCTGGAGGGGAGATACGGCAGCGCTGTAGCGATAACCCCTGGGCAGCGGCGTTCCCATGCTCAGGAAACGGTGGCGCTTTCCTGTGTTTTGCCGCACAGCTGCCCCACACCATAAAGCTCATTTTGTAAGGGAACCTTTTGCAGCAGACAGTGTAAAAGGGATCCTGCACTGGATGAGAATCAAGTTTAGGCAGAAAAGATGTACGCTGGCATCGCTGCTGCAGCCTCTCTGCAGTTCCAGAGTGGTAAGAAGCCTATACAGCAAGCCCTAATTCTGTTTTTTCACTGATTGCCATGTGCAATACTTGTGTTTGGAATTTCTCCTTAAAGCAGCGAACCTTGAAGAGATGCTTGATAGTAGCAGCATTTTCCTTCTTGAACATTTTCTTGTGTGTGAATAGCAATTAGCTAACGGTACCTCCAGACCTGCTAGTTTTGAGCTTGAGTGCCTGCCTTGCCTGTGGGAGAACCCTGACTCCCACTGAAAAGATGAACAGTGCCCTTGAAACATCCTTAATTAAAAATTTGTCATTTCTCTCTGTATTTCCTCCTTATTTATCCTCATTCTTTCCTCATACAGTCTTGTCTTCTTCTAAGGGCTCAGAAACAAGAGAAAATAACCTTTTAAACTGTGATGACCGCCTATGAAATAAAGTGAATTACCCTGGTGTAACGGAGGAATGATTGACTACTCTGACGTGAATAGCTGAAGGACAGACAAGAAGCTAAAAGAAAAAATAAAATTTGGAGTTTGGGTACAAGATAAGAACTCTGCTATTCATCTGCTTGATTTCATTTTTGCAAGACTTACATCACTGCATAGAAGTAAGAAATAGGGGAGCTCTGTGATCGCTGTGCTGGTGGTTAAGAAAGGCATTTAAAAAATAAACCAAAAATATCTGTATGTATTTTAAGCTTCCCAAGGTAGTGATAATGTGCCTACTATCCTACCCACTACTCATAAATAATATTTATGGCTGTGTAATAGTGTGACAGGCCAGGGGAGAAGAGCACAGCTGGCTGAGACATAGACTACCCTGTCGTCTGCTGGGCACTCTGCCTATAGCATCATCTAAAGATGTGCAGGGACACGGAAGCCCGATGCCCTGTGTGCTTCTGTGTTTCGTTCACCCTGGCCAAAGTGCAGAATGAGAGCCCAAATGAGACACTTTTTAAGCACTGGTGCCGTGTTCACTGTCCGGTTTGACTTTGGTCTTTGGTTGGTTGGGTGTTCAGTACTGGCCATTTATCCGCCTCGTCTCCTGGCTCCAGGAGGCAATTTCTCTCCCCCCCGTGCATATGCCAGGATTTCCATGCTCATATGACACCAGTCTGATCAGATCATGTTCTCTCGCAGCAGTCCAACAGGCTGGGAAAAGGGCCAAGAGAGTTTAAAAGGCAAAAAAAAAGCCGGAAACAGGACAAATAAATGAAAAGGCCAAAAACCACTTTAGAAATACATGATGCCAAAGCAAGCGGCAGTGCTGGTGGCACAGCTGGCACCCGGAGGGGTAAGGTCCTCGGCAGCCAGCGCTTGTCTGCCCATGTCAGCGGGCGGGAGCCCCTCTCCTCTCCTCCTGCGCTCGTTCTGCTGAAGCAAAAGGGATGGTCCTTCATCCCGCCTGGGCACCACAGGGGCTTTCGAGCACTTGGACCCTCCTGCCTTGCACACCCAGCGCTCCCTGGGCTCAGCGCAGCACTGGAAGCTGTCACTCGACAGACCCCGCAAGCTCAGCAGCTCTTTCCTTTTTGACACGGTGTTAAGTTTATTACAACCTGGTGAAATGAGTCGCTACCAAATGCGTCGCTCTGCCCTCCTCCTCCTTTCCCACATGATTTCGTGAGCGCAGTGAAAAGTTTAACCTTTCAAACAACGGTCTTTTTAGAAAATGTGCCGTCCTAGAGCAATACAATATATCCACAGTGTGAAAGGACACAGTTCTAGGGTTGCTACTGCCTTTAGCTCGCAGTAACAAATCACAAGCCCTTTAAATGAAAGCCCGATTTATTAAGGGTACTGTTGTGCTAGGGGGCCAGCAGACCAAGGTAATATAAAAAGTCTAGGGCTTGCTACTGCAGAAGTACCGAGACCTCTTGAAACCTGAGTATCCCCAAGCCCTTTGATTTAAAAGGAAGCTGGAGAAGTTTAACCCTTTGCAGAAACCATGCAGAAATTTTCTATCTTGGATCTGGGCTTAAGGCATGTATGCAATGGTCTCGAGGAGTTTCTAGCTGGGGTAAAGTCTCCAGGCTAGGATGTAATTTTTATCTTTGTTTTTCATTTTTAAGAATCAAATTGTGTAAACAATTTTGCTTGCAGATTTGTTCCTTCCAAGACTCTCAGTGCAACTACTGACTGTTTTTCAAGTCAATCACACTCTGTAACACAATGCTGCCAGATAATATTTATTCTTTTCTCCCAGCTGTGTAGGGAAATATTTTATCCTGACATAAGCATGTGTTTAGGCTCCGTTATCTCCTACCCTTGGGGTTAAAATTGTAGTCCAAAAGGTAGATATTCTCAGTTTTTCAGTTGAATTACAGTAATTTGTTTGCAGTCTTAACAAGTAAGTTCAAAGATTCCATTTTAGGCTTGTTACAAAATTGGCAGCCACCCTCCATCTAATGCCATTTTCCCATTGATTTCAACAGCTTTTGGATCAGGCCCTCACAAGGCGGTGTATGTGGATTATTATTTCTCTGTCTTACCCTGAACGGTGAAGTATGATTATAATGTTCTGCGAGTCCTTTACTGAGGGAAGAGGCGTCATAAAATAGTGAATGTCATTGATTAAAGAAAATCTGTGTCCTGTTTTCAATGGGAATCTGGGGTTTTATATCTAAAGCACATACAACTATTCAGGTGTTAAGGCTGGAAGAACTCCTGACCTAGAGCTGCAGAAATGTAGGACTGGCTGTCAGGGAAAGGTACTGATACCCAGATGAAAGGATCTGACCTTTTTTTCCAGTTGACTGTCAGTCCGTATACATTAGATAAGCACACATATACTGGGGGATCCTGATCAGGGATTCATCTGCTGCCTTGAATCATGCTACTGTTACCAACTCTACTCCTAAATCATCTTTAATTCCCGTTAAAACGTGGTTTACTTATTATGAATACGGCTAGAACTGGAGAAACTACTTATCACCATCGGAAGTGAGTATTTCCACTGCACCTGATAGAATTTTTGTGTCGATGCTTCTGACATACAAGGAGGCTGAGGCTCACTTTGAGCACTTTCTACTTCCATATGACCTGGGGGAAGGAGAAGGGCCAGAGAGAAATGCCCGGTGGTGCTGGGGAGGCTGTTAGAGCAGAGCCTGGGATGCTGGGTGCCCTTAGAGAGATCCTGCTGTTTTCTCCATAAGCACATAAATTGCTTAACAATGTTGTCTCTCACACAGGCCAGCAAAAGAAAGAGTTTAAAGTTTGGGCACTGCTGGAAAAGAAAGGCAAGGAAGGAGCTGACAGGAGTAGCAAGATCGACCTTGTTTTGCGATTATTTTGCAATGTTTCACATGCAGCTGTTGCATCCATCCCTGTTAAAGATTGTGTTCTTCCTGCTTCCAGTGCTTCACACTGTTTGGTAAGAATATATTAGATTTGTCTTAATGAAAGTTATATATAACATCCAACAGGTATGTGGATAACTAATTTTTTTTAAAAAAAAAAAAAAAAAAGTAATGTAATTTGCATATAAAGCCAGCAGGAATTAGAGTCTCTAAGACTTCTCTCAGGCATGCTTTGGAGAGTACTATATTGTGACTGAGGAGCTTATCTATGGGAAAAAAAATGGATTTAAGATAAATAAATTTAAACAGATTCTCACACTCCTTTTTCAGACCACTCAGGTGTCAACCTGTACTCCCTGGGGAGTAGAAGAGTCGTCCCTGTAGGTGAAACCAGCAGAGTCATGACCCAAATTAGGCAAAGAAGCCAGGTGAAGGCAATTGATAAGGAAATGAGATGATTAAACAAGGAAACACCTTTTGCATTGTCTCACAGATAACAGAAGTCTTTAAATTAGGACAAGAGGGGAGGACAAGGGAGTTGAGAGGTGGATGTTGCTGGAAGATGAAGAGAAAGACGTGGCCCGTGAAAGGTAAGGACAGCCTGGGGAATATTCTGAGCCTTAATAGAAACCTTATATTCTCTTAGGCAGAACAAAAGAACAACAGCAACACTTAGTGACAGGATAGGGAAGGACAGTTAAGGGGAAGGGATTGAAAGAAAGCAAACGAGTCTTAATGCTACTTTGAAGAAAAATGAATTAGGAATTCAGAGTGAAAGTTATACTCTCCATGTGCTTTTGTACCTGCTATGTTGGAGACAGTAGTTGTGCCACTCACAGGAGGACACAGGGAAGTTTATAAACTGTTCAGGAGGTGAAACGAATGAGAAATAGAAGGCTGATTAAACTAATCTAGCTCTTAATCATTTTTTTTTCTTCAGAAGGAATAAGAGAATGAAGTTGACAGAAAAATATTGTAGACCTAGAAGTGAATAATCCAAACCCAGCTCGTTTGTGGCTGTACTGAGTGATGGAGGCTATGTTAACCATAATCCTAAAACAGTTGTGTTAAGATTTGTGTTTATCTGTACTTTCATTAGATTTTTCCCCATAAGAACGCAAGTATGCACACAACCTGAGATTATTTTTCATTTGAGTGGTAGAATATCACCACCACCCTACGCTGCCAAACTTGTATATTGCTGCCTTGTGCTCAGATGAAGAAGTGTTCCTGCTGGCCCTTGGTGCTGTGTAAAATTACACAAGACGTGTATAGACAGAAACACTGAAAGCTTGGGAGTGGTTTTTCGTGGTTGTTTTATGAGCACGCTCTCTCGTTTATTATTCATTGTTTTTGTTCAAGTAATATACCACCTGTGCACAGCAAATTTCAAACTAATGATAAAACACCTGCTCACTGAAGCTCGTGGCATAATTCAAGCAAATGTGGTAGTGAACGATGAAGCTTTGTGGACAAGGTAGTGGAAGAGACGGTGTCTCTCTCCGACTGCCTGGGTTACCTTAGGGGCTACCTGGAGCCAGCTGCTCCCTTGTTAAGTTTGCAAGTTGTGCCACCAACTCATAGAATCGTTTAGGTTGGGAAAAAAACTTTAAGATTGTGTCCAGCCTGGCATTGCCAGGTCTACTGCTAAACCAGATCCCTAAGCACCTCATTTACATATCTTAAATACCTCCAGGGATAGTGACTCAACCACTTCCCTGGGCAGCCTCTTCCAGTGCTTGACAACCCTTCTGGTGATGAAATTTTTCCTAATATCCAATCAAGAGGTCCCTTGGTGCAACTTGAGACTGTTTCTTCTTGTCTTATGGCTTGTGACGTGGGAGAAGAGACCAACCCCTACCTCACTACAACCTCCTTTCAGGTAGTTGTAGAGCATGATAAGGTCTCGTCAGCCTCCTTTTCTCCAGGCTAAACAACCCCAATTCTCTTAGCTGCCCTCATAAGACTTGTTCTTGGGGCTCTTCACCAGCTTCGTTGCCTTTCTCTGGACACGCTCCAGCACTTCAGTGTGTAGTGAGGGACTGAAAACTGAACCCAGGACTCAGGGTGCAGCCTCACCAGTGCTGAGTACGCGAGGATAATTCCTGCCCTGCTCCTGCTGGCCACACTATTTCTGATATAAGCCAGGATGCCGTTGGCCTTCTTGGCCACCTGGGCACACTGCTGGCTCGTACTCCACCAGCGGTTGACAAATACTCCTAGGTCCTCTTCCACTCCCTTTATTCCACCCAAATTCGCTCTGAAGCCTGTGTGTGGAGACCACCAGAGGGACCCTGTGCACTGTGGCACCTTAGCACACGTAATGGCTGTAAACATTTGCTTGCGTCCAAGCCTAAACACCAGGATTCCATCGGATGCGGTTTCCTAAGCTTTCACCAAAGGAATCTTACCGGTAAAGCCTGGCTTACAGCTGCAGATATAGCCCTCAGCCTTGTCGTAGCGGAAGGCGGGTGGCAGGCCGGGGACGCGGCCGTAGCGGTCGGCCCAGGAGAGCTCCACGCAGAGCCCGCCGGCGAGGCAGGGGCTGCTGCTGCACTCCCCGATGTCCTCCTCGCAGCGGGAGCCCGCGTAGCCTGTGGAGAGCCGTGAGGAGAAGGTGTTTAGCTGATGGTGCTATTCGTTCATTCTGGACCCGAAAACGCTGCCGTGAATATACACTGTGACTACTGGGTGGGTTTGGTTTTGGAGCCTGTTGTGTGCTAAAAGGTTTCCTCTGCTTCTTGAAGGTGTAGGCGTCCCCTGACAGGTGTCCACCAGGGCTCAGCAGCAGGACGTGGCTATGGCTGTGTTAGGTAGCTCAGCTTTGCCATGCTCTACAGACTTTGGGGTTCTGTAGGAATTCATGTGGAGATCCATGTGGGCAACAAGGCACCGCATTGTGCTGTAGATACTCTCTTGGGTTGTGTCAAGCTTTCCTTCTCTTTTGCACCACCTCCCCATGGCAGAGGAGGGCGTGGAGTATAAACTATTTGGTGTAGGTCAAGGGCTTCGTTTGGAGTTCGCAGTGCCACAGAACTCCACGGTTTCTGGAAAATGCTGAGGGTTCTGCCTAATTTTTCCATTTGTCATGCACCAAGAACTGTGTAGCCAAACACCACGGTGGCACGTGCTCCTCACGAGTGAGCTATTCTGCATCCTCAGTAAGGACACAGATGTTTAAATTCTTAGAGAGATTTCTTGTAGTTGGGTCATGCTGAAGGATTCACAAAGTCTCTCAAGGACATGGGGGTCTGTGTCCTCACAGGGGTGTGGGAGCCCTTTTACAAACAGCTGGATATACAAGCATTGTTTGTAGAGGAGAATCATAGAATTGTCAGGGTTGGAAGGGACCTTAAAGGTCATCTAGTTCCAACCTCCCTGCCATGAGTGGGGGCATCTCCGACCAGATCGGAATGAGAGAGCACAGCCCAGCGCGTTTCACCCTACACTGTCAGACAGAAGAACTTGCGCTCGTGATATGAAGGAGATTGGTTTCCCAGTGTAACACCTAGTGTAATTTTTATTGATAAACAGAAAACATTATGCATTGAAAAGTAATTTTTTAGACTGGTTTAAAGCTCACGTTAGTGAAGACTAAAAAAGGGTTAGCCGCAGCTGTGACTCACGGGTTGAAGGATTAAGCAACTGGGAGAGGGATCCCAATTTTGACATAACGCTGGCACTTCTGGTTTTGCCAACTTCTGCTGTGCAGGGAAAACATTCCTTAGCTGGAAGAGAGAGCAACTTAACCCATAGGGCGCTCACTCACAATGAGTGAAGCCCATCTAAGCTCAAGCCTGTAGAGTATTTCTAAGGTTATGGAGCTTCAACCTTTTATTGTATCAGCAAAAAAAATGACGGTAAATCTACTACACCGGGAAAGAGAGTATTTATAGGAGAACTTAGAGCTCACCTGGCCAACAGTGGCATGTGTAATTGTCAGCCTTGTCCTCGCAGGTGCCGTTATTGTAGCAGGGTTGTGACCAACATAAGGGAATTAGGGTCTCACAGTGCAGGCCCATAAATCCAGTGCCGGTGCAGTTGCAGCTGTACCTGCAACGCAGAATGCAAAGTTCACTCTAGCTGGAAGTCATGGGGTCTGGGCTTTGTTCCCAAACCTGTGCAGGCTTCTCGTGCAGCCCTGGCTAGCGACTCGCGCAGTTGGGTCCAGGCTCGAGACCACCATCTGGTGCTCTAGGAGAAACCACAGAAACTGGGAACCAACACCGAGCTTTTCCCCGAGCTATATGATTTTGTCTGAGGGGGAAAAAAAAACCTGCTTGTGGATTCAAATTGGTTTTGGCAGATCATTTCTTCTAAGGATTATTGATCTTTTTTTCTTTTTAATTTGAGGGGGGGGGGAAACATTTCTGTCATTTCCAATGTGATTTTTGTAGGCTTAACATTATTAAAAAAACAAAGTGGAGAGGCAGTAAGTGTGTTAGTATCCCTTCCTCTTGGTAGAAATTGAATTATTTTGGTTTTATTTTACATTAAAATGACACTCTGGTTATGGTGCAATTGAAATAACAGGGAATCTTGCTGAACAAGAGGCAAGGATACTTATTTGATAATTTCTGTGCTTAATATCCAAGCCTTAGACTTGGAGTAAATATACGGAGAGAAAGGGTGATTGTTGAATGGAACATCAGAGAACGACTGGCTCCTGCAGTCTAACAAACAAAAAAGTGTAAACTTTTTACTGCGCTATTTAAGCGTACATAAGCAGAAACTTCTGGCAGACCACTTTTTTTACTAGTCTATGGATTAGTCTTAAATCAAAATCAGAGATGATTTAGACCAGGGGCGTTTGAATTTAGGATGTAAAAAATAATGAGGAAGATGTGAATCAGAAAAACAATTTTCACCCAGAGGAAGGTTCTCAAAACAGTCTCCTTCTCTATTTTTCACATGTTTCCTCCATGTGCCTTCAGCTTGGTGCTGTTCAGCTTTGTGAAAGATTTTTGTTTGTGAAAAATCTTTGTTGAAAGATTTTTTTTTTCTGCCTTAGTCCACGATCCTTTTTCCTTTTTGCTTCATAATCATAGATCAGTGAGGAATATTCACAACTCGCTGCTTAGTGTGAAGCCCCACCTCTGTGCCTTTTTCCCCCAAGTATTTTTAAGTGTTTGACATTGCTGTCGACCTTCAGGGGTTCCGGAGGGTGCCCTGCTGGTGGGCAGGCTGTGACGGTGCAGAAAAAAATGCCTTTTTCTATTGAGAGTGATACTCTGAGATACTCTACCTAACAGGTTTTGGGGGCTTCTTGTTTGATGTTCTCACAATACGCAGAAAGCAGTATGTGCAGATGTCCTTTTCTGTGCAATCAAAAGAGCATTTTAGAGGTCCTGGGAATATTTCCTATGGAAAAAAAAGGCTTGGCACACGCCGAGGTATCCTCTGTGCCTGCACACACCAGGTTTCATAGGTTCAGCTAAGGCACATCTGTAAATTGTTGAGTTTAAATAAGGAACGTTCAATAATGTGAAACTGGGGTTTTTTTTAAGAGATCAAGTCCTACTTTGTTGCATTCATGAAACATCACTGGAAGATCAGTCTGGAATTCGGGAGAGAATATTGTTCGGTGTTTGTGTTTGTGGCTTTTAATGTTAAATCCATCACCCTGCACATTTCTGAGAGAGCTGGTGGCACGCACAAAAGCTTCAGTTGTACTGCCGCGTTAGTCAGAAAAAGGAAAACTACTGTTTAAAGACTACAATTCTTCATTTAACCCCAAAAATACACAAAAGAAATTGCTAGACACCCTTCTGTTCCGAATTGCTTTCTTGTCCAACCCTTTTCATCATGTAACAAATGTGGTAAGAGCTCAAATCGTTCCCCAGATATCCTGCAGTATTACAAGCCAATTAAAATTGCTCTTACTTGCTTTAAAAGCTCGAGAAAAATGAGCAGGATTAAGCGGGGCCTGAATGAGCATCCTGGTCGCTCACTTCATGCATTATCCTCGAAAGGCTTGCAGGTTCCTAAATGGGTCTGCTGAGAACTAGTCAGGTGCAAGGTGACCTCCTTCTCCTTGCTGTTGTGCTTCAGCTATGCTAGAAAATAGGAAAATGCTTTGTCCCGTTCGGAGTCGTTCAGTGCTGCTGAAAAGGAGCTCAACGAGCTTGGTGCCACATCACCAAAACTCCTCCCCAGAACTCAATCCCTTGTTCAAGGTAAGCACGCCTTTTGCTGGCGTGACTTTTGGGCTGGTTTTTGGGGTGCTAAAATCTTCAGAATTGCTTTGTAAGAACTGGAAAATACACTGACGAGAGGAATGCCTGCATGAATACACCTACGAACTTTCAGGTTGAGCTTATACAGATATAATTCCAGTTTGGGTATCTCATGCTGAGTGTGCAAATCCAGAACTGGTGAACGAATGTCAGAGCTCTGGCTGCCTGGGCTGTGCTTCCACCTCTGCGTAGGGCTCTTAACAGGACATAGAGAAGCTCACTTTTCTGTTGCCTTGTATTTTCTTAGTTTCTGGGTTTTAATTTGCCTGTGGGCTGCAGGTTGTTTTGAATAAGGAGCTGTTGTCCTATGTGCCTGTAAAGTTCCTCACACATTTCCTAATGATATCTATTGCTATCATTTCCTAATGATATCTACATATCCTAATGATATCTACTACTGTTACAGTTTTCTTCTGCTTCTCTTTTCTAATACCTCTCTTTGTCAGTTTGGGCAGCTGCTGTTGGCAAACTCAATTTTATGCTCTCCCACATCTCCCTTGGAAACTAAAGTGTGATGAGTGTTAGAAACAGAATTCATCTCCAAATGACAATTCTCAGGACCGGGCAAACACCACGTTGTAAATATTGAAAGTAAAGGTACAAATGTGGAAAAACGTACTTCTCAGTCTTTGCTGTATTTTGTTGTCCTATTGGCTCTGGCATCAGACTTGCATAACTTAACCCTTTTCAAATTTAAACCGAAATCAGGGCAGGATGGAGAATTCTGGAATTCATGGAGAATTCTGGAATTCACCCAGCTGTAGCACTCCCATCTGCAAGCAGAGGAGCTACCAGGACCTCGTACCAGCATTACCCAGCTGCAGAAGCCGTACCCGTTGGCCTCGTCCACGCAGTGTCCCCCGTTGCGGCACGGCCGGCTGGCGCACTCGTCGATGTTGGTTTCACAGCGGTCGCCGAGGAATCCCGGCGCGCAGGAGCAGGCGAAGCTCCCCAGGGAATCGCGGCAGGTCCCGCCATTCAGGCACGGCCGGGACGAGCACTCATCTATTTCCAGCTCACAGTTCGTACCTTCAAAAGCAAAGAGCACAAGCAAACCCACAGACTCAGGAGATAGTTTTGGAGATCTTGGCAAGGACTGTTTTAAGTACAATATTCACGTAACTCGTTTTTTAAGCATTTTCTCCTCAATGTTCACTGCAGGACCTTTTTTTTTTTTTTTTTTCCCAAGGCTTGGGAGAATTTACAGGAGAACAAACTAGCTGATTTTCACAAGGAAAGATAAAGTAACAAGTTTTTATATTAGCTGGAACGTGGAAACACTCTTTCAGATTATTCAAACCATGCTACTGTCCTATTTATATAATATAGAAGTGACTAGTAATTTAATGACCTCAGAAAAGCCTGTTTAAAGCTGCACAGTTAATTGAATTTATTGGGAAATTGTCTATTTCGCTGTGTTTTATTGCTTATTCTTTTTAAAGATTTGTTAAATAAATCGGTCCATGATGCTGTGTTTGCCACAGGTCAGAATCTTGGAGCTTCTCTTCAGTGATAATTGATGGAACTAAATCAGTTCCAGTATTATTTTACAGCTCTTTATGGCAGTAGGCAGGTTAAATATACACTTCTTTTTCTTACCTCTAACACTTCCCCAGCTTTTATTTGGCTTACCCAAGAATCAGTAGTATCGTAAATAGTTTTCAAGGGAATTCCGTGCTTGAAAGAGAATCTGCAGCCCTGAGAATGGATTCCATTTTTTTTCTGGACAGCAAGTTTTCAGTACAGGGTGACAGGGCAGGCTTTCAAAAGATGGGAACAACATTTTGATGATGAGTGTTATCTTAGCAATTTATTTAGGAGCTCACCTCTAATTCTTGCTTTACGCTGTTTTTTCCAGCTCTGTCCTGTGAAGTTTGTACATTTTAACTCAAACCATCATTCTTAAAACACCAGGATTGCTAATGTTTAACACTGTTACATGACTACTAATTTATTTTGACCCTTTTAATGTAGCACCTGGTTGTTTTTTTTTAAAAAAAAAAACAAAACAAATGCGTATTATGAATAAGCACCTGGAAATATTTTAAAATGTCAGCACAAAATTTGAGTATGTTAGGTCATAACTGGTTTTCTGCATATTGAAACACTAAAGTGCAAATTCATCTCTCCAGTAGCTATGAAATATTACTGCTGTAATTTTAGACAATATCTTTCCATACTTCTTTGAGACCACTGGATGGGTGCAGTTGCCAGTCCCGTGCCTCCAGTTGAAGGTTCGCTGCTCAGCTGGACACTACGTTCCGCGGGAGCCTGCTGCGAGACCCTAGCACAGGGATACTCTCTTATGGCTTTATGGTAATGTACATTACACCCAGATATCGTGAGCAATCCCTCCGCGGTCATTGCCCTGTGAATTCGCTGTAATCGTAAACAATGTGTTTGCAGCAGGATGTCTAGTGACCGTAAATCTGCCAGAGCTCGTTAACAGCTCACGGCGAACGCTAAAAATCATGTGACAAAACAAGCCCTGTTCCACTGATCCTCGGTTCAGCCGAATTTAAAACTACAGGCCTGAGAACAGCCTGATGATTAACACGAGAAGGCGGCGGCGTTGTTTTGGTTCACGTCTTTCATCTCTCAAGCCCAGTAACCTGCCTTCGGCAATGTTGCCTCAGAAGAAAACTTCTCTCTGTATGATGCGCCCAGCCAGCGCGATGCGCCGTGCAAACGGGGGAATTCCTTCCCAGCCTCTGCTGAATCTGCTGCCAGGCTTTCTCATATGTGAAGAGACGAAAAGATTCGATCTGCATTTGCACCTCGGTCTAGCATTCTGTCGTAAAACATGCTGTACACCAAATATCACATGCCAGGAAGGAAAAAAAAAGAGCACCGATGAGCCCTGCTGCAGTTATTGCATGGGGCTGCAGCACCAGAAGCGAAGGCATTCTAGAGCAGATACCAAACCACACAAGTGGCTTGAATTGAAAGACTGGGTGTAACTGGTATTTATAACTTTGGTGGTTTCTTTGAAGAACTACTTCTTAAACTGCTTGCTTTTCAAACGGGTCCTACCGTGTGCTTTGTACAGCCCCAATCAATAAAAAGTAAATGCAGGTAAAGGGAGAAGGAAATGCAAGCTAACATTTTTCAAACTTGCCTGCCTACCGATATGTTGTAAAAATCACCTTCTGGTCAAAGATCCTAGGGGTTTGCGGGCACAGTGTAGTTCCTGAAAGTTCTTCGTACAGCTGGAAATTGGTATCCAGGTCACCCCTTCCGCTCTCCTGCACTGTAGTGCTGTGCTCAGGCATGGCAAGTGCAGAGAACTGTCCCCACATTCCTCCCTCTGTATATAGTCATCATCTGGAGGGAGAGTCACCAGCTTCGAAGGGGCAGGAATGGAGTTCATCAAAGATTAGACAGAGGGAAGATTTCAGTTTCTTGGAGTGAGGCTCATCCTTTGTGCACGCAGGTCTGTGCTAACCCCCGGTTACCTGTACCCATGCACAGGTGTAAGTTGTTGCAGGTCTCACGATGCAGACAAAAGCAGAGGCGATCAGCAGGGCTAAATCCAGGCAAAGGTCCCAGCACTGTGAAGTTATGAACTGTGACAAACACTCTTTGGATGCACGTGCCCTCTGCCAAGCTTTGTTTTGGCATGCCCCAGTGCTGCTGGGCTCCTCTGGTGTTGCCGTCCTGTGCTTTGGGGTCTCGGCAGAGCCGATAACCTCCGCTCAGGGTGGCTGAGGCACCAGGTGGGGAGTGCGGGTTTGGAACTTGAATACTGAGGGCAGAAACAGGCTCTCCACTCTTAAAAATTGTTGCTTGTTATCGATATCCACACTGATGCTGCCGTGAGCTTGTTGGGAAGCGAGATCTGTACTTGAGGTACTTTATCCAGTGGTGGTGCCCAAGACTCACGATGCATCTGCTCTAAATATTTGCATGCTGTATACGTTACTGATAAGAGTAATGCATGAGAACTTAAAGATCCTCATATTTCTTCACATTGTGCAGAGTTCCTCACAGTAAAAGATATTGCATGTAGAATGAATTTAGCCCGTTGTGCTTTTTTCATCTGTCACTGCAACACCTCCTGCTGTTGGCTGCAACTGGGGTTTGGAACTGCCACGCAGCACTGACATTTACCAGTAAAATGTTCCCTGGCAGTGGAGGGCTGGCTTCAGCTGTGTCCAGCAAGGTAATTAAGGTACCTGGCTGTGGGTAATAACAGGCTTGTACCCCACGCTCTGTTGGGGTGAATTAAAAGCAAGTGCAATTAGTGCAATGGAGGGAAAAAAAAAATGCATTTGATTAAAGTAGCCAGCAAAACTTCAACAAATCAAGGGAGCTTCGTTATTTAACAGCTGCGTGACACATGTCTTGTAAATAATTTCACACATGCAGAACATTATCATAGAAAGTGCAGATTTCATGCTGAATTTTCCAGTCTTTGGCTCTTGGTGCGCTCTAACCTCTTCCATTTGTGTAAGAATTATGTGTGACATTTCTCAGCTATTTTAAGAAGTGCTGCAGCATAGCAATCATTCAAAATAGCAGTCATAGTCCGTGGAACAAGTAGCAACTGCAGCCAGTAACTCAAGCATTTGGTTAACGTTACTGCTGTAGAATTACTGCACGTTGTCTACCTACGTATCAAGAGATACAACCTTTTTACCATCTTAGGGAAATGAGATGGGGCTGGGTGACTTCCCGCAATAATTCCACATGTCAGGCCAGGATAATAGTGGTTGGAAAGATCCCCTGACAGAGTAAGTGAGGGTTTTTATTACCAGTGGGGACACCTCAGGGCTTTCATCCAGTAATCCCTCTGGCTTGTGCGTTTAGTGCAACTCGCAGCAAGGTGCAAGAAACAACAACAAAAAAGAATGCTTCTGATACGTCGTTTTGTTAAATAGCCTTTAAAAGCTAGTGGTTTATTGTTGAAGGAGCAGTCTGTTACTGCTCTGCAGAATTATGATGATTAGTCTCTTTGCTGCTGGAAGCAGTGTTAGAGCTGTATGTCGAAACAGTGCAGCCTCTTCTGCTTTGTGTTTTAGACCTCCTTCCTTGGTTCTCCCCTCATTTCTTAACTCTGTTGGTGCTGAGTGTGGAGCACTTGGTGATAGTGCTTGATTTTCGGTGTAAGCAGAGAGCATCAACCTGGGAAACAGCAGAATTTTGCAATGAAAGTGGAGTGACTCCAGCAGTGCGAGTTTCCTCCAGCAGTTTGTGTTGATCTAAATCCTCATTTCTTCTTGTTTGGGCTTTACTATTTCATTATGTTTTCTCTCTCCTTCTCTCTAAGGTGTATATTCTGTCTTTTTCAAACCAAGCTGCCGGGCTATGGATCCAGCCCTGGACCCCACTAACAGTGCCAGTTAAACAAATACAGTTTCCTGAATACAACAGGAGGTCTGGGCTGAGTCTGATCGTTTCAGAGTAACCATGCTGGTTGTTAATAGGTTTTTCCTTCCTCCTGCTCTTTGGCTTTCCCCTGGTTGTGTAGTTTTCTTCTCGGCTGGCCAGGGCTCAGACACCCACTGGCAGCAGCGGGGTGGCAGGAAGGTAACAAGCTTCCTTCAAATAACATTCTCCATGCTCATGAGGGATATTAACCGAGGGCTGCCTTCCAACAAGTGCTGTGTCAGACACAGGAAAGCTGCTTTTTACCTCTGACTTCCCCTTCTGGATGGGGATTTGGAGATGGAGCTGTAAACCACAGCTTTCTTATTCATTTGAATCACTTGAAGCCATAGATGGTTTTTTTTTCCCCTCTTTTATTTTTTTCCCCCTTTGCTTACCTGACTGGCAATCTATCACTAAAATGCCTATCTTTTTTTTTTCCTTTTAATCATTCAGTGTGCAACCTCTTGCAGTCTTAGCCCTGAACACAGCTTTGAAATTTGAAGGGAGCTGTCTCCTGCAAGGATTTTGTGCTCTTTGGTAGAGGAAGCAAAAAACACACCTGTACCTTAAAAACGGAGCCACATAAAAATATCAAAAAATGGGTGGTTTTGGGAACCCAATAATACTTTTCTATTTAACTTCTGTAATGTCCTAGTTGCAAATGAGTGCCCTGTTTCTGGGGAGGGCAGAGAGAAGAAGTTAACGTGAAACATCTAGCTTTAAGAGTAGAGTTTGTCGTGATTAACGAATCAAGAAAGTCTAATTAGATCTGATTTTTAACGCTGTCGAACATAGCCTTTGTTTGAGGACCAAAATCTACGTATAGCGCTCTATGTATAGGACATGCATTTTGAGAATGTTTCTTTTAAAAGGAACATTGACCTAGCCCTGTGATGTAGCTCGATGTTCACAAAAGTGCTCTGTAGTGTTGGTTAATTGTGAGATTTCTTTGATCCTTCTCAGTAGCTCACAGTGATAGGGTAACCAACAGCCACTGGTGCCAAAGCTGAAAGCAAGGTGGTGGTAGAGATATGACTAAATAATTGTGTGTGTGCAGGAGCTGAGCTTGGAACATGAATTATGATGGTTCTCCACTGCATCAGGAAAAAGTTGCTTTGACAGCGCTTACCTGTGTACCCAAGTGGGCAGATGCAGTCGTACTGTCCTATCTGGTTGAGACACGTTGCCCCGTTCAGGCACGGGTCTGACACACATTCGTTCACTTCCAGGTCACAGTGCTTGCCTTGGTAGCCTGGCACACAGTAGCAGGAGTACTCGTCCACCCCATCCCTGCACACCGCTCCGTTGTGGCACGGTTCGGAAATGCATTCATCGAAATCCAGCTCACAGAGCGTACCCGTGTACCCTGCGCTGCAAAGGCAAGTGAACCCGGCTGGGCCGTTTTGGCAGGTGCCTCCGTGTTCACAAGGGTTTGTGTCACACTCGCTGGTGGCCGTTTCGCAGGTAGGTCCATTATACCCAGAAGGGCAGTCGCAGGTAAAGCTGAGGTTCCCAGCAGAGCTTGAACAGGTCGCGTTTTGAAGACAAGGGCTCGAGGAGCAAGGATCGGAGGTTTTATTGCAAAGTTCCTCCGCGCTGCCCACTGGTGCGGCCACACAACCGCAAGCGTCGTCTCTAGGACCAGCAACGCACGTAGAGTTTTGGCAAGAGTCTGGCAGGCACCCGGAGTCATTCCTCGTGCAGAGCGACTCTGGGAAGGAAACACAAAAAGTCCTGGGAGTAAACAGGAGTGAAGGAAGTGCAACGCTTAACACAACTGTGCTTCAAAACCCAGAGCCCCGGTTGTTGGCTGTTGGGAAGAAAACAGGGCTGGAAGCCGTGCAACGCATATTAGACTAATAAATATAAAATGAAAACAATTATGTAAATACAAGTAGCATGTAATTTCCTGTTCTCGCCTCTTCCAACAACCATGGCCTGGAGTGTCAAGATTGCTCAACACTACATTAAGAGCACAGTTGCAACAATATTGGTGGTTGTCGACAGATATTCAACAATCTGGAATGTATTTAGGTATGTTTAAGACAAACATTTATTTATTTTTTACTAGAGAAAAGAGTTGAACCACATTTTTCAGCTCAACACCACTTTGTATGCTTCCCTGGCGGAAGTTTTTCTGTGATGGATTTCAACATGGCTTAATTACTCGGGTGCAGTTATAGCTCAAGTAAGTGGTTCGAACCATCGTGCATTTTAATTTTTTACTTCCTGATAATAAGCAGCAATCTGACAGCTGTACAGCGACCCCACCACAAAGCATCTCCCAGACACCTGAGATTCAAAACAGCCCTCTGAGGCTGGAAGGATGTGGCAGATCAAACCTCATGGACAGTGATTAATCGAGAGAAGAAAGGCAAGTAGTTATTTACTGATATCAACTACCTAGAAGGGGGGAATGATACAAATACTGACCTAAAAAAGCCCTGCCCGTATGGTATTTTAATTCCTACTGACCAAATTGGAAAATATGATCTGGAGCGTATTAAGAAAAGTTCTATCTGGTCCAATTATTTCTTTTGCAACTGATTTTCACTATGTTATAAGAAATCTTCTTGCATATAGTGAACATCTGAATACCATCAGACTTCTAATGTGATCACGACGTAACGTTTCTCAAAATCTGATGGTAAAGCTGTAAACAAATATTTTGCGTATTGCTAAAGAAAAAAAGAAAATTGTGTCACAAAAGGGGAAAAATCAGGCGTATCTTGGCCAAGAATATATGAAATAAAGCTGACCCTTTAGGTGAGAAGGCAGTGATTCAGAAGGGAAAGCCTAATGGGCTGGAGATTGAAAACTGTATTAAATGACCTGTATGAGAGTCGTGTAAACATCCTATTTTTTTTTCCTTTCTGTTTGTTTTTTTTTTTTTAATTCTCTTGTATGGAAATACAAAGGGTATGCATCTTAGTTGAAAATGAATGGCAGAACAGTGTATGCTTGGGCAAAAAGGGTGTTGTGGGTGAGCTGAACTCCCCAGAGAAATTCAAACCCATCTACCAGCAGTCTCTAAATTCCCCCTGGTTCTTTGGGCTGAAATTCAGGAGGGTGGACACAACAGAGAAGGAGATGGGGCACTGAAAGAGAAGCAGCATGTCCAAGCTTATGTAATTTTGTATATTACCCTTACCCATGTATTTAGTTTCTTTAGCCTGAATAACAACTTACTGCAGTCTGTTACAGTTAAAATGAGCAACACTGCATTCCTTAGGAACTTTTACATCCCACTCGTTGCTTGTGGTTGCACAACTTTAAATGGCTTTCCTTTCAGTCTGCCTGCCTGCTTGAAATTGTACATGTTTGAAGAAACGTTGCAAATTTCAAGAAGTGAACTACGATTCAGTTGTAACAGCTATTGCACTGCGTAAACTGTGAGAGGTGAGGTTAATCATTCAGGTGCTTCTTAAGCAGGACCACTGTGACATAAGAAGCAATTTAGCTAATTATTACTGCTTTTTTCAGAGATAGTTTGTGTGCAACAACTGAATTTGTTGTAAGGACTGTGAGTGAGAGAAATTGAAGCCTTTCCCAGGTCTGCAGTTTTGGTAGCGACGTACTAGCTTTGAGCAGTGGTTAAAAAGCTTCACGGCTCTCTGAGGCACTAATAGTGAACGGAAAATGAGAGAAGAGGAAAGCAAACCCTAAAATCACGTCTGTGGTGAAGGCAACCAATTCACCTCCAAGGTGACACCACAATGGGAAAAACATGAAATGGAAAACCCTTCCTGGATTTTTTATTTTTTTTTTTAAATAGTACCTTAACTCCTAGCTTTTATAAAAGCGATTTCTTATGCAGAAATTGTCAAAAGATGATTCAGTACATCCAATACTCCCTGGAGGATGCTTTTGTCTGATTTGTTCTACAAGATTACAGCCAAGCAATGAAGTTTTTGGAGTTTTATTTTCATTCTAATGTGCTGTGCCTTTTTTTTTTTTTTTTTTTTCAGTATTTGTACAGTTCTTGAGGAACACAAGAATTCTGAAGGTCTTAGCAGAGATGTAATCAGTGCTGAGTTTTACCTTACTTGTGATTTACAGGCTTAGGACCAAGAGTTTCTGTTAGGGGTGCTATACAGGTGTAGCAAAACTGCATCTCAAAAAAATGATCAAGGGGTACGCAATTATCACGCTGTGGTTATCAAATGGTATGCAGTTCCCCGGGACATTCCCTTTTTTTCTTTTCTTTTTTTTTTTTTTTTGAGAAAAATCATGTTCTTAAAGGATGAGAGCGCTTCAAAAAAAAAAGCCTTAGGTCCTGAACTGCTTGTTAGAGGACCATTTTCCACCCATTTGAGACAAGTTATTTACGTTACATCCCTTTCTGCCCCATGATGACTCAGTTTCCCTCCTGATGTGGGAGGATGGATTTGGAAACCTCTTGAGAGCTACGTGGAAAAGAAAGAAGGGAAGATCGTGTCGTGTGGCAGCTGAACTCCCCCCTGCCCTGCGATGTGCTGTGGTAGAGTGTGATGGTGTCTGATGCAAAGGCTGGCTCTGTTTGAGCTGATGACTGAAGAATATTCTCTATTACATTTGCAGAAAGAGCTCTAAGGGATGGGAATGTTTCGAAGAACTTGATTTTTGGTAAGGTTGCAGAGGGATAACCCGAAAAGGCCTCATTCTAGCTCGGATATGCAGAGGAGTCGTTTTCATTCTTAAGCAATTAAGGTCACTTCAGCAGTGACTTGTTCTGACAGAGTCTTAAAACTTGTACGTAACGTTAGAAAAATGGAAACAAAATGCTGATCGCTTTGGATTTACACTGACTGACACTTGAGGTAATTATCAGTCTCTTTATCAACATTGGTACATTAATCTAATTACGAGAGGAATTAGTGCCAAGCGTTTTACCCCATGGTTAAATCCTTGTGATGCACAGGCAATGGTTGGCAGTAAAATTCTCCGCAGTAAAGCTTGCCATCTACTGGCAAATCGTCAGTACTACCAGGAACACGTCAATACCTGCATCTTTTACAAGATGGCACAAACTATTTAATAGAAGAAACGCGAAGAAAAAGACAGTGGTTTTTTTTTTTCCTCTTGGGTAAGCCTATTTAAATTAATTAAAGTGACCTTGTTAGTATATGAATAATTGAGCTTGTATAGCTAATCAACACCAAGAATGCATTTTTTTGACTGGTAAAGATTTTGCCTTAGTGATCAGAAACTACTGGAGTGACACAAAATTTTTAAGGATGTTGGAAATGCAAGGCAACGAGCACAGGAGGGCAAAATTAAGTTAGTGGGAGTTTTGAAAGGGCCAAAGCCATTTAGAACAGATTTTTTTGCCTCCTCAGTAAAGCAGGCAATTTTGAAGAGCTCATCCATGTATCTCTCATCCGTATATCTCTTCTGACGATTTGGAGCTTTGTCCTCACAAACTGCGTTGGGTTGTTTGTGACAGAAACGTCCCTCGGCAACAAATTCGTTCTTTCAGGGCACGACTCTTCCTACAAGTTGCTGAAATACTTAATCAGCAGCAGAATTTGAAATCAAATTCCAATCACAGCTCATCTCGTTGCTATGAACTGGAGTTCACTTGTCTGTGGTCACGCCTGAACTTTGTTATTCACCTCATCGTGCCTGGAGGCTGCCTGTAATTTGCCATTTTCTTCTTCACATGTGCCTCCTTTCCTTGAAGGAGAACTCCTTTCTTTTCCTTTTTTTTTTTTTTTTTTTTTTTTAAGAAGAAGTTATTCATTCACACGTTTGAATTCAAACTAAGAAGCTATACCAACTATTGCAGATAAAGCAGTTCACAGCAAAATCTGACTTTTTAATAACTTGGAAAGAAATGGATAGCAAAAAAAAAAATTGCTATGGGTTGTGAAATGAAACATTTAAAAAATATTCCTAAGAAAAAAATGGTCAAATTACAATAGGAAAAAAAAAAGTATATAATAAAAAAAAAACCAACAAAACCAGAAAATGTGTGTCGGGTCAGGTTTCTTGTTGTTTTTAATTTGCTGGAAGAGCTGACATAATTGACATCTTGATTGTGGTTTCTCTCAGTGGTATTACTTCAGCCTGTCTTCTGTTCACAGATGAAGGCTTAGCTTATGATCAAATAGGCTCACTAAAGAAGTCATAGGATAACGTGACAGCAGCAAGGGCTTAGATAGCCCAGGGTCTGCAGTTAGAAATGAGAACCTTCAATGCTTGTGTTCATTTCTTGTTTAAAACTCGCCCCCGGGATTTTAAAACAAGTGTGTGAATCTGTGTCACCAAAATATCAAGCTCTGTGACTTTAGTAAGATCTTAAAATAATTAGCATTTAACTAAAATATTGCCCAAGGCGTTTAGAGCTGCATTGAAGAGCGCTTGGCTTTGGTGTAACTAAGCACGTCTCCATTTACCTGCAGTGCACCACGGCATAGAAAACGCAGTTCACTGCTATGACAACACCTTCCGTGCCAAGACAGCCTTAGAAAGTTGTGGGTGTGCATATATATTCAATCCTGATGGATCCTGACGTGCTAGGGAAGAGATGAGCGCAGCTGCATGATCGCCGATGGCCGAGATCGGGACCAGACACCTCCACCATGGACCGAACGGCAGATGATGCTGTTGATGGATCAGCATTTGGCAGATGGGGAAGGAAAGGACACGCAGCCGTGCCATTCTGGATAAAGCAGAGCCAGGTAAGGGGCTATCAGCGCTCAGAATAATTCTTCCATTGAGATTCTCTCCGAACAGATCTTTTTCTTTTTTTACCTCGCACAGTTCTGATTTCCCGACTGACGTTGCGTTATTTTACCCCTTCCCTGCCAATCTCCCAATACATTTGTATGCTGTCTTAATTACGTAATGTAATAAGCAGGTTGTCCATACTGTGGTGCCACTTCTCTTTTGCAAGCTTCACCTGGGAGGAAGGTGCTGGGACCTGACCTGCTCCATCCACAGCTGGAATTATTACTCAATCCGCTCAATGAAAAACGTACCCTGGGAAGGTACGAGCAAACTTTTGCCAAATCAAGCAAGCAACTTGTTGTTGCGTCTACAAATACTGTGTTCCTAAAGGGTTAATCCTGAGTCTTTAACCTCAATGGTGTGTCCAAAACATCCTAGCATGTTGTTATAGAAACCACTTTCAGGCTTTAAATCTTGAATCACGATTATTACCATAGTAACCACCAGTGCACACAGGCAGAAAAAAGGCAGTTACACAAACATCCCATTTCTATTACAAAAAAAAAAAAAAAGCCAATTTCCTTTTCAAGTACATTTGTAACAGCAAAAACAAAGAAATTAACAACTTTTTTTTTTCTGAAGAAGTATATTAGCGTAACAAGCAAATAGCAGTAAAATTTTAAAATGTTGTTTTAGCAAACACTTAAAGACTAAAACTATCTACGACCCAAATTACCAACTGGTTATTAAATCAATGTTTCCATTTGACTATTCTCCAAACATTTTGGAAGATCCCGCTAACTGGGTGCATCTCCCCAAGAATAAAGGCCACTCCTGTTGGCTGCCACATTCCTTCTTTTTACCTCTGTGCCATCCTAGACTTCCTTACCCAACGAGCACTTCAGCAGGTGTTGGCTGGGTACAGCTCCTTAGCTTGTGAGTTGTGTTGTTGGCAGCAGACAAATAAATTTCTCAAAAATTAGGTGAATGCTTTCTTCTCAAAGTAAATATTCTTTTGGCTCTGACCTTCTTTCGTGTCATAGCCTTGCGTCTGTGCTGGGAACAGGAGGAGGATCAGGCTCAGGTCCCCTACAGATTGAATTTGGGGGATTTTTTGTTCGATTGGACATGCTACTATCAATGCAAACAGACTGGTTTCTAATGTGAATATGAGTTCACCCACTCCTTCTTCACATTTAGCACTGCAGTTTAAGTTGATAGTGCATAGTGATGGCCAAGCTTTTACTGTGCAGAGGTATTTTTGTCTGTATAAGATGCAAGGCAGTGGCAGATCAGTCCCAGGAGGTAGCTTATATCCATTACGGTAAATTATGCCAAGACTGATGTAGAAACTGCTGTGTAATCCCTGCTACTGTGTACACTTCACCTGAATATAACTTTCCTCTTTAAGAGTTTCAGGGTATGTCTCCATATTCTTCTCTCTTAAGTCTGTAGAAGAGTAAAGACATGGATATAATGAGGTGTTTCTTCTCCCTTAGACGTGATCAAATTTCTTTTTAGTTGAATTCACACAGCAGAATTTATTCTTAATACTCCAGAACAGGATTCCTCCATACAGAGATACGGGAAATGTATCTAGGCAGGTGAACAACAAGCGTGATACCCAACAGTGGGAACCTGGGGGATAGCTTTAACTTTGACTTTCTTATCAGCTCGTCAGAGGCAAAGAACATAGAAGATATATTGTGCTCAAAATCTGAAACTCTTTTATTTAGGTAATAAACTTGATTGCTTATAGGAAAGATTTGGTGATTCTGCAGGTTAAATGTCTTTATACAAAGGATTCAATCAATACTTTGCCTGCCTGCACTGCTCTTAGGGCTTCATTAAAGCTGGGGGCCTCCTCAGCGTAGAACTCAGGATATAAAGCAGTGCATGTAAAGATGTGAGATGAAAGGTTTTGCAGAAGTAAAGAGAGAAAACCTTAGGTGGTTTAGTTAGGAGTGTGAGTTATGTCATCGTCCACTTTAAAATGTTATCCTGTATTGATTGCCCTTAGTGTTTCTCAGCACGCCTGGATGAACTTGTTTGGATGGGTGGATTTGTAATGCTTTTGTGAAAGGTGTTGCTCTTGCCTTGCTCCCAAGAGGCACAAACACGGCAGCATCAAGCCTTTTCAAATTAACAGAAGCGCAATCTGACGTTTCCAAATCTGGTATCAGAACCCAGTGAGGGGTTGCAAGTGGAAAAACGAAAGCAATGCTTGCAGTTGGAAAGAAACCACCCATATTCACCCCTATGCTAAGGAGGAAGGCTAAAATGTGCACCTTGGAAGCAGCTGCATGGCAAAATAACGAGGAAATGGTTCCAGAGACCAAAGCATGGTCTCGCTTCTCTACATCAGTGGAGGGATTTTCAGGAACACAGGGCGAGTAACGCAGCGTAAAACTGTCAGTTTATGAGTTTGGGTGAAATCCTGGTTCTGTCTGAATTCCATATTGTGGAAAATACGGAGCAAAGGAGCTGGTGGCTCTCAAAGAGGGTGAATCTCCCCTTGAGAGACACGAGGTCTCACAGCTTCTCTGGGGTCTGAAAGAGTTTACGGCACTTTGTGTACGGCAGAGGCTCCCACCAGGGTCCTGGCTGCCGCTGAATTCAGCCTCAGCAAGGAGCTGGGGCTTGGCTCAACTAGGAGATGCTGCCCCTCGCACAGGGCAGCCACCGCTGAGATCACAGCCGTGCTACCACCGTGCTCAGCTACTGACCTGGGAAAGAAAAAGCAGCCAGAAATGCTGCCAATTTCTGCTCAGCCTTTGATCTACCGAGTTGGAATACAGGGCCTAAAAATCAAGTACAAAACTGGCTTCAGGTCCAAATCCGGTTTCCATGTGTTGTTTGCTTCTGAAAGCCATTAGAAGGCATCCTCTTCAGCCTCCTTTATCTGTGGTTCTGCCCTCCATTACCTCTTTCTTAATAAGGAAACAGCAGAGATTCCGATATACAGTAGTGCTTAAATGTACTGTCATTTTAAAACAGAGCCTCAAATGTCTGTAACCCTGAACCAGGTGTGATTTCCTTCTGTGAGTCAAAACTGGAAGCCCTGATTTTTAGAAATGCATCATACCAACCTGTAACGAGGCAAGAATTTATCTCCTGATAAAGGTTATTTTCACCTCCACTCTGCAAGTGACGGACTTCAGGAAATCAAATTTTCTCTTCTGTAAGTCCCACTTAGATTTTGGCTTCAAGAAAATATGTGTATGCTCATTGGTTAGATGTACTACACTAGTAAATAATAAGGAAAAAGTGTATTACACAGGCATATGTCCACAGCTAGGTTTTGATGACTCCCAATTTAAAATAGTCTCCACAAGTACTTGTTTTCATGGCCTTCACATCACCAGAAGATCCCATCACAGCACATCGTATCGAATGCACCATATCCCTTCTGCACAGCCAAATCTCTAGCAACAAAAGGCACATTCAGGAAATGATGTGTTTTAACGTACTAGAACAGGGGCAAAAGCCATGACAAAACACATGAGGGTTTTTATAGATCTGTTCCTTTTCCCAGCAGGCTCACTATGCTCTGCTTTGAAGCCTGCGAGGAAATGAACGTTTTAAAGTTTCTAGGTGCAAAGCTGTGTACTGGTGTGTGCAGGTGTTGTGATTGCCTCCAGTAGGTTTGCAGTAACACGGCTGAGAATTAAATGTTGGTGAAGCCAACAAAACGCAGCAGAACATCAAGATTTGCTCCAATTTTAGGCTTGCATCACGCTGATACCCATAGCCACTGGAGTGCATGCTGTCCCTCCAGGCTTGCTGAACGTGTACTCACACAATTTCAGTTTCATATGGTGTAACACCACTTTCCTATCAAAATCACGGTGCTGCTTATCCTCTCTCCCCAGACTTAAAAAAAAGTAATCAGCCCTGTGGCAGGTCAGCGTTACGTTGCTGGAAATCCAGTGCACTGTGATTTAAATGGAATCCAGGAACGAGAAGAAAACTTCAGCGCGGCCACGACGCTTAGCGAGCACAGAGAAAGCAAGGTCGCTCTTTTCCAGTGTGAACTTTGTAGGGGCGCTCATATTCCAGGCCTTTCTGCTAAATTCTTGCCAAAGAAAATCACCTACAATTAGCTCTGCGTGAGCTAATTACCAAGCGGGATTTAGAGACCGCTTGGGAAAAGTCACAGCTCCTGTATTTTGGAATGGGCTCAAGTGTTAGCAGCGGGGACTGGTGCCACCAGGGTTTCCGTGGGCTCTCCTGCTGCGCTCCTCTGTCTCTACAACACTCTCTTCTAACTCAAAGTGTCACCAGCCCTTCCTCACAGAAAAGCAGGTTGTCGGACTGGCCTTTTAGCCCAAAGTTCACTGGAGGTCATGAATCACAAGCTCACCTTTGGGGTTTTTTTTTGTGGTTGCCCACAGCTCAGGTGCGGGATTTGATTGCAGATGTTAGGGCCACAGCCCGTCTCCTCTCCTGGGCATTTGGCTGCCAGAGCTCGGGGCTTACGCTGGTCGCACAGCTCCATGGCTTTAGGAAGATTCAGCAGGAAACTGCTCCCGGTTTGCTTGTGAATTACTTCCAAAGTCAGGTTCTCACCTTTGGTACCTGCCTGGCCATGTCCTCTGCTGATCCAGTCCTGGACCTGACCTTGCTATGGACCTGCCTGGAGATCACTGGACCACAGCTTGGCCCTGGTTCCTGTGCCTCAGAGCTGCTCCTGCCTTACCGACTGCAGCATCACAACAGATTTGTCTGGCGGTCACTGGACTGTTGTTAACTCCAGCTGCCGTCACCTGCTCTGCCTGCCTTGCTCAGGTCCAGCAGGACCGATCTCTTCAAGGGACAGCCACTGCTCTGCTGTCATCCCTCAGCTCCCAGCTTCCCTTCCCTCGCAGCTCAGCCCACGCTTGCTGCTCCCTGGCTACGCCTTTCAGAACGGGCTGCTCTGCTTAGCTTAAAATCAGAAAATCTCAAGCCGCAAAGCTACACGTGCCAGGCATGGACAAGAAGGACATGTCGTTGGGTTTTCTGTAAGTGTTACACCAAAGTGTTAGCATTTGCAAAGCACTCTCCATGCTCAAGACATTGCGCAAACACCCTGTGGCTCAGAGGAATTACACCAACTGTGCCAGCACTTCCCATGCGGAGTTAGAGATCTCGCAGGGAACCTCTTGGTCTCGCAGTGCTGATCCCAGCCTCCACTGAGCCTGAGTCCTTTGACGAGTGATTGACCCAAAAGAAGGGCAAGAGCAGGCATTGAAAACCCACTCTATAACTACTGGTGCCTTTCTGTGAAATATTTGTAAGATGCTTCATTGCAGAAGCAAAACCAGAATATTCACCAGCATCAGGGTATGCCCAGGAGCATTCATTGGGGAGCACATCAAGTAACAAGCCTCTTGTATTACAGGAATATCACTAAAAGCCAAATTGTTTCTATAAGCCCAAAGTGGTGGTGTGTTTTGTAATAGAACCACCTGCCACTAGGGCAATAAATACCTGCTGTAAGCAAAGAGCTATCCAGCAAGACTTCATCAAAATTAAATCAGTAAGGTTTTTGCCAGTAAAGTGATATAAAATTTAAAACCATGAATGAATAAACATTAACCGGTAGTAATCAGTATAGTGGTGTCATTTCTTGGAGGTTTTTTTTTTAAACTATTGTATTTCCCTGTTAATATTCTACTTTATTTCTTATGTTTATTTAATTTATGTAAGAGGTAGATCTGACTCATCATCTCTCCTTCCTTTCCCAGTTCTCACTTTTCTGCCTTAGATTTTTTCCCACACTTTTTTTTTTTTTTTTTTTCCCTCTGAGGCCTGATCCAGAGCAGACTTGGATTTACAGGGCATCAATGGGAAGTTATAGTAATTTTTGTGGCTGGTGAGTGAGCCTGCAGTAATTGTAGCCCCCAGGACACAAGGTCACACTCACGGCCATCAGCTCAACAGGGTGGCAGAGATGCCTCCGGAGATGTATTGAAGTACTCCCACTTCACAGAATGATCTGGAGGACAATAAAGATGCTCTGGCCTCCTATTCCCCTGGATATAAGCTTTAGCTATCCCCGTTGCAACGACAGTGGAGTTTTGTGTCACACAAATCCGCTCTCAGGACACAGGGGGAGCTGGGGATGGTGGTGGTATAGCGGGTAGGCAGTAGAAGACAGGATTAGCAAGCAAGGGGAAAAAACTAAAATCTCCACAGTTTGGCCTCTGAAGAAACTTTGGTGCCGTACGATGATGAAAAAACTGAAAGAATATCTTATTTTGGGGGGGGAGGGACTTTCCTCACAATGATACCAGTCCAGACTTACCAGTCTGGGGCAGCATCTTGACCCTGCTTTGTATTAAATCATGCTGTATAAATTAATGAGGTCTGTGTAATACTAAAGATCTGGCTGAGAAAAAAATAAGTACGACTTGATGGCAATAATGAATATGTGATAAATATCTAGTCACCGTCTCACTGGGAGTGTTTTGGTTTTTTGCGGAGAGCTCTATGATGGGGCTTGTTTTATGATCCCAAATGGCATCATGCAACGTGCTGTGCCGAGAGACTGCAGAACAGATTGGGAAGTAATTCTCAGTACTTAATACCTGGGGATTCTCAAAAACGATTTTCTCTTAGGCTCATATTTCCTTTGATCGTTGGGATTATTAATTATAGATAGCCTTGAACAGAACAAGGCATTGTCCTCACACAGTGTCTCATTTAAAAGGAATAAAATGTCTACCTTAATTAGAGGTTCAGCTGTGGTGTCTTTTCAAGACACTTTGGTATTGATTTGATTGTGATAGCCTACTGTGACAAATTTTATCCATTAATAATCAAGGGAGCTTGCAGGTGTAACACTGTAGGGAGGAAGCGCCAAACTTTGTCATTCAGCTTTTTAGGGCAGCTGGAGTATCACCACCCAACACAGCACTTAGACTATGGATTATAGTTTATAGTTGGAGTGATTGCACTTGTGTAGAGTCCCTCTTTTGCTCTGTTTTTCGTAACTGGATCCATCCCACGCTTCATCAAGTGATCTCAGGCAGATGCATCTAGAGATTAATTTTCTCTCTGCGTAAATGGAAGCATATTCATTCTGCTAAGAATTCTTTAGGCTGATTTGCCTCTCTTCTGTTTTTTCTTACCTGTGCTTTAGTTATCACGATTGAACGTAAAAGATAAGCCACAAAATTAACCAGATGAGCATTGGTTTGTATATGTGCATGCTCAGTGTACTCTTAGCATCGAGTGTTCATTATCAGAAGTCATTCATGTCACCAGAAAATTATGTTTGTTGACTGAGAGGTTTATTTCTCTAAGTCCTGATGTCTCAAGAAGCTTTCACTAACATTTTCTTCACTCTGCAATCTTAAACACATGCGCTAGAGATACATGCAGTAATTACCATATTTCCCATGCATTGCATTAATGGACTACACCTGAGAAAGCAGAAAGTTTAGTTCCCCAGCAATGTGGGTCAGTTTCCCGCTGGGGTGGCTACGTGGAGGCAGGTGCAGGTCTATCAGCAAATTACAAATTAGCACCTCTGCCCCCTTGCCTCTCCTTGGCTCTTTAGGGACCTCATGTGTGTGAACTAAGGTTTTTTATAGCCCTGGGTGCTGAGTCTGTCACATCCTTTGGTTGCACGTTGTCCGGCTAGCTCTGTAGTTTGGGAGATGTTGGCAAAGAGCCTGTGCTCTGTGAGGGGGGTTCAGCGCCTGGCTGCCAGCTCTGCTGTCCCCAGGGTCTCTGCAGCCAAGGGAACAAGCTTCAGGCTGCCTTCCCTCCCTAATTAACTTAGGGAGAAGAAAGCAAGCTGAAGTCATGGAGCAGGAGAGGGACAACTATACTCTTTCTGGAGAACTAGCGCTCATCCGTCACCTCCAGAGCAATGTAGTCTGCCCTGCTGATGAGCTCCCTTCTGCTTCACGGGGGATGCACTTTCACTGCACTCTTTCAGGTAAGATGTAGATTGTGTGTAGGCAAATGGAATATCGAGTGGTTTTTAAAAGTGAATTTTGCATCACCTGGGTATTCTTGTAAGTACCAAGAATCTGGATTAACATCAAAACTCTGTATGTGCAGGAGTTTCTTTTCTGAAAAAAAAAAACCAAACCAAAACACTCCACCCACATTGTTTCTAGTGATCAGCATTTCTAGTTAGTAGCTGTTGTTCCTAGTTAGTAGATGTCGTTCCTAGTTAGTAGCTGTTGTTCCTAGTTAGTAGCTATTTTCAAGCTGTAGAATCTATAGCTTGTCAAGTACAGGCAAGGTCTTTAAGCATGTCTGTGTGCCCCTACTATCCCAAAAAAGTTAAGAAGTTCCTTGAAAGTTTAATTCAACCAGAGGAATACTTAACAGCTACTAAACTTACCCCACTTGTGCTGGGTTTTTTGCCTGTTACCACAATACCCTACATGTGTTTGTTTGATTGCTAGGGAGTGATGTGCTGCTTCTAGGCTACTCCCTTCTAAGTAGTGAGCCAAGAAAAAAAAATTCTATTTTAGCATTAGCAAAGGGAATTAACACACCAGCTAACCTGTTGTGATATTCTCCTTCTTCTGCTACCTTTCTTTCCTGGCTGCCTCCAAAAGGGATCCCTGTTTGACTGGCGTGCTTAGGAAAAGGTGTAGGTGGAGACTTCCTAGAGTCAGAATTTCCCAGTTATCCAGCATGTCCTGCTCCCTAGGAGTTGTGCTAAAATAGCTCTTGTAAAGGACTTGAGCTCACAGCAGTAAGAGGGATTATTATTTAGGAAAATCTGAATTTCGAGTACAGAACCCGTAACTGCCAACCAACTTCTTTGAGGTAGCTTTTGGCAGTCTTGGCTCAAGATTTTATAACGCAGTTTTTATTAAAAACTTTCTGGGAATGTAGTTTTAAAAAAAGCAATATCTTGCTTTCACTAGTCTGCAATTCTTCACAGTTCCTTGACAATTTTCAGAACACTTTTCCTTTGTCTTCTCCACGTCGTCGTGGCTGTTTGCTGCGGTGATTGAGTTTTCATAACTGTCGGAACAATGTCAAGACAATGTGAAGACAGTGCCAAGGCAAATATAGAAGGCTCACAGTGTGAAGGAGGGGAAGAGAAAAGAGCTGTCAGTACTTGGAGTGCTCCACAGAAGAAATATTTCAGTGATAAAACCATTGTCACCATGCACTGAGTGAGAGAGAGAGAATAAAGCGGAGATATTTAAGTTACTACACTATGAACAGGTCGAGGGATTACAACTAGGAGTTAAAGAAGGACTGGAAAAAGGCAATTTGCAAGGATGCCTTTCCTCCCTCCTCTTGTCCCATATTATCTTCTGGTCTGTGTTCCAGTCCCTAATACCCCAGCAATAGGGCATCATTCTGGTTTAAGCTTCTGGCATCTTAATTTGTAACAAGCACACTTCTGAGAAAGAACAGAATTTTTTTTCCCCCCTCTTTCTAAACAGTATACCTCAGCACAGATAAATATTCCATTGCCCACCTACAGGAAAGTGGAGGGCTTTCCCACTCAATGTAATTCCAAGATACTTTCTTGGGAGTCAAGAGCCACAACCTCTGCTTAGGGTATGCCGTGATTGTGGCAACAGTCTAGAGCTGTGATTTAATCTCACTCAGAGTTCAGCACTAGCAATATGCTGAGTATCCTGCAGAACTGTGTGCTTGATTTAGCTCGTTAGTGTGGTGGTTTTTTTTTCTGGAATATACTTTGAAAGGGGAGACAGTCTCACAAGGGCAAATAAGGCACAGATGTATGGCTCATATGGAGCTAAAACCTGGCACCAAAGCTCAGCATGGCAGTACTGCTGCTCTGCTAAAGGCACATGCAGAGTGAGGTGCTACTTGCACCTTCAGATGTAGGAGTTAGGTGTTAAGTATTTGAAATAGAAAAGGCTAAGTATTTTCTATATATTGCATTTACACATTTATTATCATTTATTTTGAGGAAGTAGGCTGAATAGTTAGCAGATTTTCTTACTTGTCCCCTATGAAATAACTGAAAATATCCATAGAAATGCTTGCTATTCTGTCGCTATCCTCTTCCTGTGTTACGTCTATTTGCAATTCATGACGGAGTTAAATCAAAATCATCAAACCTGGGTGACTTTTCTAGACGAACCGCAATTTTTTTTCCATAGCTGCAGCTGCACCGTTTTAAGTGAGCTGTTTAAACTGATTGCAGCCTAAGTTCTATTGCTGAAGGCTGACTTTTCCCCTTTGCCTAGTTAAATTTTGTTAACCTGAAAATCTAGTCTGCCATTTTGAATCGAGCATCAGCTGGAGAAGAGTGTGTTTCTTGCCTGCGGCTCAGATGCCTCCTTCCATTAGTGTTCACACCTCAGCCATCGTGCACCTCCAGTAATCGCTGGCTCTCACCAGTCCTCACAAAGCCGAGTCTACAGGATGGCGAGTTGGTGACTACAAAGCGTGTATTGATCCCTCATCTGATAAGTGGCATATAAAGGAAATCCTTACAGGTAGCAACAGAAACCAAAGATACAAGGGCTGCCTACATCTGTTGTAAGAATGAATAAACAATCATTTTGTCAAGAAAAAACCCTGCAAAATGACTACAAAACTTGCTGTGTTACGGATCTCTGAGACTCGACAAAAAAAATCTGAAGAAATGTGGGTTTGCCTTCCTCACAATATATATTTTCACGTGTGCATATAACAAGTGAAGTGAGAAACACAAGATCTAAATTTAGTGGTTTGAGCAGGATGATCGTTTGGACCATATTCCCAGCTCTCGCTGGAAGCAAAGCGTTCACCTTTCTCCTCTTCACCTCAGCGTTCTCACCTCTAAAATTCAGATGCTGTCTGCTTGCAGACGATGAGGTTCAATCTGCTGACGTTTCGCAAAACATGCAATAAACCTCATGAGGAAAAAAAGCTGAAAGTACTGTTAGGGAAAAAAAATTTCTCTGCGTGCTTGCAAGGAAGAGAAAGAATCCAGAAGAAGCCTGTTCCTCCACACTTGCATGACTCTGGCTTTGGGCACTATCACACCTTTAACGATAACTTTGAAGTGAGAAAAGTCTTTGAGAGAGTCTAAACTCGATGTATGAGCCTAACTGCTGGGAAGACAAACGAGTTTTACACGGTGAAATGCTGGACTAACCTTGGACGTGAAAGTAAAGCCCTCTCCATTAGCACAGGAAAATGTTAAATTCCAAGACTTCACTTGAGAAGCAGAACTAATTAGAGAAGATTAACAGAAATGAGGCATGTAATAGCTGGAATAGGGCATGACTGCAGTATGAAAGGCTGAATTGCTGGACCTCTTATTGAGGTCAAGATCTTAAAAACATGAGAATTTTTTTAAATACAAGTGACAAGTTTTGTAGATGTTCCTGTGTCAGCTGAACATTTGCTATAACGTTCAAGCTCTGTTCTGCACATAGCAGTTTCCCCTGTGTAAAGACTGTTTTCAGCCTTGATGTCGGGACATATTTCTGAGCAAGGGGTCTTATTCAGGACCATGTTCACATTCCTATTACTCTGCAGGGGGTCCTGAAGACATAGGCACCAAGTCTGCACTAGAGTGGTAACACAGTGGAAGTTTACATAGTTAATATTTTATGAAGCTAGTAGCTGATTTTTCTGTCCATTTTTGTTTTTAAATGAAGTCTGAAATATACTTTGCTGCATTTTTCCTCACACTTTCCACTTCCCATTTTTTCTTCCCTGTGACTAACCAGCTTACCACGAACCCTAATGATCTTTTTATTACTGAATGGTAATAAATGTTCCAGAATTGGTTGGATAGGACTTCTGATATTCTTCCTGAAGCGGCTGCTTTATCAGCACTAGAGTGACGGGCTCAGCTAAACTGAAAATGGTTCACATGTAATAGATGGGTTGGAAGGGACTTCTGAAGATCTAGTCCAACCCGCTTACCTAAAACTGCATCAGCTCAAGCGGAAAGCTCAGCATCTGTTACCTACGATATGTCTACTTATGAGAAATTTCCATGATGATTTCATAAAAATTCCTTATTTTCGGGAAGTCGGGTTTATTGTAAGCATACGTAACCACATGCCCGCAGTTAATGGAAGTGTTGGTGCTCATCAGTGGCTGCAGAAAAGAAGCAGTCACCCGTGAAGACCCGGAATTCTTCAGGCTGATTCAGAGCCACGGCACAAAAGCTGTGCAGGTTTAAAAGAGGAGAGAAAAATCACTCTCTCGGCTCTCTGGATGTTTGCAGTTATGTTAGTAAAAGTAAGGAAAGGGTTGCCCTGCCTGTAGAAAAGTTGACACAGCCTGTCTCAAACTGAGGCACAATTAGTGTTGGCAAGTACTTGTATGGGTTTCCTCTAGAACGACGTGTTTCTATGCTAGCCCAAAGCAGAAACAATGCAATTCAGGATGCAAACACATTTCTGATTGTTGCTGATCCGTTACTCCAAAATCGCTGCGAAGTGTAATAACAGTCTGCATTTGCTTTTAGCAGTAATGAAGAATGCAGTTCACTCAAAGCCTAATTTAACAGCTGGAATATAATGAGCGGAGGTCATCATTGCTGGCTAATGGAATTCTTTAAGACTGAAGAATGCAGTCCTACCCTGATGCATCTCAAGTACCATAAAAGATATCAATCCATCTACGTGGAAAGAAACCACTCTTGATTACCAACAGAAACTGGTTACATAAAGCAAGGACGTGTTGGTCCTGACTGGACATGGCACAGCAGCATCTTCAACTGAAATGAGTGGAACTCATTTATTTAAACCAGAATAAATAAAACTGATATTAACTCTGTGGAATGCTACTCATGGAATATCAGAACTACCCACAACATATATATATATATATGTTATATATATAATATATATTTCAGATCATTAGGTCAGTCTGTTTGCTGGAAAGATTTTTATCCAGATTTTTCGAGGGTACTCAATGTTAATCCTTCCTTCTCCTGTTCAATCCCATGAAACTTTTGCTCTAAACACCTCTCAATCTTGTCACTTTGCTGCACAGACAGTGGTGGAATTTGAGTTGCCTGTTTGTTCTTCAATAAGTCTCATGTTCTTTAGAAACAGCCTTTTAGATGTGAAAATGGCAACTGATTTTAGTCATTTTACTCTTCTCTCCATTTTCCACGAGCTCCAAAGTGGGTAGATGTTAGACTAAATTGAATCAGACATTTAAGACATACTCAAGAGAGAACAGAACAGATAGTTCTTATTATATCAAGCAGAGGGCGTTTTTACATGGACTGAGGCTTGCAAAATGTTCAAAACCATCAGTAGTGAATAAAGAATTACAAATGTCAGCTGCGTTTAATGTGAGATAAAGGGTAGGTTTAGCTCAAAAGTCTGATTTGGTGGGTCCTACAAAATCTTGGCCAGATATTTCCTTTTTTTTGCAGTTGCGTTGTAGAGGCATCTACTTACACTCGGCTGTCATGATATATACTGCTCCAAATGCATACACATATAGTGTTCAAAGAGGCTTGGATTATCATTCCCACATTTTTCCGTACTTTTCTGTATTTTAAGTTAGGAATCAAAGTAGAGCTTTTCTTTTGATACTGTTTAACCGCTTTTTAGACCGAAAGGGGACAGGAAGAGCCTACAAGGGGGTTAGACATTTTCACCCCACTCAATAGCTCTGATGTAATCTCCGATACACCAGTGGCATTCTTTGGCTTCTTGTCCCACTGTCATTGTGTATTTCTTTTGTTATACAACCTCTGTTTGCTTATTCTCTGTGCCTTATCCACAAGGCAATCAAAGGAAGGTAAGGAGCTGCTGGAGAATCATAGAATCACTAAGGTTGGAAAAGACCTCTAAGATCATCTAGTCCAACCTGACATTACCATGACCACTAAACCATGTCCCAAAGTGCCACATCTGTGGTTTTTTTGAACACAAGAGTAGGTAAAGTTAGGATTTCCTTATGCTATGTGAGATCTTGGTAGTGTTTTCGCCCTTCTTGCAGCTCTTGGAGTCTGCAGTCAGGTACCACGTGGCCGCATCTTGGCCACTGAAATTGAATTGCATCTCATGTAGTCCCTAATTGCGTAGGTGCAGACCAAACTCATTTTTGTGACTTTGAGTCAGCTCTAATCCAGGTGCCATCTAGCTGTAACAGCACAGCACAGTGCCCAATCTAACATGTTCTGTTTCTCAGCGCGATGCTAACGCAACTGCACCATTTCTGCACCAGAGGTGGCTGATGTCCAAGCAGCAGCAAGGTGACATGTATTAGTTCAGACATGCTCTCAGGGGCTCTCTTTCCAGCTGTTAGGAGGCTGGTAGTTGTACTGCAGATTTTTTGTTGATAGGAGTCTGATCTTTTGGCTCTGTGGATGCTGGACTATGTTCAGATCAGCAGAGGAAGGTTAGCCGTAGGGGGAGCAGCACCACAGCTGCTTTGTAAGTACCTGCGAATTGCTACAAAGCTTAGCAAAACACATCTGAAACTACTGCTGTATGCAGATGTCTTTGCGAGGCTAGATTATTACAATGAGAGTTTTGGATTCCCTGCCGTGAGTAATCTGTCAGGGCAGGTTACTTAAACTGCAGTTGCTTGGATCCTTGCAGACTGACGAATGTCTCTCTTTCTAAGCCTTTTGCTTTGGCTGCCCCGTCAAATTACATTGTTTTCAAAGCCCTCACGCTCACATTCAAAGAAAGGAAGAATGTCACAGTCAAATTCAGAGCTAGGGCCCCCCTCGTGATAAAAAAAGACCTAATGAAGTGGTGTGTACTGTCCCTGCTAGAAACCCCAACAAGGGAGAACAGGAACTGTCAAGAGAGGAGTGTGACCAACATCTGCTGCCTTTCATCCGCTCCTACAGCTCCCCTGGCAGTCTGAATGTGAATTAGAGCAGCACTGGGCTTAACTACTTTAGAGGGAAGCCAGCCTTTGGTAGTCCCAGAATATGGGAAAATAGTGGTGCCTCTCAAACTGACAGCAAAGGAAATGTCAGGCTATTGTGTCCACGGCCGAGTGCTTAGGCTGGGGTACACAGGTTAGGTTTGGGGTTTTTTTAATCCACAGTCTTGGTCTCCATCGCTGTGAATGAGGGCGCTTTGAAGGAATGCATCCTGTCTGCAGACTCCCTGACTAATGCAATTAAAGATGCTGTGTCTGCCTCATTATTCAAGGGAAGGTTAAGGGAACAGCATTCCCGTACGCTCAGCTGTGGGCAGTCAAGCACGAGCAGTAAAAAGCAGCAAGGACTTTCTCCCCCCAGCATCCACGCAGGCCACAATTACTCAAGCCCAGCACTTCCCAGCACAGAAGGATGCACCAGGCGAGTGCCTGGATCCCTGGCTGCTGGAGCAGGGACACTGTGTGTGACGGGTTAGCAGCCCATGCCCCTTTGCTACCCACGGAAATATTTAGCCCTAGAAATATTCTGATTTCTGTCCCCGCTGATAAGATTTCAGGCAGGCAGAAGCTGCCCTAACCCTCAAGTTGCAGCAGCAACCGCAGCTTTGCTTTGTTGATGCCTGGAGAGGAGCGTGTTTTGCTCAGCCTGGAGGAGTCCTTTAGAGCTCCCGTGGCAGCTGCGTGGTGCGTGTCACCGCTGTCAGGCTGCCCGCGGAGAGGCATTGTCAACGGGAGCGTTTGTCAAAAGGCGGAAGCGATGTTCTGCTGACCCATTTTATGGGTGAATAAAATATAATCAATACAAAGTAAACAGAAGAATCTCACTAGGAAAAGGTTTATCTGGGGGTCGTTTTTTTTTTTCTTTCCTTTTGCTATTTGCTGGTGTGAGAGAGCTCGCGTACATTTACGGCCCTGCGAATGGCTTGGGAGAACAGAAAAGCACAGTGAGAACTGATGAAACATGTCAAACTCTAAAACCAAGAAATTAATCTGTAATATCAGTCTAGATAATAATACGTATCGTTTATCTACTTGCTGCCTACTGCCTGTGACTCTAGATCAGTCAATTAGGTTTAAAGACTTCCCTTAGAAAATGTAAATATTGGGACCTTTTTTTTCCTTTTTAGACCACCACAAAGAGCAAAGGGAATAATCAAGGTTGCCTAGAGATTGAGGCATGTCTAAATGATTTTATTTATGCTGGGATGTGAATTATTTTTTTTAAAAAAAAAAAAGTTAAGGAAAAAAGTAGAACTATTCTTGAGAGGTTTTTGGTTGCAAACCCCTGTGGGCAGATCAAGGGTACTTAGATTGCTATTTCTATACCTTATTTATTAGAGGGAAGGTACTGAATAGCAGGATTTAAGGAAAACGGACTAACACATATCCTTTTATTGCTTGGTAGCTGGCAGGATATATAACTGTATTTTTTAAACCTTAACATTTCTATTTTTATGACAATAAAAATAATGTATAAATGTTAAACTTCTGTTAGATGAATCATCAAAGTGAAAACTCCTAGAACAACGTTAACTCATTGTAACATGTTCAGAAGGGCCACTTAAAAGAGCTTCCTAGGAATTTCTGCTATTTGTTTTGGTGCAGTAGGTTCCAGTCTTGCATTGCCTTTTTATATAGAGTGAGAAGCTGGCTGTAAAATTTAGGGTCGGCAGGTAATCCATGTTTTCAATTCTTTTTCTTTTTTTTTTATTTTTCAGCCGTGTAAATTATACTATTAATAATCCTCTCATTAATTATATTTTCTTGCATTGTACTGCCAACATATCAAGTATACTCAAACTGCAAGTAGAAAGATAAGTGATTTGACTCCAAAACCTGGAAATCAAAATACCCAATCTCAAGCATGGGGTTACTATCTATCCCTGTCATAATGAGTGTGCTGAATATCTGAAGTGCTTATTTAAAGCCTAGGGTACCAAGAAAGTAAGAGTAGGTGCTTGATGACTCAAAGAACGAGGGTAAACTGTTTTCTAACTGAAATGTAGGCAACAGTTTTGTTGTTCATGTACCAATCGGAGCTGGGTTCAGGGCTGCCTTTGTTTTGAACAGCAAATAATCCCCAGCTGTGGTGCGGGAGGGAAGGGAGCCATCAGCTTGCCCAGCCCAGGAGCTGTGCCTGAGCTGCCCCGGAGCCTCAGTGCCACCACAGCCCCCGGGGCAGGCAGGGACCTATGCTTCTCTGGGGCTCCAGCCCCTGAGGTTTTCACAGACCGCCCCCAAGGCGGTGCTGACTGCCCTTCATCTGTGTGATACCAGCTGTGAAACACCAGTCTAGACAATCTCTGGCAGATATTTATCTAGCCTGTTCATTAAAAGGTTCTGATACAGAGATTTAATTTTCCATCAAGTTAAATCTTCCCCGCTGCACGTGGAATCTGTTATTTTGCAGAACTTGCCTTTCCAAAGGTCGCAGGGAGCAACCGATCTCATCATCCTCCTTGATTGCCATTCTCCTTTGTCTGTGTAAGACTGTAATCATGTCCTTCCTCAGGCTTCTCTTCCCGTGAGCCTTTCTCAGGGGGCACACATCTTTCTAAATGCCTTCCTATTTATTGCTGTGCCTTTCCAGCACCGCCTCTCTCTCGCTCACAGCAGCACTCAGACCTGGATCCAGCCACTACCCACTACTGGATTGATTACTCCCGTGTCTTACACATCATTTTGCTGTTAACATGTAACAGCAAAACATTTGTCTTTCCTTACAGCTTTTCAGCAGGGAATTACTCGATTTGGCCCTCAAGACTTGAGCATTCTCTAAACAACTCTATTTTTTTCCCCAAGTTTCCTCCTGCAGAGAGGAAAAAGTGCAGAGTTGAATGGTGACAGGACTTCCCTATGTGCCCTGGGTTCACCAGAAGTAACACAGGGGAAAAAAACCTGTAGATAGATATAGATGTAAATTTGGGATTGACATACCTTTGAAAATTTTATGTATATGTTAAAACATCAGTTTTATGTTCTCTGCTTCTGTCACATGGTTTAACATTCCAGCATCCGTTTCTCCACCACATTATCCCTGTAGCTGCGCAATATATCAGTGTTTCAAGAGCTGTGTGAGGTCTGTGCTGCTGGTTGAGCACGAGTGATAAAACATCCTTTTGCTCAACCTCCTTTCTTTCCCATCAGAATCTTTTCTAATAAGTCATTAGTCGCAAACACCCTACGCTTACGCATTCTGTAGGAAGGACACTGGTGAATCTTTCTTTTCTATTCCTTGACTGTGAATAAATCACACAGTGCTTTACCCAAAATGAATGTCAGTGAGGGCTAAATTTTCAAATATGTTGATTTCTTGCATTGTAAATTTTGGATGACTAATGCAGGATGTGGGGAAATGTTTGATCTCGAGAGACTCTCAGTGTTGACAGTTCCCATTTCACAAAGCACACAGCAGAGAGGTTGTCCCTAACCTGGGAGTCTTGCTCTGCTGTGGGAAGGATGCCTTCTTCAGAAATTATAGGGTTACTACTTTACATTTATAAGATGTCATTGGATTCCAGAGATTGAGATGTTATCCATCATAAAATATAAAAAGGAAAAAGGAAAAAAAAACACCAAAAACCCAAACAAAGCATCCGACACCCTTGCAATTGGACCAAGCCAGCTGTTGCTTTAAACTCATCTGAAAGATATTTCATTTTTGATAGGATCTAGATGCAATGTGTGGCAGCTAGGACAGAGGGAAAGCTGCAGGGCTCCTGGTGCCTGTGCTCAGAGGTTGCAGCTCTGACAGATCCGCAAGGGGCTAATGAGGATCTGCCGAAGCACCGAATCTGCTCTGAGCTCATCAAACGTGCATCCTTAACGATCCTGTGCTGGGAAGCTACTCGCATCGTCTGAGCATGCACGAGGGATGAGCAGTGCGAGGGAAACCACAGATCTCTTGATGAGTAGGGCTTTATTCCTAACCCAGTAATTAAGCGGTAATTAGGAGTTGTGCAAGTAATGGGAATTAAAAGATCTCGTCCGGGGGGAAAAATTGCGTAGTGCCAACATCTCAGAGGGGTGGAAAAAGGGGTGCAAATAAAGCTCAGATATTTTGCTCACATTTACAGCAAGCCCAAATTAAATTCCATGCTTAATTTATGAGCCTTTGGGGGGAACTATTACGAAGTAAACAGTAATTTTTTTCAGCTCTGCTGAAAGGTCATGAAGTCGTTAAAATGGAGAAAAATAGCTTTGAGATTGAATTACTATTTTTTTACTGTTTTTTTTTTTGCCTGAAAGAAAAGATGGCAATTCTGCATTATAGATAGACTATTGTAAAGCTTATTAAAATAAAATTAAAATATGAGCTGCTGGATTAAGATAAAAAGATTCTGAACTTGCGCTTGACGCAGGACAGAATCACTTCCAAAATTGATGCCTAAATATGTCTGTACTTAACGTAATTTCTCTTCCTATGTTTCATAAACAACTCTCTGCCTAGAGTAACATGCTGGCAATTCTTGTTAGACCATAATGTCTTGTCAGCTGTTGTACATAATAATTCATGGTCCCTCCTCATACAGAGCTGACCATCTTTGGATGCCCCCCAGATTAATTTTCTCTAAGTACTTAATTCGGCAGAATTTGTGGAAACAAATTACATTCACAAAACACTACATAAAACTAACTTGTATCGAGGGCTTGCGTGCAATATGCATAACCATGGGCACAAGGCATAAACGAATTTGCAGACTGGTACCACTAACTTTACGTTAAGGAAATGGGGAATACTACTTCAGATACTCATACGATTGCAATTTCAGACAAAGCCTCAATTTTCTTCTGTATAGAAAGGCAAAAATAATTGGTTCTGCGTAGTCTGGCATCTTCGTGTTTTGAAGATTGTGAAAAAAAATGTAGTGAATTATAAAAAAGATACATACTGCTATATATAGGTTGAGCATCTATGTGTTGGCAAAACTCTTTGGTATATACAGGAATAACGGGCAGTGGAAAGATAATTAGTATAACTTAGTTAATTTTGCCCCAATAAAATACAACATACCCATGTCAGCAAACCAGAGATTTCTGACAGAGAAGGAAGCACAGGGCAATTAAGAAAAGAAGGTATGGTTTTCTTTTAAATGATTCATAGCTCCATTTTAAACCGGTGTGAGAAGGAAAACAGCCTGTGGAATATGTGTTTTTCAGAGCCCCAAGTGACATGTAACATGAATTTGGAGCTTAGATTATAATGATTTGCCCACACCTTTGCACGGGCTCGCTGTGTCGGAGCATAGTTCTGGTGACGATCTCTGTAGCGGCGTCAAGACAGAATGTGAATTAGGGCAAGCGTTGCTTGCCAAGCAGAGCAATCCTGCCCCTGGGCGGGTGTTCAGCCTCCGCACCTCCACCAGCAGCAGCCCTTCACCTCACCCACACGACAGCAGAAAACATCAGACCAACCTGAGGGATGCTCTTGCCCAGGGCAGGCCAGGGTATGAACAAGGAGGCCCCAAAGGCTCTCCAACAGGCTCCTTTTTTTTTCTGTGCCAAGAGAGGACTAAGCCCAACATCTTTTGAGGAATGTGACTTTGCAGGATGAAACTACACCTGCTCTTTTTTTTTTTTTTTTTTTTATCAAGTACGTGTATTTCTGAGCACCCGTCTTCCTATTTGTACAGGTATTGCACCTGACGTGTCAGTTGGGGCTTCAGGAGACTGAATTAATTACAAATGGTCTTTCCAAAAGTACTTTACGCAAATGAAATATCCAAACGAAATAGATTTACCGGTTGAAATTCCTCTTGCTGTCCAGTTTAATGTTAAGTGTCGTTACTAGGGATAATAAAGGTGAAATACCATTTTTACCTGGGGATTCAAAAGGAGCCACAAGTGACAGAACTACATTTTTTAATACCTTAGTCTTCAGCCTTATAAAACTGGTAAAACTCTATCCAAAATATCTATTTTACTATCTATTCAATAGTCAAATTTTACTATCTATCCAATGCTATATATTCAATACAATCCAATTAAAGAATATTATCTCATAATACATTCCAAAGTACACATGAACTCTTTTATAACTAAGAGAGCACACAGTTATTAAAATAACATTGAAAAATTTTGTATTTCTCTTTAGTTCAATATATTCATATCATGCTATATTAGAATATTTTGTTTTCATGTAGCGATATTCCTGCAAAATGCTTTTATTTAATGATAACTGTTACTAAAAGACCTTCTGTCTGTGTGGGACACTTAATGTATCTGTTCACCTCAGCAAAATGGATAAGCTAAAAAAAAAAAAAGTCACATGCAGACATGTTTTTAGGGAGCTTCTAAATACTATTTATTGCCCAAGTTGTTTAGAATAAAGAATTATACAGAAGACTTTAAGCAGGACTCAAGATGAGAATCTTTTGAGGGGAAGACAAGTCCAGTAAATTGATTTTTAAAACATAATGGCTCATGTAACTTTTATAAATATCAGCAATCATCTCTGTTCTGTTTTATCCTCAGCTTTTCTACCTTGGTCTTTGTTAGCTTTAATTTTTAAGTAAGGAAGTAATGGCATTCAGTTCTTCTGCTTCTATTTCTGTTTTATCTGCTCACGGTTAATTAACAGAAATTGTCAGCAGTTTCAAACAGCGTGCAAACTTTCTCAAGAGATAACACCTATTAAGAACATGAAATACACTGCATCGATAGACACAGACACGGCCCTGAACTGGATTCTGGTTCCCACTGGAGCCGCTCTATCCTGCTATATCAATTTGTATCACATCAGTTTGCCACAACCACAAATCTACTCGAGGAGGAGAGTCCTCCAAGACAGAAAAGCCTCTTGCTTGAGATTGGCCATATGGCCACAACCCAGAGAAAACTCATGCCACATGTGAAGTGTCATCCCAGCCAACCGTGAGGAGGAAAAGGCACAAAATGACGTACATCTACTTTTCTCTCCTTTGGCACCCTGCACTGAGCAGGGCTCTCCCGCCGAAACTTGTATTTACTTTCTTTTTTGTTTCTAAACTCTTTCTTCAGGGCTTTATTCTTGTTTACATTCTAGCAAAGCTTTCTTTGTGCATGATGTGACCTTTTTAATTTTATTAGCACTTAACTTCTAATTCCCTTTCCCAAAGCTTTCATATTTTGTTCTAATTTGCCTGCCTCACACTTAGATGACATTTTTCTTCAGTAACACCATTTCTGTTACTCTTGATTAGGCAGCAGACTGTTTCAGAGTCTTTCTGGCTGTTCATCCTATGGCATACAGGCTTTAAAAATTGCTTTTTGAAAGTGGAGAATCCAGTCTCTTTCCTTCCAGGATTTGTCCTGTTGTGAGTTAATTGAGAAAGAACGCTGGCTTCCCTGATTCGCATCAGTACATCCCCAAGGAAGAAAACTATTAGGATAAAATGATGTTACTAGGACATTCTTTATTTTTTTTCCCTATGTCTTAGTGTGGGTTGTTTTGTCAGTGCTGGTTGATCCAACTGCATCTGTTTGCTTTTTAGTGTTTAATTTATGTCAGGCTGTGAAATGTCCAAGTAACAATTGGAGGGATGCAGGAACAGAAGGTGACCCAGATTACCCAACACTGCCCGCTAATGCCGAGTCTTGTTTGATGGCAGCTGCTCAAAGCTTTGTCTTATTGCGATTCACGTTCAACAGACACAAATCAAACAGCCTCCTCAGACAGACACACATCCTGCCTGCCTTCATTTTAAACATGTTCGAGAGCTGCTGCTTTTCATATGCATCTATCAGCCTCACCAGCTGAGGCCATTTAGCCTCCTTGGCTTGTATTTACTCTCAGCCATCTGACACAATTATCAAGGAAACCCATTGTGACTTCCAGTATTTTGCATACTTCTGTTTATGTGGAAGCTTGCCGAGCACATTTTCTCTATAAAAATAGTTGGGCTTTTATACTCCCTCATAATGGAGATATTTACAACCACAAGTATCTGACAGTTGCTTAATAACTGATTTCTCTAGAGGTTGTAATTAAAAAAGCATATATAATAAAGCAAAGAGTGCTATTAAAATAAATAACATGAACAGCTTTAGGAAAAGATAAATTAGTCTAGATTTTAATCAGACGGGTTTAAATTTACTGGATGAAAGGTATAAAAATGCAGACTTCATAGGTACAGTTTTAACAGAACATGTTATTGCTGTGTTTTCAGTATGTGAAACAAGGCACTAAAAATATATTCATCTCTAATTTAAAAAAAAAAAAAACGAACCCTAAAAAAGGAAAGGTTAAGCGTGAAGATCGGGAAAACAGCTACCATGCAATGAGTTCATATAACTTAGTTTCACAGAGCGAATCTTTCTGGCGTCTCCGTCAAATTTTTAAAGCTTTCTGACAACACCAGCCTCCTGCTGGAAGCGCCTGCCTAGCCATCCACCCAGGGCACACGTCCGAACAATAAGAAAAAGTGCAAATCTTACTTTTTAAATGAACGAGCAGCAGAAAACAGAGGTAGAAGATGAGTAGAGAGTTAATTCTTGAATGAGCCATATTCATCTTGATAGGACATTCTCCTCCGAGTTGTCTCTGTTCCAAAGGGCTGGCGCTGATGCTCACTGCTTTCTCCTCATCTCCAAGACTAAGGTAGCCCCCGCGGCGCCCGGTTCCCTACAAGCCATGTTTGCCTCATCAGCCCGTTCCCTGTAAACCTACAGACTTTGATTCAAAAGGCAGTTGCGCTCGTTAAGGTTTTACTCGGGCAGGTCCGAGCGATTTTTCAAACCTGGTGCAGATCTGCCTGCGAGCTGGACTGGAGTCTGTCCCCAGCTTTCTGCTGCAGAACTGTGTCAGGAGCAGTGTGCTCCGCCTGGCTGGCACCGCACAGCAGAAAGGGCACCGTCCTCTCTTCATCCTTCAAAATGTACCGCTTCTTACCTCCTGCTAAGCCTCCCCTCTATCGCACTCTTTCCGATTCATAGTAGAAACACTTGATGCTTTGGGGCGCAAAGTCAGCTAACAAACACTTTGTGCTCTCTGCGTTTTTTCTGTGTCTTACGTCGTTAGCACGTGAGATGAAAAGAGAAACCATCCCCATCCTCAGACTTTTTTTTAGTTGGATATTAGCCCGTTCTCTTCCGCGATCATCTTGTTGTTTACGCAGGATTTAAATGCTTTTGCATCACTAAAAGGCGTGATGATTAGGAGCCAGCACAGGGCCACAGAGCTTCGTCGGGCTGTGAGCTGCACTCACCCACCGCTAACCTTGGGGCGCCTCTTCTCAGACCCTCTTGGGCTCCTCCTGGCACCCGCAGCTCTGTCACCTCTGCTTCCCAGGAGGCCTCCAGCCCCCTGCTCCTCTGAGCCCCCCCGCCCAGCCCGCTGCTCCTCAGGGGGCTTCGAAGGGCTCTGGTCTCCCGGACGGAGACCCGGGCTGGATTTCCTGGCCAAACGTCACGAGCTCAGAACATTGCCATGAGCTGCATTTCTAGTGACAATTACTTGGGTAACTATAGATTTCAATATGATTAAATGGCTAATTGTAATTTTTTTAGCTCTTTCTCCTCTGGTAATCCCCTTTGGTTTATACATTTGTAGTTGTTTGGATGTTTTCCTCTCCTTGCCATCTGTCTATTTATTTTCTCTTTGAAATTACCTAGTAGAATATAGAAGCATTGCAACAAGAGCATGAAAATATTATTCTGCGTCTGGGGATTCTTCTGCTGCGCTAAGTTATGGGGTTGAGCTCAGTGCTGACTGCCTGCTTCAAGCGTGTTGTTATTTAAGTTTGCTACTCTATAGCTTCTTCAGAAGAAGAATATTTTCCATTATAATTTTAACCATTTTCTTAAACTGCTTTTGTGGAAATAGTCTCTGTGAACAGGAATTTGCTATGTCAATACGGTAGACACAACTGCTTCTTAAAATTTCACCTTTACTAGGGAAACACTGCATACTAATCTCGATGTTTAAGGAAGAAGGCAAACTTCCAGCAATTCTTAGAACGTGTTTGGGCTGAAGAGCTACAGATTCAGCAGAGCAGTCAATTTAAAAAGAGCAAATCCTTCGAATATTCGGAAACAAAGAGATGAAATTCCGGATAAGAAAAGAAGAGTTTTTCAATTCTAAGGAATATATGGTAAATACTGCAAGTTATTGAATCTGGATGTTTATCTGAATGTTACAGAAGTCTGTGTAAAATCTGTGCTCTGAGCAAACGTCTTAGTCCTCAGCCACGAAGTGTCTCTGTCAAGTACAAGAGCATTCCTCTGGGACCTGCAGAACTCAACAGCGTGTGATTCACTTATCCTCATCTTTGGTGAATTTTTTGCAAAATGAGATGTTTTTATCGGACTGTATGTGGCTGATCTCACCAGGGAAGCAATTCCACTGTCAGGTGAGTGCTAGGCCAAGCCTTGTCAATGCAGATGAAAATTTGCAGTTAGTATTCTGCACCTTGCTGCTAATGAACCGTCTAATCAGGAAGGTTCTGTCTGTACCAATAATCTTCTTGTGAGCATCAAGGTTACAGGAGTGCTTGACAAAATGAGGCAAAGAGTGTTTTTACAACAGCATGGATATAGTAAGTGCTAAATGAGTTGTAAATTTACTTTGTATCTCTATGCTTTTCATTTCAGCAGAGCAGATATATTAACAGACGTACAAATCTTCTTCTAAATCCCCTTTTTTTTTGTTTTTTTCTTCAGAGTGAAATGATTCATGCAACAAACCAGGAGCTCCTAAAACTGTAGGGATGCGAATTAAATGGAGAACCCCAGCTGTTCTGGAGGAGATAGTTGTACAGGGAAGCACTAGTTTGAAAGATATTTGGAAAAGATTGAAGTTCACATGTGAGATTATTTCACCTGATCAATACTAAGCAGTTTCAGAAGGAATTCACACCCAATTTGAGGAGGCAACAGCGTAAAGGAGGAGAAAGAGCAAGAACTGGGCAGGCAGGATTAGTAACCAAGGTTGCTTGATTTTAACACACGCTATATATGTAAACATTTGACTTTCGTTACTGTAATTGTCCTAGGGATAAGACAGGATGATACAGTCATATGGAGAGGCTGGGAAGAGAGAGATGGTTCTAAGCTGTTGTTGGAATTTTGGTCTTTTCAAGCAGAGAAAGCTGACAAGTTACTTGGTTTGACAGGCGAAGCATTGGGCTGGGGGCCAGCAAGCCAATTCTTTGCCCAGTTTTGCCTCGCTGTGCTTCAGGTGGGGCGAGAAATACTTGTTGACAGTGATAAATCCTTTGGAGGTACTACAATTTGCAACGGAAATGCACAACACAGTACGCATCAAAAAGTAATATTGGTAACAGGCAAAAGGAGAAGCTTATTTTTTTCTGCTCTCTAATATTCCTTAAAATGTTTTTCATTATTCAGTTGTTGTATTGACAGTTTGTGTAGAGGTTTTGAACATTTGCTGGCCCGGGTTAGAAAGTTCTTCAGGAGCCATTATTGGTGCAGTGCCGTGCTCTCCTCTGGATGCCTTTTGCATCCCAGTTGTCCTTAGGGCTGAGGTCTCTGTGGTCTTTCAGTAAAGTGTCCTCTGCAGATGCTGTTTGTTGTACTGGGGAGCACATGCCTATAAAATCTTGAAGGGAACCAGTCTTTCTCTGTTCGATTCCTATGGGAGAATCTGGGGTGTTTTTTTTCATTTTAAGGGTTGTCTTTTGCAAATTGTACGTGGCCGGAGAATTATATTCTCCAAGTACATTCTTGACACTTAAGCTGGGCAGGTAAATCCAAAGGACGCGTCTCATTGAATTTGAATTCTTGCAGAGAGCAGTGATGCTGATGTTTGAGTCTTTTAAAATGCCAAGACCCGTCGAAGCACCGCTAGAGAGTGCTAAAGAGCTTGTGAAAGTACTGCTTCAAGAATGCTGCAAGACTAGCAGGTGTTTTTTCCTGGGACAGAATTGGGGTGTTCACTCGTTCAGAGGTATCTCTGAGAAGACAATCTGAGCCTGTCATGGTCTGAATTGTCACGAAGGCAGAGATTCCAGCAGCCTTAGCCACTCTCTTAGGAAGATGCCAACCATCTCTGTCCAAAACAGAGCAAGTGCCTTCCCTTTCCAAGCGGTTAAGATGCACCGAGGAAGTTCAGGCTGAGGTGAGTTGCTGCTCACACGGTGCAGAACCGGGCTGGTTTCTGCCAGGGGCTTCATGATCTCTTGTGTGTCGAGGGTCGGGCTAGGTTGGCCACTGAACACCAGCAGATGCTCTGCGACCCTCCAAACAGGGAGGGAAACGTGTCCTATGAAGGGGACATTTTGCTGATCAGACAAATAAATCCCTGTCTGCCGGCCCCCAGAAATACCGGCTCTTTTTCTCTTGTGTTTCACGTTCTGAGCATTAGGCCCTTGCTGGAATGATTCAGTTTTAGGACCAGGCGACTGCACTGATTGGAAGACGAATCCTCATCTCTGTTCCTGGAGCACATTCGTTTCTTCTGCATAGATGATTTCCAAGATGTGCTGAGAGCGATTTCTTTCCTTTTAGTTACAGGGCTTTGCACATTAGATAACATTTTTTTTTCTTTTAAAAAGTGTTTTAATAACGGCATTAAAGAAAATAAAATAAATACCTAGAGCAGTAAGTTGAAAAGACTGGAAGAGGCTGCTGAGGGGGGAGGTAAGATGCACTCAATCCAAGGAAGAGGTTGAATTGCCATCCTTGGATGCGTTTCAAAGATGTCTCGATGCTGCGCTCAGGGACATGTGTCTACATGTCTGTGTGTCTTCTGGCAGAGTGAGGTAAGGGCTGGACTTGATTGTATTAAATGTGTTTTTCTAATCAATAAGATTCTGTGTCAGTGTGAGATGTGTGAACCAGCAGACGCTGGGTGAAGCTGGGGCTGGGGAGGGGCAGCGTCTGTTTCCTGGGACCCTGCAGTGGGAGAGATGAACTTTTCATCTGACTGGTTATTGGTGTGTTGAGTTCCAAGGTAAGGGATGTTTTGGGTCTCTAAGTTAAGGTGTTTTGGGCTGGGAGGGGGCAGGCAGGGCGTGTGGGGGTCCAGTTGTGTTGGTGTCAGAAGTGAGGGAGGGAGGTGGGCACCAGCCTGAATGAAACCCACAGGAGAGTCTCTCGTTGGGTGGCTTTAAGTCCACCAGGACAGAAGTTCTCTGGCCCAGGGGGCAACCCCAGTGGGGCAGCTGTGCCTGTGGGGAGGGGAGAATGGGTCAGGTGATGCCAATGGACTAATCCTGGCATTGTTGCCCTGCTGCTCAGGGTATAAGGGCCCCTCAGCAGAGCCCAGGGTCCTTTTGGTGGCTGCTGTGCTGTCAGGATGGCCGTGGGCTGTTCCTCATCTCCCTCCGGGCTGCTGGAGTCGCTGCCTCCTGGTCCAGAGGCACCGCTCCTCTTGGGGTCTTTTTGGGCTGTCCTGGGGCTCTCAGTCATGCTGGTCCTGCTCAGTCAGAGCCTTCACACCCAGTAGAAGGGGATAAAGCCCACGTGGTGCAAGAGAAGAATTTGTTGGGGCAAACTGTGTGGGTATTTTCTGCTTCTGGCAAAGGCAAAGCCACTTGTGGGATTACTTTTGGTCAGGGACCTGGCAGTGCTGGGTGGGTGGTGATGAAAGATGGTGAAGTCAGATGTGTACCTCAAGGGAATTTAATTCTGGCTGAGAATGCCCGGTTTAGAACTGCGGGATGTTGATTGTTCCATAACGCCAACAGTGTTTGCTGTCTGTCAGTATAACACAGCAGTGATGACCAGAGCAAGCCTCATGGAGAGATCCCCAGTGACTTCCTCCAAGTGAACCTGCAGTGAGTTCTCATCACATCTTTCCTGCACTGGGAGGCTGCTGTGATAGACAGGACCCACTATGACCAACTCAGGGAAGTAAAATTTTCTGTATTTAATCACTGTAATAAGCTAGTGCTGAGTATGATGCAAAGGTCTAGAGTAAGGAGGTAAGGGGTGAAATGTCTGACCTTGTGAAGAGATGTGATGAAAGCCCAGATGGAGAGAATCCCTTGGAGCAAAATAGAGAAAGCCTCTTGGATCCCTCCTTTTGCCCTGGCCAGGCTTTGGGCAGAATCCAACAGGGAGAGTGGCACCAGATGTCCCTGCATTTGAAGTGACCTAAGTTGGTTTCTTTGGCAGTCCAAAAGCTGGACACTCTTGCAGGGACCCGGGAGCCGCCTCCCTGCGAGGGGATGAACTGTGCAGGACTTCTCAGTTGCCGGGAGAGGGGCTCCAAATCCTTGTTGCAACCAGGGCTCCCCAGCCCCTGCGGGACTGAGGGATGGTTAAGGATTAGGGCAACTGGTGATGGATCTTTATTAATCACCTTGGCCAACCTTACGGAGTGACGACTGGGTGCATTGCCCTGCTTATTCTCCTTGCTGCTTAAAACTAGAGTCTAGTATGCTCTCAACAAGCCCTGCCAACTCCTGTGCTACGATCTTTTTCCTCCTTTGGGACAGATGTATTCCATCTGTCGCCAGCATACCCTGTGCTATGTAAACTTGCCCATGATCAAAGAATCCAAATTTCCAATGGTGGCACCAGTCTCTGAACCACGCAACGATCAGGTGTATTTTCCACCCTCTTACAGTGTTTTTCCCTTCCACTTGAGGGATTGATGAAAACACCACCTGTTCACCTGATCCATGTACTAGTTGCCCCCACGCCTTAAAGTCCTTTTATTGTGTTTTGGACTTCTCTCTACAACTTCATCACTAGCCCGTTCTCTTCCGCGATCTTCTTGTTGTTTACGCAGGATTTAAATGCTTTTGCGTCACTAAAAGGCGTGATGATTAGGAGCCAGCACAGGGCCACGGAGCTTCATCAGGCTGTGAGCTGCACTCACCCACCGCTAACCTTGGGGCGCCTCTTCTCAGACCCTCTTGGGCTCCTCCTGGCACCCGCAGCTCTGTCACCTCTGCTTCCCAGGAGGCCTCCAGCCCCCTGCTCCTCCGAGCCCCCTGCCCAGCCCGCTGCTCCTCAGGGGACTTCGAAGGGCTCTGGTCTCCCGGACGGAGACCCGGGCTGGATTTCCTGGCCAAACGTCACGAGCTCAGAACATTGCCATGAGCTGCATTTCTAGTGACAATTACTTGGGTAACTATACATTTCAATATGATTAAATGGCTAATTGTAATTTTTTTAGCTCTTTCTCCTCTGCAATCCTCTTTGGTTTATATGTAATTTATAGTTGTTTGGATGTTTTCTTCTCCTTGCCATCTGTCTATCTAGTTTCTCTTTGAAATTACCTAGTAGAATATAGAAGCATTGCAACAGGAACATGAAAATATTATTCTGCTGTCTGGGAATTCTTCTGCTGCACTAAGTTATGGGGTTGAGCTCAGTGCTGACTGCCTGCTTCAAGCGTGTTGTTATTTAAGTTTGCTACTCTATAGCTTCTTCAGAAGAAGAATATTTTCCATTATAATTTTAACCATTTTCTTAAACTGCTTTTGTGGAAATAGTCTCTGTGAACAGGAATTTGCTATGTCAATACGGTAGACACAACTGCTTCTTAAAATTTCACCTTTACTAGGGAAACACTGCATACTAATCTCGATGTTTAAGGAAGAAGGCAAACTTCCAGCAATTCTTAGAACGTGTTTGGGCTGAAGAGCTACAGATTCAGCAGAGCAGTCAATTTAAAAAGAGCAAATCCTTCGAACATTCGGAAACAAAGAGATGAAATTCCGGATAAGAAGAGTTTTTCCATTCTAAGGAATATATGGTAAATACTGCAGGTAAGCAGTGGCAGTTATTGAATCTGGATGTTTTTCTGAATGTTACAGAAGTCTGTGTAAAATCTGTGCTCTGAGCAACCTTCTTAGTCCTCAGCCATGAGCTCTGCCCTGAGAGCACAAGTGTGTAACCACATCTGACTGAAATAACCTGCCGAGTAATTAATTCTGTGGTTATGACAATCTGTGTAGTTAGTGTTTGAACACATCCCAGATCTATACCAGTCGGCGGGAGGAGCCGCTTCGGAGCCTGCTGGCAGAGCTCAGAGCAGCACATCTTGGGGTAAAGGGAGTTTCCCGAGGTTTGTCTGAGGCAGGAGGGAGCGAGAAGACCCGGCAGGTCTGGTGAGAGGCTGACCCCAGCCCGGTCGCGAGCTGCAGAGAGTGGCAGGGGCTTGTCACTGGTGATGGGTGGCGGCTGTGAGAGCTGCTGGGTGCGGTGCGAACGGGTGGACAACCTGCTCAGCACGATGGCAGAGCTGAGAGAAGAAGTTGAAGGGCTAAGGAGTATCAGGGAAGCAGAAAGAGAGAGAGGTTGGTGGAGCCAGGCTCTGTCTTCTTTGAAACAGAAATGGGAGCAACCCTTGGGAGGCACCCTGGGTCAGGGGCCCCCTGTCTCGCTCCTCTGTCAGGCCAAAGGCAAAAGCCTAAAAACTAAAGATGAAAAGAACAAGTGGAGGCAAGTTCATGCTCGGGAAGGCAGACGAACTTCCTTCTGGCTCACCTTGAACCCCCAGATATCTCGTACACAACAGGTGCGAGGCTCTGGCTCTGGCTGAGGAAAGGCAGCATAGGAAGCCGGTGAGATTTCTTGTCTTAACACCCAGGTTAGGACTTCAGCACCAAGGTTTACCAAACCTGGTTTTGTGGGACTCAGAGGTAAAAGAATTTCTAAGCCAGCGCTTCTAATGTAGTTATGACTGTCAGACTTTTTGCTATCAGAAACCTTGACAGGTATGAAAACTGTTCTGACCGATAGTGAAGTGTCCACGGCAAAAGACGTGTTCACAGTAGCAAACAAGAAGTCCTCTCAGCAGCCACAATGTCAAGGCCGTGTTGCAGGAGCTCCTCATGCTGGCAGGGTAAGATGTCCTCTTATCTTTCAGCCACACTCAGAATTGAGGACATTAACCACTGGTGTGACAGAGTGAGGAAAAACTCCACGTCCCCACAGGACTTGTGAAAGGCTTTTGCTCCAGGTCCTTGGCTAAGCTAGAGTAGCAACACACGTGCCATGAGAAGAGCAAACGCTGAGCTCTTTCAGGAATGTAGCCCTGAATATAGCTCAATGGTAGAAATAGACTGCAGTCTAAAGACACAGCTCATATATCTCACTCTTTTCTTAGATGAGATTAATTGGTATTTAATTGAACAGTCTCTGGCAGCATCTGACTACTGAAGAACAGATAAAAATTGAGCCACGTTAACCTTGACCTCCTTCTACTCTTGCAGCAGCAGAGTCAGACTTCAGTATTAATTTAATGAATTAGATTAATATAGATCTCCTTACGCAACTAATAACCCCAAAGTAAATAATTTCTTAACTCCATTATAATACAATAATCACAAATGCCTAATCGTGCAGGAAATCAATTAACTTTCTGAAGGCTGGGCATGTAGAACTTAATGTATTTGCTGTTCATGACATTAGAAGCTGTGGAAATAACTTGTCTAGAAGATGGCCCTATTTCTGGTCACTTAACGTGACTCTAACCATTTGGCATTTCTTCAGGACTGTATCCTTCTACGCGTCGGAAGCCACACTGATTCTGAAAATAGGCGTTGCACTTGTAATTCAAGACAGGAAGGTTGTTTTTTCTTTAAATCTAGCCAAACTTGACGCAAATCTGACATGTTCTCTAGCAATACGAAGCGACAAATTTTCCCACTCACATTTATCATGAGCAAAAGGTAGCACAATTGTTTTGGGCTGTATGCCGTTGTAAATGTGAGAGCTGTTTCCCAAAAACTGAGTAGGAATACAAAGTTAGATGGTGGTATCTTTTAACCACACGGTCTTCGAAGTGGGGCTGGTCAGGAATTTTTGGAGCCTTTACAAGGAAGAGGGCAAGGGTTTATGGTTGGGATTATTTTGTGTGTTTTGGTTTGGTTTTCAACTGTCTTTTATTTAAAAATTCCTGGGAAAAAATGTTTTGGCAATTTTAAAAGGCATAACCTTCTTGCTAATTTTTTTTTTCCTTTGGACAAGTAAAATAATTTTAGAGCGTATTCAGAAGTTTGAAACGTAAATTAAGATTCCTCCAACCAAACCTTTCAACTAATCTAAGCCACTTCTTATATAGAATCATAGAATCATAGAATGTTAGGGATTGGAAGGGACCTCGAAAGATCATCAAGTCCAATCCCCCTGCCAGAGCAGGAATGCCTAGACTATGCCACACAGGAACGTGTCCAGGCAGGTCTTGAATGTCTCCAGAGAAGGAGACTCCACAGCCTCCCTGGGCAGCCTGGGCCAGGGCTCCGTCACCCTCACTGAGAAGAAGTTTCTTCTCGAGTTTAAGCAGAACCTCTTATGTTCCAGTTTCAGCCCATTACCCCTTGTCCTATCAGTGGTTGTCACCGAGAAGAGCCTGGCTCCATCCTCGTGACACTCACCTTTTATATATTTGTAAACATTAATGAGGTCACCCCTCAACCTCCTCTTCTCCAAACTAAAGAGCCCCAGCTCCCTCAGCCTTTCCTCATAAGGGAGATGCTCCACTCCCTTCATCATCCTCGTTGCCCTGTGCTGGACTCTCTCCAGCAGTTCCCTGTCTTTCTTGAGCTGAGGGGCCCAGAACTGGACACAATATTCCAGATGAGGTCTCACCAGGGCAGAGTAGAGGGGAAGGAGAACCTCTCTCGACCTACTAATCACCCCCCTTCTAATACACCCCAGGATGCCATTGGCCTTCCTGGCCACAAGGGCACAGCGCTGGCTCAAATATTTTCAAGGTAATAAACAAATATTAAAGATTTCAATCGGTTTTTTAGTTTGGCAAAAAGAAAAAAAATTCAGAGGGGAGGAAAGCATTCTCGCTCCCAGATTTACTTTGAAGTCTCTTCTCCCTATCTTGATTCAAATAAAATGCACTAGTGTAAGCAGAATTTAAAAAAAAAGAAAACCAACACTCATAAAAGAAAAAGCAGTAGCAGATCTTTAGCAGCTAAAGACACTCAAGCATCTACCAGACCATTTCACCACTGAACTCAAGAGTTCTTGGAGCAAACGTGGGCGTGGTGGCTGCGACTGGCAAAGCTGCTCCACCGTTAGCAAATGGATTTGTGGCACAAAATTCAGCTACAGAAAAGGATCTGATCAAGTGTAATTCCTCCAGAAGAAAAGACGCTAGCCCTTTTGTTTAGAAACATCACAGTGCTCTATCGATTTTGTGTAACAAGGGAAAATTAATTTAAAAACTGATTCTGCTCTTCGGCTATTTTGACTGAAAAAGCGTAATGCCATACTGAAATTCACTGAAATGGGTTTAGCTCCAGTGATCCCCCAGGCAACAAGTTGGTTTTGTTCAAATTTTTTTTCATTCAGGAAGGTAGGGGATTGTTACAGGATTATTTTATAGTGCTTCACTTGCTTTGGAATGACTGCAAGACCTTATCCTGCTATTGCATTTATACAGACATTTTACTACCTCATTTACGTTTTTTATTTTGCTCAGCATTATTTTAACGTGATTTTCCTGTACAGATTTCTTGTACAAGCTTCTTTGCTGGCTGTTTATAAGTACTGGATCACAAACAAAGCAGAATTATTTCTGTATTTTCAAATTTTTTTAGTTAAACATTTTTTTCTTTTGTGCTGTGTGCTTTCACGGTGCATGTTCTAACTACTGGTCTTTCTGACTGGAGGAAAGTTTGTCTTTCTCAAGGTTTTAAATAGTGGCTTCTTGTAATTTGCCTCTTGATATCAGAATCTAATTATTTTTTTCTTGGGAAAACGTTGTAATTGCTGCCTAAATATAATTAAGAAATCAGATAATGAATGCCATCTGAAATAAGAGGATCCTGAAATTCTCACACTATAGTGATGCTTCAGAAACAGATACAACGTGTAAGACCCAAACCTGTAGGCACATCTGGGTATGTTCTGCCAGACTAAAACTCCATAACTGAGCTGCTGTAAGAATAAAGAAAAGCAAAACAAAAACATTTTCTGGGCATTTTAAATGCCACTACTACGTAGCGTTTCTTTCTTATAGTGAGTGGAGTTATACAAGACATAAGCTTCGTAACTGCAGTCTTTTATCCTGACTGTAAGTAAACTGGCAATACATTGTTGAATATGTAAATTGGGCTCGGGCAAATGAAAAATGACAGATAAAAATGATGACATAACCCTAAAATATCCTTCAGTTTTTCCAGCCCAGGCCATTCTATGATTCTATGATTTAGGAAAAAAATGCATTGTAGCTTATACGTACCTTTAACTTCATGATTCAAAGTTAATATCATCTACAAATTATATGGATAGTGATTAAGGTGAGTTCAGAATAGCCTTTTAAATCTCGTCCTGCACTTTGAAGCACCCTGCCTTTGTGACAGAGATGTGAATTTTGATTGCCTGACAACTGTAACCATGTGAAGATTATCACAAAGGGAAGGAGAAGAGCTCTGAAAAGCCTTGATAAACAGTGAGCTGGTAGGCCTATCTGACTGCTTCCAACCATCCTTATAATTAGATAGTGGATGTAATCCAATGACAGGAAGGTTTAAAAGCTGCTGATATTAACCTTCCTACAAAATAGCATTGCCAGCCTTGTCATTTTTTACCCCGTTCAGAAGCTTCTATGCATTATACTTTATTTCTGAAAACGTCTTCGATAACGATTTTTTTTTTTCTCTTACATAAAAATTATTGAGCAGGTCGTACACAAATGTTTCAGTATTGGTAATTCAAGAAGGCATTTCTGTCCAGGCATAAATACTCCGGTTGCATTGTGCCATATCCTAAATGAGTTAGGATGGATAATGGAAGGCAGGGCATTTAGTTCACGTGGAACTTTGTCTTAATATAGCTGGACTGCTTGTAATATTAAAGAAGCTTTTAAACTTGGTAATTTAAATGAGCTAACTAGTTCAGTGTTTCAGTCGCCATGTGTTGCCTGATTTAGTTGAGAGGCGTCCCTGCCCATGACAGGGCGGTTGGATTAAATGACCTCCAAGGTCCCTTCCAGCCTAGCCTCCAAGGTCCCTTCCAGCCTAGGCCAGTCTATGATTCTTTCTTGTGTTATCTCAAGCAATGTGTTATTTAAGATGTTGGAGCACCACAACGAAGTGCTGGCCTGAATCAGAATGGATCTTGGAATGCTCAGTGTTTTGTTTCTTCAGCTCCAAAGAATCCATATAGTAAACTATAGAACCCTTCAGTGCATCAGTCTAATACTGTTAAACATGCTCTCAAGTTTCAAAGTGGTGTAAGTCGAAAACTTTCTATATCTTTGTAAAGGTAGTAGACCTGGGACCTTAAATATGAATCAGTACAAAACATTCACCTGAGGCCTTTCAGGGCAGAACTCCTAACTTCACATTCTCTACAAACTTGAAGAGGTAGAATGACCTTCAGGTTCATGCTATGACAAGGAATATATATTAAAAGACTAGCATTTTTGTGCGTAAAATGAAACTACTTTTCTTAGGGTTAAAAGAACATGAATGCCTATGGAAAGGACGGAGAGAGGGAGAGAGATGAGAAGTGCTCTTCCTCAGATCCTGTCACCCACCAAACAGGACCAGGTCTGACCACAATGAAGCCCCAGTTACCTAACTCTAGGGGAGGATAGCTGGCACCTCCCTCTATCCGATGATTTAATTGGGTCTGTCAGCCAGGGATAATTGGTTTCTGGTTGACTGAAAAAAGTGACAGTGACATCAGCTCTCTGCTACCCTTCATTATTGAAATTCTTGTTGTCTCGTAACAGGGCCTCGGCACACGGGGTATTTCGGCAGCTTTCACAGGTCTCTCGTCGTGGAGTGCGATGGAAATGCGGCAATATAAGACACAGAGAAACCTTTCCAAGCTGTTTACCCCATACGTTTTCATAATACATGTTTTGAGAACCAAGATTACTTCTGCACAGGCAAGTCTGGTTTTGTTTCACTGGAAATTTGATAATATTGTTGCAGTCATGATGGTCTAAGGCTATAAACAATGTGAGGTTTATTTGGAGAGGCAATGCCTTTTACTAACCCAGCTGATACGGCTGTAAAAATTAAGATCATTTTGGCACATGAAGTCTTCCTGAGGTCATGTGGCTAAAGCTGGTCTGTTTTTAGTTGAGATGGTCAGAGATACCATCTGAGCTAATAAAAGATACTGCATTTCTCCACAGTCCTTGCCTTGCTTATAGGAAAACACCTCTCTGATGCTAGTGGTGTAATATTGCAAAAGGTTTTATTTATTCTGTTGAAAGCACGGCCCAGATCAACAGAAAAATTATATAAGTCCTTGTTTTTTCTTTGCACAGCTTCAGGCAGGGGGGAAAGTTTAATTTACAATGATTTTGTAATGCTGTTTGAGACTTGCATTAGTAGAGAAGCAGGTATTTCCTCTAGTTTTCTTTCATTCAGCTCTCCTCTTGCTCTCCCTCCCTTCCCCCAGGCTGCCAAGCTCTAGAAGATGGATTGAAGCAGGCGCGGATGATGGCACCACAAGTACTGGCAGGAATGTCCACGGGCAATTTCCCTCTACCCGAGGACTTTCTCCAGCTGCTATATTTTCCAGAGTACTAAGGGAGCGCAGCACACCTATGAATCTACCTGTAGAGTAAGCCTCGTACTTAACAGAACTTCTGTGTTATTGTGACAGCAGTGAACGTGTGTTCCCGGCCCCTGCCAGTCTCACCTCGGGGCTGCACTGGAATAGCGTTCCCGGAGTCAATCTGCTCCGTGGAGCCTGCAGCCGAACTTCCACGCTGCATTAATCCCCCAGAAAAAGACAACAACCAAGATCGTTATTCAGTCCATGCCCTCTGACAGAGCACAGGCAGAGGTACGGAGCATGCCGCTCCCCGCATTAAGCTTCTCAGATGGAGTGAGGCAGGGTGACACAGTAAGAGTGGATCTGACCTCCTTCTCCACACATATTTCACTTGCCACGCTTTAGAGAGGAGACAAAAGGATAAGCCTGATCCACACATGTCGAACGTTTGTAATAGTACAACAAGCCTCCAGTCAATTAGCACCCCAGAGAGACCTGGATTGAGAGATCAGGGTGGTCTTTTCATGGTCCATTTGAAAGAATTCCTTGGCAATGGTTCCAGCAATGGACTTTATTCAGCACTGTTGGCTAAAGAACTCATTGGAGTCTTGCACTGCCTGGCCTAATTTAAAACATTTGTTTGTATGCGGTAACTGGCAGTAAAATATAGAAAAATCTCAGACTAGAGGAAGTGTGGGCTTTGTGGGTTCCTCCCTAGGTCTCACCCATCACTGACACATCTAGGTACAAAAAAAGAAGAATGACAGCATGGGTCACATTTCAGTGGTGTCATACGCAGCGAACCCGTGGCAAATTAGTTCTAAAATTCCTAGAGACATGGACATTTACCTTACAAAAATATTGTGGCCAAAGTAAAGATGCTTGTTTAGAAGGCGATGTGAATGTTTATGACACTGGATTTATAACTGCGTACTTACAGAGAACAGCTGTTAAAGAATATATTGGCAATAACCTGAAATTGCTCAGCCAGGTCTTAAAACTCTTCCATGCTATTTTTATGTAGTTTTATTTCCGTTTGGCTGGCAGCTAAGTGCTTAACATCAGAGTTGATTCCCTATCTGATTATTGTTTAAATTGCATTTGATTCAAATATCTGTTATTTCTAGCTTCGTTATAACTCAGAAGTGAAGATTTTGACCTGAGGAACACGTATTTCAAGACGAAACTGCCTCCTCCAACACCAAACCCTCTTGCACAAAGTGACTTAATTTCCAATAATTTAAGGGTATTTATTTTACAAATATACTACTTTCTCGGACAAATCTGAACAGCTGGATTTGCACATTGTGTACGGTGAGCAAGTGCTTATTCTTTGATTGATGCTGTCCTTAATTAATGTAAAAGACATCTTTTTAAAATCTATGTGAGATATTCTATTAACTGTTGAGAAAATTTAACATGAATAAGCACTGTAACAAAAAGGATTACTATAGCTAAATTTTGCTTGTACCACTTTAACTATAAAATAATGAATGCTGACAGAACCATAATGACCTCAGAGTTCAAGGACATTTTGTTTCCAGAGTGTAATTGTTGTAGCAATGCCAGCCATGGTAATGGATCACTTAACACTGTATATTTTTTCTTTTAAGTAAATCCTTCATGTAATATAAAATAACAAACGAGAGTGTTACCTAGGCTTGTGCTAAGCCAAAATGCCTGCTGAACTTGCAGACTTTACCTGTTAGAAGAAATGTAGATGCTTTTTAGACTGTCAAGAAAACATACAGGACTCACACAAAGTAAATAATTGCAGCATCATATCAATAAAAAAACAGGTCTAAAGGAAAAAAAAACCCCAAACCAACCAACCAACCAAAAAAATCCCCACAAGGCCAAATAACACAGAAGAAACAAATGGCACAAAGAGATCAAATTTACTTCTTAAAAGTGCAATGGGAAGTTAAATTCTGACTGGGCCAACGTCTGTGCAGAGGTGCAACTTCTGCTTCTTTGTGGGGAGACTGGATGCCAGCTCTGAATTCTGCCAGTGGAAGTAATTATGCCCAGAATATTTTTGTCTGGCCGTAATTCTTCACCTATCTACACTATGGCACTATGTTTAGTTTTATATGGGAATAAATGCCTTCCACTAGCAATCTGACTTTCTGCATTTCATGCGTGTAGATGAAGCGCTCGGGAATGTGGTTTAGTGGTGGACCTGGCAGTGCTAGGTTAACAGTTTGATGATCTTAAAAGTCTTTTCCAGACTAAATGTTTCTGTTCTACCATTTGAAGCATCTCCCATGAATATGCAGAAATATAAAGTCTCAGGGGAAAAAAAAAACAAAACAAAAAAAGCAGGTATGTTGAATATCTGCATTAATTTTGCCACGCCAAGGAAAAGTATGGCTCATTGCAATCTGGTATTTACAGAGAGGAAACACCTGGATCTCCCTACAGTCCGGTGACAAGTCAGCAAGTCTCAGGTCCGTTCCACAGAACTGCTTCCTAGCTTGTTTATGCTTGCTGGCAGAATAGTTCTCATCCAGGTTGCGTTTTCCTTACATATTTCACTCACGAAAAGTCACAAAGCACTTAGATTTATACTTCCCAACTGCTATTTGCCATGGCGACAGTAAGACCAGAGAAGCCAGTTACCCACTAAATGATGTTTTTATGTACTCGCTGTTCAGCTGAGAGCGAAATGTAAGGCTCGGCTTAAAACGTAGCACCTTGCTCTCAAAACTTCCTTTTTGCCTGCCAAATCCAAACAGATAAGCTTGGTTTTTACAGTTTACGTACCACTTCGCTATGAGTCTACAGCAACGAAAGTCGGGCAAGCACAAGCAACATCTTAAAAGAGTGGCTGCCCCCAAGATAAGTCGATTTTTGCCTTCAGTGCAAGAAAAACACAGTAATTATTGCTCTATTATTACGCATTGATGCCATCGCTTCAACTCAGGAGCAGTAACTGAATGAAAAGACTGCTACTAGTTAAAATATTGCTTGAAATCATTCAAATGTTATTTGAAATAAGACATAATTTGATTTTAATGTACTACTACGGTGGGAAAAAGACCCAAGAGCTAAATGATTGCAGACTTCAATTAAAACGCACTAAGGGCGTGGGCGCAGACAATTGACAATAAGGAGGTTACAGAGAGGATTTTCCGTATTTCTATTTAAAAACTCAACACCTGACGGTCACTCAGGGTTTATCCCGCCAAGTGACAGCCGGTGGCGATTCTACGATTCTATGATTCGCACGTCAAAAACCTGCCGCCAGGTAAAGTTTAAATCCTGCTTTAACGGGACAGGTCTTCTTCAAAGCACTCGTTCTCGGTGTCCCGCTGCCACCAGCCATGAGCTATCTCCGGAAAGCTAAAAATATAATTACTGGAAGGCCCAACCTCTGCCGCTCGCCTCAGGAGCTGCGCCCCGGAGAGGGCGCCGCCCGGGAAAGCGCCAAAACTGGCAATGCCGGGCGGTGACACCCCGTGAGGCGCTTCCCGACAGCGCCGCGGAAACACGACGAACTCAAAAAACCACAGCGCAATGGAGGGGGGAGGTTGGGAACGCCGACCGGTCGGTCCCGCCCCGCCGCCGCCTCCCGCCAGGCCGCCCGGCCCCTGAGGGCGAGAGGGCCCCGCTGAGGTAGGCGCGCTCGCGCCCACCGCGCGCGCGGTGCTAGCGGGGCGGGGGCGGGGGCGGGGGCGGGGGCGGGAGGGAGAGGGGGACGCCGGCAGCGCGTGCGCCTGCGCCGCGGCCCTCGCGCACGCTCCGCAGCGCCGCCGTCGCCGCCCCGCCTCGCGCCGGCGGACCCGGAAGCGGTGTCGGTGGCGGCGATTGGCGGCGGAGCGGGCCCCGCGGAGCCGCGCAGGTGCGTGAGGCCGCCCCCGGCGGGGCCGCGCGGGGAGACGAGCGGCCGCTTCACGTCCCTGCTCGGCGGGGCCGTCGCCCCGGCTTTGCCCCCGAGCCGGCTGCCGCCGCTCCGGGCCTCGGCGGAAGACAAAGGCGGCGTCGGCGGGCCGGCCCGAGGGCGGCGGGGAGCCCCACCGCGGCCTTGACGCTCGGCAGCGACAGGCGCGGGGAGAGGGCCGGGCCGGGCCGGGCCGGGCGGGTCTCGGAGGGGAGCGGCGGCCGCCTCGGGGGGCGATTGCGCGCCGGGGCGAGAATAATAACAGCGGCGAGAGCAGCGAACGCTCGGCCCGGAGTGTTCCCCAGGCGTCCCGAGAGACGAGGGAAAACCGGCCCGGGCCGCCTGCTGGGCCCTCATAACGGGCAGTGTCGGTTCGCTCGCTCCGAGTATCGTCATGGCGAGGTCCGGAGGGGGTTTTCTAGCTTAATAAAATCTCCCAAGTGTGCGGCATAGCTAAAGCTAAATGCAGAAATCATTCCTAAAAGCGCCAAGGGTGATGTTTTCTGGTGATTCTTTTGCAGATTATGAAACCGCTGTTGCGTGTTTTCTCAAGGTCGGGGGCGGAAGCGAGCCTTCGCGAGAATTTTTTGCGAGTCCCCTATGAAGCTCCTGATTCTGAGGCCGCGGTTCTGCAATGAAGAGAAGGAGGCGGCTCGCCGCAAATCTAAACGAAAAGGTTCGTCTCGGCCATGAGAAGGATACTTCGGAACAGATTCTGGTGGTAGACTGTGCTCAAGAAGTTGTCTCAAAGTCTGCAGAAATAGCTCCTGCAGATCAGCTCGGATCTTCCCGGGAACTTTCACCGTCGTCAGAACAGAGAAAGCTCCTAAGCTCACTGCAGTATAACAAAAATCTCCTTAAATACTTAAATGACGATAGACAGAAACATCCATCGTTTTGTGACTTACTCATAATTGTAGAAGGAAAAGAATTCAGCGCTCACAAAGTTGTGGTGGCTGTTGGGAGCAGTTATTTCCATGCCTGTTTGAGCAAAAATCCAAGCACCGATGTCGTCACGTTAGATCATGTAACTCATTCTGTCTTTCAGCATTTGCTTGAGTTTCTCTACACCTCTGAGTTTTTTGTGTATAAAAATGAAATTCCATTAGTGCTGGAGGCAGCAAAATTTTTAGATATCATAGATGCGGTGAAGTTACTAAATAATGAAAGCGTTTCTAACGTACAGACTGATGTGGTAACTCGTGCACCTACGCCAGTAGAAACACTCAGTGAACTGACAGGTAAACTATTAAATAGTCATCAGTGCACTTTTTGTGGTCGAAGCTTCTGTTACAAGAAGTCCTTAGAGAATCACTTGGCTAAAGCCCACAGATCCCTTCCACTGGAAAGAAAGCATGGGTTAAAAATGGTTGAGAAGGCCAGCTTTTCCACTAGGCGTTCGACAAGAAACCGTAAGTGTCCGGCTAAATTTGATAACAGCGACAACGAAAGCGGTGACGCCTCTGACAGCAACTTGGAAAAAGTCGGTTCTGACAAGGAGACGTCTGACAGAAGTGACTTTGAAGACAGCGAAAGCGAATGCAATGCTGATGAAGAGGGGCAGGAAGAGGAGATGTCAGGTGAAGATTCGGAGTCTGAAGAACAAAGTGAAAAAGAGCAGAATGATACTGAGGAGGGTTCTGAGGCGGTTGATTCGGTGGGAAATATTCCCGAAGGCTTAGCTCCAGTCATCGTTCAAAGCAGTAGCAAAAAACTATTGCAGTGTCCCAAGTGTGACAAAAAATTTGATCGAATAGGTAAGAGCAAGTTAGCTTGATCTCTTTCCTTTTTACCATACGGTGGTGCTATTTGCATGGGAAATAAACTGAGCTGCTTCTCTGTTCGAGAAAGTGATGGTCAGAATTTCTGGATGATCTCACTGATCCAGTGTGGTGCTAATTTCCTGAAGTGCATTAAGTTGTTATGTCTGTGGCGCTAAACAGTTTTCAATAAATGAACTGAGTGCATTATTTGAAAAGTCTGCAAATACTAAATTTATTTCGCTGCTCTGGAGTCCGGTTGCTAGTGTGTGGTATGTAAAAGCAGCCTTGAAAAAGGAGGGAAATAAACCAAGATATTAAACAATAAATTGGACGGAGCCTGAGACCTGCATCGTACTTTCTGCCAAATTAATTTTAAATAACAAAGCTGTTATTATCGCTGTAGTCAAACAGCACCATTGTCAAACAGCCTGAAATTCTTCTATTCTATATGGTGTGTAAGATGCTTAGGACTCAATCACTCTTGACTTCTTTCTCATTTTTTTGGACTTGTAGTTAGCACCAAGCAATGCTTTGTCAGCTTAATTTTTTCTGTTACGACTCTCTATGTTAGAGTCAAATCTAGGTGTATGGGGATATCAGAAGAGTGAAAACTCCAGTGCCTTCCTGTCCTCCTTTCCCACATTCGAATTAAACTAGTGCTCTACTCCAGAATTTTTATGTTCTTTCATCTGGAAATCAATCTGGAATTATGGTCACATAAGATGTTGACTTCCTTTTAGTCATGGGAATTGGGAAAGCAACATGGCATTAGGTGTTTTTTGGTGTTCTTATGCATTGTGCCTCTTGCAATTTTGAAATTTTAGGAGTTTATGAAAATGGGGTGGAGCAGGAGTGTGAGTTAATTCCTACTCGGGCACAGTGTGTTTACCTTGCTGAGATGAAATGAATTTTCCAAGGTGGCAAATTATATAATAGAAGCTATTTAACATTAAAAATGTGGGACTTGGCTCTGCTTGTAATGCCGTATCTTAAAGTTATGTAGGAAGCTTTCTGAATTTGAGAGCTTTGTTATTAGTGTTGAAAGGCTACTGTTCAGAAATAAATGGCTTGTGAGTATTTGGGGTTGTAATGGTAGATTTTAGGTTTTGCACACGTTGGAATCACCTTTTTGCAGTTTTGTAACTTAGAATTCTAGTTTTATGCTCAGAAAATACGTGAGAACATTGGAACAAGTGATACATAAAAGTATTTCTTTATAAGCTTGTGTTACAGTAGACAAGTGACTTGTGTTTTAAATTTATGAGCTACGTTTTTTTTTCTTTGTCTAACTCCCAGAGGTATGATGCATATTCTACAGAGAGAGAAAAAAAAAAAGCTATCTAGTACAAATCAGAGAGCCTGCTATTGACTTGAGGTAGGTAGATTCTTGGTGTAGGGTGGAATTCTGTCCTCTGGAAAAAAACCTGGCAGACAGAAGAGGAAGTACAAAACAGGATGAAAGAAATAACACAGGTGACGATTTTTGCTTACAGTAATACCTTGGATCCCAAATAGATCATTCGCAAGGGTCTGTGTTGTTCATTTGGTGTTTGGTTGCTTGAAAGTACCTTAAAAACACCAGTGGTTTGCAAGGCTGTTGCCTGTTTTGGAAAGGTGCTTCTCTGTCAGCGTAATGAAAGAGCAGCAGCATAACTCTTGAGTACTTAAGAACAGAGTATGGCTGTAGGGTTGAACAAGAGGGACTCCTAACTCTCGTGCAGATTTAACAGTAGCACAGAGCCCTTTTATTTTTACTCTCTATCATAAGAAGAGTTAAAATGGAAGCACATGGAGGAACCTTGGAAAAACACACGCGTGACCACCGTGCGGTTTTCAGTGGTGTAAACCAGTAGGAATCTTGAGCTGTGTGTGGAGATTTTGACTACATTTGAGAAAGGTTATAGAACAAACCTCACGTATGTATATTGTAGGTAATACCTGCTACACTTTCTACTAACAGATTTTTGTTGTTCTGCAGGCAAATATGAGAGCCACACACGTGTACACACGGGTGAGAAGCCCTTTGAGTGTGATATATGCCATCAGCGCTACTCAACGAAGTCCAACCTGACGGTGCACAGAAAGAAACACTCCAGCGATACCGACTTTCATAAAAAGGAGCACAAATGTCCCTACTGCAATAAGCTGCATGCCAGCAAAAAGACTTTAGTGAAGCACGTGAAGAGGCAAGTACGAGCAAATCTGTGTGCGTTTCTGAGAAAATAGTTTTTCAGTTCAGAAGGGAAGATAAACAGATGTATGCATACAGCATGTTCTGCATTATTTCTGTGACTGTTTTTTCAAATAGGTATCTTTTCAAAGGACATGGAGATTAGCGGTGTTAACTAACCTACCGTAAGGAACGCACAGGGACTGACTAAATAGCAATAGTAGTTTTGCAGGAGTTCTGCCACAGGTTTTTACTCTAAATTTTACAATGCTCAGATTAGGTATTACAGTCGGAACACAACAGTCCTAATAATTACCTTTTAATTTGATTTTAGGTGTTGATGATATAAATCATTTCCATGCAGATGCTTTTAGGTGAATAATTTGTTATTACAGATCTAATTATAAGGTGTTATTATTTACATACCTTTTTTTTCCCCCCTCTCTTTGTAAATATCCATAAAACTTTATAACTGAAACTGTCCTCTGCCTTACCAATTGTTATCTAAGATTCTACAGGAGTCTGTAGTCAACACTGCTTTCCGGTTACTTGTGCCTTTAGAATTGTTTAAACGTCAGTATTCTGTTCTGCTGGTGTGGTGATCAACTTTCATGACACATCAAGTTTAGAAATAGATATTTAGCATATGCATGATCTTCATCTTAGAAGGTGATAACTACTTTCGGCTTCTGTCGTTCTCCTAGGTTTCATCCGGAGAATGTACAAGAATTTCTTTCTATCAAGAAGACAAAGAGTGAAGGCTGGAAATGTGATGTAAGTAATACTTCAGTACTTTTGTTTTTTTCGTATAGATACTATGTTTTGTGACTTGAATACTTACGTGAAAATACGACATGTGTCTGAAATCTCAGTAACCTTTGTAAATGTAATGGTATAAATTTCCTCTTTAGGTACTGATTTAAAGACTGAACTTTATCTGCATGTACAGCTCATGACTGGGTGCATCATACCAAATTGAATTCTGTAATAGTTGAAGGCAGTATTTGTTAATGTGATCAATTACCATTATTAAAACACATCCATTTGCAGATGATTAGACTTGACGGTTCTGAATACTTTAAAAACAGATTATTTGCTCTCCTATTAATTAAGCACATCAGTGACCGCAAAGGGTACTTCTTGGAAGGTGCTCTCAATAATGAGGAAACCATACGTTAAATGTGAAACACACATCAACAAGAGTTGTAGATTTTTACAAAATTTATCTCTAGTTGTAAAATAATAGAATCCTATAAACTAGATCTATATGTGTGAAATTATATCTACTGTAAAATGGAGTTGGTAGAAGTTCCATTCTCTGTCTTCTGCCAAAAAATGTTTTAAGCTTTCAAATATGGGGTTTTGATGTTTGTTCAGGGGTTTTTTTTGTTATTTGTTTTAAGGGAATCGGTTTATTTGGGGTTTTTTTTTTCAGGGCAGCTGTTTTGTTTCTGCAAACTGCTGTATGCCCCTGTGTTTCTGTAGTATTAGGTGCCATAACATAATTACTAACCCTGATTTGTTTGTGAACTTTCACTTAAAAATGTTTAATAGGAGTTTGGGAGATGCCAACTGTAAGAGTTTGTAGTGTTCATTCTGCTGGCAGTGGTACCATGGTAGGAGGTATTGCATGGTTGGGTGTTAATCTTCTGGATAAAATGATATTGCGTGAATGTATTACCAATTCTGTTTGTTACTAGATAAGAAACGTTTTAAGAGCGCGAATCAATCCTGCAATTGTTTTTGCGCTCTTACCAGATGAAGGAGGTTGGATTTTTTTGTTGACCGTACTTAAATCCTTGAGAAATAGGAGCAAATTCAAACAAACAGTGGAGTATTAATAGTAAGAAAAGCAAGAAGGGTATTATACTTTTGAACAAGTCTGAGATTTTCTTGCACTTATATTTAACGTTAATGATTTTTTAAAAACAAAGCTGTCACTTCTGATGTCATGATAGAGTGTTACTCAGGTGTGCTCTGAGAAACTGATTGAATGATTTATTGTATAGGAAGTAGGTAGTACTAAATTCAGCTGTTATGAACAATGGCAACAGTTTCACAGTGAAATCGGTGAGCCCCATGTTGATGTCAAATTGTAGTACCTCTTTTAATGCCTAAATTTGACCTGTGGCTTCAATTCTGTAACAATCCTTGTACGTTTAAGTTTTGATATATCTGAAAACAACACTAAAAAGCTCACATATTTTTAACATTGTGGAGGTTCTGTATCTCTAAAATATATTTTGAGTTATATTTCTTCATTGATATTGCCATTTTCTCTTTAGTACGTGCTGTCAGGGAAATAAAGGAACTCTGGTTCTACAGTAGTTTATACTACAACAGCTTTTACCACAGTCCAAACTTTCAGCATCCAAAACCGAGCCAAAGCTATTTGCTTTCTTTCCCGTTGGGTTATTTTCTGCTGAGTTAACTGTGGTGAAAAACCACAGGAAAAAAAGTCTGGTGAGTGCTGGAGTCAGTAGAAGGAAGCAGGGGCGTAATGTGTAACCGTATGCTGGAGGTGCCTGTAGCCTGATTTAGGCTGCCGTGGATTGGCAGCTGAATTTATACAGTTCATTCCACTAGGGTTTATGTGGAACACAGGTTTATATTTTTTGGTGTTGACTGCAAGGCTTTACAAGTTGGGACAGAGTATGCTTCTGAAGAATACATGCTTAATCTTACATTGCTGCAGAGAACAGATAAAGTAAACCGTTCGCGTTTCTGAATAGGAAGAAAATGCCGTTATAACTGATGCATCTTTGACCAAGTGTATTATCATTTTAGATTTGTAAGAAATCTTTCACTCGAAGACCTCATTTAGAAGAGCATATGATCCTTCACTCTCAGGATAAACCCTTTAAGTGTACCTACTGTGAAGAGCACTTTAAATCCCGATTTGCAAGACTGAAACATCAAGAAAAATTCCATCTCGGTATAGAAACCTCCTCCTGACATGTAAACAATAGATTTAAAGTAAAACCTTCCTCCATCATTGTATGTCCTGATCGGTCTGGTTTTCACCCCACCTCCTTTTCCAATTCTCTCTTTTTCAGTTTTGTGGGGAGTTGTTTTTTTGGTGGGGTTTTTTTTTTTGGTGTATTGCTTGGCTTTGTACTTTTCTGTTCAGCTGTCTTTTGGCAGCATTGTATTATACTTACATAAATGCAAAATTTGAGATGGGAAGAAGAAGTAAGCTTCATTTTAAAACATTTTAGCGTGAAATTGATTGTCAGCTACGGAGTTAGATTATTCCTGAAGTTTTCCAAAGATCTTTTTCTTTCCTCCTGCAGTATTCCAAGGACTTTCTTATTACTACTGATTATTTCTGCTGGGTAGGAACTAGACTGGTGATAGTCATGGGAATTCATGGTTTTGAACACTTTAAATGGGCTTAATTACTTTTTGACCATTCATTCTAAATTTTTGAATTGCAGTCAGGAAACTTGCCAAAATACCAGGTATTAGAAATAACTTAGCAGAAAGTGCACAAAGTCTAATTGAAGTATGCTGACCGCACTAAACATTAATCACTTTGGCAGAGAAAGTTTTGCTCTGTAAATTGATCAGCGTTTTCACAAGTGACCAGTCCGTGAATCTTGTGTGCTTTAACTGACCGTTAATAACACTGTGTGTGTCTTGTCTCCTTGTAGGGCCTTTTCCTTGTGATATTTGTGGCCGCCAGTTTAACGACACGGGAAATCTGAAACGCCATATAGAATGTACTCATGGAGGAAAGAGAAAATGGACGTGCTTCATCTGTGGAAAATCTGTTAGGGAACGGTAAGGAGTTGCATGACTGCTTGAACTTCAGCAGAACAGAAACATTTAGCGTGCTTTGGTTGGTTCTGAATGTGTTTTAGCTGAGTTTTTAACATAAATGACAGCATTTCAGAGGGCTAGCATGTTAAAAGGTAGCGTCAGAGCCCCAGCTAGCACGTGATTTTCTGATGACCTTTAAAATTAAGGGTGACAACTGTAGGTAATTAGTTGTGAGGCACAACTAGATTAAGAAAGTCTTACCTCAAATGCATTTATTTGGAAAAAGTTTTCTGTCATAGATATTTTGGTAAATACACTGATGAGAACAGGAAGATCAGGAACATTGGTTATAAGAAGAAACTGGACTTCTACAAATGCGGTTTCACAGAAGGTGGAATAATGCTCTACAACCTTTGCTGCTGCTTGTCTAAATGGAAGAAAAAACGTTAATTTAGCACTTTGAAAAGTGGAAGCTCTAAAAGTTGGATCATAAATTCTAGCATATAGAAGAAGAGCATAGAAAAGCTGTAGAAAAAAGATTTCTCCCCCCCCCCCGTTTTTATTCTGCACGTATGAGGGGGAAAACCCCGTGAATTTTAAATGATTTTTAACATGACCTTAGTGAAGGTGTCTTGCATAGCTCTATGAGGGAGATCTTGGAATTTTTCAAATGGTGATTTATGTTTAGGCTCTGAAACAGCAAGCCTTTTTTTTTTTTTTTGATTTTGACAGAATACAGCTTCATCTCAATAACTAAGAGTCTAGTTATGTTCTATTTGAAGAATATGGAAAGACCTGAGTTTTTCTTGATTGTCAGTTTTTCCGCAATGACTGGCAAAGATCTCTGCGAGTATGCTAAGAGGATAGTTTGTCCCTAATGGGTTTTGGTGGTGGTGTGTATTTTGTAGGAGTTTGGTCAACAGAGTATGCATGTGTTAAAAGAAAATGTACTAATGCAATAATGAAATAGCAAACAAATGAGCTATAAAGCACAGATAGTCCTTCAGTTTTGTAAAGTTCACTTTGAACTGCAAGAATAATTTCTGTTCAGAAAAAGTCGATGTGTTTAAACACGTGTCGTGGTTTAACCTGGCTGGCTGCTAAACACCACGCAGCAGCTCGCTCACTTCCCCGCCTCCCACTAGTGGGATGAGGGAGAGAATTGGGGAAAAAAAAAAAAAAGTAAGACTTCCAAGCTGAGATAAAGAAAGTTTAATAGAACAAAAAGGGAAAATAATAAAAATAACGAATATCAATTAGAATATATGGGACAAGTGATGCACAATGCAGTTGCTCGCCACCTGCCAGCCAATGCCGAGCCAGTTGGTGAGCCACAGCCCCCAGCCAGCTTTCCTCCCAGTTTATATACTGGGCATGACGTCGGATGGTATGGAAGATCCCCTCGGCCAGTTTGAGGCAGCTGTCCCAGCTGTGTCCCCTCCCAGCTTCTTGTGCCCCTCTGCAGCCTCCTCACTGGTGGGGTGGTGTGAGAAGCTGAAAAATTCTTGATTTAGTATCCACACTGCTTAGCAACACCGAGAACATGAGCGTGTTACCAACATTGTTCTCATCCTAAATCCAAAGCGCCGAACTAGCAACTAGGAAGAGAATTAACTCAATCCCAGCCGAAAGCAGGACAAGACTTGGATGTTTCATTCATGTTACGTAAGGCAACTGAATATTTAAATGTTGCTCTGGTCAGAAAGCTAAGTTTTTCGTGTAAAGCGTAAAAGCTATCTTTGCAAAATAATATTTGTAATAAGTATTGCAAGGAGATCCAAGAATTTTATCTTTTGTTTAGTTCACACACTTAGAAGCTGTGTATACAGTAAATCTTAGTGTCTGATTCCTTTGCTGGAGGGAAATTTTTACCTACATGCACTTTTTATATTGGAAAGGAGATAGTGAAAGTAGATTTATATATGTATGTGTGTATAAATATATATGTTTAAATAAGCTGTTTGCTGAGTTCTGTTAAATTAACATCCATGATCTAGATTTCCTTCCAGTCCAACTTGAAAGCTCTGGCTTAGATATGCATAAAGCAACAAGGAAATTATTATGTAGAAAATAGTGTCAGAACTGATGTTTTCTTGGATATGTGTTGTCCAAATCTATGTTGGGACAGTGTTGTGTTTCTTTGCTTATATTGTTTCTAGACCCAGCTGGTTCAGTAACTAGTGGGTTGCTGTGCTGCCTTGGAACGGGTGTGTATGGGTGTGTATCTGAGTGAAGTGATGCAGTTACTTGGATCCATCAGAGTTAAAGAAATTGAGAAAATGATAGTCTGTTTCACTTCAAAGTGGCAGTGAAATTGCTTAAAATTAATTTTTTTCCGTCTTTGTTAAACAGAACAACTTTGAAAGAACATTTGAGAATTCACAGCGGAGAGAAGCCTCATCTTTGCAGTATTTGTGGGCAAAGTTTTCGCCATGGAAGCTCTTACAGGTACAGATTTTTACTAAATAAGCTGCTGAACTGTCTCTCTTATTGGGTGATATATACGCATTCGTATTACCAGCATAATTCTTCATAATGTATTTTGATTCATAATGTATTTTGATTTATTCCAACTTTTAGAGCAGTAGTAAAATGTGCTTAAATATTGTAACTGTATTAATAATCTGTGAGAAGTCATTTAATTTTTAGTACGTCAGTCGTTCAAACACAAACAGAATACCCTGCAAATCTTGTATCAAAGTTGATTCTTGCACACTAAAACTTTTGCATCTTTGTTATTCAAAGAGAAAACAAGTGGAGAAATAAAATGTCCTACTAAGTTAATATCAGATATGCAAGTTTAGCTCTGTTCTCCCTTGCTGTCTAAGAGGAATTTAAGCATACCTCAACGGAAAATCATTTCCTAGTATTTGTGTGAAGCATTAAAGACTGTGTTTTCTACTATTTTGCATTGAATTAGCAGTACAGATTACGTTAACAGAATTGTATTTCGTGGTTATAATTATGACTATAAATATGCAGACTTCATCTAAGAGTCCACCATGATGACAAGCGATATGAATGTGAAGAATGTGGGAAAACATTTATTCGGCATGACCATCTGACAAAACACAAAAAAATACACTCAGGTAGGCTTTCTCTCTGAAAAATAAGATCAAATAAAAAAAATAATTATGGATTTTTTTCCAGTACGTGCAGTGTTTTAGGCCTGCTCAAAGTTCCTCTCACTATTTTTAAGGTAGGGTTAATCTTAGTTTTCAAGATTTAAAAGCCAAGCGTTTCCTCCATGTTAACATAGAAAGCTGAGGGACAGTCAAAAACATGTAACAGTGAATTGTTTTAAAAATAATAATTAAAAAAAAAAAAAGCAAAGAAGTGAAAAAGGAGGATTTTTTAATGAGTTCAGATTTCTTTTTTTTAATAGCAATTGTGTGAAACCTTAGTACCACAACCCAGAAGAAGCTGTCACAGTCTCTGACAAAGTTTGCACACTGATCACTTTAATGCGAGGTCATCAGAGGTGTTTCTGAAGCCTCTGTTATGGGCAAGAGGGAAGGAAGGTGGTGGGAGGCAGCCCTGAGAAAAGCCAGGTGGGGGAGAAGAAAACTTGAATCTGTTGCACTGAGAGCAGAAAGGTTATCACATAGATAAGAAAAGGAAAGGGTCGCCGGGGGCTTTTCCTTTTTCAGAACAGGATCCAAAGGGAATGTGACCACCTAGGAGGCAAAATACTTTCTAGGCAGCATGAAAACATGAAAGTGATCAGAGTCTAAACTTCACGAGCCTTTATTTTGAAAAACAGCTTCTTTTTTTGGTTTTTTGAAATCATGTCTGCTATAAAATAAAGAAATCTTTGAAAACTCAAGTACACACACACACAAAAAAATCCTCTTTTCTACTCTATTTGCTTTTCCCCCCTCTAGAAAGTTACATTCTTTGACTGTCCACACTCCTTCTACTTACATGAGAAGAAATATTCTGCCACTTTGTGGAAGATCTCAAGATGGCTAAAAAGAATCAAGGATACTTTTAAACAGCAGCATAAAAGAAAAAGGTAACTATGTAAATTAGGATAATTAAAAAGATACATTCTTTGATGTAAGTTTAAGTTGTAAAAATCAGTAGCTGAAAATACTTGGTATGTTGAAATAAACTTCTCTTTTTAAGCCCCTGAATGACTGAAGATACCACATTTTGGGTCATAATGAAAAGAGTAGGTTGCTGGTCATTCACTTGTACCTTTCACGCAGTGGGTGTTTGGGGAAGTGTCTCGTAACTCATGAAATTGAATTTCTTTGTAGAAATGACAAGTGCTGGCTAATAGTTACATATAACACATGGTAAGAATCCTTCTCTGAGTAATGTGTGGAAGAGCTTGATTGGCTGAACTTTGTGAACATGGGTCTGCTCTATGTTTTACAAGTACAGCTCTTAGACAATTAATAAAGTTGCAGAACCTTTAATCAAAACGTATCGAATTTTGCCCTTGTAGGTGAAAAAGCACACCAGTGTGAGGAATGTGGCAAATGTTTTGGCCGTAGAGATCACCTTACTGTTCACTATAAAAGTGTTCACCTAGGAGAAAAAGTTTGGCAGAAGTAAGTGTGGGTTTTTTACAGCTGTGGAAATACTTCTGTACTGTAACTGATTTTATTAGGACTTGCGTGTTTGTGCAGAGTTCGTTTGTCATGCTGGTTACCGTAGTCTCGATAGAGATATCATTATTGTAATTAAGTGGGTGACAGAAAATTGCCTTCACAAGTTAAGCAAGATGTTTTCTTTGTTGCATACATAAATAAATAAAACCACAAAAAGGATCACATTTTAAACTGTCAATTGACTGTCTCAATGTTGTTCTAAATTGATGGTTTGCTGTAATATTCTCACTGCAGTCTAGTTAAGACTGAATTATTAAGTAACATTTAAGCACTGCGAGAGCTGTCCCACACTTAGACATTGCAGAAGCTGGTAGCAGATTAGTGGCTCTGAAAGTAGGTGAAACCTTTGAAATCTGAGTTATGTCACTGAAAATACAATAAAAATTCTTTTAAATTCTCAAACTCAAAAACTTTTTTGGAAACGTTAATATTCATCTATTTTGCACTTCAGAATTTCAGAAAGGACTCTGCACGTAGCTTTATTGTTAGTTGTTTAAAAAAACCCAAACTCTAACATGAAGTGTCTTTTCTTCTTTATGTATAGATATAAAGCAACATTTCACCAGTGTGAAGTCTGTAAGAAAGTTTTTAAAGGGAAATCAAGTTTGGAAATGCATTTTAGGACACATTCAGGTAAAAATAAAGCCCAACCAAACTGCAAAACATGTAGGAATGTATTTTTATGCATGAGCATTGATGGAACTGCTAAATTCGTTGTGGACCATTATGGACCATTCAGGGTAAGAGTAGCAGGAAGCAGCAAGGCTTTTTATTCTCGTATGTTGGTCGTTCCTGAATACTACCTTCTGAATGTATCAGCTGAAATACTGATAATCCTCAACTCTCTTCTTGGCAAATTGGGAAAGGTTTATGCCCTTACCTGTTTGACATTGTTTTTCCTGCCTTATATTTAGGAAAATCAATGTCCTTTAGAATGTATAGGCGTACAAATTGAGCTCATATAATAGCAGTATGCTAACAGTTTAAAGACTGTTCTCATTTATTTGTTTTATATTGTGATTATCTTTGTATGTACCTGACAGAAATCCCAAGTACTGAGAAAACTGCACGTAAGGAGGGTAATTTAATAAAACTTCTAAGCCAACTTCGCGTGGCAGCCTTGATTCCAAAATTGATGCTAAGCGTACGCTTTTTGTTCTCAGTAAAACTGTTTTATATGAGATCTCTGTGCCATAATCCATGTATGTATTTGCGTATTTGTGCCATCATAGAATCATTATGGTTGGAAGAGACCTCTAAGATCATCAAGTCCAACCACCAACCCAACACTGCTATGACCACTAAACAGTGTGTACACATTTTTTGGTGTTCTCAGCATAACGAATTTTTACTTCTCGGTCATTACAGGCGAGAAGCCCTACAAATGTCAAATCTGTAATCAGTCGTTTAGAATTAAGAAGACGTTAACAAAACACATGGTTATTCATTCAGATGCTCGGCCTTTTAATTGCCAACACTGCAACGCAACGTTTAAACGAAAAGACAAGCTGAAATATCATATTGATCACGTCCACGGATCAAAGGCTGCAGAAGAAGCGTTGACATCTTCTTCAGAGGAAAAGCTGGTCTCCTTACCAGTGCAGTACACCTCTGATGACAAAGCTTACTCTGATGAGGCTAAGCAGTACGTGGAACAGTCCAAAGCGTATCAATCAGAAGCCAAAAGTTTGCTGCAGAATGTATCCACGGAAGTGTGTGTGCCTGTGACTCTGGTCCCGGTTCCGATGCCTGACCCGCAAGCTGATCTCGTGCAGCACACGGCTCCGTCCCACGGCATTCTTCCTCCGCAACCTGAGCAGACAGATTATCAACAAGCTACAGATCTGTCGTTTCTAGAGAAATACACTCTTAATCCACAACCTGCAAACATTGTTCACCCTGTCAGGCCTGAGCAAATGTTGGATCCTAGAGACCAGTCGTATCTTGGAACTTTACTGGGGCTCGATACGGCTCCTGCTGTACAGAATATCTCAAACAACGAACATTCATGATCAGACCATAACATTCCGCCTAATTTACGAAGCCATTAGCCAGCAGAAGGCTGATATGGCAATTAAGATTTATATTTTATATTTTTATTTGGACTCATGAGTCTTCTGCATAGTTTTGGAAAAACAGGTTTGTTTACATAATATTTGAACATTTAGGCACATTTTGATGCATACTGAAAGAGTGTTTCTTGTGATTTTAAGAGTTTTTAAAAATGATGGTCTTTTAAAAATTATGCTCTGAAATGTCTTTTAAGGATAGTGGCTGAAAAAAATGTAATTACATATCTGGCTATTAATTTAAAAGAAATTGTTTGCCTTTCTGCATCTCATTCTGAGTTAATGTTTTCAGTGTAACAAAGCATTCTGGAAGAAGAAGGACTATATTGAATTCATTACAAGTTGTAAGGGCAGGCAGGGATATAGAAGACAAACTTTGAATTATGTTTTACACATAAAATATAATTTTACTTTAACCCTCGGGCATTTTTGGAGGGTTTTAAAGTCTGCCAGACTGGAGTCCAGCCAGTGGACACAGGAACTAGTGTCTTCTGAAAAGAGATTCAGATTATTTTATTATAAAGACACTAAACAGGGTGTTTGGTGACCTCCCTGAGTATAATTAAGTTGCCTAAATTTGGACTCCTAATTCTTCCTTGATCTTTAATATCGAATTATGTGGGAAGATCTACACAATGATATTGTCTAATTTTCTACAATTAGTCCTATATAACCTCGATAGGCATTTTTTCTTGCTTTTTTCACTCTTGTTTGTGTTCTAAAGTGTGCCCCACACTCTAACTTTGAAAGAAATAGGAGTATTTGCAAGGTCATTTTAACCTATGAACAGTCATAAAGGATTGGCATTGTTTATCCATGTTAAAGACTAAGTTATCCCAGCGTCCCACATTAGCGTGCCCATTTTCAGGTTATCTGAGATAGACAAGAAATTTAAAGGCTAATTCCAGAACAGTAGTCAATTTCTTTTTTTTTTTTAAAAAAATAATTAACAAAATCAGTAATTAAAAATCTCTTTTGAGTTGCTAATGAAATTTTTTTTCTCACTTTCTTGTACTGTTCATAAAACAAAATCAAACTCTTGAGAGTATGTTATGTCTTTAATTATTTTTAGCTTTGTCTCTACTAGACACAAGGGGTTTTTCCAAAAGAACCACTTTGAACTGCAAGTCTAGCGTAATTCACCCAATTTAACCTCATCAAGCTTTCTCTTTTAAGCTTTCTTTAATAATAATTCTTCTGTGTTTGGTGAATATTATGCCAAAGAAAGTATCTGAAGTGATTTCATAATCTTCATTATTCCTCACGAGAATTGCATACAACTGCAGAATTCTTCCCAGTTTTCCCTGCTCTTAAATTATTATCTTAAACTTTAAAATGGGAAACTGGATGTGTGTGTGTTATTGTAACTGTTAAATGCATACAGTGGCCTGAGCACAAGCAATCCGTGGTGAAAAGCTCTTTATCGTCGCAGTTCTATAAACTAAGTGGCACGGATAATTTTAAATCCTGTTTAAATACTTTGGTGTTAGATTCTGTTATTTCTGTTAATCCCCATCTACTCCAGTGTTGAGCGGTTTGCAGGAGAGGGGCCAGAGCTGCCTGAATGTTCCCTAGTTTGAAGCTTGCACCCTGATGGATTCTTAACCTAAACACACCAAAGATTTCTGTTAGCTGTTAAATAGTGGCAGAGTTAGAGAGTTTTAAGCGTGATCGATATTTAAATAGGACTTAGCCAAAGAAGCACAATACAAGTCCTAAACTTTAAAAGTTCCGTTTCTAAAACAGGACTACGTATGTTTAACTGTTCTATGTTTGTATCTCTAAAGTAAAATTTAGAGCTGTGCTCTGGGAATGTTCAGACTGACATGCTGTAAATATATCTGGTAAGAAGCCGAATACTAGCAAATACACAGCAATAACGAGGCCATTGAATGCCACCTTCTGAAAGGACACTATCAAGTACTACCCTTCCTGCTTTTTCACTCCACCTTGGTCTCAAAATAAAACTGTTTGTCACCTTTACACTCCGTGGCTTGAAAACAGCTGTTTCATGTGTAGTTTTCAAGTCGCCATATATGTGTCATATTCGTATTACTCCACATGGACATGAAATATGATTTCCAGCATTTATAGTTGTACTGTTAAAAATAACCCGACATCAACGGTGTCAGTGCTGTTCTTAGACTAAAAAGCCAAGCTCTTTGTTATTTCTTGCCTTTTCTGTCCTACAGTAGAAAAAAGTATTACAGGATTTTGGCAATACAGTGGCTTAAAAATAGTTGTTAACTGATGTTCTCTTTTAAAATCCAGTCTGTTTGGAAGGCACTCTACAAAAAGACTCAAATGGAATTTGGAGCATATTTACTTGATAATGTCCTTTTTAAAATTCTTTCGTGATTGTGCCTTTTATATATATTCTGAATAATGGCTTTTTCTCAAGTTGAGTTGATTATTATTCAGAAAACATCATCAATATCTTCTAAAGGGCTTCATGTGTTTGGGTGCCCAACAAGAAGCAGACTATAAAAGGGCTCGTTTTTCAGAAAAACGAGCACTATCTTTGCTGTTTGGGTGTCCAGAGTTACTAATCATTTCTGGAAAAAAAAAAAAGACTTACTAGTTCTTTGGCGTTCTTTTGTTTGCAGATAACCCTACTAGTTAGTGTTTTCACCTGCTGGTCAGGCTGGATCATTGCCAGTTGACAGTGAAAGAAAATAGGAAAGCTTTTGTGCTACCATTGGTTTAGATTTTCTTTTTTTTTTTTTTTAAATATAATGAGCTATACATCTATTTAAAATTCACATATAAGCAAAGCAATTTTTTTAAGGACTGGTGCTTCATTCCGTAGATTGAAGTAGCTGGTCTCTGCTCGACGGAGGACGGTTCCTCTGAGAGGACTGAAGGGCAGAGATCTGCACCTCACAGCTGCACGGGTCGGAACTCCGTAGGTGTCTGGTGCCTCCGTTTTCACACGTGTATGTACTCACGCAAGAGTGCACGTCCTGTTGACGTGGAGGATGCTTTTACAATAAAGGCTATGTTTTATCTGGCAGTCATCGACTCCGCTGACCGTTTATTGCCAAAGAAGGAAGAGGCAGGTGCTTCTCAAAAATATCTCTAAAGAGCTATCAGTGGCACGTTGCAAAAAATTGGTCTTCTCCACATGCTGACCTTTGAGTTGGAGTCCGTGCTGGTGCTCTGAACTGCGGCGTGGTTCGGAGAACTTAATGCACTTGTTCTGTTGAGACATTGAATTCTGTATTTTTCGCTCAACAAATTTCTGCTTGTTGACTGGGTTACTGCCCTTAATTCTTTAAGTTCAGTTTATTTATTTATATTGGAATTTCCTCTTTGAGCACTGACACTTTTCCTGCAGAGGTATGGCTCGCGTGGGTTCTTTAAATGGTCGCGATACATCTTCTGTGAGGTGTGGTTTCCTTAAAAACGTAGTGCTTCTTTAGTCTGGATTATAATTTGGGTAATTTTTAAAGGTGGGTCATGCCAGAACACACTGACAAAACATTTGCTATCAAAGAACTAAGCTTATTTCCCTAGTAACGAATGTGAAAGAGCATCCAGAAGTCCGAAGAGTGCTTCAGAGGAATCGCCTCTTTGATTGAACACAAAATGTGTGATGGAGTGCTAAGGAATAAATGGCTCTCGAGTCTTTCAAGTAATTTCTGTGCAGAAGTTCATGAATGTAGAATTGTGAATGAAGTCTGAGAAGGCTGTTGTAGATGAATAAGAGTTTTCTTCCCTGAAAACAAAAATCATCTGAAATTTTGCAATATCGAGCATACATGGATAACTGATCCAGATTGCATGTTCTCGGCACAGCTGAAGCTTCAGGGAATTGGAGTGCGTTTATCTGTAGGTCCTTGTCACGACTGTCACGCGTGACCTTTTTCTGCAATAACATCTCGCAGCGATGCGGTTGTTTCGTCGCGCGCGTTGGAGAATGACACCGGCAGAATATAAGGCAGGGAAAAGTCACTTTGCTTAAGCCTGTAAGGATCTTTGTCATGGTTCATACGAAATGTTTCCGTTTAAAAGGGTTTGATGGGTTATTAAAGGTAACAACGGGGAAATTTTTTGGATCCCCCCCCCCATAACCATTTTGCTCACGTTTCAATGTTGGTCCTTTTGTATGAAAGAATAAGGTGAAATAAACTCAATATTTTGTCACTGGTATATGATAACGTGTTTTAAACGTGGTCTGTATAGGTTGGTATTTTAGATGGAAGTCTTTTAAAGTCTTTTTAGGGGAAATTCTTTGCTGTAAGGAAAAGTTAGGAAGTGCACTGTGAGTTAAATCCTGTGTGTAATTTTGTTTGTCATGGAAAAGTAAAGTTCCTTTGGCTTAACGGTGCTTGTGCCAAATTGATTTCTGCCCCCTTTCTTTTTATTTGTTTTATTTTTTAAACGGTTTCGACTTTTACAGCCCACGAAGAATAAACCCACGAGGCGGGTTGGTTTCTTTTTTTTCCCCCAGCGCGTTTGGGCGTGTCCTAACTTTTTATTTGAAAATATTTTGTAAATTAAATTTATCTAGAAAAACAGACTCGGCAGGTTCGCTTGGTTTATTGATTTATTTATTTATTTTCAGATGTGGGAAGAGCTTTTTTTTTGTGGGGTTTTTTGTCACTGTTTCCCTCCCGGCCTAGGCCCGAGCCCCTCTGGGCGGGGCCTTCCCCCTAGCGGCGGCGAGGCCGTGCCGTTTTAAATAAAACGCGCCGCGCTGATTGGCGGAGAGGCGTTGGGGGCGGGCCGAGGCGAGGCGGGCCCGCGCGGGGATTGGCGGGGGCGCCGAGTTTGAACGGGCGGGCGGAGGCGCGGCCGTTGGGGCGGTGCAGCCGGGCGGGAGCCGGGTCCGCACCGCGGTTCTGCCCCGGGCATGGCCGACGGTTTCTTCTCCGCAGCGGCCGTGTGGGAGGCGGGCTCTGCCGCCAGACCCAGGCGGCGGCGCTGGGCCGCGCGGAGGGGCGATGAGGAAGAGGAGGCGGCGGACGAAGGGCCCGCCGTGCTGGTGCTGAGCCACTTCTCCCGGCCGCCCTTCCTCACCTTCGGCAGCCTGAGGGTCGGCGCCTCCCGCGCCCGCCGCCTGGCCATCGACAACCCCAACGCCGAGGACGTCGAGGTGGCGGTGGATCGCTTCCCGGCCGCCGCCAAGGGCTTCAGCATCGAGCACCGCCGCTTTGCTGTCCAGGTACCGGGCGGGGGGGCGCAGCGGAGCTGCCTCAGCGGGCGAGGGCGGGCGGGGGGGTGTGTGTCATAGGATCACAGAGTGTCGGGGGTTGGAAGGGACCTCTAGAGATCACCCAGTCCGACCCCTGCCAGAGCAGGGTCACCCAGGGCAGCCACACACGAGCGCGTCCAGGCGGGTTGGAAAGTCTCCGGAGCAGGAGACTCCACACCCTCTCTGGGCAGCCTGGGCCAGGGCTCCGGCACCCGCACAAGGAAGAAGCTTCTCCCCATGTTGAGGTGGAACGTCCTATGTTCTAGCTTGTACCCATTATTTCTTGTTCTGTTGCTGAGAAGAGATTGTCCCCTTCCCCTTGACCCCCATCCCTCAGATATTTCTCTACATTAATCAGGTCCCCTCTCAGCCGTCTCCTCTCAAGGCTGAACAGCCCCAGGTCTCTCAGTCTCTCTTCACAGCAGAGATGTTCAAGTCCCTTGATCACCCTCGTAGCTCTCCCTTGGACTCTCTCCAGTAGGTCCCTGTCTCTCTGGAACTGGGGAGCCCCAAACTGGACCCAGGATTCCAGGTGTGGTCTCCCCAGGGCAGAGCAGAGGGGCAGCAGAACCTCCCCAGCCCTGCTGGACCCACTTTTCTTGATGCCCCCCAGGATCCCACTGGCCTCTTGGCCACAGGGGCACGTTGCTGTCCCAGGGACACTCACTGCCCACTGGGACTCCAAGGGCTTTCTCCACGGGGCTGCTTTCAGCAGGACATCCCTAATCTGTGCTGGTGCCTGGTGTCACTCGGTAGGTGACACAGGAGGGGACCCCTGCGGGCAGGGCTGCCGGGCTCTTGGAGGCCAGGGCGGGGTGGAAGCTCAACAGTAAGGTGTGTGGTTTTACAAAGAGAGGTAGGAGATTAAGAGGTGTTTAAAAAAAAATGACCTCTCAAAAGCTGGGAGGACAGCTGTGTAGGAAAAAGGCTGAGGGAGGGTGTGAAGAGGGGACTAACTCACTGCTCTGCATGTTAATCAGTAGTATAATAGACAGCAAAGCAGGCTTAATCTAGGAATAAAACTTTATGGTTCCCAAGGAAATATAAACTACGGTTTATCCAATAGATGCTGATCGTTGAAAGGACGGTTAAGACAAACATGTATCTGTGATCATGCAGATTTCTCAGTTTGTGATGGAAAGATTCTGGAGATCTCTTCCAACAACGTGCTTATTAAAACAGGCTGGAGCCTCACTGAGCTGTTTGAATAACAAGTTCCTGTAGTAATTAATGAATACTAACTATTGTTGACCAGCTTTACTGTATAAGAACATCTTGAACTAGTTTGTGTATTTTCATTAAATGCATCTACCCGAGGAGGTGCAGCTCCTAATTCAAATACTCAAGAAATTGGTCATTTTCACACTCTCTTTGATTTTGCCTGAGGTGACAACTGGAATCGTTTGGTGCAGGTCACTGTGTGGGAAGAGTCATTACATAGATCATACATAGCTCCACGACTTCCTTGTTCATTTCAGTGTCCTCATTTTTAATCAGTGGGCTTGTGCATCAGATTTTATTTTTGCGGGTTATTTGCCTAAAAAAAAAAAATGACACTTTTGTTTAGATTCAGAAAGATTGTCAAAATTAACCTTTGGTTGTGAGTCCAAATGTAATTCTCTCAAAATTTCTTTGGCCAACTTGTTTGGCTAATAAGTGCAAAAAAAATCACGTTATTTCTTCTACATGCCTTTACTCAAATATTGTCCTTTCTGCTATGTGTTCTATCTGTGTGTATTCTTGATGCTTTCCAATATAGTTTCGTTAAGAGGTATATGCCCTTTTAGTAAGACAACTTTTGGTAGAGGCTGCCTAAATTTATGTGTCAAGGGAAAACTGACATTTAAACCTTTAACAATTGTTTATCATTTAACACTTGTTTATCATTTCATGTTGTCAGAACATATGTTAATTCTGTATAATCTATGTTACTTCTGTATAATCTATATGTTACTCCTGTATAATCTTTGATGCTACATGAAGTGTACCTGTTAGATATTAAACATTTATTTTTCTTCAATAGTCAGGGCAAAGAATCTTTGTTTCTGTAACATGGACACCATTAGAAGAAGGAAGAGTCAGAGAGTTGGTGACTTTTGTTATTAATGGCATTGTAAAGCATCAAGCTGTGCTCCTGGGTGTTGCTGAGGAGCCTCGGAAGAAAAAGGTGAGTGTATGTTTATTATATTTCTTAATTCTGTTTCTTTGACATAGTGTCTGTGCCAGCTATTTTTTTTTTTTAATTATCACAAAATTCAAGGAGAATTAGCAATTGATAAATGATGCTGTCTTTGGAAACACCTATTGTCTTCAAAATTTTTCACCTGGGTTGGCAAGTAGGTACTGGTGCATTACAACTTAATAAAACTAAAACATGACCAAAAAAACTGTTTTCAAGCCTGAAAATAATTTGTGGTGAATTCTGGACTAAATGTTCTTTTTACAGTATTTTTAAATTTTTGAATAAATACACTAGTAATGTTCACTTCTACACGTGAAAGCATGTGGAAAGTCAGTATACTAACTTCTGTTTATTGTTCTTTACTAGAAGAGTCTTTGGGATACTATAAAAAAGAAAAACTCTTCAGAAGCACCTGCTTTGACAAAAGCTAAAAAGAGTACCTCCAACGTTAAACATGTTAATAAAACCTTTCAAGTTTCCCAAAAGGAGGATCGAATTAGAAGCCCACTTCAGCCATGTGAAAATCAAAACACGGTGCAAAATATTACATCCTCGGGAAACGACTCTCTTGTTGACTCAGAAAATAAGTTGCCGATATCGCCTATTGCACCGGTGCTAGAGGATCTTCGTAACACGCCGCTTGCAATGAGGAGATCTACCACGTTCTCGGACATGGCTGCTGCTGCTGCAAAGGGAGAGTTATTGCTTGGAACAGACAGCTGTAACGTCAAGAAATTTGTTAATGAGCCCAACGAATTAAAATCTGAAAGTGCACACAGGTCTGCTGAATTAACACAGCTGCCAGTTTCAAACAACGAATTAATTCTGAATTGTACAGTCTCACCGGTTTGCACTCCAGAACGCTCGGCATCGGTGCCTGTTCTGTGTACGAGGAGATTTTTAAGTCCTGATTCTTTTGTAAATGACAGTTATCAAGTGGATATAGATACAGTGGGGCAGCCTGTTCCAATTCTGTCACCTGACCAATTTGTCAAAGACAGCTTGTCAGACAAACAACCAAAGACTCCTAAACCTGAAGCAGCTTTAATATCATCTACTACAGAGACTTACATTGTAAAGAAAGTCCTACCCTCAAAATGGAAAAAAAATGGAGGCGTAGAAACAAAAACACATGTTCGTATAGAACACGACTTAAATGAAGTCTTTGAGGTGCATCATGTAGATTCACAGGTTTTTTGTTTTGACAAACCCAAAGAAAATCACTTCAGTTTACCTTCTACAGAAGAACTTAAGATCTGCAATTCTTCTCGGGGAGAGCAACCAAAAAAACGTCCGGTTCTTTCTGCCACGGTCATCAAAAGTAAGCCTGATGGCATTGAAGAAAAAAGAATGGAAACCCTCCAGCCAAAATCTAAAAAATGCCTTAGTAAAGCAATAATGGAAAGCGCTAATGTGGCGCCTGTACGAACAAAAGCAGGCATATCCAACCAGCTTCCAGTTGTTGGTCCTGTTTCAGCTGAAAATAAGTGTCAGAATGGCAAAGTAAATTCATCTACTGGATCAACGTCTTTGTGTCGTAAGAGGAAAAGTGACATGTATGTAGATAGCAGTAGAGTTACAGCTCCGGTGCATGTGGAACAGGTGAAAAGGAAGAGAATGCCTTCATCTGGCATGGACAGTAAAACGCATACTAGTGCGAGAGCACCAGCCTTCAAACCCACAAACCGAGAGAGGGCAGCGCAGAGGAAGAAAGCTGGTGAGCAGCACTTTCTGAAAGATGCCTTTGCTTACGAAATGCAAATGCGTATAGCTGACCGAACTGTCTAGCAGCAGTCGGGAATCTTTCGTGTCTCTGAAGTGTGGGCCTTTGCAATTCGTTAGATATTATCTGCATTTTAAAGTTTTGAAAACTAAGAGTTCTGGTTTCAAAGTTACTTTATTCTTTTGTAAACCCTGATGATGACACTAATGGGAAAAGTGTCTGGCAGTTCTCAAGCAGAGTCCTTGTTATGTAATTCTTGTTTGCTAGAAACATACTCACTGCATGACATTTCTGTCATATATACACTTACCGTTGTGATTATTTGACTCCAGTGCTGTTTTGTTTTCAGATATGTAGTTCTTAACTCTCATTCACACTACCTGCCTTTTACTGTTTGTAATTAGCTTTTTGTCAGCCTTGTTTAGGTCTTTACGCCAGTGCTTTGTTGCTTGAAGATGAGAAGATTTGTATTTCAATGTATTTTAGGTTTTCTAAAGGTTCCATTCCCAAATACGCTCTGGAATAGAGAAAGAATGAGCGCCTGTAACTGCAAGAAGCATTTAATTTGCAGAATCTTCGTGCAGTCCCTGTGATATAACTAACGGAAAAAAAATCCTCATGTTTTTCAAATCAAAATAACGTATGCTGCTTTCTTCAGTTCAAATGATCTGTTCTGTTTTGATTTGAGGCTTTCAGTAATGCACTTTGATTTCAGGCTTTTTAAGATAGTGTATATAAAAACATACACTAATAGCCTGCTGCAGGAAAAGCAGTGTCATCTACCAGGTCAATTCCGGTTTTCTACTTATCTATTTCCCTTTCTAGTCGTCTATTACGGTATTCTTTGAGCCTGAAAGGACTTTGGTGTCTCTTAATCCTAGCTGTGAAATGCAAAAATGATAACAGCTTCAAGTTATATTCTTGACATTTTTTCTTGAGAAATATAACCTGTTACACTCTGAATTGCACGTTGTCTCTAGGCTTGACAAAAAACGTCATGTTTCGCAGCAAAAAGTTAGCTTTGAAATGCCCATCATTAATTTAATCCACCTAAGATCTGACTTTATTAAAAATTATCAGAATGTACTTCTTCACTAGAAGCGAATGCTCCATGAAAAACACTACTTAGTAGAATACTACTACTAGTAGAATACTACTACTACTACTTAGTAGAATACTAAGTAGAATACTAAGCAGGAGAGTGAAATCTGTACTTTATATATGGTCTCCTAAGTTTTGTTTCTGGAGTGCCTACCATCCTGCCAGTGGGTGTCAGGCAGTGACTATAATCCATCTGCGGCAGTTTACTCTTAATCCTTCATTTGGTGTCAACTGATTGCACTAAAAGTGTGTATTTTTTATATGTTGTGAGTTCTGTGTACTTTTCTTGCATTTTATTTAAGTACTTCTACTGCTGTGTGGTGGCTAACACTAGCTGGTGCTGTGATGCCCGAACTAACACGGGTCAGGCTGCTCTGCCGTTAGTATCAGCATAGTAGGCCACCTAGCTGTGGGAAAGAGGCAAGTCAAGTCCTAAAATTCATACCTCTGGCCCCAAATGCTTATAGAATACACGCTTTCACATGTTCTGATGAATGTTTTTGCCAATTAGTGTTTTTAGCCATATGGTAATGAAATGCAACATGTACATTCCCTTAGTGCATGGAAGAACTGTAAAATGCAATACCTCTTCTTTACTCAGACCTATCTTTCCCTTTTGATTAGTCAAACTGCTTTGCTTAACTTTCTCCATCAGCAGGAGTTTACTGCTGTTTTGTCTGAGTTAATAGTGAATTACTCCACTTCTATGCTTTCTAAGTGATATAAACCTTTATACATTGACTTTGAATGATAACATTTGTTGTTATCTGTGTGTGTTAATGCTTGTAGGTTCTTCAGTTCAGAAAATGTCTCAAACTACCAGCAGAATTAGTAAACCCATCCCTGGATTGGCTCAGTCTCACCTGACATTTGTGAAGCCACTGAAAACAGGTAGGCAGACTTGTGCTGTTTGGTAAAAAGGTACGCACTGAACTGAATGTCAAGTTTGCTGTACTGCTCGTGGTTGGTAACACCCAGCTGGTTAGAGCTGAGGTGAAATAAAAGATTGTACCTATGATAAATCAACATCTAGTAGAAAAATATATGTATCCCTTCATGTTCCATATGGACTACTCATAAGGAAATTGATTGCAACACGTGGACAGCTGTGAAGGTAAACGTTACTTCACTCCAACTTTGCCCGTAAGTGTAAAAGCTACATTACAGATACGTTTCCAGCTGACTGATGGTTGTCAGTGGAATGCCTCTTCCCTATCTGAAAACATTTTAATGCAACAACAGATTACCTAAGAAGAGAAAACTTATTACTTGTTTTGCAGAGCTAATAATACTAAGTTGGTCTGAGCAGAAAAACGCACCTATAAAATGGTTCTCAGCTTTGTTTTGCCCCAAGATCTTCATTACAAATGGCCTGAGTTCTAGAAATCTTGTCTTTGTTCTAGTGCTTTAATAACTTAATCCATGTTTTGTGGCTGGAATTTATTCAAAGGCAGCTGATGTGCAAGTCATTGAAGATCCTAACAACCTGCTGTGTTCTGCCCTACTGCTAAATGGACTTTCAAACAATCCTTTCCACAATGAAATGCATACTGATTATCAAATACTTTTTTTTTTTTTCTTAAGTCATCCCTAGGCATCCAATGCCTTTTGCTGCTAAAAACATGTTTTATGATGAACGTTGGAAGGAGAAGCAGCAGCGAGGTTTCACCTGGTGGTTAAATTTTGTGCTTACCCCTGATGACTTCAGTGTAAAAACAAACACCTCACAAGGTAAGAGTATAAGAATTTTTACTTCATCTTTTAATGTTCTTAAACGTTATATAATGTGCTTTATTAATAGCAATGAATAGTGGTACTAGTCGCTAGTTAGTGTAACATTAAGCTCTTAGGTAAGAGTAGGTGTTTAGGTTTTAATTTTTATGTATTACTTGCATTTCCCTTTTCGGTCTTTGACTTAATACTCTGATAATCATAAACCAAATATCTGGTAACGTGTTCCAGTGGTGGTTATACCAGAAGACATGGAATACGCTAAACCAAAAGCAGTGCTCACATTGGAGACAATGCCTGTCCATCCCAGCAGAGTTTTATAGCTATCCAGCCTTTTCAGAGTCGTGTTTTTCCCCTTGGGATAAATGTGGTTGGCACACTTGCTCCTGCCAAGCACAGCGTATCGCCAACCCGGATGGGGAGGGTTCTCTGGGACAAGAACATGCTGGAACTCGGGGCTGCGACACTCCTCCGTGGGTGCGGAGTGGAGCATCCCCACCTGCTGAAAAAATGTTATAGCTGTCCCTTTGCTAAAATGACGGTAAACTACTTTTTCCTTTGTCTTTAGCTTCAGTCTAAAAAACTGAAGATGTTACAATTAATATTAAAACCGAATTCCTAGCACCACTCGCTTATGAAATAAACCTTAAGACATTAAAGATTTGACTGTGTCATGTACTTGACAATATTTGCTTAGTGCAACAGCTGATGAGCTTCCTGAGGCAGAAAATCGTTAGTCAGAAGGAAAATAACAAGATGTGAACTGCGAGAGGAAAAAAATAAATGAGGTAGGCAAAGCTACCTTTATCTGAGATACAAATGCATGTTTTTTGTGTGTTCAAACAGTAAATGCAGCTGCTCTTATCTTGGGAGAGGAGAACCATCGCAAAACCAGTGTTCCTAAAGCGCCGACGAAAGATGAAGCATCTCTAAAAGCTTACACGGCGCATCGTAGGCTGAATAAGTTACGACGTGATGCTTGCCGTTTGTTTACATCTGAAACAATGGTTAAAGCTATTAAGAAGCTGGAAGTTGAGATCGAGACAAGGCGTTTGCTAGTTCGTAGAGACAGGCACCTCTGGAAAGATATAGGTAAGAATACTAAATAAGTAGAATACTAAAACTTACCATCCTCTCTAAGTGGAAAAAACAAGTATTCACACGCTAAATGGATGTCATCTAAAATTTGATCAAAATTTTTGCTTATAATATAAAGTGTTTGCTGGATGTGATATTATAAGATGTTCTCTTGCAGGAGAGAGGCAGAAAGTCCTTAACTGGCTTTTATCTTACAACCCTTTGTGGCTGCGTATAGGTCTGGAGGTAAGTGCAGAATTTGTGGTCTGTAATTAAAGTTTGAAGGACACCTGGCAATTGTTTTTAGTAGGGTTTCTTTGTGCTTTCTGTTTTAATAGTCCAGCAAGCTTCAATTCAGTTATAGCGTGTTTATGTCTCTCTGAATTATTACAGCAGACTTGCTTCACAAAAGTGCTTACCTTATTAAAAAAGAAAATATTTAACTCCCTGACCAATAACACAAAACCAGTTTCTTGTCAGTTTTGCTCTTTACTAAACTGGAGAAAAATGCTGTTGTCTTAAGAAAGTTCCTGATTTGTTACTCGGATGCACGTGATCACACATGCTTTGAAATGAGACTAGATATTCTGAAATATCCTTTGATTTTATCCTTCAGTGACTGATTGGAAAACTGATAGATTTTTAGAAGCTAATTACCATTTACTATTTCAGAATTTCAGTAATGTATGTTATTTAAAAAAAAATCCTTTTGGTGTTTGAGGTAATTTTTAACAGTCCTGCATTTTTTTTTTATTTCACTTCTCATTTCATATTAGACTGTCTATGGAGAACTGATAGCTTTGGAAAGTAATAGTGATGTAATGGGTTTAGCAATATTTATCCTGAATCGCTTGCTTTGGAACCCTGACATTGCAGCTGAATACAGACATCCCACCGTGCCTCACCTTTACCGAGAAGGTAACTACCACTTCCAAAAATAGGTTATTTTTTAGCACTTCATTTTTGAACGAGGACTTAATGGGTTCTCTCTTTTTAGGTCATGAAGAAGCTTTGTCAAAATTCACACTGAAAAAATTGCTGCTGTTAGTTTGCTTTCTGGATTGTGCCAAACGGTCCAGAATGATCGACCATGACCCGTGCCTCTTCTGCAAGGATGCAGAGTTCAAGGTAAGAGAGCTGTGATTTCATGGCTGCCTCTGATGTCGTCCCAAGACTCGATGTACAATTTTTTTGTTTATGTACTTTTTTTTTTTTACCAAGTCTTGGCTGCTCAGCCTGATGTGTGAATATTTTGAACATATCATCTCATGGTCATGTAAAGGAATTCCCAGGAAAACTTTGAGACGTTGGTCCTGTAGGAAAGATTTATATTTTCTCGCTTCTCTCTCCATATCCAAGATTCTGCATTATTTTTAAATACCACTTCAGAATACTGCAGCCAATCTTCGACTGCAAGTCAGTTTGGGCTTTTCTATTTGTTCTGTTTTGTTGTGATGAGAGACTGTGCAACATCTGTCATTATATGACAGGCTTTGATTAATAAATATATTCAAATAACATCACCTTTTCTTGGGCTTGTACTCTGTAGGCAGACAGTATTCCTGAATTTAGTGGTACTTTCGGTGACATGGTAGCCAGGTACAGTGAAAATTAAAGTTGTATGAACTGGCTAAAAATAAACTAAACCAAAAAAAAATTAAAAATCATAATTTTAAGTTCTAGATAAGGAAGTATGGAATGCAATTTGGGGAACAAGGGATGAAGATTGTACTCTGCTTATCAAATATTTCAGTGTTAAGTTTATATCTTTTTTCTTTTTTTTCTTTTTTTTTTAGGCTAGCAAAGACCTTGTGCTTGCATTTTCTCGGGACTTCCTGAGTGGTGAAGGGGACCTTTCCCGTCATCTTGGTTTCTTAGGGCTGCCTGTCAGTCACGTTCAAACTCCACTTGATGAATTTGACTTTGCTGTAACCAACCTGGCTGTGGACTTGCAGTGTGGCGTCCGACTTGTGTGCGTTGATACAGAATTATCTTGAACTATCTGTTTTCTTTTATAGAGCTCTTTAATATGAGCTCAGCTAAGGCATTAAACTGTGAAATTCCCTTTGTTAGGAGAGCAATGGAACTTCTCTCCAAAAACTGGAATCTTTCGAAACAACTGAGAGTTCCTGCAATAAGTCGTCTACAGAAGATGCATAATGTTGACATTGTTCTTAATGTCCTTAAAGAGCGAGGAATTCAATTGAAAGATGAAAGTGGTAAGGCCTAGAAATCAGGGTTGTTCTAAATGCATCAGGGGACTAGTGCACGCTTTAATCTCTTCTTCTATTTGCCAGGTGCTTCGATTGACTCCAGGGACATTGTGGATAGACACAGAGAGCGAACATTAGCACTCCTGTGGAAAATTGTCTTTGCCTTTCAGGTATTATTCAATTATTTATTTTGTTTGTTAATGATTACAAATGAGACATAACGAAAATAGCAGTCTTTCAGGAGTATTTGTTGTCTGGGGAAACCTCTACTAGTCAAATTTTAGGCTATGAAATGATTCGGTTTGTGTGCTGAAAGTAACGTGCAAACTTTATCTGAATCTGCTAACTTTGCTACCAGTACGGTTTAGAAAATATTTTAACTGTGCTTTTTCTTGTATACTTCCATACAAGCTTTTGGAAAAAAGCTTATGCTGTGTGCTAACAGAATTGATAATTAAGAGTAAAACAATATTGGTCTCAAAATGCTGGTAAGCTCTTATTAACCAAAAATGACATTTTGAGGTTATACTGATAGGCAATTATAGAGTAAGCTATTTCCATTTGTCTGAAACAGTCAATTTGAGGAAACATTATCGAAAAAGGAATGAAGATTTCTTAGGCATTAATGCAACAGTATTTTTCAAAGCCACTGGAAAAAAAAAAAGGTAGAACAAACAAAACCAGTTTTTTTTAAGAGTTATTTTGGGGCAGTCTTTTGAAAATAGAGGACACTGCCATCCATGCTGGCAAGTCCAGATTATCCACTACTGATTCAGTGTGGCAGATTCTGCTAAGGAGTGAGAGTAGCTTCTTTGTAAAATGCCATACCCAAATTCTTCGCATCTAGCCGCTATAATGCGTGACATGTTGGATAGTTGGTGACGGAAATGTTGTTTTATCTTTTTTTCTTGTCTTCCTAATAGGTGGATGTTTTTCTTAATGTGGAACAGTTAAAAGAAGAAATCGAGTTTTTAAAGAGTGCACGCAAGAGGAAAAAGCAATTGGGTGCTCTCAAGACTTTTCCAAATCATTGTAAAGTGCAAGAAGACAGTAGTAGCTCGTCACCTCAAAAGTACAGTGAAAATGTGAAGCTGCTGATGGCATGGGTGAATGCTGTTTGTGGATTTTACAATATCAAGGTAAATAGTTTTGTGTAAGTTTCGGCAAATGCATCCTTATTCTTTATAAAGCAGAATTGTTCAACCTATCAAATGTGTAGTAGCGGCCAACGATAATTTGTTTTAAATATCCTTCTGGACTTTCTTTAATCTGATTTGAAATAACCGTCTTTATGTGGGCTTAGCTGCAGCTCTTTAAACAAGTTTGAGCAAAAGGACCTCTCGTGCATAAAAATGCCTTTTAGAATTAGAACATTTTTGCTGTCATGTGGGGTTGTCTGAGTATTTTTTAATGTGCATCCATCCTAAAAGTCTGTATGCATAAAATTTTCACCTATAGGAGCTGTGAAAATTAAACTAGTGCTTAGGATAAAAGGAGTCTCTCTCCTCAAAGTAATATTTGTTTAGAGGGAGCATGCTTTTTGTTCCTTCCAAGAAGAGAAGCCTTGGTCAGAGCCTTTTCTCTGGTCAGCAATCACACCTACTTTTTTCTGAAGGGTAGCGTAGAGTGCTTAAAACTGAGGCAAGTTCAGAGCTTACTCTGCACTGAATACCTAGTGTAAAGGTATCTATAGAGGTTTCTTTGGGATCCTTCTGTAGGAAGTTTGCTTTCTTTATGGTTTCTTAAATCGTTCCCCTGGAGATTCACTGTATAGTGATTCACATCTCTCTCTCTGGTTTCTCACAGCTGTGTGTCACTGTACAGTGAATTCAACGGAAGCACTAGCTACGTAAACTTTTGTTCAAAAAAGCTTTGCGCTTGGTCACCTTCCCAGGTACAAGAATTTACTGGTAACAATAAGGAGCTTGTGTCTTACTGTGTTTTGTTTAACAGGTGGACAATTTCACAGTATGTTTCTCCGATGGTAGAGTATTATGCCATTTGATTCATCATTATCATCCGTGTTACGTGCCTTTGGAAGCGGTGTGCCAACGTACAACTCAGACAGTAGAATGCTCAAAAACTCGTGCAGTGGGACTAAACTCTTCCTTCTCATCCTCGTCAGAGTCTGATACTTCTCTAAATGTCACGGAAGAAACGTTTGACCAAAGTGAGTTATTTGATGCCAGAAGTTCATGTTCAGTCTATTTCTTCTATGCATGATTTGATTTGACAAACATTTTCTCTTTGCAAAGCTGTAACCTCCTCAGTCCTGTACAAGGAGCTCTTGGACAACGAAAGGAACAATTTCCAGCTGATCGGTGCTGCAGTTTCCGACCTGGGTGGAATACCAGCAATGATTCATCACTCGGACATGTCAAATACAATTCCTGATGAGAAGGTAAGATGACTTTAGAGTGGATGTAAACATGTTCTGCTGTCCTGTGAACGTACCCTGCTCTTCTGCATAGTCTTTAACTTGCTCTGTTCTGTCTTTATACAGGTTGTTATTACCTACCTATCGTTTCTGTGTTCACGGCTTCTAGATCTTCGGCAAGAAACTCGAGCTGCCCGATTAATTCAGTCTGCTTGGAGGAATTACAGGCTGAAAAAGGAACTGAAACTTTCTCAGGTACTCTTTAACTGTGCCATATTCCTAGCTTCTACTTTGAGAAGTACAAAAGAAAGAATAGAAATTCACCGTTCCAAGTATATAAATTTAATAGAATAATATTGGCATTTGAATTAAATTTTTATTAACAAAATATACAGCCTTCTTGATGATGTAGTCTACTAAAACCATTTTTGTTTAAGGCTATTCTCAAGCAATTACTTTTGTTTAAAAGCTCTACTGTTCTTTTTGTTCTGATTAGAACATGTCATTCCCTAAGCCTTTTTCCCAATATTTTAAATATAAAATAGTTGCACTACTTCCTTGAAACAAAAAGAGCCTAGTTAACTTTTAATTTCTAATCATATCTACAAGATGAAGATTAAACTTCTGCAGGAATTTACTATTTTTGTTTAGGAGCTAAATTTCACCAATGTTTGGAGTTGAATCTCGTGAGTTCTGGTACTTTGTCTCTTGCTTCTCTGGTAGTTATACTAGATCTTGTGATGATTTTAAAACTATGACACCGTTAATGTTGATAAACACAGTAACTGTGTCTGAGATACCTATTATTCCATGTTGGTGCAGTGTTCAATGGGAATGTTCTTAGAATGTGTAGTGTAGAAGAGAGCAGAGGTTATATTTATGTAGGTTTTTTCATCTCCAGTTTCTTCACTTCGTAAAAACTCCACAAGCCTACTGATGATGACAAAACATTTCCTTTGTTTTTAAATAAATAATAGTAAAGCTGCTGGCAGGGGGAGAGGGAATCAAAAACAAAGCCCCCGATCATTGTGAGCTTATTTTTTTGTTTTTCTTTAATCTTACGGTGTGTGCATGTGTACTTTGCTGTGTGCTAGGATAGGGTCATAGAAGGGTTCTGACAAGATGATCTAAATATTGACATGTCACGTTTGTTAGTTGCTTTTTCCTTTTACTTTGATGTACATTCATTTGTTGCTACAGTCTGGGTTACTATAAAAACAGTGGTTGGTACGTGCAAACAAAACTTTGGGCTAGATGGACACGAGCTGTTATGATTATCTTTATACTCTTCTATTATTTAAATGTAGCTGGAAAGCATTCTGGTGTGTTCCTTTAACGAGGATATCTTAAACTCTTGTGAATGAGAACTAAAATTGAGGTTTAAAAATGCGTTGCTTAGGAGTGCCGAAAAATCGAGTATCAAACTGTTAGAACTATGAAGGTGGGAGGATGCAGATGTGATACCACCTGGTTACAAATAACTCAGTGCCAGAACAAATATTCTGTCTCCAAAAAGGTTTTACTGGAGTAAAGAAAAGCTTGTTGTGGCATCGCCAAACCTGATTTTTATGAGATTGCTTTAGACAGTTATGCTACTACATCAAAAATGTTCGTGAAAATTCCAATCCTAACTGTTCGGGGGAAATACGCTCTTTGCAGGAGAGAGACAGAGCTGCTCGAATAATTCAAAAGTCTGCAATAAACTTCTTGTCTCGTCGACGCATGCTGAAGAAAGTGAGCGCAGCAGTTTTCATCCAGAAGCACTGGAGAAGACACTTAGCCAGGATGGTTTTTTTAGACCTGAAAAAGGCAAAACTGGAGGAAGACAGAAGTAAATCTGCCACAATCATTCAGGTAATGCAGTCTGAATTGAGATTACGCAGCAGAGAAACCCTCTGAAATTTCTCAGAAAAAGGCTTGCTCAGGATCATTTCTTTGGTTTGCAGCAACTGGTATCTTCATGAAAACAAAATTCTTTCAATTCCTTCTTTATTTATCTCTTCCCTTCTCACCACCCCCTCTTTTGAGATATCTTGATAACTTTCTCTTCAGAGAGAAATGGCAATGTGCTATTAAATCAGCAGTTGTTCATTCTTAGTGAATATTTTGGTGCACCGTAAACGTTAAAACACTGGGCTTTAAGCTGCTCATTCTAAGAACTAAACAGATTGTTTTCGCTTGCTCTTTGCAGTGTGGAATGTTACTAAAAGAAGCTTAATAAAAAATTTACTCTCCTACTGTTATGACACTTGCAGTGGGCACACTCAGAATCCAGACATTAGTTACCAACTGATAGTGAAGAGTTAATTCAATTTCTCTAGATATTTTCCCCACTATTACCCAAAGCTAGGTACTGCATTTTGAAGACTTTTTGGAGTGGGGATTGAGGAATTACTGAGTTATCAAATAACAGAAGATTCCCTTTTAAGCTAGGGCAAATTTGACTTTTTCCCAGTATTGAAAATGCTTTAAAAAGCAATGATTCAACCACTTGGTTGTTTTTGCATAGGTATCTGGGCTTATCTTCCTGGGAGTTAAGCAGGAATAAAGAAATCTGTAAAAGTCCGAGGTTGGTGGTCCTCAAATTCAGTTTTGTTTTGTGATACCAAGAAGAAAATACTCAACTCTCTGTTGTTTTTTTTCTTGCAGGCTTATTGGAGGAGATACTCTGCTAGGAAGAGATATGTACAGCTAAGATACTACGTTATTTTTGTCCAAGCAAGGCTAAGGATGGTGAAGTGTGTTGCTGCGTATAAACGGATTGTTTGGGCTACTGTTACAATTCAGAGTCGTCTGCGTGCATCTAAGTTGGCCAAGAAAGATCGGCGAAGATACGAAGCCCTAAAGTCTTCAGCACTTACTATTCAGTCTGCTTTCAGAAGATGGAGAAAATACGAAATTCAACAGAAAGTTAAAGCAGCTTTAGTGCTTCAGGCTTATTTCCGAAAATGGCAATATTCAAAACTGGCTAAGAGGAAGAGGGCTGCCCTTGTTGTGCAGTCTTGGTATAGGATGCACAGAGATCGGAAGCGGTATCTACATATTAAGCAAAGTGTCGTCAAAATTCAGGCTTGGTACAGGTGTCAGCTGGCTAGACGTATTTACCACGAGCACAGGGCCAAAATAGTGATAATTCAACAGTATTACAGAGCTTATAAGCGAGGAAATGCTGAAAGAGAGCGCTATCTGCGAAAGCGCGCAGCAGCGACAGTCCTGCAGGCAGCTTTCAGAGGCATGAAGGCGCGTGAACTGCGCAGAAAAACAAAAGCAGTTTGTGTTCTTCAGTCGCTGTGGAGAATGAGAAAAGAGAAACTCAGATTTCTACGATTAAAAAAGTCTGTTGTTACTTTGCAGTCGCATGTGAGAAAATACCAGCAAGTAAAAAGATACCAAGAGATCAGAAAAGCAGCCGCTGTAATTCAGACTTGGTATAGGGCACGCGTCGCTTCGAAAAAAGCAGCTGCTGCTTTCCGGAGGACGCGTCTGGCTGCTGTTGTCCTACAGTCTGCCTACAGAGGGATGCGAGCCAGGAAAGAGGCTCACATATTGAGAGCTGCGATAAAAATCCAGTCAAGTTTCCGTGCTTATATTTTCCGGAAGAGATTTAAAAACTTGAAAGATGCAACAGTGAAGATCCAAGCTTTCGTAAAGATGAGGCAAGCGCGTAAGCGTTACTGCGCCTTAAGGGAGGCAGCGCTTTATGTCCAGCGAAGGTATCGAGCTTGTAGATGCGCTCTTCAGCTTAAAGAAGATTATAGGAAATTGAAGGGAGCCTGCGTAAGAATTCAAGCTGTAGTTCGAGGCTATCTTGTCAGGAAGCAAATACAAAGGTGGAGGGAGACAGCAATATTTCTCCAGGCGCGCTACAGAATGAGAAGGGACAGGCAACGTTATTTAAGCATCTGTAGTGCTGCCATTGTCATTCAGGAACATTATCGTGCATACAGGAAGCAGCTGTGTCAGAGGCAGGAGTTCTTGCAAGTGAAAAAAGCAGCTGTGTGCATACAGGCAGCCTACAGGGGTTACAAGGCACGTGAAAAACTGAAACTTGAATATAGAGCTGCTATTAAAATTCAGACTGCCTTTAGAGCTCATGCTGCAAGGATGAAATATAAGGCAATGGTTCAGGCCTCCCTTGTAATTCAGAGGTGGTACAGAGCTTGTAAGACTGGTAACAGGCAAAGACTGAACTTCGTCGTGGCCAGAGCGGCAGTGCTTTCTCTACAGGCAGCTTTTCGTGGCTGGAAGGTACGAAAGCAGATTCAAAGACAGCATGTTGCTGCTACTAGAATACAGTCTGCCTTCCGAAAGTTTGTGGCAGTGAAAAAATTCAGCCTTGTGAACCATGCTGTGCTAACTATCCAAAAGCATTACAGGGCCAGTGTTGTGGGCCAGAAGCAACGGCAAGAGTATCTTCAGCTGCGCAGCTCGGTGGTGCGACTGCAGGCAGTATGGAGGGGGAGAACCGTGAGAAAAGCAATTCAGAGGGAACATCATCTTGCAACAATTATTCAGTCCTATTACAGAATGCACGTAGATCAACTAAAGTATAAGAAACTAAGACAAGCCACTCTAGTGATTCAGAAATACTTCAGAGCTTACTGTATGAGAAAAAAACAGCGCGCCGTTTATTTGAAAACAAAAGCAGCTGTGGTGGTCCTGCAGTCTGCTTACCGTGGCATGAAGGTGAGGAAACAACTGAAGGAACTAAACGAAGCTGCCGCAACTATACAGGCTGCCTTCAGATCTTACCTCGTCAGAAAGGACTATGAAAGACTGAGATCTGCGGCTATAGGAGTGCAAAGGCGTTACCGTGCAATTATTCTTGCGAAAAGTCAACACCAGAAATATTTGTCTTTAAAAAAAGCCACCGTCAGAATGCAGGCAGTTTATAGAGGCGTAAGAGTTAGGCGACGAGTTCGCCGTATGCATCAAGCAGCTGTTTGTATCCAAGCCGCGTTTAGGATGCACCGCGCGAGCGTAAAATACCAGGCGATGAGAATGGCTGCAATTATAATTCAAAGACAATACAGGGCGTTTCGTTTAGGCAAGGCACAACGTAAAAAATACGTGGAACTGAGGAGGTCTGTAATTATCCTTCAGGCTGCCTGTAGGGGCATGAAGGTCCGACAAGGCTTAAAAACTATGCATCAGTCAGCATCAGTAATACAGTCTTACTATCGAATGCACAGACAGCAGAGGGATTTCAGAAAATTGTTGCTGGCAACTAGGCGAGTTCAGCAGTGGTTCCGTGCCTGTAAGGAGCGAGATGCTCAAGTTCACAACTATAGGGATATGAAAAGTGCTACAGTTCGTATCCAGGCTGCGTTCCGTGGTAGGAAAGCAAGAAGACGTCTAAGAAGTATGAATGAGGCGGCTGAGCTTATTCAAAGAAGATTTAGAGCTTTTCTTGCAAGAAAACATTTCCTTTCCATTAAGAGAGCTGCTGTTGTAATTCAGAGACAATACAGAGCCACCAAACTAGCAAGAATTGAACGCCAAAAATATCTCTCTTTCCGTAACGCTGCTGTTACCATACAGTCTGCGTACAGAGGCTTTGTGGTAAGAAAAGAAATGCGGCGGATGCACCAAGCTGCTACAGTTATTCAAGCGACATTAAGAATGCGTAAAATTTACGTTTCTTATCGAGCTCTCAGGCTTGCATCAGTAATCATCCAGCAACGTTACCGTGCTTACAGGGAAGGGAAGCGTGTGAGAGAAATGTACTCAAAACTGTACAGTTCTGTTTTAGTTCTTCAGGCTGCCTATAGAGGAATGAGAACAAGGCGCTTCTTGAAGAAGAGACAGGAGGCAGCGCTTACGATACAGAGAAACTACCGAATGTATCGGCAGTACCAGCATTACAGGAAAGTTCAGTGGGCAACCCAGCTGGTGCAGAAAAGGTACAGAGCCAATAACCTAAAGAAAATCGCGGTCCAGCGTTACTCTGCGTTAAGGAAAGCGGCGGTTTGTATTCAGAAGGCTTTTCGAGACGCGCGAGCGAAAAAGCGACATCGAGAGATGCACTGTGCTGCTGTTGTTTTGCAGAAAAATTTCAAAGCTGTTAGAGAGCGCAAAAGATACCTCGCTCTTAAAGCGGCCGCTCTTGTCTTTCAGAGAAGATACAGAGCTTTGATTGTGTCGAGACTGCGCGCTTCGGAGTACCTTGCTCTTCGCAGAGCAACTATTTGTGTGCAGGCCGTGTACAGGGGGGTCAGGGTGCGGAAGAGGCTCGAGCACATGCATTTAGCTGCCACTACGATACAGTCAGCCTACAAAGCGCACAGGGATAGAAAGTCTTATCAAAACATGAAAATTGCAGCTATTTTTATACAGAACTACTATCGATCGTACATTAAAGGAAAGACTCAACGGAAGCAATATCTGACAATGAGGAATTCGGCTCTTGTTATTCAGGCATCTTACAGAGGCATGAAGGAACGACAGAAAGTGAAAATCATGCGTGTTTCAGCAATCGTAATACAGTCTACTTATCGCATGTACGTACAACGTAGATATTACAGACGGTTGTGCTGGGCTGTCAGAGTTACGCAGCAAAGGTTCAGAGCCAAAGTGGCGAAAGAAGCCGACGTGGAAAACTACGCAAAAGTTAAAAAGGCCGTCATTTGCCTTCAGTCCTCTTTCCGTGCTAAAAAAGCGAGGCAGTTGTACAAAACCTGTGTCGCTGCACGGCGCATACAGTCCTTCTTACGGATGTGCGTAGAGAGGAGACGTTTTCTGGAAACGAAAGCAGCGGCGATAGCGATCCAGTCTGCGTTCCGAGGCCAAAGAACGAGGGCTCGCTATAAATTGATTCGGAGTTCAGCAGTTGCTGTCCAGAGGTGGTACAGAGCGTGTCGCAGGGCACGCTTGCAGAAGGCGGAGTATTCTGCTCAAAGGCAGGCCGTAGTTGTTATTCAGTCTGCCTTCCGTGGTATGAAAGCAAGAAAAATAGCAAGGCAAATACGAGCTGCGCGAAAGATTCAGTCTTTTCTTCAGATGGCTGTGAAGCGTAGAAAATTTCTTCAGCTTAAGGCAGCAGCTACTACATTACGAGCCTATTACTTGATGCATAAAGCTAAATCACAATATACAAGCACTAAAAAAGCAGCAGTTGTCTTACAACGATGGTATCGATCCCACTTGACTGTGAAATACCAAAGGATGATGTACTTACAAACCCGGAGGAACGTTATCATTGTGCAGGCTAGAGTCAGAGGATTCATTGAAAGGAAGAGGTTTCACAGAATTAAAGAAAGCACAATAAAAATTCAGGTAATTTTTGAATGCGTGGTAGTGGGTTTGGAGTGTGGTTTGTTGTTGTTTGTGCTTTTTTTTTTTTTAAGATTACTGCTCACAAACAGCAGTTTAAAGCTACATGTTAAAGTAGGAATGGATTTGTTTGGAATGTAAATGAAAACTGTCTTGTGGTGAAAGGAGTGGGCACTAGTAGTGGGTGCAAAGTGGAGTCAGTGAGGACAAAGGCATGACTGCCACATCCTTTTAGGAAGGTGTGAGTGAATCAGGTTGGTTTTTTAGATTTATTAAATGATTATAGACTGCTTTGAGTACCTACCTAATGTTTTGAAGAGGAGTATCGGGAGAGAAATTGCATTCTTAGAGTGTGTTGCACTTGGTACCTTGAGTTGTGCCACGTGTTAACTTAGTAGCAAACTCTTCTCTGATTTCTGAGATAGTCTTAAGAAGTGGGGAAGGGTTTAGTTTGATGGGTTCTACTTCCGTCGTGGATGCAATAAAGTGTGGTCAGCAAGAAGTTGTAAGAATTGCTCTCCATCCCCACGTAGCAAGCTAAATAACCAGGTAGCGTGAGTTCAAAGAAACTTGGAAGCCTAGTTACTATGAAGTGCTTTTTCAAATTTGAGAATGAGGGAGGAAAGTGTATTTCCTTCTTTATATTAATTATGATTTTGATGTAGTGGAAGTATGTTTTGTTTTGTTTTTTCCCTTCTGAGAGAAGCTTTGCTGTGGTGGCTTTAGTTATTTTACCCCCAAGAGAAGGGGTTTCCCTTCAGGCTGTTACTGGAATGAAAGGAATCTTTTCTCCCAAATTTGAGAAGAAGTGAAAATAAATAATATCGTATTTTCATAGATTGTTCTTACTGTCTTGTCGGAGACCACGTGCTCTGGGTAACAGATAAGAAAACAGGTGTGCCTCGCTCACCTCCATGTTTTGGAAGGAACTGGCAGCTTCTTAGTTATTTCCTGAATGTTTAGCTCGTATATTCTGAACAATGTGTGATTATTTTGCTTAAAAGGTAAAAAAAAAAAAAATAATGGGGAAATCAGAAATGTATTTACTTGCATTGTTAGTTTTCTAACAAACCAGTGGGTACAGCTGTACTCAGAAAAATGCAAGCATCTTCCCAGGTAATACTGTGCACGTGGTGAAATATGTGCCAAGATTGTCTTTTTCTTTTTAAGGCATTTTTCCGTGGATTTATCCAGAGGCGGAGGTACCTCCGGTGCAGGTTTTCTGCTGTATTAATACAGCAGCACTACAGAGCGTATCGGGTGCGAAGTATCGAACGACAAAGATACCATCAGATGAAAAGAGCTGCCATGAGAATTCAGGTAATACCAAATGGTGGGGTTTGTTTGCTTGGTTGGGTTTTTATCTTTCTTGTATTTATTTCTTTGTGATATAATTATTTTTACTGACATGGAAGAGAGTGGTGTTTGTGGCATTTCTCTGGATGCGTTCCTCTTTCCTTAGAGAATGTCTTCTGGACATGAGAAATCGGCTTTTTATAATACTGTAGAAATAAGAATCCTAAAAGCCTTTTGTGCTAATGTGACTTTTTCTTCCCTTGAATTTTGTTTGTTCCATTAAACAAAAAAAATAAACTGAGTTTTGAATTATTTTTTTTTTCTTTTTATACGTTTCATAGGCATCATATAGAGGATATAAAGCCAGACAGTGGGTTAACAAAATGAGAGCAGCACGAGTAATTCAAGCCTGGTTTCGAGGCTGCAGAGCCCGAAAGGAATATGCATCTGTGGTAAAAGCTATACGTGTTGTTCAGAGTCACTTCAAAACCAGACAGCAGCGGGCCCGGTAATACTGAATTTGACATAAATTTCTCTACTTTTTCTGAGTTTTTATTATATGTTTATTTAGTACTGCTCTGCACTCTGACAAACGCCTGTAGATTCTCAGGCTTCGACCCTGCAGCGTGTCTATAATGTGCTTGAGCCTAATCCTGTGGGATTGTTCTTTTGCACAAGATTTTTTCTGATGTTTAAGTATTTTTCTGGACTGGAAGCTACCTCACAAACTTAAATTTTGCTTATTGAGGATCTACCTTGGTTGGTTTTTTTTTTAATTTTTTTTTTTTTACAGGAAGGTAGTTCTGGCTATTGTTAAAATTCCAGCCTAAAATTAATAGGGTGGCAAGCTATTTCGTTTAGTTTGTGTTTGTTTTTGCTGTGGGACGGTTTTACAATAAATGCTCTACTAGCTGAGCCTGCTAGCTCTTCTCATTTAGAACTCTGTCCTCTGCAGAGGATGTTGTTTAGGGCTGTCTCCCTCCCCAGCCTCCTGGAAGTACCTACTGTGGGAAAACAGAAAGCATCTCCTGTTTTAAACCAGTCTTTTTGCCAACATTGCCTTTGTTCTAGTGCCCTAAGATTTGTTTGATGACAGTTCTGCTTTTACAATGTGCCTTAATTTTATAAACCATCGCTGTTTTCTCGCTTTAAAAAATGCAAGCGTTCCTCACTTTTGGAAAGAAACTAAAACGTATTTCCATGTTAGGTTTTTGAAAATGAAGTGCTGTGCACTTACCATTCAAAGAAGATGGAGAGCAGCTCTCGCCGCACGAATGATTCGACATGAGTTTCTGGCAACTAGGACTGCTGCGGTTAAAATTCAGTTGGCCTATCGACGGTACAGGGCTAGGAGACTTTTAAGAAAGGTGTGTTTTCACTTGCCCTCTGCTATGTTGTGCTTCTTTCAAAAGTTTTCAGTGTATTTGAGTGACTTGTCAATGTGACAAAAAAAAAATAAAAAAAAACACCCCAAAAAGTATAGAAAAAAGTGGGGCCAAAACATAGATTCTTCAAATCAAAGCTGTTTGATCTTCAAAATACTAAATTTCTTTTTTCCTTTGAGCAACGAAGTTGATTCTTGCTTTCAAAGAGTCCCAGTTGTTGGGTTAGCCCTGTCTGTACTGACAATAAGATAATGTGGAAAATCTTCTGCTGGTTCTAAGGCTTACAAACAATTTGGAGTCAAAACACAGGCAATTTACCCTTTCTAGGCACAGGAAAAGACCTTCCAAATTGTGGAATTGCATTTTTATATAAGCTAGTACTGCGTGAGGATATGCGTGTATTTCCTATTTTCCTTATGTCCTTATGATGGAAAAAAAAATCTGCGCCTAAAAATATAGATGTATATTGATCGTGACAGGATTGAACAAAAGTTTAATTCTTTTTCAGAAGCTTCAAGCTGCATGTTTGATCCAAAAAGCGTACAGAGGTTTCAAGGCCAGAAGGAAACTAGCTCAACAAAAAGCTGCTGCTGTAATTATCCAAAAACACGTGAGGGCTTGGCAGGAGGGCAGGCTCCAATATATGAAATACAACAGGACTAGAAGAGCTGTCATTAAACTACAAGCATTTATACGGGGCTATTTAGTCAGAAAAAAGGTCGGTGTACTTGAAATTAAAACTATACTTTTGATGTAAACTATCTCTAGAGCTGTTTTAGCATTAATTCAATTAGCATTGATTAATTCTGCCAGTATATTGCTGTGTGCTATGGTCTTTGCATAGGTGATCTGTTACCACCGAGTATGAAAATTAATGGTGTTCCTCATTCTGTTTTCCTTCTACAGATTTCAGAACAGAAACAAAAGAAGAGACTACTTTATTTTACAGCAGCTGCGTACCATCATATCTCTGCAATTAAAATTCAAAGGGTGTATAGGATTCATGTCATCCTGAAACATGCACAAAAACAGATTTCATCTGTTCTTATAATACAGGTTAGTCTGAGGGTGAATGATTTTGTATAAGAGTCTGATTTGTCAGCTGAGCTGTAGCACTAAGATGTGGTAGTTCCTTCATATATGAAAATAAAGCTAAAGTATAGAGACTATGGTTTGTTAAATAATGCTGCTTATGCTCAGCTAAGCGTGACAGAATGGATCTTGGGAGGCTCTGGAGGCTTAAGCGCTTGAAAGCTGAGGATGGCTGGGAAAGTTTGTTTCTTTCAGGCAGGCCCTCAAGCTTACTAAAGGAATCTGAGTGTTGTCTTAGCTTATTTCTTCATACTGGGAGTAGGAAAGATGGAACATGACAACCTGCAAGGCTTGTGAAATGAAGAGTAGCTCCTTACATGAACGATCCCACGGGATACAGAGTTTTGTTTGTTTTGATGTTTCTAATGTGCTGGTGAGACCAGAGCCTGTCTTTCGTTGCAGCATTTTTGATATAACCGTGTTTTACTTCTCTAAAAGCAAGATCCAAAATCAGGTCTGTATTGCAGCGCTGCCTGAGAGTAAACACTATCTTCTGGTCTCCAAACTGACCGTTGGCTTAGTCTCACTGTAATGGAAGGTCAACGTTAAATAAATTTGGAGAGGTTGAGGTGCTCAGATTTGGCACACAGTAACCTGTCTTCCTTCTCTGTGTATAGAGGGGAAGAAACAGAGCTGGGAAATGAGGGCAGTGGTGGTTCTTCCCTTCCAACTAAAAATGTTCTAGTCTAGTCTCTTTGGAGTGCTTGCCTGACTGCTCCTAGTTAAGATTGCACTTTGCAGTCTTGCATTTCAGCTGCCCCAAGGCCAACCGGCGCTGTGTTGTGGTAGTTATGCGAGTGCCGGTGATGTTTAGAGTACCTGTGTCTGCCAAGGCGCATGTAAAAATAGTTCTTCACTTTTTAGCAATGCTTTTCTAGGATGGGAAAAGAGAATTGAGGGAAAAGTCTTAAATAAATAAATAGAAAGTACTTTAACTTTAAACAGAGATGGTTCCGAGCAAAAATGCAACAAAAGAGATTTCTGAGAGATTATCAACGAATCGTTCATTTGCAACGCGTGATCCGAGGCTGGCTGAGTCACAGGAATGACGCAGCAGCCATCATCCAGAGAAACGTACGCAGAGTCCTTGCCTGCAGACGTAGGAGAAGGTTTGCAACCGGAATAGTTAAATTTCAGGTAAATACCTCTTGGTAGAAAAGAGCATCTTCTTTTTGAATTTAGTTCCTTCTTATTTTTCTCTCATGGCGGGGGAGGCAAGATGTTTACTTCGGTTAGTGAGTTTTTCTGTTAGTTACATTGCAAGCCAGGGCAGCTTTGGCTTAGACATCAAAGCTAAATGCAAACAAATCATGAAGTGATATTAAGCAGATACTGGTGGAGGTGACACATGTGGGCGTGTGGGGATGTATATGCTTGTTTGTTTTAGTCTTTCATCTTGAAAGTCCATTGTTTGGAAGATTAAACCCTGCATGGTCATTACTTAAAAATTAATAACCAAAGTATCGTAAGTACTTTGTCAGACTTGCATAAAATTCATTTGACGTGGTAACGGGACTTCTATTGTCTCTCACTCGCAACGTTTTTCTCTTTGTGAAATCCCTTTTTTCTCTAGGCGTTGTGGAGAGGGTATTCGTGGAGAAAGAGTAACGATACAGCAAAAACGAAAGCTTTGAGACGTAGTTTAGAAAAGGCGAATGAGAAGAGCAGAGAAGAAAACAAGTTGTGCAACAGAACTGCAGTCGCTATCGAATACCTTCTAAAATACAAACACATCTCTTATATTCTTGCAGCGTTAAAGCATCTTGGTCAGTATTTCGTTTTGTTATAATTGATAGATGACCAGGATAATAGAAACTGGAATTTTTCAGCTGAAAAGAGTTCATGATGGCATTTAGACTTTCTGTATGACTGTAAAATGTGAAGGTGTTATAGACAGCGTAACAGAAGGCTTTCTCCAGACTAAAATTACGTTATTGGTCTAAGAACAACATTGAAGTGCATGATTTCTCACATTTCCTGGCAGTCCTAATACTCTGCCTTACGGAAGTAAATTCTATGTACTGCATGTTTACTGTCGATTGTTTTGTCCGCTTAATTTATAGTCTGAAATATTAAAACTATTGATTTGGAAATATTTGCTTAAATCGATAATTGTGGTTTAGACTTCTTTGCACTCCTATTTAAAAACAAGAGAAAAACCTGATTTGCAATTAAACTGCTTGAGCTTGAGTTTTCTTTTTTTGGTTTTTTTTGGGTTTTTTGTTGTTGTTGTTGTTGTTTCTTCAATTATCGTAGAGGTGGCAACCAGGCTGTCCCCACTCTGTTGTGAGAGTATGGCCCAGAGCAGAGCGATCTTCACGATTTTTGTTCTGATCCAAAGTTGCAACCGGAGCGTTCCCTGCATGGATGTGATCAGATACTCGGTTCAGGTTCTACTTAATGTTTCAAAGGTGACTTTGATTTTTTTCTTCTGTGAGTCTTATAAGCTTTAGACTATTTTATTGTAGTATTTATTTACCCGCAAAATTTCTGGGTGAATTTGAAACATCAAAAGGAAAGTTTTGAATAAAAAAAGAAACCGGTTTCTGAATTTTAATTTTGCTGCTTTGAACCCAATGATCTGCTTTGTAATCATTAGGATTGAATTTTCGTTTTGGCAAAGGAAAATTATTTCGTGGGCTCAGAGTAATAGTTTTACTTCGATTACATTGCAAGGTCTGCCAAGCGTTGCGTGAAGTTTCTTCAAGTTAGAAATGTGTATGTTGCAGAAGACAGGCCACGTTTTCCAAGTCCTGTCGTAGATTAGACTGTTTACGCTTTCTGATTTCGTACAGAACCGATTATTTTCAAATATTTAAAGCTGCTTCAGTAGTACTGTAGTTACTGACTGTTGTTCTAGAGTTTTTTACTTTGGAATTTAAAATATTTGCTAAACATACTTTGTAGTCTTATACCCATCCTACAGGAATTTGCACATTAGGGAAAAAAAATTAGGCTAACCTTATTTTTAAATTTCTCTGAACTTAGTCTATTTTAAACATAAAGTCAGCTTCCACGGATTTCTAAACAAGGGGAGAAGCACAAAGGGTAGCTTTTTGTAACCTGCTACGACAGTGTAATGTACAGAAGTGGTTTTTATCACTTGGATGCCAGATCAGCCACAAATTTAATCTAGAGGAGACTACGGATTTTGTATTTTCCTCTAATATGACAGATATTTTTACAGATCTGTCTATATAACCTCTCTTATCTCTTTCTGACACAACAGTATGAAAGAACTACTCAAGCTGTTTATGAAGTAGAAAATTCTATAGATACATTACTAGACCTACTGCAAAGGTACCGAGGGAAAGCTGGGGACAAAGTTTCAGAGAAAGGAGGAAGCATTTTCACCAAGACCTGTTGTTTGTTGGCCATACTTTCAAAGGACTCAAAAAGAGCTCGGGTAAGATTTTAATGTTCTGGCGTTAAGAATTTGATTTAATATGTTTTTCTTGTGTGTTTTTCTGATGTCTGTCTTTTTTTCCTCCCTCTCTCTACAATACCTATTATGTCTAAACTCTGATTTTACAAAAAGCATTTCCAAGGTGGTGAATACACTCGTTATGTTGTGCTTCGTATGCCGTGGTCACCCAGAGCTGTTCAAGACTTTGAGGTTCTGATCCTACAATCCTTGCAACCCCTGCTATTCACAAGTTCCTTATGACTTTCTATCAATTTCTTAGCATTAGCTATAATTCAGTTGCCGCTTAGTTAAATTTTATTCCATTTCTGAAAGTTTGCTCTTGTTTTTCAGGTAAAGTTCAGAACTTTATCGCCAGTAACCACTGGCAATAGGATTGTCCCTGACTTTGTGTCGACGTACTCTATTGTAACAGAGACGTAGCCTGTTTATGAAAGAAATTTTCTTTCTTCATGACTTTTGTTAAAATCCCTAATAAAGTTATTGGAGTAGTCTGGGTTCTGCGCTATAAATTCACAGTTTATCCATCAGATATACACACCTAACCATTTAATTACTCATTCATTGCTACAAACACGGGTACAAACACTAATTTGTGTCTCTGCCAATCATGGCAGGCATACGCCAGTGACATATGTGAAAACTGGTTTTAAGGAGAAAGTAAAACCTGATTTTTTGAGTCGCATGTGAAGTATTCTGAAAGCATTAGACCGCTGACTTGCTGTAGGTGGTGCTGGCTGCAAAACGGTTTCACTCTACTTGTGGGTACAAGTTCAACTTTAATTATATATATGCAATTTTCAATTAATATAAATTAATTTCTTGATTTGTTAAGTTCCTTTCGAACTTGCAGTATTTAACTGGGCACTGTTTTCGCCTTTTCTCAGGAAATCCAAAGCATGCCCAGAGCTGTTACTTGCATTCAAAGCCTCTATAAACTTACAGCTCGTAAACACAAAATGGATGCAGAGAGAACTCTTGTGAAGCAGAAAACAAACCCTTTTTTAAGTGGAACTTCCTTTGCTCCAGTAACTCCTCTAAGAATAAAAACAGTTTCAAGGTAAGAGTTTAAAAAACTAGTCTGCCCTTTTTGCTGTTGGCAATACAACGTTTTAATGACAAACCACTCATCTCTTCACAGAATCAAACCCGACTGGGTTTTGAGGAAAGATAACATGCAAGAAATTGTGGATCCTCTGCAGGCAATTCTGATGGTGATGGATACGCTTGGCATTGCCTGTTACTGAAATGTAAATGATGTGTATGAGAATGTATTTGTACAGCGTGTATGTAGAAGACAGCTAAATGATTTTGAAGGGAAGCAAATAAGAGTCAAACTACCCTTGACAATGTTTTTCCAAGTTGTAATTTTTTGTTTTGTATACAGCTTTGGGGATTTTTTTTTTTGTTTTACTAACTGTACAATAAAATCCTATGGCCTGGAAGTTTCACTAGTGCAGCAGCGTATTGTTATTACACAAATGTGAATCTTGCCAATCGTATGCTGTTCCACCCTCTGCTTAAATCTTGCAGAATTCTAGTAAAAACGGTTCTTCGTGGGACACTTATGTTGGCTTGTCTGATCTGGAGAGCTGTAGGCAGGAAGGGAGGCCGAGTCTGTGGATTTCAAAGCTGGCCACTCTTTTGGGGAGCGTGACTTTACTTTCTAGTACGGTTTTGAGAGATTGTATGCGACCAGGAAATTTGTTTTTGATTATTTTTTTTTTTAACACTGCGAGTTTATGACGGAACAGCAGGATGTTGTGAAGGTGAACTTAGAAATTCTGACCTGATGTTATAAGGCAGGTGATTTGGGAGTGCTTTCTTTTTATCCAGCGGGCAGCAGGTACACGCGTGCATCTCATCCGGCTGAATAGATGGTGGTCACCACAGCACCTCTCTTAAATTCTGTCCTTTCGTGCCTTGGAATTGCATTTCCTTCAAGCAAAACCAAGAAGAAGAAAACTGTAAAATTATACCCTCCCGCCCCCAAAATTTAAAGATGATGCCTCCCAAGGGCAGAACATGATACTAAATCAACTGGTGGCCGTTAATAAGGTGATAATGCATTGTAAATGAGATTCTATTTTTTTTTTTTTAAACAAAACAGAGAGTCCAAAGGTGGTAGCAATATGCATGAAAACCCAGCAGACAGATAGATGGTAGTAGTGATTATGTTCTTAATAATCCAGAATGAATAATATCTAGAATGCAACTGACTGGGTTTAGGCTGGAGGAGGGAGGAATTTTCTGTTTCCCCTTATTTCAGCCAAAGTAAATAATGTGATAACCGAATGCCCTTTAAACTTGGAACGTGGTTCTGAGAGGAGCAGCGTACAGTTAGTTTAAAGTGCCCCATAATCTTGTTGCCTGGTTTTACTGTAAAATGATAAATTCTGTCCCCTTTACTGCTGTAAAGTGTGAAAGTAGAATTCTGCAAGTAGTGTTAGAGTATTTGGAGAACTAAAATAAATGAATATTGTGTTTTTAGTGAAGTAACATTATGAAATACAATGGACACGAAGGCATTTGTAAATACCTTTGAAAATTCAGTTAATTATTTACAAAAGTAATACTTGGGTAGTTTTCACAGGTGGTGGAAATTTGGCAGAGACGGTAATGAAAATGAGACTTAAAAGCTGTTTTTTCTTCCTACTTACGATGTATTCAGGCAAACTCTTTGCAGAAGGTAAATACACTGAATTCTATTGTTAATAAATGTACATTGAATGTAGAACGTGCAGTCTAGGTGACTTTAGCGCAATGTCTTTCCTATCTTTACCAAGAGTAAGCACTGCTGTTTAAATATAATTTTGTTATAGAGAGGGCTGGTGATCATGATTCAACTGTTGCCGTAGCTCAAGGCTACACATTGGTATTGAAGCTTCTCAGCTGTAATACTGAAAGTTTTAGACTTTTATTCAGAAAGCTTTTAAGATTTATTTGAGCTGGTTTAAGGCACTTATAAAAATGGAAATTTATACTATTAAAGTATTTTCTACATGGAAGTGTCTTGGTGATTGAAGTGTTTCAGCTTTGCCACAAAGGAAAAGAGGGGAAGTTAAATGGAACCTGCAGAAGCTGGTGGTTCTGTGTTTCCTGTCCCTGTTTTCATTATTGCATAAAATTGCCGGGTTTACGTGGTTTACGTGCGACTTGAAGTGCAAGTTCACAAAGCTGGTCTATGAGTTTACACCTCCCCATTAATTGCACAGTGTCCCTATTCTTACGTTTCATTTTGTACCTGCTAATGGATATTTAATTCCAGTATATTTCTTGCAACTACCTCTGTCTTCCCTAGAGCTTTGTCCTTATGCAAAGCAGTTGAAATTACACTGCTACCCTTTCAACAAACAGTCGAACAAAATGTATGTAGGTCACAACCATTTTTGTCTTTTACTTAGAAATCTCGATCACTCTAGAGTTGGGGTTTTTTTATTTAGATATGATAACAGTGGCAGTGCAGGGAAGGGAGTTATTAAAAAAAAAATCTTGGCTCTAGATTCAGTAAAAATAGTAAATTTGCAGAAAAATTCTAGTAAGTGCAGTAAATTCTAGTGACGTTATTGAGTGAAGGAGCAGTAGTTTGTTATTTTGGCCTCACCCAGAGGGTGGATGCAGCAGTGCCGACTTGTGGGAAAATGATGCCTAATTATGAGAGTCATAGGTGGCAACCCAGGTTTTATCACCTGATGCTTCAGGTCAGATTGCCTTATAATGCCATGGAGAAGGTTTTTGAGACTTACAGGATAATGTCACAAGAAATCCAAACATAAATATTAACTTTTGTTGGTTTGTTTTGGGGTGGTTTTTTAGTCACTTAGGTCATGTTCAGCACAACTTTTAAAGGGTTTCTCCTGTTACTGGTTTCTTGCTTTTTAAAATTGGAGTTCTGTTTCATTCCTTAACCTCCAGTTCTTTCCATTGACTCCATTCTTAAACTTGCTGAAGAAAGGGAATTTAACTCTTACAGTTACAAGGAAAACCATGTGAACCTTTTGGAATTTCATGGTGTTCTGCATTAATTTGTCAGAAATTCTGATCTAACCATCATCTAAGTCAAGAGTATTGACAAACAGAACGTGCCTGAAATATTAACACAAAAGCAATTCTGATCCTCCATGTCTTTACGAAACCCACTTATTCCACATTCAAAACACTAGTGGAAAAAGTAAGTGAACCGTTGAGTTGACCTCAAAAAAGTTCATCGGAGTCTGGTTAACCTGGAGTCTTGTTAAGAAAATGAGTTTGGAGGTGTGGACTAGCGCTATGTTGCCTGATAAAAACCACTCAAACTCTTTCAGTTTGCTCCACACAAGCTGTATGCCGTGCCAAAAAGAGCTTTCAGAGGATCTACAATCAAGAATTGTTGATTTACATAAAGCTGGAAAGGGTTAACAAAGTGATTTTGAAGACCTTAGAAATTCACTAGTCTACAGTTAGGCAAACGATCTACAAACGGAGACACACTGGGACTGTGGCTACTCTACCAAGAAATGGGCGCCCAGTCAAAATGACCCCCAAGAATGCAACGAAGACTCATCAATGAGGTAAAGAAACAACCCGGAGTGACAGCCAGAGAGTGGAAGGTGTCATTGGGTGATCATTCTACGGTACATAAAGTATCGAGCAAGCTGGGTGTCCATGGCAAGATGCCACAAAGGAAGCCGCTGCTTATTAGAACATTGCTGCATGCCTGAAGTTTGCGAAAGAGCAAATTGGCACTCCGTGGTGGTATCGTGAAAACATCATCCCAACCGTAAAGTATGGTGGAGGAAACCTCATGCTTTGAGCCTGCTTTGCTGCATCAGGGCCTGGCCAGCTTGCAGTCACCGAGGAGAAGATAAATTCCCAAGCGCATCAAAAAATTCTTCAGGATAATGTGAGAAGGCCTGTATGTCAACTGAAACTCTGTAGATATTGGGTGACGCAACCAGACACTGACCCAAAACACCGGAGCAAGTCCGCAACAGAACGGCTTCAGAAAAACAGACTCCGCCTTTTGGAATGGCCGAGTCAGAACCCAGACCCCAACCCACCAGAGATGCTGTGGAATGACTTGAAGAGAGCCCCACACATGAAGTGTCTGAAGAATACGACAGAGCTAAAGCTGTTCTGCCAGGAACGAGGGGCTAAAATCCCTCCTGAAGGACGTGCGGCTCTGATCCACAGCTACAGGGAGCTCCTGGTTGAGGTTATTGCTGCCAAGAGGGGGTCAACCAGTTATTAATTCTGAGAGTTCATTTACTTTGTGTGTTCAGTAAAGACATGGAGGATCAGAACTGGTTTTATGTTATTACTTTGGGCACATTCTGTTTTTCAGTACTCTTAGACAATGGTTAGATCACATTTTATGACAGATTATTGCAGGCCACCATGAAATCCCAAAAGGTTCACATACTTCTTGCAGCTGTGTATTGCCTCCTGGCGGTTTATCATACTGCTCTGGTGGCATTTGCTGAGCATAGCTCATCTCAACACTTGCCACTGGGTTTTAGAGCAGGCGTTGGCATGTTTGTGCAGCAAAGGGTGCTCATGCTTACATCTTCTGGGCTGAGTAATAAATTAAATAAATGTGCCCTGCATCGCTTTTGCCCAGTTCACTGGGAACATTAGGAAGCTTCGTCCTACAGCTGATGTTCCCGTGAACCTAAGGAACAAAAGCTGGTATAACTGTAGTGTGTCTTAATTTCAGTGAATCTTACAAGCCCCTCCTAAATCAATCCAAGTGATAGTAAATAAATTAACACAAACAAGGCCACGTCTGGGCTGAGATTTTCGGGGAGAAATGTATTTCTCTTTTTGCAGATAAACCTTGCGATTTGCCACGTATAGAAAATGGAATGATTGCCCAGTACTATTATAATTTCAAAAGTTACTACTTCCCGATGCGTAAGGACAAAAAGCTTTCCTATTCTTGTATGGTTGGTTATACGACTGAAGCTGGGACTCAGGATGGAAGAATAACATGTACAGCGAAAGGATGGTCTCCAGCGCCACAATGCTACAGTGAGTTACCTTTATCAGCCCCGTTCTTGCTTCTGGGAGGATTCCCTGGAACATGCAGGACCAGAAGCTGCACAACAGGAGGGAGAAAATGTCATGAAATCAGTCCTTCATGTATCCAAACTCCGCATGTTAACGTAGCGAACATTTTTCCAATAACGCGTATTTTGCCGTTTGTACCATTTTCCAATTTACCATGTCTGGTTTTATATAAATGCCGAGAAAGTTGCCCAGCTTCCTTATTTTTAAGAAAAGCAATAGATAGTTTCCCCTCCTATGTATGTCCTCTAGAGCCTCCCTTGCTCTAGACTTCTTGGCTGTCGCGTTCCGCGTTGTTTGACGCGTTATTTGACGATGGTGGCAAAGTTTCTTCAATAGGTCCAGAAAGCAAGATTAGATTAGGATAGCTGAACCCCTCCCTTCTTTTGCTTATTAGAGAACAAAAAATTTCCATCATTTCTTTCCTTCTAACCAAGCTGTCTCCCTCCATTTAGAAAAATGTAACAAACCTCTTTTGGAAAATGGCTTTTTTTACGGTACGGAAACGTACTTCAAAATAGATGAGGAACTGCAATACAAATGTAATCCAGGCTACCACGCTCCAAGTGGTGGTACTGAAGGTACAGTGCAATGTCGGCCAGAAGGATGGTCCTCCCAGCCAAGCTGTACTAAACAATTCGGTAGGATTATGCATTTTTCTCCTTTATAATCTCTTTTATATGTATGTATGTAATTCTGCTGTCCTTGCTGTATCTTTAGGGCCAAACTGCCTATGTCAGGCTATCCTCTGAGTACTCCTAAAGCAGTGTGTCAGCTGTAGCTCGTGGGAAGATAGTTTTGTGGATTTGTATAGGGAAAATGATATGTAGTAGATAAAATTGTATTATTTCAGAGAAATCTATTGCCATCTAAATTTCCTTCCCAAATATTGACTGGAAAACTTGTGTGAACTAGTGCGTTTTTCATTACGCATTATTTGCTACGATTTTTGCCTTGGATATGACCACTTTTAAGGCGTATCTAAGGAAAATTTTAGATTAAAAACTTGAAATTAAAAGAGCAATTAATACTACGCATATGCTTTATTTATTTAAGAGTCATGCCAAGTACCCACTTTACAGCACGGCAGCTACTTCACGGCCCGACAAGAGCTTCGGCTGAACGAATCGCTGCTGTACAGATGCGATGAGGGATATCGCACCGCCGGAGGAAACGCTACGGAAGAAGCAACGTGTCTAACACACGGGTGGTCCCTTACTCCAAACTGCACTAGTACGTAATGGGCTGGAAAATAATTCTGTTTGAGATACGATTCTACAAGTGGACAAAAATTTGAAAATAAAAAGGCCTTATAAGCTGGAGAAGGGGGGGAAAGCCTTTCTCTAATGCTTTTCATTGCTGTTTTGTTCCTAGAAATAACGTGCTCCTCCTTGAGTGCAATAGCACGTGGAGGTTTCTATCCTGTAAAGAAAATCTATGAAGAGGGAGACGTAGTTCATTTTTTCTGTGAGGAAAATTATTCTGTCACTGAATTTGACCTAATTCAATGTTACTCTTTTGGATGGTACCCAGATCCTCCGATGTGCGAAGGTACTTTGTAGTTTTACTATGTCGAATCTGTAGTGAAACACTATCGCCTTCTTTCATGCAGTGCTTTATGAATACAAAATAAAAATATGCTTTTTGGACCAGCTCACAGGCTATACAGACATCAAGTGTCAGCTGAAAGGGAATGGAGCAAAGAGAGCAGGGAGGGAGGCAGTGAAAATTGGAATCGGTCCTCAGTCATCTGTAATAATAGAGCAGATACTGTCTCTTGCTGTTGTTTCTCTGTATATTGTATCCTGGAGAAGCAGGAATCAATAATTACAGGGAAGTTGTTCAGCCCCCAAAGCTCAGGTTAAACCATATTCAGCTTATGTGGTTTTGATCAAATGTGTTTGAACAGGCACCAGAAATAACATTTGTAACAAGTTCCTCCTGAGGCTGGGGATTGTGGTGCTTTTCAGAGCTTTGCATCCTCACCAAACCGTACGTGTTTTCAGCAGAATTAACTAGAAAGGTCATTCTGAGGACCAAAAAACAACTTTAGCAATTACTATCACTTCTCTGATCATTTTGGCATAATGGAGGTTATGAGAAATCTCTATTTCCTGAAGTCTTTTAAAGATCATTTAGTCTTTGTAGAGAAATAGCAAAACTGTTTATAGCAGTGCAATAGTGTAATATCTCTGTTTTGTATTTCCTGAATGTAAAAATCGCGCTTTTTTGTTCTGGTCTCCCATTTTGTTAAGAAAATGGGAGTAAGCAGTTACTCTGGATTAACCAAGTCTTTTGAGTGATGGGCTTGCATGCTGTACAGTAAAATTAATCGTGTACATGATTTTGATTAGTGAGAAAACAATACGCTTTTTTTTTTTTTTTCTATTTGAAGATGTAAAAAATAAATGTCCTCCACCACCGCTTCCTCTTCACGCGCATCTCCTCACAGTGAGAAGAACGTACCGTAACGGAGACAAAGTTCGCATACAGTGTCAAAGCGCCTTTGAAATGAAAGGATCTGAGGAAATCCAGTGTGAAAAGGGAAAATGGGCGTCACCCCCTGTTTGCGTTGGTTCGTACTTTTGTGAAGACTGGTAACTGAACAGAAATGATTCTTCAGGCAGCGCCTTAATTTTCTGGAGAGTCTCAGTTTCCGTGTCTGCAAAACTTTGTTAAAATGCATGAAACACTAAGTGCTGTATCATTTGCAGACAGTCTGTTGCTCACAAATTAAAGGGTGAGCCAGGTGAACCTGATTGACATGCATGACGTGTAGTTCTCCTGTGGAATATTTATTTTATTACATCTTTTACATTTATTACATTTATTACATCTATCACATTGGGGTTGGACTAGACGATCTTTGAGGTCCTCTAACATTCTGTGTGATTCTGTGTGTGTGTGATCTTTCAACGCATCGGTCTCTTTCTCGTTACATATTTGAGAACGAGTTAATTCTGAGAAAACTGGGTCCGTTTCTGCTGTGGTTCTAGGAGCTACGAATAAATGGGAGGCTGAGGCGCCACCGTCGCTCGAGGCTGATGCAGCAATAAGGGCAAGCGAAACATATCGCAGTGAAGATATAAGTAAGTGAACATTGCTTTTCAATTTAAAAGCAACTCAACACTCTCTAACGCTACTATAGGCATTTTATGACTCTTTTTATGACTCTTTTGTATTACTCTTTTGCCATAGTTCAGTTCCTTACTCTTGAAAATGTTTACGTGTGCTGCGGATGCCGCTGTAGCAGGCTGAATGAAGGGAAGGGCATTGTTGCTTTTCCAGTGCTTATAAACTGTATCTATGAGGCTGTTTTCTATTTGCAATTTTTACCTCTAGTCGTTTTGGACCCTTTCAGTTAATCTTGTCTGAACATGCAAACTCATGAGTCTGTTGTTTGATCTTTGATTAATAGTTCCAGTGAGGTTTCTTGTGGTCCAGACAAGAACGTGGGCTAAACAAAGAATAAACACTGTCTCATTACAGAAAAAAGAGCTAATCCATATTGAGTGTAAACAGCAAGGGTCCAGAGCGGGCATATATGAGAAACGTAGGAGGGGGATAGAATGCGTGTCTGCAATTCAGTAAGGCAAAGAATTCATGAAAACACAATTAAAAAAGGAAATTATATTGGTTTATTATTTCCTCGGTGTATTGCTAGTCTCATACTTTCACCAGTGTTAACGCTATTTTAAAAATCTAAATCCATATCTCCCTACCCCGCATTAGAAATGCAGCAAGACTGTACCTCTCCACCTGCGATAAAAAATGGTGTTGTTCTCGGTCCAATACTGACAAGTTACAGAAATGGTTCTTCAGTAGAATATGGTTGTCAGCGCTATCATTTTCTGGACGGGCCTAGTACTGTTTACTGTGAGCAAGGAAACTGGACAGAACAACCAACTTGCTTAGGTAAGTCTTGTGAGGAAAAGAAAGTTTTGTCATATATAATATAAAAAGCTAAAACTGGCAAGAACCTCCTTTTATGATCACCTTTTCTCTTTTATTTGGGTTAATAAAGATTCCAGGAACCTGAGGATGAACCAAAATCACGTATCTAAGCCACTCCTGCGACGTGTCCTCTGGCTTGTTCTTACAAATATGAAATTAAATAGATTCCTCTTATTTCTGATAGCTATTCTAGAACATAGCTATCCCTATTACCTAGGAGGATTCTCTAATTTCTTTCTCCTATATTCTCCTTTCAGTGAGTTTCTTCCTGTCCTTCAACAGTTGTTCAGACAGAGTGACTGCAAAAACAGCTTTTAGATCGGATTAACAAGAAATACAATGACTGCTTGGACTTCCATTTTTAAACCTTCAGCCTTTGCTTTTGTTATGTGTCTTTATATCTATAATTTTATTCTAGACTTTCTGATTTTCCGTGTTGCTCTTTTATGTATGCTGTTCAAAACAGCATAGAGAATTCACATTAGGAATCTACCAGCATGAGCAGGAATACTGTTTCTGACGAGCTACAAGAGCTGTTTGTTTCTCTTTCCTTCCTGTAATGAAATAATCCAGTTTTACTGCCATCCTTGGTTAAACTGACTCGCTTTAGGTTTGTACCCTACTGTGAAAATGCAAATAAATAACGAGTTCCATTTTAATTACGTATCTCTAAATGAATTAAATATATCTTGTCTGGACCAAAAGGTCCAGATCAACATTCTTGAATCTGAACACTCAAATTTAACAAACCCTGTGAGATGACGAAAACTCATATGAGTGTTATTTCTCTTCTAAGCATCCAAACAACCACATTATCCTTTCCATTTTTTTTTTTTTTTCTGAGTTTTCTTTTCAATGCAGAAAGAACATAACGCTGTAGTTACTTTCAGGAAAATATCCACATCAGTTTGTCCGGGTGCTCTTATCAAAGTGCATAATGACTGAGTTCTCCTCGCCCTTCCCTCAGCAAAGCATTAATAAGGGCCCCTAGGAGGCAACAATTCTCATGGAACTGGTAGAAATATTTTGTGATAACGGTCCCTCTGTCAGGCTTTGTTGAAGTAACAGTCATTTCAACAGTTAAGGAGGTTCCAGGGCTCCGTCACCCTCACTGAGAAGAGGTTTCTTCTCGAGTTTAAGCGGAACCTCTTGTGTTCCAGTTTCAGCCCATTACCCCTTGTCCTATCAGTGGTTGTCACCGAGAAGAGCCTGGCTCCATCCTCGTGACACTCACCCTTGATATATTTGTAAACATTAATGAGGTCACCCCTCAGCCTCCTCTTCTCCAAACTAAAGAGCCCCAGCTCCTTCAGTCTTTTCTCATAAGGGAGATGCTCCACTCCCTTCATCATCCCAGTTGCCCTGTGCTGGACTCTCTCCAGCACTTCCCTGTCTTTCTTGAACTGAGGGGCCCAGAACTGGACACAATATTCCAGATGGGGTCTCACCAGGGCAGAGTAGAGGGGAAGGAGAACCTCTCTCGACCTACTAACCACCCCCCTTCTAATACACCCCAGGATGCCATTGGCCTTCCTGGCCACAAGGGCACACTGCTGGCTCATGGTCATCCTGCTGTCCACCAAGACTCCCAGGTCCCTTTCCCCTACACTACTCTCTAATAAGTCATTCCCCAACTTATACTGGAACCTGGGGTTGTTCCTACCCAGATGCAAGACCCTACATTTACCCTTGTTATATTTCATTAAATTTTTCCCCGCCCAATGCTCCAGCCTGTCCAGGTCTCGCTGGATGGCAGCACAGCCTTCTGGTGTGTCAGCCACTCCTCCCAGCTTGGTGTCATCAGCAAACTTGCTGATAGTACTCTCTAGTCCCTCACCCAAGTCATCGATGAATATATTGAATAATACTGGTCCCAGTACCGACCCTTGAGGCACTCCACTGGATACAGGTCTCCAACCAGACTCTGCCCCATTGACCACAACTCTTTGGCTTCTTCCCCTTAGCCAGTTCACAGTCCACCTCACTACCCGAGAGTCTAGACCACACTTCTGCAGTTTAGCGGCAAGGATGCTGTGGGAGACTGTGTCAAATGCTTTACTGAAGTCAAGGTAGACCACATCCACCTCTCGGCCATCATCTATCCACCTTGTTATATCCTCATAAAAGGCTATGAGGTTAGTCAAGCACGACTTCCCTTTGGTGAAGCCATGTTGACTGTCTCTAATGACCCTCTTATCCCTGATATGCCTTGAGATGGCACCAAGGATAAGTCGTTCCATCACTTTCCCAGGGATGGAGGTGAGGCTGACCGGTCTATAGTTACCCGGGTCCTCCTTCTTGCCCTTTTTGAAGACTGGAGTGACATTTGCTTCCCTCCAGTCCTCAGGCACCTCTCCCGTCTCCCAAGACTTGGCAAAGATGATGGAGAGTGGTCTAGCAATGACATCAGCCAGCTCCCTCAGCACCCGTGGATGCATCCCGTCTGGACCCATGGATTTATGGATGTCCAGATTGCTTAATTGGTCCCTAATCCAGTCCTCATCGACTAAAGCATACTCCTCCACTGCCCTGACTTCCTCTGGGGCCTCAGGGGAACGGGGCTCCTCAGGACAGCCTCCGGCAGAGTAGACAGAGGCAAAGAAGGCATTCAGTAACTCTGCCTTCTCTGTATCATGTGTCACCAAGGCACCCACCTCATTCATCAGTGGGCCTACAGTGCCTCTGGTGTTAGTTTTATCTGCCACGTATTTGAAAAAGCTCTTCCTGTTGTCCTTGACCCCTCTCGCCAGGTTGACACAGTCTCCCACAGCATCCTTGCCGCTAAAATGCAGAAGTGTGGTCTAGACTCTCGGGTAGTGAGGTGGACTGTGAACTGGCTGAGGGGAAGAAGCCAAAGAGTTTTGGTCAATGGGGCAGAGTCTGGTTGGAGACCTGTATCCAGTGGAGTGCCTCAAGGGTCGGTACTGGGACCAGTATTATTCAATATATTCATCGATGACTTGGATGAGGGACTAGAGAGTACTATCTGCAAATTTGCTGATGACACCAAGCTGGGAGGAGTGGCTGACACACCAGAAGGCTGTGCTGCCATCCAGCGAGACCTGGACAGGCTGGAGCGTTGGGCGGGGAAAAATTTAATGAAATATAACAAGGGTAAATGTAGGGTCTTGCATCTGGGTAGGAACAACCCCAGGTTCCAGTATAAGTTGGGGAATGACTTATTAGAGAGTAGTGTAGGGGAAAGGGACCTGGGAGTCTTGGTGGACAGCAGGATGACCATGAGCCAGCAGTGTGCCCTTGTGGCCAGGAAGGCCAATGGCATCCTGGGGTGTATTAGAAGGGGGGTGGTTAGTAGGTCGAGAGAGGTTCTCCTTCCCCTCTACTCTGCCCTGGTGAGACCCCATCTGGAATACTGTGTCCAGTTCTGGGCCCCTCAGTTCAAGAAAGACAGGGAACTGCTGGAGAGAGTCCAGCACAGGGCAACTAGGATGATTAAGGGAGTGGAGCATCTCCCTTATGAGAAAAGACTGAAGGAGCTGGGGCTCTTTAGTTTGGAGAAGAGGAGGCTGAGGGGTGACCTCATTAATGTTTACAAATATATCAAGGGTGAGTGTCACGAGGATGGAGCCAGGCTCTTCTCGGTGACAGCCACTGATAGGACAAGGGGTAATGGGCTGAAACTGGAACATAAGAGGTTCCGCTTAAACTCGAGAAGGAACTTCTTCTCAGTGAGGGTGACGGAGCCCTGGAACGGGCTGCCCAGAGAGGTTGTGGAGTCTCCTTCTCTGGAGACATTCAAGACCTGCCTGGACACGTTCCTGTGTGGCATAGTCTAGGCATTCCTGCTCTGGCAGGGGGATTGGACTTGATGATCTTTCGAGGTCCCTTCCAATCCCTAACATTCTATGATTCTATGATTCTATGATTCCCCGTCTAACACAAAGCTATGCTGCCCACGGGGATTCTGGCACTATGTTTTAAGAAACCTGGCAGATAGCAGCTGAGAAAAATATTAACCTTGAATAAACTGAAAAAGCCCCGAAAAAGAACACAAAACTTTTGGAAGATGTCTAAATTCTTTTAACAGAGAGCAAAAACGAAGAAAAGGGAATTGTCAGGATGCTTCCTTAGTTGAACAGTTTCCATGCACTGTGTATTAGCTACTACTGTCCTCAAAGGGCTCATCAAACCTGTTAGTCAAATCTGACGGGTTAGCTTTGAGGGATGACTATTTTCATTATAAAAAGTCCTGTCAAATTACAGTAGAGAAGTTCTTTTCTTCTTCCCGTATGTTTACAAATACTTGTAGAAACCGAGTTTTGTCAAGCGTGTGTTTCCAGTGATTTACTTTTCCCACTTAAGGCTTTTTATTTTTTTTTGCATGTTATTTCTATTACTTCAGCCCAATTATTTACATTTCTGTTTTTTCTTCATTTTTTAAACGCTTCTCTAGTTCTTTTACTTTCGAGATTCAAAAACATTTTAGAACTATTGTTTTAGACTTCTGGACTCAGACAAAAGGGAGCTAAGAAAACACTTCAGGTTGCTTTTTATTGAAGTGTGCTTTTATTTCCTAGAACCATGCGCTCTTAATGTAACTGATATGGACAGCAACAACATCGAGTTGAAATGGAAGCAGGAAGAATTAATTTTCCTACACGGTGATCTCATAGAGTTTGAATGTAAACAGGGATACAACTTTCTCCAGACTACCATTCCGTCCCCTGGGAGGACACAGTGTGACCATGGCAGACTGAAATACCCAAAATGCGTTATGCAAGGTAAACCAATATTTCTATTTTTTTTTAAATTAATCAGGTATTTTTAGAAACAATTTGCTTTGGCAACGCGGACCTTGAATCTGTCATAGATGTTCAGCATTCAACAATAAAGATAGGCACAGATATCCTTGCTTCAGATAGCTGTATTGTTAAATATATCCAAGCAGGGAATAACATGACACCTTCCTTTGATGGGGAAGGCTGTAGAAAGAAAGGAGGAGCTCCTCTCCAAGCCCAGGGAACTTCAAGCTCTGTAGAAATACAGCAGTTAAGAATTAAACACAGATAAGGAATTTCTCATGACTAGAATTCAGCAGGAGATTGCGTTCTGATCTGAGACGTAACGAAATAGTAAGATAATACAGGGCGAGTTGATAGTTCTGTAACGTTGCCAGGCATTTAAAGCTGTTGATTTGTTAATTTCTTCCGCTGAATGTTTCTCAAATGTTTTTAATGTTGTTCCAGCCCCCACTGAAGAGTGTGACTCTCCACCTTCTATTGCGAATGGAGCCCTTACTCTCCCACCCCTGACCCAGTACGACAACGGTTCTTCAGTTCAGTATAGCTGCTCTGACTATCATTTTTTGCAAGGATCTGACAGAATCTACTGTTCTGAAGGGCAGTGGACTTCACCACCGGTTTGTATAGGTAGGTGTGATAGGATAAATAAATAGTTATCTCTCCCTGTAATTCACAGAATAGTTTGGAAGTGACTTTTAAAGGTCATTTAGTCTTAACTACCTGCAGTGAGCAGGGACATCTTCAACTCAGTCAGGTTGCTCAACATCACTTTGAATGTTTCCAAGGAAGGAGCCTCCACCACCTCTCTGCGCAACCTGTGCCAGCCTTATTGTAAAATGTTTCATTCTCATATCGAGCCTCTTCTGCTTTAAACCCATTGTCCCTTGTCCTGTTGTTACAGGTCCTACTAAAAAGTTTGTCTCCGACTTTCTTGTAAGCTCCCTTTAAGTATAGAAAGGCCACATTAAGGTCTCCCTGGAGCCTTCTCTTCTCTGGGCTGAACAGGCCCAGCTCTCTCTCTGACGCTAAATGAGATACCTAGAATTTATAAACTGAATATTGTCATCTAGAATTTAACTGTTTTCAGTTAGAGATGAAAGCTTTAATAGAAGCAAATGTAACCTTGCCTGGCCTTTTTTTTTATTTCTTAAACATGACATTCCTGCAGTATCCAAAATTGCAGTGATTTCATGTATAATATTAAGAGAATGGGAAATAGTCTAGGCTAGTCAGAACAATGCTATTTCAGAACAAACGCTTTATTAATACTGATTAAGTCTCTCTTCTTTAGAGCCATGTAGTTTGTCAAAAACCGAAATGGAGAAGAATAACGTGCTGCTGCAAGGGTTCTATGAGAATCAAGTTTACTTTTACCACGGGGATTATGTTGAATTTTACTGCAAACAGAACCATGTTGGAGAAGAATCTGGTGCGACTTTATTTCGAGTGCAGTGTAAGAGAGGACGGCTGCTGTACCCAAGGTGTGTTGAAATAGAAGAATAAGCACGGACTTCAGGAGAGCCTGTCGGAAAGGTACGTACAAGTTCTTGATCTGGTATTAACAGCTGAACGGAGGCAGCCTTGTATTTTCAAGATCACTACAGTGAGCTGTGAGCACGTCTTGGGGGACACTGTTGGGTCTGAGCTGCAGGGGGAGGGAAGGGCAAGCGCTTTGTGGTACGAGGGCTGGGAATGCAGCAGAGGGTTGCAGCACGGGCACACGCATGGGAAATGTAGGAGGAAGGAGTTCTATAAGGCTTAGGGATCAAAACCTCTGCATGCACCAGAGTCTGAAGCACTTGAGCAAAGCACCACAACGAGAAAATGCTGAGCAAGTTGTGCCCTCTGTGGGGAGAGTGGTGGTTTCGATAGCATGGCTGCTTCTGTGAATACAGCTGAATACAGCTAAACTGAGATGTAATTTCATGCCCCCCAAACGGATATTAAACTCCAAACCTACATGGAGAAAGGAGGCACCTGTTGTTTTGTACATCTTGACAGCACCCGTGTCTCCTTCCACAGGGAAGAAGCCGCTAAAGGACAAGGCTTGAGGGACAAGGGAAAAAAGCAAGTATTCAAAAAATTAAAAATAAAAAAGTGGGGATCTAAGAAACTGTTTAAAACCCTGAAAGTATGCAAATTGGACTGAGTATTATTCTTTCAAAAAAAAGGTCAAACAAGCAACTTTGGTTAATTGAGAGCAGAGCATTTTCTATAACACTTAAACAATGGGACTCTGGGAACATGTTGTGTGACTGAAGATATGAAGAAAATTCAGGAATATGGATGATGCTTGTACAGTTTACACTTTATGATTTTTAATGATGTTTTATTATATTTTAATAAAAAGCCACTGCAATAATTACTTCTGTATTCTGTCTAAACTCTTATTTTTCTGATGCCACTGCATGTAAGCATTCCCCATCTCACCTCTGTGCCAGGCAAGATCTCCTGGAGACAACACTAGGACACAGGGAAAATGAGGTGACTGGTGACAGCCAACACATCTTGACTAGGGGAAAATTGTGCCCAACACATCTGGTGGCCTTTTATGATGGGGCTACAGCACTGGTGGGTAAGGGAACAGCAACTGCCAACTTCTACCTGGACTTGTGCAAAGCCTTCCACACCATCCCACACGCCATCCTTGGCTCTAAAGTGGATTTGACAGGTGGACCACTCACTGAATAAGGAAGGGGCTGGATGGTCACGCTTCTTTTTTGATGGAAAGCAGTTTCTCTGCTTCTGGTGGTCCTGGAGAGACCACAAACCAATGGTAAGTCTTACAAACTGGAAGACTCAGAAATCAGAAGGGAGATGGAGAAAGAACCTCCACGTCTTATTTTGTTCAATGGGCAGGATTGGAAGATTAGGATCTCTCCTACTCCTGGCTGTGGTAGAGTTTATTTTCTTCCTCGTAGCTGGTTCAGCACTGTGCTTTGGATTCAGGATCAGAATGTTGACAACACACTGATGTTTGAGTTGCTGCTAAGCAGTGTTTACACTAAGTCAAGAACTTTTCAGACAAGTGCTCACGGGAGAAGCCAGGAGCAGACAAGGCCAGACACACTCTACTTGCTGATGATCAAATTACCTGCAGCCTTTAATTCTTCTCGCAGGATGGCACCAAAGCCAGCCTTTCTCAGGATACAACGCTTAATGAAAGTAACAGCGATATCAACAGAGAACGGACAAGGTGCAAGCATTCAGATGAATAAAATGGAAATACATTTTAAAAATACAGATATTTTTTTAAAAAATGATTAAGGTGTGGATAAAATGTAAACTCAATCATCCAATAAAAATAAAGTCCAAGACAGAACATTGGCAAAGCTGCAAAGAAAGGAAAATGAAACTGAAAACGCCAGGAGAAATTGAACTCAAATCACCAGGTCAGTTATGGGATCTTTCATTTCCACAGCTGGGCTCCCTCATGCCATTCCCATTTAGCCAAACATCCTGCAGCATAAAGAGAAAAAAAAGGGGAAAAGGCATGAAGACCAAGCCTGCCAGACCACAGTGGTTCCTCAGATCAGGGGACAGGCAATTTCAGCAAAGCTGCCTCCTCCAGAGCCCCTGTGCCCTTGGCACCAAGCACTTACATGCACACCTAGGATAGTCAATCACTCCATCCAGACATTGTGCTTCAAACTTCTCAGGCCGTGAAACTTGCCGGTACCACGGTTTGCATGCAAAGTAAATAGAATCCCTGGTCTGATAGCTGGGAGTGCTCAGCCAACTTGACGACTGTACTGTAATATTGTTCTCATCCATTGCCCTCTGACTCACTGTACAGTTCCCTGCAAAAATGTACTTTCGTTAGTTGCCTGGAGACCTCACACTGGACAACCGATGCTCTGAAACTGTTGGTACCAGCTGCTAGTCCCCGAGAGCCCTTTCCCCAGCAGCCTTTCCAGCCCAGGTGCCCCAGCCAAAGGCAGCTGGGGGGCACTGCCCCTCACCAGTGCAGCTTGCAGGGTGCTCCCGCACCCTGGATCCTCCCCAGCTGTTCCCCCCGGAAAGCTCAAGGCTTCCTCCCTGGCTCAAGCACTAAAAATACAACATCATAGCCAGCCAAGCTGTGGCCGAAGTGGAGATGACTTACGTCCTGGCTTGCACAATGGATACTCTAATGTCCCTGCCACACACTGTGCTCTGAAGGGAGAAGATGCTGGGTCCTCCAAATATCCTCTTTTACAACGAAATTCAATAAAGTCACCCGATCTGGAATACAGCTTTTTTCTTGCAAGCCATCTCAGCTCAATGTTGTTTCTGGCCATTTCTTCTTCAGCTGCTGTACAGGCCACTTGAAAAAGGTGAGAGAAGAGTCTCATCACTTCATGCAGATGCACCAAAGGACACTTTCCCTCCCTGCCCCCAGCCCACAGAAGCTTGGATCAAAAACCACCTCCAGCTGTTTGCTCTCACCCCTTGTTACTTGCAACAAGAAAGACTTTCCCATCCAAGCTAAAGGGAGAAAAGACCACGGCTGAGACCCCACGCTGAGCTATGGAGAAGCCTTTTCCCTCTGACACAGGGAACAAACATCCCTGTGTCTTTTTTGAGATTCTTCCTGCTCAGCTTTCCTCTAAATTTGTTTCCTCGTGGCCACGTCACAGACGCAGCCCCCCAGCACTGCCATGCACTCAGACCCATCCTCCCCACTCACAGCCTGCTCATCGTGACACAGTCCCCAACTCGGGAGCCCTGCACAGTGATGGAGGTTCCCTCACACAGCGGGGTTCAGCCAAACTCCCCTCCTCCTCAGCTCATTGTGGTGGCAAGAGACAGCACACAGCAGAGCTCAACACAGGAGCCAACGTCAAGAAGAAACTGCTTCTGGACAAAAGAAGGACTCGGTGCTTGCTGGCGTGCTGTGCTGCCAGCACCGCAGCCCCTGCACAAGGGCTGCTGCCCAAGTGCTGCCCTTTGGACTGGAGAGAAAGGCAACAGGAGCACTCACGCAGCCTTTGGCCACACGGCACGCGCTTCAACCTACCCAGGCAAACTGGGGGGTTTGTCCACTGCCCATTCCTACAGGTGATATGCCGAGATCCTTCCAGGACGTAAAGACTTGGGCATTTGTATTCCAGAGTTGTACCTTCTGGATATTCTTGCTCAGCGAAGGAAAGAAGTTCTCCATTTTCAATAACTGGAGGTGGGCCACATTTCCGACTTTGCCCTGGAAGAAAATTCCCCATCAGAGAGAAAGCCACGGGAGTTTAATTGCAGTTGAGGCCTGGCCACAAATACTACCAGAGAGTACTTTGGCACTACCCAGAGAGACCCAGGGGAAAGCAGAGAGAAACCCAAATACCTGGCAGGTGAAGAAGAGCAAGAGTTTCTCATTTCTACAGTGTTGGGACTCACAGCTCCCAGTTCACCCTGTCTGCCCACAGCTGAAGTGCTTGCAGCTGTCTGCAGGACTTCCTCACGTCCTGCACAACGGTGCAGTGTTTGGCACAGCTCTTCCTGCAGAAGAACCTGTCACCCACCTCCCACCCACCCTCCACCACCCGAGTAGTGAAAGAAGCGGATCCAATTGCCAACAGAAATGACTGAGCTGCATCACTGCAGTCACTGATGGGACAGCCCTTGGGCTCTGCGGGCACTTGGACCCCCGTGGAGTTCACACGGTTCAATCCCGAAGCCCCACTCCCTATTCAAGCACCACACTGCTGCCAAGTCTGGCCTTCCAATGGGCCTTGTGCTGGGAAGTCTTCAGAGAAGATCTGGACCTGCCGGTACCAGCAGTGAGCCTCTTTGCACTCGGCATTGCTTTCTGGAGCCACAATACAGAGCCTGGTCTAAATTCATCTGCTGTTGCCGCAACCCTCGCAGCTCCCAGCTGGGCAGTGTCAAATGCTGCTGCACTGATTCATGTGCTGAAACATTCTGTATGTTTCATGAAAGCAAGTGAGCTTATTCAACGCACTCACAAAACCCTAGGAAGCCGCAACACAGCGCCTAGGTAATGGCTCTCACACCAAATTCGACCCTCGGTTGATCTGACTGCATCCTATTCAATGCAGCAATGCATCAGCCGCTCTATCGGGATGTCAGTTAGCAGGGAAGCTGTGTACTCTTTTCTCCAACACTGATAGCAAAATTTCTCTCTCTTTTAATCTGGCAGGCACAGAAAATAGATTCTAACAAGGCCAAAGCCTGCGTCTCAAAATTAGACCTGGCTGGCAACTCAGCCTCAGGGTGGTTTTTCCAGATGTGGAAGTCTTGAGCGAAGCTACCTGTGTAGTGAACTCTGGTGAACTCTGCTGGTAAACTCATTCGAAGAGAAGATGTCTTGTACTTGACTGTGCCAGCTATGTTGCATTTGTGCTCCATAGCCAGAGTGAGATTTAGAGAAGTAAATTCTGCTGAGTCAGCTTGATGAGCGTCTCACTGTCAGGCTACATGAGGAGAGAGAGAAAAATTACCTTTGCACCTTGGCAGGTCCGTCCAGTCCCCATTCTGACATACTACGGTGGCAGCCCCGCTCATCTCAAAATGTTGCCAGCATCGGTATCGAGCACTCTCCCCAGGCAAGTACCTTGACTTTTTAATATCTTGAACGTTACCGCCAGCAATTTCTGGAGGAGGTCCACAAGTCACATCTGAAAAGAGACACTGCTGCAGCCACCTGTGCAGTCATTGAGGTGTTCCCCCATACAACCCACTGTTACAATCAACCTTGTTACGATTTCTGCCCAGATTTTCTACCTCAGGTGGGTCACAGCTCCAAAGGTTTATCATGAAGAAAGCAATGAGGTGTGACAATGGCAGTAGAAAACTCTTCCTGGGATTCTCAGGAGATGGCAGGGTCAATGAGAGCTTCTAGAAAAGGCCAGCGTTTCTGTAGCTAGACCTTACAGCACAAGAAGCTACACCAGCCTTCCTGTGCGCCCTCGTCCCTCCCCAGGGATCCCCGGCATTCCTAGAAATCACAAAGGTGGCAGCCAAGCTGACACCCTGCGGAACCACAGAGCTCTGGACAACTGGCAGGTTGTCCTCTTCAAACCTGACAGGTTTCAACAGAACAGAGGAGCCCTTGTGTGTCTTTCTAGCGAAGGTCACTGAAGTGGCAGATTCTGAGGAGACACCAGTATCATACAAGAGTGTGACAGAGCTGCACGTTTTAGGTCCTACTTTAAGACGTTTTTGCTGTTGATGAAAATATCTCCAGTATTTCTAGAAGCATTAAGCTAAATTAAAGTGCTGTGCAAGGAAGCGATAGCAAGTACAAAGCAAACAGAAATAAAGAAGGTGAAGTCTTTATTTAGGCAAGCAGTCCCCTCTATGCTAACAGGCAAGATGAAAGCACAGATTCCTACCTCTGCAACTTGGTGCTTCCGACCATTCTCCATTTGCACAAGTGACATAATTTCTACCCATGATTTGAAAATTGCTTTCACACTCGTACTGGACTCTGGCACCAGGCAGATATCTCTCCTGTTGAGTGCTTGTAATACGAGCATTGGGAATTTCAGGTGCGGCTCCGCAGCTAACATCTGAAAAGAGAGGTGCATTTAAGAACAGTCATGCAGCAATATGATGATCAGTCACAGAACATTGCCTTCCAGAGCACCATCATCGCTAAGGAGCAAAAATGCTTTGCGTAAGGCAAATCATTTTCTATGGGTAGAAAAGGGAGATATTAAGGTCTTTTTCTTGCAATGCTTCACCACACCAGACTGACTAAACACGAGAAAAGGAGTTGCAGAGATCAATTGAATGTGCTGATTGTGTGCCAAAGGGCTAGAGAATGAAGCCATTTCTTGATTATTTGAGGGCGATTTTCAGCAGCTGACACAGTGATTTGCAAATAGGATACATTACCCTGCCAGTTATCTCCTTCTTTGCGGCCAGCATCCATTCCTCCATAACCCTCTGCCAGCTTAACTTCAGCAGAGAACTAAGTTCCAGCTACTGGCTTCACAGGGGAAATTATTTCTTTGCTAATTTACCCTGCTTGTCATAATCTCAGGAGCCAGGAAAGAAGGTGTTGTAGCAGCCCGTTCAAAGCAAGTCGCCTGTTGGCCCGACTCACCTGCACGTCTGAGCTGGCATTATTTCAATTCACCACATGAAAGACGAAGAATGATCACAGACTACTCAGAAGTAGAACCTGTACCTTCACAGAAGGGCGGTGCTGTCCAGTTTCCTTCTCTGCAAATAATTTCAGGGGAACCCTTAATCAGGAACCCTGCATCACAGCGGTAGCTAATTGTTTCTCCGGGCTCATAAATTTCCTTGTTTCTGCCTTCAGTTTGAGCATTGGCAACTTTGGGAATACTTCCACAGGGCATTTCTGAAAAGATACAGAGAGCTGATGCTCATGCTAATGGGGTACACATAGTATATGTTTCCAGCAAACAGGTGCATTAGAGGGCTCTATCTAACATCAGCACAGTCATCTGCTGACAGTGGATTTTACATAAAAGGTAGCACAGACAAGATTAAATAAGTAATTCCGCTAACTAGGTGTGACTGCAGTCACTGAAGTATTTTGACCCTGTTTCTAACCATGCCAGAAAAACTTCAACAAAGGCTTCTGTCCCTTACTACATCGCTGAAGCACCAAAGCAACTCTCAGTTACTAGCAGGCTCTGTAGAAAAGATCTTTGGATTACGGACTAACCCGGCAGACGTATGAACTGAACAAAGATTGCAAGAATACAAAGGAATATTTAAAAACTAAGCTGCATTCAAAAAGTCAGTCTTGCACCCAGTCAGAATTGCTCTGAAGACATTCATGAGGGATGATAAGATTCTACACAAAATACGGAGTTACTGGCCCTTACTCTTCAACCCCCAGCTTTGAAGTATTTCCAAGTTCATTGTTAAATGCGCTTCAAAAAGAGTACTCTTTGATATTACCCAAGCATGTAGGAGCTGAAGTCCAGCTTCCCATAGAACAAGTTATCTCCGATGGTCCATCTAACATGTGTCCAGAACGAGAAACATACTTAATTGTAGCACCAGCCAGATAAATTGTTTTCCCTTCTCTTTTAATTTTTAAATGTTGATTTTCCAGTCTGAGAACATCAGCACATTCTAAGGGTTGTGGTGGCAAACATGGTCTTTCTAAAAAATACAGAAAACACAGAAAGAGTAATGCAAGACAGTTAATATTCCAATGACATACACTGTTAAAAAATTAAAAGAAAAAAAATCATTTAAATATAAATGAAATGGCTTGAAAGGAAGACAAAGAACTACCTAGGATACATAAAACAAATTTTCCCTCTTCTTTCTGTCCTGTGTAGGGTTTCCTTCTTCTCTTTTGGAATCAAATTAAAGTCATTTTCCAGCTCATGCCAAGGAGACACAGCTACAGCTTATTGTCAAAGTTTAAGGCTGGGCCAGCCACTAAACTTCGATGCTTTCTGTGATTCCCCCACCACCCTCCCAGCAACAAGAACGGGAAATATTTCACAGACAGACATTACCTTGTTTTGGGATACTGAAAGTGAGTTTCTAGAATGCTAGCTCTTACATTTTTCCACTTTTATTAAAGTTTGGCCAATGTCCTGAGGGGTTTTGTGGTGACATGATGAAAATTAAAAAGAAAATAGAACTTGCAAAGTATTATAACATACCTCTTGATACGTCCAATGGACTAAATCTCTCCTGAGTAAGGGCTGTCCCAGTGCTTTCTTCTACACTACTGTAGAGTAGTTTATGAAATTGTATTTTACATGCATTTTTAGATATTAGTAAGCTAGGTTTTATTAGCTCACACATCAAGTGGAAAGCACTTTTTGCACTGAATTGCCCAATATATAAGGTACAATCACAATCAAAGTGCCTGTTCAGTAACTGGGGCTGGGAATTTGGTTTCAGTAAAGGTTGTTTCTGAACAGCTCAATCATTATTTTGGTTATTCTTCTCTATGTGTGCCACTTAGCAGCAGAACAAAGACTCACAGGTAATGCAAAAGAAGAAAAGCCATGTGGCATCAGAATTTTGCAACTTAAAAATACAGATACGGTTGGAATGTTGTGCACATCAGTCACCAGGTCTCTCTCCTATTCGTTTTTGAAAATGAATGAGCTTAGTGAACTTCCGCTTACAAGATATCACCTGCATCAGTAAAATACAAGCAAGTGGATTACAGCTTCCTCGCAATTTCTTAGCATAGATGGCCTGAGTTATGCCGTAGCGTTTGCACTCCTATTACAGGATGAAAACACGAAAAGAAAAGGAGAAAAGTCAAGAAAGAAGTCTGTGTAAATAAAAACTCTGTCTGGCAGCTGGTTAACTGCACTTTCTTTAGCAACATACATTCTATTGCTTTTCTGCAGTTACCCATTTGTGATAATCTTAACATAAATAACATTATCCTCCTTCAAATGACGACTGCAAATGCATGACACAGAAAATCATAAGAAATTAAACAGGAAAAAATAATCCACTACTGACCCACACAGTGAGGCGGTGATTGCCATTTCCCTTCTATACATGTTATTTCATTCGCACCAACCAGCTGGAAACTCTTCAGACATGAATAAGATACTTTGCTCCCATTATTGTAATTTCTTCCAACTGTTATCAGTCGAGCATGAGGCAGCTGAGGTGGAGGTGGGCACGTGCTTTCCTTGGCTAAGGACACATAATAGAACATAAGATAAAGTGTAACAATTCATCACCGATTGCAACATAACAAAGAAAAAATTATATAATTCTTCAACAGCTATCTGAAGTGTTAATATTGTGAACATTTTTGTTCTGCTTCAGGAACACCAGAGCTGCCTGCAGATGCTCACATGCTTTCAAACTCATAAAAAAAGGCATTCATAGGTGCCAACACCAGCCTAAACCGGAGCTTCTCGTACTTCTTCCTTTCCCTTATGCACCACCACACCCTTTGGTGAGCTCTCCCTGTTCCTCTCTCTGGCAAACTACTTTAGGAAACCTGGACCAACTTCTGCCCTTCTTGCTATTTTATTTTTTTTCCCCCCAGACTTAGCTGATAACAGGGCTAGATAAGAACCAAAAGGAACAAAGAAATACACTTCAGATTCGCCACTCAAGGAATAAAGGGCTGCTCCTCCCACAGTAAAAAGGAAGGAGGTAGGTCTGGGAAGGAGGAGATCTCCAGAGGTAGCTTTGTTGCTTCTACTGGTTCCAGAAAACTGAGAATGACACTTGGTGTTGAAAGCAAACGCTCCCTTGAGCGGTTGCCATTCTGTGAACTTCTCCCACTTCCACTCATCGTTTCCCATGAATCGAAGCAGGCAGTGAGGTGACGACTGTTTTACAATCACGCCCTCTGCAGAAGATACCCTGCTCTGTCGTACATAAAGGCAGTCCTGCAGGCATCCAGCCTCTGGTGTGTGTTTCATAAGGGCAGTCTCCTCTAGGTCTGTGCTTTTGAATTGGCCAACTCAATTTTTTTTCTTGCTATTTCCCTAGGAGGCAATTGGAAAAAATGGAACGGGAAGCAAAGCAGAAAAATCAGGAATTTTAAAGCTTTGAATGTTTACAGGATAGCTGGAGCTTGAGCTCACTTGCACCAGGGCAAAGCTCTTTGGAAGGGCCAAGCTTAAATTTATCATTGCATCTTTCCTCACATCAGAAGTGACACTGACAACTGTTCCAATTGCCAGAGTAGAGTTTATTAAGCCTGCCTCACTAAAATAATGTGTCTCTAAACCCAGTTAACTGTTCAAATGATTCCCACAATTATTCATGACCATCCTTTAGAGTATGATTGAGTAAGCGTATAAGGATGTAAGAATTTCTACTTCAGACTAGTGACACAGCAATGCTAAGAAACTTTAATAATGAGCATTTATCATTCCTACATAAGAAGAAGAAATTGTATGCAAATCTAAAAATATACCTGTACATTCAATCTCTGGTAACCATTTTCCAGACACACAAGTTGCCTGTTTAGTACTTTTGTCACCTGATCTGCATTTATATTGTATACTTCTATAGAACCGAGACTCGTTTCCTGAAGATTTTGTTGGACGACGGTTCACAAGCTCAACATCTGCTGGAGCTTTACACCGAGGAGTTGGATCTGAAAAAAAAACCAACAAAAAGAGCTAAACAATAGTTTTAGTTCAGATAATATGCACATACACATCCACCTATGCACAGGTCATCAGTTTCCTACTGCATATCCATGTGAAAGTGGTTTTTTTCATTTACTGTAGTTTGAAGTAGCTCCTAAGACTCCTAGGTTATGGCAACAGAATGACTTTTTGTTCCAGCTATCTAAAGCAGAGACTGCTCCCACTCATAAAGCAATTATTTTTATGCTACCAGGATCCTTTTGGCCGAGTGCAGTAAATAATATAAAAACTAAGCATTCTTTTCTTCCCTAAAGCTTGAAAAAGGTAACAAGATGAGAAACCTTCTTTTGCCTGTAGAAACAGGAGCATAAATGAAGTACTGCTCCACACTGGCCAGGTATCAGGTATTAATCCCCCATGGAAGTGTATTTTGAAGTCATAACCATGTCTTATGCCCCTCACTGGTGAGGCTAGAGGCACACTACTTTATTACAGGTATGTCCCGAGGCTTCTGGAAGGTATTACCAGGAAGGAACACTGCAAAATGAGTAAAAGCCACCGTACACCAGAGAAGTACCTCCATACGTGATTTTACACACTGTGCAAGTCTTTGTTCCCTTCTCCGAACCTAGAGTGCTTACAAAGTTGTAGGTGCAGAGTCTTTCCAGGATGAAGGGTATGTTTACATTTAAAAAAGGAGTAAATAAAAAGACTTAGTTACATACATGAAGCAAAAGCACCTTGGGCCACATACTGACGGCTGAAATTTTGAATAGAACTGTTACACTCACACCTGAAATGTTACAGAAATACTATGGAAATAGATTACCGGCACAAAGAGGTAAAGGCTTCCATTCCCCATTAAGACATCTTATTCTCATTTGCTCAGGATTGCCAGAGCCTCGTACACAGCTACAAGCTACTTCAACACCGTGCAAAAACTGGGCCTGGTCTCCCCGATACTGAACGTTCGGAATAGAGGAAGGTGATCCACACGGCATTTTGTCTTCTGTTGGAAAGAGCAGAAGTATTCCACAATAATGTTGGAGTAATATACAAATAGCTAAAAGAACTTAAATAAAAATAATTGACTTACTCCTATTAATTGTAGCAACTAAGCTTCAACACAGTTGAAGCATTGCCATTGCCAGAAAGAGGCCACAGGTTTGTACTGAGCTTGCAAGAATGCAGGGTGGTGGCTCTTCAGGCTTACTTTGTCAGAACCTGACCTGACCTGCCTGGAGGCTTGGTTTTACTTACTTTTGCTTTAATTTACTTTGCTTTGCTTTAACTTTACATTTAACTTTACTTTAGCTTTAGCAGCACATTTTTTCTAGTGATCAGGCTATAGCTAATTTATTTTACTTTTGGTTAGCTCTGTATGGCAGAGCTATAGTTTTATATACATTGTAGTAACAAGATTTTAGTTTCTGTAGTAGTGAGTGATTATGATTCTAATATAATGACGCAGGTGACAACAGGACTGATGTGATAACAGAGTCCTTGAGCAGTGGCGACAAAGGTTGGATGTGGCAGAGTAGAGGCACAGGATGGTAAGAGACAGGGCACCGCTTGGCACCCAAGGCTACAAGCAGCCCAGAAAAAGCCAACTTAAACACAGAGCTGGTCAAAATTGGTTTTAGGAGTAACACAAAGTACAAGTATCTAACATATTTAAAACACACTTAGTATATCTAAGTCAAAACATGTAGACCAATGAAAGGAAAGCAATGCCTAAAAGTATGCTAGCAAACCTAAAAGTTACCCCAAGCAGATCCTCTACAGAGGAAATTATCAGCAGGAGCATCGGACTCCTCCCAGTGAATGACAATCTACTGAGAATGTGCTGTAACTTCCCTCCCAAACACACCAGACTGAAGCCATTGACTTTAGGAGCCAAAGGGGCAGTGGAAGGGCGAGCATAAAACCAAAAACCAGTTGTATTTATGTATTCTTTGTATTATTTAGATATTCTATATTATTTACATATTTATAATTATTTTAATAGATTAGGTATTTGTTTTCTTTCTATAAGAATTCGATCATGACTCTCAACAATTGTTTGCCTGAACTGTTAAGATTTCAATTATACTACTGACAAAGTTTTGGCTTTACATGTAGTGTGTGTTTACTTTACATCCATAGCATGATTTTGAACGTAGTGTGTTATACCTGCAAACATGTATTTTTAATTGTGAAAATATCTGTGAAGTATTAGCCTACAGACTTCTCACAAGTAAGAATTACGTAGATTACCAATGCAGGAGGGAGGAGATGACCATTGTCCATCAACACATTCTATTTCCTTTGGTCCAACCAATTTGGATTCGATGTTGCATTCATATTGCTTTCTGTCCCCATGCCGGTACTGTTCCACAGAGCCACCAACAACATCTCCATTGGTAATCTCAGGTGGACGTCCACAGCTTCTGGCGTTGGCTGAAATCAAGAGATCAAATCTGCTGCTGCTCAACTCAGTGCTTTCAGCACAGTCATGTGATAAGTGAAACATAAAATGAACTGAATTTGTGGTTTAAAGTTAAGAAAAATCAGTAGAACAGGTTAAACAGGTCATTGATTTATGATTTTGGGTATCTGGGTTCATGCTGTGCCGCAGATCACAAACAGATATGCCTTACTCTACTCCCTTACTTCCACGCACTGTCAATTGCCTCCTAGGATAGAAGAAGTGGTTGATAAAATCAATCCAGTTTTAAGAAAACAAGAAGTTACGTGGATGATAATTTCAATATTCTTAAAAAAAGAGGTGAAAATTCTGCAATAATAGCCTATGATATAAAAATCACCCAGCAAGTGTGTATATTAAAGGAATTGACTTCTGACAGCGTGAACGGAATTCCTGTTAAGGGAGTTTAAAATGTTTCTGAGCTAAAAAACCAACTATATGAAACATACTCTACAGTTAAAAAAATGTAGAAGAAAGTGAGCAAAAAGAAAGATGAGAGCATGAAAGGCAATGAGGGCACTGATTGAGTGGGAAGAAAGGGAGATGAGAAATATGAGATCCCTTCATCCTCTCAAGCATCCTTTCAAACTTCCTCATGAAAAGGCACAGCGCCAGCAAAAGAAACTTTTCAGATGCAAGTTGTGCTCTGTCTTAAAAAGGATGAGAGGAACAGGGGCATGTATCTTCCCTTCTGCATGAGTTTGTTCATTCTACCACACGAAGCTGAGGAATTTGACAGGAAAAACCCTCCCACGAGTTTCTTTTGCTTGGGTCCAGCTCTGTATCACCTCCAAACCAGCTTTTATTCTTCAGTATCATTTGATCAGAAAAAGGAATACAGGGTACAATAGCTGATGGGTATGAACACGAGGCAGCAGCAAAACTCAGGACAATTAGGATACAGTAAGAGAGGACAGTACTCAAATTAATCACTCCCGGCTGCCACACTGCACATTATTTATGCCTTTTGGAATAATAAATAATTTTTCATGCACTACGGTCAACAATCTGAGTGAAACCTCGTGCAAGCCATTTGCCAGCTCGCTTTCAGTTATTGCAAACTCCAACTGGCATGACTAAAGCTAACAGAAATTTCAACATTAAGAGTTCCACTTTCACATGAAACAGCAAAAACTATGAAATGATCCAAAAAGGAGCAGTTCCTGCCCTTTTAGAGACGAAGATGGGATAATTGTTCTCGGAAGCAAGACTGCTTTATAGCAGGTGTGCACAGAAGTCTTCAGGACCCAGGCATTTTCATCCATTTCCTACTACAGCAAAGTTATCAGAAGAATTACCTTTACACACTGGTGGTGATGGAAACCACCCGAAGTAATAGCACTGAGTAGAGGCAGGTCCTACTCTTACGTAATTGTTTGCACAGGTAAATTTCACAACGTCTCCATTGTGGTACTCGCCATTCTTGGGAGAAAGATCTCCGTTGGGCAATGTCAGCATTTCACATACTATTACTGCAAAGACAAAATATTTTAATGGAGAGTGTACACCCTACAATGCTACTGATAAGAACAAAACCAAAGCAAAAAGCTTCACAAAGTGTACACAGAATTACACCGATTAACAAACACAGCGATATTCACCAAGACACTGGGGTGCTGGACTCCATTCACCATTTGTGCCACACCTTGTGGCACCAGTTGGCGTACGATTTGCAGTTTGATATCCCTCCAAACATGAGTACTCCAGTGTATCTTCAGGCATGAACACAGTCTTATTTGTGTGGATATTCAAAAAGCCCAGGTGAGATGTTTGACATGATTCTGTAGAATAAAACAAAGTTAGTGCATTTTGTGATCCAGAAACATTGTGCTTTGGAAGCATCGTTTCTGTAGGTGCTTTAGTGTGTGCTCATCTACTGAATATTTAAAACACCAAAAATTGTGCATTGCCAGAATACAAATTTAGGTTATGTTATGTAAAATATTTACATGATAGCTATTGCATTAATCTTCTGAAGTATTATCTAGCATAAATATTTTTAGATTCATTTCCTTTTGCTACTACTACAACTTATTATTATAATTCATTACTATTATTATTATTATTATTATCCTAGCTAACAGTTTGTACTCCTGTTCTCTGTGGTCATCTGCAGGGGGGTAGGAAAAAGCTGCAAAATCCTAGTTAAAGGTAGTTTGAAATAAAAGGACGAGAGAAAACGCCAGCTAAAGTTGGTCAATGTTATGAGCCTTGGTATCAGCTTCTTCCCTTGTTCAGGACAGGAGGGAACTTGTGAGAAGAGAAAAGCAACAGTATTTTCATGAACAAGCGCTCACGTGTTTTTCCTAAGACAGTTCCACTTCAGAAGACAGTACATATTTCCCTGCCTTACTCACTTTACATTTGCTCCATTTTTTGCAGCTCCAGACCTCTGGAGGGTCAGTCTTCCACGTGAGTCTCCCTCTGCCTGGTAAGGAAACTCTACCAGTCCCGATGACAAAATTCTGAGTGCACAGGACACCACGACTGCGCCAGTGACAACGACAGGGAGCTCTGAAACCTTTCTGCTACTTACTGATGCACTTTGGAGGGGGAGTCCAGCCATCCTCCTGACAGTGTGTCTGTCCTGTTTCTTTGCCTTCTGGAGTTACAAAGCCACTATTACAGCGATAGGTGACCTTCTCCTGTAACCTGAATGTTCCCCTTTGTGAGGTGAAATAACCATTGTCAAAAAACACATCCTGGCATCTTTCTGAAAGAGATAGACACAATTTCTTCCAAATAAAAGAGCACTAAACTATGTGCTTATAAGACACAGAAGAAGGAGGGCAAGAAGGAGGAAGCAGCAGTAGGTTTTTGGACGTTTTTAGGAGCATGTGAATTTTTCCTTCCGCATTGAGCTCTCTTTCTGAGGGGGCAAGTGGAAAGTAAAAATCTCATTTTGCGTGCTCGTTGCTAGGTCAAAATCTCAGTGTGTGGATGTCCAAAACATTCTATGGTCAGTGTACCTATCAGGGTGCAATGGCTTCCTAAAAAATTACTTTTACAGTGCAAGAAAAGTCAGGATGAATTATTTCTTTTGTCCACATGAATTTATTATCTAAAGTATTTAAAGTTCCTGTGAGATGTTGTACGAATTTCAGGCTTGGTGCAAGAAGCTGGACACAGAGTTAGGACAGGTAACCTTCCTATTCTGCTCCCCTTCCAGTGTGATGTCAACTAGAAACGAAGCGAGAGAAACAAGAATCATGTGGCATAGTCAGAGGCCGAGACAAACTACAGACAGGCTGTGCAAGGAGAATCATTACTCTTCGTTAGATCACTGCACAGCTATGTTCTAACAAGATTTCACTACTGAAGACAAAGGGCCCATGACTCCCATCCCAGAGCTCCTATTCTAGGAGAGTTGAATGAGCCGTGTGTGGACATTTTACGGGGTTACACACTGCATGGTGTGCAGGGACTGACCCCAGCAGCCTACGGGGATGTGAGAGCTGCATGAGACCTTTGAGAGAGTGAGAGTGTTGTGTTTCAGTCGTAGAACACTCAGAGTTACGAAGCCGTGGTGGTAGATTAATGTAGGTGATGTGATGATTTCAAATTTACTGGTTTTAGCTAGAAACTCATCTAAATACAAGCACACTCACTTTCACGGATACATCTTGGCGGAGGCGACCAGCCATCCTTCGTGCACGTGACTTGCCCATTTTCATGTTCCGTACGATAGCCAGTGTGGCAGACATATCTAATTTTTTCACCTTCCTTGTAAACATTCCTCCAGGTACGGGAGAAATAACCATTTTCCAGCTCTCTGACTTCGCAGTTTTCTGAAGAAAAAAGGTAAGTGCATTTAACCACAGTAATTTGTACAGCAAGAACTGAGGTAAATTAGGAAGACAGTTACTAAAAAAAGGGCCTCAAAGCACCTTTTTGTAGCCTTCTATCCTGAAAAGACATTTGTGTTCAAACCTGAATGTTGTGCTGAGGGCAACAGGCAAAGGCCAACCTTTTGTAATCCACTTCCAAGCACAAGGAAATGGATCTCAGAGAGGAACTCCAGGAAAAGCGCCCAAGCCATGGCCGGAAGAACGTAGTTACACAGAGTAGGAACTCTCTGTATGTGCAGATGCACGTGTCCCAGAATCCAGAATCAGAATCACAGAATCACAGAATGTCAGGGATTGGAAGGGACCTCGAAAGATCATCAAGTCCAATCCCCCTGCCAGAGCAGGAACGCCTCGATAATGCTACATAGGAACGTGTCCAGCAGGATGACCATGAGCCAGCAGTGTGCCCTTGTGGCCAGGAAGGCCAATGGCATCCTGGGGTGTGTTAGAAGGGGGGTGATTAGTAGGTCGAGAGAGGTTCTCCTTCCCCTCTACTCTGCCCTGATGAGACCCCATCTGGAATACTGTGTCCAGTTCTGGGCCCCTCAGCTCAAGAAAGACAGGGAACTGCTGGAGAGAGTCCAGCACAGGGCAACGAGGATGATGAAGGGAGTGGAGCATCTCCCTTATGAGGAAAGGCTGAGGGAGCTGGGGCTCTTCAGTTTGGAGAAGAGGAGACTGAGGGGTGACCTCATTAATGTTTACAAATATCTAAAGGGTGAGTGTCACGAGGATGGAGCCAGGCTCTTCTCAGTGACAACCACTGATAGGACACAGGGGAATGGGCTGAAACTGGAACATAAGAGGTTCTGCTTAAACTCGAGAAGAAACTTCTTCTCAGTGAGGGTGACGGAGCCCTGGAACAGGCTGCCCAGAGAGGTTGTGGAGTCTCCTTCTCTGGAGACATTCAAGACCTGCCTGGACACGTTCCTATGTAGCATTATCTAGGCGTTAGAGAAGATAAACACTGCCTATGTGTTTCTTAATCTCAGGGACAGTTTCAGGAGTAAAGAATCTCCAAAATCCAAAAGCACCACTTCAGCCTTCCTCACGTTACGAGTGTCGCTCACGGGCTGACAGTTCGAGCTCTGCAGATAAGGTGACAGTCTGGATGCAGTTCCAGGGGTCAACTAAAGCAGTTCTACTTTAACAAACTGGTCTTGGTCCCATCTCGTGACCCACTGGCACAATTTCTGCCCAACAGACCTTTGATAATTACCACAGAACTCACCACATAGTGGAAATGTACTTACTGAGGCATCTGGGCTCTGGAGACCAGCCCTGATCAGAACACTCCATTCGAACCCAGGTCTTTCCAGTGGGGGTTGAGTAACCATCAATGCAGTAGTAATCAGCATGCTGCCCAGTTCTCATTGGAAAGTAATAGTGCTTGTAGTACTCCAGACTTCCACTTAACCTGCCATTTTCTATAGCTGGGTAGTCACACTGTTTCCCTTGAAATAGAATTTAACAGCAACAGTATCAACACGTGCAAGACAAAAAGCTCCGAACACAACTAACACAGATTAAGCTTCATCACCTGAGTCTTTTCTGAAACTACAGAATCAGGACTGCACGGCAGGTCCCACAGAGTGCAGGAACAATTGCGCTCTGCTTCCCATGTCTTTGTCCTCGCTTCCCTCCAATCCCATTGCAACCAAGGGAAATCCAGTCAATATACCATAATATGCCAACATACAGCTGGATGTAAAGACCTAAATCTGGGATAACTATGATGCAATTTATCTTCCAACCGTTATTTATGGTTTGGATCGGTTACTTTAACACTCACTATGTCCATCTTATCTTAACTGGCATGCTAGTCCTCGGGTGGACCACAAACCTTGACGGGGAGCTGACTACAGGGCATTTCAACACGTACTTTCACAAATACACTCACAGAGAACACCTGTGTTTATAAACATAATGTAGATGTACATTATACCATTGCTTTTATAGCCGATTTCCCCAACACATCAAATAAAGCTTCACAACACGAAAAAACCACTATGAATTAGCAACTCTCATTTCTCATACTGCTTACGTTTTTCTCTTGACCTCTTTTCCACTGACATACTTCCAGCAACTCTACATCTTCATTCGTGAGAGCTACTTACGGACACAACCTGGATCAGGCACCCAGCCATCCATGGTGCACTCAGCTGTGCTCTTGCCGGTCAATATTTTAAAACGATATCCAGGATTACACTGCACTGTGATAATATCACCTGCTAAGTAGTTGCCTTTTTGAGGGCTAAAGTTCCCATCGCCAATTCTTGGAGGAGAGCATGTGATTTCTAAATAAAAAAAAGAGAAAAATTGGATGTTAATTTGAAGAATATGTTTGTATCTATTGCATCAGTTCTTATTTTCATAGTACTTTCACCATAGCTGCATAAAATTGCTAAAAATAGGGGTTTTGGGACACAGAAAAGGCTACATTTCTCTCCCACTCTTAGAAATGTGCAGTTCTGTAAGAGGAGACTGACAGCTGTTACTGATGTTGAGCTAATTAGAAGATTAAAACTTAATTGCAAGGAGAGCGGTTGGAACTAGAGGGGCTCAAACTGAATTTGACTAATCTTTTCCTGTAGGCCCTTCCACATCTGAAGCTCAAAATGACCTATGTTGGGCTCACTCACAGCTCTCCTGGGCTGGTTTATGGACACCGTCCCAAAGGAAGGCAGGTTCATTGGCACATTCTAAGTGGAGGAATAACAAGACTTCACTGGGAATTGATCACTCAAGAGCTTTTCATTAAGATTAGGGTCTTGCACTGACACTGGAAGTATTTCGACAGCTGAGAAAAGATGAGAATGCCATTCTAAAAAGCTCACGATATCTTTATGCTCGGAGAAGTCAGGCAAACATATAATAAGTTTATACTGGAGCCCGTCTTTTTGGTTGGTTTCTTTGTTTGGTTGGTTGGTTTTTTAAATATCACCAACACACTCAGGGCTGGGAGGGGATGACTATAACATAACTACAGGTTGGTCCTGCTGTGGAGTGAAGGTGGATGAATTAGGTCTATGCATGTACTGTTGAATCATCTAGGTTCGGCGAGAAGTCAAGTAGGACACAGAACGACTGTCTGAATACGCCTCAAGTAGCAGCAGCCAGTACATCAGTGTCTGGAAGGATGGTTTGGCTGGCACTTTTCAAAACCAGCATGCTGCTAAACCATAGGCAATGCATCGTTACTAATCTTGAAGCAGAAGGGTCAAGAACTGAGTGGGCACTAAGACTGACTATGCTTTAATTCTACAAGAGTCTTTCTGGAAGAGGTCCCAGGAAGGTACATGATACATAACATCCTACAGTGTTGCCCTGTTGCCAGCATTTTTTAGTTTCAAGTGTTCGGCAACTTTGTGAAGACAACTCAAGGCACTAATGATTTTCCCCAAATTTACATCCAATTTCAACTGGGACATAACATTTCTGTTGCATTTGGAAATTTAAATCTAGTCCTTAAGTACTTTAGTTGAATGAAACCAAAGTAGAATCCATGATCTAGAGGGCTGATATTGAACAGGACTAGCCTCAGAATTTATAGATTTTTCATCTTAGTTGCTCAGAAGACATTTGGGAGTTAGAAAGCAAGAGGAAGGAAGTTTCGGTATTGTAAATGTATTAATTCGTAGAGATTCTCAGCCAATCTCTGATGGGAAGTTTGAACACCAGGGATAAATGGTTGTGCAATTACAGTCCTGGTGACATTAAACAGATCGTTGTCCTCATTCTAGGCTAAGGGTCATGGACACTGGTAGCATTCATGATACGTTATTTTGGTTTCTCTTTATACATCCCTTCATGTCCATGGTCCTTTGAGTTACACACAATTCCTGACATAATGGCTGTGTAGAAAGCACTATTGTTCTCAGCTTTATGTATAATCCAGCACTACAATTCCATTGTAATTTTCAGTTTACACACTTACGGCTGTCAATGGACTACTCATCCTTCTGAAATCTGACTGCACATTTGCTTGAACATGTTAGGAAATGGCCACATGGCCTTCAGATTGTTCTCCCCACAAAACTATCTTAGTATTTCTGAAGAACTCTTTGAAGGCAGTTTACAAACTTAAGTCAGGATTTTAATATGAAATATACTTTGAAAGATACTTTTGTAATTTCCAGTCATTTCTAGCAGGTTACTAAAATTTCCTACTGAAGTTCCATCAGCGAAGTAGGGTTCGTTTTTGAATTGCTGCTCTTTGTTTGGAACCGGTTGATCAAAATTAGTAGTCTAGAAATTTAAAGAATGGACACAATGACTAGCAACCAGGTGCTCAGTCTGCCTAAACTACAGCAAGACTCATCAGGACACTCAGGCAAAATGCAGAGGTCAGGTCAGAAGGCCAAGCAAACTTCTGTTGTGTCAAATGTTCATGTGGGATGGGACGCTGAGTGGTATTTTACTGCGTGGTCAGTTCTACGGTTACAAGTAGCAGAGTCTCGGCTGTGATGACACAGCATCTCAGCTACTGAACATGGAAGACCTGAAGATGCACTAGTATCTCTCCTTGAAAGACCTTCTTGTGATTTATAAGTAGGTCACCAAGCTAAGACTATTAGCTTTCCTGATTTTATTTATACTGCTGCAATTCATATGGTATCAAAGAAATATTTCTTAACCCTCTCTTCCAACATACAGCACAGCCACTGACTTTTACCGGTTATGTTCATGTTGAACACACATAAAAATGTATCGAGACTTGACGTGAAGACAATAGGGCTTCCAAAACCGTATCACTTTTCTAAGAAGTTGGTTTCAAATGTTAATTTTTCCCATGTCATTAAGAATTTCAGCTTCCTTCTGTAGTTTGAATTTCTCTGATATTAATACTTTTTTTTTCTGCTTGCTTAAATATTCTTTTTAGCGACTGATTTTTCCATTCCTCAGGTAAAACATTTTCATCATATTTTGTAAAAGATACAGAGATTCAGCTTTATGTTTCCTATTTGTCCAAATAAGGATTTTTTTTTTCTAATCCAAGAAATATTTTTCCTCTCTTCTCCCCACTAATTCAGAATCATATAAACAAATAATCAAATAACAACAGCTACAAATCCTGCATGAAGTATTTTAGCATCAATCTTAGTTATGCAGTACACTGGAGCAATTTTTGCTTGGTGGTCCTATTTAACTCAAGTGACAAAAAACTGTTAACTGGTTTTGCCACTGCTCTCTGTGGAAAATTCTTATCCAGTTGTTTGGTCCCTTTAGCATTTAATCCTTCCAGGTCTTCCTGGGACATTGCTCAGACGTGGATGTTTTTCTGTCGTTACGAATCAACTAACTTTTGTCATTACTAATCTTTGAAATTACTTCCAAACACAACACATGTTTGGCACAAATGTACAAAATGACTTTAGGCAAGGCTAACCGATGCAATAAGGGGTTGGATTCCATCCTGATTCGGTGCATCGTACATCTGCACTTCCACCGTACTTGTACCCTTGATTGCAGGCAAACTGCAGTTGTTCAGATTCCTTGTAAGACTTCTTGGTAGAACGTACATATCCGTGCAGAATTGTTGGCATGTCACAGGTAATCTCTGAAAGTGAGAAGGGCAAAATCCATATATATATATATATATATTTGGTTATTTTTATTTGCTAAGAATAAATGCCTACTGGAATAAAATTGAGTGAGTTTTTTAATTCGTTTGATTCCACAAAAACATTCACATTTGGAAACCAAAACTCATTTGAGAACTCTTCAACGACCTGCTTGTGGGTGCGACAGAGAAAGCGTGGTGCAGCACAGCATCAGCAGCACATTGGTTCATGAGACAGACTGCAGGGCTTTGCTTTGGGTTTTAACGGATCTCAGAATCAGTATGTAAGGCAAGGGAGATTCTAAAATAAATACCTAGGCTAGCTGAAATCGAGGATTTTCCATTCTTCAGATGAAAATTATTGTAAATTTCTTGTGGTTTCCAGCAAACCCAAAACTCACTCAGAGCCAGCAGATGATTAATTAAATGATGGCATCAACAGGAAAAAAAAGAATTAAAGTATCTGGAAAACAGACACCAAAATTCTTAACTATCTCTAAAGGAACTCAGCATCCCCAGCTCCTTGTTGAAGAGAATAAAGCCACTGAGATCTTGAAGTTTCCAAAAACTGCACTCCTAAAGCCAGCAAATACGCAAGGCTTTGTTTCCTAGGCCACAGAGTAGAATGTGTAAGAGATCTCTTGGAATCCTTTGATGGATTTACTTTGTATTTAGGATGAAATACAGCTCAATGGAACCGTCACTGTCTAATAAAATTCACTGCATTCTGTAAATGTTACAAGCGTGTTTAATTCCATGTGTTTGATTCCACTTTACGCTGTTCAAATTATAATAAATGGGAGTTTCAAAGCAATAAAATGCAGTGCTAAAACTGTGAAAAAAAATACGCATCTGAGACCCAGATATACGTACTCTGCACTTCTAAATGCATACGTCCTGATCAGATAGCATGGAAATAATAAACTTGATGGACTGAACATGTAACAGAGATTATTACTACAACCTTCCTGGGATTCACCTACATCCTGACAATCCAATGCCACATGGACGAGTTGAACAGCTACCTCCCTTTGCAACAAATAAAGAAAGCAGCGTGCTGGGTTCTGTTGGGAAGAGTGTTGCCAGCAGGTCCAAAGAGGTCATCCTCCCGCTCAGCACTGGTGAGACCACATCTGGAGGGCAGTGCTCAGGTCTGAGCTCCCCAGGACAGAAAAGATACGGACATACTGGAGCAGATCCAATGAAGGTACATGAAGATATTTAAGGAACTGGAAAAACTACCAGACAAAAAGAGGTTTAAGAGACTCTAGAGGAAAGAAGGTTTGAGGGGGGAGGCTCTTATTTATATATATAAATTCCTGACTGTGGTGGGGCAGGTAGAAATAGAGATGGTGGAGCCAGACTCTTCTCACTGGCACCCAGTGACAAGATGAGAGGCAATAGTCACAAACTGAAATACAGGTAACACTACTTTAACATAAGGTTGTTATTTAAGAGTGGTCATGCACTGGAATGGGGTGCCCAGAGAGACTGTGAAGTCTCCGTTCTTGGAGATGTTCAAATGCTGATGGGATGTGGTCTTGAGCAACTTGCCCTAGCTGACTGCTTTGAAGGGCCTTCAGAGGTTCCTTCCAACCCCACCTAGTCTGTGATTCTCTGGTTCTGTAAAACTGAACATGAATTAACCTTCTAACTTGTCAAAACACATTAATCTGAAGAAAGAAAAGTCCACCATGACTTCTTTGTAGCTTATCTACCCTAAGAACACGACCAAATTAAAATCGTACTTGTGTTTTAAACTTGATTCACATAGATTCAAAATCGTTTGTAATTACTTGGATTAAATGAACACTGAAGTGATTGAATCTTATGCAGATATACCAAAGTTAAGAAAAGGAATGCAGCCTGGCAAAACATAGAGCTTGTAGCAAAAATGGGGAACAGATGGTCCATTACGACTATATTAGCATCTAGTATTCTCTGATTTCTCTTTCTTATCCTACTTTTTCTGCATCTTTGCAATGGAGATTGTTTACAGACAAATTATGCTTAATTGCTGTGGAATAAAGCGAATTCTGTAGTTTCCCATACGGTAACCAGTCCTCAGAGCTCTGTGAGAATAAAGTGTCTTAATTACAGATAATAAATACTGTCCTTTTTACCTTGACACTGAGGCACACCACTACTCCATTCTCCATTAGAAGAGCAAATTATTTCTTTAGATCCAACAATCTTGTATTTTGCATTACATTCAAAATTTACAACCTGGCCAAAGGAATATTCTTGGCCCAGCTCAAATGCACCGGTCATAATTATCCTTCCATTTTCTGGTGCTTCTACAGGTAAACACTTTGCCACTGTAAAATAAAACAAAACAAAACAAAAGGAAAAAAAAAAGCCAGTTATCTTGATGTCTATTTTGTAAAATAAGTTGACACATAAAAAAATCAAAGTACAAAAAATTCTCTGCGATTTTCTTACACATTTTAAAAATATACACCCTTGTTTTGCATTCAGATACTATTTGCAGCAGCTACAGTACAAAACCCTAAGCAAAAGGACAGACTAACACGGGAGGAACCTTGTAGACCAAGTCTCCTCATCCTCTTCTCTGCCCATGAAGACAACAGTACACACTGAACCAGGTGATCTCTAAGGTGTCACTAAGCATGTATGGAAGGGCTGGTGTTTTGCCTACCATAGCTCCCACATCTCCCTGACACCATTCTCCGTCTTGCAAGGCACCTGTCTTTTCTATGAGTTCACATTCTATCTTTTACGTTCTTCACAGTTAGGACAAACTCTTTCATAGGCAATCGTCTTTCAGCCTAATGAAAACTCCTCCACCATGAAAAAAAATTCTTATGAGTACTTTGAAATTGCAGTATCTTGGTGACATGGGACAAAAAACGCTGGAAACCATTGCTTTATACTGTACAGACAGAGATCCATATGCCCACCATTGAAGACACACAAAATCCAGTAAACTAAATGTGAAATATCTGAGACCAAGAAAATGTCAAAACACAGACAACAAACTTTAACCAGAAGCATACCTACTTTCATTTGTGACTCTTTAGAGACCCTTTTTCTGATGTTACATACTTAAAGAGACATTTCAGCACTCCACATAGTAAGTTAAAAATTAGCTTTGAGAAGAAAGGAAGCTTATTTTCATAATCACATAGATTTTAATCTAAGTGAAAAGGTTTCCAAAATCAGGGAAGTATCACCTGAGCCATTATCTATAAAGTCTTGAGGTCCAAGTCTCTTGCTCTCATTCTTACTTACTGAAGTTCTTCCACAGTGTGCTAACAGACAGAAAAACTTCAAATCAAATCTTACTGGCTGGTATATTCACAAGGGTGGAGAAGGAAACGAGCTAAAGACACGCACCCTTTCGCATACATCCAAAATGCCTCATCCCAGCTGTCTTTGTAACCATGTTTTGCAGGCATCTTCTCGCTCAGGGCCTTTAGGTGAGGCAGAGCTTTAAGCCAGTCTGGGGGCAACAAGATCCCATTTTGTGAATGTTTTTCAACAAAAGCTTCAGTCCTTATTAGACTAAAACCGCTGAGCAGTCCTAAGAGTTTCACTGCTCTGTAACTTGAATTTAAACATATGTGAATTCCTATGAGTGGAGAGATCACAGGCTAACTCCAGATAGTATCACACAGATAGAAAGACAGTTTGATAAAGAATTAAACTTCAAACTCCATTTACCTTCACAGTGAGGGACATCATTGCTCCATCCATCTGCCTGACACTCTCGGTAATTTCTTTGGCTGAGCATCCAGTATCTTACCGAATAAAAAAGCAAACAATGCTAAAATACAGTCCCGTTATGTGACAGGCAGTGCTGCTGGTTTTGAAGCAAAGGAAGTAGATTTTGGATATTCTACCAGGGACCACCCAAAATGTGACAAATCTGAGCAGTTTTGTTTTCTCTTTTGATTGCATATGGCAAAAAATATGGAAAGAAATATGAAAGTAGGAAGTTACCAGTAAGCTTGGCTACCTAACAAATAATCTAGGGGTAATTTACACATTCAATAGCAAGCAGAGTAAAGCTGTTGACTGTGCCCTAGCATGACTGAAAGCATCAAAATAAGACTTAATCAAAACCATATGTAGCTCATGCTTTGACGAGCTAGTATCATCTTAGGTCTGGGGGCAACATGGCCACAATGTCATGGCTTCAGTTTTGTCTGAAAAGTAGTCAGAGGAAGTACAGCCAGTCTGAAATGACAGTGAAGAACTGTCTGAATTTCAGGAATTAAGGAGAATCTCAATTTTGGAGCTCTTTTTCTGGAACTCAGACTAGACTCCAGCAATATAAATACTGCATTTCCATCTGAATGGGCTGGCTGGTGGACTAATAAGACAGCTTTACAGAGAGGTAACTATTTTTGTTTTTGACTGGCATAGCCGTGATTCCAAGTTAGCTACAGCCTTATGTAGTTTGGACACTTTGGAGAGCAGCTTCAAGTGCATGAGTTCATGTCGCAGGCTAGGGCTGCGCCGGCCGCTAACGCGGACAGACGCTCTCCCACCCCCTCTTCCCCCCCTAAATGGGAAGGAAAAGGGAATGAGGCAGAGAGACTTACAGGTTAGAGAAGAAAAACTAGAACAGCTTTAATGAAACAATGGAAATAATGGTGAAATGATAAAAATAAAGAACTATATACAACTATAGATAGTAGTCCGATATCAAACCCGACTCCCTCCCCCGATGGCAATCCCCACTGGTGCTGCAGAGCAGGAGGCACTGGGGAAACCCCAGGCTCAGCGGCGGCGGGAGCTGGATACAGGGAGCTGGATTCGGGAACTCAGGATCCGGATCAAAATCAGGAGGTCGGATGGAGTCCTCTCTGGACACCGGCCATTGCAGAAAAGGGGACGAAACTCTCATGACCACTCAATTTATACTAGATATGACGTGTATGGGATGGAATACTCTTGTTGGTCACCTGTCCTGCCTTTTACCCCCCCAGAGGTGCAACCTTTTACTTCCTTGTGTCCCCTCTCACTACCCAGCACCCCCAGCGTGGCACACAAGAGCCAGCAGTGGCCTTGGTCACTGTAGGAATAAATACAAGCAAGAGTCTTTCTGCATCCCAGTCCCAGGCAGTGACTGCAAACATCAGGTGTTATCACTGCCAGCAGCACACACTGTCTGCAAAAACATGCTGCTGACTTCAGAACATGCAGCTTTTTAGAAGACACTAAACTGGAAAGTAAAAATCACTAAACAGAACTGGGTTTTTAGCTAAACCTACGACAGTTCAACAATAGCACCAGAATGAGAAAGAGTTATCGTCAGTATTACTATAATTGCAGAAATTTAAATAATAGCCAAGCATTAAATATTAGTAAGTTGCAGCCACACTAGAGACAACAAATCTATAACTGACACTTCTTTTAAGAACAATATCTTATGTTAACTTCCTTATATCGAATTAAATAACTATTACCCATCATTACATCTGTACTCAACTCTGGCGCCAAATACAAATTCACTTCCACTGGTAAGTTCAAAGGAACCAAACTCAATATCTCCAGGATGTCCACAGGGTTTATCTGGTAAAAAAAAAAAAAAAAAAATTAAAAAAATTACATCATACATAGGAATAAGAAAGTGTGAAAGATAGAACTTTGATAGTAATTAGTAGTGGGGTAAGGTAAGGGCCTTTCAAAAATTCAAAATGCTCAGCATTATCTTGATTAGCCCACTTTTAAATCGCTATTTTCAGTGAGAACGTGTTGGAGTAAGGATCTACTGATTTAAAAAAAGAATTCAATAACAAATTAGCAGGCTGAGCTTATGTTAAGTTCTATGACAAATGTAAGAGCAGGATGCAACTTCAGCTTTTCAGACAACTTGTGAGAGAAACTGGTCCAAAGTTTCCGGTGCAGGATCCATCTGTGATCAGAAACGAAACTTCCTCAATCCGATGCAGATTGTGCTGAGTACAGAGGGGTGATCTAAGGCCACAGGAGTCTTTGTTCTCAGTCCTTTCTGCTCAAAGCTCCCCACAAAACTTTTGTGGTCTGGCCTTAACTGTTTGTTTCACAGGAGAAATGCAAGGTGAGCACACCACCACATCAGCCCTTTTCTCCTTCCACTTGCACCTTACCACTGTCAGTACCTATTCACCGGGGGGCAGTATTGACTAAAGCATGGTACTAAACAGCAACATCCAATCATGTATAATTTAAAAGATCCATGTTCGCTGAGTAGTTATACAAACACATACAAAAAAACCAAGAAGCTGACTAAATAAAAAAAAAAGTAAGAAAAACTAGTAACAACTTCATTAATTCATTTTTACTTGTGATTAGTATTCATCTCTGTTTGAATGACACCTGGGACTTAATTCTCTGTCATCAAACCAAACATTTATATTCTATCAGTAGAAAGTTTGTATCTCAGGTATGTAAGTAAAAAAGCTCGAGTGTCTAAAATTTGTGTTTAAAACTCGTTTATTACAGTAGTTGCTGACTAACAATAACAAACTTCAATTTCTACACTAATAAATTCTGTGTGAGGGTATAAGATACTTCTAAACCCTTAAGAAGATACTAGAGATAACAAATAGCAGCTCTCATTCTAAGCATGAATTTTCCTTCACAGATTAAAAGAGTAGGCAGGGAAAAATAAGCTTTTACTTCCAAGAAATGATAGCTTTCAAAGAACCAGTTGAATAAACTGAAAAGAAGGCAACGCTTTCTCCTGACTTGCATTCAGAAGCTGGGTTAGTGCTTTATTCTGTAAATTTCACCTGAATTAGACTTTTTTAAAAATTCTGGCAGTAAGCTCCATTAGGAGCTTAATAACTTGTTAAGCTTACTAATAACTTAATAATGACATAATAACATAAATAAGATTAATAAGGCTCGCCTAGAGTAAGATCTTCTGCTGTAAAGGAAGAAAAAGGATAGTCCTTTGATCTGGAGAAAAGGAGCTTCCAAAAATATTTCCTTAGGCACACCTACTTTTTAGGATGTTTTAAAGGATGTTGAAATAAGTTACAGGTAAAGAGTCAGGCAGTTGCACACTGGTATCACTGGTAAGGAGTGTGCTCTGTCAGGTCAAAGAACAAGAGTGTTAATGGTGAGAACTAATAACTTTATTCTACGTATTTTGCATAAATGCTTACTTCTACATTCCACTTCTGGGAGGCGCTGCTTCCACACTCCGTCAGTACACTCAAACGCAATTCGCCCAAGTTTTATGTATCCAGGCCGACATTTGTACGTCACTTGAGTACCATGTGGGTAGGGAGGTTTGTCCCATCTTTCAGTAGGCACTTCCTTAATCCTCCTAGGAGGAGGTTCTTCACAAGCTAAACATTGTAAACAAAAATATCGATGACTGAAACACAGGCTACGAACACTAAAGCATTTTTACAGTAGAAAAAGCAGCAAGAAATCCTGGGGACGTTTGTGATGAAGCAAGCATATGTTTTCTACTTAATCATCACAAAATAGGAAACTGCCAGGAATCCAACACGAACAGACATTTAGAAGGACATAAAAATAGTCAAGCAAGTGCCACAGGACAGTCATAATTCATGAAATAGAATTTGGTTACAAAGACCGAGACACCATGAAATCCGGTTTACATCTGAACACGAAAAGCGAGAATTCATCAAGAACAAATAAAACAATCTCTGAGAAATGAAGCCTTGGAAAAGAAATGAAACCCCTCTGCATCTGGAAAATAAATGGGAGAAGAAACGTCCACCAGGGAAGGCAATTTCTTGGGGAGCAGATTCACTACTCGCTACAGAGCTGGCACAAAACTCTGCTCATTTGTTTAGCGGTACGACCCCAGGTTTGAGAAGGCAGCAATGTTCTCACTGAAGTTTTCCTACGGCTTGTCCAGGTGCTGCCTGAAAGTGGGACAAATATTTAGGACCCTTTCTCGTGCAGAGTGTGTGGGGTTATGGCTTGCTGAACTAAACTGCGGAGATCACAACCGCACATTAAGTAGCTGCCATTTCTAAGGCAAAGCGAGCAGATGAAATACTCATTCTTCCACATGGAACCGTGGAAAGTGACTTTTACTATAGTTGTACGAAGACATACTCTTGAGCACTCACTGGTTTTATTTCAGTCAGCGTAGTACCTACCAAAGTAGAGGCAAATTTGGGAAAAAGATTTGTTATGAGGAAGAAAAACTGGATAATTTTAAGTGTTCTATAGCTACGGCATTTGGAAAACATGAAGACAAGAGTGTTAATGGCGAGAATTAATGACTTTGTTCTGTCTGTCTTAAGGAGCCAGAAGAAGTAGACAAACTTTGATGATACTGAAGTGCTTAAATACCCAAGTTCGTATTTTTTCTAAGAACTTTAGCCCGGCCTCTTACGAATGATTACATTTGCTTCTGTCCACTAGAGGGTACTATCCTACTGTCTAAAAACGGAGTAGGGACTTTCTTAGCAACAGGAATACACATTCCCTTTTTAACAACAGTTTTGCAAAATGCGGGAAGAAGCAAAATGAACAAGGTTCCTCTGTCTTTCAAATGTGTTAAAAACTATTAGTTTACCCCCAAAAGTTTTTTGAAATGCTGAGACGATTTTTTTTTTTCTAATTTTATGTACTTTTCATTAGAGCTCATTGAAATTTGTGCTGAGAGAGCGCACTCTGAATTCTATGATTTAAAAAAATAGGTTATTTAGTAAAGGGTTTCTCTGCACTATTCCTCCCTTGCTTCTGAGTTGTATTAGATTTTCATTGTCCATTGTACAGAATGAGCCTGAACTCCTCCCTGTTTACAATTTAAAAGAAAAAAAAAGCATGACATACAATCTCCTGATAGTCACCTCATCATTACTAAGATACGTTTCTTTCTGGGTTATATTTCAGCTTTGACTGTTCTTTACCACTCCTGCCCTGATGTCAAACTACGTTACCATCAAGGGTCACAGCATGCGTATGCATTTCTGACTACAGCTAATGCTTTTGTTTGTTTGTTTGTTTCTCTTTTTTTAATGCAGTTTCTTAGTAGTTTGAGAATAAACCTTCTGACAGGATGTACTTCAAAACTGTATTAATTGCATCATGCACTCACCCTGCGTACTCATGAAAATCGGGACAGTGTTGGTTTTATCTCAGAAAGCACACACTAAATATATACCTTCAAATCCTCTAGTGAGAGACCAGGGGAAATGGAATTAAACATTTAGCATTAATATGTGACGTGGCCTCTGTTAGAAACAGGTCAAGGTGCTTTTTTGCTGTCATTATGCTGGCAACAACTTCCATAAAGTCAAGAACAAACTATGGATTCAGGCAGCAGTATTCTTCAGCCCTTGTACAAAATCCCGGCTCTTGAACAACTTACAGAGACTTTCAGGAAGAAGCTTGAACTCAAAACCCTGCACAACCCTTGGTAATTGTTGCCCTGTATAAATCAAATATTGCCACATTCACATTCCTTTGCAATCCTGCTGATCTAAGGAAAGTATTGTGAAAAGCAAGTGCAAATTCAGGCAAACTTTCTTTTTCGGAGCCCGTGACTTCTCTGGACTTCTTTGCAAACAAATCACTTTTGTAGCTGCTTTGCAGCTGTATTTCTTACAAGTATGAATTAAAAAAATACATTTCCTTCATCTCCTGATTTTTCTGGTTTTCAAGGTAAAATCCACCGGATTGTTTTGATTAATAAGGTCTCCCAATGTTCAGCTAAAACCAAATCCAACCTGAACCGAGCAAAGACACGCCAGCTCAGAAACACCCAGCACCTTTTCCACAACAGTCTGTGTAAAAGAAACCCAGACAGAAAGCAAAAAACTGAAATTACTAAATACACATTAGCCAATACAGACAAAACATCAAGAAAAATAAATTGAAGCAACAGGAAGAAAATATCAAAGGCTTCTCAAAATATACCCGGCATAACTACTGACCTCTTTCAAGAGATATGAAAGTACACCTGTATAACTTCGTCTCACTTAGCAGATGAAGAGCAGTCTGTCAATCAACAGGTACCTTGTAAACTTTTCACTCTATTTACTATTCATGCTCTTTCTCAAATTATCGCACAGATTATTCCAGACAGAAAGAAATAGCTCATCTACTGAATATTTCTTGTGTTTCAATCTACCAGCTGTTGACAGGTTTTACATGTTAGAATACTTAACAAACATGAATTAATAAAAAATTACTTGTCTGGCTCTAGTTTATGGGGATACTAGCCATTAAAAAAGTTGTGCAACAGAATAATAACAGCAGGAATTATTCAAATAAATAGGTGAAATTCAGACTTACGACAGGACACTAAATAGTAAAGGTGCTAAATACTGCCAGAAGAAATCTCAGTTAAGGTTGAAGTTCATTAAAATAGTCTACAATGCAAACATTTTATTTATATATTTTTTATCTTCACATACCCGTAAAGAAACATGGTTTGTTGGGGTTTTTTTTCCACATTAAAACTCACCTCTTTCTGCAGTACAACACAGCCAACATAAGAGCAGAACGGTATAGCCCAGGAACGACATTCTGGTGATTCAGAAACTCAGCAAACACATTTAGTAACGCAGCCCAGGTTTTTTGGATTACTTTGTGTTATTTCCACTCCTGTTTTACTCCCCGACTGTTCCACGGACTGACCTTGCAAAATATTTATACTCTGATTTCAGCAGTCACTTCCCCTAATCCTCTTGCAACACACAAGTGCTTGTTTGTTTTTTTTCTTTTTTTTTTTTCCCCTCTACAAACTTTGCTAAATGAATAAATAAATGAATGTCTGGCAATTTTGGTTGTCTCAGTCCTTCTCTGCGGTCCGCTGACGTGCCTTTGGAAGCGGTGTGCCAACGTACAACTCAAACAGTAGAACGCTCAAAAACTCCTGCAGTGGGACTAAACTCTTCCCCCTCGTCAGAGCCTGATACTTCTCTAAACGTCATGGAAGAAACGTTTGACCAAAGTGAGTTATTTGATGCCAGAAGTTCATGTTCAGTCTATTTCTTCTATGTACAATTTGATTTGACAAACATTTTCTCTTTGCAAAGCTGTAACCTCCTCAGTCCTGTACAAGGAGCTCTTGGACAACGAAAGGAACAATTTCCAGCTGATCAGTGCTGCAGTTTCCGACCTGGGTGGAATACCAGCAATGATTCATCACTCGGACATGTCAAATACAATTCCTGATGAGAAGGTAAGATGTCTTTAGAGTGGATGTAAACATGTTCTGCTGTCCTGTGAACGTACCCTGCTCTTCTGGATAGTCTTTAACTTGCTCTGTTCTGTCTTTATATAGGTTGTTATTACTAGGATCCAAAATTACAATGATTTCATGTATAAAATTTAAGAGGATGGGAAATAATCGAGACTAGTCAGAACAATGCTATTTCAAAAACAAATGCTTTATTAACACTGATTAAATCTGTCTCCTTTAGAGCCATTTGCTTTGTCAAAAAATGAAATGGAGAAGAATAACGCGCTGCTGCAAGAGCTCTATGAGAATCAAGTTTACTTTTACCACGGGGATTATGTTGAATTTTACTGCAAACAGAACCATGTTGGAGAAGAATCTGGTGCGACTTTATTTCGAGTGCAGTGTAAGAGAGGACGGCTGCTGTACCCAAGGTGTGTTGAAATAGAAGAATAAGCACGGACTTCAGGAGAGCCTGTCGGAAAGGTACGTACAAGTTCTTGATCTGGTATTAACAGCTGAACGGAGGCAGCCTCGTATTTTCAAGATCACTACAGTGAGCTGTGAGCACGTCTTGGGGGACACTGTTGGGTCTGAGCTGCAGGGGGAGGGAAGGGCAAGCGCTTTGTGGTACGAGGGCTGGGAATGCAGCAGAGGGTTGCAGCACGGGCACACGCATGGGAAATGTAGGAGGAAGGAGCTCTGTGAGGCTTAGGGATCAAAACCTGAGCATGCACCAGAGCCTGAAGCACTTGAGCAAAGCACCACAACGAGAAAATGCTGAGCAAGTTGTGCCCTCTGTGGGGAGAGTGGTGGTTTCGATAGCATGGCTGCTTCTGTGAATACAGCTGAATACAGCTAAACTGAGATGTAATTTCATGCCCCCCAAACGGATATTAAACTCCAAACCTACATGGAGAAAGGAGGCACCTGTTGTTTTGTACATCTTGACAGCACCCGTGTCTCCTTCCACAGGGAAGAAGCCGCTAAAAGGACAAGGCTTGAGAGACAGAGGAAAAAAAGCTAGGATGGGGCTACAGCGCTGGTGGGTAAGGGTGCCAACGTCGACCTGCACTTGTGCAAAGCCTTCCACACCATCCCACATGCCACGTGGATTTGACAGGTGGACCACTCGCTGAATAAGGAAGGGGCTGGATGGTCACACCTCTTTTTTGATGGAAAGCAGCTTCTCTGCTTCTGGTGGTCCTGGAGAGACCACAAACCAATGGTAAGTCTTACAAACTGGAAGACTCAGAAATCAGAAGGGAAATGGAGAAAGAACCTCCACGTCTTATTTTGTTCAATGGGCAGGATTGGAAGATTAGGATCTCTCCTACTCCTGGCTGTGGCAGAGTTTATTTTCTTCCTCGTAGCTGGTTCAGCACTGTGCTTTGGATTCAGGATCAGAATGTTGACAACACACTGATGTTTGAGTTGCTGCTAAGCAGTGTTTATACTAAGTCAAGAACTTTTCAGACAAGTGCTTACGGGAGAAGCCAGCAGCAGACAAGGCCAGACACACTCTACTTGCTGATGATCAAATTACCTGCAGCCTTTAATTCTTCTTGCAGGATGGCACCAAAGCCAGCCTTTCTCAGGATACAGTGCTTAATGAAAGTAACAGCGATATCAACAGAGAACGGACAAGGTGCAAGGATTCATATTAATAAAATGGAAATACATTTTAAAAATGCAGATATTTTTTTAAAAAATGATTAAGATGTGGATAAAATGTAAACACAATCATCCAATAAAAATAAAGTCCAAGACAGATCATTGGCAAAGCTGCAAAGAAAGGAAAATGAAACTGAAAACGCCAGGAGAAATTGAACTCAAATCACCAGGTCAGTTATGGGATCTTTCATTTCCACAGCTGGGCTCCCTCATGCCATTCCCATTTAGCCAAACATCCTGCAGCATAAAGAGAAAAAAAGGGGAAAAGGCATGAAGACCAAGCCTGCCAGACCACAGTGGTTTCTCAGATCAGGGGACAGGCAATTTCAGCAAAGCTGCCTCCTCCAGAGCCCCTGTGCCCTTGGCACCAAGCACTTACATGCACAGCTAGGATAGTCAATCACTCCATCCAGACATTGTGCTTCAAACTTCTCAGGCCGTGAAACTTGCCGGTACCTCCATTTGCATGCAAAGTAAATGGAATCCCTGGTCTGATAGCTGGGAGTGCTCAGCCAACTTGACGACTGTACTCTAATATTGTTCTCATCCATTGCCCTCTGACTCACTGTACAGTTCCCTGCAAAAATGTACTTTCGTTAGTTGCCTGGAGACCTCACACTGGACAACCGATGCTCTGAAACTGTTGGTACCAGCTGCTAGCCCCCGAGAGCCCTTTCCCCAGCAGCCTTTCCAGCCCAGGTGCCCCAGCCAAAGGCAGCTGGGGGGCACTGCCCCTCACCAGTGCAGCTTGCAGGGTGCTCCCACACCCTGGATCCTCCCCAGCTGTTCCCCCCGGAAAGCTCAAGGCTTCCTCCCTGGCTCAAGCACTAAAAATACAACATCATAGCCAGCCAAGCTGTGGCCGAAGTGGAGATGACTTACGTCCTGGCTTGCACAATGGATACTCTAATGTCCCTGCCACACACTGTGCTCTGAAGGGGGAAGATGCTGGGTCCTCCAAATATCCTCTTTTACAACGAAATTCAATAAAGTCACCCGATCTGGAATACAGCTTTCTTCCTGCAAGCCATCTCAGCTCAATGTTGTTTCTGGCCATTTCTTCTTCAGCTGCTGTACAGGCCACTTGAAAAAGGTGAGAGAAGAGTCTCATCACTTCATGCAGATGCACCAAAGGACACTTTCCCTCCCTGCCCCCAGCCCACAGAAGCTTGGATCAAAAAACACCTCCAGCTGTTTGCTCTCACCCCTTGTTACTTGCAACAAGAAAGACTTTCCCATCCAAGCTAAAGGGAGAAAAGACCATGGCTGAGACCCCACGCTGAGCTATGGAGAAGCCTTTTCCCTCTGACACAGGGAACAAACATCCCCATGCCTTTTTTCAGATTCCTCCTGCTCAGCTTTCCTCTAAATTTGCTTCCTCGTGGCCACGTCACAGACGCAGCCCCCCAGCACTGCCATGCACTCAGACCCATCCTCCCCACTCACAGCCTGCTCATCGCGACACAGTCCCCAACTCGGGAGCCCTGCACAGTGATGGAGGTTCCCTCACACAGCAGGGTTCAGCCAAACTCCCCTCCTCCTCAGCTCATTGTGGTGGCAAGAGACAGCACACAGCAGAGCTCAACACAGGAGCCAATGTCAAGAAGAAACTGCTTCTGGACAAAAGAAGGACTCGGTGCTTGCTGGCGTGCTGTGCTGCCAGCACCGCAGCCCCTGCACAAGGGCTGCTGCCCAAGTGCTGCCCTTTGGACTGGAGAGAAAGGCAACAGGAGCACTCACGCAGCCTTTGGCCACACGGCACGCGCTTCAACCTACCCAGGCAAACTGGGGGGTTTGTCCACTGCCCATTCCTACAGGTGATATGCCGAGATCCTTCCAGGACATAAAGACTTGGGCATTTGTATTCCAGAGTTGTACCTTCTGGATATTCTTGCTCAGCGAAGGAAAGAAGTTCTCCATTTTCAATAACTGGAGGTGGGCCACATTTCCGACTTTGCCCTGGAAGAAAATTCCCCATCAGAGAGAAAGCCACGGGAGTTTAATTGCAGTTGAGTCCTGATGTTGTGTTTCAGTCGTAGAACACTTAGAATTACGAAGCCGTGGTGGTAGATTAATGTAGGTGATGTGATGATTTCAAATTTACTGGTTTTAGCTAGAAACCTCATCTAAATACAAGCGCATTCACTTTCACGGATACATCTTGGCGGAGGCGACCAGTCATCCTTCGTGCATGTGATTTGCCCATTTTCATGTTCCGTACGATAGCCAGCGTGGCAGACATATCTAATTTTTTCACCTTCCTTGTAAACATTCCTCCAGGAATGGGAGAAATAACCATTTTCCAGCTCTCTGACTTCACAGTTTTCTGAAGAAAGAAGGTAAGTGCATTTAACCACAGTAATTTGTACAGCAAGAACTGAGGTAAATTAGCTCTTAGGAAGACAGTTACTAAAAAAAACGGCCTCAAAGCACCTTTTTGTAGCCTTCTATCCTGAAAAGACATTTGTGTTCAAACCTGAATGTTGTGCTGAGGGCAACAGGCAAAGGCCAACCTTTTGTAATCCACTTCCAAGCACAAGGAAATGGATCTCAGAGAGGAACTCCAGGAAAAGCGCCCAAGCCATGGCCGGAAGAACGTAGTTACACAGAGTAGGAACTCTCTGTATGTGCAGGTGGAAGTAGGTGCATGCACGTGTCCCAGAATCCAGAGAAGATAAACACTGCCTATGTGTTTCTTAATCTCAGGGACAGTTTCAGGAGTAAAGAATCTCCAAAATCCAAAAGCACCACTTCAGCCTTCCTCACGTTACGAGTGTCGCTCACGGGTTGACAGTTCGAGCTCTGCAGATAAGGTGACAGTCTGGATGCAGTTCCAGGGGTCAACTAAAGCAGTTCTACTTTAACAAACTGGTCTTGGTCCCATCTCGTGACCCACTGGCACAATTTCTGCCCAACAGACCTTTGATAATTACCACAGAACTCACCACATAGTGGAAATGTACTTACTGAGGCATCTGGGCTCTGGAGACCAGCCCTGATCAGAACACTCCATTCGAACCCAGGTCTTTCCAGTGGGGGTTGAGTAACCATCAATGCAGTAGTAATCAGCATGCTGCCCAGTTCTCATTGGAAAGTAATAGTGCTTGTAGTACTCCAGACTTCCACTTAACCTGCCATTTTCTATAGCTGGGTAGTCACACTGTTTCCCTTGAAATAGAATTTAACAGCAACAGTATCAACACGTGCAAGACAAAAAGCTCCGAACACAACTAACGCAGATTAAGCTTCATCACCTGAGTGTTTTCTGAAACTACAGAATCAGGACTGCACGGCAGGTCCCACAGAGTGCAGGAACAATCGCGCTCTGCTTCCCATGTGTTTTGGTTTGGTCTGGCCGGATTTCGGTGTTGGGGGGGGAGCTTCAGGGTGGCTTCTGTAAGAAGCTGCTAGAAGCTCCCCAAGATTGATAGAGCCAATGCCAGCCGGCTCCAAAGAGGGACCCGCCGCTGGCCAAGGCTGAGCCTATCAGTAAGGTGATAGCAGAGAAACGCCTCTGTGAAAAACATATTTAAGAACGGGGAAAAGAACTGCACCATGACAGCTGGCACAGAGGTGGAGGAGTGAGAATCTGTGCAGACACCAAGGTCAGTGAAGAAGGAGGGGGGGGGAGGATGAGCTCCAGGCGCCGGAGCAGAAGGAGTCCCCCGGGTCCGTGGTGAAGACCATGGTGAAGCAGGTTGTCCCCCTGCAGCCCATGGGCGAGGTGCAGATGTCCACCGTGAGGATCACCACGTAGATGTCCACCGAGGACTCCACACCGTGTGGGTGGATGCCTGAAAGGGGGCTGTAGCCCGTGGGAAGCTGCATCAGAGCAAGTTGCTGCTGGAACCTGTAGCCCGTGGAAGAGAGGAATGCCCACGCTGGAGCAGGTTGGCCAGTGGGACTTTTGGGACGCTGCGGGTGGCTCACGCTGGAGCAGTTTCCCCTGAAGGACTGCGCCTCAGACTCACGAGGGGTGGGCTGCCCCTCGTGAGGTGTCTCCCGTTGAGCAGTTTGTGATGAATTGCCCTTCGTGGGACGACTCACGCAGAGAAGAGAGCGTGAAGCTTGTCTCCCGTGAGAGGGACCCCACAATGGCCCTGGGGAAGAGTGAAGAGTCCTCCCCCAGAGTGAAGAAGCAGCGATCGAACCAACGTCGGATGAACTGACCGTAACCCCCATTCCCTGTCCCCCTGCGCCGCTCGGGGGGAGGAGGTGGAGAAACCGGGATTGATGTTAAGCCCGGGAAGAAGGGAGGGATGGGGGGAAGGTGTTCTGTTTAAGATCTGTTTGCTCTTTCTCACTTCTCACTACTCCTCTCTGATTAGTTCTCTTAATAAATGTACCTAATTTCCCTAAAATTGAGTCTGTTCTGCCCGAGACGATAAATGAAAGTGATCTCCCTGTCCTTATCTCAAACCCTGAGCCTTTGGAAATATTTTCTCCCCCTGTTCAGCAGTGAAGGGGGAGTGAGTGAGTGGCTGTGTGGGTACCTGGCAGCCGGCCAGGGTCAACCCACGCCAGCTAACGCAGATTAAGCTTCATCATCTGAGTGTTTTCTGAAACTACAGAATCAGGACTGCACGGCAGGTGCCACAGAGTGCAGGAACAATTGCGCTCTGCTTCCCATGTCTTTGTCCTTGCTTCCCTCCAATCCCATTGCAACCGAGGGAAATCCAGTCAATATACCATAATATGCCAACATACAGCTGGATGTAAAGACCTAAATCTGGGATAACTATGATGCAATTTATCTTCCAACCGTTATTTATGGTTTGGATCAGTTACTTTAACACTCACTATGTCCATCTTATCTTAACTGGCATGCTAGTCCTCGGGTGGACCACAAACCTTGACGGGGAGCTGACTACAGGGCATTTCAACACGTACTTTCACAAATACACTCACAGAGAACACCTGTGTTTATAAACATAATGTAGATGTACATTATACCATTGTTTTTATAGCTGATTTCCCCAAAACATCAAATAAAGCTTCACAACACGAAAAAACCACTATGAATTAGCAACTCTCATTTCTCATACTGCTTAAGTTTTTCTCTTGACCTCTTTTCCACTGACATACTTCCAGCAACTCTACATCTTCATTCGTGAGAGCTACTTACGGACACAACCTGGATCAGGCACCCAGCCATCCATGGTGCACTCAGCTGTGCTCTTGCCGGTCAATATTTTAAAACGATATCCAGGATTACACTGCACTGTGATAATATCACCTGCTAAGTAGTTGCCTTTTTGAGGGCTAAAGTTCCCATCGCCAATTCTTGGAGGAGAGCATGTGATTTCTAAATTAACATCCAATTTTTCTCTTTTTTGTTTGAGGAATGTTTATAGTTACTGCATCAGTTCTTATTTTCATAGTATTTTCACCATAGTTGCATAAAATTGCTAAAAATATGTTTCTTTGGGACAAAGAAACATTTCTCTCCCACTCTTAGAAATGTGCAGTTCTGTAAGAGGAGACTGACAGCTGTTACTGATGTTGATGTCTTAAAACGATATCCAGGGCAACACTGTCCTGTGATCATATCACCTCCTTAGTTGTTGCCTTTCTGAGGGCTAAGAGTAACTGGTCCTTTCCTTGATTTTTTCCAAGGAAGAGATGTTTCAGGAGGCCCTAAACCTGCTCCAGTGTGATTCAGAGAAAACAGGCAACTTCATGATCAATTGTCCTGTCTAACGTGGCCTGCCCTGAAAAGGCAACGTGATTAATTAACCCGTGGCAGATCACCCCTTTTCTCCTTCCACCTGCCACTGTCAGCACCTATTCACCGGGGGGCAGCATTGACTAAAACATGGTACTAAACAGCAACATCCAATTTTGTGCGATTTATAAGATCCATGTTCGCTGAGTAGTTATACAAACACAAAATCCAAGAAGCTGACTAAATAAAAAAATGTAAGAGAAACTAATTACAACTTTATTAATTCATTTTTACTCATGATTTGTATTCATCTCTGTTTGAATGACACCTGGGACTTAATTCTCTGTCATCAAACCAAACATTTATATTCTACCAGTTAAAATTCTGTATCTTAGGTATGTAAGAAAAAAAGCTTGAGTGTCTAAAATTTCTTTGTGTTTAAAACATTTATTACAGAAGTATCTGCTGACTAACAATAACAAACTTCAATTTCTACACTAATAAATTCTGTGTGAGGGTATAAGATACTTCTAAACCCTTAAGAAGATACTAGAGATAACAAATAGCAGCTCTCATTCTAAGCATGAATTTTCCTTCACAGATTAAAAGAGTAGGCAGGGAAAAATAAGCTTTTACTTCCAAGAAATGATAGCTTTCAAAGAACCAGTTGAATAAACTGAAAAGAAGGCAACGCTTTCTCCTGACTTGCATTCAGAAGCTGGGTTAGTGCTTTATTCTGCTTAGACTGTAAATTTCATCTGCATTAGACTTTTTTTCTTAAGTTCTGGTAGCAAGCTCCATTAGGAGCTTAATAACTTTTTATTAATCTACTAAGCTTAATAATAACTTAATAATAACATAACAGAAGATTAATAAGGCTCGCCTAGAGTAAGATCTTCTCCTGTAAAGGAAAAAAAAGGATAATCCTTTGATCTGTCATTATGCTGGTAGCAACTTCCATAAAGTCAAGAACAAACTATGAATTCAGGCAGCAGTATTCTTCAGCCCTTGTACAAAATCCCGGCTCTTGAACAACTTACAGAGACTTTCAGGAAGAAGCTTGAACTCAAAACCCTGCACAACCCTTGGTAATTGTTGCCCTGTAAATCAAATATTGCCACATTCACATTCCTTTGCAATCCTGCTGATCTAAGCAAAGTATTGTGAAAAGCAAGTGCAAATTCAGGCAAACTTTCTTTTTCGGAGCCTGTGACTTCTCTGGACTTCTTTGCAAACAAATCACTTTTGTAGCTGCTTTGCAGCTGTATTTCTTATAAGTATAAATTAAAAAAAAAAAAAGCTAATACATTTCCTTCATGTCCTGATTTTTCTGGTTTTCAAGGTAAAATCCACCGGATTGTTTTGATTAATAAGGTCTCCCAATGTTCAGCTAAAACCAAAACCAACCTGAACCGAGCAAAGACACGCCAGCTCAGAAATACCCAGCACCTTTTCCACAACAGTCTGTGTAAAAGAAACCCAGACAGAAAGCAAAAAACTGAAATTACTAAATACACATTAGCCAATACAGACAAAACATCAAGAAAAATAAATTGAAGCAACAGGAAGAAAATATCAAAGGCTTCTCAAAATATACCCGGCGTAACTACTGACCTCTTTCAAGAGATACGAAAGTACACCTGTATAACTTCGTCTCACTTAGCAGATGTCAATCAACAGGTGCTTTGTAAACTTTTCACTCTATTTACTATTCATGCTCTTTCTCAAATTATCGCACAGATTATTCCAGACAGAAAGAAATGCTCATCTACTGAATATTTCTTGTGTTTCAATCTACCAGCTGTTGACAGGTTTTACATGTTAGAATACTTAACAAACATTAATTAATAAAAAAATTACTTGTCTGGCTCTAGTTTATAGGGATACTAGCCACTAAAGAAGTTGTGCAACAGAATAATAACAGCCGGAATTATTCAAATAAATAGGTGAAATTCAGACTTATGACAGCACACTAAATAGTAAATACTGCCAGAAGAAATCTCAGTTAAGGTTGAAGTTCATTAAAACAGTCTACAATGCAAACATTTCGTTTACATATTTTTAGTTACCATCTTCATGGTTTGTTGGTTTTTTTTTCCCACATTAAAACTCACCTCTTTCTGCAGTACAACAGAGCCAACATAAGAGCAGAACGGTATAGCCCAGGAACGACATTCTGGCGATTCAGAAACTCAGCAAACACATTTAGTAACGCAGCCCAGGTTTTTTGGATTACTTTGTGTTATTTCCACTCCTGTTTTACTCACCGACTGTTCCACGGACTGACCTTGCAAAGTATTTATACTCTGATTTCAGCAGTCACTTCCCCTAATTCTCTTGCAACACTTAACTGACTCAGTCCTTCCCTGCAGTCCATTTGGTTTTATATCGTACTTCTTTTTTTTTCATATTAATTCCTTATTTTGTAATTTCTTGTCTCTTACAGGCTTAGTTAAAAACCAGAAATTCACAGTGTGTGCAAAAATGAACTTCTCTACTACCTGCATATCACACAAGTGCTGTGTTGAGAACAACTGGAATAAAGAGCAGACAAAAATACACAGTGACTTACTAACCCACTGCTTCTTGTACAAGTTAACCAGGGCAAGGGAAACGTATTTGTTCAAACCTAGGTGACATTGAAGCACTTGTTTCAGAATCCCACGAGAAATAGTAAGATGGAGGTGTGAATGAATTTTAAGACAGATAATGAACATTCCAAAGAGAAATAATAAAGATTGTGCTAAAAGAAGAATTAGACGGCAAAGAGGAATAACAAAGGAACTCCTCACGGATTCATGTAAGCAGCATACACGTTAGTATTTTCAGTACGTCTTGGCTTTATAAGAAGTGCTCTCTAGTGGAAATGTGGATCATATGAAGAGAATTATTTGATACCGAAGATTAGGGGAAGAAATCTAAGAGTACAAAGTGCTCTCAGGGGATGGACATAAACTCCAGATACCTCATAGTGGTGATGTCTGACCGGTACGGAGTATGCACTCTCGTATATACCCTTAAAATCCCTGTCTTAGCCTAACTGATACAGGATAAAAAATAGAGAACAGATCTCAAATCAAACCTGAATTCCAAAGCAGTTAATTTTTTTTTTTTTCCTTACATCTCCAGATGCACCTGGATTTTATTTTTTTTTAACCTGGGCTGTGCTTTCAGATACCAAATCTAAGGAGTGGTATTAGTGAAAAGTGGCATTGAGCTGTGTCACCTACAAGAACTCTTCCAAAGAGCATAACACCTCTTCCTTTCCCTCGCCCTTTCTCTTGCCAAGCAACTCGTGTGGAGAATAAACCCTTACTCAGCTCCATGACTCTGTGAAGACTGGTCTGCATCCATTTTGAAGCTACTGGTGCATACTTGATCAGTAAAAAGATATTTTTTTTTTGCACCTGCCTAACTTGAGTTCAAAGAAGCAGCTCCTCATGGAACTTGACTGCCCAAAGCTTTAATTCCTGCCAGTTTGGACTAGAGAACCATGTGCTGGGTGGACAGCAGTGCTCTCACTGCCCCAGGACAGTCCCACTTGCCCAACCCAGAGCCCGTGGATCAAAACAATTAGCTGTAAAAATCTATGCTGCAGGCATGAGTTCTAAAATTTCTCCTATTTTAAGTGTTGGATCTTCTGATGTCATAAAACTCAAAGTGGTTTGAGTTTTATTAAACTGCGTTTAGGTTATTAAGCTATTTGCCAAATCACTACGGGTTTGAAACACAAAGATACTTTCAGCTACAGCTAAACCAAAACTGGAAATTAATTGAAAATATACAATCAATTTCCTGACTACTTTCTGTCAACACAGGCAATGTTACAACTAAGCTAAAAGATAACATCAACACACAAAAGGAGATAAGTATAGACTTCTCATGAATAAATTTAAGCAGAAAATGTTAAGGTTCACCTAAGTAGTGAGGCTTTGAAGTAATCTTTGTGCAGGCATACTCTGGGCCTGTGCAAAGAAACTGTCTCTGAGTACAAAGCAAGGGACCAGAATCAGTCCTTTCCAGTCTTGTGTTTGTGATCTTCTTAAGTCATTGATTAAACTTACCCTAACCAAATGGAAATAAAATCAGCAACTTAATCCGTTTTCCCTCCCTTACCTCTTCCATAGCCTGTCAATGGATTCAAAACTAGTATCTTTCATCACGTGTGACCGGCTCATCTCCAGCCTCTCACATAACAGAGTGCAACCCATGTCTTAAGGCCTCTAAGGCAAGCAGAAAAAGTCATCTCTAGAGTAGCCTTACCTCCTATTAATAGGAAAGGTAGAAACAAGCAAGTAGTTATGCAAGTGAAGGCAGCTGGATTTACCTATTTTAGAGCTGGTGCGACCACACTCCAGACAGCCAAAGTATCACCACATATGCCCTGTACTAGCAAAACTGCACATCAAGATATAAGCTCACAGGAAAGTTCAGGTTGCAAGAGACCTCAGGAAGTTATCCTGCACAAAGTAGAGTCAGTTATGAGGTCAGACCAAGTTACTCAAGGCTTTATTCATTCCCTATGCAATGTAGGGGCTTAATATCAAAAGTCAGGGTGTTTGTTCATACCTGAGTAATTTTGACAACAGTTTTGGAAGCCATTCTGTGTTAGAAAGACAGACCTGAAGAAGTCAATGTATTCCACTAGGGAACTAACAATGACTAGTAATAGGAGCTTAATTAGTCACTGCAGAAACAGCATCTCCGACCAGTATAATTTCGGCACGTTTTAACAGCATGCTTGCTATCACACTTGAGTTTGACGATATCCTTACAGCCTGCAGAAATTCTAGAAGCAGTCACTCTTTTGTCCAAATATCTTCACAAAAGGCTCCTATCCCACTACATTAATAGTGACATTATCTTCTCATTGTCAATAGCTGTCTCTCTCCACTGACAGACAACTTCTCTAAATCATAATAGCATTACGTATCACATATCTACAATTACCACATCACATATACCTTCTGTAGGAGATGCGAGTGCTTAACACGTGCCTGTGCTGGACCTCACAACCTGGTAATGCACATAGGAGAAAACACCACCCAAGGTCACATACAAAGACCTAGTTTTGAGTGCCTACCTCCCGCACCTGCACTGTCACTGCCCAAGCCAGATGCAGGCTGCTCCATCTCGTTTTGTCCAAATTGGCACCTCCCTTGTTTCAAAATTCACCCTGTAACCCCCTGGTTACTATTAAATCCAGCTGATTGTCATCATCCCCTTTAACAAGATCAGCTGTGGCATATGCACTCTCAGACAGTTTTGAATGCTTGAACCCACATTCCTGCTTTAACAGCTGCTGTTGTTAAGGCCCTTTGACCAGGAATGGGCCACATGAGCACCCTGGCAAACAGAAAAAAACACTATTAAGAATTATTTGAATATTGCTTCAGCTTCTTGTAAAGCAAATTAGACAACAGCATGAGTTCAGGCAGGGTTTTGCAATGACAGTAGACATACCATGTCCAATTCTGCAAGTATTTTGTACTCTTAAGTACCGTCTCATTCTCCTGCCATGGTGTGCTGTACTCAAAAGCGAACTGAAAATTACTTGAAAAGGTGTTCTTTGCAAAAAAAGATGTCGTCCTATATAAAAGCAGCTGTCAGTATATCTAGTTTTAAATGAAATCCTCCTACTCACAGCCAAGTGGAGATTTACTGGAAGACAATTCAGAGGTTATCGCCACTTCCCAACAGCTCTCTCTCTCTCTTCTGCTGCACTGCTGCTATTCCTTTTGTTCCTACAGTTTCTTTCCAGGTCACCACAGATGTCAGAGAACTGTGGTGCACCAGGACCATGGGTAGCTCTGAAGTGAATGCTGTTCCTTTTTTGATCTGTGCTATGATAGTTTGGCATGTAAGTATACAAAGATCAGGTCATACTGTGTTCCCTGTGTCTGAAACAGCCTTGTGAGGATCATTCTTGCAGTACAGATTCATGCTCCCCAGGCTATGGAAAACATGCTCTCTACCTACCAAGATTAGACACATGACAAAAAAAATGACCTCCAATATTTTTTTTAATAATTTCAAATTGGAAATTCCTCAGATTTCTCTTTCTGCCCTAGCTTTGCAGCATTACGGTGACCTTAAAATCCTGTTCTCACTTTCGGCTATTTCAGTCTGTTACTGTTTCTGAATCACTATCAAACCTTTCATGCCAGCAGAACAGTCTGCTACTGCACAGCCATTTAAAAACATAGACACCAAGTGGAAAGATAGGAGGACTCCAAGAATATTTTCCCCCTGAAGTTGAAATAATTTCAAACACTGCAGCATTGTGCTCTGGAAGGTGTATCAGACAGTAAAACTGAGAAATGCAAAATCAAAATGTAAAATACACAATAAGATCCTTAAAGATTTAAAAGTGTTAAAGATTTAATAGCAAGATTTGATTAGAAGTAAATACTTCTTTTGGGAAAAAAACCCACACAGAGTAGCCTGGAGCTTGTGCTGCTGCTTGTAGAAAATTATTATTACCATTTTTCTTAAAGTTTCATTACATGTCAGCAGTATTCCCCCAATGGCTGTGCTTTCTTAAAAGACAATTAAAATTATCATCAACTATTCCTATAACTAGCCCAGCACACGACTCAGCTACCTAGTGAAGAGGTCACGAAAGCATTTGTTTCTGTAGAAGCACTGTAGAAACTTACTGGACTACGTATTACTGGTAGTACTAAGCCTCACTCTCAGACTGTACTCTAAGATTCAGAATGAACCGAAAATGGGTCTCACCCCTAACAACCAAGAATCTAATAAGCCATAACAAATGTACATTTAAACTAATAAATAATAAAAAAAGGAACACCACCAACATGCTCATGTTGATCTAACTAGAAAGTTCTTTCTGAGAAAAGGATATGAAAGGGAAGAGTGGCATCACAGTGGGAACTGAGAGTTCTAGGGAAAGATGCAAGACAGAAGCAATCATCTGAATAGGAAATGACACAAAAGAATAAGGCAAAGTCCAGGCTGCAGCAGAACCAAAATGGAAATATGTAGTTAATCGTTGATCTAACGGAAGTTATGCTCATGAAAATGGGGAAGGTAAAAATGGTTGTCCTTACCCAAGCAGTAGCTGACACACAAAATGATGGGTCTAAGAAGAAATTTGTGTTAGATTATATGAAATAAATGTGCAAGAATGAGATACTGTGGATACAAGGATCTAAAATTACAATCTTAAAGTACTGTGGGCCCTACAAATGTTGCACTGCTCAGCAACATGCATCTGCTTTCCATTAACCTCAAGAAGCACAAGCAGTGGGTAAAGGTAAAATGAAAGGCTATGGGTCTTAAAGGTCATTTTGCCCTCTTGCAACTCAACAGGAACTCACTTAGGCATCTTGGCCTGAGTTACGTCCACTAGTTCAGGCGTCTTTTTGGCCTGAGTTATGTCCACTACTAAGTATTATTAGTATACAGTATTAATATATATGCTTTTTAAACATATATTCTAAATAGTCAATGAGCTTAAATCCATTAAGGCATCCTCTAAATAACCCTTTCACACTGATGCGGTTTTTAGTTACATACTGCACATCACAATAACAGGTCTACATTATGGTAGGTAAAGAGGGAGAGTCCTCAACACACACTTCTCACCAGCTTTTGCTTTGGTTTGATTTAGCCTCTCAGATCCATTCAGATTGCAGGATGCTGCTCTCAGCATGCTTAGCTAACAACTCTTAGCACGCCTAGCTTTTCCTAAAGCATCCACAGCCACAGGTGTGTTGAGGTATACCTTCTCCAGCATAATCTTATCCTTGGGCCACAAGCTCTTCAGAGGGATAGCCACAGCTGAGGATGCTTTGGGGTGTCTTGCACCTGTGTAGACTCATTCAGAGGTCACAGTCTCTTTGACTCCAGTCCACACTGGAGTTCCAGTCTGTCCGGTACAGCAGCATCAAAACAGCAGCAATGCCCTGTCCATCTGCCAGCCCAGGCACATGGCCATTGCTATTATCAAAATGTTCCCAGGCACAGCAAAGGTGAGAAGTGCAGCAAGCAGGGAAAGCAAAAAGCAGCCACCAGCAAGCACCAGATTCTAATATTACAGTAAGACAAGCAAGCCCCATGGCAAGCACAGGAGCCTGCCAATTAATAGCTAACCAGCAATAACAGATGTAAGTTTGATCTAGCACATTCCAGTCAAACCTGTTATTATCTCAAACCCTTACACCCACGCTGGGTGCCAGAAAGGACTGTTGTCATCCAACCCTGGCCAGTGACTAAGCCCCACAATGCCACGTGCTCACTGGCCCCCAGTGGTGGGATGGGGGTGAGAATCAGAAGAGTAAAAGTAAGAAAACTCATGGGTTGAGGTAACAACATTTTAATAGGTAAAGCAAAAACTGTACCACAAGCTAAGCAAAACAAAGAATTCACTCACCACTTCCCATCAGCAGGTATCCAGCCAGCTCCAGGAAAACAGAGCTCCATCGCACATAAGGGTTATTTGGGAAGACCAAGGCCATCATGGTGAACATCCTCTGCTTCCTTCCAAGGCCATCATGGTGAACATCCTCTGCTTTCTTCCAAGGCCATCATGGTGAACATCCTCTGTTTCCTTCCTCTTCTTTCCTCAGCTTTATATGCAGAGCATGACATCACATGGTGTGGGATATCCCTTGGGCCATTTGGGGTCAGCTATCCCGGCCTTTGATGCTGTGTAAGTACTGCTCAGCAGTAACTAAACACCCGGTGTTATCAACACTATTTTCAGCATAAATCCAAAACACAGCCCCACACCAGCTACTGCAAAGAAAATTAACTCCATCCCAGCCAAAACCAGCATATGCTGAAACTATTGGCTGAGATAAACAATATTTATCAGCAAGGACTCTTAATTTCAGAATTTCATCTATACACATTGAAAAAAAAAAATTGTTATGGTCTTTTCTAGAGAAGAATCCACCCTTGCAAACTATTCTGGTTGTGAAATTGCAGCTGAAGTTAATCAAATATCGTTTAAGTAAAGTTTGCTAATCTAAACCCCAAATCATTTTGTGAACTGTGAATGCTGATTCTCTACATATTCTATTCATTTGGTAAAGCTGAAGAACTGTCTCTTGTGCTTTCCAATGGTGTCACTACTGGAGTTCCCAGTTCTAGTCTTAAACCCAAAACCACACAGTCACATTGAAGTGAGGATTGATCAACTAGCAGAAACATGAGCATTCCAAAAGTTCTCATTAGTGACATAAACACCTAAATACTTCTTAATTACGGGGGGGGGGGGGGGGAAGGGAGCGCCTGGGAAAAAGCCTCAAATTAAGCTTGGGTTTCATTCACTTATTTTTCTGTCAACCAGTTTTTCAGGTTGCCTAACCCTTTAATAGCACCAACAGACAAAGAGCAGAAAGTATGTAAACTTTGCAAAGAAGGCATTTCTAATTCCTGTTTTTCTCTGCACCCTAGACTGCTCCTTATGGTAAGCATCCTGTGTATGTCTGCTTAGTGAGTTAACCAAATCCCATTCACACCATTCAGACTATTTTTCTTGGAGGACAATAAATGAGTTACATCACAAAACAGAAGGGTTTTGTGTGTATTTCCTTCACGACTACCTCATTCTTTGCCTTCTGTTTAAAGAAAGTTTCTTATTTCAATGTTCTTATTTAGGAGAACAGAAACAACAGTTAGGATGATAAGCTTACCAGCTGGAAGAGACAACTCTCCGAGTCACGGTGTACAACTGAAAAGCAATGGAGGTAACAGGAGTAAGAACTGGGTCTGATAGGTCTGCTTCAGCACCACAATGTAGAGGATCATCAACACTTCAAAAGGGCCAGATTCACCAGTTTCTAACGGGCAGGATTCTTCCCTAACTCCTTGCAGTCAGGTTTGACTTACCTAAATAATTTTAGGTATCAGTACCAACTGTAAAAAATGTCCCAGAGAGTGGCAATAACTAAACCGATTAATAATAAAGAAAACCTTACAAGCTTTTTGTGGAAAATATAAAAAACTAACCCAATAATTTACTCTATTACAGTAGAATGCATAGATCAGATTTAGACAGAGAGGCAGAACATGACAAATTAAGAACAGTGTTAATAACTTATGTATACCTCCATATACACTCCAATTGTTCAAGAAATCCAGAAGGCATTTGCAGTGTGCAAGCCTGTTTTACCTACACCACAAAACCACAAATAACCTAAAAAGGAAACCTAAAAAAAATATTTTTGTTCCTTCTGTGCCTCAACATGATCCAAGATTTCTATCCAATCACTAGCAATAAACTCAGTAACACGGGTCTTAAACATTTCCTTCCCTCCCCTCTCCCCAGACCAGAGATAAGTAGTTGGAAAGAATTACCCACCTACATTTAGTCATTAAAAAAAAAATAAATAAAAAAAGATTCATTAAAGTCTATTTTCAGTTCCCAAGTCAGGGCCACAGATGCCTCTGACACTCCTCAAGGCCAGAATCATGCCGAGAGTACAAACCTACATTTGTTCTTTCAAAGAACTGAGCGTGGCTCACAGCTTTTCTTTAACACGCAAACACAGCAGAAGGCATGCCTAGTTTGTGCATAGTGACCCAGTATAATAGTTCATATATAACAGCATCTGTCTCCAAGCAGATGATTCAGTGTCTCCTCAGCTTGAAGACATACGTTTCCCAGGTATTTTGAGTTGCTAATCAAAAGAATTCCATATCTGTCCAATTTTATATGCTTAGAGCTTTCCAGAGTGACCAGGCCTCATGCTGTCAGACACGTAAAAACACAGCAAATTTTATATTGTAAAGCATTTATATTACTTAGGAGCACAAAATCAAGTTTCTGTTTAAATTGCAATGACTGTAGTCTCAGTTATGAATTTGCTTTCTAGTAGCTCTGCTCAATTGTTTACCAGGTTGCTAGCTTACCAGTCAGCTGTTACCATTTTGAAATGCATTTCCGTGGTAGGAAAAGTGCAAAAGCTTCTACTGCTACTTAGCTCCTCAAGTATGAAAATGAATGTTAAATGAATCAATGAAGGTGGAAAAATTAATGAGGCTGCTAGAAGATACAGTAGAAACACCATTAGTTTCCCAGCTGATCTATGATTCGTAGACTTCAGAAAAGGACTGCAGTTAGCCTAACCACCTTAATTTTATAACAAACCATTACAATATACAAGCTCCACTTCAAGTTTTGGCAAGATGAAAAGATACGCAGGCAGAGAGAGGAAATAACGTTTCTTAGAAGAGACAGCCTGTTCAACTGGATAATCAGCCAAGAAAGAAAAAATTAGCTGCACAAAACAAATATTTTGAAGAAGAAAGAACCTGGACTTTTTGTGGTTTTCTTTTTTTTTTTTTGGTTTGTGGGTTGTTTTTTTTTTAATTGGACTTTTAGAGAGCTCTGATCTCTGAACACAGCACAGTAAATCTGGCAAGAACGGAACAGCAGGGTAATTCACTGTTTTATTTATTTCCCATATCAGCCAAAGCAAAGAGTGAATTACCTTTGAACTTTTGCCACATATGTGCATCTGTTTTGCTTCATCACACAAGCCTTTCTGAGAAGGACATCGTAAATGCTGAATGCAGCAAGCTATGAAAAAGGGGTAAGCATCCTACCTCAATGATCCCAGTGTTTTACAGGACCTGAGATACAACACTGCATCTCTCTAAAGAAACAGCAGTTAGAGAAGCTATGCTTAAGAACTCTGTGCTAATGAAGCAAAGAAAGATACATTGTAACAACAGAAGAGATAATTCTAAATTGGACTGCCTTTTGGTTACCTGTAGAAATCCTTCCATCACAACGTGAAGCTGCATTCTTAGCAGGGCACATCATTATGCCATATTAAAGCTCAGAAGGTATGTGCCGTATCACGTTACCTTATACACAAAAATCCAACTACATTGAAAATACAAGGTTCACTCTTCAATACACAAACCACATTTATGAAATAACTTCCTGTTTATTACTTAGCTCCTGATCCAAAAATCTAAATCTAACAACTGCACCAGTGTTAACACCGAGCACAACTTCATTCTAGGAAAGGAATGCTATGACTGAATAGTTAAGGTGAAGACCTAATCTTGGGAAGGCAAATCATGACAGGCTGTGAAAATGTAGTAATGTTTGTGTTTACCAGAAGGTGGGCATTAGAAGCTATGACAGTTGCTCTAGACTACACTGGACCTTTAAGAATAAATCTAAAAAACCCATTATTCACTACTTCACTCTGGTGACAGTGAATTCAAACAAATCATCATATCAGTAATATGTGCTTCATCAGCCACATAACAAATTCAAATACTTCCTAGAGTGTCTCCCAGTTTCAGGCATTGCCTACAAATTTTAATCACTGTGAACAATCCAACTAACCTGTACAGTTGCATCTCAGATTTTAGAAAAGCTGGCACAGTCAGATGGATGCTGCTAACTGGATATGCCAAGAGAGGTGGTGGAGGCTCCATCCCTGGGGGCATTCAAGGTCAGGTTTGATGGAGCTCTAAGCAACCTGATCTAGGGATGTCCCTGGTCACTGCAGGGGGTTGGACCTTTAAAGGTCCCTTCCAGCCCAACACATTCTATGATTCTATGACTGACTAAAGGTGAGCAAGAGACGACGTTATGAAAGATTCAGGGATGCTCGGTTTAGCTCAGTGGGTTGAGCGTGGTGCTTGAAACACCGAAGGTCGCGGGTTCAATTCCCATTCGGTTCTCATGTGTTGCCTGACCTAGTCGAGAGGTGGTGTCCCTGCTCACAAGAGGCAGGTTGGATTCAAATGATCTCTAAGGTCCCTTCCAGCCCAGGCCATTCTATGATCCTATGCTCAAGTGACCTACCGTCAGTAAGGCTGGGTCTGCACAGAGGCTGCCTAGAGAAAAACACCTCCTTTTTCAAATTTCGGAGCCTACAGGAAAGTACTTCTGAGGCAGCCCCAGGTGGTACAAAAGGAGGTTGCTGGTTTGTGAGGGGGCTCCATGAACGCCCCTCAAGGGGCTGGAGCGCCTCCACCCCGGCGCCGTTCCGCGTGCCCAAAACGAGCGCTGCTCCCGCAGAACCACCTCAGCAGAGGCCCTCGCCCTGCCGCGGCCTGCGGGGGCACCTGACACCTGGCCGGGCTCGCCGAACAGCCGCGCCGAAGGGACAGGCGCGCCCGTCTCCTCTCGCCCGCCACGCAGGCGGAGCCGGGCGAGGAACGCGGCGCTCCGGCCGACACGTGGCGGCGGTGGGAGCCGGAGCCGGAGCCGGAGCCGAGGCCGGGGCCAGGGCGTCTGGGCGGTGTCGCGGCGACCCTCGCCCGGCCCCGCAGCCGCGCGCGGAGCCCCCTGCCCCGCGCGCTAACGAGGGGCGCCAATTGGCCGACAAAGCAGAGGTTCCCACGCCGTCACGGGAGTATGCTAATGAGCTCGCACCCCATTGGCTGGCCTCTCGGCGGCGGCTCCAAACAACATTTGCATGGCGCTGGACAGCTCTTTGTTGTCAACCGCGGCGGGCGGTGCGCGCGCGCGTTTGCGCTCGCGCGGGGTGGGTGGGTGGGTGGCTGGGCGGGCTCGCGCCGCCGAGGCCGCCCCGCTGCCGGCACCCGCGTGCCCGCTCGGGAACCCCTCGTGCAGCGCGAGGCGGAACTTTGCGCGCGGTGCCCGGTAACCGCCGCTCCCCTCAGGCGCCGCGAGAGAGCCCCCGGCACCGCCTGCCCCGCGGCGTTCAGCGGCCCCGCCGGGCTTTACCCGCGCCGCGTTTCGGCGTGTGTGTGTGTGTGTGGCGGGGCGTCCGCCCTTCCGCGCTTCCCTTCCCTCGGGGCAGGATGGTGGACCTGGACAGCGAGGTGCCGCCGCTCCCGCCGCGCTACCGCTTTCGGGACTTGCTGCTGGGCGACCAGGGCTGGCAGAGCGACGACAGGTGAGCGCGCGTTCCGCGGGCGCGGTGGGAGGCCGAGCCGGAGCGGGGCGGCGCGGGGGCTCGCGGAGGGTCGGGGGGCAGTGGCGGAGCGCGCGCGCGCGCGGCCCGGCCGCTGGCAGGTCGCGCGCTGTGGAGGCACGCGCCGCCCGCGGGAGGGGAGGGCAGGTGGGGGGTGGGGGGGGGCGGGGGGCGGTGGGAAAACTTTGCCCGTGAAGGGACGCGACGGGCGCCGAGGGGTCCCGCCGCCCCGGCCGAGGGGCAGCACTGCCCTTTCGCCACGGCTGCGGTAGGAGGAAGAGGAGGACAGGTACGGTACCGCCTCCGGGTGACAACGTGCGCTGAAGGGAAACCCCAAGCGAACCCCCCTTGTGCCGGTGTCAGTGGATGCTTGTGTTGCCCGATGTGTGCGCTTCACACGCGGTTTCTCTTCACGCTGGGATCTTGGGCTTGGACGTAACTACCGTTAATTTCTTTATTTGTGAATTATTTCGAGGACTAGATGATCTTTTGAGGTCCCTTCCAACCCCCAACATTCTGTGATTCTGCGATAGTCAGCATCGTTATTAGGAGCCGACAGAAAAAGGCATTTGGCTCAAGCCAAATAATGTCTTTAAAAGAAAAAAAAAAAACCAAACCCCAAACAACCCGCCTTATATTAAAACAGGAATGTGTGTTTGATTTCAAAACGCTAAATGAACTGTATTCATGAGCTCTCTGACCACACAACCTGGGGTGTGTTCAATAGGCTGTTACGCGATCCCGCCTTGCAAAATCACGGGCGAGATCCACCTCGCAGTGACAATTTATTGTGGTCAAGTGACAGAAGAGCAAAATTGGCTGGTAATATATTAACAGCGTATTGGATCGATTTTAATTCAATCTGTTTGCGTTGTCAGAATGAGTCTTTAACTCGGCAGTCAGAAACGTTGACTTTAATGCTCGTCTACAACCTTTAGATTTTAGCTACTTTACCTAAAGAAAGATGGATTCTCATGGATTAGTAATCACGGGAACATGCAGATATGTAACTAATAATTACTTTTGTTCTGGAGAATATACGACGCATTGAGGCAATTAAATAATATTTGTTCAGAGAGTTATGAAATGGTGAATGACATCCTAAGATAGTCACATAAATGAATGGTTTTGGCTGGAAATGACAGCGTTATAACTACGTAATGGAGAATTAAAGAGTATGTTTATCAAAGCAGGGTTTTATAGTTTAAAAAATCAAACAGTAAGTATATTCTGTATTCATAACTTCTGATCACAATATTCTTTGTAGAAAATGCAGAACTTAGCATCTTATACCTACATTTTATTTTCTACTGGACTAGGAAAAATACCCACAACCTTTCTTATCAACTTTATTTATTTAGCTAGGGTTTTGATTGCTAAAATAAACAAAATATTCTCTGTATGCCTTTTTAGACCAGTCTGTGGCTTAACACTTTTTCAGCTGTAGTTAAACTTCTGTCAAGCACTTACTCGATACCGGTTGTTTGACTTGAACTTTGTAAGTTACCCTCTAAGGAAGAAGCATGATCTGGTCTCAAATGAGAAACAGTGTACAAGCGACTACACAAACCATAGCATCCATGTAGCTACACAAATGTCTATTTCAAGTTTAGGTGCACTTAACAAAATGAAAATAAATAATCCTTAAAAAAATACTAATAGGAGAATTATAGCATAACAGTATTATAGAGCATGGTTATTATTGTTGGAAATTTGTAGCAAATGACTAGTGCAAAATGAATACTTTTAATTGTTGCATTAATATTCATACAAGTATTACACAAAAGATCTCTGGTACATCTGAAATATAAAATATAGATTTATATAATTTTTAATACTGAAATCTTAACCCAATCCCATGTTGCTGGTATGTTGCTACTATCCATTATAGAAAAAAACGTATTTGGCATAGAAATATTGTCAGATGGAATAATTAGAATATTAGATATACTTTCAGGAAATACTGATTGAGAAAGGCTGCAAGAGCGAGCTGGAGGGGGACCCTGAGATCAGCTGCTTATAATCACACAAGTATATCTTATTTTTAATTGTTTGCTTTTCTGTCTTTCCTTTGCACCCTTCTGTAAGTGGTTCAGGTTTGGTTTTGGTGAAGCACGTATTTTGTGTTCTAATTAGTAGTGCAATATAGAGTATTGCCAAAGGTAATAACCCCTTAAATTGTATAGACACGAACTATGATTGGAATATCTGAGCACTAAAATACAGTTAAAGTAGCCTCATAGTATGACTACACAATGGCAAGTCACCAAGGTAGTTCATTTTAGAAGGTTATTGTCCCTTGGCCGAGATGCTGGAAATAATTCTCTGCATATTTCTAGTTAACTGCAACTTCTTAATTTCACTTGCTTTCAATTTCAGCAGTCTGATTTATACCAAGGGTGTTCCATCTGTGTGGTCTATGAACTTAGGGTCTATTACCAGCTGAACTCCTTGTCTTCTGTCTTAGCCCCATTCCCTTTTTGATCTTCCCAGTCTGTTCATCCTTGAGGTCTCTCTTTTCTCCTTCCATTCTGTACTTTCTTGAAAGATACTCACTTTTTTTCGGGCTGGAAGGCATATGTTCCATCACTGTATCTTCAGATACTTGTTGATTCTTCAAAGCGAAGAAGAGATCTGCCACAAACCACCCAGGATTCTGTGTCACCAAATCGCAGTTCAGTAGCTTAGTTTGCCGTTAAGTCATATGGTAGTACACTTAAATAATCAATATTTCTGACAAAAGCATAATACCCAATTTTGAAACCTTACTGGTAATGTTTCTTTAGGATGAAAGTTTATGATCAGCTATTTCTTTTAAATGATCCTGTTCATGTATAACATGCACACATGCTAAAAATGCTTAGCTGAATGTAACAGGACTCCGATTCTGGAATTTTCTTAGATCTGTATCTGTTTGGAGACAAATTTCTGATCCTCATTATTTTCTCAAAGACTTCTATGGAGGAGCTTCACTCAGGCTTCTTTTCTTTTTTGGTGTCTAGGTCATGGACAATTTCTTACCTGTATTTCTCCAATACAGTAACATCCATCTCACTGCTTTTTTAATTTTGCTCCCCCCAAAATAATAATTCTTCTTGCATAGCTGAGATTTCTAACCAACCTTGCAGTTGGCTTCAGTAACAGATGGGTTCTGGGCTGTCATATTCCAAAACCCGCCAAATTAGATTGTATATTATTTTTCATAAAAGAAGTTGTAGTGTGCAGAAGAACATGGTGAATCTTTGGCAAATGCATTTGTTCAGTAAATAAACTATTTTGAATAATTTATTAACACTCTTGAATTTGCTGAGTGATTTTTCCTGAAAAAAAAAAGAATGTTAAAACCAATTTGGGTTTTTTTTTTTAAGGGATAGATTTTCAAAGCACCTGGTTCCCATTGAGAACTGTGGAGATGAGGCTTGATGCTTACAGGTTTTATATGAAACAGTTAAATACTCATTTACTCAGAGAGAGAACTCCGAGTGAAAACTCACCTGTTTTTCTGTCACTATATAAAGTGTTTAAATATTGCCTGGATCAATCTGAAAAGCTTCTGCAGGGTAGCATGTAAAAGATCAGCCCAGTAGCTAGAGTGTGTGTGCGTGTGTGCCACGTAAGTGATTTCTGTGGCAGGATAGTCCCAGGTTTCTTCTGGCCATGTAAATACCCCTGTCACTGGGCTGAGGGTAAAGAGAAGATCGAATCATTGACTTTTTCACTAATTTTGTAAACATCGCTAATATCCCCTTGTGAATCTCACGTTTTGCATTCTTTATTGAAAGTATCCGGAACTGAAATGAACTTTTGATTTGCTGAATATTCCGAAATGTTTCTTGACCATCATTATGCAATTTCTCTTTCAGTTTGGCTGTTGGGGAGGAGAGCAGAAATAAAGGGGGAACTTGGTACTTAACACAAGTTATTCATCAGTTAATTCAGGGAGGTTTCACTGAATTGTGATTCCAATAGTAAATTATGTAGTAAAACACTTCATAAACCTATTTATCATCAACCCCCAGCCTTACCAGCTGTGTTGAAGAGCAACACAAATAAAAGTAGAAAATATCCCACCTAGTGAAAATCTGAGGTGTTTAAAGCTGGTAAGTAACTTGCTTCAGAGGAGAGGAGAAAAGAGGATATTTTGTAAGCCTTGGAAAGATACAATGAAGAGGTTATTCACAAAAAAAAAGTTTTCTTGTGTACATATGTCGTTATTTAGTAAATTCAAGCAAGCCAGGAATGTTTCCCACTACTGAAGCATGACTGCTTATACTAGTGAAGTGTTCAAATTTTATTTTGTGTTTGGCTGTAGCCAGCTAGCCAAAACTGTCTTGAACAGTGCAGTGCCCAAGAACGATTCGACAGTTGGAGCATCCAAGGAAACACCCTAGGCAGACAAATTGCAGGTAGTCACCCAGTTTGGGAAGCTAAAACAGTTTTCTCATATATATGTAGGCTGTTTTGTGCCATTTAATATCAGTGCCTTGGAACATGTCTAGACAAGTTTAACTTACTGAAAGATGTATCCAGAGAGGGTTGAACTCATTTTGCTGTGAAGGTAACATCTACACTTTTAACATTACACGCTGTTTTCCCATCTGTACTGCCCATTCCTCTCTTTCTCGTCTCCTGTATCTCCTGCACAGGCACACATTCAGATTATGCATATATGGTGGACTGTGTTGCAGAGAGATCTATTTGAAGCACAGACCTGCTTATGCTTGGTGCCTTCCTTCCTGAAACATGCATAGAGAATAAATGTGGTTTGCGCCAAAGTCCTTAAAAAAGGAAAAAAAAAAAAACCCAACTGGCTGTTAAAGAACTTTGATTTATTGGAGTAATTATTTTCCCGCATTTTAGAGAAAGAAAGAAAAAGAGAAAGAAACAGATGGAAGTTTTTAAAATATGCAGCGTGAGATTCCTTTTATTGACTTCATAAAAATGTATATAGTATTTTTTGGTTTATATACCTTTTGTGATTTAAAGCCTTTTGGGTTTACCTAAGATTAAGCAGTATGTTGGGCCTTCTCTGGACTGTGCACACCAAGGTAAATTTTATTGATACTGAATATTTCTAGCAACGTTAATTAAGGGACCATGAAGTACACATTTCAGCATTCAGTTGTTGAATTAATACAGTCATATGAACAAGTCGTTTGACAATCATAAATATCTATTCTATACTATAATATTTCATTCTACTGCCTGTTGAAGTTTAGCATTGTATACAGGTCTAATATGTTCTAAGAGAAAAAATAAGTATTACTGTGCCACTTGAAAATCACATAGAAACCCAATATATTTTCCAACCCCCACCTTCCAAGCATCAGATTTCATGACTTTTCTATATGCTGTTGCCGTGTTTACAATTTTGCACTCATGGAACAAAAATTTACATTTTCCAATTTTGTAATTTTTCTTTTCTGTATATGTGTAACAAAATGCAGTAGCTGGTACTGGAAATATATTTCAAATCCTGCTCCTGTATTAAGATGAAAACTTGAGTCATTTTGCTACAGTATATACTTTCATGATAAAACTACAGAGCTAAATTTTACCTTTGTGCAAGAACTGTTCTTATGTTGGCTATTTAAAGGATTAAATGAAAATCAGCTTTCCATTCTGATAGACTTATTGCATAAATGAACATTACCACCTCTCTGGAAAGGAAAAGAGATTCAGATAATACAGACCACCTCCACATGTCACTTGGACAATTGTATACTGCTGGCTGTCATGTTGACTGGTGACTTTCAAGGAACAAGTCCTTACTGTACATCTCAGAAGGCACTTTAGCAGTCATTTGTCACTGTGTGAGTTAGTGAGTAAAGCCCTCTCTTTGCCTTTCCTTTTGGAAATCACCTGAGATTGTTAAATTGAAAGGGGATGAAAAGCCCACACGTTTCTGAATCAGGTGATTTAAAATATCTGAGTCTAGATTCAACTTGCACAAAAAAAAATCTATTATAATTTCCTCAGAAGAAAATTCTATTATGGTTTCTTCAAAATAATCCTCCTCTTTCCTTCAAGAAACACTTTAGTCATTTAGCCTCCTCATTTTAGAAAATGTGCTAACTTTTATGAGTTCTTCCATTTAACAGAGGCTACAAAATAAAAGGACTTAAGCAAATACTGTCAAATTTATCTTGACTTGTCCTTGTAATTAAATTTTCCAAATGAAATGATTTAGAAGCCCAAATTCTATTTCCAAGTTTGATTTTGATTGAAACTGCTCCAGATCTTAACGGTGTAATGCACTAAGAGATTATCTGCAGTGAGATTCTGCACAGTACTAGCTGGGAAGTTTGAGTTGCCCTAAAGTCTGAAATACAGAGCTGCATGTATAGTCCAGGCCCTTTCTCATTGTGTAAGGCAACCTAAATTAAAAAAAGATTTAAGAAAAATATTAACATTTGTAAAACCACTACATTTGCCACACCAAGAGGTCAGAGTTTGCACTTTTGTGGCAGGTTTAGGAGTACAGTCCCATGCAAGTAAACTGTTAATACATCTCCACCCTCACTTTCCTTCTAAATGCATCTCAGGATTGCGTCCCTAGTATGGATAAAAGAGGGAATCAACTCACTTGCATGGAAGGAAGAGAGAACAGTGCCTTGTAGAAAGTAGTTCTGTCAGCCTCATGCCAATTTCTGTTTCAGCATCATTCCTGCAACATCAGTAGAAGCAAAAATGCATTGTTTCCCTATTCCACTTAAACTAGTGCACACTGGAATTGGGGTAAGGACGTGAAAAGAGAAGAGGAACACCTCAGTGCTGTTGTAACTGTATCTGTCTGAGGAAGGTTTTGGTAGTATGCCCCAGCAAAAGTTTTCTAGTGCAAAAAAGGTCTAACTGTCTCAACTTAAAAACTCCCACAGATCAAGCAGTCTTCCTCCTCTGGGACAACGTGATGCACACTTTGTAAATGTGCTCGGTACTTCAATCATTACTTAATTATACACTTATTACTCTCAAGCTCTTATTTTTCCATCTAGAACTTGATACATACTACTTTACATCTGGCCGACACTGTAACACTCCATGGGGAACCGAAGCAGTTCTTTCCCAAATGGTTTCTCTCTTAATTTTACGATTATTATTCTATCACAGCCAATGATTATGATTATTTATTTTATAACAGTAAACTTCAGTGCTGCACTACACATTGCTCTCAGAATGACTCTTCTATAACAAATGGCGACGCTGATTCATATTGTCTCCCTTTTATCCTTTAACAAAGAAATAGATCACTTAGAGCATCAGAAATGCCTAAAGTTTCAAAATACTTCATTTGTAAAATAAAACTGCCAACCATTTTAGTGCTACACATTCAGTTTTTAGACTTTACAATTAAAGGTGATCTTTTTTTACTGAATTCTGATATGTACAGTATGCCCAAGTACTTGTAGTAACCCACTAAATGCTCGAGAAGTGGATTCGTCATATTTTTTCACGGAAATGAGCAAATTAAGTCCTTCTCAGAGGCCTGCACCACATGATCCTTGATTATGATCTCTGTGTCACTGGAGAGAATGCCATTCAAAAATTTTAAACGTTCTGCAGCACAGATTTGGTACAGAATGCCTTAAAACAGCTGTTAAAGATTTCAGCCTCCCCCATGCAATCATCTGCTAATTATGTTAGCAGTCAGCTTCCTGGTGGGAAGTAGCAGTAAAACAGAAACAGTCATTAAGAGACAAAAACCAGTGTTTATACTCACAGATAAAAACAGTGATATTATTATTTACTCAGAAGTATCTCTTGAGGGACAAATCATGCCTCCACTTACAGATACCAGTTAGGAAGCGCTCTAGTTTTGTGGAAAGCCGGTTGCCAAGTCTGACATTGTGCTTGAGTTGCTGAGTATAAAGCTATAGTAGATGGGGATGGAAGGCATTAGGTCAAGATCAGTGCAAGTTATCTACTGGGTTAGCAAAAAGAAGAAAACTTTGCCTACCCCTCTGTCTGGGTCTTGCAAGTCTCCTGCTACCTTCAGCCATTAATAACTGCATATCTAACAGCTAGCACAAGGATCATATGCCTGGCAAGGACAATTAGACGGTTTGAGCAACAGTCCCTCACTATGGAAAAGCTCTGCCAGGAAAGTCTGGTCCTGCCTCCTAGATTCTGTACCCTGAGTCAAACCACTCTGCGTTTTTGCAAGGAAAAAAGAGTTTGCCCTGTAGCTTTTTATGATGTTGAAGTTAATAGCATTTACCGTACTTCAAGCAGCTTTAGGTTACAGAGCTTCTGGAAAGTATAGTGATTGTTAAAATATTTAATAAGGAGTAAACACTATAAAATAGCCTCACTCTTTTATTGTTCTAAATAGTCAGACATGTTCTGGAGGTTTTATGTTTTTCTCACTTGGTTTTCTCTTCCCCTTGTGACTAGAGAAAACTGCAGCACAGATAAAAACAGTGTTACCAAACCAAATCTGAAACAAATACAGGTGGGAAAAACAACAAGCTGAGTTGCGAATGGAAAACTGTAATTACGTTTAGCCCTTATGTGACAGCACCTATTAATACGCAAGATTCCCTGACTCTGGAAGGGGATTTAGTTTCCCATCTTCACACCAAATTTAAAAGAAGCTAAGGGCACCAGTCACATATGACTATAGCCCTATAATTCTCACCATCAAGCACAGACAGCTATAACAGAGATGGTCTAAAGGCTAAGCTCTATATTTAGCTGAATGTACCCTTTGGAAAAGTGAACAAGCTATGTTTTCCCTGTGTACAACCATCTAGCACTTGATCACTTGTTTAAAGAGGTTTAATCAGTTAAACAAATAACTTTTAAATAGGCATTTTTATAGATATTGTCCAGTTTTTAATTACTATCCTGTTCTCCCAGTAGTCATTTAAAAAAGATAATACAAACACAAGAACGGGAACAAAATATTTGGTAATGTGCAGATGTTGGTTAGTCAAACAGGTTTTATAAAGACTATAAAAATCTAGGTAGATTTCTTACCCACCTAAGAGTATCATAAAAGTGAAGCTTATCTCACAAGAGTAGTTCCAGATATTTATCTCACTGACAGTGAGGAATTAATTTACAAATTGTATTCAGTGACCCACATGATCATTTATTTTTGCACTGGGACTTACCACAGATTGCATGAAAATTACAATGTAGCTAAAATGATACAACCAACATTCAGCTTGCACTGAATTAATTTTAAAGGCTTGATTAGCTCTTGCTTCCTATTTTTCTTCTTACTTGGCAGTCATAGATTGCAGCCTGAGTCCAGGAAAAAACAACAAAGCAAGTTAAATTTGTGCTGACATTATGAACCCATTGAATATGGTTAATTGTAGCAGTTAGCGTTTGTGAGTAGCTCAACTGGACGTTCAGAATGTTGGAATTTTTAGTGTGATGTTGGCAGAATATTGCATGTGGTGGGACAAACGAGGCTGGCTAGCAGAAATGTTGTGCAGTATAGAGGAAGGATCTCTGAAGGTACAGTAGAGAGGGAACTTTCACTAGCCTCTAATAGGCAGTCTTCTGACATATACCATGGGCTAGTCTGAGGCTGGCGTGGAAGATCTCAGATTTTGTTCTTAGTTTCAGAAGGTGTTAGAAGATCACCACTATCAAAATTATGAGATGAAAAGGTCTTTTTCCAAAGCAGAGATGACTGAGGATGCTGCTACTTGACTTCAGGCTAAGGAGAACTGAGCATTTAGAAATTCCTTTCCTTTCTAAGGTGGCAGTGTCACTTTATAGTGATAGAAATGGTCACATGGAGAGAAGGAAGAGCTGGGAGTACTACTGTGCCTTCTTGTATTGCCCTAGACATTTGACAGTTACTCATCAGAGCTTCTAATGTCAATACAAACAGTCCAGTCCAGTTCATAAACACAGATCTCTCCTCATTGTATCCATACACACCACTTAAGTCTGAGGAGTGTGAAGCTCTATGTAAAGACTTCGAGACAAGACGGCAGAGCAATAGCTGTCCTAACCCATGTTACCCATACTGTTAGCTAAAGAGATCTTCAATGATTTGACTGTCGCCAAAACCACCAAACTCTGAAATTTTGGTATTCATTTGGGAAGCCACATTTAAGGAAAAAAAAAAATAGCGTTTACATTGAACAGGCCAATTTTCTGAAGGCACCTGCTAAATGATTTTCTAAACACACACAAGGCACATTACTAAAGTTTGAAGTTATTATTTTGAAAAATTAAATACTAGACATACTATTCGACCAGCCATCCTACTGAGGAGCATCATTTTACTTCACAGAGTACTGAGAGGTTAAGTGCTACTTAACATGAATAAAGATGACAGAATCAAACTTTTAAAATATTGTGAAAATTCATATTTTATATTTTTCTTAATCTAATGAAAATACAATTAAAACCACATTTCAAGATTAATGAGGAAATGTAACAGCTCATTCTGAGTAAGAAGACTGAGATTTATATGAAGTGTGCAATTATATGTAAGCTGTTAGCTGTGGAGAGAACAGTGTCCAGACAGGTGACATTTTAGAGAAAATAATGACTTCTAAAATACTTGTATGTAAAATTATGTGTTCAAAGTTCTTGAATCATTGCCACTCCTTAATGTGACATTTAGAATTTGTATTAAAATTCTGTTTGTTCGTTTTTTTTTAATGTAAACCAATAACCATGTACTATGGTCGTACTGTGCAGAAAACTGCATTTGAAAGGCAGCAAGCAATTCCACACCACTGTTGGATGTATTACACTGTATACATGTGTTAAGCTGCGGGTATTACTTGAGAAATCTGATGTATTTTATCCTCCACCTGGATGACATCATTGGAGCCAAAGCACCTTTAAATACCAGAGAATGTAGATAGATATGTATCAATGCACAATTCTTTTAGCAAACGTCCTCAGGAGAAAATGTTATCAGCACTCTTTTGTTGATTTGCTAGAGTAAATGGAGTCTCTGACAATGTTTCCTCTGGGGGAAAACGTCAGGTGAGACACCTACCATCAGCATTGGGCTTTTATGTCTTTTTTCTGACTCTTTGCCTGAATATTCCTCTTTTTTGTATTTATCTGTTAAGTATTTGTCTTCACTATAATCATTAAACACATGATCTTGGAAGACTGAAAGTGTATACAGCTCCCATAATTTCAAGGAAATTACGATAATCTCAAAATTCAGTTCTATATTTACTTCTCAGAGTTGTTCGAGTATTGTGTGTTTCCAGATTGCAAGTCTGGACTGCTTGAATGTGTAACTTTAAAAAAAGAAGACAAGACAATCCTTTTGTAAAGTTATTCTGATCTTGGGCATGTGTAAAAAGCATGTGCAGTATCACTTCCATCAGTAGAAGGAAAAATGTGGTTTGCAGAAGAAATAAATGTTTGCAGAAGAAAAATTTAAATAGTCTGATCTAAATGTTATTCCATGCTTCAGTGTGTTTTATGACAATGCTCAGCACACATTTCTGGAATGCAGTCCAAAAGATAATGGTGTAATATTTTTAGTTGCTAAAAATTCTAAAAATAGTAAATCTAGTATCATTATCTTTAAAAGTGATATTTCTCCTTTGGGAATACTGCTGGCTATGACTAGAGTCAAGAAGGAGGTATAAAATCTAGAATTCCTTGCATATTGTTGTGGGTTTTTTTCTTCATAAATAGAGTTCATATGAAACTAAGGAACAATCAGAAATAGCTAGATAGTTATTTTAAATTAAGAGGTCTATGTGCAGTTACCACACAATTTGGTCAGTAAGTTTCCATAAGGATTTTCAGTGACTCTGGAAAGGCTATTTTAATCCTTCCCTCAAAAGAAACTGAAGAAACATTCCGTGAAAGGCTAAATTATTATACTGAATAGTGCTTTGATGAGAATTAGCACAAAGCTTTTAATTGGAAGCCTAATCTCCTAAAACCTTTTTCAAGTACTTTTCTGGTTCTCTGATCAAGTAAAGGTTCATCCTCAAAAAAAGTCACTTTAGATCGTAGGACAAAAAAGAGATTTCAGCATTTATTCCCTACTGCAAAACCTAATAGAGATAACCTGTAAAAGACATTATTCCTTAGAAATTAATGCACAAATCAAAAAAAACCCCAAACTCTGTTCCTTGTTTGTCATGCTCCCCTCTTCTAACAATCGCTCGTTCAACTCCAACAGATTTATAGTCGTAGCTACATATTGTTGAAGCAAAACACCAATGTTTTATCCATCCGATTGCCGTGCCACCTTAAGTGGATTTGTATAAATTCTGATCTGTGCAGCAAGACCATAGAATATTACATCGGTATTGTACAATATTGTTTTGGCCAGAGTTTCATTTCCTGTGCATCATTCAGTATTCATCAAAACCTACTGTAAAAACACTACATCTACATGAAGAAATTTAGCCAAAAAGTGTTCTGAGTTATGGAGAAATGAGATGGACACACACACACACACTCTCTCTATTTGCAGAGAGATTTTCATCCTTTCACATGAAATAGCATCTTCTACAAGTAGTCCTGTTTATTTCATTGGGAACATTTATGGGTCTTAGTCTGAGTAGAAGAGGTTATTGTCTGTTGAAGAGAAGGCATATGAAGCAATACAGTATCGAGCTTTATGAGCAACTTCACTCATTGCACCCAATGCAAATTATTAAGGCACCAGATATAACTGCACAGTTTTTTAATATATGGAAAGCTCAAAGCTAACTTCAGTTGCCCTTACCACTAGAATAAATATAGGCAGAAGAGGTAAAAAATAAACAGCGAATCTAAAGAGGTATCCCGTGAATTCATATGCAGATTTGTTTTCATTACCAAATCTGGAATAATACTTTATTATCAGTTTGATAAATAACTTGTATGTGTACATTTTCCTTCCCTACAAAGTTGAGATATATGTACAAGTAACAATGACTGACCCCGTTGTGTGCTACTCTGTACTGAGGGTCGTGGAGCATTATGCCAGTGAACCCCTCCCTTGTACGTTACCTCATGTCTTGTAGATGGTGGTGCTACCAATGCATACTGTCACGTCCTAAATAAAATATTTCAGGTGACGTCTTAGTGACTAGTGTTTGACAACCTAAAAATATTCTAGAAGGTTGAGAAGTTCATAGATCAAACATACATATCTGTCAAAATATTGAAAAAATGTTAATTTGTTGTTATTCGGTAATCGAAGAAGGAGATACTTTGTGCGCTTTTGTAACTGCTCTACAAGTCCAGTGCTAAACAATAAGCAGATATGAAAATGAGAGCTGGATATTATAGCACTTGGCTTTCTTGTAAACCTTAGCACCAGGTCCCATTGCAAGTCCTCTTGCCCCTTGTCTAAGAGAATGTAAATTGGCTAATACGCAGTATCAGGTGTCTGGGAAATGTAGTTATATTATGAAGCAAAGTATGTCCAGTATTTCTTTTAAATTCTTTTTTTTTTTTTAAATAATTTGGAAAGTACTCCAGGCTGAAGATTACAGTGTCAGATAACTGAAACTTTTAACATTTTGTGTGTGTATAAAGCTTTAGATTAGGATGTGTATATCTGGCATCAGAGATAACCTAGCACTTAAAGTAGGTGGAATTTAGGCAGCTAAGACGAAGGCTCTCATAAATTACCACATATAGCTGTCTAACCATAGAAAACTCAAATTTTACTCTGAAGTCTGACTGAGATTTTGATAAAATGTTACACAGGTAAGCATAAAAAATAACAGTGTCAAGTTGATGTGCAGAATAAAATAAAAAAAAAGTAGTCATATGTATTTAATTAAGTGATTTTCAAAGGCATCGAAGAGAACAGCCAGAGTGGTATAGAAAATTTTTCATTGGTATTTGATCATCTCACACAGAATATGGTAGCAAATTAGGACTGGTGGATAAATGCTAAAATACTGACATAAATAGACTCCACAAATGGAGTTGTAACACTATTTAACAGTATAGTTGAATACATCTGAGATATACTTCTCCATTTCCAGTGGAGAAATAGTTCAACCACAGTCAACTGGAATAAAGTTATTCTATTGATAAATTGCTTTAGTTTTCTTTTTGATGTGCAGAACTGCAAAACAAACAAACAAGCAAACAAGATTCTTAGAAAAACAAAACCAAAACTCCAGGTAGACCAATTTATTTAATCTCTGAGTCTAGACAGAATTGAGGCTACAGCTTTCTCAACAAATTTCCCCAAACCAGTCATTATTTGATGGCTTCCTTAATGATAAGAATCTGGACCATTTCGAAGCCAGGACATTTTATACTTGGTCATTTTAACTGCGATTGTTTCCTTCACAGTAACGATTATAATGTATCTTTCAAAACACTCTGAAGTATGATTGCACCATTTTATAACTTTTATCTATTTGTAGTTTTTGTGGTAACGTTTTAGAGGTGGAGAGTGCTGAAATAAGCAAGTGACCACAGACAATGCAAGTCCAAGGTACAGAAGGGATTTGAATCAGGATCTCAAAGACACACAACCTTCCAGTGCAGGTGGTAAAATACAAGTCCTAAGTTTTTCATCGTCTTTCAAGTAATTTCTCAGACTTCCAGCTCTAACAATGCAATTTCATACCTTTTACTTCAGTCACAGAGGTAGCAGGAGGGGAAGATGGGTACATGCACTTTGTCTGAGCTATAACAAAAGCCCCCTTCCCCCCCTAAAAAAAGCCATGGAACTCTGGTTTTCTGAATCACACAAGCTTGGAAACTTCATATTTCTTTTCCCTTATTAAAAAAAAAAACAAAAACCAAACCCGAACACCACCTCCATTTTAACTACCAAAAAATCCTAGAAAAGGGTGAATGCTGTAGAATACCATAGACTGTTGGAAAAACTGAGATTAAAAAGTTACCAAAATAGATTAATTTCCTTGTAATGAAAGGATGAAACTTGAAAAGTGAGCACAAATCACAGTTGTTAACATCTACTCTTTCCTTATGAGATATGAAGATGGAATCTTAACCCACAGTGAGATAAAGAGCAAAAATCTCATTTAATTGTGCAGAATATGTCTGCACGGGGGGAAATGTAGATGGATCTTTTAAAAACTAATAATAAAGTATGTACATTTTCATTCCTATCCATGCCCTTCTTATGCTTATTACGTTAAGATCATTGTTTATTGTAACAGTTAATGTCATGAAATTCTTTATCCTCTTCTGTATATTTAGTCATAAATTCTTAATAAGGAAGGCTAATTTTTTTGGTGTGTTCTGTTTGTCTCTGTGTATAGCGAAGCAATATCCTCATGCACTGAAATTCTTAATGTTCTGATTGAAAAAATAAAAACAAAGAAACGGAAAGATAATATGTCAGTCTAGAAATATTTACATAATCAAGGTCTTAAGAAAACTTTATTCATATAAACTGAACACTCATGTGTACACTTTACTTTTTTGTTTAACTGAAGTATTTGTTTGGCAATCTGTTGACTGCTATGACTTCCACTTTTGGGCATACCAATTACTTTGTCTTAGACAGTATCGATATATAATTCATAAAGAAGACATTATTGTGTTTATATTATCACTTGCATGTGAGCTGTGTATTATTTTACCAAAGCAATATAGACAACAGAAAAATAAGAGGCTACCATTAGCAATTTTACTCTGCAGCTACATTATCTAAACACCTAATATATGTACTTAGGAATATGCAGTGTTCTGACAGCCTGTTTTTCCTTCCCCTTTGACAAACTAGCTTATTTTATACCTCAGATATGTCTGACCACAAAGCATTTTTATCTCCTCTGTGACCAGATGTACATAAAAAAATACTGATGAATGCATTTTTACATAAATATTCCCACCACAGGAAGAGAGTTGAAATATACGGATTTATAGTTCCTTTGTCTTATTCATTGCTGTTGGTTATTTTCTTGTTCTTATTGTCTTGGTTCAAGGCAAATAATAAAGGTTAATTTTGTCTTGCCTAGTCTATTTCTGCATTATAGGTGCAATGAGCTTCTGCTTTGCTATGTCTGTAAGAAGTTTTCTGACTTATTCTATTAGGATTCTCTGTGTTCTGTCTAAAGGAACATTGTACATTCCCTTCTGAAAAAAAATGTTGTATGATTTCACTATTCAAGTTAAGTTACCTTCCTATTCAGTAGGTTCTTCTTCTCTTTGACTTTCAAGCTAATTTATTATATTAAAAATGTAAAAAACCAGACGATATGTTTCTGTAGCCATAACAACATTTTTACTGTACATTCTTTCCAAAAGAAAATGTCTTCTGTGAGGACAGGAACTCTCTTTTGTGTTATATCAACTCATTTTATTTACTTTTTGGGTTGTTTACTTCTTTTCCTTATTATATGCATTTGATTTTTTACCTTCAGTATCAATCTCCAGAGAAGCTTTTTCAAATGCCTTATAAAAATTTAAGTACATGATGTTCACTTCAGACTTCCCCCTTATCTATCTCTTCCAATTATCTCATAATGGAGCAGAGTGCTACAGCTCATACTCTATTTATATCTGTCATTTGCTTCATTCTTAGTTTGTTCCCAGGCTAACTCCAACTTGTAGGTCTTGGCATGGGTGCCATTTATTCTTTTTCATCTCTTGTTGACATTCTAACCAATACTTAGATTCTTATAATTCCTTACATACATTATACAAATATTTTTGGTTGCATTTTATGTGATTTTATTCAGCTGCTATTTTTAACTTTTTACTCTTATCTCTAATGCTGTGGTTACCATATATGTCAATTCAGTATCTGGCATTGCAGCCTCCTGCCTGTGGCTCCTAACATTTTAGCAATGTTAGGAGTATAACAATCAAAATATATAAAACTAAGCAGAATTACCACATTCACCATATACCTGAGACTATTCTTCCGCTGCATGTTTTTCGCATTCAGTTAGGCTTTGTGTGCACGTTTACTCTTAGAATGTGGCCTAGAATGCAACTCCACTGAAATTTAAGTCACTCCACACTGGCAATTCTCGCCTGTCTGAAATATTAAGGTGCTCTCCAACTTAAGTAGATAGAGAATTGGATACTTAAGATTCCTATATATATGGGGGTTTTTTACAGCAAAGCATTCTTAGGAATTAAAGTGAAAAATGAGAAGAACAAGAAGTGTTGGAAGGAAGACATTGTGATACACAAAATTCTGATTTTGAACTTCATACCTACTTGCCTTGTATATTTATTATTAATTGCTTTTTATTACAATCTAGAGACCTTGAATCTAGGTCAGGCCATACAAACACTGTGGGGAAGCAGGAGTATATAATTCCCATTTCAAAAAAGAATGTGGCAGATGTCAAGCAATGTGCACCAAGTAGCTGGAGCACAGAACCAGGATGTATAGATCAAATATGAGTTCAAAAATGAAGAATTCAGGGTCCTGAACTACTCCTAATTCTGAAGACATCAAAAAGACTCATATGTGAGAGGCACTTTTAGGGAGAAGAACATTTGAAGACAGCAAACATGGAAATGGAAGAATAATTGAAGGAAAAATGAACAAGGTTACATTAGTGAATGCAACACAGCCTTCCTCTAGATAATATACTGTGTGCACATCTGTTTGTGCAGTAGGGTAGGACAAGGGGATTCAGCTTTTGACTGTGGGTAACTATTACTTCTCCAGAAACAGTTTAGCACAAAAAAAGATGACCCATAAAAGCATCCTTTGGAGAGTACTCTGTTTATGCATCTTCCTGCACTTCTTCCAAACAGTTCCGTGTCTGTAAAAGGATGAGTTTTGATTTTATGAACACTACAAACTGAAACAGGGAACTTTATCATGCTTTATTTCAGTAAGCTAGCACTGTATAATGCTGTTTCATTTGCCTGTGTAAATTCATACCCTTGAAGGACTGTAAATTTTTTAACTCCCTTTGTTAAAAAGGTGAAAGCTCTTACAATATTATTTTTTGCCAGTCATGTTTGTCTTTGCTCAATTAGTGTGGGGTTGTGGTTTTTTTTTTTGCTTTTTATTTGTTTTATTTTAATTGACAAGTGTCTGCAATGAGACAGACTATTTAGTCTTTTATTTAGCAGAGTGAATTGATCTTTTTGGTCCGTTATTTAGCAAACGATGGTAAGCAGTAAGAGAAAATAATGTAAGAGCAGAGCAAGTAACACTGTTGCTTATTCTAATATAGCCTCATTCTGGTATACTCTCTTTTCTGACTTTCCCCTCCTTCAACACTCATCCAATTCCCATGTATATTCCCATCTTCTCTGCATTTTGAAACAGCTGATCAGCTTTTTCCCAATTACACCAAAGTGCTCCTGATGCTGTGTTCTGAAGTGCTAAAATGTGCTCTGGAACTTTTGTATTGGTTAACATTTACAAAATGTTATTAGCCTAATACAGACAGTGTGATTAAGGAAAGGTCGCAGAGAAACATCTGGAGTGTCTTAGAAGCAACTCGTGTTTGTGAAATGGACTTTGACTGCATGATTATCAGCATGATCAAGTAAACAAGTGGCATGTTCTGCTTAAACTGCTCCTGCAGGAGCTGTAACATCCAAATAATGACAAAGATATGATCTGTGGATTATTTAGCATAATCCACTTGGAAATATTTTAGCACTTTAAGAAGATTGTTGAAGAAATTGCCCTATAAAAATATTGTGTCTGTGCAGAGAATTAATTCTGAAAATAAGATAACATTTGCCCAGATTTGAAGTAGACAAAAATGAACCAACTAATTTAGTTTCGAAATGCTGTTCTAAGTTTGCCAGTTGCAAAAATTCTGAATGAATGTGTAAGGGAACTATGACAGCTATTATTAGTGTATTTATGAACATCATAGATGTTTTACACAATCAGTGGAAGGCCTTTCCTAAAAGCCTTACTAGCTAAGGACCAAGGAAAGATGTATAGCCAGCCCAAGTCTCACTGGTAATGAATGCACAACAGTTTGCTACGCTATGTCAAAGTTTAGTTACAAACATAACTATGGATAACAACTCAATAGCAACATAAACCCAGATACCTATAACCACACTTAACAGTGCAATTCCAGGAACATTGCACTGTGCAATCCTAGACTAGGAGTTTTTGTTTATTTTGTCTCCCCATTCACCCTTTCCTCCTATTAGTTTCATTATCTGGGCAACTGAAGAATTGGTCCATTGGCTTTGTGGTAGCAAATTTTTACTGTCTTTTACAGCAGAACAAAGACATAGTTCATAATCACTCAAATGCTGCCGTTGCACCAAGGTCTTGCCTTCTGCACTGTCCCAGGGTTTGCTCCTGCTGCGCCTTTGCATCAGCTGTGATAATCACAATGCTTAAGATGAGTCTGATCAACAAACTGATCCAACTGAAAACTCTCTCTCCAAAGGAAAGAACATAAGCAGTCTTCAATTAGGGCAAATTCTACCAGACTTGTGTGGAAATCACCCCTCTGTAAGGGTGACATGAGTGGAGACCTGCCTTGTGGGGATGTCAGGTACTTATGCTGGTCATAAAACAACATCCCATTCACAGTGTATCCAGCGGTGTCTGCCAACAGCCAGCACAAGCCTATTCTACATGGTTGACAGATAAGTGATTTTGTGTTTACACCTAATTCATAAGGAAATCTGTACCACTGGTTTATCTGATAATAAATCAAACGGTGATTGGTCAGTACTGATAGATTTAATGATAGCTGGCAAGAAATTGCATTGTTGAGAGCAGTAGAGAGAGTGGTGAACTACATGTTGATAAACAACTATTCAGTTCCAAATATAAATCAAAGAGCTACTGAATCTGTAAACTAAAAAGTGCCAATGACTTTCCTGGAAGCCAGCAGTAAGATGATAAATACCAAATAGATGATTCAGTGAAGACACGCACTGCTTTTGCAGAGACATCCCAAATCTACACTATTAAAAGACTCCATGCGCCACATGTATATGTATTTTCCACATTGTGTGTACACTCGACTGCAGATTTATCACTCATACACCACAACATTAAAGAGTTCAGCTAATTCAAACTGATAGATCTGAACACCTCTGTGTTGCCAGGCCTCTGGCAGCAGCTCTTTCTCTGTAGCGCAAGTAACTGCAAGCTCAAATCAAAGGCCAAGGCTGCTTGGGCCTCTCCTCCTTTCGGGGCTGCTATTCCTTCCACTGCAGAGTGCAATGGTGAGGAAACTAGGGGCCCCTCTGTTCCCTCAGTCCAAGCCCAAGGACTTGTGTCTAGAGTGGTCTCACTAAAATCCTAGGCAGCTGCTTTTATTTGCCACATCGTGTGTTGCTCTGTCAGGCTTGGCTACCGCTTCCTCCAGCCTGTGCTTAAGCTTCATTGTGTTAGTTGCAGTCTATGCCTTCTTGGTAACAATTATTTCTCCTGTTTTTCTGGGGTTTATTTTGGTTGTGTTTGTTTGTTTTTTAAACACACAACTGGAGAAATACTCAGTTTTATCACTTGGGCTTTGTGGATTACTACTGCAATAGTGATTTGGACTGTCAGACTTTTATTTAAACTCTATTGCACTATATGCCACCTGTCAAATAAAGGTTTCAGGTCAGTTCTCTGAACATCTAATATCTTAACTTGCCAGTCCTATCCAGATATTTATGTTTACATTGCTAGGTAGATATGTACATGTACTTACCTTCCACATAACATAAAACTCAGCCAGCCTTCTTTATACAGCATCAAACTGCTGTGAGTGCGTCTGCTACCCAGGGCCCTGGAGAGCAGCTTTAGCACTTACTCCACGCTCATCATATCCTTCTCCAGAGGGTATTAGGAGGTGACAAAGCAAATTGTGGTGACAGCTGGGGGTGGCAAGAGGAAGTTGTGAGGATTAGGGATGGAAGGAAAGGAGTAAGTGGCAAGGGTGGTAACAGAAAGTGAAATTGCGCACTTTTCTTCCTTCACATCTCCTGAGATGAAGAAATGCTCTACAGCTTTGCTGAAGAAAGAGGTCAAATAATCAGTGAATCAAAGATGTCTCTATACAAATCACAGGTGTATAGAGGTGTACACACAGATTACATGTGGTCTCACTGGAGACTGAAATTAGCGGCAACTTCATTCTGGTGAAGGTCTAAATAAAGAAGGTTATAGTGTCTCAAAAGTTTTGCTGCTTACTTTCCCATGACTCGGCACTGGAGTCCACCAGTTTCTGAAAATGTAGTTCAGAATAGGCACATAGAAATTGTAGACCAAGTGCCAAACTTTCATTGACTTTACCTGCAAGGCTTTTTCTATAGCAGACAGAATATTTCTGAAGGGATTGTGCGATTCAAGTTTTGGGCATTATCCTAGTATCATATCACAGAAAATACAAAATACATTTCATTGGCTTCATTTTGAAGCTGGATTTTTAGATCCAGCTACTGCAATATGTTTCAATGTTATTTTCTCAAATTTAGTAAGGATATACACTTCAGGTTTATAATTGGTTTAGAGAAATATGCTAAATTTTAGGGTTTGTTTCTCCTCCAAATATCCATAATATGGACATGTTATTTGTCTTGAAGGAACTCGCTTTAGGAGATGGAAAAAAGAAACAAAAAAAAAAGAAAAAATGAAACAAGTCAGTCTGAATGGGGTTAGAATTCAGATTGCCTAGAGATATCTCTTTGGTGGCCAATTAAAAAAAGAAGTGTGATCTTAAGTGCAAGATGTACTCATTTTTAGCTTAACATTTGGGGAAGAAAGTCTTCCATCTTTGAAGGACAAACACAATGTTTTCTGAAACTGTATGCTATTCCAATTCTTGTCATGCTTCTAATAAAACTCTTCAGTTGAAGATGGCCTAATTTTTTGCCATTTTTACTGCTGAACCCTGTGGGAAGCTGTTAAACAACCAAGGGTCATATTATCATCCCCATATAGGCACTCGGAAAGCAATCATGACAACTAAGGACAGAGAAATACGAGAAGAATACAGCTCCCAAAAAGGGAGAACACACAGATCACATCCCACCAGGTCAATGTGATCCAAAAGGCAGCATAATGTCTTGTAGTTTTACAGTAAATAAATATAAGGCTGCAAAAAAAATATAACAAGTGTAGAGTCTTGCATCTGGGTAGGAACAACCCCAGGTTCCAGTATAAGTTGGGGAATGACTTATTAGAGAGCAGTGTAGGGGAAAGGGACCTGGGAGTCTTGGTGGACAGCAGGATGACCATGAGCCAGCACTGTGCCCTTGTGGCCAGGAAGGCCAATGGCATCCTGGGGTGTATTAGAAGGGGGGTGGTTAGTAGGTCGAGAGAGGTTCTCCTTCCCCTCTACTCTGCCCTGGTGAGACCCCATCTGGAATATTGTGTCCAGTTCTGGGCCCCTCAGTTCAAGAAAGACAGGGAACTGCTGGAGAGAGTCCAGCACAGGGCAACATGGATGATGAAGGGAGTGGAGCATCTCCCTTATGAGGAAAGGCTGAGGGAGCTGGGGCTCTTTAGTTTGGAGAAGAGGAGGCTGAGGGGTGACCTCATTAATGTTTACAAATATATAAAAGGTGAGTGTCACGAGGATGGAGCCAGGCTCTTCTCGGTGACAACCACTGATAGGACAAGGGGTAATGGGCTGAAACTGGAACATAAGAGGTTCCGCTTAAACTCGAGAAGAAACTTCTTCTCAGTGAGGGTGATGGAGCCCTGGAACGGGCTGCCCAGGGAGGTTGTGGAGTCTCCTTCTCTGGAGACGTTCAAGACCTGCCTGGACACATTCCTGTGTAGCATTATCGAGGCGTTCCTGCTCTGGCAAGGGGATTGGACTTGATGATCTTTCGAGGTCCCTTCCAGTCCCTGACATTCTGTGATTCTGTGAAAGACTTAGAAAATTTCAGACATTCTGCTTTAATTGAGTCAGAAATCCCAAGTAATATCAAAATTCAAATGAAAATAAAACTATTCTTTAGGTTGATGAATGCATTTTCCTTAGAAAGATTCAGTAATTTTCCACTTCAACAACAATAAAGGAAATACAATTACCTTCATGAACAAAACAATATGTTCAGAGGGAAAACAGGAACCTGTCATTTTGACATGACATGTTGACATTTCTATCTTAGAACTCAGATCATTCCATTTCTGAAACTTCTCTCCTTATGAGATATTAATCAGTGAGAAAGACTCCATACACAGTTCATGTAAATTCAGCTGTTTACTCTGAACGCTGTAGTCTAAGACAATTTTTCATAAGCTTTTATTTACTTTTCGGTAGGTGCAGCTAATATTTTCCTATAATTTACTACATCTTTGGTAAAATTGTAAGTTAACTTATTGAATCCCAAAATTTCATTTTGGAAAATCCCAAAACTTCAAAATTTGTTTTTCTGACTTGATATAGTTATGCTGTGCATTTTTTCCAGGAAACACTGAACGCATTGTTGTTTATAATTGAAGTTTACCAAGTATAACTAACATAATACAGGGAGGGAAAAAAAAAAAGCAGCAAACCCAGCAAGCAGAAGTAATAATAACGCACGATGGTAACAATGAAGAGCTGTGGAATGCTATTGAAGAAGAATCAATAGATATGCCCTCCTGCATATCACACTGCTCTGCCAGTCTTACGTAAAATATATTGTATAATTGAAATAGCAAAAAAATTGCTTTCTTTCTGGGAGAACACCAGTAATTAATAATAATTAAACATTTAAAACAATAGGGAAATATCTAGTTTGAATATTGTTGTTATTTGATTATTTTACTCAATTCTAAGTGAATGGACTCTTTCCACTGATCTAAGTGGACACTGGATAAGACCTACTAGCAAGCTGGCTCTGTGTTTCAGGTAACACATTAATGACATATAAAACTACAGTTTACACTTGGTCATGTGATACTTAAGAAAATGACAGATTGGGATTCACCCACAAAGTTGGGTTTTTTTGTTCCTTTTTTTGATTTTTTTTCTGTCCATCTGCTCTTTTTTTTCCCTTCTCCTTTCTGCTGCATTTTCAGAAAATTAAATCCCAATTTCTTATTTTTTTTAAATAAAAATAAAACTGAGATCACTTATCTAATGTGTGAGGATACCATGTACGAACAGCTCTCAGCCTTGTTCTACTTGCTGTTTTTGAAAAGATGCAATCTTGGAAAATAAGAATTAAGAAAAAGTAACTTGCAGAAGAGCAGTAACAGAATAGTCAACTACATTTGTCTTACAGACGAGAAGTAGAGTTTAAGTGAATAGTGATTTGGATTTCTCTGGTTATTTTTTTTCTGGTAATCCTAGGCTAACTCAAGTCACTTTGAAGGGACCAAACTGAAGAAGAGGGTTTGCTCAGCATTTCCTTGAAGTCCAGATATGTTGGGCTCATCCTTTCTTTCATTAACAATCACAGAGGATCACAGAATCACAGAGTGTTAGAGGTTGGAAGGGACCTCAAAGATCATCTAGTCCAACCCCCCTGCCAGAGCAGGACCACCTACAGCAGAGCGCACAGGAACGCGTCCAGGCGGGTCTTGAATGTCTCCAGAGAAGGAGACTCCACAACCTCCCTGGGCAGCCTGTGCCAGTGCTCTGTCACCCATATAAGACATATGCACATAAAGGGATTTTTGCTGGTTTAAGCCCTGCACTGCTACAACCACATAAAAGAGGAAGAAAAAAAAAAAAGAAAATAAAAAGTAGTAAGTAGCCAAAGATGACATGTTTCACTCACAGATATTTGGTGTTTTAGACGTAAGAAAGGTGTACCTGTAAACTGTCATATCTAAAGTAGGCAATGAGTCTTTAAGATTTTTATTTACATAGTATTCTAGAAAAGACAGAAATCTACCAGAACAGTTTAAGGCTCTTATTTATCTGAACACCTGTTTCTATCTTTATCTGGACAATCTCCATGACAATGTCCCTCATAGTGTTTAGCTTCTTGCTTTGCAAGAGAAAAGTGTTAAACAGGGAACATGGAAACTGAATCCAAACTTAGTAAAATAAAATCTACAGACAAATAACATCACGTGGTAAGTACTGGACTAGGAGTGATACGAATCGATCACTGCCATCCATCTATTTTGAACCTACAGTGGGTGTTTTTATCCATGGTCACCATTAAGTTTCTCATGGTCTTGAGGAAGAAGCATCTTAAGGGCCATATATCACCAACAGTAAGAGGAGTCATATGGCATTTATGCAGTGCTGCAGAGTTTATTTATTAAAGACTTGATATTTGTGGGCTATCCTATTGTGCAATACTGGAAGTAGGCTGAAAATTGATGAAATAATTCAAGAAGAGAGGAAAGCCAAATATCTTAAAAGACAAATTTCTCAAGGTCATAAAATGGTAACTTTAAGAGTAGTAAACTCCAGAAGTACCGATGGCACAGAGCAAGATATTCTAAAGAAGAAAGGTGTGTTGAAAGCAAAGGTCCGTGTAGGGAATTAGAGCAAAGAAAAGATACCATAAGAGGGACAGTGTGCCATTTCCTCAATATTTTCACAGGAAATCATGAAATTCTATAGCACATAGAGGAAGACAAGACAGCATAAATTCTGCAGGGAACTGAAGAAAATGAACTGTTGAAAAAGGGATTGGAAATATTCTTAAAATTTGGAACATGGAGTAGCAGGAGAGGGGTCTCAGAGAACCAAAGAAAGAAGTTGGGGGCAAGAAGGTAGATGGATGGAGGGCTACAAACAACTAAAACTCTCCCTATCCCTGCAGACTGTCTTTAGTGTAGACACAACTGTATCTGCTTGGAGAAATAACAAAAGTTTTTTTTCAAGAGAGCAAGAGTCTTACTGAGGTAACAATTACATGGCAATTTTACAACAGAGAGAGTTTGGTAAGCATTAATAAAAAGCTTCGAACAGAAGGTTTGCAATGATTAGCATTAAAACACTGTAGTAGAAAATACTGTGAAATTGCAAATCAACAACTTGAGGCATGTAGTTACTCTAAGAACAGTAATTTCTAATTAATTCGTACAATGTATGCGAGGTACCTATGCAAGCTGCTTGACTCCGCATATGCCTCACCTCTCACAGAGAGGATACAGTCAATGAATCACCTGCTGGAGTTGCTGGAGAAGGATCTATCATACAACTTTGAGTTTGGAACATCAACAGGTGATAGGGACATGTAGCTGTGATACAGGGAGACAGATAGAGCATCCCAGGCACGGGAATTATCCTCCTCCTAATGCAGTTTCGTTACTCAGGAGTCACCAGCTGTCCTGTTGCCTCTCACAGCAAAGCAAACTTTCTCTTAAACCAAAAATTAAATGTTTGTTGAATGGCAAAGAGAAAAGTTGGTACAGAAAAATATCAGGAAGACAATCAAGAAATTGCCCTGCTGAACAGAAGATAAAACTTGAGTAGAAAAAAATTAAGACACGAGTATCCATTATGTAATAGGTTACTGTGTCTTTTGCTCCTAATGGTCTAATAAATCCAGGCTGACAGCAATGGAAAGGTGATCTCAAGCATATCACAGTGTGCTTGATATTCAACAAGTTTCTTTCAAGTCTCTTTTTTACAAGTAGTTGCCAACATAAGAACAAAAGCAACCCCAACCAAAACCAAAACCAAAACATTCCTGCTATTCAGGTGTGGGTAACTGGCATGACTACATACAACTTCACAGTATCCGGAATCAAACTCGTCTATTTTCACATACCATAAATTCACTTTATAATTTCCTCTCCTTGTTTTCTTTAGGGGAGGGAGAGGGGAGAAAGGAAGTAAATTTTTACCAAGCTTGACAAGTAGCCTCATAGATATGAAATTACATTCTTCTTCAAACTTTTCTGTGCAAAGAATCTTCATTGTTTTCCATTCCTTTGAGGGAAAGATTTTTAAGGGAAGATTGATAGAAAGTGACTGAGACTCAGTGGTGGGTAGTATGCATGCTCTTCCATCAAATAATACTTTTAATTTTTTTTTTAAATACCCCATTCCTAATTAGTCATGCAAATTATCATCTCAGTCCTGGATCCATGAAAGCCAGTGACAACTTCACCATGCTAGTAATAGTGCAGTAATTAAAAAAGGAATTTACGATCTGTCATTCTTTTGTCAGAAACTTGTTTTAAACAAACAGAAAATACTATGATGTTCTCCTATAGACAAAAGAAATCTCAGAGCAATCTCCCTCTTGATTTTAGTGGCCCTGCAAATACCACACGCTTGACTTTCTACTGAAAATACACCTTCCTGTTACAAATACATTGCCTAAAGTTAGGAAGTTAATAAATCAAGTGTGACTGATGCATTAAGAAATAATGCACTTTTCAGCTAGAAAAATGGCAAGAAAAATCGCACAAGTATTGCTGTAATATTAAATTGACGCCATGGACCTGCAGAGGTTTCACAAGGAGTTTTACATAACAGACCAGCTGATTGTAAAAAGGAACATGCAGCTGGCTCACAATCAGATTTCAAAATATATGTGGTTTTTTATATGTGAATATATAAATACATATATACTATTTAAACTGTAATGAAGAAAATTTTAATTAAGGGCTGAAATTTTTAGCATTTTGGCTTTTCAACAATTAAGTAATTAACAAGTTTGCCTGTACATAGAAAATATTTTATTGTGGTCTCAGGTACAAATTTTTACTTCATGCAACCTGAAAAATTCAGTTTGGCCTATTTTCTGATGCTGTCTTGGATTTGTTTTAATTGAAGTAAGCAGCACTTACTGGAAAAATATAATAACAATGGTCTGCGCACACACGGTTCTAAGCTACAAGGTTATTTTTGCATCATTGATCTTTTGTTCTGTAACTTGTGGATAAGGTGAACTCAGTTCACGCTATCTCTAACTTGATTAATGCAGAGAATTTTTATGGTGACACTGCTAACACCTGATCTCTATAAATCCATTAGCTATGGCAACATCCAATTACATAATCAATCGAACATAAGTATGTCTCCACTAGATTAAGTGGAATTCACTGATTTAGAAGATAATGTCAAAATAAATATACCCATTAAAAAAAAAACAAAAGAAATGCTCAGGTGAAGATGTCATAGCATAAACTAAGTATTCAGACGACCAAGCATGTCTCTGTTACATGACAGTTCAGATTTGAACCAGACAATTATACTGCGTAAGTTGTTCTGGAGGAGTACTCCAAGAATTTAGTTTGGAAAAATAAAGAGATAATAGGTAATACTGCATACTATAATGCAGTTATTAGAAGGCATGGAGCCTGTGTTCGGTCATGTACATTCACAAAATTTTAGAGAATCTACAGGACAATAATATATGAACAGCTCTGCACTGATCTTGGAAACAGTTATTGGCTTATTCATAATAAACAGGAAAAATCCCCTATCAGAAAAAGACCCTATACCTGTCCGTTTTAATTATTCTACACTTGTTAGAAGCCATCTTTACAAAAATGCAGAGCCATATTGCAGATGTTTTGTTTCATTAGCAAAGCGCGTGCCAAACAGCTTCAGTAAGGACACACCTTTTAGAGACCTGACAACCAGAACCCTCTCATGTCATGCTCGCCCTTCAAGAATGACCACCACATCAGGAGCCTGCAAAAGAAATAGCATCTTTTTTGTGTTTCCAGTAAGTGGGAGGAAACAAGCCACCCTGCCTCTGAATTACTACGATTTGTTTTGGGGTGCTGTCATTCAGCACAGAGCGGAAACAAAAACCTCAGAACTTGATCTCTTCAGTGTTCATCACGACCTATGCAACTGATGACCGATTTGCTAGCAGAAAGAAACAGAAGGCTTCGCCAAGTTAAGAACCAGTAGTGGAAAAGTACTGGTCTTACCACCATTTCCTTCAGCACAAGATGATGAGGTATTGATTGTGATGGAATGAGAAGGCCTGTGAAGTCAAATGAGCCATTTCTCTGTGAAAATCCTGACAAATCAGAGTCCTGAGCATTTCAGAACATGCAAAACTTCAAGAAGAGAGATGCTATCCAAGACAGCCATCGTTAAAATAGACTAATCTTTTATTAAAAGCTATATGAAAAAAATGCCCCTTTCCTTTTTTTTTCCCAGTAAAACAAGCTCTGATAATAGCAGTTTGCTTTAGCACTTCAAGTACTCAATTTTTAAGCACCTATCTACACTTTACGTAATAAACTTCCAGGTTTGAATTCCAACAGGATTTCACATATATTAAATTGGCAAATCCCAATTAAAAAAAAACAAAACATATTCTCTCTATATGACAAGGCTTTTTTTTTTGTGGGAGAAATATGAAATGTCCCCTGCCATACAGACTGATTTAAATAAATCAGTGTAGGTTTTTTTCACATTAGGTCCATTTGTACAGTTAACACCTTTTCTTGGTTACAATGTCAAATAATAAACAAACATTTGCAGCTCTTAGCTGGCACATAGTGAGAAATCCAACTCACACTTCCGCTTTTGAAGGCATTATTTCTGCCAGATCTGCTATTTTCTAACACAAAAGAAAGAATTTGTAGATTTGAGGGTGCAACATAATACTGTTACTATAATAAAACGTGTCTATGGAGTTAGAATGACATTATAAATAGCAATGGAAAAATGCAAACAAAATTAGTTAAGTAATCTCAGTGCAAGCAGATTGGTCCCAGTGATTTACAGTCATGAGAAGTGCTTTGCATGAGTGTTCTTAGCATGAATTAGTATTCTTTCTGTTATACTTTGTATTGCATTAAAATGTGATACTCAAATTACATCTTGACTGAATTAGAAAAGTGCAATATATACTTGTACTTTGGGTAGTTCAAGATGCTTCTTACCATTTGTAAGATTCTACTTACATCACTGCTCTTGGGCTTAAACTAGGGAAGATCACTATTAATGGCATTTAATTTTAAGGATATTAAAAAAAATCCAACCCGCACTGTGTTTTCAAGAGAATCATAGCATTTCAGTTGTTTTTGCCACAGATAGATTTGTGAATTTTCAAGAAAGCTGAAGCAAGGGTCAGTAAAGCATAACACCCATTCTTTGACTTCCAAAAGCAGCTTTTCTTCACAGAGTATACAAAGCCCACCACATGCACAGAAAAGATCCCAAGTGATACACAAAATCTTTACGCTCATCAAATATTTCTGTCCCACTAACTATCATCAATCATTCAGCTTGATTTCCATTTGGTCAACTGTCTTTTGTAGGGAAATAAAAACCACGAAACAAGTTCTTTAAACTACACTTTTCAATCACTTACACTAGGAATATAGAATAAACCAGACCTATTCAGTAGGCCAGATGGTTTGCATACACACATATCATCCCTCTGTAGTGCATGTGTTCTATTTCATCAAAACCATTTGCTTGGAATCAAATTCCAGCGAGTATTTATCCTGCAACAGAATAATCAAGTTTTATAAAAGTATGTGGCAATGAATTTCACTCACTCATTTGAAACATCCTTACTAACTTGTACGCAATTATGTCCAGAAGGAGGTTTTTCAAGCCCTTCACTACTACTAAATGATTTTAATATTTCAAACAAGGATCATAATTTGTGTTATGTTCCCAAAATACTTCTTTTCTAGGGTACATTTGACAGTGGGAAAAATACAGAAAAGAGCAAATGCTTGAGGTAAAAGTTTCATCACTGAAACGTTGCAACAAAGGTTCAAGTAGAATGAGTGTTCGCCCTAGAAATAAAAAGCTGAGTCTTGGGAAAGAAGAGTATCTGGAAGTCTCTCTCCTTATCTCTGCCAGTAGCTCCTTCAGACATTCATTCTTAGCTTTACTTGGTAAACAACAGCCTTTCAGAAACAAAGTGAAGTATTCTCTGTCTGGTAGTCAAAGTACCATGAAAGCGTACAATGATTATAGATGCATTATAGATGTATTTCCTGCAAATGCAGACATCTCATATAGTTTTTACTTAAGTTTAAAAAAAGTCAGGGGAAGGAGAAGGAGGAGTCGAGCCACAGAAGTGGTATTAGCAGCATTCATAATCCATTTTGCCATGGAAACTGCTGCACTGTGGAATCCCAGTCTGCTGTGAGCACAGGTTGCTAAGGAAAGAGAAGTAGACAGCTGTTAGAAGGCTATCAGAGCAATTCATAATGGTAGTGATAGGAGGGTGATTAGCTCCCACATCCTCTTTCCTCATTATCATTAAATCATGGCTTACTGCTAACATGTTGTTCTTTCATGATATGTGACTACTGTAATTTTCGTACTGACAAATCAGAGATTAGTTGAAAATGTGTAAAAAAGATCACCTATACTGTGCACCTCTTAAATAACATCCCTTACTTCAATAGCTCATGCCACTTTGTTTACTTACTGAAATACGTCCTTGAAGATTAAGTATATACACTTAGCTTGTGGCAGCTGCCAAATCATGGCGCTTCCTACTAAAACTGTCACTGCATTAGTGACAGTAAATACCTTGGGAAATGTGCAGAAAAGAATTGAAGCAGAGCTCGGGCCACCATAAACCTGCTCACCTACTAATTAACCCCCGGACATGCTTCTTTAACTTGCCTTAAGGTTACCAGCTGTCAAAGTTGTACTTCTCTCAATGGCCATGACTCCTGCAGTCTTGAACAGCACGACCCTTAGTCTACAGTTAAGCTCAGTAGAAGCCCAGAGGCAAGTTGCTCTTCATCTGATGGGCTTTTCCTCTAGTTTGGCTGCAATTTCTAGGTCATTCCTCGGGGACCAAGCTCTCTGAAGTATGCAGTCACAGCTACTCTTAGTTTAAAAACTAGAGGGCTAGAAAGGGTGGAGCCAGAGAGAGCAGAAAAACATGCCTAGGGTAGGGCTTGCTCTTACTGCTGTCAGGCATGTCATTGCAAAGAAATAAGTTCAAAATTCTTTAAGATAGAGAGTTTAGTTTCCATATAGATTCTTAAAAAGAAGGTTATGTTTTCTTTTCCTCTGAATATGAAGCAGTGCAATTATCCATTTTACAAGGAATGCTACAATAAACCGCACCAAAGAGAGGTGACTAGCTAAAATTAACCGACCTCACTAAGTGAGTCATAGAGAGCTTTTATTTTTCATGATGTGCTGACCCTGTCCTACAAAGTGATATGCCTAAACTTCGGGTAGTAAGTAAGCAGTCATGAAAAAGTCGTATTTCCTGAGATGCCCTCCATTCTGGGCCCGTAACTAAATAATCCTCCAACTCCATAAATGTACAGAAATACACAGTGTTAGACAAGTATTTCAAGGGAAGAGAGACATTATAGACAACACTATATTACACAAAAATTGTTTCAGCAAAGGGTTGACATGCAAGAATGGAAAAACTAAAGTCAGGATACTGCCTGGAAAATATGACAGTATGTATAAGAACAAGTAATTAAGTACAGCAATTGTTTAAAGACTGCTGACAAGAAATGTTCAAATAAAGACCAAGTATACCTATTGTTTTGGTTTGGCCTGGCCGGATTTTGGCGGTGTGGGGAGGGGGGGAGCTGCAGGGTGGCTTCTACAAGAAGCTGCTTAGAAGCTCCCCAAGTTTGATAGAGCCAATGCCAGCCGGCTCCAAAGAGGGACCCGCCGCTGGCCAAGGCTGAGCCTATCAGTAAGGTGATAGCAGAGGAACGCCTCTGTGAAAAGCATATTTAAGAACGGGGAAAAGAACTGCGCCATTAACAGCTGGCACAGAGATGGAGGAGTGAGAATCTGTGCAGACACCAAGGTCAGTGAAGAAGGAGGGTGGGGAGGATGAGCTCCAGGTGCCGGAGCAGAAGGAGTCCCCCGGGTCCGTGGTGAAGACCGTGGTGAAGCGGGTTGTCCCCCTGCAGCCCATGGGCGAGGTGCAGATGTCCACCGTGAGGATCACCACGTAGATGTCCACCGTGCAGAGGACTCCACGCTGTGTGGGTGGATGCCTGAAGGGGGCTGTAGCCCATGGGAAGCCGCATCAGAGCGAGTTGCTGCCGGAACCTGTAGCCCGTGGAAGAGAGGAATGCCCACGCTGGAGCAGGTTGGCCGGTGGGACTTTTGGGACGCTGCGGGTGGCTCACGCTGGAGCAGTTTCCCCCTAAGGACTGCGCCTCAGACTCACGAGGGGTGGGCTGCCCCTAGTGAGGTGTCTCCCGTTGGGCAGTTTGTGATGAACTGCCCTTCGTGGGACGACTCACACCGGAGAAGAGAGCGTGAAGCTCGTCTCCCGTGAGAGGGACCCCACAATGGCCCTGGGGAAGAGTGAAGAGTCCTCCCCCGGAGTGAAGAAGCAGCGATGGAACCAACGTCGGCTGAACTGACCGTAACCCCCACTCCCTGTCCCCCTGCGCCGCTCGGGGGGAGGAGGTGGAGAAACCGGGATTGATGTTAAGCCCGGGAAGAAGGAAGGGATGGGGGGAAGGTGTTCTGGTTGTTAAGATCTGTTTGCTCGTTCTCACTTCTCACTACTCCTCTCTGATTAGTTCTCTTAATAAATGTACCTAATTTCCCCAAAACTGAATCTGTTTTTCCCGGGACGGTAAATGAAAGTGATCTCCCTGTCCTTATCTCAACCCCTGAACCCTTGGAAATATTTTCTCCCCCTGTTCAGCAGTGAAGGGGGAGTGAGAGAGTGGCTGTGTGGGTACCTGGCGGCTGGCCAGGGTCAAACCACGACACCTATGAACAGAAAAGGTACATGCAATTTTGCCACACATGATGGTATACAGAGAAAGTGCGAAGTAAGGCAGTAACTCACTGTTGCAGTGTCACTTCATCCTTTGAAATGTCACTTTAACTGTAGAAGAGTTCTCAAACTGAGGACTGACTTCTCTGAAAGGCACAGAAATTGTGCTGGGGTGAAGTGATGGAGAGAACTGGAGGAGAACTGGGATTGGCGAGGGAAGTTCAGTCAGCTGAACAGAGCAAGGACTTCAATGGAAACGGAACTAATGCTGCACTCGTCCTACAGCAAGCAGCTCCACAACTCTGGAATGACCCAAGTTTTTCTATACAACTAATGCACACTTTTCTCTCTTCTACTCTGTAAACTACTGCATGAAATAGACTGAATTGAGGGGCAGAAACATGAAATGCACCCTGGCAAATCTAGAGGGAAGGAAGGAAGGAAGGAAGGAAGGAAGGAAAAATAGACCTTACTGTCACTTTAATAAAAATCAGGAAAGGGAGCTATTTTCTTTACAGTACTGTACGACTGAAACATAATTTTGCTTTCAGGTCTCAGTATTTCATTATGTTAAAAGCGACGTTCAGAAAGCATGGTTTGTTTGGTGCATGACCATTTGATTAAACGTGAACAAGAAGTGAATGCTTAACTAAGATATGAACAAGATAAAAATGGCAGTTTTAAAGGAAAGAAGTTAAATAGATACAGAAGGTTTAACCTGAACATCAAAGAAATCTTCCTTTCAAAGGTGTGGATATGAGAAAATAGCCCCTCAATGAAAATACCATAAATTGTAGGTGCTTCTAATTTTGTAGTTTCTTCAAGTAATACAAAAGTGATTCTGCAGGTAAAGGGAATAAACTAAATAAGTTTGGGGTTGTTGGGCTTGTTTTTTTGTTTGTTTGTTAGTTGGGTTTTTAATCTTGTAACATTTGTTATTCAAATCCAAGTGAGCTTTTGGCTGAAAACTCTATGTTCTTCGAGTTATGTATAATGAACAGATACTTAGGAAAACAAATTATTTTGGAAAAAAAACATTTATTATCTTTCATATTGAATGCTAATACCTTCTTTTATATTTCAGGGTGCAAGTTGAATTCTATATGAATGAAAATACATTTAAAGAGAGACTAAAGCTCTTCTTCATCAAAAACCAAAGATCAAGTAAGCAGCTGGATTAATTTCTGTTAAGCGTAATTGTGGTATGTTGAGTAGAACCCAGCTTCATTGAAGGCAGAAGCAAATGAATTTTCTTTCGAGCTAAATTTTTACCCCATAGAGGAGTCAATATTACTTAATATCCAAAACAAATTGACAATTATATAAACTTAAAACCAACATACTTAATGATGTGATTTTGTTTCCGTATTATGATTAAGTTGACTAATCTGCATGGATCTGACATTGCAGTGTTCATTGACAAGTCATGACCTTATGTCTAGAAAAAGCAAAGAGCCTCTAAGATGCTGGAGGAAAAAAGGCTGCAGAAGTGCTCAGCTTTTTCAAATGTTCAGTTTTGTTAAGTATTCCTAAATAAATTTCAACCTTAATCTGTACTAAAAAAACAATTTGCAAGGGAAACTACTAGGGAAGACATACACATGGTACCTCAGAAATGTAGTCCTTGTCTCGAGCCAGCTCTAACAATAACTTCATTGACATATGCGCTTAAATTCATAGGCCATCATAAAAGAGAATGATCTGGATGAACTAAGTTATTTACACATATCTATGTAGCTGGTACAAGGGGATGGAAGCATTATATATTATTAAAACTTGATTAGACCAGTGGATTGAATTTAACATCATTTGCCCTGCACCTCTAAAGAATTAAAATTACAATAGCTTTATACATAAAGTTTTTAGAATAGAAAGAATACATTTTGGCCTTTGTAATACTGTTATGATGGTTTCGTGGATTTGTGTCTGGGAACAGAAGGACAGAAAGGAGAAAAAGAAACCAACTTTACTTTTTGGTTTCTTATGTAAAAAACCCAGACAAACAAAATTTGGGAGACTAGATCAAGTTTTTTAAAATAAGACAGACTGTAAGATCTTCTACTTGTAAGAGCTAGTATTAAATAAACACTCATCACAGAACATGATCTTTTTATTGGCTAAGCTTCTCTAACTTTCCAAGTGTGATAAGCAAAATTTTCCCCAAAGCCACACACACACAAAAAAAAACGCCAAAACAAAACCCCCTTGCCTCAAAAAAAAAAAAAAAAAAGGCAGCACTATGCTGTGAATAACTGGTATTTTCAGTTTGGACTCTGGAACTATTTGCGAGTTTCCAAGTGGAGAATCAGGTTTAACAAAGCTGCTGGAGGTTCATCGATGGGGAAGTTTTTTTATTACACTTTGTAGACACAGAGAGGAAAACTCATCTTAATTCAGGTGGCTAAACAGCAGAGAACTCAGAGGACTATCTCTGCTAGTAAATTATATGGATAGCCTTCAGAGTATCTTCTCTTCTAAATTTCAGAGGGGAAATTTTTTTTTTCCCACATTACATTTAACTAGGTATGGTTGGTAAATATATTTTGTAATGAAGATTTTTATTTGAAGTAAGTTTCTTATTCTGTATTAGCGTAATTTAGAACTCTGTTATTGCATTTGGGTCACAATGGAAAGAATGTGTACAAAACCTCAGTATGCATAGAGCATGTGTGAAAAACCACATCATACTCCATTCTACATTTACAAATCTAGCTGTGTTGCTAAGAATTAGTTTTTCCATGTAGGTTGTGTAGTGTGTACCTCCATAGAGATATTAAAACATAGTCTAGACCTGGTCCTGGGCAACCAGCTCTCGGATGAGCTGAGGAGTTGGACAGATGACCTCCAGAGGTCCCTTCCAACCTCAGCCTTTCTGTGATTCTTGCTAGAGATAAATGAGTGTAACTGGGTTTGCATTGTAAATGTAATTAATTGCACTACAACTTCTCACATGGTTTTAACTCTCTTCTACTTTTCTCCCTGGGACTTTAAGTCATGTCTTTAAGTTTTTTAGATCTTTACAGCCTTTGACTTCTGGCATCGTTGATATAGTGTGTAATGGAGTAAGAGACACAACAGAAAAAGCATCCTAAATGAGAAAAGAGTATTACTCCTGCCTAGACAGACAGTCTGGGAAGCTGTAAACAATAAATAGCCTTTTTGTTCCTGATCCACGAAACAGATTCAATGTTTACTTACTAAGAATATCTGTGAAATTATGACCTGACTTGCTGTAAATATCTTTTCACTGATATGACAGGAAGGTTCTGAATAACAACTTCTTGCAGAGTTAAAGAATATTTTTTCCCTTTTTTGATCTAACAAGATTAAAAACTGTAGATACCCAGATACATATTTTGATGGCAGAACTGCAGACTCTGTACATCTAAAAATAGATACCTTTATGACCATCAGCACAAAAAACTACACCAGAAGTTAGTTAGTTAGTATGAATTCACAGCCGTTTCTTTACCAAATGCATACCCTTCCAGCTAAGCACATTAAGAGAATTGTCAAAAGTTACTATACTGGCACACCTCTACTAGGTCATGATTGGGTAAGTATAATTTATGGGTCCAAAAGAGTGGAATGATGTGGAAGCTTATTTGAAGTAAGCAAGAGATTGGGAAGCAACTGTTAATTCATCCTATTGGAAAGGAGTGCATGCTATAGACAAGCAGCACAAGAATTTTCCTGCTTGGCTTGCTTGATGGTTACTGGAAAAATCCAGATTCTGATGAATTCTACACAATGATGCCATACAGAGCTGAGGTAAATTTTGTAGAAACATGCTCTGTTATTGATTAACCAATGAAAATGCAGTAATGAGTTCTTCCTGTAGACAGCTAGTAGAGAAAGTGTTATTATGGGCACCTCTTTTCCTGACAAGTCCTCAGGAGAAGACTCCAAAGAAAATTCTAAGACATGAGGCATGTTTTTTTCTGTTGTTGAATTATGCAGCCAGTTCACAGAAAGTAAGTTGGAGAAAGAGGGTGCCTACTGTACTTAGAGCAGCATATGCTACAGGCATGCCATTTCCCACTACAATTCCATAGGTTACCCAAGTACTGCTACTGTTTCTCATGATACAAGAAGTTTAACCAACAATTAGACGCTAAACAACGCAATTTTCAGGAGAAACAAACAGAAGATATAGCAAAATTATTACTGTATTGAATGGAAAAAAAAAGTCCCCTAACCAAAGTGTTCAGAATTAGAAAATTCAATCACACCTTCTGCATATGCACATCTTGGTTCTTGTCCAAGTACTCACAACCAGAATAGCCTAAAATACAATCTTGCAAAACCTTCTGCTCAGATAGTACCTGCCACTCATTCAAGTGTATTCATTCAATCCTCCACTGAAATTGGAGAATTCTGTTGCCCAGAGGTACCAAGGAGATACTGCCCTTTAGATCTTGGTCTGTGTTCAGTGAGAGCACCGAAAACCTTTCTTCATGTACTAAGGATGTAATTGCTATCATCAAGAAAATAATTGCATTGTCAGCAAATTTCCAGATACTGTAACTCAATCAAACTACACAAGTTCACCAAACAGTTTTTGCTAATCCTTAAGACTCCTTAAGTGAATCCTTAAGTGAATTTAACACATTGGAGTAATATCACGTGGTTTTGTCAAATACAGCAATCAACTCTAGAATTTATATGAATTTTCCACGGAATATTATTCTGATATAAATCACATACAGATGCGTAGCATGAAACATCAACTGTTTCATTCATTCTTCTGGTTTTGAAAGTATTTCTATAACCTGATAAAACAAGCCTTCACCTACGTCTAATGTCAGCCTAGCTTTCACTCAAACTTCAGGAAGCAAATGTCTAATCAAGTTCAATCAATGCATGAAAAGCATTTTACAAAGGTGTCAGCCAGCCCCCATCCCCCTGAAAAAATCAGAAAAAGATGGCATATTGATATGACTTGCTTGTACTTGCCAACATCACACACTGTGTTATCATAGCCTAAAATAAGTATCAAAAGGAAAAAAAATAAGTGAAGTTTCAATTCAGTGAAGAGGGAATACAAGAGAACCATCACAAGGATATAAATTATTGCCAGCATATTTTGATCCAATTCATATAGCCAGTTGCTACTGAGATGCTTTTGCTAAAAAACAAGAATATGTTAGAGACTTACAAGAAAGGAATAATGAAAGGTGATTGTAAAATCTTCAACTGCTATCTCTGTCCATCTTGCTTTTATTTAGATCAGCTCTCTAGATCAGAGGATTAATGTTCAAAAATGCTTGTAAAGGAAGCATCAAGAATTTATTATAAAAATGAAAGTCACAGTCAGTATTGGTGAAGTGTAATGTATCATTCTACTTAAAAATGCCTGCAAAAACCAACAAATACACATTCAAACTGACAAGGAAACATGAACGTTCAATGCAGTTATTTCACAAAACAAATAGATTTTGAACTGTTATTATCAATTCATTCTTCTAAAGAAGACAAAGGTTATAACAGTATGTACACAGTGAAATTACAATCTCATTAAACAATACCTAACTGTGTAACCATGTGTGACTGATGTAGCTGAGTGCAAGCTGCAAGCAGCAGTGGCAAATCGTAAAGATACTCTCTGCAAATGACCCTGCTACTTGAACAGTCTGGCTGTGAATGGAAAAAAAAAAAAGAAATTAAGTAAAGCTGACCATGCTGATCCACCAACTGCATGTAAAAGAGAGGACAAAAACAGTCAGCCAAAGAGAAATAGAAAATGCTTTCGTTGTAACAGAGCAAGAAATGAAAACCTATTTTAAATGCTCTCTCTAGTGACTGTTCCCTCCTTCCCACCTTTGAAATCCTAGATCTCCATGATAGTTGAATAAATGTTTCTTCCAGCTCACAGCTGACATCCCCTACTACGATGCTACAGAAGATTTCAACAGAGAGGACGCTTATTTGCTAGTCCTGCTTTAATAATTAAAGCTTTAGCAGACATGACTAAACATCCTTCCTCTGACAGCGCACTCAACACCTAAAGGCTGAGGCATACAGACCTTCTGAAACAGGATAGACTTGAAGCCTGTTCTTCCTTATTTACATTGTAATAACTAACCCAAACACCTATGGTACAAGACATATCCTATTGCCTTACTTTATATATAATCATGAAGTGCACTCCGTATGCCAACCAGAACCCACAGATGAAAGCGCGTCTAGCGTGAAAACCCTGCCTTAAATTCTGTTGGAAACAGCCATTCCTACCGAGACATCTGGAGCCTGAAGCACTTTCAGGTGTTGCCTAGAATAATAGATCCGTGAAACTTGAATACTTAAGTAGTTCTAGATCTTTCGGGACTAAGATTTCAGAGTTAAGAGCAGCAGGCAAGAGCATGGGTCCCTTGGATTGATGTAGTTGGTATTCAGAAAAGCTCCATTTCCTTTTAGCATTTAAAACAATGTGCAATTTTAAACTGCGATTAGAAACCAGGCCATTAGCAATGCACAAAAGAAGTCTTTCACACCAGGATTAACACTGACAAAGCCAAAACCCAGAAGAAACAAACAATAGACTGTTGTACTTACCTAAGAAAGTCAGACAACACTAAGCTGGTAATGAAAAGAAATCCAGGTAGGATGTTCCTGTTTGTTTGTGATTAGGTGACTTTTGGGGTTTTTTCTTTTTCTTTTTTTTTTTTTAAACGTTATCTGCTCTTCTTGTTGTAATAGCCTAGTTGTTATGGCAACCATTCATACTCCAGCAGACTTACACAAAAGGGTTAGTACAGACAAACAATTCATGTTTTCTTCAGGAACAGTTCAAAAAAGCTGCATAAAAAGAGCATAGCATTGTCCAAGAAAAGTACTGGGGCTCCTCCTGGTCAAATAATAGCATAATAACACACTTGACTTACTTTACTCCTCTCAACCCATTTGCTACTTCATCCCCTTTACTCATGTTGGGGAATAAATAGTCTGTGGCTAATTACTCTTGATAGGACAGCAGGAATCACTAGGTTAATGTTCACAAACCTAATTGCCACTAACAGCTGGGGGACTTCTAATCATCGGGACCACAGGATTTTAACCCCTAGTTTACAGATGACAGGATGCTCTAAAAGTCCATCCAGTTCTCATGTGATAAGTTCAGAGTTAATACGAGTAAACAGTGCTGTGTAACAAATCTTAAGATTTCTGTCAGCAATTACATGTTAGAAAATTTAAGAATCTATTTTTCTGTGTTTGCCAGTAGATACAAAAGACAATTTCTCAGTGTTACGTGTAAGGTGTTAATTTTGATTTTAGAACTGAGTAAAGTCAAAAAGGGTATAACATTACCATAAGATAGTTATGATTCTTTCCTTAAAAGGGAATGTACGCACACAACTTCGTGTGTGTGTAATGAAGCTGTAGTTCTTAAACCACAGAAGCAAGTATATTGAGTTCAGCAGACCTGCTAATGTATTTGCAACAGAAGGATAAAAGATACTATTTTTACTATGACTAGGTGCAAATGAAGTCATGTCTGTGTAAGATTCAGTCAATGGTATTCTGCTTTCAGGTCACAAGACTGGAAAAAAATTAATGCTCAGAAGTCCCACCACTTAATCTTAGTCAAAAAACAGTTTTAATTTTATTAGTGAACAAAAACTGAAACTCAAGAATTAGATATAAATATTTACTCATTTTACATATTATTTATGGCAATATATGCAAGACTATTGAATTTAGTAACAAGACTGAAAATTTCAAGTCTAATCCTCTAATGACTGCAAAATCTGATTAAAATACAATTAAGTTCCACCGTAGTAGATAACAGCTCCAATTAACACTGAAATAAATTGCCCATGTGACAGAAGCAAGTGTACATGTGGATCCCTTAGAAGGAATTGTGTCTTTGTGCAGCAGACCTATGTGTGTGGGAAATACTCCAGTATGTTGTGATAGTATTTGTAATATGTCCTTTCAGCTAGAATAGTTCAATACTCACATGGTCTGTAGAACAAGTTGTTGATTCAGTATGACTTTCAGATGTCCTGATTCTTGAACACATAATTACAAAACCTCAACATTAAATAACTATACTTTACTATTATATAAGTTGGGTAGTATTTATGTACTCTGTATAAGGAACTACTACACAAAGATTTTCAGATTTTACTATTTAAATACTTGCCATTGTATATCTTCTGCCTGTTGTTTAAAGTATGTCTTCTTCATGTTGCTGTATCTTGCATTTCATACCATATGTAGTTCCTATTCCCCATTCAAGAAAGTGAACTTGTAAAACTAAAAAAGACCCAGAGAAAGGTGTCAGGAAAGATGAATGGCTTAGAACAGCTTTCAAACAAATGACTGAGTAGTTCTTTATATTAAAACGGACTAAGTCTTAACCTAGAGATTTCCAGGAGCTGGAAAGGTGCATTGTATGTGTACCTGACAGGCTTATTCTTACATTCTTCTGTACCATGCGCCAATGGCTCCTATCAGGGTCAAGTTACTGGACAGATTGACCTTTGCTCTGTTGCACCATGGCTATTTTAGTCCCTTTTACTTTTCTTGTAAAAGCGAGTGAAACTGTAAAGGACCTAAATTTATTTCTGTACTTTCTCTTCTTTTTAAAATAGGTCTGAGAATACGATTATTCAATTTTTCTCTCAAGCTACTGAGCTGTTTTTTATACATAGTTCGTGTACTCCTGGATGATCCTACACAAGGACTTGGATGGTAATGTGTTTGGGGTTTTTTGTTATTTCTGCTCTCAAAGTGTTGTTCAACTTATAAGTAACAAATAAATTTAATGAATAAATGTTTGATATTCTGTCAACAGGGATTTAGTTTTATGACTTACAATGTTTTGGAAAATTCATAAAGCTAGCGAATTGAAGTAAGAACTAAAATAACAATATTCTTTTATCACTTTACTGCTAAAATAATCCTAGCTTTTTGTTCACATACTGTGTATCGGATAGAATTGTGCAAACCTACATCTTTCAGCTGTATCCTTACATAACATTTTTACGTATCTTATTTGTGTTTACGTTTATAAAAATGAAATTGCAAATAAGAGGTTGCCAGCTTATGCAACAATAATTTTAGGATTTTATTTAAATATTTATGCTGAAGTAATTTTACTTAAAATCCTAGGTCCTGGAAACAGACAAATACATACGAAACTAAGGTTTTATGCAGATGACATTGATGATAATTTTCTAGCCTCTGCTGTCTCTTAGAAGAGGCAGAGACCAAAAGTACATTCCATACTCCCAATGATCTATGGTCACAATGTGTGATTTTTGCACACCTACAATTGTCAGCATGGTATTCTACACAGGTCACTGGGTATTCCTCTTTCTTTTTCCCCTCCTTGGGTGTTATACAGTCAGCCACCAATTGTAGAAGCAATTCCCATTTATAATTTATTCAGTCCTGTACTTCAGTTTTATTTGTATCCTGGATGTAGTGAATCTTCTCAATTCTAAACGCTAAGAAGCACCACATTTTATTAACTGACTTGCTTTCACTCGATTTGATTCAGTTGACCTTAAATACTGAAAGAAACAAAGCACAGGTGAAAATTCTGGGATGACAGAGCAAGCAGTCTTCCCACAATGTTAGGCAAAGCACAAAGTATGACTTCTCATGTTAATATTTGAAAATCAATTACATCTGATCAGGGTAATACTATAAAAAAGCTAGTGCATAGGAGAAATACTGTATTTGATGAGAATCAAATCTAAAACAAAGTGAGTTAAAGAATATTGGCTTTACTCAGCAGTGCATGAAAGAAGGGTAAGTGAATGGGAAGTAGAAAAGATACATTTGAGATTTTATTTTTGGTCAAAATTTATTCTAAGAAATTAGAACATCTGAAAAAGAGCCAGAAAAAAATCTCCCTGGAAAAGCAAGAACTGCAAGAAACTATTTTTTAATTCCTCATATATCTTAGAATGTGTCTTCAAGGAGAGGAAGTGTTTAGGGAGGAAGCAAGCCCTAAAGATTTCACAAAATCTGTAACGGTGGAGGGGAAAAAAATCCATCCTTAGAAATTTAGTAGCACAGCAGCTCAGGGAGTTGAAATTTTACAGCTAATGTTAGTTTCTGGCATGCAGAAACTGCTGATAATTGTTTTGTTTTGAGAGCTCTAGTGAGCCCAAATGAGAGTATTATACTGCCAGGTTACGTCTGGGTGTGCAGAACAGGTTAGTACTTCACTGCTTCTGAATTCATATGCGAAGATTTTTCTGCATCTTGCAGACCGCTTCATTCCCCACACCTTTCCTGACATGTTTGTTCTTTCAATGTAAATGTGTAACAATTCATCCGCCAGAGAGGGTGTATGTATTTTCTATATGTACTAATCCCTTACATTGTGTTGTGGTACATTTAAAAGACTGGTTTGTTCTCTCTCTGTATAATGTTTGTCTGGCTGAGAAGTTTCAGATAAGTCATTCCTGCATGTTCCTAAGACCCCAGTCCTAGCAGCTATGGCAGCACAAACAGCCCTGTGCCCAAATAATACCTCGTTAATGCCAGTGGGTTTGCCCACTGAGATCCCAAGGGCTTGCAACCTAAACTACTGTCATAATGCACTCTTACAAATGCAGTATTGTGGCAAAAAAAATCCATTTTAGATACTGTGTCACAGCCTTATGAAAGAAACTCCTCAGTGTGCTGAGAGCATGGCCCCAGAAAGCATCATCACCCGGCTGTTTCTAAATGGCAATTCTGGGAGAAATGCTTTTCCTCACAAACTCCGCCTGCTCATTTATTTCCTGTTTTCAGGAATGCCTGCCCAAATTAATATCTTTCACTTACTCCTTCAGGCACAGCAGGTGTACAGGGAAGAGCCTAAGACATTAAGCATCTGTATTAACAGATAGCATTTAGCACCTGTCCCCTCATAGTCAGTAAAAATACAGGTATTGCTCATCTGTGGGCTGCAAATCCTTTTCTTTTCTACTGGCCTTGCTTGCCAAAGACAGGCAAGAATGTTTTTTCTTGTTTACACAAATATGCATTCCTACATTCTTACATGACCACTGAAAGGCAGATTTAGGCCAGCAATTCAAGGCAAGAGAACATCATATGTACATAGTAGCTACTTTTTTACATACATGCCACCAGATTCGTACTTGAATTATTGCTGCATGAATCTCCAGCCGTCCTTACTTCATGAGAGGATGTAAAGTGCAGTTTCATGCAACCTTTCCTGTTGAGTATACAGTGGATATATGTGCTCTTTCTATCCCAGCCTGTCCGTGTGATAGGATTTCTAGTATCCCTTGGTCTTTGATATTTATTGGACACTTAGTTCAGCTTTGGAAAGTATAATTTCAGTTGTTTTGGTTTTGAATTGGAACACATTTGAAAATAAATAATTAAAAAATGCAGCCTGAAATGCTTCACAGTCCTTTGTCCACAGACTCAACACAAACAGAACCTTTCTAAAGGTTATTTTACTTTTTTGAAACATCTATATCCATTGCTTAGGGTTTCAAACTACTGCATGCATTTTGTAGAACACTTAACAATGTAATTAATATCCCTTTCCTTCCATGTTTTTATGATTGTTTTCCCATATACATTTGCTAATGAAAACGGACTTTGTATGGATGGGATGACAACTATCAGTAAGGAATTAAACCGGAGCTGTTCCAATCAAAACTACACACCTGGCATGATTGATTGGTGAGTTCCTAATCCAAAAAAGCAAGCAAAAAGTCCATATCATAGTGGGAAGGGGAGTAAAACAGGAAGACAAATGAATTTCTATCTGGAATGGTGACATTTTCACATATATTAGTGATGTTTCTGTAACTCTCAAGCAATTACTCCCATGTTCCTGAACACTGAGAACTGCCTTTAAGATTTTAATTGTCACTCTGATTGCGGAAGCGAACTGCTGAACTGGATGCTCTTGTTAATGCCATCAATGCTTACACCTTGCTGAAATGCTGGAGGCCCTTATTTAAAAAATAATTATGACTAGCAGTAAATGACTAACAATAAGTTATTGTGCCATTGAGTGTGCCAGGTTCGAGTGTCAGGTGCCTGCTATCCTTGAGTTTAGTAAATACTAAGACCATGGGATTTTCCTGAGATAGAACAGCCCCTACGAGTTAGATACCATTTATATTATTATGCAGATAGCAAAAAGTTCACACAAAAGAATTGTCAAGTTTCTTTTTCCTACCTCAGAAACATATTTTTCTGCATCTCTAGAATCAAAAGCGCAAATTGTTTTATTCTTTGTCAAATCACAAGGAATGAAGTGGCAGAAACTGAAGCCAATAAAAGAATTTGGTGTAACTGAGTGCTGGATTACTCCTATGGGAAGTCAATCACTGCCACTGGATTAGAAATACAAGCAATGTCAATACTCCTTATAACTGAGAATTATTTTTAAAGAAGATAAGACATCACTAATTTCCATTTACTTGTACGTTTTTTTCTCTTTTGTTCAAAGCACTAACCAGGTTTTGATTAATTTCCTTTTTTTTTTTTAATTATGAATAGGTCTCCTATTATTTGGGTGAATCGAAGCTTGCCTTTATGGGGATTACAGGTAATATGTAAACGGCCAGTTTACCTATTTCCATTTAGAACTGTACACAATATTGATTTACAGCATTTTAATGATGTTAAAGGGTACTTGGAGGCAAAGAAATCTACTTGATGACCAAGTAGAACAAAAGCATAAAGCAAAAGTAAGCTGATCTGAGCTGATTTGAATTTTTATGACTTTATAATATATTTATAAAGTATTAAAGCTTATAACAAATTTTGTAGAATCATATAGCCTTTTCTCTTACAAATACCAAGCTTTGTTGAGTCAAGTACTCACTGTTTGCTCTAATGATGAGTTTAAACTTGATAATTGCTTACCACTAGCTTTTTACATGCTTCCTGGACTTTCTTGTTAAATACACTAGAAAGCTAAAGTTACTTCATAATACGGAAGCCTACATTTTACCTGCTCATTTTAGGAAAACTTTTTTAACTCCTGGACAGTGGTGTGGGAATTCTCCCTGAGAAATGTGTTTTTCTACTAAGAATTCCTTAAACTTCCAGACTGGTTATACCATTATGTTCTAGAACCATGCTTACTGCAGTGCCATTACAGTTTGTATCTCTATATAATAATACCTTTCAATTCCTTGCATAGATTTGGAATAAATTTTGACCTGGATATTCAGATTATTGTATTCAATTTAATTAAAAAATACTGAGAGATTTATTTGCTTATGGTTACAGTCTTATCCCAATAGGGTTTTTGATAAACATAGGAACTTGTTAACATGTATATGTGTTTGCATGTGTATATGCACATACATTCACAGTATGATATATACAATAGCTGCAAACAAAGATTTATTTTTATTCCAGATACAACAGGAGTTTATGTAAGCCAATAACTTACTTGGAGAAACTGATATATGTTGATTGTGTCTTTTAATATTTTTTCCAAATCATAGCATCTTTTTTAGTTCTAGATAATGATATTGTGAGTGCAGATAGTGCACTCTTCTGAGTTTGCAGTAGTAGTGAGCATTAGTTCAAAATTAGAAATCCTGAGGCTTGACTTCAAGCTCCAGCTGTATTTGTGCCTTTTTTGACAGAATATTCTCACAATACACGTTAAAATACAAATATTTTCTGTGCAAAGGATTTAGCTAAGTTTTGTGGTTATTTAATGCGTATGAAGTAATTTTTAAAATATTTTGGTATTTGAGTATTTAAGTATTTTTAAATTACATAATACAGACACTAACTGCACGTAATCTAAATGAAGGCTGATAAGTTGAGCTCAGTTGCATTTAAATATTAGTATCAGTAATGATTCATCTGTATCTTTTTCTTCTGTTTTCAACTTTCTGAATTATACACAGTAAGAAAAGCATTTGTTTTTCCACTTGTTCATAATGTCTTTACAGAAAAGAGCTGACTAGCTTCCATTATTTACAGCTTCCTCCTTCTCTCTCTTTCTCTGTCTTGTGAAAAAGATCTTGGTACCTCTTAGGGACAACTGAAACTCGAGAAACAATCCGGCAGACTGTGCACGGAGCTTTCTAAAAACGATGGAAAGGCCACCCTGCAGGCTCTCATTGCTCAAAAAGAGCAATGAGACTGAAGTCATAGCGGGTGCTTTAGTCAGAAAAAATAACAATATTTAAGTTTCATGCTAAATGCTGTTAGCTGAGATGGTTTCAGAGGATATATGGAAAAGCTGGTGTTTTTATTATCTTTCACTTTTCATTGTAATGTTTAATGTCATGTATTCTTTACAAGCCAGTATTAATACACATATCTCATCACTTCACTTAAGGTTTCTGTGGCTTTAATAAGTCTCTTGGAAACTCTCCTACTGATTTATCTAAGCTACAAGGTAAGTACTTTTAGTTACTTTTAGGCATAATTCATCACAAAAAGTAACCGAGTTAAATGTTTCAATATAAAATTCATGTGCCTGCATTTGTGTTCACACTGATGTACAAGCAGGAAGATGGGAAAATCACACGTGTAAAGGACAGAATATTGTCACAGGCAGCTCTGTTCATTTTTCTCAAATTTATGAGCAAACACTAATATCTAGAGAGTAGAAATCCGAAATGAAACTTCCATTTTCTTCCATTGGCTGCTGGCACATTGTAATTTGAAAACACATTCTCAAAAGTGACTTTCCTTTTCGGTTACTGACTCGTCAAGCGCACAGCTTTAGATGTCTATCCACAATGCAACAGACACGATTCTCCTCCATGTCAAAGCTGTAGCTACTCAAGTTTCAGGCCTCTGAAACTCATCCGATTGCGAATACAATATATTTTTGTAACTGCGTTCTCTTTAAAGAGTTTTCCTAATATTTTCATTCTGTTTGCTTCATTACATTTAGGTATGTGCTACCCTCGTGAGTTTTAGGTACTCTGCATTTTTACTATCTTCAGGAGAGAAATACTAAATTAATTTATCAAAGTAAACATGAAAAGACTAAAGTTGAAAATACCTTAGGAGCACTATTTTTTTTTTTTTTTGAGGTACTGAATGTCAGTAATTCAGAAAGTATCAGAGCTACCACTGAAGTCAGAGAGTTGTACTTTGGTGTGCTTACCAAGTGATTATGGCATAAAGGTTGTCCTTAGTGCTCAAAGACGCTAAGAGGCTTAAAACTGTCTACTGTCTGCAAGTTATTCTTCCTAATCCTTGTAGCATATACTATTTTGATGTTGGAGGGTTACAAGAGCAAATCAATTATAGACAGAAACAATCCAAAATTAAGACACACAGTGTGAAAACAGTAAAGAGTAGCATTTTATCTCTAACCGTTCTGCTTGTGGTCTGCATCAATTTCAGTGAGTTCAGATGATGAGAGGAGTATTGGCAAGTCAGCTCCCATGAGAAGTTACTTGTTAGTGTGCAGTGGGTGTAAAGCTCTGCTGTCCTGATCTGGTGCATATACCTGTCCCAGAAGTTCAGGCAATTTTATAATGGCTGTATTTCCACTCCCATAAGGGAATAAGAGTACTGCAAGAAAGAATAATAGCGTTGAAATGCACTTTGGCAATCCACGTGATGTGAACACCTCATTCCCTCTGGTCCTTTTAGTCACAATCTGGAAATGTCAGGATAGCGCCATTCACCCCAGTTTCGCATCAGTACCAGGAAGCCAAGAAGGCTGTTATTTCACCTGCTCTAAGGTCCTTCTGAACAGCCAGGATGACCAAAAGAGTTTTTGTTCCTGTAAATCTGCGACAGATTACTTATTTCATGTCAGCATTCCAAGGCTTTTACAAGTTAGGCACAAGTCAGAGGACGAGCCAGGAAGAAAACAACAAGAAAAAAAAAAGATGATTGTTTGCATTTGTATGTACATTGCTAGGATTTCACAAATAACCTCTAAAATAAATAAAAGTAATCTGAGAGAATATTCCAAGGATTTTACCTTTCTGATACTTGGCTGATGACATACAGTGAATGATTCAATGTGCAGAATAGTGGGGACATAACAGCTTATCACACTTGTAGGATATAGTGAATTTCCATTTTTTACTACTTTTATATGGGCAGGAATGCAAAGAATGTAGCACTGCATTACACTGCGGATCACTTGATCCAAGAATGAACGGTTTACAATCTGCATTCTCACAGTTTAGCCCATTACATGAGGGTTTGCCCTTGGCCAAAATCCTGAAAGACGTCTACTGTCGCGGGTTAGGGCTGGGCCGGCCACTAACGCGGACAGACGCTCTCTAACCCCCTCTTCCCCCCCTAAACGGGAAGAGAAAAGGGAATGAGGCAGAGAGACTTACGTGTGAGAGAAGAAAAAAAACCGAACTAGAACAGCTTTAATGAAAGTAATAGGAATAATGGTAAAGAGATAAAAGTAAAGAATTATATACAACTATAGATAGTAGCCCGATATCAAACCCGACTCCCTCCCCCGATAGAAATCACCACTGGTGCTGCAGAGCAGGAGACACTGGGGAAGCCCCAGGCTCAGCGGCGGCGGCGGGAGCTGGATGCAGGGAGCTGGATTCGGGAACTCAGGATCCGGATCAAAAGCAGGAGGTCAGATGGAGTCCTCTCTGGACACCGGCCATTGCAGAAAAAAAGGGCGAAAAGAAGGCCCGAAACTCTCGTGATCACTCAATTTATACTAAATATGACGTATATGGGATGGAATACTCTCGTTGGTCACCTGTCCTGTCTGTTACCCCCCGGAGGTGCCACCTTTTACTTCCTTGTGCCCCCCTCTTACTACCCAGCACCCCCAGCGTGGCACACAAGAGCCAGCAGTGGCCTTGGTCACTATAGGAATAAGTATAAGCAAGAGCCTTTCTACATACCAGTCCCAGGCAGTGACTGTAAACATCAGGTGTTATCACTGCCAGTAGCACACACTGTCTGCAAAAACATGCTGCTGACTTCAGAACGTGCAGCCTTTTAGAAGACACTAAACTGAAAAGTAAAATTCACTAAACAGGACTGGGTTTTTAGTTAGAAATTTTCATCACAAAAACTCGTGAGAGACATCTGGCAATCCTACCCTATCACTGGTGCACAGACAGTCTTAACTGCTTGTATCAGCACCATACGTTCTCACTACAAAACACAGTTTTGCAGAAGACATGATTCATTTGAATGTGGAAGCCAGAATTCTACAGCTGCACACATCACTAAGTACCTGGAGCACATTTGCACGGGCATTTTGCCTGCACAAGTAAATTATGTGACATTTCTATAACGCAGAAAAGAAAGCTCTTAACATTAAAAATGAGGAAATTAGTGAAAATACAGAATGGGTCGGTTGGGCAAATCAAATTTTATCTTGATTTTATTATTCCTACAAATAAAACCTCAGTTCAGAGTCTCATAATTTCACTTCTGTTTACAGGGCTGCTTATCATATAAGATTATTCCAGTACTCCCACCAATTATGATTACATGGAAGACAATAATCCCTGCCCCATAAATACAATAACGTCCAGATGTGAAAAGTTAAAAACAGAAAATATGTTGTGGAGCTTGTATTTAATTTTCAGTGGTTACATCAGATACTTATTTTAACAGGAAAGATTAATGTAATTGCAACTAAAATATAACGTTGTACTGTAAATTCTTGTAATATTGCCATGATCCATGCTACATTGTTCTTACATTGCCTATGATGGAGTCTTGATATACAGAATTAGTAGAGCTGCAAGTCACTGAATTTTAAATACCTTCTTTTAAAAATGTATTGATTTTCCTCTCAACATTTAATCATTCACAATCACTGCTCAGATGTGGAAAAGAAGTAGTATCATCTCCATCTTGTAGCTAGCAGGAAGCAAATGAAATGATCAGTACCACTTTCACTGAAATATCTGAAAAGGCCTCTAATTTCACATAAGCAAGATCAGGTTGCTGTCTTTCCCTCACTTAATTTCATTCCTCTTTTTAATACTTATTTCTTAATAAGTTAAGATCTTAATAGCAGGATTGGAATTAATAAGAAGTATCCAGATCTCTGACTAACACGCAGAGGCTAATGAAACAAGATTAAGAAAAAAACAAGCTGGTATTTCTCTGTTTAGAAAATACAACATATTTGCATTCCTCTTTTACATTATGTTTTGCCCTGAACTTCTATCAGAAGGATGTACAGAGAGTGAATTAACTTTCATAACACGCTAGTACAGACTACAGGGCAGTCGACTGTGCATAGGGGTAATCAAAACAGTTCATTTGACGGTAAAATTTTCTGAACATGGCATGTACTTTGGGTGTAGGTCTCTGCAACTCTTATGCTGCACTAGGGCTTTGTCTCTAGTTTTTGGACACTCTAAGGTAACAAGCATTAAGGTAAGAAGAACTTTGGCACAGTCGAAAGCTGAAGCATTGTAATATGGGATTAACAAAATTTAGGGGCTTCTAAGAGAAAGAAGTAGAAATACTTGCAGATCAAAAAATTACCTAAAAATGCAACAGAAGAAAACAGGAGCACATTGTTCTCTGAAAAAAAAAAAAAGAAAGAAACCAAAATTTAATGAAGCTCTTGTGTCACCTGAGAGAATGAGTTGACTAGTTCATGCAACTAGAATTCTTCATTGGAATTGTCTTACTAACTAGGTCATAGCAAGGAAATACATGGTCATACGGAAACAGAGAACTGCTCTAGTAAAAACACAGATTTAAAAGTATATATTTCTACCTGTGAGATCCATTATGATAAACAGTGAGAAAACCAGGCCAGAGTGGCCTATATTCTATATTCACATTTAACATATGTGTTTAAATCTGAGATGGATGATCTTCCTGAAATTCAGCTAGTGGGAGAGACTCCATATGTAGCATTGGAATATCACATATATTTCTCATCAGAACTATATGTAAGCCTACTGTGACATGATTTTTTTTTTTTCCTTTCCTTTTCTCTGAAGGGAAATATCTGGGAACAAATTCTGAGAATACCCTTTCTCCTGGAAATAATTAATGCTGTCCCTTTCATCATCACGGTAAACATATTTGAATTAATACAATTTCATATTGCACTTTTATAACTGCACAAATAACCCTTAATTTTTATTGAAGCAAATTTGAATCTTATGTGGATGAGAAATTTGTGCCTGTGGGAACAGACATTTGTCAACAACAAGATAATTTGCTGCTTGAATGAAGTAATAATACAGATCAGTTTTCCCTTTCTCCCCAACAGAGGACAAACAAAACCAAAACCCTCAAACTCAAACCGCAGCACAATCAATAAAATAAATCAGCTAGATATAAAAAACTAAGAATCTCTGGTGTCTGCATTGAAAACTGACTGTTCTTATTTTATGAAATTATCTGACATACAGTTCATCAAAAAGGAAGAAAAATTGTTATTTAAAGCCATATCTCACACTAGAAATGCACTAATAATAAGCATTTTTTTTTCAAAGTGTTTCATTGCTGCTTGAATAGAAAGGCTTTTAATGAATTTGTTAATTTTTCTTTCAGATTTTCTGGCCAGTCCTAAGAAACCTGTTTATTCCTGTATTTTTAAATTGTTGGCTGGCAAAACATGCTTTAGAGAATATGATTGTAAGTATTACAAAGGAAATAACTATTTTAGAGTTTCTGGTTTTTATAGTAATTTTCTTCAGTGGGATTTTGGCAGTACAGTCCACTGTCCAACTTTAATAGGAAGCTAACCAGATCTGTATTTAGATTATACAAATGGTCAAGCATTGCTAAACTGCTTCCTGCATTGCAATTAGAAAAAAAATAAGGCATCAAATGAAATCTCAAATTAGTATAAATTGTTACCGTGCCAGCAAGGGACAGTTGGAATGGCTGGCTCTTTTGCTGCTCTTCCATTCATACACAATTGCAGGGAACTCAACTGCTCTGCCTTAATTGGTCCTTGCAGCCTGTAATTTGTAAGCTAGACATGAGCAGACAGAGCTTAAGGCAGCTTGCAACAGAATCAGAATTGTGCCAGGATGAACAAAAAGCTAGTTAAATAATCACAGGATCGCAGCTGGCTCTTTTACACCCTTCTATATGATCAGCAAATCCTAAGTGCATTTGAAGGACTGCATTTTATCAGGGCACTATATAATTCCTCTATAGAATCAGCTCATGCCTTATTAATTCAAAACCAAAAATAACACCTCTTTTCCATTAATACAGAATGATCTTCACAGAGCCATCCAACGCACACAGTCTGCAATGTTTAACCAAGTCCTCATTTTAATATCTACCTTACTGTGTCTTATCTTCACCTGGTAAGTGGCCAAATCCCTTTGTTTTTATTAGATACACTGGATTTTCTTTCTTTAATAGATGGTGATAAAATAGGTATTGTTGAAATCATGCACTGAAATAACAGAGTAATACGCTTGCAGTGAAAATGTTAAGCAAGCGTTCCACTGCAAAAAAGCAGTAGAAAGGAATGGGGAAAATCTTACATATGTACCAAGAGTGTGATCTCAGCAGAGAATTCACTCCAAAAATCTGAAGAGTACCAAGAGAAGTGTCCGTAAGGCCACACTCCTCTGACTGGTGGGACAGACAGAAAAATATGTGAGATCTCAGCCATGCCACTTCGATAACCGAGTCAGGTTCCCATAAGGAGCACAGGGGACATGTATTAATTATCTAGATTACATAAAGTACAGATTAGATTAATCTAGATTACAGGAAGTAGTGGATGACAGGTTCAAACAACCAAAACGTGTTACTCTGAAGAACTTCTTGCTGCGGGACCTTGAACACTTGAATTTACAGGAGTTTGGGAAGCACGAAGAAGAATCTGTTGAGGACATTAAACATAAACCTACTTGATTAATGAAATTCATAAGCTGCAGATTATTGGAGACTAATAAAAGATCTGCAGGAAACGCCACTTTATTGCCCCATTTTTGTACTGTGCTTTAGGGATCTGCCGTTGACCAGGTTTGGACACGGATAAAGCAGACTACATGAATCTTTGGTCTCACCCAGTATGGTTATGCTTATGGTTGTATAAATAGATAGCAGTTATAATGTAGCTTGGTAGTTTACTTTACATACAGAATTTTCTAAGCAGTAGTGCCTGAGAAGCGAGTATCATATATGAGGGGGGAAAAAAAAAAGTAAACGAAGAGTGTATGCTACCAGACATCGTACAAGGAGGCATTGAATAAAGAATATGATCCTGTGTGGAAAGGCTAAATCACCTGTATTTATTTTGCCAGACAGGGTGCGTTTGGGTCAGCATGCTGATATAAAGTTTGGTCTGTTATTTTGGAGACAGTAATTTGATTTTCTCTTACTTTATTTCTGTAGCTTGTTTTCCCAAAAGGTATCGTTATGTGCTGCCTAACCCTTTGGTCATAACAGTGTAAAAGAACACATGGCCTCTTCCAGTCTTGTCCCTCTCTGTCCTTTATTCAAGGCGTTTGTTCTAGCCAGTGGCTAAATGAATGCTCCAATTTTACCCTTTCTCTTGTGGCCACACAACTGCATAATTACAAATGCCTCCAGTTCTAAACTCTAATGCATTTTTGTGCAATTTAATTTCTTATTGAATATTATGGCCCTTTAAGAGGAAATTTTATATAAAGAAGGACTACAATACTTGAACTGGGATGCATAAAATTCTGCCACTGTAGCACCTAGACACTTTTAATTGGCTCTGGTTTTGCTTTTCAATTTTTTTACAATAGAAAGCGATCCTCGATGAATATATCTTGACCTTTTTTACTATCCTACTTCAACATTTTATTGAATTGCTGAACAAAATGTGTATTCAGTTCTCACTGAAGTAAGCTGGTAACAAGAATGTTTCCTGCAAACTCACTGTGATGATGTCAGGGCAGTGGAGGAGTTTGCTTTAGTCGATGAGGACTGGGTTAGGGACCAATTAAGCAGTCTGGACATCCATAAATCCATGGGTCCAGACGGGATGCATCCACGGGTGCTGAGGGAGCTGGCTGATGTCATTGCTAGACCACTCTCCATCATCTTTGCCAAGTCTTGGGAGACGGGAGAGGTGCCTGAGGACTGGAGGGAAGCAAATGTCACTCCAGCCTTCAAAAAGGGCAAGAGGGAGGACCCGGGTAACTATAGACCGGTCAGCCTCACCTCCATCCCTGGGAAAGTGATGGAATGACTTATCCTTGGTGCCATCTCAAGGCATATCAGGGATAAGAGGGTCATTAGAGACAGTCAACATGGCTTCACCAAAGGGAAGCCGTGCTTGACTAACCTCATAGCCTTTTATGAGGATATAACAAGGTGGATAGATGATGGCAGAGCGGTGGATGTGGTCTACCTTGACTTCAGTAAAGCATTTGACACAGTCTCCCACAGTATCCTTGCTGCTAAACTGAGGAAGTGTGGTCTAGGCTCTCGGGTAGTGAGGTGGACTGTGAACTGGCTAAGGGGAAGAAGCCAAAGAGTTGTGGTCAATGGGGCGGAGTCTGGTTGGAGGCCTGTATCCAGTGGAGTGCCTCAAGGGTCGGTACTGGGACCAGTATTATTCAATATATTCATCGATGACTTGGATGAGGGACTAGAGAGTACTATCAGCAAGTTTGCTGATGACACCAAGCTGGGAGGAGTGGCTGACACGCCAGAAGGCTGTGCTGCCATCCAGCGAGACCTGGACAGGCTGGAGTGTTGGGCGGGGAAAAATTTAATGAAATATAACAAGGGTAAATGTAGGGTCTTGCATCTGGGTAGGAACAACCCCAGGTTCCAGTATAAGTTGGGGAATGACTTATTAGAGAGCAGTGTAGGGGAAAGGGACCTGGGAGTCTTGGTGGACAGCAGGATGGCCATGAGCCAGCAGTGTGCCCTTGTGGCCAGGAAGGCCAATGGCATCCTGGGGTGTATTAGAAGGTGGGTGGTTAGTAGGTCGAGAGAGGTTCTCCTTCCCCTCTACTCTGCCCTGGTGAGACCCCATCTGGAATATTGTGTCCAGTTCTGGGCCCCTCAGTTCAAGAAAGACAGGGAACTGCTGGAGAGAGTCCAGCACAGGGCAACTAGGATGATTAAGGGAGTGGAGCATCTCCCTGATGAGAAAAGACTGAAGGAGCTGGGGCTCTTTAGTTTGGAGAAGAGGAGGCTGAAGGGTGACCTCATTAATGTTTACAAATATATCAAGGGTGAGTGTCAGGAGGATGGAGCCAGGCTCTTCTCGGTGACAACCACTGATAGGACAAGGGGTAATGGGCTGAAACTGGAACATAAGAGGTTCCGCTTAAACTCGAGAAGAAACTTCTTCTCAGTGAGGGTGACGGAGCCCTGGAACAGGCTGCCCAGAGAGGCTGTGGAGTCTCCTTCTCTGGAGACATTCAAGACCTGCCTGGACACGTTCCTGTGTGGCATAGTCTAGGCATTCCTGCTCTGGCAGGGGGATTGGAGTTGATGATCTTTCGAGGTCCCTTCCAATCCCTAACATTCTATGATTCTATGATTCTATGATCCCTGGTTGAATAAGGTGTAGAAGCTGCAGCTAAACAGAACATCATGCTTGCCATAAGGCACTTTGATTAACTGACATTAGAACATGCAGAAAATGGCAAGCTCACCTACAGTAATTATGTCTGGTCTCAACAGCCACAGATACCAGCTCATTATAGATCATTATATACTGACCTAGTATTGACCCCGCTAGACTGCAAAACAAGTTAAATAGGATGAAAACACCCAATAACACAATAACTAAGGAAATGAAGCGCTTTTGGAATGACTGAGAATAGTTGTTCAAGCATCTGCAGCTTGCCTAAGACTGGAGTGCTAAACTGTTCAGGCAATTGTTTCTATTGCTTACATGAACACACATAATGCCGTTTTTATAGTATTTATCCATCTGTGTGTGATTGTATATTACAGAGTATATTTTTAAAATATCTAAAAAGTTCTCCATAAACAGTGAAAATCAATTAGCTTAATGTCTTTGGTAATGTTACATCTGTGGTGAATGTGAAACAGCATTTCATTTTAAGAGCTATCATTTAGAGCTTGCATGAATTTCTTCATGCTGAAAAAAGAGCAACGTCCATTTCTGGAAACTGTCCACTTACGGATGGTGTATTCACCCCAAACACATATGGGAGACAGCATGAGGCTTACCCATATGTGTAATGGAGCACAGCTCCAAATATATTTAGCTAGCACTGGTCTGTTTTCATAACCATGGTTTTGGTTACATTTAGAGATGCTGCCTTGTACCGTAGCTTCAGTAGTGCAAAATTAATAAGCCTAGACCAGTAGTTTGAATACAGTGCTTAGAGTTTCAGAGCACTTTCACCTCAGAGTATATTCAGTACCACAGGGACATGCTCACAGTGTGCTTTTGGCACCGAGAGCTGCCCACACCGTGCCTGCCTGTTGAACTTAAGGTTAATGGCATCTCCACTTTCAGGCACTGTATGGATTAAATTGTAACACCACAGCCCTTCCGACTTCCTGGTTGACAGGCTTGCTTTTACCATCTGCTTCAATAGGAACGTTGGCTTCTGAGCACTTCAGAAGCCAATATAAACTTTACAACACTGGGTTCTGTTCAAAACCATGCTTTTTTACCAGAGGCGTAGAAAGAAGAGGCACATTGCTTCATACGGGGAGTACGCCATCTTACGAGAAGTCCAAGATGGTATGGAACCCAGAAATACTCCTCTTCCACTTTTTCACCAGTTCAGTTAGACTGGTGCACTGAGAAAGTGCAGCAAAAGTGCTTTCTTACTGCTTCACGTGAGTGAAAAGTCTGAGGGATCTGTATTACATACCATAAATGCAAGCAAATAGCATATTTATAGAAAATATTTTAAAAAAATTATTTTATTTCAGTTATTAAGGTGTCCTTATCTCTAACCCGTGAGTTTTACTTTTTTTTTCCTATTCTCCTCCCCATCCCACCACAGGGGGGAGTGAGCGAGTAGCTGCATGGTGCTGAGTTGCTGGGCTTAAACCATGACACGTGCATATAAGAAGTATTTTCAAAATAACTTCTGCCACATTTAGCAGAAAACCCAGAAAAAAAAAAATTAAATTCTGCCTCATGCATAATCAGCAAACCCATTAGTTACATCTCTGCAACAGAATCTTTTAAGAGGTGGCTACACATGTAGACACATTCCAACTTATGTCTTATAACTCAGGTATGAGCTTTCAGATGAAAAGTAAAAAAAAAATAATCTCATGTTTGCAGCTAATTGACTAATCCCAGAATTTTTAGGCATCATTTTTCAAGCTGCCCTTTGCACTCAGAATGTAGTGGGAAAAGGCTCCTTCCCTATTTATTCTGTACAGTTGACAATTTTCAATGTTATTACAGAACAGTAATCACAGAACAAAATGTTTGTTCTATTCAACTCTTTGATATTCAGTGATAACTGTTAATGGATCTGGGGGTAGAAGTCATTTGCAGATCAATGCATTCATAAGACCAACTCCATGTGTGTGTAATTTACACATTACATATAAGGGTTTTTTTTTTTTTCTCTCCTGATTTCAAAGACAGATTAGGCTATCCAGTAATTTTCTTTCTGTAAATACCTCAGTAGCCTCCTAACCAGAGCAGTTATAGACATACTAAAAGATGTGTACTCCTGTGTGACACTGCTCAGCAGTTACTATTGATCGAGTTCTAGTGGAAGTTACAGACCTAGTCAAAGTATATATTTTGTCATTTAGCTAATGGATGTTTGCACTTGTTTGTCAAATGAAATACTAATTATTTCTGCAAACTGTACAAGATGACAAATAACATCGAATGACTCTTTCAGGCATCTTTCTGTGACACATTGAATCATCTATTAAGACTTATTTTGCTTTTAAAATCAGCATTAGTCATGTGTCGCCAGTGCAGAATGAGTAGCTTCTGAAAAAAACCCCGCATTTGAGATGGGCATTTATTTTGTTTGTGCTGGGGACTAAGAAGGCTGCACAAACTTTGCTTGTGTCTTCATTGAAAGCTCACTGAGGTCAACCTTACCATTTTTTTACCCTTCAGTGCTTTCCACATAAGAAAATTAGGATGTTTCCACACACTGACTTACAGAATAAATGTAATATGCCAATACTTCAGCCTCGATGTCAATTACAAGTCAAAATTCTCATCTGGAGGAAACAGTATGAATAAGTTGCTTGTAGGGATGAAAACGAATCCAGACAATGATCTAGTCCAAACAAGACAAATCAAGAATTTCATGACATTACAGAACAAAACAAAAAAAAGGATTAATCCCCTGTAACGTTAGAGAAAATCAGGCATCTCAGTGATGCCATTCCCTTTATTATCACTAAGCAGACAACTCAGAGGGCAGTGCAGATCCGAAGGGAACTAAATCACCACGCGGAGGTCTGTGCTCCTCTGCTGGGTTTGTCAAGAGCCTGCAATGGCAGCTCTCCGAGAGGGGTGCCTAGCAGTAAGTAGGATGAACTTGAAGAGTGTTGGTGGATTACGTAATGTAGAAAAAAATGTGGTTTTTTGGGTCTGCAGTTCTTTTTTTCTGTAATGTTATGTTTTGTTGTACAGCACTCGGTGCTCAGACTCAATCTCAGTTTATAATTTAGAGAGATTTTCTGCAATCAAAAATAGCACAAAATCAAACTGTAGTTCTGTTACTTAGTTTCACCAAATTCCATGATTCTAAAGTGGCGAAGCACATGAAGTCTCAGGATCTAACAGACTAAGCAGGAGTTGCAGAATTTAAATCCCAGAATATTATAGGACATCAATTAAAAGTTCTAAGTAATTGTAAATAATACAAAATAAATTATCCAGCTTTTACAAGAATCCCACAGAGTATTAAGAGAATAGTGGTTATATGCTTTTCTTTCTCTGAAATAAAGCAGAGCTACCAGTGTCTGGAAGATCAATAGCAAAACATTTTTTTAAAATATCCATTTGTTATTTGCGAACAAATAATCTATAAAATAAAGTGTATCTGAACTACTGTCTTCTCGAAAAAACAGTGTGCATGAACATGAGGAGAAAATTTTCATCAAATCTGGTAGGAGAAAAATATATTGGATACAGGGTTTATATTTTCTTAGGTATACAAATTTCTAAGGTGGCTTTGCCAAAATCTGCTGTATAAGAAGCACGTGAAAACAGCCTTGACACAAATAGTTGTCAATCTAGGTTATTTAAATGAAACAAAAACTCAGATAAAAATCCTACTGTTTCTAATGGAATATGGGCCACACCTTTTTCAGCTTTGTTAGAGCTGGAGACCGTTTGCTTACATCCATATTACAGGTGCTTAACGACTAAACCTTAGAGAAGGCTTGATGACAAAACAGAATGAATAATCACAACAACAACACGTAGTAGTAAACCCAACTTGCTTCTCGGATTAAGGCCTTTCTTATTTTTATGCAACCGTTGTATTATGACAACACAGAAATACGACCATATATAAATTTATTCTGTTTATTTTTTTTTCCTTTGGTTGATAGTGTGGTTTTTGTCATAGTACATTTAAAAAAATATTTTACATGCTTAAGAGTTCAGATATTAAACAAGGACATGGTTGCTTGTGAAAGGCAGAACAGAAATCATGTTCATTATAGAGAGAGCAGAAATATGGAAGCCCAATCAGAAGTCTTTCTGGCTACCCATCAGACATGGTTTCTATGGAAACCTAGATAATTATACACAGAATTTCATGCTATTTTAGTTAGTAATTTGGTAGTGACATAATATTTCCTTTGTTAATCTTTTTAGATGTTTCTACATAGTTATTTCTAAAATAATTAGGTCAGCATCTTTCCCATGCTACATGCAGGGAATTCTTTGTGCAACTGATGTAATGGAACATTTAAAACTAGAGACAGCGAGAAGTAAAATTAATAATAATTTGAGTAGCCTATTTGCTCTGTAAAAAAAAGTCATAAAAGTTAGAGAATTCAATCTAAATTATCTTCTGAGTGTAAGATACACATTTGCAATCATCTTGTTGTCTTCTGAAAATAAAAAACAATCATACTAAATGGTAGCTCGGAAAGCTGCCCTTCATAAAGCCTCTGAAAGGAGTGTCAACAACAGATTATTTAGAGGAAAATCCTCCTGTGTTTTAACATGTAGAGAAATATTAGATTAAGTAAACAACATGACTGAGAGATTCGGATTGTTTTATTGCACCCTCAGAGATGAGTCGGGGCTTCAGGTACTTGTGATTTTTTCAAGTTACAGTCAAAGCTTTGCTGATTTTATAGCACAGGTTGCAGATCATTCATTAACCTGAAAATCAGTAGTTCCTACCTTTATCTAAATTCAGTTTGGAAAAATTAAATTTGAATACATTTGAAAGACAAAATAAACCTACCCCCATTTTTTGTTGTTTGTTGTTGTACCACACGGTATTTTAGTATTTTGTATAGTATGTAACTCTGCATTACAGGTCAGGTAAATCATCCTTTGACTGTTAGCAAAATGGCAGTTTCACAATCTAGTAGTGTGTTGTTTAAATCGGGATTTTCAGTTGACACCAGGACAAATTTTCAGACTTACTCTGAGTGGGAGTTAGACATTTAATTACCTTCCATTCTTGAAAGCTCCAACCTCTATCCTGTGAATTATTTGTGATCATTCTCTTCTAATAATTTTTTTCTGCTCTGTGCAGGTACTGAAAATTCAGCAATCAGAATATGCATATTTAAGTAAAGTGTAAAATCTCCTGCCCAAATAGGAGATAAAATGTCTCTCAGCTTCTTTCCCAATATTCTCCCCAATAAGTTTCACATTAAGTAAAAATGTCTCTCAGATAACAAATGCTGCTAATATTTACAATACTCTCAACAACCTTTCATTGAGGGTGCATTGAGAATATTTGTTTGCAAAACATTATAAAGTCTGAATTGGGAGAACAATTTTTCAGCTTTTATTATCATGATATCTTGTAATACAGTAATAATATTACCAGATGTTATGACAAGCAAAAGTCGTACTGGCAGCAAAGACCAATTACTGTTATGAAAAGCAAATAAAAAGTAAATGATTTTGAGTGTCATAACATTTGGACTGTTAGAAATACAATTCTAAAATACTGCATCTCCATAGCATCCTTTGTTTAGAAACATACTTTGAATTTTGTGGGAAATAAAAAATATCAAGCCACCACCAATATTAACTAATTATGGCTTGCCAACATGTGTAAATCAACACATAAAATTCCTCTAAGTTAATCTAAATGCAATCCTGTCCTTGTTCTTTTGCAGAATCATACCATAACATAGAATAATTATGGGGAGTATGTAAAGTCTTAGTAAAATTATAAATTAAATTAGCAAAGCCTGCTTTAATTACCTGCATCGCACTGATGTACACAACATATAATTCTCTAATTGTCATGTGAAGCCCATGATGTAATAAAGGGGGATTTGGAGCAAGTCTAGAAGCGATTACCCGAAGAACAAGGGCAAATAAGGAATGTCAAAGAGAAACAGAATGCCACATTCTGTTACCAGAAATTACCATATTTTAATATGTGCAATATGCATTCGAGATACATCTATCTTCAAAAGTACCAGTGCTTGAAAAAGATCCACAGAAAAAAATGCAGTCAGAGAAGAGGTTCTGGGGTTTGAGATATAAGGAGCGATGGAAGTAAACTCAACAGGGTTGCAAAGGCATGTAAATTATTAGGATGTGGGTCCTAGTACGACTTCCATTTGCTGATAAACACACATAGACCTGGTTCTGCACCACGGGTTTGTGAGTAGGTATGTTGTGGGAAAATGTAAATGTTAAATATGCAAAACACGCACGTTACCTCCAGAGTAGGGGTGACAAGAATAACTTCGGTATAATAACATGCTAGAATAACAGTCTGTCTGGAATGCAACCAGAGTCTGCAGGTTATGAAATACTGTATCATTGTATGGGTAAAAGAAATCTTGGGTTTTGCTTGGGTTTTGGGAGGACTTCAATCAAAGCAAGTAAAGTTCCCCTTAAAAGGGCAATTTGATATATAAAATCTGTGTTAAAAACCTCTGTCTTCCATCTCTTTCATTACAGGAAGGCATTATGTTTCACACGCTTCATTTTGTCTTCGCAGTAAAGAGAAAAACCTGATACATGCTGTCTTTGGGACAGTACTGCCTTTTAGACAGTAGCAAACAGAACGCCATGTGTAACAACAGATGACTAATTATGTTGAGGATGTTACTTCACCATTTAAAATTCAATGCCTGGCAGCAAACCATCATCACTCACAATTCCTGGCTCAGAAATGGAGTTGCCATTAGCATGCAGACTTAAAAAAAAAATACAGAAAAAAAACTTTCAGTGACTGATTCATTAGGCTGACAAACTATTTTACTAAAATTTAGTGTTTATGGTGGTTTATGCTAACATATTTAACTGTATCGTTAGATGCGGTTATTCTGGTTCTCTCCCGAGCAGTAATCATTACGCTGATTTGTGATCAGCATAACTCTTTGGTGATTTGTTCACTTTTATTGTCTGTTTCATATTCCAACTGTATTTTAAGGGTGTGAAGTTTAGCTAAGCGTATATTTCTCAAATCAGAAATCAAGAGTTAAAGACGTTGTTACAGCTTTGGCCATACTAACAGACTCTTGCACCAGCCGCCAGGAATCATTCACTCACACTGTTTGTATTAGGCATAAATTCATGGAATATTGAAAGGACATCTCGGAGGCTTTAGCAGAGTTATGGACGTGACATGAGACAGACTTTAGTGCATTTACAATGAAATTCAAAAGAAAAACACTTCTTGTTCTTCTCTTCTGTGTACTTGGTATTTCCTTAGAAATTAGTATAATGTTTAGACAGATGTTTTTCAAAGAGCTGCAGGCTAGAGGGGTAGACAGTCATCTGTAGTATCACATGTGGGTGGTAAACAAATACATGTAAAAGTTAAATGTCTATGGATTCCTCTAACTCACCAGTGTGTGATATTTTTTATTAGCAACAAAGGGGCCCCATCCCCCATGCCACAGCTGCCACATACCAAAATAACTAACTGAGCTTAAATAAAGCAAGCAAAGAACTAAAAGTATGATTCATTACCAAAACATTACTTGTATACTCCATCTCTGATAGCTGCTTGTCAACTTCAACAACAAATCTTTACAAAAACATACAGGTCTGTCGATCACCTGGTCATAACAATTAAACATCAGCTTGATGTCAGAGAGCGTTTAAAGTTTAATCTCTAAGTGTTATCTTCGCTCCAATAAATTGGTATTTCTCGTGCTGTTAGCAGACAGCAATTTCCATTCTCCCTCTCCCCCACAAAGTAGAAATCTGTAAGTAAATGCCCTTTTGGGTATAATCCAAATAAATGGCATTCTGATTAATGAGTTCTGTACTTCCACTGGCAATTAAAACCTTCACCTAAGAAAAGTAATAAATGATACTGAGTTGTGTCATCTCTCACCCTTAGTGAAATACCTAACTGTATACTTACAAAGGAACTCAAACGTAAGCTTGAAGCTGAATATATGCTCCCATTCTTTTTAAAAACAGATTTTTTTATGTTGGTAGAAGTTGTACATTTCTGCGATATATAGGAAAAATTATATATACACTGCATATTAGAGTGGAAGTGCCTGAGTTACAGCAATAAGGAAGAAAAAATAATTGGTATTCATTTAGTAAACACTTAAGTAGAAACCGTGGGTTGGCGTTGCAGACTGAAAACTTAACAAGCATGAAATCAAATTGTCAGTTCCTTTGGGCACAGAATACCATATGTAATTACATTCCACCACAAAGCAGTACGTTTACCAATGTATTACAAAAGGAGTAGAAGATCATAGAAGAGATGAGGCTATTTAAACGTATCCAACACAGTATGGTCTCTTATAATTGCATGCATGCTGCTGCTTTGCTTAACTCTACAGTGTAAGAACAAAACTCTTCATGGTATTCCAATGAAATTTTGAGCTACCTTTCCATAGGACATCTGTTATTACTGGCTTACGTTTATGATGAATCTTAGTCAACTGCTGAGAATGAAAACTTGTACATAATTTGCTTTTCAGTTTACAGTGTGTTGATATCAACAAACAGAATACAGTCCTGTATTTTGCAAGTTAGTTATCATTAGTGAAGAGCAGTGAAAACAAAGAAGATGGAAATATTTTACGCAAAGGAGTTCAAAATAAAGTGACTGATGAGAGGGCACAGCTGTAAGTGGCCATGTATGTATTTTACTAGAATTGGATAAATATGGCAAGAAGAATGATTACGGGTCATGTTTCAGCTGCTTCCTTTGCTCAATCTCTTTGCTCATTTTGGTAACATTCAAAAAAATAAACTTGCACAGCATAAAGATTCAGCCAACTTTAAAACTGACACAAAATACTTCACCTTGAATATTCAGAGTAGCTAAGGGCTGTAGTGAATATGTAGAAAGAATAAAATCTTATTCTCCATGGGTTAGGCAATCAAGGGGAAACTATGCCAGACAAAACATAGCAGAGGCTAACTATCCAGTGTACTGTCACTCCTGGTAGTCACAGTGATCTTTCTTTTTCTTCCCCTGCCTTCATCTTTCCAGTATTATGATCATTTATCCCATATTATTTTGCTGGCACTTGAATCAGCTCCCCTCTTCCCTCATATATCTGCTGGTCAGCCTGATACAGCCTGTGCTCTTACTTTAAATGACAAGTATAATCAAGCTTGCTATTTTGAGAATGTAGCTTGTTGGGATTTCATCATAAACCACCATAAACATACTTAAAATTGTTAAAGAGTCACACTTCAGAAAAGTCTTGTAAGGTTTTGGATTTTTAGAAAGGTTTCTATGCATAGATACGTTTGAACTCTAGTCAAAGAAATCATCAGGAAGTTTTTCTCCACGCAGACACATGGTGAAAACAAATGGCCCAAAGAAGAAAACTCAGATGGAATTCATAAAAAGCTCCATGACTTTCAGGAAGCTCTCTACCTATTGTCAAGTTCAAACTTTTTCACTCAACCAAAATATTTCAATAGAAACACCATCAGGACTCCACCAGTGTAAAAGCAGTGAAGAGCAGGAGGAGAATCATAGGCTTGTCAGGGTTGGAAGGGACCTTAAAGATCATCTAGTTCCAACCCCCCCTGCCATGGGCAGGGACATCCCCCACTAGATCAGGCTGGTGATGAAATCCTGGAGCTTGCTGATGAAATCATACAAGACACAGACAGTCCAAAGTATCCAAGTCCTCTGGCTTATAGCTAGAAGAATTGCTAAGTTTCCAGGCAGAAATTCAAACCATAAAGGAGCCTACTTCTATAATACATCATATAATCTGTTGCTTTTATCTCCTAGCAGTTACCTCCCATAATTTTCACCTCCTAGAGTTTTCTCGTTTGTAGGAACACAAGAAAAAATGGTTTGTGTGTCACACATTTTCACTTACACTCTTTCTTTTTTAATAATAAGTTATCATGAAAGAAAGGAGCCAAAGTATACAAGTTTTGGGGTTTTTTTTGAAGGAAGGATACACTCTAAGTCACACTGCAGTTTCCATACACCCCTTGGGATCTCATACTACTCTTTTCAGTGAAATTTTTATGCATCGTGAACCTACAGGCAGCATCTTAAATAGACAGAGACTGGACATCAGTGCGATTGTCTTTAAACTGCCCGTAAGAGCCACTCATTTAAGCAGCTTGATGGACACCATCCTTGTAAAGCAGCAACACAGTGTATGTTTCCACTTTGCTCACTGCCTGTTTGAGCAGTCTATCCCTGTTCTAAAAATATCACAGAACATAGCAGCTAAACTGAGAAGAAACTAAACAGAAATACACGTGCAGAGGATTTACTTCAGTTGCCCAGATCCAACAAAGCCCACTGGCAAGCTGCAAGGGTATCCGTTTAACTACTGGTCGGATTTTTCTCCACTGTTGGTTAGACCGCAGTCATCCTCCCGTTTAACTGTCAATCCATCTCTTGTCACTGTCCTTCACAATCTCAAGAGTTCTTCACAAAAATAAGGAAGATGATGACAGTACCCCAAAACTGGAACAAGCTGGTAGCAGCTGAGAGGAATCAAAGAAATGAAGCAAAACGCTTTCTGGTGTTGGCAAGGAGCCTGCGGCTTTGACAGTAACTGGTGCCCTTTATTCTTTCCTGTACAGGTGACCTCACTGGCAAAGGTACCAACACTGACAACACCTGTGCATATGAGAGAGGTTTAGATGATGCCATATTTGTGCACGTAACAACAAAAATACTGGAGGGAAACACTCGTAATGATAACAGAGAAAAGACCATTGATGAGTTACTGATTTCATAGAGCAGTTTGAAATGCAAGAAGCATACACTGCCATCCTGAAGTGATCTGACTACAGCCATTTACCTTAAACCCCTTGTAAATTTAAGTTTTCCAGAAGGGAAAACAATAGGAAGCTTCCCATTACTGAACTTCCTCACCTGTAAAGGTGTTTTTTATCCAACACCCAGAGATGCAGAAAATTGATATGTCCATCTCACTTGTGACGTAGCGAGCAAACTTGTCTGCTTGCTTCAGAATGAACATATGGGGGCTACTGCATTTTAAACCAGCACAACTTCGTAATTTAAATAATATGCACTGCTGTTATTTTCTCTGATACTTTCAATTAATATTAAAAATTCTAGAGAATGTGCTTATGCTCATTGTTCAGCATCTTGCGCAAATATTTAAAATACTATCTTTAGTTCATAAAAACACACACATCTACTTAAAAAGTAAATAATAGTGCAATAATAAAAATCCAAAATGGATTTAGCTGCACTAAAGTTATCATAAAGTTATCATAAAGCTTTTGCACTCACCAGTACATAAATAATGAACGTTTTGTTGTAAGCATAAACATTGTGCAATAGGAGGAACAAAACAGTTCTCCATCTCTGTCTTGCTACACAGTTGTAGCATTTCACAGTGGTCTTCATTAGGGCTTCTCAAAATGTTCAAGTAAGTCCATCATATTCCATCTCTGCATCACCTCTCCATCTCTGCAAACTTTTTTCTTTTGTTCTCAGAAAGATTATATAAAGCACAGCAAGCAGCTGTCACGAGAAACAGATATTTTTCATCAGTTTCTAGCCTACACGTCTGGGTCTTCTATTTATTCACCCTTTAGTCTTCCAAATGCATAGTCTATTGTTTTTTCTCCAGAAGTGCTTTATTCTCTATTGAGAAATTTTAAGTTCAGTAAACATATGAAAAGCTGCTTCTTGTAAACAGAAATATCCCATTCCAGGAAGATTCCATGAATGTTTTTTCTTGCTTTGGTTATCCATCACATACAAAAATATTGCTACACAGAATAGTCACTCTACAAGCTGGACACGCAGGACCTGGAATGAGGAGAGTAGAATTTGTGAGTTAGACTCTGCTTCAAGGAGGCCTCAGAGCCTACGTTCTGACTCAGGAAAAAGCCAGTCTTAGTTCTCCGTATCTTCTCATGATTAAGATTGCCATCGTTATTATTATATTGTGCAGTCTTTTTACATAATTGGTGATGAAGACAAATGTGAATGAAAATTTCTGGGAAAAATATGAGCTTAATGCAGGCAGTGAGGTGCAACAGCACATTAAAAGGTTGTGAGATGTAAATAACAAAAATGGAAATCAATTTCTTTCACGTCTACAAGTAAAAATCACTTCCGACAAAGCTTGGATATAGTTCTGGAACAGTAAGTGGTTTAGGGAAATTTAAGCTGCAAAGGAAGATTTCACCTGTGAGCTTTCCAAAGGGCTACACTGCTCATGCCTATGGTTAAGGTGGATAAAACAAGTGGAATCTGCTGTGAATCACTTGCAAGTTTTAGATCACTCCAGCCTGTATGTATAATTTGCCCGAGTTTCACAGCCAGATAAGCAATGTGAGAAAGACCATTCTTGTGAATATTACTCATCTGTAAATTTTGAGAAATTAATTCTTCTTTACAGTGTTATTAACATGAAGATTTTGCAACAGGAGGAAGGTAATTTCGCTTGTCCTGAAGCTGTTGTTTTCATAGCAGCAATAAGGGCAGCAAAAAAGAGTTGCACTTAAAATGCAAACAAATGAGAGGCTGTCAAGGAGATGTAAAAATGGTTGGAAGTGTAAGGAAGAGCCTTGATGAATATCCTTGAGAATCAAAAGAAGATGAAAAATCTGAAAAGGAAAGACTCTTTGAAGGAAAACTAGGAATAAAATTCCAAAATGCTATTACACAGAAAGTCTGTCCCAAATGGAAGGAAACAGTAAAGAAGAAGTTGTCGGGTATTGAATCTAAGATAAATCAAAATGAATACTTAACAATAAAATTAAATCTATTTGCCATTAAAATATGCTATGACTCGAGTAAGGCTGAAAATGAACAAAATCATTTTATCGGTGGCTTATAGACTGTATCATAGTGCTGTAACAGTTGTAAGACAGTAAATCATCTAAGACCCACCCTGTCTAGAGTGTAAAATTGTATCGAATCAGCTACTTTCCTAACCTTTCCTAAATTTATTTAATTCCATGGCCTAGCTTTTGCGGGAACGAAAAATTTAGTAAGCTAGCTATGTTGCGAACAAATGATCTGCATAGACTGAAGCTAAGGTGTTTTACCACTAGAGATGCATACAAGGAGCTGCATAAACTAATAAGCTACCATAAAGGCATATTAGCATCTGGGATTTTCCAGGCATTGAAAGATATCACACATTTCAGTGAGGTCTGGAAACACTCTTACTTTAGGCAGCTTGGGTACAGAATACATCTAAACATTAGAGAGGATTTAGCTCAGTGGGTTGAGCATAGCGCTTGAAACACCAAAGGTCGCGGGTTCGATTCCCGTTCGGTTCTCACGTGTTGCCTGACCTAGTTGAGAGGTGGCATGTCCCTCCCCATAACAGGGAGGTTGGATTAAAATGATCTCTGAGGTCCCTTCCAGCCCAGGCCATTCTATGATTTGGTTAGAAATACAGCTCGCTGACAACAAATAAATGGTTGTGAGGCGACTGAAGTGTACGTAGGCTAGCATGGAGTCATCAAAGCTCCAGGGCAATCTTGAAAGCATACAAAAACATGAGTGGTTCTTTGGACTTAGAGACCTGTGCGCAGACCTTTTTAAGGCAACACTCTTGAGCTGAATGCTGCCCACAGGGGGGCTCTACTTCTGCAGTCTCAATGACCACAGTTGTTTTATTGCAGCTCCACTCCTCACTTCACCAAATGCAGCAGCAGGAGAAGAAAGATTCTTACTCAGTTTCAACAAATATTTATATTTGGTTGGTCATTTCATAATATCCTATTCTGCTTAACAAGATGTTCTCTGGTTTCTGGAAGTCACGTGGCTTACTAGAGGAAGTTTATTTTTGTAAGTTGAGCTTTTGCAACCATTAGCTGCATATAATGTAAGCATTTTACTTTGCCAGAGATCAGTACCTTAGACACCATGGGTAAACAATAACAATAATAGCAAAACCCACCATTTAGGATAAAGATACAATTGGAACATAGAAAAAGGTGACCTTTCCAGCTAAAGAGAAGTTCAGAATTCATTTCTGACACGGTGGGATTGCTGTGTAGTGAAAGAAAGAGTTCTGCACCCCTGCCTTAGACTGTATTCAAAGTCCCTCAGAATGGAAGAACTTGATTCAAAGCCTGGAAGAATAATCTGAGTCTTTCTCTTCACTACTCTGTGAAAAAAGGGGGAGTGTTGTATGAAAACATATGCTGGTCTCTGAAGACAAAACTCTGGAGAAATAGAAAGATTTACATTGGATTGGCTGATGAAGGAGCATTAGAGTTGCAAATATATCTGAAATACCTGATTTTGTCCTAGAATATGAAGAAGCCACAAAGTCCAGCAGTATTTTTTTTTGTGACTACATTTCAGTGTAATCTACTGCATTCATAGAATCATTTGTTACCACCTAACAAGTGTATTTCTCTACTGACTTACTTAAAAGACATCGTAACAACTTTCATCTTCTTTTCAATCAGCATTTCTCCCTCACTCTTTTCACTGCCTTACATGTAATTAATGATTTCTATGTCCTGCAATTCAGTTATTCTCACTACTTTAAAGCCCTCTATATGGAATGAAAGGTGAAAATTGGAACTTCTCCTTGTACCTAAACTTGATATATTATACACGATCTATTGTACCAGGTTCTGTCATTTTAATGTTTTGGAAATTTCACATCTACTTAAACTAGTAATTTTTAAAATTTATTTTATTTTAATGCTTTTCATGGAATATTGCTTTCAAAAAATAAATGCATAGAAAAAAATCAGGTGTTATAAATCACCTGAGAAAGAATCATAGGGCTTGGAAAAAATTGAAGCATTTAGTCTTCAGCAACTTAAAATCTCAGCTTCAGGGTGTTTGGAAAAGATAGAAATTTTATTATTGTTTAGAGTGTTTTCTGGTTGTCTCTTCACTCATTTGCTTCTTGTCACTTCTGCTCATCCCTTGTTCTTTTTCATTGCCTCTTCTTCATTATTTACACAAGAAGCAGATGTTCTGTCAGAAAGGTTTTGGGCAGGGTGGTTAGCAACACCTTCACCTCTTGCCGGACCAGACCACACAGCTCAGTAGTGTCTCAAAGGAAAAATGTAGTTACAATTCAGAGGATATGCCATTCAGAATTCAACATACAATATTTTCATCTGTATTTGATACAATGAATGAAAAAACTGCTACTTAAATGTCACTCGTTATATCAGTATTCAGTGCAGAATTTTGTGAAATGTAAATTGACCATTTAATGATTCTGTGTATACTAACTCTACAAGCACTGAGAAATGCTTTTCCAATAATGTCTGATTTTAAAATACAGGACAAAACTACATTTGGCTCTTTATCAGTGCCTAGAGAAGACAGAACACCCCACACAGAGACAACGTACAGTATGAAAAACTGTTTGCCAATGTGCAACGCGTTCTCCAGATACAGCACCAGTCATAGAATCATAGAGTCATAGTCCTAACATCACTTTCATTTTGAGGACTTAAAACTGACACCAGCTTAACGCTAACATCTCTGGCAAGTAGTGAGCACTGTATCTTAGAGTAAGACTGAAGCATGAACTGTTCTATAGCCACATCTCATTCTGGTGTAAAGATTGAGGCAGTTTCTTTAAGCATCTTGGGTGAAATTTTCCAAATCTTGATTTCCTTAAGCAGATAGTTACAGCCCCTATAGTGGTAACGTATGTCTCAAATGCTTGTCCATCTATTTCCTGAAAAGTTAACATGGTCATCTTCTTCAGTATTTTGCTGTATTTGAATTTACCCCTAGATATTTGCTACAGTTGATGGCCTATCAACAATTTGCTGACTGATGGTTCATTCCAATTTTTCTTGTAAAGAAAAAAAAATATCTGTGGCATTAGCATCAGAAAATTTTCAAATAACAGAGACAGCAACTGGCAGTACAGAACAATCAAATAATGATGATGTTCTAACATCACCATTCTGTGGTAGGGTATGTGGGAACTTTAAAAGAGCTTTGGGTGTGAGAAACTACTGGGAACACTCACCTAATATGCAGCATTGCTGTATTTTGGGAGTTATTTCAAATGTAACTTGTGAAGTCTTTAAGCACTCAGTCTGCACCACGGAATCTCACCGAACCTGATAAAATTAATCCCCATTGATTTCAACATATTCGTTAGCTATTCCCTGTAGCTACTTAAAACACAACAAAGTAATTACACAAGTTGAAGCTCAAAGTTAAAAGTCCACAATAAACAATGCTGTGAGTTGCTACCTAACCTCGAAGACATCTAAGCATCTTTAACTTCTAGCTTCAGCCTGTGGTGCATTATTTTAGATGTCAAGGGGCTGTACCTGTAAACAAGAATTTTCTCTAAAAGTAAGAATAAAAAAATCAGACATATTTTTAACAGCGACAAATGAGAATACAAACCGATGTAAAATTGTTTTAAAATAAGGATAGTTAATGCACAGTACTTGCAAACTGCTATTGAAATGGTTGTTGTTATGTCCTTTTCTATGACAAGCTACTGCATTATGACAAAAAGCTGACTTAATCTCAGGGGCTATTTTACTCTACAGTATTTATTTCTGTACTTCCTGTGGGGTTAATTTCAAACAGTAGTTAGTTTTGGCACATAAAATACTCAAGCAAACAAAGATTCCTGGAAGTAAAAATAAAACTTCCAGTAAAATGTAGATTGAACTCTCAAAAGTTCAAATGATATCTAAGCCAAACATGATGAATCATGAGATTATATGTCACTATCCTTACTTTTGGCTTTTCAAGTGCAATGGTAATAGTGTGTTTAAAATCACACTTCTGAGTTCTCCATAAGTTTTTAGTAAATCTTCCAATACCACTCAAAAGGCGGAGCGGCCAAACATCCAGTAAAATTAACACTTGGTAATCTAATTTGGGATTTATCATTCCTTTGTTTTCAGCGTTACGGCTTCAAGTACAATTTTATAAACTGCAAATGAGGTGCAAGTAATTTTGAAGAAAGAAATTAATTTGTTCAACAAGGTATGAGAAGAGCTGAATTTCTGTTTCAGCAAAGAAGAAATAGCTCCCATGTCTAACTGACTTTAATATTGTTAACTAAATGTGAGAAGCTCTGGCTCGTGCCCACTGAGTTCAATGAGAAACAGCTTGAATCCACAACATGTTGGATCAGGCACAAATTTATTCTGATGGCTTCAAGGAATAAGAATATATAGGACTACAAGGGAGTACAGCTGATAAAATGAAATCTTCGTCTCACTAAGTTTAATGGGAATTTGCGAATCACTCAGAAAAGGTTCATGATATATTAACTTATTTTAGTAAAGCTAATGTATGATTGGGTGGGCTAGCTACAAAAAGCTCATAAAGAATAATCATAGCAAAGAAAATACCTCCTTCATCACTTGTTTTTTCCTATCAGCAAGCTCTTAAAATTTAAGGTTTTACAAAAAGAATACAATTGAAGAAACAATAATCATTTCCTGAAAAATGTCAAAATAAACAGTTCTTTGCACATGTAACCATCAAACTTGAATTTGACCCTAAGTACAGGGTACCAGACTTCTTTACGTTTGAATCCATCCTGTCAAAATCCAAGAGTAAAATTGACCCTTTTTCGTATACAAACAACAAGCAATTTCACAGGCACCAGTATCAGAAAAAATACGTTTCTCCCAATGACACGATCATGCATTACTCTTAAATACAAACCCATGTGCAGATATTTAACAAACTGCAGATAATACACCCCTGGAGTGGTGTAATAATCTTGTTATATACAAGCCATATCACTGGCTCAGTATAGTTGCTGCTTTCCTGACCCTTGTGATCTTAATTCCTGAAGTCAAGGCTATATGTTTTTTAGAGATGCACCCACAAAAGACATCTAAGAGAACGCACCAAGGTGATTACAAATAACAACAATGAAGAATTAAAAATCTTTTACCACTCTGTTTTCAAAATTACATGTAACTTATGTGAATAATGGTATTAAAATAGCTTCTTTATGCATACTTGGATGCCTCTGCAGAATACTCCATTATTTCAAATTAACACTGGAAAAGGATTTAGCTGAAAAACTTCCTTGTCCAAGACCAAAAGAAAGCTTCATTAGCATAATTCCTTACAGTCCTTCTGTTAATATTTTCAGGGAGAGAAATATACTAAAAAAAAAAAAAAAAAAAAAAAAGGAACATTGTGAAATTATGGAAGATCTAGATTACAACTCCAGTGAAAAATGTGGGACAAACGGGATAGGAATATAAAAGTATCAGTTCTGACTGAAGTATGAAACTTATGCAAACAAGGAGGGGAAAAAACCCCACCCTTTTTAGAACATTTTGAGATGTGTGAAAACTACAAATGCTAGAACTGTGAAAAGGAAACTGGGAATTTGATCCATATGTTCTGGAAATGCCACTGCCCACAGCTAAATTATTTTTGGAGAACAGAAGAACCACTGCTAAAGCTGTTATAAACACAGGGTCTCCCTGGTGATGCAAAGATCCTACCCTGGCAGATATTAATGAGCGACTATAACCATCTGGGTACCACATATGAGGAAATAACTTTTGGTATGTTCTAGAATAATTACTAAGGAATACAATATTATTTATCAATTAACTCTAATTGTCTGAGGAGAAATCATTCCACTAACTCCAAGGGGAAAAAACGCTACTCGGGGTGGTTCACACATTGATTGTCTTCATGTAGATGAATATAATTTAAAAGCCTGGACTGATCTAAGTAATTCTGCTGTATTAGGGAAGATCTTATCTTAAGCTTGGGAAGCTCTTTATCATGGCGTATTTTTTTCAAAGCAAAATATTTTGAAAATCTGCAACATATGAAATAGCCCTAAGACCTGCAGACAGATTCTGCTACTGCTTCTCAAAACCAAAAAAGCACATCACGCTGATTACAAGAGAAGTCGTTACCAATTAACTGGGGCTACCATTCCCTTGTTCACAGGAATGTGTGACGGCAGGGGACGAACTTCATTCATTCTACTGCCAAAAACAACCAAGCCTTATATTTTTATTCTGTGCTTTTAGCAAGCAAAAGCAAAACCTTCATAGCAGTTGGCATATTCTGCTCTCTACCTGATGGCTGACCCCGGACACTTACTCCTCTGACAATTTGATAGCCTGCAATTCTCACCTTCAGTTTATTCTAGGCAGTCAGTACCCAGCAGAACCAACGTTATCCCAGTAGTACACAATACATACTCTCATAACTAGTTCATACTAGTAAATCTTGACAAAGTAAAGGATAGAGACCACCATAAAGAGTGACAGATTTAAGGAAAGCAGTATATGCATTTTCTTGGCCATACCAGCAAAGTCTCCCTGAAAAAGTTAAAATATGTTTGTAGAAAATTCAGAATGGTGGCAACTATGTACCATCTGTTTTGTTCTGGTTTAGAAAGGAATTGCATCAATCCATGATGTTCCATATACCACCTCTCCCTCACAACAGCCACTAAGCAAAACCTAGCAACAAAGTTGTGACTATCATATTGAAATAATCAAAAAAAGAGAGATTATTTTATTAAAAATGGCATTTGAATATTGTACTAATAACAGACTTTTGATTTGATAACTGATTTTTACTCTTTTTTTGAAAAGATGTCTTTGCTAAGCATTTTTTGAGTTCTGAAAATAAAAGAGTTCTTTGCACATATAATCATCAAACGTGAACTTGACCCTAAGTACAGTTTTTATTTTTCGTGTCTTTATTCGTTCTTTTCTACATAGTATTTGTGGAATTCAGCATCTGGAACGAGCAGGAAACAGGTTGACTCTCTTTGACTCCCTTTATTTCTGCATAGTGACATTTTCCACTGTGGGCTTTGGGGATGTTACGCCCAAGATATGGCCTTCAAAGCTGCTTGTTGTCATTATGATCTGTGTTGCTCTTGTGGTGTTGCCCATACAGGTAAATGTGGATTTTTCTTCTCTTTAGAACTGTTTTTAAAACAAAAGAATAATAACTGAAGTAATTTATTGTTACTACTATTGCTGCATATAAAATGTCAGAGAAAATAACCACCTTCTGTATCTCCTATTCTGTTTTGGGTTTTTTCCTTCCTTTTTCTTTTGTTCTCCTAAAGTCTAGATTCATACTGAAAACCAGAGCACTAATTGCAGTTTTGAAGTGCTGGTGAAATCTTTCTGTTCCTGTTGTGTAGCACAGAGCCCTTCCTTCATCCCAAGATACATGCTTGATACTCCATTTGTTATTAATGAAGCAGTATAAAAAAACAACACAAAAAGAAACCCCAACAAAAAAAACACCTCCAACAAGACCCCAAAACACAAACAAAGAAAACCCCAAACCAAAAAACAACAGTAGCCCAGCACTTTCTTTATGAGAATAGCATTTCCTCTGCAGACTCTGTTTCTAATCTTGGTTCTCTCCACTTCCTCTCTTACCCTTACAGCTCAGTGCTAACTTGGAAAAAAATCTCATTAAATCTGCAACTCAAGCAAATTGGGTTCACAGCTGTCTAAGTGGGTACACACACAGAGCGAACAGCACAGTTAGGAATTTTTGATGCCTACTGAAGTTTAGCAATTCTAACAGTTTCAACAGGAAAAGGCTGGAAATCCAAATATTTCAAGGAGTCAGTTGGTTTCATTGCACGGGAAGCCCTGCCGAGAGGTTACCTGTTCCACACTTGGTGATCACCCAGACCTCATGCCCCAAAAAGAGGATGTGGGGGGACATCGTGCAGGCTTATCAAAGCTTAGAGTAGGCTTGCTCGACTATGAAGCACCAAAGTTTCTCACACAGCCATAGTTTCCACAGCCTGCTTCTCTGACAGTGAACTAAAGCTCAACTGTGAGCAGACAACACAGAAACCCTGAGAGGTTAGAAGTTAAAGCTTTCAGCACTAATTTTCTTGAAATTATTTGAACATTTTCTACCTAAATATTTAATATCTGCATACACAGATATATGCACCAACATCACTACATTCCCACTCGGTGGAAAGTTTGTAAGATCTATATTCTGTTGAAAACTAAAATTTGCTTTGTCAAAGAAATTCGGAATTTCCTAGCAAATAGAAATTTCATCTTTCGGGTAGTTCTGATACACACTTCAAGTATAAGAGCTCTGCATTACCTCTAAATAACCTGGAACCTACTGCCCTTGCACAAAAATGCAGCTATTATTAGCTACTTTATTTTATAGCTTTGTAATGTTAATGAGGCTTCATATAGTTTTTCATACAGAGAACGTGGGAGGCGTTCTCTCCTGAGCAATTATCATTCACGACTCAGTCTCTCCATCAGTTGAATGTGGATGAGAAAAAGCAGCTATCGCACAGACATATAGATAAGTTGAACTCAGTATTAAATGCATATTACTTACAAGAAAATTGGAAACTGTGTTTGTATGTTTTATTACAGGTTGTTACAATATTCTTCTAGTCTAAAGACTTCAGACTGGTAAAGAAATGTTTACTGTCAGCCTGCACGTATTGTTTAGATGGTGAAGGCAAATTTCCTGTATTAACATCTGCTGTGTATTTAAGTCGTATCTAAATTTATAAGACAGAGAGTATACAGAATCACATTCAGAACATTCTAAGAAGAGCTATTGCCAAGCTAAGTAACACGGTGCTTCTATCCGAGTATCTACAATCACAGCATACACTTAAGTATGCGAAAATTTAACCTTTCATCTGAGGGAAGCATTTATGTCACACAACACTGGGAAAAGAAGAGCACAGCGGTATAATATACATAAAAGAAAGAAGGTACAGCCTTCATTCTTTTCTAAAAAATCCTGAGATTTATTGTCATCTCGTGATATATTGATGGATTTATTCTGCTATTTGTGGCTCTATTGCCATATTTGTTCATCTCACCCACTTATAGAGAACTCTACAACGTAAAACATTGCGAGCTAAGAGTAGCTTTGCACAGAGGCATGAGATGAATGATGCAACATTGTTAAGTCATGATATGGTTGTACTGCACATCTGCTTTCCTCTGTATTTCACTGGCAATTGGCATCTCTTGCAGTTTGAGCAGCTGGCGTATTTGTGGATGGAGAGACAAAAGTCCGGTGGAAACTACAGTCGGCACAGAGCTCAGACAGAAAAACACGTTGTGCTGTGCGTTAGCTCTCTCAAGATTGACTTACTCATGGATTTCTTAAATGAATTCTATGCTCACCCCAGACTGCAGGTACTTAGAGTGAGAAATAAAAAAAAAAACCACCAACCAAAAATGCAAAACACTGATTTTTTGCAGACAGCCTTCTGAAATGGTCTTTAATTGGTAAAACTGAATTTAGGAAGAGTTGGCTGAATTGAGAATCTGTAACTACAATAAGAAGCTGAGATACAGTACAGAGACATTCGTTTTAAATTGAGGTAAATAGACTAAATAGATAGAATTACTTTCCTGTTGAATTATGCCAGTCCTTTTAGAAAAAGGTATTTCTATGCAAATTCCTTATATTCTACCCCAAAATAGAAAACAAATGAAAAGACTCAAATTATCTTTTCCTGTTGTTTTGGGACTGAATCCAAAACTCCTCACAAGTCAAAGTGTCTCTTGGTTTTCACATTTTCCTTTGGTTTTCTTTTTTTTTTTCTTTTTTTTTGTCCGTGTTTGGAAGACTAGATCCTTTTGGAATTGTTGAAATTAAGAAATAAATAGATGTACTTTAAATGACAAAGATCTTGAAACCTTACACATAAGGGATTTTCTTAGTGTACACATATTCTCTAGCAAATACAAACATGTAATATGACTTGTTTTGATCATATAAAAGCTTATATGAGACAGCAATTTGAATTCATTATCATTAGCTTTGCTACAGGCCGGTTTTTTTACTAAGCCTTCTCTCTGTCTTTCACTAAGTTACCTGAGCTACTATGCTTCATTAACTAGTGAAAAAAATCACAAAAATACAATCCTCAAATTGCTCCTCAGCAATTTGACAAATCCCAAATCCAAAATATTCCCCAAAATAATTAGTTAGCAAGTGGCATAAGCAAACGCACAAAGAAATTCAGTTCTTTACAGATGCAAATACAACTTGAAATGCAAAATGTAGTTAACTAGCCTGAAGAATGAGTCAGGCTCTGTGAGAACTAAGAAGCTGAAGGATACAGGTGATGCATTAGGCTTTCTGCAAAGGTCTGTGTGCTAAGGAAGGCTTCCAGGACAAGCCTGTCCTAAGCTCTCAGCCTCTCCCTCTCAGGGTCCATTTATCTCTCCTTTTCATACGTACACACACATATATTCCAGAGCAACCTTACTTTTCCTGTAGCACAGAAGGAAGCAGATTTTGGATCTGGCCATTAATGTATAGGAAAAGAACTGAGGGGAGACAACTCCATTTCAGTTGTTGAAAACTTCCGACATTTTTCAGCTGGAATGACATAAATGTAAATTGTCTCTAAAAAAAAATAAATATGCTCATACAGACAAAAAATGTTTCTAAATGAACTTTAGCTGCCACCCTGGAGTGTTTTGCGAGCACTTGACAACCATCCAGCCATTTTTATTATCCAGTTCAGTATTTTAAATACACGTATTCAAATAACCTTTGTCAATTAAACCTGAGGATTATCAGAGATATTTTTGACATCCGGAGTCTCTGTTGACTGATTCTCTAGCAACAATAAATGGTAACATCAAAAAATAACATGACTGTTCCCCTTTATGTTTTTGACAGGACTATTATGTCGTTATTCTGTGTCCTACTGAGATGGATGCTCAGGTCCGAAGGGTGTTACAAATCCCAATGTGGTCCCAAAGAGTTATCTATCTGCAAGGCTCAGCACTAAAAGATCAAGACCTCTTGAGAGCTAAGTAGGCAAATATTGACCAATGTTGTTTTTATTTGTGCTTCTCTCATACTGTTTGACAAACAACAAAAGCAATATTAGAAGGGAAGCATGTGTATTTAAGAAAGCAAGGCTCTGACACAACGTGTTTTTCTATTATGAAAATTTAGCTGAAAGTTTTCAAGGAACAAATATTTGTAAACTCTTTCATCTGATCAAGTCTTCTCTGTCTCAGTTTTTAAAGGTATTGAAGCAGAGTGTCTGTGATTTCTTCTGAAAAAGCAGCACAGAAAATTCCACAACTGTCAGTAATGCTAGAATTAATTTCTCTTCCTTGAGCAAAAATGGTAACTGTGACAGTAGTTCTCCTGACCAGCTGAAGGGGGAAAAAAGTAAATAAAAATAATTATCCCTCTTTGAACCCATCGCACAGTTTTGTTTTCTCTCTAAGTTCAACCTGGTAGTATAAGCAACTACTGTACTATACCTCCACATAATCTTCTTTCAGGGCCTTCTTCTTAGCACATACTTCCACCACTTCTAAAAAAATCCTCTCTGCCACTTAATAGGGAATGACATGAATCACAACACAACAGTCAAACACAGTTCCTTACCCCCCCCCCCCATTGCTCAGTCACTTGAAGGCATGAAGGAATTCACAGTGGAATTCACAAAGGAGAATCATCTCTTTAAACTCTCCAAAGAGATAGAAGGGTGATTCTTAGCAAATAACTGAGTTATTTGCATTGCTCTTTAAAAGAACTTATTCTGCAAGTAATATAGATACCTGAAATTAAGCCAATACCTGTCTGGATGTTTGTGTCATTCAGGCTTCTTTACCCCAGGGCAGTTATTTCCAAGAATCTAATCTGTGAGAGTTCTAGTAAGCAGTGTTAGCTTCTCAGATTTCTGCCACCAAAAAATCATTTACTTCTACGTCTGTTTAAGATTTGGAAATATAATTAAGCTTTTTCAGGATTAGGAATTTTCTTCAAGAGGTTCCTTTTTTTGCTTTCTTGCTGATTTCAAGAAGGAATTCACGTGGGGATTTAGCTGGCGTTTGTTCTACACGTTAGGAGACGAAAAATTATCTGTTTCCAAAAGATAATCTTGAATTTCACTTATAATAACCTGGAGGTAGTCAACTGTGGAACTGTGCTTTTTTTCTGCAGAACATGTAATTGAATGTACCTGTCACAGAATAATTTTCAACCTCTCCTGAGGGAAGAAGTAGTGAGAATTTAATAGAACATTTAATACAAAATATAAACTAGTACCCAAGACTTTTGCTGAGTTTCTTTTTAATGAGAATGTAACATACTGAGAAGATAACAAGGCACATGGTAAACCTCTTCTAATAAATGCCACCAAAATAATCAAGAAGTATCTCATTATCAAAATTTATACATAATTTGCGAAATGCAATGTCACAATAACGATAAAGGTTGCTCGAGAATGTAAAGGAACACCAAAAATTCACTGACTGCAGAAGTTGCAAACAGTCAGTTAACTAATTGTATTTTTCTTTCTATGCCCTAGTACAACTCGACTTTACAAAGATGATAATCATTCTCGCTTTCCTACATTTGAGAGCCTCACTTTGCAAACTTCTGCTGTTGCCTCAACAGTGCTCATGTGCCCAGCTTTACCAAAAAACCAGAATGAGTTCTGTCATGGCACTCATATTGCTCGTCAGCATGACTGGAAGCTCTACAGCTACTTCAGCATTTAAAACAACAAATTAACTGATTAAAAGAGCTCTCATTCTCCATGCAGACTAGCACTAGAATGCCAATAACACTACTACTATGTTTGATTTTTTTCTCCTGCAGCTTTCGACCATGTTCTGTCATGGCCTCAAATATTTTTTCCTCTCTCCTTCCACTTTCTTTAGTGAACAATCACAAATCTTCATCTTTTTCATGTCCACTCTTTATCTTATATTTTTTCCTTTCACAAATGTATTTTTTAGTATATAAAGTCTTTTTAACCTGCCACCCTCAACCAGTGGAACTATTAAGGTTTTTTGTCTCCGATTCAGTTCTCTAGCACATAAAAATGGCATAATGGACAAAGCTTTTTAAGTTGTTAGGACACTAATAACAGTTTCCATAAGGATAAATTCACGACATTCATAGCTTTTAATCTCAGGTTATTATCCTTGTCATCTGTGGCTGAAGTGATTCAAGAAGTTACCAAGAAACCTCCAAAACAGTGGGGGAAAAGACAAGTATGTTCACACAAGGTGTCATTTCTTTCTGAAATCCATATATGCTGTCAATCCCAGTTACCTCTTCAGCTCTCATAAGAATCTTATGTAATTTCACTCAATTTACTTTTCTTCAACTTCGTTAAAGACCTTGCCTTTCCAAATCTGCTTACATGCTTAGCTGAAACTACTCATATGGCTCCCATTATTTCTTCTTCCTCAGTACTCAGAAGCGGCCTCCTGTCCTCTCTTCTCCACATCAGCTGTATCAGACATTACTCTTTTGGGTATATTGATTTGCATTTGTTACAACATCATGTCGAGTACTTGATTCTTTTGAAGTTTCTCCTGTTTTCCTACTGCTAGGTGCCTGTGTGGAATCTACAATGATCTGACTTTAGCCTTCTCTTCTCTTTATATTTCATCTGAACGATCTCACACAAAATACACAAATTTAATCACTATTTATATAGTCAAAAACTGAAAGGTTGGTCAAGCTGACATCTCATTATGGATACCTATTCATTAACTTTAGCTGCAGATAGTTCTAGGTAGATCTTAATTTTTGCTACCAAATTAAAAACAGTATCCTACTGTGCACTGTAAGCTTGGAATCAGATTGTAGTGCACCCTATGTAGACTGAGCCTGCATCTTGCAAGTGTTTTGTCACACAAGCTCACATTTTTCCCCCTCTTAAAACTGTATTTATGTCCTTGACATGTATCACCTCAACTCCCCGAACCCTTGTTTCAGAAGACCAGAAACGTTTATGTAGTACATCGCTTTGCCTCATTGGCTTACACTTTGCCACTACACTTGTGTAGTACGTGACTTTGCCTTCCCTGGCTTACCTTTCTTTATTGCAGCAGGAGTGACCCCTTATTCTCACTTAGCCCACAGCTTCCAGTTCCCACTGAGAAGTAACCTTCTGAGAGGTCTATAATGCTGTTCTCTTTCACACCTACAACAGATGAACATACAAGCCCCATCGTGATTTTGCCCATGCTGTCCCTTCAGTCTAGGAAGAATTTCTCAGAAACACCTGTAAAGTAATCCTAGTGTTCTCTGTTGTGACCTTCCTTCAGTCAGTTCTCTGCTCCGATATCTAGTGAGACTACTTTCTACTATGATAATTTTTCTATTCCGGTTATTATCACACTGTTTCTTCCCATTTCCCAGGTTTGCATATACTTTTGTTGTCCTTTGTCCTGTCACTTAGAGCTTATATGGCAAGGACCATATTTTTGTTCTGCGTGTGTGCAGTACCTCAGTCTAAGCTTAGGGTCCCAATGGCCGAAACTACTACTAACTATCACCAATTCCATTTTCTAGCAGCAGAGAAACCAAAGATTTAGGAATCCCAGGTCCCATTCCAGACTCCAGAATGGAGTTGCTGTCATGAGCAGTGAACTGCCTGTTCGCTTTCCCCAGCTTCTGTCTCACTTTTCCCCTTCCCAGGAAAGCTGTTCTTTCTCATCATCCTGCTTCTGTTTGCCCAGAAAGTCCTGCCATACCAAGGAGGTCAACCAAGTCCCTACCTCTTTACATCCATGTACCAGTAAGTGAAGCAGGATTCACTGGAGAAGGATATCAAGATCTGAGGCAAGAAAGGAAAAGCAAACTTTGAAACCTTTCGTCAGCCAGTTTTTCTCCACACTTCTACCACCACTCTTCTCGCTACGTGACCAGTCATACCCCTAGAGAACAATTTAGACACTGAAGGTTCTCAAAGAGACCACGAACTGAAAATAGTTAATTCATTTAATTTGTACATAAAGTGTTTATTTATCCCAAATGCATTATTCAAGTACACCTACCCGTCTTTCTGCTATCACTAGGCAAGACAAGTCTAAATTATCTGCCTTTTCTCATTCATTCTTATCAAAAATAACTTGTACGCATCATACCCTTACTATACAGACTGGTACTATTTATGCATGTTTTATACTCATGGCAGGTAAAAAAATTATTTTGTAAATTAAGTGTGTTTGAGGCCACTTTGCTTTTATTAACTTTGTTCTGCTAGCAACAGAGAAAGGAAGTTTCCCAAAACCTAGTCAAGAGTTAGTGCACTACGGTGACTGCTGCTGATGTTCAGATAATGCATGAAAATAGATGAAACTTTCTCTGTATTCTATTCCTGTAAGCATACAAGGCTATAAACTGTGAAACACAAGTCCACACAGGTATTTTGTTGGTACGTAACAGGCTTGTCTCCCTTTTAGAATGGACGATGCTGAAGCTTGTTTCATTCTGAGCAGTCGCTGCGAGGTGGACCGGACAGCAGCTGTAAGTTTCGAAGAAATAGAAGTAAGAGTGACTCTGCGTGCTGTTCATACCGCTACTGCCCTTATTCCCTCTCAGGAAGTAAGGCTACTTCTGCAAACAGAAAACTAAAATCAGTCCATTTACACAGAGATTTTGCACATGGGATCAACTTTGTAGTTAAGTTAATGAAAAGGTTTCTTTTGGATTCTATACGGCCAGGACTTCACATATTTAGGAAATGTAATTCGATGTGTTTAGGGATATGGTTTAGTGGAAGACTTGTCAGTGTTTGGTTAATGGTTGGACTCAATGATCTGAAATGGCTTTTCCAGTCTAGGGCGCTTTTTTAGAAAACATATTATATGACCTACCTATCAAAGAAATTAGGATTTTACAGCACATTTTAGTTATACATTGAACATTAAAAAAATATTTTGTTAAAAAAAGAATTTAAACATTCTTACAGGATTTTAAAAATATTAAAGTACTGTAAGAATATATTTATTAAATATACAAAAAAATATATATATATCAGCTGATTGGTATTTCCATTCAGAACTACTGACGCATTGAAAGTTTACTACTAACAAATGAATTCAACTTTATAAATTAGTGACTAATACCAAATAACCAATATAGGAGAGTATTTGATAATTCTTCATATTGGCCAGATTCATACTGGCAAGATTCTTTAAATAAGTTACTATAAGTTTGCCCATGCTACTAGTTATTTTCAGTCAGGTAAGTTACTGACCACAAAGGAAGACTGTTAATCGAAGCCTCTACACAGCATATCTGTGATAAAAAGAATAAAACTATTTTAATACAAACTAGAACTCTTCAAACTAATACAATTACCTACTGATCACAAACGTCCAGAAAAAAGTCCATACAGAAGAATTTATGAACACTGTAAATTATTCACCAGTAGCTGCATGCTAAATTATTGCAGCCTTACCTCTATTTTGTTTGATCTTGAACTGCAACAGAAGCTCAGACTAAGTCTGAATATTGACAAAGTTAAATTAAGAAGCTTATACACTGCCCGATGAGATCAAACTAGTGTTTATAATTCGGTAATTGTGTTTGAAGCTATCCCAATTAAAAAAAGACATTGTTTTGCTGCTCCATTTTAAGAAGGGGCAATTTTTTTTTTTTCTGAATATTGAGAACAGAGTAAAACATAAGAGATGAGGGCTTTGCGTTATATATGTAGTATTTGTTAATATATTTGCTATTACCTGCTAGAATTACTTCATCCACCATCAAAACTTAGTCCTTTGCATATCTACCCATATGGCTTATCAAGGAAGGAGGAACAAAAAAAGCAACATCAGCTGCAGCTAGCAAGAAGAAATTATTATTTCCTTGCTAGGCAAATGAGCCCTGAGAAGCAAATGTTAATCAAAAAATATTTTTTGTAGACTACCAACATGCCATAAATAATATTTTATTCAAAGCTAAAGACCTTGTGCTTGCAGCAAGCTACTGAACTCCTTGATAAACTGATCTGGGCTCCTGCTACATAATGAATTTACTGAACCAAGAGCTTTGAATTCATTGACAACAGACTCTTGAGAACACACTAAGAAAGCCACAGAATTGGCAGCAAGTAATCCTGGAGTAGTCAAGTAAGGCGAACATACTCTGTCTGGAAGTGACAGAGGCGCTAAGCTATTTAAGGGTATGAACAAGCAACAGTTCTTGCAAATACCTGGGAAAATACCCGTAACTTCTGTGAGAGCGAAAAATAACAAAAAAGCCAAACTGCCTTGCCTAAATTAGCCATGAAGTTCAGAAAAAATCAGCTACGCCACCTCATTTGACAAAATAGACTCGACAGTTGTGAAATGGCTAGAAATGAGCAATCCCATCCAAGCAGGGCATGTGATTTACACCGCGCTTTAAGGACAGCTGCACCAACACAGGATTCACTCAGAGCTAAGCTGTTCCATCTCTGTTCGTAACCTCTCCAGAATTTACACAAATAAAGGACCATTTTCAACTCTGCTGAACTCTCCTGCAGGGCAGACAGTGGACTTTACGTGGAGCTCACGGAGCTTCCATCCATTCGGGCCAACACCATCTAGGTTTGGTTTCAGAGTTGTAGCCAGCACATGTCCCCCCGAGCAGCCCTTCTGCTCTCAGGGACACTGCACACCAGGAAATCTCAGCACAGCACCTGGCACATTTCAGCTTCCAGTACAGACTGCTATCAAATCCCACTTATCTGGAGCATACAAACAGGCAAATTTCACCGAAGCCACAGTCCTGTTACCTTCCTCTGGGACAGAGTGCCCTGTTGGGTGACTGCTGGCTGGTGCAGTATCTCAGCTGCAGCAGTGATACTCTAAGGGTCAACGCCATCTGAAGTTTTGAACAAGATGTCACCCCTCTCTCTCTTTCTGTTTTTGTTCCTCAGATTTTCTTTTCACAAGGAGTGCAATTATTTATGCTGCAAGTAGAAAATAGGACAACTGTTGGATTGTTTTCTGGGGTTTTTTTAATTATTATTTTACTGCCTCCAGAGCTTTGAAGTGAAATAGATTTATTTTCCTACACTGTTCCAGCTCTAGTCACTACTAAGAACTTCAGTAATGTAGTACAGAAGGTTACAGTTTGTCACTAGGTTGAAGGAAGTTCAGTTGTCACCCCAGTATCCATCTTTATAACTACAACTGATTTTTCACCCTGCTCTGCTTCAGAAGCTGACAAACTGTTAGGAGTGTCTTGGATCCTCTCCCACATTTGACAGCTGTCAAAATAACAGTTAACAGATGAAGAGATTCCTAACCAGAACAGCTGTTGTCGCTCATGATTTTTCCAAAGTCCATGAGGGTTTTTATCTCCCCGGCTACAGTCCTCAGCAGAGGATCTACTCATTTGCTGTGGATAACACTGGCTGCTCCTTGCTTGCTATTTTGTTAGTTAATAAATTTTAGTGCTAAAGTCTGTGTTGCTTTTGATCCATGGATCTCAACTATAGCTCAGAAGAAAAGTTCAATAATGAGTGACATGCAGTTGCTTCACAGAAATTGTCAGTTGCTTCCTTTTTCACTTGGAGGAGTAGGAACTTGAACCATCAGACCAAGAATTTGTCACAGCTTGCCGAAGTCTCCTAGCAGAAACTTTTGCCTCTCTGGCAAGACAAAGCTCTGCCAAATTTTCTTCTATCAAATGATATTTTGACATCTCAGACCAAGATGTAAGCTGCTCATCTGCTACAGCAGGCAGGACAAACATCTGTTTCACTTCTGGATGCTGCAACTCTTCAAGAGACTTCTAAATGTACATACTTCTGGAGGGCTATTATTTTTAATGTTTTTTTGATTGATGGGTATAGAACAGTAGTCCATGCTACAGCACAAAGTCAGCTGCCTGCATCAAACTGCTCCACAAAACTAAGGTACTCGAAAACAGTGCATCTGCTGTTCTAACCCAGGGAGGGGTTGGAAGAAAAGTCTCTTGATTATCTTACAGAAAACTCATTAATAGGCTACATAAGTATACAATAGCCCACTTCTACTGCTGACAGTTTTATTCTGATGCTTTCTGAAAATTCAGAGATGACTGAGTTCATGCTTGCACCTTTTATTTTCCCTTCAACCTGCCTGACACTTCCACACTGGCAATCTAAGTTATACTGCCTTAATAGCATCACAAGATGGATGCGCTGTATAGCACGATACAACTAATTTATCAAGCTTTGCATGGCAAGAAAGAAATTAAATTAACAGAACTTTGAGTTCCGATAATTTAAATTCCTGCTACACCCACTTTAAAAGTTACAGCTTTTGATACATGAACTTAAATATCACCTCTGTATTAATCACCATCAATAGTAGTGGTAATTTTTGATCAGTGACTGCAATTCATCGCATGGCAAGTACACAGAAGAGAATATATTTTTCCGTCATTTCCCAAAAAAGAATTAATTTTTATAATGTGAAAAGAAGCAGAATTTGTTTCGGTTTTCTGTGTTTAGTGTATGTACATATCCACCACCTTTTTACTTGGGAGAAACGTGAACATTTTTTGAAGCTGCTGCAATCTAGTACAGGAATTGCTACCTATGTACCACAGAGAGCCACCAGTACTATATGAAAAGACCGAACCTAAAATATTACTTGAAGTGCCAACCTTTATTTCAGTTTCTGGAGTGCTTCTCTAGAGTGGAATTTGGGAAAGTACCTGAGCAGAAAAAAACACGGAAACTCAAATAACCAGCTTTTGTACACAAACCTAAGTGAAAAGAGAGAAAATGAAACAACAATGCAAGGTTATAAAATTAGCAGCACATACAGAGTTAATCTTATGAAGCAATATAGGGCATTTAAGTATCAATTTTATATATAACATTTATAGACTGTTTCTTAAAAAAAGAGTTAGTAAATGGAAAGCAATACATATTTTGCAGTGTTAAAACTGCATATGTGCCAAATCAGCGTCAAGAGATTATAATTTTAAGGAGTCGTTCCCGTTCCTATACAATAATTTAAAAATATTTTATCTTGAGATTCCTACTTCTGGTTTTACAACACTCACTTCTATGGGTCTATGTTTGTGGGTTTTCCTTCATTCGTGCTGAAGTAACAGCATTGCTGAGTGACTCTGAAGGCGTTTCCCTGTCTTCAACAACGTGGGTTTTTTAAACCTGCCCAAATCCACTTCCAAACCTCTCACTCCTCCAGTCGTCTGTCTGTATGACTGCCACCTAACCCATTAACCAGCCCTTTGCTACTTCTAAGGCGTGCTGGCATTTCATTCCCTTAGGACAAAACAGAAGAAAACCCTAAGGAGGGTAAGTCACCATATGCTATAGAAGAAGTGAAGAAAAAGTGGCTGCGCACAAGGAAAGCTTACAGCAGGATACGTGCAAGTTCTGACATCTCTTGAATGGGCACAGCAATTCTACCTCTGTGAAACCACTAATAAGAAGAAATGTGAAATAATGTATTTTACCATCCCCAAGAGGTCTTCCCCTTATGACTCCGTCCTAGTATTTCTAGCAAAAAAAGTACTAACATCTCAAATGACATTAAAATATGATGGTTTGAAAATGTCAATTGTGCTCTGTTCCAGGCACAGATTTTCCCTTGTGTTCATGACTCTGAAAGCTTTTCTTACTGCTGATGCCGCAAACATAATGAATCATTCTTTATCTTTTAATACTACCAATTTCATGACTATGCATTTCAACCCAAATATTGCTTCCTACATGCAGCTCTCAAGTATACCTTTTTAGTTATGAAATAAAAAAAAACACCTGATGGCTTACACACTGAAATTAGCCATATTTCATGAAATGCTATACATGCATGTATTATCACATACTCTACTTTTAGGGGAGAACAGTATTCATCCTGTGGTTAACTCACTCTTGACACGTGGTAACAAGTACAAAAACTAACAGGCTGGGAAATCTATTGGAATCCTGTGGTCAGTAGCTGGCTAAATTTCAAATTATACAGTCCCCAACACTTGCCGAAAGATGGGAGGGGGACAAAATACGGTTCTATAAATGTTTCAGTTACACAAAATGTAGTTCCAATACTAGCTGGGCTGATGTTTTTTAGAATTATCTGCGATTTTAAAGTCTTAATTCCTGATGTCCTCATTTAACGCTGTTTAAATTCTGAGTATCTTTGGAAGGACATATCTGACACATCGTTCTTGATTAATTAGACATGACTTATCACTACCATTTAAGTTTTCAAACAATTCTTCCATACCCAGATGCCACTCCTTTCAAATTATATGATCTTCAACATGTGCAGAAGGATAGTAGAGGGAGAAAATAACTTATTAGAGAAAGATTTGTGGAAACAAACCATCTATTCTGCATTCCAACAAATACAAGATGTTACACGAGGATCATAGGATAGTGAAGGTTGGAAGGAAGCTCAGGAGGTCTCTAGTCTGACAGAGGTCAGTTATGAACACAGACCATGTTGCTCAGGGCTTTATCTAGCTTGGTATGAAAAGCGGTGGAGGCACCGTAGCCTTTCTGCACAACCTGTTCCACTGTCTGTCTTCATGGGGAAAAGAATTCTCCTTCTATCCAGCCTGAATCCCTTTTGGACTTATATCCACTGTCTCTTGTCTTCCGACCAGCTGTCGCTCTGCAGGCTGGCTCCGTCTGCGTAATAACCATCCTGTAGGTACTGGGGGTTGTTGTTAGGTGCCCCTGAAGCCATCTCTTCTGCAGGTGAAGCTCTGTTGAGTTCATTCCACCTTACACATCTTTTCTGTACTGAGGGTGTCAGCTGGACGCCGTGTCTAGATTCAGTCTAACTCGTGCTGAGTAGAGGGGGATAATCACTGTCTCCATCCGCTCCCTGGGCTCCTGTTGAAACAGCCCGAGATGCTGGCAGCCTCCCCTGCTGCCAGGGCACTCTGCCAGCCCGCGCTCAGCTCCCTCTCTGCCAGCACCCACAGCTCTTTCCCAGCAGAGCTGCTGCCCAGCCAGCGCAGGTGCTTACTGGGTCTCAGAGACAGGACACGGCTTGTGCCTTTGCTGAATTTCACCCCAGTTCTTGTCAGCATTCCTGTGCCCAGAGGTACAGCTCCCCGGATCTCCCTTTTGTTTGAAGATGGTGAAGCTATTGATTTTTCTGCCGTTGTTGGAGATCTCCCTTAGCCTCCACAACCTTTCAAAGGTAAAAAAGCAACCACACGAGGGCATTGGCCTGCTCTCTCTGCACCCATACCAGTGGAGTTCACCGGAGCAACCTGTGCCTAAAATCATCCACTGCTGGTGATTCTCCTCCCACGTTGAAGCCTGCCTCAAAGCAGAGGCCCGAGGAACCTTGTCGGTGAACACTGAGAGTGCCTCACCCTTATCTGTGTCTGCAGAATTACTGGATTTTCTGTGTTAGTGTATATATATTTATGTATTTTAAAATATGAAATACACATAATACGTAATATTACTTGTACAACATGTACATAAACATCCGCATCAGCTCATCTAATATAGTCTTAAAACAAGTTTTCTTCAATGGAGTCACTCTGACAAGAAGTTCTTTTGCTAATCTAACATGGTTATTTGTATTTCATTCTCATCATCCCCTACTCTTTATTCTAGGATCACCAAACCATTTTAAGAGCCTGGGCAGTTAAAGACTTTGCTCCAAATTGTCCTTTGTACGTCCAAATCTTGAAACCTGAGAACAAATTCCACATCAAGTTTGCAGGTAAGTGTTAAGACTTCAGCCATTTGAAATACTTGTTGGTATGTGGCATTTATTTATTTCATAAACACACAAGGCAAAAGTGAGATTCCCTAGGCACGTTTACTGGTTAGAAGTAGATGAAGAGCGTAGCAATGTAAAATAACATGGGCTGTATATGTCCTATCAATAGCAGACTGTCTTGCTTTAATGTAAACCTTTATTTATAAGCACTGTTAAGGATTACCACTCTTCTATGTTACATAATACACAAAGTAGAATTACCTGATATATAGCACATTGTGACTCCTTAATTATAGATCCAGATAGGTTTCTATTTAAAAGCACTTTTAAGGATTATTACTCTTCTATGTTACATAATATACAAAGTAGAATTATCTGATATATAACACATTGTGACGCCTTAATTGTAGATCCATATAGGTTTCCAGATTGCTCTATCCATGTCTTTAAATCATTTCTCTCTACTGAAACATACTGTTACTAAGGGGCATATGAGAAGATCTGCACAGAAAAGGACAATCTATCAAACCAAAAAAAAAAAGTCTTCCCATCAGACTGTTTTTTTGTAAGTGGCATGAAAAACATTATTTAATTACGTTCAGATATTTTGGGAAGAGACATATAATTTAATTCTATATTCAGTAAAATGTATGTCTTACGAACTATGATATAAAATGCAAAATGATGTTAAGAAATCAAAAGAAATCCTCTTGTGTAAGAAGAGATTACCAGCATTAATTTGACAAACTGTTTCTCTGCATTATGTAGGGAGGTCTTTCTTTAGATATAAACACACACATACATACATATGTATGTGCAGACAAACATGTATGTGCTCATGTGAAAAAACCACACAAATGAATTTATTTTGCATATCTTTGGAAAAAAAATCTCTATGAAGCAGAAGCAAAGCTTTTCAACTGCAATTTGGAAAATTCAATTTTCTTGAAGGATATTCTAGGGAAGAGAAGATTGCCAATTCATGCAAATTAAAAACAATGAAACAAACAGCAAAAAAACTCTACGGAAAAATATTAGGCTCCTCCATCATCCCAGAATGTGATGAAAAACGAAATTCTAGTGCAGAACAATTCCAGAGCAACAGTTAAAGCTGTAATTTTAAAAGCTACTGAATTTACCACTAGGTTGGAAAGAAGGAAAAAAAATATCAATAGCAGTTCTGAAGTTATAAAAAGTGTAATCTCAAACTATGAGATGGCACAGCAGGGAATAAGACTCATGCTGTGACAAGAACGATGATGCTTTTTCATCTCCCCCTTAAAACCACACAGCACAAACATAATCTCTTCTCTGCAGCCACGACCACTTTTCTTTATCAATAACTACGTTAATTTGTTGTTCCTAATTGTAATTTTAAAAGAGTTTCATTAATCTTAATGGCTTGTCTCTGTAGGATCTTACATACAACTAGACTTGCAAAACAGAGAAGTAATTTGTCATGTGTGTACTAAGTCTCAGATTGAGATTTTAGACCTTTTTTTTTCAAGCAAACAACAACAACAACCCCAAACCTCTTTCTGTAATATTTACTTCAGCTGAGCTTAACCAGCCTGGTATTTTACTGCTTTCATTTACGTTCTGCAGTTCTTCAAGAGCTTGAGGAGATCCGATACATTCTGTGCCTCATTACCCACCTCTAACATTAATTATAGTGGTTCTGTACTGTTAAAGTCTAAATATTTACATAGCACCTTACATCTAAAAAGAATTTCACATGGATCATAGGGAACATTGCATCCAGCTCCACCCGCTGTGTCTGTACAACAGTAAAAGAAGAGAATTACAAGCCTTCCTTCAAGATTATTTGAATCTTAATCATATAAAGCGCAGGATATTTTTAATTCAATTTTAAATTCGGCAAGGTTTATGAACATGGTATAAACATCATTACTGAAGATAGTTAGGCCACTGATAAAAGTCATGAGGACAACATTTGTTTGTGTACTTTTTCCTAAGAAAACTTTGCTTTGGTTATTAATGTCATCAAGTCTTCTTCATTCTGAAATACGTACCCAGTGGGAGCTGCAGACTATAGCCCTGTCCAGAGCGCTTACGAATAAAATTTGTCATAGCCATATGGAACATTTTTCCCAAGTGCTTTTCTTACTATGATTCAGGACTGCTTTATTACTGCCTTAATGCAAAAGCTTCTTTTAAATTTGATATTCCTTTAAAAAATGACTCCTTTCTTCTGGAGGTTTCCCAAAACAATAACTGTGCATTTTGATGAACCTGAAATATTCAGTGATATTCCAGAAAGTCCTCCTAACAAAAGGTTAACTTTTAGCTACACTGAAAACTTACAAAACACTAGAAGCCTGACGAGTCATCACAGATTGTATGAGACACACATAAAATTCAGACCCTGACTGCATTTCCCCACGGAATAGCATCCTCGAGATTTCCTTCCTTAAGCTTCGGAAAGAGTATGCAGGACAAGTGATTGCTCTAATTTATTGCCAGCTGATAGCCAAAACCCTGACATTGTTCATCTCCTCAGTGAGAGCACGAGAGCTTATTCTTGTCATCACAAGAGAATGGAGACACTTTGCACAGGTTAATATGGCCTGGCACAAAGGCAGGTTCCCTCTCTTTTCACCCGATGCCAGACCTGTCTTTTCTGTTATTTTTTACAGTGGAGTGTAACTACTGTGTTGAAATTGGTACCTTACACTTACATTAATACAGCGGAAATCTTTCTCTGTGCTTGACTGTGATTCTTCAGCGGAATCTGACAAGCACGGGGCTTAAGTGTTTGTTCTAGCAAACTCCTTTGCAAGTTCAAGGTGTGAACACTCTATAAATACACAGTCACTTCAACGCGACAATTATCAGATGGGCAAGGAAACACTGGTCACCACTGTTAACCATCTTATGTCTTAAGTTGAAATGCTTTGATTACTCCTTAATAATTTCCAAGACACAAGTGCCTTGACATGTCCAGTTTTTCTTTCACTAATGCCGTGTTTTCCTTCACTGGCAGTTACACATGGTTTTCTTAATCTTGCTGCTTTTCCTTCACACAGAAGGAGCTACAAAAAGCCACGTACCCTTAACGCATGCATCTGGCCTTGCATTTCAGCACAAACATGAAATAAAGTGGAGATTGCCCACAGCACAGCAACATATTTATGCAGTTCAGAGACTGCAACAAATTGCATATTTTTCTGAGTCGAACTTATAACTTTCCTATATCTGCTAGAAAATAAATGAATCTCCTTTAGCTTGAATATTCAGAAATTATGTATAATCACAGTTCCAGGAACTGGGGATACATTTTGACATTCTCTATTTATTCAAAATGCACCAGTGAATTAGTACAGATTGGTGAAGCCTGACATTAAACCTTCAGTAGTTTATTTAGAAGGAACATAGTCCAGATTCACCGAAATGGATATTGAATGCATCTGATGATTAATCCAATTACAGATAAAAATAGTCTAGAGATAATGGATGGCCATCTTGCTCTATCTGGTCTGGTAGTGATCATGTTAACTTATCAAACTGACAAAAATAAGGTTTCTCAGAATAATGGTGTCAGGTCTAGGACATTCTTCCCATACGACCAATGCTGCAGGCACAAATCAGTATTTTGAGTATGTTTTATCTTCAAGACCATTACAGAAGTCATACCTCACTGCATCTATCCGAGACAGACTTAGCAACAAATTTTCTGACAAAATCTATTTTCAACAGAAACTACAGTTGCTGGAAATTTTAAACAGAATATTTCTTTTGTATAAATGCCATCTAAATACTTCTGTTTCATAGACTATTTTGACATATTTAATACCCAGTTCAAGATAAGCTGCAATTTCCTTTGCTGCTTCACTGCCACACTGAATAATTTGCTGATTGTAGTAGCCGCTGTCAGAGGGCCTGACTGATGCCTCAGACCCGAGGAGCAGGACAGCTCTCATCCAGCCTCATCCCTACTCACTTCAGAAGAGAAAACATCAGATAAAGTCCTCTATAACCCTCAGCACAGCTCCACAGCACAACTCCTGAATATAAATAAAAACCACAGTAACATTATAGGAAAGCTATAATCTGTCAAAATAACTGGAGAAATGAGCAAGTTGGTTTTGACCCGATCCGTGTCTAACACAAGAATTTAACTGCAGCCAAGGGGAGAAACCCGTAGTACCTCTCCTCATGTTTCAGATGGCTACAATATTTCTAGTCATGGTAGTTAGATCACTGATGAATCTTTCACCCGGTGTTCTCAAAGTACCTCTGAGAATTCAAAACTTTCAAAATTTCTGAAGTAGGTAGGGTATTATTTTCATACACCGATTTTACAGACGCATAAAAAGTCATGAAGGGCATAAATAGTTCACACGTGGTCAAACCCTACAGTAGCAGTGAAAATGGTCCTCTGAGTCCCAGCTTCATGGCTCCTGATGTAAAAACACTTGATGACACAACGTGCATCTCTTACACACGTGATGACTATTGTAGGACAGCAATCCGGTTGCTGTGTGCTACCTTCTGTTAACACAATATTCTACATAAAATTCATCCAAAAGTCCATCCAAAAAGTTAGAGAGTGTAGAACACATAGAGGATTTCAGTCTGAAATATCTGCTTTTTACTGTCTGAGATTTACTCATTTTCACATATATATATATTTAGGTCAGCATGTACAATTTGGTTCGAGTACAAGATCTGGAATAACAGGTGATGAAATAATTTTTCTGTATATTTTTTTCTCCCTATTTTCAAAAGTATTAGTTCTAATATAACAAGATTACAAACAACAAAGTAAGGAGAGGTTATTTGGCAAAATACTGTACAAATTCAAAAATACAGAGAATTCTCGTTCTGAGCAGTAGGACTGTGCCTCACTCTCTCAATATCCCTAGTTTAAAATTCAAATAGTTTCATTAATGGCATATTGTAAACTAGCAGGACATATTTATGTTTGAATTTTTTTCTGCAGGAAATATTTAATTCCTATAACTGAAATATATTTAGAGGAGGAAGAAAATCTTCGTTCTGTATTTGACAGTATCTTTATATAACTAAATTAATTCCTTCCCTACGACATTTAAATAGGCCTTGATCTTCAGAAAACGCAATAATGAATTTCTCTTTTCAGTAGCCAATGATTCTGCTACTAAAAAGCCTCTAGAAATTTTTCAAAAAGGAACAGAGAAGGCATACAAAGTACGCCCTCGCTTTTGTTTTCAGTAAGCAGTATGCTTATAGCTACGATATAAATTCTGTCTAGAAAAGAGCTTTGCGAGGCAAGGCACTTCTAAGGGTTTCAGCGCAACATTACTGCAAGTAGAAGTGTGTTGGGACAGCAACTTTCATAGAGCTTATTAAAAAAAAACGAAAAAAAAATCACCAGAAAGGCAACTGGAAAACAAAAAGCAACCACTCCCCTTGCCTAGACTGCAAGGAGGCAGTAGCCGTTAGCAGTTCCTGGGGGAAATATTGGTCAAACCTACATCACACACTGAAGTGCAGCGCAAAATCCCAGCGTCGCTGCCAAAGAACCAGGCTGCAAGCCAGTGCAGCCCACCTCATCGATCAGCACTCCTACACTGCCCTACCCTGAGCACAGAACTGTATGTCTAGACAATGCCCGATGTCTCTGTACCAGTTCATGAAAAACTACAGAAGGTGCAAAAGATACAAAGGAGACTATGCGACGTGGCTTACTCCTACAGCCAGTGCAGCAAGGGAGCACGGGTGGGATTCACAGAGCTGCTGCATCCTCGCCACGTGGAGCTGCAGGACAGAAAGAGTGAGCTGGATGCAAAACCAACTCGTGCAGTCTGAGGGACAGCACAGATAAGGGAAATCATACACAGCTGCTCGCCAGGCTCAAGGGGCAAATTTTGATTGTTCCTATCTTCACCCTTTTCCTACACATGGAAAGGAAGGGATAATTCTGTTCAATGGAAAGTATTTTTGTAAAACAATTTTTATCTTCTTTTTTTTTTTCCTGCAGATCATGTTGTGTGTGAAGAGGAATTCAAATATGCTATGCTAGCTCTAAATTGTATATGCCCAGCTACCTCTACATTAATCACACTGCTAGTTCATACATCTAGAGGACAGTAAGTATATACTACCATGAAAAAACACCACTTTGTAAAAGTTATAGCTGATATTCTTTGGAAAGTAGCTTACCCCAAATTCCCAGACAACTGCAGTTTTTGACAAGAAATTGGAACTTTCTGCACAATAAAAGCAGCACAATGTTTTACTCAAGATACAATTTCAAAGAGAAACGCCCTCCCGAACCAATATTTAACAATTTGCTGTGTGCCGTTGTGCCCCTTCCACAACAGAAGATATGAAAAGTTTGTATTTGCAATTGATTAGATTGAATTAGGGATCTGTCACACGGTTCTACTTAAGAACACCAAGAATACTTATTTTAATATGTTAATTTGAAGGTCTATTTCTGTACACAGATAAAAATTCCTGTTCACTGAATTAAAAAAAAAGTGGGTTTTTTGATAACAAAAAACCTATTATTTGCTATTCAGTGTCTGTACATTAAGAAGCAAGCAAACATACATACAAAGAGATGTTTTTGAACATAATGACCACACTGTCAGAAGTGGTACAGAAGTGCGGTGTCTCTGCACACTGCATAGTCACAGTGGAACCTGACTATATTTAGCAAAGTAATTTTACTGCATCTAGCATATCTCTGTCATGCTACATTCTTGGAATAATGAGATATTCTTATTAAAATGTTGTGGGCAGAGAGAGGCATTAAAGAGTAGATCTCCAAATATATCTATAAAAATGGAATATGTGCATATCGACTGCACATGAATATGTTGAGAGTTCAGTAAAAATGCATACTTTTTTTGCAAGTAACTGCGGACCCAGTAACATCTTGCTATTTACAAGCAGAGTTACTTAACCTTCTGTATGGCATTTGTAGTATTCCCCGGTGCTCAGAATAGGGAAAACTGAAAGTACTGCTAGAACTTTTACTATGAAGAACAACATATGTCACGATTTTAATGACACTGTCTGTACTAGAATATAAGACAACAACAAAGTACTGTTTGTACTCCTAAAAATCAAGGTGAAATAAATTCCGCATCTGCGTAGCTTTCATTATCTGACATGTACACAATAGAGACTTCTGAGTTATTTCATATTATATGTACATGAAAGAAGAGTAGTAGTCTTAACAGCTAGTAGAGAGTTTTGCATCAAAACAAAACCAGAAAGGGACTCTGTTTTCCGCTGTATTTAAGAACTTCTAGCATTTCATTTTTAATGCAGGAGTATTGATCATTTATACAGATTCCCAACTACAATGCAAAGCAACTACAGTAGAATGCAGAAGTATTTTATCTCTTTTGCAGTCAGAATTAATTGATGTGATTCGTCTACAGGTTGTCATTGTGTTGCAGATATAAAACTGCTTTGGATTTGACTAATTTATAAATCGGAGTAATTGCTTTAGCTTTTCTAGATATTTTCTGACATAGAAGAACAGATAAATTAGCTGCTGATTGTTAAATTTCCTAATTTCTAAAACATTAAATTACTTTGATGCATATGAAAGATGAAGTCAGATGAACATTCGAGTTTGGCTTAACATAAAAAAGTGAAAATACATGACATAAGCTACAAATAAAAATTTTGACTGTACATGCATTTATATCCAAGCTAAATACTAAGTTAGATCTAACTAACGAAGAGTATTTGTTAACTAGACCTCCAATGCTAACAGCAAACTGCTTTCCTTTACATCGGTTCCTGTTTAATTAACTTCTCATTATCCTGGTTACTACCAGCATCTGCAGTAAACTTTATGTAGTAGTAAACCTTATGTAGATAGTTTACTACCATCTGTAGTAAACTTTTTGAGTTTTAAATCCCTATCAGTATTGACTCTCCTATATAGAAGGAACACACTTAGATTATGGGGAGAATGGAACGAAGTGCTTCCAACCTTGAAGTCTCTTCAAAGTCACTGGGAGGATTTTCTTAAAAATTAGTTCAGGTTTCCATTCCCAGAAGCCCCGTATCTGTCACCTCACAAGTTTAGTAACTTCCATACAGTGACTGGCAATGTTTATTCAAGTTGTTATCACAGACTAAGCCAATGCCTGTCCCTTTCACAAGGAATGACTCTCTATTTTCACACGGTATTTCAGGTGCACGTAACCAGAAGAGATTATCAAGGAACTGACCAGAACAGTGCTTGCTTTTTGTCATTGCCCTGGTGAAAAGTCACTCATTAAAGGAAAATAAGACCCCTTTCAAGTTGTAGCTTCTCAACATTTGCTGTTTTAGAGAAGCTACGATCTTAACCTGTGACTCACATTTTAATGGAATTAAACAGTTCATTGACAGTTCAGGTGCTGTTCCAAGTGTTTTTTGAACTCTTACAAATGAAGTGCTACCTATTTCACAGGGAATCTATTTCCTGTATTTATTAAGGAATAGTGTGACACTGTTAATAACATAAGCTCATTTCTGATAATCATGAAGGTAAGTACACTGGGAAATTACTGGAAGTTGACAGCAATATAAAGCAGCAGAACATAGGACAAAAATATTATTTTCTATTAACCTAATTAGAATGATGAGACAATAAACAAAAAGGAACACATGTACATCAATTAAAACCACCTAATCTTCTGGTACTGATACACGAGGAGACTGGTGAAAATGTTCATTTTCTAAGCTACTTACTCTTAAACTTTTGCTGCTTTTTATGTCTATTGGCTTTTGTCTTTAATGTTACTTTTCACATTAAACAAACGAGATGTCTTCTCAGCTCTTTATGGCAGTCAAAACCTCAGTCCGTAAGACAAATTCTACTTTGAATCTTATGTAGAATCTTATTACTGATCTTTAATAATTAAATCTTAACGTTTATCTTTAAATTTTACTTAATTATCTAATCTAGTAACAGAACTTTATTAGGGTTTGTTTTATGATCAAAATACCGGAAGAAAATAGCCTGACTTGAACTTAATATGATCTTTACAGAACAGCCCCGTGGGAAGCTTTCAGACAACTAACTGGAACCAAGCAGCCTTTAAACAGGTGAACATTTCATTTCAGGGGGAAAAGTGACATATGGAAACATTTTCTTCTGTAATTCTAGATTTGTTATTCTATACCTAGTGCACTGTTTGTTAATCCTGTTGCAATAAAATGATTTACTTGTTCCCATCTTGAAACAAAATGTTTCTACCCTGACAGTGGAGAAGAACTGTAAACTGAAAAAAACCCCAGCAATTGTGTTAAGGGACAGAAAACGTGTAAATGAGCATGAAGGAGCACGTTCCACTGTCTTGAGATCTTAGATTTAATTGTTTAAAAAAACATTTTCCAGTTTTACGTCCTACCTGCAGAGATAGATACACATCCATTATATCCAGTAAAACCCATGCAGACAGAACCTTGTTTCCACACGAAACTTAACAAAGTAAGGAGTTCCCAGAAGCCCCAAGTCAGCACGTTTTGGTATTACCTGAGGTTTGGCACATTTCCACTAACAGCCCAGTTGGATAATGAACATTAGTTTCGTATAATAAAGGATGATATGCTTAATGCGGTTAAAGTAATATTTTTTTTTTCAGACTAGAGAACAGAAGCTATAGACTTGTCATAATATACAACACGGCACAGTAACTAAAAATGCCTGTAGGGTAAACAGTGAAGGTAACCAATAAGCAAACACATAAAAAAGAAAGTCTTACAGATAAGTGACCGAAGCCAAATGAGTCTTTTGTACCCAAGTTAATAACTCTTTAGCTACTTCAAACAGGAACCAGACAATCTGCCACGGAACATCTGAAGAGATTGCCTTTATGAACAGAATGAGTATGCTGTTGGCTTCACCTGTCATCTTGAAATTGCAGTGAATCTACTTATTAGGGTGGGAATTTAAAGTAATTCAGCCATATTTCTCCTGATATTAAAGTACATAGTCTTAATGTGCCTATTACTTAGCAAAAAAACGCTCTTTAATTCATTAAAATAATCTCCGTACTTAAGAGTATTACCAAGCTTTGATCTCAAATATTTCTTTCAGATTAGGCTATGGGACATTTTTAGTAGACATTTGTAGTTTCTATTGCCATGAAAAAATGTTGTGATTAATAAGAATTTTACATGAAGTTTTAAATGATTCTCTTTATCGGTACATATTTCAGGGACAGTCAGCAATCACCAGAACAATGGCAGAAAATGTATGGCAGATGCTCTGGCAATGAAGTCTATCATATTAACCTGGAAGAAAGTACTTTTTTTGCTGAGTATGAGGGGAAAAGCTTCACGTATGCTTCTTTCCACGCACATAAAAAGTATGTTTCTTTTCCTATCAACAATTAATAGTTCAACCAAATAACTGGTTTGCCTGCAACGAAGCTCTGCCTTCAGACGTGCAGTATTGTGCATTATTCTGTTTCTGGGTTTAAACATGTGGCCACTAGTAGGTTTCGTAAATACCGTAAGAGCTTATGTTGGTTCTGTATAGGCCAGCTAAGTCTCAGAGAAGAGTATCAAGGATAAGCCTGACAGCCAGAAAACAACTGTACCTTAGAGAGGTTATACAAGAACACCAGTCCCTTTCCGTGTCCCAGACAATCTAGAAAAGGGTGGAAGGGAGGTTATTAGTGCATTTCTTGCTTTATTTATTTAGGAGTCAGCTGGAAAACTGGCTTCTTTTGTGGCATATTCATTCAATATAAAATGTTCAATTTAAATGTTGTACCTGCTACATGCTGGTGAATGTTCAAAACAAAAGCTCTTTTATTTTTTTTCCATTGGATGCTAACATAGCTTATTTAGGTTCCAGATCACACATCATTTACTCAGTGTTGTTCTGTGAGGTGAACATACAAACTGAATACAAATCATGTATATTGGTATATATTTAAGAAAATTAATACCTATTGAACACCGAGTTTCTTCTCATACTTAATAAGTGAGAGAAAGATTATTTTTCTGGGGCTTTAATTCCTTATTTTGTATCACCAATAAAATAATTTCTATGAGTGAACCACAAAAATGAATTCTCAAAGTGTCTTCCATTAAATATGATTAATAGAAAAACTTAAGATGATTAATACTTTTTCAAATTGTATATCAATTCTTCTACTAATATTTTTCCAGAAGGGACTATTCTTCTGATAGGAAAAAAAAATAAAAATCAACTGGAACAGCATTAGAAGAATTTTATGAGAATTAAGAAAAATACTGGAATCAAATGCCTAGAGATTTACGAGCTTATAAAAACTGTTTGATCAGAAGCAGTTATTTAGGAGAGACCAATTTTCAAATCCACAAGCATTCATAACCTGAAAAATATCGAAGATATACTGGAGATTCATTTGTGACAGTGGAGATTCCGGTATATACAGGACTATGCAAAATGAACCATGCCTTTCCTTTTCTAATTAAGGTTTGGAGTCTGTCTGATTGGTGTTAGAAAGGAAGATAACAAAAACATTTTGCTGAATCCAGGTCCTCGATATATCATGAGTTCTACAGATATATGCTTTTATATAAATATCACCAAAGAAGAGAATTCTGCTTTTAAGAAGCAAGAAAAGCACAGAAAAAACCATGAATCAAAATTATCTTATCACGGAGCTTCAAGGCTACCCGTACACAGTATAATAGCCAGCATGGGTAAGTTAAAAAAAATGCTTTATGGCCTATCCTTATTCAACGAATAGTTTAACAGTGTATTCCTAAAATTGTAAAGAGGAAATACTAACTAAACACTTGCCCTCACATTCTCAAAAAAACCACAACCAACCAGAAACACATATGGAATTTTTGACTTGGGTTACGTGTTTTGGTTCTTTATAACTTGAAATTAAACCATTTAAGATTGTTGCATAATAAAGTACTAAGAAAATATATGCAAAGCAAAACAACTGGGAAAAAAATCACATGAGTACTTTGTCATTCATAACTTCTTTTTTTGTTACAAGTTTTTGTAAGCTACTTTAATTAAAAAAATGCCCTTGCTCAAGAAAAACCTATAGGTTGTTGATGCATATAAGTATGGATTCATTCGATAAGGTATGATTTAAAAGCATCATTTAACAAGAAAATATCTATGTTTTAATGGACAGAAAAAGTACTACTATGCAGGAAAAGGCTTCCTCGGGTATAGCTTAAATATTTGCTGTATTTAACGTATTAAACACAGCCAATATAGTATTCCTTTCAGTCTTTGGTCAGGTAGTCAGCTAATCCCCACTAGATATGGGAATCTCATTCAAATATTTTGACAACCGCATTAAGGAAATGCTTTTCACCCCACTGCAGGGACAGTGGCTATCGATTTACAAGATACAGGATGCCGAACGTCCAGCGGCCCGACGCTAGCTCTTCCCTCCGAAGGGGGAAAAGAGGGCAGACGGCCCAGCATCGCGCCTGTTCTGGAGGTTGCAGACTCGTCCTCGCTTCAGACGTGCGACCTGCTAAGTGACCAGTCAGAAGATGAAACTACCCCGTCAGATGATGAAGTCTCGGCAGGCTTGGAGTATGTCTAGTAAATATAAAAGCAACAGCATTGATTCGAAAAGCTAATATTACGCGAACGGCATGGATAAATTTTTAGCATGGAGATCATCCAAGCAGTTATAGCAAACAAGGTCCCTAAAAGACAACTGCAGAGTTATTCCCTTTTGCGAAATGCTACTGCCTGTTAGCAGAAAGCTGTTACACCTATTTTGAAACAAATAAATAAACAGATAAACTTCTCCATTTGCTGTACATTTTCTGTACTCTGTTACAAACATCTAGTTGTGCACTGCAGTTGTTAATAGCATTTTTTAGGACCTCTTTTTTTTTTTTTTTAACATTCTATAATTATAAAGAGAGAAGCCAAATAATCTGTAAATGGATAAGTACTTCTGTCCCGAGAACACAGGGATAATCAGATCATTCAACAGGCTCGTTGAGTGCTGGGGCTTGGTGTCTGACTTCAGAGGGTAGGAACGACAAAAAAGCAATACGAGACAAAATTAATACATCTAATTCAAAATGTTTGTTAGCACATTACTGGAATTAATGACGCGTTGCTCAGATAAAAACAGAACACTCCATCCTGTAAATGCCATGCAGATAAGCAATTATGTTCACTGACAGGGGTGTTAAAACTGCAATACACAATTAAGCCAGCGGCTCACCTAGCAGTTTCCCCATCTCCAACAGTGGCAAGCATGAGAAGCCTGAGGGAAGATCATAAAGCTCCAGCAAAAAACACAATAGAACAAGCCATCCTAAATGTGCAGACTGAAATACCAGGATTTAAAAGGCCTCTTATTAAAAACTAAGGCAAATTAGAAATCTCATCTCATCACCAAGATGATTTGCCATTTAAAATTTATTCCAACCACGTTGAAAGCATGTTATTAAAGCAAGAAGGTAATGACTTAACTCACTTTTGGTAAGTGTCTGAAAGAAAAATGGAGAAGGAAGAAGCACAAGTACCACAATTATATTAATTTTCTTCCCTTTTCAACTTCCTTAGGAGTTTCCAGTACATGCATTCAAAACACTAGGACAGAACACTGATGCAAAAACAAACCCCACAAACAACCCAAAACCCAAATAACCCAAGCACAATTTATTTTGTCCACAAAACCATGATAGCTTTCACAGGATTCTATAAGACTAGTCAGAGCTACAAAATATATTGCTTTGATCCTTATTAAACACAGCTCGTTTCATGTACTTGACTCTGCTATCTAGAGATAACTGCAAAAATTGAACAGAGGTATAAACATCCTAGAAAAACAGTTGTATAGTCGACTATGTTTCAGTAATTTGCTAACTGAAAAATGTCTGTTCTGCTCTCCTAGGTATGCCAAAGGCTACCCTCCGTACTCGCCGTATATCGGAAGCTCTCCCACATTTTGTCATCTTCTGCATGAAAAAGTACCCTTCTGTTGTCTGAGACTAGATAAGGTAAAAGGAGCTCCTGCAGATAAAACTGCATTCTCATTTCTCTCTTGCATCTGAAAAGAGTCAAGTTCTGGTTTCCACTTAAAAATAAGGTTTATTCAGCACTCACTAAGCTGTATTTTCTCATCCTTTTCAACACCAGTGTTGGTTTATGTCTAATCAGGTCTGCATCAGGTCGTCCCGTAGAATTTTTTATTTCCAATGGTAAAAGCCTTTTATGTCATAGCTAAATCTCTTTATTCTTATCCACTGAACTTGCTTCTTATTTTCATTTTAGGGATGCCAACATAACTACTATGAAGATGCCAAAGCTTATGGATTCAAAAATAAATTGATCATAGTTGCAGCAGAAACTGCTGGAAATGGCTTATATAATTTTATTGTTCCACTCAGAGCTTATTACCGACCTAAGAAAGAACTAAATCCCATTGTATTACTCCTGGACAACCCGTGAGTAGATTTTATCTTTTTGTGTGTGATAATCTTACACTCATTTAACCATTACTTGAACAGATGATCACTCTTCACACGGCCAACTCAAAATCAAAAACATTATGGCACACTGATTTTTGAGAAAAGTTGGTGACAATATAATACCCTATGTTCACTGTCATGCGTAAAATCCATTTTTACTGACTGCAAATGGCAACAGTAAATCTAAAAGTCCTAATTCTTCATGGACGATATTTCAGCTAAGTATTTCTTAAAAATACCCCAAATATTGCAAATACTACTACTAAAATCAAATAACTGTATAAACACTGTAAAAAAACCAAACTGTGTAACAGTTTCACAGCTACATGACAGCACTTGAGACAACACTTAACCTGCTTAAGGTGCTTAGTAGCCTGCACTCATTAGAATCTAAAATTATTAAAAAGATACTGAAAATACCCAGTTCTTTAAGCCAGCAGGACTTCACCACACACACATACTTTGCCTACAGAGTCTTGAAAGAAGGTTAAAACATGCAATATTGCTACTACCATATCTGCCTGGAGATCACTGGAATTCTGAGCCTTTCTTGCATTAGCTGGTTAAAATTCCAGACAAATTGTTCTCCGGCAAAACTGATTCATTTCTAATCTTGCAATAAATGAAAACAAATGTTTTGGGGTTTTTTTTTGCAACACTTTGGTACTGCTCAGGTACTTAAAAATCACAATTTGGAAGACACAAAAATGGATGTTAGCTGTATACAGAAAATCAGATCAAACTACGACTCAAACAAATGACCACAGCAGAAATGTCCAGGTTCACGATTCCAGGCTGACACTTCCCTTTGCATGTATTTGTTCTAGTTTAAGTGATTTATTACAAAGACCTGCCGTGAAGTGTCCTGCTTTTGCCTCAGCTCTTTAGTGAAGCTATATACATCTGTGTTTGCAAAACAGAAGCTGTTTGGGGTTTTTTTAGGTAGATACTATGGAATAAAGTGAATTACACAAACTGGGAACAGCTTAAATTCGGCTGAAGGACTTTCTGCTTGTGCCGCTTTTAGGATTTTACGAGCGTACAGCGCCCTCTAGTGGTTTTTCTCTTTTCCAGCATAATGCCTGATTTTACATACTTTAACGCTTGTCGTGACGTTTACTGGTAAACACACTTGTTCAGCACCGAGTTAAGGCTGCGGTTGCTAATTAACCTAATGCCCTCAGCGTTCTCTCTCTCTGCAAAGCATTTGCCGTGCCTCCTCTGCAAGGCCAGCACTCCTGGGATGCAGAAGCCAGCACGCTTTTCACACACACAGCAGGTGGAATTCAGGCTGCCATTCAAGTCAATTGCAATTTCATAATTTACTTCATTGGACTCAGTAACTCAGCCCCTTTCAATGAACATATCTGTGCCTTGTTATTTTCCCATTTCCTCTGCTCATCAAGGCAATTTCTTACAGGATAATATCTCCACATCACATGTTTATGGTCTCCGATGTTTCTTTCTATTCAAGCAGAAACACTGCGAAATTTAAGATTAAAGGTGCAATAAAATACAGCAGCCTAGTTTTCACATTCGATTTTAAAAATAAGGTTTCATCTAAGACTGTCTAATTGACTTGAATGGCGCTTCTGGCACAAAACCCAAATGACTATTTGGTTTCCACTTCACATTTTTTGAAAATTCTCACTGCTCAGTTAAAGTGCTCCTAAATCATGCACTGCAGTATAACTTTGATGTCAAAGCCACTACCTTCATTCCTATATCTGGAATTCTACTGTGCCATAACATTTCTGATTTAAGAGGTGCATTTAGTAATATAAGCATGTTAACTCTGATCGTTCTTTATGATCACAGCAAACTGTTGATTCACAGCTTCCTGCAAACTTATCTCCTGTTCAAGGTGATATTATACTGTCAAACTTAAAAAAAAAAGTTATTTTTTTAAAAAAGCTACAAGTTTATTTTAATATTTTTAGAAGAGATACTGCTGTTGTGATATTGTGTTTCATTTTGTAATCCCATCTGCTGCTTAGGCCAGATATGCATTTTCTGGATGCAATCTGTTGGTTTCCAATGGTTTACTACATGGTGGGCTCTATCGACAAGTAGGTGAAATAACTGTTAGAAAACTTAACATTGTAGTGCTCAGTGGTTTGTTGTGTGTATTGTCATTGCATGCTTAAGTGTGTGTTGTATTTGAGGATGATCTTTCTGCATGCATAGTTTGTGTTTGTTTGCTATAGTTTGGGATTTCAAATTTCTGACTTATAAAGGATATCATGAGAAAAACGTACGATAGGGAACAGGTTAATACAGCCAAAACTGTAAGAAGACCATTTATTCGGAGGTATTAATATGTTTCTACAAATTGCCAGATGATAGCCCCGATTCTAGTGTCATTCTATTCTTAGTTATAATTTGTTTGGATTCTCTGAGTAGGGTTTTGTAAAGATAGCTACAGAATGTAGACACTACTAATACCGACAGTCTTGAATGTGTCCAACAGCCTTCATATCACCTACTCCTACATTCCTGTCTTCACCTCTGCTAATAGATATTGCAAGATCTAAGTTTAGCAACATAGATTTTATGTGAAAACCAGGCAGAAACACAAGAGTAGCACAGTCTCATCTACATTTTAGTAAACTCCTGGGTGTAGAGTGTCAATTTAAAGAAGGAAACGGCTTGCTTCCCTACATGGCTAATTTTGTGTTGGGGCTACAAGCCCGTAATATTAATTCATTCCTCAGACTGAAATTGAAGCACTTATTTGCTGCTCTGAATTAGAAGCAATATGTAACAGATTTTTTTTTCTTTAAGAATTGTGGAGATGCAACATTTTTCCATCTCAGCCTGTTGCAGCAAGGGCTTTAAAACTACTTACAGCAGTGACACAGTTACAGATTTACCTTAGTGATATCATTGTCATTGTGAGATTTGCAGAGAATCTGCAGAAATGTTTTCTGCTTTCTACAATTCTTCCTCTAAGCCAAAAAAGTATCTCAGGTTGTTAATATCTAGTACTTTAACTCTTAATTCCAGAAGAATTATATAAAGAATTCATACCAGCAGAATAAGTGAACTGACTCAAAGTATCCAAAGTAATTAATAATACAAAGATGTTAACCTCTTTTTTAATAATGTATAAAATTCTAAATTTTAATTAAATTTACTGTGTTTATTTCAAAATGGAAATCACCAAATCGTTCTCTAAAACCTTTTTGTTGTCCTTAGACCTAAGTCCATAAAAAAAACAACGTAGTCTTTGAAATAAGTGATGATCTAGTTTACAGTAATACTAGCCTGAACTTCTGTGCCTTTTCTGACAATACAATCACTTTAACTTCTGGCACAATAACCAATCATTTTGACTTGGATTTTTGTCATCTGTTTTCACCAATGTCAAGACCTAAAAAATATAGTTCATACTTATTCCCTCTGATGTTTTTAAATCAAGTTAACAGATGTTGATCTTCTTTAGCTTAGAACTAGAAAGTAAAATAAGCAAATTCCTTTCTTATTTAATGGGTACATTCCCAAAGTGCCACCTACTATCTTCTAAATATCTCATCTATTAGTCATTTGGTCACCTGGTGTGACATGTCATCACCTCAGAGAAAAAGCCACCAAAGGAATTACTCTCTTGTACTACTTTTTTTTTTTTCTTTAGAAGTGGACAGCCTGCAGAAAACTAGCTTTATCAAAAATCGCAGGTGGGATGAACTTCAAAAAATGTCAAGTAGTAGAAATCTGTTCTACAGTCTTCAGCTATAAATGATGTGAGATCTGTGACTGAACAGATTTCACAGCTGTATAGAAAACTATGCTGTATTAATAAAGCCAACACGAGAGTTACCTGAGAACCAGAATTATAATATTCCTAAATTATTTTTTTTTAGTTCTCCACATAATAGCCTTTGACCTTGTGAAACATTGAAACAGAGAAAATGTAGATATTTCAGTATATGCTGCTGTTTTCAGGGATCAATTAAAAGACTGCAAAAGCAGAAATACAAATTACTCAGAGAAATGTTGGGAGATCTATTTGTGCTGAAGTTGTTGATGTAGGTCATATAAAATACAGCCTTTCTGTTTTTGTAGTCGGCCATCAGTGAGTACCGCACTGTTTGAAAAGTAATTACGTCTTTGATTTGGAAGCCTTGGTGTAAGATGTAAAATAAATACCAAAAATGCACACTTCTCCACATCCAAAATTTCAAAGAGAATTTATAATAGGTTGCGTAAACTTAGAAACCGAAGAAAACCAGTGCTGAAAAGAAAAACTGTATCAGGACCATTAGTATTACAGATTGCCAAATGAGAAGCAATTATAACGCCCCAAAAGCTTTTCACTTTGAACAGAATGATGCAAAAACTTAGTTTTCCAATTTCACTTGAAACCACAAAACTCACCCTTTCTTCTTCATTTTCACTTACGCAACAACTGCTAGGCTCTTAGCAGTCTTTACGTTACAGAAAACTCTGTTCTAAACTTTTCAAAGAGTGCTTAGCTTCTATGGCAAATATTGTTACAACAACGTGCTTCATTCTGGAAACAAAGCTAGAAGGCACGGCAGGAACTTTACCTCAGTTGCCTGGGAGTGTTTTCTACAGGAAGGTCTCACATGAAGCTCTGTCCAGCAGAGTCCAAAGTTGTCCTCATGTACAGCTGCTCCTAAAAGCATCGTAACGCTCCAACTCACGGATTAACCGAAAAGATGCATGTATTTGATGTCCTGGTGGAACCCTTATTAGCATGTTGAAACTGAAATATAACTGTGGAAAGGAGCAACCCAAAGCATGTATTTTAATCTGTTTGTTCCCAAAAGTAACTGCAATGAAGCAAGTTGTTGCAGCATGTAAGGCCATACTGTCTTCCCCAGTAACGGTTATTTTAAAAGTGGAAATAGATACATCATTTTGCCAAGGGAGAGGGACTGTAACAATCTACTGAAGTGCACTGACTTCAGGGAAACTGATTATTCATATTCTATCAATTGAAATTAATACTTGATAAAGATTATATTGGATGTTATGATACATACACGGAGATGAAGGGAACCAGCACCTCACTTGGTGATCTGCAAACTCCAACCATCCCTCATTTTTTAAGTGCTCCATATTTAAGTTACGTGTTTCTTTCTCCCCTTTTCTCTTCACAAAAGCCTAGATGACTTATTAAGATGTGGGGTCACCTTTGCAGCTAATATGGTGGTGGTGGACAAAGAAAGTACAATGAGTGCTGAGGAAGACTACATGGCAGATGCTAAGACTATTGTAAATGTTCAAACACTCTTTAGGTAAGATGTTTTTGCAATCTACCTATACCACCTTCACTAATCATTAAATACTTAATGCCTTTTGTATTCAGATAAGAAAACTTACCATTTTTTCTTCTACTTAATATGAGTTAGTGCTTTACATAGACAAGCCTTTTCGCTTAGCAATACACTCGGAGCACTGAGGTGTTCCAAAACCTCAATTTTATGCATCCCAAAGTTGCATCACCATTTTAAAAATCAACAATCAGGTTTGCAGGAATGAAGCTACTCTTGAAGACTTAGGACCAAAGACAGTTGAGAAAAGAAATTTTTCCTCACTTGCAGCAGTATTTCACAGTACTGCTAAAGCCAGTGTGAAAGGCAAATCCTTCCGAAAGGTAAGCAGTGCATCACAATGAAGCTAGTAATAAGTATTCACACTCTGAATAGTTAGTTTTTAAGAAAAAATACGTTTTTAGGCATGTGTGCAACATTGCATATGACAACAACATACTAAGAGTCACGAAGGAATAATCTAATACAGAGTGAAAAGATGATCGGTCTAGTGAAGAGGCTAAGAAGGCAGTGCTGCGATGAAGAGCCAAACAAACTGTTCTTTAGAGAGCCTCTCCTGATTAAAGCTTCACTTTGCGTTAAATGTGTTTCAACAAGATACATGTTAAATTGAAAAAACGCTTCCATCCAATTAAAAGAAAACCAACAAAAAAAACCCGCACACCAAAAACACTCACCCTACACAGTCAGGTTGGAGTTTAAGCCTTGGACTTTCTGTTGTTCATTCTAATAAGACCTAAATCAATTAAGTTCTTTCTAGATGATTCAGTATCATTCAATATGGTGATGCAAATGTGCTGCCCTTTTCTGTGTCGAGCTTTCCACACAAGGCTAGAGATGTGTATACTAAAAGCCTTTGGAATATGTCTTGTTTCGGAAAGTGAGTTCATTAAAACTCAAGTATTTTAACAGAGATCTTTTTTCTATAATGCAGTGGCACGTGAGAGTGCAGTGAAACACGGTTAGCATTTCTGCATGTGCTCAAAGGAAGCGGAAACATTGCACAAGTTCTGTCTTCCTCTAACTCTGACCTTTTGACTTTGTTCTCAATACTAGCACAGGTTTGTGTGTTTTGTAATCACACCTAAAGTTAATTTAGAAATGATAACTGCACTTAATCTGTGCATCATTCAAGTCTACTCTTCGCCATATTGTGCTAGGCTATCTCACCGAGGTTTTGGTGTACATCATTTTTTCCGATACATATTTTACCCCCCAATATAAAAAAAAAAGAAAAAATTAGCAAGAAGTTTCAATGTAGCACAGCTTACAATGTAGCACAGCTTACAATGTAGCAGTTCTTCCTCCACCTCTTCTGTTCTACTTGATAAAATACTAAAAAAAATAAAAAAATATCAAGAGTAGTACACTATGTACTATAGGTATCCAACCAGAACTCACTAAATTATCATGCAGATGTTTTGCACAATGCTTACAGCTAGGTGGCAGCTTTAACTCGTATATGAACACTACATCTGGTTCAGTATAATTTCAAGATCGTGTGGTACTTTTTTACAAATACCCAAAGACAGCAGAATACATATCTTTGTTTAAGACTTAATACTTCTTCAGGAAACCTTGTAAACTTTTATGAATAGGGTATGGTGGTAGGTTTCTCCCCTAGAACAGGTATAATAATTTCACTGTGTATTCATATTATGTAAAAGTTGTAGAATTAAGTAAGCTTTGGGAAGGGGCATAAGGTAGTAGTATTTACTAATTCTACAGAATAAACTACATTCATTGCACCTAAGATAGTTTTGTAAAGGAACTTTAAAAACGTGCTTAAAGGTTTTCTGTTACTAAATAGTAGCTAATAATAGCAGAAACTAATGAAGAAAAGGTTGGATGTGGTGGTGAACAGCAGCACTTAACACAAACTTATGTTAAAGGATTTGAAGCCAACGCTAATATATGCTGTTCTCAAAGACACCACATCAATAAAGACCTCCCCACACAAATTTTCACCAAGTGAAATCATTCAGAAGATCCAAACCTCACTGATTTGCTTGACTCCGATCTGCTGCCTGCATTAACAGCTGAGGAGAGGTGCTCTAAGTGTGCTGCAGTCCTGTTTGGCCTAGCTTGCCAGTTCTCATACATCTGCTCTGACATTATTCCCCGATTTCCATAAATTAAGAATCTTGTTTTGCCAGAACAGTGTGTCCTCACACATACACCCCTTAGAACACAGTTACATTGTTTATAACGACAAGGTTATTAGCACCTTTAAGGCTAGAAACTGTCCCACACCAATTAAAGCTGTGGCCCAACATTACCTTATCTGACTTAATTACAGTTATAAGGAGTACAGAAGTGTGACTCAAATGGTCACACCGACTAAGAAAGGAAATCTTTGGATGGGAAAGAACAAGTTAGCATAGCTTAAAAGCACAAAGAGAAATTACTGTGTTTGGATTGTGTCCTAGAGATGGTCTTCACCTTTTGCCACGAAATCCAAAGCCAACCATTGAGTCCCCATTGACAGTTACGAGCCCACCTCAGAAAAACGGGAACCTTATAGAATCGTAGACTGTGTTGGGGTGGAAGGGACCTATCAAGGTCACCTGGCCCAAGCCCCTGCAGTGAGCAGGGACATCTTTAACTGGGTCAGGTTGCTCAGAGTCCCAGCAAGCCTGACCCTGAATGCTTCCAGGGATGGAGCCTCCACCCACCTCTCTGGGCAACCTGTGCCAGTGTTTCACCACTCTCATAGCAAAAAACTTCTTAATGTCAAATCTAAATGAACCCTGCTCTAGTTGAAAACCATTGCCCCTCTTTTTGGTTCAGGAAAAAAGTATGTCTACTTGTCCAATTCCCAAATACCAATTCAACAGTAACCCATGTCTTTTTTTTTTTTTTTACCAGGCTGATTAGGCTTCCTTTGCCCCATCAAGTCCTTTGGATGTTCGTGATAAACTAAACCCATATTGAACAGAAACCTAGTAACCTGCATTTTTTCTGTAAATTCCCTATATTTTATCATTAGATCAGCTATTAATTTCCTGTTATTTTTACTTCTAAATGTTATATTGTTAGACCTCAAATATGAACGCAGCAAGAAAATTTCCAGCCAGCAGAAGCTTAAGTAATTCTGTGCTACATCGTGCAGAATTAACACAGATGAAATTTATTATTCTTTAGCACGTTTATTAAGCTACTTATTAAGTACAAGTTCATACCTACAAGTGTGATATCAGGATTTTTTTTTTCAATTTTCATGAGCACTTCACAGGTTTTCATAACACTCAGCGTACAAGTGAAGATGTACCACAGCTGCACCTCAAGGGTGTGGTTACCATGTATTTAATCTATGTATGTAGACTCCACTTCTTAAGGTTTAATTTTCAGTAGGATGCAAGTAGACTTCATATAATACTGCACTAGTCAGAGTTTCTCTCAAAGTCTGACTGCAAGAGCTAGAAAGGTTCAGAAATTCCTGAGCGTACACAAGGCTTTGCAAACTATAGCACACACAAAGGGTCATTAAGTGATTCATATTCTCACCCAGTTTCTGGAGTCCATTTCTCCTTCTAGGATCACATTTAATATTTGGTTATTCACAGGGACATGATAACTGCTAACATAAGAATGGCCAGCATCTCTACCATCATATGATGTTAAATCAAAACATGTTTGGATTTATGTGATCACCACCAGTCTGTGTTTTGGCATCAACAGACCTAGGAAAGTCTATTTCAGCAATACAGCACGTACTGGCAGACAGTCGTGACATCAGTTTCCCCAAATTTAGGCTCTGCTTTAGCTGCCATTGCAGTGAAGTTCCTCCCTAGAAAAATAAGATAAAAAGACTAAAAGACTTAGAAAAAGGTACAATGGATCCCCTTTGACAGTAACTTCCTAAATTCAGCTTTCAAGAAGCCACTTCAGTGTTTATCAGATGCGTATCACTGAGACTTGTCTGTAGAGCAAATACTCGTATAATAATCTGAGCTCTGTTCCAAGCTGTTCAGTATTTACACAGCATGAACTACAAATTTCTTTCTAATTCTTAGAGCCCTGAGGACTGGGAAGGGGGTCTTTCATCTGCTTCATAAAAATCTGTGTAATTCAGCTTTCTGCACTGTTTTTGTTACTGGAAGCCTGAATTAGTGCTGATTTATAAATATTCTGTATGTGTAAATATTTCAAGGTGAGAACGTTAATAGATATAAACATGCATTTTCTCAACTCCCAAGAAGTGTCAGTCCTCATCTATGCTGTCCAGACTGTAGGCACAGAGCATATAAACAGAACTCAAAATAAAAAAATCAAATGGAAATAGTACATAAGCCAGTTCTAATAAAACAGTAGTTACACACAACCAGATACTAAGGGCAGGCTATATAACGTTGCATTTTTCTGTGGTTTCCTACAGATCTGCGTCATTTTAGAAATTATTAAATAAAATGTCTGGTAATGAAATTAAGTGGTTCCTTTCTAGCATTAAAACATTTTATAAACTCAGTCTTTGAATGTATGTTTGCTTCTTTGTGAATGGTACAAAGAATGTTTCATAGTTTCCTCTGCTACTATACCAGCCCACATTGTGCCAAAAACCACCCCAGGTTTCAGGCACTTCACTAAAAGCATGGACACAAGCACAAGCTATAGCATTATTTAGAGCCTTATATTTGTCAATTGTTATAATCCGAAGTGTAACTGTTACGTTCTTTTAAAATACAGGTTGTTCTCAAGCCTGAGCATTATCACAGAACTAACTCACCCAGCCAACATGAGATTCATGCAGTTCAGAGCCAAAGACTGCTATTCTCTTGCTCTGTCCAAATTAGAAAAGGTAAGATTTGCCTCCTCTGCCCCTAATTTAAATGTTATCACTTTAACACTTTTTCTGGTTTTATAACAAATGCTTTCAAAATGGAAAACAGTGAAATGATGTTATGGTTGCAGAACTAATGTAAAAGATTATTTTTACCAAATCCTACCCTCATTTAAGGATGAGATTTGATTTGAGTTCCATCACTTTATAGTGTAATATTAATCCACCAATCCTCTGGACAAAGGTGGACACAATTTGCTTGAGAAAAATTGAGTGTTTCTGGATAACTGAATATTTAGAGCTAATACAGTTTTCCAAGAGGCTGCCACAGGCAATTAATACGGAAAATTTTTTAATTGGCTAAACACATACTGTTGTTATTGTAACGCATTATATATTCCAAGTCACTTCAAAGTCACTATGCTTACATATTCTATAAACATTTCCATGTGCCTGTATGGGATATTTTTGTTATTGTGACAGTTTGAAAACAGCAATTGTTCCACTGAAGGGCATCCTAGTTATCATAAGGATAGTAACACTTCTTAAATGCTAGATAAAACCCTTATATTCTATACATTCTGGCACACATCTTGGCATTTTCAAGCTATGCAACAGGCAGGTTACACGGAGTTAAGTTTCATTCAATTTATTTGTCAAAAATAATATTGCTAAGACATTAGGTACAGCATATAAAGTAACTTTTTGCTTCAGTTTAACTTGGTAAATTCCAGGACAAGCCTTTTCTTCATAGATCTTAGTAGGTGACCTGACCTACCTCTGCAGGCCACAAAGCTTATAGTATAACTTTTTGGGATCTTTTAGGCCATTTTCTGAGTTCCTGAGAGCAGGACAAATAATGTCACTGTGTCAGTCTTCAAAGAGAGAGTTCTTTTACTTTAGTCATCTCTTCCCCCCGCCCCCTGCTATAAATCTAGATATTACTGGTAGGTTCTGTCATGTAACTGGCTGGAATCACACACTGCCAATTTATTTAGGGAAACGAGCGCCAACAGCTGGACAGTGCCTTCAGGACTATATTCCAGCCTAACTTAGTTCCTTGGCATACTGCAAGTGATAGTGATTTTTTTTTTTTTTTTTTTTTTAGCATACTCCCTTATTCCCTTAGTCCATACAGTTTAGGGATAAGGGGAGGCAGGAATAGTAGTAGCTTTCCCAGGTGTGTGGTGTCCACAGGTGCTTCTGGAACACTCTGTGGGCTGTAGCCTGTCTATGCCAATGCAGTGAAACCAGGATTTTCATCTCACTTTTATTTCTTGCTTTACACAGGCTCCCTCAATTTTCAAAGACTCTAAAAATCATTAGAACTATTATCATTTCTTCCCTAAATTTTTCAATTTAATGTGAAAATGTGAAGTTGTAAACACAGGGTGGAAAGAGAACAGTCAACTAACTTCCTATCCAACCTATGCTATGCTGAAGTAGAGGGAGATAAATTATCTTAAAGCAAGAACATTTTCTTCATTGCTGTGGAAGTTGCCTGCTGTTTATATTTCCCACTCATTTCATCTTAACATTTGCAGGGAGCACTTCACAGGTGGCGCGGTAGCTCATTTGATGTTTCAGAACTCCCTCATGCAAAATGAAAGGCAATTGAAACCTCAAGTAAAAATTATCTAATGCAGTCAACTGTACAGTTGATTGTTATTTCTGCATTAAGCACCTCATTTGCAGAAAGATGACAAAAGTGAGGCAAGTTGCCTTCAGGTAGCACTGAAACACACATGCAGAAGTGACTTTTCAACCTAATGGGCTGCAGAAGAAAGATATGCAAATCAGAGAAGTCCATCTGCTGCTGCAGCTGTAACTTTCCTCATTTTAGAGACAAATTAATCTGAACAGCAAACTCAATATTGACATCAGAGAAAGCAATGGTTGTTACACAACAGAAAAACGGAAAACCAAAACACCCATGGCCTAAACTTATGTTCTCCATTTGTCTTAGATAAGAAAAAATGAGGTAAATATTCCCTCTTTCTTGAAAGAAAGGCTTTAGAACGTCTTGGATACAATTCACACTTTCCAGTTTTCTATTTTATTTTTTAATTATTTTCCATGTAAAAGTGGCACGTGTTAACTGAGGGATGCCCTTTCTCAGTAATTCAAAAAAATGTCAGGAAAGGAGCTGCTGGGCATCACACCTATTGTCAAACAAAACTGCTGGGGCATTCTGGCACATTCCTGGCTCCTGCATTGCAGTATTCTCTGGGAATCTAATAAGTCTGCAAGCAATAAAGCAGAACTCCATGCAAAGTGCCTGAGGAAAAAAAATGTATTTCTCACAAATCTCTTAAGCAAGAATAAAAAAGCAGCCTGCAACAAGAGATGGAAGGATACAATATAAGACATTTAACATAAAGGGTGAGAATAAGCCTCTAAGCCTCCATTTTTAAATAAAACAAGTAAGAAGATCTTTATGTTAATAATAAGAATTTTGGATAAGCATCAAATTATTCCCCAAATACCTCTTGCCTTATGCCACCTTTCTTGGCCCAAACCCAGAACCTGCTGCAAATATCTCTCATCAGATGGTAGGATAAACCTAACACCCCATCACTTCACAATCAGTTCTCCATAAATTTTTATGGCATGGATCTAAAAGGATTTCAAGTATATTGTAACACATACGTAGTTTTAATTTTATAGTACTTGTTGTAAAACACATCTTACAATCTATTATTCTCATTAGCAACTGTCCTTCCAAAACCAGCACTACAGATATTTTATATTTTTTTTATTCCTTAACAGAAAGAGCGGGAGAAGGGATCTAATCTGGCATTTATGTTTCGACTGCCCTTTGCTGCTGGCAGAGTTTTCAGCATCAGTATGTTGGATACACTGCTTTATCAGGTACTATTAACGTGACTTACCTTAACACACACACGCATTCTTACCACCCATTTTACTATACTGGTTAGATGACCCTGTTTTCCTACATGTAAGCTATTAACGTGCATGTCCGTGCCCGGAACAATGAAAAGCAGATGGTAATGGAGCATGTTCCACAAAACAGCTCAGTTAACCCAAAAAACACTGTCCTTGCCTGAATTCTGTTGTTAAACAACAGAATACTGTTTGTGAACCTTTCCACAGTCAAAAAGAAAGATAGTTTTGATACATAAAAAATATATTATACAGACTAATAATGCTTGTACTCTGTACGACAAAGGCAGTGCCCATCATCACAAAGTAGCGTCTCTGACCACGAAAGTGAACAGAATCACTTTTATGGGCAACTTATCAGTCATCTGCGTTTGCTGATAGAGGCCTCAATTACTTCATTGTGTCCTGTCCTCTTACTCATGTTGATTAGATGTCCAGATGACCAATTACATCTTAAAGCAAGCCCTTCCGGCCCTAACAAGAAATATATGCAGCGGTTGCAAAGAGACAGTGGGGGAATGAAAGGCAGCACAGAACCTTGTAGCCCAAGAAGTGAGGATGGTGATGGTGACAGTCAGTAGGGGTAAGGGAAGCCTGACCTAAGGCAGGTGAACCCTTGACAAAAAGTGATGGACTGGCAAAGGCAAATGACTTGTTTGATTTAAAATAATAGCACTCATAGTATTACCAGCTACTCGGTACTGCAGACCAGATCCATCTAATACAGCATTTCTTTTTCACAAAAGACTCAATAATTCCACAGCTAGTAAGGCTAACACCTTACTTCCATTGATCTTCCATCTACCTTCATCTTTGCTTTCACAGCACCTTATTTGTATCCTGTATGTACATTGCATGCATCTGCAGAATCAAATAAAAAAAAACTTATTTTATGTAAGTAGATTCACCATAAAGAAATGGATTCTACAGTAATTAAGATACTTAAAAGATAAAGAGATTGGTTGTAAACACAGATGTACAGTTTCACTGAAATTCACACATGCTGCTAAGGGTTACCTGCTCATCTGTTCATTAATATTTTTTTTCTTTCTTTTCTGTCTTTCCTGTTGAAAATCTTGCAGTCATTTGTGAAAGATTATATGATTTCTATCACAAGACTTCTCCTGGGACTTGACACCACACCAGGATCTGGGTTTCTTTGTTCCGTAAGTTATTAAAAAAAAAAGTATTATTACAGACTACTAGAGAAGATTCTGTACAGTCTGCAAAATACCACTGCATTCCTTGTGCAGCACTTCCTTTTGCAAAAGTCCAAGAAAGGACATCTGTTTCCTTTTTCACCAGGGGTGAAATTATATAGAAATTACATAGAAAACACACACATTTTTAGTTACTTCCAGAGCAAAAAACTCCGCCCACCCCAAGAAAACTCAATGCATTCTGTAAAGCACAAGGAAAAATAAGAAAGACAGAACACTCAGGAAAAGTGCATTTTATACGAAATAGTAATGGCAGTCCAGCAAACAGTTAAAAAATGTATATATATATATAATAATATACATATAAAATATATATAAATATGTATTTATAAATAGATAAATATATATAAATATATACATATAAAATAAAATAATATATAAAAAACAGGAACCACTACTTATATTGTGCAGCCCAGCTAGCACTTACACACAATGCTCTTTCACAACACTCATTCCCATCAGAGGCCATAAGCAGTGGAACTGGATTTTATATTAAGAAGTATTAAATGACTTCAGTTAGGTGTCAAAATCATCTTGTTATTATGTCAATATTCCTCAATGTTGAATTAATTTTATATCTGTTTTTATATGTATACCCACATATTCATAAAACCATAAAAATTAATTTTAATCAAAAATAAACCCCACCTTTCTATTTTGTCCCCACACCCATCACACCTCAGATGGTAAACAGATAAATACAAGTTGAATTATTTACCAGTTGCTTTCTGGGGAACTATAAAGAGTTGCAGGATGTTGTTCTCAGAGAGGAAGTTATCCGTGGTGGTTGTTTAAATAAGAAACAGCTACGGCTTCGTTGGTCAATTATTAAGCTCTGTAAGAGTGAATGCAAGACAGCTGAATCTCTGACAATGGTCTCACATCTTGAAATAAAACTAGTTTAACTTTCTTATGCCATTTGTGCTTATCATATTACTTTCCCTGGACTCCTTTCTCCCCAAATATCAGCCTGCAGTCTCGCCAACAGTTAGCTGCATTCAGAACAGTGGCATGCTCTTCAGTCTGGCCACCACCAGTTTCTTGCTGCTGTCATTATCAAGATCATTCTTTTATATTTTAGTCAGATATGAACACTGGACAAAGGATACCACAAGTTTTTAAGCTAACTGAAAACAAGAACAGAAGTAATTTCATAAGACTGAACCATTTGCTCCAGAACAGGGAGAGAAAAAAAAAAAAAAAGTCTAAAAATTCAGTAGTAAGTTCCAGATTTGTCATGCTGTAAAGATGCAATAATACATGATCATTACCAGCTAGTGTTTAGTTTTAAAATATTTTAAGAGTAGTATAGTGAATGAGTGATAAGCCCTCAAGAGTTAAAAGCCCTCCTTCCTATTATTATTTGTTCAGATGAAAATCACAGAAGAGGATCTATGGATTAGGACATATGCCAGACTATATCAGAAACTTTGTTCTTCTACAGGAGATATTCCAATCGGAGTCTACAGGACAGAGTCCCAAAAGCTTACAACGTCCGAGGTACGTCAGTTTACCACACCTTGCTTTGGCTTTGATTACAGAGTATACAACATTCTTTGGTCCTCACGGGAAGCACTCACTTAAAGAATATCACAAATGCCGTATCTGCAAATGCACAGAATTCAAATAACCCACTGAAGGTCTCCCTCTGCTGACGTGTGCATGGTCAGGGCTCACACTCAGCCCCTGACTCCATGCAGACCCTGTCTACGTACAGACTTTCATTCTTGTGCTTGGCTACAGAGAACTGACTGAAAACGAGGGGCAGCTCCGGCGCAGACAGGGCAGGCTAGAATAACTCACTGCAGTCTACACTCGCACGTAGGGACTAAGGGCAGTTTCCGTTACGAGCTGTATGACCAGGTCCTGTATTAGGTGTGATAAAGCCAACAGGCAGCATTTCAGTATGACGTGAATCTCTAACTAGAAATGAGCAACAAGAGAATAAATTAATGTTATTAAAAGTATTGTGGGATTTCTCTAAATGTAGCTGCCAAACAGTAGTCTTTTTTTTGTATATATGTATGTTTCTGCCATACAAATGTATACATTTCTCCCTGTATATGTAAAAAGAATGACAAAACCCCACTCTTCCCTGACTCTCTAACATTCTTTTTTTTTTTCTTTGTGCAGCTTTTATTTCTGTCGTGTATAAACTATTTGTTTATGTGATCATTAATTGTGTGATCTCATTAAACCATGGCTCAAATACAGGTCTAAAATGCAACAGTGTACAAAAACCTTTTTCTGAAATAGTCAGACATAGTTCACCAATTTCCAAGACAGACAATCTGTATTTTGTCTTCCGTATTTCAGAAGAATGTTATAAAGCACTTAGCCATGTAACATTGAACTGCAAGATTTATTTTGAAGGAAGTGCAAATATTCATTTAAAGTTAATTTAAAAATAAGGGTTACAAAAAGTTACGCAAGGTTCTACCAGGTTCCTTAGTGTGTCTCTTTGTGGACCACCAATATCTCTACAGGTGGCTTTTACAGCTTAGCCAGTGGACTGTGCCACTGTAATAATGTCAGTTTATTTTAAATATAGCAGCTTTAACATAAACCATCAAAATCATTCATGGGAAAAGAAAATAAGCAGCTAATATGACAAAAGTCTGTCACAAACAGAGGGCATGCCAGATCTGAAGAATTCATTAAATAAGGATAAGAAAGATAAAATTCATGGCAATACTTTATTCTCATATTCACAACTGGCCATTTAACTTCAGGTCCAAAACCAGGGACTCTAGACCACCTGAGCTATAAGCACACAGCACACTGATGAGCACATTTTGGTAGCCTGTTTCTTTTTCTCCTTTCTGTATTTTCACATGCTTTCAAACATGCAGGCTGACTTGCAAACAGCATCTGTACAGGGGAGGGGCAACTATAAGAATAACACCTCTCTTTTCTACATGAACTTATTCCTTAGCAGGGGAGGGGCAATAAGTACACACACTGAAGCCTTTACAGGCAAGCTTAAACGATAAATTTACTTTCTGAAAACAAGGTTTGGGACCGTCAGTCACTTAACTCACAGTTTTACCAAAACACTGGAACCTCTAGAGTCCGTACAAGTGCAGCTGCACACGTGCTTGAATACTTGATCAGACCACGCCCAGATTTAGTTAAAGATAGTTTTTGATTGTCTTGGTAAAAGCAGCAATTTCTTAAAACATTCAGACACTGAAACCAGCCTGGAAAGCCACTGTCTAATAGATAAGAGTTCTATTATTACTTTCCACCAGCTTTTGCATGGAGAGTTTCAATTAAAACAGGTAAAGAAAGAAGGGGAAGGAAATCAGTAATTAAGTTTTCAAATTGTCAGGTACTGGACTAATGCTGAAGAGTGGCACTGGTTTTGTTTATTAAGTGAAGTAAAAGAATTTGTTACTCTTTTAAAGAAATTTAAGGCTCTGAATGCAGACCCCCGGTGGCATATTCACACTTAATGTACTTGAGCCGTTTCTTGTTTTGCGGGTGAAACCCTGCTCCTTTGAGAGAGGGGGAGAGGAATCTTTCCTAGCCTAGCTCCTCCCGAGTACAAAAGAACAACATCTAGCTCTGCCTCTGATCTTTACGGGTAGACACCTACAAGCGAGAGATGCTCAAAGCCGTAATCTTTCTGCAAAGTGTCTCTTTTGAAGTTAAAAGAATTTTTTACTAATTTCACTAATAATATTGCCATGGGTTATAATTTTAGCTTTTTAATATATTAAACTAGAAACAACTTTGAAATATTGTTGGATGAGATCTTTAAAATGAAGTTTACAGAAACGTAAATTGTTATTTTTCTCAGGAATTGTGAACTTCTAACTATAATTTGAAGGTTTCTCACTCAGAGAGCCTCCAATGTGTCTGCCAATTTGAGTTGAAACAGATATATAAAACTTAGCTTGTATTGCACACACCTGAAAGTTGTCAGTTACTGGTTACCTGGGGTCACAAGAACATAATATGCAAATATTATTAGTGCAATATGCGTGTTTTCTCCTGACACCCCATTTTTCTACTGTGCAAATGAGAAGCCCTCACTTCACTCTAACAAATAAATATAATTCTTTCCAAAAGAAAGGAAGTTTTCAGTAAATATAACTCGTTTCAAAAGAAAGGAAGTTTCCAGTGATCTAGTTCCTAAATAACAAGCAAATCTAGCTTGCCTCTCAGTGACCTCCACCTATGACTCAAATCATTTCCATTCTATAAAAAAGGAGATAGAAAGCGTTCCTTACTGCCTCTGTAGCTTTTCTGTGGTTCCTGCTAAACAGTCTGTGATTCACTTCTGTTTAAATTGTCTTTTGTTTTCTTCTTCCCCTTCTTCTGTCAGTCACGAGAAATGGCTTCACAAGTAAGTATTTGCTCACTGTCTGCCTCTTTCTGGGTGTCGTGGTTTAAGCCCGGTAGGCAGCTCACACAGCCGCTCGCTTGCTCCCTGCAGGGCGGCGGGGGAGAGAATTGGAAAAGTGAGACAGCTCAGGGCTTGAGACAGAGACAGGTCAATAGGTTCAGCAAAAGAAGGAATTCATTCACCACTTTCCACCTGCAGGCAGGTGGTCAGCCACCTCCAGGAAAGCAGGGCTCCAGCAGGAGTACTTGGGAAGCAAATGCCACAACTCTGCAAGTCCCCCGTTCCTTCCTCCAGCTCTTATTGCTGAACACTGCCCTGTGGTACGCGACATACCCTGGGAGCAAAACCCTTACAGGGAACAGAACTATTCAATGGATCATCCTTGAGTAAATAAAGCGTAAAGCAGCATTGTTCTGGACACAAACCTCTTATTTTAAACCTGAAAGCTGACAGACAGGGACTTTAGAAAAAACAAACACCAACCCCCAAACCAACATGCAGTAAAATTTGGTCTATTGGGCCTTTCCCTATTTAATTCTGCAGATAAGAGAGCATCTTCAAAGCCTTGATCCTAAACACCTTAAATGCTAATGGACAAAAATCTCCAAGTTTTGTTACGAAAGGGATATGTGACTGTACTTAACAGTTCAGGCAGCTGTTGGAAGAGAAAACCATTCCTAGAACCCTAGATGCAAGTAAGGACTATGGCATACAAACAGTAGTTATTTTAGTATAAAACTTGCAGTTATATAAAAACAAGGCATTGCTTCAGAACAGAATAGATGAATCTGCACATTTTTACACACTCAGGTCCCAGGAAGCAGCAAGGCAAGGGAACAAATATTGAAGAAACTCGCTGACGCTTGGAGTTGTACTGCTGTTACCACCTACTCACAGCCCCCCTGTCCCTCTCAAATATCAACACTGGTGTGTTTGTGACCACATTCCCATTCCCACCACACATTGCCCAATCTGAGCTAGTGTTTAAAGAAGGGTGTGAAACATTTTATTAGAGCACCTTGCCCGAGGGGAAAAACCCGTGTGGGTCAGAAGTCCAGCACAGCACAAGTGAGCGATCAAACCCACTCGGGCACACCATCTGACTTGCTCTCCTGTAAGGAATAGGACGACTGGTCGCTGCCTTTCCAGTAATACTGCCAGCAAGTTCAGATGGCTGTTCCATCAATGTTGGACAAGGAAAGCTATCAATGCAGACAGGAAGAAAAGCCAAATACACAATGAGTATAAGGATGGTCTCATCAGATTTGTTCGCACCAAATAGACCCTTCCCATCCATAAATAACACCTTATCATACAGAATGTACTTTGCCTGCCTTAATCCTTACTGTCAAATACATACAAAACCAAAAAGCCAATTTAAAATAACAAACAACAAAATCAAACAACATTCCTGTACACAGAGATTCAGGGTTCTCTCTCATTCCTGACCCAGAATATCAATCAGCCGAGTCAGTAAAAAAAGATGTAATTTAAAAAACAAAACACCTTTCTCTTGCAGACTAAGCTGAAGAGTCTCAATAAGTCAGCAGGTGGTAACGTAAGGCTTATTGCAAGATCCTAGTCTAGAATATTAAAAAATGTGATTTTACTCAAGTGCTACAACATGAGCATATTTAGTGTTCTTTTTAATTATTGGTTTTGATTGCTTTGCAAAAAGGGAAAAAATAATATCCATTCTTGCACTGTGAGACTTACTCATATCGAGTATTATTATATGGACTCCAAGAACCTTACAGATTCTGTGCGGGAAATGGAAGCGAGCCTCTTAAAGGTTATGTTCAACACCGGTAAGATCAACAGACTCTTGCTTTCAGATTTTATATTAACAGCAGATTTTATATTAATAGCTCCTCAGTTAAGTTTGCTGTACTCTCTGATCACTGCTAGCATATTGTGATCTCTTTCTGTTCTTGGGGATTCAGACAAACTGAGCCAGCTCCACTTCAATTCATCTTTGGTTTAGACTCCATTTATTTATTTTAAACACTCAACACACTGAAGTCAGTCACCAGTAACTTGGCGATATGAGTGCGCTCGTAACAGTGAGGGCTTTGCTGTTTCAATGTCAATAAAAGATATGCTTCAAAGATCACAACAATAACTCAGGATTATAAGGAAGCAGTTTTGAAACTAGAAGCTAGCAGTATTAGTTAAATGTAAAATAGACCTTAAAACAATTTTGAAGTTACTTTTCAAAATTTTTCCTCTTATATTCCCTATGATCTTTTCGTATGTTAGAACTGCATATGTAGCCCATTCACTTGAGTCATTTTAGTACTGCTGTACTCATACACTGTTGGTCATACTTGGGTGGTATGAAGAAAAGACAGCAAAAGAGGGACAGTTTGCTTTTTTCTCTTAATTTGTTTATATATGAATGAAAAAGCAGAATCACTATGCTTTAAGGTAGGAATTAATTACCTCATTTACAAGAGCTGCCCTGAATCACACTGAAGATTACAGCACAGGTCCCTACTTTAAGACACGGAGGCTCCAGATATTGTGTGCTGGAAGGTCAGAAGTGCCTGGGAATTTGAGAAACAGGTAACAGGCACATTCCACCCGTAGTCTTAAAGGAGTACTTGAAACAGTGCAGCCAAAGTTGAACTATTACTTAATAAATCCACAACATACCTCTAAAAAGTAGCTACAGAACTTGAACTTCTGAAAATATGCAGAGTTGCAAGAAAGTGAAGAAGTCACTCAGAACAGATTCCTAGGTTCACGAAAGGCAGTATCAGAAGGGCAAAGTTATTCTTTTCAGAATGAAAATGGAATGAGGCACTGAATAATGCTTAACTGCTTTTGCATTTGAGAAATGTATTTACAAATAAGCTTCATAAATGAGCTTTTCATATCACAAGTAAAGGGTGCCCAGTTCAGGAGCTCTCGCCAAGCACAAACAGGTGAAGCCCTTCAGCTCCACTGCAAACAACTGCACTGTCGAAAAGAGAACATCTTAATCTGCTACCGTTTCTTAAAGCCCTCAACCTGTTGTCATCTTCCTTCCAAGTCTCAAATCTCTATCAGTGTGGAAGAATGGGAAGACACGAAAGACACCAAAGACCAGATTAGTTACCGCAGTAATCATCGTAACTCCACATCTAGCGACCAATCTGATCATCCCTTGTTGCGACGAAAAAGCATGCAGTGGGCCCGACGGCTGAGCAGAAGAGTACCGAGACACTCGGGTAAAACAGCCGAGAAGATAAACCAGCAGCGAATGAACCTGTACAGGAGGTCAGAAAGACAGGAGCTTGCCGAGCTGGTGAAAAACAGAATGAAGCACCTGGGCCTTTCTCCAGCAGGATACGGTATGAATACTATCATAGAAACATTAGTATTGTGCAAGATTAATGTATTTTTAAGACCTGAGGGAGCCACAAACAAAATCCTAATTTTACCACGATGGTTTTATTTTGTTGGTTTGGGTTTGTTTTGTCTAAAGCTTAGAGCGTTTTTAATCAGTTCTGTTATGACCCATTACTATTTTCAGATGCAAAGCTCAGAAGGCAGCATGTCAGTCACACTAGTATTTAGTACATATTATATGCATATGCAGAATATATAAACATTCTCCTCTCACTGAAAACTGTGCCACGTTGACACAAACGTCTTGAAATGTAGATGAAGGCATAAGTGTTGTGAAATTCATTCACATGTCAAGGTATGGTGTTGCTTATGTGTGAAGGATATTGTATTTTCCCCATAATTTTTTTAATTAATGCCAAATTGGTAGGTTAAAGTAATTTTTATGATGTCGCGTTGTCTTTTTAAAAAAAAAAATAAGAAAAAATAAGTTATTGACAAGAGCTCTGGGACATTCTTTAATATATGCACCCCGCCTGCCTGGGTTACCTCTCTATAGCCTTGGCTCTGTAGTGTGTTATGTTGAAACCCACAGAACTCTGGGTTCTAGTTTTCCTAGAAACACCAATAATTTCTAGATCCCAACTTGTTTGTCTGCATAGCAGGTCTCATCAGGAGTTTAGCACTTTCTACTTCAGAAGCACCAACACTGGCGATCCTCTGCTCAATTTTCATCTGAAGAATCCAAAATGTACCGTTTCACAAAAGTGTTACTCTTCATTTTTCAACACAATTATTTTTAATAGACTTACTCCTAATATATCTATTAATTGAAGGTAAATGTGGCATTTCCTGCAGAATGGATATTTTTATTTGTCAGTTTTAACTACACACGTCCTTAAGATGTCAAAACATCTTTTGGCACCAATAGCAATCACAACAGTAGTTCTTATGGTTGCCATTGATAGAAAATTAACTTAATTGTGGGAAAAAGTCCTACAGAATACATCATTATAGTTTTGCTCAGTCTTTACAAACTAGATCTGTGAATCCGAGCTCTTTATCCCACACTCCAGCTGGACCGTTACTAGTCCTGCTTTCTCTGTGGACGTACTATATCACTCCCTGCAGGAAGATTTAGGACTAAATATTTTTCAAGAGAGACACAGGCCTGAATAACATCTGATCAACCACAAAGAAGTTTGGTTCATTTCATTAATATTTATACTAGAAAACTATTGTATTCCTGCTTTTCTTTTAAAATGCTAATTAAAAGCCAACAGTAAGTGTTCATTTCCTTATGTAAATTTAGGAAGATTATAAATGATCTGCAACACTGCAAAATCCTGATAGGTAAATACTTGGCCCGATTACATCTATCTGCCATGATTCTCATTTATAAATTTTCATGATCACTTCCCTATTTTCTTACAGAGGCACCTCAGGAAAAAAAGCTTCCATTTTTACAACCCTGGGAACACCCAAATTCTGAAAACAAGAAAACATCAAAACCCCACAAGGCAGTTTTATGCACAGAGCCAGCTGCAAACCTGGGCTGTCACATTCTCACCCTTCCTGACATTCAGAAAGGAATTCCCGAAGCCTTTCACCACCCTTCAATGCCAGCTCACTCCCCGCTCATCCCACCACATATTAAACACGGAACAGAAACTTTTAAATCCCCCTGTTCTTTCAAACTAGCAAGAATCATGCCTGTTCGCTCCCTGCAGAAGTTGAACATATTCCTTAGCACTATTTCTGTGTGTAATGGGAACAATTAGGGAAAAAAACCCAAACCAAACCAAAACAGCTGCTTATGTACCTCCACGTATGGGAAATAACCTCTAAAGCCAATTTCACATGCTCAGCGTCCTTTCTACATTGACAGCCTAATAACCTCTAAGACCTCTAAACTTCAATTAATTTCAGTGCATTTAAGGCAACCAAGACACATCATAGTTTTGGCCATGAAAGCTGCTAACTCAGAAGGTGCTATGTCAAATTCAAGTAAAATTGAAAAGCAGTTTCTAAGTTTATGTGAAATCCCTCGGGCACGTGACACTTTTTGACATCTCTGTGAACCAAAGAAGATGATTTATCAAACTAGTTTGTCAGAAGTCATTAATCTGGTATTTTTTTTGTCTTCTAGATGAAATGAATGACCATCAGAACACCCTTTCTTACATCCTGATCAATCCTTCTCCAGATACAAGATTAGAGCTGAATGATATAGTGTAAGTTAAAGCGCGCACACACACACAAATAACAAGACCTGCAAAATTTCTTGTTTGCACTTCCTGCCTGAATTAATTTTATTATTTTTCTGCTGGAAAAGAGCACCAAACTTTTCCATGCATCTACTAAAACTAAAAATTAGTATAGAGACTTCTATTTAGACGCCTAATTATAAGTATTTAAAATACACACATAAGTATGTAATATATGCTAGCAATGCTCTTACCACCATATTGTCGTCCTTCTCTTACTCTGTGTATCGAAAAATAATCTAATTCTGCTGGATAGCCTCACAGAATTAATATTCTTATTAAATTCTTGCTGATACTTTAGCAGCCCAGACTTAACAGAAAGATGAGCCCTTCAAAAATTAGCGTTTTCAAATGGAATTTTGTTACATGGATGCAAAGATCATTAAAGCAAAAAGTAGTCTTCCCCTGAATACCATGTGATATTCATGCTTAAGGTAATTCAAGTACAAATAGCAGGACCTTAGCACAGGATATTTTTTTCACTTGCTTACCAGGAATTTCGTAGACTACGTAAGAAGAAAGGGAAAAAAAAAAGTGAACACCAAATTTGACCTGTCAAGAAAATTTTGAAGGTCAAGAATTTTAAATAATTATCTGTCATTGTCTCACACTCAAGTCCAATGTGATTGCTGTGTTCCTGAGACATTTCTGCCTCTCCTGCTACAGAGAAACTTTCTTCTGGGGCCACTGCAAAGTAATACAGCAGATTTTTATAAGCACCAGACAGCACACATGCAATCTCTATTTAAACATGTTCATTTCGAGGATGATCAAAATGTCTGAGGTTATGAGAGAAAGGATTCTTTCACATTTATATTTTCTTGTATTTATTTTTTTTTATTTTGGAGAGGGAAAAAAAAAAAAAAAAGGTAAAAGCAAGGATTTGAAATAAAATTTCCAGTGGCTTCCAACACTACTGCTCAACTTTGGACAAGTTTAAGGTAGTAGCTGGGAAATCACTGGCTAGATCAGACTACTGAAATGTGCGTTCTGCAGCAGCACAAAGCTGCTATCGTGTCGGTGCCAAATGCTGCCTGAGATCACATCATTGGTCACTTGAGAGAGCTGGCAAAACAGTGCAAAATTCACACTTAGAAATTAATGGGAAGCTCTTCCATCCTTATCCTAAGAAAAGCAGTTATTTTAAACATCTCAGGCTTAGATTCAAACTCGGGAGGTGTTTTCCTCAAGTATTTGGATCTGCTAAAAGTTCTTAGAATAAGGGTCCATCTCCAGCCTGTCAGCCTAGACCAAGACTATGAACATGATGCTTTTTATTTACTGAGCAGTGACAAGAATTACCGATTGTTTGTTCATAAATTCTGGACTGCCTGCCCCTTCTTTAAGGCATAATGAATAAAGGAGATGCATAAAGAAATAGAGTTACTGCCAAAAGAGCTGTCAGTCAAAATTAAGGTTTAGCTATGCCTAGTACATACAGGTGATGTCTAAGCAGACAAAATGTGAAAAGCTTTATTATTAGCATCTAAAGTGCATGATGTTACCCAAGTGCTCAAGTTACCCAACACAAACTAACCTAAGCACCTTCAAAATAAGTCTCTAAGTCTTCCTCAGACCAACGTTACAACTGTACACTTATTTTATTAAAAAGACTTAGCATGAGCAAGGATAAGGGTTATAATTTCTTTTACAGATACTTGATTCGACCTGATCCACTGGCTTACGTTCCAAATACCGCACCCAGCCGAAAAGACAGCTTCTGCAATACCATGGGACAAGACACCAGGGAGGAAACACAACTTTGATATGTAACTCATCACAAAATTCAGAGACTATTTTATACACGTTAGTTGTTTCCACTCACCATTTTGACAACTGATGAAAACCTGTACCTTTTATTCAGATTCTGGAAACAAAGTGGCAGTGCGTAAGTGACCAAATTTTGAAACATGGTGTCCAGAAACTGATTTAAGACATGGTCAGGCTTGTGGCCTGTTCAATATGGTAGTTGAACTTTGTCATCCTAACGGAATTATGACACCTATTACTATTTAACCAATGTGAACAAATTACTTAAGAAGAGACAGATTCCATCCTGTGTTTTGCTTAACTGGTTCTAAGCATATTTATCAAGATGACAGCATGTCAGTGACTAAGCTTCTGACCTTATATCCGTGAAGACTATCTAGTGCCCATAGAGAGACCACGCATAATATGTAGTAGATACCATGTTAATACCTAAAGCTGCCAGTGGGGCTTTGTGTGCCAAGAATCCAGCCTTCAAAGCAATTTTTGTTCTCAGCCTGTCCCCCAGTGATATTAGAAGAGGCTAGTTTCAGTCCCGTTTTAGCCTCCAGGACTTGAGTGTTATTTCTCTGGGTTTACACAGATCAGGTTGAATGATCAGCCTAGTCCCACCACAGAGGTTGTGATCTGAGGCACATCCACCAAAAGATTAGCTCAGAGGAGCCCACCTGGAGGACGTGCAGCCCCCCACATTTGGAAAAACGGGGAAGGTACTGTCTGTGTGAAGCTGCAAACAGTGGTCGCTCAGATGAAATACAACCCTTTTAACTTCAGTGAGGTAGTCAACAGAAGCCTGAACAGATTATGATACAAAAGTGAGAGCACCCCTAGGGAACAACTGATATCACAAGTCCTTCCCATGTCCATGGGTATGGCAGAACTGCAGCTGTCCAGAATATGTACATGCCCAGCCATTAGATTACCCAGATGAGATGCATTTGCATATAAGTCTATGTATCACCTTGAAAACTAAAGCAATTTATAAACCATTCCATGAAACGAATGTAACACCAGGCTACGTGAGAAGGCACTTATGGATTTGAAGACTCCATTTTGGCACTAAGTACGCAAGAAAGCACCCGGTACTACATGAAGCGTCTGAACCTGCTACTGGATCTCCAGTCTACGCATACAAGAGTGTGACCAATAGTCAGACTTTCTACAGAATTAAGCATGCCTGTACATGGTCTTCCAAAAAATCACATTCTTGCTTTGCCACAAAGGGTGAAGAGCATGGTGAAGGTAAAAACCCTGCGGTTCCAATTATCCATACAGAGCTGGTACAAGGAATTTGGTAGGCAGTCAGCCACAGAAATGTCATTATTCTTTGAATTCCCTTGATGTCCTACATGTACAAAAAAAAAACCCAAAAAACACCCAAAATTGTTTATATTCTATTCTTTACTATTTGGTCGAAAAACTACAATTTATTTCTGAAAAATAAAATACCAAGTTGCCCAGTGAACGGCTCATGGACGTGAGTATGCTTATCAGCATTGTAAGGATGTTGAAATCAAGTCACATTCATATTAGAAATGACAGCAAATCTGTGTTTATTTTCTCCCTTCCTCTTAATTCTTCCAAAACTTAACTCACATGTTCCATATTATGTCAGAAATCCTAAAGCCACAATTATAAAAAACCTGAGAGGTTTCAGAGTGGACTGAAGCCATCAGAACACCAAAAGTACAGTAGCAGTTCTAAAAGGAAAAAGGATAAGTGCGAGGTAGGGTTTCTCAGCATTTTTTTTTTTATATTGGCTTATCAGAAGCAGCAGCATGGTTCAGAAGGGTTTCAGTGATTTTACACAGAGTCCATTTTAGAGTGTTTTTCCACACACTAGTTATTTATCAGACTATTCACAGGTAAAGACAAAGTATTTGAAATGTTTCTTCTGGACATTGCAGGGGGGGAAAAAAAAAAAAGGAACAATTGAAAGAGCAGACTGAAGTCTACTTTTTTTAAAAAACACTGCATATGCAATGTGAAAAACTTCCTATTTTTAATGCCTTCAGTGAGGAGACTGTATTCTCAGTGATTTTTTTTAAAAAAAACACTAATACAAGTTTTGTAAAAATGTTCCCTTGAAAAATATTAGGAGGATCCTTTTGTTTCATACTGAAGACCCTTCTAAGGGAGTCCTAAGTAGGCAGACAGGGTTCCAGAAATGTGCCTACCCTTCAGCTGGCAAAGCCAGACACTCTGCTTCCGGAGTGATTCACACGCCATCTGCAGGCACTCCCTGTAGTACCCACCATGGATTTAAGGACTCTCTTCCACGAGGATCTATAGCCAGGACTTGATGCCTCACATTTAACGGTCTATAAAGCTGTAGAAACAAGCAGTCAGGTGTATCCATCTTCCCACCTAACTCAGCAGAATTGCTGCTCAGCTAGGGTTGAACAGTAGCATCTAATGCGACCCGATATTTCCCCAGGCTTAATGAATTTCTAATTGCTCATTAGCACCAGAAGATTTACTAAAGCAAACACGAGGACAGCTGGAGACACTTGCAGTCTCTAAAATGAATGAAAGCAAATCTTTCTGAACAAAATACTTGGTTCTCTTCAAAACCTGCTGGAAGACAAGCAAGGTAATAAAAGCTAACAACAGCTTCTTATGAAGCAGAAGTTCTAATAACCCATGAATAATACACCACAAAGCTCTGTTGTTCGAAATAAACTGCCTTTCACGTTGAAAGCAGAAAAGCTTTGCTTCCTTTGGAATATCTTCACAAACAGACCCCATTCTAGCGGGATTCAGACCTTTCCGGAACCACCCTAAGCACATCTCCATTAACACTGAATGAGGCAGTACACACATTCCTTCAGCGGCCAGGAAGGCGATCCTTTAATGGTCACAATGTTAGAGGTTGGAAGGGACCTCAAAGATCATCTAGTCCAACCCCCCTGCCAGAGCAGGAACACCTACAGCAGAGCGCACAGGAACGCGTCCAGGCGGGTTTTGAATGTCTCCAAAGAAGGAGATTCCACAACCTCCCTGGGCAGCCTGTGCCAGTGCTCTGTCACCCTCACAGTGAAAAAGTTTTTTCCTCATATTTTTATGGAACCTCCTGTGTTCCAGCTTCCACCTATTGCCCCTTGTCCTGTCAGTGGACGCCGCTGAAAAGAGCCTGGCTCCATCCTCCTGACATTCCCCCTTGACATATTTATAAACATTAATGAGGTCACCCCTCAGCCTCCTCTTCTCCAAGCTAAAGAGCCCCAGCTCCTTCAGCCTTTCCTCATAAGGGAGATGCTCCACTCCCTTCATCATCTTTGTGGCTCTGCGCTGGACTCTCTCAAGCAGCTCCCTGTCCTTCTTGAACTGAGGGGCCCAGAACTGGACACAATATTCCAGATGCGGCCTCACCAGGGCAGAGTAGTCATCCTACAGGCAATCATCCTACAGTGGTCATCCTACAGGCGATCCTTTAATGGTCATCCTACAGGCGATCTTAACGTCCACATGCTTTCTTCTCATTGTGATTATCAGAAATGTAATACAAAACTGGCTGAAGACTAGATTAAGGAGTGGTAACATCTATGCTTGGTGCTGGAGAAGGTATGATGAAGTTATAGCACCAGCAGGTCCAACGGACTGTTGGACAGAGGAGTTTTGGCTGGTCATAGTTTACTCAGACAGAGAAATTTAGAGATATGACCACTGCCATAAGCAAGAGATTTAGTCCTAACCCAGTTGTCAAAAGTCCGATAGCCAGATAGCCTATATTTGTTTCTCTCAATCAAAAAAGTATTTCAATCTGTGCTTAACTATGTATTTTTTCCTTCTGACTCACTTCTACCAATAACTCAAAAATGCTCATCTTCCCCGACACTACCTTAACACATACCAAGCAATTTGGTACCCAAAGTCACAATCCCAGTGAAGAAAGTGATAGCATAAAATAATTACTTCATTCTCACAAGAGAATTCTCCAGCAAAGCAAGACCTACTATGAAAACATGTTACCTAGTCTGCGATAAAACACGACAAAGTTTTTCAGTGGAACGCAGCGTTCCCTTAACTATTTCACTCCCATTTCAGAACAGCATTAATGCCCATACAAAGTAAAAACCATAGCTGAATTTTTAAAACCAGCAGAATGAGTTAGGGAAGTCTGCATGACATTTTGACTTGGAAATTAAAACGGTTATTTCCCAGCCTACATACTTCCCCTCCCACAAATAACTGCCTACAGCTACTCTTGAAAGTATGCAAATATCTATTACTGAGTAGTTCATATACATCCTGGTTTACCAGTTCACCAATACAATGCTAAAGAACAAATAACATTTTAGGCTTCAGCAGTAGAGGAAAACTGAAATGACATCAAGTAAAGCAGTAGTAACACACAATTCAGTAGTTTCTAGACAGCCAGGGCCAACAGCAACCGCTCTGTAATTCGGACACACTGATGCATAAGGTTTTTCTGCACTGAATTCCATTTGATATCTGAGGGAAATCAGTACCTATAACCTGGAATGAATTAATAAAATTAAACAGCACTGTGTAGTGACATCAAGTTGTAAAAGGTTATAAAAAAACAGTTTTTTCAAGGCAGTGATATAAATGCAGAATTTATAAAATAAAGCAATCTGCATAAAATATTGTTGTATATTCTTGGCTTTATGTTAGAAACAGCCTACCACACTTTGAAACAGACATACATTGAATAAATTTCTAAGGAGCTGCACTTCAAATTTTCACCCACCGTTCCTTGTGCTTGATGCAGATTAGGCATTGCAGGGAGATGAGAAAAGAGTTATTAATTCCTACTAAGTTATGATATATGACTAAGACTTTGCTTCTGGTTGTCTTCTGGAGGCAATCCAAAATATGAATGATTTTGTTATGTACTTTGTTGCTGTCCACACTACTTATGCAAAAATGCCATCAGTAATTGTCATTCAATGCAAGCATAAACTCCCACGGTCCCTCAAGATGCTTAAAAAGAGAAATATTTCTGCTTCATAGTTAAACACAAGCATTTGAAGTTTCTATGAACCAAGTTTTTTTATTCGTTCTACAAAATTTAGACTGGATAGTGTTAGAAAAATTCACAACGGATCCATGCCAACCAAGGAAACAAGGTAGGATGCAAAGTATAGAATTAAAGGAGGAAATACTTATTCACGAGCACAAAGCGTCACAGCCAAATCGGGGCAACCCGAACGCGGTACTGCATGAGGCTCAGACCTTTAAAGCATTCAGATACGTGATTTGACTGATCACCAACACCCACACTACCAATTACAGATCACAGTAGAACTTCTCTGCATCATTCCTATTTTCTCTCATTCTTTCTTCAGTGTGGCCTGGCTGACGAACGGTAGCGAGCTTCTTTAGCAATTGTTTAACTTTGAACAGTCCTGTATTTGCTCCCACGAGAAGTTACAAACCCTCATCACTTCCATAACTGCCCAGGGCTGTGGCAGGCTCCAAATGCACACAGAGAATTGGTATACTCCCAATCTTCTTGGACAGTTGGCAAGCCTTTGCTAAAGCAATCAGTTCTGCTGCTTGCTCGCTCAGCTTCAGATGCAGATCTGTTACCTTATCTTCAGTAGCTGCTGTACAACCTGTAACTTGCTTAGAATTCAGATATAAGGACCTGTCTACACATAGTTCAAGATCTGGGAACAGCACATCCATTAGAATAATCATGAGGGCTTTGTGGGTTTTTTTCAGCTTCACAGGTTATTACTGCACAGTGATGATGTGGCGTTCCTTCCCCGGGTAAAAAATTTTTTCCTGCAGCAAAATTTTCAGCCATCAGGGTAAAAAGTGTGTGGGGGAGACTGGCGAGTCCCTAGAAAGCTTTGATAGGGGTTAGGACATTTAAGAAACAATCATCATGAGAAACCAGGATAGTGGCTGAAGCACAAAGAGATATCTTTGGGTTTTACTGGTTTTGATATAAATAAGACCAAAAGTAGTTCATTCCAAAGCAAGAAACTTAGAGGAGGAAATGAGGTAAAACACACCACTGATTTTAGTCCTTAGATGGTTAATCAAGAAGACATATTGCTCATGCTTCAGTATTTATACTAGTCTGCCTGTATGAGGCATCTAAATATGTTATTCATAGATGCTCCTTGCACTTAGACCATTGACAATCATGGGATGGAATAAATACTAGACTTACATTTAAAATATACCCATATCCCACTATGCTAGCCAGAAAATAACTACCTAAATTCATATCAGAGCCAACTACTGCCTAACAAAATAAGCCCCATTTCAGCAAAACCAAACCTAATGAGTTTTAATACAAATACAGTTCTGCTGTGTCAACAGTTAGTTAAGCAGAAGTCAACTCAACACTGCGAACCTGAGGTTTCTCACAGTGGCTGCACACAGGATCGCTGCAATGCTAAAAGTGAAAGCTGCTAGAAAGCTACATGCCCCCAGCATTTAGATGCAAGTCTCATATCAGGTATTCCCTGCTCCTGCCCCACTGTTTGTCTTATGACTGTTCTCCAATCACACATGCATCTAAGAGTCACTGGAGGTGATAATCACTGCAGGTGGTAAGAATCACTGGAGGCAACAGACGGTCTGGAGATAGTCATCAGAACCAGAACAAATCATCAGCATGTCTGTAAGCTACAAACATCTGTTAAAAAAGCTTCACAAATATATATATACACATATAAATTACAGGGTGGGGGGAAGGTAAGCAACAAAGCTCAACAGAGTTACAGCAAAATAATGAAAAATCTTCCAAAGAGGAAGATGTGACCAAGTGCAGAAGCTTTTTAGTAGAACAACTTCAGGAACTACAACTCACCAGATGGTTCTACATATCAGCAATTAGGTGGCAGCTTAACCAGGTTTCAGGACATTAGTCCTTTAGAAGAAAAATCTTATGCTGTACACTTGGGTAATACGACAATTCTAACCCAAAAGAATTGTCATGGAAGAAGTTTGAGCAACACTTAGAAATTCCAGTCACAACTTCCTTCTCCCAAGGACAAGGGGCACTACTGTAAAACAAAAGACATAGAAAATCCAGAGCTATGGACCTGACCCTCAAACTCATCTCAGGTGCTAAGTATTCCCACTAACACGCTACTTAATTTTCTCTGTGCAAACTACCCGGCCAGGGCAGCCCAGCTGCATCAAATGCAGAGAAGCTTCTAGGCTGACCTCTTCAAATAATTTATTCAGATGTCCAGAAAGAAAATTAATATACTGCAGCATAAGCTGAAAATGTCATGCAAACATCTGGAAAACAACCCCAATTGCAACTGCAAATCAATATCACATCCGAGTCAAGAGATTACTTTTTAATCAGATTGCACTGGTAATTTTTTCTTCTGTACTTTGGATGAATATGTCCATCAAAATACCAGAACTTCACAGAATAGGAGATGGCCAAAGGGAATATCTCTATATGCTGGACTACCCAAATAGTTGTTCTAAATCAGGTAACACTCAGCTTGAAGTTTTATAACCTCCTCCAACAGCTTCTAAAGTACAGTAGTTCCCAAGATAAAGACACCAAATCTAAAATACAGCTTCTTTTACTTCTGTGTACCAACAAGCAGAACAGTAAACAAGATGCCAGCAACCACAAAGGCAGTAACAAAACACCAGTATCAGCTTCTTCAGACATTGCTTTAAAATAGATCTGGATGCACATTACATTTATTTCAGCCAACATCAGAACTGGAAGAAGGTAATCTTCTTAGTCTTATATTTTCTGAGATTAGTCTTACCTGAATGCAGGAACTTGATGCCATAAAGTTATTTTTCCAATATCCTTCCACCCATAGCACTAAGCGCGTTTCTGAATTAATTGAAACTTTCTTGAAAAAAGCTGGCTCCAGAGAAGAGACGACCACGCAGCTCAAACCTCTCCCACACTGACCACGACCTCTGCCATGGCTGTTGTAAATCACCCCAGTCAGCAGATTCACCTGCGTCTGCAGCCAGCCTTAAAGAACCAGCATCATTGTCTCACACAGGGCACATTGATTTCATTTGCAAAACAAAAATCAAAGATTTTCCCCAAAGTACAACAATATAAATGGGAATTTCAAGTGCTTTTGTTCCATGACTAATTTAAATCCAACCTCACCCACCTTTTCCAGAGTCTTTAGTGTGCTGAGGACAGATAAAAATGCTCTGAAGGGGCTTTAGACACATTGCAGAAAGCAAGCAGCATTTAATGGTTTGTTCTTTCTTTCTGGTGCCAGATACACATCCCTGTTAAAGCTCACAGTACTCTAACTGCATAGTCATAAAGCACATATCAGTTTGACAGACTCAGTAAACTTCTCCAAGCAAGCACTCTTTTTTTTTGGACTAACTTGGAAAATTTGCAGCAGCAAGTATTGTCAGGCTCAGTAGGCAGCCCCTGAGGCAAGTCCTTCCTCAGTAAGAACTCCCATCCCTGGAGTGCGTCTTCGTTCTCACCCAAAGGCCACTGCCATCACTCAGAACCTCAGCATGCTTTCGGTAAGTTCTTACCATCATATCATTACGGGATCAGTCCATAACCTTGATTTCTGTCAGTGAATTTCCTAAAGGAAGTATATTTTGGATTTTCCTAAGCAACTGCAGAAAAGGGTTATTTTCTCCACAGTAAGCAATAAAATTCAGTTAGGCTTCCTTATTAAAGATCATAATGTATGCTTATAAAGTGACAGTGGGGATGCATATATTGTACACTCATTATCTCACTTCAGCTCTGGATGAAGTATTTGGTATTGACCTGATTTACATTTTGATTCCCACATGCATCTGATAAGCTTCCTGCAATGCTACAGATACTTTTTCCAGCTATTCAATTAATCCAGCCAGTTGGCCCACTCAGTAATTAATGTAAAGGTCTCTTAATTCTTACTGGGAGTAGCAGCTAATTTATATTTTTGGTTGGAGAGAAATCTGGAAAATAATTTATTTACACAGACATTTTGACTAAAACTTTTAGCTTGCAAGGTTACTAAGCATGATCTTATTTTTTCCTTAGCTATGAGGCTATTTCGTACGTCTGAGTACCCCAAAATGGAATTTAATACGTTCTCTGTCAAAAACATTCCATCGGCATTTAATTTTCCTTTTTTATTATCTCTCCATAATAATAACTAAGTGGTATCTTGTGTGTGCAGTGTTCTTTGTATATATGACTACAGAGATTAATAGAGCCGCATGTACTAATAGAGATCTGGCAAACGCTAAAATTACATTTTCTGAAAAAAAAGTAGTTTCCATCCATATTTCCTTCCCTAATTCACCAGCACAGGATACAATGTGTGCTTTCTTCCCTAGTCAAGCTGAAATGCCATCTGAGTAAACGTAATGGTATGTAGACTAATTACATCTGAGCAATATAAAATTAATACATTAATTTATTACAACTGAATTTGAATCTCCATTGCTTTTTCTTCAGTATAGTTGACATGATCTCTTGCTGTATTTTAAAACAGTGTAAGAATTAATTGGCACCTCTCCAAAAGAAAGTAAAATACCAAGTAGTATTTAGTCAACAGAGGAAGCATGTTTTATGGAAGAAAAATTCTTTGAACGCAACCTAATATAAAAACCATACCCCTGATTCAGGATGTTGCTGAACCTTGGAAGTTATCTCTACACAGATGCTCTGTTTCTAAGAAAACATCAGCTGTTTTGTCCATTGTCAAAGAAAGAAAAGACTCTGCCTTACGGGCCTTTCTGTTCTGTCTGACATACGTGGTTCTTCTTTTGCACTATTTCCCAATATAACATGTGCTCATTTGTCCAAATGTGATGAGATGTAATTATATTATTGTACAGACAAAGAGAAAATGGGACCATGTATATGTTAAACAACGAATGACGGATAAGACAAATAAACCTCTCACATTCTAGCATATCTGGGATATTTTCCCAGCTTTTTGAAGTAATGAGTTTTCAAGTCCTGTCCTTTCAAGATGGTCGCACAAGTGGCAGATTTCAAAGTAATCTTTTGAGAAAATGACACGTGTGTCTGAAGATGCAAACCAAAGGCTGGCCAGAAAGCATAAAATAACTTTAATATTGCCAGTTGGTAAACAGATCTCGTATCTTGACTACTTTGGTTCAATCTTAGTAGGACTGACTAAACATACATGAAAGGAGAAGCCGGGAAGTGAGTGAAGAGCAGGAGATGCACCAGCCTGTCCTGCAGAGTGGCTCTGCTCAGGGCTTTGCCATCTCCTTTTGTCACCGAAACAGCAACTGCAAAGAAAGAACTCTCTAAATCACGTCACGGTTTAGAAATCCGACATTGGTTTATTAGCAAAGTTTGGATGCCAGCTGAAACTAGCATCCTGCGAACTCTTTTTGGGTTGCAGATGAATAAAAGCTGTCTTGAAGAAACACCAGGACTACAAAGCTAGTTCTACTCCCCTTTACCAGCACCATTTGGCGTCCCAGAGGAAGGAGGCAATTCTGCTATGGTTTACACATAGAAATCCAGCCAAACGCGTACTGCTGAGGCTTGAGGTGGATTGGTCATGAGAAAGAAAAGCGAGAAGGAAAACATTTTTTTCTTGGTATATGTTGTTGGAAAGATCTGCCTTCAGTTATTTCAAAAAAGGTTTTATTTTGCAGAAATGATTTGGTGCGTATATCTTTAAAACCCCTTCCTCTTACAACGATTACAGCAATATGAACAGCAAATGGCTTAATACTGTGAAGGAAATTAAGCACTTTAAAGAAAACACTGAAGTAGTAAGTTAATAACACTTTAAAGTACTTAATGAGCTTATGGAATCAATTTAACAGATGTATAAATTATTTCTTTTTCTAGTATTCTGTAAATTTTTTTATACATACTTTCTGATTGATTTCAAGTATGCCTAGATTGAGTTAATCTCACTGAAATGCTACTTCTGCACAGAAACGATATTTACTTTTTTTGCAGAGGAACATTTGTTTTTTAATGAACAATGTGAAAAAGTGAAGATTTTTAGGTTCTCTTTTTCTTTACATAAGGACACTGGTTTCTAAAATAGTCTTAAAGAAGACTTTAAAAGCAACAGCTATCCTAGGGCTTGCTTGTCTCTAGTTTGTTGCTATATCAATTTTTCTTAAAGTACACACAGAAATGTGGATGCTAAATATTTAATAATATTTAATAAATTTAATAAATAGATGAATAATTTAATAAATTTAATACATTTAATAAATAGAACCATTTCCTGGTTTTATGTAAGCAAAGTGCAATTCTTACATGTAAAAATTTGTCATAGGACAAAAAGGGAACACATTGCATGTATGAAGCCAAAAATTTTATGTTAGTTTAGCAAAACTGTCCAATTAAAAATGGTTCCTAGTTTAACTTAACTACTACCAAAAGAGGGGTGGGCACACACAGCCCCAAGTATCTCCCCTTTTTCTCTCTCTCATGTCATTCTCATCTTTTTTAATGTCCCTCTGGTGGGGTCCTATGAGTCAGTGGTGTCAGATTTTCTCAAGAAATAGGTGGAGGAGAGGCGATTATGGCAAATTGTTAATGCCCCATGTTCTCCACCAGAAAAAAACATCCTCATGTTGATGGAAGTGTCTTCCCTACCTGAAAATTCACTAGTGCTAATTTCCACGTGCCTTCTAAGACAGTGTTTTCCTCTTTCTTCATTGGCTATCACTACCACATGAAACCTGATTTTATTATGCATATTGTGTTTATGCTGTTTATTCCTTTTTTGTTCTCTTTGTTATGGCTAAATCCAGTTTTACCCAGTTCCCAACAGTTCATTCCCATAGTAATAAATAATTAACCACTGGTGGCACTTTTCCTTCCTTATCACTCCATATCTACACTCCTCAAGTATCACACTACACTTCTAGTTTAGGGTCATAAAAAGGTCCTCAACACAATAGCTATTTGCTGCAGAAATAAAGCAAAGCACGTCAAAATAGCTGTTACACTACATAGTTGTGGAAAGGTATATTAAAACTAAAACTGAGTAACAGTAACCAAATCACCACAAAATTTTCTGTTACATCTTATAAATGTAGAACAAAGCTCTAGGCAGACAAGGCCAGATTGAACATATCTGTCTTATTCTGAGGCTTACAGAGTTCACACAAAAATAACAGATTGTATCCTGCTAACTATGCTGAAGAAGGAACCGGTAGGTGTCTTTACATGAAATACAAGCAAGAATGTGCTTTGAAGGCACGATACGAAGGATAATCTCGTTAATGCTGCAGCAATTTAATTTTGCTGTCTGGTGTGGTTTGGTTCATGGTAGAAAAATTCAACAGAACTAGGAAGGAAATGATAAAAAAGTCAAGACAGAAAATACATTATTGATGAAGAAGTGGCCAGCACCATTATTTCACTTGAAGGCAGTTTAAGATTAGCACGAACTCCCAATATTTTTGACCTAGAAATATTGCTAGATTTTCATATTTCAATTTCATGTCTGCCATAAAGTATAATTTCCACAGTAGTCTGATAAGCGGCTTCATCAAGATACTAGCATTCACTGGAAAAATAAAAAAGCCTTCCTGATATACAGCTAAGCAGCGGTGACCTAAGAACAGACTCTGGCTTCTAAAAATGCCCGCCCAACTAGCAGGACAAAGCTACCTCAACTATGCTGTATAACTGAGATATAATGCTTCATTTTAAAAGAAAACTTAATTAGGTCTTGCTAGAAAATATAATTTTTAACACAGAGATGTAAACCTAAACTGCAACCTAATAAGGAATGTTTATTGTACTTGCTCTTCTTTCTACAAAGGGATATTCACATAAGCACACACATAAACATAAGCACCATGCTAATGAAATAATGAAATAATGAAATAATGAAATAATGAAATGTTCTTAGTACTTTTCCCTGATTACGACAGTAGGGGAAAGAGCGATTCTTTCAAATATTTAAAATACTTTTTATTTGTTTTAGTATTGCATTTGTGCAAATTTGTGCAAAAACACACAGAAACACAAACTTACCAATGTAAAAAACAGTTCCTGACTTCTAAAGTCTTCTTCCAGAAATAACTTTCCCAGTGAAGAGATAAGAGATATATGAAGTCGTTAACATAAGCATCCCAAACAGCCTGTCATTTCAGTTGTGTATTACCACTGAGGGAAAGGGGAAGCAGAAAAAGCAGTAACATCAAAGGCCAGCCAACAAACCCTCTGTGGATAAGAATGAAACTTTCTGCAGCTACTAAACCTTGTTTTCTTCCCATGTCACATTCATTAATTAGACCTGAGAACTATAATGTTAATTTAGGTACGATCCATAGCCTTCTATTCCTCATTATGTCTGTTGTGTTTTTTTTTTTAAATTAAAATACACTGTATTCTCAGCAATCATTAACAATAGGCAGGTAAGAGAAAATCGATTCACACCTACGGGGGCCACAGGGGAATTCACGAAAGGTCCCAGTTTCCTAATCTCCTTTAGAAATTGTCATTCTAGCGGAAAGGAAAATGACGCTGCCTCTAGCTACTAGCAAGGACGCAGACCACTGAGGAGCAGCAGCTCTGAAGGAGAACAGCCTCTGCAGTTTTAGGTTCTTTGCCAGATGCAAAGAAAATGTGTTTATTTATTTAATAACAAAGAGAGAGGTTGCATATGAGAGTGTGCTGAACTGTTTCTGTACAGATACCCATAAAGAAAATGAAAAATGAGAAACCGTAACAGGACTTCTAGGCCATGAGCTGCCCCAAAACAGTATCAGTTTTAACCAAGTCGTTTCCGACAAATGTCTCCTTGCATCTTTCTAATCTGTACTTAAAAAATGTAGGCACCATGACCTTCCAAAGCATCTTTTAATGCCTCATTACTCTGCCTATTTCCCTAATCCAAATGATATTCCCACTCTCACGACTTCTTGAAGCACTGAAAACAAATACTCTTTTCCTCTGTGAGGAGCATTTGGTAACTTTTACCTTGTCACTTCTCAGACTTCACTTATATCCCCAGTTTTGACGTGTTTTCTGGACTTCTAACCATTCTTATTACTCTTCTTCAGTTCTCTCCCATGGATTGACATCTCCCTGAAAGGACAAAGGGGATTTATTTACCCCAGGTGAAACCCAGCCTTGGAGAAACAGACTAGGATTACTTCAAATGTCCTCCAGGTTTTCTCCCTGTTCACACATTCTGGGAAAATATTTGTCTTTTTCATAACTTTTAGGTTGTGGTCCACAAGATCTGCTATTGCAACAACAGTACAGCTTGTGACCACCGTGCTCGGACCCACTTCCACCCGTCAGCTCAGCTTAGCCGACATGCTACCTTTGTTTCTCATTAACTCAGATAATTTCCACTTTACCAATCACAACCTCAGTGTTTTAGTACATTATTCCAAGTGCCCTGTGAAGCCCTGGTCAACGCAGAATTCCACATTATAAGGTATCAATAAGCATCTTCAGTAAGCTTGCAATGCTTCTACATAGGTTACAGAAATGTTGTAGTTTCCCTTATAGTCACTTGGGCCCTTTTCTCACTTTGGCTTAAGAATCCTGTGTGAGCCGATTATGTCAGCTGTTGTGACTAGAGACAGAGTGCGGACCACCCTGTCGATTATTTCTTAATTATACACTATGTCACAGAAGATATACACAAGTACATCGTTTCAGGTCATAACTTAAAGGTAAAGCCGCTTGTATTAAAAAGCTATAAACACTCTTACACACCTAAGGAGCGGCAAAACAGGTAAAACTTTCCTTCCAGTTTACTTGATGTGAAGGGCTTTGCAAGGATGCCATCTGGTGACCATGATGAAAATGACACCCGTGTCTACAACTACATTTGTTCCAACAATGCCAGGATCAAACAGATGGCAGTGGGCACTAGTCTTTGTCTCATTTCTTTGCTTGACCTAAAACTTGTTTCCCCACGGTTAGGTTTTCATCAGGTGCTGGCTCTTCAACAGATAGTCCAAACAGAAAGTGCCAAGCAACTTCCAATAGCTTCTGAGTATTAAAAAAGACCCTTATTTGTACACATGCAACTGGTACTAGAATTTTCTTTAAAAATTACACCTCATACAGAGCCTCCTATACAGATTTATTTATGAACTCCAAGATTTTTAACATTAGGGAAACTGCGTCTCTGCAAGTATATTGTCTCACTACACACAAGTATTATCTGAATTTACTAGTGTATGTAACAAGACACGAAGCCAGGGGAGCAGGAGTATGAGGAATTTGATCCACGTTTAGAATCAGCAGAGACGGAGATTATATTTTAAAACAGCCGCTGCTCGCAGTAGCCTAATGGAAGCCCCTTGCAGAATGTACTTACTCCATTGATCCTCCACCCGGAGGTCGCCCCATTATGAATTAGAGAGCTATTTTATACTCTACAGACACATCCATGCAGCTGTTTTCTTAAAGGTACCAGGACAATATGCAGAAAAAGTAGCTTTCACATGAGTTAAAAACATTAGGTTAAAAGTTCATTTTAGGAAATCTATCTCTCACTCGTTTGTTGCAATTGTGTCTGTATTCTAAAACTATATTTATCATGGGCACAAGAACCAAAACTACATCAGTTTTGTATAGCATATGACTGTTTTTTTATAGGAATTAAGATAAATTAGAATAGCAACTTATATTAGAGACATTTAGCTACTTTATAACTACAAGTTCTGATAATACTGAGTTACTCAGATCAATTATAATAAAAATTAATGTAAATTTAATTATGGGTGCTTATGTGTGGGCAGTTTATAAACAACCAGTCTTCACCATTAGTGTCTCCTAATGCCTTACACGGATTGCTGTAAAAGCTGCAGAGTGTTCAAGTCTTCCTTCCCTCTTCTCTTGGTTAATCATGAACTTGTACAATTTACTTCAGCTAAAAATAACACCTATAAGGCTTCAACTATTTGCTAGAACAAATGTTCTGCAGCCACGGGAGGACAGTTGTATGGAAAGTCTTGAGTATTTCTGTTCAGCAGCCCCTGGCAGTAATTCAAAGGTCTTGTTCACTGCGGGGGTCAGGAATGTTTCCTTCACCAACGTAACTGTGTGGGTCTTCTCATGGTCTTTCCTACATGGATTCACCACAGGGAGTCACAACACAGCAGAGAGAAGCTGGAACCCCTTCCAGCTGGGAAAGGCACTGAATCAGCTCTCTCCTCTCCTGGATACAGTCCTACCTTCGTCTCCTATGGTTGCTGCCACGTTTCTTTATGTCACTCTCATGTATCAAGCGTGAGCAACGCACACTCATTAGACCTTCAAACGACGAAACCAAAATGCTACCTTGTTTGAATATTCTGTGTCTGAATTTCACCTTAATCATCCTTTAGGCTGTTCGTGTGCTGTTGCGCTTGGTAAAATATTTTCACTGTCCAAAGCCACATTGTATTTCAAGGAGACCAAGAGATGTTGATCACTGGGGCTCCCAGAACTGCTGAGCAGGAGCTCTCTGATCCAGGCGCAGGTTTTACAACCTAGATCTTCAGGTTTGTGGGCTTTTTCTAAACCTTTATAGACAAGTCTTCTTAAAAGTAGGAGAAAGATCACCTCTGTATAGGGCTTGTTAAGAAAAATTGGCCTGTATAAAGAATTATATTCTGCCTAGGAAACTGTGACACAAATTCCACACAGATTAAATCCTCAGTTTATAGAAAATCCCAAAGAAATACCAGCACAGCAATCTACTTAGTGCTCGTCACCAAACTTGGCCAAAGATGTCTGCAAATCCAGATGCAAAGGTGCTTGATCTCTGGCGTAATTGTTTAAAAACATGTCTCAGTTTTAAAATAAAAAGATGCAAAAAGATGAACAAAATGAAATACAGGGCTAAACAAAATTTTAAAAGCACCTTTACTTTCCTGAGAATATCTATCTATTCCCTTCCTGCCAAACACTTCAACCTTTTGCTGGATCCCCAGGAATTTAGTCTCAGCCCTGACAGTCAAGAAGAATTCTTTTAGAAGATACTCAGCAAGCTGTCACAGGGTACTCAGGCAGTTGCATTGTCAGTAACTTTCGGCAAAATGGGCCCAAAAGGGCAGCGTTCTGGTACTCAAAAAGCACTTTGAAGCAGCAACTTCTTACATTGATTCTTAAAAACAAAACACCCTCTGAGCTGATTTGTTTAAAGAATTCTAGGAAGGAAGATTTTAGTTTGTTCTAATTTTATGTTTCAAGGGGAAACAAGATTTTACACTAAGATTTCTTAAATATTCCATCAGGCTAAAAACTTTAGCAGCCCAAGCATGCACTGAAACCCGGGTGATCGTAACAGACATCAACTGGAATCACTTTTCTGGCACTCAGGCCAATATTCAGGTAGCACACACAAACATTTTTCACTTGTATGGAAAAGCTTTGTTGAAATGCTCTAGACATTGTCCTGGTGGTTGTAGGTGACTAGTTCAGAGTAGAAGAACATTTCTATAGGTAACAGGTACTCCTTCATAGTAGCTTAATCCTAGCTGAGCCTCTAGATGACAGTGTAATACCACTAACAGTAGGAAGGCAAAACGGAATAGGAATATTTTCGCTTTTCTCACTGGCCTATGCCCAGCCCATGTTCCAAACTACCCATAAAAGCCACGCATTATCAGCCTCATAAAACCAGCTGGTAGTTCCAGTTCAGGTTTTACTGGAAAATCGTCTGATTTCCACCATCCCAATTTGCATTCTTATTGGCCGGGACAGCAAAATCATTATTCCCTAGCACAGATCAGGGTTAAATCACTCCACTGTAATAAAATAAGAAACTTTCTATGTTCCTTTAGAGGAAAAAAATAAAATTGGCATTTTAGCCTGGCACCTAAACAAACATCACTTTCATGTCTGCAATCTTCAAAAAAATAGCCTTGTGGGAGAATGAAATCTGAGAGGATTTAGAATGTATTGTGCAATCTCTTTGGTATATATTTTTCTAGTACTTTATAATTGCTTTCTTGTTGTGCTCTTGATGTTTAGAGTATTTACCAATAAAGTTAATCAGTTCAAAATAAATTTATGCATAACTTGTGCCAAGAAATATTTATGTGTCTTTTATATTAAACAATGGGTTATGATGACTGAGCTGATCACATTGGGGGATTGGACTCGATGATCTTTCGAGGTCCCTCCCAATCCCTAACGTTCTGTGATTCTGTGAAACGATGCAATAATTATTTTTGGGTCCTACCAAGTTTTACTTCTTGTGGACAGAGCTCCTGAGTTGAGAAACTAAAATTTCAAAATCACTTCTACAAAGCTGAAAGCAAGCGTAGTTTTTTGAGTCACTAAGGATAGCACAGCAGATAAACTGAACCTTTTTTTAATCACAGTATAGGCTTATGCTGTAATGTTTTAAAGAGAAGATTATGATGGCTACGAGGAAATTAGGTAACAGAAACTGGAAATTATGAAAAAAAAAACTGATTGCAAGATATTTCATGTATGTAGCTGAAGAAGGAAAGCAATAATATCTGTAAAGATCTAAAATTAGTATACTAAATGTGTGATAACCCATTAAATTTGGGATTATTTTCATTCTTCTCAGGTGTTGCCTGACCTAGTCGAGAGGTGGCGTCCCTGCCCACAACAGGGAGGTTGGATTAAAATGATCTCTAAGGTCCCTTCCAGCCCAGGCCATTCTATGATTCTATATTTTCTTTGTTTCTCTTAGTGATTTTTGCTACAGCAAACAACGTAGTAGTTGCAAAAAAAAGGTAGTTGGATTATTTAATGGAAATCACCTTCTAAAGGCAAGTATAGAAAGAAGCATTTAGACATGCACAATTTGTTTCACTGAGCTCTAATTATTTTCCGTTTGCTACCATACCTGAGCTCTTATACCATTTTCACCCGGATTTATAATTTGATTTCGTACTTGAGTACACTACAACAAGTAAGTCTACAATTTATAAATAAAACATCTTTATAAATAAAACATTTTTGAACTGTCATAGCTATTGTTTCATAACACAGAAGTAACATACATGCAACAGCAAAATGGAACCTACGTTCACCAGCAAAAGCAGTGGAAAGCAAAATTCATTAATACTGCACAGAGACTTTACCTGTTTTCAGAATAGCAATTTGGTCTGTATTTCCCTCATGATCCAAAGTTTCCAAGAGATAAAGCAACCACCATTCTCTGCTAACCTCAGCTGGTGAAGTGATCTAAAAAGGGAAGCATAAACAAAAGGCTGCAGCAACTTGCAAATTTCTATCTCAGTTTGAAAGAGAGAATTTTCAGACTTTGCATTCCCGTCTGAAACACAACACACTGTGGGAGCAGGAAAGAGGACAGAGAACCGAGATCTGAAGCAACACCTGCACATGCTAAAATGAAAGATCAAGCAGGTAATTCTAAACAAAAGGAGCAAGACCTTTGGAAAAGTTAAGAAAACATTTTAATACCGATAAACATGCTTATTCTTGATGGTTAGGATTGATCTAAATAAAATCTTACGGAAGCAATAATGTATTCTATCATTTTATGCATGGCAAAAATAAAAATCATTTAGAAGTTTCTGACTCCAAACTTTGATGAAAGTAACACATGCTTTTTATAAGCTGGCTATTCACTTCATCTGTACATGTAGGAGAGTCTCCTAATTTGCCTGGTTTGGTGTCATCTTCACGGTTTTAAGCAAGAACTTTTCCTTCCAAAGCAAACTGAGCAATGAAATGAATCAAGGTTTTGCACACCCCAGGCCAGCTCCTCAGTTATCAGAACAATAAACTCGCATCACTCAGGATTTTTTCGTCCTCCTTTTGATCTTCTATTGTAGGGCTGCAGTGAGAAAAAATAATTTTCAAATACATTTAAAAGATTTTGATCACCTATTGGCGCAGTTGAAACACACTTTGTAGAAGCTGCCTTAGTCACTTTATTTCCTTACAGAAATAGTGATATCCGAAGTTATTTATTCCTTTTTTTTTTTTTGGTAAATAACAGTAAAGGGTTCTTCTGATAGGCAATTCAGTTTATTGCTTACAAGTGCCATCAAGTTATGGATGCATTAAAGCGCAGCAGGAATGAAGTATCTATCGCCTCAGTGCTCATGATGTGTCCAAAAAGCTTGGATATTTTAATAGGCTGTAATATATTTTGGCACTGTAATATATTTTGGCACTGCAAGTCACTTTCACAACTCGCTGTGCAACAAATTACTAAACCACCTCTAATCTTTTCTCGTGTATCAGAGACATCAATTAAAATGCAATTGCGTGCACTTTCTTGATGCTTGCAACGCTTTCCTCCCATCCTCTCATACGCAGAAAAGTATGGGAACAAATCGCTCTTCAGGGTGAATTTCAGCAAGCAGGGTGAGAATTAGCTTGACGAGCTCTTGAAATAGCCCCTCCAAAAGTGTCACAGAAGCAGCAATTAAGCATTGAGTTTGTGTCTGTGTGTATGTTTAAAGATATTACAACCAGTTAAACTACTGGGTCAACTACCATTTTATCTTCCTCATGCTTCTACTTACCACTTTGCTTTTCTCCTTCCAAGCTCTATTTAACCTTTATGACTTGTGTAAAAATATTTATTTGAAAATTAAATCCCAATCTCTTTTAGGAGAACACAGCCTGCTCCAGAAACAGTGGTCTTAGTATTTTTTTAAATTTGATATGGAAAAATCTTTATGTACATGTACAATAAAATGTGCAAGCCCCTCTATAATATAATACATAAACTTTATTTCCTACCTGCCTAACTGCACTGCAACCTAATATACTTTGCATTAGCTATTACTTCTGCAAATTCTCATTTTCTCTGTCAAATGATGCATGAAAGCTCGAATCACTACAGCTTAATGGAATAAGCCTCTTATCAGCACTATATATCAAAGGCATCCCTCTCTGAACATCTAAGGACAGAACAATCATCAGTTCTAAAACAATTTCAGCAAAATTCACAATAGGTCGCTGGATCTGAAGTTTTGCCCCACGTGTTTACTTTTCCCTTGCTGTGGAGACAGTGCTCAGTGTTATGCTGTTATTTTTTCTTTACAGACTGAAGTGTGCAGGAGATCAGCAAGGGCTTACAGCTAAGAAATTATGTCAGGAGGGATTTCTCTATCCCAAAGAAGGATTCTATTTGTCTCTGTTAGGGAAATTCGGAAAAGTTGCACCAAAATCATCTTAAAGGTCTTTTCCAACCTAAAAAATTCTATAATTCTATTCTATGGTCCTATACATATTTTAAATAATTTATGTAATAACCTCAATAATAATGTGATTAATGTAATAATAAATAATAAACACAAAAGGCAAGAAAGAGGTTGAAAACAGTTTTATAAATCCAAGGCTGTGGTCACAGAGGCTGTGCCCTAAGAACAGAAGCACACGTTTGGGGTAAGCTACAAAGAATGATGAGGCAGGAAGAGGAGAAAGAAAGCGAATTCAAGTCCATGGCTACCTTGGTCTGGACTGACTGCCTCCGCACCTCTTCTGAGCTTGTGCTAACAGTACTTAGTAGACCAAAGGCAAAGTAGACCAAAGTCCCATCCCGGAAAACAAGAAGCCAACAGGTAAATAAATGGTTGTGTCCTTGCTTAATGAAAATCAGTTGAAAAATATTCCTAAGTTACTCTTGGAGGTGATGGGAGGGAAGTCCAGGGCTGTACAAAAGGTTCAGAATAGAAGAGTGAGAATCAATTCAGACAACATTTCATACACGTCCTATTTTTGGACAAGGTCTAAAGTCAAATTTCCATTTCATTTTCTTAAATCGTATCACGTTTATGTACATGTGGCTGCCAACTATTACTTCCCTTTCCAAAGTCCCATTTTCATTACAAAGCTGCAGCTTAGCTAAGACCTTCTAACTATATGGAGATTCAGCTTATACAAAATCTACGCTTCATCTTAGTTGCGTCTTCTTTTGGATTCAGTCAAGTGATGCTTGATTTTTCTCTCACGAGAACATCTGTGGGCACGCAACTAAAGCTACGGAAACCAACATAAAAACTAACAAGAAAACAAAACCCACAAGAATGAGAACATATCCTAGGTTTTTTCTCATCCATTTCCATCAGAGAGTATAGTAAAAGGGAGAAATGAACACATGAAGCATTAAACCACATTTACACAGGAAGCTTCCATCACTGAAGAGCTTTAAGAACAAATTAGACAGACTTCAGCCAGGAGCACTGGTCTGCTTTAGAGCACAGAAGCTTCCCTGATGATCTCCAAAGGTCTGTTTCTACCCTGTTTTCCTAAGATTTCTAGCATATACCCATTTACAAATAGTTAGATTATTTAAGATTTCTTAAAAAAAGCTTACAACAAGTATATGAAACACTCAATAGATCTTAGTAGTTTTAAAATATTTTTTTCTTCCCCTCAGGTTCATTTATTCTCTTCAGTCAAAAGATTCAGGGTTCCCATTAACTAATCTTTGTACAAGTATATGACTTTGTGCCCTGTATTTTGACAATAATTGATCTAAGCCACATGAAGGAATCCGCATTAAGTCTTCAGTTTTCTTCATACTGGATTTCACATTGTTCGCGCTTTACAGGGCATGTTCCTTGTCTTGAGAAAATGGCTCTGCCCATAAAACAGCCAATACTCCAGAACAGTTCATTCTTATTCCTTCAATCTGCTTCTGTTGTCATTTCTGGGTCTTTCTAGGACATTGTGTTTATCTGGGATGATTTTCTCTATTTTATCAGATTTCAGCAGGTCTGAGGTGAATCAAAGGAGTGAATTATGTCAGTGAAACCTGACAAAGTGTGGGAGCTGCTAAAAGTTATTTGCATTTTTAAAGAAGCTGGAAGAGCAGATTTGAAAAAGCTCCTGCTGCTGCAGCAGGACATAGCCAGTAACACTAGGAGATTGTGTTTATTAGTACTCAGCTCACAGGTGAAGCTGCATGAGCAAGAAGGGGACACAGGTGAAAACGTGCTGACAGAGGGCAGGTTTACTGCCTTCTCTCCCACATAATGAAGGGGCTGTACAGCTGGAGGCACAGAACTGATATGAACTCAATTCTTTCTTTGTGAGACCGTGAAGGTTTTATTTTTCTAACCCTTTATTTCTAACGGACTTCATAATGACATGCAATTTATTTAAAAAGCCTTGACTATTGAAGGTAAGAAGAGCACTGCCACTAGCATGCTGTGAGCTTAAATCACATATGCCCCATGCCAACAAATATATATGTTTGTATGAAAAGCAACTCAAGAACACCTCAACTATTTAATGACACTTTCAAATAGTGGTTCATTTCAACAGTTCAAAATCCCAATTCTGAGGAGCCTTAGCTACAGATTAACAAATGCTGCAACAATGCACACTTCTTCTTGTTCTACTACAGTTTATAGCAAACAAAATCATTTTCATTTTGTTCATCAGTTGTTCATAAATAAACTTCTCTTAGCCGTACTATTTGATGAAAATGTTTATCAAACATTTTGAACTAATAATACCCGTGTGGATAGTTCTTGCAGCTACTCTAACGCAGTTAAAATCTAAGCTTCACTTCAATAGAATAATGATGGAAGAGCCTGCAACGACACGATTTGACTCTGATTCTTTCCTCTGGATCCTCATGAGAAAAAGAAATTTGGAAGACCAAGATGAATATCGGTTTAGGGATATAAATATATATATACATACAAACATATATATTTGGTTGGGTTGCGCAAAGGAAGTTCAAAGCTATGGAGTCTTCAGGTGAATGGTCTCTCTGGGCATCCTCCCCAGTGCAGCAGGTGGTTCCCCCACAGTATTTCTCCTACACTAACAACAGAGTTTCCATCAGGACTCGTGCAAATTTTCTATGGGTAGATCCTCCTTATTGGCACTGATTGGAGGATGCTTTTATAAGTGGCAGCTGTTGCACACGGGTCGTTCCTTAACTTGGCACACACGTATCGTTGATTCCTGTAGTGTAAAACAAAATGGTACAACCGAAAGGTAAGGAAATGGGGAAAGAAGGTGTGAGTCTCACGTCAGCAGCTATTGCCTCCCGTAAGAACTACCATAACAATCTTAGAATTTTCAAGAGCAATACCATGAGAATAACAACATGAGAACAGCAGCCCAAAGTGCTACTTTGGGAAGCAGGAAAAAGAAGAAATTATAGGACTTGCCCAGATTCCTTCCACAGTGCTATCCAAATAACAGAAAACCTGAGCCAGGTATCCCACAGTCCAGAGAAAATACAGGTCCCTACAGATCCCAAGCACATGCTTTTCTAGGCAGGCTCTCTTTGATTTTCAGTGGGTTGTTTAAAACTCATGCTAATACCATTGCGCCAAGGAAACCAGCAGAACCATTTCAAAGGACGTTTGACACGGGCTGACTCAGTGAGCCCATTATTTTAGTGTGATTTATGGAATCTTTAAACCTGGGGATATAAATGGTACTTTGAACTCAGAAAAAGCTCCCGACATTCCAGGACATGAAGCGTATCTTTCTTTTTTTTCTTCCAAGTATCACAACTTGCTGAATATCTTACTTTTTCCAGTTTTAAAGCTTCTGAAGTAGAGAGCAAAACCAGCCTTATACGATGTATGCTATCAGTTACACAACACAAATACTTTATTCTATAGGGCCCAAAGACACATATAACCTACGTAAAGAGGATCTGTAAACTGAAAATTCAAGAATAATGTGACCTGATTACTACTCAAAAAAGGCTGAGAGTGATCATAGATACTAGCAATAAATATTGAAATGTTGCCATCATGTTTAATGATCTTCTGCTAGGAAAAATGTTTCTAAACCCTGTTACGATATTGAAAATAATGAGTTATTTCCTCCCCTATACACTTCTGCGAATGTAAGGAAATAGCTGAAAATCAATGCTCCTTCCAAAAGTCAAGCTACTCTTTACAGCACCTTGCCTTATTCCTTCATGGATACAATGTGGTAATGCTGTGACAAGTAAAAGAACTAGTGCTTCTAGTGGTTACCATGGAAAGCTGTTCAAACATACCAGTATGACCAGTACATTCAAAGAGCAAAAGTAACTATTTAGGGAAAGGTGCATAACTGCACCATCCTTATCAGTATCAACCCCAAATCCATATTTTTCCTCAATATCTCATTACAACGACACTGTAGCAGAGATAGCATAGCTAGATATTCGACCCAATTCTTAATAGCCAATACTGACTGCTCACACACCGTTCTCTTACTTGTGCAACTCATTAACTGTAATGGATTTTACACTGATGACAATGAGATCAGAATCTCACTTCCTAAAATAAAAACCCCAACTGATGAAAGCCATAAAACGCAATCTAAGCGGCACCAAATTGCAGCCACAAATCTGTGGAATTAGTAAGGTATGAAGAAAATGAAGCCCCTGTTTCCTGGAGGATATTTAGCTGCTTTTCACAAACAGTTATCACTGTATTTTATACTGTTTCATGTGTCTTTATAATAATCACACACCTGGATGCACTTCTCAACACAAGATAACAACTGGAGCTCATAAATAGAAAAAGGATCAAATTTTAAAAAGGAAAATCTCATCCTAGTTCAAATATCAATTTCAGGAAAAGGGTAAATCACTGTCCCTGCTTCTCTCCACCGACACTAAAGGGAGCCAAGAGAACAAGTCCAAATATAGACAAACACATCTTGTACTGCGGACATTTTTTTAAACGGATCCCATTCCTTCCCAGTCTTGTTTCAGTGATTACTTACTCATGCTCCTTTCTTTTGCTCGCTACAGTTAGCATTATCTTCCATTGCAATCTTATGCTTATTGTTTGTACTTTAACAGGAAGTCTCATTGATCAGCAGTTTGGTATAAATTGACAAGTGCTCTAAAATGCTAAAATACGTTTTACATCTTTAATGTCAAATAACATTTTAATTACATACAACAGGGATACCCAGAACTACGCAGTCAAGAATGCCCACAGAGATGTTCACCTGCATTAATGTAACTGAAGCATTAGTTACGTTGCTGGGTATAAAGCATGAGTTTGATTTTAACTGCAAATAGATATATTGTGAGGTAGATTCTCTTTTACTTAGTCTGTTTTTTTTAACCATAAAATGACCAACATATGATAAATGGGGGGGGGGGGGGGGGGGGGGGGGGGGAGGAGAGGAGAAGGAATCTATTCATATACTTTGCATAATAAACATACATGATTATACAGGACGATAAGCCTATGGTCTGAATTGTTTCTAGTTGTTATTTGTGAAGTTACTCAAATTCAATTCTAGGTGACAAAAGAATAGTGGGGATTAGGCAGAAGTCTGGTTTGAAAATGTACTGAAATTTCCTGCAAGATGCCTGTAATGCCCTATTTTCACTTGTCAATTTTTCAATCCCTACTATCAGCTACCTTTTTGTCCCCTTTTCATTTTTTTTCCACTGTCTCCTAATTTCTAACCAGCTTCTGCCTCTGGTGAAGGCCACTACAAACTTGGTTATTCCCGGTTGGATTATGAAAGTCTTTACAAAATTCCAATCGGATGCCCGTGAATTGTCTCTCTTCCTGCCTGACTTAAAACGTACCTGAGGGAAGGTAAATACCTGTGGGGCTGCTGAACTTCACTTGTAACTCCCACAGAAAAACATGAAAATGGGAAGTTTGAAGAAAACGTACATCTTTCTTGTTGAGGGTTTCACTTAGATGAGCCCAGGTTTCTGCCTGGTTCTTAACTAAAACCTTTAATCCTCCTGCCTTGCCCCAGGTATGCAGTCAGTGCACGTATCTAGAATCTAGACATAAGGAGCATGGATGTAACAACTGCTGTGCCTTTCCTAAATTGACTCACTGCAGTGACTATTTTAAAAATGAAATGGAAAAATAGAGATGTTTTTTGCCCCTGACTTCTGTCAGTTATTTATCAGAGGTGAGAGTACTCAGAAGCAAGGATTGGACTAGATGATCTTTAAGGTCCCTTCCAACCTTTAACATTCTGTGATTCTGTGATTCTGTGATTAGTGTAAATTAAACAAGTCAAAATTGGAAAAACAGTTGCGGGTGAGTCGTATGAGCTGAACCCAATCTGTTCTATAAATTAAAACAAACAAATCAAATTGAAGACAGCGGGATTTTCATTGCCTTCCACAGCTGGATTTGGTCTCAAGTGCCCAACACCTTGCCGGTATCACAGTGTGTTATCACCTACTGTCTGTGCATAGAGATTAGAAAATACTAGCATTTTGTCTTGCTTCACAGAAACACATACTGACCTTTCAGATGGATGGGCAATGGGCAATCAAGCCTGAAAGCTGGGTCCTGCACTTCGACCACAACAACCCCGGCAGTGCTACAGACCTGGGGAGGAGTGGCTGGAAAGTTGCAAAGCGGAGAGGGATCTGGGAGTGTTGGCCAACAGCTGGCTGAAGAGCTGGCCAGGTGGCCAAGAAGGCCAACAGCATCCTGGCTTATATCCGAAATGGTGTGGCCAGCAGGAGCAGGGAGGTGATTTTACCTCTGTACTTGGCACTGGTTAGGCTGCATCTCAAGTACTGTGTTCAGCTTTGGGCCCCTCACTGGCAGAAGGACACTGAGGCTCTAGAGCACGTCCAGAGAAAGGCAACAAAGCTGACGAACGGTCTAGAGCATAAGTCTTAGGAGGAGCTGCTGAGGGAACTGGGGTTGTTTAGCCTGGAGAAAAGGAGGCTGAGGAGACCTTATCGTGCTCTACAAATACCTGAAAGTTGGTTGTAGTGAGGTGGGGGTTGGTCTCTCCTCCCATGTCACAAGCCATAAGACAAGAAGAAACAGTCTCAAGTTGCACCAAGGGACCTTTAGATTGGATATTAGGAAGAATTCCTTTACTGAAAGGATTATCAGGCATTGGAACAGGGCCCAGGGCAGTGGTGGAGTCCCCATCTCTGGAGGCTTTTAGGAGTCGGGTAGACACAGTGCCTAAGGATATGGCTTAGTTGAGGACTTGTCAGTGTCAGGTTAATGGTTGGACCCAATGATCTTAAAGGTCTTTCTCAATCTACGTGGTTCTGTGAAAGGGCAACAGGGTGAGACAGCAGCAAGAGAAACAGATGGCAGCAGGAAGAAAGAGAAAGCAGCTCACCTCAGCCAGGGATGTTTCTCACTCCTCTGCTGTCCCTCTTTTGTTTCCTAGCATAGCACCTTCTGCTACCTGACTGTCATTATGACTGTCCTTCTCTTATCCCCCCAATAATCTGAGGGCTATCTGAGTACAGGACAGATGTACTTTTCTCTGAACTCTGGTACCAAAGCGAATTACTGGAGCATGAATCGACCCAAGGTTAGGATTAGGAAGAAGAAACTACGGAACTAAAATTTTTTTTAGTTCTGGCAAGAAAGAGCTTTCTGTGGTCACCAAGCATGGCACAATCACTCTAAACAAAGTATTACATGACCTGATTTTTATTCCTAGGTGTACTAACACACATGTATACACAGGATGACAATTATTAATACCTGTAAACCATAGAGAATGCTGTATTATTTGTTGTGATTACATTTACAACTCTGACCCACCACCGATGGAATTGGCAAAGTAAGCAGGTTTTTTTTTTTATTCTTCTTCTATGTTCATACAGGCCTGAATTCCTCAGATGCTGACATTTTATAAATGTCATAGTTTATGAGGAAATAATAAAATCCCAGATAACACCACACAACACTGTGACCTTTAGCTGAAGGATTGCTATAACTTCCTAAGAAAGCTCAGTAAAGAAATTCAGAGGTGAAAATTCAGGCTCTAGTAAGTAATTTAAGGCTTCAAAGGTCACAGATTTAGCAGAAATTCTGTCTCTGAATCAGAGCCAGCAATTGTTTTTAACCTGTTGCTTGTGATTTGATTTTGCAAATGACCTGCAATATATTGCAGCATATTATAAACAGCTTTTGTTGAAAATGTGGAAATTTTCTTTATTATTTTATTATTGTTTACAGTGATCAGTTTAAAGGCATCCCCAGTATTAATGCTATTGCTTAGAAAAAAGGTGGTGTGGATATGCTTCCATGACAACATTTCTGGTAGAAACTCTCAGCTATACGTTTCTATTTAATGAGCCACACTACAGAGAAAAATGTGCTGTGCCCATATTGTCAAAAGATTAGCAAAACCATTTTGAAGAAATGTAGGTGTCATCAGAGCATGAAAAGGTGTCTTGAAATTTGAGGATGCTATCATAACTTGGATAGGTGTCTTGAAATTTGAGGAAGAATCCTTCACAATGAGGAATATCTATTGCTCTTTCAACGAGAAAGCATCCAATAGTAAGTTATGGGCCTCCAAAGGGGGCCGTCCCCTCCTACTCTGCAAAACAGGGAGGAAAGAAATAAAAGGTTCCATCATGCTCCGTGGTTTATTTAATTTTAACAACGATACCATTTGGAGAGTCTATCTTTGGCGCCAGTGCTCGAGTTTTACCACACCTGCTAGGGGCCTATTCCAGAAGAATTGCACAGATGTTTATTCCCCAGACTTCAAGAATTGAGCAGAGTGTACCAGTTCAGTTCACACTGCCTAAAAAATGGAACTGGACACAGAACAGCAAGATAGGCAACTTTTCTAATAAGACAGACATTAAACTATACGTCTTTGCTTGAAGAATTGCATTTGAAGCTGCATGAAATGTTGAGCTATAATAACCAAAAAAAAGCAGCACAACTAAAACCCACCTAAACAATTCATACTTAAGCCAGGAATCAGTATACGTATAAAACCAACATCAGGTAAGTCAATGAAGTGCAGACTTACAAGTGCTGTGATAATACTATAAAGGCAGAAATAGTCACTGTTTTCCTGAGTGCTGCAGCTGAAACAAAACCAGAAAGAACTAGATATCCCCTGTGATGTGGGAATGGAAATTTTGCTATAGATAGCACAAAAGACACGGAACAACTTCTCAAAAATTAAGTATTACTTATAACTAATCCCAGAAAAAAAAGAAGGAAGATATCCAATGTAAACTAGATATGTTTCTTGCAACAACAACATTTCATAGAGACTGATAATATTGGAAAATGTGGTCAGAAGGTTACTGTTACAGAAGAGTTTTAATTGCTCATTCAAATGGTTTTAAAATGACAACTTGTGGTCTAATACTCCCGGGAAGAGAAAAGTTATTTGGGATAGAATAATATTATAGAACAGGAACTTTGAAATACACTCAGAAGCTATCCTGGATTATCACTTCAGTGTGAGCTCCTATAATAGTTGTGTATCTTTACATGTTACTGGAATTCTGAATATTTATATAAAAATGGATGATTCCTTGCTTGTATACACAGCACCCTTCCATTCCAGTCAAGACTTCTAATAGATTCCCTCCATACTTCAGAAAAAAGTGGCAATACAGAATACAGTACAAAGAACTAATACACACTTGCCTTAGTCTAAGGTTTAAATGACCCGATTCAGCTCCTAGAGCATCTTTACTGCAATCCCTCAAATTCCAAAACTCTCTGTATTTGGCAAATGGTGAAAAGAAATTATTTGATCGAGGCCTGCCATAAGCATTTTGTTGCAAAGTCTTCCATCTGTTAAATTGCTGTCATGCAGGTACCGTGTAAAAATATGAGCAGCTGCTAGAATGGTATGAATAGTGATATTCTTGACAGATACACATAAGAGTGCTGTTAAAATATTAACTATTTTTGTAATAAAAAAGGAAGCATTTAAGTAGTTTGGCACTCACACTCCAATAAGCCATAAATGTTACTTTTGGTGTGAGCGCTGTGGATGTCTGAACTCTCAAGGCAGTGCTGCGTTTCCCTAAGAACTGGGAAGTCAGGATTAAAATTAAAAATATCTCTAGTGCACACAGAAATATCTCTGTAGTAGGTTACTTGGTAGCTCCATATAGAATTTTTTTTGTGTTACTGAATTAATGCATTCTCTTAACACTGCAAGAAAATAACAGTTGCTGCACTACAACTGCCTCTGAACTACTGTAGTAGCATTTTCTAACACAATTTACTACAAAATGTCACAAAATCAAACTTGCCAGCTTCTGGAGCCACGTGCAGTATCTCCTAATGCCTGAATTGTAGAAAGGAATTTCTTTAAAACCTCTAACTGTTCTAAAAGCTCTCCTAAGTCCTTATCCATTCAAATTTTATGAATCTCAATTTGTTCCAGATCATACTTTCAAATTCATTAGATCTTGTTGGTTTTTTTGTCAAAAGCCCAAGTTCAAGCTTCAAGGGCTTTCGCCTGTCGCTGCTTATTGTATCCCAGGAAAATGACAGATCATTATATCTCAGTCCTGAACTACCTACATATATAATGTATTTTAGAATAAAAGATTCATCGGAAACAGCTAAAACTCAGAGCAGATGAAATCAGGCAATCTTCCTCTTAATAATGGGAACTTCTGCACTCACATAGAATAATTTGAGAGGACAAGGCCTACTTTGTGTCCAGATATAACTTTGTCTGTTCCTTAAATCTTGAAAAAGAAATATGCTGTTACAGAGTCACCTACTTTTAGATGTCAAATTCACACAACGTTGTAATTATCATAGCGCAATATCATTGTAAATATCATCGTGCGATAAAAATCACTACTGATTCATTATAAATGCTTTCGCAACATAAATGTGCATTTTCTTAAACTTAACATGCAATGATGACCAAAGACAGCATGAGATTTCTCTCTACAGATTTTGCCGTGTGACTCACTTTTATAATAACCTTTAATACTCTTCAGAAAAATCTGTTAAAAATTAATCTTACCGCCATAGCAAAGAGTATTTTGAATACACTTTGCACATCTAGCACCAATTTATAGCTTCATTTTTCTACAAGAGTATTTTGCACTTAGATTGTAACTCCTACAAAAATAAATTTTCGCAGACCTCACGTGCCCTGCTGAAGTCAAGTTCATAAACCAACTGTGACTGTGTACAGTAATTGCTGGGCATTAGAAGTAAGACATCAGGTTTCATATGAAGAGCATCACGTAGAAAATATTAATTAGAAGTTATCAGGAACCTAATCTGCGGGTCATTTAGGAAAGATCAGTTGATACTATTTCGAAGAGGAAACGGAAAGAATATGAATGTCTCTCCCCTCTTCCATCATTAAGTGCCCATTATGAGACACGATTAAGCAAAGTGTTTGAAATCTTGCAACTGGCTGATCACTTCGTCTGTGCAGCAGAAGGTTAAAGACCCTTCTGCCATCGTGGACTGAGCCATCTAATGAGATACTCTGACGAAGACTATGCGCAATAAGAGTTTTGTTCTTAAAAATTCCTGAGAGATTGAATTTTCCTCTGTGCAGATTTTTTTTTTTTTCCAAAACTATTCCTTTCTAAGTGAAATTTGCATTGTAAGGTGCTGAGATAAGTGAAATTCTCTTTTCAAGATTCACTATTAGCAGAACCTCTACAGGGTATTTCATTATTGCCTCAGCAAGAATGAGAGGGAAAAATAATTTGATCTTACTCTCGAGGAAATCTTGCTTTGCCAAGTTTCGCTGCAGCAGCAGAGCAACGCTCTGAAGCAGGATCGGGGAGGTTTGAGTTCTGTGAGTGAACCATTGAGAAGTCTCCAGGTGGGGAGGTGGATGTCTGGTAACACAGTTCCTGTTCTGACTCCGTTTCAGGACGCTGTGGACCTAAGTGCAGATCTCTGCTCACCCCCTCACTGCTCCATTAAATCCTTCCCAGGTTCACTGATCATCTTCAAGGGGAACTTTAAGAAGTTACCGTTGTTCGTAAGAATTTGATTGCCCAGTGCGTTACAGCTTTTTATTCCAAACAAGGCAGACGCTGTTAGGAGGACCAATGGTAGGAATGTTCCCCAGAAGTAACTTCAGTAATACTTCTGGCTCGAATAACTTGTAGCTCTATGTTCTTCCTCAGTAACTTCTAGTTATGGCGGTAAGAAATGCAACCAAGGAGAAAAGGTCTCCTTCCTCAAGAATTCTTTAAAATAAAAAAGCCTTCTACGGTCTGCTAAAGGACCATAAAATGGATTTCATTCTTCTTTACAGATACCCACCACTGGACAAGTGCCTGATTCGCATTCGCTGAGTCCACAGAAAAGCAGTACTCACAGAATCACAGAATGTCAGGGATTGGAAGGGACCTTGGAAGATCATCAAGTCCAATCCCCCTGCCAGAGCAGGAATGCCTCGATAATGCTACACAGGAACGTGTCCAGGCAGGTCTTGAATGTCTCCAGAGAAGGAGACTCCACAACCTCTCTGGGCAGCCTGTGCCAGGGCTCCGTCACCCTCACTGAGAAGAAGTTTCTTCTCGAGTTTAAGCGGAACCTCTTATGTTCCAGTTTCAGCCCATTACCCCTTGTCCTATCAGTGGTTGTCACCGAGAAGAGCCTGGCTCCATCCTCGTGACACTCCCCCTTTATGTATTTGTAAACATTAACAAACTCCATAAATGGTCTCACACTCTGGATGGCTGCCGATCACAAGTCCTGTGCATTAAAGCCACCTCAGATCTGATGCTGTCTTTTCCCTCCAAACCTACTCTCTCCTTGAGCTAAAACACAGATTTAAATCAGTTCTTTTACTGTCATGGTGTGTACGTGAAGTTACTTCTGTTGGGAGTTACCAACTTCTACAAAAATAGGATTACTCTTCCTTTCTAAATACTTACCTAAGAAGGGAAATATGTGGTGCTGTTCTGTTCACTTTTCAGAAATGGTTTCAATTGAGTTTTTGTTTTCTATTTTTGCTGCAGTAAACAAATATACAAACCAAAGCAGTTCAGATTGGCTTCTTTTCGTTAACAGTTAATAGCTCAGATGTGAATTGAAGGAAACTGAAAAACAACCGCTAAAACTATCTGCAGAAACTAAAATATAGTTTTTGAAAATAATAATCGTAAGGTTTTTAAATCACTTCCTCCATTAAAAAAGACATAATTACCTCTTTAAAATTAAAAATATCATTTTGTAAAAGTTTGATATCAAGTTTGAAAACACAGAAGTTTCTTTTCCATTTTGTCCCATTTCCTTCCCTTTTCATTCCACCAGTATAAAAAATACTTGCCAGTTCATTTCTATAAACTTACAAATACAAATCTATGGGGAAAAAAGGTATTTAAGGAGCAGACACACCCCAGCACATAACTTCGTGCTCCACTTAGTCACAATCGATGCAAAGAGCCTTCACTGTCTCACGGACGCAACAATCCACTTCAGCACCACCATTTTATCTGAAACAGGGAGACTATTCACATTCTCAACAGCACCACTAGAGCAGCCACTTCTGTCAAACTTTTACAACAATTATTTCTTTGAATGGCATTCAAGGATAAACAACCAAAACAAAAATAAAAGTCCCATATCAATATAAAGATCTGAAAAAGCCCTCAGACTTTGGTTAAGAGTTTTCAATTGCCAACAGCAGAAAACTTTTTTTTTTTTGTTTCCAGAGAAGCACTTCTCTCTTTCTCACAATTACCTTAAGAGCTATATCTCATGTTCCTCTCCAAATGCTCTTCGAATTTCATATTTCTAGATTTTTCCTCAGGTCTAATTTTAAAATGTAGGGCTGTTTGGAGAACAAGAATTACACTTCACCAAGATTTTGAGATTTCAAAATTCAGTGTCTGCTCTGATTCTAACCCAAAACTTCATAAACTCCACAAGGGAAAGACATTTATCTGAAAATAACTTGTTTTGCTCAAAACAGTTTTCTAACTCCCTTTTTGCTTGCTATTATAACACAGATTTTTTTTTAAAAAATAAACAATACTAAAACCCACATGAAAAAAGTTATACTGTTTGCAACAAGTTTTAAAATAGAATGAGTTGAAGATGTCAGGACATTTTCTTCCTTTTTTTTTTCCTTTGCTTTCTTGAAACAAAGTTCTTTCTGAGAATAAAACCCCCGTTTTAATCAAAAATTCTGATTTAATTCGAGCAATACATTCTCACAGAAATAGCTGTATTGCTTTTTTCCACCTGTCTTAATTAGAAACCCTGGCCATAAGGGGTTTGGCACAGTAATAAGAACTGGCTAACCGAGGCTACTCTGTGCAGGCACAGCCACACCAGCTGTGCAGTTCTTACTTGCCAGACCGGGATGATTTCCAGATTTCCTACAGGAAATCTCGATGCAACCTGAAAAAAAACTCCTATGGTCTGTTGGCTAAACTCCGGTTGAACTCAGAAGGCCTGCAAGAATTCACAGGTATGGGATTTCTGGAGAAATTTTCACCTTGCACAAGTTATAGAACTAGCCTGGCTATTAGTCCTTTCACATTATTCTTGGATATCTTGGAAGCATCATTGTGTAAACTGTAAAGCAGACAGAGTGCTACAAGAAAAACAGTCTTCTATTCTACACACTGCCATTCTGCTATTACTCTGACTTTTCCCAGGTTCCTGTGTTTCTGAAAACACTTCAACTCCTTCATGTTTCAAACAGCACGCGACATACTTTTCTGAGCGACAAGTCTTTCTCCCTGCGCAACATTCCCCATCTGACCTAATGCAAAAGTATAACCAGCACAGATATTCATAGTGAGAAAGTCCTTTCAATAAGCTGTCTTAATGTATTTTAAAAAAAATTTGTTTTGTGGAACTTATGGTCATCTAGGCATAAACTACATATTATAAGAATACTGACAGTTACCCTTCAAAACACATCTTGGATTCTTTGGCTACTCTTCTGGGAGCATCAGGCAGTGATGTACGTACACCGACATTTCCTGTGCTCCATTACCAGGGCATTCAGGTATACCAGTCTTTTCATTCATTTGCAAACTTCTGCAAACTCAGTAAATTCAGCATAAAAAACTGCATGCAGTAGACCTTGTTTCTGTACACATAATTACATTGGCTCAAGCCCTTTGCCAAAAACACAGGAAAACTAAATGTGTGCTCTGTGAATTAACACAGCTGTTCGCTCTAGATTTATATATGAAAAAGAAAAATTAGGAAAAGTTACAAACTTGGAGAAAAACAACAACGGAACTTTTTGCCAAATGACGATTAAATATCCTTCTTCCAGGAATTGTCCACTGACTCTGCAACCTCCTTAGTTATTCCAGAGATCACATTTCTCTCAGTGCCATCCACCAAACCATACACACTGCAAACACTAATCCAAGCATCCTCCTTCAGGTCCATCTCTAGTTGTCTACGCACGGATTTCCAACATGAGACACAAATATTTTCTTCACTCAAGTCACTATTTTTCCCTAGTACACATCCACCTCTCCATCTGATTTCCTACACATGCCTGACTAGCACTTCTGCAGAGTAGGACTTGCTCTTTCACTTGGCTACTGTCTTACACTTTGTGAATGCCCTCCATTCTGCCTGAGCTATCTTTGATTTTTGCAAAGTTTTCTATTATACCACAAATAATATTTTCAAAATCTTATTAATGCCAGGACAATGGCTTACAAGAGTTCTCTCTCCACAGCACCATCACTCGTCTGTCACGAATCTGCAACCCTTCGCTGGGTCAATGTAACCAACTGCATTAGTAGAGCTGACTGAAAAAGTACAAATATGTATATCAAAGTTTAAGGCTGGGCTGGCCACTAAACTTTGTCAGATGATCTCTATGATCCCCCTACCACCTTCTCAGGGGAGGATAACAGGGGAACCTGGGGAGAGGCTCTAAGGTTGAAAAACACTTGAAGTAGTTTAATGAAAAAGAAGAGTAATACTAAGTGTAACAGTGAAGATGTCAAACTATATACATGTGAGGATGCAAATATGCTCAAAGACACAAGAGAATAAATACGTTAATGTGAAACTTACATCTTCCAGATGACAACAAGGTCCTGAGCAGAAAAAAAAGTCACAGGCTGGGCTCTGCAGCAGATGGGAGAGCTCGAGCACAGAGTCTCAATGACAGTCCAAAAGAAACAGAAAAGGAGCTGTGGCTCTCTCATCCTGGGTGGGGGGGCAGGGCAAGATGACCTGCTCCATCCAGTGGTGCTCCTCTGCAGTGTGGAATCAAGAGGCAGGAGCACCAGCAGCACAGCAGAGATGACAAAGAGGTGATGACATTGCTCCCAGCATAACAGGCAAAAAAGGCTCTTCCTAGCGGCCCTTATCTACAGAGCACCACAGGAAGGAATGCCATGACTGGTCACCTCCTTCTCACAGGCACAGCTGTCCCTCCTCCCCCACTGCGACTGCCACCAGTGCCATGGAGCCTCAGAAAACTTCTGTTCTGGTGCTCTCAAACTGGGGCAATGTACAAGATACATATGGCCCTACATGGCAGCTTAGATAGGGTCCACTTTGTTCTTTACCACTAATGAGTAGTTAATACTGGACTGCTCCTACAGCTTCTCAGCAGCTGTTGACCTCGGTTTTCTTTGTAGTTGACAGGTTACAAGGCAAACAAAATAATTTAAGATTTGATAGTCTTGTTATTTCAAGTCTAGCAAGTACCAGAGGACCATTACACTGTGCAGTTATTCGGTTTACGACTTAACATAGCCAAGCACTGAACTGTATTCTTCCCTTAGCGGATAATGAAGATGGTCAAGAAGGAGAGAAGGGCTGCAGTTCCACTTCCACTGGATGGGGCACTTAGTGCCACGGTCTGGCCCATGTGGTGGTGTTGGGACATAGGCTAGACTTGACGATCTCAGGTCTTTTCCAGTTTCAACAATTCTGTGATTCTGAGAAAACAGGTTAATAATATTCAGAGCCAAGTGAGATTCCTGTCTCTTGAGCACCCAAAGACATTTGGAAACGAGTATAAAGTACTACTCACATGAGGCAATCTCCACTGCTAGCCTTCCTAGCTGAATTGAATGCTACTTCTGAAGATGTTTAGCCCTTCCAGCTATCTCAGTCATAAGTTCTGTGAGAAAGGAAGATAACAATGCTATTTTTCTGTAGGTTAAGACCGATTTGTTCCACAGGATGCCATAATGTGACAAAGTCTATTGATGAGAAGATAATTTTCAGTTATCAAGGTAGCACCTGAAATCTAAATAGCAATTAGTCACTCCAAAGAGAGCTCATTGGCTACATCCTTTGAGTCAGAAGTAAATTCAGAATGGTTTTGATGAGGCCCAGCATGTTACTAACATGGAGAATTTCCTTCTATTTCAGAAGGGTGACATAGAAGTACACTCTATGGCCACTGATTTTAATTCTGAGGTACTCACTACCTCAAAAAACAAGAATCTTACCTCTCCACAGAAAACAAGATACATTTTCAGTTAGCTTCATTAGTGACATAAAACTACAATTCCTGTTTTTATCTACATAGTTTAGGCTACTTTATTACACATAAACCAACATACCACAGGTTCGACAATGCTTGTATTGAGCAGACAGTCATACATCTTCTTTCAGACAGATTAATGAGAGATTTTATGAAGGAAAGAGCTCATTTAGGAATTATGTCTGAGACTGTATTGCAAAGTCTTGTCTATACGAGTACATTAAAGGTGATAAAATATTTAGAATTACTTTAATGAATCTATTCGTATCTCTAAAAGAAAAGAAAGGAAGGCAATTCATGCAGTTAGTGCTTAATGGAAGAGGTTTATGTGCTGATACATACTGTTTCGTTAATCTTCTTCTAGTTAATTCATTACGTATTATTGAAAAGCCTCTCAGAAGACGCAGTAAGAATTTCTCCTGTAAGCCAGGCAAAATTAATAACAGAGTAGAATTGCTTTGGTTTTATACTACTGGCAATATAAACCATGCTTCTCTGTGTCATCTACTACGCACTCAAGAGCTTATTGGTACAACCATTTGCCATCTCTTTCTTTTATAGAAGAAGGAAAAGAAAATTTAAGGTATCCAGAAAGGTCTCATACTATTCCTTCTCTGAAATAGCCCAGCCCTGACTTCTTCAAGAACCCAATGCTAACTACAAGAGACATGACTCCCTTTTTTAAAGTCACTCATCTGCTCACAGAGTTTGGAAGTCCAATGAGTAAAAATACACCAAACAACTGAAAGAGCATTTCATTGCACTTTGTGCCACGAGACTCAGTTTCGCTCTGATGGGCATCATCAGACTTCTTGACAGCCATCGTTCTGTTTTTCTTTATTTCCATGTACTTCTTACACAGTGCAAAAACTGCAGATAAAATAGAGGGCACACTGATTCAAGCGAAAAGCGTTTGGTTTTTTTTCACGAGCTCTTGTGAAAACGGGAACTTTTTTCATTAGTTTCCTTGGCAGTAATTTTATTCTAGAGCAGATTTTACTGGAACACTTTCAGCCAAATTCACCTATATTTTACCTGAGAAAGACTGGCAGAAATCTGGTTCTTTTCTGGTTCTTTTCATCCCATCTGGCCCATTCTTCTTCAGCAGTGTGTTTTGTGGTGTTGAAAAGCCGTGCTTCCTCTTTTTTCTTTGATTTTCAGTATATTAATGCCTTATTTTTATTCAGTTTCACCAGTGAAGCATGGTAGACTGGATTTTCCATCCAAACATTGCTGGATTCTCTTTTGTGAATATGAATTACCACTGAATTTTCCTGGTAGTATCAGATACAATGTGGCAGAAAGGTCTTAACGGCAATGAAAACCATATTTTTCACACGAGAGTGAAGCACGCTGTATCATTAAAGCAAGGGACTGCCAGTTAAATGATCTGGGTCACCGAGCAGCTGTGGGAAAATCATTTAGAACAGCCTTCACTACCTTTCACTAGATCAGACGGCCAATTTAGATTTTGCATACGCAATATCCATGAAAATCGGGTCAGTCATTTGAAGTGCCCGTATCTGAGTTTATCACACCTGCTCTACGAGATAAGCGTTAAAAGTCTCTGTGACACTTTTTCTCCCCATCTAAGGCTAAAAATGTTTTGGTTCTTTCAGAAAGGTATATAACTAATTAATTTAGTACCACTATTGCTAAATAATTAAACTTCTTAAAGATCCAAAGATGAAAGCTGCTAATGAAACACCATCACTAAGAAGCTGATGCTAAGAAAAGTGCCAGTCAGGGCAGCAATAACAAGTAGCACTAATGAAGTCACAACATTCCTTTTTTCACTTTCTCACTGGTATAATAATCCATTTGGACTGGAAAAATAACAGTAACAGACATTTCTTTTGTGATTATGAGCAAGAAGTGCGAATAGATATTGTCCACCCCGTTGCTGCAAATTCTGACACTGAGCGGTTGATAAAATCCTCTTAGCAATTGCATTTGTGTCTGAAAGAAGGCATTAAGGGTTTAGAAAGATTAGAGAAGGAACTGATTTAGAGTTTAACATTATCCTCTGACCTACTACATATAATGACTAATGTGTTTTAAGATTAGAGGGCATGTCCAGACAGGATGTGGAAAGGTTATATCTGAACGACGCAGCATTTTTAATTGCTGATTATCAGAGGCAGATTCCATCAGAAAGACACTTCCTCGATCTTTTCCACTGCTTGCCTCCAACAAACGTGTAGCTGTACAGAAAAAACCTGCATTTTCTATCACTTTGTTAAAAAGTAATGGGATTTTTTTTTTACCCAAATTGTGACTTTAAAATAAATTGGAACTGCCTGCCATGATAAAGAGTCTCTTTTTTGCAAGTTTTAAACGCAAAGCTGAATAATGAACATTCCCTAGGAAAGACCTCAGCCAGGCCCTACAGATCAATCTGGTGTCAAGCAGGTTCTGCTTCTGAGCCATCAGTTTAATCATGTCTGCTTATTATTTTACAAGTCCTCACAAAACTGAAGAATACCAAGGGCGAACCAAAACACTGAAGATGATGAACTTGATCAGAACTTCTGAACTGGATCTCATATGTGAACTGGGGAGGCTCCAGTTTGCTTTTTCACCCAACTTAACTGTCTGCTGCACCAAGACAGCAACTGCCATCCCTCAATTTTATTGTCAAAAAAGGAAATGAAAAATTTTAGGTTTGGAAAACAAGTGCAAAAGTTGCAGCAGGTACCTTTTAGGTTAGAAATACCAGCGCCTAATTCCCCAAGACAATAAACGCTGGCCTCCCTCCTCATATCCTATTATACCAGACAGCTGCAAAAGCAGCACTCTAGAAATGAATTTTTTTGGTGTGAACTATATTTCTTTTCACTTTGAAAAGCCTCAAAACTTTCTGTCAAACCCATTTGTTTATATATAAAGATTCGCAACAGCTAGAAGCTTTGAGATATATTTAGTGCATCATGAAGGCAGTGTTCATGGTCTTGAACAGAGCAGATGATCTTGCTGACCTTCGAGATGACCACTTCCAATGAAAAATTTACAATGACTATTGCATTATGTAGAAATGTGTTCAATAAAGCCATTTTCAATTATTTTTTTTCTAATTTATGTCAAATTTAATGTAAAAATCTGCAAAACCACATCAGCAATTATATTTCAATCTAATTAATTCAAATACCACACATAATTAGAAACTAAAAAAGTGAAGCAGTATTATTCTCCCCAGCTGAGGTAGGTAAACTCTGTCCCAGCTGTGTCATTTTAAATCTTCTGACACACAAATAATATTTGAGGATCTTTTCTTGAGAAGTGCTATAATTTACAAGGATTGTATTTTTCTTCTCCCCACAAGATCACGAAATATTCTGTAATTTGCCATATTATGAGATGCAGAATTGGAAACCCACACCGGACAGTAGAGGGAAAACGTGCCACTGTTTCATGACAGGAATATGCCACTGGGTTCCCTGACAATTTAGGTATGTGATTTTATTTTAAAAGATGCTTGAATGGAAAAAAAAAATCTGAAAAAAACAGATGTGTCAAAAAAAGAGCAGGTGACAAGAAAAAAAGTCAGCATAAAGCAGCAAATTTACTAAGTCTAGTAAAGTGGTACCTCCGCATGGCAAAGGCATCCATAAGACTTCAGCATCTAGACAGAGGAGAGCTTAACAACCTGCCAGCCTGTTCAACCTGCAACTAGGAAGAGAAACTGAAGTACTTTTGTACATTAGAACAGCGATAGCTTTTCAAAATGAACACAGAAGTGTGTATCCCAGAGGAATGCCTGCTAGCCTTGGCAAGCAGAAAGAGGATAAACCACGTCAATACGAAGACTATTATTTCAAGTAATGTAATTCTGTACAGAGAAGTATCTAAGTTGTGCTGAAGCCCTTTCTTCCTATAAACTGAGGGTGAATAAGTTGCCATATAACAACTTTCTCTGCCAGAAGCACTGGAAGGCATATTAACTAGTACATATGCTGTTATCAGATACAGCATACACAGAGCTAAAGCAGATTTAAAGAATCCTTCTGTTGACTGCTCATGATCTGAGCATGCAAGGCACAAAGAACACCGTTTTGTCCAGTCAGAGACTTGTTTTCCTGTTCTTTACATTATCAATATTCCCAAGTACAAACCAGCAACAGTTTCAGTACTGCCTGGAATGCCAGAGCTGACGGTCTGCATGTGATAAGCCACTGTCACAAAAACCGTACCAATTCCACACAAGATAAAATGAGAAGACAGACTGAGAGCCCAGGAAGGTAAGGGTCACACGGCATATCGTCACCAGACTCTGGTGGAGATCGCCACCTCCTTTATCAGCAAGATCTCCCGTATGGGCAGTACTGTCTTTCATAATAGGGACTTTACTTTCTAATCTAAGCAGCAAAGCCACAGCAGAGCAGTCCATCCCCACTCTACCCAACATGAGATAGCTCTTCCAGTTTCCAGTAAGTGAATGTGTAAAAAGTAAAAATTTAAAAAAAGGTCACAATTTAGGATGGGGGAGAGTTTCTAACAGCAAACTGGTTAGAGTATCATAACATGTTTTTTGCAAATTGTTTTTAGGAATCCAATGGCTAAGTTAAATTTCATGACTTTTTTTTTTTTAGTGCAAACTTTTATCAAACCGCTTTCATTTCTTGGTCAAAATTGCCAAGCAGAACTTTAGGTTACTTGTGGCACAGGACCCTGACACGTGTGAGCACATGAGGACATTAGTGAAGTAGTGCAAATCCTGGAGTTTTCAATCGTTTGAATGGACAGCTGTCAGCCCAAATACAGCATCAGTTAAAAACAACCGCTTCGAGTAATTGAAAACATAAACTCAGTGAAGGAGACCACTGCCATGAACCGCTATTCTCCAGAGCTCTTGTTAACTGATGGCACGCAACCTTCCTGAAGGAAAACAAGGACGTCTTTGAAATAATTCTACCTGTGAGAAAACTTCTATAATAGAAACAACTCGTTCGCTCACTCAGAAACACAGACAGACTGGTTCCCCGAATTACACAGCTTTGGCTCTCGTGTTCTCTTCTAGAGGTCAGTCAATGTGTCATGAACTTAAAGGTAATGATAATCACATCTCTGTGTGGAAACGCCTACATTTGATTATTTTTCTGTTAATCTACTTCATATTCACACAACATTCTGGTAACAAAGCAATCATACTCACTTTGAAAATTATGAAGTCAGAGGCTTCGACAACACAGTTTGCAGGAAAACCTGTGAATCCACACAGCTATCTGGATCTCAGGGAAACAAAATGTGCTGCAGTGTGCAGGATCACTCCCACAGCTTACTTTCAGACAAAAATCTGTGACCGCGATGGTAATATGGATGTGACAGGCCAACAAGACTACCTCTGGTTGCAGCTAAAGACATGAACAGGAGGTGGGCAGAAGGTATTTAGATTATATTTTGATATACTGAAGTGGATTTGATTCCATGATTAAAGGCTCAGTGAGCCTTTACCTATTATCTTTTAGCAGTCACTGCTGAAGCAGTTAATGGAACTGGTAAGGAAGGCAATTAACCAGTTTAAACATTAATGAAAAAATATCATCCCTAAATTTTCAAGTCACAACAACCATAAAAAAGGTGCTTCAAACGTTCAGTTACAGAAACCTCAAACCGACAATAATCGGATAAACACAGTCGCGTTACAGTACAAATGCAAATCGCAAACGCACTTCTCTAGAAAATACAATTATAGGAAAAAGATCAAAGGCTTAATTAAAGCATACCTTCCCTGATTGCAAAGACTGACTTTAACAAGAGACTCCTAGGAATTTGAAGCCTACCGCACTTGTTAGACACCATATTTAGTAAGTTTAGACAATGCAATTAATATTCAGATATTTCCAGAGCTTTTGAGTCCCTACAATTACTTTCCAAATCATAGAATCATAGAATGGCCTGGGCTGGAAGGGACCTTGGAGACCATTTAAACCAACCTCCCTGTCATGGGCAGGGACACTTCTCAACTAGATGAGCCAACACATGGGGACCGAATGGCAGTAAGTTTCTTGGAAGGTAACATCTGCAAATTCGTATCATGACTAACAACAAACAAGCTGGTGCAGACAAGTGCTCTGCCATAGGCAGTACCTACAGAAACCAGGTCTGGCAAAGTTACTCACTTCAGCTGAAATTCGTCTGTTAGAGGCTGACTGAACTATGAAGAATAACCTTTGTGATGCAATCCTCTCTGGTTTCTCCTTATCTAAGCATATATGCAAGTTATAGACAAAGGAATCTTATTTTTAAAGAACATTTTATTCTTGTTGGCACCTCCTTCACAGTGGCAACAGTTCTGTTGATGTAACAGCTGCTACTTCAGCATCTCTTTTAGAGGAACTGTCTGCAAGAGTTATGCCTTCAGATGTATCACACATAAAGAAGACTATGGGATAGACTGCTGCTCTCAATTTATACACCCCCCTCCAAACTCTTAATTCCTTCAGACTCTGTATTCAGTAAAGCTTTGATAATCTTAGATGAATGCCCAATAATCTTAACTCAAGCAAAATACAGCTTTTTCATAACTACTCCTTTCTAGCCTCTCCTCATTGGGCGTAGAAGTGAGTCCTTGAGAAATTACCACGGCTCAAATTTGTAAAGTTGGGTTCTACTCTGCCCTACAAAGCAAAAAAGCCCAAGCAAACAAACGACCTCCAACCAAAGTTGATAAATGATTTATCTGCTTCCGCCTAACTGGTGCTTTGTAGCCGGTTAAAGAGTTCCACGATTCCTCTTTCACAAGTAGATTGGGACTGGAAGGAACCTAGAACAAACTAAAGGCATTTTCCTATTGCTGATTTCAGTGGAAACACAGTGTTAGTTTGATTCAACTAATTGTAATGCAAAGCAGGAACAAGGCTTATGGCATACTGACGCTCTATTTCTGGAAATACAGTTTGAAATAATCACAAACATTTGCAGTAAAGAGTGCTACAGGCTGCTTTTCCATTTTCATCTCACTTGAAACATGCAGATGACCAGATATCCTTCAAAAGCAGTAAGAGGACAATTACTTTTTTGTGTTGAGAAACCTAATTCAAGTATAACACGCTGAAAGGCATGCCTCTTTCTAAAGAAACATATTAAAAATGAATACACTTAATGAAATAACCTGTAGATGTTTTCAAAAATTGGCAGATTTTTATTAATGAGATAGTGGTGTTTCTGTTCAAATAAGTAGTTTTGTTTATATCTAGACTGTTTTAAAGTTGTCATGCTTCAGTAGTACGAAATTTAGAAAATACAAGAAACAGAACAATTCCAACCTACGCATGACTTCCATGTGAGGATGCACACAAATTTGGCCTGCAATACATCTGTGAGATTTGGATACTTAAACTTTATTTTTGCAATCTCCAGCAATTTGGAGACAAAGATATCCAAAGCGACATAACACCTCTCATTAATTAGTGTATAAAGCCGTGTTTATCTAATAACCTGAAAATTTCTATTTTCATTTTGCAATGGAAGGAAACCATTGGGATACACAAACATGAATTAATAGAAGTGACATTTTAGAAGTGCATGCTTTTTGTTTATAATCTGTTCCTGAAATCATTATACCCTATAATGAAAACCACTACATTACTAAAGATACAGCATCACATCCTCAATCAGCTGGAAAAGGAATGCTAGTGACCTGGTCAAGAGTCTCAAGTTCAATTTCCTAATGAAGTCCAGGAATTCAAAACAGCCTTTAGTCAAGGGAAACCTCTAGAATACATGAATACCAAGCTTTCAGATTTCATGGTTCCTTCTGAGTTAAAAAGAACAAAGGCTGCCTGTATGTACAGCAGAATATCTACATTCCAAATTATTTAGAAAACTATAACCACACTGTACCACTGAATTCCATAACTGCTTTATACTATTGTATTTCAGATGCTCACTATGCAACTTTTGATGTTTCAGGCATTATCACATTAGCTTCTTGAAATCACCTGGTGACAAGAGTATTTTCTCATAATATTCACTCTTCTTGTTTCTCTTTTGTGCCTGCATCTCTTCTAGGAATACATACAAACCAAAAAAACCCACGTCAGTTAAACCCCCCAAAATCAGTGTACCTGCATTCACATTTTAACAGACTCCTGTAGACTCCTTGCCTCTCAAGACCCTTTCCCCAGCTTCTACAGAGATTGCTGAGACTGAGGTAAGTCAGTTTGGAAACCCAGGTACTAACAAATGAAAAATCATAATTACTGAATGATAGAATATTAGCTCTCTCCTGAAGCTAGACTCATGTTAACACTAATATGCTTAACATGCAATATATTGAGTTTTTCAAATTATTTTAGCCCAAACCTTGCTTTCTGGGGTAAGTTTTCATTTACTATGTTAGCCCTTCAGTTACTGCACCATTTTAAAAGAAGCACTTCATCTTTTTTTATTATATTTAAGTTATACAGCTATTCAGGGAAATGCACAACTCTGTATTTCAGGCAAAGTATTTAAGATGACAGCAAAATCAGCTTCTTGTCAAATTAATTTACCTTATTACAGCACTGCAGACATTCAGTTCAACTTGTAAAATACGTCACCAAATATGAGAAAAAAATAAAGTACGTGTTTAACTGGGTCCCTGCTTTTATTACCAGACAGGTGATTACCAGAAAATTTTCCCTTACTAGTCAATTGTTTTCATACTTGAGGAAACTTGGTTGGAGTTAGGAGCTTCTGCCAAATATTGCTGTAATTTGCTGGCAGTGTTTGACGATCTCTTGTCATACCGTGCAACAACTGTTCTTGCCTTGGACCAAGTTCCAATGTGAACATTAGTTTCTCTTTTCTACAGGGCAATAGTGGTATTCCACACGTTTTTTAACGTACTGTTTAGGATTGTGATGCTGTTCACTTTATTGAAACACTGCATGCCTATAAGAAATGACAGTCAATATAGGACAAGGAGTGACAGCTTGCCTGTTCGCAAACATTATGGCAAAAGAAATCTCTGACTGCAAAAGGAATTCTGGGGCCCATTCTTTCTTAAACATGAGTATGGTGTTTTACATGCCTAACAGTCTCTGTACGTGACATCATACAGGAATTTGTTAACCTTTACTAATACCTATAGAGATACAAACAAAACTGGACAAGCGTGGGAAGGTATTTACAAAGTGGACATCAGTTTCAAGTGTTGACTGCACGAAGACCTGCTCTATCCCAGCGACGTGTCAGCCCTAGCACTGTCACTTTTTACAATGAGATGAACACTAAGTGCCTTCAAATCATCGTATTTAATCATCATTCAGCTGTCAGGGAGTGTAGGGAGGCAATCAGAAAAGCTAAGGCCTCCTTGGAATTAAAACTTGCAAGGGAGGTCAAGGACAACAGAAAGGGCTTCTTCAAAGACATTGCTGACAAAACTAACCCTAGAGGCAATGTAGGCCCTCTGCTGAGTGAGGTGGGTTGCCTGGAGACAGAGGACAGAAAGAAGGCAGAGTTGCTGAATGCCTTCTTTGCCTCTGTCTACACTGTTGGAGACTGTCCTCAGGAGCCTCAGTCCCCTGAGGCCCCAGAGGAAGTCAGGATAAAGGAGGAGTCTGCCCTGATTGATGAGGAGTGGGTTAAGGATCAGTTTGAACACTTGAACATCCATAAATCCATGGGCCCTGATGGGATGCACCCACGGGTGCTGAGTGAGCTGGCGGGAGTCATTGCTAGGCCACTCTCCATCATCTTTGGTAAGTCGTGGGGAACAGGTGAGGTGCCTGAAGACTGGAGGAAAGCAAATGTCACTCCAGTCTGTAAGAAGGGCAGGAAGGGTGACCCGGGTAACTACAGACCGGTCAGCCTCACCTCCATCCCTGGAAAGGTGATGGAACATCTTATCCTTGACGCTGTCTCTGGGCATATCAAGGATAAGAAGGTCATTAGGAGCAGTCAGCATGGCTTTGCCAAGGGGAAGTCATATCTGAGCAACCTGATAGCCTTTTATGAAGACATAACCAGGTGGATGGATGGTGGCCATGCAGTGGATGTGGTCTATCTGGATATCAGCAAGGCCTTTGACACTGTCTCCCACAGCATCCTCATAGGTAAACTGAGGAAGTGTGGTCTGGATGACCAAGTAGTGAGGTGGGTCGAGAACTGGTTGAGGGGAAGAAGCCAGAGAGTTGTGGTCAATGGGGCTGAGTCTGTCTGGATGCCTGTGCCTAGTGGGGTCCCTCAGGGGTCAGTGCTCAGGCCGGTGCTTTTCAATATATTTATCGATGACCTGGACGAGGGATTAGAGAATGTTGTCAGCAAGTTTGCTGATGATACGAAATTGGGAGGAGTGGTTGACACACCAGAAGGCTGTGCAGCCATTCAGAGAGACCTGGACAGGCTGGAGGGCTGGGCGGGGAGAAATCTTATGAAGTTCAATAAGGGCAAGTGTAGAGTTTTGCACTTGGGAAAGAATAACCCCATGTGCCAATATAGGTTGGGGACTGCCCTGCTGGAGAGCAGCGCAGGGGAAAGGGACCTGGGGGTGCTGGTGGGCAGCAGGATGACCATGAGCCAGCAGTGTGCTCTCGTGGCCAAGAAGGCCAATGGCATCCTGGGGTATATTAGAAGGGAAGTAGCAAGTAGGTCAAGAGAGGTCCTCCTGCCCCTCTACTCTGCCCTGGTGAGGCCGCATCTGGAATATTGTGTCCAGTTCTGGGCCCCTCAGTTCAAGAAGGACAGGGAGCTGCTCGAGAGAGTCCAGCGCAGAGCCACAAAGATGGTGAAGGGAGTGGAGCATCTCCCTTATGAGGAGAGGCTGAAGGAGCTGGGGCTCTTTAGCTTGGAGAAGAGGAGGCTGAGGGGTGACCTCATTAATGTTTATAAATATGTCAAGGGGGAGTGTCAGGAGGATGGAGCCAGGCTCTTTTCAGTGGCATCCACTGACAAGACAAGGTGCAATAGATCGAAGCGGGAACATAGGAGGTTCCATAAAAACATTAGAAAAAACTTTTTTACTGTGAGGGTGACCGAGCACTGGCACAGGCTGCCCAGGGAGGTTGTGGAATCTCCTTGTCTGGAGACATTCAAAACCCGCCTGGACGCGTTCCTGTGCGCTCTGCTGTAGGTGTTCCTGCTCTGGCGGGGGGGTTGGACTAGATGATCCTTGAGGTCCCTTCCAACCTCTAACACTCTGTGGTTCTGTCATCATGATAATATGGTATGACGATTTTGCAACAGCTACATCCCTCAGTATCCAAATACCAGTTAAACACATCTGAGAATTCTGCCACGAAACAATCAGTTTCACACAATTAAAAGCATGTCTTTGGCTTTTATTTTTTCTTTTATAAAAAAACAACTCTGGAAAGGAAGAAAAGAAATTATGCAGATAGAAAGGAAAGGAAGGTTGACTGTAATACTAAAAATTCTGTAATAAGGTAATGTGTGTTATAAAAGCAGTTTAGGACCTGCAAAGATTCCCATTATCCTAAGAAAAGGTACCTAATTTTGCCCACGCTTTATTTAAGAGCTTTCTTTACACTTTAACTTAGTGACAATAAAAACACAACTAGAAGGGGGGTGGGATACTTCTGTGGGTGCGGAACACCACAGAGAAAGCTAAGCCTGAGGTGGAAGCACAACACGTAGGGCCCCGGCCACAAGGCAGGAGCACAGCGACAGGTGGGAGTGATGCCTCGTCCCTCCGGGTCCGTGGTGCTGGTCCCCACCGGGCTAAAGGATCCGAGACCCAGATTGCTCTATCTGTGTGGTGGGCAAGTGCCACAAAGGACACACCTGGGGCAGGCAGGGAAAACTAACTGAATCACTAGTTCAGAAGGCAAAAAGCTCTCAGACACACTGGAGCCTAATTAAGACCCCAAGTCTTAACAGGAAGAGAGGATTTTTTTTGCCTTTCAGGAAGTCTTTCGCAAACTAAGCACGCAAACCAATAGGTCACACGACTCCAGAGATGATCTTGTTCTCCCATCTATTGCCTGTTTTATATTCAGAGAACAGAGAAAATAGTATTTTTGCTTACAACTTGGCAAGCTCCTGGCAAAATGGGAATACAAAAAGCAAAAGGTATGCTCTTCCCCTGAGCACTAGGTTCTGCATAACACGTTTTACATATTAAGCTATACTGACAAAGTGGTATTTTTAATCTCCCCACAAAATACAGGCTAGTGTTCCCAGGTGCCCCATCAAGAGCCTTTATTTGAGCAGTTGTATTAACATCATTGCAACTCTACATGCATAGATGTGTGTAATTTGGATCACGCGATCAGAGTCTATTTTTTTCTATGCAAAAATGTCCCATATGTGCTAGTAGTATGGAATCCTGCCAATTAAAAAAACTAGCCCTTCACTGAAAGCTTGAAAGATTAGGTCCAACCACCCAAAAAAGCTCTGATGCATTAAGAATTCAAAGAGAATGACAAAGGATGCTATTAAAACTACTTTGCATCTTTCTTTTTTCCAATTTAGAAGTTCAACTCTACTTTGAATAGGCATTCAAACAGCTGCTCTCATGTCCTTCTGACATCTCTTAACTAACAGGAAAAATAGAAAAAGGAGGGTAATATGATTACATTTTAAAGTGTAACTTGCTAAAATCCACCTTATGCAGTTATTTTTATTGTTTGGTGGTTATGGTGATTTTTTTTCTATAATAAATATTACATAAATAAATAATTATAGAACTGATTTCTTTAGAAATATGCCAGTAAGGGCATTCTAGTTACATTTATATATTGATACAGAAATTAATGGAACACAGTCCTATCTTTATACAACAAAAGACAACTGCACCTTCATTAATATGTAATTTTAATTTACCACTGTAAATTTTATCAAGTGCAGTTGACTAAAAGGAAAGCTGAACAGATTTTAATCTTTAAACCTCAGTTGCAAGTTGGCAATGATTTGGAGATGTGATTTCTATAATAGTTTCTATTGTTTACAACAAACCTTTTATCACTGAGAAAAACTATACGCAGACTCGCAAATTGTAACACGTTAAAATCTTTGCCTCTACAGACTCACATTTTTCAAAATTTATTTTGGAAATTTATTACTAGCAAGCAACATAATTACTCTGTTGATGAACTACCATCACTGCAGGTTCCCAAAACCCTTCTAAAAATATATCTGGCACTTCTAACCAGCTTGTGATAGTCTGGCCTCAGAACAGCAAAATGTCTGACAGACAAGTACAAAACAGTTTTCTGCAAGTTTCACAAAGCGCTGACTCCTTCACTAATTAACAAAGTGATTTTGCATTCATCACACTGTTGATCTGAGTTATAAGGTATCTTGCTGAGGAAATAGTTGAATGAGACGAGCTCAGGTGAAGCCTGCCACAGAGATCCTGAAATCTTCAGCATGTCTGTGTGTGCAGAGCTTTGCAGGATCAAGCTTTGACCATAGGTAGAAGCGTGTAAGGTTCATCAGGAAAATACTTTAAAGCTCCTATTAGTTCTTAAAAGAAGGATTAGTCAAAATGAAGTCTTCACGGTTTGCTGTTGCTAGTCTATGTCCCATATTTCTATTCTATCTTAGAGGAGTCCACATGTCTCTACACACAGCAAGAAGCCAATTGTAAAATATAACTTCAGTCAAGCATTTCACTTCGTAAATATAAAAGAACATCCTCCCTAAACTGTGAGGCTGTGCTAGGAAGGAAATGACAAACTCATAAGCAGGAAAAGACAAGAGGGGGAGGTACCATATGCAAATACTTCTAATTGCTGGGTTAAGTAGTCACACGTGGGCATTGGATTCCAGTGGCACAAGCCGTCGGTTAAAGGCACGGATAAATGATGCCATCAACAGCACGATCCTGCCTGCGTGACTGCGCTCGGCACAATGGAATTCACGTCCTAAACACTGCATTTCCTAAAACAGGTTACTTTTAAAATACTTTGTGTGAACATAGCCCTTCTTCTTTGGAAAAGAAGCCTACTCTGAAAATTGTAGGATCATGGGAATTAGATAGACATCAGTAGAAAAAAAATCAAGTAATTTCTTGATTTTCCCAATGTATATTAACACGAAGCCGCACATCTGTTACATTGGAAAACAAAGTAAGGCAGAGATCCAACTCACCAGTACGCACAGCAGCCTTGTTACAGCAAGGGGGTAAAGCTTTTATTAAGTCATTTATTTCTAAGGACACATTTGAGTTTGCATTTCATAGATAGCAGGATTTAATAATGAATATATGTCTCAATAGGTAATCGAACATAATTCTGTCATTTTATCAAGAGGAGTGCAATGTTTTCATGTTCTAATTCCAAGGAATATAACTTATTATTACCAAATAGTCTACATCAAGTTAGTTAGACCTAAGAGCTGAGTTAAGTGATATGCACTGCCATTAGTATTTACAGCACCATGCACTTACCCTCTAATTCTGCAGGCTATTAATCTGCCTGCAAACACTTTATTCGAGATACTCTGATTTTCTACTTCACTACCAAGAGGTGGATCATGGTTTGCTCAGGCAGTAATGAGTATAGCCAGTTTTAAGAAAGCTTTTTGCTTTTCCACACATGGCCTAGCCTTGTTTAAGGACAGTCCATAAAATGACAGCATTGGCCATTTCAGAGCTCTCCAACATCTCCCCAGTACACTGTTATCCCATCACTTTCCAAGGGGTCCTATGAGGTTCCTCCAGACAGACACCCTCAACACTACAGCAACAACAGAAATTTCCCTGTAGGAAATCAGGCTTTTCTGCATCATACATAGGAACGAGAATGAGAGCAGTGACCTTCCCTTTAGCATTTACCACCTCTACTGGCTTTAGCTAACTATGGGGTTGTACACTATTTTGAAAAATTGTCCTCAGAAGCCAGGCACGTTCCATGAGTTTATATATAAATTCTTGCAATAATTCAAAAGAAACAGAATTCAAGAAATGCAGAGGCTAATGGGGTCTCGTGCCTTCTCACCAGCTACACAGAATTATAAGAAAATAAAAATAAAGCTCAATGTAAGAGGACACAGAATCAGAGAATGGTTGAGGTTGGAAGAGACCTCTGAAGGTTATCTTACCCAAATCCCTGCTCAGGCAGGGTCATCTGGAGCAGGTTTTACGTTGAATCTTACGTGTTTTACATACGCAAACCTCTACACTTGTAAGCCTGGTGAGGATTTTAGGATCTTTGCAGCAGGCTTCACCTAAGCTCATCCCATCCAACTGTTTCCTGAATGAGATACTTTCATAACACAAGCCACCACTAGAAGTAACTCTGAGAACAAGGTGCTAAAAAGGATGAAAGAATTATTGTGTGAAACCACACATTGCTCTGCTAGCGTAAGCAAGACTGAGTTAATTACACAGCTGCCAAATGTCATCCTACTGCTATTTTATCTTGGTTTATAAAAAATTTTTGGTTTTGTTAGCAGACCAGAGGTGACGGGGTCAGGCTTGGATGTGTATTAAAAAGCTCCAAATGCTCATGACAGAAAGAAATGCATAAACATATTTCTGGGCGTCACTGTGCACATAGATGCTACAGCAGACATGCCTACAGCATTAGTGGCTCCTGCACAGGGAGAGTGAACAAGAATTTCTCTAAGTACAATCACAAACCATGGCAACCCGAAATAAAGCATTATGTGTCTTTGCCTCTAATTGCAGCCACGGACTGACATAAAGATTGTGTTGTGCCTGTGGACTTAGGCACTATGAATGTCAGAACCTCAGATAAGCAGTAGCTACAGGCTCAGATGTTCTCAAATAGCTCCTTTTTACACATGCTGCTATGAAGTTATGCCCTTCTCACTTCCAAACCAACTCTGAAATGGAGTGGTTTCCTGTAAAGCGTGGATAATGAGACCATTAATAAATTCCAGTTCCATGCAGACATCCTCAACTTCCAAGGAAAGGTTCTTGTTACATACTCTTTCAAAAATCCTAATCTACGTATACACAAAATACCTAAGTCAAAACCATATACAACAATTAAGCAACATAACGACAAACTTAAATATTTAAAGTCTCAATAAATAAGCAGATATTGTTATAACATGTACTTAATTTTTTTTTGGTCAGAGTCACCAAAGACTACAAACTAAGAACAGAACCAGACCAAAGCCTAAAGTTCTGGTTTGATTTAATCTGGCAATGTGAGGATTTCTGCCTTCGAACTTTGATACTTTCTCTTGCTCATACCTAATTCACATTTACTTTTTGTAAAATAAAAAGTTAACCAAGTGTGACGTTACCTGCACAAATTTCTGACACAAAGAGCTAATTTAAAGAATGCAATCTCCTTGGGTTCCTGCTTAATTACACTGGTTGATTACACGTCGAAATGCTACAAAATAAATGAATCTCAGATTTAATGGCTCTTACATACTATATCTGCCATTTCTCTAAAAGAAATAAAACCCAAATACTGATATTACCAAGTAGTGACCTATGGACTAGAACAGCATCTGTTACATTAGGCATCAAGAACAAAAAGAGTGACACAAACTTCATTGTAACTGCATATTTTAACCATGTGGTTATCTATGCTGAAAATTTCTGCATCTGCAGCATGGTGACTCCTCCATACCAGAAGAGGTGGACAAGTAGCAACCAAGACAAAAAGCAACACGATGCAATGAAAAAATGCATGATATGTGATGGAGAAAATTATAAAATTATAACAAGATCACTTCTCAGTCCAGAAGGCTCGTAGAGCCAGACGAAAAAAAATATATGCCTTCTAGCAGAACAAAGTCACTCATATCTGAAGTTACAGCACTCAGACTATCACCACAGCTTCTGATTAATACTAAAATCTAGACGGAAGTATCTAAAATATGTAAAGTTACTTTTTCTCAACAGGCATCCAAAATTTTCCTTCTAGGCTTGAAGAGATGTGCCATTATGCTGATATAGATGAGCAGTTCAAATGAAAATCACCATTCAAAGGAAAACTTAGGCAAATTTGAGCAATTAGGTTTTTAAAACAGCTAAATAAGCCTCAGATATTCCAAGGATATAAGGAAACTTTCTGAATTACATATAGGAAAATGATGCAGCCAAAATAATATTTTGACACAAATAGCTCAAAGATGTACAGTATTAGAAGACAGACAAATTGCTTATGTCTTTAATTGCATGAAGTGTGTGAGGAAATCATTAAAGTATATACAAGTAATTATCTGGAGTATGGATGAAAAGACATTTAAATGTCAGTGATTTCATTAATTTTATAACTGAAGATTGGAACAGGCAGAGTAGAGGGTAACAAACCATGAATGCCTGTCACCATAAGCTAATAGAGTATTAGGATGATTCTGATTTCATAAAACTAGTCGGCACTGCCGCACCAGCAGAAACGTAGCAGTGTATGAGTAACATCCTCAAATCATCTCACGCGGGGAGACTGTAGAAAATGATTCAGGCTGCTGTGACTGCCGACTCTACTGCCTGGACTACACGGTTTACAGATAGGACAGAAAGATTTATCATTATAATGCAGGTTGTCTAATGTGCTTTAATCCAGATTTTTTCCTCTTCCTTTTCTGTCAGTTAAACTGCCTTTATCTCAACCCACAAGTTTGGTGTGGTTTTTTTTTTTTAATTTTCTTCCCCACTCCACTGGCAGGAAGGAGTGAACGTGCAACTCTGTGGTGCTTAATTGCCAGCTAGGGTTAAACCACAACAAACTTGGTAGACTATAAATGAACAAATGAACAACTAATTCATTCTCATTATGATAATTCAGATACGAGATCCATATAAGCCCAAACCTTCCACTCTTCCTAATCTCCACGTTCTTTAGGCGAGGGAGTCAGTCACCCTGCACTAAGTGGTATCATAGAAATGGTGATCTGACGTTTGCTTATTCAGACTTTTTATTGCTTAAGATGGGTATTTTGGCCACAATTTTCAGAGGGCACTGGACTGAAATTGCAGGCAGATGCTAGGGAGGATGCTTCAAGGAGGCAGCAGGAGTTACAGTTACCCCTCCTACAAGGGAGTATTCCCTTCCCACTACGACGGGGCACCTTAAAGTGATCAAGGAACGTTTTATTGTTCTACCTTCCCAGAGCAGTCCTGGCAGGACTGGCAATCATATTTCTGTGACACAACTTGAAAAATCATCTTCTTTTTGACTATGTATGTAATAAATGTAATTAACACATTTTATACAAATTCGCAGATCTAGCTGTTTTGAACTTGTGCTTCGACTTTTAAAAGTAAAACAGGGAAACAACTAATGCCTCTTGCTACATTTCTTGACAGGAAAGAAATTGCACACCCACCTAGACAAAAGACAAAAGTGTTTTCAAGGAAACAATATTGCTGATGCAGTACACATAAAATCAAACATACTTTGATCAATGGCTTGAAGAGATTTTCAAGAAGAATTAAGAAAAAACAGCGATCTACCCTCAATGGTAAACCCTAAGAATTTTATCCATCCTATCTATGACAACAGACAGTAAGAAAGGCAAGCAAAAAATGAAAAAAAAAAAAAAGAGAAGAAAAAAAAATCCAGTTCCGTTCCTATTGAAAGCATATATTTGGGACTAGGTTTTTAGTAAAACCAGATCTCAGAAAGGTGTGCTTTGTCTTCTTTGTTTGTTTTTCAGGAAAAGGTAATAAAAACTCTCATTTAACATTGTTTATTTGTTCCTATTATTCAGTTCCTTGATAATTACAAGACAGTTTTCATTCCTTGTTGGGCAAAATATTATGTGGAAGTCTAATGATGCCACCCCCAAAGCATCATTAGGTTACTTGATGGAGGATATGATTTATGTATGTTAAAGAAGCATTTACTCCAGGGAACCTTTTCAAATCAGCAAGAGTAAGATTTTGTTCTCTGGTAAACAGAAATGTAATGACAGGCTATTAGTTTTGGGTGGCTGACGTTTGATTTCCTGGAGTTATAAAGACAGTCTGCCTTTGTTCCAATGGCATTATATATATTTCTGTGATGGAAATAATTAATGACTGCACAGCTCAGGTCAGTCCTGTGCGAGCCAACACTATTCATTTGTACTTTTACATGTATGTAAGATCAGATGGTAAAGTAAATCCAACCCTTATTTTCAGAAACAAAAAAGAAAATGGATCTCAAATTCCTGCATATGTGCAGGCCTTATAGGAGAGCAGAAAAAGTTTTATTTTCAGTTCTGATTAAACCCTTTTGGTTCAGTTGTCCCTTTAGTTCCAAAGAAGTGCAGTCAGACAAGTATTTCATTTCGAAAAAAAGGTCAAGGTAGAGAAGTGCCTTAGGTCACAGCTACTACTACAGAACAACGCCACTGTCGACAAAGTTGAACAGTATCAAACCACGACAGAAGTAGATTAACAGCATGAAGAAGTTCTTGAGTACCAGAAGACAGAGAAAACGCAACAAAGAAAATAAAGGGTTGGGTTCTTCTTATTCCTTCCGTAACGTATCAAAAATCTTTGGCTTGTTTAAGAACCACTGAACACAGGACACCGGCAGAACTTGTTTTGAAAAATATTACAAATAATGACACAATACTTGGCATAAACATTTTCTTCACAAAACGGAGCTGAAGTTGTAGAATAGAATTCATGTATATTTTTATTTGTTCATTTCACTCCTTCATCAAACTGGTATTAATAGAAGTAACCCTAAGGTATGAAGGACACAGAATTGCTGAAGGTATCCAAAAGCATTTTGCTAACCTTGGGAAATAAGATGCAGCTATACAGAGTTCTATTGTGAAGGAATTATTATAATTTACATTCTGGGTTGGCACAGGTACAACCTGTAGCCACAGTCTCCTAATCCCTTGGGTCCAATTACCTCATGATAATCACGCCAGTTGGTGCCACGTTTACTTCTACTCAAAATACAATGCTCACAGGTAAAATAGATACTTCCTGATTGTAAGGAAACTTGCAGACTATCTTTTTTTTTTTTTTCCTGTGGGTTACCATGTGGGATGTGTAGTCCTTAATGAACAGTCTGTTAGCTGTGGATTCCTTTCAAAAATTTTGAGCAGCTCAAACTCTTCCTCAGAAAAATCCCATACTTATTGCTTGAAAAATTATTGGAGAATGGTTGACTCCAAGTGGATCCGGGGACAGGTGGAAAGAGGAGAAAGCTCTCTTGCCCAATATAATATATTCTTAATATATGTAAAAGGATTGAGTTAGGTATGCTGAAACCGTAGTGCAAGTCGAAATCACTGAGGAATCCACTGGACTTTTGAGATCAGTGCAGCAGAGGAACGTGCATCAGCAAAATAACTTTGGGCATCACTGCTGGCGTGCCAACTTACCAAACCGCCAGCACTAGACTCTGAATTTCACTATGACTTGCCACGCGCCGCACCGGCAAGAGGAAAACTTGTATAGACTGCGGGAAACGTTGTACCATAGTGAGATGCAACAATATATAATAGAGAGTGATTTCCACACTGCAGGCAATTGAAATAAGTTTACAGACAAGTGAAGGAAGTTTACAGAACCAATTATAAAAAGTCCCAGATGTCTAAAGAAGTAGCGAAGTGTAAAGAATGCTAATATGTAACCTGAATAAACAATATCATCACACACTCTACTGAAATTCACAAGTACCTGAGGGGATATCTGTCCAAAAGCTTCACAAACAATTACAAAAAGCTACTTACATATGCATTTGCATTTCCCAACAAATAGCAGGTTACACTATAGTGACTTTCTATTTTAAATTTCAAAGACTTTTGTAGTGAGCTACCTTGCAGAGTATATTTCAGTTGCATTTCCTTGGAGGGTAAATGTTTAGGTATCTAAAACTTGCAAAAGTGCATTACAGAGGTTTGAAACTAGAAATCTCATCTATAACACAAATACTTTAAAACTTTCTAATAAAAAAAAATCCTCCATCTACATGAAACAGTATTACAATGTTATCCCATTTTAGCCAACAAAACTAAGAGACATATTTTCTTTAAAAATTACTCAGTTTTATATAACTTGATACCTCAGAGCATACAGACATCTAATAATCAAGTCATCATTGCACGTTCCAACAATCTGACACAACGGTTACACAGAGTAGCCGCTGTAACAACTCATATTTCAGAAGAAATTAATAAGATGAAATATCTTTTTCTAGGAATGATCATATACCTGTTGTCTTTTAAGGACACTGACTGCATATGGAACAAGAAAGCTTCTAGTCAGTAGCCACGTTATTGTTTCTGAAATAGAGGAGAAAAAAGTAATAAAGATGTCCAGGTTTTTGCCCAAACTTTTTCCAAATTTGACCGAAACAAATGGAAATACGAAGGTGCCAGCATTTGCAAGAACAGCCTGTAAGGTCAGGAAACATTTAAAACTCCTGCTCCTAAGAAGCAATCTAACCGCTACGGGATTTCTGTGAGAGTTCCTACCAGTACAACACAGCAAATACCAGTTACCACAGTCTACCAGTGCCTCAGGAACATTATTAAACTACTGGTTAAGCAGAAGTTAACTGAGGCAGGTGATATACACATCGCTTGTGGGCTTGATGAGCGATGCTGAATGTTGGCCTCGGCAGAGGCAAGTCCCTTCTATTTCTGGGAGAAGGAGTTTTAGTTTCTCATACGAAGTTGATACGTCATTTCCTTCAAAAGGGCAGCGGGGGAAAATTCCCATACAGGGCTCCTCTATCAACCACTCCCTCAATGCTATAATTTCTTAAAAAGGGCAGATCCCAGATTTCTTAAATACTAACAATTGAATCATGCTTTCATTTTCTTTAATCTTAAAAAACAAGGACTGTTTTACTAGATTTATTTTTTGCCCCTTAATCCTGTAATTTCAGATCTGAACTAACCAATACCTCATGTCTCAAAAAAAGTGTTCTTAGTACCCTCAAAAGAACCACCCTTCTTGCACTTTGAAAACCATTTGCTTATACTAATTACCACCCACATCAAACTTTATTACCTCAGGTCTAGATCTTCAGCTGTTACGAACTGTTAAATTCCTCTACCGAAATCACACGACTATTGTTAATTCACTTCAACGCTGTTCCAAAAAATACAAGAGAATCTTGTTACTGAGGCTTTTTAGTCTACTTCATCAGTATCCCTCTGTCTCACCTAAAGCAGTGGCAGACAGTCTGACAAGAATTAAGACAAGCCCTCACATGCTTAAAAAGTAAGACTAGCAATGTCTTCGCAGAGCAGACAAGGAACTCTGCTTATCACCTCTGAAGTTATTCATTGCGAACTAGCAATAACAAGAGCAAGCTTCCTCTTATTTAGGAGAATGAGAGCTCTTACAGTGCACAGTTCTAACATACAAAAATGGCAAATTAAGAAATCAGCATTAACATTTTTTTTAAAAATCAGTATTTTAGGTAATGGAACTTCATTGTAAAGTGAGTAAGTAATAGAATTCATATTCTTCTCTTCTGTCTGAAGTATTTACGTTGGTTTATTATTGCATTAAAATAGAATACTTATATTTTAGAAATATTTTAGCCATCTCTTTTGAAGCTGAAAAGTAAGCATTATCATCAGGGGGGTTCGAAAGAGATGATCTTTAAGGTCTTTTCCAACTCAAACCATTCTGTGATTATCATTGCTGGATACCTTTGGGCCAAAGCACTATGCAAAGCACAGTAGTTGTTCACTTTCCATCATAAACTCTAAGGGAGAGAAGATCTAAGACAAAATATACGATCAAATATTAAACATAAGTTCAGTCACTTTAGGTAAAGCAAGAGTTTATTGTCATGGAAGGATGGGAAGAAAACCGAGGCTTTTTCTGTAGAGGCCTTGTGGGTTTTTACTTTCTATCGATAAATAAAAGAACAATTGCTGTAAATATTGCAGAACAGGAGAAGTAAGGCTGAGCAGCAAAGAGAAAAGGTTTGAAATTCATTGAAGCATAAAGAAAAACCAATAAATAGATCACGATCCTGCCCTGGTGCATCAGGTATGATTCATGCTGCGCTATTCTGTCACGTGCTACTTCAGGAAAGAAACAAACATTACTGGAGTTGCAGTAAAATTCTTAACACTTTATGGTTTTATGTGCTTCATAATAAAAACAAAACCTTTGACTTCTGTCGTGAAGACAGTGGAGAAGAGCGCTCCCATGTTTCCAAAGATGACAAATTCACGCACGTGCCTAAATTAAATTTATTAATAAACAGAAGCGCCTCCAAAATTAAAGGTTCGGGTATCAATTGGAAAAGAGTTAACTACACTACACCCACCCTAACCAAAGAATAATGATCCGGATCCCAATACACTCACCTTATAAAAGATGAGGAGTCTCAATCTCGAGAATGTTACACTCACCTTACACAGATGAGGAGTCTCAACCCCGGGGACAAAAGTCCTTAGGCGGCGTCCCACCTAAGGGGGGAGCTTGAGTACCCCTGCCTGCAGAACCAGCTGCCACGAGGTAATCCCCCCAAGATGGCTGCCAGCGCCCCGTTTTAAAGTCTCAGTCGAGCTGACTGTGGTCAATCAAGCCATATTGGCCTTTTATTGGCTGCCAGCCAACTTCCTGGGAGTGCCCCCTCAGGGTGATGGGTCATTTCCGAGCCAGCCCAGGTTTCCAGAAAATTCTCTGAAATCTGCCTAGCAACTGCTGACTCACAGAGGGGGGGGCACTCCCGACCAATGGGGGAAGGATGCACCTGCCACAATCCACCCCGTGACCACAGTCATCTCGACTCACCTTGAAGTGGTGGTACAGGCACCTCTTGCCTCCAAGGTTAAAAGGGGGTGCAGTCTTGGTGAGGATTGATCGCTCCAGATCATCATTCCCCAGTCAAGGCCTGGTTTACAATAGAGCATAAGGCATTTTTCAAAGTGCTATAAAACGTAGCACTAAGCATGTAAGATAGATAGATTCCTCAAACGTTGAGGTATAACATAATACTTAACAGAATTAGCAATATGCGAGATAGATTCCTCAAACATTGAGGTATAACATTAAACCACCTCCCAAACGAACATCTAACGGAGTTAACCATATGCAAAATCACAACAACAGGTTATTAATGTATGCTGCTCTCCCCACCCCGACAGTCCTGAGAGGCTATCCAGAAGGTGGAAAGTAGTCCATTCAGTAGTATCTTCCTTCATCTTCACGTCTCCTGAAGATCCGAGACACAAACTCCTCAGTTATAGACCCTTAAAATGCCCTGTCATAATATAACCTGGCCCAGAAAACCCAAACATATTGAAATCCCAAACATATTGAAATCCTTCAGCCGAACAGTTTTCAATGTGGCAACAATTGCCACTGAGTCCTTTCCGTGTTAGTCTATTGAGTCCACTTATGCATTCAGGACACAGGCACTACATCCATCTGCTGACCAGCCCAGCACTTCACATCCGTCTTCTTCCGGTAGTCGTATGGGTCTTCCTTCATTGTCCTAAAAGAGAACACAAAAGTGGACCTCAGCCCTTCAGGGCTGGGCTTTCAGGTTAGAAGTCTGGGATTATCCACCTGACACTAATACGGTGTGTTTTTCCATTTCTGTCTAGGGCCTCCCAAGCATATAAACCTCTAGGTTTCACCAGAGTCATGGGCACAATGCCTATTGAGGGCAGCTTCACCATGACTGGTTGTCCCACAGATATCTGTGATGGTAACTGGCTTGATGTATTGTCCGGTTCAGAGTTATTATGTATTCTTAGTTTAGGGCTAGCGCCCATGAGTGGTTCTGATAGACAGAACGCTTGAATTTTCGGACTTCCAAAACTTCCCCAGCGGTTATTGATGATGAAAACTGCTTGGGCCAACCGTGTGTCCCAGTTAGATCGTGAGACAGCAGCATGCCGCTTAATCAATCCATTAGTGCGTTCCACGATCCCATTGGCCTGGGGGTAATAAGGTGTATGAAACACCCATTTAATACCTTCCCCTTGGGCCCAATCTTGAACCACTGTGGCTGTAAAATGTGACCCATTGTCACTTTGAATACTTTCAGGTGTAGGTAAAACACTAAACCACTCACTCAGCACTCGCACTGTTCGGTCCCCAGTGGCAGCACTGGTAGCTGTAGCTCTTGTCAGTCCTGAAACTACTTCCACTCCTACCAGGATGAATTTCTTTCCATGGGATGGTTTTAATGGTCCCACATAATCCACTTGCCAGGTGCTCCAAAGAGCCTTGCCCCATCTGATATGTTGGGCAGGAGCTTGATTTGGATGGTTAGCTTTAAGTCTTATCTGGCATTGTGGACAAGCAGTAAGAATTGCCTCACAGACTTTCATAGATATTGGCCAACCTCGAGACCTACATTCATAATACAGGTCTGCTTTACCTGAATGGCCTCGCTTTACATGTAACCATTCAGCTAGACGATCCCAGTCCTCGTCACAAGAAGTTGCTCTGATTTGAGTTAAGTGGTCCACTTGTTGGTTCCACTTGGAAGCAGGGGTTTTGTCCCTTGTATGTCCTTTTACCCATCCCACCTTTAAGAGTCGTGATCTCCCTATTTCCAGTAGGCGTTGCCAATCCTCTGCCCTCCACACTCGGGTGCGGCCTATTTCCCACTGGTTGGACTCCCAGTGGCATACCCACTCAGTGGCACCCATGAAGGTCGCATAAGAGTCAGTGTAAATGGCAGTAGCTCCATTTTCAGCAGCTAGTAAGAGGGCTCGCAGCTCTCCAACTTGTGCACTGCCTTCTCCTACCTCCTCAACTATCCTCCCGGTATTAATTTCCAGTGCAACTGCTTTGTACTGCCATTTTAGCCCCTCCCGCCAGGCCGATGCATCAGTAAACGACACACACTGTGTGTTTGTGTCAGTCTTAAATTCAGGGGCCTTCTTGGTGGGGGATGGTTTACAAGGTTGACTTAGCATGGCTGGGTCTGGACTTATAGGTTGCTGTAGTTTAGATGTTTTAGTTGAGCCTTCCTTTAATTGTAGTAGCTGACTAATCCCCTCTATATATGCATACCATTTCCTAATAGTGGCCTTTTGTGCTACACCCTCAGGAGGGGGTGTTCCACTGAGGATTGAATTCAGCAGAGGAAAAGGACCTTGCACTATAATCTCCTGGGTAGTACATAACTTTTCTGCCTCTTTAATTGCTCTGGTGAGAGAAAGGACCCCTTTCTCCCAATCTGAGTATCGTAACTCACTTTCTTTGAATGCAGTGGAGGAAAATAGTAATGGCCTAGCCGGACCCTGTGGTCCCTTTTGGAACACATTACAGTAGGATGCATGAACAGCAAATCCCCACTCCACTCTCAGTGGGTCCTGTGGGTGTAGAGGGCCTAATCTTTGGTAAGTCTTGAGTTCATCTCTTAAGATATTGAGTGCTTCTGTATGTTGTGGAGTCCAGTCCCATGCTCTATTTTTCTTCAACAGGTTGTAAAGTGGGCGGGCAATTACTGAATAACCTGGTACATGTTTCCTCCAATAGCCTAGTGTGCCCAGTAATTGTTGTAGTTCTGTCCTGTTACATGGGGTTTGCCCTTTCTCTATGGCAGACAAAGTGTCATCAGGCACAGCCGTTGCACCAGCTATCCATAAGGCACCTAGAAACTTTATCTCCTGTCCAGGACCTTGGCATTTGGAGGGTGGAACATCTAACCCATTTTCAGTTAGCACATCCCAAACAACCTTAGCCGTTTGTCCTACTTGCTCTTTGTTGTTTCCACCAATTAAGATGTCATCTATATACTGATAAATGCAGACTCCTGTTGGCACCTCTACAGTACCAAGTAGTTTGGCCAAGGCATTGTGGGCAATTGTGGGCGAATGTTTGTAGCCCTGTGGGAGTCGATTAAACGTATACTGTATCCCTTCCCAAGTGAAGGCAAATAGAGGTTTGTCCTCATCCCTTAGAGGGACCATGAAAAACATATCCTTTACGTCAAAGGTAACTGTCCAGGAATGGGCAGCAGCTTGTAATTCAGACTGCCTTCTCTCAAGGTCGCCAAACAATTCAGTGACAAACCCTGTAGCTGCACTAGGCAGCAGGCACCGACAAACAGGATATAGCAACAGTGATGCAATTTGCAAAATCTCTATCTGCGGTGAAGCAGTTTCCCAAGTTTTTACAAGCATCTCTTTCATCTCACCACTTCCGAAAGTCCACACCCTGTTATCAGACAACAAACGCCTGCCTACTAGCACCATTAGAACAAAAGGTATCCACCTTAAAACAGCTAATGACCATTCCCACAGCAATCGCCAGGAGTGAGCCTTCTTATCAGTAGAGCACTGATCTACTACACAGATGGGTTTAATTACACTCTCAAAGTGGGGGAAAGCTGATGCCCTAGAATTGTGACTCATCGCATTTACTTTCAGCAATTCCATCAGCCTCCGACTATGCTTAACAGGTTGCCCGTGCTGTGAAGTCTGGGGAACGCCCAGGGCTGGAGTCTTTCTCCAGGCACAGAGCCTGTCGCTCCCCCGGGTCGAATCCAGTCCACCCCGTGCCGGTACCGGGACGGGAGTTCCGCGTTCTGGGACGGGGGTTCCGGGGCTCACCCCTTCCGACGGACCAGCCCGAGTTTGGCGGACCCGCCTACTTCCGTCTGTTCCCCCACCCCCAGGGTCCGCCCACCCCAGCTCACGGCCGAAGGTGACTAGCTCGTGTAAAAGTTCCGCCCAGCTGGGTACGTGAGCAGGGGCATTAGGATTCTGTACATTCCCATCTATAATCCTTTGAATCCTCTCCTTAGCCGTATTCATGTAGAGTTTTACGGCATCCGGCAATCCTTTGACCAAAGATCTAAGGTGCCGCGGCTCTACCGGCGCCGCCATGGGAATGCCCTGCTGGCCACGTACGTACATAGCTTGAATACACGCAGCCTTCTGAATAGCCTCGGTTAAATCTGATGGTCCCTTCACTTGAAAAACAACAGGCTCCCCTCTCTCTCTCGGGTCAATACCCCCAGCACAAAGCGGCACACGGGACATTACTGACTGATCACCCGCGGAACCGCCAGAAAGATAAACTCCAGGAGCACAGAAAGAAGTCGCTTTCTCACCACCACCACTGAAAGGGAAACGCCACCATTCCTTACATTCGATTTCTCCCGCGCTGCCACCCCGCGATCCGGGGAACTTCGTCTTAAGGAGGAACCGCAAATTTCCCTCAGCTTGTGCCAGCATTAACTCAATTTTCTCTTCTAACAAAAGGACTCGCTCCCTTTCTTGTTTCAATTCCATTCTTAAACTATTATTTTCCAACTCTACACGGAGAATCTGCCTGTGCAGTTTCTCCGGGCTATCAGCTTGCTCACAGCCACTCGGCTGGGTAAACGGGGCTTTCTTCACCCCTTCTAAACCAGGGCTCTGGGTGCAACCGTGAGTCAGCCCCCTCTCGTCTGATACCCTGCTCGCTGCGCCAAATAATGTCGTGAAGACAGTGGAGAAGAGCGCTCCCATGTTTCCAAAGATGACAAATTCACGCACGTGCCTAAATTAAATTTATTAATAAACAGAAGCGCCTCCAAAATTAAAGGTTCGGGTATCAATTGGAAAAGAGTTAACTACACTACACCCACCCTAACCAAAGAATAATGATCCGGATCCCAATACACTCACCTTATAAAAGATGAGGAGTCTCAATCTCGAGAATGTTACACTCACCTTACACAGATGAGGAGTCTCAACCCCGGGGACAAAAGTCCTTAGGCGGCGTCCCACCTAAGGGGGGAGCTTGAGTACCCCTGCCTGCAGAACCAGCTGCCACGAGGTAATCCCCCCAAGATGGCTGCCAGCGCCCCGTTTTAAAGTCTCAGTCGAGCTGACTGTGGTCAATCAAGCCATATTGGCCTTTTATTGGCTGCCAGCCAACTTCCTGGGAGTGCCCCCTCAGGGTGATGGGTCATTTCCGAGCCAGCCCAGGTTTCCAGAAAATTCTCTGAAATCTGCCTAGCAACTGCTGACTCACAGAGGGGGGGGCACTCCCGACCAATGGGGGAAGGATGCACCTGCCACAACTTCCAGGCACAAGAAACAGAACAGAGGCCAAACGAAGCCAGGATTTGATACAAGACTGACACCCTGTGAAGAACTCCAAATACAACCAGCGGCGGTGAGGACAAAACGCTTGGCTCTTCACCACATTACGATGTCGAAATGGGAAGATCCTCGGCCCTTTCCTACTGAGAAAATTGCAACAGTTTTTCTTTTCAAGGCTTGGAATCAAATTTAAAAAGGAACGAGAAAGAAGTTCCTGGGTTTTGCATAGTCACTGTGACATCCCTTCTCAAGTGCTTCTGACGTAATCTCAGTTACCAAAGCAAACTAATTCAGGTTGAAAGATAGGAAAATTTTTTTTTTTTTTCCCAACAATAGAAATATTTTGATGTTGCTACTGGAAGAAATTTTAAAAGCTTGGAACCAATGGCTGTGAGCTTTGATGGCAATAAGTATGAGATTTATCATTACTTGAAACTATATTATTGGTTCCCTTCTTAAATAAAATGAAACTGATTAAAATATTTTTGCTCCCTTCCTCTCTCCCTCTCAAACACATTAGCACCAAAAAACTGCCCACCGGTTTTCAGGAATCTTTGGTGGAAGCCCTGAATCCTTCTAGTCAAACATTTCAGAAATTTTTTAAGCTGAGAAACATTTTGAAAACCCTTTAGATCTAAATGATGTGCTTATACCTCTCCCCTGTATTTAAAGCATTTTATATCCCGAGAGCAATAGCAATATAGAACATGTGACAATGGTTTACGTTTGGGCATGCAGAAGAATAGAGCCTGGCAGCATTCAAAACGATCTTTTTATTTTAAAAGTGAATCTAGATCACAACACTGTGAAGAAAACAGAGTAAAATCTTTTTTTTGGTTCATCTGATGAAAGACAGTCATGGTTATTCTCTGTATAAGAGGAAGAAAGGCTAACAGCCGTTTGCTCATCCCTTCTGATGTGATCTAACTAGTTTCAATCCCTTTTGAAATTATTTCTCTATGGCTACCTTGAAAAGTTACGATCACTGAAAGAAATTAATAATAAATTACAAGAAATATCGAATCTTGTTAGAAACAAATAGCTGTTCCCTGAAGGGTAAAAGATTTCACTCCGACTTTGAACATTTTTGAGAAAATATAAGAATATTGGATAAGAGAGAATGTAATGGAAGGGGAAGCAACAAAGTGAACGTGCTATTCCTTTTGCTTTTTATCTGTCTCCAGAATTCATCAGAAGCAATTTTCAACAGTTCAGTCTCCTGCTGTTCCCACTTCCCTATAAGAAAAGTTAAGTCATAAGGAAGATGGTATTTATGTATTCCAAAGTCAGGCTGATGCTTTTCATGGGGAATCCCCGTCTCCTTTTCTCTCCTTAGGTACTGGATAAGCACCGCTAAGGAGACCGAGCTGCAGGAGGGGGCCCGGGGCCATGCTGAGGATTTTGAACTGCGCACTTCGGACCCAATCTTCCCCCTGCACAATGCCAAAGCAGAACACAGACCGCTCAGCCCACAGGCCTTCTGAGCTATGATAGCTGCAAAACAGATCCCTGTTTGAACCTGCTGCCTTTGAAATCAAAAAAGCGTGTGAAAGTCAACCCGGGGACTATAGAGTCTGCACCTGTATCAGCCCATTACACAGCTTTTTCAGTAGTGCAGGCGTGGCTTTTTTCCTTTCAGAAGCTGAATCTCCCCTCATGCCACCCACCAGAACAAGCTGCTCTTTAGGTAACACTTCTCCCAAGCAGCAAAGCTCCCACAGAGTTTACAAACATAAAAGGAAACTTAGCACACCAGCAGAACAATGGCTTGTGACAGCACTGGGACGTGACTGCTGAGGACAGGAGAAAAGGAACAGCTTACCACATTTTCAGGAAGCTACCAGAGTGAAATGTGAAAGACGTGCTGTACAGGTAGAAAGCTACTAAGTTAAAACTTCATTTTTTTTTGTTTCTTGGACAGGTGAAAATAAAGGTAAAGAATTCTAAAATCAGGAACCTTCCTTTCAAAGTACCTATGTACTGCCAAGTACTACAGTAATTTACGACTTTTTCAGCCTCTGTGAACACGTTAGACAGAAGAGGTTGTATATGGTGTAGTACACATCGCAGAAAAGCAAAGTCTCAGCTGCTATCAATTTAATTCTACTGGCTGCCAAGATTTCAATTTACATCAGCTGTATATGTAAGCTAAACAAGTTTGTCTCAACCAAGACATGCCAAAAACCCAACCAAGGTATTTACTAGTTAGAAAAAAGGTTCTGATTTTATTACAGATGAAGATTTAAAAATATAGCTATACATCCATGTCAGTGTCCTATCCTTCACATTATTCAACATTAACTACAATATACTAATACCAGAGAAACAACAAATATTGGATCATAACATAAGGCATATTGGATGACCATCCGAACGGCGTACATTCCTCTCTCAAGTAAGTATGTTTGGATACTATGCAAGATAACCTGGAGCAAAAGGATGTATTGAATTCTCAAAAAAGCCAAGGAAAAAGCTAAATAAAGGTTAAGATGCACCCTTCTTGTAAGACACTGCTGCTTCCAAGCCATTAATCAAACAAGAACAAGCTAGGGTTTTTCAAGCATCAGTTCTTTGTTCCCATAATTAATCTCTTTTGATAATTTAGTGTAATTCACCATAAGGTGAACGTCCCCCATTTGCAATGCTGTGAATACTTTCATTACGTCTTATTAACAAGCAGACTCATTTCCAAAACAGATCATTTCCCTTTCTATGTATTTTTTGGTGCTGTTCTTGGGGGGTTTTATTTATTTACTTTGTTATTAAAAAGAAGTCACTAGCTTATAGTCTTTTACCATAAAATGCTTTGTAACTCCTTGGCTCAGCGAGCCGTATCACTGACAAGCTGCCATATTCTTCTTCCTATAATCTCCAGCTACAGTCTATTAATCAAACATCTTGGGAAGATAAAAAGACGCAACCGTTACGGTAATACCTTTGTGCTCATCTAAATTAAAATAAAACTTTACGGACAAAATACAAACACTTCTCATCGCATAAAAATGTGATAATTTTCCTTATTTTGTGGCAAAAATGTGAGATGTTCTTATTTCAAGCCACCTTCTGTGCCTCTATCATGGTTTTATGCCAGATAATTTTCGTCATTACTTCATAAACATGAAGTATTGAAGACTGTAAGAAGGATTTAGCTCACAACCTGGTCAAGGTGCCTTTCCAACAGTGAAATCAATGTCTCTCAGCACAGTTTGATCACGTTCTCTTCCTCAGCTGGGCTTTATGCTCCCCCGCTGTGTTCAGAAGGTAATACAGGAGGGACTGTGATGTTTTTTCTGCTTTATTAAACGATGACTTTTTTTTTTCTCTTCTAAGAGATTTTAGGTAGGTTTGTGTTTGTTCTTTTTAAAAACCCAAATTTTTAGTAAATCTGTAGACAGTAAGAAACCCGGTAGTTGAGGCAGAAACAATGAAAATTTTACAGTTGTATTTCTCATATTTTTGTTAGATCCATTAACTGCATTAACTCTGATTCATACCCATTAACACCTGCACAAGGAGGTTCATAATTACTTCTGTTTTACAAAAGTCAGACGGATAAAGAAAATATTCACGTCGGGCAGAAAAGAATAATATTTGCTCCTGACACTATGAACTGCAGTTTCCACATACTATGACAAGAGAGAGAGGGTGGAAAATTACTTAAGAAACAATTGGTGTTACAAGATTTCTGAGTTACTTAATTCCAGAGACAAAATTGTTTTCTACAGAGAAAAGAAAAAGTTTAAAATTGATTAAAAATTGAAATATTGTTCACGATTAAAATGATGCCTTATTAAATTTAACATGAATTGCACAAATTGAAACAGGGTAAATGTAAAGGCTTTGAGAACAGGTACAAGCTTTTGTTACACAGCAATTAACTTGACGTAGTTCTACCAATTTGGCCTGTAGCTTGCACTGAACTACAAAGTGAATTTGTCTAAACATGATCTAAATGTTCTTTGCATATTTTCTACTCTGAATTTTAAAGGGGCAAAAAAAGTGGATTTCATTTTATGGTTTTGTTACATCAAAACAGAATTTCAAAGCGGAGCACAAAAAGCTTTTTGCAGACAATTTGCCTGTTTAACCTTCAAAGCCAACGCTTTTCTACTGGTTAGTTTAATTATTCATGATCACATATAATTTTAATGTGGTAGAAATTAAATATGGCACCTGACACACATTCCAATCAGCGCATATAATTGGTTTTAAACAACATTTTAGCCCAAATAGGAATTTCAATTAATTTGTCATACTACATGAAAGCACATGTTTTGATAAAAACTACAGGACAGGCATCAACATCTTTTAAGTTCCAAATAGTTGTTTATTTTTTTCTGAAGATAGCTCTGCTTCCGTGAATCCTTCTCACCTCCGGTGAGCACTTCATCTTCCCGTGGCAGATCACACATTACATACACACTCACAAATATTCAGCAATTGCCCTCCAACACAAATCCTCCAGATTTTTCTTGTTCTGAACTTCCTGATTTTAAAATAACTCTGAGGCAGCCTTATCTTAGCTGGAAGTAATTTTAAAATTATTTTTTTAAGGGTATGTTGCTATACATCCAATAGCCTTAAATAGATCACATTTTGTCCACTTATTTTGCAATGGCTGCACTTTCAGAAAGCACATTCAGAGAATCACCCGAGACAACAATCCCACCTACGCAATTCAGACATTTCATTCTAACGAGTAGTCTGACGTGTCTTCCAAAGCTGCAGTAACAAAATCACTGCTACTCTTCTGTGCTAGCTATTCCAGTGTTTCAGTACCATTGTCACTAGAAAGTTTTTCACAATTTTAACCTAGATTCTCTTGCCTTATCCAATTAAGTCTATTATTTCCTGCCCTACCCGCTGTGAACACAAGAGCACAGATTATGCCATACACTGATAACTGTTGCAGAAGTACCTAACAAATGGAAGATTTCCTCTTGCTATTATCTTCTTTGGGATAAATAAATTCAGTTCCCTCAATTTTGCAAGCGAAATATAGGAAAAGAAAACAAACAAAACCAAAAAAAAACCCAAGCTTTAGCCTAATTATTTTCCATTTAATTAATTAGATTTTCATCAACTGCATACAAAACTTGTGAATGAAAAATATGTGCATAGGTAAACTCTCCATGCCATTTTATTCAAGGCATATTTAAATAGCAATCCCACCGGTTACCACGTACGGAACAAAACCTTCGCCCCTGCAAATTTGAGGGCCATTTCAGCAGCACAGCATTTTTTATGATGGATATTTCCTCTGTCATCAATTTTCTCTCTCACCCTTGACTAGAAAATTGATATGGTTTTAGTGTTTGCAAAGAGTAGAAAGCAAAAAGAACCCAAACCACCTGTGGACAGTTTTTCTGCATTCCCTGGGCAGCACGGGCCTGAGTTCTAAAAGTATTTCTGGAGATTGCAAAGAGGCATTTGCTTATGTGGTGCTCCGTGACTATTTAGGAGCCAGAAAACTTGGATCTGAGGCTGCTAATGTTGGTGCCAAATAGCCTGGAAAAAAACTTGCAGCAAAAAGAAATTCAGCACAGACTAGAAAAGCAAAAAAAACAAAACCAAAACTGTTGTTCTTTCGTAAGGAGACAAAAATAACAAATCTGAGTACATCAATTTGGGGTCAATATGAAATAGACTGAAATCTGGCCGTGAGTAAATAAAGCATGAATGAATGTAAATTTAACACTCCAAATTTTCATAGACTTATCAAATACCCAAAGTCTGGGTAGAGTTACAGTTACCCTTTTTTTAAAAAAAAAATGAATATTTTTGTACAGAAGATTTGATGCCTTGTATTCCTCTTACTGTAATAGCGCTTGAGGCACAAAACGACCCTCTACTTGAGCCAGCTGATCAGATACACAATGAAAATACTTCTTTTGTCAAAGTCAAAAAAAGCAGCTTCTCACTACCCAGACAGTTTATAACGTTGTGTTACTAATCGCTCATGCAGTTGTCTATAACCATTCCCTCAAACTCTCTTACAACATACAACTAAACTTGTACATGTTGGGTTTTTTTTCTCCTAAACTAGCCAGACCTGAACTGTTTGGACGTGCGTAATTCGGCAGGAATGGATCAGGAGGTAGAGGGAATGGCCACCCTCCGTACAGTACCATGACCAACCCTCCCCTAGCTAAGTTGTCACCCCTATTCTGGGAAAAGCAAAGCAACTAAATACCTTTCCTTTTATTTCCTCAGCCCTTACGTCCTCCTAATCCCAAATCTTACTTAGCACCTGCCATCATTCCTCCTGCACCCTGCCATCATTTATTACCTCCTTTCCCCTTTTCCTGTAAACTTTGCTTTAAATGCCAAGAGCTTTAAGCCAGTGTCACACTGACCACCAAAGCCCCCGTGGAAGCACCCACAGAAATTCTGTTTTCACAGCGAAGTAAACTACAGCTTCGGTGGGAGAAGTCAAGCACATTTCTGTCAGAAATCTGTTAGTCGAACCAAGCTTTATTTTATGCAACAAACTGCCACACAGATTTCTAGCAGCAGTCTGAAAACAGTTACTTCAGTCAGAATCTAAACATATTGTTCAAGGAAACAGCTGGGCAGAGTCATTTTTTCAACACCTCTTTTTTGACATATCAAGTGTGACTTAACAGCAGGTGAACAAAAGGGGGGTTATTCTCAAGTTATCTGGTAAAACCACCACCAAAAATTTGAGTTTCTGGTACTCAACTTTCAACAGCTGGTTATCAGCCTCGGAGAACAAGACAGAAGAGAATTTGTCAATGTGCTTCAAAACAGCACTGTATTTCTCTTACAAGGTATCACTTCAGGTGCTAATTACAAGAATATAGGACATTCAGGGAAGAATTTGCACAAAGGTCCTTGGCAAGGAAAAGGGATTAATTTGAATGAGAAACCTGTGATTCCTTCCAAGTAGCTTGTACACGGACGATGGTGCTTGTTATTCCACTTTAAAAAAAAGAAAGAAAAATCACATCACAGTTTTATTTGCAGTCACATTTTTTTAATAGATCTGGTTGATGAAATCAACCTTTTTTGGTTTTTTGGAACAAAAAAATCTCACTATGAACTGAGCATTTCAACCCTGAAACCAAAACAGCCCTTTCTCAATTTAGGTTTTGGCTGGCTGAGGCACAGCACTCGCTTCCATTCTAGAACGCCCAGTGCTTGGCCTGGAAGGGGGATCGAATGCAGGTGCAGAGCATTAAAGCCTCATGTCTCTACTTCTGCCTCCCCCCTCCTCCTTTGGCTTTTTGGTGGCTCCTAAATTATGCAGACTGCTTCCCCACCCTATCGTGTATATGGGCTTTTCCGATTCATGAATTCCAGCGTCTGAAAAGATGTTTAAAGAGAGCTGTCAGCCTTGTGATGACGGTAACTTTGACAAGCGTGTTATGAAACTATCATCCTCGTTGCCAGCACAGAGAGGAGCATATTACTGATACCATCCTTTAAGTAAAGACAATCATTAAAAAAACAAAAGTAGTTGCATTTTAAGTGAGATTTGTGCATTACTAAGCAACATATTGTATAAAGAAAAACACACTGTGCTACAGCAAGGATCATGAAATAGCCAGAACACCCATAAAGCATAATTAACAGGATATTGTGGATTTATAAAGCTGTAGTGACATAAACTTGCCATCCATAATTTATATGAAACTGGACAGCTGTATGTTTCCAAAACTCTTTTTCACATGTACTGTAATAACAGTGCAGCAAAACTTGGAACTTTTTCTGAATGCAGTTTTGGGCTACAGTTAACATGACAGTGACTCAGAAGAAATCTTTTCTATTTGTGTTGTACGGAAGCAGCTTAACTGTACATAGCTGAACAACAAAAATTAACAGAACAGGTTGGTAAATTGCAAAATGCTTAGCAATAAAGTTCGGCAGTTGGACTTCTCAAACTCCAGAAACTGAAGTGTTTGGGAGGGACTTGTCCATGGAATGACAGCACATGACAAGCCAGGCTATGACTTAATAATACACTGACCAATTTCTCTCACGTAGACAGCTACAGCACAAGAATGCACTCCTGGTAAAACCTAAAAATATTTACTAGGGAGAAGTGAGGAGCATGCAGGGAATACTAAATTCATAGTTGGCTCTGTACAATTTCTGCCTGGACAAGCATTCACTTGATCTAATGCTCCAAAGTTACTGTAATTAAACAAAGTATCTCTGACAGAGACACGACAGAAACCCTACAAAGATGATACCCTATAATCTGCAGCATGTTCTAGCAAGAATAACTTATGCTTTGAAAAAGATACGCAAAAGGAGATTCAAAACTAAGATGCTTTTCATTGCAACTGAGCATACCCATCCACCGTAGGGATTTTCTCGCGTATGTCAGCAAGGCAGTGTGTTCCAAATTCACGTCTTTCCACAAGCTCAGATAATGAGACAGCCCCAATCAAACTGCACTGACTCTAAATGCACCCCTGCCAATTCACACGAAGGAAGAAGCTACCTTGTCACCAACTTGGTCTTTGTGCAGCATTTCTTCGCTAGATCAAGGCCTTATTACTTTTGATTTAGTACATAATTTACGTGATTTGAGATGGGGTTTGAGTATGTTAAACACATTTCAGGCAAACTATTCAACTGGAACTACGAAATTGATTAGATGTAGAGTGAAAGGTTTTTAATTAAAATATATGTTTCAACAGTATTTCAGAAGAACACATTGTTCTCACCAAGAGAGAGCTTTCCAGGACTCTTGCATTACAGATCATTTAATTTCTAGATGGCACAAAGGAAGAGAAAGCGATAGAATCTAACTCTAATCTTCCTTGTATTGTGTAAAAAAATTTCTAAGAGATGGTAGATCATTCACAAATTTTGCCACTGTTATCTTATGAATTTTAGAACTGCAAATATAAATTATCCAAGCAGTTTCGTTTCCCAGCAGATTGGAAGACTTCTTTACAGCACCCCTTTCTCTTGGCAAATAGGCTGCGCCTTCTACACTTTCCATTGCAAGCTTCTCCAGGAGTTGAGCAAAAACAGCACATGTTTTTGATAGATTCTCCTTATTTATAATTTTTAGCAGTATCACCAAATAGCATTTCATAGTTATGTGGAACCATGAAAATGAAACAATTCAAAGTGACAGTTATCATCCCAGAATTAGTCTGGATGAGAAACAACAGGCACTACATTCACCATGTCAGAGAAAGAACTTGGAGGGAAAAAATAAATTCCCAATATCAGTTTCTGAGCAGAAAAAGCCAATCACCTCATAACTCTCATTCTGGAATTAGCAGGAATACTGCTAATTAACACTAGCTACTCTACTGCTAATTAACACTAGCTACTCTAAATTTACAGTGCATCGTTAAAATCGGCTCACTGAAATTATGACAGTTATGTGTACAGTGTGTTATGGAAGGGATAAATTTAAATGAGAAAGACTTTTCAAAAAATTAACACTTTTTTTTTGTAAAATAGGCTAATGTTCATACAACAAATTTGAGGGTTTATGACTATCGATATTAAAGTAAATGGATTATCACTTCGGGATCTGTCAGCTTTCAAAATGTTATCGTTCAACTCATCTTCAAGAACACTTTGGATCTTGCGTGGTACAACTCAGAGAATCTGCTGTGTGGGATGTACATATTTGAGTCTAATAAAATCACCTGTGTGCTTCTTTGGGATTACAAGACTGTTAATTTGACGTTTCTGAATCACATCTCTTACCACTACTGTTGCTGTGATTCAAGTAAAAGAAAAGGGATGGTAAAAGAAATTCAAGTTAGTCATGTTAGATTGGCAGTTTCAAAGTAAAACTGTGTCAGAACATGCTTCTCCTAAAAAAAAAAATAAATTAAATGGTAGGATTGGTAAACTTTCTGCTGTCAAGAAGACAAAACACAACCACAAACTTAAAAGCAAGAAGGTGGAGCCTAGGTCCAGTGCTGGGCTCACATATGATGAAAACCAAAGGACAGAAAGGCAGTTGTTCACATAAGTAGAAAGGTGGCCTGGCCTTGCTGTGCCAGAAATTCCCAGCCCCTTGGCTGAACAAATGGGGACAACCCTCACTGAAAAGGTTCATGAGTTTTAGGGAAACACGAAACAACATCTGCGTGTGTAATCAAGGCAAAGAATGTACAACATTACAATATAAACCCTTTGGAAAGTGTGGAAAACCTGCCAACGGTGGAGCAGAATAATGTATAAACAATCAGGTTGTAAAGCAATTTAGAACTTCAAGAAGTGATGTAATTGTCATTATCGTGACCATGAGGCATGACTTTTTATTAGCATAATTTTCTTCTTGATGCTGCCATTATGGTTTTCTTGTTTTGACAAATCACTGCTGCCCATTCCTACACCTGCTACCCTCTTCCCTTACACAAACTATTTTACGATTCTGTTCTACTTAAAAAAAAAACCAAAAACCAAAAATCACAATCAAAACCAGACAACTCTGTTCATTTTATTTATGTTTAATTAGTTTGTTTTCTGTATTCATTTATGTCATGTTTATATGTGGTTACTGACAGTTGAATTACTCTGTCATATGTTGATAATCAGGCAAAATTTTATAAATGCAAACTCTGAGAAACATTAATTCTGCTTTTTCCTAATTACTCTGAATATATCATAGAATCATAGAATGGCCTAGGCTGGAAGGGACCCTAGAGGTTTACTATAATTTTATTCTGGATGAGATGTATTTTGTGTGTATTCTGAATTACGATTTCTATATGGGCAAAATAACCTGGAAACAATTTGTAGATTAAACATTTGACAATAAACTGTTGCCTAGCACAAAGATTCATGTAATTGTTAAATTAATGCAACTCATCTACTCTGGAGCAGAATTATGCTTTCCAGAGACTCTGAAGATGATGTTTAAAACAGAGTCCGGATCCTACAAACAGAATTTTAATACAACAGACCCTGTAGGAACCTGAGCCAAGATTCTGAAATAAGAGTTTTCTTCAATCTTTGAAGTTTTCAATCTTGCTTAACTTTCAGTAATGCTGCCTGCTCAAATACCCTCCACGGACATCATGGAAGCTTGGAACTAGTCTGTCAAGTCTACCCGTGTAAGTCTCCCTGACTTTTGCTTCATCAGATTCAAGGATCTTCAGTGAGGCATCAGCTATTACCAGCATGAAAAGAAAAAGGCAAAATAAGTCGTTTTCACTGTAGTTACTTATGTATTCCTAATGAAAAAAAAATCATTTTTTAATCAGAGCATGACACAGACAATGGATTAGACTGGAGATTTCAAATTTCAAATTTCAAAAAGGCATAGAAAATGTTTCTGGACAGTATTTTTAAATTTTGGTTACGAAAAATGAACACTTCTAAGAAATTAAAATGAAAAGCATTGGCATCTCCATTTTGGATATTGAAATTGTGTAGCAAAAATTTTTGTTTGCAAATGCTACAAAAAAATCCCAACATATTGTCAAATAAAAATAAGTAAATGGTTCTTTTTATCAGAGGTTTTCCATTAAAACATTAAAAACAGCCCTAAGCCTGTAACACTTTGATCTTTCTGAGGAAAAATTGTATTTTTGCCAACAGATCATTAGATCTATATGATATAGCATAATACTTCCATATTAAAAAAATATTTCTAGTGAATTCATTAGCTATTTTTAAGGATGCACTAACACATTATTACCTAAGTATTTTTAAAATGAACTATTGCTGCTAATGAGCAAAGCAACATTCAAATGTTAATGGGTACTGAAAAAATGACACTGGAAACTTGTGGTTTTCTACTACTCACGAAGAGAAAGCAAGCTCATGGAAACAGACAACAAAAAGGAAAATAGTTTAAGCTTTATCCTCCCAAATCAATAGGTTAATCAAAAGAATCTTAAATTACATGACATTGGAATGCCCTACAGAAATGAGGCGCTCTGAGATCTATACTATCTTTAACAAGGACAAGATAACCTTAGTCTGGGCATTAGATGTAATGTGCAGAATTGATTGGTTTTGTTTAAAGAAAACACTTTTAGGCTAAATGAACACAAATCTATCACAAAAGAGACCGTAAAATATGTCTCCTAAACAAGGAAGTTAATGAACACAAACTCCATACAACATTCTTAAAATATTTCAAAATTCATGCCATAAAAATATTTTTTTTAAAAAAAAGGGGAAAAAAAGCTCCACTTTTAAAAAGTAGTGGAAAACCATCAACAGTTCTCTTATCTTGTAGAAGACAAGACATTAATGAATCCTAGAAAACTCCTCTGAAGCCAACACATAGTTGCTGTCAGATAATATCAGAGCAAAACCAAGCAGATGGAGATTTTAAGATTCCCTAAAATAAATTTAGTTCAAGGGAAGAAAATCTGAAGTGTCAGCAGGGGTGTAAGGCCCAAAGTCTCTCTGTCTTAAAACAGCACATAGTCAATTCTGCTAATTCATGCATCAATTATGAAAGTAGGTTTTTACAGTATATAGTAGAAGACTACCCAAAGAAATTAAAGCCGTATTGTACACGTGAGAGTTATTGGTTGTTGGCTTGGACACAGTATTTACGCAAGGTATATACACTGGTATATGTCACAGTGTCATGCCCAAGCTAGTGTCATCACAGTGTATTCCAACCTGTCGTGAAGTTTACAGGCTACTCAGGTGCTCTACTGGTCAACACAGAGATGTTTTCAGTTACTCAGGCATTAAGTCAAAAGATATCAGAAGCAGTCGCACTGTTTTGGTCAGATAAAATCCGATACTGAAGGGGTCAATTCAGCTGCTCCAACATCAGCACTGAGTGTTGCCCCAGCATATCAGAGAGGGCTGCACTCAGCTGAGGGACGTGATACGACCTGTAGAAGACCATGCCCTGACCCAGTAGTAGCTACAAGACAGGTAATACAGTCTAGTACTTCTAAAATGGCCCCAGATGCCTGTATTCAGGCAACAGCACCATGCCCAGGGGAGTATAAAATATTTCCAGGCTTGGCATTAAAAGAGTTCTAAAGGACTTTCAGTCTTACTGCCAAAGCAGATCAACTCCAAAGTGGCAGGAGCAACAGTCATATTATCACACAAGATAGTGACTAAATCATGTTGCAGAGGACTAACAGAAATAAACTGACAACAAATAAAACAGATTATTGATAGATTATCCATTACATGGTCATATAGTTTCATAGTACACTTGCAGAGAAGAAGAACAACAATTATGGATATTATACATGTGGAAGAGACAGATGCTAAGTCTTCTAGGGGAGTGGTATTCTATTATGATGTTTTAAGTTCCGTAAGCGTGAGATTTCTATATAAAACTTTCCACTCAGCCTCCTCCATCTACTTTCTTAAGACTAGTAACTTCACTCAGAGAAAGAAGAAGACAAAAAACTATTTGAAGTAGTGACACATGTATTTTGAAACACTCGACTGACAAAGTAAAGAGGACATATCTGAAAGGACAAATGAAAACCAGGATATAATTCTGCCTCTAGAACCCCCAGAGAAAAATACTCCACTACAGGAGCTTCCTGAGGCATTAACCTGGAACAAACTAAACCTTGGGAAGTGCATGCAAATCAGCATCGGGCAAGAGGAGCAAGTCGAAGGGGCACAGAAAGCCAGAGCTTCAGATCAGGACAAGTTTAAGGATCAGTCCATTCACAAATTTCCCACTGTTTCACTAGGTCCGTACTACCTTCAGAAATCACTACGCAGGTTTGCAAGACTTTAACTAGCAAAAAAGTTATATTTTTTTGCATGAGTCTAATCACCTGACTGTACCTAGCAGAACGTATCTGTCTTCAAGGCACTCGTAAGAAGAAAAGTGCACCAAAGAGAACCGAAATTTGTCTACTCAGTATTGATGTAGAGAATGCTTTTCATGCATATGAACATTTGCTACTCACGACTGACCAATATCCGTGTTGTAAACAAAAAATAGCTTTTAGGAGAAAAAAAAAAATCTATACATTACAGTACTGGAGAGCAGTGCACTTATCAGAGAACTATCAGACTATAACAGCCTGGAATTGCTTCTAATGTGCAACTTCTGCATAAAATGGAGTATTATCGCATCACAAGATGTACAATTAATTGTTGAGGGCACTCAAAACTAGGCAGCATAATCAGTGATTATTCAGCTTTTCCATTGATTTTGTCCTCTTCAGGTTTTTTTCTAAAGGTATATAATCAAACACATCGTGGTATCAGAGATGTAAAATAATGAATTAACCACAAAATATTGATTCAGTATTATAAAACAGCAGCAAAATTGCTTTCATTCCTTCATGTTAATTCATTTTAACGGTATTACGGTACAAGTACTAAAAGCAACATACAGTTATTGTTGCGATTAAATGGCGGTTTTTTCTAGTTCATTAGTTTCTATGAATACATTTTCCTATAATCCAACAATTATTTTCAAGATTCCTGACATCATACAACAAGATGGGAATACAAAGTGATTAAAAAAATTGAAAAACCTTTTTTTTCCTAGTGTGGGTATTCAGGAAGGCGGGTAGATCTGGCTCATTAATAGACAAAAACACTATCTCACCATCACTGGTAAAAACAATACTGAGATTCTAGGAGACGAGTAATGTGAAAGCAGTAGTCACTCTGCTAAAATTAAATTTAGGTTGAATTTCAGGTTTTTGTGAAGTCTAAAGGCAGTAATATTTTGGTTTCAGCGTGATCCGGACACCTACCTTCCTTAGGCTCTAAGAATTGCATGCATTATGTCCAGCTTTAAATATATCAAAGAAAAAAATTGACTTTCAGCTTCAAAATCTCAAATTTAATAGACTATATTCTCTGGGATATCTGTCATTCTAACAATGATAAAACTGGCTCCTCTGAGATCAGATCTCATTTTCCAAGAAACTCAGCCAACTATTGTCTTAAAAAAAAGCAAAAATTGAGATCTGAGAAGCGCTTCTAAGTATCCTTTGGACAGAAGACAGCTATGATGACTATTTACCATCCCACCCTCTTCAAAAAAAAAGTGAAATTAAACGTTTCATAAATTTAACAAACAAAAACCTGTGCAAAGAGTCTGAGAAGCCCAAGGCTTGCTTCCCTTGTCACCAGCTTCGTAAAGAGCTTGACAGACATTTCAGATGTTCCTGCAGGGAAACAGAAAGATGAAAGCCGGCATGGAGGGCTGTTGTCTTTGCTTCCATAATCTTGAAAGTACCTGAACAGTACAGGCAACAGCATCCCACACAGCAAAAAATGAAAGGGTTTATGAACACAGTTGCTTGAAAAGGCTCTCTCATGTAAGCATGATGTGAGGGGAAATTCAGAAGGAGAAAGCGAAAAACCAGAAAACATCAACAAGTAAAAAGTAACATTTAAAATACACTTCACAAATTAGGTGAGCGCGGGGATCTATTTCACAGACTAATCCACGTGAAAACGCAGTGCTCTCTTCTGTAATACTGTATCTCATCAAAAAATCAGTATTTGTGGACAAGGGGAGCATTGCTCAGTTCTACCTCCTCTTGTCAACTTCGCCAAAACCATTAAATAGAAATAATGTACAATGTTATTTGATTTTCTGTTTAATACCCCGCGGACATAACGCTCACATCAAAATCACATTCGTATTCCAAAATTACCTTCCCACGATCTTCTCAATTACAAGTAGCATAACTGTTTTTTTGCATTAAATCACAAGCATCTGCAACCTAATCGAAATCCTCTAGCCAGTCAATGTGTGCCCCAACCAAGCCTGTGTACCTGTATGAAAACCAAGATAACACGACACACAAAAGAGCAGAGCTTCAGGAAGACTCTCCAAAAAGAAGAATTTAGTTGTGTGCTTAGACAGGAGGAAGCTAGTTGCTAATGATGCTTAATTAATAAAGTTCCTTTTCTGCTTTCCTGTCCTCTTTTATAAACCTGAAATGGGTTTGACCCTTGTGTGGGCGACATGGAAAGCTCCAGGCACTTTTTCCTCACTCCTGTAGAAATTTCTCTTGATCCACTTGCAAAGAAGATGGAAAAGTGAAAGTTGCATCTTGTCAAAGTCATTCTTTATTGTCTTCTTGTAAATACGCCAAACCCCCACTTCTTACAGAGACTAAACACTTAGTTCTGTCAAAAAGATCAAAAAATAGATCAAAAGAAAAACCTTAATCTATCATTTGGAACAGTAGGAAGCATCACAGCACATTAGGAAGAAACAGAACCCACTCTACAAAATTAAAGTATGAGAGAGTTTACACAAGCGTTCTCAGAATGAGCAAAAGTCCCCTCCAAATTTCACAGTGTTAACATGCTCATAGATCCTAAATGAAGGAAAGGCAAGAAGAAAGTTTGTTTGGCAATCCAACATTGTCACAGAGTAAGAATCTGGAGGTTTAAGAACCACACTAGCGGGCAGCTAAGGGTTTGCAGGTGTGATTTCGACCTTAAAGCCTTCTTATTTAGACAGAATTTGCTTTTAGTGGCTGCTTCTGCCTTTATTGCCATCACAACGAGTCCCGTCAAGGGAAGTTCTGTCTTGAGGATTGTGCAAGCGGTTACCTTCTGCTGGACAGATGATCTGTCCCTGCAGATCTTTAGGACAAATTTTCAGTGATTTTAGGTGGTGAGGATTTTCAACTAGATGTGTAGGATTTTCTGAACTCCTGATAAAGCTATGGCAAAAGGAGAATTTGGCTTCATTTTCATATACAAGAAGAGGTTACAGGTTCTGCAGTTCAAATAAATTTTCAAACTCATAAATTGTGTCCGTTTGTTTCGGAACCATTAGAAATATCAAAAAGAAAATGCAAATTATTTTCAAGTCGCTTACCAGGTAAATTCACAAGCCTTTTAAGGCTTTCAGAGCTTCCATAAATACTGTGAACTACCAAAGGTATCATATAATTTCAAAATCGAATATTACAGGCTATTATTTAAAGTACAAAAATGTTGCAAAAGTCCAGTGAGAAATAAAATTGCGTGTAATAACATTTAGAAATAAATGGTAGTATCTAAAATTATTGGCAATTCTCACCCTTCAGATGATGTACAAAACATTCACAGAGATCAGTTAACATGAAAATGAGAAAGAAAAAAAAAACTAAAAATTTTGTATGCGTGTGTGAAACAGTGGATGTGTAAGGGAACAATTGCATCTTATAAAAGTGACCTTAGAAGCCCAAGCAACTTCAGAAGTCAAATACTTCTGTAGAACGTTTTTTCTGCCTCCTTCCTGTCTATGGTGATAAAGTGAGCGTATTTAAAGTGAAAAATTCTAGGTAAAGTTTTCCTATATTGAACAGGCGTATTAGATACACTTCTACTGTATTGCGTATTTCACAAGATATTGTTTATGGAAATAATGAATCGGAAAATCCTCTGTGATTCCTGTGGACAAGTCCTGTGACTACTCATGCCTTTACGGTAATATGTGACATGAATTAGTTTATCTTCCTGAATAATAGAGGAGGACAAAAAGTTGAAAGAAATCTTAATACAGAGAGGTCCTTTTTCCCTGTTCACATTGCTCAAGACAAATATTAGGTGAGCTAGACATCCCTGCAGATTATTCCATTTTTCTATTTTCATTCGATTTTTCTGTTCTTAAATTGCCAGCCCAAATTGCATTAGGTTAAGCTTTTGAAGTCATGACCACTAGCTGGCACTACCGGACATGACTGAATGAGCACAGAAGTTTTACTTCAGTTTCAAAAAGCCACTCTTCAAAACCTGGCAGAATAAGCCGTCCTGGGAATTAGTTCAGCCTAAAGAGAAATTTTGCTGGGAGGTTGAGGTTAAATCAATCGCTTCTGCTGCATTTTATGGAATCCCAGGCTGTAAATTTTATTGTAGTGGTAGTGTAATGTGTCTGAACGACTTAGAAAACTGAATTCCAGTCCCAAAGTTTGCACTGTCCTCTCCATCTCCTTAACAAATGGAAACACAAAGTATGAAAGCTCAAGGCCAAAAGTTGTTTGTACCAAGTGACACTGAAAATATAAACTTAAGAAAAAAAAAAAACACCAAAAAACAGGTCTGGCAATACCTAGAAGATATATTGGTGACAAGATGAGAAATGCTGACAATGATCAGGGTGAGAAAGGTGAGCAAAACCACTGTGTTCAGGTGGTTTTAGCTGTAGAAACTACAGACCAAAACCCAGTAATTATTAAAAAAAAAAAAAAAAGAAGTAAAATTCTCCTAAGTTTTGGATAATTATTTTCTCCACACCAGGTGTGTACATTCGTTATTTTTCTCCTTTATTCCTCCCATGCAGGTGATGTTACTAAGCCTGGCATAAGCACTCGTAGATAATACTGAAATCATTGTGCCCTTACAATTTCCTGTACTTGACCCTCATTGTAAGCCCTTAAAGCTTAAAACACCGTAAGCTTCAAATAGCTGCCATTTCAAGCAGCTACTTTAACACGTTAATATTTCCTCTTTCACATCTAATGCAGCTTTCTTTCAAAACTGTACTTTTTTTCTGGTATCTTCGATTTTACATCTTGATTTTTCTGGTCATACCTTGTTAATGGCTAAAACCTGGAAGCACTTGATTTCTCACTTTCAGCACTGGGATGCATTCGTGGAAACTGCAGGCGTGGCAGCCAACAGCCAGCGCTGGCGAGTACAGCACTGTCAGACCCAGCTGCAGAGAAGAATCCTGTTTTTATCGGTGCAATTCGTGCTCCTGTTTGACTAATGGCAAAGCTGGGAATAATCCCAAGCGCGTACGCAAGTTACATTTGTTTTACGCTCCTGTAATGCCAGTGCCTCTAACATCACAGTTACTCCTGATTTACACTGCTATAAATCAAACGGCAATCACAGACTGGGAGTCTGAGTCAAAAGCTGGCATTTCCACATGATGACTGTTCCAAACAGAACTGCAGTTAATGTCCTACTTGTTTTTCAGAATTCTTTGCATTGTAGTTTTCATTTCCGCTGATTTAGCCGTGTAATTACTTTTCAGTAGTGGCAACAGCAAACATGCTTTCTCCTTGCTATCCAGGCAGCATTTGTTCTGTCACTTACGGTAATTGCATGTGTCACTGAGATGGTGAATAACCACCAGGGCCAAAAAAAAATCCAACAGGAACAAAACCAGAAAAAATAGTGTTTAAAAAAAAAAATAAATCAGATCAAGTACTGAACTTTTTTGGTATTTTTTTTATCCCCCCAAATATAGTATCGTATGAGTAAGAATATCACATATCCAGTGAGACAACAAACACCAAAAAAGAGAATAAAATGAAATGTTTCATAATCAATGACTCAAGGAGTTCATTTTGAGACTGAAGAAAACAGAAGACGGAAAAAAAGGGTACTTTAACTGCAATTAATTGCCATAGCCATTTGCGTGGTAACTAACAAAAATGCCACCGCTGGGCCACAAAACTCAGAGGTGGCACAAAACTGGACCCCCCGCCCCCCCAAGAAATATTTTTTGGGGGTGTACTTAAAAATGCATTTTAAAAGAAATTCAAGTTAGGCGATGCTGGATACTACCAGTGAGACTAAAGCACACTGTAGAGAAGCTTTAATTGAAAGCACATTTTCAATTATTTACTTCAAGCACTGACAATAAACTGGTCAGGGCAACACAAAGCTCATTATGAGCTAATTTATATTGCCACGCTCCGTGCTGCTGTGGCTCAACTGATACAGCCTCCTCAGCTGAGACTCGGTACGTTATACGCTATCTCTGAACAAGCAGTTTATGTTTTAGGATTACCAGTGTAATCCTATCAAATTCAATGCTGCCAGTATGTAATCCTGATTAATTTCAGTGTTTTCTAAGCGTTGCACCAGATCAAAAGTAATCAGTAGAAGTCAAAATAAAAAGATCTTTCTCTGGATTTGAAGTCACACAGGCCTACTGAATATAAATTTCTGTATTATCAAGAATCCTGCTTCCACAAACTGAATAAAATTTAGGGGAAAAAAAATAAAAGGGCTGTAAAAACAAAGCATATTATTTATCCTACTAGAGCAAGAAACCAAATATTTCTAGCTCAAGGACAAATCATCCAAACAGTAGAACGGGTCCCAGTTATAATTGCTTTACTGCTTTTACTGTTAATGAATAAAAGCAAGAACTAGGCATTTTAGAACTCCTTATCTTGATACTCTGCTAAATGCAAAAACGGGATTTCAGCATTTAAGGGATTAAAAAAGGAATCTAAATTCTTAAACCTAGAATTGCAAGCCCTTGTTCAGCTGCCACGTAAGCCTTAGAGGTACCTAACTTACTTCAGGTACGTGCCTTAAATATCTTCCAGCATCTAAAGTTCTACTTCCAGGCACTCTTGGCAACTTTTCAATCCTGACATGGTCAAATAGCTCAGTGCTTAAGACTGGTCAGGTTCTACCAACCGGTCACACTGAACTCCTCTAGAATACTTTAATTGCTCAAAAAACTGTTTGAATCACTCAAATCTTTCTCAGAAATACATGGTGTGGGTATAGGAAGAAAAGGTAAAGCTATTCCACACACCTACAAAATAAATAAGACACAGAGAACCTTGGTTTAATTCACGGATACGCTCAAGCATAGAAGAACACAGATCTCCAAGGAGAATAGTATCATAATAGTATCGTAATAGTATCATAAACTCTTTGGGCTGTTCTGCAAAAGTGACGCTCTCCACCTTTCCCTTAGAAGACTCGGTAGCAGGAGTGATACCAAGCAAGAGAGAATATTTTATGATTCCTTTGCATTAGCAGGTTGAGCAGTCATCTATGAATGTCGACACTGCGGGTCGGTTCCTCTCCCAGTAGCTTTTAAAATATATTTTACATTAAACAATCACTAAATAAAACACACGATAAGATGGGGCAGGGACAGAGTCCTGCAACTTCCCTCTCAGGGAATGGTTTTAAACATTAAGTCCTAAACTTAAACATGTGATTGTAGATTTCCTTTCTCTCCATCTGAAGGAATCTTTTTTTGGTTTTTTTATGTTCTCTGTCCTCTTCATAGCTGTACAGCTGTAAGACAGAAGAACTGCAGTTCAATTGGTCTCTCCTATTTCACAGAGAAGTTTCAAACACATTGCTTAAAAGAGTAACTTTTCTACAGTTTCTTCAAAAACCTAATTTGCTTTCAGGTGCCTACTTCAGTAGACAGTTCAAGACTCTGAAAATTGGGCTGGAAACAGAGGTCATCCTGCTGGGGCATGGTTTAGAGCACATTTCAATTTTCACAGTTTTGTATTTTTATTCTCTCTCAGTGGCTTTATGATCAACACAAAGTCTGTTTCTTTCCAATTTTACTCTAAGGGGATAAATGTTCAAAGCACTACTTAGAAAGCAAATAACCCAGACTAAAGACTCTACATGAATGTAGCCAATGCTTTCAGGGACGAATTCTACTTTTAGGGAAGAAACACAGGTTTTTAGAATTAGGCCTCTTACCTGGAAAACTTGTAATCTCAGGCCTTCCAAAACAAGCTTGGATGTAATATTTCATTAAAACATTTCACCAACCTTGCAAACATTTAATTACATGCCTGTTTTTCTCACGTTAAAAGCCTCACTGATTTTACTAAGAACATTTAAGGTACGCATCATTTCAGTCTCTGAAGTAAGAAAATCAAAGAGCAATTAAATCCAGATTGCTAGACAATAATAGCAGCATTCAAAAAGATTTCACAAGCAAATTTGAGGCGGTCCTTAAAAACAGCAAACTATTTTTGCTTGTAAAGGACATCTGTCCCAAGTCAATAGTGAGATGTATTCCTGAACACACACAGCGATGCAAAACAAAACGATGCACAAAGCAGGGTACACATCCAGCAGCTATTTGTGAACACGTTATTTTAAGCCAAAATTAACATCAGAACTTACAAACCCACGGCCACATTTTCAGGTCAAACTTGTGTAGTTCCAACCAAACACCTACCAAATGGTACAAAGGCACCGAAAATCTCTTTGACCTTCCTTTCCTGCCTAGCTATATTCGTTATTTTTCCCTCTACATCCCCTTCTGGTCCCTTACTACAACTGCTCTACACACTGGTGCCCTCTGGAGCTCAGCAGACTAGGTACGAGTTAGTTGTGAGGGCAGAGAGTGGTGGTTAATTACCCAGGGGCAGAAGAGACCATAGAATCATAGAATGGCCTAGGCTGGAAGGGACCTTAGAGATCATTTGAATCCAACCTCCCTGTCATGGGCAGGGACATCTCTCGACTAGCTCAGGCAACACATGAGGACCGAACCATCATGCTAAAAACTTTCAGGTGTGCACAGCTAATGTACCAATAATTTATTTTTTTAAATAATTAATTTTAATTAATTACCAATATTTAATTTATCAATAAATAAAAGATAGTAAAGAAGTGATCATATAAATAGTTTATGGTACATTTTAATACTGGTGTATATGGAGGGAAGAGTATACCCATAATCAACTTTATTTCAAGGAAGGACATACTTTCAAAAGATAACTTTCACACACACCATGAAAACAAGAATCCTAGAGCTTCCTGCACTATGCACCTTGCCACTCTTACGTTCTGAAAATGCAAAGCAGCTGGCATTTAAAAGATTAAACCTAAAATTACTGCAGTGGCATGGGAAAAACCCAAATGGGGAAAAAAAAAAAACCAACAGAAAAAAACCCATCTATTTAAAACATAATCCAAGGACAAACATGTGCAACTGAGTTTCTATGAACTGATCAACAGATTCACTGTCTTTATTTAATGAGGTCTTCTTGCTACGGCCTGTTGAGCACCGTCATTGCTCTTTACAGACTGCAGGCACCCGCCCCCTGAGAACTGCACCGAGAGCAGCTGGAGGAGTTATCCTCACACAAATAAAGCTCCTCGTGTTCCAAGGGCTGCACGAAGGAACTCTGGCTAATAACTGCTCACAGCATCACTCTCAGCTCGGAACATCGTTGTCACCGGAGAGCAGAGCGGTGGGAGGGAGACGGAACGACACTGCACAGTGGGAAAGAACAGGGCCAAGGATACGGAACCGAGAGCCTTGCTGTGGCTCCTGCGAAGGCTGGTGACCAACAAACGGACTTCTGGTCACTCAGGAAAACCCATGCATTAGCTTTCTCCACTGCATTTGCTGTGATTTCTGGAAATGAACTTTACCTCTTTATTCTGAAGAAACTTTCAGAGTTGCAGAGCTGCTAATACAGTTTTAAGCAGTATTTTTTTCTCTCCTAAAAATAAATGTCTGTAGCTTTACCTTCTTCTATTTTCAACTACATTAACAGAAATAAGTACAGAATCTACTCAACATCGAAGCACTTGATTTTTTTTTTTGTCTGTACTTGTAAGTGCTAAGCAAGTATTACAGCGTCAGATGTTTTAATCAGCCTAAATCCTTCCTGTCTCATGGGAACAACCCACAGATTCTGACAAGGACTAGCAAAGAAAGAGGCTGATCAGCAGAGAATATGCACCTGTTTATTGCAAATACATCCACCACATTTTAAAATCTCAAGGACTTGACATGAAGAGAGTTTCTGAGGGAAAAGATACAGAAAACTGATACTAATTTTCCCCCTCTATGAAAAAAAATATAGTAACATGTACTGACATAAGGAAACGGATAAATAATATTGTTATTTGTGAAGGCAGAAATTTAGAAGAATTTGTTAGGAACAGCTGCATGTCAGTGAGCATATTACACACAAAGTCTTAAAAAAATAAATAAGAACACTGAACTACCAAGACAGATTTCTATACTCATAGAAATACGTACAGCATATAAAAATCAAGACTTGAAAATGAGCCCTAGGGTAGGAAAGATAATAATATGACTCTATAGTAATTGGCAATTAAAAAATAAACCTAATTACTTTGTTGGCAATATTATGCTCATTTTTCCTAACAAAGATAAGATATGCATAACACTAACACACGATAACAAAGGGACAATTTCTTTTCCACCTTTCTGTAACCAGGTATGAACAAGCAACCAAACCTTTCCTCTAAGGACCCCAGTGTTCCCGTTCCCACAAGACATTACGGATTTCCTCTCCTGCACTAATTTTCATCACCTTGAAGGTTTGTGCCACACAAAATTCAAACGGAAAAGCACAGTATTGACTACAGCAAGATGATTACAAAAGGGCATTTCTTCACCGAATTTTCAATTCATCAATACCAGGCAAAAGGATATTATCTAGTCCTCAGGAATACCAAACCCCTGGTGTAATAAATCCAGAAAATACATTTTGGGAAAATCCCGGAGTCCTGAAGAGAAGTTAGCATCTCAAAGGAACCTACAAATGCGACAGGTCGTTATTCAACATGGCGAACAGCCATAGACGGAGAAAAAGACACTTCTGATGTAGGAGAATGTGGAATAATAGAAAGAAAGCAATCAAAAGCAGCTGAGTAGATAACGAGAACCAAAGCCAAGAGGAAACCAAAAAGGGATGAAACCAGACAAATACTAGATAAACATTATCAGAGACAGGTAACACTGAATTTAGGAAGAAAGATGATAAAGGAAGACAAGACATTGACTGAAAGAGAATGAGATGTAACACCTTTACCAGCTAAGTGACAGAAAGGATTACAATGTTTACACTAAACATAACAATACAGAGAAAATAACAGACAAATCTAAAATTCAACACAGGGAATAGAAATCACAAATCAAGACATATTAGTTGAAATGCTGTCTCCATTTCAGGTAAAATCTAATTTTTCCTTTCTCTTATAATGAGACTCTACATATTTATTTCATGTCGTGTCCCTTTCAAACAGAAATTAAAAATACCCAGAAGTATGTTGTATTCAAACCCCCTACTTTAAGAGGTCACTAGTAAGACTCAAAAGGGAATACCTTATAACTTAGTAAACGATAAAGTTGGTTGTAAAGAACTTTTTTTTCCTATGTCATGCTATCTACTCTAAGACTTTACTATCAACTAAGCAAACTACTGAAGAACATACTCCCTTATTAATTATACAAGGTAGGCACCACTGTTGTCAACTGTCCTGCAACTATATAAGGGCCTCAAAGAAAAGAAAGAGCTGATCTGCATCCTCCAGGTGTTACACTCCTAATTATTTTAAAGGTTACCTAGATTATAAATTCTTTAGTGCAATGAACTTCCCTTGCATATGCTTATCACGAGCTGCCCAAGGAGTTCTAACAGGAGACGTGTTATCAGGACACTGCTACGACATAAACTGGGAGCACATCAGTGAGGACTGAGAGCACAAAGCAGAAGAGAAATGAAGCGAAGAGAATAGACTTGGAGCGCCTTTCATTCTGACTGCGGGAGCTGCTTCTAGGACTGTGAATATTCCACTGAACACAGGGCTGAGCTGCGTTTCATTACACTGTAATTAGCTATTTGTGATGTAATTAGATTAACGCCTACGCCGTGGTTGTTTTGGGCTTGCAGCAAATCTCTGAGTTCGCAGGAAGGCAACAGAGATGATGGCTCGGAGCTGACATGGTCATTGGGTTTTATGTGTTGCATTTATTTCCCTTAAATATCATAATTAGGACACTGAGTCTTAGGTGGTCATACAACATACAAATTGTTATTTGTGAAGGCACGAATTTACAAGATTTTGTTAGGAACAACTGCATCTCAGTGAGTATATTGGAGGCAAAGTCTTAAAAAATAAATAAGAACATTACACTACTAAGACAGATTCTTATACTCATAAAAATACGCTCTGCTTATAAAACCCAAGATTTTAAATTGAGCCCTAGAGTATAAAAGATAATGATATGACTCAATAACTGTATTACCTGATAGTTATCTAATAGCTACCAAGCAGTTACCTAGTAATTTTCTATGATCCTTGGCCTAAAGTAAAAAGCTATATCAACACAGTATATATACTTCTGTATCTAGCCATATATATATATATGGATTCTATATGTTGGGAAACATATATTGTTTATCAATTTTTATATTAATAGTCGCAGCAATGACACTTAATGAAAGATTTAATTTCACAGGAGAGACAAACAGGGGAGCATTTAATGAAGAATCATGTTCTATGATGTTTTCTCTATAAATTTTTATGAATTCTCAAAGCCTTAATTTCCACTGGTGGAAATAGATATAGAAGTGACAGGTTTACTTTTGATAAAATATTGGTAATGTAGTCCTAATTTTAGGCATAAATAAAGACTGTTTTGAATGTCCTGTACTTCCTCAAATCAGTAAGATTGATTTGAACTTTAATGAAATCTCATATTTGTTAACTTAGAAACAGCAGTTTTTCTTCTACTCCCTTGAGTTCAGAGTATAAACTCACTTTATTTTTCTCCTCTTCCTTTATTCTGTACTTTGTTTTTAATTTAAAACTGCATAAAATATGAGATGTAAAGCTATGGTTTCCTAATCGATAATGTGATTTATGCATGAATTCATAAAAATATGAGCCTGACTGTTGACTGGAAAATGCCATTATACGAAATACAATTTAGTAGAAGCAAATGCCTGTGTCATTTAGAATAGCTACATGCATTTTTGTTTTTAATGGCTCCTTTTTTACCTAGGAACACTGTCTATAGCGGCTTGCAAGAAGATGGGGACTTTCTGTCCCTTATGCTTTCAGTATTTTATATTTTCAAGAATTCTAACGATCACTTCTTCCAGACCTCCATATGCCTGTTAAGAGTAAGGGTCTTGAGTGAACCAACCTTCTAAAAATTTTACTCCTGAGAACAACTCTGACAGAAGTGAGATTCTGATACAAGCAGAAAAATTGAACAGAACTGTTAGAAATATTCTGATCCCAAGCACTCAGGTACTACTGGACTTAATCATCCAAAGTAGATATTATTTGATGTAACTGGGAGAAGTCATGTTCATATTGGACTAGCCTCTAATTCTGACAATTAAATAAAATGAGTGGACCAAAGCAGCAATTCATCTTTACCTATAGTTTTACTAATGTAACAGAGTGTGTACAACGACATAGAGGAATACGAAGAATTTTTGTCTTCTGGTAAGGATTCAGGAATACTATGAAGTGTGTGACTGACAGATCCAGAAGAAGAATAGTGCATGGGAAGTTTCACAGAATCACAGAATGTAAGGGGTTGGAAGGGACCTGTCGCGACAGTAACCCAGTGTGTCATAACAAAGAAAAAAGACCATCAGATCCTACCACAGAATCACAGAGAATCACAGAATGTCAGGGACTGGAAGGGACCTCGAAAGATCATCAAGTCCAATCTCCCTACCAGTCTGGCTTCATCACTACAAACTGTAACGAAACCATGATCCACACCAGACAAAGCAAGTTTGCTCTGGGCTCGGAACTCCCCACAGCACCAACTGCCTCTGCTGAAGCTCCTGAAAATTTATACATTGGAAAGTACATATACTTAGAGACAATTAAGTGATGGGACTTGGTTTTCAGATATGATGAGAATCAAACTTCATATAAGCAACAGAAAATTGGGTCGTGTTTATTTAGGTCTTCTGGTTGATGTTAAACGCCACTTAATGATTTAAAAATTCGGTTCAGCAGTTTTATTCAAAATTAATTTGCTGTCTAAGAAAAGGAAATACAGAAACATCGCAATATGAAATACCTGTAACTGGAAAACTGTAAAGCCCCAGTCCAAAGAATCCCAGATTTTAAAAGCTTTCTTGGATTCTCACTCATGATTATTACTTTCCTCCTGGGAGTATTGTTAGGTTTTTGTTGCCTCTGATGTGCACGTTATATGATAATTTTATATTACAAGCTTCCAAATAATTTTTAAGCCAGCTACTATAATGATAACATTTCTTACTTTGTCAGCTTATTAGTGGGACCATTCATTTACTTCTCCTATACTCTTTTAACAGTAGAAGTCCATAATTTTTGTCACAATAATAAAATATACAAGGTACACAACAGCTTAAAACATTCTGTAGTTGCCTAGTATGGTTTGCTGTGATAGCAAGTCCTAGATACTGCCTTTGATTTTTAAAAAAAATCGACAAGACTAAATTTAAATGTATGAAATAATATTTCTGTGCACTATTCAAAATGAGCTTTTGTGACAGATGCAGCGAACGCAATTGGTTTCGCGAGCTAACGAAAATTCTGAGAATGTCTTACAAACACTACCGATCCTTTGAACATTCCTGTGCTGTAACGATCACGTTCCAGGAACTGTGAAACTCCATTGTACAAGATGCAACTGCATCCATCATCTCAGACCATCTGCTTCCTCTAACAAGTACCTTACGTTCATCCTAAGGTTCAATTTTCAGGTTAAAAAAGGTAATTGGACCTACACAGGTAGTCTTACTGTGCTTTAACAAAATCTCCTTTTTAAGGACATGAACCACTACACAAACAAAACAAGCACCTTCAAATTTGAATGCAGCAGATTTAAGATTCATCTTTAAATTCTATATTCATTTTCTCTTTTAATATTACATTGTGTACTATGCCACATATAAAAATATATAAAGATATCAAGGGCTTTCAGTCTCTAAAACTATGATCTCAACACTTGATAGAACTATATCTTATGAAATCAGTTGAAAAAGCTGATTTAACATCACAAGATTTCCAGCAATATTTGTATGATTGAGAAATGACAGGTGGCTAATTTAAAATACTTTTTTTCTAAGGCAACGCTACTTTTTTTTTTATTTTTTGAAGAAAAACTTCAAACTCGCCAGCCTTACAGTTTTAAAGCAAGCCATAACTACTGCCTCAGGTAACAACAGACTTTTTTATTTCAAATCCTTTTTTTTATCATCAATCAAAATATAGGCCAACGCATATTACTTCATATTAAGAATTGAAAAATGGAAGAAAACCATGACAACTTTTGTTTATTTGAACAGCTATGTAAGTTGAATAGCTATTCCAAGGAAAGTCTGACAGGGTCAAGAATTCATTGACCTCATAAAACTAGTTCACTTGGAAATCTCTGCTGTTAATGTTTTTACTGTAGAAAAGAACCCACTCATTCACAGTGAGCGTTTATGTGAATTTGCACATAATTTAAGGTAACTTAAAATGTATTATTATCAAATTTATATATATACTATTAAATAAAAGTGACACTCACAAACAGACCTCCCCATCTGCCAGTCCGTAAGGAGAAAGCTTGCCTTATAGGTTAGCAGAGATCATTTAAAGACATGTCAAGGGACATGATAAAGTCAATTTTAAATCATAGGGAAATAAGGAAGTCCACTACAGCAAATGCAAAGAGAGTGATTCTCAGAGCACAGTCCAAGAAATGCCTTCTCCTCCCATCCTTTGCAGTTCTGCACACTGGGATGGGCAGAGGCACTGATCGTCCTTCATCTGAAATGAGGCTGTCTTCATTCATTGCATTTTCTCCTTTTATTCCCGAAGAGGGCACAGAACGAAGCCACCAGAACACGAGCTACGGATCTTGCTTTAAGTAAGCATCGCAAGTAAGAAGAAGAAAAGCACTGTAAGAAGCTCTCGTTTGTAACTACTGAAATTGGAAGGCCCAAACGCTCAAACCATTTTGAGGCCGTTCCTAACTTCTGCCAATGTTCATTCATTTTCCTAAACACGTTCACGTTAAAGAAAGGAAGAAGTACAGCAGACCATTTTTGCATTTCGGTATATTTAGCCCACAGGCGCAGCAGCTTCCTTCCCTCTCAGTCACACTACACGTCTCGTCCAGCAGGTGGTGTGTACAAGAACATCCTGTTGTCTAGGACAATACATAGAAATGGGTAATTCTGTAAATTCCATTTTTTCCAAGCAGAATTATATTTCACAGGATATTTTTTTAAATAGTGATGTTGTGAGATCACGGAGTGCGTACTACACTAAACCTTCAGACTATTGTTACTTTACTAAAAAAAAAAACCAGAGAGGATGCTGCTAAATAATTTTTTTTAAATACTCCTAGGCTGACAGCATGTAGCAAGAGTTTCATCTTCAGCATTTTCATGGCTGAATAAAACTCTAAAAAAAGGTTTTGTGATTAGCACAAAATTTAGCTATCACACTACTTATGAAAATTCTTCTCCTCCTTTTCATTGCCTCCCAAAATTTTTATTAGAACTCTAAGGATTCTGGATTTTCCTATTGCTGAAATATAGCAATGAAAACCTGTGATGTATGTACAGTGTTTTCAGCTTTTCTTACTAAAACAAGGGGGGAAAGAATGCTGCAGAGCTAAAAATAAGTCTGAAAAGCTACTTAAGTTGCTCTTCCCCATCCTGTATCTGTGAAGCTGATTGCTCCTATCCAAGTGTGTTGCCTTTCATTTGTCACTACTGAACTTCCTACAACTTTTCCAGATTTTTTTTTTTCCTTTAGATCCCTCAAGTATCCTTCAGGGGACAAAATATAATAAAAAGGCTTACGAGGCTCATTATGACAGTATCTGTTAGCCTGGTTTTGGGGCAGGTACTGTCAAAAAAATACGTATTCATTTAGTCATAACGAACAATCCAAGCCGTTGTGAGAAAGTATCACATCTGGAAGGAAAAAAAAAAAAAAAGCAGCTGGCTTAAAAGGAAAAGTGTAGCACACATCAAATATTCATTGTGTTCCTAATTAGTATTCACTTCTAGTTTCTCCTAAGTAACAAAGAAACATGGCAAGTGGCAAAAAATTACAGGAACGGCAATATTTAAAATATAGATGTCAGCTCACCAAACTCATTATTTTCTTTTGTCTCAGGCTATAAACAGCACGCCAAGAAAAATAGTTTCTGTGTGTGGTCATTTCTATGCATTAATATATTTTATAATTTTATGAGGAACCATTTCAGTCCAATGCAGCAAATGCTAGAGGCAACAGTAGACTATTTATGATCTCTTTCCAACTGAATAGCTTTACTATATGATTCCAATAACTGCCAGCACTACCTAATAGCAGAACTTTTCCATTTACTAAATTCTGCTTATTTCATTAATCTAGTCTGCGCTCTAGACTACCTCTGAGTTTATCTTTCCCCACAGGTCATTCCAAGACACCTAAGAGAGAACATTAAATGAAACTGTCTACACTATTCACCTTAAGTCTGTAGGCTTCCTAAGAGGGAAAGAAGAAACATAGGAGCATGTAAACAAAAATCAGGGATCCTGCAGTCATTCGTATACATACATACATACATACATATATATATATATATATCTATCTCGAACTACTGCCACCAGCCCTGCTTCTGAGTCATATTTTCATCAACACATGGCAACTTGTGATTTCCTCACTCCAGCTTCAGCCCGTACAGCAGCACACTGCACTGGGTAGAGGGAAATCTATACTGGTGATTCTAGAAGCAGCTAAAACTTTGACAGGTGTTTTCACACTGAAGGCAAAGGGGTTCTCTCTAGGACGGGTGAAATCACTCAGAGCAGAAGTCTCAGGCTACCTGTCAAATAGTTTGGGGCAAGCACAGACAGTTTTAATTGGAAAAGCTTGTTTGTGGAGCCAGCTATTAAACAAGTCTGAGATGGCAGAAACACAAGAGTACTTCCAGAGATTTCATTCAGTTTAGCTTCGATCTAGCTAATCATTACAGGGGCTTGCAAAGCCAAGTACACAAGCCATAAAAATGATTAAGTAGTTGAATTCTCACACAAGGCTGACACTCTCAATCAGCATCTGCTTGGTCCATTTAGCCAATCACCTTAATTTTTTCAATCAAAGCGGAGGGGGTCATATCCAATGATACTTAATTCTATTTCTACCTCTAAAATGATACACAGTGTTTCAAGCTTTCATTAACTAATTTCAAATTATCACTCTGTGTAGAATACTTCAAAATGTTTGTACATGCATATATTACCTAGTACATAACAAGAGGACATCACGCAACAACACTCTCACAACTCTTCATGTTTTCACATACTTTTAATTGAGGCTCACAGATGCAGTAGTGGAAGTAAATGTTTACCAGATTCAGACATTAGTTACTGCCAAAAATTAAAGATTCTTCTTGAAAACTACTGCCTTGAGGCTTATAATGGTAGCTGAAAGTACTAGGTACACTCTGATTTTTTTACATTCAGGATATTCATTTATTAAAATGATTGGTGCCAACAGGAATTGCACATTTACTGCTTCAGGAAATGGTAAATACCCTTGGGAAAAAAAAAAAAGGAGAAAGAGAAAGAGGAGAAAGAGAAAGAGGAGAAAGAGAAAGAGGAGAAAGAGAAAGAGGAGAAAGAGAAAGAGGAGAAAGAGAAAGAGGAGAAAGAGAAAGAGGAGAAAGAGAAAGAGGAGAAAGAGAAAGAGGAGAAAGAGAAAGAGGAGAAAGAGAAAGAGGAGAAAGAGAAAGAGGAGAAAGAGAAAGAGGAGAAAGAGAAAGAGGAGAAAGAGAAAGAGGAGAAAGAGAAAGAGGAGAAAGAGAAAGAGGAGAAAGAGAAAGAGGAGAAAGAGAAAGAGGAGAAAGAGAAAGAGGAGAAAGAGAAAGAGGAGAAAGAGAAAGAGGAGAAAGAGAAAGAGGAGAAAGAGAAAGAGGAGAAAGAGAAAGAGGAGAAAGAGAAAGAGGAGAAAGAGAAAGAGGAGAAGAAAAAAAAGAAAAGAGGGAGGCGGGAGAGGAGAGGTGAGAGGGGAGAGAAGAGCTCACAACATTCCTGCATAGGCTTTGGCAAAAATCTATCTAAAAGAGAAATAGTTACCAAATCTCCCTCCTTCAGCTTGAAAACATATTAGCAAAATCAGAGACAGGCCATAGGCACGTAGGTATAGTCTCTTGTGTAAAAATTGTATCTTAATAGTAAATATACTTTTTCTGCTGCTCTAAGTAGCAGTGAAATGCCACCGGGCTTGAAAAACTCTCCATTTTAATTACCTTTTTAAACTGCGATAGACTGGGTCCTGTCATTCCATCATTAGTCACACGGGACCTTTCTGCACAAAAAAAACTTGGCTCAAATGAAAGTTTGCTTAGCTGAAACTAAGAAAATTACAGTTGGTAGGCAGAAACGGTCCTCTGTTTTCTTATTCTCATAATCTTTCAGATCTAAACAACAATCTAAAGTGTCTAGGAGCTAGTACCTGAAATAATTAATGGGTCTGAAATGACAAAGCAAGCTCTTCTAACAACTCAAATTGCACAAACTGTCAGAGCTTTCTCTCTTCACTTCTCTTTAATCCTCAGGCACATAACTCCCTGAATTATTAGACTGATACACTACAGTAGGAAAAACTATTGACAACAGTATGTAGAGAATTTAGGAAATTTTAAATTGCAACATACACAAACAAGTAACCAGCAGAATCCACAAATGGATCACAAATAGTTCACTGAGAGAGACTCCCCAAATAATTGTCAGGTCTCCTGGCTTACACGAATCAACTTGGAATATCATTCTCCACACAAAATAAAAAGGCATGCTTTGAGAAATTCATTTTTAGAAAGTCTTTAAATGTGAAACAGCTCTAGGACAAGCACCTTGAGCCTAATTCTCCACGCTACCTTCTACCTGTGGTTCCAACCAACCCAATTTCTCTGTGCACTTCGCTTGATCCTCTGGGGAATTCTTCAATGTGAATCACACATTGGGATGCAGCATCCGAAAGTCACGGACCTTCTTTCCCAGGTCTATTTAATGCTGTTAAATATAAGTGTGAGAAGGCATGTAAAGATGCCAACTTTTGGTTATACATTTAAGTTTTACACATTTCCGATTTGGTTGGTGTGGCAGTCGCCCCGCTTATACTCCTCCCATTGCTATTGGAGAACTTGGGTAGAGCCAAGAAAAACGTATTAAAACCTCATGATGCTCTGCATGGTGCATTCTCAGTGATATTTACAGCCTGTCCTGTCCTGCTGGAAACTTAAAAAGACGTCACTGTGATTTGACTAAGTGAACGCAACGGGTCACGAACCAGGGCTGGAATCATAGCTCATTTCCAGAGCTTTCAGCAAGAGATTCACACACAGTCCAGTTCGTTTCTTAAAATTCCAACAGTTTTGGGAAGATCTGGAAAAAAATTAAAAGGCACACACTGAAACGTTAAAAATGCACGGAAGGGACGCAGCCTTACAAATTTTCTGCAAGCAAGCAACTTTATCTATAATTTTCTTACCAAAAGGAAGTACTAAATAGCCACGTGACTGGTCAGCTTTAACAGTGACTGACGAAGGGGCACAAATGAGGAAAAACATGCTCTGGGAAGCAAGGTAACAGAACTCAGAAAACATTATTATCGTCAACTATCCAGATGGTGCACTTACTGTTGCTTAGTTTCGAATCATGATTTAAGCACTAAAATCATAACATTCATGACGATCTGCATATTTAACAGGAGCTTGTCTTTTCCAGCTGATCCTAATACTAACCACAAGAAATATTCATTTATGGTTCTTTTTTCTCTTTTATTTTTTTTTCCCTTAGCAAACCTGTTCCTTCAAACTTGGGACTTTAGTGTTTGTTTTCAAGTTGTCCTACATGGAGAAATGACGATCTATTAATACAGCTGATATGCTAGGGGCAATTTGTTAAGAACAACACGAAAAGCTGCTGAATTTCACTCTCCAAAACGTAAAAGCTCCTCAGCACACAGCTGCATGATAGCCCCAGATACTACAAGCAAGCAAGCCAGGAGAACATAAAACGAAACACCTCTGACCAGACAGGCTTCCATAGCTTATACCAACACCAGTGTAAACAACTTAGCCAAGGCTACAGGATTTTAAGGTGTTTTAATAGAATGTACTTCAAGACAACCAAGAGAAGGGAAGCGTTCAGCCCTGGATTGTAGCAGAAAGCTGTTACCAGAAAATTGCAAGTGATTTACCTTTGTCAAAATCAGTCTATTGAAAAAAAACGAAGAATTTATTTTTAAGCTCTTAAAGTACCGGATGCAAATCTCATTGAAAATCATCTACAGGATTCCAGAGATAACGGCACAAGAAAGAAGCTCAGTCCCATGCAGAATGCCCAACAGCCACATCTGGTTTTATGCCCATTTTAGTCATCTTTTCTAGCATAACGTACAATTAAACCTCAGACTTATTTTAGTGTTCCATCTGTTTGAGCACATTGTAACTGTTCTGTCTGATTACGCTGACATACAGATACTGCAGCCAGCAAAATCTTAAGACTCATCATAAACACTATTATTTTTCATAAATAAAATAGGAGCAAGTGGAATGATGATGATCACAGGCATCAGAAGAAAAAAAGGATCCTGCACTGTGATGTATATTCAAGACATTCTGTCGGCGTTCCTCGTCAAATGTTTGTCTTTATACTACTGACTTCAACCCCAAACACATAAAAATCCATTTAAATTTCAGCTCTAAAAACTTCCCTTTTCTTTAGAGGACACCTACTAGAAATCTCTCTTCCAGCTTCATGCAAGGTACTCATTCACCTCCCTGAGTGTATTTGTTACAGCGTAATATATCCTACTATTATCAAGACATCCTTCTTTGCAACTCACATCTCTCCTGCCTCTGTCTTTAAAATTTAAAAGAAAACTAGACTGTCTACTGTTATCTGCTGTATAGGGAATAATACCATGAGATAGCACTCACAAATTTTTATAAATTCTTGGCAACAGAAAGCAGAGAAAATCTTTTTGTTTACTTAATTTCTATACTGCTGTTTGTCCAAACTACCTGGCGAATTGATGAATACATTTCAGAATGAATGTGCTGAAAACTGAAGATACTTGTAAAATATTTAATATACGATGAATAATTTATTTTTTTTAAAAAAAAAAAAAGACTATCCAATTATTTTTTTCCACCTCTGTGTTGACATTGGAAACGTTACTGTAATTTTCTAAAGCAGTCGGGGTGCAGCTGAGTAATCCAATTCATTCCACAGTCACATCTGTCCCTGAGGCTGCAGCACCCTGAAGGCTGCACAGATACTTCTCCACACTTGCCCATGACTTCTCTGGGAACTTCCTGGGTTTTATCTAGGGCAATTCCTCTCTTCTTTGCTCCTACCCGTGGAGAAGCTTTCCTCCAAAAAGCCACCATCACTTGGGAGCAGTGTGCCCCTTCTCTTACTTCCAGGGCAATAATACTGTAGATGCTACGGAAATCTGCTGCTGTGAAGTCCTGAAGTACAAAGGTTCTGTGCTTTGGCAAGGCAGAGCCATTCCTACTGGAAGTCCACCAGCAAAGCATCTTGTCAAATTATGTTAAATCTTACAAGATTCTTTGATATCCTCATTCCTGGGTCACAGGTCCATTTTGTTTATCAAAATATGTTGGCACTTGCGTCTCAGGAATTTTTAAATCACACAATTGCAGCACAAAAAAAATCAGACTGAAAGATTTCCAGTACTGTACCAGAAATACACAAAACAACTATCCAAGAAATTAGTACTTTTCAGCACTACTTATTTATATTAAAAAAGAAAGTAACTAATTCCCACTCCTTTCTCTGCTCCTAATTATCTGAAGAATGTTTCCTTTCATTAGAGATTTATCAGCCAAAAACAAGCACAGTGTTCCCTTCTCTCAGAATCTAAGACTCTGAAAGCAGCCATTTAGAAATCCTGCAATGCTAAATACAGTTTAAAGAACTCCGAGAATAATAAAGCAGTAAATTACAATACTTGTTTTTCAGCTATGAAAAGGAAATATGCACTTCCCAATTTTTTTTCCTTCACAGTTAAACTGCCTCTTTCATGCCACCGGCTTGTTTACTTCCTCACTAGGGAACTGAAATAACCTGTGGCACATCAACTGACTTCAGCAGACGAGCACAGTTGTGACAAGCCACAAAACGGGCATATCAGTGCCACAACTCTGGTTTGGATGTTACAAGACTTTTAACCGTGAGAAAAATACACTTCTTCTCGCACTCCCTTGTTAGGAACAGGAGGCTTCCAAGACAGTTTAGGAAAGGGATGATATGGCTCCCTAAGACAGAACGATATTGGACTGAGCAACCCAGGAGCTTTCTTCCACTTCTAAATTTCAGAGCTGACCATGGCGGGATGGGAGGGAGCTGCTGCAGGGGGGAGATGTCCCAGGTCGAGGGGAAACTGGTGTGGGAAAAATCATGGAGATGCAAGAAACGTATCAGAAACTGTATGAAGCAGCTTAATTAACATGAAAGTAATGAGAACAAAACTGCAAAACACAACAAAACACACCCCGGGGAGATGTGTCAATGAAAACAGATGAAGGCTCTCACCTTGTCTGAAACACTCACAAGGAGGCTGAAGCTGATGACAGACATCTTTGGGGTACCAGACACCAAGCAGAAACACACTGTAAAACGGACACCAGACTGCTGCGGGGCACGAGGACGGCTGCAGAAAAGGTTGTGACAGAACAAGAGGCATCGTCACAAGGATCAGAGATGCCCTGAATGGGCCGGAGAGACTGAAGGAGTCTTGGGGACGCTTGGAGCTCAGAAGAAAACTGAACAAAGTGCAGGTGTCTTCAGGGGACTGGGGACTGAGTGGAGGGGCACCAAATGGGAGAGGACAGAAAGACTGACTGGGGTAAGAGAGGCAAACTCAGGAAGGGCTCTGAGGGGAGAACAGGTGTGCAAAGTGCCCTCCTGAGCTAAAATACATAGTGGATGTCTCGGGACAGCTCAGTAAAGGGAGGGGGCAGTCCTGAGGGTGTCTGAGAGACCAAAGAAACCTCAGAGATGACAATGAGGAACTCTGAAGGGGATTTCAGCAAAGCACAAATGTCATCAGGGGTCTAGGGGCTGAACAAAGGCATCCTAAACAGCAAAATCTAAGATCAGACTGGTCTTAAATACAGAAAAAAAACCAAAATTGAAAGGGAGCTAAAGTGCTACAAGAGTGCTGTGCAGTACAAGAAAGGACTTGGAAGAGATTATTACAGAAAGCAGAGGAATTAGGAGGGGGCAGGGTAAGAAAGGGTCATCCTTCTCCCTCGCTACCAATCCCTGATATAAAAATACAATGATGTTCCAGCCTCAATTTAAAAGATCAAGACCATCTGTTATGTATTACTGGCAAATGATGCACTGGCATCTTTATACATTGATGAAAAAAAACCAAAACCACATTATTAACATATTTAGGATTGGAAATAACACAGATTAGTTTTTCCCTAGCTACAAAGCTACACCTGCATTTTTTAATTCTGATCCAACAAATCCTTGCTCATGAGAATAGTTATTACACATGTACTGTTTCAAGCCCCTGAACTCACATTAGGCCACGCTATGCTTCCCATCGACTCGTACCGTACCAGCATCCTTCCCCAGGGCTCGCAGGCAGGCAAGCGGAGCTCCGATTTCTCGGTAGACTTATGCAGCCTCTACCTCCTGAACACATGGCAAGCTTTGCTGCTTTGTACCACACCACACTAACACCATCGCCTCCTCTGGACCTCCAGGTACTCTGGAATAATTGGTACCTTCTATACTCAGGAGGGAGTACAGGAATAGTAACTACTGATCCTGCACAGCCAACACAATCAGCAACGCTTCTCTCAGTGGTGTGTTTGCATGGAAACCCAATCTGTCCTTGAAGCACGTAACACCGAGGTGCTTGCAGGACAGTCACGGGAGCTGCCTTAGCTCTCTCTCGGGTCCTTCACCATCCTGCCTAAACCACCTCGACAGCCAAACCCCGGCAGGCCAGATGTGGGGATATGCAGGCTTTATGCACAACGTCAGTTCAGTCCTGATGTGAGCGCACATCAGTCACATTTCCCTTCTCCTTTTGCATATGACGAGTGTAGCGGCACAGTCCCCAGCCTGTACGGAGATAGACAAGAGCACAGGCACCTGGAGATACTCTGAAAGTTTAGAGAAACCTGCATTTTATTGTGAGCACTGCATAAAAGCTTCTCTTATTGAACAAGACCGTTCTAACACACTCAGTGCATTTACATAAAATATGGTTCCATAGTCAAAATGGTTTGAACACTTCACCAGTCAGTGCTACCCGGGATATTTTCCTAGTTTTTAATAAATAGAACACAGAATAGTTGTCAAAGCAAATGCAAAATGGTTTGCTTGCCGAGCTGACCATTTGCACTGCAGAATTCATGTTTCAGATGAAAGGAGTTTTCAGCTGTCACGGCAAAAGAACATGGAGAGCTGCGTTATTATGTGATACCCTAAGATGACAAGGTGACACCCAAGGGAATCATAATAAGGCCCAGCAGGACTTCTTGCCAACTGAAGTCGCAGATAAAATTGTCACAAGCTCACAAAATGGCTCCCTGGCTGACACCAAGTGACAGATCCTTGCACAGCCAAGAGAGCAAATACAGAGCATTCTGCAAACACAAAAAGCCTGCACGCACTCCAGACAAAACATACAGGATTCCTATTATAAATGAGATGGCAGAAATTAAGTTTTGCAAAACAATCCATTGCTTCATAACACCTTGCATAAACTGCTGTGTGTTTCAGAACATGTGAAACAGCTTCTTCATCAGTGTCCAAACAGTAATGTCAGAAACAGCCAAAAAAAAAAGTTTTATGCCTACCACTCAACAACTGAACAATAGTACATTTCTCTGACACAGGGCTTTTCTTAGGTCCCTGTGGATATCATACTTTGCACTTCCTCAACTATTAAACAAGGTGACTCCTTTGCCTTGTGCAAAATCAAAGTTTTTAACTTTTTAAAACAAAAATATTAGAATATTTTATTTTGTTAAATTGACTAGTGTCTATCAAAGACTCATAAGATTTATAAGCTGCTGACTGGGACCTAATCACTATGCCAACCGCATCAATTATTCTTAACTGCGTGCTTTAAACAACTAAATATTGCCACTGAAGTCTAAAACTTACACAGTTAAAATTAAGAGAGTCCATAACTTTTCTTTTGGCCTGAGATCACTGTTAAGCACTCCAAAATCAATTCTGTAAATACACCCATAAAAAACAGCACTTAATAAAACCTTTCTTCAAGGGAAGCCAGCTGTCGTAAGCTGAACCTCTTGACCACTATAAAAAAGCAACGACTACAGGTTCCTTTGAAAGATGATCCATCCATCTACAAAATAATGATTGGATTTATCAGCAAATAGACGGTTAACTAAGATGATGCATCAAACACTGACTGAAAGTATTGTTTTAGCATACTGGTAGAGCACTTGGCAAGTTACACTGGCTTTCTGGAGTCTACAATAAAGGTTACCAGGACTGGATCAACGGTAAGATAATTTAGACATTATAGTAGCTGTTAAGATCCTTTATATGCACTAAAGACAGATGATGCTTGTACTTGCTGTGTAAAAAAGAACACAGGTTCCTCCTCTATGCTCAACTTCACCATAATACCACGTCTAATGAGGAGTCTAGGAAAACAGTTAAAAAAATCTCGGTCAAAGTACATGTAAAAATGGTGATTTACATATGCCTCTTGCTTCCAGTTACAACTGAAGAGTGAGTTCTCCAGCTTCTCTGACACTCTGAAAATGCCAGTCTGGAAGACTTAAGAGATTTGCCAACTGAATTAGAGGAGTCGGAAAGGGCAGAAGAGTCCTTAATCCTAACTGCAACGTTTCTCCAAAGGCTGCATTAGCATGTAGTAATAAAGGACCTGCCTGGTGACAGGCAAAAAGTTGTTGACAAAACTGTTAAAATACTTGAAAGATGATTCATTTTGGAGTAGGCAGACAAAACGGATACAGTAATAGTTGGTTTTAAAAGGTAACTGAATAGTTTGACAAGATAAAATACAGTTTACGCGGCAATATTCATTAACTTCTCTTTTTGGCACTAAACGAATTTGAAGATGATACAGTAGAAAGTTAAGAAACCTGTTTTTTAAAAGCCATTCTCGTCTCTTTGTTGTCTTGCAAACAGCTTATTCTGAATCACGTTCAAACTGACATTTATTTGCTTTACTGTTACCACTGGAAGGTTTCCTAGAAAAGGTAACGTTTTAATCTGTTGTGCAAATATTCTTATTCTAAACCTGATTTAGTCACTTTAATTTAGTACTTCTTACAGAAACTTAAAAAGAGCTGTAAGACCTATTTTCCTTTTCACAGATGGACAAACCAAATTTTGCAGCTGGTTTACTTTACTACTTACGATGAAAGGAGTGGCACAAGTTCTTTACATTTCTGCCTTTCACATGGACAAAACACAGCTACAGTTCAGCTTCTGCTCAGACTCACAACTTTTATCTCCAGTCGGACCTCTGTAACGGATTGGAATCTGAGCCTGACACTAATCAAATATTCCAGAAGGACTAAAACTCAACTACTGAATAAAACTACTAAAAGTTTTAAGGGAACTCAAATATTTTACATGTGGACACCATCAAGGTTAAAATATTTTTTGAGTTTGCAGATACTGGGGGCTATGCAAATAGAGCGAGCTTCCAGTCCTCTCTATCTGCCCGACTGTCACACGGTGTCCTTCAGCTACCAGAAAAAGTCTCTCTGATGCAACCTTAAGTAATCCTTAACTTTGATAGATCTGTGCCTTCATTTTTTCCCTTACGGACATCACATCCACCAAAGCTGAAAATCTAAAGCTTAGTTTCATCAAGACAGACTAGAGGCTAGTGAATATGCTACTATAACATTACCAAACAGATATTTTTTCCAATTACTTTTTAGGAGTTCTTCTGTCAAACTTTTGCTCAAATCCTAATTAGCTGATCCAATGTCATTTAATTCTCATAACAACGGTAACTCGTGAGACCTATCGTATACCAGTCAGACGTCTTGGGAGAAATGACTTGCAGGATTCTTTTGCTTTCCTTTATTGAAATGACAGACACTACTTTATCCTTTACTAACTATTCCCTTGGCCATTAAAAAAAAAAAATTACACACCTCCTTGGATTTTAATGAGGGTAAAAGAGGTACAAATTATACCAGACACATAAAACACTGTTTCTGAAAACAAATTATTTGATAGACCATTTAAAGCTCATAATTTTAGAGGAATTTAAAGAATGCTGTTCAATATGAATGCTGTTCTACATGAAGTCAACATTCTGTCTTTCTAGCTTACTGACATAAATTGAACTCTATGGAATTTTCTTTTTTTTTTGTTTTTTTTTTCAAAAAAAAACCTAACCAAACTCATGACAGAGACTCTTCTATGTTTGCATAAAAACCCCCTCTTTATCCCACTGCACTGGGAAAAAAACCACCAAACACACCTGTTTCCAGAGCCTACAATCGTATATACCACATGGACACAAGCTAAGTGCACAATATTCTCCAGAAGACAGATGCTGTTGTCTCTGCAACAAGTAACACAAATCCTGTGCTGACTCAATGACTGTGGCCCTGCCTAAGAGAATCACCTAAAATCATAGAATCATTTAGTTTGGAGTAGACCCTTACGATCATCAAGTCCAACTGTAAACCCAACACTATCAAGTCCACCACTAAGCCGCACCCCTAAGTGCCACATCTACACATCTTTAAAATACCTCCAGGGATGGTGACTCAACTATTTCCACGCTTAACTCCCCTTTCCCTGAAGGAACTTCTCCAAAGAGCTGATCTATGTCCAGGCACTTCACACCATTACTTCCCAATTGATCTGTGCAGATCAATTACCCTCCATACTCCCTCTTCCACACACAAGATTTTCAGGATTGCCATGGGCTTTAGACTGCTCAGGAAGTTTTCTTTAACACTTGTTATTTCAGTGTCATTTTCTAAAGAAGCAGATCACAGCCAATGGCATCCTGGGGTGTATTAGAAGGGGGGTGGTTAGTAGGTCGAGAGAGGTTCTCCTTCCCCTCTGCTCTGCCCTGGTGAGACCCCATCTGGAATACTGTGTCCAGTTCTGGGCCCCTCAGTTCAAGAAAGACAGGGAACTGCTGGAGAGAGTCCAGCACAGGGCAACTGGGATGATGAAGGGAGTGGAGCATCTCCCTTATGAGGAAAGGCTGAAGGAGCTGGGGCTCTTTAGTTTGGAGAAGAGGAGACTGAGGGGTGACCTCATTAATGTTTACAAATATATCAAGGGGGAGTGTCACGAGGATGGAGCCAGGCTCTTCTCGGTGACAACCACTGATAGGACAAGGGGTAATGGGCTGAAACTGGAACATAAGAGGTTCCGCTTAAACTCGAGAAGAAACTTCTTCTCAGTGAGGGTGACGGAGCCCTGGAACAGGCTGCCCAGGGAGGTTGTGGAGTCTCCTTCTCTGGAGACATTCAAGACCCGCCTGGACACGTTCCTATGCAGCATTATCGAGGTGTTCCTGCTCTGGCAGGGGGATTGGACTTGATGATCTTTCGAGGTCCCTTCCAATCCCTAACATGCCGTGATTCTGTGATTTTGTAGCAAAACTCATGCCAACATCTTGCACAAATGCAATATCATATTCTAGCATACCATAGTTCAGTCTCTTAATTGAAAACTGGAAATAAAATTATATGAGAAAAATACTTGTAAAATAAAACTGGAATGAACTTGTAGCTGAATTGTTGTACTTGCCATCATTCACAAACTTCCCAGGGCATTTATCAGCCATTACACTCTAGGGAACAACTTAAGAGTATTCTGCCTCTTGAGGGGATCCACTTCTGTTCCTTTTCTTGAGGTTTTCTCGCTGTTCTTCAATGCAAACAAAGCCAGCGAAGATGCCTCAATGATATCTTAATAATTCCTTATTAATTAAAGTGTCCTGTAATATTTGTATAGTCTTTATTTATTCTCTTTGTCTATTTAAGACTAATGAAGTACCCTTCAGTTTTAAAATTACTTCTTTTTCATGGGTAAAGAGCCAAATCTTACAGAGATTTAACAAATTACACATTACCTTCTTTTTCCATTGAATAGTTATTCCCTATAATTTTCATTTACTCATTTTTTTTTTAAAGAAACTACATGAATGAATGGTGTTGCTCAAGGAGAGGCACATTACTGAAAAGCTTCTAATATATATGCAGTTAATCATTTTTACACTTTATCCACAGAGAAGCAGTGTTGGGAGTCATTCCAGATTCTGCATCTGGAGATCCCTGGGTAAGTAAAGAACTACTTAAGTACTACAAGCTGCCTTCAGCCCACCTACATTTTTGGGTAGTAATAATATTTTAAAGCTGAGGAGCATAGTAACTCTTTCTAGAGTCAAGATCTCCATTACTTTCTACAGCTGCACATCTTTAACGAACAGACATTTGGTAGATTAGGTTTTCTTATGGGTCTAATGTTAGGGCTTTAATCACCATCTTGTTTTAGTATTACCATACAGCATTGTAGAGGAACAAAGGGATGTTACCATTCAGCACTGGTAGAGGATTACAATAGAAGCACAACAATTTGCAGCTATATTTTGCTTTTTTTGAGACAGCTCTGGATGGGACAATGTAAAATAAACTGCAGAAAAAAAGATTAGCAGTCACCTTCCTCTAAACCATGGCAACCGTGTGACTCATGCTCCAGTTTAGAAGGCAGACAGGAGACCAGAGGAGAGAAATTCACAGAGTTCAACAAGGTCAAATGCAAGGTCCTGCACGTGGATTGGCACAACCTCAAGCAAAAATACAGGCTGGACAAAAAATGGATTGAGAGCGGCCCTGAGGAGAAGGACTTGCGCGTGTTGACTGATGAGAAGCTCAGCATGACCCAGCAATGTGCATTTGCAGCCCAGAAAGCCAGGTCTACGTTGGGCCGCATCAAAACAAGTGTGGCCGGCAGGTTGAGGGAGATGATTCTCCTCCTCTACTCCCTATTATGACTTGTGATAGACCCTTTCATAACTCACAGGTCATAAAAGAACTAATCACTAAAAAAAAAAAAAAAGAGAATTAATTAAATCATGAGCTTACAATCAGAGGTGGAAAACATAGAACTGAAATCCCAGCAACACTTACATGCTCTGATTCACATCCAAAGAACTCTGAACTCAGCTGTATGAAGGAAATACATCGAATTTGCCTTCTCTTTCAGGTACCCTCTCCATGTAAAGATGCACATAACTCAGTGGGTTGAGCGTGGTGATTAAAACACCAAAGGTCACGGGTTCGATTCCCGTTCAGTTCTCGCGTGTTGCCTGACCTAGTCGAGAGGTGGTGTCCCCGCCCACAACAGGGAGGTTGGATTAAAATGATCTCTGAGGTCCCTTCCAGCCCAGGCCGTTCTGTGGTTCTGTGACTATGCAGCATTCTTTGTGAAGCACATAAAAAACAGTCATAACCTGTGTGTGACCCGTGCTGGAAGAACTGCACTGCGGTATTCAAACACTTGGTGAAGCCAAAGAGAGGGAGTTACAGTTCGGGCAGTGCCTGTAACCCCTTGGAGTGCACAGCTCTGCCAGGTGCAGGACAGGACCCTGCAGATAAATACAGCTCCTTGTGACGTGGAATTACAGTTGGAACCATATACAGTACATTAGCACAGCTTCACAAACACTGGAATTTGTGGCTCAAATTCGGGCGAGGTGGACCGAAAAAAGGCTGAACGGTCGGGCTCAAATAGTTGTGATCTTCAGTGTGAAGCCCAGCTGCAGGCCAGTCATAAGCGCTGCCCTTCGGAAAGGGCAAACAGGAACTCATAAAGGTCAACAAAGAGAAATGCAAAATCTAGCACCTGGTGAGGAATAACCCTAAGCACCAGTTCGTACCGGGGGTTCACCAGCTGGAGAGCAACTTGGCGGAAAAAGACCTGGAGGTCCTGGTGGACAGCAGGCTGAACGTCAGCCAACAATGTGCCCTGGCAGAAAATAAAGCCAAAAGCCACATCGGGTTGCATTAGGAAGAGTGTTGCTACTGGGTCAAGTGAAATACTGGAAGAAAAAAAAAAAAAAGTGAAAAAAAATGAGTCTACAAAAAACCACACAAACCCCCTAAAACTCAACAGTAACAACAAACACCCCACTGTTTGCTGTTATTTGTTATTCTTCATTCGTATCTGTTTGGAAAGTGGAAGAAAAGTCTCCTAAAAATATACAGAATCGCAGACTGGAAACAGCTTAGACTCAACCATTACTTCATGTTTCCTGACAGATATTGACTATAAATGTGATAGATGTTCACCTGAACAGCCTGTTCTGAAGCATCTCGAGCGCTGATAACAGCTTGGAACTGATATGAAATATAAAAGACAGTTTCAGCTTCTATTCCGGTTATTCAACCCATTATTTAACCATTAAATTTTGAGTCAATGGCAAAGAGAAAATCTTTTCGCAAAGGTAAGTCAAAACGTTTTGACTTTTTCTACTCCCTTTCTGAGTTTTGTTGCGTTTGTTTGGTTTGGTGTTTTGGTTTTTTTTCTTGCAGGCTTTCTTTCAGTCAATTTTCATTTGATTTTTTTCTTTTTTTGCTAAAACTTCAAATACATTATTGAAACTGTGGTAATTCATGAAGCTTCTAAAACTCCTTTTACCTGGAATACATAACTAGCTTCTTCTGGTGAAATTAAATGAAAAAAAATCAGACTGTTGAGTTGAAGATGTCACTTTTCACATTAAGTAAATCCACAACCTGTAGGCGGAAAAACCTAATGCAGATTTGTATTCGGTACGATCATTTTTCCCATTTAGAACAGCTATAGGGAAGTTAATACAGTAGTATGTCATTAAATATTACTGGTTTTTCCTATCGCTGCATTTTTGTGTGGCTGAGGAATGTAAAGGTTTTTCTATTAGAAGAGGATATTAATCACTCCTTGAAACACGGCTTCAGAGAGCAACACTGCAAACGTGAGAGAAGAATCATATCCAAACACAGAGAGATAATATCCCGCGCTTCACCAAACAATTATTATTTAAGCTTTTTATTTGTTCCCCTGAAAGCTTAATAGAGTACTAGCTAGTAGCGAGAGCTGGCACTTGAAACTGCTTTCAGCAAACATGTGGGAGTCAAGGTCAGGACATTACCTAGAAAGTGCTTTACATGCAGAGACAAGAGTTCCTGATGCCCTGTGACTCTTTCTCTAATGCATTTCGTTACAGTCAATATGAAAGTTCTTATGATCCCAGCAGATTTATTTGAGAAATGTTCTAAATATTTATAATCAGTCTACAGTCACGCACTATGAAGCTATCATAAAGTCCCCAGTTTCCCCATCCATGGAAATGACCTTTAGAAACACACTATTTGCTAGAGTTTGGTAAGTAGCAAAGGTCTACTAAATTTTCCTTATTACTTCAGATGTCTTTTTTTTTTTTTCCCCCTTCCACTCATATCAAGCATTGCAAGTTTCTAAAACCAAAATCAAAATTCTGAGTCTTGGACATAGCACAAATTAAACTTCTCAGGAGTAATTCCATAGCCTACAGAATTCTTTACCACACTTCAGAATTAATCAAATTCCTTCAGATAATATTTTGCTCACAAGAAGTGTCATGTTTTTTTTTCAAAAAAACACATTTTCCTACAAACCCCGGACATATTTATATTCCAAGTTGCCTCTTCGAGGCTTTCATGACTTAGTAACTATCTGTTCCTTTTCCACTGTTTACATTAGGAAAAGTAGTGCTTATCAGCAAGGACAAGGAAAATAACTGATTTAAGGCGAGGTAAACTTTGAATGTAATCTTTTTTACTCAGAAATATAGAGAAATACAGTCTTTCAAAAGTTAAAAATCTGTAATTATTTAGAGAGCGAGCTATGCACACTGGACAAAGCTCTTGTTCAGCTGAGGATTTAGTCTGTCACCTCCAACATTCAAATGGTCTGCCTATCAATTCGGGTATTCCCTTTGAGACACGGTAAAATCTGAAGTGTTTGAATATTTCTGTAAAGAAAACATTTCACAGTCTCTTGGAAGTCAAAAGATGTAAATGAAAAAGGAGTAGTTCTCAGCACCTTCTTTTCTGTTGACTTTATGAGCTTACTTCATTCTTAACCAGCTCAACTGTTTACAGACAACCATTCATTCACCTTTTGTACTCCATGAGTAGAAAGCTAAGGACACTAAGTACTATTTAACTTATGTTCTTATAAGTATCAAAGAAACAAAGAAATTTAATGGCACAGGAATTTTAACTGTTCCAAACTAAAAAAAAAAGCACAAAATATTTATCCCAACTTACAACATAGTCAGGTGGCAGAGCAAGCTCTCCCGTAAATAAGCAACGTTTCCCAGCAAAACAAGAACACGTTTCTAAAATATTGATCCTTCATTATGGTTATTTTAAAGATAAAAATTAATTACTTTCTCATTTGCCAGATCTTCAGGGTAAACAATTCACAAATAACTGAAGACGAAATTTGAAAAATATTCAAATTTCATTTTCTTCTTCAATTCAGATGGTTGTTTCCCTGCCTCATGGCAGAGGCAAGCCGAGAAGAAAGAGTCAAGCTCATGTAAAATGAATCAAATCTGACCATACTTAATAATGAATGAGAGACTTTGTTACTCCAGCATCCATAAGGAAGAAAAGAAACTCATTTGGTTGAACTGCCCCACAAAGGTGTAAACAAGGGAGAGTCAGTAAGGTGGAAGCAGTCTGAATAGTCAGATGGAGAAGAAATCAAAGCCTTTAAGGTGAGGGTTTAATGAAATGAACCCAGGAAAAGGAAGAAAGCTGAAAAAAAACATAAAACCAAATTTGGGCTGTGCAATTTCAGTGTGTTACAGGACACGATACAAAACCAAAATAACGAAAAAACAGGTTTGGTAACAGCATTATATATATACTTGACAGCAGAGAAAGAACCCCTCCTTACCCTCCAGCAGTCTGAAAAAATGGGTGGTGACTGTGGTTCTGAAAAGCCCCTTTATTACAGATAAACAAGGCTTTTACAAATTCCTGCAGTAGATAAGCATCAATTATCTACACTCTTGGTCTTTTTTGTCATTTTAAATCTGTTCTTTGATAACCGATAATAAGCTTCCTGACTTTATCAAGAGAAATCATATTTTATGAACAGCATATAAAGAAAAAACCTGTTACTGAGATGCAGCTAAGCAGGTGTTTTTTTTTTTCTGAAGATAAATTGACCATGGAGAAATGAAGCACGTTCAGCTGACAATGCTGTAGAAAGTGCAGGCAAGTACAGTTGGAATGAGGCCAGAGGAGGGCCACAGAAACGATCGGAGGGATGGGACACCTCTCCTGTGAAGAAAGGCTGTCTCAGGTAAGAACTAGGAATGACCACAGAAACTGTGGAATGCAAGTTATTTCTGGAAATGAGCTTTCCCTTGAGTATCTGTGTAGCCACACGTCCAACCAAAAAAAATATTTTTAAAACTGGAAATGAAAAAATAAAAAAGAGAGATAGTATTTCTTCATAAGTGTTTGAAAGGATCTCGGAAACTAGGCTGATATAATAAAAAATTTAAAAGACACTGATTTATTCAAGACCATATTCTTGGGTTTTAAGAGACAGTTTAAAAAAATAAATAGGTTGCCTTACAACAAGCAAACAAAGTTTTTGAAACAATTATTCAACACTCTACACAAGCAATGCTACAAATCGTTATTTACGAGTGATGATCATTTCTGTACTGTGTTATCTAAAGGACTGAAACATTTCTCTGAAACTCTTAGTCACAACATCAAGATTTTGATGAATGCATTGCCTGAACATTTTTCACGCTTCTTAATTTCAATACTACCTGAGTGTTTATGGAAAATTTTAGGATATCGTGCTGATTACAGAACTATTTTATATATTGAAAAAAACTATTCCTTAAGGCAATAGACTTGCATTACAAAAATATATTAAAAAAATGTATTTGAGGTAAATCTAATAACTGGGTGATCAAATGCGAGGCTTGCTGAGTAGCACAGAAGCAAGCAATCTATAGCAGGTTTCTGAGGATGATGTAAGAACAAATATTGAATGATACCAAGAAGGATGTTGCAAGGTTATCAGCTGGAAACAATATTGCCTTGAGATAATTTTTTCCAATCACTTTTATACTCTAATTTTTGAAAGAAAAAAGTGGAAACTGCAGAGGTCAGAAACTCTTACAATATTTAATAAGAATGCATAGTACCTTATTTAAAAAGTATATTTAGTTCCGATTATTTTTTCTGTTACACCAGAGATACCTTCAGCCATTTCTTCAGTCTCTGTATTCCAAATTTCCCTCACTAATTTCTGCTCTGACGGCTTTCTAACTTGCTCTTATTTTGTTAGTTAAGAAAATTCAAGGAGACTGCTAGACCAGAATTCTGCAACCAGAAAAGTTACTAAAGATCATACGTACTGGTTATTACAACAATATGCTGGCATTCCACAGAACTGAAAGGGCATGTTAAGGAGAGAAGCTAATACTCTAGTTAAAAATGAGAGCTATCTTATAGGTCGTCATTATTGCTCCAAATGACACCCTCTGAATTTTATTTGTGAGTGGTTTGTATTAACATTAATCTAGGAATGAAGTGTTTTCTTGCAGATGAACTCAGCCACATTCTGTCGTGTTTTAATTATTTTCTTGCTGTCAGAATACGGTCCCTTGCATAATACTGAGTAAAGAATAACAAAAAGCCAGTATGTTGAAGTTCTCCTCCATGCCCTACTGCCTTTAAGCAGTGGAAGTGAACTGCTGAGCACAGCAGTGAGCGAAGGACTCGTGCAGTGAGCAGCTGTCTGGCTTGGAATAACATGCTTAAAAATACTTAGTTACAGGTAATTTTGTCTTTACTGTCCAAAAAGCCTCAGCTGCTCTCAAGGTCAAAGCTCGTGGTAGCAAGCTGTCTAGATAGTTTTTTCCTGATTTCCTTTAGAGAGAGGCTGCTTCCCCTCCCCCTTTAATTTAAAAAAACTAAGGCAAATAGACACGTGGATTAGAGAAATTGAAGCATGCAATCCTGTAAAAAGCTGAGTTACATTCAACCCTTTCTCAAATCAAACCTAGGGCGCTCCGCAGTGTAAGGAAGCGCTTAAGAACTCACACCTAAAGTTCACATAGTGCAGGCAACTTTTGTCACTACCCAAGGTCAGATCTGTCAATATATTCACCCTTCTCTGCACAGTTCCTACAACGCACACCGCGCGCCAAACTGCTGGTTGGGATATCGCTGGGATATTGCTGCCAGACCAAAAAAAAAAACGTCACCTTGCATATCTAGAACAAAACTTTTCAGCTCCAAACTTCTTAAAAGTCTTGGCAGCTTAAATACCATCTCATCTCTCCCCCCATGTAAAATGACTCCAGTTCTTCCTTAGTCTTCATTTTAATTATTGGAGAAATTAACATCTGAATTGTATTAACAGAAATTAACAAATCTACACCGGATCATCCACGTACAAAATTAAGGATAAAATTATGAAAAGTATTTTATGAGTTATAGAAATAAAGAGTTTTTTCCTTTTCCAGTTTCCATGTGTACGAATACAGATAAATGATGTTTTGGACGTCTTTCCTCTTAAAAAAATTAAAGGGCTCTATGCAGAGAAGCCTTCACATGACCCCCCTGCAGTTTTGCTAAACATACTTGTCCCTAGTCACACTTCCCGTTCAAACCTCCCGTTTCCTTACTCAGCCAAGTCATTTGAGGGAATTCACTCTTCCAGCCTAGGTAACCTAATTTCCATTGACTCTGGTGATTTTCCATGAAGCTGATGTGATGCTCAGCTTGACACAATAGATATGCTCATTCAGTATGAAACCCAAGCCATCAACAGAAGAACTGCTTAATGCTGGTTTTAGAGGAGACTGAAGCACACTGAACTATAACAGAAGTATAATTCAGGTAAAAAGTTTTAACAAAGCAGAAAAGAATTCATAGTTTTAACAGAACAAGCTTTTACTCCTGCAGTTAAGATTCTTTAAATAATCCTTTTTTTACAGGGGCAATATTAATGCAGTCAGCCAAACTAGTCACATAAATAAGAACTACTCACACATTTAAAACTTTGCTTGAAAGCCTCATTAGTTGTGGCACTTCTGTGTCCTCAGGTCCTTTTAAAATGGTTTCAGTGTAGGACATCCAATAGATTTTCTCTCTCCTTCTCAAAAGACAGTATCACCAGCTGACTAAAGGACCAGCTTCTGGCTCTGCAGGAGATCATGCAATAAACTTAATTCCTGTGGTTGATGAAATGCTAAACAAACATGAAACCAGGACTCTAATTATTAATTTGTGTTGTCTCTAATCAGGAAATAATATTTCTAAATTACAGTTTTCTGTTTACTTCTGTTCATAGAAACAAGACGCGTTGGAGCATCTTCACCTATGAATCAAGAATATTGTTTTAGTGTTACTGCAAAATTCCTAGTGCTGCTTTTTTTAAATGGTGTTAAAGACTGAAACTGCATTTTCAGTTGTCAGAATAACATCAGATCGCAACGCTTTTTTTCTTTTTAGGATGAAAGCAACTCATGCTTAAGTTACGAATGAAACCGGACACTGGTATTCTGATATACCAGCACAAAATGCAATGAGATGGCTACAGATTTTCTCAGTAACTTTCACAGTTCAACCACCCAAATCTCACGTCATGTGCACTCATACAACGTGCCACAACACGGATCAGTCACGCAAAAAGCAACGGGCATCTTTTAACGCCACCTCAGGATCTTCTTATTTTGAAGGAAACGTGTCAATACTGATGGAGCTACAGACCAGCATTTTCTTTTCCAGAAAGAAACACATTGTACAACATGATGATACCTTCTGTGTTCATGTGTGGTACAGCATGATTGGAAATCCCAGCAGCACAGCATTTGAGTAGAATTTCTAAACTTGGGAACCATTTAAGTGACAGGAGTACATCTTGATGAAAGTTATACTTCTACATCAGCATACAGGAAATGTATACCTCATTTCTCATTTATGAAGGTAGGGTTGGGATTTGGGGATTCATCTCTCTCTCTCTTTATCCTTACATATATTACAAGTAAAAAGAAAACGGCAACAAACAGGCATTCACATTATTATTTCGAAGTGCAAGGAAATGGATTTAAGGTTCTGTCTCTGACCCAACACTTAGTGAGGCTCAGGAAGCTCGCAAAAAGAAAATCAGAACCGAAAATTTCTTCAAATGAGATAACAAAAAGGAATATTAAAGGCTTGACAATGGAAGATAAAATGTCTTACCTAAATCTTTCCTATTCAAGGGTATTTTATTATTTTTTTATGGCATTCTTTTATAAAATCTGTAATAGAAGTGCATTTCACCAGATTTTCATAATTAAATCTTTCTCATTGTAAGGTCCACAATCACAGATTAGAAACTGTTTCTATAGTGTGAAGGAAATTATCATTTGAGCTCTTTATTTGAGCGGGGATTCTTTTAGTCACCAATAATGCAAGTTATATGCATTATTCAACAATTAAAAAATAGAATCAGATTTCTAATATCATTATAATGCAAATTCTGAAAAGGATATTCAATGTCCCACACTTGTAGGAAGAATTCCAAAAGATCTACCATAAAGCGTAGGGTGCATTAAAAATAACCTCTTACAAATTAGAATTAAGAAAGCTAAAAAATAACCTTTTTTAAAAGTAAATATAACAACAGTAGGCAAATAACTCAGGCAAACTTAATCAACTCCAGTGTGTAAGCCACTTTGTGTGCAAACTGAAAAACCGCAAACTGCAATCAACTATACCCAAGTCACCACATTAAGCTGCAATTATCACTTTATGGCCAAAAAACAACCAACCAACCACACAAAGTCAAAGTCATCAAACTTGGGCAGGACCACTGAGATATTTAACAGTTGTGCTGAAAAGGAATCCATGCATAACTGAATCATGTCTAGACTGGTGCCTCAGCAGCCCGGACACAAATCTGTGTGCACACATAAAGAGAACAAGTAGCTCCGATTCACCAGTGCCCCGTTCCCATTCTGGGACTAACACGGCCTAAACCAGTGCCATTCCCACACCAGGGACGTGTCGAATGCACAGAGCCTTTGGTGCATTTATTGCACGCAGGATTTAAAACCATCCAGCCACTTATTAAAGAAACCCTTGTGCTAATGCTGATGTTGCTTATTCTAACATCAAGTACAGAAACATTCATTGTCTCGGTGTTTCCAATATAAAAAACCTTTTCTATTCGTTTCTATTCAAAATTTCCACAGGGGGCAAACTTGATGCATATTAGGGCATATCTGATCACAAATGTCTTATGTTTTACTCTCTCTGCCTCATTTTCTCCTTTTTTTTTTTTGTAAATCTTAACACACTATGCTCATACAGATAGCAGCCATTTTCACACAATCAAATGATCTGCAGCCTTTTCAACAACTGCCATTTCAAGCATTAACACAAGTTTTATTAAGAAGACTTAGCCCTTCCTGTGGCTATAAAACTGTGCCGATAAGGCAAGCATAAATTTTCAGTCTATTTTTCTGCATTCTAAGAGAAATAGATTAAGCTCTGAACGGATAACGGCTCCTGCAGAAAGCCCAGAACAGTTGAAAAATATATTCTACCAAAAATATTACATGTAATATTGACCTGCAAAAAGGAGTGGCAACAAAAAATAATATCTAGGATTATGCGAAGGGTCGACAGACTTTGCGACCTTTGTTGGAACTAGGATCTCTTACACATGAAGCTGTGTTATTACATAACCAGTGAGACCCCAACAGGAGGCCCAAGGTAAAGTACTGCATAAAGACATTTTTCTAACACAGAAACAGGTTTTGTTGCTTAATAGATTTGAATAAAACTCTTTTGTTTTCTGCTCACTAGTAGCTGGGTAGGCTTTTGGCAAGGGTACTCCTCAGGCCAAATGCGAAAAAGTCTCTTTCAATACAATTTTCCCACAGGAAGACAGAGCTGAGCTGACTACCTTGAACTGAACTCCAACTACTCTGAATGCAAATTACTTCATTTATCTATGTTTAGTGGTGTTGCACCCAGGAACAGCAAAAGTGGCAACAAACAAACTATTCTTCTTTAGCCTGACAGATCATTCAGGATCTTCCCAGCTACACACTGCTCTTCACCTCCTCGTGTGGGGAACGCCAGCTGTGACAAAGTATGCAAATTCAATTTAATGCTTTAATGGTTTGGGTCTTATTCATTAGAGAGCACACTTTTTTTTTTTTTAATTAACTTTGCAGAAGATGACTCCTGACCACTTTGAAGTTAAACACGTGTTTGTAATTCAGAAACATGCCAAACCCAACACCCTGCTCTTTCTGCTGACATTTTCATCCATCGTTGTCCTGCAGCAGACGGTTCAAGAACCTGATCAAGAGACTCTGTAGAAAGCAACAAAAATTATAAGCTAGAAAGAAATACAGAACTCTCAAGTACTGATGTGTGTAATTCTTGCAAAGCATTCAATGGGCTTGTACCATCCTGTGAAAAAAATTCCTCAGTGTTTCAGTTTCTCTCTGGTCAAGCTGAGCTGCGATGATATACAGACCAGATAGTTCTCACTGAGCCCTGTCCCTTACTGAACTAGGTAGTGATGGAAGATCCCACCTCTCTTCATTCTCAAGTATTTCCTCTCAGGCACTTCCTATTGAATCCTTTTTCTCCACATCCATAATATCCCACAGACTACAGGCCCTTATTCCGCTTTCTCTACACTTCTACATGCTTAGGGTATGGACAACAAACCCGAGAAGACAGATTACATAAGAATATTTGTAGAGCCCCTCTTAAAAAAAGATTAAAGTAAAAAGAAAAGTCCACTTGAGCCACAGTTTCCTCAAGTTTTGCTTTACTGAAAGTCGATGGTTTTAAAAACTGTTCATCAGCTTTTAATTACTTCAAAATCAGAACCATAATCCTAACTTAGAAGACCAGCAGGAATGCAATTAAGCAGACACGATGGTTGATTTGTCCCCCTCTACACCAGAGAAATCTCCCCGACTCGGCGATATGACTCTCGGGATACGATGTTTTTTCAGGTTTTACTTAATTTCACAGTGCAATCACTGTGACAAATTTCTGCTTTCACTTGTTTCGTCAGTCAAAATGGCTGTCCTCTTTCCTGGATTCCTTATTATTTACAAGATCTACAGTAATTGCAAATTGGCTTTAGAATATTTTTGGAGGGTTTTCTTTAATTTTTAACCTCAAATCTGAGTAAATGCTTCAATACCCTAAGTTAGTTCCACCAGCAATAAGACTGGATTCTAAAAACGCACCACAAAGAAGCAAAGACAAGACTGAAAATGCAGAAAGGGACAGGATACCATGGTGTTACACTTAACAATTACATATTTAATTCAGAACTCACTGAGGACAATATTTGTGGCTGGACAAGCTGCACTTGGCCAAGAGAATGACATTAAGCTTTACAGTAAATATCCATAGATTATTTCTAGGGTGGTTTTTTTTTTTTTGGGGGGGGGGGTACTGTTTGGGGTTTTTTTTATCATGAAAGCTCTTTAAACCTCTAAAAAGGAGGATTACTTAAATCACATTTGCATGAATAACACTCATTTCAAAATCTGATCAAATCCTTACATTTTATTTTCCTCGCATGCTGTGATTCTTCAAGTTGGCCCTGCTGTGACTCAATCAAATTCCAGCTTTTAGCTTAAAACAAAATCTAATCAAGTCATAGCTGATTTTTCTCCCTCTTGCTGCAGTTTGCCTGAAGTAAACATGTTTGTTTATTGAAAGTGATATTGCTTAACTGGCACACCAAGCAGAGAAATCCGCAAAAATATAACAGCAAAACTCATCATCTACTCTGGAACAGGTAAGTATCAATTGAAGAAATATGGGAATAGGTGGTGTAATAGAAATGAGCAGTGACTATATACAGCGAAGTAAGAGAATATCTAAACATTTAAGATTAGGTCAAGATGTTTCACAGTGCTTGTCCCCACAAAATAGTCAATTCTCTTCAGTCAGGGTTCTGTCTCCTGCTTCCGAAGTGCCCTTAGGTACAAGACATAAACACAGCATCATCTCACTGCCCCTCCCAAACACCATTTTTCCTCCTGGGGAAACACACTCTATCCCTATATGCAAGTTTACTTTGTACTAAGGCTGGATTTTTCATAAATATTAACTGAAAGAGAATAAAAAAAGTACACGAATTCCTACTTTTTATTTGACATGGGAGAATATATCACCAGAAACTTTCAGTTTATGAAGGCAGGAGCAAAAGCTCAACGTTTTGCATTCTTCTGCACTGTGATCCTTTTTGTTTACAAGAGTTTGTCTCAAAGACATCAGCCTAGATTTAACCTTAAATATCTTGCCCTTACAGAGGTAAGAGCAGTGGCTACAGAACGCAAGAACGAAGAGACAGCTAGAGATGAGGCATGAGCAAGTGATATACAGAGAATATCTGACCTCGTGAGGTCTTCTCCACCCTCAGAATTTTTACGCAAAGAAAATAAGACAGTAAGATGCACATAACTCTAACAGTGGTAACTGAAAACAGCAGTGAGCTTATGTGTTCACTGAACGGATTGAGTGTTGAATTTTCTGTGCAAAACTGACGTTTCTTTAATCTTCTGTTAATGGGTAACCACCACGAAGTCAAACCTTATAATCAATTACCGTGGGCTTTACAAGGAGGTACAAACAGGTGAGGCTTAAATGTCTTATTTCTGCCGTCAGACATTTAACATCTTTGAGAAACAAGAGAGTTGATAGATACGGAGAAGAACTGAGAAGAAAAACAAACAATAAAAAAATCTAGCAGAGAAACTAGCTAGTTGCCATTTCTAAAAATTCAAGGTGTTTCATGCTAGACGACAAAAAGGCAACACAAATACAATGTAAAACAAGAGTCACTACAAATGAAACCAGTAACACTAAAAAAAGACCAAAAAGGACTGAAATAAAAGTAACAATGAAATAAAATACAGTAATACAATTAATAAAAAAGGCCCAAAGGACCAAAAATAAATATGCTAATGTTCTTAGACATTTGTTCAGGTTTTGTGTTTGGGGCAAATGGAAAACTTGCATGAAATTCTTTATAGAAATAAACTAAGAGGAGTTAACACACCGTAGCGCTTTACAGGAATCAATGGTTTTGTTTCCATGAAAGTGGAAATGTTTTTTTTTTTTTCATTTGATTTTACTTCTAACAAACCCTAATGAATACAGGCCTCAAAATAGTTTATTTTCCTCTATTTTTTTAAGTAGTTTAGCATTTGTGTCTTCAGATTATAGCAGTAAAATAAACATTTCATTAATTGTACTTCTCTTTTTTTTTTCCCCCAGCTTTACCTTAGCTGTACTGCTTTCAAGACATACCACCCATCTTTTTGTCCTACTTTTGGGAGAAGAAACGGGTAACCCTCTCCTTACTGTTCTTGTATTTCTCGTTCCTATGACATTTCATCAACAGAACAAGTTTGCCATGAACAAGCTTGTTCCTAACGAGGAACAAACATAACTAACTTTCATGTCAGGCAAAATATTTTTGCTGTATCTGCAATACTCCTGTTATTCACCCTGGAAAAGCACAATAATGAACATTTAGACACCATCAGAATAGCTGCTCTTTCAAGGGGTTTTTTACTAGATCTATTTCAGAAGCAAAATTAAAATTATGTATGAATTATGCTAAAAGCAGCTTTGCCCAGAACTCAGCCTGGCCACTCCCTCCTGCCCTCAGAGCTGCATGCAGAAGGGCAAAGTAGGATGCTACATCATGTGCCTCCCTTCTCTTTTGAGCATGCACAGGACATCAAAAAAGGGGTACAAGATGATTTAGGGCTGCAAGACTGACACAAAGAAAACATTTTGTATGATCCCTGCCAGCCTGTCAACGTAAAACCACCAGTGTGTGTTCTTCTTGTTTCTCACAAAGCTGCCAAGCTCAGGTCAAAGGCATGCAAGCCTCAGTTCCTCTAAAAAATACCTCAATTTTCCTACAAACCAGTAATTTGCAAATTCTTCAGACTAAGAGCCCACTATCAGTTCTGAAAATCCAGTTTCCTTCACCCCTGGGCAACACAAAGAATTGGCACACTTGACACGCGCACAAAAAACTGCATCGGTTCACAGTCTCTTTTAGGAAATATTTTATGGCCGCAAGCACGTGCGAAAATATCATTAAAATTCAGCGGAAGTTAGATGACTAATTCCTATCAGAATTTTGGAAAATTCCAATTAGTGAGCATGGGAACACTGAGGCTAATAAGTGAAAATGTAGTTACTTTTAATTAAAAGGCACAGTGCTAATAAGGACCGCGAGCGTCAGAAAGCGCATACAAAGCAGACATCAGCTACGCAGAAAGGGCCGACATAACTCGTTCGTAGGTGGAATGGCCATTTCCGAGAATTCTTTTCATCAGCACTTGACTGCTTGTTTGTTCCAGCAAATTACATTTTGTTAGAAAATACCAGTTTCGCTCTGTGGGAATGACAGGAGATCAATAAAGTCACAAATATGGGGAATGTATAATATGTTCCTTCAGACCCAGGGATATTGACAGTCCATATGACGGATTGTTTCTGTACTGCTAGAGAATACTGTGACGTGCTAACCAGTGTAGCTTGTGCCCTTCTTGGCTTTAAGAGGAGGGAAATTGGAACATTTCAGAAAAAAAAAGGTAAAAACTTGTGTGTTGAGATTTGCAGATGTCTGATTAAATTAGCAGGGAGTGTTCAGCAAATTCTCTGCAAAGTATTGCAAATGTGCCACTCATGCTTTCAATTATATTTTAACATAGTGTAACACACATACCCAATTTTCTTTTTTTTTTTTTTGTTTTTTGCCATCATAGAATCATAGAATGGCCCAGGCTGGAAGGGACCTTAGAGATCATTTAATCCAACCTCCCTGTCAGGGCAGGGACGCCTCTCAACTACATCAAGCAACACATGGGGACCGAACGGGGATCAAACCCGTGACCTTGGTGTTATCAGCACCACGCTCTAACTGAGTGAGCTAACGTGAAACCCTACCTGTATAGCACAGGAGGAGAAAACAGCTGAAATTTGTCAAAACAAGATGACAACAAAATCAGATTGAGAAGAACAAATGCAAGCACCCCATTTATACTGCCAGGAGTGTATTTTTGAAAATATCTAAACTCAGGCCTGTATATCTTAAGGCGAAATGTTATGATGACCACCTACAGTGTAAAAGACAGGATAAAGGTACAATACTCAAGAAATAAGATATATAATTCTGTCCAGAAACAGTAAAAAAACCCACCAGTTTGATGAGACTGTGTGACCCAGCAATGTAATAAGTCACCTGGTTATTTCTCCTTCTCTCATTAATAAGTTAGAAATATATATTGGGGACTTGACCACTTTGGTAAGTGGTAGCAAATTACAACTGTCATAGCCATACAGATGTTCTCCCATTTTCAGCCACTCAAGAAATGAGAAAACATGTACTGTTCATCAACATACAGGAACTAACTAGTTTGCCAGACGTTTGAGGGTTTTTACACTACTTTTGCAACATAGAGCGTCCATAAGTACCAACAAAGAGAGCACAGACTGAAAAGGGGAAGCAATGGGTAAAGGAAAAACTGAGTAATTTAGTCCAAGTACATTTAATAAACCAGCTCAACTGAGCGCATCTTTGTCGTTTCTCTCACTAATCCCTTCAGATCTGAAGACAAGCCACAAAATAACAAAACCGGTGGAGAAACCATTACAATACAGTATTGCTGTACGTCGTGTTTTCTGCCACTTTCATGAGCATAAAATTAGTCTCTAGAATTTTCTTCACGTTTCGTGTCATTTCTTATGATGCTGGAGCGCGATTTTGTTTGTACGCACACAAAGACCAAAAGAGAGAAAAAGAAGAGAGGGGCATTATAGAGCAGAAAGCAAAGGAAGGTTAGGAGAGACACTTAAAGTCTGCCTCTCCGTTTCTTTGTATCTTCCACGCCACCAACACCAGCACTGCCAGATCACACTGCTACCTTTCTGTACCACTTAGTAGAAGTGATCTCGATTATACAAGGCAAGGTAAGAGAGGATCAGATGCAAGGTTGACCAAATTACCTACACCACCACCATACCTGTGTCTACTAAAAAGACTAGTTAATCCATCGGTACTCTATGGATCTGACTCAGGAAGGTGCCGAAGCATTAATTTAGAAAAATGTCCAGGCGTGGTATCCCAGATTAAGATGGCCAAGACTTATAACTTAGGCCTCAGTTTGGTTTTTGATTGTTTGGCTTTGCTTTCAAACACAATGCCTTGTCCTTCTTACCAGAGAAAGGTTTCCATAAAGTTCCCCTCACTGCAAACTCAGAATGTCCGGCTGCCAGTGGTCAGAGCAGCTTTACACCGACCCCCTGCCGAAAGCTACCAAGGCCCAGCTGGCGTGCCTGGGCTGAGGTTGAGCAGAAGCAGCTCCAACTTGAGCACGTGTCCGTTGCCAGCGCAGGGCTCACGCCGGCTCCTCAGGCACCCACATCGCTCAGGCAGTTTCGGTAGCAGAGCACGCAGGAACAGCCAATCCTCAACGCTATACTCAAAAACCCATTTATCCAATTTACTGAACACAAAGGACTAGTCACCCGAACTTCACACGAATCAAAGCTAATCCCTAGCGATATGATGACTGTCTCAAAATTAGTGGTACTGAGAAAACCAGGGATAACGTGTACACAATTAAGCTACACAGGAAATGCAAGACAGAATTGACTTTGGTTGTCATCAGTAACTTCTGCTTTTAGGATCTCTTCAAACTTATTACTGATAATTTGATGCCCAATCCATTTATAATATTTATTGAAGAACTAGTTGCTTCAACCTATTTTGTGACACCTGCTGCAATACAGTCTTTATTTTCAAAGATCTAGTGACAGAGATGCCATTACCACTAAAAAGGTGATGAAGCATCGAGGGAAATGTATTTTTCAATGGAGTAAACAAAGTGACATACTTTGCACTATTTTAAATAAAGTATCAGCATGACTCCCAAGATAAAGTCTAACCCATGATATATCCTTTATATCCTTTTTCCTCTAAGGAAAGCAAATAAATCCAGTTTCTTTACAATAAATTGGTTTGGAATAAGTTAGGTTATTTAAAATACATACTACGAATAGTACATACCTGAAGAAATACACATTTCCTCTTATTGGTAACTTATTTACATTCAACTTTAAAACTGTCCTAATAACAACTCAGTATTAAATCAATTACTGCAAAGAGACAGAAAAATACAATCCTGTTTTAATGTAAAAATACCTTTCATGCCAGTATAGCATCAACAGACTTCTTTCCTGAGCTTTCTCTTTTTAAAAATCAGTGACATGTATCTTCCTTCCAGAGATGTCTTACCTAACAAAAAGTTGTACAATAACAACAAAAAAAAACCCTTATGTGAACAAATCCGCATAGACCACATATAGGTGATGAAGTAATTACAATAACAACACAATCTATTTTAAAACAGAACACAGGACTGATTATTGAAAAACACCTCAATATTAAGAATAAAATGGATTATTTGGTTTTGGCCTTTTTTTTTTTTTTACAGTGTATAATACAAAATATACAGTAGTAGCTATCAATATCAGATATAACTCCATGTTGCAATTATGTGTCTCTCATCTATAAACTGCTTTACAAACATTAAATTACATCATAAGTGTTAAATATGCCTCAACGAATACTGCAGTTAAGGATCAAACTGTGTAGAAATACACAGGGGGAAAACCCAAATAATTCTATTCCCTGTGGTTGGTGGCAAAACTGTTGAATTCAATTGGGCAACAATTTCTCAGCGGACTGAGAGAATCACTGCGGATGAAGGTTTCATGTGACATAAGTCAAAGAGAGAGAGAAGTATTTCTCACCAATGTCTACAAACTGAAATAATCTTCTGGATCTATCATTGACGCCAAAGTTGTTCAGGGTATTACTGCTGAGCTTCTGGTCTTCTGTTGCCTTTTTTGTCTCTAACAGTTCTCTCAGGAACAATTTTCTAATGGACTGTGTAGTTATGCCAAGATAATCAGAGAACAGTAAAGGGAATATCACCACTTTCCCACACTATAGGTTCATTATTATATTATACACTCCCATGACTTATATATGTCAATCAAATTCGTTCTTTTCCCGTTCTTCAGACAAAATTGGAAGACCTGTATTAAAATCTTGGGAGTCAGCGGAAAATTTACATAAGCTAGAGGAAAAATTCAAGCAAGTGTTTTCCGGATTTTCTACGATGTTTCTGCATACACAGAAGTACCCGCTAGTAATTTCAAAAGGATAGTCCCTCCCCTACAAAATTCCCAAAGTCTGACAAAATACTATAATCAAAGGGATTACTATTATGATCTTCTTTCCATTAATTTACCACACTCTAGTATTCTTAGATTAGTACGTTACCAAACAACGTTGAGCCACTTTGTAAAGATAAACACACGTATGCAATAACAGGGTGTATTACACAGAGGGACTTCACTGCTACTCGATTGTAAATCACTCCTCAGGCTTGTAACGACAAAGTATGCAGAATCTGGAGATAAGTGGCTGTATCCCTAACAGGTGTTTCTTGAAAGTAAATGCTGTAAGGGGTGCTTGCACAGTCCACAGAGAGAGGTAAGCACCATAATCTTACAGCTATATGCGTAGTGCAACTATAACAACTGTAGAAAGGGAAATTTCAATGAAAACACAGGAATAATAGATGGCAATAATTAGAGTTTATGATAGTCTGGGGAGACTTACATGTCCAGGAAGAATGATTTACTAAATTAAGTTCAGAGCATCAAGTAAAAGAGAAGGAAAATTATATTTTTGGTACTGTCATCTCTTTTTTTTCTTTAGCCTACAGGAAGCCATATTCTGATTACTCCTAAAGGGAACAGAATGTGCTACAGAATGGGAATTATCAAGTGATAGATTTCAACCTTCCAGAGGTGGAGGCAATCTGTACATTAGGTGCCTATATCCCTCCCAGTTTACTCGGGTCTCTAGATGGCACTACAGCATATTAACTACACGCTTGTCTTCCTGATTTCCTTATAGACAACAAAACTACTTTCAGTTTCCTGGAGCAGGGCGAGACCAAAGAAATTAGATATGCTGCATCACTGTCAGCTTCACTGTGTTCTTCCATCGGGCTGCATAGGATTTTATGTGACTGACAAATGTTATTCCTGAAGATACAGGACAGCGGATTTACCAACAAAACAACGGCTGCACAAAACATCTCACTTAGGTTAAAAACCTGAGCATCACAGATGTAAAAAGGCAAGCCACTGATTCCGGAGGTTCTGTGGCACTGTGCCAAGGCAAATCTACTGAAGAAGAATCTGCTATGGCTCTCCTGGATAACTCTGAAATAACACAAAGTTCTGAAAGGAAAAGATTTTTAGTATTTAAAACCCAAATGCTCATACTCAGTCAAAATAACTAGCAATTGCACTTTGAAGCAACATTTGGGATAACTTGTAATTATGAACGGAAAAGTGCTGATAAAACATGGTAAAAAATGCATCACAGACCACAAATACCCTCACAGCTGGTGGCTTTCACAAGCACTACTTGTTAAGTACAACTGACACATGCTCTCACACGGCTGCCTTTCTTCCCTTTTTATCTTGTTTTTGCACAGGAGGATGCAGATGGTAGCCAGGAGGGGCTGGCTGTTGTTGCTACCATTACTTGCAGTGATATTGAGGCAGTAATAATAGTCTATACTGGAAGGAGAACCAGTAGAACCCAACCATTTCCAAGCAGGTGTGGCAGGGAACACCGGGCAAAGCACTTGGCAAGCTCAGTTCTTGCTTGGCACCCAGAACTGACAAGTTGCTCCAAACATAGCTCCTGGGAAGTAACTCGTGAGGATTTTTTTCTCTAATAGAAGTCAGAATTCTAATTTCTTGCATGGTCTCAACAGTAACCATAGTCTTGATGTCATCTGAGGGAGTGGTGCTACAAGGAACAAACATAAAAGATACCATGGAAAAGGTTAAATGGAAGACAGCAAAAGTAACATTCAAGGTACAGTGATGAAACTTTCTTAGCACTGTTTTAGAGACTCTGCATAAGCAGATGAGCACATTTTGTACGCTGAAACTCTGGAGAGCAAAAGCATTAACCTTGCACTGCTGTATTGTTCTAAATGAGATACATTGTTCCCAAAATACTGGCAGACTCTATTGCCTTCATTTTAAAAGACAGAGTCAGATCCGTTATGCATCAGTCACATCTGTGTCACTGCTGATGCAACTGATACACTGAACAGTCAATATCTATTTTCAGTGTTATGTTCCTGAGGTACTTCACTTGGATGGGTACATCAAGTACACCCATTGGTAAGACATGTCACAAGCAAGTTCTGTGCTTACTGTCATTATACCTGAGCTGGACTTCCTCCACCATGTTTCAGCTGCTGTGTGGGATCTTAGAGCTCAGTGAGCAATATTTAGTTAAGAACAAAAGGATTAAGGAAAACATTCACTTTTACCCCCATCTCACAGAAATTTCTATCGGTTTAGGTATGTAAAGTCAGTGGAAGGAAGTATTATTGCTATCTCAGGCGAGCGAGAAACAAATTCAGCCAAAATAATTGAACAGTTCTTCCAGGCGATCACGGGTAACTTCTCCCACATGCTACGTCACAGCTGTTTTCCTACACAAATGTGAGATATTATTCATTCTTTTCTGCTGGGATCCCTAAACTTGCAACAGTCTTCCTCAAAACAAATAAATAAATAAACAAACCCCTATAAAATAAATATAGCTTTCCCTACATGGTTTCTTTTCAACTGCCTACAAACAAGTCTGTCTCTCCCAGTAGCAAATAGCTTTAAGCACAACCTTAGAGAAGGGTGTTGTGTAAGCTGCGCTGGCAAAGCACTGCTCCCGTGCTGCACGATTCCTTTTCAGCTTCCTTCTCTTTCATGCAGAAGCGACAAAATAGAGCTCTATCCCCTATCCCCACAGCAGATCAGAGCACACTCCAGCCTGATTTCCTTAATCCAGCTATCAAAAGTAGATGCACGAAGCCTCAGCTCTATTCCTTCTGAATCACTCCATGCACACTGAGTTCGGGGAGGAAGATGATGTGTGAGCAGCACTGCACACAGCTATAATCCACAGCCAACACCTGGGGGATTTTTAGCACAGCGAGGGGAGTTCATTTTCACTCCCTTCACAATTCTTGACTGAAACCAATCTGCAGTGCCTTTTGTATCACATACATGAGAATGTTTGATACTCATTAAGTTTAAACCTACAAAAATTAGGCAAAGCACATGATTAACAAGCAAATATGCCACAGATTTAATCTCTACTATGTGTTCATTTTCTGCATTATTTTTTCCTCAATTTTTTCCTTAAGACGAGTCTTGCTTTCAAATCGTAAGGCTAGGAAAAAAAATCTATCTAAATTTATTTGGTAGCAAAATATGATTGTCATGGTTTAATCTCTGACAGCAATTAAGCATCACACAGCGACTTGCTCATCCCACCCTTCCCCAACAGGATGGAGAAGAGAATTGGAAGAGTAAAAATGGGAAAACTCATTTAGGGTTGAGATAAAGACACTTTCATAGGTAAAGAAGAAACCACACATGCCAGGCAATCAAAAGGAATTCATTCACTGCCTCCCATCAGGAGGAAGGATTCCAGCCAACTCCAGGAAACAGGGCTCCATCACGCGTAACAGTAACTTGGGAAAACAAAACACCATCACTCCAAACATCTCCTTCTCCCCTCCCTCCTCCTCTTCCCGCAGCTTTATAAGAAGAGCATGACATCACATGGTGTGGGATATCCCTTGGGCCATTTGGGGTCAGCTGTCCCAGCCGTGTCCCCTCCCAACTTCTTGTGCACCCCCAGCCTCCTCGCTGGAGGGGTGGGATGAGGAGCAGAGAAGCCCTTGATGCTGTGTAAGCACTGCTCAGCAGTAACTAAACACCCGGTGTTATCAACACTGTCTCCAGCCTAAATCCAAAACAGCCCCACACCAGCTACTGTGAAGAAAATAACTCTAATTCCAGCAAAAAACAGCACAGTGACACAGTAAGAGCTCTTCACTGCCAGTATTCACGCTTCTGTTCATTCCTCATTACATATGGTCCGTTTTACTAATCCTCCTGGTTGTCATGCACTCAGTATAAAAACAAAAGCAGAGTTAGAAAAACTAATTCCACAAACCCTCTTGCTAGAATGCAATCTGCAGTCCTACCCATCTGACTTGAAACTCTCAACTATGGGGTCTTGAAAGTTTCCTACAGTGGGTATTTTTTTGAAGGAAAAACTAGATGAAAATAAAAGGCATCTCCTGGAAGTGTCACAGGATAACAGAATACATTCTTGCCCTATTTTAATCAGAGCATGAATCCTGCTGAGTTTAATTATCCTGCCTTATTATAAATCTGCCAATAAGGACAACATGCCAAAAGTTAAAGAAAAAAAAAAAAAAAGGTCATTTTTTCAACTTTTCAGGAAAAGCTGTCACAGTCCATTTAGATCTTTGAAATCTATAGAATCATGTACTCTGTGACTTAAACTTCGTTTTATGAGCCCATTAAGAAACACAGCAAGTAGATGCAACAAGCAGGGCCTCCAGACGCCTTTTGTCCAGACCAATCTATCATGTGAATTCACTTATCACAGAATGTCAGGGGTTGGAAGGGACCTTGAAAGATCATCCAGCCCAACCCCCTGCCAGAGCAGGATCACCTACAGTAGGTCACACAGGAACACGTCCAGGTGGGGTTTGAAAGGCTCCAAAGGAGACTCCCTGGGCAGCCTGGGCCAGGGCTCCAGCACCCACAGCGAAAAAGTTTTTTCTAATGTTTTTGTGGAACCTCCTATGTTCCAGATTGTACCCATTGCCCCTTGTCCTGTCATTGGACATCCTGAGAAGAGCCTGGCTCCGTCCTCCTGACATTCCCCCTTGACATATTTATAAACATTAATGAGGTCACCCTCAGCCTCCTCTTCTCCAAGCTAAAGAGACCCAGCTCCTTCAGCCTTTCCTCATCAGGGAGATGTTCCACTCCCTCCATCATCTCTGTGGTTGCGCTGGACTCTCTCCAGCAGTTCCCTGTCCCTCTTGAGCTGAGGGGCCCAATTCACCACAGAAGACATGTTTCACAACTTAGAACCCGTATTAACTCTTAATTTGTGCACCTACAATGAAAAAAAAAAAAAAAAAAAGAAAAGATGAGGCACCTAGCTGAGAGTGACAGTGCCCGCCCACACTTTTATCCTCCTCCCTCACAGTTTGGGCAACCCCTGGGCAGGGTAAAAGCCTCGGCAGCTCTGCTGCTGTGGGATCAGCTTCAAAAGCTCGTGGCGCAGCAGATCACTGACCTTCTCTACCTGGATTGTGGGGACAACGTTCTGCTCCCAGGCTCTGTCTTCTAGCTCAGGATTCCCAGAATACAACTGCAAAGCCAGCATTAAACACCTCAGTCTTAGCCTTAGTCATCGTGTTTCCTCCTGAACCTAACAGGGAAAGGAAGCTTTCCCTGGCCCTTCCTTTGCTGCTGACGCATTTATAGAAAGATTTCTTATTGTCTTTTATAGCAGAAGCCAGACTAATTTCTAGCTGGGCTTTGGGGTTTCTAATTTTCTCCCTGCACAGCCTCACAACATCTTTGTAGCCATCATTTCCGACCTGCCCCTTATTTCAAATGCCACAAAGTCTCCTTTCATCCCTGAGTTGCATCCAAAGCTCCCTGAAAAATTATCATTTATTGAAGTAAGCAACAATTACTTTCTGGTATTTAAGTCCTACTACTTGGATATTTAGCAATTTCCATTTTAAAAAGTACAGTTTGCTATTTTTTTCACAGCACTATAATTAATGAAATTCTTCTATTTGCAAGCATAAATGTCACAGATGTAACTAATTTAAGAAACAGAAGCGCAAAAGCTTTTTTAATACTTGATATTATATCCTTATTGAAATTTCATGATTCATAGTGGTGATATTTTAGCTGATTATTTATCTGCATTTTTCTTCAATATGTTGATTAATCAAGAGCTAAATTTGGAGCTTCGTAAACAGCAGTACAGTAACTTATATGCTGGACATGAAAAATAATAATTCTATTAATATTTTTACCTTATAAATATGGCAAAATATGAAGAGTTATGCTTATGCCTTCCTCCATCCAACTTTCTATTAAAGAAAAATAAGGTTTTTATTTCAACTACAAGCTGTGCTACTTTTAAAATAAAAATGCTGCCATTCCTCCTGCACAGCAACTAGCACGTTCAGTAATGGATTTGGGGCTGGGGGTGTGTGTAAATATTATTAATTTTAGAGGTGGAAAGTAATAACCTTTTTGGAAAGAAGGTTTTATTAGAAACTTTCTATGAGTATTTAAGTCACATAATAATGTGTTCCATATTTCTGCTTAGTTGAGTTTGAGAATGAAATTATTAAAGGTGTTAAATATTTGGGAAGATTGTTGAATTATTTTATTTATAGAGCACCTAAATCTAAATTCAACCAGTAAGCGTGTAGGCAGATTTAGATGCAAGTTTTAATGAATCATAACTACACATTTGTTTATTTTAAAGGTTTTATCTACATTGCACAAGATTTTCTTCCATCTTCTTCTCTATAAATGATATTCTTATAAGGTATATTATAATAAGTAGATTTTAGGGGGGAAATTACAGAAGCGCAGAAAAAAAAAATCCTGTTGTTCTATAACTCTTGAAAACAAAGACTAAAGCAAAACAAATACAAAACCCCCTAAAGCAAATTAAAAAAATCCGCTAACCACACACAAAAATAAAAAGGCACAAGTAACGTCTTCGTTTCAGCAGATGCAAAAACTCCAACGCAATCTGCAGCTGAACTAGATGTAAGGGCTACTTTTGCTTCAGAACACTGCTCCAACGTACCGAGGCGCCAAGCCAGGACTTGTTGGTATGACACACACCGGTGACAACGCGCTGGGTGCGGATCCAGCGTTCTCCCAAGCACAGGAGCACAGGGATGTCATCCCAGAGGCCACGGGATCTTCTCTGAAAGCAACTCAAGTACAAAATGTGCTTCTGGCTGTATCCTTCTGAAATTAAATCTCAAAGCCAAAGAAGTTGCTTCCATGTAATCCTGAAAAACAGGATTAGGGCATGTAACACAATGCTCAATGTTCCTAGATAGACAAAACCTCTCACTGATTTGGGGTGTTAACAGGACAGAGAACAACTAAATACGACAGATTAGTCCAGTATAAATTCTGATAACGTGGATGCTACTGCGGTTATACCCAAGATGAACTCTCACGCTGCACGTATCATGCAAACTGTATTTTCTTATCAGCCAAGTATTTTTATAGCCTCGTGTCTCCTTGTACCCAAGTAATCAAAACCACCCCTATTTCTTTCAGTGATCCAGGAGTGGGTTTCTTCTCACATGCCATGCTGCAGTCACACAGCTATTCTGCAACCAGTGCTGTAGCAACACACTCCCAAACCAAGCAACGATTAGGTCTCCCCAACTAAGTCACCGTAGAATTGATCCTGCCTTGCTGTATTTTCTATGCAATGACTCACACCGCATCCACGGAGAAATGCCTGTATCCACTGCTGCTTGCTCCTTATTCTCTCACATGTCAGTCTAAAATCAAGATACTGTAGACCACCACCGAAGATACATTCTGTGCATGACTTCTCATTACTGTAGGGGATCTTCCACCTTCCTTCAGAGCCATCTTCCACCTTCCTTCAGAGCTGTGCGCTCTGGAGTGAATTGTGCTGCCAAACTATGGGACATCTTTTGTACTGTGCAGTTACACCTACTTTGAACGTGCATTGCGTGTTTAATAAACACCATGAGATATCATAATTACCAGAATTAAGGCAACAGATATTCCAAATAATTCTGATTTTAAGAAATAAAATTACAAGGTTGCTTTAGAAAATGCTAGATCTCAAATAAAACATAGGATCTTGATGTTGAAATCCCCTAATGAGCTTCTAACAATGTTCAGACTAAGATGACCACACTAATCATGAATTCTGGCTTTAAGAACTAGACATTTATGTACCAGTGAAGACATCAAGATCACTTGGAATTGGAATACTCTTCCTCCAGATAAAGTTTTCCCTGACCCATAATTGTGTGTGTGTGTGTATACATATATAGATATGTATACACACATATATATGTCTTGTTAATATATATATGTATATGTATATTAACAAGACACTCTCTGGCAAACAAACATCTTCATAAATCTTAAAAAAAAACCCAGAAAATAATTTCAGGGTATTTAAAAGCATTTCAGCTGCAGGTACTCTGAATACTTATCCAAAAAGTAATAAAGAGAGACGAGCTGCAGAGGACAACAAGGCTAATCAGAAGAAAGAGAAATGATCTTAAGTGAAAAAGCAAAAAGATTATACTTAGCCCAGGAAAGTGACAGTATAAAAATTTACGGAAGAAAATCTGTGGTGTGGAGAGGGAACTGTGTAAGATAAAAGTATGTCAAACCAAGATGAGATTGTGTATATCAAATAGGAATAAAGGCTGAAGTGAGGAAAAAATATTCTAATAATAGAAAGTCTTGAAACGCATGACATCCGGTGAGAAGAAAAAACCCCACATTTAGCTATTTTACAGTTTATGAAAAGGACTATATGATGTGAAATACGTGTTCCTCTTGCTGAGGAACAGACAAAACCTACAACAGAAATATGACGTGACCTTTGTTTAGCTCTACGTTCAAGCAGGGCAGAATGTTATCCTCTGTATTTACACAAATACTGTTTCATGATAGAAATAAAAGGCATTTTCTCTTTTAGACACCTCATAATTCAGCATAAACCAGAAAACTCCAAAAATGGCTCCACTGTTCATTGAGAAATATTAATTCTGCGTAATTTTTAAGTATTTTGGATTTAGCCACGTGTAGAACAACTCGGGAAATACAAAAAACAGACGCTGAATCATCAAGAATTAGCCAGATACAGGAATTTATTTATGCCACCTCAGTTTGGGGGGGCTTGTTGGTTGGAGGTTTCAACATTACAACCACGTCCATATCAGTCAGGTCTCAGGTCTGCAATCCAGAGGTCTGGAATCAGACTTAAGGACTGACAGAATGAACAAGTTGGAATGTAGTATTTTCCACCTAATCCTGTAACTGATGTGGTCAGGAGTAACTCTGAGAGAGACACAGACCCTAAAAGAGGTCTTAAGCACCCGAGCAGAAGCAGAGGGAACCCCGCCGCACTCTGTCCCTGTGCAGCACGGCTGGAACCCCCGAGCTGCCCACTGACCTTCCTTCCCAACTGCACCATCTCTCTCACAAAACAGGAGTTATTTAATTTACCATATTGTGTAAATACGCCTAGGATTAAAATGGTCCTAAAGTCAAACCTTTTTAGTCTCTGTGCTGTCAATTTGGTCTGAAATTAAGAAGAGCACAGCTTAGAAGTACGTGTTTACTGGAGAACACCTAGTTTTTTAGGGACACTACATGTGTGTTACGATTCACAGATGACACACGGAGCCTTTTTTCCTGCATTAACTTTCACAGCTAGTCTCCTGGGTAACTCAAAGCAAGTCACTGGGCAGTTTCCACAAACTAAATTTCACCTCCAAGCTTTTGAAGAGATATAACATACTGCACAGTGTAAGGAGGTTATAGAGAGATCTAAGTACTATATGAACAGATGTAAATTACTTCATTAATCCTCTGGAAAAAAACTAAGTTCTCTTGGTGCTAGTTATCCCATCATTCATGGATGTAAAGTTCTTCAGGCCAGAACCTCAGTCAGCTTGGTTTTGTTTGTTGAAGTGCAACATTGCTCTCATTTAACAAATCACAACTCTTAATCTGAAAAGCTCAGAAAGGATAACGAAACCTCAATGCACATGATTTGAGATAAACTACAACAAATAATTTTCTGTGAGGTATGCGTGCTGCAATATACGACACGTTCCAGCATTTTTCACACCACCTATTTATACCATATATGGTCCTTACTCATCACTCAAGTTGTGTACTAACACATTTTAGAGCTCAGGTGACTCACAACATAAACCTGAAGGAATATAAGGATAACTCAGATCATATCTGGCAAATGTCATCTGCATTCAAACCAGAAAAGATGTATCCATCCCCGATACGACAAACTGAAATTTAGAAAGCTGGCAACATAAGGACAGTAGCCTAAGACTTTGACTGCATTTATTAGCCACATAAACTGAGTAAAATTGTGTTCCTATGAATTATGGCCTAAACTGTATTTCGTTTGCTTGTTTGTAGGCTGGCTGGATTCACCCTCTCCAGAGATTCCAGAAATATTTTCCATGTGCAAACTAAGAACTGTTTAGTTAAAATGAATCATAATTAAACTATCAGCAATGGAATAAGGTGTTTTCACATAACATCCAACTGACAAATATTTTTTCCAGAAGTTTTCAAAATAGCATTTACCATTAAAAAGCACACCCCACAAATACACAGCAGGTCAGGTCATTGTATTCGTGTTCATTTTTCTATCCAGAGCAATTCTAACACACTGAAAGCAATTTCTGTGAGTTCACATCACAGTAACTGAAATCAGAATCTGGATCAGTTTTTCAAATACTACAATTATTTGTTCAGCTGGTCTCACGTTTGGAAGTAATGTCAGATCTATTCATCCTTCTCTTTTCTGCCTCTCACAAAATGAAAACAACTGTAGCTCAGAAAACCTCCAATCCCTTGACTTTCTGTTTATTTTCAAAGTTACCCAGACCATTCTTGTCAAGCTAATTTTACCTACAATCACCTTTAACTATCTGAAATACTTCTAATTTCAATCCAGGACAGCTGCCATAAGAGGACAATAGCCATAACCTTACTTAGCTTGCTCATTCTATGCAGTAACAACATCAGTTTTGGGTATTACTCCCTCAGAGTAAAACATGACTGAAGAAGGCAGTCATGGAGTTATCATCCATCTATTTAACCGATTTGTAAAATAATTCCACGAAGGTTTTCGATTTCAAAGATGCACTGAAGAAACACCCTGTGCAGCTTATGGTTGGTTAAAGCGCATAAGGAAGACATCAGGGGAAACCAAGGTTTGTTTTCTTTTCTTAAAAGAAAAAATACTAAGGAGAAAGTTTACTGGGATATGTGGCAGGCACACAACGTTAAAGGCTCACATCCACCCACTGACCATCGTCCTTGCAATCCTTACTTAAGGGGTATTCTTACAGAGGGTATCAGCATCTCATTTGTACTATGCTGCTTTCAAGACAGCCCTCATAGATAAGCTTGGTCTCTCAATTTTAACAAAGCCCTCACGATTTCTCTCTCTGAAAGATGTTTGACAGTGTTTTCACAATTACCTAAGCTACAGTGTGCCAAGATAAATGCACACAACTGTCTGTCCAGCGTTCTGCAGTTACAACTTTGATGACTTCACTGGAAATCTTCGAAAAACGGCAGGCAATTTTGCAAGGCTGACATTAACATTAATGATTAACAACAATTAACTGAAATACCACTTAAGAGTAAAAAGCCAGAACGCGCAAAGTAAGGCAAAGGTAAATTGAAGAACTATGAAAAGAACATGTTAAGTTACTGAACAGAACTAGTACCCCGAATTTCTAGAACCCCACATACCTAGAACCTGTCCCCATGCATCTAGAAACCCACCCCTGCCCTGGGCACCTCAAGAGTCCTAGTTCAGATAGGAGCCCAGAGTTGCCATCATACCACTAAGTTGCTGGCATTTGTCACCTCTCAGACCCCCCCACGTTCAAGTGATGCTGGTCTTTACACCCATCAGAGGTCTCTGAAACCTGACCTCCCTTCCTAATTATCAAGTCAGCTTTGCAAATTTTGTTAGGACAGTCCATCAAGACTGTGGTAATGACTATTCATTGACCAATCCTTCTTGCAAGCTCCCTCAGCCAACGGTTCACACAGCTGGGTACGTCTCCTCATCCTAGAATCTCAAAGCACAGGGCAATATCCAAGCACACGCCAGCAGGTCTCACTCTCTCTCTGACAATGCCAGTAGTCGTTGACTATTTTGCCTACCCCTTGCTAGGTAGGAGTTCTCCCACAGGGTAGATGTTGGTTCCTAGATGCAAAGCTTTCTGTGATTTATGCCCCTCTAACACTGACTGCAGTTTAACCCTTTCAAATCGGATAATTCGACAGCCCTGGCAAGGCAATTTGGTCCAATTCAAAAATTCTTCCTAGAAACCCTCCCACACCTGGAACTAAAAGAAAGTGGGGGTTTTGTCTCTTGATATCTGTGTGTTTAAGTAGGTAAATGGAGGAGAAAGGAAGAAATTCACAAATCACGTCTCTGTTTTTCAATAAGGGCTTTGAGTGACCATTTTAATGTGTTGCTCAGCCGTACTTGCTACTCCTGCAATGGCTAATTCTGTGAAACAAAGGTTTGAATGAAAAAGAGTTAGACTTTTCATGAAAACCCACGAGGTACATTAAGTTGTTTTGTAGAACACCACAGTAAGATGGGAGAATTTATAAAGTGTGACAGACTATTACTTTTGCATCTTCTTGTTTGTCTTCCATTTTGTGTGGCGACAGACATTCAAAACATATAAATTTCCATATCTTACTTCACAAGGAACCCTAGTCTAGAAAGAAAGATTTATCTTCCAGGTAACATTCCACTAAGATACATTATGGTAAGAATATTTGTTGCACGGTAGTTTACACTGACACATGCAGGTAAACGCAGCTCAACATGTTCAGTGTCATTTGTTCAGCGCTACCACATCGCCGACAACACATTTAGAGAGCTAATGCCCTCTCACAGTTACTTTTTCCAAAATGAGTTTTTCCTGGATATTCATTCTCTTGCCTATTTCAGCAACTTGTACAGCATAATCGAATAAATGTCTTACTTGAGGAAACAGTGCTCCATTACTATTTTCATTTCAGACTGTTTTCAGCCATTCCTTGCAGTGTTTTCAGGGGCTCACTGTAATGGTGCAATAGTAAAAAAGGTTCAACGTTCTACAGAGTTCTATTCTACATCTTGTGAAAGAGAAAATTCCACATTAAACTCAAAGTTTGCCATGAAGTGGGGCTTTGCCACTTGATCCACAGGAGGGAAAAAAAAAAAAAAAACAAAGAGGAAAAAAATTATTGATTTGAGGGCACCACCTGTGACTTCATTTTGAGTCATTATATTCAATGCACAAACCCAATTCATAAATTTTACTGCCAGTCATTTTTTCTTGTGTCTCAGAATCCACTTACAGTGCCATACGGAAGAAATCCTGTGTGAGCAATGATTCATATTAATCTGGGTTTTGCTACTCCTGTTCTGAAAGATACCTCCTGCAATTAACTCTACCAATTAACTTGCCATAAAATAATGAGGTAACATCACAGGCAGTCATTCCAACACGTAAGAGAAATAAAAAAAAAAAAAAAAAAAGGGAATTGTTATGCACAATTGGTGGTCAGCCAAAAAAGAATATCTGACAGCTCAGGCTGAAAACAGTACAAAAGCTAAAATCTCAGAGCGATTCAAAAGAAGGGCTTTGAAGTCAATGAACTGTCGAGTCAGGTTCTTATTCAGCAAGATACAGGAATACACGTCTAACGTCAAACATATAAGTAGGTCAGCTTGACTTATTTGCATTATGGCACATTTATATAAAAAATGTAAATGAGAATCAGACGCATCTACTTCAAAGAGCCGGCTCCTGAAATTGTAGTCCAAAATCTAGTTAAGTACATAACTGAATTCCACGCACTTTTACTATCCGTACAAAGCACTAAATAGATGTTGCCTTACAGCAAAGTTCTAGGCATGGTTACTTTGTGTTATTTTTTTTTAATTACTTATTTTGCACATTTCTGGACCTCTCAGAGCATAGGTTTCCATATCACTGATGAATAAGCCTGAGTTAGAGATGAAATAATATGATGTTACATTTCCTCAAATTGTTGTAACAGAAAAAAAAGTAATTAAGAAAGATTATATACAGAAAATATATATGAATACATGCAAATCACACGCTGCTGTCTGGGAAGACGCTCATTTTTACAAAGCAGAGTCTTTGCACCTGTCACAAGTTTAGAAGACAACAGGCAGACCTAAATATTATGAAGCAGAGCTCTGAGTGGTAAAAATTGAAGTTGTGGATCTGTGTACGTAACGCCAGCTGTGAACATGTGTCTGTGTCAAACTGCAATGAACAGGACAACGTTACTCCAGTTTACTCCAGGTTATGAATATTTGATAGAGGTTGTTCTGCTATGCTAATGAGATCCTTAAGCAAGGCAAAAACAGACATAAAATTAGCTCAGGGTGGTATCTCAGCAATGCAGTCAACTTAAACTGAAGGCAGAATTCATTCCTCATTGCATGATGTGAAATGAATTGCTTAGTACTAAGAGTTCTATAAGTCAACGAAATAAGCTTGTAGACTGTTTGAAGAGGTTTTGGCAGCAAGACGAGCTTATTAATTCCAGTAACTTTTACAGAGCGCAGCATTATGAGGGTGCTGATGGCACGATGTTTCCCTCCTTTGCCACTGGAGAGGTGCTAATGGGATTGTCTAATAAAGACAGTCGACACAAAAATAACTTGATCTGGGAATCTCATCTGTGTTCAGAGTTCAGTAATTTCTCCAAAGTGTTGCAAGGACAGACTGCATAATGGGAAGGTGAGAATAAATTAAAAGGGGAAAAAAAAAATTTGCATTATGTAGACCATGCATAAAAGACAGGTTGCTTTTTTGGGAAAAAAAGTCTTTAACTGGAAAAACACAACAGCCTGCATTATAATTACCTTTCTTACTCCGCATACTCTTCTGCTATTTTTAAAACATTTTTACAAGTTTTACCATTCCAAAAACAAAACAGTTCAGGTTGTAGAGTTTCATACTTGCATGTAAAATTGCAACTGCCTTTTTATGCATTTTCTGCGTGTGAATGCGCAGATGTCTTCTTTCCTGTACCACCATAACATTATGTATTTGTAAAACACATACTAAACAGTATGGATTTTTATTTACCATCTTTTTTGACTGGTCATTTTTCATACTGCACAGCAGGTTTTCCTCTTAATTCTCCATTTATCTATATTCTTAGTCATTCACGGGGTTTTTTTTATGTACTTCTGTTGGCACAACGTGGAGACAATTCTATCAGCCCTACAGATGCTGAAATTATGGCTTTCAAAAGGCAAATGCTATTACTTATATTACTTTTGTTGTTTAAAGCAGTTCAAGCTTGCATGCATTTTCACTGAATGAAAATACTAACAAGGTCAAAAGAATCATGTATACAGTACCCTCTCCACTCTGAGTGAACAACAAAATAACACAAGCCCAAAGAAATATCATTCCTGGAAGCCTTGGGGGAGGTTGGTGTTTCAAATGAAGTGACCGCAACCGCCAAAGACGTAATTAAATTCTGTATCTGGCACACTACTGCCTGAAAAAACACCGCAGGGCATTTTGCTATTCCGTCAGGAGTTCACAACTTACGTGTTTTCATTTCTCTAGAAGCCCTCCAAAAATGGTATTGCCTCCCAACCTTCAAAATTTTGAGGAGGTTGAATTCCTCAAGCTTTGAGGTCAGGAAGAAAAGGGGCAAACAATTATTGTTTTGATAATTAAGACACTGGTTTTCTATTGTGCCTTTATAAAACACTATGAAATCTTTAGCAATTTGTTTTGAAAATTACCACAAACATTTAAAGTTACGCTAAATTCTCTTCAAATAAATGTTTGTTTGCTCTTTGAACTTTAAAAGCTTGTATTTCTGGTCTAATGCAAACTATATTTATGCAATGATATAGATCAGTTTAAAAAAAGCTTGTGTGGAATATTCTGACCAGGTTCTGCTTCTGAACAAAAGATGGAAACAATTAGGACAGTGCCCTTATTAATTGGATGAGAATGTTGAGCAGAGAGTTGTTTTGTGTGCAGCTACACCATTCCAAGGAACGAGGCCTTCAACAGCTGCAGCAGCTGTAGATAAAGCCAGGTTTAAAACAGATACAGCCTCATGACAAAGGAACCACATGTATCTATTTTCACAACTGGCTGAAAATATTAATTTCTATTTCATGAAGCTAGATTGGCCCAGATAAATTGTGAGGGCATGTTCAGGAAGCCCAAAATTTCTAGATACAAAAAAAAAAAAAAGACACAAAACAATTTTATCTTCATTCCATTGAATAAATAAATCTGAGAACACTGTTATTACTCCTAGATTGTAGGGCATCAAGCAGTCCAAGCGCAGCTGAGTCCAGCATATTTTCTCCTCCCCAACTTTGTGTATTTTAAGATTTTATTTACTAATATGATACTTATATTTTAAATCTGTATTAGAAGAAATTAAGCTTATTTTAGAAATTATCAACAAAAAAGAATGCAAATCTATTAGGAAGTTGTAATAGCATCTATTCCACTTTGACTTAGAGCAGATTCTAATTCCCACTCAAAGTTCTTCAAACTTTGCAGAATTAAACCAAATTTCTGAAGATGAATTTGCCCACTGCATAGGTACTCTGAAATTCACTTTCTCAAAGCCAATTAATAATGTATCATCATTTTATAAGGCTTTTATAAGGGACTGATCTTCTGCTTACTAAGTTTGCAAAATAATATTAAAACTGCAACTTCAGCAAGTGCACAGCAACACACCATGCATGGTAATCTGTATGTTCATTCTGAAACATAGCTCACACTGTACAAGGAAAATCCAGTTTTAACACACAAACCTTTACCCAACTACAGGAAACAGAAACAAGTTTCAGGATAGCACAGCCCACAACCTCGTGCAGAAAGTCTTGCACTGCTGCAGGCTTGCAAGGCAACTAACACAGGCAGTGCTAAAGAAAGGAGGAAGCTGGAAATACCAGTCTCGATCTTTAAGACTGTGGAGAGGTGCTGGAGGGTGGCAGAACTCAAAGCCCTATTTTCAATTAGCAAAACTCAAAGATAAAAAAAGGAAACTCTGAAATAAGAGAACACGCTATGAATTCACTGCATGTAACGCTAGGAAAGCTGAAGGCACGAAACATAAACAGACTCTTGCAAAATACACTCGCAAATAAATCATATTAAAACCAATCAAAAACAAACAATGGGATGCGAGTAAGCTTTGGGCGAAGCCTCAAGTCAAACACAGACTACACAAGCAGGAAAAACACTGTTTGCCTGCGTAAACCATTCCAGATTCAATCCACGGAGCCTAAGTTGTCCCTCACCCGTCACTAACCTCAACTGCACAGCAATTTTCACCAAAATGTGAAAGCTAAACGCAGCAGTATCTAGAAAGGTGTGAAACAATATCAATAACCAGTATTTGCATCAATTTCACCATAAACCATGTGAAAAAAAAAGAAAAGAAAGAAATACTTAAAACTTACAATGTTAAAAAACCTTGTAACAGAAACTGTTACAAAATTGGAATACTTCCCCCCCATTCCGTTACTTAGCAGAAAACTTGGTGTTACTTCACAATTGGGGGAAGGAGGAATTTGCTTTATTTCACTGGAAATCTGGAACAATGTATGTAACCTTGAAGTTCTAGATTATCTTTTGGTCTTTTACATGACAATCTCTAGTTCAGACAAATTATTATATTATCTCAATTCCTGAATGGCATTAACACCTATTTCAAGAATCCTCATTAAAGCACATCATGATGCTATTTGATTGCACCACTGCCAGTTTAGCGTATTTGCCTAGAAGGTTTGCACGTCGTTTAAATGTTTAGTACTTAGAAAATACTTAAAGCTGTACTCTTATATCATTACATACTTGTGTGCTGAGAAAATGTAACTGCCCAGCTCGACAGTAATCGCAGTATTGTTTACCAATCTCTCTTCCTCTCTCCTTTAATTTGCACTATTATTCCAAGTGCTGCTTTCTTCAGTCATGTAATGCACCTCTCTGGTTCCAAGCTCAGCCTTTTTCACCTGTTTGTACTGTTCTACAGTATTCATCTTCTCTTTTCTGCAGTGATGCTTACACATCTATCAAATCCCATTTTTCTGTAACATTGCTTTGTATAGCAACAAAGTTTGTGCAGCTTGTAGAACAGAGGATGAGTTCTATTCTTAAGGCTGACTCACATTCACAGAGTAGTCATATATTACTGGCCCTAGCTCTTTATTGTTGCATTACCTGATTCTGCAAATTAGAACATGCTTTTCATATTCTACAGAGGTACGAGCTTTCAATGACAGTGTGAGTTAACATCCTAAACGGAATCAGAGAAGCTCAGATACAGACCTTATGTTTTTGCCCAGCTCTGTTATCACAGCAGTAACTCTAAGGAAGGGGCAGACCAGGCACCTGGGTACTGCAGCCTCCTGGGACTCAGACTTGGCCGTAATAAGTACCCTGGCTTAATGCACATAGAAGACAACAAAGTTAGTCCAGAATCACTGGTGTGACTGACAGGAAAAGCTGGCGCAAATTTGATTTCCTACCGCCTTGTCACACTATAGAGAACATAGACTGTTCACCTATCACACATTTAACGTTCACTAGAACTCGGGGCCATAGCATGATAGTGCCGTGCTCTCCCATGGTACACATGCTGCAGTTCTGAGATGATATTCAGCAATAAAACCGTAGCACTTGTAGACCCGTCGTTACATATCACTTCACAATGACAAAGTTCTACAAAGCATGTTTGGAAATAGTGAATTTCCTCCAAAGCCAGCGAGAAGGCCCTACTGCAATGCAGTCCCCCTGCAACAAAAGGATTGTCAATGAACTGAAGCAAAATCTTCCTCTTTTGTATGGCATAAGTACTGTAAATGCAGTCTTGGGACCTCAGATGGACTGCTGTGATCATGCCTCAGCTTCATTAAAGCTTGCAAGAGCTGCTGCAGTGTTGTATTACTAATTCAGGACTGGGAGCAGTACTTCTGTCATTTACTTAATGTAAAGCTGTAGATAAAAGACCATTCAAGACTTCTGATGAGATGAAATGGCACCATTCAAACTCCGTTCACTTGCCATTAACCGAGAAGGCACTTCTCAAAGCAGACATTAGTTAACACAGTGTTTGTTCTGCAGACTTTTATAACCTGGGCTTCTGCTACAAACTTAAATGTTCATCTAAAACTTTGAGCACTGCTAAAATACAAACCCAAAGAATGTAATCATCAAAACTAAACAGAAACCAGAGAGAGAGAGAGAATGCAGGATAATGCATAAGATCATACTGGCAGGATGGTATTGCAGTAGCATAAACTCAAGTTCAGGTACACAAGACTGACTGACCTTCACTCTTGGAGCAAAAGTCAATCGTTCGCTCTCCCGGGGGGCTCGGCACCAAAATGACGCAGCTCGTGCTGCGTGGATTCCATTGAGGGTATCTCAGGCAAGAGAGCCCAGAGCAATATGGTTCCTGGTTCCCTCCAATACCTTCACTATGAACACCAGAATGAAACTGCTGATCTTAGGACCCAGAGGAGCAGGGCAAAGGCGCACGTAATATTAGGAGAAAAGGTAGAAACCTACAAAATGCATGCATAACTATTTCAGGTGCATTCAGTATTGAGACTCCCCCCCCCCCCCCACCCCCGATTTATTTTTCCCCTTTCTGTAATAGGGAGATCCAGGCTAATAATGTTTAACCTGCAAGAGCTTCTGTTAAAAGACATTCTTTAACATTTAGTTTCACTAGAAAGACATTATTGACTTTGTATATAATGTGTATTTCCCTTTGCTCCTCAGCAGGACTGTGAGCGTAACAGCTTATACAAAGTGCAGACCTTAGGTAATCACAAAGGGAACGAAGCACAGACGTGCTCTTCGTGCCACAGTTAACAACTTCGATTGGCTGCTCAGAGCAACAGTTACAAACTACCATCAGGATGTTTCATATTTCAGAACCATTTATTTCACGATTAGACTCAGCAGCACCTACTTAACTCCTGCTGTAGATAACCATTAAAGAGTCAACTGCTATTTGTACATTTATAACAATCTTACATTCTGACATCCGAAGTTTAAAGAAAAAATACATTTTTACTGGAATGAACTTGCACTCAGCCATTAATTCAGTAAGTCTGACACAACAGATGAGCTTTCTGCATCATCATTAATATAAATCAGACCTTTATAATATACCAAGTAATAGCTCCTCCTACAAAAGCACAACTTTTAAAATACTCTATGAAATATTGTGTAGTCAAACATCTATGCCAACAACATTCACTTAAGTAGCTAGATTTCATAAGTCAAAGATTTTTAGCTTGTTTAGAATCAAGGAAACAACAAATGTTGAAATATTTTCAATCTTATTGTGACAACACAGAAAAGGATTAGGGAAAACCAATAAACTCATTTGCAGTCCAACTGCCATTTTAACAGTTTCTCTTGCATTCCCTTCCTGTATTCACATTCATCCCCTGTCGCAAGATATTGAAATCTGCACTTCTTATCTCTTTAAGGAGAAAGGAAAAAACTCCAAAATACCAAAACCCAGTAAAGATTACAATCCTTTTAAGAAAAAAAAAAATCTAAGAAAAAAAAAAATCTAGTTTAGGTGACTTTTGCTGCTGTTGTGTTTTTTTTTTCCCAGCTATCAAAAATCATGCCATGGATCTTCTCAGTCTTTTCTTAAAACACAACTGTGCAGTATTTTATGCCAGGCTCAGAATCTCAGATTGCATAATCCCTGTTCCTTGGCATTTGGCCAAAATTTTTGTTTTAAAAAGTCTTCTTTAGAACACATCCTTAACAGTTGGGTTTTTTTCCCTCAATATAATATATGCAAGCACTCAGCAACTTCTACAGTGGTTATACTTCAAATCTTTAAATTGCTTTAAATACAGACATCCATTCTGAACACACATGGCTATATCAGATCAATTACCAAATCAGAAGCCATTTGCAAACACTCATAAGCTTCCAGGTGCACTCTCTCCACCCAAGTAACACTTCTAATCTTTTTGATTCCTTGATTGCCCTTGTTGTCCCAACGTTACCAAAAAAACACCAGGTGAAACTTTAAACATGTGACAGAATATTTTCCTTTGTGTATTTTCAAACATACACAAAATGACTTACCACATCAGGAGGCAGGACAGGCAGAGCTGCTCCACGAGATGGAACAAAACCAGGATCCACAGACAACTCGCATGGCCTGACCGGCACGGGCATCGCAGGGAGCTGCCAGCAGATCGTCACCCGGGCACCGGGAGGGCACGAAGAAGCTCAGGCAGCCTGGTCAGGTGCAGAAGGAGTTGAGGTTGCAGGAGGGGTTTGAAATCTACCCAGAAAGTAACTAGAGACAAGAAAGAAGACAACCCTACCACCACTGTAGCTCTCTGAAAGACTGGGCAGCCAAGCACAAACTTAAATGGAGCTCCTGGCAGAGGGGGGGGCCCAGGTGAGGCTCATCAAGGCAATTAAGGCTTATTAGCGACCCCAGAACCCTGACTTACTGATTCAAGGGCTAAAAACACTTTCAGCTGTAATTGTACTTTTGTATTTCATTTTTTTTTTTGCTTTTAATAAGAATGGGGAATATATCTTCTCACAAAGTAACTTCTGCATTAATAGAAGTGATATAAATGCATCAAAATGAAAAATTATCAGGAAAAAGATCATACTTTAGTGAAAAGCGATGTGAAATAACTGCTTACACAGACATCCCCAATAAAGCATTACAATTACAGCTTGAAAGCATTTTAGCTGTGATATTTTAATTAAAATGTACTTCAAAAATTCAGTAAATATTTTCAAGTTCCACTATGAACACAATAGTGCCATAAATCACTTATTATTTAGTTGTTAACCGCAGATGTTTAAGCAGCTTTTTGGGGGAAATCACACACTTACCGTTTTCTAAATGTCTGGAAGTGTGTTTCAAAATAACCCAAGCTGAGACTTAAGACATTTATTTGTGCAAAATATTTTCCCCATCTTTGTGAAACAAGGTGCAGAAAGGTTTAGCACACTGACCCAGCCAGGGAGGACCTGAGGAGATGGGACTTAGTACTATTTCTTGTCTCTACTGGCTGGACCCTGACATGTTACCTTCTCTCTCTGTTTCCCAATCTGTAAAATGATAGAAATGGCACTAACTCTAATGTAAAAGCCATTTAAATGTGCTCATGAACTTTTATACTGGATGTATATATAGTAATTATAACCTTAAAAATAGATGATAACATTCTAGACCTAGAACTGAGTAACAACTGTTCCACTAACTTAACCTAAAGCTAGAATTCCACTTATAATGAGATTTTCCATTGTCATATACAAAAAACCCACAAGTTTCTCTACGGATTCATCTAAACTAGATGTAGTTCAGTGTTAGTATTAAATCTGTCATAATACCAGGCTATGTAAATGAGAGAAATTTAACTGAAAACGATGTACGGTAGTAATTACTTCAAAATGCCATTTATGGATGGCATTAAGTTTCTTTAGCTAATATACTTATAGGGAAAGACACTTCTTCACGCAGACTGAATAGCCAGAAGATACTAATTCTGCACAAATACAAGAATAATGGTGCCGTGGCACAACGCTTCGTGTTTCTTGTAACACTGCACAAACTCCTGTTTGTCACTGGGTCTCTGTGAGCGAAACAGAAGGACTCCAGTGAAAACTTGTTCACTGAGAGGGAACTTTACCCCAAATTAGTGTCTTTCTCCCAAAAGCTAGTTTGTAGAAACTACACTTTCTGCCTTCAAACTGTTCTCATTAAGAAGCCATGAACTTAAAGCAAAGATTTCTAAAGGACTTTCATTATGAGAATACTGTTCAAAGGGTTATATATGATTTAATTACAATGCTGATATCCTTTTCTCATCTTAAAAAGAAAAAAAAGTAAAATATTTCTAGATAGGCATTAAAATGATGTAATTTTCATATGGGTATTTCCAGGAATTCTGATTACTACAGAATATTGCATCTTCAGGGCAACATTAATGAGAATCCACAGATGGAGATTGCATTAAATCCACACATGTGCACGTCTATTGTGTGGTTTTCAAGCCTATCACTTACACTATTTTCCCACTCCCTGAGTCTAGCCAAGGCTATTCATCTGTTAACCAGCTAACATAGGGAGTGGGATCATAGACCCCTCCCTACTTCCTTTTCTGACAGAGAAAAGTGTTTGCTTTCATGCTCCTGGTAAATACATAGACAACAGCTCTTTCTGAACACCAAGAAAAGAACTGGTCAGCTTTTCACTGACCTCTCATTCAATAGGAGGTGATGCTGTGTATGTTTGTCTTTCAAAAAGTCAGTTCTTTTCCAGGTCTTTGTAAACCACCTAAATCTAATGGTCTTTGCCTACCCTTCTCATCCAGCACGTGACACGTAAGGTTTGTCTTTCCCTGCCTTTCAGCCATATTGTAATTAACAAAAAGTCCAATTAGATGTGCCTGTAATTTCAAAGGCAAGCTATGTTTCAGGACACACTCTTTTTAGATTAGCTGATACAATGAAAATATTTTTAGAAAGAACATGTGGTTTGACAATAAATTTGAAACTCCTTTTCAATTTTCTGTCCTGTGACTGATCAAATACATGACCACACCAGGATAATGATATTTTATGTATCTTAATCACATGTATGAACTGGAAATAACAATACTTCCTTATCTCTTAAAATAAGGGATAACTCAGAATTAATAGTAGTGAAGTATTCGGGTGTCATAGCTTAAGATGCAAGATCAGTCTAGATTTCTTGCTTTCATTGAGAAACTCAGCAAGCTTGTCTATACCATTAACTTGAACTGGAAGAAAATTAACCATACAGATGCCTTACCAGAGTCTTAATTAGCCAAGGTATCTCACTAGGTTAATTCAACTATGCTTGTACAAACATATTTGTGTTTGTATTACAAGTATTTCTTTATTGTGGGGTTTTTAAGAATTCAGGGATCTCTATCACATAGTGCACCCCTATGTTAGGTCTCCCCATTAATTTCTGTAGGATCTTCAATGCGCAGAGTGACAGGACTAATGAAAACATACTCAGAATTCACAGTTCCCACACTATTACATACTCAAATAATTTTAGTCTATGACATGAAGAACTCTTACCTACACCATATCCTATAGGAGAATGTGATTTGCACTGAATTCACTGAGTGCCAAATCAGGTTTTATGTGCATGGTATCTGCACAATAAAGGTATCTGCAGGATAAACATGAGTGTACAGAGAAGGAGGCATTTCAAGCCCTTTGTGTTTTGTTCTTTTTTGACAGAGGATTATGTTTGGTATAATACTAGAGAGGGTACAGTACACAACATGGAGTAATTTATATCAAATTGCAGCACGACCATGAGTAGGTTCCACACAGTAGGCTCCTATGTAAGCTCTAATCTTAAGAACCTACTGGGATGCAGGAAAAAGCTAATTATAAAGATTAGTGTTTGCCAAACTATGTTCAAAAAGAAAAGAATGTTAAGACACTGCAGGGAACAAGAAGGAAGACAATACAACAAGAAAGCCAGCTGATGTGTGCTTTAAACGAAAATAAAAGCAAATCTGCTAATTTACATATGAATACTGAGGACTGGGTTTGGTTACACTCCAGATATTTCTGGTTTTCACATTCAGCAGCAGAAGTCCCTGTTGCAAATGCCTCATTATCAGCAGCACGTTACCACTCCCAAAACAGCATGCACCTTGGCCATGATCTCACTGCACAGAAATGGAGAGTTTTTATTAGCACTCGCTCCTCTCCCTAGATCTGTGCAAGCAAACGTGGAGAACCACAATGGGGAAACTAAACAGCATTTCACCGTCTCTTCTTCTCTGCATGATCACAGAATCAAAGAATAAAATGATAGAACTGTTTAGGTTGGAAAGGTTGGGCGATGGAGCCCTGGCCCAGGCTGCCCAGGGAGGGTGTGGAGTCTCCTGCTCTGGAGACTTTCCAACCCGCCTGGACGCGTTCCTGTGTGGCTGCCCTGGGTGACCCTGCTCTGGCAGGGGGTGGCACTGGGTGATCTCGAGACGTCCCTTCCAATCCCTGACACTCTGTGATTCTACGATTCCATAAAATTCAAAGGAAAGAGAAAAGGAGCTCCACAGCAGATAGGGGAAAGGGAGGCCACAGTATAAATAAAGCTGCTTTGAAGTAGATAGAAGAGGACAAGTGTATCAACATACTTTTCTTAAACACTATTTTTAGCTTATTTCTACATATAAATCAGGTTATGTTGTAATGCTATCTTTAGATAAATCAATATTTAATAAAATAAATCTCCACATATTCTTCTACTACACTATCAACTTCTCCCCATAAACTACATCACCATGAATTAAATTTAGTTATTAAAATGCTATTTATACGCAACTAGTACTAAAATTAAAACACATCTACTGGGGGAGGTTCCTCTTATTTTTGTGTCTTCTGCATTTAGTATTATTCACTCTGTTCTAAGAAATGAAACCTTGAAAAATCAAGCACTCTGTTAAGTCATATCTCATAGTGAAAAATCTGCGAAGGACACCTTAAAGAACTTGATGACAAGGGTAGACACCATGTCATTTCCAAAGAGGACAACAGGAAAACTCTGTCCAGAAACAGCGTTGTGCTGTGTGATGGCACCAGTGCATCTAAAAACAAGAGGTGGAAATAGTCCTGGGTGTCTTGTTGTTACAAGACAAAAAAGTCTGTCCCCTAGAGCCCTGAAATTAGCAACTGCCTGACATGAGTCTGCTTCGGGTTTTGAAATCGGGAGAGCAAAGACTCGAGCAATCCCTGGAATCATCACAGTCACCTCTTCCCAGATGAACGCTGGGTTGGATCTTTATCCAGCGCAGAGAGGCAGGGGCAGTGCCTCCAGCCCCCTGTCACGTGAAGGCTGGTGGAAGCAGGTGAGCTGAGACAGGGACTGAAGAAACCGGGAGCCAGGTGAAGGTAACAGCTGGCCAGTGCTGTACAACACGAAACTTAGGACTGAGAAAAGACGGGGCCGAGATATCTCGCTCGCACACTGAACATTCCCTTTGGTTAAATTACTCAGAATATCCTTCACAGAGAACAATTCCCTTGACGTGGCACACAGAGTGTCGCCACTTCTCTCCGGCTGAGAACCACGAGCAGACAGCAGCCAGACGACTGCCGTTCTAACGGTCTCCCTCACCGTGCCCACACCTCTGGGTGCAGCGTGTCTGATGACAAGCTCTGGATAGGTCTGCATGTGTTCATCACAAAGTTCGCTTCCCCTCCAGTCCCTTGTCTTGATCAGTCAGGGTACGTTCTGCCTCTTTTTTCCAAGACATCTGTAGGTGCTGAGGCTCAAAACCATACTGGCACCCTCCTAGGAAAGACACTTTTATTTTTTCTGTAGATGGATTCCCTTCTGTGTTACAAGCAGCGTACACTGCATTTTACTTTACTACATGTATGATTTCTGAGTTAACCTTTTCTAATCTTACGCTCCCCTAAAACCAGAGAAACTTAGTTTGATTATCTCTAAAGAAATCTTAATAGAATACTAAATAACTTTCTCGCCTTTCCTTAGATTTTATTTCTCCTTTCCCTCTGTACCAAAACCTTGAGATTTTAACTTAGCCTTCACATTTTTTTCTATATCCTTTTTCACCCTACTAATAATTTTGTTTTCTCCTTTTATCGCCCCACGTACACACACCCAGTAGCTGAACTGTCCACAGAACCACACTAGGGAGGATGTCTGTATTCGGATTTTAAATATAAACCAGTTAAAATATAGTCAATTTGTGGGCCTTACTAGAGTATTTTGTGTGACGCGAGAAGCAGAATACCTGTAATTCTATATACAATAAACATACATGGTGTTTCATTCATTGTTTCAAATAGTTTTACTTCTGAAGTCTAAGTAAATTTTAAAATAAATCTTTGAAAGAATGTAAAGTTCTGAAATAAGAACTCTGAACTTGGAATTAATTTAATAACAGAAGTTCCAGTTTGCAGGTTTACCTTTTCTTAATGAAATCTGTTCTATTGGCACTGTTTTTCTATCTTGCTGTTTTGGTCACCTGATGTGGCTTGCAAAAGCAGATGGCTAATACTGGATAATATCTAAAAATATCTGCAGTACTGTTTATTAATTCCAGTGTGGTAGGAATCTGCATTGGAGGCTTCGTAAACATATCTTCTCATGACTTTACAATAAGTGTAAATGACATATGAAATAAAACCGCCAAATACCTAGAAAATGTTAAAATTGATCATTAAAAAACCCAAACACACCAAACAGCCTGCAATACGGTATGTGTAAAAATAGCAATGTCCAGATAATGATACGTTTCATTAATAGCAGGTAAAGAAAAAAGGTGTTCTGCTTTAAAAGAGAAACACCGAAAAATGTATTTGAAAGAGAACAATTACATGTTTTCCTTGAAAGACACGTACATCTTTGAAAGAGTGTAATTACATAATTTTCCCATAAAATTAAGAACTAGAAAGAAAAAATCTGGAACAAAGCGATGGAGATCAATTTGGGTAGTTTATGGACACCCGATTCAGCAATCACAGCAGTACATATTTAACTTTATGTACATACTTGATTCCATTCAGCTGTACAGTGCTTCACGCGTAAACCAATAAAACAAAACCCAATAAAACACAAGCATGTCCCAAAAGACACCCTAAGTGTTTGTTGAATGAAACAAAAAATTCAGGTAGTGGAAATGCCATATGGTCAGCATAAGAACCAAAACATATTTGGAAAAAAAAATATAGAAATATAAAGGCAATAGTAAAATACAGAAATAATGTACCTCTTCTACAAACTTCACCTTGTTGATGGGCTTCTCTTTCCCACACCAAAGGGTCTCTGTGCAAGCACAGAGGAAAACTTGCCAGAAGAATTCTTTATTTGCAGGCCTTAGATGTGTTGGGCATTTAGAACAGTGAAGAATTAACCGCTAGGCTCTTCCTAACTACCTAAATGAGCTACATATATAACTGCTCTTGAGTCTCAACTCATCTATCAGAAGCATGCGTCCATCCTGGAAACACCACGTAACCAGTTGTCAGTCATTTCTCTTTTAAGAGGGGAGGCATTTTCTACTGATAAGCACAACAAGACGTATATACTGATCTTCTGATTAAGCTTAAGTCATCTTTATTCTTGGAGATATACTCAGCAAGAGATAATTTTTTTTGCTACTATTGCCTTTCATTTCATAGCTCTCTGCCTAAAGACAGTTTCATAAAATGCTTTAGAAAACATTAGCTACCTGGGCAGAAATCAAAAAAAATCATCTTTGTTCTATTTTTTCAAAGGGGTGACAAAAGGACTAAAGAAAATGATCTGTAAATATCACGTGTTCCCTTCTGCTATAATAAATTAATCATAACACATAAATCAGGATCACTCAAAAAATTAAAAAATTACTAGGTATACGCATGTAAATATACAGGAATATGTATTTTGTCCTGGAGTTGACTATATTAGAAAATTGCCATTTCAAATCCATTTCCTAGCTACATTTTGCAAAATAAAAATCCTCTGGTTTTTATCCCCTTCTTTTAGGATACCTTAAGTCAGGAATCATTCTACATTCCTGTTCATAACAGAACTCTTGGGAGTTCTCCATTTCTGAAGTCAGCATAACTGATTGCCAGCAACAGCCAAAGATCAAAGTAGAAGCACAGTCAGCGCTCCATCGAGCACTACATTTACTCCTCAAACCGCCTGCAACACCAAAACTTGGCACGTATCATGCAAGTATCTGCCCCCAAAGCAGTATCTAAATGCAGTTTATAATATTTAAAATGTGTAATTACAAAAATTACCGTATTTATTATCAGTAGCATCCTGATATATGTACGCTTCTCAGAAACCTGACCATTATTTGCAATCAGGAACATCGTTATCAGTTAAATAAACGAAGCAGAGTGAAATTTAACATGAAAAGACTGAGTATGACTCTTGGTACTTGGAGGATAAATTCCTAGCAGATGAGCCTACATGGTAGTCTTGGTGGACAGCAGGATGACCATGAGCCAGCAGTGTGCCCTTGTGGCCAGGAAGGCCAATGGCATCCTGGGGTGTATTAGAAGGGGGTGGTTAGTAGGTCGAGAGAGGTTCTCCTTCCCCTCTACTCTGCCCTGGTGAGACCCCATCTGGAATATTGTGTCCAGTTCTGGGCCCCTCAGTTCAAGAAAGACAGGGAAGTGCTGGAGAGAGTCCAGCACAGGGCAACTGGGATGATGAAGGGAGTGGAGCATCTCCCTTATGAGAAAAGACTGAAGGAGTTGGGGCTCTTTAGTTTGGAGAAGAGGAGGCTGAGGGGTGACCTCATTAATGTTTACAAATATATAAAAGGTGAGTGTCACGAGGATGGAGCCAGGCTCTTCTCGGTGACAACCACTGATAGCACAAGGGGTAATGGGCTGAAACTGGAACATAAGAGGTTCCGCTTAAACTCGAGAAGAAACTTCTTCTCAGTGAGGGTGACGGAGCCCTGGAACAGGCTGCCCAGAGAGGCTGTGGAGTCTCCTTCTCTGGAGACATTCAAGACCCGCCTGGACACGTTCCTGTGTGGCATAGTCTAGGCATTCCTGCTCTGGCAGGGGGATTGGACTTGATGATCTTTCGAGGTCCCTTCCAATCCCTGACATTCTGTGATTCTGTGATTTTTCAGTCCTTTCCCTAAGATTTCTGTAACCGTCCTTACAGATGTAAGATTATATTTAGCAGAATTTTCGCAGCAAATTCTCTTCTCGTAATAAACCAAAACACATTTTGAATACTTTCCAACCATTTTGTCTCACTGAAAGAAGTTACATGTGTTGAAACGAGACCAAATATTTATATAACCAAAACTGGACTTATACCTAATTTCAGTTCTCTGATCCTGGTTTTCATTGCTCCAAACCACAGGCAGCCACTAAAACCAATAGCAAAAAGCCTAAATATTTTACCCCAAAAGAATTTCTTCTGAAAATGTATCTTGCTTTGCTAAATTGCATGTTCAGCTGAGGTAGCAAATGATGTGTGTTTAACTGCTCTTGACGGTAAAGGGGACACTAAAAGCTCCCCGACAGCTTTATTTGTCAATGCCAGGTTTTAGCTCTATCAACGCAACAACATCGCTGTAAGGTAATGGAGCTTTAGACAGCACTAACTACTCTTGAGCACTTTTGGTGTGTATTTCTTTTAACCTGTGGATGTGACAATTTATTTACTGCTGTAACTATTCTGAAGATTAAAAGATGCTTTTAAAAAAGCACTTTTCAGCAGTGAGTGACAGTTAACTAAGCAGACAAGTCAAAAGGAAATCAATAACGACAACCTAAGGTCAGAAGTGAGGAAGTCAATGCTTGTACACAATTAAAGCAACCTATCGGCAGCAGATGAAGTTACAAGTCACACTGTAAGCAAACACTGGCTTTTGCTTGTCTACTTTCTTCCTTCAAAAATTCACACATGCATCTTGCCTGACGCACTCAGGAGCAGCTGACCTTCACTAAGTAAAATCTATTCAGAAGTTAATATATGACCCCAAGCCAAAGTATTATGGAAATACTTTTTTTTTTTCCCTGACCCAATTTCCATTAGCTCAAGTTACTGTAAAATAGCGATAAATCTGGTTACATGCAAAGAAAAAATGATTTCTGAGAATGCTGTTCTTGTCTACTGTTTATTTTCAGACATGAATATCAAAGGATGTAAACTGGTATCAAAAATGTAATTTAAATAGAAAATGTATTTGTCAGAAATAGCCTGCATATAAAAGTTTAGCTAGTTCTACCTTCTCTAAGAGAATAATGAAGGAAAAACTGGCAGAGGCAGAACTGTCAGTGAGAATGTTTAATTTTTCATACCTTTGAATACAGGCTTGGATATGCTCAACTTGCCTAAACTCCAAGAAGGTTAATGACTAAGGATGCATGAGTACCAGATCTCCGTTAATTTACTCCAGACTGAAACAGAATACATAATTTTACATTTGGAATTGCAGTGACACAGCTTTTGTCTTATTTAGGAAAGTGGAAAACAAGCACATATCTGTTTAGAAAAAAGACATTATAGTAACAGCAAATTATGTACATACATATATAAATATATATATGTGTGTGTGTATATATATATATATATATATATATATATATATATATGGGGTTTTTTTTCATAGCCACTATCTGTCCCTCTTCCAACACAGAACTAAGTGACCTGGGCTGCTTGATATTCTCAGGTGCAAATAAATTGACATCCAAAGGCAAATGTTATATTTCAAAATAAGCCCAACAAGAAAACGAAACATCTGAATCCATAGTTAACATCACAAAATTGCACACAGAACTATTTCTAATATACTTATAGGAATGGAAGGTTGATCAACAAGAAAATTGTTGCTTCACTAATGTACTTAGCTTAAAGAGTGGCAACACAGAGTTAATATTTGCAAGTCACTGTATATTTGTTAAAAGCAAAATTCTTCAATACCGGTTTATCAAAAACTGATTGGCTGCTGAAGCTCAGGGACAACTGCAGAGAGTGGGTAGAAAAATTTCCCTTGTGGTTTACTGCCTATGAAATGGAATATAATTTAAATAATATGCTGTTCCACATCACCTGCAAGTGAAGAGGCTCTTTGGAAAGGTTTTCTTTCTGTTACTTAAAGAAATTATCATTTGACATAGACTGGTTTTCACACATTTCAGTGAGACAGCCTCTAATCGATACTGACATGAAAGTATGTTTGCATTCCTTAGTTGTAAAAACACAAAGAAAATACTGGAAGACTTGAATATTTCCTGTCACACACAATGTGAAACAAATGAAGAGAGGTCATTCTAATTTACACCAATGCATTACAACATTGTAGAACACACTATTTAAACTTCCATGTTTATCTGGGCAGCTTTAAAACTAGTGAATTTCTTGGATAAGTTTTTTTTTTTTGTAGGTTTCCTTATTGCTGAAAGAAACAAAGTCAGAACTTTCTTCCTTTTGCGAGGCTGATGAAAGGTTTTGGGTTGCTTCATCCTGTTTCAGGTCTTGGTTAGATGCCTACAGGGTGACACCCTCAAGCGGGTGCACTTGATGCACTTACGGCACGAGAGTGTGCCAGAATTAGTAACTCGGGTGACCTTACTGATTAAATCTGGGAACATCAACAGCTGTCACTGATTTTAACACATTCAGTACTTTGTCCAAGGTCTTTATAAGCTGCCGAAGGCTACAGCCACGGACTCACCAAAGATTAACCTGCCTATTAGAAATATGAGTCTACTGTAGACGTAAAAAAAAAGACAAAACGAGTTTTGCTTTATCTACCTTGTGATTCTCAGACCATTGTGTGGGCTGTCATTCTCTTAGGAAGTTATTCTCACTAGCAGATTTCTGAGTACATAGTCTTGAAAAGTCTTTCTAAAGATAATTTTTCTGGGTTAAAAAAAAGGGCAGGGCAAAAGGGTACCAGCTTCCTCGAACTCATGTCAAAGGGGTTAGCTAGAAGCAGCACAGTTCTGCTCAGCAGGCCTAATTTACTTAAGCCAACCAAAGCATTTTTTTACCAGCCTAGCAAAACTCGTTCAACGTGACACTACTTGGGTGCGAATACACAGAACTATAAGCAACTTGTAAAGGATTTAAAGACATAAAAACCTCACCTTGAACTTACAATCTAATTATATCTGGTTTACTCTCAAACTTAAATGAACCTTTCTGTAATTAGCAATCTTAAGTTTTATACTCCAGTAGCCATTTCCCTTCATCATTTCAGAATTTCCTTCCACTACCAACTAGAAAGTTTAAAGAAGAAACAACGTGTTCCTATTATGTCTTGTTAAATTTCAGTCCCATTTTGACTTTTTCTCATTCATATGTTCCCTATACTGTCCTGAAACATGTTCTAACAAGTACCCTTTTAATATTTTTATACAGTCACCTGAAATCTGAAAATCGTTAACTTATTGTTCTGCTTTGCCTTGAAGTTGAATAACTCTGAATCTTACTTATTATAGCTGAATTTGGTAAGGTATTTCTTTCTTGAAATAGTATATGTTCTTTCACACACTAAAGCTCTCTCCAAAATGTAGGATGATGCTGTATTTTTCACAGCATCCTAATAGCATTTCCATAAACCTGTCAAACTGTTGGCCAGTGCTACTCCAGGCTGGCAGGCAAGTTTACTGGGCAGAATATGACTTTGTACTGGTATTACAGTGTCTTTGTAAGACTGATTCAGCTCTGTTTTGGTAAAGCGGACGCCTTGACCGAGCGCATTCAGAGCGGTTCAGAAGGAAAGCTGCACTCACGGCTGAGTGTGGAAAACGTGCGCTACAGCGGCACACCGGAGATCCAGTGCTCTGTCACTTCATTCCATAAAGCACCAACATTTTTAAAAGAAACAAAATGGCAAAGAATGAGAAAGATGCCATTAACACATGCCTTTAAGCTGATACTTTTCACCTTAACAACAATACTTAGTGCTGCACACCACTTACTGAGATTAAAAAATGAAGTTGTCAGTCACATTCATTTTGAGGTCAATAGGATTTTAATTATTCAGTATTTTCCTGCATTAAGATTTAAACTTTATTCTAGCTTGCAAAGACAGGAAGCAAGGTTTTCCTTTTTTTTTCTGTTCATCAAAAAAAAAGGGGATACTGGAAATAACTAGCATGGATAAGACTGGAAAGGTTATCCCTAACAAAAGCTCATTTGATAATCAAATCATCACTTACTCTCTGCCATGGTTAATAATTTTTACTAGACTATGAAGTGACCTTGGGATCCTGTAGCTGCTGATATGGATCCCCGCTGAAAAAAAAAGAGAGCATTCAGAAAAGTAAGTAGTTAAATCAGCCCATATATTGTAAAAAAAAAAAAAAATAGCTATGATATTATGTAGGCAAAGCATTTGAATGACAATCTCACTGCATTCTAGAATTTAATTTGACTTAAACACACTTAGTTATCTGAAAATTATTCCCTGTGCCAGCACTGTGCAATGAAGGGGGAACTTGAGTACACTACTCGGCAAAATTGAAACATATCCGTTATATATTTGTACCTTCTCTTGCAGTTTCATTTTATAATCAATAGATTCAACCTTCTTCTTTCATAGTAAGACATATATTTTATCTGTGATAACTTCTTTGATCAGTACAGCATGAAGCTGTAAAAAACAAACCTAGAGAAACAATTTTAAACTAACAGCAAAGTTACTAAATTAATTTGCATTTTGACATATCCAAAGCAAAATTCACATTTAAGCAGTTTTTGTAAGTGGACACAAACTGCGCAGAAACTTTAGTCAAACAAGAACGAGCTTTTGGCAGAAGTCATCACCTCTGTCTTTTTATTTCTACATGTTAATCATACGCTGCCTCCAAGATTCCCTGACATTTTCAGCTATATAAGTTACTCTTTATCTCTTTTCCTAAACTACTGCATGCCTTTTGCTCTGCTTAAACAAAACTGCTTGAGCAAGATATTTCTCTACCTAGACTTGTTGCAGAAAAGATAAGAAAATATCAGTTAACAGACAGGTTTCTAAGCAGTAAATGCCTGATGTCATTTCTTTTTTAAGAACTCTATTGCCAAGCATTACCTACTATGCCATGAAATCTCAGCAGTGACCAAAATTACACTGGAAAAAAAAAATCTTGAGCTATGCTGAGATAATCTACGCGGACAATGCAGTAGGCAGTTTGGTTACCAAAAGCAGTCCTGCCTTTGCCAAACAGAAGGCACAAAGAGATGCTTCATCCAATAAACCAGCAAAGCTCGCTAAAAAATCTTGCACTCTTGTGCAATGACAATCTTCTCACTGAGTGAGAAAGCGTAACTGATTTAAAAACCCTGTATTCATGGCAACTGCATCAGAAATGCATTTGGACATATAAATGTCCAAATATAAACGCATTTGGACATATAAAGACTTCAATTCCACTTGATTTCTAATGAGATTTAGCATTAATAGGTGTGAAACCGAATTACTGAATATGAGTTTTAAGGACAAGATACATCTGTTCTGTATTGCTGCACAACCCTGCAAGAGTACTAGAAAAGGTCACTTTTCCATAGTTGCAGTAAAAGCACCAGCAGATTTCTAATTTCTTATTTGGAATTGTTTCACACACTCCAACTTTCAACACAAATGTAGAAGCTGTTGGTGAGATTTTACTAAATAACACCAATACAGATCAAGTTAGCACTATAAAGTTTTTTTTTCAGATGAGGGCTAGACTTGTATTATCTCTGTTGCCTTCTCTGCTATTTTCCTCTATTCACACTGCTACTATTACTTTTCAAAGACTGTGCAGATAATATGCTTCTTGTTCTAAAAATGCACAACTTTATAAATACATCCAAATTCTTTAGCAAATTTAACCCTACAACTCTAAACCCAACAGCCAATTAAAGATTGTGTTACTGAATTTTCATATTTGGTTGTTGTGTTTGGCACTTTCTTAGTTGAAAAGTAACAGAAAGCTCTTTGTTCCGATGCAAATAGAAAAGTAGTTTTTCATAACATTGTTTTTCCACTTTTTCTCAAGCATCTATATAATATACGTGGCTCAAGGTCACAAACTGTCTTACATAAACCCAAGAACTGCTAACTTCCAGTTTCCCTAACCCGAACTTCAGAAGGAAAATCTTCGTAAATCCTCCTGTTTACCTCTTGTTTCAATAATAGAATTTTTTGTTTCTAGGACAAAAATAACTGTCTCCACCTTTAACTACAAAGAAGCGAGATGGGGCTCCTTTGACAGGGAAATACACAAATGCTTTTGCTCATGTACTTTAACCTAGCTAAGACTTATGGCTGGCAAAGGAGAAAAGAGAACACCAGGAGCTTTTGTGTTCTGTCCTCCTTACTGCTGAGGGGAGGCCATAAAGCAGCAGAATTATTGACTGCAGAGCCTGCCCATCTTCGTATCACATTTGTAAGGACGACAGTACGGCAAAGATTTTGCTGAGTCCAGCTCACCGGGTGTTTAAATTTCCTTTTCTTATTCATGCATTTGATATATATTAGGTGTGATCAAAGAGAGCTTCGTATGTTCGTTTAATAATGGACAGGTCTGTTTTGAGTCTCCTGGGGCAAGATCGAGGGAAGAATGTTTGTGTCACAGTAACCGAGCAGTCTCATTGGCACGTAAGCATCAATATTCTCATGGCACTTGATAATTTCTGAAGCAAATGATACTGGAAACATTCTTTCCTCTGAAATACTCCTTTACTACTAGGATTTCCTCAAGTGGCTCAAGAAAGTGTGGCAATCATACAATGCCTTCACTGGGATAATTGCAGTTTATTCAGTGTTTACGTTGCTTCAGAGTGTTATTTCAATTTTGCTCAGCAGTATAGGTTCAAACGTGGTTCAAGCAAACTATCATATTGTTCACTAACATTAGAAAGGAAGTCATTAGACAAAGGATAATTTGATCAGCTTTTGTCTTATTCTTGACTTCTAATTACCATCACATTAATGTCTTAAAAGCTATAAATAAAAACCCAAAGCAATAAATGCATATTTTCCTAGCACTTGCCTAAAGGCCAACTGTAACCAAGGGTACTGAATATTTAATATTAAGACAAAGCATGTCATAAAGTCTGGTGTCATTAAATCACATGAATTAAGCTTCCTATCAAATGCTGAGTGTTAAAGATGATTGTGTCAATATTTTCAATGCAAAAAAAAAAAAAAGAGCACATCTCAGAATAAATGCCCACTTGTATCTGGGCATAATTTATAGACACAGATAACAATGCTACATAAAGGAGAGAGTAGTTTTTATTTTAAAAGTATTTTCTAGGGCTTTTTGCTTGCAAAATGACCTTGAAAATGTAAAAACTGTAAATGACTACAGGGTAAGTTCATCCTTTGTCTGTATCATTACCACAGGTAGAAAAAAAATGTTATTGCTACAGATCAAAGACTCAGAGCTCCGAACACTCAAAACGCAGTTCTCCAATATAGATTTTTCAACAAACTAAAAAATAACAATCACGATCCCCGCAGCTTGGGGACAATAACACAGCTTAAGCTAAAGTTGCCCCCCTCACCAGGTCCACATTTATGACCTTACTGTTTCAGCACCTCTGAACATGCTTGGGCAGAAGAAGAATGTTTGTGTCCAGTTGCATAAAACGATATGGATCTTTATGTCTTCATCGAGTGTGAAGAGATCAACTTAAAAAGCACAGACTGACAGAGTCTGTTTCAAATCAGTTCTACAGAAATACTACTAATTCTTAGAAGTCAGTGGCTAGAGTTCTATGTATCAGGGACCAAGTATTTAGATGTTTCCAGTAGCATATATGAATAAACACACGGGCTTGAAGCTCTTCTTACACCCCAGTTAGAATGCTGTAGTATTGTTGATTTCGCAGCTAGTCCCGATTCACAAGCGTGCAAGTAAGAGAGCAGGCAAGTCCAGCAAAACACCACCCAGAAATACAGGTTGAAAAAATAGCTAAAGGCATCCTTTCTTTCTCTTCTGTGTTGGATAACGTAATTTTGATGTACTGCTTTTTGTGTGGGTGTTTTTTTGTTGTTTTTTTTTTTGAAGAGAGGAATTAATCCAGTGGGATTTGTTCAGGAAAAAAGTCTTCTGAAAGTTGTAAACATCAATGTCTCAGTGTAAGAAGAAATCTATGTAGTTGTCATATGCAATATAAAAGGTTGGCCTTTCGGTACACTTTGTATTCCTGACATGCAGATACACATTAACGGAGCAGCTACAGCGCTCTGGTAAAAACATCTCTTCCAATTCTTAATCCAGCCTCCTAGAAATGAGTGCCTGACACTAAACCCCTTCAAACAGCTTAAACTCTCGAGTGGGATTTATGTTTTTTATGTACTTGTCATTGTAATGGTAAACACATTGTCCTCATGCCAAGTTCTTAAAGTAAGGAGCACCGTTTGCAACAAATACAATAGTAATTCCAGGATTTACAAAGTAATGGCAATAAGGCTTCTGTAAGGATGGATTTTAGCTAATCACGTAAAAAAGATTCCATGCTTCCTTTCTGAAACCCCACACTTTGAAAATGCAAAAAGGATGAAACGCAATTGCTTCATAAAAGCTCGGGATGATTATGGAAATAGACATAATTATGCAATAGGACTGTGAGATTATCTGTGGAATTTACATTCACACACCTTATGAATTTCCTTCAAATCTATGAACTCTGTGTATACATGTGAGGCTCAAAACTCCAGTGGGAAGCTGATCATTGCTTCTTTATTCTGTCTCAGACTCCAATTCCTGAGAGTTTCTGCCATAAGGCTAATAATCCCTGGTTGCTGATTTAAATGCAGTTCCACTGAACATGTAATTATTCTAAAACATAAAAACTTGGATTGAGGACTGGTTGTCGGGTCATTCTGGCAAAGCCATCATAAAAATATCAGTGATAGCTGATGAAGGCTCATCGCTGAGGAAACTCTCTTTAGCCTTCTTCAACAGCTTGAACGAATGGTTATCTACATGCATCAAAACCTTAATGGGAAAACCCTATCTCTCTGAACTCTTGAAATTTATTAGATAATCTGAAAAAGGGTGAAAGAGAACTGGACAAGTTTAAGGCAGTCTCTATTTAGAACATTTATTGATATATATCTTCTGTTATAATCCTTAGAAGCAATGGTAAGGTTTAAATGCTCCACACAGCCATGTTGTTTTATTTTTTTTTGAACTTGTTTGTACATTGAAGTTTAGGTCATATGCATTAATAAGGATTGAATAGTTGAAGTGATCTAATAATTTCTGCCTTTTAAAATGAATAATCCTTTTCTCTTGTGTGCCCTCTCCTCTCCCAGCATATCTGTTTAGTTTTCCAAGTTAGCCTTCTGCCATTTGAATAATCTCATTTAGCTTTGAATAATCTCACCTAGTTTACCAAAGCCATCAACAAGGATATGGCCCAGTCAGAGGGAAGGAAGGAGTAGGTGGCCCAGTGTGAAGAAAGACTTAAAAGGGGACTGGGACAGTCTTTAGGGACTGTCTAACCCTAATCTGTTATAAACAGCTGTACTTTGAGCAGCAGAGGCATTCGGGATCCTGGAGATGACAAACTGGATATATTAGTTGGGCAAAACCCTCTATATTCATGAAGTGACTGTGTGGGCTCTAATAAAGTATCTTGTTCAGAGGTAACTAAGATGTGCCGAGGTGGGATGGGACTGCTAGTCAGACGTAACTTGTTCTGTCCGCTCATGCTGATGCTGCTGTAGGCCACCCAGTAGACCAGAATTCTCAACTTCAGCAAGACTCTGTCGAAGGTTTTATTGAACATCTACCTGCCAGTTGAAGTCTGACAGAAAACAAAACAAGCAATTGAACTAAATTCTAACTCTCAGGAGGGAAAGCTATGCAGGCAATCCATATCTTTGAATCAAAACTAGATGTTTCCCCTGGGTAAAAATAGCAGCATGTGTACTCAGCCTGAAGCTTAAAATAATTCAAACATAAATGATAGCTGGAGACATATCAGACAGGATGCTTCACCAGATCCAATCACAAAACAGTAGAAGACCACAAGGATCCAACTATCAGAACTAACATAGCCTTGTTCGGTTTATAAAACACGTATTAAAAAACCTGTAACAGTTTCACTGGAGCAAGACCAGCAGCTCTAAGTTAATAAATGTTTCATACAAAAATAAATGGCAGCTTTCTATTAAAAGAGGAGACTCAGACTGTTTCCTTGCAAGCACTGTAACGAATACCTCCCACTAACAAAGCAGAATTCTCCACTGATCAGTGCAACTCCAAGAGGATTTCATGTCCTCTTTGCAAATGTAAAAAAGGGGCAAAGACACCACTTAGCTATCCTAATTGACAAGTCACATTCTCTAACAGCAGGACTCTGATAATGATGTGGATTCAATGGAGCCATTACTGGTTTACACTGGAATATGCTAAAGAAGAATCAGACCCTGGGGTTTAAAGCTGAGTGCAAAACAGCTTTAAAGGGAAGGAAAAAGATCCCTGGTGTATATTAACACAATGTGGTATAGATCCATCGTCTATAATGCATTGGCTTGCTTTTAACTCTCAGCCTGAAGGCAAATCCATTTTGGCAGTTTGTGCTGGACAGAGACCAATTGGGAACCTTATCTCTCCTCTTTCCTGCTGTTTTATAGGGCTACAAATAACAGTTTAGAATTATTCTCAAAGACCTACCCATATGACTTTCGGATAGGAAACCAAAGTAGTTTAAATGATTAAAATCATTTGCATTGCAAGGTGAATTGTCACTGAAATACAGAGAAAAGAAAAATAATGGGTAAAATTAATCCAGAAATACCAATGGTCTATAGTCAGTGCAGTGATCCTGTCAGGATCTGCAATCACGTTAAGCAAATTTAGGAGTCAATTTTAAAACAAAAAGGGTAACTTCTCAGTATGTATTAATGTATTACAGAATACTCACCATCATTCTGGCACTGCAAACCAATCATAAATCTGGTCAACCAGCCAATTAAGCTGGTTTTGTACCTGCTGTGCATTGCGAGAGAAAAAACCAAACAGCCAGGCACTGTAACAACTCTACTTGTGCGAGGATTAGGGCTAATGTGTTTAAAGTCTTTAACAGACAACCACTTCTGATATTGTTACGTGAAAAAACACAACACACCAACAACAGTGAGAAATCTACATGAAACTAGTAGTGCAAAGCTAATGTATGTATTACAAGAGAAGCATGAAGTTTGTTCTTAAGGCCTAATTCTCAGTTTGAAGTATATCTAAGTGATGGTACAGTTTCGTATCAGGCTCTGCATTTACTACACACAACACTTTCCAGTGCAGCCAAACTATTTAAATACTTGCTCAACTTTACTGACACGAAATAAAATTTCCTCAGGTTGTGTTAAATACATAATACACAGAAGAAAGACAATTCTTGTTTTCAATCCTTGCTTGACTTTAGAAACGCAGGGAACACTGTTGAGTTCTCAAATCAAAACTAACTCCTACTGTATGTTGCTAGTTTCATTTCACTGACACATAAGCCACCTTTACTAGTATCTACTGACCATGACCTGTAAGACAAAAAATTGTGTTAAAAGGGGATTTTTGGCCATGGTAATACATAGAGTTATATGTTTTCTTACAAATATTTTCTGTGTATCTTCTCTTATCGGAAAACAGTTTGTATTTTTCCTCTTAAGGTAGGTTTTCATTACTTGCCTAGTGCTTTTGGTCAGGTGCTTACTGAAATCCATCTCTAATACAATTTTAAGGATTGTGAAGCAGGGACAGTATTTTTTCATCTGTGTTGTTTCATTAAACTGGGAAAAAGAATCAACAGTCCCTTATTACATGAAGACATAAAGCCTTAGATTGAAACAGTGACATATTAGGTTAATCGATATGAAATGAGTTCACACAAGGATAGCTAAGAACAGAGAAGAGTATGAAACACTGAGAAGTAGCACAGCTTTCTGTTAGAGTTCTGTGCTTGCTATTTGGCACCTAGAAAAAAACACATGAATTATGTATCTAGATTTTTATAAAACGTGTTCAAAAGTAACTGAGCCAGATTCCTTAGGAGAAAGAAACACAGGGAATGTCTAATGCAGGGCGGCTTTGGACTCATTAATCACTTATTATCATATTGTCATCGATATAATTGCATATACTTTATTCCTCAAGTATGCCTAGTTACGTGTGAACACAAACTGCTACTCAATTTTCCACTCACTTATTAAAAATGTCGGAAAGAAAAGGACAGATACTATGTGCAAAAACATACAGAGCAATACCTTCCACTTCAAGTTAAAGCTACGTCAATAAACGTCTCTCAGGAGACTCCGGCTGTGACTAGTACATCAAATGCTCATGCAGAATTATGAGGGAATCATTTAAATTCCAAATGTGAAATTCGTAAAAGTTATGAACAGCCATTTACTGAAGAGAATTAAGCACCTAACAATTTGCACCTTTCCAAAAGTTAATGAGGATCTCCAAAAGAAATCTTACTTACTCATATATATGCTGCAAACTAGGGCAATACATACAAATACTCCTAGATCAACTTAATCCAGCTAGTTTTAACAATGAAAGTACAGCAGTATTGGCTATGAGATTTTTCAAAATCAAGTAAGCGGTCAGTCCCGCTAGAATGGATAAAAATTACAAGGAATATTGAAAACCACTCAACACGTTACCGAGATAATCTAACCTAAGGGCTCTCTACTTTCATTTTAAATGAAACTATGATAATCTTATTAATGTTCCCATCCTTCCATAACTTATTTTGTTGAAGAAGAAAAAACCCAACACCCTCAAAAGGACACAGTGGAAATTCTGGTAAGATCTCAAGAAATAGTTTACCTTACAAAAGGATGCCAAAAGAAGATTTACTCTAGCAAACAAAGGCTGAGACACAGATGCAAAACCAAAACATTGACAAATGAAAACCAAAACACTGACACAGCAGGTATTAACAGGCCTAATAAAAAAATAAATAAATCTCAAAATAGGTTAAAATGGGCCCAAACAGGAAAGAAGCCATTAACTGAAGGGACCTAGCAGTATTGTCGCACATGTAATAATTACAAGACACTTCACACAAAACTCTGTTAACATACCCATCTTCTCTGCCACATGGAGCCCACTGTTAGAAACTACAGAAAAATTCAGTTTCCAGATTGAGGTCCTATTTCCCTAGGAAGTAGCCATGTTGTGGGGAGAAAATACCTTCTGTGTTTTAGAAAACGGTGCACTATAGGACATTTTTTGTGACTTGTGTCAAATACACTTTTCACTTTCTCAGTCTTATTATTATATGATCTTCTGTTCTAGTTCTGTAAAAGGAATACATGGGTGTGTGAAGTGGATGTCTCTTGGTATAGGTGGAGATATACAAGTACCATCATTTATTCATCAGTTCAACAGTTTCAGATGACAAGCAAGTATTTTATATTTCAGATACCGGCTGCTTCTGAAAGAAAAGTATACTTAGCACTTTTCAATACTAAGGATCATAGACAAAGAGGATGGAAATACCTAATATTTTGTCCAGTCAATGTTCAGGGTGTCAAGAGAATCTGTACCAGTTTCCTTGGAGTTTGTAGAGCCAAAGTTGTTTCTTTTTCTCCTTTTACAGAGCCAGAAGCTGCTTTTAATCTCTGCAAATCTGATCCAAATGGCCAAGAACAAAAAAAACAGTGCTAAACACAGATGATTTGTCTTACATTCTGAGTACTGAAGTTTAAAATAGGATATGAAATATGGGCTGTTACTCATCATGTCCTACCACCATAAATACTCCTCCTTTAAGACTTCTATGTGTGGAAGGGATGGTTTAATCAATAACATCGCAACACTAAACTATCGTAAATCTTATCTGCTACTGTGCTGAAGTAACAAAAAAAAAAAATGTTCTGCATTTGAAACATGGACAATGCTTTGTGTTTTTCTCTTGAAGACCAACACCATTAGAAGAAATAGTCTTTGCTCCCGATAGGTCTCGTAGCAGAGTAGCTAAGTCTGTCAGCACAAGTCCATGCACGTACAATATGGTGCATGTGTAGTACTGGAGAGTAACTGCAGGTGTACAGGGGGTCAGAACATCAGCACTGCTTCCAGCCCAAAGTGCAGGTTATTAGTTGAAGCCAGTTATGTCATGATGGAGTTTTCTTCCCATTCTTGGGAATTCATTATTTAAACTTGGCATAAAGAAGCACTGGCTTTTCTGTTTGACAGTCAAAGCCCATATTAACTCTGCCTGGGCATAGCTTACATACCAATTCTGATTACAAACAGTAGCTGGACTAAGTAGGACTATGCTGATTAGCATCAATTTATCATTGAGCTTTTCTAAAATAATGACCAATATACACAGAAATCACCTATACTGTGAGAAATGTGCGCCAGACTACTGCACAAATCCTAAACATATGTCTATATTTTAATCTGAAAAAACCCCCACATATAAATCATGCCACAAAATCCTGTAGAAACACGCCATTCAGTATATTTGAAACTAATTTCTGCATCAAAATCACGTAGATCTGTTGGCCTCAACACTCCTGGCACATCTGCAAAATTAAATGGAAGCAATATTTTGTTTGTAGTTCTCCCTAACACTATTAACATTTGAATAGTTACCAATTTGCATAATCTACTATTAGTAATGCTAAAGAAATGGTCCAATTAAAAGACTGTTACAATGACCAGCATATTTATCTCCACTTCCCTCTCATTTTCCCCCCTTTAAAAACACCCTGAACTGTAAAACATTCCTTGATGCCTCGTTCACTTGAAGGATGATGATGAGTCAGAATCTTGCCAGTGTTTTAAAAGTACCTGACTTCTTTGCCAGATGTTGTTGGCAGCATTGAAGGCCAAGTTTAAATATCATGGTGTTTGAAAACTCAGAGAGAAGTTCTGACAATCCAGCCACCAAGCCTTCCCCTACTCTCCATCAATCTTAGCATCATTAAGAAATAATTCTCTCTCATAGGATGAGTTTATCCTAATGAAAAACTTATTATGAAACACAGAACCAGTTTGTTCTCTCCATATTTAATTGCATATCTTTATGCATATTTGTAAATGAATTTCAGAAGTAGGTAAAACACGGACTTACAGTATTGCTTTAAACCAATTTCCCATTCAGTGATTTGAAGTTTTCATAAGCAAGTGTCCTTTGCACCTTACTCATTTTCCTTTGCGCTGCTTGATTCTGTTTTGAATCAAGCTACAGATCTATATTTCCATAAAGTTATGTGCTCCAGGCCATAACCCTTGCCCAATGCACTTTGTGTGATACCCAGAAGACAGAGTTAAACAAAGGTATTCTGCTTGATCAGTTGTTTTTCGTAAGGTAATTTTCTACTGGTTTAGATTCCTCTACCAACCCATTGTAGGGACAGATGAGTTTCTGTGGTGACACAAGGAAAACAGCAGAAAAATACAATTAGCTGTGTATTAAACTAAAGCATATGAAAAGGTCTTGATGAGCATTGTATAGGCACAGTAAACTATAGATGCTTACCTGGACTCCTATTTTGAGGCACTTAGAGCAGAGATTTTTGTTGTTATTTTTATGGTACACTTCAGCAAAACAGTCCTGCCTAACTGTCACTTACTTTCTACTACTGTAATATCATGAAGTAACCTTAAACCTCGTGATAGGCAGTTTGGTGAAGTCAAAAGTAAAAGGAATAACAAATGAAGTAAGCTTCATGTGATTTTTTTCCCCAGTGGACTTCATTCTGCTAAGTGCTCTTAATTAATATATTTTTATTATGTCAGATTTGATGAAAGACTTGCAGACAAACGTTTAAGTTCCACGAAGTCTTAAAATGTATGGAAGGCATCAATAAATTTAGAGCCTATACTAAAATTCAACCTTTATACCGCACTCTGGTTACATCCTTCTAGCATTAGCTTATTGGTTTTGAGTTCGAGTGTCTCAGAGTTCGCACAGTCCCACACTGTACACTCCATACAGGCTTACAGAAGAAGGATTAATAGCACTTGACTTCTGCAATACAGCTGCTGCTTCTGGCTACAGCTAGCTGCAATCCACTGCATTTACAATAAAAGCACAGACTGCAGCACCTCGAAGAGATTTCTAAAATGCATACTGTAATTTCTTCTCTGCAATATTTTGTATCACACTCACTGATAAACCTTTGGAATTCCTATTCATGTCTTAGTTCATACAGCTGAAAGGTCAGGCTTGGACACAAGCTCTACAGAAAAACTACAAAGCAAAATACAAAGGGTAACGTGTTAAATTAAACAAGTGAGAGAAATTGGACTCCTATAAGCAAGCCCTGTCCTCTGTGAACCTGAAGACATTACAGCATATTACAGCAAGCACTGTTAAACATCAGAAATTAATTCCTTATCTATCTCCAGAGTAAAGACTACAAAAAGATTTGAAAAACAGAAATAAATTTCAGGTGGCTAGGATACGAAGATGAATGAATGTATCTTGATCTTAACTTAGTTACTTAGGAAGTAACTATCTTCAACTGTAAGAAAGTAACTATCTTCAACTGTAAGAAATATTTAATCTGATTTTAATAAGTAAAAGAAATCTTGAAGCACGACTTAAGGACAAATGTCTTTGGCAGCCTTTTATTAAAGTGCTGTCAGGTCATATGGCATTTATTATTTTTAACAAGGATATTTAATTTATGCTTTAAAGTGAAGCCTAGCTAGAACTTGTGATGAAATATATTTCATATAAGACAAGCATTCTTTGTAAGAAGTAGGTGAGAAATTAAAAGCAAGGAAGGAGTAATGACAGTAGAGAAAGGGAGAAAAGTCCAAAACACTACATGACTAAGTGTAAAGTCAGATCCCAAATAGACTAGATGATGTCTGAAAGATATGAAAATCAATTACTCATGACACGAACAATAACATCTGATAATTGAGTTCATAGAAGAACTGGGGGAGTGGACTAAAACCAAAAAATCCTCTGCCAGAGCAAAAATACAAACCCAGAAGTCACATACCAAGGGATTTGTGCCCTGTTCAGAATTCAGAGAACTTTATTTTGAATTAAAGGTGATGGAAGGCACCTTTACATCGACCTGTGAAAGCTATGTGAGCGGAAGAGAGCTACACTAAAGCAGAATGGTGAAAAATGAACAAGAACGGTACTGAGCTGCCTAGTGTGTGAAATAGAGAGTACGAAACCACAGTACTGCATGTCAGCTTTTAGTAGGCTGGTACACTTTCTAAAATCTTCCAGTGGATAGCTTCATAAAAGTTCTGAGGCACTTAAAGGTGTGGAGAGTTGAGTAAGAGCACAGACAAAAAAACAATGAAGGTGTAGCAAGCTGAGTAAGGGGACAGACCAAAAAAGTGTTACCAAGCTAAGTGATCAAACCTGGAACTGCCCAGAGTCTTGCAGTGGAAGTACCTAGATCATCTCTCTGCAGTAAATTCCATCAAAATATCAGATGGTTCTTTAATGTAGAAATATTTTAGTTTAAATAAAAACTAGAAACATTTCCAATATAGAGAACTTGGAACATCTACAAAAGATGGAACGAGAAATGTTAGCGCACAAATCACCCCCCGCCCACTATATCCTGACTGGTGAAGATACAATTCTTTTTCCACACAATGAAACAATATTTTAGGTGGCAGCAAACTCTGCCAAGTCCGTTCCAGTCCCTAGAAAATTCTTCCCAGCCCTTCTGAAGGCTGGCTGGCACTGTTCCTGGCTACAGTCATACAGCGTGAAGGTCAGGCTCCCAAATTTGTGTGACGACTCTCTTGCCCACCATATCCCGCTGCCGATAAAACCGAGCACAGCAATACAAAAACCATCGCAAGCTGTGAGACTTGAGGTAGCCACTCTGTTGCTTAGTTTGCCCAAAATTCCACGCCACTTTGTTTTTTTAACCATTGTTTTTGCATTCCATTGAATTCAAGTTGACATGCTAAAGTAAAGCTATCCCAAAACATGAAGACACATTTGTAAATCACCTGCTTGAAGCATTGAAAGGACCTGTTCATATTCCAGAGACTCCTGAATCCAAAACAACCCTGCTGTTGCTGTCACTTCCCAGTCACTCAATTTACAGGTACTTTCTTTTAAACAGCACGTAAGCATTTTTTTTTTCCTCTCAGATGATTGCATAGGCTGGGGCTGCTCTTTAATGGTATTTATTTAGTTATTTATTTTCTCTTTCACCTGTTTTCAAGTTGCTGTTATACAGCTTACGTACACCTAGCTCCTGAAATGAATCTTTCATTTTATTCACTGCACTTGAGCTGGCGACCTCATTTTCATTACTAAAGCATTAGAGAACATGTGATCCCATTCAATGTATCAGTGTGCAACTTTTTTTTCCTTGTTAAGTGGGTGAGGTGCAACCCGATAAGCCTAAATTGGGAAGACTCACATCTCTCAAACTCTTCTTTCTCATAACATATAAGCAACATACTTCACCAAGTCTTTGGACTTATTCCATCCTTTGTTAAAATTTTATTAAAGAGAAAAGGTCCAAGAAGTTTCTCTCATTCTCTCTCCTTCCCCCTCCACCCATGAACAGCCTTCAAATACCTAACAGGCTTTTGAAACTTTCCCAGTGGAGAATAAAAGCTGTTTTGATGGTCAGTCGTGCTACCCAATTTATTCATCAGCTTCACCGAAATTAGTGATGAGCTCAGGCTCTAAAAGACCTTACTCCATCATTACCTGAGCAACAAAATCAAAGGGAGAAGAAAAGCCCAGAATGCTTTTGTGGTACTGCCATATTTGCATCACAGCTAAACATTTCAGTAGAAGTGAAGACTCTTCACTCTTTAATTTTCTGTCATTTGCTGCAAGCACTGTAGTTAAAATTTCACATCCTCTGGTTTCTTCTGCCTCCATGTTCTCAAAAAGTAGAGCTCCAACAGTTTCACTGCAATTGGATTGTGCTACTATAATGTGCTTTCCATTAAATTACTAGCAAAATACAATAAAAACAAAGCTGGCATGAAATTAGGTTACACAGTACAAAATTATTAACAGCAGCCCACCAAGGCCTACATCAGGGCAAGTCAGTGTCTGAGTCTGCAGAGTTTATGCAGCTTGACTGTCCTACATCTGGAGGTCGACAGCCGGTTATTATGTACACCTAATTTATCCAAGGAAATACCCCAAGTAGAGAAATCTTTTCACCTAAGGCTTACGGTTCAGTTGGTTTAGTATTTTGTGTTGAAAATAAAGTGTAGAATAAATTACGAGCAACTGTTCCCCACACTTCCTCAACAGCGCATGATGCTCCATCATGTAAATATACTAAATGAAGTGTCTTTCATCTAACTATAAACCTGATTCCTGATCATTTTCCAAAATATTTAAAATAAATAAAAAAAAAATTCTATCATTTCTTAGCTAAATGGCAAAGGGTATTGTTAATCTAGAACTGACAGCAAAGTACTACTTGCACAAAAAGGAAAAAACCCCAGCAAACCGACCTTTGTTAGTGCGGTACTGAAATGACTTTACTATGGGCTCACTATCGCTAAGAAGAATAACAAGAGAGCTATGTGACACAATGCCAAAAATTAGATTCTGCCTCATGTATTATCCTCCATCATAAAAACACCTGAGACAATCCTCCACTCTTACGAGATGAGATTTCTTCAAGAAGACAAAACCCAAAGCTTATTCCCCCTTCTTAAACCTTCTTAAGCTATGCATCAATCTGAAGGTACACACTTTTCTTCCTGAATAACCAGAGGTGTCTCTTTCTTTTATGTGCTACGTACCCAGTTGTAACAGCCTTGGGTCTCTAAGGAAAATGCCACAGCAACAGGTCAAGGAAAAGGAGCTTCTATATACTCAGCAAAACACACGCTGAAGTTGTAATCAACGTTTAAAAAACCACGTCACTCAGTTCTTGCTCAAAAAACTTTTAAGAATTATGACCAAGTTCTCGTTTAAAACATTCTTACACATGCTTAAGTTCTTCTTTCTTCAGTGCTCAAGACTGTACTAGTTAAAAAAGCATATTTAAATGTTGTCCTAAGCAAGAACACTTATTCATCAGAGCCTCCAGATTTGCTCCAAAATCTTACAGAATTAGTAACGATTGTGTAAGTGACTTTAATGGTTACTAAACTAGATCCGTAAATACAGCAATTATAGACTGAGGAGGAGAAAATATTCTTCTTCAGAGATGACTCTTGCTGCAAAACTCCGGATGTTTATAAACAGAATGCTAAGGTCATGAAACAAACCTTCAAACACTGTCAGGGTGCGGGAGGTGGGTGGGGACAGGACAGGAAAGGAGGAGAGAGAGATTTAACTCTCAGAGAATACTTACGGATCCCATTACGCCTCTTGTAAAAAAACATGGCAACTATTCACCAAACACCATTCAGCTAGAATCTACAGCTTACTGTAGAGTAATAATAGTAATAATAACAATAACACCTTGCATACCCAGGCTAATTTCCATTCAAGTATCTCTCAGCATACGCTAACAGTAACTCAAACTTTTACAATGGCCTTATAAGAACATGCCTAAACAATAAGTGACTACAGAAATAAGCATTTAAACAACAAGATTCTCCAGAGAACAGTCCTCAATTTTCACTGAAAAACTGAATAAAGCTAAATAATCCAAAGAAATTTTTTGTATCTGTTTCATTTTGATGAGAAAATATATATATATGCATATACGGAAATGACAAGTAAGTTTCTGTTGAAATGACTTCCTGACTTAAAAGTCAATTTCTAGGCTTTCTCACAATTCTCAGTGCGCAACTGGATTAGTCTTTTTGGGGCTTATCAGGCTTGTGCAGGATATAGGGAATAAAAATCTACCAGTATTATATCTTTTGAAGAAAAAAAGCTGATTCGTTATCACTGCCTCCTGTGGCCACATGTGTTCACTCTAAAGGAATATGAACCAATAATTTAATAGATCATTTTCTACAAATTAAAACTGCTGCTTTAAAATGAAATACTACTATTTTCAAATTATTCACGTCTGTTTTTAATGTACCAATAATTTTGTAAACTGTTTTGTTCCTAGGGGAGATTGTACAACAGGTGGGTTCTTTAATATTTGGAAAGAAATATAGTTGGAAAAATTGAAAAAAAAAATCAAACTTCTGGAATTACTTAGAGAATTCATTCAATATTCAACTACCATCAATGGCATGTCATTACTTTGCCAACTTGAACTCTTTGAGATTGCTAAATCAAGTCATCATTTTTTATTCTATCTAACAGATGTGCTAAGAAATACAATGACAGCCAGCCGAAAATTCCACCTAGTCTCACTCCATTACACCATTAGATTTCTTGTGACTATATTTCATCTTCATGCAAGTGCTCACCCTTGCGCTCAGCTTGTTGCTCCATCTCAGACACCACTTATTCAGATTGCATGTATTTATCTTCGTGATGTTACCTCATAAATCATTCTCTAACATAAGAATTCTGGGTTTTCTTCATTCTCGTCTTTCCTTCGACTCTTTTAAAAAAATTTGCTTGTATTTGCTGCCAATTGATGCAGAAGTCCCAAAATCTTAATAATAAATCGAAAAAAAGCCGATTTGGGAAGTTGAAGAGGAAAAAAAAACAAATTCAACAATAATCTTTTTGGTAAATAACAGCAACTGAAGACTATAGCAATTTCTGGAGAAGTTACAAGCAATCTCTCCCATTAACATAAAAATTATCTGCTTATTATTGATTATATCCGTTCCTCCGAGTTTTATTTGTACTCCACTGACAGTTTATACAACATAGAGGGAATTAAAGGAAAACACAGAATTATTTTATTTGAATAGAAGAGTTTTGTAGAGTACTGTTCTTAAAAATTAATGCTTCTAAATCTATTTTCATTTACTTATTTTAGTTTACTAAATGAATGATTCACAACCATCTGTATAACTAGTTTCCTAATGCTAGCAGAAATCAGTTTTAAATACACACTTCATGTTAACAGATTTAATATATATTTATAGTAAAAACTTACAAATGTAAGAAAGCAGTAGAAGTATAATCAGGCCATTTATTTTTTTTTTCTTAATTTAAATCTGCAATATCAATGTGACTTGTGAAAGAATTGGTACTACAATTGATATAAGAGACTCTCTGCTTATTGTCCACCCACAGGGATGATATTCGACAGTATTAAAATTAGTACGTATCATTAAAAACTTACACCACAATACCCAAGGGATGAGTAATTTGTGTTCTATGGCAAGCTCAGCATTCTCTACTATTCATATTCAAGAAAACATTTTCTACACACATGTTCATGACACAATCTGTGCAAAAAATACGACATTTGATAGATAAAATTCTGATCAAGAGGGAGTTATGGTAGCTTTTGATTTCCACGTGTGCTAAAAATATAGAACACACATAAGAATATTATGATTAGACCTCATTAGCTGTGTTAACTCTGGTTAAGAGGAGGGTCTTGCAAGATATTAAGGCCGGCAGAAATTCAGTTATTCAGCATCTATACTGAATGCTACCACCTCCTACCTAACCTACTGCATCAACAGTTCTGTGAGGTACTAGAGATACCAGAGACACTAGTCCCCTTTAGGAATCCAGGAACTGCCTCAGAAGATGTCAATACGAGATCAGTAATTTAGTAACTGTTGAATCATTTCAGAAGTACGTTGTGGGGACTAAATGCTGAAAGACAGGCTGCCCATGCCTTCGTCAGGACTTGCAAAGAACTGTATTTGAAGAACATTCAGAAAACAAAACGTGAGAAAACAAATACAGAAGGGGCAAGTGGACAGGATCGTGGCGGAGGTTCTCTTACACTTGGGGGGAAATTGCCGCAGCTGGATGCCCCTCTGAAACGTCTGCACACTAATGCATGCAGCAGCTTCTGCGTGCAGCGTTCTGCTCTGGCTGAAGACAACGCTGCACAGCTAACTGCCAGTCACGGCAACACCGTATGTCAAACTAAAAATAAACCAGTCTCATGTCACTCCTCTATCATGAAAAACAGAGTGTAGTTCCTCATAAACCTGAATCATCGTAAGAATCTATGACTTTTAGTCTCGGAAAATAAATTATTTTTACTTCTATTAAACTCTCACTAATGACAGATCCCATAAACACTGAAGAAAATGGGTAATACAGAACACCGACCTACCTCTCAAAATAAAATGTGGGAGTCATTACACAGATCCTCCAAGAAGCCAGGATGAATCCGATTCTAACGTTTCATGTATCCCTCACTTAAGTAAACAATCAGAACTCAGCTCTGCATTATTTTCTATGGCCTTTGAATGGAGCTGAAAAATGTAACTTGAAGAAATTAAAGGTGAATGCCCCTAACATTACACAGTGGAGAAAAAACACCATTTTATGAAAGCATTTAAAGACTCTCCACAAAATACCTCTTGGAATATCACTGCAGCATTCCTGTGCTGCCAATCAGGGTAGTTTTTAAGGTCTTTTCTTGTTCTTGTACATATGCAGTTACAAACACACAGAACAAACAACCTCCTACAAATTAATTAATTTCACCCAGATCTCAGTAAGTTACAAGTGCTTTTGTTTGTTTGTTTTTAAAAATTCCAGTATGTTCTCAAGACACGGGCAGTCACAACAGATCATAAAAATAACGTTTTAAAATGAGGAAGATTTTAGCATAAAAAAGTATTTCACTAAAGTATCAGATTGATTTCCTGTTAATGTCAGAATAAGACAGCAGGCACCATGCTTTAACATGTTGGGATCAAATATAATTCGTTAATTTCCTCAGAGTACTCCTTTAGACTTAATATATTCCGCCTTAGTAAAATACTATCTTGGCTTAGTATCACTATAAATTTTCTACTAGATTATCTTACACAAACTGACAAGTACTTCTACCTACAACACAGGAGATTTTTACTTTTTTTCAGAGGATATCGCCAGCCATGTCGTGCAGAGAAGGATGACAGGGTCGCAAACACCACAGTGACAAAAACTCTAAACAATAAATGTAGTTAATTCCTTTGATATAAGAGAAAAAAAATAACTTCAAAAATCAGATAGAGTATCTTTCACAAATCTATATCCACACTGATATACATGATACATTCTTTTGCCTATAAAGTGAGACAACTTATTAGCACTGAGTGGAATTTTCTTCAGCTTCACCTATAAAATCCTATAGCAGAGATAGACCGAAAAAACCTTTTATCATTCTCTAGAAACGGAGTCCATCCACTTACTTATAAAGAATCTGGTTATTAACATGGACATCAAAAGAGGATAAAGGTGAGATTTGAAGCTGATGAAAAGCCCTTGATGGGTCAGCGTAGTTCAATCAAGGTTAAGCATAGTAATAGTATATGCATTTGGCACACATTTCTCATTTGTTTTCATTAGCATTATAATGTATGCTATAATACAGAACATATATGTTACTACATACATGTTCTATAAGCTAGATATTATATATCATATATGGCTACATTCCACATGTCTAATGTATTAGCGATCTAATACATAGCATATAACACATCATATAACATACTGTGACATAATATATAACTTGCATAGCATGAGACATAACGTAAGTTGTAACATTACATTTGTACGTTATGAGTCAGAATCATAGAATGGTTAAGATTGGAAGGGACCTTGAATATCTTCTAGTTCTGACCCCTCCTGCTGTAGGCAGGGACACCTCTCTCCCACCAGCCCAGGTTGCATCCAGCCTGGCCTTCAGACTTGTGTGTGTGTGTGTGTGCGATGCAAATCTCCAGCAGAGCTCCTGATGTTTGAAAAACTTGTTATAATTATTCATGACTTCCTCAAAATAACTCTTCAATTAGTCCATTAAGGTTTTGTTTTGAACTCGCCCAAATCCAAGCAATTTTCTGTTCTTACTTTCCAGAAATGATTTGCACTCTCTAAACATTACCCTAAAAAAATGTTATTTTCCTGCTTAACCTGCTGAATGAATTTTGCTGGCCTGTCACTCCTCTAGCATCTTTAGGTAAATTGTGGTATACATTAACGCCAACATAATACCAAATACATTGGCTTTAAACAACCTCTTTGCCATCGGAAATCCTCGACCTGATTAACCAGGTTAATTTTTTTGTTTTCTATTTCTTTTCCTTTACACAGTTTCTTCTCTTAAAAAATGCTCTAGGAGTGAAATTACCCAGCTGCTTCTCTTATACAAAGATGTTAAAGTGAAGTCCATCTTGAATCAGATCTAAATTGAGTGCTGCATCTCCTCTTTAAGATTTTCTGACTGATTGCTCCAAAAAGCACTGACTCCAATTTGAGATATGGCAGAAGCAAGCATTCTGTCCTGATGCGACATCTATCCAAGATTTATGAAGTTAACTGAGGCCTCCCATTATTACTGTGCTTTGCAACCTTCTTATTCATTTGTGTTTCATGTTCTTTTTCCCTTATCATCATTGCGTGGTAGAAAGTAGAGATCTGACGTAATTTTCTCTGTATTGGTACACCACATTTAAATCAATAGAGATTCTATAGTACTGCTGAAAAAGTTGCCTTAACCATCTTATCTGACCATATATTTAATATAGCATACCAGTCATGACCTATAAAATCCACCATAGAGTTACAATGGAATATCTGCTTTGGAATTATTATATCAAGCATTCCAAACAAGATAACTATTATGCCACTATGCTCATTTAAATGCACCCAATTTAATTTAGTCATTCAAGAAGAACAGTCTTCAGGTATGTACTATTTAGGCAGAAGTACACATATGCTGAAGTATATCTACACATACCTGTCATAACTGATACTATGTAAAAATGTTCTTTGCTATTTCCTATTCCTTTGTTTGCTCATTTATTACTTGCCTCCTCTACTTTTTTCCTAGGATATAGAGGATTTAGAATTTAATCCTGAAATTGTAGACCCTCCTGTGCCACATACTACTTTGCTACAAGTGCCTTCATCTAGAACTTGCTTAAAAAAGCATCTTACTATTTAAGTATTTACTTCTCATTCATTTACGTGGAATTTACAGACTTCTCCTGTGTAAGAGTTTCCCGACTTCCTAATAAATCTCTATTCCTCTTCATTATTTTCTCAATTGTCACTGGAACAGTCTTGCTGGCACAAGGTTTTGCATCAGAGACGGCAACACAGAATATTCCAAAGACAGCTACGCTCCTTACCTCCCAGACAGGCAAGCTAAATTTTGCTTTCAAGACTACTGTGCTACGTAACATACGGGAGGCACCCATGCAGACTATGGACATTGAAGATTCTCCCTTGCCAAGGTCTTTTAGATCTTTTGGTTTGCTTAGCAAGCAAACTACCAAACCTCTCACTGACATCACAAATCTAGTTGTTCACATACGTCCAAAAATGCAATCTCTCAATATTACATTCTATCACTTGGGATCCCTGAAGCCAGACAATTATTCTTTTCTTCAAGATATTATTACAGTGCTGTTACCCAACATCGCGAGAAGGTGGTGAAGGGGAAAGTCTGAGAATCTCAGAGGGTAAACCACTCCAGAACATTCAGTAATGCTTTGTCTGTGTACCTCTCTGTTGCCCTCGATTCTTCCAGTATGACAGGGCTGGTCTCAAAAAGGAGTATTCTCTTCCAGAGAGCTATGAATTATCGACACCACATTCACATATTCACCAACTACTTAAACGATCGCTTTGTAACGAATTTAGGGCTCCACTGTAACCCTCCTGATAAACTCTGAAAAGAATTCATGGGATAATTCTTTACCCCTCAACTGCCTGTTTTGACACAAGTAGAGTCAGTTGGCCCCTGCAGATGTTATACAATACTGGACCTTCCTAGAAGAAAGTCAAATAAAAGTCCACTGCATTTTGAAAAAATTTATGTATTCTTTCACAGAAATACAATAATGTACATTTGATTTGCTGTTTTCAAAAGCTTTAACAGAATATTATGTAGAGACCACTGGAAGATAAAAGGAACACACAGTAACACAATTTATGCTGCAAGATGAACGAGACAAGGAGAGGGGAAGGAGGAAAGAGAAAGGGGGGGGAGAGAGAGAGAGAATGAGAGTAACTCATGCAAACGTATGATGATGTATGACAGTATTACAATACATAAAAAAACCACTGATTTTCAAACTGTAGTTGTCCAGTATCCTATTTAGAAATGATCATCTGAAGATATGGTGAGAGCTGAACACCATAAATACTATTTATTATAAGACTATATAAATACATATTCTGCTAAGCCCAAAGTTTCCCACATTGAATCCCTAAATCTATAAAAATATGGTTCACCTTTAGGATTCCAACTTTCAACATTTTGTACCCAAGCATATTAGCATATTCTCTCTAGGATCTGATGAACCTACAAGTGTCATGCATACACTGTAGCTTCAAGCTACAATATGAGGTTTGTTATTTGATATCAAATAACCTGAAGTTCAAAACATTTCACATGGAAATACATAAACCTCAGGCATACACAGCTCCTTTTCACCTTCCTGAAGGATTTTATTACCCTCAATTTGTTTGTCCTCAGCACAGTTCTTAAATCACTTTGTTATGACAGCAATGCTCTCTTAAAGCTTTCCTTACCCAAACAGTACCACTAGCTTCAGAAATACCCTTCATTATTGAACTGTTCAGCTTAAGTGAGTGATAGTTAAAAAAAAAAGACTTAGAAAGCAAATCTAAACCATGGCTGCTAGCTAAAGAAATTTCAGAAATGTTTAAAACAAAGAAAGCCTCTCCAACAGGTCTGAAAGCAGCACAGTAGTGCTGTTTTTCCTTATTCACAAAAGGTTTTCTTAACTACAGAAAATATTAATTTATTGAAATGGAAACCTCTTGTTGAAACTGATACAGACCACCAAGAAAAAAATAAAACAACATTGGGAAAAGACTTTCTGGATCAGCAAACCAGAAAGTAAGCAATCACTGAATAGTCACATGGTTGTTCTGGAAACACTCACCTGGGGAAGAGGAAAATCAGAGGCAAATCCCTGCTCTCAATCTGGCCAGGGAAGCAGCTCTCATTCTTACCTCTCCCAGGAAATCTGCAGTTGTATCTCAGATGTAACAAAACACAATTACCTCAAGCAATCATCAAAAAACCCCCTTTCCTTCAGGTTGCTACAGAGAGCTTGGTAGTCAGGGAAGCCACCTGCAGTACTGACACCTTAGCCCTCACTTTCTAGAGAGTGACAGTAACTGAAAATGAAGTTAGGGTTACCTGAATGAGCCCCATCGCTGCTCTGGAAGTCTATACTGGCTTCCTCTCCAATCTAAGAAGGTCCTGGCAAGAATAGGGTTTTTTTGTGCTGCAAATAGTCACACACAGTTCAAGATACATTCAAGATTTCATCCACCATAAGGTGTCCATTACAACGAGTTATCAGTGGCTACAACCATCCTTAGTTTCTAACATCATGGAGTATTTTTTTCGATTTCTACATTTTAAACAAGAGTGGTTAGATACATAATGAGACTGGTTCTTTCACTTTGATCGAATTTCCTGGTTTTGGTAGTCCTTTAATATCAGAAAGACAGCAGCACTACGTCTTTAGAAATATGCGATCAGAGGATAGTGCCAGTTAGTCTTCTAAAGACGTCACTTGGGATCATAGCACAGTCAAAATCACAGCACTGAAGGCAATATCGAGACTTGCATGTTAGCATATAATTCACAATAAATATCAAAAAATCCTACCTGAATTAAATATTATCTGTTCTGAAACATTTTGAAAAATATTCCCTACATGATACTACTTTAGACCTCAAGTCTACAACATGAGAACTTCAACAGACTTATTTTAAAATGTAATATAGGCATACTGAATACCTAACGAGTAATTTAAAAATTAAGCTTAAATTTAATCTTTAACTTGTGGAATTTTGACTAAGTCATACAACTAGGTATATATCATTTTAGAGACACTCATGACCTAAACGAAACCTGAAAGTTACGGTTCTGGTTCCTAAAAGATTTCACCCCTCCTGTTTCTCCATGAATTTCTCAATTCATCGTGTATTTTTGTTCTCATCTCAGTCAACTACTGTAATGCAGTAGCTTATTTCTCTTTGAGAAAGAGCAATGATAACTTACAGACACGTGTTTTACATTTAAATTTTATAGCAACAGCCAAGAATTCTCCTGAAAAATTTTAGCCAATAAGCGTAATACAGTCCCTGTTTGTACACAGTTCTCCTTCACGTGACATGAACAAGACCAAAGCAGCAATACCAAGCATCTGAGTATGGTAAATTCTGAAGAAGTTCAGCTGGGTCACAAGTTGCAGACTGATGGTAAAGCTGATAAGTAAAGGGCACAGAGTATGTCACAGAGCTAGGCCAGAAATAGAGTATGTCAATACTTTTGCCAGTTCACTGACATTCATGACATTAGCATCAGAAAAATAAAGTCCATACTGATTGATAAGAAGGTTTGCTTTGTTTAAGTGTATTTATAGAATAAGTACAACATATTTTTCAACTTATTTCTACTAATCACATATATTTGAGATGGTTATTTAAGCACCTTTATTACTGCTCTCCAGGCCCTCAGTGTATTTGCTCGACATAATGTGTTCTTTTGACTTTCCGATTATGTTTGTAAAGAGAGCAACAAAAGAATAAAAATACATAAATTCCAAATCGCAACTGCCTGTAGTTTGTTTTTCATTACACAAATTGATTTATAATGCCTGTAAGATGCATTTCACTGTGGAACTCTACACCGCTTAAGCACTCAGCAGGCTCATTACATGCTGCCGCTCCATTCCAGCTATAAAAGCTTGTTTTGTTTTAGTAGCTTTGACTGTATTTATCCTTCAGCAGCAGAAAGTTTACAATTATAACTCCTACAGTACTGATCAAAACCATTAAAGTCTAAAACATTAAGCTCTTGTGAAATATAATACGAGATAGCATTGAGCCCCCTCATTTTTATGATTAAGTAAATCAAATTTCTTCATTTTATTAGAAAAGCCCTTGAACAGTGTCAACTAATGACTAATGCAAAAAGTCTGGAAACAGTTCAATAAGTTATCCAAGTGAACTTGTTTCTCATGAACAATTTCTTTTTCTTTTTTTCACTAGCCAAATCCAGTTTAATGTAACTGATTTTTAATGCATAACTTTTAAACTTCTTTAATTAAATGCGAACAAACAGCATTAAAATAAAATGAAGGTTCCATTGATGATGAATCAGTACCAGCAAATAATCTTCTTCTAGTTAAATCTTGCAAAAAGGTTTCCTTGTGTTTTTCCTAAAATTCTTCATTCATGGAACCAAAAGAGATAGGTTTGATTTTTACAGCTAGAAAATAGACAAGTTCCATACTCTGTTTTGGAGTTACATCAAATCACTCATTAGATCAATTTTAATTCATATCATACGTTGTCTCGCAATAGGCATGTGCCTTTAAATGAAATCAGCAACCTGTGTTTGCATGGGCACGTGTGTGTGTATGTAAGAGCAGGACTTCCCTTCTGCTTGCTCCTCAATTCCATTACTGGTTCTTATCATGTTCCCAGTAATATGATTTTCTGCAGGGAAAAAAAGGGAACCGATCAGACCATGGGCAGTGGACAGCCTGTATCGTTCTCCAGAACAACAATAGTTCATTATTTCCTAGTGGCAAGAAGTGCTTGGTGCTTCGAACCCCAGTCAGTTCATCTTCCTCAAGTTCAACTCTATTCTGTGGATCAAAAGCAAGCTCTTAATGAGGAATTTCTGTTGTCCACTACTGAAAAGTCACTGGGATTTCAACTGTGCATCTCACCCGCTCACAGCAACCCTCCAAATACCATCTCTGATGCTACCCCAGAGAAATGCTAATCAGAGAAACATAACCTAGGAAAAGCTACATATATCTACCAATCATGAAAAGGGTCACGGGGATTACTTATTTTCATTAGAAGAAAAATCTCTGAACATAAAAGCAAAGTGTGTACAAAAAAATGCACAGCTGGTGCCTTACGTGCTGGTTATTATCTGAACACACTGACAGCTGTCTTCAGCAGTTGACTGCAGACATCTAGTATTTCAGAAATCAAACAAAGCCCACAGGTAAGCTTATCTCATGACAATACATAAGTATAAAACTTCATTAATATCTTCTTTTGAAATATATGAGTGTTAAGTCTTGTTCTGGAGAAGACTTGTGTATGCTGCTCTGTTACCTTGTCCACTGGTATAATCATATTACCAGACTAGTACAGTTTTAGTAAGTAAAACTACAAGTATGTATTTAAGTCTTGGGAAAAATCACATGTTAAATTCATAGAAAACATACAATTCAGAAGATAACAAATTTAATAACTTATGGAAAAATGAACTTTGAAGTGCTGTCTGCTATATTGCTCTGTTCAAATTCAGTAATTATCCACTTATCAAGAATACACACTCTCGACCCTAGAGGAAAGTATTTTCTAAGGGATTACTTTGCTTCATGCATTTTTTTTCCAGCTATGCTATAAGATGACAAAATGATAATAAAGATTATAACAATAAGCAATCCTGGAGTATTATATTTTGAGGTGAAGAACATACATACACGTACGGATTCTGGAAGATATTAATTAAAAGGGTTAATTTAATGGTTAAAAATACAAATAAAGTCACTACACTAACCTATAGAACCTACCATATGCATTTTCAATAGACTTAGAGAGGTAAATCCAGAAAACCCAGAGGATACAGAAATGGCTTTCCAAAACTAAATAAAATAATGAATAAAATTTAATTGCCTCTCACACGGCATCACATAGAAGAATATTCTTCATGCAACTACGTATTACTTTGGTGTATTTTTTTTTAACCTGCCTCACCATTCATACTTTTAGAAATACACAAATAAGCAAACTCAGATTAGGTTTTCCTTCTCAGTAAAAATCAATTACTCCTGCCAGATCTCAGCAAATAGTTAATCTGTGACGACTACAAGAACAGAAGAAAGATGCAATCCATAATCCATAAGGTTCTTGCCGACATTGAATAATGCCTCGTTAAAGAAAAATATGGCAAAACTATCAAGAAAAAACTTTAAATGCAAAATTGTACGTCAACTTTTATCTTCAAGAGTCAGAAGTACCCGTACTAAGCCTAAACATTGTGTAACTTGCTTCTTGTCTTTACCTTCACCTGTACGGCAGCCATCTCACTACATCTCTGGACATAGTCGTACACTAACTGGAAGTCTGAATATTTACCTTCAGCTTTCCCCAACTTGCTTTGGGACCTTGATAAAGCTACTTGTATAAGCACCGATGGTATGAAAATTCCTTCTATACAGAACAAATTTTGTTATCTCAGTCTAAAGCAAGGCTGTTAATAATCAGCAGTAACAGCTCTCAGCTTATTTAGAGTCCGTATTGTCATACCTACACAAACTGCAGTATCTTCAAGACCACAAAAAATCACAGAAACTTGGTGAACCGGTAAGACAAAACACACATGCGTTTCTCTAGTTCTGCTCACACTGAGATTCATGTGTTTCAACATAAAATTGGTACATATGGCACAGGAAATATCACACTAAAGGGTAGTGGTGATTTGCACTAATGAGAATCATAGTGATTAGGACACGTTCAGTTCTTTATGTGCTCCACAGACTAGTATTATAAAGAACTATCAACATATGTGCTAACAGAAGGTGCTTTTACTGTAACCTGTAAATAATACTTATCTGAGGAAAACTACTCAGCTTTGCCAAATTGCAGACAGCTACAACTGCCTCCTGAACACTGAACTCCGAATACCAGGTATATGATGCTACTCAGATAATGTAACTCTACTGACAATAATATTATTTTTTCAAAGTTTCTTCTTCACACCATAGCTCTTCATACTCAACCATCTCTAAAAGCGTTTATCGTTGCCAGTTTGCACAAATCCCTCAAGTCTTACAGCACAACAATTTGAATACATCTTTGAAAGTACTCCACCTCTGCCATTTAGCTCTGTTGGCACTCACGATTTTCCTCAGAAATCTATTGAAATGCACATTATTACCTAAGGGGACTAACTTTGTGCTTGCTCAAGGAGCATTTTCAGGGAGAAACAAGTTTTATACAAACATTTTCATAAAAGATTAATCAATTTGGAAGTTTCTCTAAGCATGGACATTGGTACAAGCCTGCAATCAATGCAAGAAATATATCCAAAATGCCTCTAGTCTTTTTCAGAAACCAGTTAAGAATATTGAATTAAAATACATTTTAGAAATTTACCAACTCTTTAGATAGTTAATTCTGTGGAGCAATTATAGATGACATGCGAAGTGAACAAAAAACGAGTAGCAATATCACATCAAACCCATGAGCGCTGTATTCAGTATTGTTTTATAAAAAAAGGCTTGAGATTACTACATCAAACCAGAGCTTACTCACAGATGGATCCTGCAAACTAACAAATCACATGATTTAGTTTATTAAACTCAGTTCACTGTAAGCTAAAAGGAAAATAATTTTTAAAAGAAAAAAAACAAATCAATGAAGTCCCCTCAGAATGTGCTACCACTTATCTAACTGCCTACAGTATCTTGAAGTATTTACTTTCAGTAGTTTGATGGTGTTTTGACTGTGATATACATAATGGTTAAACACCTACAAGTATTTTAGTTTACTCCTTTAACCCTAAATTTATTCGGAGTAACAAACATGTCAGCTTTGTAATACGTCCATTTAATGAGTACATCATTTACCACAAACCTTTTTTCCTGTCCCGCTGCGTGATAGAATTGGCAAGAACAGGTAAGAAAATTAAATGACTGACACTGCAGGCACCATAGCTACTTCAGATATCGTGAAAGGATAAAGCTATGAGAGTCAGAAAAAAAGTCCAATATTCTTTTTCTACTAGAATAGAGTCCTTAGAGAAAGTATTTTTTTTTTTTCTTTGCCCAAAGCTGTGTACAACCATGCCTTGGTGTGATATTTTAGGTTAAGGGTTTCAGACTTGCTGAACGCAGGGGTTCGCTTATCTGTTGTGCAGACCCAGAGAACGGAGGAAAACAAGGCCTACACAGAACCAGCCGAAGGAGGGAGTCTTGTGATGACAGGACGGCCCTGTTTTGGCTAAGGAGCAAGGCCGCATGGAAGACTAACAATGTGAACCATCCTGCACATAGATAAGTTTTTGCAAAATAAAATCCTGAAGGCCACGGGGCCCAGAGTGGAAATTTTTACCCTAATATCCCTATATGACTATAGTCACCCACTCTTCGCTCAAATCATGCTGAATGCCACCCCGGGGGGGGGCAGGGGGTGTGAAAGATAGTATATAAGGAGCATAGAGGGTGTGTGTCGTTGGGAGGAGAAGACCCCAGAAGAGGAAGAGGCGGTCGACGGGCTGTGCTCCTTCTCCTTCACCCAAGACAGGGACGCCTTCTTGGTAAGAATTGCGCTTCCACCTTTTGGTGTGTAATACCCGGGATAGTATTTTGCTAGTATTAGTATCGTATATTAGCGCTATTGCAGAGAGTGAATTTATCAACGGCAACTCCGAATCTTCTATCTGTCGCTTCAATAAATCACTTATTGTTAGTTACCTTGCAAATTGTCTCAGTGCAAGTCCTTAAACGGGGCTCTGAAAATTCAGTGCAAGCCCTTAGTGGGGCTCTGAAAACTCAGTGCAAGTCCCTAACGGGGCTCTGAAACAAGCAAGTGCTTAGCTGGGGTACGTGCCTCTCACAGCCACAGACCTTTCACGCGACACTTGGGCACTCTCTATAGTATTGATAACTACTTTTTATTCCTGACATTCCTAATCTAACATTAGAAACGAAACTGCATTCTGGACTTTGAAACATTTAGTAATTATCCTTAGGATTTTATCCTTAAAGCAACTCAAGTATAATTTATTTGGTGATATTCCATGTAGCAATCTCAATTCTGGCTCTGACAGCTTGCTGCTGAAACCCTCTCATTCCCTGGAAGCGGGTGTGAAAGGCCCCAGACTATGCAGTACCTAGGTCAGACACACATAACCATATATATAGTTATAATCTTCTCTCAGGGACACAACTGGAATGACACAGTCTCACTGCCCAGTGGTACAAATTGCCGCTAGCCCAGGTAACAAATCCGCTGGTTTTTATTATAAAAGTGGTAGCTGTGTTTGAACTGCAGGTCAAAAAGAACGGAAACTACTGGAAAGTTTAAAGGCACATAACCACCTTCCATAAAAATGGTTTCAAAGGCACAGGTTTTATGAAGCAAAAGGTGTGTTGCCGTAATAGCACTCTTCATCTTGAAGGGAACATGCAACTCAGTCGTGATGTAAAACCAAAGGTCTGCTTTAAAATACTTCTTGCACCTGCTAATTGAATTCCATCATGTCTTTATTTTGTTCAGTCAGAAGGCTGTCTCTGACAACTGGATGGACATCGGGAAGTTGTCTTCTCTCCCTCTGTCAGTGACAGTGATGTTCACCTAAGCGCAGAATGCAGAGTGCTTAATCCCTTGCAGATGTAGCAGGGTAGTAAGACGGAACCAAAGAACAGCAAATGCTCTCAAGTTTTTCAGTGTCACCCAGCTGACCAGAATCTTATGCCAGGTTTCACAGTAAAATCAGATCACTTTAATGGACAAAGGGTCTTCTGCAAGCAAAAAAAAGCATGTAGTAGATTTCTGCTGGAAACCTTTTAAAGCTTAGCTTCCCTTTTAATATCTATATATTGTTGCAAAACTCAAGTTTAATTCTGGTAGCACACAGTAGAATTTCTTTTGCTCATGAAGAGACATTTTTAACACATTGTTTTGCATATTTTAACAGGAGAACAACCAAAATGCAGAATTGTAATATCTGTGGTTCTGAACAATGGAACTTGGTATTTTTGCAGCATTCTGCTCAGCAATTGGGAATATTAAATTGGCTTGATATAGAAGTGACCAATGTCTAAAGGAGGACAGAGACACACAAAAGAAACATGACTTGTTAACGCCACTTCAGAAGTGTATATGAAGTGGTGTAGACTACGAGAAGAAAGACTGAATTTGTTCAGAAGAAGAATAAAAGAACATATTACAAAAAAACAAGCTCTCCGTTGCACAATACAAGATGATCCAGGCACATAATTTCAGAAGACTCATTATGTTAATAAAACAAATTCCATTCTCTAACTTATTGCTCCCATTCACAAACACTTCAAAACATTACAAAACAGAAGACACAACATCGGTAAAAGAAAAGTAGGATACTTGCACCAAGTGTGACCCACCTAAAATTTTTTAATTTCTTCCAAATTAACTTCTATGTATGCAGCAGATGGAAGCACGTAACACTTGCTACTATTAACATTGCAAGTGTATCCTGATAAATTCTGTATTTAAGTTATTGCAATATTGATCATTGCAGTATTCATTAAGTACCATTCATTTTCTTTTCATAATAGTAAAGGAAGGTGAACTTTTAACCTCCTTGTAAGATGGTAAAGTCATCTTTGGGTGAGCAAAGGCTATTTCAGATATAAGTCTGAGTTGCTGGTATTTCAACTATAGTTTTGAACCAGATTGCAAAGGAAGCATTAAAGAGAAACTTCTTAAAGAAAAAACAAAAAGGTGAAAATCTCAAATTCCTCCTCAGAAACAATCCCTTCCCCAAATCGGGAAGTACAGCACATCACTTTCAGGAGTAACAGTTTAATATAACACACAGGTAATTGAACAAATAATGAAATATGTACACAACAGCAATCTGATAAGCACTATCTTCAAAGAGTCAGGTACAACATATAGTGAGAAATTCCTTTGATGAGCTGGAATACCCAAAGCTCTCCACAAATGCTCATTTCAAAGCAAAAGAACCGTAGCAGTTCCAAATACCTACAATCACCAAACACTACTAGCAACTGAAATTACCTAAAAGTAAATGTGAAAATTGTGAAAAATGTGAAAATGAAATACAGGCTAATGTCTCCTTGGACATTAAGCCTCTTCATTGTGTGTAGAGGAGAGGTTATGAGAGCTTACAAAAAGGCACAAAAATATACTAACAGCAAGATAATTTTACAGTTTCACTGGTTTTTCTTCAGTGGAAATGTTTTTATCTTTTTTTTTCCTCGCACTTGCTTGGAAAAGGACAATGCTTCAGCAGAGTGTGATTTCATCCATGGGACTAGTCCCGTCTGCCCCGCAGTAGAAGGCTTCTTGTTTACACCAGTGACCTTTGGTTTATGAAACAAACACTAAGAATAAAATAAATTAACAGAAAGTCTCCAGGATTTGCAGCAGAGGCAGAATCCCACCCATCTGGTACTATGTAATACTGACCAGCACCGCCTCTATTTCCTCTTCCACATCTGGTACTTGGACCCACTGACCAACAGGCTTCTGTTCCCTTTTCCCCCGACAAATGTTACCCTGAACAAATTCATTGCAATTCTAAGATTTTGTGACTAGCAACATAATTCTAAAATCAGGAAAGACTAATTGTTTTTGTCCTCAGTTTGTTCTCTGTACTCTGCAGGGACAGCATACTTTCAATGTATAGAAACATGGTAACACAAGCTCTCTGGTCTTGATCAACTTTTTCAGGGACGATGTGTTTAAACTTCAGTGTGATATTCCGTATCTCATTCTATTACCTACAGACATATACTCACACACACACACAAACGCCAGCAGGACGCCTGCCTGCTTCCATCTCCCCCTCAGCTGCTTAGGGAATGTGCTAGTTCCTTCAGCACAGATGCTGCAGTATGATTTTACAAGTCCTCCCACTGTTTTTATCAAGGACACACTTACTTTTCTACTCACACAGCTGCCCTTGCACAAAGATGGAATATAGTTACATTTATCTTAATTCATTTAGTATTCACTAGAACTTGCAGATGATTAAGAATTCATGTGGTGTTCACGTGAATGTCACAGGTACTTCCACATAAGTTACGTTTTAATCCAGCACATTTAAAATCCAGTTGGCACCATGACTTGATATAGCTAATAACTTCTGAGGAAGCAAAGAGCTCCTTTTGCTAAAACTTCTGTTCTGAGACAATGCAGTAAATTGTCACATGACAAGCAAAAAAGGATAATATACAAAACCAAGCACACCACATAAATATTCTGGTCGGAAAGCTTTAGAATGAACAAGTTCATTTTTCTTGCACACCTGTCTCAGAATTCATTCACATGATGGGGGAGTCAAGGGAGGGAAGGACCCATTTGAAACTATTTTGATCATTTATAATGTCTGAATGGGAAGACTGATTTGTAGACCTCCTTCTGTATGTTAATTAACGAAAAGGTTCTAAAAGTAAAACAGTCAATCTAAGTTTCATTAAAATATTTTAAAGACTATTAAGAGGCCTAAATCCCTTTCAGACTTCAACACCACAGCTTCTCTATGGCCAGCACAACCGTGTTTAAATCACTGCAAAAGATCAAGGATATTCAGTCCACATAGATATCTGCAGTAATCAACAGCTGTTATTATTCTAAATGTAGTGTAAGCTCTAACAGATTTTATATGAGAGGCTGCTCTGTTTGTAGATACCACTTACAGCATGAGCAATTTACTGCTATTTGGTCTTGAAATTAAAGCTATTTCTGTGTTTAGTGACTATTAATACACGTTATTAGGGGCTATTCCCATGTCAAATTCACTGTAGCTCTGGACACACCCAAATTTAATAGGTGTCATGACATGCATATGTCCCCAAAGAGTTCTCTTTACTATGATTTACTTGAACTGCTGCCACGTAACATTGTTCTAGATAGCACAACACTAACTCTAAATGGTAAATTGATTCTATACATTTTTTTTTTCACCCGGGAAATAAAATCATGTTATAAATTTTTGAGATTTTTGCTTCATCATGTAGAGTCATCACCGATGATTTCAATTTCAACCATCCGATATAAGAAAACAAAACCAATACACAAACCATAAAAGTATTATTTTACAAAAGCATAACTTCATACACCAATAAAATCCTGTCCAAAATAAGTACTTCCATTAGTATATTGTTCCTTAGGAGTTTATTTCTTTTGAAAATATATTTATACTCTCTTACGTATCAATCATGCAACTGATATGTATGACTGAATCATACATTGACAAAGGGCTTCTTTAGTTGAAATGCAGGACTTATTTTCATTCAAACTGAAGAAATATGCAAAATGCAATAATAGTAAGGTGAAGTTAAACAGATTAGGACACTTGGCAGTGAGGTTAGATCTTTTAACATAGTTTTTTGCTCTTAAATTCTATGAATGTATCCCTAGATTGTAATCAACGCATTTACAAAATCAGATGTAATATATTTTCTGTTATATTTTTACAGTGAGTTTAAATAGAGCTTATTTAGCTACTTATGCACTCTGCTGTTTAAAGCCAGCTAACTTATATTCAAGTATATTTTTCTTAGATTAATGTGAGAATATTAATTTATTATGTCCTATTACACAGAAATATTTTGATGTCAGCTGGATTTGTATACAGAACTGTAATGTTAATACAGGCTAGTTCATTTATATAGCTAAAAATACTAACTAGAAGTACTAAAATACATCAATGTTTTATAACATAACATACAAGTATGTTCTAAAAAATACTGCAAGTGCAGGAGCAAAACGAAATACATCTTTTCTACCACCAACACAGAAAACTCTGTCTTCCAACCCAGAAATTCTCCAAGCGATCCTCAGAAGTTAGAAAGAAATTTCCTAATTACAGCCAAATAGTAAATTAAATCACATTAGTATTAAGGAAAATGCCAGGCCTGTAGTTGTATTTTAGCATTGAAAACTAGGTTTTGGGTGTATTTTAAAAACTGTATATGACTAATTGGTTACAGCAGCACTGGAACACAAAGAATGTACTAACTTTTGAAATACATTGTATAACATAAAGTATTAATGAAATTCCATAACTAACACTTTATCAAATTACTTACATCATGAGAATATCACTTTAGAAATGTTACATTTTCTTACCTGCCACCTGTAATCATGGAGTAGCACTGCAAAAATACCCTCACACTTGCTGTCTATAGGACATTCTGATGTTAAGCAGCTGATATAAATTCCATGCACTTAATACAAAATTTACTAAGGAAGAAAAAAAACACCAAACTTCTGGTGCCTCTATCATGAACCTATCAAGATGATGCAATATATTCTTAAAGCACAATTTCTAGCTTTTTATTTCCATCTATTTTCACCTGGCTTAGGGGATGCCTAGTGTTTCCAAGGATTCTGAGAAGCACTGCTTGAATTATTCTTCTAGAGTGAAAACCTCTAATGCTCATACTTAGGAGCAGATGGAGGTAAGGCTACTCCTACTTTCCACCTGGAGCTAGCAGGCACCACGGGTGTTGGCATTTTAGTCACATTCAGTGGGCTGCTGACTCCAGAGAACTCAGAGTAGGGCTCCCCAGCAGCACCGCCGAGACAGGACACAGTGTTTTTACAGAAGCCCTCAATCTTTCACTCAGGTGTTCTGGTCCCATCACAAATCCAGGTGCTCGCTACTTCTATTGACAGTGGCAGAGAGAGACAAATTATTTTTGCTCTTTATACTATTTTAGTTTTGTTTCTCTAGAAAGGGCTGGGATGTGGATTCACAGCACCCTGACAGTTCTATGCAGGTTTTCAAGGAAAACTCTTAGTGCTCAGTAACTGGACTTGGATCCTCCTACTCAGTGTGAAGCAGGACCACACAAACAGAGAGTTTCTCTAAAAGGTAACGCACCAAGTCCCATGCAGATATCACAGGGCAACCACTCCAAAGTTGGGAAGTTTTACTGCAGTTAATTCTCTGCCCATCAAAACCAACCTCTCATCGCTGAGGTATAAAGGAAAAGCAGAGCACGATTAAGCAAAACCGTAATCCTTCCACCTGCCTGTTCTCCAATTACCTTATTTTGCTGCCAGTCTGAAAATTCCTCTCACGAGGTGACAGATGCTGCAGCAGTTGGGGCAGGTGTCTAAAGGTTTCTGCTGCTCTGTTCCTGTCCCCGCTCTGGTGTGCGAACAGCACTCGGCCTCGCGCAAGTACCCTTGCTCCAGCACAGCAGCGCTGCCCTCAGGAGCGTTCCCGCTCTGGCGCGGCACCAGTTTTGGCGGCATTTCCCTCAGGAGCGTTCCCGCTCTGGCGGCGCAGTGGTTTTGGCAGCACTTCCCTCAGGAACATTCCCGCTCTCGCACGGCAGTAGTTTTGTCGGCATTTCCCTCAGGAGCGTTCCTGCTCTGGCGTTGCAGTGGGTTTGGCGCCATTTCCCTCAGGAGCGTTCCCACTCCAGTGCGGCAGCAGTTTTGGTGGAACCTCCCTCAGGAGCGTTCCCGCTCTGGCACGGCACCAGTTTTGTCAGCATTTCCCTCAGGAGCATTCCCGCTCTGGCACGGCACCAGTTTTTGGGGCATTTCCCTCAGGAGCGTTCTTGCTCTAGCACGGCACCAGTTTTTGGCGCATTTCCCTCAGGAGCATTCCCGCTCTAGCACGGCACCAGTTTTTGGGGCATTTCCCTCAGGAGCGTTCCTGCTCTGGCGTTGCAGTGGGTTTGGCGCCATTTCCCTCAGGAGCATTCCCACTCCGGTGCTGCAGCAGTTTTGGTGGAACCTCGTTCAGAAGTGTTCCCGCTCTGGCACGGCAGCAGTTTTGTCAGCATTTCCCTCAGGAACATTCCCGCTCTGGCACGGCAGCAGTTTTTGGTGGCATTTCCCTCAGGAGTGTTCCCACTCTGGTACAGCAGCAGTTTTTGGTGGCATTTCCCTCAGGAGTGTTCCCACTCTGGTACGGCACCAGGTTTGTCGGCATTTCCCTCAGGAACATTCCCGCTCTGGCACAGCAGCAGTTTTGGTGGCGTTGCCCTCAGGACCGTTCCCGCTCTGGCACGGCACCAGTTTTGGTGGAACCTACCTCAGGACCGTTCCCGCTCTGGCAGCACTTCCCTCAGAAGGGGACCATTCCCTCTGTGTGGAAAGCACCAACCTAACACCTGCAGTCTCCTTTGAGTGCCACCGACCTCTCTGGTGAGTAATTCTGCCATATGCTGGGTTGGTTTTGAGGGTTCTTTATTCTCCTGGTTCTCCCTGCCGCAAGGCTGGTTGGAAACTGTTGTAACCAGCACGAAGCAGTTCACGGCCACCTCATCACCAGCCACCTGAGGCGGCCCCGCCAAACACACCTGAGAGAACACGAGACAAAAACCTGCACTGTTGAAAGGAGAGAGGCTTAGAGACAAATTTCAAGAGCGCTTCTGTCTCTACGGAAAAATAAGTGCCGGTAAAAATTGTCCGTGCTACGGGAATAGGCTGGTAACTCAGGAAAATGAAAAGGTCACCCTGATTCTGAAAACTTACCCTTTGAGCCAAACTATTTCACAGCAGTGGAAGACTTACACCCCGTATATTCTGAGTAGTCCGCACGTAGAGCAAGTTGTGTTTTATTTTGAGTAATTGCTTGTTCTTGGCTAAGATAATTGTGCTTCAGCACTAGCAGCACATAAAGTCATAATCCTTTCTCACTTTGGTGCCATCATATCTATTTGTAATTCATCCTGATACGTAATAGGCCTACATGCCATTATACGATTTGTTTCTTCAGCTGTTTATACCTGACTAGAGCACAATGAACACTCGTATTTGGGAACTGGAAAATTTTCAATACCTGACTCAGAACAGCACTGAGGTATCAGAGGCTGTACATTTCAACTGCATGAAATGAGCCTGGCTTAAGCAATTTCTCTACTAAGAATCTAGTACCTATTTTGCAGTGTTGGAGTAAAACTTTGAAATATATTTATATTATAAAGTACATAATATACACTTTATCTACAATTCATTTATACTTGCTAGCTTAAATTATCATTTCTATAATGCTTATACTTCTTCTTCTAGGAGTAGACTTTGCAACAGTTACAATGATGAAAATTCTGACCTTCAGAAAAGGTAAGTCAAATTATTACAACTTATGAGGAGGGACAAAGTTTTTCAGAATGACTTTTCTCTCCCACAAGGTGTACCTCACGATTTCTAAAAAGCAGGAAAAACGTCGCCCCGCGGCAAAGCTCAAATTATCTACAATTCAACTACTGTAATTACTGTAAGACCCTTCCTCTTCTGGCGGTGCAGGTTCCCGTATTTCACACACTGTGTCTGTGAGTGCCCCAGAAGTAACGTGCTGGGGCAACTTCTGCCAGTGTCAAAATAGATTCCATCTGCTGTTTCGTGATCCCCTTTCTCACTCAAAGGTCCTTCACGATTGTTGCATACTTCCCATGCTCCTTTCATATTTCTTTTCAAGGTACTTCTTCACTGTTTCAAAGTCTTTTTGTAATTCCCTGGTTGCCCTTCAATCTAGATGAAGGTCATCACCATTTTCAGCAGCATCCCTGTTTGGGCAAATCCTCTCAGACAGCTTTGGCTGTTCCAGTCACACAGAGTTACTCTCACATCACCTCTTGTCAGCTGTTGTGTGTCCAGGCCATCATGAAACCCTCTTCCGCTGCCCTCAACAGTGCACATCAGTATCTTTCTCGTAGATGGAAAGAGCACAGTATGAGGGGAATAATATTTGGGAGAGAAACTGAAATGGGGAAGGCAAAGGAGTAGACATGAACATGAGGCTTACCCGCACTGAATCATTCAGTCGTAAATTTCATAGCATTTTCCCAGAATTAAACATGTAAAATATAACTTGTTTTATAATTAAATCCTTAGTGATTCAGATCACAAAAGCACTTTGTAAATAATCAAATATTCTTTTTATCAAGAATAAGAAGAATTGAGAGACTCTATCAAAATTGATTCACTTCACATTTTTGTTTTCACCAGCTTTGTTTTTTGTCGAGTGCAGGCTCTTTAATGAAAGTCAGTTTCATCAGTCCTGGATCTATGTCATCTGTGTTATTAGAAGAATATTTTTCCAGTAAAAAAAAATTTATCAGTAGATGCAAGTGGGTAGGATGTAAGTGCATAGTTTGTCAAATATAGAACATATAAGAATATACAAGACAATAATTTGTATAAGGGATATTACTCTGATAACTTGGCCTTTGACAATAAGAGTTGGACTGAAAGGGTTTTTTCAGTTCCTTCAGTCTGTATATTTTGATTGGTTTTATTTTTTCTAAAAAAAGCTAGCTGAGCCCAGGGAGAACATCTGTTAGTCATCCATTTGTGTATAAAACACATTAATCACTAGAAGACAAAACAGGGTGAAAGAAAATTGTAAGTCTTTAGCTGAACTATTAGTAAAGTTATTTTTGAGCCAGTTTTTGCAACTGTGTAATTAAAGTTTACAAAATATAGAATACTGGACTATGACTCACCTCTTTTTGCTACAAAATGCAGAGGGAAAATAAGATTTAATGTGCATAGGTTCTCTCCAAATGCGCTAATCACAATCCATGTTTCCCCTTGTCAAAAAAATGTGAATTGGACAATCTTGTAACTCCTGCTTGACTTTGGACCAAATGTTCTATGCTAAACATTTAAAAATATGGAGCTAGCGGGAATGTAACAAATTTATTGTTTTTATTGTTGATGCTGCTTATGCAGAAAAGGTCTGACACAAGCAAAATAAATGAGTCAATTTTGAAGCAGTGTAAACCCCACAAAATTAAACATCTTATTTTACTGATGCTATGACAGCGACACTGTTACAAATGTAATTAACAGCCTAAGGACCTATTCATTAGCTGAGCTCCAAGACTTCCGTAAACTTCTGCAGCCTTTCAAAACAGCCTGTTCCAAACTTATCCAAATTGCTCTTCCGTATCAACACAGCAAATATTTTCTTTAGCATCACCAGTTATTTTGACTTTGCATTCTAAAATCAGAACACTATAACAAAAGAAACATAATTGGTGCACTTATTCAAATATGTTTTGTTTTGATTAGAATTAGCCTTAAATCATTTATGGCTTATCAAGGGAAGATAAAATAATTGATAAGCAAGGATTTTCATAATTGTCACTGAATATTGGGCATTTGTTATTCTATTCGCTGACACTTGTCAGGGAAGACTTGTTCAGAATGTCTATGACGTGCTTTTGTTTCAGTATTCAGTCATCATCAACAATTCTTAAAGTAGTAATAGTTCAAAATGGCCCCAAGGCCCCATAAAACAAGAACTGCTGAGCTTTGTGACCTTGATCTTTAGAAGAGGTAAAAAGTTTAAAAGCTGAATCTGAATAGTAATATGATGAGATGCTATTTAAGAGTTTGAGAGTTTTCAAATATAATGTGCAATAATTCTGATAAAAGTGTTTAAGAGATCCTTAACTTTATTGCAGAACTTGGTGTTCCTAATGAGATGTAATTGTATCTAGTTTTCGGTACACAGCTACTAAAGAAACAAGATAAATGCTGCAGGAAATGTGCTATGACCTTTTCATTATGGCTTTGTCAGTACATCTGTCAAGAGACTTTTCCTTTATTCCAAAGCAGTCAGACATTGCAATGAACTGTGGTGAGGTATAGCTTGTTCTTGGTAAGAAGCCAGACTTTGTTGTCTGGTAAGATTCATAACGTACTATAGTCAACAAGATATCACGATACAAGGTACATAACAAAACCAAATTTGTCTTTTGAAGTAGAAAAGCTCAACAGTTTCCTGCACTTTGGAAAGGAAGATATGAAAGGACATAGAAAAAAACACCAAACATCTTCCACTTGCCTGCTAATATTACCTGTGATTATACTCTAGAATTTTTATTACACAAATGTATTTCTGAACCATTTTTAATAAGCAGTTTTATAGCATCAGCAATGAAAGGCAAATGAGAAATGGCAGCTCAAGATTCGCAGAAGAAAGAATAGACACGGGCAGACTAAATGAGAAAGTTGGTTACATTTATCAAATTCTGGAGTGTAATAGTTCTGACAGTTTCTAGGAAGCTGCTAAAACCATTCTGTCTTCTCAGGTTAAAATGAATTGTTTCAGAGACAAAAGAAGCATTGCAGCCGCCCCCCCCCCCCCCCCCCCCCCCCCCCCCCCCCCCTTAATATCCTTTTTCAAATACTTGTTATATAGTAGAGAAACAAAGTGACAAACAGTGCATGTTCCAGTATACATGCATATATTTTCTAGTCTCTTCGTATCACTTTTAAGAGAATTGCAGAGTAAGAGTACAAGATACATGTCAGCAGTATTGACAGCCCTCTCTATTGGCAATGTTTTAGAGGCTTGCTCGTCAAAAACATCACAGCATCACAGGTATAGAACAAGATAAAATTTCACAGTAATCACCTGCTGCAGCAACACACTCTCAGACAAATATTTGCCACTCATGACTAGTCATGCCTTTCTTCCAAGGAATATACAATTACAACATTGTATATTCAAAAGTGCTCTTAAACTTGTTACTGAAAAATAAATGTATTTACCTTAGAGCTGTCTTTCTCCTTTCTCCTGGTATTTCACTTCATTAAATGAGAGCTGTAACAGGTTAAGTCTCCAATCTTGTAACTTGATTGTATGCAGAAAGACAGCTGAACCCAAAGAATGTCCCTTGGACTCTTTCTACCTCTCCTTTGACAACTAAGGCATGAGACCGCATTCTTTGGAAAATACATGATCCAGTGGAAGTTTCTGGATTTCTTTCACTTGAAAAAATAATTTATAACTTCTTACTTTAGTGAATACTGTCAATTTTCAGAACACACAGGTGGCAAGAAATACTTAGCAGAAAGCAACCAATTGCTGAAACACTATGGGTTCAGCCCTACAGTATCAATGCTACAGGACCACAGAGGCCCAAAAGCTATATAAATAAGTCATTATTAAAACAAACAATTCCAGGAACTGTCAGTCTTGTTTATTAGCAAACCAGGGAAGAAAGCAGGAAGGCTGCTTTCCAGAGTGATGCCAAGTACCACCGAGGAAAGACTCTGAGACTTACAAATACTTCCTTTCTTAATTCCAGAGAATGTCTAATGCTTTCAGATTCTTCCCCCAGCCCATTTCCATCTCCTTCCCACTCCCTTACACCCTGAGAGCCATGCTTAGTTACAGCCCAGTAGAGCACTTTATTGTCTTTTTATGGGAAGACGTCTTGCTTTGATACGTCCAGTTACTATTATTTCCTTAAACTTTCCACACGGCGAATAAAGCTGAACTTTCTGAGGTGAACACCCACAGGGCTCCTGCAGCTCTCTGCTGTAAAGGAGTCAGTAGTGACACATGGTTTTAAGAGCTTGACATCCTACAGATAGTTTACAAATGAAACCACTCTCAGTTTACAAATGAAACTACTCTCAGTCAGGCGAGTACAGACCCTTATCTTGGAAATTAAACCACATTAAGCTGCAAACTTAAATCCTGTGTTTTCTCACCTCAGCCTGACTAAATAAAATGGAGTTGGAATCATGAAAATTTGCAACAATTGTGAGGGATTTTTGAGTGAGAAAAGCATAACAGAGAAATTACCTAAACCTGGTTTAACGCTGGCAGAAGTCACCTCACCACCACCGTGACCTCCACTTAAAGCCAGGCAGAGCATCCTCCCCCTCAAACGCCACGAGCAGCCTACATCCACACCTAGAGGAGTGATATTGCAGACTGCAGCACCCCGGACCCAAACCTGGGTGTGCACATGTGACCATGGTGCCTTTGTCACCATTAGCAGGTTTTAAGGGGCAGCGGGGTGCACACAGAGGTGGAAAACCCACAGCTCTAAACAGGACATGTGTGTAAATAGGAGAACCCACATCTCCCGTAGCGGAGAGGGATGCTCACAACTCACACGGCCTGCAAGAGGGGGAGCATGCACACAGTAGCCAGGGTGCGACTAGAACATTTGAGGAGTAGCTATAAAGCATTTAGAAAATTGTAGGTCTTCATTAACATTTTGCGTGCGCTATCACCACTATCCTGAGCGAGTGGCTCACTGACAGACAGTTCATAACAGGCCATTAATAAACAATTAAGCTGCTCCAATCCTTTTCTGTTCTAAACCACAAGCTGTGCAGTTCTCCCTGTGACAGCCCACCTCTCATTTTTAGTATATACAAAGCTTTGTTGTACGCACATGTCCGGAATAGCCATATGACACGGCACAGTGGACAAGAAAGATACCTATACTACCTCTCCTTACTACAGGCATTTATTGTGGCTTGAAAACTGTGCTAATAGAACCTAGATCTCTTGAGCTGTCTCTAAACATGTTGGTGTACTCACAGCTACCTGCTGTTGAAGTTAAATAAGAAAACGAATGAGCATATCGAGCAGGTCTTCAAGAAAACACTGTCTTTTACCCAGGCCCTTCAAGTTTTTTCAAGTGCTTCTTAGAGCAATTAAGCTCTAAGCAAAGCAGATTCTGACAGAATTTGTACCTAGGGTAAAAAGATTACCACCTTCAGAGAGATCACCTACAAGGAGAAAATGAGAAGGATTTGTTTCAGGTAAATTTATTTAATCTACCAAGAAAGACCTTTACAGTGATTTAAACTGCTAGTACATGAAGCTAACTGAATTCACAAAAGAAGGCACTTATAAAAAATGATCTAACAATAACCTGGCAAAAGCAGTGTAGAATAACTACTGGGACTGCAGCTGTGCTATACTGTTCATCATTTGTACTGTTTCAGTGCAGGCTTTACGTTCAACTAGAAGTAATTCTCTAACTAAACAAGAAGTAATGGAGTTAAGGTGACATCTTCTCAATGTAAATAATACAGGTCGGTCACAATGGTCCTTTAGATTGTGAAATATAGCCATGTCGTGGTTTAACCCCAGGCAACAATGCTCACTCCTCCCTACTCCCAGTGGGATGGGGAGGAGAACCAAAAATGTAAAACTTGTTGGTTGATAAGAACAGTTTAATAACTTGTTATTATTAATATTAATAGTAGAAATAAGAGCAACAAAAAGAAATATAATAAAGAAAAAAATAAAACTCCAAGAAGGACAAATGATACATGATGCAATTGCTCACCACTCACTGCCTGATGCCTGAGCAGCGATCCACAACCCCCTGGCCAACTCCCCCCCCAGTTTAGATACTGGGTCTGATGTCCTACAGTACGGAATATCCCTTTGGCTAGCTCGGGCCAGCTGTCCTGGCCATGCTCCCTCCCAGCTTCTTGTGCACCTGCTCCCTGGCAGAGAGGGAGAAACTCAAAACTCCTTGACTTAGTGTAAACACAGCTTAGCAACAACTGAAACATCAGTGTGTTCTCAAGGTTATTCTCACACTAAATCCAAAACACAGCACTGAACCAGCTACTAGGAAGAAAACTGACTCTATCCCAGTCAAAACCAGGACAAACCACTTGCTTAGTACTTTACATTCCTACTCCTACTGTTCATGCTCCTGTCTTTGTTACGCAGAGGAGGTTTTTTCCTTGCACTTAATTATATTTTAATTAAAAGGTTATAAATATGCAGTGTTTATAATCACATTTTTGTGAAATATTGGAAATGGGATGAAATCAGTTCAAGAGGAATTAAATAGTAAAAAACGTAATTCAAATAAAAAAAAATCAATTCTGTTTAATATTTATTGTAATTTAATGTAGGAGTCACTAACTTTGAATTTGCAAGATATTTTATAACTTGTGTTTTATCAGTTAATACTGCTGTGTATTAAATCTGAATGTGATTTGTTAGCCTTTTTCCCCAAAGTTATTAAAGTGTTCTACTAACTCTGGGCAGCTTTTGATTACTTTTAAGAGACGAATAAGTAACTTACATCAGCTGGTGGCTACAAATGTCATCTGAGAAAATCATGTACAGAAAAAAAAAAGCCCCATACTAGATACAAGCATTTAAATGTAAGGGCAACTCAGTTATGAAATAAACTTGCAACAGTGAGTAGCTGCACAGTCTTTGGCAGCTGTATTTTACATTATCCTAGAACTTTCTCAGTAACACCCCCACCACTAACGCTGTCATACTGTAAACACCAATCTCTTGGCATGGGGTCTGAATATACACAACAAACCAATTGACACAAAAACACACCTCAAGCAAAACTTTTGCTTTAGGATATCATGAGTCCCTTTAGGTGCCCAAAGACTTTCAATGAGGTGCTGCTGAACAAGTTCCCTGAATTCTGGATCTTGATGGCAGCCAAACTCATACTCTGACCAGCAACTTTCTCGCTAGGAAGAAATTAAATAATTATCATATTTGCAGATACATAAAGATTGAGACAGAGATTAATGTAGTGGAACAACCATGATGAAAAGCAATCTTTTGTATCTGGTAAACCAGGTACAAGTAAAAAACCATTACTCTTAATGGTTAAATACATAGTTTTATACATAACAAAGAACAGTTTGTGTTCTTTAGGGATAGAAACTGTACAGGGAAGCAGTAACACCAAAAAGAGCACTGGGAATCATGAGCTCAAGTTCACAAGATGACAATGTAGTAGAAGGTGCTAAGTACAAAATTTTGCTGCATACTTAGGAGATAAAACAGCTACTTTGTGTCTTTATCGACCTTGATATATTTTCCTGTTGGAATGTCTCCAACGTCCACAGTGAAAAACCTGTTGGAAGGGTTCAATTGCAAGTGTCATGGAAGGTTCTGAAGACCTGTAAGACTGAAGCATTTTGGTCTAGTTATTTTGCTCAAGAAAAGATGACTAACATAACCTATAGATAACAACATGAAAAATAAAAAAGTGAAGGAATTCAACTTCCAAAGATGCTTATCTTATTTAAAGTTAACTTCTAAACATTTTGGTTTTCTCCTTTATTTTATAGGGCAGGGGGGAGGGATGCATTAATGCTAGTAATGCAGTTCAGACACTGACTCTTTGCTGTAACTCCTCTGAAATTGTAAGTAATAATACTTATATTACTGCAATTTGTCTTTATGATGGAGGCTTAAACTACTCTTCCACAGCAACTGCAAACAAAGCAGTGCATTTTTAAACATGCCTATTTCTATAAACAAAATTGAACTTAATCATATGCAGTATAACACTTGTTACATACAGATGAGTTCTTCGTTTATGCATTTATATACAAATATATATATATATATTACATATTACTATCTACTTTCTAGGATGAATACGTTTCATTTAGACTTAGTGAAATAAATCTAATTAACCTACACAGAAAAAAATATAGTGTAACATGTTTGGAAAGTTACTGCAGAATTGCATTTAAGGACTCCAAAAGATTTAAAGTTTGTTCCACATTATACCCCTTGGATCCGTGTTTCAAGACCTTACAGTATCAAAATCAACTTTAAGCCTTCTAATTTCAGAGATGTAGAAAACTAGAGAAACTAATTATAAAAATCTATGAAAATTAGCTATAGGACCCTATTCTCCAAAATATTCTCCAGAATAATGATTTAAACCTTTTTGCTGACAGGGACTTTGTGACTCTGTAGTCTGATTGTTGACCTGGATTTCGTAAGTTTATGCTAATATGTAAAAGATGAGGCAGTGTGTGGAAGAAAGAGTAAGGCTTAGAGCAATAGCGACAGTTCTACAAAGTATAAAAGCAAACCAGAAGAAAGGAAATTAAAATTAAATGGAAATTAGAACTACTGCAGCCATCTATAACGAAATAAATTAACAAATGCTGTATGTTCTTTATGTAGCAAAACTCAAAACCAGACATATGTAGGAGGACTTCATAAAACAAAGGGATTTGCTTTTATATAATTTCAAATGATCTTTAAGTATGGGTCTTGTGAAAAGAACTTATGTCTAGCATAATACCCTGAGTTATCCACTCATAATTGTGATTCCGCAGCACACATGAAAAAAGGACCATCATGAATGTATGGTCTAAAGTGACTCAGAACAGTGAACGCTAAAAATATGTCTACAAATTATTGGGTCCATCGCAGTTACCATCAGTCAAACTCGTGAAGAAAGTGAGTTGACTCATGGAAAAGCATCAGTATGAAAAAACAACCTGAGGTTCAAATACCTGTTATGTTATTTAGGAAATACTTTAGTAAAATTATAAAAAAAAGGAAAAAAAAAAGCATCAAAAAACTCAACCCCAATGGAATTTCTCCATCAATACCACTGAACAGCTTACATTTCTTTATGATGATAAGTAACTGAGCAGATTTTCTGTTACAGAAAAATTGGAAAGCAGTTTCAAAACAGGAACCTGATCCTGTTATAATAGATTTATATAGAAATGTTAGATTAAAACCCACAACATTATGGGATCATTTTTTATAAGAATTTAGTCACCACTGTAATTTAAATTCAAATAATAGACTGTTTCCCCTCCCCCTCCATTTCTAAAGATACGTTACTCTCTGAAGAACTTAAAGTGTACATGATCATCAAGACCATTACATCCCACTTTGAGAAGACAGGCTTGCAGTCACATGACTGTGCCTGTATTGAGCAAAATCTCCAAATGCAAAGAAGTGAAACATATTCCTTCTAACCTCTCCAGCCAGTTTGTTAGAAGAATGAGAAATAACAGTAAGGTCGAGACTTGTAACACAACTTTTTCTGAGACTGATTCAACCACCTTTTCACAACTGACAGATGGTCAAAATAAAAATTACTGTGAACTATATTAATTTGATTGTACTATGTTTATTATGAGCAGCTAAATCGTGTTTGACTCAACAAAACAAGGCTTGACTATTTCTTCCTCTAGTCTACCTTACGAGGATCTAGGTTTACTCACGGTAGCAATCTCTCCTGAGAATCTGACTCTGCAGGGGTTTGGTCTCTAAAGTAGTTTCTCCTCTTCTGAACGTATTCTCTGGGAAAGTGTTTTCTACCATGCTCTTGAGTAGAAGCAGAATGAAATCCCTAACATACCACTTCAGCGACTGCAGGTAACTTCCGTCACAGCAGCCCAGCATCTCCTGGGACAAGATGACTGTTCTACAACAAAACCAGAGAAATCCACGCGCATCACCTTGCATGAGGCATCCTGAAAACTGAACTGAGAAAGCAGAGGAAACTGGCTTGCCGATGGCATTTGTACCACACTTGCAACACTTTTCAGCATCTAGTCCACATTCTGAATGCCCCTGAGTTATATTTAGATGTTTCTCAAGGCAGATAATAATTTCTCTCTCTTTACATCGCACTTTCTCTTGCCTGGAAATTGTCCCAGCACATCCTGTTAATGTACATTTCAGCAGCATTTAAAGAGATTCTAAGGTACAGTCTGCATCACCTTGTTTGAAAAGTCAAGCACTTCGCATCTTCCAACCACAGGTTAAAATCCTCCGAATTTGGGAAAATGTTCAAGGTCCAGCTCTCAGCTGTCTGAACAGCATTTTTGCATTGATCATTGCACTAGTATCTAAGAATGTCCTACAATTCAGAAGCACAGAAGTCAGCGCATAGATCTTTTCCCTTCTTCATTTCTTCCGATTTTCCCAAGCTCAAGAAGCTGTGTCTAATTTTTTTTTAATTTTATAAAATAAAAAAAAATACTTTTTAATACTTTTAATACTAATTAAAATACTTTCATGGTTTATTTACCAACATGGTCAGCAATAAATCATCAATGCAACTGTCCCTCCACCTGCACCTTTACTTTTAGCATTTTAAGTACTTTACAATTACTTACAACTGGATTACCCAATGAATTAAAAAATACCAATTTGAAAATGTCTATATTCTTTGAAGATTTAAGCTTATTTTCCTAGTAGACAATAAAGGACTCCAAATTCTGAAACTGCAAGCAGAAGGTCCCCATGTCTGAGAGTTTTCCAGTTTCTGCCAAACCATATGGCACATCTTTATTTAAATGTTAACTATTTTCATGTTCAGCATGAATTCTTTAAAGTAATGCTGCATTTGTGTTTGATATAAAGTAGTTTGATATAAAATAGCTTAATTAGAAGTTAGTTTAGTAAGTTTTCAGTGTGCTGTAACTATAACTCTTCAGCACCAAACTTTCCAATCAGGACATATTTTTAAGTAGTATTACAGTGGTTTTAGGAAATCTTTTTCAATTCATTTGGAAGGGTTGTTGCAGTTAGTAGAATCATTGCCTGTTGTTACTTATCTCCAACTGAACGTCTTGCTTCTAAGCAAATTAAATCCCAAAGGACAAAAAGCTGTATTTTAACAGGCTCTTTAAATGTTTTCTGTTTGAGATAACTGAAAATGTGCTTTTACAGCATAAAACTTCAACTTCTGTGCAAAGGTCCATGAAAGACATTTTGGATACACGATTTCCCAGGGGAAACAAATCCATCGTTGGAATAGATATTGCATCAAGATTTCCAAGGAAAAGCTAATATACTGCAGTTTTTATCTTGTCTGACAGTACCTCACTGTTCCTGCCACGTGTTTTGTTCATCCTCATCAAAGCTGAACTTAACTGGAAGTATGTGACACATCCAGTGTTCTAAACAGACTAACAGCATGTGGTCATGTCAAGAAGACTTTCTGACAAACCTCTCCGAGGCACAAGGAATAGAAGTTATCACAACATCCCAGGAAGAATATCATACCCACAGTCTTCAGTTATATACTTGATTAGCACTTTCAGCAATGCAGGGTTGGTGTTCATAATACAAACATTATCCACAAAACAACATGCAATCTGCTTCTAGAAGAACATCCTCTTTGCCAGTGACCTAAATGCAGAACTGTTCTAAGAGATTATTTGCTTGGTTTTGCTCAAGAAGTGTACCTGTCCTGCAAACTAAAAACCCACAAGTTTGAAAACCCATCCTACTGGATCCAAATTTCATTCGGTTTCTTGACACACACGAAAATGCTGTGCATCTTTCTGATACTACACTGGATGCTTATGAACCGACTTTCCACTGAAGTGTATCTACCTTGTTCAAATGGGGCAACACATTTGTTTAGTGTCATCTAGCAATTTACCCCTGGTCAAAAAAAATATTATTAGTAACACAATAAAAAAACCCTCCTCTAATATGAGGTCATTTCTTCCCTACAGCACATTACTTTTTTTCCTTTAGGAAGACATTCCTTCACTCCCCCGAACTACATTTAATTCCTGTTGTGGTAAAAAAGCTGGGCACGCCTTCCCTCTCCAAAAGCATCAACACCAAGATAAGAGTAGGCTGTTGTAACAAAACCAAGTCTAGCTTTTACAGGTGTCTATTCCGTCTGCAGTCTCTACTGACACTCAGCAATGGAAACTCATAAGTCACTTATTCAATCCTTTCTCAAACTTTGGCTATCCAATTCCCTATTCCCAACCTCTTCTGGATTTCACAAGTATCCTTCCCATATTCTCTTATCCAACAGATTATGATGCTCTGATCATCTCAGACCACAGAGTACTCACTGAGATTTTCCTCCCTGGAGGCTGAACTGTCAGTCCCTAGTGGAAGTGCATACGGAATGACACCGTTACGGAATCACTCCAGACCCCTGTATTTAACTGACCTCAACATTAGGAATTTGAACATTGCATTAACACCAGCAAAAACGCGTGATTCACTTTCCTTAAATAACTTTAAAGGAATAACACAAGCTAAAGTACGTAATTTCACATGCAGACTTGAACTCTTCTTGTTCTCCAACTTACAATTCATTTTCCACATATTGGCAATGAGCTAAGCTTGCATAGGTCTACTTCATCCAGTAAGTACTGTCTAGTGTGGACCTCAATAAACAGAAAATTGTTCTGCCTCTTCATTCTAGAAACAATTTAAACCATCACCATCAATTTTTTTTTGGAGGGGGGCAACTTGAGAATTGAAAATATATGCTCCAATACAAACTACAAAACTGTAGAAATAATTGCATCATCACACAATCATTTGACGTGGGCTGAAACCTAAAGGCAGAAAGTCAAACAAGTAAGTCCTCCGGGTGGTAACAGCCAGTTAATCTGCATAATATGCATCTGTGTATATTATGCAAGAAAGTCTTTAGTGGCTTCCTCAAACCCATATTTGGACCAGACTATTTGGAACACAACATGAATATACTGAAGAACAGACCAAGCATCAGGGTTATTTACTAAAATCCCAAGTAAGACTTTAAAACATGTAGTGCGACCTAGGACTGAAGGCCACATTAACAGTCATGCTTGGTCTTCCATTGATAAAAATGTCCTTCTTCTCCAGTTTAAAAAAAACAACAAACCCACAACAAAAGAGGAAAAAAAGACGAATTTGACTGCTTTTATTATGATAGAATGTTCATCTTCTTGTCTAACCATTCCTAGATGAAGCTTTGCCCTTTCAAATGCAGAAAATGGTAATAGAAAGCAGAAGACAGAAAGAAGCTCTCAGAATTTAAAAGTAAGGTGCCTCAAAAGAACAGTCATTTTATTCCTCTGTGTGCAAGTAACTTCAGCAAAAGGCCATTTCAGTATTACTGGGAGGAATGCAGGTCAGACCTCTTTTGCCGTGAGCTCAGGACTGATGGAGAAAAACATGTTGTCTTCAATTTTAAACTAGCCAAGGAGACAAGTTGCTATTGGGGCTAAACAGGTAACTTAAATCACAGAATCACAGAATGTTAGAGGTTGGAAGGGACCTCAAAGATCATCTAGTCCAACCCCCCTGCCAGAGCAGGACCACTATCCTACTTTTGGACTCACTAGATTTGATGACCTAAAGCTTTCTGTTTAGTTGGAGTAAGCTGGAAATAAATTTTTCAGTTAGTACATCTTTATACCTGAGATCCAGATTCAAGGTCCGTTACTGAATCAAACGGAGAAAAGCCTGAATCACCCATGTCCCTATTGTCTACACAGTATTCTTATTTATCCTTATTTATCTTATGCTCAGGTAGACTGTCAAAGTCTCACTTCTGTTTTAATAAAACAAATGGGCTAGAAAAAAAGTAAAGTTGAGCTTCTGGAACACAATGTTATTTAAAGGGACAGAATCCACTACGTATTCTACAGCCAAGATATACCGAAGTCACACACAGAGCCAATTATTTTTGATCAATTCACCTTCTAATCCAGCGCAAAGTATTTACTGCATTTCCTTATTCAGTTCTAGAGAAGACAAAATTATGTCATAAGTGAGAATAGGTTGAGGCAATTACGTGCTTATGTAATTTATTTACTTGGAAGAAAATTTAATGGACTAATGCTCCTATTCGACTAGACATGCAAAACGCTGGTTGTACTTTGTATGCATTGTCGTGGTGTAAGTAACGTCACCTGTACCTTCTACGCCATGTACACCGAGTGAGCTGGCTGATAGGATACAACTTCATGAGAAAGGTATATGAAAATAAGACACTGTCTTACTTTTTTCTGAGCAACAGATGTGTTCGTGATTGCAATATTCAAGATACTTAGGAAGACTATTTTATACAAATACACTAATGCACGAGGTTTGGAAAAAAAACCCTAACTGTAGGATCAAAATAAAACATTTGGGCAAGAAACCTTTACTTACTGTTTAGTATTTAGAAAATATTACTTTCCCCAACAAGTTATTCTGTTATATTAGTTTCTATCTATCACCTTCTATAATCATTTAAAAACATATTTACATATTTCCCATATTTACATATGGGAAACCCATTTGTACTAGTAGACATAAAAATAACTATCAATTCTTATTAATGATCAGTGAGCTGCTTCTAGGCTGAAGAAAGAACACAGGTCAGGTGCTTACAGCCCATACAGAATAACTGGAAACATAATGGGACAGGCAGCTAATCTGAGCATACTCCCCATATGGCAACTTAGAGCAAAACAAGCTCTGAGAAAGTCTATGCGTGGTTTGTTTTTTTCCTTCATTAAATGAGAGAACGTAAAATTCTGTTCAATTAATGCATCCTCCCTAACTAGTGTACCAAACAGCTATTTTTTTAAAAGCAGGAGCTGCTTATATTTTTTACTTCTGTTACCATGACAAAACATTATGCTGTATTCTAAATTTAAGTCTGCATTAGAAAAAATTCATATTGCTTTTAGTCAGAGGACCAGTTAAGGAAATTACATATCTGATCCTTGCAGATATAAATACATAACTGCACCACTTTTTTCCTTGTTAATCAGGAAGGGTAAAATGTTCTTTTAGAGAAGATCTTCAACCCTAATAGTAGAAATCCAAGCAAATACATCACTTAAGGTGTACTTTATAGGTAAAGTATCTCATTGCATGGTGAGGTGACAGCGATCCTGTAAGGTATTCAAGCTGATGCTGTCAAGTGTAAAGCATTTATTGTGTAATGATTATTTACAAGGACCTGCCATGATATGTCAGTATCTCCCCCAGAAAAGGTGAAACAAGCTGGTGCAATACAAAACTCCACACAGTGACCAATGAAGAAAATTGCTAAGATGGGTCACTTGTCAGATATTATTCATTCTGTAAAGGCAGAAAGGATGACCATTATAATTCATTAGTAATTTACTGAAATAGAAAACTTTCTCAACAATAATCACCCCAAAATGAGTAGCTATGCTAAGCTAATTCACGCCCCCATTTAAGTACTGATGGACAGTCTTGCACTACGGGATATTCTGCAATGGATAATCCACAGAGTGCAGTTAAGCAAGCATTACATTTCCCCCCATTTAAAGCTTTGCTGCTTTTCTCATTCAAAGATTTTTATACGCATGCAGTGGATGCATTGACTGATCGTTTATGGACAGCTGTAGTGTTCCTACTCACAGTAAAGCCAGTAACATATATAAAGTTATTGCAACAGCTTTTTTCTATAGAAGTACGATACAGGTTCAAGATTTCCAAAACAAAGCATACAGTTAAAATCATAGTTGTCCTTCAAGGAGGTTCCCCTCTATTTAGTTTTGCAAGCTTGGCATATTTCAGTAAAATTTATATTCAGGAGAAATTGATCCTCCTAATACTGTATCATAGTCATTAATTCTTAATGTTTCTTCCTCTTAAAAATGAACAGTTTGTACTATTTGGAAGAAATTTTTATACTTAAACCACTAAATCCTGAACCAGAAAGCAACAACCTGCGATTGAGTTCAAAATACCCAAGTGCAATCCATGGGAGTTACTACTGGAGTGAATTACATGTAGAGATCCATAATGTACTAGATTAGAATATAACAAGCTGTAAGACAAAATATGGGAATTGTATTTTGTCAGTAGCACATTGGCAGTAATTGCTAGATACTGTGATTATTTCTGTTGTTATTTTACGGAGAAATTACTGCATCATTCAGTACGTCACTCAGTGCAGATGCGCCTCTCCCCACTCTGTTCTTTTCTCTCCGAGTTGATCAGTACATCCGAGTTGATTCAGTACAGCAGCATCCAGCAGGGCACACAGAACTTAGGTATGTGCTACAAATTACAATTTGCATTTCACGGCTTTTCTAGATGCAAATTGCAAGGAGGCAAGGAAATCATTAACAAGATCTTACTCTGAATTTTGGATGTTAATTAAGCATACATAGACAGTCAATTCATTACTCACTTTCCTAGGAATTAAGTAAGTCATCATTTGAAATCACTTTACTGGTTAGTTCATGGAATGTAGTATGTAACCACTATCCATTCAGCTAGAATAGTCTGAAAAGGAAGGGAAAGCATCCTACCACATGTTATGCCACAAGAATCAGTTTGTATGTCAGGCATTAGGATTGATGCCAAGTTTGGTAATGCTGAATGTCAGCCCTGTCAGGTCAGGTGACAAACCCCTCCCTTCTGTATATAGTTCAGAATGACTCAGTGCTGTAACTCAAAAAGACGACAAAATGGTTCTAATTATCTGTGTGAGTGGTACAGAGATACCACAACTACCTACATGTGGTCAAGAGCTGAAGCTCAGAACTGTTTACATAAGACTTTTTTTCCTTTACTTGCCAAGGCCTTCTGACAGCAGTAAGTCTATTTGTTAATGTCACATTTTACACACAGGAGTTTCGGATTTTGGACCCAATGTGACATGTACAGAGACAGAGGGTTCCAATTCTGTCTAGATGGAATTTCATGTCCTCAATGTGCCATTGTAAGAGTAAGGCCTTGCTATGTGTACTCACTGAAAAAGACTGAAGTCCTTCAAGAAGAAAGAACCATGTGGCCCTGACATGCCTCAGTTTTCCTCAAAACATTATCACTGAAGTTGTGAAATCATTCCCACAGAGTTAGTTAGATCCCTGTGTTTTTTCCACAAATACAGGTTTTAGAACCATGAGCTAACAGCAATTACAGATGGAAAAGGCTTGGACAATCACACATACAGAAATAAGCATATACAATTTTATGAAGTTCAAACTCTCAACTGCACGTTCAATTTACTAACTGTACTCTCACTGGTAAGATACTAGATGTAAGAGATAACTGTATTTGTTTCATGGCAAGAGTACCGAAAATGAAGTCTCAGGAAGCAGTCTGCAAGAAGAGTTGACCGTATGGTAGTGTGGTGCATAATCAGTGCCATGTGTTTAACAATTTCCTGTTTGTAATCTCTACTCACCCATAAATGCAAATCGATGGAAAGTCAATGCATCTTCATGGACACGTTGACTCATTTATGGCCTAGTTGGATTTGCAAGCTGTCTGCGGTTTTATCTCCTTCTGTTGTGTTTGGAAGGCGAACTCAATCAAGCACGCTGAGGGAAGTATCGATCCCTTGGGGAAGTTACTTTCAGTGGGCTGAATAACTTCAGAAAAAAACCCAAACCTAGCACTAAGTCTTAACGTGTTTTTCAGAGTCTCTCAAACCTGATGATCCTGTAAATGCAGGCACACAAAAAAAATTCTATTTACCCTGCAGTGCTAGGTGTTATTCATTATTATTTTTAAAATTAATATTTATTGATTTTTTGGTTTGTTCGTTGTTGTGGGTTTTTTTTTTAATCCACAAAGTGTCTTCCTACACATTGAAGACATTTGGTAGGCGTTTAAAAAAAAAAAAAAAAGGTGTGTGAGATAATGGATACTGTTCGTAACTGTTTGTTTTGTTCTTTTCTCTGAGTAGACCTACAGTTATGAAAATGTGGAAACAGAAGATCACTCGATTAATACCACGGAATATTGCACTATTAGATGTAACTGCATTATTTACAGGAACAAATATTAATTTCCCAACTTTGGATTTTGAAATTTAAATTGTACTCCAATTTCAAATTAAAATGGACTCCAAATTTTTGGTTTACTCTCAGGGTTGCAATCCAAAAGATATATAGCAAAAATATAACTAATCATATGAACACAAAACTGAAATATGAAGCAATTACAGATACCAATTCCACAATTAGAGAAAAAAAAGTAGCATTTTTTCGGTTGCACAGTATCTGCCACAGTGGCTCTCGCTGCTACATGCTGCTTAACACAGATGGTAACAACATGGAAGCGAATTAGCTGAGTTAAAAGAGTTTGGCTTGATTTCATGTTACTGAACTTTGCTTTGCAAAGAAGCCTCTTCTGCACAATCCCAGCATTTGTTACCATGTAGTTATCTCACACAGCCTTTTCTTCTAAAAAAACAAACTAAAAATACACGTGATTTTTCCCAGCAGTAGACGCAGAATCCAATTTAACTTTTCAAAGAGAAAGTTGTACAGATTCCTAGCATCCCATTGCTCAGAAACACCGGTCTCAGGTTGATGTCAGTATAGCCTTTTATAAATTAAGCTTCTGCCTTATATTCTTATAATTTAATGGTAAAGAACACTTTCCTGGCAAACTACATGGTGGCAACAAACTTTCTTTTCTCTGGCTCCAGGGAGTCATTTAGCTTAACAGAAAAAAATCCCTCAAATCTACATTAGTTCCTATGGATATTTCAATAATAGGCTGTCAACATTTGCAGTTTCAGCAATTACCCAAGAGACGACTTCTTAATGAATTAACCAGGCTCCTAATTTACTGAAATTGTCTTATTGTCCATATGCTTAGTACTTCCTAAAAATGAAGAAATGTTTCTTCTTCCCCCTCCATCTGACAAGTGTTAATCAAATTGCATTCAGATCTAATTTCATTTAACCTTATTTGTGCTTGAGGAGATCTTGTTTTACTGAGCTAATTTTCCACATGAAATTGCCTTTTTTGGGACATCTTCATTATTTCTGTGTGAAAACTCCAATATTCCAGAAAAGCAAAGCAGAGTATGTTCCTTTTATTACCATTTATGACTCCCACAATACAGCAAAATTAAGTCTTCATTCAGCTCATTCATATTTGCATAAGTATGTCACCACATCCTGTTTGTTGTTCATGTTTGCTATTCTACGATTGTTTGGTATTTGGGGTTTGAATCTAGCATGATCAAAAAAACTTGAATTCCAAAAATCTTAAATGGCATCCAAATTAACGTCTGTTTTAAGTATTGTAATATATAGAAATACACACTCAAGGAGCAAGTCTCACGCATCAGTGTACGTCATTCACCACGTGTTGTTAAACAGGAGAATTTGAAAGTGATAGGAGTCCTAATGCAACAGAATTAAAGTTCACACATTTATGCAAAGAACTGCTGTGACGTTTGTCAAATGATGGCAAATAATACAATAAAAAAATGTAAGTGTCCTAGGTTTTGGGACGATTCTCTACTATTCTCTACTTACTGGAGTGACAGATGAGAGTGCGCTCTGTCTGATAGCCTCCCTCCAATCTTAAAGCAAGTTTTACTCAGACAATAATGCTACAGGGCTGTCAGACTGTCAGCATCGACATGGATCTCAAAACTTTGTAAGATCAGATGATAATCGATATGTGATTTCTTCATTTAAGTAACTGCTTCTACTGTTGGACCAGTTAAAACCCTCTTACGTATATTAATGAGATCATCACATAGTGCAGTTATTTCTTCTTGAGAATTAAAACTTTTGCAGTAGAAAAGTTTAAAAATCCAGAGAACAAGATTGCTTTTTACTGTCTAGGACATAATTTTTTACCCAGAGATGTCTATTAGGTCTACTCTTTATCTTGCTTTTAATTTAAAAAAAAAAAAAAAAAAAATTGGAAAGAAGTGCAACCCGTACCAAAATTATGTTCTAATGTGAGTACACAAAATAACAGACTTGTATACAATTATTACTGTGGAAAGATTTAAAAAAAAATAATTAAGAGCTAAATGAAAAGGGAATGGGAATCATGTGTTACCCCTGTGTATTTCCACAATACTGTATATTTGGAGATTGTTGTTATAGCAATAAAATTCCTCATAAATGAAATGAAAATATGGTTAGTAAAATGAAAATAGCGACAACTGAGATGAAAAATGAAAGGGTGACAAAGATAATGGAATTATCCAATCATACTTGAAGACATCTAAAAGCCTCTGACCTGTGAAACAAATTGTATTCAGATTTGTGTGTCCTCTATTTGAGTGCGTTCTCACACATGTACGCGTGTGCACATGTACACAGATGCACAGGTGTATATGTAGCTTTTGTACATACAGACATGGAAAAACACAGTGCAAGTTCACGGTTACTGAGAAGTGTTTCTGTAAGTTTTGGTAAGTCTGCTAAATGCCTCCATTTGAAAATTTCACCATGAAGAGCTACTTGATGTAGAATTCATTTATTTTCTTACCATGACATTCAAGTTTCTTTCTGGCAAAAAAAAAAAAAATCGCCTTGTCAAACTGAGTTTGATGATGCGTAAACACATCTACTCTTTCACAACAACATCATATTGGCTGACACTGCCGTTAAAATAATTTATTCTCTACAATCCACAGTCAGACTCAGCTATGAAGATCTCAGAATTTCTACTTCGCTATTTATTCATAATAATAACGATTAAAAGAAAGCGCAAAACAAAAACAAGAATTGTTAGGCAGTAAGTTACATGCAAATTGTAGACTGGCTGGCTAATGGAATTCTGAACTTGAAATAAAAATGTTATTTTTCCTGCACTTGCACCTGAGTTCTTAAAGTACAAGACAAAAGCCCCTTTTGTTTTTTTATTATAAAGTGACCAAACGAACACGTCTTAACTTTGGATGATGTAGTGTCAGGGCATCTTCCACTTTCTGAAGGTTTGGCTACCTGGGATTTTGTACTACGTGGCTTCTTGATCCTGTCCCATGGACTGCGTTCAGGCTTAGAGTTGTCTCATCACCGGAGACTTGTCTGGTGATCCCTGGAGTCCGGGCTGTACCTGGCTACTCTCACCAGGTCTATTCTTTGCCTTGCTCGGGTACTGAGGGACTTTGTCCTCGTTAGTGAGGGCACTTCTCTGCCTGACTCCCTGTGATCTCAGATCCTGAACCATTTGCCATTGCAGAGTTACATCATCCTGTGCTGCTCCACGAAGGATCGTCCCTACAGAAAATCTAGTATGGAAAACAGGGGTGAAAGTGGCTGATCATTGTACTAGAAAAGGCAACATAAGAAAGCTGAGAATCTTTCTAATTCTTCTGCTTTGACTAACTTTTCTTTGAGAGAATGTTCCTTTACAGTGGGGTGCTCTTTGATTCACTTGGACATTCTTATATTCTTCCTCTCCTGCAAATGACAGTATCAGCACAGTCTTAGAGTTTGACATTTGGCATTTTTACATTTCTAGACTCTGACGAGTGAATAAAGTAGAACCTCCACTTTTAAGTAACATCTGCTTTTTAAAACAGAAGTCAACATCTTTGCTTTAAGTGGTCAGTTTCTGTCCCTCAAAAACCTTAAAATGTAGAAAACAGAAAAAGTCCGTGAGATCTGATGTTCTCTACGTCATCAAATCTTTATTTTTTTTAATATACTTTTAATTTCTACTTATTGCACTGGTATTAAAGTGAAGTTCCAAAGTCAAGTTAAACATCGCAATACTCTTTAAGATCACTAAATTTAAGAACTCAAATATCTCTGGAAATTGCTTCACACTGTAGTTCAGAATGGAGTTTGAAATGGGATAAGTCTTCCTCAGGATACCTCTGCATGACACCAGAAGCAAACTGATACTTCAGGACTGTAAGGCCACCATTTCATGCCCTGGTCTACTTGCACTGTCTCAACGTATCGTAACCACCTGACGATAATACCTCCAAAAACTGTCAGGACAAGAGCACTGTGGTTAAGTGTAGGCTGCACTCCAGAAGTTAGGGTTCAAGTGTGTCAAGTCAGATAATTTTTCTATGCATCAGTTTAATTCTTAGAATTATTCCCTTACATATTTAGACTGTTGTGCTCTTTGAGATACTGCTGGTGTTTTATACATTTGCATCTTGAACAATACAAAGGCACAACAGTAATAAACTGTAAGTTTCAGTTGTGATTAAAATAAATGTGAAGACTGATTTCTCTACAGCCTAATTACAAACTTAATGTAAGGGCTAAGGCAGTGAGATTCTAATTCAATTGGTTTTTTTTCCTCTCCTAATGGAATAATTTAAAGACATCATATATTCGAAAGTAACACAGCTTCCATATGCTCTCAGTTTCCAAAATTCTCTACAGATTTCAGAAATGCCAGCTGCGCACACTTTCCCTTACTGAGATATGCACGGAACTCACAGCTTACAACGATAGTTCTGATACTCCGCACTGCACGGCGTGGAGCTGGAAAGAGTAACTGCGACTCACGTCTTGAACTGCATTTCGTCATGCTCGTTTTCTTAAGTCAGTACCAGAAGTGAAATTTATATCCAGAAGTTGCTCTTCCGATGTTATGCCTTACTAAGCCGTACCTAGCAAACCTTATAAATCACCCAAATTCGCAAGGATCCGTGTCTGCCTAAGTTTGAAGTTACAGGGATTTTCTCATTCAACTCTAGTTGGAGTAAAACCAACACTTAAACATTCATTCCAGTCCCCGGATGACAAAGGGAAATCAAGGAACTAAGTATCCTGATAAACTTTCTGAAGTGCTTAATGAAGAAAATGCTTGTTGCCCACCTATTACCAGAAATTCTTGAAAGCACAACATAAAAATGATTCAGTACAACTCCCTTTCAGTAACTTCACAGAAGTGTCATGCTGTAACAGGATCAGTCCAGAAAATATGACTCATCTGTTCTAGAATATTTGAAAGAAACACTCTCTTGTAGGTTTAAAGCAATGTGAAGCAAGCGTACTTTACTTCTTACCAGAGTACGATAGCCAACACTGGACCACTCTGTAGCTGTACTGCACAAAAGCAAGCTCTGTCCATAAAAGCCCAAATCACACAAAACAGGCTATAAAAAGTATTGCTACTGCTCAAAAAACCCCCACCAAACAACTAATCCCATTTTGTTAACGTTAACTTAGAGAGAAACTATCCTGTACACTATACCTTACTGTAATTCCTACTTGCCAATATAAAACTGTTTTCTATACCTTCACTGCAATAAAAACTTCAATGCTGTTAAGAATATTATTTCCATATTACATACAAAATCATCAGTTCTAATTGTTGTCTAGCTGTCTGGTAAATAGAGGCTGTTAATATTCATACTGAATTATAAGCTTTTTACACAGTTGAAACAATTTATTGTAATGAATGTTTCAATAGGTGTGTGATATTGGTTTTCAGTTGTATTAAATTATTCAAATTCATTGTAGTCGATACAACCTTAACTTATTATATTGCATTATTATAATGTAATTGCTTCCCACATATTTGGTATACATCTTGATTGCTGATTAGATTCTGTGAGTTTCCCGTGGTGCATGGCACTCAGCTCAGACAGAAAATGCAGGTGTTAATGCAGAATTCTAGGCAGTGCAGATGGCAGCCAGCTGTGGATGAAGATCAAGTAAAACTTTATTTCCTGACCTTAGGACAGCTTAGAGGTGCTTTTCTCCCTTCTAACTTGTCCCTTTTCCACAATAGGAGAAGGGACCTAAACCTGGGTTTAGGCTCAGGCACACCTTTTTTTTTTTTTCACTTGGGATTACGGCAACACACTAAAAAATATTTCACAGACATATAAAACAGAGGGACAAGAGATGACCTTCAGGTGTCAGTTACTTGAAAGAAACCCCCCATCCTATCATTTGTTAGAAATTTGACAACATGACTTACTCTGAACTGAATCTAAATGAAATGATTTAAGGCTTGGATAATCAGAGTCATCCCTGGTGGTGTGTTTGAACTTTATTTTATAGCGGTGCCATGTCACATAATTATGACAAAACTTACTTCCCGCTGCCATCTCCTCTGCTGGTAAAAGAGCAGAACTGAATAGACTTCCGCCAGCTTGCCGAAGGTAATTTATTAGATCAGATATCACATTATTCTGCAAACAAATGCTATTCTGATCCTGTTAAGTTGGCTGTAATAAACAGAATAATTGATATTGTAAACAACATACTGGGCTTTTCTGAAACTTCACTAAAAGTCAAACCTACATGGATGTTGTTGCATTATATTTAAAAAAATCAAGTCACGCAGTAAAACTCATATTTTCACTGAAGTTGTTTTGTTTCATCTGTGCTAAGAACTTGATCATTAAGACTATTTTCTCAAGGCCATACAAACACACTTTGTCTTCTGTCAGTTTATTTTTACTCAGTAAGTAATGCACCTTTGTTTGCTACCAGCTACTTCTTGCACTGTAAAACCTGTATTCACACAAAAGGAAATGTATTCTGAAAAATAACACCACCTCCACCACACACACCAAAAAAAAAAACCCTAGCTGGTGAATATATTGGTATTTTCCTCACATTCTTCCACTGCCATATGGTAGAACTTAAAACTGAGGTAATTATTTCCTGGAACTACAGCTAAGCGATTGTATTTATTTCTGCTCACCATATCTACGCAAGGAAATTATTAAGCATGAGTCACAAACCTTGATAATAATCTAACCATTGATTTTATGGAAAAACACATTAACTGTGATTCAACAGAAAAATGCTCCTTTCTTGATATTATGATTTTAAAAACTATAATGCAAAACTCCATGTTTGGATGGAATATCTGTGGAACACCTGAAGTTGGAAAGGATGTGAATGCTTCAAAAGCTGACTGCAGCCCCTGAAGATGGGCTTACGTTATCATTTATTTCTTCTAATGGTGTCAAGTACCTTTATTTGAAAGACTGCTGTTTTCTGCCAAAGTACCTTCAAGTTCCTGTGCATATTTTTATTAATGTCTTGTATTAGTTCTTAAACTCCATTTCCACTGTGGGTCTGCTTTTGGGACTTTGTTCATTATCTAATTTGCCTCAAATTCTGACCCCCGGGTTATTAGCAGGAAACCGATTGCCCTTTATCTCTCTTTCTATTAATTGCATAGTTAGAACTGAAGGAATAAAAAGTCATCGTGAAATGAAATTACACAAAGGTCAACAGTAATGATTGCTTTTAGCTTCCCATGGTATTTGTTCCAAGTTAACTCCAATTAAACCAGAAGGTGATCTGAAGACACGAGCAGAATGTGCCAGTGTTTACAGGCACAGGTAATTTCATGTTGTCCCTGTTGCTGACACAAAAGACTTTTAACAATGTTGAAAATAACAATGGATATCCAAAATGCTATTGATTTTTTTGTTGTGGTTATTTTCAATCATTCATTTAAGGAGAGAATTTCTAATATAAGTTACCACAGATTAATAATATTTATACTATCTGAAAAAAAACCACTGAGTAAACCACTCCAGAAGAAAAATCAACATCCCACAATACCGGTAACAGATACAACTAGTTTGTTATAGTGAGAAGTTTACAAATAAAGAGGAAAAAATATTTTTAAAAGATTAATCTTAAAAGAAATGTGAGTACTTTGGATGAAATGGAAAAGGTTTACATATGCAAGCTTTGTAAAAAGAAAATGGGAATAATGCTTAATAAATACTGCTTGCTATAAAGCATCCAAGAAGCTCTAAATTAATCTCATTTAAAGTTGTCATCTATCTGGTAATTGGTTAGTTTGGCAGCTGAAAAAGTAACTAAAACTACTTTCCAATCCTTTCTTCTTAGAATGTGAATGTTCTTTACAAAGAAACACTTGCTGTTATAAGCACAACATATGTGAGAACCATGACCTGCTGGAATTGACTGAGAGCTGTTGGTTCCAATTTATTCTGTCACGCGTGCCCATAACATACTTACAGACAGAGAAATGCTACAACAAGGAAAGCTTAAATACGTTCATACTACAGATAATAGATGTTCTCCTGCTATACTGTGTTTTTAAAGCTGTCAGTCACACCTTAAAAACCCAAATTCAAAATGCAAGGAAAAAATTGTAGATAACAAAACAAAGTCCAAATGTTCTGCCAGACACAATAGCACGCTTCTAAAACGCCTTAAGGATAATTTAACTGCTGTAGTTGTATTTTATTGTTAAACCCAAATGTGAACAGATTCCACAGAGTTAGGTAGGAAATTATTTTCTCAGCCTATGCAACTGAATTTCCCAGTGACCTCAGTATGAATATTGTATACACAGTACGGCAATATTTCATCTTGAGTTACGCCTCTGTCAGCACGACTATCCGTCATGGGGGAATCTGGGGCTGAGGTAGATGCAAGGACAGAACCACACCACTCACTGGCAAAACTCTGATTATTTACTAAGCAAGACCAGTATGGGAGGCGGTAGCAATAAAGGCCTCCAGTCACATTCTAACCAGTACTATGAACTCACAAAAGCAGCAAACCACTCTGGATGGAGTGCACCTCCCCTTGCTGACATGTGTAAGGTTTAGATGCCCTCACAGCACGCCCCACAGCAATTAACACAACCTTGGGATCATGCCCTAAAGACACCCTGTGCTGCAGCCCCGTCCTTATCTCAGGGACTTTGAACTGTAGCCACAATAAAAGCAACTGCCTCGGGATGGTCTAGATCCCAAAGACACTAAACAGCCCGGTAGTACGCAGTGCATACACAGCCTGGAAGAAATCAACGCTGAACAGCAAAGACATGACCCAGACTTGAGAGCTAGGAATTGATCCCTGGGCTTTCATGCGTTTAGAACAAGAAAGTTAACGTATTAAAGCTCGCCGTGAAGACTACACCTCAAGTGAACCCCAGGACTAGCTTGATCCACAGGTTCATTTACTGCCCACGCTGTAGCCCCTGTAGCACAGCTCTCCCTGCAGACAGCAACCTGCCTTCATTCAGATTCTGAGTAGATATCTCAATCGGAGGCATTAAACTCTCTCATCCAGAATTAAGTGTTGCTGTATTTCACCAGCTAACTTAAGCCCAGATTGGATATTCCCACTGCACTTAATGGAAATGTACGTCTTTAAATGTCACCTATCTGAAAATGTAGATTTTATTACAGACAATTAATTCCTATGAATCCAAAGCATGGAAGCCCAGATTCTAAAACATATTTCAACATCTTACTGCCGAGAGTTGAGATCCTTGATAGGGCACTGGAATTTCACAGCATACAGGTGCAACTTTGACATATGAGAAGGTTAACTACTTCCACATCACCTTTGCTTCTTCATTGGTGAAGGAATTTATTTCTTTTTTAATTTATTATGTGTGTCTGAATGTGTGTAGTTTTGTATCTTGTCATTTTACTCATTTGTTATAAATACAAAGAGTTTGCCTGGATGAAATTTATTGGAATCCCACCAACCATTTTAGAACTCCAGTTAACTGGGCAAATTCCAAGGCTTTCCTCAACCCAACTACCTCCAAGAAAAAGCTCAACTTCTAGACTTATCTTGGTCTTGACTGGGATAGAGTCAGTTTTCTTCCCAGTAGCTGGTTCAGTGCTGTGTTTTGGATTTAGTGTGAGAATAACCTTGAGAACACACTGATGTTTCAGTTGTTGCTAAGCTGTGTTTACACTAAGTCAAGGAGTTTTGAGTTTCTCCCTCTCTGCCAGGGAGCAGGTGCACAAGAAGCTGGGAGGGAGCATGGCCAGGACAGCTGGCCCGAGCTAGCCAAAGGGATATTCCGTACCGTAGGACGTCAGGCCCAGTATCTAAACTGGGAGGAGCTGGCTGGGAGAGGCACTGATAAGCAAGTGGTGAGCAATTACAGTGTGCATCACTTGTGTTTTCTTGGGATTTATTTATCTCTTTTTTATATATAGTCCTTTTAATTTATTATTATATCTTTTATTTATTATTGTTATTATAATTTTATTTTAGTTATTAAACCATTCGTACCTCAATCCACAAGTTTTCCTTTTATTTTTTTGGTTCTCCTCCCCACCACTCTAGGAGGGAGGAGGAGTGAGCAAGTAGTTCTGTGGTGCTTACTTGCTGGCTGGGCTTAAGCAATGAAAACACTGCTCCTAATTTAAGTCTCTGAGCCAAAAAAACCCATACTGGTTAGATAGTTCTTCTATCCTACTATGAACAATTACAGCTTTTCTCACATGGCTATTAGTGTATGTAAGGCTCTTGCTGAGATCTAACGACTGCCTCACAATTCCTTTAATTTTGTTTTTATGCATCTGGGATTCACGCCAATAACCCGTTCCTTCGGTGAAGTACTGACACCTTAAGGGCTTTTGCTGCTTAGTGTTCTCGAAGCTTCATGTAGTCATTGAATTCTAGCACTTCCTCCTTTTCATGATTCTTCTAAGATTTTCTTCTTTTGCATTAAATTCTTATTTCTATACAATAACCCAGAACACCAGCTTTTAAACTTGTAAACCACCCCTACCCCAAGACAGGGCCACCTGTGAGTCACAGCAAGCAAAAATGTCATCTAAAGTGAGGCAGCTGTCCCCGAGAGGCAGGAGGATTACACTTGCCTATGTTGCTCAGATTAAGAAAAGACAAGCTTGATACAGAACAGCATAACGATATCACACGCCAAGAACTGGATGAACTTGGCAACCGGACTGAAGGCACCAAATGAAATTTAGTACTGCAAACTGAGGTCACATACTAAACAACAAAATTAACAGCAGCAACTGATTAATAAAAATGTCATGACAAAAGCTTCAGCAATAATCCAGGAATTTAGCAATCTGAAAGAACAAAGGAGAAAGCTGTCTTTGAGTGACCCAGTCATCACGTGAAGATTATGAGCCATTAATGAGATGCACCTTTAAAAAAGGCAAATATAATCAAGATAGTGAAGTGCTACGGATTTTGGAGCCAGTCAGAACGAACCTTTACCTGAAATAGTTTGTATTTTTTTTCTTCAGCTTGGTTGTTGAAGAAACTAGAGTAAGCTAAAAAGGTAACTTTTAGTCTAGAGAATCTTACAAAGGAGGAAAGTGGACTTGTTTGCTTACCAGAGTAAAAGCAGTATTTAGCAGTAGCTTTTTCTTGAACACGGACTGCTAAGTTAACATTTGTCTATACATACTTTAAAGTAACCCTGTGTGGTTGGCAAGAAAGAAGTCAAGTCCCAAAATGCAAGCTTCAAAAATAATGGAATTTAAAAAAATGTCAGAATCTGGTAGGTTTTCATTACAACTCATTTAAGATAATGAAGAATTTACCCTTCTATTCCTTTTACACTAATAAGGACAGAGATTCTACAGAGCCTTTATTTTCTGATGGGAAACGGCATTTTGAATGCTACTTTACGTGTAAAACTTGGCACAGATTCACCCTAAAAGATCCACCAAGAGTGATAAAGCTTGTTTGTAACTTGCTTCATCTACAGTGGGTTTGCTTCCTACCTAAGCTAAGCACCAGTGCTCATGGATCTGGGGACACACGTGACTGTCAATTTTAAGAGGTTCATTTCAGTGGAAAGCTTTAAAGAAATCAATGGTCTGTTCCACCCTCAGTACATCCTCTTACAACTTCTAATGGCATGAAAAGCATTTTTCCTACAATTCTGAAGTTATTCATATACAGAAGTCCTTGGCCTTCCCCACAAAATTAAAACAATGCTGAAAGTAATATTATACTGAAGAGAACATTATACGGAAGAAATGTGAAAAGAAGACGGGCTTAGGATAAAACGAAAGTAACAAATGATGGGGAAAATAGTATTTGACAAGAACATCAAGGATTAAGGTGGGGAAGGATAAAATGCAATTCTCCATCTCTGACAAGCAGTACGGTTTCTTCGCATATTTGTTTTGATCTTCCCTCTTTCTGATTTGCCAAGTCTCACTGACTTACTCTGGAAGAAGTAATTTACACCATTAGGCTTTTACTCAGAAGACTGCTTAATTTTCAGAGTTACAAAAAGCCACCTATGTCCACCTGGCAGTATCAAGCTGGATTCTAGACCCTGTTAAAACTAATTGCTTCAGTCAAGGCACACCCTTAAATACAAGTACTGAATCCAGGAAGCATAATGAAACCTTTTTTTTTCTTTTTACAAAAATAAATTCCTCTTCTGTAACTGAGTCAGGTTTTCCTTTTGCTCTTTATTATACATTGAATCAACCTCAAGCCCAGGCTGCCCACATAAAAGATCATAAGATGCAGAACTGTCTGTACAAAGCATTTCTGATTCCTCCTTATGGACCACTAAAATTCAAGAGACACTTGAAGTGTTCTATACATCCTACAGTTTCATCCCAGAATGTGATGTGTATTTGGATTTTGTCAAGTAGACCCTAAAATACTCTCTACTTTTTTTCTGTGTACACGAAAAGGAAAGATGGACAACCAGGAAAATATGCATCTCCAATCCTGAACACAGCACCAGATAAATCAGGAAGTACAATCATAAGACTCACACCTACGTGGACACCAGCCAGGACCAGGGACTATCAGCCCCACAAAAGCAAGACCAGACAAGCCCCACATGAGAAAGCCAGCCCTGCTCTTTGAGAAATTCCACATTAGAACAGAAGGATTTGCTTCCTAAACCTCACAGGCAACCAGCTTATCTTTACAGAGAAAGGATTTACCTTTAGTAATGCTTTTTTTGGTTCTGTAAGCTCTCCTAATGGAAATCAATTTATTACAACAAAAAAAGTTTAAAAAATCCAGGTTCAGGAACCTCTCACAACTGCAAAACTTAAATTTGGACCGCTGGTCAAAAGTAAGTCCACTCTTCTCTAGTCACTTCTGCCAATAGTTCACAGACATGCTATGTAAAGTAAGAGAGCAAATAAAGAGACAGGAAACTATTCCGTATTTGTCAGGCTTAAATAGCATTAAGGCACAAGTATTTATATCAGCTTATATGAACTAGGTATTGCTTTTCCAACTCAATTGAAAATTCCAGTCTGAAATACACCTGGAATCCTCAGGTCAATGAATTCTAATAACAATCTGTTAATAATTACTCAATACATTGTCTTCCAATTTAAAGTTTAGTATTCGGACTCTAACACTACGAAGCAGATCAAAACAGGAGAACGAGACAGAGCAAGACCTCACTTAGAGAAATAATCCATATTTCTAAATTATTCCACTTGCACTTCATTGTGGATAATCCTAATAGTGTTCATACTATGTTTTACAGAAGGGCTAAGAGCAGGATATCTATAGGAAGCCATTGGCACTTACAAGATTCTCCTCCCATCATGCCAGCAATGAAGCTTTAAGTTTCAACCCATACTGAACAGCTGACAGAGCATTCATCGTTAACTTCTTAACCCTCGGACCCCCACTCTCCCACTGCTGTTTTTCCTAAAACTCAACAGTTGCGTGGTTTTTTTTAAAAAGAAAAAAAAAAAAGAAAAATGTTCTTAATACTAAAAATAGTCTTTGCCTACTACTGTTACCAGCCACACTGAACATTTGATCTCAGCATAAATAACAGATCATAGGTAGTTCTGCCCTTGAAATGCAGATCAAATAAGCTGCAAATGCACGCAGTACTCTTCTCTCCAAGCATGCCAGTGAACTCAGCAGAGATCTTTAAAGGCACGTTCTTTGTTACTACGACTTCAGCAGTGTCTCGAGATGTTTCAAATTTATTCTTCCATTTTCTTCCAGCAAGAGATGCAGGTGTCAGGTAAGTAGCAGCACATAATAGTAACCATAACTTTGTGAATAGGCAATTAAGTGGGAGCAGGCTTCTAACGGAACTAGTAATTACACTTTTTAGGACATAAAAGGAAGGCAAAACATTTGCATCTTACACTAAGCTTGCCAAGTTTTGTTCTGAATGGATTTTCGCCGCTTTTTCTGTGTTCCCCCCTGATTTTTTTTGGTGTGTGCTGTAGAATCCCCTGGAACATGAAGAGTACTGCAATACTACATAATAGAACTAGATATAAAAGAATGATTTTGATGAGAATTGTAAAATGAAAGACTGCCCAAGCCACCCACATCCTAGTTGTAGGGACCACGCAAAAGCATTATGAATTCAATATGGATTGGATTCTTTCTGACACAAGGTCGAGATAAAAGTGTCTGCAAACGCACCGTATCCTATTTATTCATACTTTTACACGTAGGGCTTTTGCTATGCAAGCGTGGTTCTAGCACAACGGCTGCTCCAAGTTAACCATTTGTGGCACAAAAGAGAGCTGCAGTCTCACAATGCTGCAACAGGGGTAGTACTACACTGTGATAGTTTTGAAGCTATTGCAAATACAGTTTTTTTTTCCACAGGGTCTATAAGCAACTTGGAGGGTTCTTTTTTAAAAAAAACACAACAAAATCCCTCCTACTAACAAATAGCTTTGCTCTTTTTTTAAGCCTACAGGAAAATACCACTAAAACACCAAAAATATTGTTATTTTCCAACCTGACAGAAATAATCGTCTCCGATTAAATTAGTCAAGATATATACACCTGAATTCAACAAGACACTGTACGGTCTCAGTAAAGGCACATTATTCAAAGCATCTGCAGGGCTGTTAAAAAAAAAAAGGAAAAGTACTGTTTGGTTTTCCACATTAAAAGTAGCATTTGAAAGCTGATTCAAAGCCTTTACAATTCAGTGAAGCAGTCCTTGTTGAGTTCAGTGGACCTCAGATGAGAGGCCTCTAGAGAAAGAAATAGAAAATAGGTAAGGTTTAAGAAGTATAGTTTTGATTAAAAATGAAATCTTCAAGAGGAAATGAAGACAAAAAGAACTGAGTGCACTTACATCTATTTTGGCACCAGTTCATATGAACTACAGTAAACTGTAGTGTCAGAAATGACATTATTAATGGTAAGAGATTTCAAAATATAGTGGTGTAAAAGAACCTAGTTAAGAAATATTGTTAAGGTGCCTCCTGTGATGAACACCTGCTAGAGACTCTGCACAGAGCACTTCTGAACACTTGAGTTTGGAAACATTGGTTTTGTGCTAATTAACAAACCTTGGTCTGGGGTAGCAGGTGTGAAATTGCTACCATTGGAGATTTTAGTCTGCATTTTCTTAAACAAATAAAGCACAACTTCACAGAGGACAAAAGTTAACCCAGTTTATGCAGCACCAGTCTTTCCAGTGATGTTGAGAGAAGGGATATACAAAAGCCACTTTAACACAGACATTCATCTTATTTTACCATCCTTTTTGTTGCAAGGACTAAGCACATCGAAAGTAGACTAAATAGCAATGCCAAAACTACTAGCTGTGAAGCAGTGCCCTGATCTTTGATTCTCTTCTTAAGCACGTGAACTTTTGTAAGATTGAGCAAAAAACGCATATTTAGATTCCAAGGCTGTACCAAGTCTAGAGGAAGCGTGCTTCAGGAAACACGTATTTCTGGAGAAAGAGGAAACACTGTGAATGTGTATCAGTTAGAGCCTGTGCCTTTTCACAGCCAAAATACAAATGCATGCAGATCTTAACAGCAAGTACGTTATTTTTCTTCTAACAGTTGGGCTTTTTGGATTTCCCAAGCATATGAGGCAAAAAGTCTAGGTGAGTTTATCTTACACTGAAGGAATGGAAACTTACAACCAAGTACGGTGGAAATGTTTTTCCTTCCTACATTACAACGCCTGTTTTCTCAGTAGATGTGAATACAGGTAACTCCAGCTAGGCTGATACTGCATGAGTTCTCAGCAGCATCTACAAAATCAACACTAACAACTTTTTTGCCTGTTTTCTCCTAAGAATCCACTTCACAAATTGAGCAGAAAGGGGGGAAAAGGGGATTTCCACCTTGCTCACAAAGCTCTTCTGTGATGCTGAGCTGATCACTCGAGTTTATATATTCAAAATTACCTAAGGGATTACAAAGTAATTAAAATGCTGCGATTATCTCTCTGGAGAAAGTTTCTTTCACTTTTCTAGATCACAGTGATCTCCATGTAAGTTCTCTAGCATTTCCGAGCTTCCTGTATACTACAGCAAAGTTTTGGAGACTCCGCAAAGACGTACCTCTCAAGGAGCATCGGAAGCAGGGCAGCTCCATGAAGGATGACGAGCAGGAGCCAAGGGTGACCGGAGCACAGGTTGTGCCCTCACCAGCTGGCCCCATCCGCCAGCGCCTGAGCATGGCAGGCTGTCCCAGACACCGACTGCTGCCCTCAGGGCCACACCACCACCCTCTGAAAGTGCGGGTGGATGTGTTTCAGAGGTGAAATGAGTTAAAAAGTTACAATCTAAGTCCAATTTGCTCTTTATCAGCACAAAAGAAAGCGGGGCCAATTGTCAGGCTGTCCAGGAGACAACCAGTAATGAGATGACAAGAGCTTGGCTGGACTGAAGGGAGCTCTGCTGGCGGAGCTGTACGGAAAAGCTTGTAGAGCACCTGCTCCCATCGTGCGTGGCTCTAGATGCCAGACCCAGCTTCACAACAGTTTTACATGCAATGGCTTTTCTCCTGAAAGGAATAAAACAACCACGTAAAATACGTCCAAGGTAGTGTGCTTAGTTTAAATACTTCAAGCAGCACAAGGAACCCACAGGAAAATCAAGAAAATGAAACGTTAACAAGATATTGTTAGGATTTTTTTTTAACAGAATAACAGAAAAAATATAATCAAGAGGCACAGTCTACCATGTGGCAGCTTAGCAAATTCTAGAGAAGCTGTAGAGACGATTTAAAGAATTCTTTGAATTCATGGCATTTAATACCCTCTCTGGAGTATATTCTGCTCAACAAAAACACAGTCAAAAATATTAACTGGCTTAAAAAAAGAAAACAATGCTCTAGACTACTATGGGTGACTTCAATTCAACTTCCATTACCTGACTAAAATCTTGACTCTTTCTTTACGAACCTCTGATTTACCTTGCTACTTGCCTCCTTCATTCTAATCACTATCAGTCACTCGGGCCAGCTGCACAGATTTTGTGCTCTTTCCCTATCAGACACTTCACTTTTTGTTTTCCTTCGTTATCTTAATACGTTCCATTTTCAATTTTTTTTCAACGTTCCCCTGTCCTCTCAGGATCCTAGTACAAACCACCAACACCCAAATATTCCAATTAGTCTCTCTCTTTTCATTTTATGAAGTTGCAAATGAGAGGGAATAAAAGACGTCTTAGCAAAAAGCAGAAGTAAAAGTGTATTTAGGTGTGAATCTGACTACACTGAAGTGGCAATTTTGCTATGTGGATATGTTCAAAATGTTTGCTGGATTTTAAGAAATAACTTCCATCCAACTGCATGCAAAAGCATTTTGGTAAGACTGTCCTCTCAGAAGATTTCTTACTTTGAAAATATGTAGGTATGGTAGTCTTGGTACATGTAAATACAGATGAAGACATGTCAAGGCATACATTTCTTCTTTATTGCCACATGCCAATTCAACAAAATGTTGGGTAAGCCATACTTACACCTGTGTTACCCACTACTTTCTTAAGCCTCTGTGAACACACTGTGGAGAAAACGTATGTGGAAAACACATTATGTCTCTCCAGTTCTAGCTCTGTCTATCAGTATTCAATACAGATCTTGAGCAGACAAAGTATAATGGCTTATGAAAAATTCAAATTATTTTTCGACGTGGAAGGCAGAAACAAATGGAATTGTAAAGCCTTTTTTGCTGCAATAATAGCTCTAATTATTTGTCCCCATTAAAATTTATCACTGACAAATTTAAGAGCAGTTTTCATAAGCTATTTATATTGTATTATCTGTCCTCTCCAACACTTGCCACGAATTGTCACTAGCTCAGCTTTTGGGTACATGACAGAGAAGATACGCTTAGCAGAGTAATATTACCATTAATTACTGTGATTAATGCAAATTATGCAAACCCAGTAAAACTCAATTACCAAAAAAATAATAACCTTTGAACTGAAAATACAACAGTAAATGCAGAAGTACAACTAGTAATGGCTTAATTGTGGCAGAAAGAATGCTGAGCAGGGTGTTTAGATTTTGGTTCTACATGCTAAGGCTGTTCATAAAAAGCTGCCTGAGTTTATAGAATATGTTCAACATAACATCAGAAATGGTATTACATGAAACTCTTCATATACAGGATGTTTCTTTCGAACATTTGTTTTGTAGGATTTGACACTGGTTTTTAAAACAGCTGTTTTCAAAAGCAGTGTGCTGCGGGTTTCTCACTGAGGGCAACAGGCTAGCTGGATCCCCATTTTGATGGGTAAACTGCAGTCTCCCCTGTTTTAAACCAACAGACAATTCTGGAAAAATTACTAGAGGGTCATGAAGCCATAGCTCCGTGCGTAAGATGCACCACCTGTCAGTATCTTGAGGTTTTCCGACTTAGAAACATGCTTGCAACCCCAACCTAAACTCATTACCACCAACCTCAGTTAAGGGGGCAGGACTTTGTTCTTTTTCAGTACTCACATTATTTGTAACACAGATACTATGTTAAAGATGGAAGAATGGAAATGGTCTGTAAAATCATGAACCAAATTACAGAGGTCATGAAAATCTCCTGGTCCTACTGAAATAAAAGAATTCTGGAATTTATGTCAAAGAATGAGAATTCCACCAGCTGCTGTATTCAGGGGTTTTGGGGTTCACAGCTTTCAGTTTCAAAGCTCCCCTTACATCTTAGTCCCTATTCCTGTAACCTTAATGTTTGGCTGAGTAACAGGAAGGATTGAACTAGATTATATTAATAAACCAACCACTTCAGGACATTCGACAAGTCAGCTCTTGAAGACAAAAAAATGTTTTTATTTCTGAACTACCACCTACAAAGCAACCAGCCTAGGAGAAAGGTACTCCTCATTTCAAGCAGTGCAGGATCATGCAAATATTACCTATCTAATGTCACTGGAAGTTCTCGTGCATTTCTTTTATGAATCCTCCAGAGCTCTCCAATTCAATTACGTTGTTCTGCAATCTGTCCCAAATACGAATTATGTGCAGTATTAGAAAAGGAAGTAATTCACATGTTTCATTTTACTTTGCTCCACAAAGATAGCTTTCTTTGGAATGAAGAATAGCAGGAATGTTTCAAACTAAACTTTGCAGATTTACATTTTGAAATTAAGACTTGCCCTGCTGTCAGACACCTTATACGATCATAGTGTGTCAAATACATGAAATCAAAAGTATTTCTTTAGAGAGGGAACCATTTAAATTCACCTTGCAGCCTAGCTGTATGCTATGTAATGTAGATGTTTTTCCACGCAGTTTGGGAGATGATGACTCATGACAATTAAAAATACAGCCATTGTTTGTCTGAAGTGAAAAAAAATCAAAGCTTTAGCTATTGTTTAATAGTATGTGTTAAATAGTGATCAGGCAGTGTAAGATACCAGACAGCCTAAATAACTGACAGCTGTGACTATTACAAAATTCCCTGGAGAATCAGCAGAGGCCGGATAGTATAATACAGCTGGTAGAATACACCTAGTATCTAGAGAAGATTATAAATATTTATACTTTTATTCTAAAAATATTTTAAATTGAAATATGGTACACATAGGTACATGAATAAGTAGGTGTTACAGGTAAAAAGAAAAAATTAACTATTATGTATGGGCCTATTAAGAAACAAGTTCCTTACCAGATCTAAGTGAAATAGGGACAACTATGTTGCCTGTAGGCCACACCTGGAAATAGGGTTCATCAGTAGCCATCTGTAAGAAAACCCATTAACTTTATAATTTATTGTCATATGTTAAAAAAAAAAAAAAAATGGGAAAAATTAAAAGCTTGATTCCGTGACTTCTCTGGAAGTTGGATTGTCCCTTCTTGGCCTTTCCAACCTTATATTGACTTCAAAAGACTTTATATCAATCTCTGTAGGTACAGTTTTGTGACACTTTGGTATCAATTGGATCATTCACTTCCCAAAACCCAAGCATGCCTATAAGCATTTGCAAGATAATTGCCCACGCCTTCCGTTAAATACGTCATGCAGCATTTTTTTTTTATTCCAACTGCCTCTCTAAGTACCATCATAATGCAAAATTGCTTTAGTTTGAACAGAAGCTCAAAAATGCTCATTTTATAATATACAGATTTTTGCAAGCATTTTTGTACCACTGTGCATTTGCCACATCTGTCTGGTTTTTTAAAATTTTTTTTCTTTTGTTTAATTGGGATTTTTTCCTTTAGTAAGCAAAATTTAAAACCCATGAAAAGAATCACAAATGACTCATACAAGAAAATTAAATGAAAAGTCAACCTTAGTACACTGAGTCCAAACACTGCCAGCACAGCAAGTGAAAGTGAAATCAGAGAAAATGTCAAACACATGGAAAAAGGCTAAAATAAGATGTTTGTTGTTCTGTAATGACAGGTATTACTCCTTGGAACTAACTTGCAAAACTGCTCCCATGTATGTTTACTCTTTGTAGGATTCAATTTTCTTTTACTTCATTGCATGCTTGAGTGTTGTCTTTCTAGGACGACAAGTTTCTGTATCTCAGGCTATAATCACAGAACAAATACAGGGCAAGCAGCCGCACTCACGCCAGCGTTCCCTGAGCACAGCCAGTGGCAAAGTCAGCTAGAGAAATCCCAGGCAGCCCAGGCAAAACCAAGTGCCCCAAGTCACCAGCCTGAAGCTTAATCTGTGACACCTTTACTGCTACTAACTGTGCCACCCACCTCCACTTCATGACGCATAATTATGCCCACGCGTACTGCGACTGCGTTCTTCAGCCGAGCTTTGTGGCTGATGGAAACAGGCACAACTATGCTCACTCACTCTTGTGTGTTCCCACAGGACACAAATAATGAACTAAATTCCCCAAATCCGACCTCATCTTAGAAATCATAGAATCATAGAATCATAGGGGCAATGGCAATGGGTGGAAGCTGGAACACAGGAGGTTCCAGAAAAATATGAGGAAAAACTTTTTTACTGTGAGGGTGACCGAGCACTGGCACAGGCTGCCCAGGGAGGTTGTGGAATCTCCTTCTCTTGAGACATTCAAAACCCGCCTGGACGCGTTCCTGTGCGCTCTAGCGTAGGTGATCCTGCTCTGGCAGGGGGGTTGGACTAGATGATCTTTAAGGTCCCTTCCAACCTTTAACATTCTGTGATTCTGTGATAGAATCATAGAATGTTAGGGATTGGAAGGGACCTCGAAAGATCATCAAGTCCAATCCCCCTGCCAGAGCAGGAATGCCTAGACTATGCCCCACAGGAACGTGTCCAGGCAGGTCTTGAATGTCTGCAGAGAAGGAGACTCCACAGCCTCTCTGGGCAGCCTGTTCCAGGGCTCCGTCACCCTCACTGAGAAGAAGTTTCTTCTCGAGTTTAAGCGGAACCTCTTATGTGCCAGTTTCAGCCCATTACCCCTTGTCCTATCAGTGGTTGTCACCGAGAAGAGCCTGGCTCCATCCTCGTGACACTCACCCTTGATATATTTGTAAACATTAATGAGGTCACCCCTCAGTCTCCTCTTCTCCAAACTAAAGAGCCCCAGCTCCTTCAGTCTTTTCTCATAAGGGAGATGCTCCACTCCCTTAATCATCCCAGTTGCCCTGTGCTGGACTCTCTCCAGCACTTCCCTGTCTTTCTTGAACTGAGGGGCCCAGAACTGGACACAATATTCCAGATGGGGTCTCACCAGGGCAGAGTAGAGGGGAAGGAGAACCTCTCTCGACCTACTAACCACCCCCCTTCTAATACACCCCAGGATGCCATTGGCCTTCCTGGCCACAAGGGCACAGTGCTGGCTCATGGTCATCCTGCTGTCCACCAAGACTCCCAGGTCCCTTTCCCCTGTGCTGCACTCTAATATAAAAAATCACTGCATACACGCATCCTAAAACGATGCATTCCTAATAATATCAAAGCTTAAAGGATGGCTTAAAAATGCATCATTATAAGTATTTGTATACTAATATTACTACTCTTTTATTCAATTTGTATCAATGCATAGGGTTAGCATTTCTGGGAACAATGTGTAACCATCACAGCAGGAACAGGTTTTTGGAACAGAAGAATCACTCAGGAAAGCTGTCTCAATGCAGGACAGCTACAGCCCTGTTACCCCCTCTGGTTATGTCTCCTCCCAGGGGCACTGTGAGGGGTGATATCCAAGCAGATCATCTCGTTTGCACAGCCACGGGCACAGCTGGCCCTGCTGCTGTAGCTGCCACCAAGGGTGGACTCAGGATGTGAGGAGAACCGATGGCTAATAGGGTAGTTACAACTCTTAAAATATAATTCTCTCACAGTATATGCTACTATAATCCTTATGAAAACTTTGCTTATCCTGATGAGAGCAATGAAACTCCTCTCCACATATTCTCACATCTTGAAAGCCCTGTTACAAATCCAAATCAGGCAAATAAGGAATAAATAACTGAAAGGAAAGGCCCCCCACTAGTAGCTTGTCCTAATGCAGAGCTCCACTCCTGAGGTGCCTTTTGCCCGTATCACAGAAAACCAATGTTTTGCTTGAGGTGAATTGCTGGTAACTGCAGCAGGAACAGTATGGCCGCATAAGCTCAAAAAGACTACGCTGCCACCCCCTCAAAGATGGTGCCTGCACGCTTAGAACCCCAGTTCAACAAAACAACTGTCACATGGTTTAGATTAATTCAACAAGCACTCAAGTGTTCTTAAAATGACTCAGGTATTCTGCAATAAAGACTGAAAAAAAGCCAAATGGTCAGAAGTGACACACGTTTAGATCCGGAAGAAAATACAATCCATTGCCAGTTTCAGCAATCCCTATTTCATCATTTCAGACAACTAAAGAAAGCCATTTCTATGAGTTTCAGGTTAACCACAGAATTTAATTTTTATCTGTTTCATGCTTTAGATCCCGATTTAAAACTCTATCAGTTTTCTGCAGCTCTGTTTTTAATCTGTGAATAAAGAAGGTCTATCTTGCTCCTCTTTTCTAATGCTGCTGAAAATATGACCTTAACAAAAAGTCCATTAAAAAAAAAACGACTCACACCAACAAAATACCAAAACCCAAAGCCACAGACAAAACCAAAAAAACCCACCTCACCATATTTTATTTAGTGTGATGAGGCTTGGACATTCATTGCTCCTCACTGCTCTTGCAAAAAATATTTATCCCTTCTTTCTCCTTCCCTGGAGAATTTTCCATTCTGCCTCTTGAGAGAACACAGGACGAAACTAAGATTTCTGCCGGTTCTTTTAATAGGAAAAAAAAAAAAGGTAACGGATTATTTTTTGTTGTCTTTTTGCTAAAAGCTGCAGAAAAGTCAGAAGTGAACTGCATTTTGATTGAAACCACTGGAAGCTCTGCCATTGACTTCAGTAATGCAAGATTCACCTCAAATATTTCCAAAAATCACCTTTCCCTACTGTCTTGGATATTCCACAGACTGCTTTCCTCACGAGGTGTTCATGCAATTTAAACATTTGGCATTATCTTAGACGGCAGCAGAGCCAGGAAACAAAATCCTGAGATACAGCTCACTCCAGAGCGATGGGATTATCAAAGAAATAAGCAAAAATTTTACTCTTCAAAAGATGCATCCCCTCGTTCTACAAATCCAAACTGCTCCTTGAACAATTTTATGCATGCGTGTCCATTTTCATTACTAGTTCCTGGACTATTTCTTGTTACCGTCTTTTCTTCTTTTATCATCATGAACTGTTCTAGTCTGTGGTAAGTTTGACTGTATGTGTTGCTTAGTACACTGGAGGGCCCACAAAAATTTCTTTTTGTATGCCTAATCTTGTTTAGTGTGATGAATCTAAACTCAGTTTGGTGAGAGATGTTTGCCCTCTTCCTGAGACAGAAGACTTGAATAGATCTGAATTCTTTGGAACATGCAGAAAAATTAAGAGAAATGGTACATTTCGGGATGTTTTCCCCTCCTCACTTTATCTAAGAAAAAGTAGCAACGTGAGTGTTACATTTGAAAATCCTATGGAAAAGATTTCGTTACTGTTATTTTGTATTTGATCTTCGACAACTTTCATTTTCGGTAACTAAATTTCTTTCACAGGTAATAGTGCTGTGTTTTACCCTGTCAATTCTACGTCTCCCCATAAGGTGAATTTTGCCTGCAACCTGGCAGTACCCAGCGCTGACTGCCTGCATTCACATCTGGCAGGCCCAAACCCCGCAGATGTTCGTGCACACGTGGCTCACTGTGCATATGATGAAGCTTTTGCAGGATCAACAACCGAGGAACTTTGATTTCATCATTTAGCATTAACAGTTTGGTTGACATTTTTACTGCAGACTTCCACACGTTCTTCCCTGATGCCACTCTGAATTACCGACGATCAGTTGACTGTTGTCAGTCTATATTGTTGTGGTTTCAAGAGATGGCACTATTTAATGCAAATCAAGTCATTTTCCTTTGCATCTGAGCTTCCGTTTCCAGCACAAATAGCTGCCAGCACTTCTTTTAATAAAAGATCAGCACTTCGAGAAGGAAGAAAATTTCCTACTTAAGCAATCCCTGATTAATTAATTCCAGAGACAAAATCATTCCCTGACAACAAGAATTTTGTATCGGCTTGTACTTTGCTTTCAAACCTTTGTTTTACTGACAAGAAGTAAAACAATGCACAAACATGCTTAGGCTGTACCCTGAAGGAACAAATCTGGTCTATCCTTCTTTGGGAAGAACATCCCTAAAACCTGCTACCAGTCAGCAATGAACACTCTGTTTGGAGCAATAGCACTGCTCTGGCCTTCTTCAGCTTGTAAGAGCACCCTGAGGGGTTTGTGAAGTTAAAGAGAGGGGGTAGGATCGAGCTGGGGAATGAAAATGAAAGTATTCTGTAGAAATTTGAAACTTTAATTCTACAGGTGTCTGATTAATCTGAAGGACTGACAGATTTTAGGGATCCGTGGTCTGAACGAAATTCACTTTTCCTGATGTTACACAGGTTGCATGGGGATTCCATCTCTGCCAGACACTTTTATTCTTATTTCTAATAAACTAGGAAAAGATTTCTATCTGACCATTCTTTGGCCAAATCATCTTTATGTAAGTGGAAGAGTTTGTTCTTATTTCAATTCTAACTTTCCCTTCAACCGTCACTCTTTGGCAGTGCAGACAAAGCGCTGATTTAGCTGCCATTAGCAACATGGAGATGCTGTTTGGGACTTGGCCAGAGCTCTAAATATTTACCTTCTGCCACTGCCTACATTTATTGTCTTAACACAATGTTATTTCCTTGTCTCTGCTCTCATGACTCGGTGTGAATTAAGAGTGAATTTGGTACCCGCTGCAACCCGTGATCATAGATTAAAACTACTTGTTCTCAAGGGACTGAGAGACTGAAAACAGTGATGAACTCCCTTACTGATATGAACATTTATTTGCACATTCCACCATTCTAACTGCAGGAGTATTTTTATTAACATGGAACAACAAAAATTATGTTCAGTAGCTGCATTCAAGAAAATGAGTATGGGTCATTTTTTAAAATGGCTTGTTTACAACCTTTTATGATTAGAGTAGCATCTATACCAGCTTATAACCAACCCCATGTCCTTCACCCTTCATGTGATATTCCTAACAGTAAACTGTGGTACATCTTAACTACCTAGGACATGTACAAGTATTATGGCTACCTGTTTGGAGCTAAACCTTTAATCTACCTTCTAAAACTGAAACGCTATTCACTAGAACCAGATCTCCTAAACTGGTAACAGAAATCTCCAGTGTCTTCTGAGCATTTTATTTTCATTTCACTGAAATTAGGTCCAGTTTAGAATCATCTAGCGTGAATACAGATTGATCAAGCCAATCTAGCAGAAATGAAGTTCAGTTTGGGAGAGGTAAGCAAAACAAAAGAACCCTTCTGTTCTTGGTAAAGGAGCTAGTTAGGTTTTTAAGGTTCTTACAATTTAGGAAAAATTGGTATTTTGCAGGACTTACTTCCTGGGAACACTTTCCTGGGAATTACTTTCATCATAAAAACAGTTTTCTCATTTTTCACCTACTGCAGATCTGATTCTCTCTCTGCATTTAAGCTGGAGTATATTATTAATACCACTACTTTGTCACAAAAATGCATCAATAAATGGAATGAAACACAAACACTTTCCCATCTGTTCACTTCAGCACTTAGAGAGTGGGGTAAAAAAACGCAAGAGGGATGATTTACTGTTCAAGCCTAATTCAAAATGAGTGGAAGTGACAGTAACTTCCAGTGAAACTATCCATCAAGTTCACTCTTTATTCCATTTTGCAACATTTAATGTGAAGAACAAATGTTTAGCTCACATGGTGCTGGCTGTCATTCACCTGTCCTTAAGTCTTCAAACTATGCTTCTGATAAAAAGAAACAAAACGCCGTCATTAGAGGTCTGGCAGCTCTGTGGCTTCCTAATATCTTCTTCCACCGCCTCTTCATACAGGCAGCAGATTCGCTACTGCACTGTAATGTTAACCTCTTTGACTGAGGCTAAGTGTTCAAAAAAGCAGGATAAAAAAAATAATAACAAAAATATTTGGGGGTAAAGGCGCACTAAAACAAGTAAAAAAAAAAAGATCTTGCCAAATTTCTCTGCAGGTAATCGTTATCCTTGAAGAACCAGTAAATATTCCTCACAATAATGACATTTCCTTGAACGTACCTGGATCCTTTAGACAAGTATTTTGCTAAAGTAAAGAAATGCACCACTATTAGCGTCTAGGAAACAGATTTTCTGTTAGCTAGAAAAAACTGATAATTCTGCTTTTTCTATGCATAAAGCATCATGAGCTGAGCCTTAATTTAGTACTTTTTCTTCTTTGATGTTTGATACTGAATTAACCAAGACACTACAAAGCAGCATATTTAAAACTAAAGAATAAAAAAATAGTCTGAGAGCTCACCTGGTGAAAACCAGCATCTGGTAAAAATCCCTCCCCGCTTAAAACAAAATTTTTAATAAAGTCACTGGCAGCTTCAGAGGATCTCTAACCTACCACCATACCACAGTCAAGTTGTCATAGCAACAAGAGGTTCAGGATCATTTGGCATTTTATGATGACATTTTAAAGCCATTCTATATAGAGAAAAAATGTGAACTCAAGACACTTTTCCAATTTTCCAATTGAGTCAATACCAGAAATCCAAACATCTATTTCTCCTTTGTCTCTGAAAGTAAAGCAATAACTAAAGATGAGCAGACACCATTCTGACCTGATGTTATTCTTGACCATTACTGAAATTCAGCCGAATAATATAGATAACACAACAAAAATATTGCCTAGTTATATGCAAAACTGATCAGAGGTGTTCTGTCAATCTGCAACACCATTTGGTGTTAAGAAGCACAAAAAAACCCCAAAACAGCTAGTAGAGGGAACACAGAATATTTTTAGGTGTAAGAATAAAATGCTGTTCATACATTCTTGCGAAAGTGATTTATATGTTACCTTAAATGTATTATTAAAGCCTTGGTAAACGCTAAAAAGATAAATGTGTGAAATTATTCTATAGCTAGGTTTTGTTGTTGAATCAGAAGGTTGCATGCAAAGTATTTCATTAACTCTGGGAAAAAAATGAAAATGAGAAGATGTTCAAGTCGACTCAAATATCTACTGTTAAAAATAGAACAACTGTGATGTAATGCTGCAATGTTAATGATTTAACATGGACTAGTGGACTACTGTTTCTTGACTGATGGTAAATTGTGAAGTACAACTTCAAAACCGTGTGTCATATAACTCCTTGTGAGAAAAGACATATGTGACATGTGCACATGCACACAAACAGTCAAGAACTTACAAGATAGGCAAAATTTAATGCAGAATTTTTATATCGCCTCACATATCTAAATGTACCACAGCAAAGTATTAAAAAAGATACTTGTGTTCTAAATGAGACCACACCCATATATGCAAGTATCTGCACAAGAGACAAAGGTGAGTATGATCCAAACGCTAACAGGTACCTTCTAAATACGACAACCAGAGATACTCGACATTTATGAAGTGGCAACGGACTAACATTGCTTGTATCTGTTGACTGTCTCTGCTTTGGTACAAACAAGCTTGATTATCTTGGAGAATTATTTTTGAAGATTAAAAGACTGATACAGATTTTTTTTTTTACCTCAGAGAGATGTTAAATCTGATAGACTGTCTAAACCTTATTTTTGACCAAAAAAAAAGTTAGATGTATTAAACAGCCTTTCTCTGCTTGTTATGAATAAAATTACTTTCATCATAAAAATCTTACTACTGTAGCAAGGCATTTTTCAAAATCCATCTCAATGGATGTTCATGAGAGCAGAAGGAATGAAATACCACCTAGAGAGAGAATCTCAGACCAAGATGAAGGAATATTTTTTTTTTAAAACAAGCACTTTTCTATTATTGTACAAGTAGTTGTACAATGAGCGAACAACCCAAAATAACAGTAAAACAGTAGAAGCATAAATCTGGAAAAAAACCAAATATTCAGAGCAAGAAAGTTCTTTGAAGGATGAGAAATTGGCTTTATATTGTCTTAAAAAGTAAAAATTTCAAAAGCAGGCTTTAAAATAGTGCTTTAAAAGGCAATTTTTCTTGTTCTGTTCTTGTAGCATCTACATTGTCGTACTGGATCAGAGCAATGCCATGCAATACAGCTTTACTTTATAAAGTAATTTTTCTGAAATGTCCCAAAACCTAATGTGCTTACAAAATGAAAAATAACTCTATTATATAGTGCCAACTATCTTTTGTGTGCAGTGTAAGGACAGAAGTTGTCCTTACAGCATTTTGTGATTCTCAGTAAAACATTTAATCTCTTTTTATTCTATTAAAGATTGTATCTGCAACATCATCGCATGGTAATTTTAAAATTGTCTTGTTTAGTAAGTTCATATTTAATACAGGAAAACAATGTCATCTGTGTATGAGCTTGTTCTCAAATTTTCTTCCAGTTGCTATCTCTACTTGAATTTGAAAAGGCAAGATACCATCACAACTACCCTAGCACACTATTGCATGTCAAATTCCGGTATAAAGCTCCAGAAATTTCTACTGCTTTGTTCCTGTAATATCTCCTTCTTCACTGCTGTAAATATAAGCTGACATCCTTGTAATTTGCCCATTCAGATATGCATCATATTATTTATGTTATTTAATAATCTGAATCTCTGAAAGTCCAAGGATACACAGAGGCTCAAACAGCAGATATAATAGTGAAGAAATCAAGTTAAGAGCTGTGTCAACTCTATACATCTGAGTACCCAAAACAGGCCTCTCTCTCAACTTTTGTGATTTTTCATACATCTGACTACAATTCTCTCTTTCTTTAGGTTTTCTCTTTTTTTTTTTTTTTTCATTTTACATTCATATTTGTCAGACGTAAACTTTTACCGGAGTTTTCCAATCACTTCTAGTTATACTGGTCCTACTCACACTGGTTCTCTTGCGGATGGAGTCTACATGGGATTTCTTTGTACTGTCCATTTTTGCATCTTTAATGTGATATCCTTTGCTAATACACTGCGGTATAATAACCAGCTCACTATGCAAAATGAGATAACATATACAGCACAAAAGTCAGCTGAAATTAGAAGTTTTGCTTCTCTTTTGTTTCACCTTTTTTTTAGAATGTTTCTTTTCTCCCGCAAAACTTGCTTCAACATACAAAGGACACAGTAGTGCACTCTAAATTCCCTAGATGTGTGCTTTACATCAAAGCCAGAATGAATCCTTAAGATTTATTGAACTGAGTTTACTACAGTAGATGCTGGAAATGACGACATTGGATCTTTCCTGCAAGTCCACACTCTAAGAGCTACATAGAATTGAGGAAGAAATTGTAGAAACTGGTTGTGGGGGTTGTGTCCAGGCCAGTGTAGCTGGCAATGCATGGCAAGCAACCACGCATTTTCTTTTCTGTTTTGCTTCCTTTTTTCTTTTTTTTCTTTTTTTTTTTCCCTGCCACTTGGCTTGCTACAGCACTGGCCCTTGTGGCTATTTGTGCTGACGGCCCTTACAGAGCAAACTGTCTGCCATAAGCAAGACTGTGCCCTTACTCACACTATCAGACGAGGTATCTTGCTACAAACAATTGAAAAGTCTACCCCAAAAATCACATTGCAGCACTAATGGATCAGTGCTCTGTGCCAATCTGCTTCCCCAATTCTTGTTTCAAAGGACAGCCCCAAATAACCTGTTTGTAGTACCTCTTCTGCCTTCTAGTTTTTTGTTAAGACTGATTTTACTTCTCCTTTTTGAGAAATGTAAGAATATGGAACCGTTTCACTACTTTAAGTACACATGTCAAATGACATTGGTATCGCATTCACTGAGAAAATGCAGAACGCACTCAAGAGCCACTTCTGCTGATGCTAATTTGGCCACATATTAAAAGTCTTGAAGATTATTCAAAGGAACATCAATATGGTTAAGCAAATCTTTTCTACTACAGTTTTTATTTTCTTGCTTTTGACCGGTATACCTGCAGCTAGAGCTTGCCTGGCAGATTGTAGAGATGTTTACTCTGCAAGTATAAAATGGTAATAAATGCTGAGGTGGGAGTGGAAACCGAACGCTTTTACCTTAAGTATGCAGGTTTTGCGAAGCATTTCCACATCTAAGAGAACTTCAAAAGCTACACAAACCTCTGTAGATGACAATCTAAGCAAAGGAGCACACTATATAATATTCTGTTCAAGGGAGGGAGGATAATTTCCAATCTTTCACATGGACTGTGCCTGACTGGAAAACTACAGGAAGCTAACATAAGAAGTGAAAAATACGGGAATAAAATAACAGGGCAGAAAGGTAGATTCTTCATAAATGTCACACTAAAGCTCTGAAATTCCAGCTGTCCTGCAGGATGGGTTATTAAAGTAGCAGCAGTTGTTTTCCTTTTTATTCTACCTCATTATATCTCACAAAAGTTACAGCTGTAAACAAGCATGAAGTAAAAACTTTGTATTCTCTGTCACCATATTGCTTGTCAGTTCTTCAAAGCACCAAACAAAGGCAGGAGTTTCATTGTTATCCTCATAAATACAGCCATCTCCCTCCACTTCAAGGTACTCACTGACATGAATCATGCACCTAAGAGAATATTTCTTCCCAAAACAGCTAATGATACTGGTTTTTATCTAAACGCCCACTGCAACATTTAAAAAAGTCACATATACACGATACAGATTATTTTAACATCTCAAGGTGTCTAAACATAAATGAAGCTCATAATTTTTTCATTGTGTTTGCCCTATACACATCTATTAAATTTTATTTTGCCTCTATTATGTTTGAAGATCATTTATTATACATGGTTTTCATAGAAATTTGGGGGGTGATATATGAAGGGAACATAACTTTTTCAAGGAGACTATGACAGAGCTTATGGTATCTCTGATTTAAACCTTTCGTAGATTGCTAAACTTGGTAACTACCAGCACTTAGTTCAAAACAGAGCACTGTTTGGTATTTGTCTTTCCCAATTACCTATTCTGTCTTGATGACGTAAGTGTCTGGTTTTGGGTTTTTTTAGCACAGATGTGCAATACCGACAGAGGCAGTATTTAGTAAGTGTTTAAGAGTTCCATAGATAATATCAGTTTTTAATCTAATAATTTTTGCAATTTACAGAGAAATGGTACTGCTTGGTTACTGTTGGAGCTGTTAATATCCAAACCACTGAACGGTCTGAATTTCTTCTCAAAATACAACTCCTTCATGTAGTTAATTCTCTGACACTTCAGACTGCCACTGCGTTTTGTTTATATTCTGTACATTTCATGCAACAAATATTTTATGAATATTTATTCGAGAATGCCTGTCTCTGTTGCAGACATGACAGAATTTTAAAAGTGGCTTTGCTTTTTCTGGTAATCAAACCAAGAACATGAAGGTTAGTGATTAAAATGGATAACAAAAAGGAATTTCGGAAGAGCAAAAATGCTAATGAACTTTGATAGAACATATTCCACTGGAATACAGCTTCCATTTACAGAGATACGACGTAATTGTGTAAGGTGTAAGAAAAGCAAGTAATATACCATCCTTATTATATTTTGTATTTCATATAGCACGCATTAAATAAAAACTGAAGGACTCAGAAAGAGATACTTCTAAATCAGGCCAGAGACTGATGTAGAATCACATCCCTGTCAAAAACAGAACCCAGGTGAAACAATATAAGAATGTGTCATTATGAAAAAGAATGGAGAAACAAGTTCTGAAGTACTATGATTACTGAAAGTCCCTGTGACACGAGGCACAGTACACTCAGAAACACTTGGCTACGGGTACTAAAGATCTGGCTAGAAAGGCTACGAAATTCCCACCAACACCAGGGAGTTGTCTGGGGTTTTTTTTGATTGTTTTTTTTTTCTTTTGGTTTGGCTTTCAGGTTTCTTTTGTTTGTTTTCTTGTGTGGTTCTTTTTAAATAAAATCTGTATAAAGCTTGTGGGTTCAGCCTGTATATATGGTAACAATACCATTCCAAGTGGCTGTTAGACCATACACTGGTGCCAAACACTGAAAGTTTAATACATGTTTAACTGCGGGAGGAATAGAATACTACACAGAAATCCCACAACAAGACACTGACAATAATACATGCTAAATTGATTTTCTTTTTTTAAAGAGCTCTTCATTTCTGCTTACAAGATGTGATTACCATTTTAATCACCCCATAGCCTGCTCCATGTCACACATGTTTTCTTACATTTTGTAACTAGGAGTCATGCTCCTTCTTACGGTATGTTCCGGTCTGTTCTTTAATAGGTGGCTCTTTATCTGCTTACACCACTGGCCATTTTTCTCAGCCTGCTCCTGCCTCCAGTCTCTGGGCTGTTCTAAAGAGTCTGTGATGGAAGCTCAGCAACACCTGAACTGCCCATTCTTTTTTTCTCGTCAACTCCCTTGCAGATTTTCTGCCTCCAGAGGAGCTCAGGAAGCTAAGTCTCAGTTGTTGCTTTTCAAAGGTGGCTATTTCTCCTGTGATGAATTTTTAAACTGATCTGGATCTTGGTCCTTAAACTATGATTTTATACAAATCTATGATGCAAAGTCATACAGAGATGAATGTAGAAAGGATGTACTGAGATGCTGGAAGGAGAAAGACACCCTTAATACACATACTAATGCATAAATGCAGAGTTGATGTTACAACATCCAGCTCAAAAACTCAGAACTGAATCTCCTAATTTTCATTTTAGCCTGACTGAGTTATTGCTGGAATGGATCTCTGCTGCTTTGCTGTGAGGCTGACACTTGTTATTAGCTGCTGTGACCTATAAAACTCATTTTAAGGAAAGGAAGGAGCTTTCAGAAGCAAACACACCTACGGACAAGTTGCCTGTGCATCTACTGCAGATTCAGATGATAAAGGAGTTCTCTGGCTGCAGTGATTTCTAACATGCATGCCAATGCCTTATGCCTAATTATTAACTATAATCTTTCATGAGATAATAGTGACTATATCTTCCATCAATATGTTTAGACGTGAAGATATTTGGGTGTCTCACTCTAATTGTGATGGATAAGAGGGCTAAGCAACTTAGTGACTTTGAAATTTCAGTCTAGGCATAAAGCAAATCAGTCCACAGTAAGCTTTAAGCTGGGTTTTGCAACACCTCTCGGAGGATCAGCGAAAAGTAGGAAAAACTATGCTTTGAATAAGGTTGGACTTAGAGTCTGAATGCATTCATTTCCATGAAGTTTAAGAGGAAAACAGCACAGGAGGAAGTGAAGAATGTTATGCCCGACACTGAAATATAGGGGGAATTTGGCTTGACTGACTGTTATTAGAACTTGCTATTTGGGCAGCATATTGGGGTTAGTGATCCTATTTACAACCGGTATCATGGGATCGCAGTTGATACAGACCTTTTGAATTGAAATAGACTAGCTGATCCGAAAGGCAGCATAAACAGAGGCTCAGAGCTCCCTGAAATGGCACTGAGGCAGCAGATGAACACCCCGGGGACAATCATTTGTGATTCCTATGACATTTGTCATTCAAATATTGACACATCTGAATCACGGCGAGTTTGGCTGTGTTTTCCATCCTGATGGCGTGATGTAGTGTCTTTCAAGCTACTGTAGCTAGCTCAACAGTATCAAAGTGGTAGAAATGCAAAAGATGAATACAGGTTTATGTGTCAGAGACAGCAGATGCAACTACGCTCAGGTGTTCTGCCTATCCTAAAAAGCCCTTCTAAGAAGTCAAATATAGTTTATTATGTACAGCTTGCTTCCCCACGAGGATAAAAGCAATAAGCATGCAGTCCCTTGATTTTTCTTCATCTAGCTTTTGCCATAACATCCTGCTTGCACACAGACACAGTAACAAAAATATATTTTCTTTTTTCAGTGCTGTTCAACAAAGTAATGAAAAAATCATTAATGGCACAGTAAGGCAATTTTTAAGTAAGCCAGTTTCTGTAGCCAATGCATACCATCATACTCAACCCCTTTTCATTCTCCTGGACGGTACCATCAGATACCTGAATCAGGCATCACCTGTGTTGCCCAGGTTTCCTATAAAACCTAGTTAAGATTCATATATTTGAGCCCACAGTTAACACATTCTAAATGAAGTAGTAAGCCTAGAAGCTGAAGATCCAGGGAAAAGAATTTGCCTAAGCAGATGGGAAGGAGAATATCTTCCATTGAAAACACTTCGTTATATCTTACTTGTCTTACAGATTCATGAGAATAATTCAGGCATGTAAATACCAATCCCACGCCCTACCATGAATACAGGGGACATAGAGATACAAGTTATGCCTCCACATCGGCCATGAATTAGGTGTTTGTAACACAAAATAGCACACCTGTTAAACCTTGAGAGCAGTATTTTATGTTGGATTCTTACAGAATTATTCATTCCAAAATTTTCATCTGCTGATTTATAAGGACAAGAGGACTGTGTTTTTCTGCTTTTTCCCTAGTTCTACATTTCAGAAACTACTACAACAAATTGTCATACAGCAATACAGATTAGTGTAGTATTAGGATTTATTTTCCAAATGCAGCAAGCTAATGGGACTTCTTTGGAATTGGTTTTCAGTTAATTTAATTTTTAAGACAAAGCAAAGTCTGTTGTATAACAGCAACAAACGTGGGTATTTTTTCCTAAACTTACTGTGGGTATCAATCAGCTTTTGATTCATAACTTTCAACTCATTCTCTGTTTTGGCAAGCTGTCCATGTTTTCTGATGCTAAAGTCAAGAGACAGTAAATTCTGTGTCCCACAACATGGGTAATTAGTTTGTAAAACGTACACAAGTACAGGTGAGAAAAATCACTGACTTCTAAAAAGCAGGAGAGGCACACACACTGCAGAACAAATCTGCATGAAGAAAAAGAAAGAAAAGAAACAGTAAGGTTTTAAATACTTAGTAAGAGAAGAACAATACAAACGGATCTTAAAATGATACACTTAGTATTTTCTCTCCCGCAAACCTTCCCCTGTTCTTAACATGCCCCACAACATTAAATATTACTGCATGGCTCACAAGCATGGTGGAGGGATTTTTCAGGAAAACAGTCTTTATTTTCCCTTATAATAGAAGGAATAATTAATAATATTTCATCTCACATCACAGATTTCTATAAAAGTCAGGCAAGATGCCACAATATGAATTTTCACACCAACAGCTACACTGATTTCCTACTTGGTCAGCAGCTGCTGATTAAGTCTCTCCAACAACTATTTATGTTGCCACACTTCCAGCTGTATTTTTGCTTCTCTTGCAAACTCCTCAAAATATTGCTTTTTGTCTTTGCAAACAGGAAAGCTTTCATGCAACTTACACGCCGGCTGAACTACAAATGAACCCATATGGGAGCATGGCCAGCCCCCACCTCAGGAAAAAGTGAAAGAAAACAAGGGTTTTTCGAGTCATTTTTGCATGCTACAAATGAGTTTCTATTTCCCAGAAACTCCTTCCCATCCTTTGGGTCCTCTGTATCTATGACTTCAGGTAAAACCACCTGCAGAAGCTCTAGGGATCTTCCCCAAGTTCACTGCTCTGAGGGTTGCGGTGTGCCCTCCGGGCACGCGGCAGTTTCCCGGGACAGGAGCAGCCTAACGGCATCTGCAGCTGGCACTGTGCGTGTTATCGCTTTGGCTGCCTTTTCACCACGCTTCTGTGTTTCAAATAGACAGGACCAAAGAACAAGAATATTTCTTTAATAAAGGAAACAACTCTGTTCTCTCCAAAATGTATGGAGCGTGCTCTCCCTTGTCCTTAAGGAAAGGAAGAAAAGGGAACGCTTTTCACAAATCTATGCACAAATGGTTAGTCACCTCTCATCTCTCATAGCAGCTATTAATTTAAATTTTTTTGGCATATTTTACCTTTATGGGTTATGCAAGTTCTTTTCCCACAATTGCTAAAGAACATTCCCAATTATTGATGGCTACCTGAATCATTTATTTAATCTTTTGCCACCTTTATGTTACACACAAGCCTGTCTGCTAAACTCCAAGTGATAAGAAAAATAAGTATTTCCAGCTATGCTTCTTTTGTGGTTTACAGAAAAAATGGCAAATGCTTCTTTCCTCAAACAGCTTAGATGGCCTTTTGAAATATTGATCCTGTATATAATAATATATGACTACGTTTCACATTTAGCCATTCTTAGCCCCAGGTACTTGATAGCTGGTTTAAGGAGAGTAAAAGCTGTTCCAAATTCCCAAGCCACAGAGCAGTTGTTAGAAAATTATTTTTTTCCCAACTAAACCTACATTGAAGTAGAAATAATTTTATCCAAATTCTGTGCACTACATAACACATTTGCACATTTAATTTATAAAGAAGGTTAATTACATTGCTCTGCTAGCACGACCCGCTTCCACGCTGCAGCCAGAAAGCATTAATGATTTTAAAGAACGCATCAAGAGACTGGATTTTTTTCCTCTAGGATTGCTTCTAAGTCTTCTGTGCTCAGCCAAGCAGCAAGAGATGTACACACATCTACTGTGATTATATTCAGAACCCCAAGAAGTTTGAACCTGATGGAATGTCAAACAAAGCTCAATAATAAATGAATTTTTGATGCCAGTATCAAAAGAAAACAAGCAACACCATTTCTTTATAAAACTTCAGTTGAAGGTATTTCTGGAAGACTGTAACAACGCATTCTTTTACTATTTACAGCTAATAAGTCCATGCATTATTCATGCCAATTACTTCCTAATAATTACAATTGCAAACAGCAAGATAATTTATTTAATAGATAATATTAATGGAGAGGAAGTGATACAAGGATATTCACTGTTCGTAAGATGCAGCACATCCATAAGGGCTACCCGGCTTGACTACCCTGTTACTGCGAGCAAATTAATATTGTTTGCTGTGTACTGTAATCATGGGATAAATATGTGAGACAGAGAATACCAATCCTAGCTGGCATCAATGGGAGTACTGTGTAACTGGGCAATGATTGCTTCAGATCTCTTAAGCAGAGGGCAAAACACAAAACCGTGTTCTTCCTTTAATATGAGGACTTTAATGTAAGTATTCATATAAGATGTCTGCGTGAATTCCAGAAATAATACAGACCTGTCACACAGAGCAAGTTTAAAGAACTGGGGGGTGAACAGCGCCACTGTCATACTAAGGGTTTGCTTCCCAGCACACCTACCCCACACCTCTGGCAGACACCTCACAGTCACCGGCTTGTGCTCAACTGGATGATTGATTACGAAAGAGCAATTTTAACACTGAAGAGCCTCAGCACTTTAATGTGAGAAGGAAAAGATTCAAATTGTTACAAACCTTCTCAGTCATATCTTCAGAGTTATGCAGAAAAAAATGATAGAAAACACTTCATTACTCTCATTCCCCGTGCACAGTAAGGGTGAGCGTAAGGAGTTGTTCAGACTGTTACACCAGGGGCCTAAGACACCAGATCATCAAACTTGCTCATCTCTGTGTGAGTTCAGCAAAATGAACCCATATTTGGTGGGAAAACAGGTTAAACAGCTTGCTCAGATTTGAGAGACACAGGTAGCCTTGTCTGACTGGGGTCTTCTCAAGATCAAGACTTGAACGAGATTCCAGAATTATGAGGATTAACTCCACAGATTAAGGGTAATACACTTGGCACTTTTGAAATAGCCACCTAAACCACTTACACATGGTAACTAAGTACACAAGGCTGCTCGAGAAATTTCCCATTTATGAAACACTTTTTAAAAAAAATAAATACATGAAAAAAACCCTCATCAATTCATCTTTTTCCAGCTGAAATCATTATTTACTGATATGTAGCTATTTATTAATACATGGTCTAACACTATGGCTGATCAATGCTAATAGCACACTGCGCTTCAAATACGCAGCAAGAGAGAACTGCAACGCCTGATCAAACTGGACGAGCTCTATCCTGCACTCTCTCGTGCCATTATCTATTCGAAATTGAGAAATGGTGTCTGATACAGAACAGCAGGATGTCTGGTACAGAAAAACAGTTCAAGAAAATCTTTTAAATAACCTCCAACATGCAAAAGTATTGGAATGTCCATGTTAAAACAAAACAGAAAAGTTACCATTTATGTATGCTTTTCATCCGTGCATATCATTAAAATTGTTCAAAGCAACAGTGAATCACCCTGTAAAACCATACAAGTTGATCCTTCAAAAAGGCACTCACAAAAAAAAAAGATAAAAATGCTTGATTCCTTCATTTATACAATTTGTTTGTTGTTTCATATGTACTGTATTGATTGACTGACTGTCTTATTTTTCTTTTAAAGTGTATTTTATTTTTTACTCATTTGATTACTCATTTACTTTTTGCTCAGGATTCCCTTCCTCCAATAAATACCTTTGTGCAGAACGTTCCAAGTCAAGACATCCTTTTGATGTTAGAAATCCATTACTTATTAAGGAAAAGTACCTAGTGACTCAAGCAAAAAAAAAACCAAAAAACAAAACCCACCAACTTTTAAAGAGAAATATCATTATGTGAAACACTCCCAAACAAGCAACAACCCTTTTCTTAAACCAGCTCCCCTCATAGCCAAGTGACAGGTCCTAAATGTATTAGAAACCTATACTTAAAACATATTTAAAAGCAGGCATGGCACAGCACTAACTTCCTTCTGAGAGGTGTATGAACAAATCACAAGCAGCAGAAAAGCAGATGCAAATACATAAGGCTCCCTTTCCCACGAAAAAAATGATGTATTTTTCTTGTGGAGTTTCCCTGACACCAATTCCTTACGAGTCATTGAAAGGTCCTTTGTTTCTAATACACAAGATACCCAGTTGTGAGGAAGATGATGATCCTACTTGCTGTTCCACAGGCCTTGCCTGCACTGTCACAAGGGCTACAATGAAGGCTGACAACAACTACAGCAATAATAATTACTGCGGGTAAATACAGACTAGAACACTGACAAAGACCTTGACTTGGATTTCAAAACAGCAAAGAGATCTATTATTTTTTAAAAAAAACCTGATGTCAACCAAACAAGTCCATATTTCAGGATTATCAGATATATGAATAAGAAATTTTACCCAGATCAGTACTGGGGAGTGTGAGTAGGTGATGGAGATGTATATTTCTAATTTTAAAATCAATAATCATAACTACTCCTGCAAGTTAGGCTTGTGAATTAAAAAAAGGAATCTTTATTCTAATGGCCCTGTGTTGAAGCCTTTCATGTCAAGTTGCTTGTACTGTACACATGAAGAGTTCTCTCTCTTATACTTGTACGGCCTGCCCTCCTCACCTGTAAAACACAGCATTCGTAGAAACAAAGAATTTTTCAGTGTGCCTATAAAAACAAACAAGAGTTTCAATCAAAGCAATATTAGTTTGAACACATACAAGAAGGATTCTAAAGTAATTCTCAAAATTGATTTTTACTGTAGGCTTTCCACATTTTCAAACCCTGACGTCTAGGGAAATTAAGATTACATTGACACATAGATTTCTGTGCTGCTCCTAGAAGTTTGAATATTTATACTGCTATTAGTTTGGAAATATGCTGTGTCCCTTTCCTAATTAAATGCTCATTCTGACCATTTTACAGTATTGAGAGAGTATTCACATCATGGGTATACCGCTTCATCAGCGGAAGAAGATTAGTAGACTGTCACAGATTTGATTTTGAAATATTTAAAAAGTACGTTTAAATAATTTCTGACACCTCCACCTGCACAAACTTTTGATGCAAACATAATTAGACCACTAAAATAATAAAGAATTATACTAAAATGTTTCAAAATACTGGTTGAAAATCACACTGGCCATGGGCCATTACCAAAATACACTGAATCATCTGAGGAACAGACTTCTCCCTGCCACTACACTCTTGCGTACCTTCAATAATAAAAAAAAAAATAATAATAAAAAAAAGAGATAGGCTTTACAGGAACTATTTGTGTCTAGTTCTCTGGCACACTGTAAACAAACAAATGAGAAAAACATGAAAGATTCCAGAAGTCATATTATAATGACTATTTTCTTAGAAGGATTTTGGATTTTTTAAGGGAAGAAAAAGGTTAAAACTCTAATGATAGTCATTGAATATCTGTATCTTGTTGACAGTAACTTTCTTTTTGAAAAGCTAAAAGATTTTTCTTTGACTCTCTGTATGTCCTCCTCGTTATCCCTAGAAGAGCTAAGTTAAATTACAGCTTTGGTATGGATAGAAGGTTCAGTGAAACTACACGGTCTAGATTTTGAGAAATCCTTTTGTAACGCTGTCATGAGCTACAGACAAGAACATTCAAATAGGAGGTGTCACTAGCTTAAACACTCATCTCTTCCTTTCTACATGGAGCCATGAGACTCAGACCTCCGGAGGGAGGTTTCCTCAGCTCCGTCCCCGACACACTGCCCAGGAGCCCAGCTTCTCCCTGGTTCCCCGCTGCAGACACGAGCTGGGAGGCAGCCCAGGAGCACAGCTCTCTTCTTGGCTCCTGGTCACGGCTGTGGGACCGCGACAAATCGGTGCGCGACCTCGGCTGCCACCTGGGGGCACCGCTACCCTGAAGCATGGCTAGCCTGGGGCCTGCCCCAGCTGCTGGCTCCGTTCTGCTGCAGGTACGCGTGGGAGACACACACAGACAACAGCTGCTTTCTCTCAGCACGCACTTTATCAGCTCGGATCAAACGGAAGAATGGCACTAGGACTGGAAGCCAGATAAGCTGGACGCTTTTTCCCTCTCAGGTCATCGGGAGTACCCGTCACAATCATGAGCAACTCCAGTGCCTAAGTCAAAAGTCGGTCACCTCCACCTGTCCTCAACATGGGACTGACAGAGTACCTGCAATCCGTGCTTAACCAGTTTGTGTAATCGTTTGTACCAGTGTTAAACAGATGTAAAGTACTACCTACAGGCAGCTGCACCACACATTTGCATTTAGGATGCAGGACAACCGTGAATCAAGTCCAAAGAATGCCACAAGATACAGCCAGAGGGTATCATGCTTTGAAGTCAGTGTCTCATGCCTGTTCTTTTCAGCAAACAATGAAGTATTTACTGTGTTATAAGTCTTCCTACATTTTACCTTTCTTTCCCTACATTCATATAGATTTTGTATAGGTATTTCTACTGAATGCGTGTAAAAATTTTGAATGCTCTTAGAACACACAGCTGTACCATTTCCATTTATGGAAAACAGACAATACAAACAGAAAATTCAATCAATGTTATGTTTGTTTCCCTAATTAAATTTCTCTACTTGCATTTGAAAGTTTGAACTATGCATTACTGCAGATGTTAGTACCATGAAATGTTGGACTTCTCACTAATCAAAACATACATGAGTGATTATGAACCAGAATTCTCTCATTATTTTCAACAGAAACTTAAATTTAGTCTTTGGCAAACACCTTGCATGTTAAAATGTATAAATGACTTTCCTTATCTTGGTAAACATAACTGGAGATGCAGATGACTGCATTTGCAGCACTCAGAATTACATCTTCAGAGTGCTATGCATGGTTTGTTTAGTTAATTGATTTTCATACGTTCTTACAGATTTATGTTTATTTATCAAATTCACAGAATGCAAATGCTGACCAGCACTTCCACACACACAGCGTTTGGAATTCACAAAGGTTTTCCAATCTGAAGGAAAAGTTAAGGATCATTGGTTACACTTCAGAGAATGAAAATGTATTTCCAGTCACATATTAATCCTTGACCAAACGATATTCAAAAAGCAAACTGTAATTATGTGTCAGTGGCCTGGAAATTCATAATTTGGTTGTTTAAAATTAGCTATGCATTCAATCCGTCTGAAATGTTACCATATAAACCTGGGCATAAAACAAAACAAAGCAAGCTCTATTGAAATAAAATATATGCTTTTCTTTTCATTCTCTTCAATTCTCCTGTTAAAATAGCAATGAGTGATATTTCGTATTCCTTTATTAACTTCTTCACACACAGAGATGGAAAGCATCAAATAATATTTGTTGGTAGATTAGGCTGCCTCACTTTTCATTGAAGGAGATGGGGAGTCCTCACATGGTATTTTTCTGCTAATTCAGCTCTAAGTTCAGCAACCTGGAGCAGAGAAACAATATCAAGCAGCTGGAGACCATCCGTATCTCGTACAGCCATTTCTAAAACTATCTTTGTCTTTACCAAACACGTCGTGAGCCTGCACCTCCTATGTTCCCCTCTCAGAAAACACATTTGGAAACACAGTAGTTTAATGTGGTAGAGTCGGGTGTTTCTAGAAGATCCAGTAGGGGAAAAAATTAATTCTACCCTACACACACACACACACACACACTCTCCTACTGATAAGGACATAGAATTAATAAAAATTTAACTTATTAGTGAAGAAACAGGAATAACCAACATATGATAACAGACATCTTGTCATAAATAAAAGAAGAAGAAAAAATACTAGCAACACTGTGCAACAGAATATCGTAATCAGTTCAACTAAGATTTCTTCCAATATTTTTTTGAAAACAATAATTCTTTTTAATTATTAAATAGAAAGAATGCTTCTGTCTTTTTACTATGTTAAATATTTTACCTTTTTAAGAAATACTTTATTTCTACTATGAGACTCAACAAAAATGTATCCTGCTAGGAAAAGTTTATTCACCATCTGTTTAGTGGAGAATCCATGACACAGACTGCCTATCAGGGAACTGATTCTTATTTACATTCCTAGATGAGAGATGCTGCTCTCAGAAGAGCGTTCTATTTCTATTTTACTTCCTATTTTATTTCTAAAAGATTCCTAGCAAAAAGTGGTTGCTGCAAGAAAGACAGGACAATAAAAGGAAGGTTATAATTTATTAATCGTGAGGACAACCTGCAAAACTGATTTCTGTTCCCAGAGTTATAGACGCTAACCTGTCCTCAGGCTGGACCCATAAAAAGAAATCATCATTATTCCAGAAGAAAAACATTTTTCAGAACAGAGCGTTATTTTCACCTGTGCCCATGAAGTTGTGATCTAAAAGCCAACCTCAGCAGGACGTGAAGCAAGATAACCCTTACATCTTTACGGGTTTCTTCTCTAATGTGAATAGCTCATTCGTATTCTTTCAGGTGAATTACTCTTGACCAGGGGATTAAGTAAAATAGAGCTATTTCCTTCTTGTTCTGAAAGCAATAAAAAATGCTTTGGGGGCTTGAGAGGAAGGAACACAAGGAAGCCAAGAATCATGTGCCTTTGATCTCCTTGTCATTTCTTTCTTGAAGCGGAAGGCTAAAAAACAAAAGGATGTTACTCTCTAGATGGCTGAACTCGAACACAAGCCAAGCTGCACATGGTTTATACAGTAGAAATATGTCCAGGATGAGATCTCTCAGCATTGCAGGGATTTCCCCATTTATGTGGACCCCGTGGAGCACACAGGCAGAAGCCCATGGCTCTTTGTGCTAGAGATGCACCGGACTGCCATGAAAAATGTAGCAGAATTTTCACGCAGTCCAAAGTGGAGGTATTTACGTAAAGGCAGCACGGCATTATGCATTTCCCACATAATTAGTATACGCTTAGTATTCCCGGTATTTTGATGTGGGAAATGAGACAGTACAGAGCAACAAAATAATCGAATACTAACGACAGTCTCGCTTCAAATACTGATGACAGCAGGGCTTATTTCTACAGTCCGATTCTTATCATCTTGAGCTGGTGCTGTCACAGGAGACAAGCAGGGAGATTTTTAATTTGTGTATTTTGGCAGCACTGATGGATGGAATAATACCATTAAGCTTCTGTTTTGGAGAAATGTAATAACCCCAAGGACCTTCTAAGGTCTGTAGATATAAAATTTTTTTATAGTAAGAATTTGAAATGGAAAACAGGCAGATAAATATCCTATTAATCCCAACTGTTGAGTAAACATTATCCAACAATAGGACAAATTCTTACCTTCCCATTTCTGAATTGTATTAACCTGTTTAATGATGAGAAGTTAGTCTACATAAAACAAGAAAAAATAAACAAACTCTGGTCTCCCAAACCGACTGTGAAAAAAATCCTGTTTACTATTTTTCTGACTCTAGCAAAACGACCTGCCTTTCTGAGAAACAGCCCTGCTCTTGGCCAAGCTCTTCTAAAGAAAGGGGTTTGTATTTGGTGGAAAGGAAAAGCAGAAACAACAGAGAAGCTTTCAAGTCATTACTGGACAGTAAAAAAGTCCAGGTTCTGGGCTTCTTATTAGTGGCACTGCTAAACTGCTCGCACTGCCCTTACCTCTGATTTAGCATAGTCTAGTCAGAGCAAACAGAAATATTCATTAAAAGAAGAGGGCCGTAGGCCAGCTGGATGTAGGTATGTCTATGCTGCTTGGTCTTAGAGCCAGTGACTGGTTCCCAGTCCACTTTATTTGTCAGTACAGGTACAACTGGATGAACAGAGAAGTTTTTGAAGTGAACGTCGAAGGTTAGGGCCGCTCAGTGCCGACAGATGGTCTCTATTACCTCTCCCTCCCCAAAATGGGAAGGCAAAGAGAGCAAGGCAGAGAGACTGACAGATTGGAAAACTGAAACAGCTTTAATAAAACAATACTACTACTACTAAGGAAATAAAAAATATTGAACTATATGCAAATATATACAAACTCAACACCAAACCCAACTGCTGTCACCTGTCCTGTCTGTTACTCCCCGGAGGTGCAACCTCTGACTTCCTGGTGACCCCTCTCACTTCCCAGCACCCGCAGCGCCGCACACGAGCCAGCAGCGATGTCGGTCACTACAGGAATAAGTACAAGCAAGAACCTTTCGGCATCCCAATCCCAGGCAGTGACTGTAAACATCAGGCGTTATCACTTTTAGTAACAGACACTGTCTGCAAAAACATGCTGTTAACTTCCAAAAAGTGCAGCCTCTTAGAAGAGACAGAGCTCAGAAGTAAAAATCACTGACCAGAATTGGTTCTGTTTAGCTCAAACCAGGACAATAAAAAACAACAATAAATATAGCAGAAGGAGAATTTGGAAATGCCAGTAAGTTTTCTTGCAACCAGGAAATTATGTTCCAAGGAAAAGCCCTAGCTTCATAGCTGACTGACTGCCGAGTCAAGGCTCTGTACGTAGAAGAAGTAGTAGTTCAAGCTGTTTGTCTTCTGATTCCTTCAACAGGATAAATCAAAGCATCTTAAAATAATATGCTAATATGTTTATATGTGAGTGAAATTTATGAATGGCTTAGCTTTTCAGCATGAGGACTTAAATATCATTTTAAGCCATAGCTATTCAGTCTTAAAGTTTAACTTTACCCTTCATGAGACCTGTCCATAGTGTTGTCTTAACTGAAGATCTTCCTTTTAGACAGTCAACTTATTAGCAGCAACACAGAGAGCACAAGTACATTCCATCCTCAGATTTTTTTCTGTCTAACAAGAGAAGGTGACGATAAGAAGGCAGGAGGAATAGCAAAATACATCTGCATACAGCTGAATTATGCACTGGTAAGGCAAAAAAGTTTGCGACACTCTTTTACTATCTTCAGATGATTCTTTTAAGCTAAAGTAGTATCAAAAAATAAAGCTTATTTGAAATGAAACGTGAAAGAAAATTCAATCTAGAAACAGGTGCTATTTTTTTAAAAATCACGTTAATAATATTATGCAACAATATTTGCTAGATTAGCCCCTCACACTTTACAGAGAACTAGTTACAGCTGAAAATTTTGGGGGAAAGCTCGGGCATTTGATTTTTTTTTTTCATTTTGGGGAGGGTTCTTTTTTCTTTTTTAACTAGATACCTTTAGATTATTTTTTTTAAGTATACAGGAACTCACATTGTGTTCGAGAATCATAACTCATTGCTGCAGAAAAACTATAAATGTTTTGACGAGTACCTGTCAGAAGTTATCACCTATTTTTCAGACCACCAATAGCAAAGTGCCCTCCAGCCTGCAGAAATATAATACAAACAACCTCGGATGCTCCACAGCGAGACAGCGCAACAAAATCACTTCTAATTACGTCTATTCCTTATGCTGCAAAATGAGCTAGCTAAAAGTGAAGTTCTGAAATCTGTCTGGGAGGTATATCTCGATAGATAAAAATTGTTCCGCACTTCTATCTTTGCCTTTCTCTTATAATCTCGTTTGACTGGGGGATCAGGCTGTTGGGACTCTCCCTTGATTTAACTGGGGCTGTACAGAGGAGCTTTCCTTTGCGCCAGTACTGGAGGGAAAGCATCACACAGAGTGGAGGGATGTAGCTTTTTTCGACATCACTCTTGTTCTACGCACTCCTCCTGGGGACTGCTATCGGCAAAGCCTGATTGGACCTAACTGCTTCTATTATTAGATCCCTGCTTTGCCATGTCATAATTTTTGAAATTTCGTTCTCAGTAAAAAGATATCTTCCTGTGTTGTTATCAGAAATAAATTACTCACGCAGAAAGGATTATTTCATGCCATTATGACAATAAATACTTTCTATTATGAATTCCTAATATTTATTCGAACCCCTGTCACATTCTTAATTTCGAGAGAGTACGCAGAGTGACAAACTAATGAGAACTGTCACAGGTCACTGTAATTAGAAACATTTTTCAGAGTAATGTGTAAGGCAATAGCAGCTATACTATCATTTATAATTCATTAAAACTTAAAACATTCAAGTGAATACGAAAATGCTATATTTGCAATTGTGCCTGAAAGGCTGTATGCAGGAAGAGATATGAATGTGTTCTAGTTCTATGATAATTTCCCTTTTATTCAAATGACCTAATTTTTTGTCTGTCTTATGGTGTGATTACTTTGATAGCACAAATTTCAGAGCTGTGATCAATTTGAATGAAAAATTACTATGACGGGATGTTCCAAGTCAACGTTTCTAGAAGATAATAAAATGACGGTAACAGGGGTTTAGCACATTATATGAGCCTTAAGACACTGAAGAGCTGAGAAATGTAAGTTTTTTGAGAAATAACATGCTGCCTCATTTTCATGCCTGCAATCCAGTTAAGTATCATAACTAATTTTAAATAATCAAATTTCTAAAATCTCTAAGTACACTCGAAGACAGTTGATCTAGTAGCATTCCAAAGAAGTAGCCATTATCAATTCACATCAAAATGGCTTTTTGATTACCTGGTCTTGGCAATTCTTGTTTGTTTTACTTAATTTGCAAAGTTCCTCCTTTTCTTTATTCAAATCATTTAAACTCACTCATTTCTAAAAGGGGTGAAAGCCACAAAAACATCCAATTCAGGAACTAGGCTGCACTTGCTAATACAGCACAAAATGCAATATTGTTTGACTCCTAGTGAAGCAATTAGAAACACACGGATCGTGTGCCATGATCTGTCTTTCAAATACAATGCAATTTGAAATTCATTTGCCTATAACGGTCTGCACTTATCTCTGCCAACATTTTGTACTTATTGATAGATTTTTCAATATTACAAAAATCGGCATTGGGGACACTGGTATGAGAACACAGTAAAAGTTGTGCTGGAGTTAATGACTAGGATTTTTTTTTTATTAATTATCTTTAGAATCTCCTCCAAAACAGATGAAGCAAGGCAATAATTCTCTTGGGGTCACACTACCATAACAGCGTAGTTAGAGGGTTAGTTACTGCTCTTCAGATAAATAGTTGAATAATTTCTTTCAGTTTTTAGGAAGTTGGCCTATATGTACCACATATTCTTACAACACAGACAATTCATTTTGAAAATCTTCCTTATTACTGTCTGATTCATTTTACCTTTTGATAAACAAAGCTTGGAGTGTATTACAATACTGTTCACAGGAAACAGTTACAAGTAAGAGACATCACCTATTTTGCTGTTAGGACATGTCTAAGACACTTGACTGCTTGGTTAACAGATCACTTACACTAAATGTAAGTGACCGGGCAGCTGGACCCTTTAGTGAAAAACTACAGTTCCTTATAAAAAGCTCTTAAATAAATTCCAGTGATGTTAAGATTTGTTTTCTCTCGTTAGACACACTGCACGAAACTGTAAGTAAGTGTTTCATTGTTATGTTCGTGAGATGTGCAGAACATTCACAGCAAAGAAAGCCGCAAGTGTGTAGTTGGAGGTTTCTGCCAAGATGTGGCAGCCAAAAGTCACAAGTCAGTTTCCCAAAATTTTTCCAAAACTGCAAATACTTTTATCATGAGACTGGTTAAAACAAAAAAAAAATAAATGCTGCACAGGTGAGATATCTTTCTTCTTTATCTTTAGGTCTACAGTTACATTATCAAGCTTTTCCCCACAACCATGAAAAGTTAAACTACGTAATTAAAGATTCTCATAGAAACGCAGAAGTGAGTAGATAAGAACTGGTAAGGCTGCACATCAAATTTTCTCTCCACCCGGCTGGAGTTGGCTTGTATGCTAAAGATCACACAAGTACTAGGTCTGAATTGTAAAGGAACCTTCCCTGGGCCAAAAAGCTTAGCTGCAGAATTGGTTTGCTTTTCTATGTACAACGATTTTACTACCTACATTTCTTACCCAGACAATTTACTTCTTGTTGTGGAGGCTCTATAAATTAATGAAAATTTAGTTTCTCTCCTCCTCAACTTAAACAGGTGTTGTTATTTTTTAGGGCTGAAATATTTTATGCAACTGAGGATTTTGGAGGTATTACAGAGATCTGGGGTAATTTCAATGGTGAGCATAATGGAAAGAGTTACACCAAACAGTACACTTAAGAATACCTCTAAACCCAATAAAACCAGTACTCTCCTCCCTGCTGGATGCTGTCTGTTACCTAGATGGGCTGTCTTGACAAACTTTGTTTACAAAGGGACATTACTCACACTGATGGAGTTTTCATTCACTAGGCACTAAAGTTGAAATCTCAGTACACAAAAGCACTAAGCTACAAGAAAGGGAATCATTATTTAATTTGTAGGGTGAATTATATTTCAGCTGTTTCTGTTCCCGAGTCAGCAATAGCCAATAAAGAAGGAGTGCGAGCTTGAAAAAGCAATCTGCTCCCCATGCTGGATGACAGAAATAAATAACTGCAAAAGGAATGTGCTCGCTATACTTTCTTTTTCTTGAGTCTTGCCTGAACCAGATGACTCTCCTCCAAATTCTCCTTCCTATTTAAGTATCTTTACGCAGAGAAACATCTTCCTCTGGGATACCTATCTCACCACAGCCAAGAGTAGTACACTTATGGAGAGAGATGTTTCTGCCAGACAAGAAATTACCTCTTAGTTCGTCAGATAATCTGTCAGCCGTACAAATCATTAACGGTCAGCAGACATTTAGCTGGCAACTGTTCCAAGGACGGTGCCAGACATTCACTGCACACACATCATACTGTTCTGATAAACACCGACCCTCTCAGCAGGAATGATCATATGTTTTTAACCTGTTACACTGAAACTTCATCAAGTTTTCATGTGCTCTTATTGTAACTTTTTTCTGTATTGGATCATTTGAACACTTCTTTGCTACATCACATTATGTGGCTCCCAGGTTAAGTGAGGAAGTTACTATATGAAAGAGTAGAAGTTAGACAAATATTTTTAAATCATTTTTGTCCAGATTTCATGGTTTTTCCATTATCTTTCATGTTGTATAATTACTAGGATTATCATTAGAATTAGCCTTTCGTTACTTAAATACATTTCAGAGAGGCAAAAGCCCATCGTTGTCCTGAATTTCAGACTACATGTTTTCAAGGTCCTTTTCTTACCAAATACACATAGGAAAAACCTGTATAGCAGGCACAAAAGAAGTTTTGGATTTCACTTCAGCAGAGTACAATGCTTCAGTGTGTCATTAAATGTAGCAGTGACTGTAGGTATTTTCCAGAACTAGACGCCACAGCTATTGGCACTATGTATCAATTTGATAGAAAAGCAAGGAATAAAATGCAGAAGTCACAACTAAGTTTTCAGAGCATGTAGGAATGAATAGTTCTACTTTGTATTTTATTATTCACATCTGTCTAAAGTATCTTATAGTTCTTGTTTAAGGCAATGTAGTCCATTCCTACTGTTCCAAAATGCAAAATATCCTTAAAATAATGTTGAGAATAATACCTCTTTGCTCTTAAATAAATACGCAATGCAAATTCACATCTACAAGCGATTACCGGAACTCTTAAAGTAACAACAGAGGAACTTGTTAGATGCAGACTACGAAACCCTCTGCATGCTCTTCCCCCTGAAGACCTCAATTTCCCATCAACGGGTCAAGTCTTTACTTCTCAATGAACATTGATTAGGATTCACTATTTTATGGAACTGTTTGTTCCACGAATTCCATGATACTCGATACTACAGTAGACTTCGAATATTCTTTGATTTATATGCACATTTGCCACTTTATTTTCTGCTGTCAGAATTTTTATTGACCAACATTTTGTTATTTTGTACTTGAAAATCTATAGAAATTACTGTTTCAGTTCTAATGCTGTTATTCATTCGTTTAAGAATACACTATGTATTTATGTTAATGAATATAGCCAAAATCATCATAACTTATTGTCACTAAGGCATTTGAACAACTGGGCATGAATTTGAAAAAAACATCAGCAATGCAAGATCATGTTATTTCTTGAAGGGCAGAAATTCAATGATCAAGTATCATTCACTACACTTGATAGCGTTAACTATCCACAACTATTTAGCAGTATGTTGATAATTATGCAGTGTTTGTATGATGAGTATGCGTTTTTCAGTGTCTTACTACACTTCTTCATTGCTCACCTGTGACTAACTATAAGCATCTCACAGTGGGGAAAAATATCTCTTCTGAACTACCCTAGTTCCGCCTTCTAAAGATGATGGCAAGACCAAGAAACATATTCATGAATTCTTTTGACTATGTCATTAGCCTCACTGGTACTTGAATTACAGAGTATCGTATCCCTCAAGATATTCTTCTCAGTAAGAACTTCCTCATCGCTTTCCTCAACGAGGTGCAGGTCACGTCCATGTATGCAATGAGTGGACACAAATCAACCCTGAAAACTTTAATCTTGTGAATGCTACATTTAGCGAAAGTTAGAATGATACAGACAGCAGTGGTATCTTTGGGGATTTGGAACATTAAATAACCAAACCCAAAAAAATTTAAAAACCGGCAGATTTCTTGCATTTCAGATTTCTTGCATTTTATTATCCTAATACAGGAATACTTTGGTCAGAAAATTTTTTACGGTAACATATTTGTCTCTGACTTTTCTGCCCAGTGCTTCCTAGAATGTATCAATCAAACTGGTCAGAATACTCACATATCAGTAACACCTCCAGAAGCGTGTCAAACTTTGCTGCTGCTGGGTTTTTGGTGCTTTTTTTTTTTTTTTTTTTTTTGGTGGTAGGAGGTAATGTGCAATTTTTGGGGAAGTAATTATGTGCATTCATAATTCCGTTTTAAAAACATGAGAATTACTCCAGTTATTCCCGAAGATCTTTCTATGCTGTATAAAGAACAGGCAAAAGTAGATGCCTTGGAAAGAGTGTCAAAACACAGTGAAGTACATATGATGTTCCTCCCTATCTCTAGACTTCCAAAGTTAGATCCCTATATGATAAAGTTCAGGAGATTTCCATACATTTACAGTAGTCAATTCTGTACTCATTTATTCAATGGTAAATTGAAATATGGTAGAATAATACAAGACGGTGTCTCAGCATCTGATTATTTTTAAAAAGTAATATGTAAGCAGCAAGAAGAAAATTGGAAGCATCGAATATTAAATTCCTGAGGGACTGCTAGTTTGCTTGAATCATTTTACTAAAGTTCCCCAGAAAAACAAAGAATTGTACCAGGACTTGGGATCATCACCATCAATTGCAATTCTAACAGATACGAGTATTCTGCAAACTCCCACCAATCCAGAACTCTACAAGCAAAAGGAACCAAATGATGAAACAAACACACTGTAATATATTTCTTTTTGCCAAATAGAGACAGACCTTAATTTGTTCTCCTCTCTTTGTCCTACTAACGAAAAAGGGAAAATATTAGACATTTGGAGTAAACTGCAAACTGCCTGTATTGTCTGTAAGCACAGCATATCTGAGATGATGCATCTGAACAGAACTTAATCACATTTTTAGCAAAATATGCAGTGGCAGTATGTGCTTGGACAAAGTTCTCAGCAACGCATGGCATTGGAACTGAAGATACGCTACGAATATTCACAGAACCTGATGAAAAGCTCATGGAAGTGGTGTATCCAGGTGACAACTGCTACGATTCATGTGAAAAAGATCATAGAGACAATCATCCATTCAAGAAAAACAAAACAAAACAAAAAAAAATACCTGTTGCAAAGATTTCTAAGCTCATCTTAAAACAGAGAATTTCACAAAATATCCAGTTCCTACTTTTTCTGTGTTCTGCATAACATTTATAGAATGTTACCTAGTCAAAAGAATTTTGAACCATATCCTGTATTCCTGTAGAAACAAATGGTGAATGCAAATAGACATCGCATAGTACAGAGTAAAGGCCTTTTTGTAGTTCATCATTTATATATGATATTCTGAGATCAAATATTATTTTCATTACTTGCAGGTCATACCAGAAACTTTGTTTTAGAAAAACCAAACACCTATTTTTGACAATCTGCTCTCCTAATACATGTTTTCATCAAAGATCTCTTAGCTCTGTGCTTTCAGCTTAGGGTAACTGCTTATACAGTATTTTTCTTTATCATCACTAACATCACACAACAGAAGATAATTGTTTATAAAACTCTTTTCGCATTTCTTGGAAATAGTTGCTATTTTTTTTTAATAGGCCAATTCTTCCTTGTTTTGCACTCGAGCAAAAGAGAATTTTATGTGCATTTCTTCTTTTATTTCACTTCTGGCAAGCTAAGTAATCTGAAAGACATACTGGAATTTGACTCACAACCAATTAAAAACTTACTCTAGAGCCACGAAATTATGCTTTTGTATCTTCTACCACTTAATGGACAGTCTTCAACCAAAACACTTGTACTTGCAGAAAGTTCAGCCAAGAAGCAATTAGCAATCCCCTCCTCAGCCCAAACCATGTACAGAGACCACCTATAGAGACTAAGGTTAATAAACTAAATCCAGAACTCAACAGCAGCATTTCTTCCACCACTAATTCTTATGGATAAATATTTTATCTGATTGCCATACTGTAACTCTCAGATCCAGAGTTCACTTTACAACACAAGGGCTTAGTACTAGAAACAAGCAGAAGATTGGTTATTGGTTTAAGTACCGAAAAAAACATGGTAGGCTTGCACCAGGTAGGCTTGTGTCCAGAGAATAAGAAGTGGAAGTGACAAGCCTAAGAAGTCTACATATTTTATTCCATTAAATCATTTGCTGAGACCCGATTCCTCTTACCAGCCAGCTACCTGCCTTGTAAAATGAAATTAGTCTCCTACTTCGCATGTCAGAGCCTGTGCTTCCAGTAACAAATCTCACATTTCAGCACATTTCATTTTAGAAAAACATTTAGTTTTCTCTAACACTGATAAGAAGACTATTTACACCAAAAATAAAAAGCTCTTCCTAATCAGGGACCCAAATCAACACCCTGGGTATTATTTACATATTTTGAAGAGAATCTGTTTAACGTGAAGTTCCACACAGACTGGACGAAAACCATTACACACAGTTTTTATTTGAATGACTGCACTCCTTGCAGCAGTAGCAGAAGTCCCTAGATGGACGCAAAGAACTATTCCCAGTCATTATCTCATCTCCTTTCCAATTAGATTTGAAAGGTAGATGAAATAGCGAATTGCATAGACTACAGTTTACAACTCCCAAATTCTTTCATTCACCTATTTTCCCCTTCTACTAATGAGCCATAGAACAACTTTCAGCCACTATTTATTCATACTCACTAGAGTGTTGGTTTGATGAACAAATGATTATTTTTATTCCTCCTTGAGCAGTCTTTCCTTATAAATGCTGACCTCAAAATGAGCCTCATGGGGATACAAACACCCTCACCAATAAAGATGATTAAAGTCTCCAGTGGAGGCCTGACCCAGAACAGCAGGTGGTCAATGCACTCTGACAGAATACACTTGCAAGTAAGGAACCCATTAGTATGGCCCAGCTATCTTTAGGGCATTTAGAGATACACTTATATAAAACCTTCAAATTGAAAAGGTTTCCAGAAGAATTTACAAGTATCTGAGCTACTTTTACTGTTTGGGGGATTGTTTGATTTGGTTTGGGTTTTTTTAAAGAGAATTTAGCATGGCAACTCAGAAACGAGGGTCATTAGTAGCAACTTCAGTGCTGGTTTTTCAGGCTTCCTGTTTTTCTAAGCTTCCTCGTACACTGATACCAGAAGGACACTGTCAAACCTGAATATCATTTAGGGGTGCATTTCTCCTTTCAGCCAGACTGCAGAGCTCTGACATATCAGCTGAACTGTCATGCCAAAATTAAATGTAAAAAGCATGTTATAAAAGAACTCTTGTCTAATCTGAAGTTATCTGCTTCAATTTTCATAAATCTTAATGTCCATCCATTAGCACATACTACCTTCCTATAATCACTGTTTTCTATTATATTAAATTTGCAGTAAGTAAATGCATTTGAGTTCTTTGGAGTTGAAGATGGGACATTCTGTAATGCAAAAGAAATTCCTTAATAGCTGTCTCCAAATTATATGTTTCAGATTGCCTTCTCCATAGCAAAGAAAAAAAAGCAAACCAAATTATTTAATTTAATATCAATTCCTATTCTGATCATAGTTTTTTAATTTGCAGTGTAACACTATTTTCTAGAATATTAATCTCAAACAAATGATGCTATAAAATACTTTGTTCCTCTCTTGAACAATGGCATTGCTCAGTTCATTTGTAACTCTGATTATCCTGCTTTCAGAGGTAAATTATCAGCCACTTGTGACACGTAATACCACAGTTTAGTCTAATGCAGAAACTCGAAAAATAGACGTGGAAAAAAAAATCTCACGGTGAATAGTTATTGTTACAAAATGTGGCTGTTCCATAAGGATTTATAATAAACATATAAACAGTGAGAAACAGTTGGGGTCTGTTTTTCTGGAATTTTCTCTAAGCAGTGCTACGAGAAGTGAAGGATAAAAATTCAAAAGTTCTTGCTACAGCACTTGATGTAATATGACAATCTATAAAGAAACAGCTGTTTGACCCTTCTCTTGGAAACTCCGTGAGGTTAGTCTATCGAATCAAGAGCACATCATCATCTTATCTCCCAATTTCTACTGCTGCATCGCAGATCCCACGTGTTCTCTGTAGGACTGTGATAATTACTTAGAGATAGCCAGCAGAGGCTGACGGTTTGCGGAATTCAGAATAGCAGCATTTCCTTCAAAACGGCATTTTCCCCTTGTTGAATATGGTATAGAAGACAGGTGCCATGGTCTACACCAGTGACATATCCTGGCCAGGCTTCCTATCTGAGACAGCCACTAGTGTCCTGCTCAAAAGAAAAATGATACTGAATACATTTTTGGTTTATTTATTTATTGCTACTAAAAGCAATCTCTTGGTTTTGTTTGTCAAACGTTTCTCCCACTCACATTGCATTTCTTTATTTTTGCTGCAAACCGCAGGTCCTTGTCGAACTGGGAAGTGTCAGACTCTCTCGGAGGCAGCGTGAGCTGAGCTACAGCGAGTGCACGAGAACGGCACCGAGCATCGGCGCTGCTGCCTTCGCTCGGTGACCTAAGCAGGTACTTTAGCCCCTGTTACAACCTGATCTACACTAGTTCATTAAATATTTCTTTAAGAGTCTTATTTCATTCCAACACGGTGCTTATCATTTTTTTAGATTAGTGATTTAGCTCGTTCTTCCTGCAAAGAAGTGAAGAAGAAATGTTAACTATCGTCTCAATGGCCTGGAAGAATGTGTGCAAAATACACATTGACCTGGCAAAAACGTAACTGATGTTTAATCATATATCTAGGAGGATATAAGAGTAGACCTACAGGAAAAAAGTCCACTTATACAAAGATCAGTAATGCTATTTACTGACATGTACAGAAGTTTTCAGCTGATCAAAAATTATTGTGACAGCTTTTCAAATATTTTTCTTTGAAGACTATAAATCTGAATGTACAATTTCCCCCATTTCTATAGTCTGTACTTCACAATGAAGTACAGAGGAAACTCTACATGGCCTGTATCAGGAACAACAGTCAGCAGGAGCAGGGAGGTGATCACGCCGCTCTACTCAGCTTTGTTGAGGCCCCACCTTGAGTACTGGGTCCAGTTTTTGGCCTCTCACTACAAGAGGGACACTGAGGTGGTGCTGGAGAGGGTACAGAGTTGGGCTGCCAAGCTGGTGAAGGGCTTACAACACAAGTCTTATGAGGAAAGGCTGAGGGATCTGGGGTTGTTTAGCCTAGAGAAGAGAAGACTGAGGGGAGACCTCACAGCTCTCTACAACTACCTGAAGGGAGGTTGTAGAGATGCAGGGGTTGGTCTGTTCTCCCTAGTGGAAAGTGATAGGACGAGGGGAAATGGATTTAAATTGTGCCAGGGGAGGTTCAGGTTAGATATTAGGAGGAATTTCTATACTGAAAGGGTTGTCAGCCATTGGAACAGGCTGCCCAGGGAGGGGGTGAGTCACGGTCCCTGGAGGTGTTTAAGAGAGGGTGGATGTTGCGTTGGGGGAATCGTTTAGTAGGTTGATAGGGCTGGGACAAGGGCTGGACTCCATGGTCTTCTAGGTCTCTTCCAGCTAATATGATTCTAAATATTAAACTCTGGAAAGTTCTATTTCTACATTATTTGAATTCCACTGAGGTGAGAGCAAAGTTTTTCAAAACAGTCTCAAAGTAGCTGTGAAAGTTTTTGTTTTATCGAAGCTTTTTTAATGTTGTCTAAGGACTCCAAACCCCTTCTCCCTGCCCCTGTCTCCCCCTTCTCACTGTCTCTCACAAGAGGCTCTCACACTCACCACTTGGGAGTAAGCACCACACAACTCTCAATTTCGTCTTACAATGCAGAAACATCCCATAATTAGACTAAGCAGTTGTTCCCGGGAACAAAAACATTTTTGTTTGTGCACTGAAAGTTATTAAAGAAACAGCAATTACATTATCATCCCTCTATTGCTCACAGCTATTACTTACGCGTGTTTTATTTCCCTGCAGAAACAATAACTGACATTTACATCTTTCATGGATATTTAGGCAAAAGTACAATTAAAAAGCTACTGCTACAAAATATGGGACTTCACCTTTTATCAAATGCTTACAAAGCCCAACAACTTGGCATACAACAACCTGATGATGTTGTAACCCAGGTAAGCAAATTCCACCTGTTGGGTAGGACATCAACCACTATTAAAAAATTCCCCAAAACTGAATCCTACACCGCAGTCTTTGACGCTAAATTAAAGATTTGTACTGACTGTTGCAAAACTGGTACTATTGATCTTCCTAGCATGATTTAAACTTATAGAGATACAAAATAAAGGTATTATTTCAAGGCTCTCAGACCACAGATGTCACCCATGATGCAATTAAGGACAGAACCGTGTCCCAGCTGATTCCCGCCATGCCCTTCGGACTCTGCGAGGGAGGTGAGGGTGCCTCCCGCGTGCGCAGGACACCTGGGTGACCATGAGGCCTGTGGTTCCTCTCAGGGATAGCACAGGAGAGGAACTTGTGCCACTTCATCACCCAGGCAACTAAACATCAATTTCAATTACCTTTTGTCTTTTATCACATGAATTATTTATTTAGAGGTGGTTATTTTTTCTTCTGTCTACTGGTATCAATAAGAGTCTAGACAGAGTCATATTTTATGATTAGATTTCATACCTAAAGCCCCATATTACATAATAAATCATGTAATAATAAGCATTATATCTGATAATATTATTCTTATTAATGCCAACAAAAAACATCTGTAGTAAGGGACCATATTACTGATAATACAGTATCTTTTATAAGGTTGTAATATTTTACACTGGGGAAAAAATTAAAATTCCTCAATCCCTATCCTTTCAGATTACTTTTAAATAAAGGATGCTGTACCACAGCACAGCTTCATATGCTGCATGAAGCTCCTTAATCCAGACACTGTGATGTGATTTTTAGAGCAGATGTCAGAAATTTCTTTTCCATACCTTGGGTCCGCAGCAGACATAATAAGGAACCCTAGGGGACATGTGAAAGAGGTATGGATCTCAAGTTTTTTAGGCATCGTAGACAGTAGAACATGCTCACACACAGGCTTGGAAGTAATGTTCTATGCAAGTTTGAGAAACAGATATCACTGGCAAAGGTATATTTATGAATTAATAGCAAGTGAGGATGTTAACAAGTATTAGTTCTTTTCAGAAGTCACCTATGGACTACACGAGCCTGTGACTAGCCATCGTTTTTGCTATACAGTTATAATAAAATTTGACAATGACTGACTTGTAGGGCAGTTATAAAACTGGAGTTTCTTTCTATTATAAAATTTCTCTATGTCAGGTACAAAACAAATGTGGATATATTTTAAACTGGAAAAATTGAGTAAATACAATTTAAATAAACTAAGCAAATAACAGAAAATCATTATCAGGCAGAGTCATTTCATTTTCAAAATGAACATGACACGACACACCTGCAAAATTTGTTTCTGATGACTTTTGGTTCTCTCCGGCTCAGTTAAGCTTGAAATTAACTTCAAGTGTAATGCAAATAAGAGCAAAGTTTAACTTTCCATTTTTTATAGATATTAAAAAAGCAAAAATTGACAAAAGACTTAGCTACTTATTTACTTCATTTTAATTTGAATAAAATATACAAAACATAGCATCTATTATTAAATTCGTTACTACAACAGAGTAAGTCAAGGTTCTCCAAAATTCAATTACAAAGAACTGATTTGAGCAACTTAATATTTTACAAGCTACAAATAATTCCAGTTAACAAGGCAGTTTTATACATCGGCCTTATGCCACATTTCGCTTTAGTGAAATCACGTTCAGTCTCAGCATTTTTACTAAGCTCATTATTACTATGGTATCCCAGCAGCTATTTTAGAAAGCTCTTCTTACAATTAATGCAATCTTACTCAATTGCTCAGAATGATAAGAATATGCACTTTTAAAATAGGAATTACTGTAATTTTCTTCCGAACTAGTAGAGCATAGCAGCTCAGGACCTAACCTAAAATCATATTCTCTGCAAGTACTTCAGAGAACTCCAAGTTTGAACCAATTACAAAGCTGTGGATTACTGAGCTTTAACCAGAGCGAGCTGAATCCAGCCTCAGGAGTTTCTGCATCTGGAGGACTCCACAACCCATTTTGCGCTTATTTTGCAACATATTGAAGTGCGTTACAGAGGTCAGTCATTCTAGGTTCCCAAAATTTCAGAACTGACCTACTTATTTCTCTTAAAATCAATCCAAGATTTACTACTGACTTCTCAGAAGGTAGAACTAAACTAGTGGTAAGTAATTTTGAATTTGCCCTTTACAGAAATAACACGGATTTACTGTTTGCTTCCTTTGGGAGAGGGGCAGATACTGCCAGGCCAAATTTTAACATCCTTATCTGGATTTGGTTTCCACACATTTAAGTGGAAACTGTACCTGAACATAATCAAGTAATTAAGGATATTGGGAACTGATCCCCTTATTGAAGGAAAAAAAAAAAAAAAAGAAGAAAAGGTATTACTTTGCTGTTAGAAGCTTCCAGTTTCAGAAATGTACAGTACGCCTAGGACTACACAGGGGAAATTAATACGTTTCAGAAAGCGTTCAAAGAAATGTCAGGTAATTTTTAAAATATTTATATTTGCATTTCAGATTTGAACATAATAATGTCTAAAATCCCTTGTCTATTAGGTACACATTCCCTTAAGAGCAAAATATCCTACGGAATGTAAAATTACTTTTATAATCAAAAAAATAACAACTAAAACAGAGATAGGAATTTATCAGGACAGAGAGCGCCTTTCATACGTTCAAATACTGGAATCTACAAAATTCAATTTAAAAATAGATACCCTTTCAGTGCTATTATTAGATGAAACTCCTTTTTCTTGGAGCTGCCAAATATACCTATGGAAAAGTGTAAATGTTTTGGAAACTGTAATTAAACAGGACATTTAAAGTCAAAGGCATTAGGCCCTGGCAACTCTCATTTCTTTCTTGACAGAAATTACTGAGCATAGAGGTCTGAATAAGGCAACTGTGAGGTTAAAATGTAGATGGAGAAGACAGGGATGCTTGGTAGAATTATTGAAACAAGTGAATACCAGCAGTAATGCATAGTGTAGCTATTAAGGTCCTATATATGTTAAAGGAAAATACACTCCAGATAATAATTAGCTGGTTTTGTGGTTAATGTATTTATCGTTTCAGTTGGTTAGAGATGAGCACAGTATAAGCTCTTCTGTGTGCAGAAGTGAACGAACATATCGCTTTCAGTAGCTCAGCTATTAAACACCATGTTGTGGTTTTATTAACTCATTGATTTTAATTTTCTGGCTGTGATATATTTAGTGCTTGTGTTTCAATGCTGTTTTATGTGTTGTTTTTTTTTTTTAAATGAGAAAATGACACTGTATTGAAGGTACCATAAATGTAAGATACTTAAGCCCCACACACCCTGAACCCAAGAGAGCACTAAGGAGCAGCTGAGTGCCCCCTTTGTTATCACCAGCAGTATAAAGCATTACACAGTGCTGACAAGATTAAAGGAAAATACTTCTCAAAACTTGCATGAGCTAAATATTTTTCTGGCTTTTTTGGGGGCCTTGGAGAGCAGGGGCTGTTGGTTGGCTGGTTTTGTGTGGCGTTTCTTTTGTTTGTTTGGCAGCTTTTGTTGGTTTGATTTTTCTGGGGGTGAGGGTTGGTTTTTTTCTTCTTAATTATCTCTGCTATTCAGACAGACTGATGCTGTTTTGTGCAGAAATCTTCTTCCAGAGCTACAGACAAATACACATTTTAATAGCTGGTCTCTTACATGCAGTGGCTTGAGGGACTGCCTATTGGTTTCATAGCTATACATACAGATCTTGGCCTTTTACGTGAATCTGAGAAAATTTCCTCATGAGAAGCTGTTCAGATGAGGGGTTTTTTTAAGGACAGCAAGGCATGCATGATGTCTGTAGACAGGTGGTCTTCAGAAATTTCTCTGCTCACTTACCAAACTACTTTTTATGGATCAGGGGTAAGGTAAAAAGAAAGATCAAATAAAATGACTGGTGGTGCAGTTCAGGGGTGAAAAGGATCACAAATGATCACCTACCATCTCTTTGGAGCTCTACACTTCATTACAGGCCATATTCTGTTATTCTTTAGCAGTACTTAGCAGAGGAAGAGTAACAATATCCATCCTCAAAGGAAGGAACAATACTAAGCTGCCTTTCAGCAGAACTGAAAGGTCAGTACTAACTGGGAAAACTATTAGTTTCAGCCACTGAAAGGACACACAACCTACCTGTCAGGGGTGCTTATTCGGTTCATCCTACAGCAAATTAATCTCGCTATACAAGGAAGTGGGCTAGCAGCTGAGAGTCAGTGAACCATGACATTTCTGCAGTCTGCATGTAAAATAGCTTGCACAAGAGAAGCCAAACAAGAAGAACGCGTAGCAGCCACGCAGCCTGCACCGAGCAGACCATAAGGTTTCTGCCTTGCAGTACAGTTCAGATAACAAGACTCTGTGAGGGAACCTCTGAGAGAAAGCACCTTATCTGCACTCCAGGTCCTAGGGCGCCTCATCTTAAGCAGATACAATGGCCCTGTTACCTGGAAAGCTCAAGCAGTAACTAGTTTTAAGGGGAAACTTGTACTAGGCATTTAGGTAGTACCAAGGGTCACAAACTGACACTGGAATTTATATAATGAGGCAATCATGAACTACACTATCTTCTTAGGCATCAGACCGTGAAAGGAACCAAGTTATATCCTTAATTAGGTGTGACTGACTCACAGCTGAGCACTTGCTGTATTTTACCTTGTCCACTAGGTCACTATTTTATCAGCTATGTGCCATTCTACCACGAGCAATTTTTCAGTTCTGTGGCACGGCATCTGCAAAATGTAACAGGTGTGACAGTCTTTCTATTACCTTACATGAAATAGGAAAAAACGAAAAGAATTTGTTAACTCAAGACTCTCAAAATGCAGGGAGAGAGTAATACCAGTGCGTGGAAAAGGTGTCAACGAAAACCTTAACGTTGGCACTATTTAATTTCTGGGAGCGTCATCCCACAACAATTCTTTAACATAATATTCTATATGAAGCACTACATTACATGCTATCCTGTTAATACTAAATGTACCATGCAATTCATAACAGTATTAATAAAATAAAAACACATGCACCTCCTCCCCCTTAGCCAGTTGTATGTGACAGCACACAAGTTAAATCTTGGCTGTCCCACGGAGCACTCTAAGCAGAAAGCATGAAATATGTAAATGAGATAATTAGTCTGGAGATGAGACAATTGATGCAGATGTACATCTATGCACGGAGATTCGAGGGATATGTAAAAGGCCAAGTACTTTTCCTTAAGCCTCTGAGAGCTGTGCTACAGATATATTAAGAAGGAAGATTTCAAAACAACCACTTCATTGCAAACCAATTAAAATTTGAATTATACTGTCTTAAGTTTTGAAAAGCTGTCAGGCTCACAGATAATTCCTCAGACCTTAATGCTACAACGCATGCACAGTCTATTTTTATGTTTGCATGAAATAACATATACTACATTTTCTATGGGATAAAAGCACAGCACAAACATACTGAAATACACTTAATATAGCCTAATTTTATTTTTAAAATCTAGTTTTACCAAAAGTACTTAGATGTGTTCAATTCTTTACATGTGTTTATATATGGATTGTAAACTGGATCAATTTGTCCTATAATAGTAATAGACTGAAAGCATAAAAGGAATGTGAAATTAGAGCTCCTAGGGGGTGGAACTGGGCTATTATAACTGCAAACATGGAGTCTGGACATGTCTTGTGAAGAGCTTCATATCAACTTAATTACGTTGCCACTGAAGTGACTGATTTTAGGTAGGGTTCACACTTTGGCAGTCACACCAGCCTTTAGCTACAGATCTTGAAGGGCACCTACGTCCACGCTGGCTGCAGATCTGCACAGTTAGCACATGTGACTGGGAATTCTGTGGAGCAAAGCTAGTTCTACAAAATAAAAATTTATTTTTACTCCACAGACTATTCTTTGCCTCTAATGCAGGTTTTAGGGCAGTGTTTGCTGTGTGGCTTACTGTAAAATAAAGCAGCTTTCCTTTTTCCAACTCTTTTGCCAATATTCAGAACAGCCAACGAAAGCACGTATCCCACTGTGCCTCAAGATCAGCGGGACATTAGTGCTTTCTGAATTTAAGGGCTTTTGGTTTTCACTGTTGTTGGTCCTCAGCAAGAGCAATTTAGAAGTTTCTTTGAGCAATGGTCTCTGTGCTATATATAAAACTTCACAGACCAGCTGCAATCTGCTCCATTACCTTAATATACATATTTTGTACATTTAAAACATTAGTCCATAACTTCAGCTGGCACAGATCAATATAAATCATGTAATAATTGACAGAGGGACCTCTGTGCTTGTGCAATGAATTTTTTCATTGGACTATTGCAAATACAGGAGTGACAGAGCAAGTATGAGCTTTATAAATGGTGCTATGAATTTTAAGAGTAAAAATAGAAATCATGAAACACAAATGTGAAGCTAGAGCTTGGTAGAGAAGCAACTAGTAAACTCACTCAGCAACCCACAGGAAATGCTACAGGGACGGTGCAGAAAACAGGTCAGTGATCAGCAGATCATTTTAAATCTATACTGGTCTTACAAGCTATCATTACAGGTGTTTCACCTTTTTGTCATCATCTGGAAATCTAAAATACAGTCACAAAAGAAGAACAAACCACAAAAACCAGAAAACTCAAAGTTAGAAACCTCCAGAGTTTCCAATCTTGCATCCTTCTGTGATTATCTGACCACAGCAAACTGAAGTAGAGACGATCACCCTTCACAGTTATGAAATATGACAGTGACTTGAGTAGTCAGCTTTTCCACGGAAAAGCTCAGCTCAAACAAGAAAGCTTCATTGAGGATTTAATTAAACAAAAGGTTGCTTTTCAAGTTCTTGGAAACCATCAGTGCCTACTGTTCTCATTCTTGGGAGAAAAGATGCAGTCAGCAACACTCGGCAGCACTAACTGTGCCCCCAAATGCTCCTTATCTTAATAGAGTCTTTTTAATCACAGAAGATGTATTTCTGTAATATCCTTTGACCCAGAAAGCACCAATGAGCCAAGATTTGAGGACTTATTTCCTCTCATTTTCCTTTTATTTTTCCCTAGTTCTCATCAAGTGCTTTTCCCATCGTTGGATATTTCCATTTGCTTACATTTTCCTATTTCCTTTCTCTGCTTGCTTTCTCAAGGAGGAGGCTGTTCACTCTAAAAATGAAATCCCAGATGGATGAAGAACACAAAGCAGAACAGTTCTTGTGAATTCAGTTTTCCTCAAAATAAATACGCATTGAGAACACTAACCTTGCTCATTGTAGGTTTGGGTAGGTGTGGAGACAATGGCAGGTAAAGCCATAAACAGAATTTGAGTACTGGGTTCAAGGCCTGTTTTCTTACTTTTCATACCTACAGGTAACTGATGTTTGTGTTGAAGGCACTGGTAAAATCGTATATAGTTACCAACACCAAAATACCTGTCCAGTCATAAGCTTCATGTTCCTTATAATGAACGGAAACAGATGAGGAACATGAACTTGGTAAACACTGAAATGTCTGTGATGTTAAGCTATTTACTACTAACATTTTATCTGGCGTAGAAACCTGACAACTGATGAAACCTTATTTCATCCAGGCCCAGTTTTCATCATGGTATCATGTATTCTCCATGTGTGCAAAATGGATTAGTTGTGCAATGCGATCGTTCGTTCCTGTTGCTGCTTTGAAAACAGATCGTGCTCCTCTTGTACAGAGATTAAAAACTACATGCAATAAAATGGGGCCAAAGGAGAATTGGAGCAAATAACTTGATGAGAAAATTCATTATCTCAATTTATGTCAAAGTGCACCTCTGAATGCCTACAGCAAACCACAAATGAGCAAACTGTTCTGAAGAGTGCCCTCCACTGCAGTTTCCACGCTCTGACGGTGGTAGCTTTGATCCAGGTTGCTCTCAGAGGAGATATGGGTAACATTAACCTCCTTAATAACACAATGCGACAATTACTAACAAACCTTCATCTGACTTTTCAAAAACATATTCCACACATGCAGCAGTGCCAGGGCACTAGGAAACCACCTTACGCTGTTCTCACAACGCAGAAATCAACAAATGTTTTCTTAACTATCAACCAGCCATCTTTCCTCAAAACTCATCTGAACTCCAAACATCCTCAAGTGTCCACAGACCATTTTGCAGAAGAGATTGTTTCCCTGTGATGAGGAACTTCAGTGACTTGGACAATTGACTAGCCAGGCTTCTCAATCCTTAGCAACATTAATTTTGGAGACCTGTAATATGTACCTTATCCAACACGGATACAGCCACCTTAAATTCACGTGCATGACTGTATGTGCACAGTGTGTAATATATAGGTACGCAAAGAAAACAGCTACAAAACTTGTAAGAGCAACCCACAGCAATATTCCCATTCCAATTGCCAAGTCTGAGCTTCGGTATCCTGCAGGTATGAATCAAGTCTCTCCACTCCCTCTAAATCTAAACACTGAGCTACAACTGTTCAACTTGGAACATATTACAGCTGTATGGCAAGTACTCTTAAGGCTTTTTTTGACTGCAGATTTACAATTACAATGAGGTCTCATGTCTGATTAAAGACTGCATTTCACTCAATACCAAGAGCCTTGGGGTGAACACCCTAGAAAATTCATTGTGAATGAAAAAGAAATGACCATATTACTTTTCCATTTAGCTACAGGCATGAGTTCCTTCAATGCTCCTGAAAAGTTTTATGATACTACAATATATGCCAGAATTTTTTTTTTTAAATACAATGATAAATACAGTAAGAACTCAGTATTTGCCTGGTAAAATAACACACAAATATGTTTAAATAATTTATGAGACTGAATACACAAACTGTCTGAAAGCTCTTTCATCATTTCACACTACTAGAAAAGGAAGGCTACCTCTACATAGTGTAAAGAAAATATTAAAGCTGTTACATCCTTGCAGGAGATAGAGAGGATTCTGGAAATCCTAAAGGTAATGAAACCCTTCAAAAGCTTCAGGGATAAGCAAACCAACACAGCAAGCTGATTAGCAGAAAAAAGCAGCAGCTGTTCGGGAAGAAACAAAGATCTTTCCAGTTATAAGTTCCATCAGTAGCACCAGGCAACAGATCTTAAGCTTCAACTGAATGGATCACCCCTGCTAATGGTCTACACACAAAGTGTCATTAGGAAGCACCCAGGGGAAACGATCACCCATGGGCAGTGAATGCATAAAAACTACCCAGTGTAATCATCACTGGATGGACTCCAGTGTGGTTAAAACATATGTTGAGAGTTATGTTTCAGATAATAACGATATTGAAAACGCTGACCAACCACAGTTTGCAGCGTCCTGTAAATACTCACAGAAATAACAAATTGTTTAACTGCCAAAATGTATTTTATCACTGAAAAACAGAGGACTGAACCAACAGAGTAGATAGAATCCCATTCTTGAAGAGTTTACCAATCCAAGAGGCTAGTGATGCTGAAACTTCTTATGTTTGCTCCTTTCTAATCAAGCTTCGTCACAGCCTGCAGTTCACAATTAGTGAAATGGGTAAATTACCATCGCCATCATGTGCACATACAAACTCACAACAGGCAATTTCAAGACCACCTTATGAATGAATGCACCCCATGAGATAGTGAATTATGAAAATTTTGTTTTCACAGTTGACCTCTAAAATTCATGTACTTGTAATACAAACACAGTATCTCCCATTTTTCACTTAAGATCAAACAAAAAAAAAAGATATATACTACATAACCTTGTGGGTAGATGACTCCCACAGACTTAACAATTTTTAAAACAGTATTTTTTCCAACTTTCTAAATATTTCTGAGACTCTCAACCACCAAACGGATGGGAAGGAAAATGCTAAATGCATTCACATTGATTAGAAAATGAGTAATTTAATTTTTTTTTTAGTTAGTATTTTCCTTGATGTGAATGAACAATTGATCATTTCTCCCCAAAGTAACATCTTCCCATGACAAAACAAAAACTTATTTCGGCAAAGACAGTGTTTTCTTATTACACGCCTGCCTCCTTGAAGAGAACAGCTGCTCTGCATCTCAGCAGCAGAAAGCACAGCACAGAAGCACATGTCAATGTTTAATTCCCACTTCCTCAGTTTAGACGCAAAAGCTCCCATTTTATCAACAAAATGCATCTTTCAAGCATACACACAAAGCGGTTTTGCTAAGAAGCAATGAGAAAGACTGAGAATGTCAAGGTTTAACAGAGAGCTTCAGAAGAGAAGAATGACCTTTCTAACACTGCATCAAGTTCACTGTGCTTCAGGAATAATTACGAATTGCCTTCTCTCAGGTGTGGAAGATACGAGAAGACGTCACAAAATCTCCATCATGATCTTCATGTCAAATGCCCTGACATCCCCCTTTCTTCTCTTTTACTTTTCCTCCTATTTAGCAAACTCTGTTTTCATTCATGGAATTTAGTATAGTTTGAGCTATACACTGGACTTTCTGCAGTCTAAATCATCTATACCCTCATTGTTTTTTCCCCTAAAATGCTTCTTTTCTCCAGTTTTCCCTTTAATTACAGCAAACATATTTAATCATTAGTTTTTTTAGACAGCATGAATAAAGAACTTTCTCTGCCCTTTCTTCCACTGTTTACCACAAATTGCTGCCTCCTTTCATGGCTTACAGTTAAACTATTACCACTTGTTACAGGACATGAGTTTCTTTCCGTGCCTCTTTGTTCAGTGGCCAACCCCGAACACTGGGCAGCTTTCCAGCATGAAAATTCAGACTTGAGAGCCTGACCTTTGAGTATTTGGTAGTCACTGTGAAAGTTCCCATTGATTTCAGTGGTATTTGGAGCAGGGTCCTGGCCGTTAGTGTGACCTTATTTTCTGCCTAAAATGTAAATCGTTGACAACACTGGCAAAGGATGCTAAGATAATCAATTCTATTCCAGCTGTAAATTTGATTTTATTGGCTAGTATATTCTCACAGACAGGTGTGAAGAATATTCTGAACCAGCACAGTATTGTAAACCCGACCTTACAAATCTAAAACAAATGCAGCAAAACTGTTAAAAACACAGACTCGTCCACTATAGTCGCATCAACATTTTTAAAGGAGTTTATAGGCTTTAGCATATCTAAGGATTTGAGTTTCGGTACGTTCTGACAAACAACGTGATCAATTCAGTCTACAGGTAGCAGAAAACATCCGTGATTTTTTACTTCAATGAAATGGAGTTGTCATTAGCCGAGAGCCTGGCTGCTGCACTGTTTAATAAGTCTCCAGACATAGATAGAGATGTGCACCTTGTGAAACTTCTTTCTTACTTCACTGCAGTCAATTCATGCCTCGCCTGCATTAAAGCCACGAGGCCAGCACACCCTGTAACCAGAGCGCAAAGTCCCGTACTAGTTCGTACCACTGCCCATCCAGGCGGCTTCGCTCAGGGAGCACAGGCTCCAGAGCTGCATCACTATTCAGCGTGAGGAGGTTTCACTCCATGATGTGAAAGCCTGACCTTTCTGCCCTGTGCAGCTGGTGGTGCAGAGCCAGAGACAGCATTTATTCAACTTGAGCTGTCAGCTAAAAAGGGCAAATGTACCGGCAGGTAAGTGAATTAAGCACTGTTCAGTACTTAGCAATATCTAATTATTCATGACACATTTGTCATATGCTGTTAGAAGACATTAAAAATGCTAATGTCTGGCCATTCTATTCAGTAACACATCTGCTGAGATGGTACGTGTTTCAGGTGCTGGTGATTACATTCCAGCTTTCCTCACCTCGTAGAAAACATATTTCGTATTTTTATTCACTTTCAAGTGCACTGCAGCTTCTTTTATGAAAATGCAAGACCTAAACTATAGCTTATGAAAAAGGAAAAAGCTTGAAAAAATCCATAGTTGCTTCAAAGACCAGCCTAGTAATGCACTGTAATGTCTGCTATTCACAGTCTAGTCAGAGCATTACACCACTGCTCTGCATCTTTCCAACGCAGCACGTAGTAGGCATTCTCATTTTTTATTATTACTTACTATTTAACTTACTTTCTGGATGCTGTACTAGGGTTTTGCTATTTTCCTATAAAACAAACAGTCATGAAGTCCATTACTGTAAATGAGACAAATGTTTGACCTAAATCTCTATCAAGTCAGGCAGTGAGAGGATGCAGTCACACAGACTATGATTTGCAGAACCCAGTGCTGTGATGTTTGGCTTTGGAACTTACCCTAATAGGAGCTTAATACATCTCCAGTATATTCAGGCAATTCATTATTAGAAATGAGCAAGTTTAAATAACTTCCGCTGCTCCTCACACTTCAGTGGGAACAAAAACATCTTCAATTGTGAGGCCTTCTTCCTCTGAAATAAAAATGTAAATATTTCCACTCAGGCTGCTTCTGGCATCCTTCATGAAAGGAGTAAAATTTCTTGAAGATTGCTGAACTAGTGCCAATCTATATAGCTACTGGTTTGCAGTTACAGATGGAGCTTGTAGTCATCACTATTCTCATTTTTACTATTATTAGCATTAATGTAAATATATTTTATAAACAGCTGTAAAGGATTGGTTTAGTAGTTACAGCAATACTGAAATTTGCTTGTCAAGTATAATATGCCCTCACCAGCCATGTAAGAAAGTCATCTCTTCCTCCTGGCAGTTTAAGTGCCAAACCAAATCAATTCAATCACTTGGCGCTTTGCTAAATTGCATGTACTACTTGACTTAAAAACCTAACCACACGCTAATTGACCTGCTCTTTAACGGGAAGAAAGATGTCTAACTTCTTCTAATTTCAGTACAACCACATCCTTGACCATTAGCTGAGAAGATCCAGCTAAGCAGTCAGCATTTCACACTCCTCAGACAACCCGCAGCACCTGGGAGATACCGACTGATGTAAATTCTAACCCCTTCCCAACAGACCTGTCTCAGAGCAGGCAAGAACCTTTCAGCGTGGGGCTCCAAAGAGGAAGTTAATCTGGGGACTCTGGAGCAGTCAGAGCATATATTTATCACACTAAGATTACCGTCTGGACATTTCTGTTTATACTGTTACAGTCTCCATCCTTGGAAGTTTTCCAAATCTGTCTGGATAAAGCCCCAGGAAACTTAGCGCACAGCTGACCCTGCTTTGAGCAAGAGATCAGACAAGAGATCTCCCAATGTCCTTTCCAACCTGAATTATTTTCTGACTTTTCAATAATTATAAGACACCCCTAAAACTTTAATTCCTGAAAAAATAGAAAAGCCATGGATTAACTGATTCTTCCACAGCGTGCACTAGCCTAAGTTTAGAGACTATTGCAAGGAAGGAAACTAACAGAGATCCTACATATATAATGACTATCTTTTATTTATTCAGCCACTTTTTGTAACCTTTCTGTTCTAAATAATGGCCAAGTAACATCCAACATTATTTGCTGAAGTCAAGCCACATGTAATTCTGAACAATCCTCATATTAAATCCTTTATAAGGAGAAGAATGATCTTGAATACAGCAATTAAGCACTTAGGGATACTGGCATCCTCGGTTGATGCACACAAAGCTCTTTAATATTTACAAAAATTACATGCCCAGATGCAGACAGAGAGCAATTTTAGTCTCAGCATTGTATTAAATAAGGTTCTCTATAAATAAATCTGCTCTGTATGACTGTCCATATTTTTTCCCAACTAATTACTTCTATTAAACAGAATTTAATAGATGCACTATAAAATTATGACTCTTCCTTTACAAATTCTTAAATGTTATCCTACAGCAGGGCTCTATTCTTCTGAGTTCATTTACCTGAACTACTTCAACAATGGAGAACAGGACTTCTTTTGAAATTTTTCTTCAAATTTAGAATTCTTTGGCCTGAGTCAGTATATCCTGAAATAGCCTCTGTAAACTGGATTTTTTTCTACATGCAAAGTACAGAGAGGAATACCTAGAGCTAAAATCACATACCATGGAAACAGACAATCAAATAGAACTAAATGCACAAAAGCTGAAGTTGCCACAAATAATGAAGTAATATGTACAGGGGGGAAAAACCCCAACAACATAAAAATCAAAACAAACAACCCCACAAACCAAAACAAATAGCATCAAAGCAAACACAGAATCTCCCAATTTGGTGAATAGAAACTTGGGGGCAAAAAAAAAACAACATTCACTGATACAAATGTCTGTTAAGAATATGTATTTAGAAGAAATTTATTCAAGCCTGCAAGTAAGCTGGAGACAGCTGTGCTTTTAAAATAGTGTAATCCACTGTGTTGGGAGTCATTTCTATTCATCATCAGCCATTCTCCAGCCGCAGTAGGGCAAAGGCTTCCTCTGTACTTGTTCTGTCCGTCGTAGGTTGAAGGGTTTGGCCAGAACCCCAGCAAGCTGGCAAGAATCAGTTGGCAAGTTCATGACACTGTCATTTAAGACCATCTCCACGGTGACCTTACCAGCAGCGCTGAACTTGACAGTGATCGTTCTCCCCAAAGAACACAGAGACTGTTCTTTGACCGAACTGTCTGTAGTCAGAATACAGATAGCCTGAGATGATTTTCGGATCTATCGTTTGGCAAAAAGCTATTAAAAATATTCTAAGCTTTTCAGTGATTTCAGTATATCAGACAGGTGCAGCCCCAATGTGAATGAGAGGTACGAAGGCAGAGGAGAAAGGAGATTATGCAGAGCTGTGCAGCTACAGTGTGTGACAGGGAACAGACGGGCCACAGGGGAAAATGTTACCTTGGAATCAGAGTGGGTAGGTCTCCGTATAAATTATCTCAGATACGTTCACTTCAATGTAGTTACAACAAACTAGACCAGACGAGAATCTCCTGCCTGCAATGTTCTAATATCCATCAGCAGACTTTTTTCTTTCACTGCCGAGTCGTGTAAGTCACAAGCAATTCCAAAACACAAGGAAAAATCCAATAACAAATAAAACAAACAACCAAAACAAATTATTAAAAAGCACTGAAAGGCTTGAAAATAAAACATCATATTTTAAATTGTAGCTCTGAAAGATTTACTGGTCATTAATTATAGATCACCCTGTGAGGCCTACTTTCTCACTTTTAGAAGTATAACTGGTTTTCCAGCTCTACTAGATTCACTCAAGATTTTTTCCCAAGCAAAATGACCATTTAAAAAGCCCTAAGTGGGTTGATTAAAATTTCCTCACACCTTGCATGCATGTTTGGACAGCTCAGAGTATTAAACTTTATTATTTACTGTATTATTAGGGGCTCTTTGTGATGCTATGGTACTGTGCACCACATGGGCAAACAGTAAAATCCAATCTTTGCTGTCATTCAATCTCATTAGGTAATGCCAAGAATAAGACAAAAGATCGAAATATTTATTTAATGGTTAATAGAAATAGCCACATAATAAATCAGCGGTAGGAAAGTCAGTCAAGTATTGATACCTTGATTGTCAGTTGAGAAATTCATCCCTACAGGACACCAAAACCCCCGTTATTCTCTAAATTGTTATTCCTTGTTCATTTTAGTCTTTTTGGTAGCTTTTAACAGCAATGCCATGCACTTTCCCAGGTCAGAATGAAAAAGCAAGAAAACAAATTCTTCAGAGTCCTGTAAGAAATTATTTGCCTGCCACCCTTGCTCATTATACTTGTTGCTCTCAGGTCAGCTTCCTCTTTCCTTTACTCAGAATTTCAAATTCTTGAGCAGTTTCTAATCTGTATGAGTGGAAAAGGGAGGAAAACCACCACTTCTCCTTCGTCCAGATGAGAATTGTCACTGATTCCACAAGAAGGCCAGTATTTTGTGACTTCAACCATAAAAGCTTCTAACCCTACCCAGCCTGATAACCCAGTAACTAGTGTTATCACTGCTTGCAACAGGCCACAAGCATTGTGCCAAGGTAAGAGCACAAGCCTTAGGACTTCCAGTCTAGTTAAAAACTACTAACTAAATGTTGTGACGTACAGAAGGTATTTTGTGCCAAAAGAAAGAAAGGAAAAAAAAAAAAAAGATTGAACCAAACAGACTCCAGTTTTCTGATAACATATTGTTACTGAGATTGTCTGGTTAATGGTTTGAAAAAAAATGTTCCACTGCTCCATTTGACGCTTCATGAAATGAAGCAACTTTGTCATACTTCACTGCATTTAGACCTAACAACATGTCAAATTCTTCTGAAATAAACTGTGGGCCATTGATTGAGACAATTTCCTCTAGCAAACCATATGCAGTGAAAAATTCCCTTATGATTTATTTATTTCGTAGTAGGGCAGTCTACACTGCCACTACTGCAGATGCTGCAAAGCTGCTGAGCTTTGAAAGGGGAAGGCAAGGTACAAAGAGCAGTCTTAAATACCACTGAGGGTAACTTCTTAACCTGTTCCTTTATCATACAGAGTGCCTCCTGAACCTTGATTACCCACGTCCTGCTTTGTGGCTGAACTCCTGAGCTGCTGACTAAGTGTTCGTCCTCCACTTGAAGTTGTGCTAAAGCTTCATACAAAATCACAACATTTATATTTATTCTCCTTTATAGTCAATCGCATTGCCTGTTGATTAGATACTAATCGTTCAGGTAGACTGCTATGACCTCTATTGCATTACTAACCTTTAGATTTACTGATCTCTGCTCTATTAATTCTACCTTCATTTTCAAGCCTGCAGCACGCTTGGCCTCCTTTTAGGAACAAATCAAAAAAAAACTTTTTTAGGCACAGTAAGTACATTTAACTTCTCAGTTTTTCATTTTCATCTTTATCTCCTGGCAGAATCAACTTGGTAAGCTGATCTCAGTATATACAAAACTACTTGCTTTTGCTCTGCTTAACAATTCATTCTCTTCATGAATACAGAGCAGGTCTTTAACACACACTTAGCATGCTGCAACTACACAAGCATCGCTTTGCACCTCGCCTTTCAAATCCCAGTGGTGGGTTCATTCCTGCCATACAGTAACCAAGAGCTGGAATTACCTTTATAGACTCAGAATCACATTTTCTTTCCACAGTAACGTAGTTTAGTTGGACACAGCAGAACCAAATTCTGAACTGAACGAGTTGCACACAGATTCCCCTTTTCCCAATGTGTCATGGGAACTCTGCCTGACTATTACAGTCGGTTTCTTAGAAAAATGTAGTGTCACTTATAGTACAATCTGGCTTTCCTGCTGTGTGGACTATAACTTTCCCATTTAAGGTAACAGAAATCCAGAGGCAGAAACAGGACTATTACACTGCTAGCAGCATCAATAGGCTTGCAGTACCTTGACTTTGTTTTTCAAACCCTGATTTTATGTTTAAACAGGCAGGTTTCATCACAAAGGTGTACTGCTCACTTCATTCTGGAATCATAAAATGACCTAAGCTACTATTTGATTCTATGAATTATTTTTACTAAGTTGAATAAAATTTGAATTTACACTGTCCATTCTATCAAATGCTGTTTGCTGACTTTCTGTAAGGTGTATTAACAACTTCCTGAAGTGGCGAGACTATTGTTTTAGTCACTATCATTGCCTATGAAGTCTATTTGAAAGAGCTGCTTTTTACTAGGGTTGTTTGTAAGGACAGAAACTGAATTGGAATTGGAATTGTTTAGCTGCAGTCCAACATCTCACCAGGTTTCCGTCAACCAGCATTCTGGGCACTGATTAAACTGAACGAGATCTAGCAAGTACTTATACCATATTTCCTGAAGTAAAATTTAATTCCTTTAGGAGAACATAAACCTTCTCACTATTACCACATCAAAAGTTTAATCTGTTAAATTAGATGAAATGGAGCAGTTTCCAAAAGCTGCTCCCTGGAAATACTGCTCTGGTAGCTGGCATATCTGCCCCAAAGAATTTTACACAGATGGTTGAAAAAATCAGTTTAACTGTTCAACCCACTTCTTTCTCACTTTCCTCTCCGGGCACTTTGTGCCAGTTTTACTCATTATTATTAAAATCACAGCTATATGGTTAATAATTTATAGGTTTTGGTATAGCTATATCTTAACATGTTCATCCCTGCTGCGCATTACCTATGATAAACTTATTATTGTATAGCAACATGTTTATTCTTAATTTGGTAGCATTTTAGAAGTCTGAAAAGACTCTTGCTTATCTGGGTCAACACCTGGCAGGATGGGACAGACTATGATACCTGTACTAAAAAAGCATAATCTTATAAGAGACTTGGGATTAATAAAAGTTTAGAAAGCTGCTTGAAAAACCTCAGAGTAGATGTGTTTACTTTTGAATCTTCGACTTTGTCACCTCCTCTGATGGTTTTCAACCACCATAATTCTGTTAACAAGTGTGTATCCTTCTGTACTGCTTTTCTTGCCATTACAACTTCCCGCCCAGCATTGCTCCATTCCTCCAGTAGTCCCATTTCTAAACCTGACAGCATACAATTAAGGGCAATCGCTCACTTCTTCCAAAACCAGCATTGTCTACACAAGTGATTTGCAAGCAGAATAAAACCCCTATCAGAGAGCAACAGTAATTATTATAAATTATTGGTTGTATCCAGCATGAAATCATTAATCAAACCCAGTTAAACACAAAACCAACATAAGAAATCTTGTCTACAGTGGAAAACGTGTGTATTCGCTGAAGCTATTGCTTCAACTATTTGTACCCTTGTGATACGCAAACTTCAAGAGTAGACAGTCCAATTGAAATGAGCACCGATCAGAAAAACGGCAAGTGATCACACCAGTGAACACTGTAATAATGGTAGCCTGACTCAAGACTAGAACACGAACAAGTAACAAACCCATGCCCTCCCCTATTCTCCCCACTGGATTTTTATTTTTGGCTTTGCATGTCTTCCTACAACCCTCCAAATCAGTGGTGTCAAGCAGAATGAAGCAGATGACTGCATAAAACCGCAATTCTGTGGATTCCTTCTCAGAGCCTGGAAAATGATCTGAGGATAACAGTAATATCATTCAGACTTTTTCAGTAAGAGAAGGATAAGATGATCTTATTTTAATCTTTAAAATTACTACAAATAATTTGATTTTCAAAGCAATTTACGCACTGTGAGGTGTAATTTCCACAGCAAGATGCTTCAAATTCATAGTTGAGTTTGCAAGTGCTCCTTCCACCAACAGAAAGCTAGCTGATTTCCCATATAGGGACTCAAGAGAGGCCCAAATGTTGCAAAAGAACACACCTTTTCTCAAGTTCCTCAATTTTTTGAGACTTCTGATTTTGGAGGGAACACTGGTGAGTATAACGCATTGAACTTACTGGTCATTTTGGATATAGAGAGTCTGCTAATGCGATATTAATCTGCTCCGTTAGAAGATCCTGGATTACATAACTAGAACCTCAATCTTAATGCCCAGCCTATCACTTTCACCCAGTCAGGAACATCAAATTCTGTACAAATTTCAAAAACCGTACAACTTGATATCATTTAATGTGTTTACACACAAGAAAATCCAGACCTGCATATCCTAGCAAGAGACAATTCTTTTATCCAACACAGTGGTGTCAACCTCAAAAGAAAACAACAGTTTTTGCATTACATGGTGTGTTGTTCATTCAATAACTGAAATTAAGCAAAAAACATATTTTTACTAACGTTGTGCAATAATGCCCCTGTGAAAGTAAAGCACAGTACTGTATTCCAACACCTTTGAACAAGGTGTGGGAAACGAATCATTTATATGAGTAAGCCCCATTTGACTGTTAAAGAGGTCAGAAAGTGAGACTCCAGCTTGCACTCACACTCCCATTCTCCCGTCTACCCGCAGGCACACTTACCAACTCATCCCTCTCCCATTCCCGAGTCAAAACCTAAGGGACACATGTGCTGACCTCACGTCTGCTGGACAACAGTGAGCCTCAGCAGCTGTAGCCATTCAGAGGCAGTGTCCTCTTTACCAACAAGCTTCTGAATTGACAGTTGTGTGAAAGCACATCAGTTCAAATAGTCTCAATTCAGAATAATTGTTTTGTACTTCCCAACATGGCACAAGCCCACTTACAAGACCAATCCTGAAAAATATTTTTAGCTTTTCTTTTTCAACTCCAGTCACACAGTCACAATTCCACCGTTAATAAAATCTCACGTTTTCCTATACATATATTCATAACAGATGGTCTTTTTGGTCATACACATGCACACATCGAAACAAATACTGGTTTTCTACCTTCATGTTGCTGTACAGTTGGTTTTAGAAAGCATCTCACAGGAGGATAATCTGGGCATTAGGAAGACAAAACCTAAATTCCTTCCATTTCAATGTCTGTTTTGTTTCCATGGAATGATTGTGAATATAGCAAGGCAATGGATAGTTTGTTTGTAGATGAATTTTCTGTTGTTAGACCAAAAGCCTCTGGAATTTTTCTTGGACTTTAAACTACCCAGCAGATTCACAGAGTTTCCTCTGTGTTTTAAGAATTGAAGACGTACTCTAGGACAGGTGTCCTTGAAAAGACACAGAAAAAACAGCAAAAAAAGGTTGTTACATTTTGAAACTGAATTATTCTCATTAACTCTCTGGGATCAGCAATTTCTGACAATAGGCTTTCCTAGGTTTTTGCTTTTCTGTGTATGCGACAAACAGTACGAGAGTTATGAGAGACATTATTTTAACCAGGAGAACAGAGTCAGGAATGTAAATCTATCTTCCTACTTGCAGTGGAACAACTGACAGCAGAAAAACAATTTGCATACTTAGGAATATCAGCAGATCAATTACCGACTGAAGATAATCTGCATTACTTTACATAAATATATATATATTAAGGAATGTAATTTATAATAGCACATACTACAGTATCAAAGCATTCCATATATAAACATTTACTGATTTTTTTTACTACTGAAATTTACCCAGTTCTCTGAAGACAGTTAAGTCTATTAAAGATTATTCATCTAATTTATTATTCCTTTTATTCACTCCTCTCTAATATATTTTCTTCTGTGGATTAATAAAATAAGGGTCAGCCTTCAGAGGGTGACAAAGCATGAGTCAGTCGGGATGATTTACAGTTCAGCTAAGAGTGTTAACATACAGTTTGATAGATATTCCAATCAGTTAAAGTTATCTCTGAATGATGACAGGAACATTGGTGATAACTTCTCAAGTAAGAGCTGCCAGCATGCAAGAGTTAATAACAGCAGAAAAACAGGTAAAAGGGCTAGCTATTGAGGAACCCTGGGAGGTTCTCAAATTTGCATTTAACAGTATGACTAGAAAACAGAGAGTAGAGAATATACAATCTTGTATCATTTTGGTTTTCAGTTTAGAGAAGCATTCATCAGAATGAATACTTTTTAACATTCTTAGATCTGTATTTGGGTATGGAACTCTTTTCAAACAGGGACAGAAAGAAAAACGTATTTTTGTGAAATGTACAAATGGTGTTAGAGTGAAATGTTCTTTAGAAGCACTTAACGCCTTGAGGGAATTCAGCTATAAATAGAAAGCTGCAGTAAAGCTCGAAAAGATTGAGAAAGTGACTCATAAGACAGTATGTTAAAAATGAGCATCTGCAGAAAATATGACTTACAGTATTAACAAATACATATTAAAGAGCCATACAGTGCAGAAAATGTATATTGTTCTTCTCGGTGCTGCAGACTCTACATCACCAAGGTTGATTTGCAGAGGTAAGCAGCTCCGAAGGCACCTGCACCACTCGGACAAGGAGAAAATGAGCAAGTGTGCTGGTGAGGCGGCTGCAGCTGTGCCGGGAGGAAAGCTGCCCCAGCTGCTGCTCCCAGCCCCCTTCGGCCAGCGCCCTGGCAGGGAGGAATGTCCCAGGATAAGATCATTTACAATACTAAATTATAGTGTTTGAGACTGTTACTTAGAGGATTAGAATATTTTTATATTGATCTTAGACTGTTTCACACCTCTGAAGTAATTATAGGCCCAGGGAATGCCTCTAGCTCTGCTTATGGTGGGGATTAAGTGAAGTGGATTGCATGGACACATTGAACTGCTACCCCTTTGCTCAGAGGCAGAACATGTGGTGACATGATTGTAAAGTTCTGGGGTAAAAAAACTTACAGGATAAGGCAGATATTTTAAGAATCAGATATTGAGAATTAAGTATTTGACTCCTCTGGTATGCTAACGACTAAGATGGCTCTAAGAGAAAAAAAGAAAAAAAATCGAAACCTGCACCCAAAAAAACCCCACAAAAAGCCAGTGACCTCATGGAAAAAACCAAACCCCCTGCATACTCAATGGCAAAAGCTGTACCGAATACAGAACAGTGATGTATCACTATTTTTACTGTATTTGCCTAATTTGATACTGATGGATCTAAGTTTAGATTCATTTTCCATAATATCTCCAACATACAGAAGATACTTCAATGAAGTTTTATCGCACAATAGGTTTTGAGTTCCAAAACCAATTCCCACATTATTTTGAGGATATAGATTTATATGCAAATCCTAGAGGCTTCAAAGATATTCAAATGAGACCTGTAACAGTTATTGTACCACAATTGATTTCACAAATAATATTCATTTTTAAGCACTTGATAGAGTTTTCAGTTCCTGTAGCCTTGAAGTTCATCTGATTGCCTGATTAAAAAAAAGGCACTGCAGCAAGGATTTGAGTGCCTAAACAGTTTCTCTAGCAAGCTATGAAGCCTGGCGTTCAAACTTCTGAGAGAAAAATCGGTCAATTTTTATATATTTGTTTCAATGAGATGTCTCTAACCTGTTAGTCTTGGAGGATGCTAAAATTTCTATTTCAAAACTCATTCTCATTTAAATTTATCAAAAAACAAGTGCAGATGCACCAAAATTATCATTTTTGCAAAACAGACGTGGTAATGAAAATGCAGTTGATAATGGGCAGCAGTGAATGACCACCCTCACCCTACACGTTGACTCAAAGACCAATCACTGGTTTGGTCCTTCATGTTCCTACCTTAGGGGCAGGAATGCACTTGGGTATAACTCTGAGCTCATGTGGTCCTGACAAGAAGACACAACTTGACTTGGGGACAGCACTTCTGTAAAAATCCATGGCACAGAACAACCCCCCTTTCTGTCCCAACCCTTAGGTGATGGACCACGAGGCTTCAGAATTTTCACTCTGCCTGGAAGCACCAGAAGCTTCACTCATGGACTTAAAGAAAGCACTGAGAGAATTTCTAACGATCACTAGCTCTGCTGGGCAGGTGGGAACTCATTAAATCCCATAATCTCTGTTATACCAAGGATTCACAGGATTTTACTTAATTTTACAGCGTCACATCCAAGAATCTTTCAAAACTATTATAATCCTTCTGTCCAGCCCTGACTATAAAATCTTGCTGATCAGTCTGCTAGATCTGAGAGCTGGACACTATGGCTTAAGTGAGGAACCTTCCAATTTAGACTCCTAAAGTCAGTTACTTCTAAGAATTTCAAAACTTTTTTTTTTTAAACTTAAACTAAAAAAGAAATTTGAGGAAAAAAAATCCTTTATTCTGAAACAAACCACTTTATTTAAATATTTTCAGTCTGCTACAGAACAGATCTACTGACCAATTTTTGTCTGCCCTATGCTGCAGAAAGACTAAAATTAGGGAGTGTATTTTTTACCATAATGACCATTCACTACTCGATCCTAGCAGGCCTAACAATTTCAAGTCTTTTTTCTTTCTTTCTTTTTAAACACTAATGGCAGAGAAAAAATTACATGCTCATAAGGTAAAAGGAACACACGTTAAGTAAGCCTTAGTTATTTGTTCATAAGCTCTGGTGAGGGCAGCTTGTGTTCCCAAATCCTGTGCTTCTCCTCAGTCATATTCTAAATATCTACAGTATCTGGTACATCATGATACCCAAGTTTTGCTTCTGAAGCAGAAGAGGGCTGTCTTGTCTCGCTTCACAATAAGTTAATGTTTAATGTGTGATTCTGATTAGACCCTCTAACTATGCATGTAGAGTAATTATATAAAACATTTGCTCAATCTGGCTATATATAGCTCCTTAATGTTTTCTTGCTAACAAATGGAATTATAGCAGCTAGTAATAACATCAGCTTTAATTAAATTTCATCTTTTATTTGAATTCATTCACTTACTTTAAAGCCTGAGTCATTTAAGTTCTCACTAATGTGCTTTCTTTTGTAAACCAGATTCCCGCGTTTCTGAGAAAGGGCTGCGTTTAGAGGGAGCAACAGCAAACACTACAGATAAGATTACAGAATTAGTTTTGTTTTTTTCTTCCATCAAATTCTGAATAACAGGCATGATACCTTCTGTGATCAGTCAGAACTTGAAGGTGAACACTAGTTAGTTCAAAAATAAAGGCATCTTAGAGCTGGGGAAAATGTGCATCTTTACTACAATATGCTACCTGTTTTTCCCTTTTTTTTAAGTTTTGTTTTGGGTTGTTTTTTTTTTTTGTCTTTGTTGGGTTTTTTAACACATTCCATCTAAAACAGTAAACATTTCTAAAGCTCAAGTTCACCATAGCAATAGTTTTCAGATGGAAATAGTTTCTTTGGGTTTTTTCTGATGAATATTTGTTTTAACTTGACTGTTACAAGTCTTCACCACTGTGGTGCTATCTACACGTTGTGCAGATAAAGCTCTCTCTAATACCTTCAGCTGACCTTCTGCAGGGATTTATTGTGCACATGCTTGGATCTGAGGTGCGTAGTAAACAGCAGGAAAAAAATAATACAAAAAAACCTGTTAGGCTGCCTTGATCGTAAGGACATGGAAAAGTGAAAATTTTAAGATGAAAAGGGGCTGTGATATGTCCTTGGCATCTTTCCTTTTCTGTGCTAATCAAGCTTCACACGCACAGAGAAATCACATCTTGGCAGAGATGCCACAGGGATCTCTTTGGAATGTGTTATTTTTCCAGAACAAAACAACATGTTGGGACTTTGTGTCCAATGGTAACGTACCAGTTGAAAAAAAGCCTATGCCAGCAAATGGTTGACTTCAGCTTTACATCTAAGGGTGAATATCCCAGACTTTAATGAACAACAATAACAAAGGAATAATTTGTGAATGACACAGTTCATCCTTGCAGGCTTTTTGACACCAACTTACATCTAGGACTCAGCAAGTGTATTACAACCCTAAAATAAACTATTCCTAGACTTTTTAAAAAAACAGAAGTATTTACATTCATCATTTCAAACTTGTCCCCTTCTAAAGTTCATTAAATCCTTCTCCTGGAACTACAGATCACTGGTACATAACAAAAGTAATTACCTTCTCTACAGTATTGCTCTCTTTAATTCTCTGCATTTTTCTCTCCAAAGTAAGAACTTTCAATCTTTTAATTCCCCTTCCTTTGGAACACTTTCCTCATCTCTAATCATTTAATCATCTGAATATGAATCTCCTCTATTCCTGTTCAGGAAGGGTTTTACTGTGAATCCTCGGACTTTGCAGTGCTGTAGGCTCTGCTGTCTGCCTCTTCTTAAGGAGGCTGTAAATCCTTCCTCCTCTGAAGAGCATGGTATTTCAGCTTGCGTTTCCTAGCGTTTCGTATTTCAGTGTTTTATCAAGGAAGGAGAATGTTTAGGGAATTACAATTTCTAGAGGGCATGTTCCAGAGCCAAAAAGGTCAATTAGAAGGAAGGAGCTAAGTAGCATTCTTTTTAAAAGAAAGGATGTTCAGAGTTTTTAAAGGCTTATTGCAGGGATTAGTAAACCATTTTTGTCGGGATGTACATAAATTCATCAAGAGCAATTATAAAAATTGTTCACAGAGATAATGCTGTAATGGTTATCTCAGATTATTCACAGTGATGGTGTCTTTATTGGGTAGAGGCAACAGTATTTGGCCACTTTAAGAGCAAGCTCTGTGGTTCACTGAAGAGAGTACATGCACATGTAGCAGAAAAGCCCACTATAAGGTTAAAAGACCAGCATTAACGGTGTCATTGCTATCACAGCAACTTGCAAAAGTGAAATTTAATGCAAATGCTCTTTCCTAATTTCAAAAAATAAGTTCCTCTAGAAACAGTACAATAAATTAGTACGGCAAATTTGTGACACAGGTTTACATTCCATTTGCAACATTCCCATTTCATATTTGTAATTGTATTTATTATCATTCCAGTCTGAGGTACATTCAGTGTTCAGTCAAGTCCAACGTGCTTGATTGTACTGAAATCCCAAATGCAACTCCCACTATAAAGTAGAAAGAATAGACCTTCTGGAATCAAATCCTTGATGATAAAACATTTTTAGCTAATCTAGTGGTACATGATTTCACTCTTTTGCCCTTGCAGTATCTATTTGTGTAGATTTGAACCCCAGTTGTCAGTTTAGTTTGAATTTCACACATTTGAACTGGTACATGGCTTACAGTCACGGTTAGTGGCACCAGAATGCTCTCAGAACCAAGTCTCAGAAGCAGGGAAGGTCAGTTTCTACAAAGAGGATGTTAATGACAAACATAAATAATTGGGACTTAGTGAGCACAAAAGAACCTCTTGTAAGTACTTTTCCAATCTTCCAAACTGCTTCACCAGACAGCTAGTTGCATCAGTTTTATAAATAGCCGAATCAAAACAATGATACTTCTCAAACCTAGCTAAAACAACTCAGGAGGGACTAAGCTTTCAATAAGATGTTTACTTTAGTAACCAACTACAGGAAGTTTTAGGTAAATGTAAAGCTCTGGCTCAGAAGATCTGGACTTGAAGGCTGCCACAAAGCAGGGAGCAGAACAAGACGTTGTACCGTTACAGTCCTGACTTAAGCTCAGATGTAGCACTGAGCTCTCCCACCCATCTGCACAGTACAGATAATCACTGATTAGTTTTAGTACCAGAAACCTATTTGTGATAGCCCAGCTCTGTGTGAGGATAATTTACCATCCTGCCACAGCTAGACTATTTCTCATTAGAAACTTATTTAACACCAGCTCGGATTCTTCTCCAGTACATAAGAGTGCAGACATGCCCTCTCAGATGTTATATCACATAGGTTCATTTTGCTAGTTGATCTGCCCGAGAAGATTCTTGTATCTACACAGCTTAGATGACAAAAACAAGACTTATTCTCATGTCTTCATAAACTCTGTTTGCTATCCATTCTGTTCAAATAAACAGCAGAAGTATGAACAGAAATTAATAATGGTCACTGTAGCTTCATCCTGCAGAGTAATAAAAAAGTCAGTGCAAACCCTTGAAGTGATTTCCTTCCATTGCTTTTTACAGAATTCTCACTGATATTGGAGCACCCAGCAAGAGAGGGCCTTCCTTCTGTTGTGAATTTATCTTTGCTTTTGGCATGTTACTCTAAAGTCTGCTTGATCACTCAATTATTTTCTTCAATACTGAAAAATAACACAAAATGTGTATTTATTAAATGTAACACCTTACCGTTCTTCCTTTCTGTTAAATTGGGCTGGACATAAGAGGCAGAAATTGCTCCAGCTTCTCTGCAACGCATAGGATTCATGTAACAGCAGAGTCTGGACCTTTATTTGCAAGTTCTGCTCCATCACAACAGCTCAAGGAACACATAATACCATGATGTTAGTTTACAGCAAAGTTGAAGTTTGCTCTGTACAAATATATGACTATCAAACTGGACTCATGAAAAGATCCTGTTTAATTACTCCGAGATCATGCCTTGTATTTGAAAATTATATCACAAACTTTTTTAAGAGGTACAGTCCTATGAGATTGTTCAACACAACGTCTCTTAAATCATACTTATGCAATAAGTAGTATGTGGTTTCTGCTGCTACTGTTTGAGCAATTATTTTTTATAAATCTAAAAGTTCAGCCTGCTTTCATCTTAAACAGCAAATCTTAGGTTGATGCTAATATTTGAATCCTTCAGTCATCATTTGCTGAATATCTCTGCCTGTTTGCAACAAATGTCTGTTGTAGTGCTTAGTTTACATCGCTGACATAAAATTTTCTTCCATTTTAATAAACTATAGATCATAGTTTTCACAACATAGTTATTGAAGCAGATAGTGTTTGATTCAATACATTAAAAGCCTATTATATTCCTACATAATATGGAGATAATTGCTTTATTAGTAAAACATGCCTTTCATTCTGACAGTGTTTAATGCCTTTTCCGAAATCACTGCAGCACAATAATATTGACAGAAAGGCTAAAGGTTATATGGACAGCAAAATGTCATGTGTTAGCATTATACAACATAGAAAACGCTTCCATTTATAGATTTCATTATCAACCGCACTTTATGTTCAAAATATTTAATCTGTCTTTTTAATCTCAGAATCCCATGTTGACCTTCATCTTTAGGAGGATTTACGCTGCGTACAACAATGCTGCTGCTCATTATTTTAGCCTTCCTGAAAATAGTCTATTAAAAAACAAAGACAAAATGTTTAATTTGTTATTCATTTCCTTGTTTTTCTATCACAGCTTCCCCCCTGCCCCCACAGGAGTAGGAGCCTGGCTGGTTAAGGTGTCCAGTAGTTAACATCGTCTCTGTACACAGACAAAACTGTAAACTTGTAATCGTCTAGAAAACGCAGACTTTAGTGTTTCTGCGTGTTTCAAACATACTCATGATAAACTTTCCAATGTACATTTAGGAGTGAAATCAGTAAAAGTATGATCAAAGTGACTGAATCGCCTATCAAAATGAATCTGAAATTAAAAAAAAAAAGGCATTGTTGAGGTCACCTTTACAATGCAATCACAGTAGGTTACTACACCTGTGGTGGTGTTATAAAAGGTTTTTTCCCAACTAGGTGATTGCAGGCTTTCTTACCTTAGTGCCTGGTGAGTAGTACCAAATAACAGGACTCACCGAGATTTGTGTTTACAGGCTTCCATAAACTAGTGTTTCTAGAAGGGAGTTCCTCAGAGACTGAATCAGGGTTTATGTTGGAAACAAAGATGATAAAAGTAGCTACGCTATTTATAGGGAAGATTTTGAGAAATGCTATTATATAGAGGCATATAAAATATACCTGTAGCAAATAAATTTTTAAAATGGAAACAGAAGAGGATTAAGGGGACAATCGAGAAGATCAGTTCAGTAACCTTGCTCAGACATCCCCTCCCAGTGTAAGCTGGCATGATTCACATGGAGGTATGCCAGTCAGGCAGCCAAGGATGATATTTACGTTTTAACTTACTTAGCTTAAATTGACCCTATCATGTACCTGAAATAAAATTTTTAAACAATAAAAATCACTAGTATGTTACTGGAAAGTTCTAACAATACAAACACATAAGACAACTATTTTCAGAACTGCATGCAGAAAATCATTTAACAAGTAACATGACCAGGAAGAGTAGGTGTGTTTTAAAAATTGTGTGACTATGTAACCTAAATGCCATTGACTGTCAATGTGCCCAAATGCCTTCACTACATTTGACAACAGGTTTTGGTACTTCAGAGCTATACACAAACCAGAATAAAGTTACTGCAATGCTGAAGGGCATATATGCCCATGCTGTTTGTTGCAGTCCACGGCCCCTTGTTACATGCCGATGCTCAGGACAATGGAGAGGAAATTAGACGCTCGCAAATTGGAGTCACAAAAAAAATACCACGCACGGCGCACAGTGCCCAGTCATTATGATATGCTAAAAAGGCTTATGGCACAGCTCTCGTCATTCTCTCAACTAGCAGGCATCTGCCCACTGAAATCACGGAAAGATTCCTAAGGAATTACGTAATGTTGGAAGAGAATATGCCTTGATGCCTCTCACTGAAACACTCTCTTGCTTGTGATTTAAAAATTTCAAGGTATCTGACACCTAGAGAGTTGGTAAGTGAAGCACACTTTTAGTGCAAGAGCTAAAAAGCATCTTAAGCCTTTGAACACTCAGCTCCATGTCATTATGCTCTTTCTGAACAGGTTTACACGGTGCCCAACTGCTTGGAGGGAAGGTGGAGATACAAATGCTGCTTTAATGCAGGTGCTAGGATGTCTCATGGAGCTCATTCCCAAAGGTTCTCTTTCTGAGCAGTTAGTTACAACCAGACAGAACATACATCACAGGCTGAATTAATTGTCTTAGAAGCTGAACAAAGTCTTACAACCACAATCTTCCTTGAAGACATCTTGCCCCATTCTAATCTGTAACCAGTACATAATCTATGATTTGACAGTGAATACACTCATGAAAAATGACTGTAGGTCAGGTGAACCCAGACTAAAACTGGAATATAGGCAGAGGTTAAATTTGATATAGGAACTGAAGGTATTTTCTCCTTCAATTAAAGTCTTCAAATTCTGGTTAATGTTATAGACATGTTATTTGGAGAGACCAAGAATGTCAGATCAGGCCACTGATGTGATTTAAACAGAGGAGTAGCTATGTTCTGTTCCAAACACAGCATTAATCAGAACAGGATGAAGTATTTCACTTTTGTTTTGGTACTGTGAGCTCTAGGACAGTTTGTCTTCCTTTTCTGCTGACTTAACCAGTCTGTTTAGAAATACAGTGACCAGCTGGCATTCACATTCTAAGAGGAAAAATAAATTCATTTAATGGAAGCATTTGCTATCACTTCAGCTTTTATCTAATTTACACAGATCATAAAAATAGAATATATATCCAAAGCCATAGCAAACAAAACATAGAGCATTATATATGCAAAGGACTTTCTGAACTAAGTTTACCAATCAGATTACGTTTTCCAATAATCACAAGGACACTCTTTCAGCCTGCAAAAATGTTTGCCATCACAGTGATGGAAACCATGTTACAACAAAGCTTCTCAGAAAGGCTGCTGGTAAGTTTTCAGACTTTTTTGATAGGAAAACTAATAAATAACTTTAGATGCATGTTGGGACTCTCTTTTGCTCTGCTTCCCTCATGGTCTAGAGCTCTTTAGAAACGAATAAAAGAGACCTTACAACAAGACGTGAACCTGACGAAGGAAAGGCATCTGTGGACTCTGCTCTTTTACCAAGAAGTGACCCAGTAAATACATACATATAAGAACTGCATCACTTTGTTTTAATCTACCTACATTGCAAAGTATGGAGAGATTCATGTAGATAAGCAATCTAGTTAGTTGCTACAAATAACCTGTAGAATTGTTTCAAAGTTAATGCAAATTTGGGGCCTTTATGGATACATTTTTGTTTCTAATAAAAACTCTCAGCAAGTAAAATTAATTTTAGTATGAACAGTCAATTAGAATTTATTACTTTAGGTTTATTAATATTAATCAGTTTATATGAAAATTATTTCAAGATCTCTGAACATGCCCTCTTGGACAGAATTATAATTTGGACAGCATTCTAATTTCAACTACCAAAGCATCCCTGTGTTTTAAGAAAGGAAGAAGCACTGACCAACTAACTTTGCAGAGGTGTGAGAACTGAGTGGTCTTGGCTCTGATGGGACACTGGACAAGCACCTTAAGCACTGCTCCAACCTCTTCTGTCCCCATAAGTTGAAAGACAAGCAGCAGAAGTATGGTAACACACTACGGTGCTCACGAAAAAGATGCTAACTGACCAAAAAATGTTTTGTACTGTTATTATAACTGTTGAGTGGGCAACAGCAAATATAGAAACAGCTCGAGGCAACGACATAGAAAAGGCTCAGGCACACGCACTTGATCAGTTTAAACCGAACAGCCTGCACATTCGAGCGCAAAGGTTTCTAAGAGTCTCATGCCACAATTAGGTGCTCGCTATGTTGGTAGCAGCTTTCCTTTTTTTTTTCCCCCCTCTCTTCTGCCAAGCTCTGACCTCCCAAGAGACCCCAGTTCACGCTGAACTTGCAACCTAAGACGTTCCTCACTAGAGGTCAGTGTCGGGCTGGCAAGGAGCTGCCACCGTAGGCACTAATGAACGGCAATTAGTCCTTCCGTCACGCACAGATGGAGGCGGGAGGCTGATACTGGTTTGACAAAAGCTCAGGAAGAGCCGATGGCACCGCAGTTCTCAGAGCAACGGAAACCAAGAGCCGGAGAGGGAAGAGCCAACCATCCTCACAGGTATCAGAGAGTCACGTTATTTCCGAAGCCCCACGGCGCGACGCCAGCGCAGAGCAGGGCCCAGGTGCGTGAGGAGGGGACGAAGGTGGAAGGTGCAGGGCAGCTGGCAGGGGTGCCTGTGAGAGACCCTGGGGAGGATGTGCCCCAGCAGTCTGCCAGCCAGAGGAAACTGAACAGGAAAAGAATCCTCTGCAGAAAGAACTTCACTGACTGCATCGCATTTTGGACTCCCTATGATGGGTTATCTATTCAAAAACACGTTTGCTGATCTTTGCAGTTATAGAGGTGAGGGAAACACAAATTAAACACTTCTCCTTGGGTATTTCTACCACATAACCACCTTAGGACCTGAAACATGCTATAACAGTGCGATTGAAGCTGGCTGAGTGATACTGAAGTGAAATCTGTGTCATGGAATGACTTTTTTTTTTTCCCTGCGGTCATTTGTTTTCACTCGTTTCACAATCTGTCCCGAGTTAATGCCTGATGGTCTTGGATTATGCAAAACTATTTACATCATTTTGTCTTGTAAATATGATGCACATACTATTTTCCTGTGTAAATCGTTATCTTACTCTTTGGAAAACAATGAAAATGAAACATATTTTCAGACACTGATACTTCTTAGAAACTTTAAATAAATCCCATTTGTTTCCTTCAATTCATTTCACATCATCTTTCATGGTTGGCAGCCACTGCCATCAGTGGAATGGCAAATGTTAGTTTGGTGTTTCTTTTCATGTAAGTGCTGAACTTCAAGATGGGTATATATTGTTACTTTAGAAAACACTGAGGCCTTAGAATATACACAATTTCCATGTTTTATTTAATGCTGAAAGGTCTCCATTCAATATTGCTATATGTTTGGCAGAGAGAAAAAAATATTGCACACGTTAAGTTCTGCTTCAGGGCATTACTAAAATGAACTGCGCATTGGGGTTTTTTTCTGTTAATCCTGGGGTTTTTCATCAAAGTAATTCTGTTAAAGTAACAATCCATCCTCCATCTCTCTACCACAAAAAATAATAAATAAAAAATGTTATTTAAACAACTTTGAAAACACTCACAGTCTGAGATCAGTTTTGATTAGCAGCTTGTCCTGTCTTCTCCATGCTCCATAGGATGATGCTCTGGATATTATTTTTTTTATAATTTGAAAATTACTATAAGCTTGTTCGCTTACTGAATTTATGATCTCCTAATTCTCGCAATAACAGACAGAGCTACATAAAATCCCTGTAATTCACTTCTCAGAGATACATTACACCTTAGTCTACCACACAGAAAGTAGAGATCTTACTATAATCTCTTTTGCTAATAAATTAATCACTTTAGGAATAGTTAACCTCCCAGAATTATAAATGTCAGGATAACTACATTTACAAATACACTGAGCCTAAATATTTGTACTACACTCCCAGTAAAGCCCATCAAAATATCAAAATGCTGTCTCTGTTTTCAGTGTTCACTGCAAAGATCCCTCACCCCAACTCAACAGAATCCAGAGCATCGGATCCATCCATACTTCAGGTTCTAATATAAAAGTGATTCTGTAGATTCATTTTGTCACGCACTATGAAAACATTAAAGGGCAGATACAGATTTCCCAAAACAAAAGACAAGAAATAAAATGTTTAAACCATTTTCACTGTTAGATATTAGCCAACAAATTAAAGTAGTTTGACAAAATTATGACCTTGGGCCTAAACCATGACATCTTTCTTCTCCTGATAGTTGGGGATAAAGGTATTTCAAGCTTTTATTATGGCCTGATTTTTCACAAAAGATGCAGTTATAACCTGGGTAAAAGACAAAATCAACCTTTGTTCAGAAATGCCTTTTTCCTTTTGATAAAAGGGATATCGGTACAACTTAATTGATAATTTATAATATTTAGCCCAGCTGTACACTGATATATTGGTTCCTTCATCTTGCATCATTGATGAATACAATTCCACTGAGAAGATATGAAAAATGCCCACAGCTAGACAGGCCTTTCAAAGAAAAGAAATGAGACTGAGAAACTACACTTTCTGGAGCGCATCGAAGCGGTCTGCTGCAGTGAACTGTACGTGGTGATACTTAACTGACACAAGCTTCAAGAAGCTAACGGGTTAATTCTATCGATCAGGTATTAAAAGTCTGGAATGTGTTATGATAAGAATGTTTCAAAAGTATAAGAGAATGGGATTTAGTCACCTATTGGAGAAAATAATAGGTCACTAATACATTGGCCTGAATCGGGGTTCAGTTCTAAATTGTGCTATTAACTTCCCACATTTTCTTGAATGTGTGAATTAAACCACTTATTCTAGAGAGAAATACACATGGACTGACTTCCAGCACACATCGCTCCTTTTAGAAGTGCCATATTAAGTCCCATTTTTATGGAAACATGAATTTATACTTCTAAAAGTGAGTGCTGTCATAAAATCAGGGTTGTATTTTGCTTCCACTGAATACCTCAAACAATTTTTAAATCACTGTGTTCACAAAGACACTCTGTTATTAATAACAAAGGAAATTAAACAGATAACATTCCATAAGCAAGGTACCTCCGATTGTTCTTTGCTGCTGACAGAAATACAGACTTCTAAGTCAATTAAAGTCTGTTCATTCATCTGAGAGAATAATTTTGTTGACTATCTCACATATTCACCATAAATCTATCTACCACTAATTGACTGGATTGTGCTTGGAAAAAAGCTGCAGAGCATTAACAAATACACCAATGTAATGAGCTGCAGCTGCTTCTTGACAGCAGTGCACGGGATATTAAGAAGATATTTGTAACATCTCTGATTAACAAAGGTATTTTTCATACCTTTGCTAAGAATGGTTATATATTTGCCCATGAGAGTGTTTTTTTAGTCTGCTACCCAAGAACGTCAGTGACTGGGAAAGAAAACATCTGACTGTTCAGCTCAGTTCAAGACCAACCTCAGTTGCTTCACAGAAAAATTCTCCTTTCACTGTGCTGGTTAATTTTCAAGACCACACAAAGTAAGGACAGCTCTGAAGAGCTTATAAGATCCTATACAAAAGTTGATTGAAATAATTCTCCTTCTGCAGAAAAGAACTTGGGTGAGGATTTTAGAGAGCCATCATCATTACATGGTAGTCATTTGACACCTTGCTACTGATCCAAAAGTGCAGGGTCATCCACTTCCATCCATTTCCATCCTCACGCCAGTAGCCATCTAGGACTGACTTCAAAATAATCTTGAAATCAGTTACTTCCCTGATGACAAGGACTTTCTTAACAATAAAGACATGAATATGATTGTCTGCCATGTCAAATCTTTTCTTTCAATAAGGACAACTCTATTCTTTTTTCCTTTATAGAAAAAAAAAATTAACACAAAAAAACCCCCCAGAACCCTTCCCAACAGCTCGGATATCACCCAAATGCCTAACACCAACTTTTCTGGGAGAAAATTCTCTCTTAAGAGAATGTCCAACCTTCTCATTCATTTTTGCCATTAACAACACACACATATGCACTCGCTCTCCAAAAGAAAATAGTGTTTTCCTGCTCACGAGACAATAGGATCTAATGGGTTAGAGTCTCAAAGCTATTTATGTACCCAAGCCAATTGACAGGAAACTACTTGAATTTTCAACAGTACCTACACAGGTTATGTTCTTGGCTCCCACTGGAAAGAGTAATGAGCTGTGCAATAAAAATACACTTTGGCATATATTACGCCAATCTGCCACATGCTGTTTTCAAATTACAGCTGTAAAATACACTATATTTGTCCAACAGTTATTGCTTTGAAACACTGTAAATCTCTTGATCTGGGGCCAAAAGCCTTTGTTTTGCTTAACTTTTCATGTGTCTTTCATCAATTTTTCTCCTTCTACAGATAGCCCACCGTTATTATTGTCATATAATTTTCACTGAAAATCTTTACAAACCAGTGGTATTATTTCCAGACTTTATAGGTCATAAAAACCCTGAAGCTGTCATTAAAATTCACATTCTCTCATGAACTATTTTAACCTATATATATATATATTGCTGCAGGGTGGCTCAAAATATGACAGGTGCAAAACCAAAAATATACCTGAACTGCATTTTAATTTTGTCTTCCTTGCATTCATATTTCAAAAGAGTTTTCTTTCTACAAAGTCATTTCTAATAACAGTAATACAAACATTTTGAGATCTACAAATAATTGCTAATCCTTTTCCAGGTCATAAAGGACTTACTTTAAGATATCCTTTTCTGCAAAGGGTTTCCCCATTTTAAAACTGTATTTTCTTCTAAATACCTTGGTTTTAATGCTGTTTGGACCAAGGGGGCTTAGGATTTTATTCAAACTGTATTCCTGAAATCCTTGTCTACACATAAAATGCACTTTATATTAGAAAGAAGACTGGCTCTAATGCTACATGGAGTCAGAGAGAACCTGCTTGATTATTTATATTGTCTTTGCTTCTCAATAAATGTCTCCTTCCTTTTTAATACTACTGAAGTCCTACCTTTGACTATCCTTGGCTTTGTTTCTTATGTTTTCTTTACCCAAAAGTAAAAGCCTGGAAACCGTGTTTTATGCCTCAAGATTGTGTTTTACTCCAGTATTACAGATAAAATCCTCCAAAAAAGAAAAAAAAAAAAAAACAAGAACAAAAGAAAAGAACAGTGCAAATTAATAGCAAATTCCAATCTATTGTAACGAGGCCAAATTTATCCTACATGTTTTTGTTTTCTTCCCATTTAAAGCAATGAGACCTTTTATTACAACGATAAGATAAACACGTGCAAGCTTCTCAATTGAAATATTACAGAGTCAAAAATCTGCTCTTGTAGCCTTGAGATTCCTGACCCAGACCACTAAGGTAAATGCAGACTTTTGAAAACAGAGACGATCATTTGGGCGATAATCCACCTGTATAAACAGAAGCAGAAGCTTTCTGTTATAACTGCCAGTGATAACTCCTCTCCCCACTGAAGCTGACGGTCTCCAGCAGCACCCTATAAATTTAAAATTAATCCTTGACATTCCTCAGAAGCAGCTGTTTTGACTGCAAGGCAGCTGAGTCTCTATGGCTCTTGAATGGTTCAAGCACCACACTCCGACCCCAAGGTTGTGCCATTATCAGACAACCGCGAGCACAGATCTGGATTCTCGGTAAAGCAAACACCAGCTCTGAAAAAGAGCAGTTAGTAGCGACTCTGTAGTCAGACTATGGAGTTATCACGGTACACATCTAGCCAGCCGTCTAAGTATGAAGTGGGGAGAATTATAAATTTCCACGTGTGACCCATTTGAAAACACTCAGCCCCCTAAGGTGCCGTACGTCAGGCTGGCACCAACAACCTTTTGCAGGCAGCTTGCAGCATCAGGCAGGCCGGGCATTTCTCTGAAAAACTACGGAGTCGCACTCACTTGGTTTTTACTCTGTTCTCCTCAATATGGCCAGAGACATGTGGGGTCACCAGCCTTGGAGATATTCAGAACATGGATAAACAGAGCTCTGCTAACCTGGTCCAGTTTTGAAGCTGAACCAGGAGAGTGTCACAGAGACTTCCCAACCTTAACTACTCTATGATTAAATGATTCTATCAAAAAGTACGTGAAAAAATCTCCATGAAGTACCAATCCGTAACTCCATCATGCAATATTCAAGTTACCTGTTCTGTGTAGAATTCTAATTTTAAAATACTCCTCAGCATTTTATAATTGAGGGGAAAAAATAAACTGAACCTATCAGATTCTTCAGGAAAATCAGAAACAATAAGTAATTATGCTGTAATTTCATTACTATAACCATAATTTTCCAAACAATGCATAGGAGTCTTACTTAAGAGTTACATCAGTGTGGTTAGGTTTTGAAATTTTAGTGCCAGTCTTGCAACAACTGAAGTTGGATTTGATACTTTTAGGCATAGCTTCTAAAAGTCTCCTTTGTGCAATATGTTATGCATGAGTTAGCAGCAGAAAAAGAGAAATAATTGTTGAGAAACAATTTGTATATTTGAAATGTTTGGAACTGGCAATACTATAGCACAGTAAATACGTATGGACATCGGTCACTTAGTGTTTTCCACAGACACTATTTATCAAACTACCATACATTTTTCTTGCAGAGTTCACATATTCACTAAGCTTTATCACCTACATAACATTTGGAGTGTGTAACATACACTGGCTGAAGACAGAATCACTCATTTTTCTATTTTAAAAAAAAAACCTTCAATTAAGAACCAGCACCTGAAATCATTCTTTTGTAAATTCTTACAAAGAAATGTGATAGAGATCAATTGATCCAGAAATAATATAACCGAGCAGGAACTGCTTCCAATTCCTCTTCTGTAGCCAGTGCCACACATCCACACTTGCTATGAATTTCAATACAACATTCAGGTTCACACAGCCAAACCCAGTATGCAAACAAGCCTTCACTGGAAGCTTATTCCTCGCACAGCGCACAATGCAGGATGCGGCCCACAGTATCGTATATACGCTGAATCTCTGCCTCCTGTGCGTATGATGCGGGATTGCTCCACAGCGATGTTGCAGACTTCTCAGGAATTTCACATTTGGTCCCCACAGCTCTTAGAGATCTAGAAACCCAACAGATCACTGTTCAAGTATATAAGGTAAATCTTCAATTACAATACAAACCAACTAAAATAGCTGTTTTGCCTGTGGAAGACACTGGAGTTCGGTGAACTACTTAACTGGGGGGTGGAGAGTGGAATCTGCAGTAAAACAGAGACAGGACAATCTTTCCAAACTATCCCAAAACTCAGGTAAAAGTGAGTTTTCGTTTACCCTACGCGGTAGAGTGATGCCATTAAGCATGAAGGGAGAGGAATCTTGCCTCTTAAGAAATGAATTGTCTTAACTTTAATGGCACAAAGTATCAGCAATGAAGAACCTGATTCGAAAGAAAGAAAGAAAACACTTTCTAGAAGCCAAGCACCCTGACTTCACAGCGAAATCCAAATGCACCAGTTCACTCTGTACCTGGCAAAAATCTTGTCATGCCACAAACCACAAGACACTGCAATATGTCTATTCAAGAGCAACTGGGTTTTCTCAACCTTAATTTGAAAGACTGGCTCATTTCTGAAGAAGAGAATCCAAGTCGTTTAAAATTAGAGATGAAATATAAAACCAGTTCGTATTGTTACAAAGTATCATGGAAACTTAGAGCAACTAAAAACATGGTACGTATTTCAGGTTTTCCCCCTAAATATGTATTCTGGAAAATTTACAAGTAATACAAATTCAGAATGCAGGGGATAGAAAACACGGAAGGTTCTAATTTCAAACCATAGGTACCACTATCTGTCATTCAACCCTGGCACGGACTGATGAGAACCAGAATGAACTCCGAAATGCTGAGCCTCAGGATTGCTGCTCTGGCAGCATTCCTCTTCTGCTGAGCAGCTTTGTGACAGATCTTGGGTTTACTGCCTATTTCCCCAGCGAGGAATTATGCTTAGTTTTGATTATGCTTGCCCAATTATAAACGCAGCAGACAGAATAATCAAGCAACAACAGAAGGACCAGATAACTTAAGGATAGTTTGAATTCAGAAATTATTGAAAATTACTCAGAAGAAAGAAAAATGCACCATTTAGAGGTGTCTGTGATTAAAGTCTCTGTTCCATAATGTCTGTAAAGACTTATACCTGTAATTAGCTATAACCTTCCTCCAAACTAGTTTGCAAACTGCACTTCATGAAATGTTTACTACTAAAACAAGGTTATATTATCATTGTAACTAGGACAAAACCTGGATCATATTATGCTGAAGTCTGAATAAATGAAGGAAAAGAAAAAAAATAATTTGATCAGATGACTTAACCTAAGAAGTACTTTACAACTTGCATGTTCTAACACCAGCTGCAGATTGAAGTGACATCTTTTGACTCTTCCCCATCTCGAAATTTCACATTAGCCAAACCACATTGAGAGGGAGAGCCCGTTCTCTTGCAGCACTGCATCACAACAGTTTCACTAAGGTAAATACACGAAATAGAGCTTTACCTTTCCTGAACATCTAGCTCCAAACAGCTCCTTGTCTGCACAAAAGGATATATGAGAAAATATTGTTGTTTCTATTTTTAAAATACAATATAACCAAAACTGATTGGAATGAACTGCGTACACATCTACGAAGGGAAGAAACTGCAGTGCAGAAGCAGTTTCACCCAGTGGCAGCTCGCCACTGAAATGATAGTAGGCCTTTACATAAAATGGACACTCTACATAAAATTTCATTGCCAGTTTTGCAGCTCTAAAGGGTTGGTGCTCGACTTTGTCAATGCTGATGGACATTGTACTGCCCATATAAAGTTATTGGGTTAGCAAATGTATCCGGAGAAAATACGGCTCCCAGTGCAAATGCACGCTGTAGTTCCAAATCATCCATATTCATTTACACGTGCCTCCATAAAGACGTGTGATGCTTCAGATGCACACACTGGCAAGCCTAAGAATTTTTAAAAGGCTTTGCTAAGAGAAGTGGCATGTTCAAACAGTGGAAAATATTCCAGAGTTTGCTAGGGCCCTGACTTCTAAAACCACCTAAAGCCAGAACCACATTCTCATCTCCTGTTTATTGGGTTTCCTAGTGGGTGGGGAAATAGACTTTAAACTCTGTTTCTGTCTTAAACTACAGGAAGGCGATAAATTATATCTATTGAACAGCAAAATATTTCATTATTAACTCTAAGGAGAATTACATTTTTACAGTGAAACATAGTAGAGTTCTGCCCATGAAACTTAGTAGTATTTTAAGACCAAACCATCTCCAGCTGAAGAACACAGACTTTCCCAGAACTGAATGGGAGCACAATTACGCAAACTCTGCACTAGTAGAAATAATTTTCTCATCCTTCATTCAATGGCTTACATAGTAAGAGAACTGAAATCTACCTCGTTCCAGGATATTCATAGTAAATAGTAATCCAAATCACTTCACTGAGCATTTTTATAATCATTAGTATAACAACATACACCAGACGACACAAAGTCTAATTCAATGACTTAAGTAAAAAACAACTTGGATAAGTAGTAAGCATGGAATAGAGTATTATATAGCCTTGAAAATGCCTTTTTTTTTTTTTTACAATGTTTTATGTTATATGATCACCGATACCTCTTTTAAAGGTCAGTCTATTTGTCTAAGGGAAGACACAAAGATCAAGCCAAGACAAAAGAGTTTTCAGTTACTATTTTCTGCGAGAATTAGCAGAATCAGAAATTTAACAGTTTTTGTCCTTAATGCTCATAGCAAAAATATTACAGTATTTATTTTCTCAAAAAACAGTTGTCAGTATCACATCTCTTGTGTGAATTCACTACCAAACAATACAGATAATATTTAAAGGATTTGCTTTTAGTATACAAGAACCCATGACATTACTGACAATAAGTGATAGCTTTTTCATAATGAACAGTTCTAAAGAGAGACCCCCTACACTTATGGCAATGTCTCCTTTGATCTCATGTCAATTTGATGGAAGTCTGCCAATTGTATCATGCGATAGTCAAATAAAAAGTTAAAAGAACATTTCAAAGATGGTCAGCCTGAACAGGCTAATGGAGGAGAAGTAAACAGAGATCACAGTAGCAACAGTGACTACTAAGACAGATCATTAACCGCGTCACCAGCATCAAAACCATTATTTGTGTCTCACAGCAGTGAGCGCTTTCTTCAACTGCATTTACTAAAGCAGAAGCCAACAGAGAGGAAGATTTTCTAGCTGGTCAAGCCAAGAACACGTGCTTAGTCTTTGTGAGTTCTGGTCCTGTCTCTTCAGCTACTCTTCTCATAGATGAGCTTCTTGGCTTGATTACAGCATTAAACAAACCTGCCATACACTATACTATAAAATATATATTGCTATTTTTCAGGTATGCTCTTAAGATTAGGTAGTGCCTGAGGCTTCCATTGAGTTTGAATGTGCACTTCAGAAACAGCTTTTAATGAGCTTTTTAATAAGTAGATAATTCAGGTAGCACACTAGAAGATAAACTACGTTTCACTTTGTTTCAAGAATGTCACTCTAGCATATAGTTCTCCAGGGTCCAATAGTACTGAAACAACTGTCCTCAGAAGCAGACCTGCCCCATAAAGCTCAGCTCTTCTCTGGCTTAAGTCACTCTGTGTAACCTTGACAGGGATTGACTTCCTCAGAGAAAAAGGCCACTCCCTTCTTATCTCAGAGATGAAATATAAACTGGCTTTAGCTTAATCCCATAACCAATACATAATATTTCAAGCATAGGAGATAGATGGTGCTTTGGAAACGGAGCCATCAATGCACAATACTCTGGACACCTACATGCAGATAACACAAATTCTGATCTTTTACTGCCAAGTGATGTTCAAAGAAATCTTTTATGTTCAGAGCTTTGTACCTTATGGGTTGTGACTGCAAAACCAACTCTACAGATTAGTATCACCGCTCCCAGAAAAGAAATTTTCTACAGAAATACTAGAAACCAAATTATGTTTTCCAAAAACGTCTTTATTAAATCAGGTAAGAAAGCACTATGCATGAAGTAAAATTACAAGAAAGTCTTTTAAAAAATTGGTGTTGCTGAAAAAGCTACGTTAGCCTGAACACTGTATAGGTTATAAAATTATTTTATAAGCACTGACACAAATAGCACATTGTCTATTAAAAAAATTATCAGCAGACTTAAAAATTTCTTTCTTTTACAGCAGAAAGCATAATTGAAAGGAATAAACAAAGAGGAGTTAGGTTAATAGTGCACAGCTATAGAATAAATTCTACTCTGAAGAACTGTGACAAGGAAGATAATGAATACATTTTAAATCATGCTGTACAATAGGAATTTACTCAAAAAGAGACACTGAAAAAGTGTTGCCAGGGAAATGATAATACTTAATAAACCAAATTTTCATTTTCCAGGTGTTTTTATAGATAAGTCTGCTTCATATTGCATGTGTTGTATGTTTTCTGGAATGATTCTAAAGTTAGAATGAGTTTGACTACCTTAACTTTTTTTTTTTTGCTTGGAGAATGGGGGAAAAAAAATCCATTCTGCTGAATTTTTTATTTTTTTTTAAACCCATCAAAGAACTTTCTTCCTAAGCTTGAGCATTTTCTGAAGAATTTATGTCAAAGACTGAACGTATTTGAAGGAGAGCATGAGGACAGAAACTGCATTCAACTCAACATACTAGATGGCAATTAAGACAGCATATATGATGTTGAAATTACAAGGAAAAAGAACTGACACTTGCAGATATTATGTCATCTGTTCTGCAGCACATAACAGTTTTTAGCAGTTTAGAAAACATACTTGTAGAAGATAGTTAAAGAATAAGTGGCAGAGAAACACAAAGCTATTTCTAGCAGGAGGAAACAGAATTTGGCAATTTAGAGTAGTCCTAATTAGAATTTTAGCATGACTTATCCTGAACTAGAAGGAGAAGGAATGTGAAATATGAATTATCCATGCGATCTGAATCAAACTTTCATGTTGAATTCCCTGGCGTTTGCTGGCTTGGCCTACTTATTTCAGGGTAATTTAAATGTGTTCTGTTAAATTCATTTTATTTTAAAAATCTAAGCTGTTTTTTAATATTTTCTATTTGCAACATCACACAAGCTATGTCTTCACTGTCTCATCCCTTACAGTAAAACGCGATGTTATTTTGTACAAAACGATGGGAACAAAGCATACAAAAGGCTAAATGCTTCCTACCTGCAACAGCCTATGTTTCAAACTGATCTCATTTCAAGGTAAATAGAGGCCCATTTAGCAAGTCTAGCATTTGGTTAACTATACAATTTACCTTGTTGCAGGTCATAGCTTTCAAGTTACTGCAGAATGATAGCTTGCATGGGCTGTCTACTTCTTCATACAGTATATTACACTGAAGAAAGACAAAGCCACTTCATCCCAGCATCTGCCTAGCAACTGCAAAAGACAGCATGAACGTGACACAACACCACTTTCAAGGCAGAACAGTCCCATGGATGCAATACCAGAGCTCTGCTGCCGCAGAGGCTGACAGAACATCTGGTTGTCAAAAAGTCCTTATGTATCAGCTTTGTAACTGAACTACATAAAATACAGCACTGTAGGGAAAAGTCTGGATGGAATAGCTGTTGATTAAGGCAGCAATCAGAAATGGTATAGTCTCAAATTCATTTCCTGATTTTGCCACTGGTTGGTTTTGAATTTGCATGGAAATCACTTTTGTATCCTCCAGGCTGGGAGCAGTGTCTCTTCCTATGCTTGCACAGTACCTGACAGGAGGCCTGAAAATAATAATGAATAATTCACCCTTTTAGTAGCATGAGTTGTATCACAACAGAGCAAACTCATGGGAAGAGCTCCGAAGAGCTGGATTCCTTCCTCAGTCACCACATACCAGTACTCGTGATTTTCATGAGAAATTATCTGTATGCAGCAGTTCAGCCATCAAGGATGTCAGCAGCAGCGGTACCTGGTGGGGCACAGCTGGCTCCCCCGAACACCAGTAAGAGACAAAGCGTGAGCTCTTGGTAACTAGGGCCAAGCACACCAACACAGCCTATTCCTCCACCTTGCGGTGCTTTGCTCCCATCCCAGCGAACACACTAACACGCAACTGACTGCTGGTCTAGCAGAGCACCACTGGAAGAACAAATACACAGTTTGTGTCTAACTTGGGGAGTTAGAACTGCAGTTCTGAACCTCTCCGACCCATAGAAAACCAAGTTCCCACGCACTTTCAGTGCACACAGTTGGTTTCTATCCAAAGGAAACTGAACACGCAGCTTCTCTTTGAAAGCACTCCAGCCTACAGCTGACTAGCACAAAGTCATCCACTGCGCACCCAAGACCTTTTCCCTTCACAAATCTTCAACCTGTACACTCGTATGGTGACAGTGGACCAAGCCATCAAGCTATCAGAATAAACCCTTGAATCACACGTTATAAAGACAGCCATAGTCTCATAGTTATGCTACAGCAATGAAATACCTCACATAAACAAGGCCACAATTTAACTAATTTCAAAATTTGTTACGTGGCAAATTCTGGATCTCTGTGTGCATTTCAAAATTTGCAATGGTTGGAGTAATGAGGCTGAAAATTTTAGAGGTAATCTATACCAGCACACTTTTTTTTTTTTTTTCCCCAAATTGCTCTCATTATTTAGAAAGAATACCAAGAAACAAAACCAAAGAAATGCATTTTTCCGAGATGAGTGTAAAATCCCCATGTGAGTCAAGTGCTGCGATCAGACTTTGGTGGAACATGCTTTAAGCTGGTGATATTTTCTACTTGGTAGAACCAGTTTCAAACTGAAGTAACACTATTAACCTCTGGGTTCAAATGAAGCTATGAGTGACAACCACCCCTCACACACATTTCTCTTTTGAATTTTTTTTTTCCAATGGCTAATGTTTATTCCACAAAGACAGTTTTCTTCTTTCATACAGTCTTTTGTGTTCTGCACTGCTCCTTCTAAAATTATCCTTTTCGCCCAGAGACATCTTCCAAACTGCTGCATTTGCCTTGCTGGGACACCCTAATTTTCTATTACTTCCTCAGACATTCGAGGTCTGACTCCCATTTCACTTCCACCAATCTGTACGAGCAGTAACTACCTCCAATGAACTCTCTCATAGTTCATACAGTGACACAAAAGCAATTCTGCACAACTCAGTTCTCTGCTTCTGCTGCCATTAACTCTTTTTCTCCAAGTTGTTGGATGATTTCTCAGACCTGTAGGCAGGTGGGCACCCTTCTGATGGCAACAAAGATCCATTACTTGGTACCTGCTGAAAATCTCAGCACCCAGAGAACATTACTGACGCGAAGAGAGGCTTACAGATTGAATGGTTATGAAAAATTAAAAAATAATAGAAGTGTGTTGATGCAGATTAGAGGGAAACTCCTATGATCAGATTTTATGAAAGATGAGAAATAATCCTCAAGCGATCACGCAAAAAATAATGTGAAATATCTCCCCCTTCAGAAAATGTTTCCCTTTCACATTACATGCTCATCAGATAATTTATGCTGAGATTTCATGTTATTTCAGGCAGCCACTTATGTAAGTACAGAAAGTAATTAGGACCTTTTAGAAGTAGTCTTACTCATGGGTCTATATTACAACCAAGGAATATGCAAGTGTGCATATTGCTCTTTCTTTGTACATCTATCCACTGAAATACTGAAAAGTAAATTTCAGGGGGAATTCATGTATAACCTAGGTTATTCCTTGGAAAAGCAGTGAAAATCTGGAGGGGAATAAAAAAAAAAACCACAACAAAGAAACCAAACTTGTCTGCATAAAGCATCCACTGAAGAGCAAACACAGACTCCAAAACAGCAGCATGTTCACAGGCTATTCACAGTCAAGACAAAGGGCTAATTCACAATCAGCACAAAGACAATTGGGCACCACAGCTTGTTCAAGCAGCTGTGGAACAAAGCGCCTTTGTGGAGACTCATATTTCACTATTTTACCAATAAATAAAACACCTTCTGTACTTACACAAGAGTCCCTGGGTGAACAACGCAGGTCCTTCCTGCTACAGTGGTCTACACTTGTATTATAATGAAATAAAATACAAACTGAAAATAATTTCTTAGAAGCACAGAACTGGTATATTGTTAGAAAATGTTAATTAGCTCCTTATGCAGTTATGACCATATCAGCACTATTTCCAGTGTGTTTCTGCAAAATCATCAATCGTAACTCCACTACTTGAAGATGCACAACTGGAGCAGACTTTCAATAACATTTCTCTGAATTAAGTTTATGCATATTTATGATTATGCTGTTTATACATTTTGTATATCACAGTCCATAATACAACAGAAGTTAAACAGTTAAAGAATCTTCCAGGCTGACATACCACATTTCCTTTATCAAATTTCTAGTATCTACAATAATGCAAGCCAACATATGGTTGCTTTTCAATTGGAGAAGACTACAGAAATGTTTCCTTCAAGAATAAAAATCTTCCCGGACAATCACTACGCTTAGTGTTAAGAACAAGACAGAATGATGGGTATGTACTTGCTCTTAGATGTTTCAGTAAATACTGAATTTTTGAAAGATATTTGCAAACGATCACAGATTCATTCAAAGATGAGTGAGACCCCTACGCTACAGAGAAGCTAGTCTCATTGCTTGGGGCATTTCTGGAGAACACAGATCCTACAGCGATGAGGTGGGACTAAGTCCGAGATGCTTTCCTATCTGTTCTAAAGCCTATCAATGGGGTCATGAAGAATCCCACCCACTAGATTATTCAAGAACAGAGAGAATGACAGAAAAGTAGTTTCATCAGCTTTCCAATGGGATAGAATGCTCCCCAATTCCCAACTACATGTGCCAACTAAATTGTGTGCAAGGAAAATCCTAGCAATTCCCCATGTCAATGTATTAGCATTGAAATGCTAATCTGGACATTAATTAATGTTAAATTAGTTACAGTGGAATAAAATTATATCAACATAAAAATCAAAAGAGCTAATTTGCCACTTAAGATAAATATTTCTGCTTTACGTGGGAATTGTAACAAATTATTTTTACGTCAAGTTAATTGATACCAAGTAAGAGTGAAATTCCCTTGGAAGTGAATATTACATTCCCATTATTTCCAATAAAAAAATTAATTGCATTGTATGCTGTTAACATAAGATTCTCAGGGTCTGTACATTGAAATACTGTACCATACACTCAGGGAAGTACCACCACTCTCACCATCCAAAAAAGAGGGTGAAATATAAATTTTAAAATCCCTGCCTATATCTAATTGTATTTGTGAAAGTACCTACCACCCCAAATGGAACTTCAGTGAATAACGGATATTGGCTTAAACCCTCTAGAAATATTTTGAGGAGATAATACTTGATTTGATTTGATGGATCTACTCAGATGGGTAGTAGATCAACCAATCTCTCTCTGCTATGGCATTCTGTCTTCCTCAAATGATGATTATCAAAAGTATATTTCTAGTTCATATAATTTCTTCCTTGTAGTAGAAACAAACAGGGTTTGGGTTTTTTCCTTTAATAAATTTATGAGTTCTAGATACTTTTGACATCTCTTGAGGATAAGAAGAATTGCAATAAAGTTAGATAAGCATTTTGAAATGGTCTATATCCTTAATAGCAGAAATATAACTTGTCTTACAAGCAATATCTAACTGAGTAGTTTTACTGCTGTTATATAAAGAATCCAAAACCAGAAATTCTTCAGCTATGCACATACTTGCATTAAAAACACAGCACCTCGAATACAAGCCCTGTACCTCTAAGACAACTTACATTATTAGTATATGTGCAGCAATTATTCATGAAACATAGAATTAATTCGATGTAACTCTAGGCTAAAATAGGTGTCCAAGATACATCGGGTGAATCATCACCATTTTCAACTAACTATAAGAAAGAGTATAGTTGGAATAAGACAAGTGAGATCCCACTTTGACCTTAGAATTTTCCAAGTAACAGTAAAGTCTCCAAGACTTTTCTGAGTCTAGTTTTGTTAGAATATAAAATTCCATTCCCAGTGAGGGTGACGGAGCACTGGAACAGGCTGCCCAGGGAGGTTGTGGAGTCTCCTTCTCTGGAGACATTCAAGACCTGCCTGGACACGTTCCTGTGTAGCATTATCGAGGCGTTCCTGCTCTGGTAGGGGGATTGGACTTGATGATCTTTCGAGGTCCCTTCCAATCCCTAACATTCTATGATTCTATCAAAATTCTGACCACAGAATACGGTGCTATTGACTTTAGTGAGAATGAGTGATTAATGAGTCTTAATGTTCAGGTGAAAAAATAGAATTACCTAGCAATGTGTCAATACATCAATCATCAAAATGTATTTTGATTGCTTTAAAGAGTTCACAGTTGGTTGAGGGGAGCAGCACACACTTAAAAACATAACACACTGCCTGTATAAAGCACTCATTCCCTTCCAATTCAAGAAACCACATTTATTTTTCCACTATATTTGCGAGAATGAAGAACTGATCTCCCAGAACCCCTCAAGAATAAGTTATGGATTAATGATTAAGTTTTGTGCTATTTTTATTGGAAATAAGAAACACCGAAACCACAACATAAAAGGCATCAGTATATTAAACTATATTCCTTACAAAATATTCTGAATAAGACATTGACCTTCAATGCTGCCTTGTTTTTATTCCACTTAGTGAATTATTCCTTTTTAGAATTTCCTCTTACTTGGCAATATGGAAAATAAGAGCTAAAAATAGATTTAATTAGAGGGATTTCAGAAGTTGCATTTTATCAAAAATTCAGTCATAATGAAGCGAAAAAAAAACATTCTTCATTCAGATAAAGAAGCTCTTTATCACCCTAGCACATAGCTAACAGATGGGCATATTACTGTTTTATGAATAAAGCTCACCAGAGTAGGCTTTTAAGTCAGTATAGATACTCCCCCCATCTTTATAAATTAAATTTATGTTTGAAAAATGAATTCAACATTTTATTCATGTAAATATATGCCTTTTTTAATCAAGACTTTACTTTCTCAGTTCATCTTTGTTGTTGATAATCATTTGAACAAGAAAAGATTACAAAAGCTACACTATGGGTTACAATTTTCGGGGCTTATGACACTAAAATGGATCTGTGCATCCATGTGTAAAAGGAGAGTGGATTGTGCACCTGTTGAATATTTTTCAACGAAAAGTGCAAGTAGGATCTTGCATATATTTTTACTACGCAAGCACATAAATTGTATATTATTTTAAAATATCTCCATAATTGTGCTTTAAAAATCTAACTTTCCTTTTACAAACAAAACTAAGGGCTACATTTTTTCCCTTACTCCCACAACTTCACGTAATTCTAGACCTGGAGAACAGCTATAAACTGGGATTAACAAGTTGGTTAGACAGGTTTATAGCTGTTTTATGTCTTTGCAATACTAGATACCAAGCAAAACATAGTCAAATTTGAGCCTGAGGCTCTAAACATTATTACAGATACAGAGCTAACCTTTTAAATGTGGCACGCATAGGATGCCTGCCTAAGGCTGCAGACAGCTTGAAACAGCCACGTGGCAAGGTATCTATTACCCCCTTCATCTCAATGCAGTACTAACTCATAAATTTAGTCTGGCCAGATATTAACACCATTAACTGCTTAAGTGCTGATTATATTTTTATTTTCTGGGTTATTGATCTACAAAAAAAAAAGTAATAAGGAAGATCTTTGTAGTTTCTAACTAATTTCAACAGTTAGTCAGATCAGGTGTGTACAGTCCTACACCTCAAGCGAGGGTGACAGTAAAACAAGACTGTCCCACAGCTATTTCAGGAGTCAGAGTAACAAACCCCTGTGTTGCAACAGACCCTGTAACACTGGAAATGCCATCCAGGAACTACACCTTTTGCAGCCACTGAGAAGTACGCACTAGTATCTAGTTTGTACAGACAACAGAAAAACCTCCAGTTTATAAAAACTGAATTTAAATTAATTCTTTACTGATGAGGCACACGTTAGCAGCAAGAATAGTTCATTGACTAACTGTGCCCATCAGCCTGAAGTGCCAACAGACCATCCTGTCTGAATAACAAGTCTCCACACACAGCATTTCTGATTAACGGCTTGTATACAATACGAACTTTCTCATTTATGTTGATATTTTTGCTCCAAGTAACCACAATCCAAGGGAAAAGATGGGGAGAAAAATTAAGAAGGAGCTGGGTGTGTTTACGGTTCATAGATGGCTAAACCACCTGCCTCTCCTCACACGGGGTAGGTATTTATCAAACCCTAGTGCCCATCTAACGGATACACACCGCGATGAGATTTGTTGGATCCTAACTTGGAAAAGCCAAATAAACAAATGGTGATGGAAACCACCACACTTGGCTGGTATGCCTGTTACCCAGTAAGAGCTGGCGTATCAAAAAGAGTGAAAACTAAAATTAGAAAGGACTAGAAACAAGTTCTTTCTCTTTGTTTGCCCAAACAACATTCACCTATGGCTCCTTCAGCTCCTTTTATAACCTAACATTAAACCAAATTGAAAACAACCCTATTAAGATTTTTTAATAAATGTGTTTTCATTAAATTTCTTTATTGAGCGCTTATTTAGTATTCTTTGGGACCTAGCTAAGACATGTCAGTGTCATTATATTAAAAAAAATTTTCCTTACAGCTTAGAATGTTTAATATTTCCATGAAATTGTTTGTTATAGCAAACAATGTGATATTTATTGTGATTTAAAACCCACTGGAAGCAATGGGAGAGTTTATTATCATCTCCATGTACTTTTGCTTATGTCCTATACGAACGAATCAAAGCAAAGCTCCAGATAATACACATAAAGCATAATAAAAGTTTAACTTACTATGTATATTCTACACACACTAACTGAAACTTTAAACCAGTAATGAAACAGAAATGCAATTTCTATTAATTAATTTTTTACTAAAATAAAGATGTATGTATCCAATTCTAGTAAGATTTTTTTTTGTTTATAATTTCTGACACAGAGTAGATATTCATTAAACATATCAACTGAAGCTAAAGGAAACCACCACCACAGGAGAGATTTAAGTTCAGGTTTACTGATTAAAAACGTATTTCAGCCATTCTATGAGAAAAAGAGGAAGAGAGATGAGGAAGTAATCACGTTAAAGATGTGTTAATAAACAACACTTAATGTAAATATTCATCTCCTACAATCTCTGTAAGTCCACACACAACAGGGGAGGATAAATGTCATGTATTTTTCTCTCTGGAATACTGCACCTGGTAATGTTTGTTGGAAAAAAGGTTCTTGAGAGATTGTAGGGAAGAACAGTGGCTTTTAAAGACTTAATTTATATTTATTAACACGCTTTTTTTTTTTCAGCTTAAATTTAAAAGTGGTCTTCTAGAATAATGCCATAATTATGCTGCATTGCTCTTTAAAGCAATCCAGCAGCATTGTGAGATCACTTGCTATCAGCCTTGAGGGGTCCTGGCACGTGGGAGGTTCCTGATGACTGGGAAAAGCCAGACATCGTACTCGGGGGACTTACACACTGAGTCACCATAACCTCACTCCCTGTAGGGTTATGGCACAAGTCTAGGAAGAAATCACTTTCAAGTATATGATAAAATGGTAATTGGATACAGTTGGCACAACTTACCAAGGGTAAAGCACACCCAATGAACCTAACTGCCTTCTGTGCTCATCTCAGTGGTGACGGGCTCTGTGGACAGGAAGCTCGCAGCCGTTATTCTCTCTCCAAGGCAGAGAATTAGTAACTTAACATATCATGCAGGCTACTTTTATGTGTATAAGAACATTTTGAAAATATGTATCTTCAGGTGAAAAACTTTGGAGGACAGATCAAATTAGTTTTCAAGATTTCTGTCTATTACAAAAGAAACCTTAGATTTCTGCACCTACTCCATTTCTGCGGCTCAAACTAGGAGGTTGCGAAGCACTCGAATCAATACATCCTGGCAAATTAGCAAACGCACTCTTGTTTTATGCTTGAAAACACTCACGCTGCTCTATATTCACGACATGATGTTCCAATTCTAAATACTTGGTTTTCACAGAAGGTCTAAACATGTGGATGACATTAGTTGTTCCTATTGACAAGTCAAAACCTCTAATCCGCAAAAATACACTCTTGACTTGTTCAAAGTACCGTAAATGAACACGAGTCTCTTGGTTTTTTTCTGAACTTACCAGATCCTCAAGAGGATCATTTCTGCCATTACAACTGACCCAAAGACTACAATATGCACTGTAATATGGATTTATTTGTCATGTTCAAAAGCAAAAGTAAATAATTTACAGTAACTGATCCTACACATAAGACTGTGAAGTACAAATGAAATATTTAGGCTTAACTTATTTTAGGACCACCTTTCTCAGTTATTTACACATTGAAATAGCACAAAACGGATTTGGAACTCCTGTGGACTACCCTTTTAAAATCTGCATCTAATAAAAGTCTGAGACAGTATGTCTGGAAATAAGTTATTTATTGATAAGTGCATTCTGATACCTTTCTTCAAAAAAAACACTTCAAATTTTAAGTGCTTTTTTTCCCCCCCATCTATCAAATATATCCAGAGTGTAAGTAACATTAGTAAAACATAAAAGAAGGTATTAGAAACTGAAAGTTGATGCCTGTGCATTTACCATAAAGCACTGATATATTTTAAAAGGTGCAACAGGTAGGAAGTTGTAGACAGGCAGACATGAAGATTGTGCTCTTCAAACACCAAACAAAATTGATCTCTGAAGGAATCTGGGTTTGCTGTTTCTCAGTGTGCCAGGTCAACACTGCTGAACGCTCCATACTTGCAACACTTCTATCAGAATAAATGAGAAGATTATCACGGCATTCTGAGATTAATCTGGACTTTACAGAATAAGGCGTTAAACAGAACTTGATTCACTCATCCCCCACTGAGGAAGAGAACGGGGCACTGCAGAAAGCCAGCCACGAATAAATCTGGGTTATGCATCACTGATTAAATTTAAACAAGTCTTTTATGCACATTTACACAATGCAAAGCTTTTGATATAGTTCCAAAAGAAAAACCCCTAAAACTTTGCAGCTGTGGAATTCATTTAATAAACTATAGCTCCAAGAATTGCTGCCAAATTTCCAGCTACACTTTCAGGGTAGGATTTGATTGGATATTTAAAGAATAAAAATGGTCATGCAGCATCTGTGAGAAAGCACTAGTGCCTCTCAAAATAATAGTGGTCAGGCTTTATAGCAAAGTACTTAGGATGAGACTCAAAAAGCAGATCCTTAGAGATCCTAGAGTATATTTTAAGGAGATTTTAGGTGTCCTAAATCTCGAACTGAGCCACAAAACCCAAGGACTACTTCACATACCTCGATTTTGACAGAAAGCCTAGCCAGGAATCCAAGGTGCTGTTCTCCTGCACATTCTGCACTACTCAGAAGCTGACAAACATACGGCCACACACACAGGCTTCTTTCTACAAGAGCCAGTCTAATAGGGCAGCCTCTGCCTCTGGCACTCATTGACAACAGGTTCAGCTGTCGCCTAAACCTCACGAGCAAGCGTGTTCCTCTGAATCCTTGTTTAACAGTACTTCTACAACCACACACCATAAAATTCCAAAATACTGAGGCCTGGGCCATGGCAGACTTCGCAGGGTTTGTCTACAATACTACTTCATTATAATGAATTTGAAAACAAGGGAGAATGCACTTAGGAAATGCACAGGAGCATTCTCCTAAAAAACTATCAGAATATCCTAATGTATTATGTACTGAATTCAAGCTCTTTTGTGCCACTGATTCACATAAAAACCTGCTCAAAAATACACCCTTCAGTGATTAAAATAAACATTTAGGCACACCCTAAACAAACAATAAAACAAAACAACCAACCACAACAAACAGAAAGCGAACCTCTGACACCTTGTCCCCAGTAAACTATTGTCTACCCTAGTGGTACCTATAATATGTACATACTGAATCACAGAATCACAGAATGTCAGGGATTGGAAGGGACCTCGAAAGATCATCAAGTCCAATCCCCCTGCCAGAGCAGGAATGCCTAGACTATGCCACACAGGAACGTGTCCAGGCAGGTCTTGAATGTCTCCAGAGAAGGAGACTCCACAGCCTCTCTGGGCAGCCTGTTCCAGGGCTCCGTCACCCTCACTGAGAAGAAGTTTCTTCTCGAGTTTAAGCGGAACCTCTTATGTTCCAGTTTCAGCCCATTACCCCTTGTCCTATCAGTGGTTGTCACCGAGAAGAGCCTGGCTCCATCCTCGTGACACTCCCCCTTTAGATATTTGTAAACATTAATGAGGTCACCCCTCAGTCTCCTCTTCTCCAAACTAAAGAGCCCCAGATCCCTCAGCCTTTCCTCATAAGGGAGATGCTCTCCAAGCCTGAAAATTTCATTTTGGAAATGCTCAGTTCCAGCAAGTTTCATTCAGCATTTCAGCACCCGGCTTACGCCCAAAGCTGATAAAGGTTCACATACTACTCCTTTTGAGAGTGGAATTAAAGCAAACCTGCAGGATCAGGCAAATATATCTTTCTTCTAAAAAAAAAAAAAAAACAACAAAAAAGACCCAAAAAACAACCCCCAAACTTCTTGTCCAATAGTCTAGTTTTTGCAGTAAACTTTGGTAAGGTAAACCAAAAAGCTGATCTACTTTTTGCCTAAGGCTGCTCAAGTTCCTGACCAAATGTCTTAGGGCTAATTTAACATGAGAGGCAAATCAAGGCTTTCTCTAGCCCTCATGCCAAAACTGCTACAAAGAAAATAATTCAAGTGGTACAAACCGTATAAAAACTAAACACAAGAAAAAAACGATAGGATGATCATTTAAGACTTACAAAATTGCACATCTTATTTTTAGATCTGTGTTACATTAGTTTTTAAGGTCAAATTTAACAAGACCTCAGCATCAGACTGATGAGCTGATTTTGAAATTCAGGGCATAAAACATGTCACAATAAATCCTTTGGGATGCTTCTGGATCTCACTGCAAATACAAAGTCATGTCTCACTGTGTGATCAGTATTTAATGTGTTCATAAAATGCTCAACACTCAGAGAGTACTCTGAAATAGTAATATTCAGCACAAAAAAAAGACTCTTACCATAAAAATGTAACACTAGACAGAGTGACAAGTAATGCATAAATGCCAAAAGCACTAAGACCACTTAAAACAATCACCAACTAGAGTTCCCAGAAAACACCTCCCAGGGCCGTAATTCGGTGGCACTCTGAGAACAGCCTCAGTCTCTCTCTGAAGTGCCCAGCACTGTTTATTGACCAGAGACAGGATGCCAGTCATGGGTGACCTATTCCACAGCTTGATTCTTAGAAACTGGGTAAGGAGTCCTCCAGAGATGATGTGGGAGGTACCCAGTAATATGTAGGCATCAAATAGCCTATAATACAATTTAGCAAATATCATTTGCAATACATTTTACATGATGTAAACAAACTTAAATTAAAATACAATATAACAAGCAGAGAAAGCTCATTTGGTAAACAAGATCCTTCAAAAGACAGCATTTGCAGTGCTCAGAAAGAGCATACCAATTCGAAACAGATAAGTAAGGACTATTATCAAAGGGATAATAACCATCTCATACTTATGCATGCAGCATAATGAACAGAAAAGCACAATAAGGCAGATATGTTAGATTAGCATAATTTTATTCCACTATTCAAATGTGTTAGTTGAAAATGGGTTTTGTTTCAATTACTGCTTTTCTCCATGGGTTTTAAACATTCTACTCAAAATCCAGCCTGTTTTATTTTGGTTTTAGCCCATTATCTGCAATTACCACCTACCTTGCCTCTGCTTTAGCAATCGATACAGCTTTTCAATCTATCAGTCTTAAGGCCATAGTAGGTCACTACTTACATTGTGTAGTAATGTTGTCATGATATTTCAGATAGATTTCATAACATTTTTCTATTTATTTGGTTATATATTTTACAAGTGCCTTTGACTAAATATTCCCTCTGTCAGAAATACAGTATTTGTAAACTTTAAAAACTTTTTCAGAATACTTTACTCCTGTTGGACAAGTTTCCTTTAACAGCTTATATTTTATTAAGTAATTACATTTTAATTTAACAGTACTGGTAAAAAAGTAATTACTGCACACATAAGTCTAACCTACTGTATATGAAAAAAATACTAATTTAATTTGTTTACTTGTATTCAGCCTAACAACTTGTTCCTAAATGAAAGTAATCCTCCAGAGATGAGTACTTTAAATTTTAACCAAAAGAGAAAACAGCAGTTCCTTTAGGGAACTGTTCCAACGGTTAGTCACCATTACTATTACTGAAAACAAATACATAGAAGCCTTGTATAACTTTTTGTTTTATTCAGGTACTGACAACTGTGCCATTTTGGTTTTGACAGACAGATGTGGTACTTCTCATACCTCTCTACTCTGCTGTTGAAAAGACAGATTGTGTCCAAAAGGTAAATCTCAGCTGAGGCACTCAGACAAACTAGAAAATAATTCCAGAAGGTACTATTTTGGACTGTTCAATATTTCTGTACTTCTCAAGCACACCACAACCAGCCATATTGTTCCATTAAAAGCTTAACCGGTGTCATCTAGGGAAACAGAATTACCTCTACTCATCATCTGTTTTCAAATTTAAGGCGGAAATTATCCCTTTCTGCCATGATACTGCTCTGAGACTTTACCTTTAGAATATCAACATTTCTGCTGTAGTCTTCTGCACCTCTGACATTGGAAACACACAAAGCAGATTTTAACTTTTACCTTGGTTTGAACATAAACATAAGAACAATCTTCATAATATTTCTAGCTAGAGATGTAATAAAACCAGCATTATCATTGCTAGTAGGAGGTCACGGGCTTTATGCTAAATAGGCCTTAGGTTAACTGCATGAGACCCCAGTTCTGGCCTGGCAGGCTTGGACCCAGCTTCTCCCGGGGACTTGCGTCAGCTGGAGGTGGGTACCAGGTGTCTCTTGCTATGATGTGCAGCTTAAGTGAGATAGCAGTAAAATACGTGCACATGCTGAAAACCCCCAGAATTAAACATTAAACACTGCTGGTCAACTGCTGATCACTGAAGAAGCGCAATTAGAAAACCTGGAAAAAAACTGCTTTTGCTTTAAAGAGAAAATTAATTTACAGCTACCTAGAAGCAATTCTACAGATTAAATATCTTCTATATCACAGTGAAAAATCTGCATTGACTGTATAACAGAGTTGACAACCGTAGATGAGCTACATGTTATGCAAGTACAACAAAAATATATTATAGAGTTGCAATAAGGAGGCCGGGGAATCAGGAGTGCAGGATTACTGTACACGTTTGTGCCTGCTAAGATAGGGTACTCTGGGAAACTATCACGACTGCAAGAACAGACAACAGCCCTCATCGAATCCTTGGGATGGAAATCAGTGCAACCACCGCATGCGCATCCTTCCAGAACAGACTGAAAGTTACCATAGTATACATGGATAATAAAGAAAGGTACAAAAAAATGAGTAAGTTACTGTCCTTACATTAAATAATTTCCCGTTATCTTTCAGCCAGAAGGCTATCTGAATAAGATGTTACATTCTGCTAATATAATTACTTACTGAAATCCCTTCCAATAACGCAAAATAACTAGTCAGCCAGGGAATAATAAAACTATTAAACTAATAAACTGAAAACCAAATAAAACTACAATTATTCTGATCATACACCAGCATATTTCCCTAGATTATAATGTTACACTGGCATCTAAAGTAACGTCCTCGAAAGGGTTTCCTTGTAGGTAGCAAGAGGTAATCACGTCTGCAGTATTTCTCAAGGCAGTTGAGAAGATAATGGTAATAAAACAGAAACAATCATTTTATTTACCACGCTAAGTAAGATTTCCCAAGTTTGAATTTTTGGTGTCACAACACACAGCTGCATGGCTTCTTATCAGGTTACTATTAGCAACTGGGGATGTTTGGTTTGGCACAGCTTGAAGTCATTGCAACTTCCTTCCTGTGAAAACAAAGTCATTCTTTGTATATAGCTGCTTCTGCTCCATTTCACAACTTGATACGCTGTCAGACGGCAGTTGTTCCATACCATAAATCAATTTGTTTTCTTTAGCACAAAATCAGCACCTCTCTAAAAGGTATGGTCCAGAAACATCAGAATATTGAAATAGGGACAGCAATCATCATTGCTCAATATGGTATTGATCTGTTCATATATTGTGACTTAAAGAAGTTGGCTTTTTCGGCTTAAAATCCAAGGAAGTAGTTTTGCTCAAGATCAATCAATTAAAATGCAAAATGCCAAACATCTTCCTTTATGTGTGTGTTTATATGTATATAAAGGTGTCAGTTCAATACTTAGATTTCTAGAAATTAAATGCAATTATATAAACCACAAAAAAAGTATGGAAAACTGTCTGGTACTACCTAATCAAAAAAAAACAAAAAGATTTTATCAAGGTTAAACAGATTCAAGGAATCAACTGCACCTTTTTCTACCATCCACCATTATGGTAGAAGAAGACTGGATTCTGCATGACACAAACACCATTACGCTAAAGAGAGAGAAGTGCATTGAGACCTAATATCAATGAAGAATCCAGCTGATGAACAAGACTTTCCCGTTGGGTTCCCAGACATGCCTGCAGAATAAGACAGAGCAGAGTACAGTACTTTTCTATGCTTATATTGTCATTTCACCACTATTTTTGTGCAGCTGAATACTTGTCTTCAGAAGTCTTAGCTAGGTCCCTGTGCACAGCACATACGTGCTGCATCTATAAATATTTGCTCATCACCCATTTATTCATGTCCCCAAATGGCCAAGTAAAGGATAATGGAACACTGCGTTCCACAAGACACCGGGAAAAGCTTCAAAATAAGATACAAAATACATATAAACACATTAAATATATATGTGCACACTCAGAGGGCAGTGCATGATTTAATAATAGAAATTTAATTTTTAATTAGAGACACCATGAAATATCTATTTATGGATTTCTGAAAAAAAAAGTCATGCAACAATTACAAAAATATTGTTGTGAACAATTTTGAAAAATGCCACTCCTGCACCAACTTTGCCATTATTATTGAAATGGCACACCAATGTTTTCGGTGACACTATCAACGCCATGTATTCTGGATTTATTTCTGTTTGAAGAAGGCCTTGCTATACAAGTCTGCAGCAAAAAGCCAAAGCCAAAAGAGAACGCTTTTTCTTTTTCCCCACCCCTTTTAATCAGTGCTTGGTTGTATATATAGTGAATTCCTGGCCTATGTCATAATCATTAGTAACCCTACAATTAATTGAAGAGCATAGGATTTCATTAATTCCCACCTCCTCAACAACAAATACTTCTACTTCATTGACAAACCTTAAAGCCCAAGGAATCACACTATTCAAGAACTTAAATCTATAAGCTCCTTCTAGAAATAAGGACTGGTAATCTTAGTACTTACACTAAAGTCAGTTGACTTCCACATGAATTTTAAACATTGGCTTTCATGTGGAATAGATGTTGGTAAAATTCTACTTTAAGCAAAATGTAAGTCTAGATCAATAGCATTTTTTTTCCCTGGGAGCAATCACCTCAGTTGTTTAGAGTTGGGTTCAATAACTCGCCTTTCCAGAAACCCTCTACCTACACAGACAAGTCATACTATGGGGAAAGCACAGCAGTACCTTGCCTCCGTGTGTACCGGAGCTTTCAAGTCACAATTTAAGACCTGATATTACTGAAGACTTCCAAAAAAAACCTCTGACCTGTCCTTCAACTCTAAAACAACTCAAGTCAGTACCTGAGCAGTATCATAATCGTTTAGCAAACTTTTTAAATATAATCCAGTACTGGAAGTCAGAAAAAGCCAGATGCAATGTGACAACAGGTATTACAATTAATTGCAATAAACAACCCTCCATCTAATGGCAGGTACTGATTCTCTTATCTAGCATACCTGTAGATTTCTAAGAGTGTTTTTATGCCACCTTTGACAGGACGTATTCTACATTTCCAAAGGCATGTTTCCTTAATATAGCTCTATACTAGTAATCAGAAAGGAGAACAATGGTGCAAGATTAAAATGTTTTTGAAGTCATTAAATACACACATACATTACATTGGATGCTGGTGTTCAGGATGATTTAAGAAGTGCATACTTTTTACAACATGTGTGAAAATAGATCATTCACAACCGGCATAAAAAAGAGTACTTGCCATTTTTCCAAGTACAAATACAGGCTGGACACAGAATGGATTGAGAGCAGCCTTGCAGATAAGGACTTGGGGTGTTGGTGGGTGAAAAACCAAACCTAAGCCAGCAGTGCGTGCTCACAGCCCAGAAGGCCAATTGCATCCTGGGCTGCATCACAAAAAGCGTGGCCAGCAGGTCAAGGGAGTTCGCTCTCCCTCTCCGTGCTGCTCTCATGAGACCCCACCTGCACTGCTGTGTCTGGTTCTGGGGTCTCCAACATAAAAAGAACATAGACCCATGAAGTAGGTCCAGAGGAGGCCACAAAGATGTTCAAGGGGCTGGACCTCTCCTTCCTGGAGAAGAGAAGGCTCTGGGGAGACTTCCAGTAATTAAAGTGGGCCCAGAGGAAAGACAGGGAGGGACTGTTGGGAAGAGGTAGTGCTGGGAAGGGGTAGTGGTTTCAAACTGCAAGTGGGTTGATTTAGATTCAATGCAAGAAAGAAATTCTTCACTGTGAGGGTGGTGAGGAACAGGTTCCCTGGGGAGGCTGTACATGCCCCTGCCCCGGGAGTGTTGAAGGCCAGGCTGGAGGAGCTTTGAGCAACCAAGTCTAGTGGGAAGTGTCCCTGCCCGGGGGCTGGAACTAGATGACTTTTAAGTTCCCTTCCAACACAAACCATTCTACAATTTCGTAGTAGCTAGCCGTTTAACTGGAAGTGAATCCCAGACATTTTATTGATAAAAATTGCTGTAGCTCTATTAAGATCAATGGTTCCAAATTAACTGTCCTGGACTGAGATTATGACCTGGGGTATTTTATGACATTTATGAAGAGAAATAAAACATAACCACAGAATATTGTTTGAACGGCAGTTACACCTTTTTAGTGCTTTCAAAAAATAATTTGACTGATCTCTCTGATCTCAGGTCTAAATCGTTCATGTTCTGTCAGATAGCACATACCCAGCCATACGATCCTCTGACATTATATCCCTTAAATCCAATGATACATTACGTTTTCTAAACTTTCACTCTCCAAAGGGTACAGAAGGCACTTGGTTGGTCCCCTTCACAATCTCTGGATGGCCAGCAGCATGCCTGCCATGGCACACGTTCTGGCTTAATTATCATCTCTTCATTGCATAACTTAATGGGTAAAACCATAGTCTTTTAAAATAATGTTCACTATAAGTTCCTTTATCCTGGGAATCTTAAACATGTTTGTAAAATGTTCATGAACGTCTGTGTTTCTGCTGTTTTAATGATGCAAATTTACAGGTTCGTATGAAAATATTGGTTCCACATTAAGAAAGTAACATTTCTACTGACCAGAGGAGGCTGAAACCAGCAGAAGTAGCTTCTAACTTTTTGATTCATCGCAGTAATACCTATAAAAATATTCCTATTGACAGGTTTCTTGGCAGAATATCTAAAAAAAATACCTATTTTATTCCTTGGCTTTCACAAATAGTAGAGTATGCAGTCACCAAAACTTTCTTAAAGGGTTTTCCCCCCGCCAGCCATTTAACCACCTTGGTCTTCTCTGTAAAGCTGGACAATTATTGGATCTTTAGGTTCGCTGACAGTTTAGTTTCCATGTAGAAGACTGGTATCAAAGTCTAGATCTGCTGATAAGTTGTTGAGAGATATGGTGCATCTATTATAGTTCCGACATATTTTGGTTATATTAAACCAGAAACAATGCTCAGTAGGAGCATTCATCCTTGTTTCAGCAGAATCTGTGGCGGTTCATAAAAGGCTGTGTTTAATTATGCAAGCACTCCTTTATTTTAAAGTCTTGATAATGAAAATTAATTATGTTGGTATACTGCAAGATATACTCACAAGTGAACAGCAAGAGTGCCTTACCAGTGGTTTCGCAACCGTCAGGAAATTTATATCTTCTGCTGATTTAGGAATGCTGCATCTTTTATATAAAAGACAACTTTGTTTAACTTCCTGGATGACTGCTGAAACGATTTTAATTCCTTATAGCTAACAAACTATAAACTGTCTTGACTGCCCAACAGTTCTTCTGTGAAGGCCACACAGTGAAGTGATGAAAAGGGAAACGGGGAGAGACTATGAGTGCAGCTAAGCAGAAAGGGCATTTAAGAAGGTGTGAACTTCAGTTCTTGACTTTGCTGTTAAAGTTATTCCTGATTTTATCAAATAAGCATTAGGCTACCATGTAGAACCATGGCGCTGTAGTTTCTGTAAACATATACACAATCATACTGGCAGTTCCAGTCAAAAAGATATTTTAGGGTTTAAAAAAAGTATTACATGACTGAATCCCTACTTTATGGAAGTATTCTGGATTCTATAAAATTAAGAATGTCATCTACTGCTGTTGCGGGTTACGGCTGGGCCGGTTTTTAGCTAAACCCAGGACAACTGCTCATTGACAGCTTCTGTTCAACAAGTGACTCAAACATCTGTTTCCTGTTAAGTCTTAACCAGTTGAGCTCTGAACTGTCACATTAACTGTCATGTTTCTCGTACAACTCTGTGCTCAGCAACCTGCAACACAGGAATGTCTTTCTTGCAGGCACCCAGGCTGAGGTCTGTTCTAAGCAACAGAAAGCATATAAGGATATGGAATGGAATCAGGACATGGAATATCCATATAAAAAATACCACATGAGTAACAATCTTACTCAAACAATATATCAAAAAATACATCATTCACTCAAACAAAAAATCTTGGTTTAGGACCTCAGCCACAATTTAAAAAAAAAAAAAAAAAAAAAAAATCAGTAATTTGTTGATTTCAAATCCAATTCTTTTGACCAGATTACTTAGATGTATCTAGTTCATGTGAAAAGGAAGTCATGAAAAATACACGTAATAATAAAAGATTCAAGAAATACTATATAGACAATTCTTGAAATAAAGGTGAAAGTTAGGTGATCTAGATCACTAACTAGAAATAACTTTTTTTCTTTGAATAACAAAAATTCTCCAGGCCTAATACTCTTAATTTGGTACTTTGTTTAGGTATCTTTAAGATGGACGATGATCGTAGGTAAAAAATCCATGGTAGTATTACTCACATTCATTTCCTCTGTGGTTGAACTAGTCACACAGTAATAGCTCTTGCTGCGCATATCACTACCATGAAAGTACCTAATCATTACCAGAGGCAGTTGCAGTGAAGTATAAAAACAGATCTTGCCACAGAAATGATTATTACATAATTTAAGGAGCTGGAGGAAATGTAAATGCCTGCACAAAGTCAGTGAAAAGTCAACATTTCTGTCTGTGACACTAAAATTTTACAAATGCTCCCTAAATAAGAAATATCCCGCTTTTGTGAAATGGTTCTTTCCTTCTGCCACATGAATTCTTTCAGCATTAAAACATTCTCTTCCTTATCTATGTCTAATTAACACTGAGAGCTATGGCTCTGAAGTATATTTGCCCTGCATGTTGTTAAATTGGTCAAGTAATAAGATATGACAATGCAAGTCAGGTAGTTATGAGATAATCATTTTGCCTCTCCAAGAAAAGGGACGAGGATGAGCTAAAGCCAAGTGTCCTTCATGCTCACAGATGTAATTGCTTAACAGTAACTATTCTCTGTGGAATTTCTAATTCTTTTAACAAAGCCTGTGTTGCGTGGAAGATCTACTGATCTGAATACTGTCTGCCAAGGTACATATGCACGGAATCTCTGTACGTGTGTGTAACTATGCATATTTTTCACTGCCTATACACCTACATTACATTAAACTGTAGATGCAATCTGAATACTGAACAGGAAAGAATAGATGGTTTTGGTTAAGAGTACAGAAATGAAAAGCTAAATATTCTCAAAAAGCAAGCATCTCAAGAATTTGTTGAACAGTAATCTTCAAAATTCTTTTCTTGGTTTCCAACTCATGTTGCTAAAGGTCAAAAGCTAAAAGCTATATACATATCCACAGAATGTGTGTCAACTGACGACTTCCGTAAATAACTAAATGCAAAGTGGAAAAAAAGTGACCAAAAATATCATGAAATCGAGTACCTTTAAATTAAAGAGCCAAAGATAACAATATAAAGGTTGCAGATTTAAATGAGGAAGTTCTCACCAACAGAAAAAAACCCAAATAACATTTTTAATTATTTGCTTACAGATGGACCTCAGAAACCATGGTGTTTAATAACACGTGCAGATGAGTCATTTAGTCTTGGGGTTCAGAGTCTTCCCTGAAAAGCCTCCTGAATAGCCCTTTGCAAAAATTTTTTCACTAATTTGATGGAAAGTTCAGGCTAGAAGGAAAGGGGTTTTAGGGCTAGGCATAAAAATCTCTGTGAACAGTTAAGAGGGCTGTGATACCTCACAAAGAATTCTTAATGCCCTCTAGCTTGAGGAGAATTCACCCTTTCTAAGTTTCACCAGGGAGCCATCCTGATAGCTTTCTGGTTTGAAACGGATGATCAGGCTGACTATTTTTGGACAGCACTAGTTTGCTCAAAAATGTTTTAAATTATATTCTGTTTTACCTGCTACTGAGATCAAAAGAATTTGTCCTCATACCCTTCCACTGAAATTCCCTTCCCTGTAAGAGTCATTTCAACCATTCTCATTCTTACTTCCGCAATACATCAATTCTCAAAAATTAATTAACTTCTGATTTGCTGGGCAACAACCTCTCTTTCAAGCACCACTTGCAAAACTGAAATTAAATTCTGCTCATTTAAGTGGGGATTAGAAGAAGGAATTTATGACCAAGCATTTCTCATAAATGCTGTACTCGACACCTGAATTAAAGCAATAAAAGCATAATCAATTCCCTACTTCGTACTTAGCATAAGAACCCATTTCTTTCATTTTGCTCAAGTTCTGCTTAATATTAATCATCCTTTGGGATCACCTCTCTGTACTCCTTCACTGACTATACCAATTTTTAGTGACTTTAGAGAGAGAAGGTTTCAAAGGGACAAAAATCTACAATGCAAACACTTTACTTGATTCACCCATCCAGGGCAAGAGTCATTGCTCATGCTGAGCTTGTGCTCTAAATTTCAGTTTCTCATCTACGGCTGTTTAAAAGCCTTCTAGAGTTCTTTGCTGTCTCTTGGTCCACCCGTCAAAAACAAAATTGATGTATACAGAATGAAGTTACATTTTCAACCTCTCCATTCTCTCCAGGCTTAAACCAGAGTTGTTTTCAGTGGTTCACTTTCTTCTTCAAATACTTCCTGTCTAGAGGAGGATTAACAGTGAGAGATGAGGAAGACAAAGCAATCATACAGAATAGCTCATTGTAAAATAATGTAAAATGAGATTTGATTATAAAACTTGCAGATCCTCTTTCATATTTATTTCTAGCATTTTCTTAATATTCAATCTATCTTTTACCTTTAATAACTTTTAAGATTTAACATAGTAACAGTAGAATGCTTATTTTCAGTAATGCAGGTTTGTTGGCACATGGATCACTAATATGTGTACACTCATCCGCAGACAAATCTGTTTATTTTTCCTTAGGGCTAATGCTGTACTAAAATACAGTATATTGCTTGACTAGTGAAAATAAGGTAGTTACGCACAGCGTCTAAATTTTACTATCATAAAACATCACTTACCATTTATCTACATTTATTCACGGCACTTATCTTTCTAAAAGGATAGTTCACTGTAACTAAAATAGCAATATCATATCACCTTATGGCTCCTGCAGTCTAACCTGTCAATCATAAAAAGCAATACAGTCCTTTGGGAATAATCTTCTAACCCCTGCGAGTTCCAGACCTTCCCTCCCTCATCTTCTTTTAATACATGTGTTTTATTTTGGAGCAACAGTTGTCTTGGGCAGTCAAGAAATGCAACGCAGTTCCTATTACCTCTGCAGTCTTCAGCATTTTATCACCCTGCATTTTACCTTGCAGTCGCTATTTGATATGTATAATCCCAAATGCAGTGACTCCTCTACTGCTGTATTCTAGGAATCCTAGCTTTATGAATAGTCAATCTACTGCAGATATGTACAGCACCCTTCTCTCACTCTCATAGTCACTGTTTTCAGAATGTTAACCCATTTAACTGAACTAGAAAAGGGTTTTGTGGTGGTGGTAGTGGTTTGTTTGGGTTTTTTTGTTTTAATAAGTAAGAAGGCAAGGGTTCTACATTTTGAACACCGCAACCACTAGAATTTAATACTCCAACTTACTTTAATTATGCAACCATGCCAGACATATTTCTTTATAAACACACTTGCATTGAGCTCAGTAAGCCTACAGCAGCGATTTACATCAAACCAGTGTTTTACATGCTAGAATCGCATACCAGAAACTCTTTTTCCTTGTATCATATTCACTATCTGTGGAGAAGGGCTGTATAGTTGCTATTACATACCTAAAAAAATCTTTTTGAAAGGGCAGTTCCCTGCATTTTGGCATACGTTTAGTATCTCATACCCATAATCACACAGTAGCAACAGATTGCGAAAGCAGCCTACATATTCCTTGCCGGACACAGTCCTACCTATTCAAGTACACAGCAAAAAGAATTCAGACAGCAAACTGCCATGAGACAGCAGAATAACACTACGACGCAAGCACAGATCTGGCTGGACTTCGGCTTGGACAAAGCCTGTGGCTGCCTAGGACAGGATAAGCACAGGAAGAGGAGGGAACCCACCCCCTACCACCTCCCACAGCCCTCGCAGAATCCACCGGTTTTCCCCTCTCAGACCAGCGAAATGAGCAATCTCTGCTCTCCTCGCTTCTTAAGCCGATTTAGGATTATGAGGTACAACCCACCTGAATGAGTCAAGTCTCATACCAGGTCTGAGCTCTCTCTGCACAGTGTCTTCCCACTTCGGGATTTATAAGAGGTTAAATTCTTTCAGTGGCATACAATTAACTGCAAATAATTGAGTCTCTTTGCCTTGCAAACAAAGAGCTATATGAAGAAATTACAAGTTCAGTAAGTCAGCAAGCGGCTCAATTTGCTTTTGATTTATTCTCAGTGTTTACGCTGTGCTTAATAGATTGTTGCTGGAGAGAGAGACAGTAAAAATTCATTCTGGTAAACTATTTAGCTTAGGAATTAAAATTGGAGATAAATAATGATCCAATTTTATTGAGACTGAATGCAACTGAGAAGAATGCAAATTGAAGCATCTTGATGGCAAATTAAGTTGTTTCATTATCTCTCATAAATTGCTTTGGGAGGATTCACTCTTGGCTAATGAGTATAAAACTAAAGATCAAGTTACATTTTTTTTCTTCCCCAGGTGTCTTGGTCTTTGAGGTCGAAAGGAGTCTCTCAAAGTGACTCTAACAGAGCTTAGCCCAAGGCCTTAAAAGTTACTAGAAGCAACCATAGTTGTTCACATTAGCTGCAATAAAAAATTTGTCAAAAAACATAGCAAAAATTGGTCTTAAAAAATCATTTCATGGTCATTTCCATTAATGCTCTTTTCTCTCAAAGGTCTTCACAAAGCAAACCCTTTCCATGAGGTCTATCTGCAAAACAATACCTACATACTATTTGAGTAGAAGTTTGAATGAGCATACATAGTGAACAAAAAACTATCAAAAAAAAAAAATCACAGTAATTCATGCTGAAAGACACTTCTGAAGGTCATCTGGCCCAATATCCTGCTTATAGTAACACTTTTTCAGAGAAAAAATGCAAACGGTCTATGGTTATACTGAAAGTGTATCTTAAGAAACGTATCCTAAGAAATGTACAAAACAGGCAACTCCAGAGAGTCAAATCACAAGTATTTATGTAACAATTAGAGCAGTACTTGTACTGTTACTCTATTACTGTTATTATTAACGAAGACAGGTGTGAGAGCAAATAGTGATTTCTAGTCTTAAATTTCTACTCTACGACATACATACACACACTAAAACAACACCGAAGGCTCCTACCCCTCCAGCCCGGTTTAAACCAGCATTCCGTTGACTACCAGGAATGGGAACCAGATGCTCCTGACCCACCCTGAACCTGTGTCTGGGTTGGTGGCCCAGGCCCATGCACGGCACTCGCATCACCTGGCTCAGACATCTGCTGTGTCAGGTGCACAGGTTTGGGCGTTCTAGCTTAGGTGGCTGACACGTGTCTGTCATCTTATTAGTTCCATCTGGGATTAGCCAGTTTCTGGTGCTGTGCCTACCTAGACCCAGTCAGCACTCCAGTTATTACTGCATTCTGAATTCCTGCCTCAAATGCGTTACAAAGGACGCAAAGTTGTCACAAGTTCATTTGGGCTTCTTTGCCACATTAATCTAAAACATTACAGCAGGAGAGATGCCTGCCAGGTAAGCATTCGCTGTGCAAATTATCTGTGCTTTGCTTGTTTCCTCAGCTCAGTAAGAGCTGAGCAGATGTAAACAAGGTCTCACTGGTCTGAGCAGTGCTTACGGGTGGGCATCACCCTGGGATGGCATTCAAAGAGATGGTCTCCCCTCTTCCAGTATTTTGGAAATACGGGTTTGTAAAATGAAGGTCTACCCGTGCTTTTATTCTGTTTGCCATGTACCCAAACATACCCTGAGAGAGCTTGATTTGGGGGGAAATATTTTGTGGTGACTGCCTGCCCTAGCTGTACCCAGTTGCATACCCCATGAAGACAGCAGCAGGCAGCCTGCAACTATTGAGAAAAGCAAGATGACCCACAGGTAGCACGGAAATAATTAACATCCATCCGAACAAACTGGAAGGGACTGGCAGCCACCAGGTAACACTTGTCTGGAAGAGTCAGAATCGGTTTTGGTGATTTGGAATAAACTGGCTTCGGCTCACAAAAAAGTGTCTATGAACTCCAGCACTGTACTGGAGATGAGATGCTCACTTCATTTCTGGCTTCCCTTGACAAGCAGCTCTCTAATTTGGCCTCTCTGCCGCAGAGATTAAGCACCATCAGAGGCGAATGCCAGAGGCATACAGCATTGGACTCATGGTACCATATTTCTTTGAGACTGCTCAAAAAGCCCACGAGAACATTCTAACTTCACATAAAGTAACAGAACAAACAGTTTAGGTGCAGTGCCTCCATGTGCTTCGGTTCAGTGCTTCCATATATAACCTTCTTCAGATTCAAAGAAGCAAGTAAGACACAGAATATTGAAGTATTTCCAGAACATGTTTTTCTAAACCATTCCCAGCATCCTGGGGAGTCACAGTTGCTAATTTCTGATCTCACAGTTTGCCAGCTGCCATAATTAAAGTCTCACAGGCTTTGGTTTTCATCTTAGCAGTTCCACACAAGTGGATCTCATTACAATTTATATCCTAATCCCAGGATGCCAGGAAGATTTAGTGTGTTTGGAACACTGATCTGACCTGTACTGGAATCCACACTGCTTTAATTTTGTTGTGCTAATTTCCATACTGGATTCCGTATCACAAGCTTTCTGTAGTTTTACATCACATTATACTGAAAGAGTAATACCATTGGACTTGCAAGATTGTACAAAAAGACATATGAACTACTAATCGCAGAACATCATCTCTCTCAGAGTTTATATTTTTTTACTTTGGTTAAAGAATTGGTAATTCTTAAGAATCAACAAGTTGATATATTCCGAACAGTAGCCAGCAGATAACGTAAGTGTCTCAGTACTTTGTGCAAATTTGATGGGGGGGATCATTTTGAACTACCGTGTTGCTATTCTGGTTTTGGAATGCATTTACTAGTTTGCTATTATTCGATTCAATCCTAAAAATAAAAACAACAAAAAAAAAACCCGACACAGAAGCTGATGTCAGAAGGTTGTTATACAAAGAAAACACAGTAAGACCACTGTTCATATTGTTTATAATGATCAGTTCCAGTAAGACACAAAGATTTCTCATACTTGCGATCTACACACAATGGAAAAGATAAATGGAATCTGCCACAGCCTTAGCTGTGGAAGAGTTAAAAAGGAAATCCATGCATTAAACACCCTTAACACTATTTACATATTCAGTCATCTATCACAACACGGTATACATGACCCCTAAAAAGTACTTCAGCCACTATATTCCATACAGAGACCTGGCTAAATAGGTTTGCAGAACGAAAACAACAGATATAGAAAAGGCCATTTTATAACCACGTGTATCACCTTATTGGGCCACAAAGTTTTGTCTGTCTGCAAGCGAAGCCAGCACTGTCTCGAGTCTTACGATGATAAATGAATAGTTTGCATAACTGACACGCCCAACCTTCCCTGTAAACACAAGGAAAAATTCCTTGCGTAATTCATGCAGTGTTCATTCTGAAACCCACAATACGGTAGCATTCACCCAAGGATACATGGCACAGCAATTACTCTGGGACTGGTTTAGAAGCGCCGAGGACTTTGTGGTCTCCATGACACACTCACCTCTTGCTGCGGCAGGTCCTACCAGCCCACTCCAGGCTGTGAAAGCCGCAGGGTACTTTTTCATTTGTACTGAAGCAGATAACACCAAAATCTCTAGCCCTAAACTGAATATTTCCATGACTAATCCCACTTTTCAGCATGCTGAAATACATTGATTGCAGTAAGAAAAGCACACTTGCATTCAAAATATATCATAGCCTCAAGTACACGGGTTAAATCTTTAGAAGAAGCAGAAAATTTGTTACTGTCGTTAGAGCTAAGCTGAATTACTGCACTTGAAATCCTAGTTTTAAGATTCAATAACAAACCTTTCAAAATAATACGTTCCTATCATTATGGATTCCCGAGTCCTCACTACAGACTGTTTAACAAGAATTATAGGAAATAGGAGTTACAAGCAAAGAAATTAACTACCACAGATTTAACCATTCTGCATGGATTTTTTGATGACTATATTATTTAATAACTGAATTCAATACTATTTCTCTTGCATTTTCAAATCCGAAGAGCTAGAGCAAGACAGTCTATACTAAGTGCTAGCATAACTAGACAAAAGCTCTTCCAAATTATTTTCACTCATCTTTCAAATCAAGAATAGAAATCAGTAACAGGAAACACTTAAACTAGTTTAGAAATCAAGAAGATAATTAGGAAAAGTTCTGTCATCTTCAGAAAATAAACAATCAAGAGCAAAGTTTGCTAGACTGATAATCTGTGTATTGTGAGGTTCACTTAATCAACTGAACTTTTTTTCCCCCAGACATTCACCAGAAGTCTTAAATGATCATCAAGGTATAAAGTCAAGAGATGTCATCAAGCTTTATAAAATGTAGGGTTTTTTTTTTTTTTACACTACGCTGCATACAAACACCTCTTTCATTTTTTCTTGCATTCATTCATTTTTCAGTTGTACTGAGTTTAGAGTGGAACATAGAAACTCCACTAATTCATCACAAGTTAAAAACTTTTCCAACGTTACATGAAGGACGACATAGTTTTGAACTCAGGATTCATGTCCAGATCTGCATTACTTCTCATTCCTCTCAGTTAAAAATTTTACTAAATCTTTTCCTCTTTGGAAATGCCTGGGGAAAGTAATCAATCTTTAATACGGAAAGATAAACACTTTCTATTGATTTCTGAAGTCTAATCTGATATCTAAATGTAAATTACTCACTTCAGTAGCTTTGTTTTTAAACCATTAATTAAAAGTGCAACATATAATAAGGTGATAGCTTTGTCTCTTACTGTTTTCATCTGTCCCTATATCTGATGTCCTGTAATGAACTACAGTCTTAGGAGCGTACAGTTACTGATTTCCTGTACTGATTAGAAAAAAAAATCCTAAAAAGATGAATAGGACCCCGTATTAACAAGACTCTACTGTCAAGAAGTCGTGGGGGAGTTAGCTGAGTGAACGGGACTTGTAGTGGGAGAAAGTCCACATCAGTGAGGAGGAAACCAGCTGGGTCATCTACTGAGGTTATGTAGGCTTCATCTTTCCAGATCAACTGCTCACTTGTGCTGCTATACCAAGATGAAACCAAGAAATCGGACAACACTGATGACCATGGTTAACAGGTAACAGGGAAACTGGAGCATGGCACAATCAAGCGTGAGAATCACTAGACTGCTGCATATATCAGCGAGATGCAGACCAGAGGCTCCGATTTTTATTCCCCAGTCGTTTATGCAGACAAGCCAAGGGTCACTGGAATTTACAGCTACTTTAAAGTAAGCTTCAACAATAAATCTGTGCAGAGAAAGCAGGTTAGATAGCACTGCTTTTGAAAAGAAGGTCCTAGGAATTTCACAGGTGACTACTTCTCACAGCACAAATGGTCAAGTCTTGGAAAAGTCACTGAAACAGCGTTTTAAGACTTCTACAGAAGCTGGTTTTAGGCAACATTTACAAATCAAATACATCCAAGTTAGATAAGTGTTCTAACTAGTTGCATTGAGCCCAAGCAGTCACTAAAGTAGTCCCCCCACCTCTGCCCTATTTTGTTAGAATGACGGCATGGATTTATTTAGGGCTGTTTCTAATATAGACCATAACACTTCTTTCAACAGTGAAAGAGGCACACTTCCAGCTTTGGTGTCTGATATTGCAAGCATAGACATGTGACAGAAAGCCTGAGGGATTCAGTTTAGCGGAGGAAAATTTCAGAGGCATTGGGTCTAGACAAATTATTTACAGCAAGAACCCCTCATTTAGAGTTAAGAAGTAAATCAAATTCAATACTTGAACAGTTTAATCAGAAAAAACGGTCAGAAAACAGTAAGCTTCCACCATAAACTTTGGGATAAAAAGCAACTAAGTCAGCTCTAGTTCAGCCATCTGGTGAACAAGCTCCAAATCAGAAGTAATTACAAAGCTCATTAAACAGTACATTTTTTTATTTAGCCAGAGCTTACTCAGGTTAGCAAGAGCGAAATGGCAGCATTTTCCTTGTCTACAGAAGTATGTTTTGAGAAATCCTCAATAATTACAAAATTCCTCTTTCATCTAACCTCAGTTTTAAAAATAATGATCTAGAACTGGTCTCGACATTCCCAGATAATTATAGCAGGCAGGAAGGCCAAACTCGTGGTTCAACTCCAGTACTGAAGAACCTTTACTGCCTATTTGGAAGAAGCTACAGGTACTGTGAAAATACAGTAGCGTCACACTAAGTAGTTCTTGAACATGTGAGTTACTTTATAGATATATAACATCTTTTAATCCGAGCTTCATACAAGCTCAAGCCCAAGCCCAATACAAGCCCAAGCTTGTATTCTAACGTACTATCTAAGCAACACTGTTGAAAAACTCATGCGTTTATGTTAAATAGCTTAACCCCAGTCATTACACGCACTTCCTAAGCACACCTGAAGATGTTTTTTTGCCAATATCTGTCAGCAAAACAGATCAAACACTTGAATACTGTTCATGGCACCATTTAGACTCATTTAGGGTTAATGTTAAAAAGCAAAGTCTGAACGAGTTCTAGGTGTGATTTAAATTTGTGCAAACGTCCTTGGGTGAAAACCTGGTCCCATTGTTCACTGGCAAAATTTCCACCGATTTCAGAGAGGTCAAGATTTTAAAGCTCATTTTGTGCCTGTGCCTTGTATTCATCCTGTGTGAACAGGAGAATCGAATACTAAACCAAGTTCCTTTCTCTGAAGAGTAATTTATTATCAAGAAATTTGTTAGGTTTCTACTCAAAAAATGATTAAAAAAAAGAATGGAGGGAGAGTGGTATTAAAGAGAACCAGAAGATATTTAACTAGAGCGTGAGCAGATGCACAAATGTATTTTCTGGTATAGAGAGAGGAGGGAAAAAAAATATTATTTCTCTAACAACATTTGCATGTTCAACTGCATGATCTTGTACACGTCGGTTTCTATTTTATAGCACAACACATGAACTTTTTTTAATTCTAATTCTGCAACCATGGGTTTTACTTTTCCAATGTTGCAAGACTGCCGATTTTAAAGACTGCACTCGCAAGCAAGAACACAGTCAAGCCAGAAATATGTCAAATACATGTGAAAAGGAGTATGTTGAGCAGCTTGGAAAGCTCTCATTATGAATTTGAGCTGTGCTTGGCTCAGACAAACATATCTGGCACCAGCATCAACACTCTGTTAGTCTTTATGCTTGGGAAACATTCCCCCCTCCTTGTGCCACTTATGAAAGTGGCTTATTTCCAATTTACCAGTTTTCCTAAACTAATTAAATATCTATGAAAGTAAATTACACTTACTGAAATCCAATTTTTAATTTTTATAAGAATAAAATGATTAGTATTCACAAGATAATTCATACTGCCTTGTTGATCTATACACATCAAATGAACACTTTGTTCTACCCAAATAATCTCCAAACCCAAACACTTCAATTAAGTTGGTTATGAAATCTGTACAGTGAGATCTCAAGAGCTGAAATGCAGGATCACTAATATAGAGCAGACTCATGAAATTTTTTCTTCAAAGTTAAATATTTTACATCTGTAGTGTCTCAAAGATCTCTTACTGCAGAATACAACATAACCTAGTCATCACATTGCAGAAAGGAATAGAGATGTAAATTAGAGCACTGCTACCAGTTTATGTTGAAGAAGAACGTGCAAATTGTTTTAAATAGCAGTCAGCTGAAAGCTGTCTGCTTAAGTACTAGACTAGGTTTCAGTATTAGTGAGTCTAGAACTAAATCCAATCTTCACATTTTTACTAGTAAGCCAGCTGGAGAGTCCAAGTATTAATTTGATTGATATAATCTTATTCCTTGATTGGAACCACTGAATTGCAAGCCAGACTTCTGGAGTAAGGAAACTATTTTAATGACGGTGATAAATTTGTGATTTCAGATCACAGCTGCACATAGTAGCAGTTGTCTCTTTTCTTAACTTACTTAGCACTGATTACATTATCACAAGGTACAAACCAGTCACATTAAATATGTGGAAAGCCAAGTGGTGCAGCAATTCAGATCAGCCATTCTGCTCGTTTGGCAAAGAACAGCTTTAGCCTAAAAGGTTACTACAGTTGTTTTTTCTCAGAACATGTAGTTTTGATGGTTAATGAAAAAACTATAAGCTCTTTTCAACTCCCTAAACTTAGTCTCTCAGCAAAAACATCATCAGCTTTTATGACTTATAACACATCTTGTATTATTAAAAAGAATTCAGGGTCTTAAGTCTTAACGACAAGTCCTAAATTAAATGAGAATTAAGTCTAAGCAATGACTATATACCAATTTTGACCTGTTCCTCATATTTACCACAGCCACTTCCAATTCCCTAAACCATTTGAGCAACTATTTCTTCACAAACTTCAACAAAACAGATGCAGAGCTCCACAAAATACTGAACATGAAAACCAACAACTAAGAAAGGTGCTTGAAGCCAAGCATTTGACAGCCTGGAGAGCTGGACAGCTGTCAGCTCCCATAGCAGTACCTTACACCAGTGAGCACCAAAAAGATAGGACGACTGGGCTTGCCAGAGAACTAGAAGACATCTAAGCAGAAGATACAGTCCTAGACAAGTAGGGACCTGAATGAGATGGATTTTGAACTCAAGTCAATTTGCAATTCAATATTCCAATGATACTACACAAAGATTTATACAATCAAATCCTCTGCCAAGGAACGAGAGCTGGTAAGCTAACCTATGCGGAGCATAATGGTCTATTACCAATGCAACAAAATTATTTATTACTTGGAGCTATAAACTCAAGACTTTTTATAGGAATGTTCATTTTACCACCATAGAGTATATGGTAACAGCATAAGCAACTAAAGACCGTAGCTCAAATGTGCCATGTATATGAATCAATAGCAGGTAAATTACTTGTCAGGTGGTGAGATTTCCAGCTTTTTACCTTGTCTGTCATTTTTAATTAGCTTTTTCTGTATGAATGATGGAAAATAAAACCAAGTCACTGCTTCCTTAGGTGATGTCACTAAGGAGCACACAATCTTTTCACATCATTGAGAATGGTCCTGCACACTTCTCTATGAAGCCCTTGATAAGGGCTTTCTGCCTCCCATCTCCAGTGTAAATAAACGCAATATAGTCACTTGTGTATTGACAGCATCTCAGCATCCTTTGAGCTCAGAAAAAGCTTTCAAATACAGTGCTTCCTGTGGGGCATAAAGATCCTTTATGGGTTGTCAAAGGAAAGTTATCTGCAATAAGCCAGAGATACCTCTTTGGAAGAAAAATCTTTTTCTTCTAAGAACCCCTCCCCATGAGAGCTGCTCTTCTTCACTTGGTTTAACACTCTGCACAGTTTCACACATGTAGTTCCCCTTATTACACTATTACAGTCATCACTGAAGAACCTGTGCTGTCCTCAAGGAAAACAAATATTCATGCTGAAAGTCTTAGCTCAAACGAAACTTCAAAATCCACCCCTCCTCAGACTAACAAGAGTTACAAGTACCTGAATACTCAAAGCTTACGCCTTGAGGTTGTCTTTACAAGCTTTCCCAGGACCTACGTTAATTTCATGAAGTTCAGTTAATGAGTGCTAACCTCAAAGACAACAGAGTTAACAGGCTGTGGATCACAAAAGCCTAGATTTGCCAACAAAAGGACTCCTGACAGAATTTTGCCATTTCCATCCCACTCATCGTAACTGCCAAGATTATGGAAAAAAAAATGTGACCCTATAAAGACATCGATTTTTTCCCTGCTATTCCTTATAAGGTGTAGAATATAACTGATGCATTTGAGGTTTTGAAAACACTCAACATGACTCAAACGTAGGCTTCAGTCTTGCAATACCTGGGAGGCTCCTGTTCTGTCATTTTGGTTCAGTTTCTTCATCCTTGTTGCTTAGATCTGTGCCCGGTGCACACTTAAAGTGAATAAGTGTCTTCTGTAGAGAGCATCGACCAGAGCTGTATTTCTCCATACCTAGAAACATAAATGCAGTTGTTAAAGATGAGGAAAACCAAAAACACATGCACAAACACCTGTTAATTTTGCTTCTCATTGTGTTATCGGTTTGGAATTTTTTTTGCTAATCAAGGAGAAATCTGCACGGGTGGCTTAATCAGATTAAGATTTGATCGTTAACTGATGCACATCATAGCTGTTTTCAAGTTGTATTTAAAATGTATAAGCAGCGTAACACAAGAGCACCACATTTTACTCACTCTAGTTCTCAAAATACCTCAGCCTTCATTGTTCTCAATCTCCTTTTTGGGGGGTTTTGGCTTCTTGTTACAAGTAGTAAGATCAGTAAGGTGGCAGAATTTTAACAACTACATAGAAGTATTTCTGTAGCCTGCATACAGATGAGCAACTTGATCTTTCAGATTTTGTAGCATTTGACATGTTACAAGTATCAAGAATATTACCAGTATATTTACACTAGAAATCTACTTTGTGTATAGTATTGCTAGAACAAAAATAATTTTTGACATCTTCTGCCTATCTATATTTAATAACAGAAGTCAAATATGTATACACACTCACTCTGTTTTCACTCTCAGGAAAACAGGACCATCACTCAAGCACAGTCCAACAGAAAAAAAGTGAAAGGATTTGCAAGATGTCTGTCACAAATACAATTATTTCGTGTGTTAACATTCAAGCACAGATGTCGCAGCAACATGAAATTTAAATCATGCTTAAGAGCATATATTAGTTTTTCAGAACTTAGTGCCTGCTAACAAATAAGGATTCCTTGTCAGTTCATAAATTAAAGGCTTTTTAAAGTCTCTAGGACATACAGCCAGAGGTACAGCTTTCCAGAGGTTGGAAGAGCATCAGCTTAAGGGTATCAGAAATGATTCAGGAATGTTGCACTTAAAGTTCTGTGTCCCTGTACTCGTGGCAAGGTACACACATGAACGTGTGTGGCTCCCTCTTGTTCTCCTAACCTATAGCATTCACATCGAAATTTTCCAAAGCTGATGAAAATAAATGCTTGAATGCATATGCAGGACCAACAGAAAGAGTTTAACACTTTGATCAGGAATTTACTAGTCTAGAGTCTCATTTGTATGTAATAAAATGTAAATAAGCATAAGAAAAGACAAAGCTTGAACTTGATGCAGGATAAGCAAGTGGTCACTTCTGCAACTCTTACTCATCGGAGCAATCCTACTGCAATCGTTTCAGCTTTGAATGTGCAGAATGTGGGTTTGATGTTATACATCTGAAAGAACTGTGACACGAAACTTGAGCAGCATGGAAACTGAAGCTGAAGAAATGACAAAAAAGTAAACAGGGGAGGGTTGCAAACTGTATGCATATTTTATTACATAAATACCTTGAAGTGGATGTTTTTAAAAATGCTGAGGTTAGAACAGACAAATACATCTATGAGAATTTCTCTTATTATAAAACCAAGGATTTTCTAAGTCAACACTAATATTGCACAATACTAGAACTTGCTTCAGTCGCTCAGTAATTAATGAACTTATGTCTTAAAGGTACTTTTAAATTTGCATTCTTACCGAAAAGGAAAAACATCAAACAGCAAATTCTATTGTTTTTCAGGGTAGAGCTATTTGATTTAGGTGAGAATGGTACCACTGCAAATTAAACCATTCTCTCGTGTTATTTAATACTCTTCTGAAGAGCTCCTCCCTTCCCAGTGACTACTAACATAATCCTTTTCATTTATTTAATGTTTACTCTCCATTCCAGAATATTGTCATTCCACATCTCAGCCACCCCATTACAATCTCAGGCTTTTCACCTCATGCCCTTATCTTCTCCTTTGGCATTTCACGCTAGGGAAATGTGGAACACAGAAAAGTAAAAGTTGCTTTCACATAATTCATATTATTAACTAAATATAAGACAGTATACAAGACCATAAATATAACATCTTAGGAAATTCAAAAAGACATCAAAGTAGTCCAACTGCTCTCATCCCCCCCTCCCCTTCTCTTTTTCCCCACAAACAACAATACAGAGATCCTTACTTATATCAAAGAAAAAAATCCTTGCAAAACCCACGGCATTCATATTAAAAACGTCGTGTTAAAATTCACAATACTTAGTGAAAGCCACAATACAAGGGTAAACAATCATTCCAAAATGTCACGTACTAGAAATCTACTAAAAATGCGGATCTACACCCGCCATTCTAAACTTGCCTAAAAGGCTTGACTCTCCCTTTGGAAACGCCGTCTACCTCAGATGTCAAAGTGGACACGTACAGCCACATGGAAGGAAACCGCCCTGCACGCGGAACACACGAACACGCTGCACTCCAGGTCTTACCAGCCAGAGACCACCCAACCGAGCGCTGCCAAGACTGAGGCACCGTGTGAACGTGCCAGCTAGAGACTGGAAAAACTGGAGCGCTGGCAGAGTGTACTGCTTAGTTAATGGACAAAGCAACCAACACTTGAAAATACAGCAATGAAATTATTTCCTTTTAAACCAAAGATACATTCTTTTAAACCAAAGATTTAAACCATGTAAATCTCTACTTTCGTAACATTAAAGCATCAGCTAATTGCAATATTCCCTGTCACTACCAATAAGAAATGACATTACTTTCTCTGAAGTGCTGAAAAATATAACAAGTGTACAGAGTTACTTTCAAGTCCGATACACCTGAAGTTCCTCCTGATACGTATTTTATTCTGCAACTGGTGGATTTCAACTCATTTAGTGTATTTTTTGTAAAACCTACCTACTATTTATGACTTAATTTGACTTTTTGGGGTTTTTTGTTTGGTTGCTTTTTTTGGTTTTGTTTCATTGGTTGGGTTTCTTTTGTGGGGGTTTTCCTTTTTTTTTTTTTTAATTACCAAGCCTCAGAACTTCTTAAAAAGCTAGCAAAATGCAGGAAAGCTATGTGTATGCCTTTTTCATTTTTTCACTGAAAGTTTCTCTCAGGATCTCTACAACAGCCTATTTAAACACGCTGTGCTTATATCACAGAAAACAGATCAAATTCAAGGACTCTTGATTCTAGATTTTGCGGGTGACAAATCTGCTTAGCTTAAGAACACATTTACGTTTCTCACATATTTTCCTCTGTGGATAGAAAAAAAAATGGACGAAAAAGGAGACTGAAAGATTGATAAATCAGAGATAAGACATTCAGGCATATCACTGCTGAATTGCAGGTACTCTCCTGATCACTTCAGAGTTTATGAAGTCTCCCACACTAGCTACACGCTGCAGGAAAAGGTAGTTACAATAATCTTATTTCCATTATAAAGTCAAATAAGAAAGGATGAATTATAAGAACCAAGAGGCCAAGGTCAACTCAGAACACTTCTTGCCTTGATTTGGCAACATATTTATGTTTAAATATGGTTATAGAGTCCAACAAAATATTAAAAAAATCTAACAATCAGCATAAAACTGGCTGAATTAATACCTTAAATTCAGGAAAGCGCAGTCTTCAATGGCACAGAAATTCCCACCACACAGTTAAAAGCAGCAATGTCTATCAGTCCAGTATCTCTGCAGCAGACACCCACCCCACACCGCCACAGCAATTTGTGCATTTTAAAAGGTTTAACAAATCCCTTAGAGCTCAGATTTCAGCAGAGCTACAAGGGCAGCTTTTCTAACAGAAACATACTCCCTAGCAGAAAAGAGAGTTCTATTCATCACAGCAGAAAAGCAAAACTCTTCTCTCTGCTTTTCCTGTGCCTCACTGAGGTAGGCTCTGGCTATCAACATTCTCAGAACTTTGCTTTCTGGAAGAAAACAGAGGCCAAGACTGGTGACAAGCACGTCCAACCTTCCTGTAGGCTCTTCCTGCAAGCACGGCTTCTGAGAGCAAACACTGCTGCTCACACCAACCCTGTTTACAGCAGCAAGGTCTGGAATGCTAACACCTCAGTTTGGATGTACACGCATGACAGAAATATTTTCCTAGCTATATAGTAACCAAGAAACACAGAAGTACTTAATTTTCTTCTGGAGTCTTTACTAGTGTCTGGACATCTGCTGAACAGTTTGCTTCTAATGTATATTTCCCTGATTCATATACAAACACAGTAAGATTTGTTGTGCAACAAACACCCTGCAGCAAAGAGACACCTTGGATCTATTCCGAATCAGTTAATGTCTTTCAAGTTATGAATAAAATAAAGATTACAAACAAAGTTTATTGGCTGTGTTTGCACCCTGTCTATGCAGATCACTGACAGGTTGCTAAGAATGTTATTCAACAAATTATTCCATGTTTTACCAAATCACATTTTTGCATCTCATTAAATGTAAAGCCATTTTCCCCTGCAAGTTAATGCAGAATATATACAGAAATATTTTCCTAGAAATAACCGATATGGGAGAATAGCAGGTTTTCTTCATTTCCCCCGGAAATTAGTAAGTTTGCATTGTTTTGTAGCCTGAGCTTGTTTACAATTCTACTCTGTTCACATCCATTTATGCTTTGCATTTAAATCTCTTACTGCTTTAATTGTAACTTTCTAATTACTTTCCTCATACACAAACTGTGTCTATACATTGTTTCTGTTCTCCTGTTAAAAAATCTCCTTTGGACAGGGATTAAACCCTCAGTACATGTTTTTATGCTACCTGGCAGGTAAGAGTTCCAAAATCATACCTTCGCAGGACAAATGAATCCCCCCATTCCAGACTGAAAATGCATGTCCTAACTTCCGATGGCTACTTACAGCCTGACCCCATGCAGTTGTGCTGCCTCTGTTCATAACAGCTCTCTCCTATCACTCCCTCCAAAAACCCCTGCCTGCCTGCAAGGCTAAAAGAGCCTCATGAAGCAAGGTCTGTTCCAAGCTGCACGTTTCTGCTGTAACCTTTAAGAGAGCTCATTGCTGTGTATCAGAACAACTTAGAATCTCAATTGCAACTGTAGTTCCTTGAGTGGTATCCAGCAGTATTTAATTATGGCATCCTGCCACCTCCACGCCACCGATTTTCACAGGGTTTACAGAAACTTAACTCTGAGACCTTGTTCTCTCTTTGAAATTATTCAAGAGTTTCAAAACTTGTTTTGATCAATCCAGATGTACAACATTTATGGAATAAAAAAAGCTCTAAAGAAGATTCTACTTGCATTAGTGATGAGAAGAAAAATGTTTTGTATGTAAAACATTAATATTGTCAAAACCACATAGCTATACATACGAATACTGGTTATTGACTATACTCAAATATTCAGTGAACATATTTGTGTTCATTATTGACTATGCTCAATGCTATTCAAACCACTCTCTGTTTTCAGTCAAGTAAAAAAACCATAGCATATTACTTAAGTAGCCAGTTACCTATCATAACATAATTAATAGCAAGTGAGCAAATCAAATAGTTCATGATCAAATCAAGAGGTTAAAGGCTACTGATTCAAAACATTGTGCAAATACATAACAGTATGTTTTTATCAGATGATTTTATCTGCAAAAGCTGAAGTCACTTCATGGGTCCATGAGCAGAAAATTTCACGTGAAATAAATTCCAGCTAAGGTTTTCACATCTAGGAAATCTGTTTCCATAGTTGTAACATTCGCACTGGGTGGACCTCACGTAACAGTATTTTTTACAGAAGGTTCCCACTTTTAATCTTCATTAAGAGGCACAACACAATTCACACTTCAGTGATGTATTAACAGCCCAGGTGTCCCTCCCTTGACACCTCCCATTCCCCCATCCTCCCTGCAGTGTATTCCCTCTTAACCTCAAAGGAATAGCACTTTACACTCAATCTTCTTTGAATTCACTTTGGTTGATCCTGAGCAACCAGAGACGGGCACAGTATCCCAAGACAAATTCTCACCAATTCTTTGTGCAATTATACTTCTTTCTTTGTGAAATACCCTGCTGAATAGATAATACATTTGTCTCTCTCAATCATCCTATGATCTGCTAATGCACTTTCTTTTTTCTCTCTCATTTCCTACGAAAAGATTATAGCCATCAGTAGGAACCTTGTTATTCATTTTAAGAGCACAAACTTTTATTTGGGGATGAAACATAACAGTATTTCAGCTGTAATACATCTCAAGGACATCCAATTTAAAGAAAAACAACAGCACGGAGCCTCCTCCTGTTTGACAGCATCACTCAATTCACATTAATGAAGACAGCTATCCAGAAAAGGAACTAAGGACCCAAGGCTTCAGACTGTTTTCTTATTATGTAAGTAGAACTCTGTAACGTGGAACAGGGAAATGAAAAAGAAGTGAATTCTGCTTACAACAGGGAAGAGTCACATCATGTTTCCCCATATCAGTATCAGTTACAGGAAAAAAAAACAGTATAACTGCAAACGCAGTTGCTATTAATAACATCACTAGCAATCCTAATTTCATACATAATCACAAACAGTGTTTCACGGCAGTTTCCTAAAACTATTTATGTTACAGCCATTACTGCAGTAGCGCTCCACCTGAGCCCTCAGGTGCAACGCGGACTGACACATCTGTGACAGGAGGATCCAGCATCCAAGGAAGGAAACAAAAACCCACGTACTCACTAGGACTGAAATAGAACCAAAATGAGCAAAAGTTGCTTCAGATCACATCTCTTTTTTCCCCAATATCTGCAGGCAGCTCTTTCCAGGGCTCCTGAAACACTTTCTTATTTCAGAACAAAATTAATCAAACACAGCTGCAATCTACTACTGAAAGTCATGTATTTAAAGAAGTTAAAAGCTTAATAATTTCTCCAAAATTTTGAACCATCTTTCATAAAATCTTGAACCAAAGCAGCATACTGTGAACACCACCATGAACACTGAACAGCAGAGACAAAATTAAGATGCAATCTGAATAAGCAGTAGCTAAAATCAAGTCTCAGCCTTACAGCTCTCATCATAAAACTCCAGATTTTGGTTCAGTGGCCAAAACTAAAATTCAGAATATACAGACTGGAAATGAAATAGCAGCACTTTGTGCCCCACTCAAAACTCTGGGTATTTTTGGCAGCCTAAAACCAGCCATCACAGAGAAGTAGGTGGTTGGGTTTTTATTCCCCTTTAAGTAAATTCATCCTCCTCACCACTTTCATCACTCAGCTCTAGATTTAGTAGTGACAAAAAACAGATTCTTGGACAGCACACACTGCGCTAGTATCCAGACATGCTAATGATTTTCCTGCTGTCAAATTTAATCTAACTTGGTCTCAGGCACTAGACGCTTCAGCGACTGTATCATGATATTATTTAAATTTCTTAACCTGAGCAGCCTATTTGTAATCAGTTCAGCGAATTTGAAGAGGATCAGTTTTAAGCAACTTCTTTTCCAAACCATTTACCTAGCTATTTTCTATGCATTAAGTTTTCCCCACGTATCTCATTTTCATTTTGCTTTAAACATTTTATACTTCTAACAAAAAAGATGTTGCTGACAGTAGTACTTACTTTTCAGGGAAAAAAAAAAAAAACACTCCCCAAAAGTCCCTGAAATAACTGAAACCAACTTCACTGCGTAGCAATCTGCAGGAGAATAGGGAAAATCTCCCGCCCCTTCCCCTCATCTTTGAAATATTCATGTATTTAAAATACCTGTTCCTAAACCAAAGCTCTAACCCTTTCATCCTACATTTTAGCCTACAAGCTCAACTCACCGGTATACATACTTCCACTCTGTTTCTGCTGTCTGCCAGGCTGCAGCACCAGTTTAGAGATAAAAAAGTTACTCAAATTGCTTGTTAAAGAAACCTCATCAGGTCAAGGCCCGAAGAGACACACACACACACAAAAATAACTGAAAAATCATATATCTGAATTTGGTGCTCGTATGATTTTCTCCTGTATTCAATGCCTTTTAAAAATTACTGAAAGGCCATTATCAGTAATTTTAAGAGTCCATAGATAAGAAATAGGAAGCAAAAAAAGACACCAAAATTTGGCATGAGAAAAACCAGTGCATTTTGAAATTCCCTACAGATAATGAAATGAGAAATACAGGCACAATATAAAATGGGTAGTAGAGAAGTATGACTCCTCCAAAGAGCCCTTAAAGAGTTTATTTTTTTTCCTTCTTGTCTATGAAACTTAATATCAACACAACTGTGGGCACATGAACCCTGGACACAAAGTCATTCCGCCCACTTTTCATTCACAAGCATCCAGGTGCCTTCTTCTTCTAAACACACACATGCACAGAAGATCAAGAGAGACCTTTGTCCACTGCTGAAAATGTCAACAGACTATGCTCACCAGTCATGCTGTGAGTGTAATATACAACATGCTCTAGCTTGTGGTGTCCAGTCATTTAATAACATACAAAAATATGGCCAGAAAGGCTAATAAAAATTTTAGAATTATGAATGGAGGTACTGAAAATATCAATGAAAATGTAAGTAGCACCTTAATATTCAGTACTAGACTGACCACTACTAAAATACAATTATCTCTTCTTGTGTCCACAATTTAGGAAGGAATTTGAAGAGTTCAGAAAAAGAATTAGGAGTTAAAGGGTTGGAACAACCTTTATTACAAAAACCTTTCTTTTCTTTCTTTAAAATCATGAGAGCCTTCACAAACTTGCTCTGTATGTTACATTCCCAGAAGAATGCTAAGAGATGGTTTGATCACAGAGTACCTAGATGAGAAACAACACTTAGACTAAGAGTACTTACAGTTTTAAAATCCGTAACTCTGAAGAAGGCAAAGTAGTTTCTCCCAGAGGTTGCTAGAAACAGTTGGATGAAGATTAAAGTCTGGGCAGTAGCCCACCAAAGTTGTGATAGATTGGATTAAATATATGATAAGCAATCTTCAACAGTTAGAAATTACAGCAAAACTATATTTAAACTTATTCAAACTGAATAATGGGCCTTTTGGAAGGGAAGACGAAAAAGTCCACATAAAATTTGTTTAAATAATATATTAACTAGCGCAAGAGTTTGTTGTTCTAGCTATATTCTGCCAGCAACATTCCCAAGAGCTGTTCAGACCCACTCATTAAAGACAACAGTAAATTTATTTTGGCAAAACACATGTGCTTTCTATGTATTCGGAAGACACACGCACAAAAAAAATAAACCCCATCAATCTTGGGAAAGAATAACCCTATGTGCCAATATAGGTTGGGGACTGCCCTGCTGGAGAGCAGCGCAGGGGAAAGGGACCTGGGGGTTCTAGTGGACAGCAGGATGGCCATGAGCCAGCAGTGTGCCCTCGTGGCCAAGAAGGCCAATGGCATCCTGGGGTGTATTAGAAGGGGAGTAGCCAGTAGGGCAAGAGAGGTCCTCCTGCCCCTCTACTCTGCCCTGGTGAGGCCGCATCTGGAATATTGTGTCCAGTTCTGGGCCCCTCAGTTCAAGAAGGACAGGGAGCTGCTGGAGAGAGTCCAGCGTAGAGCCACAAAGATGGTGAAGGGAGTGGAGCATCTCCCTGATGAGGAAAGGCTGAAGGAGCTGGGTCTCTTTAGCTTGGAGAAGAGGAGGCTGAGGGGTGACCTCATTAATGTTTATAAATATGCCAAGGGGGAGTGTCAGGAGGATGGAGCCAGGCTCCTTTCAGCGGTGTCCATTGACAGGACAAGGGGCAATGGGTGGAAGCTGGAACACAGGAGGTTCCATAAAAATATGAGGAAAAAGTTTTTCACTGTGAGGGTGACAGAGCACTGGCACAGGCTGCCCAGGGAGGTTGTGGAATCTCCTTCTCTTGAGACATTCAAAACCCGCCTGGACGCGTTCCTGTGTGCTCTGCTGTAGGTGATCCTGCTCTGGCAGGGGGGTTGGACTAGATGATCTTTGAGGTCCCTTCCAACCTCTAACATTCTGTGTGATTCTGTGTGTGTGAATCCACTATGATTTCGTTTCCACACATACACTCCTACCCTTGGGACTGGCTTTTTCCCAGGCCAATTTCATGAAACAATTTGAAGTTCTATTCATACCAGACAAACAAAATTGGCATCCCTTTTCTTTTTTTGGCTGAAACGTCCTCGTTGTTATCAAAAACATTTTAAAAAGCCACTAGGGACTGTTCATCCCCGGTAAGACTGCAGAGTGTGCAGTTGCACAGCGGGAGAAAGAGAAAAGAGGTGATGCTAGCAGGTATCAATAGAAATCTCCATTAATAGCAGTTTCATTCCAGAATGTTTGAGATACGGTCATCATTCTTTCCCTTGTGGAAGAGACTGGAACGTGGTGAATCTGGACAGTAATTGCACTGTCCAGGTGCCAGGAACTAAAGAGACTAACTAAAACAACTCCACACAAGCTTCCTTCCCAGCACAACCAATTATAACACATCTCTGGTGGGGCAGAGCCCTAACTAGACTGTGGTAACTTAAACCAAAAATTTCGTTGCATCTTTAAAATATATGCAAGGCTCCTTATTTAGTGTAACGCCATTTAACTGCTTATATTTGAAAGAGGTTGCTCCACACCTCAACAACACTAAGGTAACACTTCTATTTATTCCAAACTATTTATTCCAAACGCCCTCGGTGTCCAACACTGGCTCTTGAATCAGATTTCATAGTCCCATTCAAATCACAAAGAATTTTAAAATTAGTTTTTAACCTCTTCTAGAATGATATTCCCTTAGAAATCTGAAAGTCAAATGTTAACTTCCCTACATGATGTGACGTTTCCATATTTGGTGTATTTGATTAGCATTGATTTCCTTTTTTAGCCTGTTTTTTCCTCCTACTAGCACATAATATAATATAACCATTTCAGTACACTCCAATGCTGATGCACCAGCATAATGAGTGTTTTTGCCAGTGCACCTCTGGGGAAAGTGTTAGCAATTAACTGCAACTGCCACAGCTGAAAGGACACAAAGCCTCTGTGTCGATTCCATGAAAACTCCAGCTATCTAGTCGTCAAAAACCCCCTTTTGCTTTCATTTTATGTTAAGTGCAAACATTTAGAAAAAACATTTAACTCCATTTCATGCACTAAAAATTTGTACGAAGTGCAAATAATGGATAGATCATGAACTCAGGAGGCCATCACAGCTTCCACCACTAGTTACAAAACAGTGTTTGGCTGGCAACTGTTGCTGAGATATCCAAGTCTGTATCCAGGTTTCTAACAAGAAATGTCTATTCAACACCTAACACAAACATGCCTGTGAGCGTACCTGCGGAAGACATTGTCTCATTGTGGCCAAAGTACTCCTTCCATTTGATCTCCTGTAACACTGAATTCTATCACATTCACAGTTGGTAGCGGAATTAATTCTTGTCCTCTGTTGATGATTTCTTTCAACATACCTGATGACATTTTCTTCATGAAAGCAGAGACAGTGAGTAAGTAGATCAGAACAGAGAGAAGGAATACAAGAGTTTTTCCCTGCTCTGTGTTTATAAATGTTATACATGTATATTTACATGCACATATTTCTTTGCTGACTGATCAAGTTTACATAATCCAGCAAAGCAACATAGCACAAACTTCATGAAAAACTCCACAGGATTTTTATCTTCATGACAATTATATCTATGCCAGTTGTGACCAGTCTCGTAAAAGTTAAGTAAAATCAAGGAGGCAAACGGCATTGAGATGTTCAGGATTGTTCCCATCATTAATTTGAGCTAATCACTATAGACAGTGAACAACTGTCTAGATCATTCACTTCAGTTTTCTGTTAGGAGGTTCCAGGTCACTCAGGGACATTTGCAAATATAAATGGGCCCAATCCCAAAAGCTGAAAGTTCAGTTCACAAAAGCCGAGATGTCTCTGCACCTTGCAGAAATACTGAAGTATAAACATTTAAGGTTGTCACTGCACTGTTAAGTGCAGAAATTTACATTCAAATTTCCTATATAGGAAGTTACAGTAAACATTAACCAAAGAACTTCCTATTGCCTGTGAAATTCATAATAAGAATGAAGTTGAAGCACAGGGTCAAGTGAATACCTACCTTTTTAACCAAGTACTAGTGAATAATTTTGAAAATACTATTATAAGGACAGAATTTTGTGATGTATATTTTTAAAACAAGTGATACAGAACAAGAAAATATCAAAATCCAGTTTTTCAGAGGTTTAGTTGTACAATCTTTTTCATAATTTACACTATTAAATTCAAGTAGGTTCCTAAAAATCAATAAAATTTCTTTCCTGCAGGTAGCATCTTAAAATATTATAAGATTTTGTATTGTTTATACCATTTGATGGTGCTGTTTTCAATATCTGTAGGTACCCGCACAAGTCACATGTAGCCATTCTCTCTATTTCAATCCCTGTACTTAAGTTAAATGTCAAGATTCAAGGAAAATCTTAAGCATAGAGGCTGTTTTGAGCATAGCAATCATAAAATGAATTTTTGATTCTTGGAGAAGGAAAGGGGTCATGAGAGCTGCTGCCTTGAAGTTCCAGAGGGCAGATTTTGGCCTGTTTTGGAACCCGACAGTTCCAGGGAGGCAGTCCTGAAGGGCAAAGGAGTCCCGGAAGGCTGAACACTTCTGAACAACAAAATGTTGTAAGTGCAGAAGCAGGCTGCCCCCATGTGCTAAAAGACAAACACCAGTGGGAAGACCACTGGCTTGACTGAGCAGAGATTTGGCTGCAGCTGAGGAAAACAAAACAAAACAAACACCTAAAAAAAAGACAATTTATGAGCTTTGGAAAAAGGGACAAGCAACTCAGGAGGACAAAGATGTCGTGAAGTTATACAGGGAGAAAATCAGAAGGACCAAAGCCCAACTTCAACTTAATCCGGCTACTGCCTTAAAAGACAATAAAAAGTGTTCCTATTAATACATTCACAGAATCACAGAATGTCAGGGATTGGAAGGGACCTCGAAAGATCATCAAGTCCAATCCCCCTGCCAGAGCAGGAATGCCTCGATAATGCCACATAGGAATGTGTCCAGGTGGGTCTTGAATGTCTCCAGAGACATTCCAGTGTGACAATGTCTCCAGAGACATTCCAGGTGACGTTCCAGTGCTCCATCACCCTCACTGAGAAGAAGTTTCTTCTCGAGTTTAAGCAGAACCTCTTATGTTCCAGTTTCAGCCCATTACCCCTTGTCCTATCGTTGGTTGTCACCAAGAAGAGCCTGGCTCCATCCTCCTGACACTCACCCTTGATATATTTGTAAACATTAATGAGGTCACCCCTCAGTCTCCTCTTCTCCAAACTAAAGAGCCCCAGCTCCTTCAGTCTTTTCTCATAAGGGAGATGCTCCACTCCCTTAATCATCCTAGTTGCCCTGTGCTGGACTCTCTCCAGCAGTTCCCTGTCTTTCTTGAACTGAGGGGCCCAGAACTGGACACAGTATTCCAGATGGGGTCTCACCAGGGCAGAGTAGAGGGGAAGGAGAACCTCTCTCGACCTACTAACCACCCCCCTTCTAATACACCCCAGGATGCCATTGGCCTTCCTGGCCACAAGGGCACACTGCTGGCTCATGGTCATCCTGCTGTCCACCAAGACTCCCAGGTCCCTTTCCCCCACACTACTCTCTAATAAGTCATTCCCCAACTTATACTGGAACCCGAGGTTGTTCCTACCCAGATGCAAGACCCTACATTTACCCTTGTTGTATTTCATTAAATTTTTCCCCGCCCAACACTCCAGCCTGTCCAGGTCTCGCTGGATGGCAGCACAGCCTTCTGGTGTGTCAGCCACTCCTCCCAGCTTGGTGTCATCAGCAAACTTGCTGATAGTACTCTCTAGTCCCTCATCCAAGTCATCGATGAATATATTGAATAATACTGGTCCCAGTACCGACCCTTGAGGGACTCCACTGGATACAGGCCTCCAAACAGACTCCGCCCCATTGACCACGACTCTGGCTTCTTCCCCTTAGCCAGTTCACAGTCCACCTCACTACCCAAGAGTCTAGACCACACTTCCTCAGTTTAGCAGCAAGGATGCTGTGGGAGACTGTGTCAAATGCTTTACTGAAGTCAAGGTAGACCACATCCACCGCTCTGCCATCATCTATCCACCTTGTTATATCCTCGTAAAAGGCTATGAGGTTAGTCAAGCATGACTTCCCCTTGGTGAAGCCATGTTGACTGTCTCTAATGACCCTCTTACAACAAAAGAACAGTCAAGGAGAACCTCCATCCTTTATTGGATGCAGGGGGAAACATAGTGACAAAGTATGACGAAAGGGCTGAGGGAGACTTTGCCTCTGCCTTGAACAGTTAAGACCAGTTGTTCTCCAAGTACCCAGGCCCTGAGCTGGAAGACAGGGAACAGAATGAAGCCCCCATAATTCAAGGGCAAATGGTGTGCGACCTGCTGCACCTCTTAGATACACACAGCCAAGACTGTTACTTGAAACTGATTTCACTCTATAAAAAGGTACTCTGATTCCTAAGAAATATTAAGGACTGGAGCAACACTTCATTTTAATAACATTGATTAGAATAAGTACACAAAGTTTAGCTACACCTATTATCAGTCAGAATATATGAACACCACAGGAACAATTCTTCTGCATGTGAAAGCCATTGGGTATTTATTTTTCAGTATTTTAAGCTCCCTTTAATTTACTTGCATATTTATTCAATATATGCACTTGAATTTTGCTGCATAAGTTATTCAGACACAGAACAAAAGGTATCAGTACCGCATCCACCTCTGCATAATTTCCTCTGTACCAGTCAATACTCTTTCCTCCAAGGAATATTTATATTCCAGTCAAGGGTGGAGAGTCCCAGAGTATGTGCAGTTTTCCCATGTCTATTTGCTAGAAAAGGCAAAATTCAAAGCAGTGGTACATGAAGTAAATGCTAATTGTGCTACAAAAATAAACATGCAGATGGGTCAGGGTACCAGCAAGGGAAAGGACAGAAACAAAGCAAGAAACACTACCCAGAGCCATGAGGAAGAAAGCCCTTCCTCCCTGTACACAATCCATTATATCTTTTAGAAAGATCCAGCCCTCAATCCTATAATCCAGACGCTCATTTTTTTTCAAGTGAAGACTGCTGTAATCTCAGCCACCCAGATTGTCTTTGTCTTTTTTATTTTTTTTAACTAAGATCTATTGCTTTACACATAATATAAAAACTCACTACAGAAATGGTAGAAATCATTGGCAGCACACAGATCCACAAGGGACGTATGCTATCCAGAAACTGCTCGTTTTCAGCATTCAACTGTAATACTCAGTGATCTGTCTTTCTCTTTCACAATACCAGATGATGCCTTCTGTTCAACTATTAATGCACAAGCACTAAATGAAGCTGAGTTCTAGACTACTAATTTTCAATCTGAAGCACCTTTTAATAGGTGGATTTTAATTTTCTGTTTAGAAGGAAAACCACGGAAGCTGAATCTTAGCTCTAAATATAGCGACAAGAGAAGCAATTCGTCAGAAGCCAAAGTCCCTGGGCATGTTTGCAGTGGAAACTTGTTTATGCATCTGAAACTGGAAACACAGCTTCTCCAAAATAGTATGAAAAGATTCTCCTTACATTGCCAGATAAGTAACGAGTTTTATCGCAGCTAGCAAAAACTTTATCCGGAGTTATTTACCATATTGGAAAACAACTGAAACGCAGACCTACACCCTTCTGTACACCCTTCTGCCTTGCACTGACAACTTCCTCTCCAAGTGTAAATAAGCTGTGAATTCTGGAACAAACCACAGTAAGTGCATACAGGCCGAGCCAAGTTCCCCCTTAGAAGAGTTTCAAACAGAAGTGTTCCAGTTTCACATGAAGGCACACTGCTCTGTACTGGCAATTACAGTTAATGTCTGGTGTCACAAGACCTGTTGTCCAAGTCTTTTTCCGTCCCCCCCCAGACAAGCTCCTTTCTTCTTGATATTTGTCCAGATACTTGTCAATACGTCAGCTGTTTGACAAAAGCAACATTGCTCTTTAACAGGCTACAAGTTAATCTGAAGAGAGCTTATTTTATTTTTTTTCCTCTGAAACCTTCAGGACACGGACTCAGATTTGCCAATTCCGAGGCCAGGATTAAGGTGAATGGACACCAGAGATCCTAATGTCTTTTTTTTTTTTTTATCCACAACAATGGGTCTTCTATTCTACAACTACAGATCTCAATTGCCCACTTGGTACTCACATCAATGGGCCTCACAACAGAGAGCCACTTGTCTAAACAGTTCTTGCCACAGATAAACTTCCTGTGTTAGGACAAGAAAGAGAGAGGGAAAAGGAAAGAGAAGGAGAGAGGACAAGAGATCAGACCACCTCTGGATCCCTCCACACCGATGACAGGCAGCAACACTCCGGTGGTGGGCAAGTACACGGGGCTGCTGCCTTTCATAAGGTGCCCCGCCAGCCTGTTTACTCCTTGAGGGAAATGACGGAGGTCTGGGGGGCAGTGGGGGCCTCTTTGTTTGGCAGCCGTAGTTCCAAGCGCAATCTGCCCCACACACCCCCAGGGCCAGGACAGGGCAGTTGGCTTGGAAAGGCGCCGAGTCAGCTCCGCACAAACAGGGGCAAGCGCCAGGCAATTACTGTGGGCAATTTTCGCTTCAATTTATTTGTAAATTCTACACTCACTCTTGGTATCTTCCCATAAACAGCTCTAATCACACCCAGCGACTACAGCCACTGCATTTACTGTCAATCAAAGCTTTACATGGGGTCTCCCACCTATACCCTTCATGTCAGGGGGATTTTCACCATCCTTACTGAAACGACTTCTTCAGTTTTCCTTGGTGAAACATTTTCTTATCCAATCTCCCTTCCCACCTCCATCTACCTGACAGCAGTTGCTGCTCTTCTGCAGTTGCTGCCTGCCAGGCCGGCCCCATCACACTGTTTCCTTCAGAACGGGCTCTGTGACCACCCCTTATTTATCCTCCAATACTCAGCCAAAGGACTACAAAAGTTTACTGTGCCTTTTGAGGCCACCATAATACGCTTAGTATTGCACTTTTTAAAACAGATTACATTTCATTGTAGTTACCATGACAAACCCTTAGACTGCAACTGCAAATAACGGTATTAGATATAGAATTATTGCAATCCTATTTATTTTCTACATTGCAATAGGCATGAAAAGCTCCTTGACTTGAGGGGAGGACACATGCGTGACATGAAGTGAACACCGTTGTTTTGCATGACCTTCAATTTCCAATAATAGTCCCTAATACAGAGGACTTCCTAAGAACAGCTGTTGCTGATAACACTTCTTTGCCTCTTCAGGTTTAATAGGTTCTAGATAGAACCATTTGAAGGAAGTCTTCATTTTAAACAAAAATCTCTCATTAAATAAAGAAGCTTTTACCAACTTCAGAGTCACAGCCTATGTTTATAGCAAGGTACTAAAACTTTTTCACTGATGTGAAGAAAAGCACTAACTAGTATAAGCTGCCTGCTTTGCAGATGAAACCCAACAAACCCAGGAATTGTTAAAGTAAAAAATACTGTGGCAAGCTGCAATACTTCATCCGTTTTCAATAAGTAAACATCTTGACTACAGAGAAAGCACTAGCACACTTTTCCTGCACGACCAATTTCTTTAAACAAAAGGAAAACTTGAACCAAATAAACTCAGAAATATCAGGAGCCGTTATCCACCTTTGACTTCAAGTGAAGATCTCAAATCCTGCATCTCACGAGCATTCTTTTTCAGAGTTCGGAGGCTGGAAACATCAGTGCCCTTGAAAGGTTTTAAGTTAAAGAAAGTGTTTCTGTTTCCTTCACCAGTTGCAGCTCAGGTGGCTGTTATGAAGTTACTTTTCTTTCTTACTTATAAGCTTTTACTAAGCAGCAATTGTTGTGCTCAGAGAAATACTGTTTTATAAACATACATAAAACCATGACAAATATTTAAACAGAAGGTTTGACAAACTGAATCATGAATAAAAGAATTTAAGATATTTCTTTTACTTCTTGCAAATTAATATTGCACAATGACAGTGTTTCATTGCCAGCAGTTTCTACTAAATTGAACTGAATTTTAGTAAATTTCATTTTTGCTTTACTATGGCAGGCAGCACTCCCCCAAGTCTCAGCATCTTACAATCAAACAGAGAGCTATTCAAACTGGCCTCCCAGCTCTTTTGTCTTAGTGCTGATAATGGAAAATAAGTCCTCCTTTCATCAGCCGTTTGTTACATCTTTTGTTTCAGCATTATTATTTCTTGTACTCTTCCCACCCCCTTTTTCGTTCCTTTCAATTTCAGATTGAACTGAACCATTCATTTAGATTTTCTGTAAAATAAGCACTGTTTGTATTAGTAACGAAGTTAAGAGAGCATACTCCATTGAAAGCTCTGACTAGCTCTATGAACTACCACTGAACAACTATAGCTCCAGTGAGATGTATCTAGCCATGATATGAAATTATTTTTGCAGCTCGTTAAGATACGATTAAGATAGAAGTGCATATTTTGGTGTATTTGTGAATATAGAGTTCTTTCAGAAAGAAGCTCTAAAATTCAAACTAGAAGTTAGAATGGATCATTGAACTAAAATGCAGAATTCAAACAAGTTGCCTGAAACGTGCAAGATTTTGTTAGAATGAGCTCATACATAGTAAAAACTAATCCATGATTAACATAATGCTTCCATGGTTACAATACAACCCAACAGTTCTCAGAAGACAAGCAATACCTTTGCATCACTTATATTTCACTCGAGCTGTGAAAACCCATCAAGAGGAGCTTCTAAGGCTTACTTGGTTTTCAGTCTGGCACTATTCAGGATTTACAAAAATAATCCATATAATGAGACAAAGTTATAAATGAATTGTAGCTTGTGATTTTTTCTGGGAGAAGATTTCCATGGTAAATTAGAGAAAAACCATGAAAACAATAAGAAGCCATTTGATATGGGGAAAATATACTACGCATAAGGCAGCAGTCTCATGAACAACTAGGTTTGTTAATGTTACTGCAAAATGATGGTCTGTTGAATTATTCTAAATTACTAGTTGAAAGAAACAACAAATTCATATTGTTGTGGGGAAGAAAAGAAAAAAAAAGAAAAAACCAAGCAGGATATGTTACTATATACAACACATTAGTAGCAATATCCCATGAAAAGCAGTAGGTCCAGTGTCCACTGGGGAGGTTTCCTCTGGAGCACTGGATATCACACTTTAAAGGAAGATATAAAGAAATTTTAGATTATGTTCTCTAATAAAGCATCAGAACAGATAAATTAAAAACCTCTTTAGAAGACTAAGTGATAACAAGAGTGATGAATAAAAAAAAGCCTCATCAGTTATTCGCTTAGGGTATGCTGAATTCAAAGCAAAAACTAAACTTCGTTGGCAGCAAAAGAAATTGACATTTTCCCGAAGAAAAAAAAATGGAGGTGGGTACTGGACCATGATATTTATGCAGGTTATAAAAACTCTTTGTGGATGGTTTTAAAAATAAGTGGACTAATACTGATTAGACTTATGGTTACTATGCCATGATGGAATGAAATAGATAACAGTATAAGTTTATTTCATCTGTATACTTTTATTCTTCTGTGTTCCTCTGACCAATCACAGGATGTAAAGCTTGTGCTGTTGCTGCAAGAATAGTATATAAATAAAAGAGCACTTACGCCAAAGATGAATCTTACATCACCGGAGTAGAAAAAATAGTTACACTGAATACTTGCAACAGCTGATACTGGAATGACAGGGACACAACTGCAGAGCCACTCTATTTTAGAAAAAAAAGACTCTGCTATCAGCACAGTGCTTCACAGAAATGGCCTGCTTCTGCAGTTAGGTGCTTTGTCTGCAAGAGCCACGCTGCAAATACATTCAGTTCCTATCTACATAGCCTCAGAAGATGTAACTCATTTCCTACTTCCATGTGTTCTGTGAAAAGCTACATGGGTTTTCTTCTGGAAGAGACAGAACAGAGAGAAGCAACTGGTTTCAAAGCAGTGTAACCAAGTGCCAACACTTTATGCAAAAAAAGAACACATCTACAGTACGATGTGAAAGAAAAATACCATGAGCCAAGGCTGCTCCTCCTTCAGCAGGTTCAAAGGCATGTGAAAAGAATCAAATCCTTGCTTCTTGATACGGATAGGAGAGAACACGAAATGCAAGATGGAAAGCACCAGAATAGCTTCTCTTGGCAGACAGTGCCTAGCTATCTCAAAGGGAAAAGTGGTAAACAGGGACAACCATAATCATCTCTTCCACCTGGAATAACCACCAGCTACTCCTGTTGGAGCATAGGCACTAATTGCAGTAACAAAGCTGCAGCACATCTCCATCACCACTCAGTGGCAGGATGTGTCCACGTTCCTCGCCCTCATCCCCCTCACGCAGCAGCTCAGCGTTGCCATCACTATCGCTGCTTCTGAGGCAGCCGACTGCCTGAGCTAGCACAAAGCAAAGTATAACTCGGGACTGCAACTCCAGAAGCTTTTAAATAAACTCTGCTCATGATGTTGCTGTAACAGAACTAAACAAGAACTTCACTTAATTCTCAGTGAAACCACGTGTCAAATTCAAAGTGATCGTACTTGTCAAATGTCCAAACTGATCCACTTGCTGGCAAGTTCTACTCATTCATTTTGTATGCACCTAGACAAAATCAAGGGTGTCAAACTGCTGTGTGGATAAATTAGGACAAGAGAACAACAGAATCTACTCTAACTAGTGATCCTTGCTAACTTTACTGAAGCAGAATCCCCTTTAAAGAAACTAATAGATATTTTAGCCCACGACAACTACTATTGCCACTCATATGCAGACATCCTTCATCTTCAGGAGGGCACAGCTCTATTAAGTTGTTTCTTCTAGAAGAACAGATGCTACTCATTAACTCTACTACGGTAATTAATCACTTAACATTAGAAAGCTTTCCAGAAACTCTATACGCCCCACTTCAAAAAACAAGTGAAGACAGCTTTATCATTGACTACAGCAACAAGATTCAAAATTTTTTCTTCAAGAAAAAAGTCAAATTATTTTGTTAAGTGATAAAGACCACTACACACATCCATGCCTGATGTTTAAGGGACTGTTCATCACTTTAGGAACCTCCATTTCTTTCAGAACATGCTGGGTGAATTCTAGCTGACAGAGAATGCCTGTAGGAAGATTAATTAATTACCAACAGAGAGAAAAGCTGCTGCCATGCTGCCCTTTCTTCAGTCTCAGTACTGATTTCTCAAAGTTTCAAGCTTATTTAGAAATGTTTATTCTCACATGGAACATTCTCCACAGCTATGACCTTCCTTATTTTTCTGAAGAAACAGACGTCCCCTTATACTTCCTACTGACAACTTACTTTTTTATAGCTAAGTCTAATAATTATCCTGAAATAGTAGTTGACAGGTATCAGAGTCTTCGTAAATTCTACTTTATGGAAACCTCACTTCACACTTCGAGTGACCGGACTCTAAAGAATGCTACCACCAAAAAGCAGAAAAAGCAAGAAAAAAATGCTAATCAAATCATTATAATGATGATAGTACATAGACCAAAAAACTTCTAGCCATGATGTCCACATGTAAAAGTTATAGACATGGTCACTCAATATTTGGTCTTTGGACCTTAACCCAATAATAATTAGGTGGAAATCAAAGCAAGACCAAAAAACTTCTCTTTAGTTGCACCATCTCAGCTGAAAACATTAATGGCAACAGAACACGCACACCAGCATTTCTAATTTGCAGTCTAATACTGACCAACTTTCCAGTCATCACTTTCCAGAAGAAAACCTTTTTTTTAAAAAAAAAAAATTATTTTCTCTGTTACTTTCACTTCTGTTCTTCTACGTCCTATGGCACATCCTTGTTTTAACTGCTCCCACTCCGCTTCCTAGTTTCCCCTAACTCTTCTCCTCTCAGTCTCTTCATAGCTCTTTTCCAACACCCAGTAACATCATCTCCAGGAGACACTGTTTTTAATCAAGCTGAAGTAAACCAACATAGAGCAGTAGGGTTGTTTTTCTGTTAACTGTACCATTTTTCTAAATACAATCCTTTTTTTATAACTATGATGACAAAAGTGCTGACCAAAACCAACAGTAGCCTCAAAGGAATAATTTTGCTAAGTTACCCAGGAACAGTCAGTGCTCATCTCCCAGTTTGCATAACTACACTACAGCTCCCTCCACACATTTGCCACTTATACATAAAAAGTACTGTGAGTATTTGGATCAACCACTATTTATTCAACTGGGCAGCTCAGGATAGAAAAAAAAATGCATATAAATCATAAATATATGTATAAATATAGTGCATATATGTAATATTTATAAATATATAATGTATATATGTAATAAATATATAGGTTATATAAATATATAAAATATAAACTATATAAATATATAATGTATAAATGTATAAATATAAAACAAGAGGGAGGCAGTTACAAAGTTTTTAAAGTTTACAAGAGTACAAAAAAGACAAAAGGTCAGATGCAGTGCAAAAGACAAAAAGAAAAACTGCCTGCACTAGCTAGCAGCCAGTGAGTCCCCTAACCAGAGTATAAAAATAAAGATTCAAGGCAACACCGGAATTCCAGTAGCTTTTTTTTCAAGTGTCCAACAAATAAAACTCTACACATACTCAAAAACTTGAGGCTAGCTACTCCAGTCATACATGGGGTCTCCCCACTTGAAGACCCTCACTGAGCTGAGTTGATCTTAAGGCATCAGCCAGTCAGGTTCTGAATCACTGGCTTCAAACACACAATCCCAGGACTTCATTTATTACTAGAACTAACCAGCAAGCAAAAACATTGAAAAATGCTTTTAAACGGTTACCAAATCTTATTCAAGTATAAAGGAAAATAAATTGGCTTATAAGCCAAGGCTGTTTCCAAAAGCTTAGTTAAATTCAAAAAAGTCAGGTAAAATATGATGAGCACTCCTTTAGGACACCAGCTTCTGCAGAATTTTTCAACATCTTGGCTTACAGCCCTTCAGGTTATAGTTCTGACTACTATTGAATATTGGAAAGCCCCACATCCCCCAGTACTGTCCCTCCTGCAAGGATCCGAGGTCTCTGTCTGGTATCTTGGCTGAGACATCTACAGAAGCTGTTGCGCTGTCAGAAAACTGTGAAGGAGTCTGTGGAACAGAGTCACACCAGACACAGGTAAAACTGGCTTCAGAGGTAGAACTGTTGAAACGGGGATTGTTAGCTGCTCTGGTATTTAACAAGGAAAAAAAGTAATAAAAAAGAGAAAGAAAAGAAATCACCAAGGTGGCAAGGTATAAAACCCTAGCAAATTAACAGGCAGTGGGTAGAAGATGGCAAATTGACATCACAAATCTGTTTTGGAAAGCAGCAGAAGCCAATTCTTTCTCTCCTGACCAATGCCTGCCAGCAAAGGCTCTTTGGGTATCTTATCCCAGGCCGCAAGCATATTAGAGCAAGCATACAAGCTTAGTAGATCATTAAATCCTAGATATCTTTTGCATGCGTTAGCCAATAAGTGCATTTTACTCATAAGTCGTGTATCTCCTGTACACAAATTCTCTTTTTTCAGATATGCTCAGCTGTGCACAGAACAACTCCAAAGAGGAGAGTAACTTGGCAAAATTTCCTAAAGAATCAAGGAGATTAAAGCTTTTGAATTTTCAACATAGTTTTGCAAGCTAATTGATGTAACTGTTAAGAATTTCTTTATATATACTTACAAGGTTCCTGCTACACTTGTTACACACCTAACTTCAACATTTTGGTCCTAAACTCTGCTGTTCAGAAACCAACACAACAGCCACTACAGGAATCAAAAAAGAAATGCATGACTGCATCTGTCCATGCACAAAGTCACAGGAATTATATTACTGAATCCTGCAGACACTGAGAACTTGCCTTCTATCGCTGGTTTTGAGGAAGTAATCAAAACAGGCAAGTTAAATACAGGGATGTGAGGACATCCAGGGTCAAGATTCCCTGTGAATACACATTACAGCATTGCTTTCATGACTAAATGGTACACACAGATGAGGCTAGAATATAGTCCTTCATATTTTGGAAGTCTTTAGTTGAACCTAAAACGCTGACTGAAGATGGAAAAAATACCCATACCTCTTCCTAAAGGAAGGAAAGGTATTATGTGAGAGTAAGTAGAATCAGACGAGTTTGAGGGACCTGGCCCTACCTGAATGAGAACAATATTGCAAGTAGTAGAAAACTTTTCTAGAATTTCTACATTTCACTTTTAAATTATAATCAACTATAACAAGATGCCACGTGGTGACACACAGTGTTGAACTGAAAGTTTTAGATGAGGGCTGAGAACAAGTTTGGGAAACATTAAGGTGAGTTTTTACTTTGGCAATCTAAAACATTCCACTGTGTGTTCACCTAGGAACAGACATCTACCAGTTTGTGAAGGGTTTTCAGTCTTTTTTCCAGGTGTTTTTAACTGTTTAAGCTGACAGAAACACCTATTACTGCCAAACATCTAGAAAGGACCCTGCCTTAAAAAGACATAGGATTAAGCGTGACTACATCTTAGCAGAACTTCCAACCCTTATGTTCTTCTAAGGATCTCGTTCATATTCACTTTTTCAGAAGAAAGCCCATGTTTTCAGAAGTCATGAGTATGTAAGGCAAGTTCTCTACAGGTTCTTTTACACCTAACTAGTTTACCTCAGGTTTATGCAAAGTAACCATTTATTCTGCACATTTTTTTCCCTGCATTTATTCTTTCTTTACGAATTTGTTAACAACAATCACCGATGTATGGGATTTCTTCACCGATAATCTGAAACAAATCAATTTATAATACTGCTGCCATACAGCCAATCAATGTGCAGCTAGACTGGATGTGCATTACGTACTCTCTGGCTTACATGATGTTGTTTGTGGTCACGAAGTGGCCTGTGTACTAGAATAGGGGTCAGAGGATGTGTGCAAGGAAGGTTATTTCCACACTACAAGCAAGTGCCTCGTAAAAAACATACAGAAATATCACGGAAGTCCATTGCAATGGAGTTATAATGGTAACTGGGAGACCACAACCCCGGCACTAAAGCCAATCTCATTACTGCATCAACGTTTAACACACATGCATTGAATTACTGGTAATTCTGATCCTACTGTGTTGCATAACCAATATTGGATATTACTTAGAGGCAGACCAGCATCATCAGCAACAATTCTTCCATTTCATATAGAGAAAGCAGCCCATTATCAGGAACGGCAAAAACAGCAGGTGCCTGAGGACAAGCTGCATATTGTATGACAGACATGGAAAAATCAGACGATGTTCTCTGTCTAATCTGCAATCTACACTTCATTTTACTAGTCTGCTCAGGATGGAAAAATTCTGATTTTACTGAAACAAGATTTAACGTACTGACAAGTCCAGAGCTCTTCTCAGGCATCTTGAGGTACTAGTATGAATGCACTGCAAGTGGTTTAGAAGTACAAGTAATATTTAGTTCAGTTCTAATTGCCTTAACATTTTGAAAGGCATACCGTTAGGGCAGCTGAATAGTAGAGATTAGTTTTTTTCAGAAGAAAAACCCAGTTCTTTTTGGCAGTTATTTCCATATTACATTCATTCTCCACTTTTGAATTATCTTTCATTATAAAAATTCATTTCTAAAGAAATGTTTACACTATCAGCAATTTTATATACCCTGATTTGAACAACAGTGAAGAGAAAAAAATATTTTGTAGCACCCTTGGCAAGAAGGAAAAGGGCAGGCAAAGAACACAAAAACTTCAGTTAGTTCTATTCATTATACATGAAGCACTCAGTCTTGCTCAATGTGCTAAGTCTGAAGTCTTTGAGTTATACACATTCTTTTTCATTTTTGATTTATTTTCTTCTTTGCATTTAAGAACACAAAAAGGCAAAAGAACACTGTAATGACAAGGAAACCACTTCACTACCAAGCAACCAATAACATCCATTCATGCAAAACGAAGTATGACAGGATATTTTGAGGACAACAGAAATGCCTTCTAGAATCCTAAAACGGTACTTTGTTTTCCATTTTAGAAGAGCAGAAACAAGTCACTGACTGTAAGCCCAAACCACTTATTTTCTTTCCTTGCAGCAGCAGAAATCCAGTTACAATAGTATGTTTTATGGGCTGACTATATATATTTTACTTGATTTTTTTCATTTCAGATGTTACTCTAACAGAAAAGATAGTTACTCAGCCTTAGATTCTGCTGCTTATTTATTTTGAATTCTTCTGATATTTTCATAGCTCAGAGTGGAGAATGTGAATTTAGCCTATAGAAGTAGAAATACTTCCTACATTTGTATCCCTAGCAAAACAAAGAATTTTTTTTTTTCTGGCTATGTGATGTTTCCTGAATAGTTTAATCAAGAGAGAGAGACTTGAAAATGCAATCTTGTAATACTCAAACAAAGTTTCTTCAACACAGTGTGCCGGTTTTATTGTGTAGCATCTAGTATTTCTAGCAAAGTTTTTCTTCCCAACATTTCTCAGTATTTTATCTAGCAGGTTTTACTGCTGCTGAGCTAACAAACTCTATTTTCTCAGTTTAATATCTAAACCAGTCTGTTGTTGCAGACTGTTTCTTACCGTGACATTACGAATTTAAAATTTTATCTGTCATTTTATTGCCCTACCCCACACAGTTCACGGAATCACGTAATGTTCAGGGTTGGAAGGGACCTCTAGAGATCATCTAGTCCAACGCCCTGCCAGATCAGGATTGATCACCTTGAGAAGGTCACACAGGAACGTGTCCAGCGGGAATGTCTCCAGAGAAAGAGACTTCAACAACCTCTCTGGGCAGCCTGTTCCCGTTGTGGACAGCATCAAAATATTCAGTCCTTATTTACTGAGTACCAACAGTAAAAGTATATAGCCCTGAAGATCCTGCTGGCCACCCCGGCTTCTAAGCAAAAACTGCCTCACTATTTGTTCCCTTAATCTGCTATGAAGTCATGTTCAGGGATCTTCTCTCCTGTCAAATACTGGGGAGCTGACACTTTCCAACTTTGCTAAATTCTAAGGCTTTTTTTTTGTAGTTCCCCACCTGTGAAATAGAAATGGCTATCCTAGAAAGCCACCTAGAGACCAGCAATAAACTTGTGCTTGGTGCTTAAACTTTGCCAGTTAACAGCTTTGTCTGAAATAACTGTTCAAATTATACACTATGCTTGAGGCTGTCCTATCGAAAGTAAAACACAGTAAAACAAACACCAAGCAAAACAAGATTAAATGGTCTAATCACTTGTCTAAATTGTAGCACTGCCTGAATTCAAGGGGGGGTGAACCCAAATCTGCTACAAAATGCTCCAGCTGACCAGTAAATTGGATATCTTTTTAAAATGGGTTAGGGAAAGAGTATTCTGCAGTTAGCATATTATAGTTGGGTGATGATGACAAAATTAACAAGCCTGGCCTGCAATTATGCAAAGCTGATTTAATATAAGGGAAAGTTTGTGGATCATGTTGGACATTCTTCACCTGAAAAGAAAAAGGGCGGAGGAGGGGAAGTACTACAGAGTTCGGCCCTTACATGCAAAATCTGTCAATTCTAGACCCCTGATTTCAGTAACATTGGACAAGAAACTTAGAAGGAAGCTTTTTTAACTATTCCACTAAGCATTGAGAGTTGAGCTTAATACTAAGCTCTGGTAAGACTTCCTGTAAAATTTTGATTTCATCTCCATTTCCAAAATTTTCATCTAGAAATAAAGATAAACACTGGCAAGAAATTCAAAATAAACACTGGGAATTCCTGAGTAGGTTACCTAAAGTGCTAAGTACATCCTTCACATTTACTCTCCTTGTGGGTTATCTCATCCTATATAAAAGAAATGTTTACAAATCTTGTGTATTGTCTATAGCCTGATAAGATCCCATGAGATTTGATAAGATCCCTCAAAAAATCTAACTGTATATTTAAGATATTTATAGCTTATTATATCTATTATTCATACTACTAGTATTACACACACTAGTCCTCATATTCATTTTCATAAGAAGAAAATTTAAACCAGTGTAAAAATAATTGATTTTAAAAAAAAAAATGGATATAGAGCAATATTATATTTCCTTAAATCTATATTGCCCCCATAAAATACTGCCCAAAATAAAGATTACGAGTCTTTTGATTAATGGGTTTAATAAATTGCATCCCTAAAGGTCATGAGGATTATAGCACTAGCAAAAGGTATACACTAACTGCTCTCTTCACAGATACCTGTTCAGGGCATTTCTTGTCCCTGCCCACGGTAAGGTGGTCAGACCAGATGAACTTTAAAGATCCCTTTCCAAACTATTCTTTCATTTCTCCAGCCATATTAGCATTACAGCTATCTTAATCAGAAGAACAAAAACCCACAAATTAGGTAGAATTTAGTTAAAGAATTGCAAGTTTACATCTGAAGTTCACTTGCCTAGAGATTCTGGATACACACAATGTTTACTTTAGATTAGACGATCGCACAAATTGGCTGCCTTAGAATTATGGGTACAAATTGTCAGATATAAACTAATAATTATCAGAGCTTTCTGTAAAGAGTTCATACAATGCTTTTCATACTAAGATCAAGCAAAATTCTTCTACGGACTTGACATGAAAAATTGACCAAACCACAAAACATTTTGGACCAATCCTGAATGTATCTGAAACAAGCCACAGCAGGAGATTTGCCTAATTCTGGGATAAGGCTATCAAGCCAGGCCTCAAAATCAGCCTTGTTGTTTCATTTAGACTAAATAGTGAGAAACCGATTGGAAAATTAAAAGACTACCAGATCACATGGCTTTTGTCTGCAGTAATCTAGAACATGCAGAATTTGGAAAAGAACTACAGAAGTCCTTCAAAGGGACACCATAGCTGATTACCAACGTGGCCTCCGCAATCTCTAACGAGGCATAACATTAAAGGCAAACGATGAGCTTAGTGAAACAACATCTAAGTATTTCCCATCTTAGATAGCTGCTGACAGGGCAATAGAAGTTCTACGAAAAGAGACCATCAAGAATACAGGAATTTATTTCAGAAATCAAATGGCAACACTTTCATTTACTACAGATGAGGTGGTTGGGATCCAGGACATCTGGTAACTATTTAATACCGATAGAAGCTAAACAAGACAACTGCATAAAGCTTCAGCTATACCATTAACAAGTCAATAAAATCTTACACAGAGGTTTCCCAGCACGGAAAAACTGAAAGCCAGCAATATAATACTGTTGTGGAATTTCTCAATCTGCTTAATTTATATGTTTGAAATGTTAGTCTGTCTGGGATTACACAACCACAGTAAATGAAATTAATTTATGATGTAGAATTTAAGTGTTACACAAGAATTGAAAGTAATTTCTTTTCCTCCTCCCTCCTAATAAATATTTTTCATCTTGTATGCATTATTTAGTATCTTAAGCCTTCAAGCCACCACATATTGTGACAAGCTCATAAATCATCTCTTCCACATCAGTCAGTTACCCTTAGAAAAGCATACAAAATAGGGCTTTATACATAGTATCTCTCTGCGACATCGATTACTTTACCTTATAAATATATTTCATCTGCAGACTAATATAAGCTGATTTTTACACATTAGTACAGTAGGTCATTAGCAAATAAATGATTGTGTCTGAACCTGATAGAGCTGTTCCATGAAGAAAATTTATTCATGAGAAGCAAAACAAAACCAGACTGTCCCAAAGCACGTGGTACCAATATGGGAAAGTCATGGTTTTTTTTTTTTCTTGTTTCCTAAGAGTAAATAGATAGGAAAAAAAAAAAAAAAATCAACACCAGCCTCATGTTCAGCCTGTCACAGACAATTACAATATACACTGCATAATCCCAAGAAAATGCTTCTTATTCTTCTTTATTTCACCTGTTGTTATCATTGATAAAAGATGACAACATTTGTTAGGGTTAACTTTCCAGTCTGAAGCACTTACATTTTCTTTTATCTGCCATGTGTTCTAGGAAACAGTCATCACTTTCATTCACATCAGGTTTTCATCAGGGCTAATTCTTCCGATGACAGAGCACCCAAAAGTAGCACTTTGTGTCTGAGAGTGCCAACTTACAAATAATTACCATGTGTCAAGGAGGAAAAAGTTCAGTAAACAATGTCCCTCCCAAGGCCCCTCCTCAGCTCTATGTTAAAAAAAAGACACTGAAGATTACCCACTGAATTGCACTTGATGAGCATAATCTAAACACTATTATAGTAGCCTGCAAGTCCAGCTATGAAAAGGGATGGCACTAAACTCCAGGCACAAGTGGCATGTTATTTATGGGAGTGTTTTTGTTCATCCAGAAAGCCAGAAAGGCACTACACTCAATCAGCTGCTCTTCAGAGTGTATAAAAGCTATTAAATGTGTGCATATCACCATTATATATATATATATATATGGCTTTTTTCATTTAAAATTGTAATTAAAAAAAAAACAACCACCTCTACAATGGATAATATTGAAGAATCTAATCAGGGAGAAGCTTCCTACTTCTTTAGAAAAATCACCTAGTGCTAACTATCAGAATTACATTATTGATTTAAGCTATCTTGTTCTAAATTGTTAAAAATTCCCTCTGCATGCAGTTAGGTAGGTGGTGTAAAACCTTTGATAAGCACTTAAAAGTTTTAATACTTAGGCCTATGCATTAACCATTCACTGTGGCAAGTACATAAATAAAAACATTAAGGAAAGCCACACATGGAGTCAGAGACCAAAATACCCTGAAAAGAGGAAATACCGCTAATATTGGAGAGAACAGCAAACTAGTGCAACAGACCACTGTTCATACAGATCCAAGTCATTAAAATGAGCATGCCAAATTCTAATCCAGAGTGAAACGGAAACTTTGGACAGATAAAAGCTTGCTAAAGGAATGCAGATATCAACATACATTGATTCAAGGCATGGCAGAAATGTTAAGGTTATTAAACCTATAGGATGCTTACAGAAAGTTATTGCCCACTTTATGGCAGGAAAAAAACCCGAAACCAAACTCTATTATTCAAAACACTCAACTCCCCAATTCCTAAATGCTGCTCATACCAACATAAAATAAGAAGGGAAAAGTAGTGATACTCAAAGGTCAGTTTTGCATTTCAATAAACAGGGAATTACCATCTTCATCGACTATTTAGAGGCTATTGCAGAACTGAAACAGTGTAACAGCACCAAAGAGTAAAGCAAATTAAATGTAGTCCTTATCACTGCATTTATACTCGTGCTGTTTTCTTCTTCTCCCCAAAAATCAGCATTTGGACATACTTATCAAATATTATTATCCACTTCGGAACATGACGTAGCTTTTCATTTAGGCAGTTGTTCAAGTTTGGTTTGGTTTTTAACCTTTCCTTGTCTAATACTATTCGAGTTGAACAAATATAGATGAACTTTAATACAAAGGCAAAGGACATATCTAGCGTGACAAGCTGAACCACCTCCGGGGTGTCCATCTACTGAGGAAGTCATATTCTATCTTATCCGCTGCAATTATGAGATGTGACAATACTACCCAGAAGATATCAGCACACTTGAGAAGACTGTTCAGTCTTGCCATTGCAAAAATCTGGTAAACTGACTTTCTCTCATGACAATCATTAGCCAAGACTTCAAAGCAGGTGCTGGAACACCACTTCCAGAGTGACAGCCTGCCTGCTGTGGCAGCAGATTAGTTCACCTTTTACTATCTTTATGGGAATCTTAATGACACCACACAGAAGAAAGCACACTCATACACGAGTACAGGCATCCGACAGCAAACAGTGATTCCAGTTGCTATAGTTTTACAATAAGCCTCAGAATATTTATGTTTTCTTTCATCACATCAGATGTGAATGTCAGACTTCTTTCTCTTGAGTAGCAAGCAGCAGTTTGCAAAAAAGCAAGTTTCTTGATTTCTTATCTCCGTGACCATGGTGAAGCCTTTTAGCATTATGGACAAAAGATTTTGTTCATTTGTTTAGTTTTATGACCGCTTCTGTGTTTTATTTTGTGTCCTGGTTTTGTGGATACAAAACCCTCTGACACTTGGCTCTATTCACACAAATAGGAATGGTGGGACACGCACCGCTCTGACAACAGAGCCTGCAGGAAGGTGCTGACCAGCAGGCTCCAAAGACAGCCAACCCCCTCACCCGGTGAGACTGCACTGCTGGCTCACCAGGGAACCGGGAACTGCAAGCTCCGCACGCTGTCAAGGCCATGACTTGACAGATCTGTGGAGTCGGTTGATCTATTTGCTAGATCGTCCAAGTGAAAAGAAAATGGAACCAACCTGCCAGCACTGCAGGAAACTACTGCTGGATGAGAATTACGATTGCTACTGAATCTGTTCTTGAGTGACCGCTCTAGAACTATTTTTACAATTCTCTGAGCATTCCTTTGGATAAGACTCGTGCTAGACAAGAGTTAAGTCTTTGCTATAGGACACTTCTGTAATATGCTTCCACTGTTTAAATATTAAATGCTGTCATGGGGTGATACACACCCAGAAGCAACTCATGAGACAGTGACAACATCGGTCCAGCTTTGAGTCATACCTCCACAATGGCACCCAACGCACAGCCAGCGAGGATGTTTCCTTCAGAAGTCATACTCCTGACCCAGAATATGTTAACATGGAGATACCCAGTATTTTATACAGAAATAGGAGTGCAGACTGATTCTTTTAATGTAATGTACCTATCACACATATTTCAATATGTACCTAACTTTGGGTTCCACAAGCTACTCAAGTTTCAAAGCTTCACTGAGTAAGGCCTTTTTAAGCAGCTGAACATTCACGTGAGCATCTACACTGTTTCTGAAATTTTGAAATAAAAAGCCCAACCCCAAACACTCAGCCCAGAAAGTTAATATCAAGGAGGCACAGTGATCAGGACAGCCCTAGGCATATTTTTTTAAACTGTTTTCTATCTTTCCCCACCAGCTCCATGACAGCTATATAATCTCTTCTTCTTAACCTTTTCGCACATAAACACTAAACCAAAAGGACTTTGTTGCACAGCATCAGTCATTAACTTTGGATCTTTTAAAGACTTTTCAACGCTAACGCAAAATAACTGTTACAAGATCCATTACGAACAATATTTTCACTCTTGGCAGACATGCCTACATAATACATCAACGAAAGTTCATCAAAACTCTATAAAAACAACCCCAGCTTTCAAAATCTGCTGAAAGCTCCGTGATATACCCTGGTTTTATTAAAGTTCCATTGTATTAACCTCTCAGAAAAGGTGGGAAATACTACAGGACATCTCCCTGCACAAAATCTATCCTTATTTTTCTCCTGTAACTGCACATATATTAAATGTGATATTTCATTTTTACAGTACTCCTCTGAACATAGCCTTAGTGACAACAACCAACATTTCATATGCTTTTTGGCTTAAACTCATCCCCAATGTCCTCTGTCATTCTTGACTCCATATTTCTTCACAATAACGAGTATAGACAGAGGCTGCTAAGGAATTTACACACTCATTCTCCCATGTGACTCATATAAAAGCTTCCTCCCTTTCAGGAAAGGGCTTCCTATAGACATATAAAGAGTGGTATAGAACAAAAACTTCTGGGTATTGTAGTGGCATTAATACATAAATTACTACAAACTGAAATTCAAACATAACTTCTTTTTAAAGATCAAGTATTTTTTTACCTGGAGCAAAAAAACACCCAACTATATATAGACTGCATAGTCCTTGTTGCATCTTTTTCCTTGACAAAATATTGTTCTGTGTAGTCTCCAACTTCCGGAAACAAAACCAACGTATCCCCCTTTCCTAGACCGGAGTCTGTCTTGTTGAAGAGCATAACCATATTAACAGTACGCCTGCTGGTACGTGATTCAGACCATTCATTTCAAAGTCTCTCAGAGTCACCACCCTTGCTTTCCTTTATTATACTGACAGTTCTGCTGCTAACCAAAGACAAGTATGCAAGCTTAAAATTAGATTATTTGTTCCTCTACACTAACAAAGCAAAATAACAGCTCTTACTGGTAAACTCCCTTTATAAGCAGTCACTTTGATGTCACACAGTATACGTATTAATTAAACCAGTGACTTCTTCCTTTTGCAAAGGCAGGGGGGAGCAGGAGAAGACAACAATGATGCAAGTAAAAGGAACTTTATTTTAAAAATGACCTCACAGTGGTATTTCTCCTAACAGACCACTATTTGCATTATTGATTTTTCAAAAGTTGCCAGTTGGTGGTCACCTTGATTAAATATCAGATTCTCTAAAATGTCTTTTACAAAGGGGGCTGACTTTCAATTATGTGTCCAGATGAACAAAAGATTCAAAGAATCTGAAGTAAATTACAATCCTACCTTAGCCCTGACTGGTGTGATTATATCAATCCAGTGCTTTTTATCAGGACAATACATGAGAGTTCACATTTGCCTTACATGTTAATGAAAAGATTCTTCACAAGTGAAGCACAGAGGTACAGCTCAGCCAAGAGAGCGAACTGGAATTTAGTTGAACCAGCAAGGCTCAAATGTCTGCTCCAGTCCTAGGACAAGCCCCTCCGTACTGAGTGTGACTCACTCCTCATCCTTCCCACCTGACCCAGTTGCACTTTCATCATCCCTTCAGCCAAATAAATTTCTGCCTTCCCACTGTTCTCAAAAATTCCTGCCCAAAAGCACTTATGCTACATGGAACTGAACAACACTGCCAGAGGGTGGTCAGATTAGTGTTTCTGCACTGTCTCTAAAACCTGAGAAACCCTAAGAAAACAATATTTGTCTTGCTTCATTACTTGATAAGCATTAGTTAGTTCAGTCTCTCACACAAGTTTGCATAATTGCTTGGAAGACTCAGCTGTTTGCAGTCTAATTTTCCGGGAGAGTGAAAATGCTATAAATAGCATATAGAGAACAAACCATTATTTATCCTAAAGGACTGAACACCAACAATTTTTGCAGCTACTTTTGGCTTAGCACATCACAGACAATTTGCAAGATTCAAGCCAGAAAGATTTGGGGCCAGAGGAGGATCACTTCAGGGAACACCAGAAGCATAAAGGGGCCTGACATTACCCTGGAAGACAGATTGAGGTCTTGCAGTCACACGCTGTGGGAGCAGCCAGTATCCTAAGCAGGGGTGATTCACCCAGAGAATGCCAGTCCCCAGCAAGCCCCAAGCTGGAGATGGCACAACCACCTCCACCACACGTAACTTTCTGAATATTCTTAGGACTGCTCTACAAAACAAGATAACACCAATACTTTGCGTGAAACAACTTAAAACTTGAAGTCTGAAACAGCCTTACATTCTAAAATAATCAGTTTGCTTTTTGGCAACCGGACCATTAACAGAATAATCAAACGCCTTAGATATTGTGTCTAAATGCTTGGCCCACATGGACTTTTTCTAAACCTACCAATTTACAAAACAGGCTGGAAAACAGAAATTTACAGGCTGCATTTTTGCCACAATGCTACAAAATCAGCTCCTGATTTAAGTTCATACTGGAATATCTGTTCTGGTGCAGGAAGGTATTTCATGCTGATTTACTGCTTGGCTGACCGACTTCAGTGTCTTTAGGAATTTCTAGTATTACATTAAAAACTGCTTTGCTATTTTGTCTTTTTTAATGTATTTTTTTAATGTTGCAGCTGGTCCTTGTTAAATGTTCGCAATATGCTTAGTTGCCATGGAACCTAGAGGTCATGTACAGCTTATTTATTTAACTTACTACTATTTAAATTTAAAATAGTTCAACAATAAAAATCTCTGAAGTTTCCAAAATTCGAGATTTGGATTCAGGATTCTGAACCATGGCTACCTTTATTAATTATTAATGTCCTCCTAAAATAAAAAGATTGTTGTCATTCTTGATGTAAGCACTAGGTCTTTGAGGGAGATAAAACAATTCAACAGAAGTGTGTAGACACAAGGCTCTGCCACTGTAATGATATTACAGCCATGTTTTACATTTAATTCAAATTAAAGTGCAAATACTATCTATGCATAGATTTCTTCGCATTAACTACAATGTTCAAAGTCTGTTACAATAAAAACCTTTGAAATTTCACTTGGCATAATCATGACTCAAGTTTCCTGGAGTGACAGAAATAATGTGCCTAAAGATTGGTGCTGATTTGGAGTAACGAACCTTGAATGTCTAGAAGCTCTGCCCTTTCAAACAGATTGTCCCAAGAGGAAAGGGAAAAGGATAACGAGGCACATTTATGGTTTATAAATGGCCCACAATAACACAGAAATGGGGAAGGTACACGGAGCCTTTTCTTGTGACACACTGGCAAAAAGCTCAGCCAGTCACCCACGCTTCCTTGGCTTTCTCACCAACACCTTCTGTGAAACGATCTGTACTGATACGTGGTCACCAAAGATGTGCACACTGAAGCCATTTGATCAGCACCTGACCCTGTCTGCTGTTAGTGCCCCTACTTTCACTAAGTGACACTTTCAGTCAAGACCTCTTCTCCAGTGTCTATTCAGCCGCCCTACTCCAATATTCACAACAAATCACATTTTAAAACACCAACACCATTAAATCAATGCTTAGCGGCACTTTGAAGTACACGACCTGCACGGCACCCTGAACAGCAGAATCGCAAGATGCGGTATACGCAGACCCCTTGATTATTCTCACCTCAAACCAATCTCTCTTTTCCAGACATGGACAGGAGTAACAGTCTGTTTCAGAGATACATTTCCTCCAGAACTCCACATGCATTCAAGTGTTTGTACAAACATTGTTACTTGTTAGTTCCTAATAAAACCGTGTACTGCTGAAAATGATGGCAATAGAGGTCAACTGCAGAAGGTCTGATCTTGCATTTCATCCCCAAGAATCTACCACTAAACTAATTTCTCCCCCTAACAGCGTAAGACAGACAGCAAAATTAAACTTCATGGTTGCTTTAAATCAACCTTTTGGCTGAAATTTCCATCCCCTGTTTGGCCATGCTTTGCGAGTCTCAGATCACTGCATTAAACCCCTTTGCTTTCTCATCTTTCCCTACACATTAGTGCAGGAAGAGGTGCTATTTAAGCTGTTTTTTCTTATTCTTTGTAACAGGTAAAACAGGACAGTAAAAGTCTGATCTTGGGTCTTTGTATTATTAAGTTTGACCTGGTAGAGGCACTAGTACTGAGCTTCATTACCTCCAGGGGACACGACCACCCTCCCGAGGGCAGCCCTCACAGTTCTCCCTCCCATTGCAGAATTATTGCCTCCTGGCATTAAAAGAAGAGATCCCTGGAAGTGCAACACAACCCTAGAACTTGTAAAAAGTGTTAACTTGAACTTTCTCCTAGTAAAACTAACCCTACCAAGAAAAAAAAAAAAAGATCAAATACCTCCCTGAATCCAGGACTTAGTCCTTCAAAGTATAATGAAGAGTAGACCTTCTAGAGACCACTAATTCTATTTAATGACAATATCTGTTAGCTCCTAGTACCAGTAATTCTGATCACATTGTGCATGTTATTCTCTTATTTTGTAGAAAAGACTTTTTTTTTTAAAAAAAAAAACAAAACCATATTGTAGTACCATCAGGAATTTAATGAATTTAAATTAAAATTTAGGACACATGTCCATTATCACCATATGCATATGCCAAAGTTGCAAAGAGAGGAAAAAAAATCCTCTAAACAAGTCAGTTATTAGTATCCCATTAGTTTCAAAAGTCTTCTATATACGGAAGCTGTGATTCGCATATTCCACTACAGGGTACAGATGTATTCCAGGTGAAATTTTTGTAGACTGCATTTCACCTGGTCAAGTTGCAGAGTGAAGACCAAAGGATGGTTTCTCACTACATAGAGTTCTTCCCCAATTTTCTAGCAAAACACTGGTGAAAAGTGATAGCACAGGCAGTGCTTTGCACTGTTTTTTCACCTATCGGCACATTATTACTTTATTTGAACCATTACTTACCAATTGACAGGAGGAAAAAAAGCGTACTTCTCTATGTCTAGATAAATACTAGGTCACAGGATTCAGAACAGAGTTTTCTGCTTCCAGAACTAGGGCATCAAAGCAGCTGCTAAGAGAGGATGAGAAACCATGGACAATTTGGCAGCTGTATATCCAAAGAACAGGAGACACAGGGAACCCATAAAACAGGTACAGACGGAGGAACAAATGGGAGAGAATGAATAAGCTTGAACAAAGGAGGCATCAAGAAAAAATATACTTGAAGAGATAACATTAAAAAAAATAACTAAGTGAAAATTCAGTATGAATGAAGAAACAAAGAAAAGCATGGGAACACATGTATTCCCTGACACAGTGTATTTATGGATAAATCTCTTTGTAAAGTTTTTAAGCAAAAATCAGTTGTTTGAAGCACATACACCACTGCACTCTTTCTGAAGGCTGCAACACTATCCAACATAAAGACTAAACAACTAAATAGTTGCAAAAAACCCCCAACAAAACAAACAAAAAACCCTGCTTTCAAAACAGGCGAAAAAAGCAATAGAGCATTACCACTGGACTTGGAAGAACCTTTTTAATCTCAGATCATTACAAGCATACTTTATCTCCCATTTACCTGAACACAGCAGTCCATTGATTACAATGTACCTGCAGTAGCACAAAAAAAAAAAAATAAAATCTTTCCTTCCATTCCCAGAGAAATTTTAGCTGTACTAAAAGTTGAATATTCCTGTCTCTGCCAGCAGTTGTTAGAATCAACATGTAACTTTTTTACGGGCTTAGGATCAGCAAAGCAGCATATGCTTCATCTCCATTCCAACATAGTATCCACTGTCTCCACAAGTAAGAGAAAGGGCAACTCATTTGATATCAGAATAAATTCAAACTTCACTTCATTAGTTTCTTCACTTAAGTTGACACAGGTTTCTCAAAAAGATGGTGTCCACTTGACTCCTGCTTTGTCTCTTAGGAGGGCACCTACCTACTTTCTATCTTTGGGGGGTTTGGGGTTGGTTGGTTGGTTGCTGGGGGGATTTTGGGGTGGGAAGTGTGGGGGGTTTTTTACGTTGTCTTTATTTTATGCAAATAAAGCCTTGTTTCCCTTCGGTTTGAGGGAAGCTCAGATAAGCATTGAAAGTGACTGATTTACCACTACAGGGCTTTTTTTTCCTGGGGCTTTTTTGTGGTTAGAGAGTTTCTGCAGCTGTGTCACATTCAAAACTCTGTTGTTTGTTCTGGCACAGTGAAAGACAATTAAAAATAGATGACTTAAATTTGGATTCATTAAAATTCTAGATAAAATGTCCTTTGACAAGGCTGCAGTTCTTTTTTGGTACACTTTTAAAGTTATTCTAGTAACAGTCTACTCAGTAAAAAGCATCGCTTTACTCAATTATTAAGGAAAACAAATATCTAATAAAACTTGCTTTTTTTTTGTTAGTCAACTTGCAGCTCTAAAACCAAAAAATAATAAAAAAATCTTCTTGCTCCCCTGCACACCAATACACTTCAAGTTGCCACCATTCCAACCGGGACACTTGAAAAATATTACAATACAGAAAAAAAAAAACAAAACACAAAGGGGCCTCAAAAAAATCATTTGTTTTCAAAAAAAAATATAGATCAGCCCAACGGATCAGCTTGCTCTCACTATAGGTGTCTTCCCTGAAAACGTGATGACGTTATACCATAACCCAGGACCCTTGGTACCCATTCCCTGAAGACCCTATGTTTGAAATCACACCTATTGTTGCTATGAGGATATAACTATCCATGCAATTGTGTTGCAGCTTATGTTTAAAAAAAGGATTTCAGACTTCCTAGGGATCAGAGTGGGCACGATTCAGGTGCTCACTACCTGGAGACTGCATAGTTTCTTCTACAGGAAGGGTGCTGTCTAGGAAAACTCCATGAGAAGCGTTTCCAGGAAGGTCACCTTCTCTGTATCATCAATTTGAAGCTTATGATGGAGAGAATCATTATAAAAACTTTTCTTCCCTGGTTCTTTGTAAATACCTTTGTGTTAGGTTACAGACTCAGAAACCCATGGTTCAGGGTCTGGCACAAGTTCATCAACTGTAGAACGACCACAAACTACCGGGTGTTAATGTATGGTTGAACAAGTACTTATAATTCAATTAATGAACTGTGAACACGGCAAGGGCTCTGAAACAACCTGAACCTGACACTTTCTAAGCTGATAAGAAAAAAAATCCTAAAACTGCATTCTCTCTTACTTAGACCCCACCCTTCACAAAGGCATGAAAAACAAATCACGTTTCTAAACATCAATAATTTTAAAAGTACCATACACTGTTTACTCAGTTTTAGACCCCAACTCACTGCAGTCAACTGGAATTTTTCCTGCTGTCTTCTGTCAATGCAAGACTTACAGACAATGCCAAGTGCTTATTTCTGGAGCTTCAGCATCACAGGAACTTCTACTGAAGCCAGCGATACAGACAGAAAGAAGAAATTCTGCAAGCCTAAACCCATCCAGGAAATGACTTCTTGGGTAATTATCTTCATTTCTATGCAGAAGGGGGCTGTCAGCATCCTATCACTGCAGTCAGTTCAATCTCATTTACAGGTGCTAATCAGAGCAGATTCAACCTCACCTTTTATAGCATATTAAACCTTCCAAGGCTTCCTTATAAAAAGTGCTTCCTTGGAAAGGACTTAGCACATTCAATTCCAGTTCATTCAGTAGAAACTGAATGGGTTTAGCAATCTTCAGGAGTCAGTAATTTCTTGGATGTTTTAAAGCCAGAACAGACCCTTGTGACCACTTACTCGGGCCTTCTGCATACAATTCTACTCCAGTCCTGAGAGGTATATCTAGAATGCCAAGCAATTATTGGGAGAATGAGAAGCAGCTGCCCAAGGCAGGCAACTGGGTTCAAAATACAACAGGTAGAATTGGAGTAAGCTTTTGTTTTCTTTTTCTCCAAAGTTTTATTCCTAGAAAAGACTTGGGGGAGGAAGGCTAGTGTTTGGTGGATTTTTTTGGTTGCTTGTTATTTTGGTTTTTTAAGTACTAATTCCTCATGACTGAGTACAAATAAAATACAATAACATTTAACTGATTTCTGGACAAAGCCAGATAAATTGAGGGTTTACAGTGAAGATTTGGAATTTACATTGCACTACATGGGGGTCAATAATCAAGTAAGGGCTGGGGCTTTTCGTAGCTCTGATGTAAAACATAAAAATAACGTAATAATTTAAAAAAGAGTACTCACAGGGGAGAATAGTAGGGAAATATCAACAAGCTGGTTTAACTAGACTTCAGTTGTGGTTGGAATACTCTAAATTTTTTTTGAGTGTCCTAATCAATATTAAGTACCTTATCTCAAGGAAAAACTACTCAATTCAAAACCTACAAATCAATTCACTATCAAAGCAGTTTGATTTATTAGCAACACTTAATCAGTAGCGCATGAAGCGTATGTTCAGGATCACTACCAGCAGTAAACCACAATATTAGACAATTGCAAAATATTAACACAGACCTATTAATTCCCTAAGCACCCTTCAAACACTAATCCCTCAAAGCCATGATACCAACCCCCTCCCTGACATTATGTGCAGTTACAGGCACGCCTCCCCATGTTACAGAGGTGCAGGTTTCCCTGCTCACAGGCTTCTCTTGGAGCTGTGGTTGCTGCAGTTTTACTTGTATTCCTGCTGCTCCCTGCAACCCACTAATCCGAGAGCGCCAAGCAGGGCAGATTGAAGACAATCGGTACAAATCTCTTAGCAAATCTTTGCACACACATGTCAAGGGAAGCAATCACCCACTGATTCTGCATTCCAGTGAATATGTCAAGGTAAGAAAGTCATATGGAACAGTCCCAGATTATTATTATTACTGGAGCCTCGCTACAAGCATAAAACATTCAAATAATATAATAACACAATATGTCATTCACCAGAGGCATTTTCAGGTTGAAAAAGCTACAGAAAAGTTTGTTGTAAGGTATCAGGCAAAGTTATATTTTGCGAACGTAGAGGGAGTATGGAAGAAACTAAATAATGTATACCATAATAACACTGAGCTCTGTACTTATTGAAACAGCAATGCACCAGGATAATCAGACTTTTCAAATGACCTTTCCAAATGGATCTGTGGAAATTCTGATGCACAAAAAATGATATAGTACATCACATCATATTAAAATACAGTATGTGGCAGTATCATAAGCTGGTAAGCACTAATAATAAGCAAAGTAAGTTTTCGGATGTTCCATTCTGTTCACATCCTCAATGGAACAGTTGTTATCTGATATGAACACACTCCGGTCAATAACAGTACAAAGAAATTATGGATTTTTCTCAACATCTACAAATTCAGCAGAATTCCTTCATCATCATCTTCCTAATCTATCAAAATACTCTTTGTGACAAAGGGATAAAATGAGAACTACTGTCATTTTTTAGAAGCGCATATCCACTGCTTAAGCTGACAAAAAACTGTGTCATTACCAAGGCCAGTGAGTCATGAACTTTCAGCAAGACACATTTTCATTCTTTGTACAGAAGAAAATTTGCAGAGGCACCACAACTGAATTTTATGCAATCTCTGACAATAAAACGTGTCTGAGTTATTGCTACATGAATAAACCATTTCCTAGAGAAAGCAATGTAGTTTCTAAAACATATTGCACAAACTCACCAGCTAACATCCCAGAGGAAAACTGTCATTAAAAAAGCAATTTGATAAGTTTGATTCCAAGAATTATACCAGAAGTGCATGTAAACAAAATTACTGAAGTCAGTTCTAGGATGCAAAGATGGAAATTAAAAAAAAAAAATCAATACCAAAATACACAATAAGAAAAAGAGGTACTGAAGAAAAGAAACAGTATCCTGTATTAAGTACTAGTGCTAGTGGATACATATTTCCATGTATTTTATATTGGATACATTAAAATAGGTATTTCTTACTAATTTAAAGAGCAATTAAGTGTTTCATTGATGTCACTGCTTTCAAATCAACACATGTAAGCAGAGAAAACAGAAGTGGCATGTGGCATAACCTCTTTGGCATCAAATCATTAACAGTGGGCACTGTCTGCCTACCCACCTTTGAAACAGAGGAACTGCACTTCCTTCCATACATGGATAGTTACTAATATAAATAGTTTCACTCCACCAGCTATTTCAGATAATGGGCAACCTATTTTCTCTACATCAGCCAGGTGGCCGCGAGAACCTCTTTGTAGCCATATATGTTACGCCTTAACAGTAAATCACAACAATTTCAATACCAATGGATTTTTTCAGCTGTTCTGAGGAGGCCTAGCTCCTATTCAGCTTTCTTTAAGCACAAAAAGCACAGATTATAAATTCTCCCTACTTTCTAATTGTGGGTGCATATAATTTTATGAATATAGTTTATAAGACAGACAGTAGGGATGGTGAAAAGCCACAAATTAAGGCCACAATTAGAGACAAGCATTTCCAGCAATTAACTTTTTAGTAAGAAGATAATAAATAAAGTATTATAAGGTTTCACAAGAGCAGTTCTGGTTCTTGTCAGCATTTTTGGTTCCATAATTTAGCTATAGATTTAAAACTTGTTCCATTTTGTACGAAAATCTGATGTAAAGCCTACAGAAATACATCTGGAAGTGTTTCGAGACCCTTTGAGGAGTTTTATGCCTTATTGTTCCTTTCAGATTCTTACACTGTCACCAAACAAACCTGCTGTAAACCAAATAGCTATCTGAGTCTAGTAACCCATCTCCAGTTTACACAGTTAATGTGTTATTCTATACTCATTTTCTGCAAATACAGGATGCCTGAAATTCACATATTCATAGTACTGTAAGGTTAAAAACATATTTCTAAGTTAATGCTTTATTTCTATTCCCACTTGAGAGGCAGTACCCGAGACTGAATAGCACAAAGGTACAAGTATCTTTTCGTATTTCACACCTTCACAGCGATGCAACTCGGCACTGAGCACCAGGTCAGAAATCTGTATTTGCCAACAATACCTTGAATGAAAAAAAACTGATTAATTCTTTAAGCATCAGTCTTTCCCTTCCTCAATATAATCACTTAACAATTAATTCTACATATAGAACTGGATCAGAAACAAAACTGGCTATTGTTTCTCTTGACTGGTATTTGCTCTCAACTGCCTCTTATTCTTCTGCTGAACAGCCTGTATTGTGTACAGGGCACACAACAAGCACTTCCTTTAGCCTTCCTTTTACTTAACACATCACACAGATTATTCTTCCGAAAAGCAAGCACGAGATAAAAATATACAGATACACAGGTAACTTATGGAGATTACAGATGTACTCAGAATGAGAGTACACAAAAGTACTTTCCACAGGAAACTGAATTACAGAAGTGGAAAAATTCATGCAGAGAAAAAGAGTTAGCTGAGAGGTAAGGATCCTTTTGATCATTTTACTTCTGCTCTACATGCCTATGCCCAAAGAGGCATTTGCTACTTACACAGGGAATGAAAGGAACATCAAAATCACAGATGCCATCTCCTTCAACTGAGGGCATTTTACCTGAATTTTGTGTGCTGACGCCCAAGAAACATCAATAACTTGAAATTTAATCTGTACAACCCAACAAATTGAGACTTCAGAACTGTTCTATTTCAAACAGAATTCAATATGTAAAATGTGAAATCTACCATCAAGAGCAACAGGAGTAACAGTGAATTCCATGAGGGGTGAAATGAAAAAATAAACCCCCAAGACTAGGCAAACCACAACACAGATGTTACCGCAAAGTCTTAGGGTAAGTCAAAGCTTTTTCTTCCAAAACTGAAATTGAAGTTTAATTCCTATCCCCCATGACAAGTCATCTGGAAGGTCTCTCAACAAAAAATTGCAGCATATGTTAGCACTTCCCATCAGGACTGCCAAACAAGCAAAACACAAATAAACAAAGTACTTGGGGATTTTACAGAATCTCACTTCAGTTTTATCTAATAGATCAAAATTCAAAATCATGAACACCTACAACTCTTAGAGTATCATCTCTTCTTGACCTGCTATCCAATTCAGAGTCACCTAGAACACTTAGTTCAGCTACTTATTGGGAAGATATTCTAATCAGTCATGACATCCTCCATGGTACATCTTTGCTTTGTGTAAAGCAAAGTTTTACTTGGAAAAGAAAAGTGACCTTGCAGTTTTCTTTCATTTAAATGCACAAGTCATCTCTGGATTTTCTGGATCTATTTATTGCTTTTCAGTCTCATGTGGATTTTAATTACCTATAAACATGAATTTACATTCAGATACTACCAGTGAGCCCTATATAAAAGTATCATCTTTCTCAAGGTAAAACAAGAGGTAATACTCATAAGCACACATACACAAAGAAACCCACCCTGTTCTCTATTACTAATCTTTGCAGACCAAACTCCTGCTGATTTTAACTGGCTAGCAAGATCAGAGAGCTCAGGGTTCACATAGCAGCTGTGTCCTGTTTTCATACCTAAAGTGAAGCAATCACAGAAACTCAACAACACAAAAGTACAAAGTAATCAGCAGGAAATGAGCTCAAAGCTTTGAATATGCTTGTTAGTCAGGGTTTATATCTTCAGTGAATAAGTTACTTACACGTAACTCCAAGTCACAACTCTCTTGGCATGTGGAAGTGCATGCCCAGACCAGAAGGTTTCACATTCAAAATCATTGTGGTAACTCAAATTACTTTCCAGTCTTGTTTTTACTGCCCTTCCAATAACCACTTAAAGTATCTGTAACCATGTATGCAACGCAATTACATTACAATACTATTAGTAATGTTTTCCAATTTCATCCTCAGAGTAGTTTACTGGAGTTAACAAAAGAAAAAACCCTACCGCTGTTCGTCTTAGACATCAGGCCAAACATCACTTTGGTGTCAGAAGACTGAATAACGGTCCAGGTCTTACCATGGTCACTTAAGATGAAGAGTATAGGTGTTTCTTAAAAATACACATTAACAGAATCATTAACTATGAGTCTTCTTCACAGGTTATGCAAAAAGTTCTTTGTTAAACATTATTATTAAATTTACTCCACAAGACCCCTAAATAACCGGTCCTTTCTGCAAAGAACACTTTTGATATTCACAGAAACATAGAATCCTTAAGGCTGGAAAAGACCTTAAGATAATCATGTCCAACCATTAATTTGTTTAGCCTACAAAATATAAACTTGACTGAATTATAGGTTTCCTTCCTTCAATCTAACTGTCTTGAAAAAGTACTTCAAGAAGTCCACACATCACCAAAAAAAGCATACAGCAGTCCAACAGTGTTCAGTCAACCCACGTCCTAAATAGCCCACCATGAAACTGCTTAGCAGCTCATCATTTCCCAGATCTTTCTCAGTGACCAATCACTGGATGACACAAGGGAATGCAAGCTTAACTTCAAGTCACAAAAGATGTATGACCAGACTGACAGCAGTTTAATTTGTGAGTTTCTAGCAGTGCGTTCGTTTCTCTCACGAGGACATATTTGACCTTTTTAGTTATCACTGAATCCCAGTGGGAAGATGTGCTTAACTGAAATGTTAAAGTAAACCATTAAACCTGATTAAGAACAAATTAGTGGGCGGGGGAAAACTAAGCCAATGTAGTATTGTATTTAAAGTTACACTAGCTGTTTACAGTTCACAGTCCAGAAGTGACATGGGTCAGTGCTTTAAGTCAGCATGCACTGGATCCTTCTTCCTTGCAGTGAAAAACACATGCTTCAAATGACTCCTTGTTGAAGCCAGCAACCCGCTTTCAGAGTCACATCATAGCTTTCAACTCTATTACATTACAAAATCTTGGTGTAATTTTATGAAAATGCTGAGCCACAAAGTGATCCTGCACACCTTAAGCTGGCTGTCATTAGCAATTAACCCTCTCAGCAAGGAAATTAAACGTGAGCAAGTGTAATGAGCATGAGTGTTGGTACAAGAAGTGAGGGAAGAGAGGTAGACTGGGCTGTACAAGCACCTTGTGATGCTTCATGCATTTATGTGCGAGTGAGGAATCACTGGCATAAATCATACCCTGTCAGCTCCTCCGTAACAAGCTTTTTTTGTCTGAGTAAATGCTACTAATAGTCATCTGAACCTAATGTAAATGTGTTAAGACTTGAAAAACCAGTATGACAGAGTTATTTTATTTTACAGGCTTCAGTTTTTGATGTAACAGATCTGTAGAAGTGCTCATAATTATTGTTATCCCTGAGTACCAAGTGAATTGCATTTGACACTGGTGTTATTTTATCTGATGAACTCTACAAGGATCCCAACTAAATGAAATAAATAGGCCTTTATAAATAAATGTATTTCAGTGTGGGGAAGCACAAAGTGGTATGTGTACAGTGAAGAGACTCATAAAGCCAGGTATTCCTGTGAGACATCTGCTGAGGCAACAATCTTCAGAATCGAATTGTCTATTATTTAAAAACCTTGAGAAACCTTGCTCCTCTCCTCCGTTTATCTTCTAAAGTGAGGCTAACATTTCCACATTTAATATTACAGACTTGTTTTCCTTTGTCCCACCCAATTTATATTTTAACTGATATCCAGCACAACTCAACAGAGCATTCAGTTTTTATGAATTCTGAGCTGCATGAAATGTAAAGATGTCACCTGTACCAACTTTTAGAATCCTGAAGCTTTGTACACTGGGTAGCACTTGCACATCTTTGTGTTTATATATATGATTATATACACAACTATACTGACTGCAATAGTCATGGCTGTAGCACAGAAAAAGAATTACAGGAATAGATTCTTCTTTCAACCATTTGGCATTTTTCACACAAGAAGAATTCATAGGAATCTAATCACAGATGGAACCTCTATCTCACATTCACAGATTTTTGTTTCCTTGTTTTCTCTTTTAAATAACATTAGTGTTAAGGTAATGAAAAGCATTCAAAGAAACACAAACACTGATTTCTACTAATCGAGCTTATCATCACTAAACACAGGCACAAAGTCTCCTTTCTCCTCTCCAATTTCTCTCTATTTTTTCCCTTTGATTGCTCTAGCACTACTGAAATGGCAAATTAAAAAAGTGGTCACAGTTGGCAACGAAAACTCACTACTTAAATTACACTGGAGGCACTTGAGCCATTACTAATGATTGTGAGCTCTGTCCTCTTCACTGCAAGTTCACAGTTCATCAAATTCCAGAAAACTTTTCCCTTTATATTTTCCATAGCCTTTAAGGGTTGTTTTACAACTCTAGCATCAATTTCATGTTTCATTGGTTATAAAATACAAGTCTTCCTAATGTGATTTCTGCTTTCATCCTATAGACAGCCTTTCTCTAAATCACAAACCAGATAGAAGTCTGATAACAGCTTTGTAGGTATTTAAGGTCAAACAGGTTCTACATATTATGAAAATTATCTGAATGCAAAGTTTGTCATTTCTACTGTTAGCAATAATGAAGCAATGTTAAAGAACTATTCTGGGCCACATCAAAAGCTGCTGCTAGCAGAATATAGAGCAAGGAATAAAACTGGCGTTTCTCTGCCCTCTTCCACACTAACATTGACATCATTTATGCGTATTAGTGGGAAATACTAAAAAAAGTTAAAATGAACCTTTAAGTTTCCAAAATATTCTAAGCCTGAATCTTCAAGTTGCAGGTTATTTATTAAACAGAGTGTGCACTAGCAAAAATATATCTATCTTGGTATGCTGAGCCACATAAGTTTTAGATAAAGCCATTTTATAGTGAGAAGATCATTTAGAGTTTAAACAGCACTGTTGAGTTTTCATTTTTCTTTGAAACTACAAAGATTCAAGGAAGGAAAGCCCGCTTGTTTGCACAAACGGAGGCTACTGTTCTAACACAGGCTGCTGGCAGGATTGCTGTCCTTATCAGTCTAAACATAGTACTGATGCTAAAATTTTTATTAGCTTCCAAAAAGCTGAAAATTTAACATCTCAATTATTTAACTCTCTGGTTTCAGGTTCTGCCCAACTTTCAGCCTGCCTCTTTATTTTAACAGAAATGGTGCCTTAGAGATAGTTCAATTGCCCTATTCTCTCCAGAGAGATCTAACAATAGAGTTACCCAAAAAAGGTGAGGTAATTTACAACAGATACAGACTCTAAACAGTCTGCTAGCTAAAGCCAGTACAAGAGGACTGAAGCCACCAGTTATCTGCATGAGAGCACAAAAAGCATTGTGGAAAAAAACCTGAAAACTTGAGCTCATGAAACAAGTTAAGACCACATTAAAAACTGTAACACTTTACCCAAACTGGGGTAACAACTGCTTAATTACTTCTGTATTTAAGTACTTTGACACTTTTGTCAAATTCCTGGCCAGGTGTGGCTGAAATCTTGACATGATTCTTATGCTGCCTAAATTGAAGAACGTTCAGCATCGATTAGTTTAGCTGGCTTCACATGAGCAAGCTTTTATTGCACAGTGGGCATAGTTTCTCTGTTCATCATTGTCTTTCCTTTCTCTGAATGTTTTTATAAGCAGAATTTGGGTATCTTACATCAATAACATTTTGTTTATATGATAATGCTGGAAGTTATGCACCTACACATATGCATATACAGTGGCATCACAAGATCTTACAAATTCTGAAGCCCAGGAAAATTTCATTTTCTTCCCAAAACGCCATCTCAGCAGTTGCAGACTTACAGAGCTACACTTTATCAAAAACAGACACACACCCCCCCAAAAAAAAAACCAAAACAGCCTTACCAAACCCACTCACTCTCGTTCTGATCGCTGTGTCCCTGTTTCCTCGGGATGCGTTACATACAATGAACTTTTAAACTTGGTGGGGTTTTCTGCAGTGAGGTTTTTGAGTGAATGCTTCTATTCCTGCTTAAAGGAATCAAATACGTCTCAAATGGGTCTGTAAGTTCACTTACAGCAGAAACAGCAAAACCCATCCCTTAACTTTCAGATGACAGGAATATTGTGAAGGATTGTTCTTAATTTCTAGCCAGATGAGCTGCTCAATGAGACGGGTAAATCCCATATTGAATTTGTAAAACCAGTTTCTCAGAATGTTTCTTTTATGGCAAGGCAGTACAGACAGCAATAGGACACTGCACCTCTTGGACTGTAAGGAGAAGATGTCTATACTGGACCTTCTTTGAGTCCAAGACAGTTTTGGAAGCAGTATCTAAATAAAGAAACTAACAGAAGCCACTAAACAGCTCTAAATTATTAAATTCTATCAATTAGAAGTATAATGAATATTGTATGAAATCAATGTATGAAGCATTTATTGAAATTTTATCTGAAGGACTAATCAAGGTTAGTGGTGACAACATGGAAGTGCTCATTAGTTTTTTCTCTCCTGAAACAGATAATTAGTGCTTCCCAAACAGCTCTAATTGGAACAGTAAAACTTTTTTTGTCTCTTTAAAAGGGATTCTGAAGTCGTCCATATTTCACAAACAGTGAGTGATCAGAATAAAGACAATTTTCATTTACTTGACAAATGAGGCTTTTAACTCAACTCCCTCCTTTTTTGCAATAATGAATGACTTTCCTGCTCAGTTCATCTGGAATTCATCACATTAGGATAGACAGATTACAATGAAATGCACGAAAAGGAACTGAACTGAGAAATTCATAGTATTATCTCCTTCCTGTATATGCTGCCATTAAGTAAAAACATGCAGGCAATAGTCACAAGTAACTACGGCAACAAATTGCAAAGGCTGCAGAAAGACTAGTCAGTTGTGAGGATGGGTTTTTTTATTATTTCTGGTTGCATAAGACATACTATGCAAAGATATGTTAAACACAGTTTACACTGACTGTGTAAGCCGGGCTCTTGGGAACACAGCACACCTGCAGCCTCCCCAGCTCATCAAAAAGCAGCATTCCCTCTCTCAGCTCCTAAACGCAGAAGGAAGTCTGCTAGTGAAAAAATGTCTATGAATTCAAAGTTAAATCAGTTACACATACTACCTGCTTCAGCTGGTGGAGCAAATACGGAAGACAAATTCATGCCCCACCTTTTCCCTCGTCACAAGGAGTTTTTCAGTCACTTAGTTCCGACAGCCTCTTGCCAAACTAGCCTCGTGTTCAGACAGTTTTGGTGGAGGTTTAAAGTCTATTTTACCTCCTCTTCTGAAGAGGATTTCCAATCATTGCATGGCACCTGTTGAGCAAACTTCATACTCTTTCCAAAAAATAAGTAAAAATATTTTTCTATCACCTTCCATTTCTTTACAAATCCAGATTTTATTGTTTTTATATAAGGGCTGAATATAAGGTTACTTGAATTTCAAACTGTTATTCACTTATGGGTAACTGAAGACCATGTCACAGTGTCTCGTATCATTAGGTATACCATAAGGCTCTTCCACAGAAATGAGTGTTAGGAATATAATTACCAACAACACTCAGTGGCAATATGTTCCATGTAGTTAACAAAAGAATGTCATCAGTGATGTGGGAGAAGGATTAAGACTAATTTAGAATATTATGCAGTCTAATCAAGGCCGGAAAAATCATATATAGATATACGTATCATTAATATATATATATATATATATATATATATATACACGCAAGCTTGGGTGGAGTATTGAGGGCACTTCAAGCACACTATTTTCCTGTTGGATAACTTAAGAAGTAGTTTCTAGTATATTAGCTGGAATGATATCAAAACATCATAAATTAATTTTTAACTTTTAGACTCGGGTCTTAAACAACAGGCCTTTGTTTGATAAGTAGGATGTCTGCCTAAAGTAGAAGTTTAAAATGACGAATTATTAGTGTATTCAGCAACCCATAAAGAACTGCTTAGAAAGCCAAAGGAAGTAAGAAACCAGGGGAAATGTAATTTCAGTCAGGGGAGATCACGATCACTGACTCATGTACGACCTACTCAGTTATGTCACCAACTCAAAAGATGGAGGTGGATAAGAACAACGAAACATGTGTACCAATTTATACATCCGACAATGAGATTTTAACCAATCATTTAATAAAATAACAATGGATATTTATTAGGAAGTTGAGTATGTTAGTGGTTCATGTATAAATAATTGTTAATTTGAATACTTGGTATGCTGTTGACTTGGGACAGGCACCCATACATGTACATCTATAAAAGAAAAGGAAATACCTCCACTCTGTGTCCAGATTAGCTCTCTGTGCACGCTGGGTGAGAAATGCCAGTGTGGGGATATCAAGAAGATACTGCAGTAAGCTAAAAGAACCAAAGAACTGATCAAGGACTAGTACACACACCCCGGCAAGCACTTTGCAAAATCAGCTGCTCTCCCATGCTACGACAGATGCTTTAGAGCAACTAGGGAAATACAGTATATTTTTGAATGATTTATTAGTAGCAAAACTGAAGGTGTATGAAGTGATTTAAAACCACATCTTCCGCTATGCTTTCTGTTCAAGGAAGTGCAAGAGCACACATTCAGGGTAGTCTGGGTGCTCGTAGTAGGGCTAACTGAATCCCAACATCTTAGTCCACAGTGCAATACACAGAGGCTAGAGTTCAGTCACAGGTGATAAAACATTTTTAGAGCTCTGGGCTGAAGAGTGGTGAAAAGTATTAATACACATACACACAGAAGTGATGAAATGCTGCATAGTCCAAGTCCTCTGAAAAAAGAGCTCTCAAGAGAAAAAAAAACATGCCAAACATACATTTCACTATGGAGTTCATACACTCCCTTTGCCTCAAGATACCTGCACTCTCTCAGCCTCCTAGCTCATTACCTAAAAATATGCTTTGGCTTCAGGCCGTATTAATAAAGCAGATCACTCCAATTGCCTGCTATAATGTACTACCTAAAAAAAATAAATCGGAAGTCTAAAGATGAAAATAAACCTAAAACACAAAACCCCACACTCAGCCAGCCACAGAAAAATCAACTGCTTCCTGTCCTCATGGACAAAACCACCTAGTGTATCTGTAACTAACTCTTCAGTATCTTATCCTTTCTTAAATTAATTGGCATCAAAACATTTTTTAGGAGGCAGAGACTTGCTCTTCCCAGACAGTCGTTCCAGAATACTCATGTTTCAAAGAGGAAAACACCAAAACCAAAGAAACGAAAAACAAAACCCCAAAGGTCTGATCTTTTAATGAATTGTCTCACGTAAGCACAAACCTCATACAAGGAACAAGTAAGCATGCTACAAATTACCAAATTACATTGGACCAACGGCAGTTCAACTAAACAGAAATCAAGGCCCTTTCTCCAGATTATCTTCCAAGAAAAACACAGACTGCCCAGCTGAACATCCATTAGTCTAGTCAAATAACTCCTAGATTGTTTTGAACCGGCTAACAAGAAGGGCAGCAATTTAAAACATTCAAAAATGTTGTTGGAATGTACATTTACATGAATCTTCACATGTAAGGTTTACATTAATTAGCAAGTAGTATGGTTCAACGTACCTGTAGAACATACACTTAACTCTGAAAATTCAATGATCACATTATATGTATTTCTGCTGTGTTTTCCCCAATTTTTGCATACCAAACCAGCTGTATCACACAGAGTGTGTTCCATCTCCAGCTGGAATGCATCAGGCACAAATACTTTGAGATCTTAAACTGGACACCTTAAATGGCCAACTTCTAAAAACATACAAGTAGACCTACACAGGATTATCTACCCAAACCCTCCTGAAAATTAGTAACTCTGAAGAATACCTTAATAAAACATTGAACCTAATAAACTCTTCTAAATAAAAGATTTTCTAATTTTTAGTGCTTTGGCCAAAGGTATAACATTTGGGATTTGGGGAAACCACAGGTATATTTTCATTATGTGTTATTTCTAGGATTTTTTCTGTATGTATTATATATCTATATGCACATATTTTCTATAGGTATTATTTCCCAGGCGATCTCTTATTGTTATATAATGTTGGTCTACTTCTTCTAACAGTATCTCTCCATCCTTCAGATGTTATATGATTGTCAAACATTTAATAATAGACATACCTAGTGTCACATGACGTTAAGAAATCTTTATCAGCAGGGAAAACACTTTCACTAGGAAATGCATTTCTGAAATCCATCTAAAGAACAATAAAGTAGTATTCCTGAGAGAAAATTCTAAATATTATAACCAAAAGAATAAATACTTCCGTTAGTCAAAACAGTTATTACAGAAACATCACTATCCTTAAAGGATGTTCAAGATAGAACTTCAACTTAATAGGACATTGTATTTGTAGTTTCTGTTGATCAGATGTCATTACCGGAAAGCATTTTAAAAAGTGTTCCATGGAAAAATTCAATATTTACTACAAGAATATATGCAACACAAACAATGGGGAAGTTTTAAGAAAAAAACATCTCTTTATGGGGCATGACTTTTGTTTTCTAAAATATATCGCAACCTGTTACATACAACCTGAAGCTTACTTCCTGAAGCAGGCTTTCTAACAAGGTAATTAATCATAAGCAAAATATCTTACTAATCCTAGCCTTGCCTTAAATGAAGGACTACAGTTTTAAGTAACGCATTGCTAACACAAACTAAACATTGAGTGATATTTTACCCACTTTCTAATATAGGACAGTGGCAGGATTACTATCACGGATGTACACAGCACAGATTCAACCCCTTCACTAACTGGATGAATATATCTATTTAGATTCTCAAATTATACTTTACAAAAAATACTAGTAAAAAAAAAAATCACAGTATACATAGATATCAAGTCTTTGAGATAGTGCTAATTTCACTTGCCACAATGCACCATAAAATATTCAACTACTAAAGACAGTAAAGCCTTTGGCTTATTACCATCAGTTTCTGTAAACAGTAAGCAGCATTTTGCCTAAGAAAGCATGAATAGTTTGAAAGAGCTCTTTTACATGCAAAATTATATAAAGTCACTGAAAATAAAAAGGTTCCAACAATACAATAACAAAAGAAAAAACACACAAAAAATAAAAAATCAGAGAGGCAAACTTTCAAAAGCCATGTTTTAAACTAAGCTTGCCCTGTTATTTATGAAACATCAAATGCAGTCCAAGGAGTTACATTGGAGGCAACTTCACAGCAATTTCATTCAAGTTTCCACAAATGTTCACGTTGTGCTTCCTCCATCCTTTATCACCCCCCTAGAAGACAGAGTACAAAGGAGTATTTCGGAAAGCCGGAAATTGCAGTGTGACAAGAATCCCTTATCACAGTTCAGTCCATAGTAGAGTATGTTAAAGTGATGGATGAGAATTCACTTTCTGCATTTCCTCTGTCAGCATTCACAACATTTCCTATCAGAACTGAAACACATGCAGCTGTGCTTACTGTGGTTCAAACAGGACTAAACTGGACACAATCCCATGGTAATAACACACTGTTTAAAATACATACATATGCATTCATATACTCTCATTTTTTTTTATATTTAGGACAGAGAAGTTAACTATTTGATCCTCTGGCAATTTTTCCCTGAAGCATATACTTAAATTAAAAACCAACCTATTTTTTCCCTGCTGAAACCCAAAGAACAGTAGGCTATCTACCATATGACCACGTTTCTTCTCCCTCTTTACACCAGCAGCCAGATCCCTGAACAGCTTATTTTACGTGTAGTTTAGACACGTTATTTCTCTAGTTCAGAGGTTTTACCATTGATGAGAGTCACCTACAACCTTTATCTGCAAAACACCTATCTGCTTCACTGTTTTTTCTCATGTAGCTTTTTCCTTCTGGCTGAAGTACAACTTGCACTTTTTCCGACTGAGCAATTTCCCACCTCGCTTCTTTCCCCGATCATAATCACCATTTCACAAAATCATTTTTAATTCTCGGTATATCTTCCAGCTCTTAGAACTCTGATAGCTTCTTCCATCTTTGCTTTGTCTGAAGACTATCTATACCGTCACTCAAAGCATTTACAAAAATGAGTAATAGTGAACTCAAATGAAAATGAACTGAAACACTAGTGGATTTCCACATGATTTCCATGACAATATCAGACTTCCTTCTTACAGTTTTCTGACTAGTTCTGTACCACATTATTTTCAGTTTGTTGATTTTTTTTTTCCCCCTAGGCTTGGTAACGAGAAATGGTTTGGGTTTTTTTCCACAGAACTTCATTATACACTATACTCACAAGCAGACAAAGGACAATGAAGAGACACATCTTGTCTCCTGAATAGTTCAAAGGAGCAGGAAAAACAACCATAGAAATAACTAGCAGTTGGATGGAATAAAACAACACTTCGAAAATACAACTTATGCCTTAAGAAATAGAGTAGAAATATGTTGCTGTAAAGAAAAAAAAAAAGGAAAAACCAGTATGATACAGGCCTTGATACAGTAAATATACATGAGATGCCAGATTTTTCTTAAAAAAAAACCAAACTCTCATGTACAGTTGCAAAATTAACTTTACATTCCAATATTTCATTTTTAAATACTTCACATTAAGGTTTTTGAAGTCATTAACATCCTTGTTACAGAAATTTTACTTACCCAGAAGTTTGGCAAGACTTAGCTTTCTCCCTTACTCTTTTCTCCTATCCTAAAGGATTTTTACTACAGTTATTTAATAGGTTCTCAGCGCAAATTTGTATTTAAGATGTGAAAACTGTATTTTAAGGTGCTGAGCTTCCACAGTAATCATAGTTCTTCATAGCTTCTAAGCTGAAGTACCACTCCAGAGTTTATTACTCTGACAGAAAATATATTGGTTGGTGCAAGACTATGTCATGAGTGTACCATGAAGAATATTAGTACAGAGTATTTGTACTCATGATCTAGCAAGACAACTACTGGTGATTTACTTACTCCTGTAATTAAGTCTTCTGCTGTAAGTGTACAAGGAAAATACGATGAGAAACTGCAAATAATGATCTATCCAGGTTTACTACTGTCAGCACAGTTTTCAAGTAGTCTCATAATGGGACTTTTCAGCTTGAAAAGTACAATCTGTCTGGCTTGAACATTTGGCACTGAATGAAAATTTGTTAGTGCCAGGAAGGGCAAGAGTGGGAATTGAAAGTCATTCATCATCATAACACTTCAGCACAGACCAAAGAGAGATAAAAGATTTTGTACAGGCCATAGCTTCCAGTATACCAGCCTTTTTGTTCACTTGTCATATCGAAACATACAACATGCTTACACAAAATGATTACTTCCAGGGAACAACCTACAATATTTCCCAAGTTATTTTTATCACTGAGCAAAGATATTCTCTAATTACACTCCAAGAATATTAAAACCCAAGCTCCTTCACTGTGCATAAGATGTCTTTAGTGTAGAAGCTTTTTTTAAAAAGCTTTGGCACACCCGCTGAAAAACCTCCTTGCGTTACATTGCATAGAAGAAAAACTGCTTAATAAAAAAATGTATCAAAGGGCTTGATTTACCTGTCTATAACTGCTAACAAAGCAACACCCACCTTGGCATCATTTTAGACTCTAGATGCTTTGTGTTGAAGAGAAATCGCATTTGAAAGGAAACAAGTTGAGAGCATGCTAGTTCTGTGTTGTCAGTTACTACAGTTCAAACAGTCATAGTAGCTTTCTGCTGCTAAATGTGGAAATATTTGTCATTGCTGCATAGTTAACACGAATGAAAAAAATGGAACTGGAATGAGTTTGCGATACACCATGCAAAGAAACCTCCCAGGAAGTCCAGTGTGACATGACACAAATTGACATTCACTTATAAAGTTTTGTATCAGCTAACAACAAAAGAATGTAAGGTCTGAATCAAAATACATTAAAAAAATTCAACAAGTATTTCTAATGACATGAAGATCCCTCTCAAAAACTTCTAAATCAAATTTTTGGGGCAAGTTAAAATCTACACACATAGCTTGGTTTTTTTTTGTTGTTGTTGTTATAACAACTAGATGTCATTGTATCTTCATCTATTTGATTAATCCAGAGTACAAATACTAAATTACAAAAAATATGGACTAATACAAAAGCTTTCTGAACATCATCACACTGAAAACAGAGCATTTAGGAAACTACCTTGCTGGTCAATTCAAGATATGATTGTTTATTAATTCTAGTTACATTTTAAAAGTCAGTAAGTAGAAATAAATTACAGAGAAATGTAATTATTTAGAACCAGTTCTGCATACGTAACCTGTTTATTTTTATGTTCTTGGCAAGATTATACAGTACAGATATTTTATACAGTTCATGTACATGGGACAACTTGATGACGTTCAGTAACATCCCCCTAGAAATTAATCATAAAATGATTTTCCTTAATACTAATAGCTTAGATATTATCCACAATTGATCCTGAGTCAGGATAGTGGTGAACATCATTAATTTTAATAGTTTAAGAGCAGTCATTCTATAACGTAAAATGTCTATCTGAAACCCCTGTTATTATTTAGCATATTGACACTGAAACATGTTTTAACAGACCAGCAAAAGCATACACCTTGACCTTAAAGCATCTTGTTTCACTACAAACATGAAAAACTTTGGGGTTTAAATCTATATTTACATGTTCATGTTTAAGACTGCCTGTACATATAAGAACATACTATTTTAAAAGTATATTGGTGCTTTTTTACATTTTCTGTAAATTGCCAAATCTATTTTGAAACATTTACCAAGGCAGGTAAGTCTGCAGTACTGGATTTTCCTATTTGATATCAAAATTAAGTAGCTTCAGAAGCAGCAACTCTTGTCAAAGATGGTTATTGCTCTGAGAACAAGACTTATGGTCCTAAATCACCTAAAAAGTGAATCCGTTAACTGCCATGCCTGAAGTTGACTACCACCACATAACCAATGAATCTATACATACCCTTCCAGTTCTATTGATTTCTTCCAAAACAAATGAATGCAACCTTTAGGCTCTGATTCACCAAAGCACTTAATTAGCACACACTTAAAAGCTGAAAAATCTATGGAAATTCAGAAAGCATTCTGCTCCAGTTCCTCTCTTTATTCCTCTACTTTTTCACCCAAAGAAAGTCTCACCCCCAGGCTGTAACATTGATTAATATCTAATGCAACTAACAAATACCTCACGGCTTAAGTTTTTACCTATTTCCAATGACTGCAAATCATCACATATGAATATCTAATTAAAAAAAATACTTTTCTATTTAACAAATATTTAGAAAGAACTGTGCACTGTGTGATTGTTTACATAATATATACACATAAATCACACAATCAGAAGTGTGTTTCCTGCCAAATATATCTCAACTACTCAATTTAGAATGATATCTACTATACAAAATTTATTTTTTAGCCCTCACGCTAACATTTTGATTGATTTACAACCACTATATGTACTATAGTTTTGGCTGCAGATTAAATATGGCTCTAAAAACTGGACGTCTTGCTTCTGCCCCAAGCAACAGCCAACACAGAGAAGGAAAATTTATCAGTGAATTTCTCACCTTATATCAATGGATTAAAAGGAAAAATAACTGGAATACAGAACAGCAGAGTTGTCTCCTACCAAATTCTCAGGTTATTAATGGATTTAGCTGGTGCCAGGATAACACGAATTTCAGATGTATTCTATACTGCAAAGTGTAATCAGACTCTAATACCCTCTACAAACCTAGGACACCTTCCATTAGAGATAAACTACTCATTTTGATCTAGAAATACAAAAAAACCCACCCTATTATACCTAGAAATATAGCAACAAACATATAAATTAGAAAATATCAGTTATATGTAACTGCTACAAAAACGAAAACAGGTTTAATGTCTGACAGTTCCCTAGCACCTTCCACTCCAGAGAATCCCAGTGGCTTTATAAGCGATACACAGGGATCAATTCATCTTGCAGTAAAAGAAAACAGTCTTGCCAACAACATACGTACTGTGTAAAACATGGAAATAATCACGAACAGGGTATGACTATCTTACCCAAATTGACATGAGGCAAGCATAATTCTATCCAAGCTCACACTAGTCAGGACACAAGGAAAAAAAAAATCATACGTTTGGTAAATTTAAAAAAAAATATATAGATATAGATATGAAGTACCTCTGAAATACCAGGCCAAACTTTATCTCTTATCTCAGAAATAAGAGCTTCCAGAAGCATGCTCTTGAGTAAAGCCGAAAATAATTTAAAAATCAATTTCAAAATTTCAAGCTGTGAAAAAGTACCTGTCTCATCAAAATAAAAGGACATCTCACCATACACATGAAGCTCACAATAGGTTCAACTCCCCTAAAACAAAAGGCAGAAGGATAGCATAAACAGCCTTTCTGACTTGTTTTTAACCAAGAAGATCTGGCACAGGTTAGAAACCTCTTTCAAATGGAAATTTCACCAATCATGTTCTGACGCATTCTACAAGGTTCTCAGAGAAAAGCCGTCTTCGGTATTATGAATTTCCAAAGCCACTCAAAAGTGTAATCATTGCAGAGTACTGATTGCACCATTTCCTAGGCAAGCAATATAAGCAACTGAATCACCCATCATACCCCTTTGGAACTTGGTTGTTTCCTGGAGTTCCTTCACAAGTCAGTAAGAAATTCCAACTTTGTTCAGCAGGTGGAAATGCTGTTGTTCCTCTTCCTCCCCCTCTCAATACCAACCAATAACTTATATCACAAATGTGGAAATTCTGTCCCAGACTTAAAGATAATTTAAAACACCACTGAGAATTAGATTGAAGACAAAGAGACAGTATGAGCATAGAGGGGCAAAAGCAAAAGCAACTGCGTTTTTCATGGCTTTTACTGACAGCCAAGGCAAAATCATTTCTCTCTAGAACATCATTTCCATGAAGCAGCTACAACTTCTGTTCCAATGAAAATTACATCTAGTGCTTTATCTAGGGATGGACACTAAAATGAACAGCTGGTTTCAAACATAATCTGTGTCCACACCCAAAAGTGAACTACACTATCTGCTTTCGTCTCAAATATCAACATGCCATGATTACAAGGCTCCTATTCCATTTTTCTAATTGTCACCTGTTCTCCAGTTTTATGATCCCCAACCAGTTCTTCCAACATTCACACAAAAGTTTGAAATATGCTTGGAAACAGCAAGGTTCAAGCTACAGTACTTAGACTTGACCACCTTTAAGCAGCTAAAGCATAAGCAGTGTCTTACCAATACACAGAAATTCATTTCAGATCCTACTGCAGCACAGAGACAGTAAATTGTGCACTAGGGAGCATCAGGAGGATGCTTTTTATGGTCATAGTCTACATACACAGCTTTGGGAATTACCCTGACACCAACACATCTTAATGCACTGTATAAGATGACATAAATCCTAAGGCCCAACTAACAAGTGAAACAGATATCACTGTTTAAAAATCATTCAACATTTATGGTCATTTGTATCATGGACACTATTTAAATACATCTAGATAACAGCTTCAAAGACACTTTTGTCATAGAACAATGACATTGAAACAAGACAAGTACTAATTTTGTTTGCCCTGATTACACATCCTTTAATGCAAGGAGCTCCCTTCCCTTTCTGCAGAGGTACACCAAACTTCCACAAGAAGGAAGTTAAGAATCATCTGTATCATCTACTCATATTTGTACTCCAAATTAATCACTTGTAAGTATTTTTCCAAGGAAGAACCAAAGTGAATAAAATAAACTGGTACAATGAATTGGTTGGTTTTGCAACAAAAGCACAGCCAGAGAGTTCTAAGTAGTAGTATGCATTAGTTACAACCAAGGAAGAAAAAAACCAATGCTGACATAACTAGAAACAAAGCAAAGCACAGATCTGGCTGGTCACAGAGCCTTCTCCTGTGCCTAAGAAGAAACTCAGATTCTCTTGTGTACTAATAAGAGCCTTAAGGAATGTTGAGGTCTGAAAGCACATAGCAAACCAGCCAAGACCTAAAGCACGCCATGTATCACTGCATTTTCAAGCTCAGGTCACTCTGCTGTTGTACCTTAAACGTAAGGTTCAGAAGAGATTAAAACACTCACTTGACTCATCAATAGTGTTTGGACCATGTAATTCTGCTCTATGACTTGAAGAACAAAATTCACATAACAGTGCTCACACAGCTCAGGTATTGAATCAGCTGGAAAGAATTATATTATTACCTTTAGCTCTTCTCAGATAGGAAAAGCTATTTAACTCCTTTTATGAGAAATTCAGTGGAGCTTCCAGGCACAATTTTACAACAAACCAAAAAGTTTAATTAAAGATAAAAGAACTGTAACAAGGAGATCTAAACATCATCTAACTTCCCAATGAGAACAAAGAAAGACACCGAATCACTAGACACTGCTAATCGTGGTAATGATAGCCTCAGTCCTTTATTTTCAGATTTTCCTTCTTTCCTTTGAGACTTGAGTGTGATGTATAAAGAAGCATAAGTTACTATCTTTCCCTCTGATACTCAAGAAAGCACCAGAGTTGGAGTATATATTTGGGCCTGCAGAGTGAAATAGCAGCAATTTGCACTCTTTATAAACAAAAACATATATATGTATACTTTAGCTTCCTCTAGAGTCACTAACTTTCACCATAACCACCTTTACAATAGCAATTCAATTTGTTTAATAGTTCCTGTGAATTAAAAATCTTTCAAAAGTTCACTCATTACATAACTAGTAATCAAGCCTGCCATGCAATAATCACATTTAAAATATGTTTATTTATGACAATAAGAATGGATCTGTGAATTTACACTACGGCTCTCAAATTAAGAAAACTCAAACCTCTTCTCATGGGAAGTAGCATACATGCTGCAGAGATTCTGAGAAGTCAATGAGTTGTAGCACACAGTAATACCACACGCTCTGGGCCATTGCTCACACTGCTACTTCCTCTTGCTGCTTCTGCCCAGCACTTAAGCTAGCAAATTTTAGAGGGAGATTGTTTAAAATTTCTTTTTAAAGGTAACACAGCATGTCTAAGACAACAACAAGAAATTTACACCTATGTACAAGGGCAAGTGCCTATACTGATGGGACAACTGTTTCTAGAATCTAGCTTTTTTGCTTGTTCCCAGGACTTGGGCTGAGGAGTAAGCCACAACAATAAACAAAGCTTCTCCCTTCATGGATTTGAAAAAAGATTATTGGTTGAAGACACATTAAAGCAGCCTTAAATACATTCTGTACCAGCAAGTATACATTACTAGAATGCCTTCAAAGTAGTCACTGGGTATCTTGCTCAAAAGAAGATGCAGTGGATTTAAAATCCTAGATATAATTAAAGGAACTGCACAGAGATTTTTAAGTGATCTTTCATTTCTTCAATCTAATAAAAAGGCATTAAAAGCATGTAAGACTTTTCAGACCAAGAAAAGATACTAGTATCACTATATTCTTCTTTAGTTATCACCATGAATTAGGTTAAAATGAAAAATCACTCTACAAAAAAAAAGGAAAATAAATGGCCGTAACTGTAAACAAAAAAGTTTCCATTAGCATTCCATTTTATTCAAACTACTGTGATTCATTCCAGAACAAGAATGCCATCTCTAATCAAATGGGAAAAAAAAAAAAAAAAAAAAAAGGAAGGTTATCAGGAATGGCCAGCATGGATTTACCAAGGGGAAATCTTGCCTGACTAATCTGATATCCTTCTAAAAAGGTGTGACCAAAAAGGTTGATGAAGAGAGAGCAGTGGATGTCGTATACCTTGACTTCAGTTAGGCTTTCAATACTGTCCCCCATAACATCCTTGCAGGTAAACTCAAGAAATGTGGGATAGATGATTGGACTGTGAGGTGGATTGCAAGCTGGCTCGGAAACGGACTTCAGAAGGTTGTGACCAGCAGCACACAGTCAAGTTGGAGGCCTGTGGCCAGTGGTGCTCCCCAGGGATCAGTACTGGGTCCAGTGTTGTTCAGTATCTTCATCAACGACCTGTATGAGGGGATAGAGTGCACCCTCAGCAAGGTCGCTGATGATACAGAACTGATGGGGGTGGCTGACACACCTGCAGGCTGTGTCACTGCTGCCATCCAACAAGATCTAGACAGGCTGGAGAGCTGGGCAAAGGGGAACCCTATGAAGTTCAGTAAGGACAAGTGTAGAGTCCTGCACCTGGGGACGAATTAACACCAGGCACCAGTATAGATTAGAGGACATTCTGCTGGAAAGCAGCCCCATGGAGAAAGGCCTTGGAGTCCTAGTGGGCCTTTGTGACCAAGAGGACCAATGGGATCGTGGGGGGCATTAAGAAGTGTGTCCAGCAGGGCTAGGGAAGTTCTTTCCCCCCTCTACTCTGCCCTGGTGAGACCACACCTGGAATACTGTGTCCAGTTTTGGGCTACCCAGTTCAAGAGAAGAGAGTCCAACGGAGAGCTATGAGGATGATTAAGGGCCTTGAACACCTCTCCTATAAAGAGAGACTGAGAGACCTGGGGCTGTTAAGCCTTAAAAGGAGACAGCTGAGAGGGGACCTTAATTAACATATACAAATACCTGAGGGGCAGGTATCAAGGGGAAGGAGACAATCTCTTCTCAGTGGTGCTCAGTAATAGAACAAGGAATAATGGGTTTAAGTTAGCACATACGAAGTTCCACCTCAACATGAGGAGAAACTTCATTACTGTGAGGGTGACGGAGCACTGGAACAGGCTGCCCAGAGAGGGTGTGGAGTCTCCTTCTCTGAAGACTCTCAAAACCCACCTGGATGCGCTCCTGTGTGGCTTGCCCTAGGTGATCCTGCTCTGGCAGGGAGGTTGGACTAGATGATATCTAGAGGTCCCTTCCAACCCCTAACATTCTATGATTCTATGATAAAGTTGCAGCCAGACAGCATTATTCTCAAGAGCATCTACTTCAATGTACAGGTAGTGTGATTAATATTTAAAATCATGTTTTTATGGTAGTTGCAATCACTGTTACAATCTGTCGTACACTAGATGGTGGTGACAGAGCTAGCAAATGTCAACAGCAAGACTGTCAATGGTAGTGGTCAACTCATGTCAGAAGCTTTAGGTATTTAGTTTCTTTACTGCAGGAATAAGAAAAGCTGGCTGAAGTTTGGAAATTGCTCAGGTTTTTCTAGTCCTAGACTTTTTATCTCAACTTCACTTTACAGATATGTTAAATAACAAACATACATCTTTAAGCTCCTCCAAGGAAAAACAACTGCATAAGCATCACTTGGTATCAATCTAAATTTGAACTCTGAAGTTCATAGTACTTATCTTGTGTTTTGACAGGATGCAAACTCTGACAGACTAACTTTATCATTAGAGATTATGAACTTCAAAAATTAGCAGGCTATCAGCCAAACAAAGCTGGCTTTGAAACTGTTTTGAGTGATTCCAATGGGATGCTCTGGACTTAATCAGACTACACACGAGCCCAACATGAAGCTGTGGAGTTGTTTGTTTATTTTTTTGTCCTTTTAAGGCCTGCAATCCAATTCCATCAGCTGCCTGATAAAAAGATAACTAGGGAGAGAATTTTCACAAAAAAAAAAAAAAAAGGAGGCTTGGCAGCTTTGCCTGCATAAGAAAATGTCTTTTCTTATCTGCAGTTACAGATTCTGTAGCACTGTGCCTCCTCATCTTGTGCCAATAAAACTGCTAGCAATGCTGAATTGAGAATCAAATCAGAGGTCTGGGTAAAATAAAAAGAAGAGACTATTCTTTATCCACAGAGGTGCCTTGATTCAGTCCCTGCCAGATCTGCAGAGAACACTTGTTTTAGTATACCTGTAAAACAGTACACTGCACACAGGCAGGAACAGATAGCAAGAACAGGAATTCTGTAAGCCAGAACTGCTATGGGACAAAACAGCATCCTTTGAATTTTGGCTCCCCTTGACAGGGCTAATGGTCTAGTGATGAAGTGTTCAAGAAGGAATGAAAAGGTTTTATGCTAAATTCTTCGGTTTTTAAGAACAAAGAGGAAAAAAAATAATAATAAAAAAAATCAGTGTTTGTGGCTTTACAAGTCCACAAAGAATTCCTGTTAGTGGACGCTCCTTACCAGGATTAAAATGAATCTCTAAAACTTTATACATACATAATCAGTTGTCACATAACAGTTTCTTTGCCCAATACACAACTGTAAAACTTGATTTCCTAAACAAGGACAGACACTTAGCACAGTCAGAGAGTGATTACTGAACCACAGCAAAGGTTCTGGGCTGATCCAGGACTGCAAATGGCAAGCACAATGCAAGGCATGGTCAATGAAAGGGTGAATGAAGAACATTCAGCTGTTACTTTCAAGATGCTAGGCAGCCAGCTACAGAATGTAGCATTTTATATCACCTGTGGGAAAAAACGGTAGTTTGTTGTAGCAAAATATTGTGTCCAGATCTTCCCCTGATGTCTTGGTAGTTCTCTCTCATGAGTGATCAGACTTTCTTTTTAAATCATGTGATCAAAAGACAAGTGCTTACTTCACAGTAGCAGTAAGGCAAGATTGTCTACAGAAAGAAAAAACAGCATGCTGGTACAGTCAAGAAAGCAAGTGTGGGTTTTTTTTAAATATAGAATATTCTGCTAATTTTTTCCCACATCAAAACACATTCCTGATAGAGCATAAAAGTAATGTCAGCCAGAGGACATTATTCAAATGTTCGTTTTCACAAGTGGAGAGTTGAGCATTGTACAATGAATCTACAGTACTGAATGAGAAAATCAAGTGCTTCTTCGTGAGTTCCTCAGGCTATCTGCAACTTACATATAGGTAAGGTTGATGTCAACTGAATTGTATCAACTGGGATCTGTGAAGGGATATTTTAGTCCATAGTAAATCAGTGCTATGCTAGGCTGAACTTCAATTGTACACAATAGCCACAACAGGTGTAACAGTCACTATCTGTTCATGCAAAGCATGAAGGCAGATGAAAGAAGTGAGCAGCAGTAGTGACTTGCTGAGCAGCCTGAGGAGGAAAGTCAAAGGTTACTTGGGCTTAGTAGGAAGATGACTGGTTCAGTACTGACAGAGTACAAGTGGTACATCAAATCACAGAATATAGTAAAAACAGATGAGCCTAGATGACTGACCTTATTTTCTCACCAAAATGCTCACGTTAGTAGGGGAAAGTGGGGGGGAGATGTGTGCTCATCTCCGCAGAAGCATCCAAGGGAAGTAGCTCATCAGCTACCTCCAAAAACAGATTGAGAGATCAAGCATGGAATATGGAAGACTACAGAAAGACACTACATGGAAAGGGGTCCAACTTCTCACATCTCACCTTGGCTTCCAGACTTGCACAATTCAGTGAGTTTTATCTCTGACTCATAAGCTGCAAACCAAGTTAAACATGACTTTATGCTTTCTTACTCTTTTTTCATAGCTCTTCACATAACCCCTTGATAGCAGTCCACAGCTGTTTCATGACTTGTAAATTGTATCCAGTATTGGTAGAACGAACAGAGGCAAAGAGAAATTCACAGAAGCAGACTGATGATAGAAGCCTCAAGCAAACACAAGCTGCTACTAAAAAATAATACTAATGGTTGCACAGAGCATTTCTCGCAATGCAGCTGCACACGTCTGACTAGAAGCAATGGCACACAGCTCTGCTAGAAGAAAACCAGTGCTGCTCCCTCATGCATTCGTTACGGCATTCATATCTGCAGAGAGAAAAAGCTGACACAAAGGAGAATCCCTATCCCTATCTTCACTTTACAGACAGAGAATAACAACCTTTCACAAGGCTCAGTTTTCTTTACAGATTTTGAAATAAACTCTCTCTGCACTGGAACAAGTGTATGCGAATGCACATTCTAATCCTGTAGTTTACAGCTAGCAGCTCCCACAGTTTGTAGGTCTCCTGTAAGACAATACTGAATTTTGTGGCTAGAGGATCACTCCTGGCATAAAACAAACATGCAAAAAAACAACCCACAACACATTCTTCAATAATAATAATAACAAAAAAATCTAACTTCCCTCTGGAATTCGAAAGGATTTATGAGGGCATAGAAAATTTCAGTTAACATAGCACATACACTAAAAAATAATTATAATGCTATTTACATGTCATCAGTAATTCCTAATTTATGTCTCTTTTTCTACATGTAGTTGCATAACATTGTTATACATACTACAGCTCATAAAATTACGATATACTCCTGAAAAGCACCACAAATACAGCTAGAACAGCTGTGAAATTTTCTAAAATCACAGACATGAAACCATCGGCATTTTCTCTGTTAATTTCAAGTGTGCATTCATCCCAAAACGAGGAGGTGAAAGATTCCAGACCCCAGAGACTGCTCTACAACTTCTTTCAGTTCTTTTCCTCCTCTCCTTCTTAAAGACAGAAACAGGTATGCCTAAGTCAAACATGAACAGCACCCTCTTACAGAAACAGTCCTTTGTACTACATAAACTGGGAGACTACAGGAAACAAAAGGAGATTCCATATGCCAGCATCTGGAGAGTTAGATTTTAATCTCAAACTACGTTTGCCTGATTCCTGATATTTCTTGCTTTTGGTTTTAGTCCAGAGCAAATTTGTTTCACAAGAAATCGTTTCCTTGCTATATATTACTCAAACTCAATGATCCAACGGTAACCTCTGGCCTTACACATAAAAAGTATGACCACGAAAAAGCTCTGACAACCTTACTAATATTTTAGACAAATCTTGAAACTGCAAGTTTTAATTAAAATATTTTTCCAGTTGCAAGACTGGACAAGAAAGGATTATCTTCCTTTTCAGAGTCCCTAAATTTATGCACAGAATATTAAAAGCAAAAGAATTTGTGGAAAAGTAGTTTTGTTCAAGTAACATCTCAGATAAATGAAAATATTTTTCTTTCATAAAGACACAAAATGGTAAAAATGCAAAAGTGTAGAGGACAGATCACAACTTCTAGCAGTCAGATATCTAGCTACGATTTCCCAAGTAATTCCTGAAAGAACTGTTAAAAGAAGACTTTAATTAAACAGCCAGAATAAATCTGCAAATATTCATAAAATTTATCTTACTACTCAGGTTAGAGCCTACTGACTGTTGAAAAAACACTTTGGTTTTAATTGCCAAAAGATTACGTCTACTGTTATTAGATGATACAAAGAGCACTAGACTTCAGACGTACCACCTTTTGCCAAATTTTTGTGCTGTTTCCCTCCTCCAAACTTCAATTCATCAAGTGTTTAGCAATTAGGGGTCTACACTTTACAGATTCGATGTAAAGGTCATAAAAGTGTTTGGGGTTTATGTGGGGGTTTTTTGTTTGTTTTCATTGTGTTTTTTTTCCTTTGAACATTAAAAAAAAATTCCTCAAAATTGCTTTTCGTTTTTTTCTTGAAAATTAACAAAAGCTAGCATTTCCATGAAGGTATTCCCATTACTTGGAGCTCAAATAGCACAAGTTTACATAGTTATGCACTCTTTTATTTGCTGCAGTTTATATGAGGTCTAAAAATTTAATTCACTGTCTGTGTGTTGTTCACTGGCACTTACAAAAAAAAGCACCACTTAGCACACTGGCAATGACAATGATTAAATACCTATAGATTCTACTAGATCTATATATAGCAGAACCCTGCTTGTTGTGGAATATGCCTCCTCAATCACCCTTGGTTAATTAAATTTGGGGTGTGATAGTCCTGTTTAGCTTGGCAGCGCAATCTTGTACGTTACTGTGTACATCACTAGCAGTTATTAACTACAGTGCTACATGTATTTGTTCTTCTTGGATTCATAAGTACTCTGTATACCTTCACAGTTTCACATTAAATAAACAACAAAAAAAATAAATCCTAGGTCATTCTATGACTCTACGTAGTCAAGTAATGGCCTTCAGCAAGTCACAGAACAACAACCTATGCTTTTTCTTTCTGAAAAACACTTTTTAAAGTAACACTTCACAGGACAGATCTATCTCCAACTTTGCCAGCTTATTTTTCATTAGCTGTCCTATACAAATTACAGCAAAATAAGTCCTGCTTGAATTAGATTGAAAAGATGTGCTCACTTACCCATGAAAACAACAGTGGCAGTAACTGTGATGTATGAATCTGTGTGAAAGTAAATCAGAATTTTCTCAGCATTTAGACTAGAAAAATCTGACTACCCTAGATTTTCTAGAAACAATCTGATCAGAATAAAATTTCCTTGCCCAAGATTGTTTTCAGGGTAAAGCCTTATATATTCGTATTATAAAATGAAAAAGGATCTTAGAAATATCCAAAGTATCCAGTTGTCGTATTTGTACACCTTTCTCCTTTTGTCATTGCTAACTACAGAGGAAAGATTACACAAGCATAGCACGACAATAAATCACAGAAATAATGAAAAGGGCACAATGTATTTAATTATCTTCTCTTTAATACTGAAAACCAGTAACATGAATAAAGGTTATTAAGCTGGGAAAAGAAAAAAAAGCCTTTGATAATACAGTTAGGGGCTGTTCTATAAGACATGGGGCATATATTATGCATAGGCCCATACAAATAGGCTATCACCTAATTCTAAATTTAAAACATGCAGCTACGCAGAACGAATATAACTAATACAAGCAAAAAGACTATGCACAGAGAATACGCATCTGCTCTATATAAATGCATAGGATCTTTTGGGGAAGGCCTTATGTAGCTAATTATACCACTGGAAGTCACTTGCTATAGAAAAGGAGAAGCAACAGTAAACAAGCTCTGTGAAAAACAGGATGCCCAACAGTTTTTGGAAACAGGTTTTCTATTTGCCTTTTCTGATTTGCCCCTGTTCTCGGTCATTTGGAACTCTACATTATGATGGAAATGTACCCACGCAGCAACTTCACATCTGCTCCCAGAGCCCTGAAAGCACTCAACATAGTGAACAATTCCATTAAATTAATGAAATCATCAATATGCTTAAAATTAAACCCATGCTTCAAGTGTCCTAATGAGCTAGATCCTAATCCAAAGGCCATGAATTGCAACAAGTTTTCGATTTTATTTCACCACATTTGGGCTTCTAAGTGCTTTGGATTTTAAGTGCTCTCATCAACCAGTTTTGAATGTTTCCTGACAAAACAGATGTACATTGTATATTTTTTCATGTTCATCGATTTAGTTTTTGTTTACCAAAAATTTAAGGTTGGATAATCACATTCAACATTTATGGCAGGAATTCCCACTGGAAATGCAAAGTTAAATCTCTGACAGGATTGTGTTTTCTTTATAGAAAAGAAAATAAACACCACAAAAACCCAGAGACACAGTATCCTCATTACCTGTAAACTGGCAAACACTCAAAGCTCAGTGTTACCCAATTTCATGTTGGACCTCTTTGTATATGACGAATTCAAGTCATTCTCCCTCAAACCCAGCTCCTACATAATGAAGAAAATTGCCTGTCAGCTGTTTAAAGAAAGATTTCAGTCTGCTGGTTGATATTGCTATTACGAGTTAATGCATTTTTTTTCCAAATCTTCCTGAAGACTAATGATGCTTCCCTTACAACACAATTTGAGACTGCCTTAACATTCCTCTCCTCATGTCAGCTTTAACACTGTCATTTGAGTTCACTAAATAGGAAAAGGGACCGAGAGCCTCCCTGTTTTCACTTCTCTTCTGTGAACAGAGTACTCCTGAACCACACCATTTTTGACATTCATCACAATAAATCTGTGATACTAGTTTGTCTTGCAAAGAGAGTCTTAGTTAGACGGAAGCTCTTCACCAGCACCAGTTTATAATCTGATTAGCCCTTGATTCTCACTGTTAAGATGCTGTCACATTCACTAAAATATTAAAGCTTTCTAATCATAATATCCTATGCTTTTCAATATACATACAGTCTTCTGATTAAAGATCCACTGCCTACAAGCAACATGAGAACACAGCTGTTTATTACATGTTAATAGAAACTTTCATGCCACAAACCAAATTCATTTTCTAATCGGATCATCTCCATCATGTTACCATTCAGAATAAGCACTCTTACCCAAAGGAGGACAGCTTCTCAGATACCTTAGTATCTGAAATGGTAGTATCTTACCAAAAGATTCCCATGGGGATGACAGATTTCCATATATTCATGTAAACAGCAGTAGCCACACTTTTGAAATTAAGATGGTAAAGATGAATTCCTGACCACTCTAATCCCATAGTGCCTTTAGGAGTTTCGGTTTCAGTGCACAGGAATGTGGTCAAATGCAACACAGGCAATTACATTCTTCCCACCAAAGTTTCCCTTTCATTTAGCTAGTCAAAGTGGGGTTTATTTCTTTTATTTTACAGCACTGCAGGACAAAATTGATGCTTCATTCTACCTGTGTTGTGTTAGAACTTCTGTTTTTATGTATCAGTTGCACTACAGAGTGGAATCCTGCTGCAGATATCAAGAGCCCGCTACCAGGAATTACGAATAACATGGAGCCTCGTACTTCTGTCTCAATAAATGGGCAAGTCTGTGTGCTCCTGTGACACACATGTGGTTCACCACTTGGATGAAATTCTGTATTTGAGGATTCCTGTACCACTTTTTCCATTGTTCCTGTCCACATTATGGTCACCCTTATTTCTGCCACTAATGCCACTTCTTATTTCATTGTTTTCTCTTCTTAAATGGCAAAAACATTCAACAATCCCAGCATAAGAATTAAGCCACTGTATATATCCACTCAAAACTGTTACTAAAATATACGTACTTTAAGAGGATTAGACACAAAAGAGATTGCAGGCTGGGTTTCCTGAGGTTCTGGACTACAGCTTTTAAAAAGAAGAGTTAACTCTTCTTTTTAAATGTAAAATCTTGAAATGATGCATCACACAGAAATGAAAAGGTGGGAACATTCCTGCTGAAAGTCAACAAGTTTGAGACACAAGTGTTATTTTCAAATTTTCATCTGAACTCATTTAGCCTCAATCAAGTGCTTTGTATCCACCTTATGTCACATTTTGTCAAATGAGATTGCACCATTCCTATACACTAAGTAAAACATTATAATTCCTACTACAGACATGCCCTTCAATAAAATATACTTCTTTAGTAACATCTGTAATTAGTTTACAAGATCAATCAAGATTTATTTTTAAAAACTTACAAAATCCTTCCACGTTGTGTTTAGAATCGATTTTTTTGACTCATGTTTGCTGAACAGAGCAAATTTTTTATGATAACCTAAAAATGTCATTTCTAACTTTGTCATTATTTTTTCTACAGTTCAGTTCATCTAATGCCTTTTCTAAAAGGTCTGTTCTTGTTAAAGATAATAGCAAAATTCTAAATGACATCACTGGGACAAGGATCAGATTTGATATACTGTTCAAAACAGTGGAGGAAAGGATGGATTTAACGAGACTCTGCTTGGGGAAAAAAAAAAAACAAGAAAAAATGCAGCATGTCTGAAATCTAAAAATTAGGAACTGAATTTCATAAACATGAAAAAAGGTGCATTCTTATTTAAATGCTACAAGCTCCTCCTGTTATTAAAAAAAATTTCAGTATGTCAAACACTTTAAAATATACAAATTGTTCCCAAAACTTAGACTTTTAGCAAACAGAGGGTTTAAAAGTTTTTAGGGGGTTTGCTATTACACAGAAAGAATAAATTAGCTACGCTTCCTTAAAAATGTGCCCAGGTCATTAAGATTACCACAGAACAAACTCATATCTGTGTAAAACATTTCAGTTCTGAAATGTAAGCAGTCTGTTTTCCACACAAATATGCTGCCCAGTGGCTTTCTAATGAACATCTAATATTCCACAGACCCAGCAAACAAATGTGATTGGGTTTTGTTGTGATCTCTGTGGCAGGGTGTTAATTTCTGTCATCTGTAATAACTCTTCCATAATTATACAGAAGCACCCAGAGTGCTCCGAGTACAATACCAAAAACTGGAAACACTACCTTTTGTGAGGGTTTTGCAATTTTGTTTCCAAGTTTAAGACTGCTGTGATTTTACAGAGCACGCACTAGCAAAACACCTGCAGTCTATATTCTTTGATTATATTTTTCTGTAAGCTACAGGTCAAGATCTCAGTAATCACTTAACTGCTAACAAATACTATTACTTTTTAAGCTTCATCTACAAGTATTACTTGAGAAAAAAGGTGTTCATAAAGAACGAAAAGAAATGAATTGTTCAGTAGCTGTGGGCATGAATTTCACTGTAGCATCAGTGTCATATTTATTAAATGACACCTTGATCACTGTCAGTAGGTGTATAATAAATATAACTAATGGAGTTATTGATTCAAATCGGTTAGGATCTCATACTTGAATTCTATTTCCTCTATTCTAAAGAGGGACTGAAACCTCCAACCATTACAAGCATTGAGCCATGAAAGGTATACTCTATTTCCTCCAGTAATAAAATTTCTCAGTTGTCTAGATCAGTAATAAAATTCCTTTAAGCCTCCAATTTCCAGACCAGCAGACCAGCATTGCCCAGACTGGCAATGGGGGACAATTCCTGACAATAACCTGAAACCTCTACACTTAAAGTAATATATAGGTTTACGACTCATAGATAGTGGCAGGACTGTTTAATGCAGGACAAATAATCAGCTCACAAGCTCATTCTCCACCAAATCCCACCATCTAATTATCAGCCTCCTGGGAGATTTCTCTCAACATCCAGAATCTCCTTTCCTAGCTGAAAAAAAAAAATACCACCAAAACACAACATAAAGAGCTTCAGCCAAGGAGGATTTCTAAGGATAAAAATACAAAGAATTATTTTCAAATTTTTATAATCCACACTCAAATGATGTTTATCAATGGACATAGTAAGCAGATAATTTACAGTAATAACCTATGAATTTTTTAATAGATTCATATTTGAGCCCTGCTTCTATTATTCTCATTTGAAGCAATAAAGAACTAGAGTATCCCTTCAAATTACCACAGCAGTGGTTACACTAGTTACGTAATGTGTATATATACACCATCATATTGTTTACAAAGGTTTAACATGAAGGCCAACTTGCATTCAGTTTTAATCAGTGGAATTCTGAAGCTAAACCATCCATTTCAGCACTATTTGTCTTTACAGCTGTGTAACACACGAGATCTGGGTTCACAAAAGTTGTAATTTGCGAGGTCATTTGAAGAAACTAAGCACTAAAAAAAAAAATCATTAAACCTGTCCGACTGCTACAATATATAAGAACTATACTTTTAGTCCCATTTTTCAGTGGCATCCTTTTCTCATACCTGCAATTATCTGAAATGTACAAATCATAAACAGTACTTTAATCTAGGTCAGTAAGTCAATAAGACTCCTCCCAAGTACTGTAATTGAAGGTAAAACATCCATTTAAGTTTTTCAAAATTAGAGCAACCACATAAAGAGACATTATTTAGGAACAAGCTGCTTCCAGTCACAAAGAAAGACAAAATGCTGCTTTGGAAGCAAATAGGCAAGAAAGGCAAGTTTACATTCCTGACATTAATCTTTCCACATATCTTACCCAGCTTATAAACAAGACTCTTAGTCCAGCAATGAGTGAGACTAAGTTCTCACCTGCAAGGGCTTCAGTGAGTACTTAAAATTTCAACAACCAAATCAGAAATAAAGTTTAAAGATCTTTAATACTTGGACCTATACACGAGAACATACACATTTAGAATACCTATCTAATTTCAATTTGAGTACCTCCTCTAATTTGCATTTTCTATATATATCCTTGACAAGAAGTCTACATTCACTATCTTTCCTCTCTGCTTTGCTCTCAGCCAATAATCAATTTTGCCATTTAAAATGCTGATATTCTTTACTGCAGCTGCTGCTCAGCTTTGACAATATTCTGGAACACACAATTGCAGTCATGACCTGTTAGCTCAACACTTCTTGTTTTCTACCAGTAAGATATCACTAATGAATTAAGTCTGTTTTCTTGGAAGAGCAGTAATAAGAGTGCAAACATGTTAAATTGGCCGCTCTGCTTCACACATGACATTATGTATTGTTCTAAAATAATTCAGTTTCAAACATAGTGCCAGACAAATTGCAAGAGATAAACATATAATTTCAGTGTCATTACTCCTGTAAGTACTAACATGAATTCAATGTACAAGCTTGCATAACTCCCCCACATTCGTACATTCTACATGTCTCACAGCTATTTAAAAGAGTAAAAATAACCATGGTTTAACTAGATAGCTTTAAATTCTTCTGTTTTACTCCCCCCACTTAGAAGCATCTCTTAATGTTGGTCAAATTTATTCAAAGTTATCATTTGCACTAAGTTTCATTTACTTCTAAGAACAAACTCTGAACTCGGGGCTTCTGCTCAGCAGTAGTAATCCTGCAACAGGTAATCCAGAGAACCCAAAGTCAGGTAAGAACTAGGTAATAACCGTAGTGTACCAGAGGCGCCAGATCAAGACTCTAGTGAGCACAAACCAGCCATCCATACCAACATACAGCCGTGTACACGGCGGTGTACAGCACTGCCTCAGAAAGGCAGAAGAGCCCTCAGGACTGACTAGTTAGCCCGAGTCATAACCTTTATAATACAGCTGTGCTGCTTCTCTTCCCCAACCCAGCTTCTATGGACCTCTTCTGTGTTCCATTCAATTGCTATCTAACTGTTTTTTAAAAAAAAAAAAAAAAAAAAAAAAAAAAAATTTGCCAGGCCACTGTTGCAAAATATCAGAAACTACAGTACAGTGCAAAACAAACAGTATTTAAGTGTTAAATTTTTTAAGTTTAGGAGAACATTATTACAGAACAATGAAAAATAACAGTAGTGAACAAACTGATGCAAGACTTTTGTTTAAAAAAAATGGTTTTTCCTTTACAGATAGAAAAGTGATATCCTAAATTACTACAGGATTTTCACTCAAAGAAGCTGCTGGAAGGCTGAATAAGCACAATCCAAAATGTACTTGGATTAAGTACAGTTGTGCTAGAATGCTGTAAAGATAAGACAGCTACGCCTTTCTCTAAGGAAGTACTAGGCAGAAGTGCTGCTAAACTCTGTCTCACTGCTCTAAAGTTCTCTTCAGTTTCTTAAACAGATACACTTTATGCATTTTTATTCATAGTAAACCTTTGTCTTTAGTACAGCATCTTAACCAAGAAATAAACCAAATAATTTCAATACTAATCACTGCACATGTGGACATATATCTGAAATTACCTCCAAAAGAAATTACCTCCAAAAAGAATTCTCACTTCAAAACATAATCATCTTTGTTGTCATTATTTGGCTTAAGGCTATGGCTACAACTCCTAGTCAAACTCTGCAAGATACCGAGTACACAAAAAAAGAGAGTGAAAAGACTCCTGCTTCACATCAGGCCCTTTTAGTAAATGATGAACATTTGTCCTTATAAGGCTCTGCCTGTCTCCCTACAAATTCTCACTGTCACAGACTCCCAAAGGTCTATTTCACAAATACTAAATCCATTTGGTTCGCTGTTTTGAGACAGTTAACGCAACAGAGGGACCAGCTGTCCAAACAGTCCGCCCCAGAGTCTCAGTATCTTGGTGGTTCTTGCAGAAAAAATAAGGTAGCAAGGTCTGCCCTGTCTCAAATGTACTCTTGAGAGGTTTATGACACTGTCAGAGGTTTATGCCATAAGAAATAAAAATTTCTAAGGCTGTCACTTTCGTGTTTAAATGTTCGATTCAGAAAAAAATATATTCATGTACACGCAAAAAATACTTGGTAGCAAATAACATGCCAGGACACTGCCCTGAATACTCCAGCTAAAACTCCAATCAAATATAGTTATTCGCTCTGGTCTGTAAGCTGTAGCTACACACTCATTCAGTCTCTACAGTCAACATTTAACATAGCTGGGGCCCTGTGCCATTCCCAGGCTCTAGTCCTGGCTACAGGAGATAAACACCTTGCAGACACCCTTTCAAGTTTATTTTCTTACTCTTCAGAGTGATTGCCCTCTTGAGAGCACTGCGTAACTCTCACTAACCTGGGCTGATATATTCCAGCTGCACACACTACTCCAAATTGGAAGCCGAAGCTACTTATTTCATTCACAGCAGCAATTTAGCATGTAAACCGAGAGTACGCTACACTGCAGTTCAGTAGGCTACTGCAATTTCTCCTTAAAAAATTCAACTTTGACTCATGAAAAGATGGTTGTTGGCCTCACTCTAATAATGGCAGAAGTATTAACAATCTGTTTCAAGGACACTGCTAGGTAAGCTTCATTATTTCTCAACATTTATTAGCTAAAGACCATGAATTTTCAAGAGCAATACTGCACTGTATATTCTTGACTTTTGAAATTACGTTTCCATAGTAAGAAAAAAATTGCAAAGTCTCACTGGAAAGATGTTAAGTTTGCCTTACAAAATAACCATAAATTATTAATAACTCAAGTAAAACCACAGAAAATCTGTCTTCGAACATCTTATTCCAAATCTCTGGGAAGAACCAATGTTTTCTAGCATAAACTAAGATTAACAGTTTTAATTAACAGCTAACTAGAACAGTTCAGATGTTAGATTAAGCTGTTAAACCTTGATGGGCGGCACATGAGCTTTCAGTCCAAGCTTTAACTCCTTGTTTAAAAGCTTTAAAAACAAGCTTTCAACAAAATAAAGAGATTGGAGTTTTTTCCCCGTGTTAGTATAACATTAACTTGATGGACTGAAGTCTTGTTAACACAAGGGAAAAACAGTACAAGAAGGTATCAAGCGCTAATGTATAAGAAATAAGAGGAAATCTTTTAGATGTACTTTACTATAATGATCCAAGCCCCATCAGCAAGTAGAGGAGACTCCACTTTGCCAAAGCATTTTGTCTCTTTCGTCCAAAGACACTTCTCACTTCCAAACTTGTACCAAAATGGCTCATACTGAAATAACTAATACTGAAGTAACTTCTCAACATTAGCTTGAAATACATTTACATGAACTAGTGCATCTTGCTTAATTTCTTGCTTTTTTTCTGGATGGTAGAATCTGGAAAGGTCATCAGTTTCATTTACTAGCTGTGTGTGTATATATTCAAAACCAGCTTAAGTACATTTATCAAGTTTAAATTCTGAAACACAAACATCGCAAGTTCCATATAAAAATACTGATGACTGTATACACATGGCAGCCAGATGACTGTGATTATACCTTCTTTTTTTGAAGGGGGTTTTTGTTGAACTGGTTGTTATGTTTCATGGAGTTGTTTTCACATATCCTTCACTATACACATCCTTGGCCTGACATTTTGTCCGTAGATGAAGAGGAGGTATATTTTTTTGTAGTCCATAAAGTTACTATTGCTTTATTTTAAAAGGGCATTTTCTTTCAATTGAAGCATGCATATGTTTGCCTTAGCAAATTGAGGTTGATGTCATATATGTCATCTTTTAAAATTAAGAACATCAACAAAAAACCCATCAACTAACTCTTAAGTAGTAAGTACTCCCAGTTCTGCCAGAAACAGAAATTAAACACAATAAAATGCTACAACTCACTTTATATCTTAACTAGATTTTCTTTATGAACATTATTCGTAACATGCAGAGCTGTGACCCAATTAATTGCACATAATTAAACAGAGTCACAATTAGAGTGTGGCTGTTGACTGCAAATGCTAAGAGCCTTCAGGGGATGAAAAAAATTCAAACATAATCTTCCTCTGTTCAGGCTCCATGAACTTTATATCAATGAAAATATCATTAGAATTAGATATCCTAATCTACCTGTTGAAAGGCGGTACCGCACCATTAAAGGTTTACTCTAGAACTTCCCATACCTAGGAAGTGATTGTATATGTAACTAATCTAAACCATTTTACCGTAATTGAGTAGTCAAACAGACCATATTACAGGCAGAAGTCAGTTTAACACTGCTCTAGCAGACATGCATCTGAAATCCTAAAAGCTGTTTTTATAAATGGCACTCACAGGCATCTTAGCTGGCAGCACAACAGACAAGCTAATCTAGGAAAGGGTGATCCAAGAAATTATCTTGGCATTTTCACTAGGCTTGCACACATAAGCCTGTTTTAAAATTAGTTAAATGAATGTCTAGGGTGGGGGGGGGGTGGGGGGGGGGAATAAATAAAGCTTTTAAAAAGGCAATAGACAAATTTCAATTTCAGTATGCTAACATGAACTTCATAACTCAAATATTAAGACTTTGGATGGGTTGACTATAAACAAACTCTTACATGTTTTGTAATTTTCAGCTCTTCTGCAGATCAGGAAAGAAAGCCCACACAGAGAAATGAGGTTCTCAACAGTGCAACCTCTTACATAAAAGTCATATATGGTAGTAACTTTAATGGGACATCCAATTTTTGAAGTTTTCAGAACAGAAACAATCATTTTTGCTCAAAAATTAAGCACTATGTGTTGCGGGTTAGGGCTGGGCTGGCCACTAATGCGGACAGACACTCTCCAACCCCCTCTTCCCCCAATGGGCAAACCCATTCGTGGAACTGCTTTTGCTCAAGGACCTGGAACTACTTGGTGGGTGATGATGAAAGATGGTGAAGTTCAATGTGTACCTCAAGGAAATTTAACTCTGGGTGAGAATACTCGTTTTAATCCTGTATGATGTTGTATGGACACGAACTGTAACGAATCCCACATCAACTTTCCTGCCCTGAGAGACTGCTATGATGGACAGAACCCACGATTATGAACTTTAATAGACAGGACAGGTGACCAACGAGAGTATTCCATCCCATATACGTCATAGCTAGTAAATTGAGGGATCACGAGAGTTTCTTCCCTTTTGTTCGCCCCTTTTCGGCCTTTTCGCCCTTTTTCTTTGTTTTGCCTTTTTTTTCTGCAATGGCCGGTGTCCAGAGAGGACTCCATCTGACCTCCTGATTTTGATCCGGATCCTGAGTTCCCGAATCCAGCTCCCTGTATCCAGCTCCCGCCACCGCTGAGTCTGGGGTTTCCCCAGTGCCTCCTGCTCTGCAGCACCAGTGGTGATTGCTATCGGGGGAGGGAGTTGGATTTGATATCGGTCTACTATCTATAGTTGTATATAATTCTTTACTTTTATCTTTCTACCATTATTCCTATTATTTTCATTAAAGCTGTTCTAGTTTTTTTTCTTCTCTCACTTGTAAGTCTCTCTGCCGCATTTCCCTTTTCTCTTCCCGTTTGGGGGGGGAAGAGGGGGTTGGAGAGTGTCTGTCCACGTTAGTGGTCAGCCCAGCCCTCACCCGCGACACTATGAAATAGAAAATAGCCAATAAAAAACAGATGCTACAGTGACTAATCATGCTTCAATAAGAATGAACAGTCCAGATCATGAATAGTCTAATACAGACACAGTACTCTAAACCATCATTTATTCTCACCTGCCCAATGAAGGTGAGGGGAAGAAAAAGAAAAAAGGCAACAAGCACTCGTAAAGTTCAGCTATGATTTAGACTAATACTGCAGGTAGGCCTAAGTATAACATTTTTATTAGTATAGCTTTGTACATTAATGGCTGCAACAAAAACTGAAAATAGAGCCCATCTCTTTTTTCTGAAACAGGAAAGTAAAACAGCTTCTGTCTCCAATTGTTCCTGTTTCTCAGTGTAAAAAAAAAAGTTATCAGAACTCCTAGTTTTTAACAGCGTTATTTGCTTCAAGTGCCAAAGTTTAAGAAACTGATCTGTGCTCTTTAAGCAAATATTGTGTTGCCTCAAAACAAACACAGTGGAGTAGATATACATAGCAATTTGTCAGATGTAAAAACACTGGGGAACAGATAAGGCTGAAAGAAAAATTTGAGGTGAATGAAATACATGTAGAAAGTCATCCTATTTCCTCATCTGTCTTGATCTGTTTATGTGACTGAAGCAAAATTAAGAATTTTTTTGCCTACCAACTCCAAGTAGAAATATCTATCCTATTTTTTCAGTTACTGAAAGACAATGTCTAACACAAAACAGGTAGAGTTGGCAAAAACACAACTTTGACAAAATAATTTGTGTAATTTAACACGAGTCATTAAAAACCTCGAAAAGAGAATTAATCACTGACGTAATTTATAGATTCAGTTATATAATCCAGGTCTGATAAACCTTAACCTCAACATGGGCACGTATCTTGTGTGCTGGCAAAGTACAGGTAATATTTGGTGAATAACTACAAGGTGCTGTTTAAAGTACTTTATGCCAAAAAATGCACAAGACCATGAAATATTTACTTTCTGCTTTACTTGCATCAAGTAGGCAAGTGGAACCTTCACAGAGAGCATCCAAATTCACTTGACAGCATTTTGATTATTTTTTTGCAACTGACTTTTCAAAATCATTACATTTATGAAAGAGAAAGCAGAAATAAAATCTTTTTGATCAGAAACATACTTTTAGCTTACAAGAGAATTGTTTAAAAACTGTTTTCTCATAATCTTTAACTCCCCCACCCCTTCCCCAAGTTTTAATAAACTGGAAAACCCATTTTTCTCTTGCTCCCATCTGAAATAAAGCTACGTTTATATATTTGCATATCAATCTCATGTATTCGGGAGAGTGGAGGATTCCCTAAACAGGAGAAAACTGACCTGCAAAAAATTAGGTCTCTTCTTATACAAAGTACTACAAATATCAACAGTAGCAGTCCAGCTGAGCCTTAGCAAAGCTTTGGAATTTGAAGATGATCCTTCAACTGTCTCAACATATCTTTCGTATACAAGCAAATGTATGTCTTCTGATAAGTGAAGGTGTGTTTATACTTTTGGTAATTCGCAAGGTGCAGAATACAGAGTAAGAGAAGATTCTGTGATGAACGCAGCAATTACATCAACAGAAATTTAACATCCAATTTGTAAAAGTTACAGGCCAAAAAAAAAAAAAAAATAAAATTAACTGCGACTTTAAAACATCTACCAGGGACATGATTGATTTACACAGCCTGACTATTTCTCTCAGCTGAGACAGAATCCAGGTGAAAGTAATAAAGGCAGGCTAGGAATCAAGAGCTTCACCATTTTAGTTCTGACTGAAAATTCCTGATTTCAAACCAACATCTCCACAAACTATTGGGTGAAAAACAAAGCATTTTAGTGGCAGGTGTTATTTTAATTCATCTTTTAAAACAAGGAGTAACAAAAACTCAAATATCCAAGCTAAGTGTATAAAGGCTAAAAAAACACACAATCGAAACACACTGACTTAACAACGAACTGTTTACTAATAAAGTCCCCCCTACTTGCAGAACGGAAAGCTACAAATACTCTTGAGCCCTTGCAATACCAAGGAAATAGATCTGAAATGGAGTCACCAGCTAATACAAAGAAAATTCAGCAGGAGTATATTTACAAAATTCGTGCTTGATTTCCCAGGAACAAAACCATTGTAAGTTTCAAGAGGGGCAGTGACTAGAGTCACTGGAACAAGAGACACGCTTGATGTGCCAGCAGGAGAACTCCCAAACGAGACAAGGTATTACCACCCCAAAACCAGAACAAAACCAGAACAAAACCAGAAACTTTGGGGGCGAAGGGCCCTGCAGCACCCACTGCTCCCAGCCCGGGGCTTCCGCAGCCCCCCGAGTTTCACAGGCCAAGAGCCCTGAGGAGCCAGACGTTCCTGGATTTGCACTTGCCTCTCTCTATTTTGAGACAAACAGAACTAAACTCAAAATATTTGAGATGTTACACACAAAACTTACACTTCTTCTCATAATTACGTAGTAGGAGAAAGTATTAATGCTTCTATAGTACCATGCTGAACTTCCTCAGCATGAGGAGACACAGAAACAGCTCGGCCACCTGCCCGGGCAGTTTTTAAGCTCTTCAGACGCACCGTGCTTACAAAACCCGAGCAAACACAAGAGCATAACCGAAAGTTTGTTCTCACTTACCCCCGGGAGTGGCGGCAGGAGCTGTCCGGCGCCTGAGGCGCGGAGCCGGGAGCCTGAGCAGAGCGGGCGCCCACCGACCGCCCTGAGGAGGCAGCGGGGCCCGAGGGTTCCCCGCTGGAGGCAGCCGCGGCGGGAGGAGCGGTGAGGGGACACCGGCTGGCAGGCCGGTGCCGGGCAGAGGAGAGCCCCCAGGGCCGGGGCGAGCCTCGGAGACCCAGCAGGGACCGGCCCCGGGGGAGCCCCGTGTCGGGCTGCCGGGACTCGCCGAGGGGCTGGACACGGACGGGCGGACAGGACAGGCAGGCGCGTGCACGCGGGGCGAAGTAGGCACGAGACGGCACGTGCGCGCGCCTTCGCACCTCGCGCGAAGGGGGCGGCGCTCGGCTCGCGCAGCTCGGGCGGGGCGTTCGCACGTGCGGCAGCGCACGGGCCGGGCTCGCAGCTGCGCGCGCTGAAGCAGCGCTGACCCCTCCCCCGCGCACGCGCGTCCCGCGGGGCGTTTGAGCTCCGCGCAGGGCGCCGGGGCGCGCGGGAGGGCGCCGGTGGGCCGGGAGCGCCCGAGCAGCCTCAGCCGGGCCCGCACCCACACCTGGCCCAGAGCCCCCAGCTCCGCCCGGCCCCGGGCCCTGCCGAGCATCGGATTCCTCTGCAAACGTCGGAACGGATCAAGGCACGGCCAACGCTCGTGTGGTGTAACCAGACATTTTAACTGCGGCTCCGCCAACGTGACGTGACGATACCGTAGCAGGCGAGTGGCTTAATGACACAAAGACACGTGGTTTTGGACGTGTGGAAAACCTGATCCAGCTTCAACAGTTCTTGGACTGGGCCGTGCAAAAACTCCTGCTTGGTTCTCAGAGACAGAAGAATCACAGAATGGCCTAGGCTGGAAGGGACCTTAGAGATTATTTTAATCCAACATCATTTTAATCCAACCTCCCTGTTGTGGGCAGGGACGCCACCTCTCGACTAGGTCAGGCAACACGTGAGAACCGAACGGGAATCGAACCCGCAACCTTTGATGTTTCAAGCACCACGCTCAACCCACTGAGCTAAACTGCAAGTAACGATAATTTGAGATACTGCCACACTGAGAAGCATCAGAAGCACCTTAATGGGCCCAGGCAGATACTCGGAAGTTGCACTGTTATTTAGCAAGATCATAAAATAACCATTACGTTACGGCAACAGTTTGAGAAAGCGTAACTGAAATTCTCCAAGGACTCAGTTTTGCTTTCCTAGGTCTTCATTATTTTTAAGTGAATCCCATGAGCATGATTCTGGGCACAAAGATAGCCTGGGTCAGAATGAATTGCTATCTTAACATACCTGAAATCTACAAAACCCATCAGTTTTGGAAGTGTTCGTAATTTAATAGGATATATATTTACTCAGGAAAGTGTTTGTAATTAGTTTTTCATATTCATGGTCACCCAGTGAAATCTTTTTGAACACACTTGAGATTTGTGTTTGTCTTCAGTGGGAAATGGATTTCACTGTTGCTTTTGCAAATAATTCGGAAATTTTGAGCAGTAACATTGCGGTTAGGCACCTAAAAAAAGCACCTAGAACCTTTAACTCATTTTCAGAGTTACTGTTTCACTTGGGCATTGCACATAACAAAGGCAATAAAAAAAATCTATCTGGTAACAAGAACTGACAAAATACTATGTACCTTTTAAATAAACTGATACCCAGGTTTCAAGGAGGTTATTTAACTGTAACACTAATTTTGTCCAAGGGGGAATGCATCTAAAATGTTACAAAAACTTTCAGAACTGGGGGTTGGGAGGTTTCTAAGTAGCCTTATTGTCAAGGAGGCAGGAGGGGAATATCACCGTTTATCCTAAGATGCTTGTTTCACCTTTCCCTTGCCATTACAGGACTTTCTTTCAGAAGTTTACTGAGCTATTACTGCAGACACTTGGATTATCCAATTTCCCATCAAAACCAGAGACAGAGCTTCACAGAGAAGCCTAACTGTTGAAACACCCAATATTTGCTCAGTCCTAAGTACCGTTAAGTAAAGGCATCATGTGCTAAGTGTCTATTTGACCTGCACTTCAACATCTTTCGAAATTTGCCAGTGTTCCCCTCCTCACCTCATGTCACCCATTTCTGTGTGAATAATGTAGAAGTTTTCCATTCCGATGTGTTTTAATATCGTGTTAGAAACTTTTTATAAGAAGATATAATTGAAGTTCCATTCTTGAACATAAATGAGATGGATTGAAATTGGATGAGTAATTATATAACATTTACAAATAAATTTGCATCATATTCAATGGGGCTTTCTATGATTTTTGTAATGTTATATCCAATTATTCAGCAAAATTGCAGTTTTCACTGAGTTTTAATCAAAGTACAGCTATAGAACTGCTTAAGTCTACCCTACAGGGAATGGATTACACTGCAGGTTAGACTCTTACTCTGATATGAAACTGTAATACATCAAAGAGATAGAAGTATCAGTGTAGTTTCCTTTTTCCTTTTACCCTTCTTTAATCACACAATGTAGTATTTGTGAAAATCCTGATTTAACAGTCCTTACTGTATGATGCTTCCAAGCAACCACAAAACTATTATAAGAAAGAAACGGAGTAACAGCCCCTATAACAATGTGCTTTAGTACAGTCTTGAAATAGATGAATATGTCATTCCCTGAGTGAAGCAGATTAAAGAAAGAGCTAACAAAGCAGATAGAAACTTGAAATTTTTCTTCTGTGGACAATTCTAAACTGGGAGAGAGGAATATTATTCTGCCCTGGAATGTAAAGTAGATGTGTCCCAGTTTTGCCCGCACAACAAACTTCTAACACCCTTTCAGGATGGCTGAGTTGTTCTGCAACATGCAAACTCAAGTAAGACAAACTTAAGACACATCCCTGCAGCCTGTGCTTTCTATCAATCCTCTTGCACCAGGCAGTGCTATGATTTTGGACCTGTCATTAGAGGAAATCCCCATTTACAGGGATGGCTCTTCTGCAACTTAGCAGTCACAAACGCATCCTCTAAGTAATCTAAGTGCCTAGTACGCAGTCCGGGTCGCCACGGCGAGCACTAGATGTTTGTATCAAGGGTATCAGTATCTTTGGTTTTATTGCTGTCCCATATCCAGACCTCTTTGAGATGTGGCCCATACAATCCCTGTGTTATCTTTATTATTCCCAAGTGCAGACCTGGACAAGTATCTTGGGAGGAGCAGCAGAGATTTTAAAACAATTAAATTGCACAGGTTTTAAAGAAAGCCCAATAAAATATAAATGTAAACTAGTTATAAAAAAAAATAATCCATTTGTTATGCTTGGTCCCAGATTATGCCTGTTCTGAAGACAGAAAAAAATAGATGGTAAATACTAGAAGCACTTCTTTTGCAAAAAAAGGTGGAAACTTTCAATACTGACAAGCCCAACTTTTTCTCTTAAGGTGGTGGGATATCTCTGGAATGACTTGTAAGATTATACAGTGACATGTTAGAAACACCCTGTGTATCAAAAGAAAGAACTTTCAGATATATTATTAAATTCCAGTGCTGGAACCTGAAATACATACTTTAAAATAACACTACATTACTGTAGCTTGTTTATCCTACCAACTGTTTGAGAAAATCTGTTTTGTTTCACAGAATACATGCCATAATTTTCACTTTTATTTTAAAGTCTTTATTTAAGACTGAAACTGTTTATAAGGTTTGCTTTATCAGTATATCTTACAAACAATAGCAGCTGGTATACAATACTTCAGAGAAAAAACAAAGAGGCCGCCATGCTTCTGAAAAATGGGGCAAAAATTGATTTCAGATACTTTCAAGGAAGAGGCATATTTGTGCTTTTCTAACTTGTGTGGGCTTTGTTCCATATATTCATTGTGCTACTATCCTCTCAAAAATGTACTTCAAAGTCAGCTGGTGTCAGTACACCCTTTTTTTTCTCCCTCATGCTTTAGCTCATTTCCCTCCTTCCCTGTCATCTTCTGTCACACTACCTGCCTTCTAAACACTTCAACTGGCAGTTCATCATTATCTTTGTTTATCTGTTCAAACTAACTGGCATTCAAATAGCTGTGAATAAAGGGTTCTGTGGATGTTATTGATGCCTGTACAGCTAATTGCTGTATCCTTTGTGCACATCAAGACACACACGCAACCATAACCTCAAAAACTCCATATTTTTAGAATGAACAACTTACTTCTGTACTCCTATCAATAAAGTATTACATATGGTTCAGATATGCTGTTAAAAACTGTGGGAGGCACTCAGTCCAATGCTGCTTTTATCACTTGTCACTCTGAAATTATAATAGTAGCAGGAAAGCAAAAAGTTCTTTCATCTTCCTGGAGAGCTAAAATAGCATTTCAATGCTACTTTTGGATCACCCGGATGCAACTTCCCAGGTCTCTCCAGCCTTGCTGTGAAACAGATTTCCTATACAACATTAGAACATACGCATATGTTGTATATGTTATATATTAGAACATATACACACGTTGTATTCATATACAACATTAGAACTTGCCATTACTTGAGATGTACGCTCAGAAATGAGAATCATTCTCCTAGATATTATGTCAGGAGCTCTAAGACTGAAGAAGTCAAAAAAAGATAAGAAAGACACAGAGGCTGCTTTTTTTTACCACATAAAGACAAGATATTATATATGAAACAGTGATACTGCACTTCTGTCATACACTTTTGATACAGTCTCCAAGTCAAGTATTTTCCATGACCTTTTTGCAATATTTGAATAAAATTCACATAAGTTGGAAGAAGAAAAGAGGTGTGACTTATGTTACAGCATCAAACCCAAAGTATTTTGTATTTGAATGACAAGATATTGCTCAGTGAATGCAGAGTCATTTGACATAGTAAATTTTCTGGTGTTAGCTCATTAGAAAGGTTTCTTCAGTTTAAAATAGTAAGACCTCATTTAAATTTCCTGCATAACCTCTCCTAACCCACTTGTCACCACTGCAAAAAGATGGGTAAAAAGTCACCTCCACAGAAAAGGGAAAAAATGTAACTGATTAGAATTTCCTTTGCTTAGATTGCTGAATCCGAGTACCTACTGGATCAAATGGACAAGAAATGAAGTCTCCACTAAACAGAGACGGAAGAAAGATGCCAGCTGGAACTGTCAGAAAGAAAAAAAAAAAAGGATTAGGAAAACAGTAAGCTCTTAGCCACTACAAACCTGTGAACTGCATTCAGAAGGTAGAACCATAAAAACTACAGGAAGGAGTATGATGCTCAGAAAAATTCAAAGAGAAACACTAATATAGCCAAGGAGGGCAAGCACAGACATTCTCCATCTGACAAGTGTTCAGATGACGCAGAACCTAGAATATCTCCGGCTCAGCCGCAGTCAAAAGAGACGTTATCTCTAGATACTAAAGTGAAATCTAGCAGAAAGCCGAGGTATTCAAGGTTCTTCCTTCCCATTTCCCTCAGAAACAGCACAGGGCCATATTTTAAATGGCACCTCTCACACTTGCGGGTTACCACAGTATGGATTTTTTCCTGAGTGAAACGTCCTTCCTCCTAGATTAATATATTTTGCTTATCATTCTTCACAATGGCAATCTATGTCATAGCCATCTTGTAAATAATCTTCAATGCTTCACATCATTTTAAAGCTCAAGCATAAACCACCTCCGTAAATTAACTTCTGAGGACATCCTTCAGAGCATTCTGGTCTTGGCTGAAGATTTGTACTGCTCTTTGCTTTTTATCCAAATGTGCCTTGATTATTAATCAGTGTGACATTGTCTTTGCGACTGAATTCTTGCTTTTTTCTTATAACCTGCATTCTCCCATCTCAGTCATTTTTATTTCCTTTCAAGATCTCTCGCTGACGACATCTCATTCTGTTCATTTATTTATTTAATTGGCATTCACATAACTCTGAATAACATGATCTATTAATGTTATTGATTTTTGCTAGGCTGAAAGCTGTATCTGCTGTAAACATTGATTTCAATACCTGGACACAACCTTGAAAAACTTCCATTTATAGACTGAACTACCAACTCCCTCCTGCATTTTCTTTCCACTAATTACAAGATTTACATTTTTGTTTAATACAAAGAAAAAAAATCACAAAGCAAAGACCCTTACTTTTTTAATCACACTGGTACCATTCTGATACCCATAAACACATATGTTTTATAGATATTCTGTTAAATGTTATTTTATTGTGTTTCTTGCATGACTTTGCGATATTTTTCTACTCCGATTCACATGAAATAGTACCTCGGCCCTTGAAAAAAAAAATTAATTGACCATTCATCTGTCTAATATGAATTCACAATTATCAAAATAACAGGAAAACTACATGGTATGAAAATCAAGTGACTTTTTTATCCTCTCCAGGCCTGGCTGAATGTAAATTGATATTCTTCCATCAACCCCATCTCCATATAAAAATGCCATATAGCTAGTATAGGTTCATGAGAAATCAGGAAACTCATAGCAGGTTATCAGCTATTATCAAAGGGTAATTCTAACTCTGAAAATTGATATAAACGATATCTTATGCAACAGAACTGTTTGTCTGCTTCTGTCAAGAATCACAAGTGTGGTACTCCTAATTATTAGTTTTTTAATTCAATTATATTAAATCAGCCTAGAACTAAGTTAAAACCACTGTTAAATGTGTAAGCATACTGAAGGGATGAGGGAAGTAGCGGTCTCATCACTGATGTAATTTTGCCAAGGCGGCTCACCACATCAGAATAACTTTCTTTATCCCGAGAGCGCACAGTTAGGAAAAGCTGTGTATTACACTAAAACTCACCGCACATTAAAACTCAGCAAATTTTTATCTATTAGACAACAAATGGAACCCCTCTAGTGCCATTTTAGGTGTGCCTCAGAAAAGAGAATGATATTTCAAATGAAATGGCAAGGCAAAAAAAAAATCTATGTCCCTAAAAATACTATTAGCTTGCTACAAATTGTCTGCTAAAATAACACCTATTCTACTTTAGGCACAGCACAACCTAACACAAAACGAGGGCATTCTTTTTCCCCAGTGTGATGTGAGGCAAACAGAGCAAGGAACTCTGAGAGAGAGATGCCCTCACAAAAAATCTTTATTAGGCTATCCTTTGTATTCTGCCTTTCCTGACCCCACAATACAGAGTTCCACACAATTTTACATTCACTGAATCCAAAATGGGAAATCCTGCTGTAAGCATTTTTTAGGTTGGGTTTTGGGCTTTTTTTTTCAGGAGGGACAAAAAACCAGCATGAGCACGGAGAGGGTGCACTTGGTATATATAAGAAAAAGACAAGACCTCCTTATCCCACACTAAAATTTACTACAATGAAACAACAAAACTAGACAAAAAGAAAACGCAGAAAAGAAACAGGAGGAAGTTCAGTTTTGTCTCTGAATAAAAGCATGTTTTCAGCATATTCACAGATCTATAGAAAAAGCTTGGGCAGACTATGATATTATATATGTATCTCTCTCATATATATATATTAGGAATATCATAGATGAATGGAAGAGCCGTCTGCTGTTTGCAGGACACCATGTGTGCTGATCCACACAATTATGAGTTACAAGTACGCTCTTGAAACAAAACATTTTAAGAAAGCTATTTCATTTCTTTCTGCAGCCCGCACTCTATATTGCCTCAGGGACATGTTATCTGAAGATTATTTTCTAGTTGTCTTTGTTGTTGTTGCCAAAAGGCCTCAAAGAATGAAAAGGTGTTTTTGAATGATAGGAAAGATACTCTGTAAGAGCATCACAGGCTCTCTGGCTGTTTACTGTTACTCTTTTTCTCCTTGCATTAGGTTTTACAACCGTTCTCAGGAAGTTGCAATTGAAAGTACTTCTGGAGATATTAAATGCACTTACGATAGTTGTACTTTATACAAGCAAAACCAAGAAGAAAATAGAGTTATTTGGGGGTCGCTTATCACAACTGTATGATTGTGATCCTAACTAAAACCCAGAAATCCTTACATCAATTGCAATGGATTTTGAGTTAAGCCCTAAGAAAACACTGGTTTCATTAGTGAGTTAGTAAGAGGACATACATACATTTCAGAAGATTTACTGTTTCCTTTTACACACTTCAGAGACAGATTCTACTATCGGTTTCTGCTGTTCTGCATCAGTAAAAACACTAATTTTGGCAAGGATTCCAAGGAGAGTGTCATTAAGATTATAAACTTGTTCTCATTCTCTCTGTAATGCAAATGATATACAGAGCAACTGATTAGTAAAACCATCCATTAGCACGCAATACACAAAGTGAAACAGTAGCCAGTTCACCGCAGAAAGGGTGCTTCTCTACAACTTGGTCACTCACAAAAGTCCCTTGAGAAAAAGCCAGTGCCACGTAAGCGTTATTATTAAAATATTAGCACATTTAAAGTAGCAAAAGACCAGACCTAAGTTTAACATGAGCTTGAAATGCCAATTCAACAATTTAGCTTCCTCCTCAAGCTGCTGCTGTTCATTATAAACAATTACAGTGACTGGAAAGTAAGTTATAGAATTGTTTTGTTTATGCTGGCACAATGTTAATGTAATGGAAATGTGTTCATTCTTTTTGTGTCCCCATAGGCATCTACTTGAAGAATTTGTCCAAATGACTATTTTTTCATTAATTATTCTGAGACCAACGCTGTATTGTGTAACATTCTTACTAAAATGAAAAACAACACCAGTGGCCACTCTTTCATTCCAGCATTATTTTTAACCTTCTAACTACAGTGATAATACCCCAATATATTTCTGGATTCTTCAACCACAAATATCAATAACAATTAAAATGCTTCTACTTCTGCCAAATGAGCAAATTAGCAGTAACCAGGGATTCAATAGCTTTTTGTAACATTAAACTTGTGAAAAGAAACCAACAAAATTAATAAATAACCAACAAAAATACTAAAGGATCTTTCAGAGGGTACTATAAATTGTATTAAGTAGAACACATGTTGTAACGGAGGATGTAGTGACCTACAAAGCAAAAGTGGTGAGAAAGACCCACAAACACCTGCCTGCCCATGGCTACGACAGTTATACCTGATCAAACCTGGTTAAACACAAATCTATTTGCTATGTCACTGCTAACTGATGACCCCACCTGCCCTGTGACAGCTGCCTGTGCAATAATGATCAATTCCTATCACAGCACTAGAGAAATGAAAGTAAAATAGAAACGAAAACATGTATCGCAAACTCCAGTCCCGTTACAATGATGCGAGCCACGTTTATTCCTCCTTTATTAAGTAAAACCAGAATCAGACCACTTGAGATCTCATATAGAGTATACATCGAAAGAAAATTCGGCCATATGTTTGTTTCACTTGGATCAATTTAGATCTTTAAAAGACTAGATTTTACAGCAGAGTGACTCACGGAAGACTTGGAAATAGAGTCGGGGGGAGAGCTTATAAAAACTTGAGATGCAAAGTAAGTTCCATGAACTGCACTGAGGTCACTGGAAATGCAGCGTAGGCTTGCTCTTAGCTTGGCCTGGCTCAGCTGTTCTTTGTTATTTTCACCAATTCTCATCTTTCACATCTCCGCAGAAGAGGTTTGCCAGCTGCTGCACATACAGCTATTGTACAACATAAGCTGGCGTAGTACATAGGACAATTACTCATTTAAATAGGTCTATTAATCATTACAGTTCGTCATTTGGCACATAAAATGGGCCTGTATTCATTTTTCCTGTGTGAAGTAGGCATTTTAAAATCTTTCACTGTCAAACAGGCCTGTTACACAGCCAGTGCAATCTTTAATGCTGTTTATTTATCAAACTTAATGTAATAGGATCCCTTGACATGGTACACTGATGAAGAAGTGAGGTTCATTTTCAGAATGCTGAAATAAAGTAAATGCCTAGTAGCTGATATTTTTCACACTTTTTGTAATGCACAAATATAGGTACTGTCTTAACGTGCAATAATTTCTAAAGCAACCCACAGACTTTGTAAGATGCAATGAAAAAACTTGCTGTAAGACCTGTTAATCACTGAAAAGTAAGATTACAACCTACAGCTGTGGTCCAGTGACTCACAGATGTGGTTATAAGCTACTGACAGACGATTCTTAGTTGTTGCTATATAAAAAGTATAAGCAACTCCTGGATTTAGGTAAAATGGTCCATTATATATCATAACTAAGAGACTGGTTTGTGAAAACAATTCCCTCCTGCGATGATATGTAACTGCTCACAGTCTCCAGAGGAAATAAGATCTTTTCCAGTTCATACTGCAATAAAAAACAAACCAACTATAATTCTCAGGATTATTTTTTTAGGGAAAGAATAAAAAGCGTTACAAATCTCTGTTACCAGTACAGCAAAACTTTAAATGTTCTGTGTGATAAATGTTCACTGTAGGTTATAGGTGTACGAGATCTGGAAGTGCACTTTTTCTATTTGTCAGATGCAATTACTCACTGTGTACTAAACCACACAAATATTCATTTAGCCAGTGTTAATTATGTTACTTTTGACAATCAAAAATAAAATGAATCTCCAATCTCTTTCCTTCCAAAGCCAACGGTTGTATCTCATAACCTGAGATTACTGTTACATGAGAGATGCAAAATCTTCAGGTAAAATAGCAGAGCACAGTTTAATCAACAGACATATTAAAAAAACCCCATAATATTACCATTGTGTATACACACTCACACAAGGATTTGTGATGTTTCTCAACTGCTGTTGTTGAAAATTACTGTGTTTATCATGGATACAGTGACTTTTGCAAGAACAGTCACCATGTTTTATGGTGTTCCCATCAACAGAGCTTTTCCACTTATAATACAACACATTAGGGAACGTGCAGGTTTATAAACCAGAAGTCTCTAAAAGGCAAGTGACTAGTCAACGAATACAGAAGTGTTTCTTTTATTTCACGTGGTATTGACACTGAATCGTGTAGAGGAATTTCTTGTGGAGCAGAGGCATGGTATCACTTTAAAGGTTTGGACAACCCAGCTTAGGCCTAAACAGAGGCTCTGTCCTTGAAGCTGCCTTGGAACACGGGGAGGAGGAGGTTTTATCTGTTTTGTGAGAGCTTTGCGAGATGCTTGGCGGGAGGTGCTGGCCCCGGGGGGAGAAGGGGGGGCAAGAGCCGCCTGCACAGTGGAATGGCACTGCCCAATAAAACGCTGGCGCGTGTAAACCTGTAACTGACCAACTCTGTTAAGGGGCAGGTGCGTGGACACTGTTTAACTGTATAGATTGAGCTGTCCGGAGCAATAAAGAGAGAACTACTTGTAGCCATATCGGTGGGATTTGTCATTGTCTTGACCGGCTCTCCAAAGGGACCCCTTTCTAGATCTGGCGCCTGAACAAGGGACCCTCTATGGACTCTTAAATGCAGATTGTTTAAATGTGGGAAGACTCCGAAGCATCGGACGTGAGCCGATTTGGGAGCCAGAGAGCTGGAGGCAGGAGAATTCCGGGTGTGACCAAAAGGGCACCGGAGACCAGAGCTTGAGCGGCCGATCAAGCCCCTGCCAAGGTAAGACCGCGATGGAAACGGACACGGCAACTCGCCTCCTTAGTATACTCTCTAAGAGAGGAGGAAAAGTAAAGGAGCGAGATGTATTAGCCCCATGGGCTAGGAAACGGGAGAAAATGAACGACCTGCCATTAATCTTTAGTTCCACGGAATGGCGTGAAGTAGGAGACTTTTTGTGGGACTGTACTCTAGAGGGAGGAAAAGAAGGAAAGGAAGTGAAAGAACTAGGAACAGTTTGGAAAACCGTAATACGCACTCTAGAAATCATGCAAGCAGAAAAGAAAGTTGCTGCGGCAGCGATCGAAGCGTTGGGGGGAGGGCAGGAAAGGAAAAAGGCAAAGGAAGAAACTCCCTGCTCATCCCGACTGGGTGGAAGAAAAAAAAAAAAAAGATAAAAAAAAAAAAAAGGAGAAACTGCACTGCGTTGCAGAATTAAGACTTTCATCCTTGAGCTGAGCTCTTTTCTAAACAAGTGCATAACTCTTGCTTGCTAATTATGAAAAGACACCCTGACCAGCCAAGTACAGCTCATGTTGAGAGCTTGTCCATGAGAATGAACAGATAAGACGCTTCTTGTACACCAGATGTGCATGGGAGTGAACGGGAGAGTATGATCAAAACAGACCTGGGAAAGGCTGCTCTCCCTGTGTGATAACAGAGTGATTGAAGTAATACTTGAGCTAATAAGAAAAAAAAAAAAAAGAAAAAAGAAGGGGAGGGGGAAGAAAAGAAGATCAGGATGAACCCCTGAAAGAGATCCTGAACAAACTCGCTGAATTATCAGCTAGACAGCAAGAAATAGAAGAAACCCTTAAACCAGTTCAGCTCCCCCATTACCATCAGCTCCCTCACTCAAGCCTGATTTTCAAGCTTGAACCATAAAGGATCCTTTGCAACAGCGATGGAGCGGTGTCATCAGAGACGCTATAACAGAGGGAGATTGGGAAGCAGCCAGTTCGATTGCGTGTCCTGTTATTATTAATAACGGACAAGGGACCTGGGAACCGCATGATCCCACATGATGGGGCTGTGCACCATCCTGTCACTTCAACAGCGCAGCAGCAACACGACCGTGCACTGGGCCTGCCTGTTGAACCCCTCTGTTTCGCCCAGTGACGTGATGGGACCCTGAGGTACCGGTTACCAACGACGACATGGATTGGACTGGCAGAAGATGGTTATGGCTGATGGCAGAGCAATTATGGGAAAATGTGACTGTTCTCAATGTTACCTGTTGTATTAATATGTATCCTCTGTGTGTGACTAACAATGAAGCTTATATTGGTTGTGTAAGACTGTCTAATCAAAGCCACGTAATAGGTGTTAAGATTCATGGTACTACCCAGCAGAGTGATCTTTCTTTAGCTAAAAGCAAGGCGGAGAAACTAGCTGCCTTTTGCTTTGTTAGAAGTGTGTGATTAAGGATCAAAGTATGATTTAGGGTGATGGGTGTGAGAACTTTGACAGGATGAATTAAGAGTTTAGTTAAGGCATTTTTGGTTATTGCAGTTTTAATTGTTATAGGCTTACTTAGGTTTAGTTGTTTGATAAGTATAATCAAGACAATTATAAGCAAGCTAGCGGACGAAGCCTGGGTTGTCCAAAAAGAAAAAGGGGGATATGTAGAGGAATTTCTTGTGGAGCAGAGGCGCGGTATTATTTTAAAGATGTGGACAACCCATCTTAGGCCTAAACAGAGGCTCTGTCCTTGAAGCTGCCTTGGAACACGGGGAGGAGGAGGTTTTATCTGTTTTGTGAGAGCTTTGCGAGATGCTTGGTGGGAGGTGCTGGCCCCGGGGGGAGAAGAGGGGGCGAGAGCCACTTGCATAGTGGAATGGCACTGCCCAATAAAACGCTGGCGCGTGTAAACCTCTGACTGACCAACTCTGTTAAGGGGCAGGCGCGGGGACACTGCTGAACTGTACATATTGAGCTGTCCGGAGCAATAAAAGGAGGACGACCTGTAGACATATTGGTGTGATGGTCGTTAACTTGGCCGGCTCTCCGAAGGGACCCCCTTCTAGAGAATCGCATAAATGCAAACTACAGAAGATCATGACAGGAGATAATTCTTCAAACACTGAACAATGTTCTCAGTGGACTGCATCCACCTTTTCCCCTTTTGCAAGGTGTAAGTGTGCAACAGGCACAGGCTTTTCCAGAGTGATTTGACCAAAAAACGCATGGCGAGGTAACCAACAGCAAATCTGAGAAATTGTTTGGGCACGAGCAAGGCTTGCGCCTCTTCGGACACAGTCAACTATTACGACTGCCTCAGGTGCCAAATCCATCTGCAACATCAGGTGTCTGCCCCAATAAATACCTGAAGTGAATAGCTGCAAAAAGAAACTGAATCTGCCTGCCAAACCAATGAACTTTGGTTTTGCATATTCTAGATCAGTCTTCTACTACTTTGTCACTGAGAGAGAGGAGGAATTATTGGAGAAGTTAGTTTTCCCCCCAAAATAGACTATTTTCCAGAAAAGGAAGTGGCTTTTTTTTTTTCCCCAGTCAGCCTTATTTGAGAACATCAACATATGGAGCATGTTAGACATAAGGGAGAGTGCAATATGTTTTGAGAAAATTCACAGTTTTCTAACCTAGATAATGTCAGCAGAAATTTCTCTCTTTGCAGTGCATATAGTCAAAGCCAAGAGAAGAAAACATCTCAAAAAATTAATTCTGTAGGGGATATAAGAATAAAATTTTGAGAATAGAAGTAAATACTTGGAGAAGACCCAAATACCAGTTTAAAAGGTTTAAATTTTAATTGAGTCCAAGACATTGAAGTAAGCCTTTTCTTAAGATACATATCCCGAAGAAATGTCATTTGATAAGATTCAGAGAGGAGAGGGTTGGTTTTTTTTAATTCTAACTCTGAAGCATGCGTGCACACATGCAGACTCTTTAATGGAAAGCCAAAATAAATTTTAAAAGGTTGTTAGGAATGACTGCTATATATTTAATCCATCAGATGAAAAAGTGTATTTATCTTCTATGTATTTCTGTGAGGCTAAAGCACAAGACGACAATCTCCTGTGGGTATGGACCTATAATATCTGATCCTTCTCTTACTTCTTTCTTTCCCTCATTTCTCTCTATATAGCTTAGAATTGTACCGCAGCAAGTCTTGCTCAATGTGAAAATAACCAACATCCTGACATCAGACATGCTGTAGCACCATGACTAGAATACGTTATATGTCAGTGAAATCGTCTTCTATCTTTTCTAAAAATAAATAAATAAATAAATATATCACAGGCACGTGAAAGAAGCCAAATGAGAACCATGAGAACCATGGCTTCTAAGTCTCAAAAAAATTAAGCAGAAAGTTAATGAGAATATAATGTCCTTTAGGACTTCACAAAAACGGAGAAAAAGGTTTTAAAATCCTCAAGCCTAAGGCCTTCACTTCTTCCCTTTATTTATCTATATATGACTATATTTCAATACAAAATTAAACAAATTAATTAATGATTGTATAAGTACAAGTAGTTCTATCTCCACAGTTGTGGTGTTCTGCTAAAAGAAAGCCCTTCAAAACAAAACAACAAATAAAATCTGTACTTTTGTTTCTAATCTAATGTTTCATTTTGATAGTTACTACAGCAAAAGAATAAAACTCTTTCCATTCTGTAAGGAGTTTTATTCTGAACTATTGACTAAAATAGTATTACTAATTGTTTTCCCTCTATTTCGTAACAAAGAATATTTACAATTATTTCTACCATAAAGGATTTTTGGTCTGCTACAATCCTAACTGCAATGAGGACAGAAGTAAAGAATGTTTTAAAGTTATTTTTCAACTTCTCTCCCAATGAAAATGAAGGAACTTTTTTAGTTTTGTGACTGGAAATTTTCAAATTCAATAAAACTAGTATGATTTGAATGCTGTGAAAGTTCAGATTAGTCCAACTTTCCAACTTAGTGAATACCAGATAGTCTACAGAAAAATGCGAATAAATCAGACTTGGGAACTTCACAGCAGATATAGAAACAAGGTGCTATACTCTAGTTTCAGCACACACAAGACAAAACTCTCAGTACCTCAGATCTTAGTAGTAGTTCTAAATGAGTTGGTTTATCCCACACTAATACCACAGCAACCCAACTGAACAAAAAAAAAGTAGAATTTATAAACCGAGCGTTGTGACGGAGACTAGTGGTGTTACAAATGACACTGCTAATTTATTCAGCAGACAGACTTTGTCTGTGAAGACAATCGGTACCATCGGATGTACGGTACCTTGGGTCAGAAATATGTTCTTCACCTGAAACTGCTTTTGGCGCAGCAGGATTCTTTGGGCAGGAAGCTTTTCTGCAGAGCAGAGCAGCTCAGTGTGCTTTGGCCGCTGACTGCTGCTGTTATGTAGCCATTTCGGAACAACAAGCACTTCATACTTCTCAGACAGAGTGTACCTGGCTTACCAGAAATGAAGCTGGTTTGGTATGTGACATTCTTGTTGTTTCCCTGTATATTTAAAATCTGAAACATCTAGCACGATTCCCTGTAAACTCGTTATTTCTCTTTTGATACGTTTCCTTATATAAATTGATAAAAGACTCTATATACTTTCCCTTCAAATTAGTCCACAACAGGCATCAATAGCTATTAAATATATAGAGAATCTCCTCTGCATATTGTACTCAATTCTTTATTGGTTTATAGGCCTATATTGGGGTTCATAACACATCGCAAAAAATAAATTAATAAATGAACTACAAGTTAAATCTCTTTGCAGTCCACAGCAGTCAAATATCATGTTCTATATGAACACAGTATAAAATGAAATATAGTATTATGAGCTCAATAAAGTTAAATAAATATATAAAATTAATTAAAAGCAGTAGTCACTGCATACGAAGCCTTTCTAGCACACCATTCTACAGTTATATTATGGTATTGGATTGCACTCAAGTTATGAAATAAAAATTATTTCATCTTTAAAAATAGTCAAATTATCATACATAAACCAAAGAATTTTAAGTATATATCAATATTTTCTCCTTGACAGTTTTTTTCATAATTAGACTCCTTTTTTACTACGTTCCACGAAAAGCATTCAAAGAAAATCATCATGATGTTATGAGATGCCACACAAGGGACAGGGAAAGTCTTCAAATTATTCTTTGAGAACAGAAACAAAATAAATTTCTGTCAAAATTATGTGTTTTCTCATGCAGCACAGGCTTCCAAAGATGAGATATACCCAGAAAACATTAATGTGGAATCTGAAATGCAGAAACTCCAGTAACTACAGACAACTCCCAGGTGGCCTCTTGCCAAAATGCCTTGATGGGTATACAGAGTGCATCCAATTTGGATTTGTACTTTAGCCCTTGGGAGAGGCATTATGTATCTAAGGGAAAACCAATTCTCAAGTTTAACAAGCAGGAGCACATTTGCAAAAAATCACTGCTACACTTGACTACGTGTTTCTGTTATAAGTGACTAATGTAGGGAAATGAGCTAATACAAACAGAGAGAAAGATTGTGTTTACCAGCCTTATCTTCAACATAAAGTGGGAACAGCGACTGCCGTTTCTCTGCTCTCCTTTTTCACGGTAACTCTTCAGAGAACTCTGGTTTAGACCTTGACAAAGTCCACTGAAAACAGCCCTCACAGATTGCTTGTTTTCCTTGACAGTACTGATTACGCTTGTTTGCCCGCTCCCGAACATCTCTCACTCTTATCCTCATTTAGGATTCTAAATCCACTCCCGACACACACACACACTCTCCTAGACCAGTTATTCTGTAACAGGACCTTTACGCCCTTTTTGGGCAAATATCTTCCTCACATGTTATGAAGTCTCTCATCCTCCAACTTAAAAAAAAAAATCTTTAACATCAGTGCTAGAAGAAATATGAGTTTGGCATAAAGGGTTTATGGATAAATTGAGTCCACGATCCATTCGTCACAATGTCTAATCTCACCGTGTATGTGCCTTTCCTCCCTGGCTATTTGGTTTCTTTATGATTCTGCTGTAAAATCTTTTGAGTCAGAAGATGTAATATGAACGCCCTCCTTTTACTTCATCTCTCCAAAAACAATAAAAATGGCTTCAACCTGTAAGTTTACATTAGCTTCCCTCCTAGGTCAGTGGAAGACGAATAGTTAATTTTCCCTCTGCAAGTGAAAAGTAATTTTTCTAGTGTATCTCTGGTCATTTTCTATTCCACCCTCTTACATGATCTATCCACATTTCGAGTCCTCCTCCAAAAATTTTTTGAGCTGCTAGTGGAATTATTCACTGGGAGAAATGACATTTTCCAAATAACTACCTAACTATGTGTGCCTAAAGTTATATTCAAATGCTCCCATAGTTGGCCTGGTTTTTTCCAACAACCCCTACGCAATGTGGGAAACTGGATGCTTTATCTAAACACAGAGCATCCAGCTCATTTTAGAGCCTAGCAAGTATTGGCACTGCATTCTCTGCAGTGTTCATGAAAGAGTAAATATTTGAAATAACATAGTAAGCAGGATAAAAAGAACCATTTTGACAGATCAGGTATACATGTCTATAATTTGGCCCGTAACATAACAGTCCTTAAAAAAGGTAGTTATTCTGAAATGCAGAAGCAGATGATGTTATGTGCAATATTCATGAACAAAATTTCAATTGTTTGTAATCCATCCTTTTTCACTGAATGATTTATTTGGAAACCTGTATCCAACAAGTAACATAGCCCATAACTTCCTATTCTGGTGGGAATAAATAAATTAATATTCTACTACTACTTCAGAAATCTTTATTTTTTATTTTCAATAGAGGCTTGATCCTATCATAATGGGATACTATTGCCAATTAGAGACGAGTGGAGGAGATGGGCTCACTTCACGAACACGCATGTTAGAAATTTTTAGTAAAGACTGAAAAAAACATATACATTTTAATAAAAGAAGGAAAAACTCAACAAAACAAGTAACTGACACATTCTTTTCCCTCTTCCTAATAGTCACAAAACTATTTGCATCCTTTTATCTTACAAATACTTGGTTTGGTGTGGATTTTCAGGAAGAATATTGGGAGACTGGCAAGTAGCAAGTACTAAAAATCCCAGAAACAGCATGTAAAAAATATAGAGAAAATATTCTAGAATTCTAAAAAAAGTCTAAAAAAATGCAAAAATACTGCAGTTTGATTTTCTGTTCTTTAGATTAGATTGGGTTTTTTTCCAGATCTCACTCTCTACTGTTCATTTCAGAAGAATCCTTAACAAACATGCTGCTGAAGCACAAAGACACATGAAGCCCCACCTTACATAGGAGTTTTACAAAACGTAATAGAGAAATCTGCGTGGGTCATAAATGAGTAAAAAAACCTCTCATAATTTGTTTGCTTTTGAAGAATGCTCTGTATCTAAAATACATTTGATGGAATTGAGGGCTTTGTGTGTAAAGTTTAGTGTAAGTGTGCACTGGTAAATGAAAAACTTGTCATTCTGGAAGGACAGACTGTAAGTCAAGATGCCAATCATGAGACAAGTCTTGAATTGTCTGCTGGCTCCTTATTTTGATTTGAGTGTATGACAGAGATGGCCAGGAATGCAAAAAGATAACACCTCTTTATCATGAAAAGCAATGTACATTTGCCCTACTGAGCAGTTAAGCAGAGAAATGCCCCAAGAAATGAGATTAGCAGTATTGAAAAGGAAATGTTATGTTCTCAGCAGCTACCAACACAATGGCTGTAAACACTTTGCATACAAGCCTATTATCTACATTGCCATGGGCAGCAGTAGTCTGGTTAAACAAAATTCTTTATTAAAGTGAGAAAAAGTTAAAAGACTAAAACAAGTGAAAAAAAAAAAAAAGCAACTTGACTGTACCTGCCTTAGACCAGCTAATGAGTGTGCCAGAAGCTGAATAGACTAAAATCAGAATACTAAAAATTGTGCTTGGATTGAGACAGTAATGAGGGAATGCAATATTCTCCCTATTATACCACTTTCGCTGCTTAAAAAAAAAAGGAATTTCAATAAAGAGTTATGACATGAAATGGAGAACACACTGAAATAAGTGCATTGCAGCCCTTCTGCTACTGCCACTGTTTCTTTAGCTTCCAGGCTACTGAAACCATTATGGACATTTCAATGGCGTAATCCCGGTCAGTATCCCCACACAGCGAGGGTGAGAACTGCCACAGGCACCTCCCATGGTCACCTTCCCCAGGTTTGGCTAAGAGGTGAGACACAACAGCTGATGCTGTTGTTCTGTCTTCTTTATGTGCTTGCCTTCCCGCTCATCGGTTTTCACCTTTTCATCTTTTGCCTCAAGAAAATCTGTATTTGGCAGCTAGCATCAAATTCTGCAAATACAAAGAGGATATAGGAAACTGAATGCTTCAAAAAGCATTTATCACTATCCGTGTTTGTCATTCATGGGACAGTTAAAAAAGCACATGCTGTGCCCATTTCCTAGCTGCCAGCTTGCAAATAAGAGTCAATAGCAGAAAGAGGTATCTCCTCTTAGACATGTCCTTTGCATGTTTTCAAACTTGTGTTGTCTTAAAAGAAAGTTTGTAATTTAGTAATAATGACAACAGTAGCAGCCTTTCTCAACTAATTTCTGAACCATAAGCATACATTTACAGCCAACTTTAAAACTGCCTAAACCCAGTACAAATCAACAGAAAGGACGTAAGAAATAAAGTAAAATCTAAATTTGAAGAAATATTCCACATTTCAGATATCTGAGTAATTCTTCCTATAATAAGAAGAACTGATTTTTAAATTAAAAAGAACCACAAAACCCCAAACTTTAAAAAACAATCAAAACTACATCTTTACACTAATTTCACTCAACAGGTGGGCAGCCAAGATTTGACACCTGAGAGCCCGGATCTCTTGAACTGAGGAGTTATGCAGTGAGAGGTCAGTATTAACAGATTTGATCCTATAGGCTGATTGATTCCACCAAATTGTTAAAATACTCAAGAAATCTTGTTTTGCTACTAGGCAGAGTCGCATATTATTTTTGAGCATAGCTCCAAATATCGCTACTCAATACGATTATTACCAAGGCATACGTTAATGGTTGGGTTTCTGGGGAGCAGATTTACAAATGCTCAAACACTCAAAAAACCAGAAGTGGCTTTGGCCCTCAGTGCCACCTGAGTCTCTAGAGCAGTTAAGGATCTGAAAATCACAACACATACCGCAAATAACCAGCTATCATATTGTTCCTTAAAACGAAGCATCTTCCTTCTAGCTGGATTAAAACTGATGATGCTTTTTGTTTGATCTAGGAAAAAAAATACTTGGAGCCAAAATGAAAATGAAAATAAAAAGTCTATGGCATTAGCAAACAAAACATATCACAGCTGATGTTTTCTTATATTAAGTATTACAACACAAATGGAATTACTTTCCAGGCTTGTGGTACTTTCCTAGCGTTTTCACTCATACAAGCTCTGAAGACATCACAGCTTTCTAAGGAAAGGACAAGAACATGCATTCTCTGCCATGTCGAGCTTACTCCATCAGCTGTAATACACTTGAATGGTTTCTTATATGCAATAAATCACACTAAATAACCTCCAGTGAACTATTCTGTCTATCACTCACTGTTCCCAAAGACTATTTTATACAGATTTCAGGAAGAAAACACACCCAAGTAGAAGCTACAAGACATGACAATTAAAAACAATTCTTCAATCACAAACCCAAAAACCTGCTCCAGTTGAAGTACACAAGTAGGAATCTTTACATGATCAAAATAAGAAGCCATGTCACGCTGCAGTCTTTGTCTGAGTCTTAAGAATATATATAATTATATTTGAATATCTGAGATATTTATTTGCCGTCAAACTGCTGAACATAATCATTACATTAAATAATTTTACAGAGTGCTGGAAAAAAACAGTACTTACCTCACTGAAGCTTAATTATGTTTCTGTCAAAATCGTTTAACTGAATCAGGGATGACTAAAAATCCCGTAAGAATCACTAAATACTCTCTGTATGTCTTCATTAAAGGCAGAGGCTTGAATAGTAGAGCATACAACTATTTTCAAATGGATATTCTTTCTGATGTTCACTGGTTTATACAATATAATGGAACACCTGTGCTAGACTATATAACGAGGAAAGTTAACAGTGTTAACGTAAATTTATTTCTGCTCAGGTATTGATTCAAGATTATTAGAATAATTTAGAAGCTAGATTTGAACATATATTAAAATAGGCACAGCTGTGAGCCAGGGACATCTTGTCCAGATTTGCATTATTTGTATAAAGAGAAAGATCTACTGGAAATAACTAGAAATGTGGTCAGTAGTGTTGACAAGAAAATGAAGTGTGAGTGAGTGATAACTGGGACCACAACTTCTAAAATATTCAGTTTGTCCACAAGCTATTAAAGCTATTGGATAATATTGAAACCAAACAAAAATAGAAACCAGAAAAATTAGTGACTAGGAATTAATTAAGGTTATTCTAACTTTTGGACAAATCCTTTGCTTTTCTTACCAAGATGTTTTTTGATGGCTGGAGTCCAGTTCTGCTCTCTTTGAAATCTAGGCATCACCATATGTCAATAAAATTGCCAAACTTTATAACTCCCATTACTGTGATGTGATTTTATCTTTCATCAACTTCACATACACTGAACACTCAGTTATGATCTGCTCTGTAGTTTGAATGTTATTACAGCTTATTGACGATTCGCTATAGCTAATTCTGGACTAATGGCTTTTTCTGTGTGTTTAAGTACTTTCTGTCAACATCCCTGAATTGTTAAAGTGTTAACAAAACACAGTTTTGGGAGGAATTGCTAGTGACATAAAATGATTTGCTAATAAAAATATAACTGCAAAAGGAGTTATCTAGAAATAATTTAATATTTATAAATGAGACATTTAGATCTTGTTCTATTTTCTGTTATTATTTATAAGCAGGCATCCTGTAGCAAAAGTATGCTGTGAACAAGCATTAAATTAGCTGATTTAACATTTTCCTTGATTTGAAAGTAAGTAGCGGAACTTAACTCTTTCACAATATTTTAAATAAATAGTAAAAATAACCACCCTGAAAACTTAAAAGCACCCCACCAAATTCCAACTTTTTTTTTTTTAAAAAAAAAAAACAACTCTTGTTTGCACAAGTATTAGAATTTGGTTGCCTTTAAAAGTCAATGACATTTTTTACCTTTGATTTCTCTTGGAAACCTTTCTTGCAAGTTAGTGTCACAGCGCATTACGTTCTGACAGCTTAATAAAGTTAACAAAATAAAGATGCATCTGAAGTGAAGGACCTGAAAGACAGAGAGGCAAAAGTTATTACATGGTTCTAAAGCTAGTAATGAATTACACATAAACAAGAATATAAAGAACCCCAGTAACTTTAAATCATGGTTTTTGTAGAAGGAAACTGATGCGGGCATTCTGTTAAGATACTTACTTAAAAATTGTCATTATAAATGAACACGATTATTTACTACAGGCTAGGATTTCAATTCTTTCCTTTAACGTTAAATGCATTTTTAGATTTGTATTTTTTTTTTACTTAAAAGCATTATCAAAGTAGCACGTATAGTTGATAATTTTCTTGAGGAGTTGATCTGAAGTGCAAAGAACAGTTTGAGCTAGGTTAACATCCACCTGTTCTGCTACACTCGGTCCTCCTATTTCCTATAAACCTTAAATGTAAGCGCTAATTCTATTGCCTCACTACCATTTCATTTCCTTGTGTCTAGTGTTGTATTTCCTCGTGCAGTACATGTCGATTCCTACCAGACTTTGAAAAATTAATATAATATCAGTTAATGGCATTGTGGCACTTCAAATTTCCTCATTAAGGGTAAACCAGGATGAATAGTTTCCATACTTAAAGCTTTCATTTCTATATCAGGATGTTAAGATTTTTGCTTAAAAGTAAAAATATTCAAAAGCTCGAACCAAATTTGAAATGTTTGTGGCTAATGTTTGGAAACGTTTGCTACAGGGGTAAGCAAGTATTTTCCAAAGGGTGAAAAATGTATGTTCTTGCATGCATTAACACATGATCTTATTTTCTTTGATTCAAGTTTTATACCTCTGTAATGAAACTCAATTTTGGTGATTTGAATGATTACAGAAAAGATATTTATAAAATTAATTCTATCTTCTGATGAGTGTATACAGTTGCTATTGGCTTTACATAAATAGATCCTTATGCAGAATTGTATTTTAAATTTAAATTTGGTTTTGTGTATTCCAGTGTAATAAAAGAGTACATTCCTTACGAAGACTGTGCAAAATTGTCTCCTTTTTTAAAGCACCTTCAAACTTATAAACAAGAAGGAACTTGCCTTTTGCAAATCTCTAGCCTCTTTTTCCCTTCTAATGAGGTAGCGGCTCGTTAGCACTGGGTAAATGAGATGCAGTGCAGGGCTGTCATGTAGAGAGATGGACCATCGCGGTGTCTCCTTCATGACGGAAGAAAGAAGGGGAGAGAGAAGGAAACAGAGGTTTAAGGAGTCCACAGCCTCAAACAACGCACTGCCAGCCAGCGGGACGCCCTGTGGCACCTTAGGCGTGAACGAGCTAGAGCAGCACTTCCCTCCGCTTTCCAGAGGTCCATCCACCGTCCTCATCAGACCAGGAGAGAGGGCCCAGTCTTCACCATTTCTGCAGAACTTAAGTTTTGTTCTCATGTGAGGACAGACAAAATCTCCTCTGTCAACGGTGCTTAGAGGAGCCCTGGAATGCAGAGAAAACTAACGCTGCCGAGAGAACGGCACTGAGCCTGAGACACTCGGAGGCAAAGACCAAGAGGAAAAAATTGGCAGATAATCTGACCCTTATCTTCATCTGCAACATCTTCAAATGGGAAGAGCGATCCTGAAGAAGAAATAGTCAGATGTCACTGGTAGGAGAGAAAGCCACAAACCTGCCTATATAAAATAACAACAGACAATGTCCCCCACAATATACCCGGGCTCCGCTCTCTTTTCTGTTCTGTCTGAGGGTCTCTCTCCAAAACAGCTTCTCAGCACTAAGTTTTTGGTAAATCTTACTAGGGGGTAGGAGAGGACAAAACGATAGAGTGGAGCCTGTTGAACTAACACCTGCAGTGCCTTTAGGGAAACTAAACACTAACCCAAGCTTACTCTGGAGAAGAAAATAATTAGTGGACAGCATGTGTCACACACTGTGGAGGAAGTAGATATTTAAGAAAAAAATATTCTGCTAGGAGGCCTAGTGCAAAAGGTTTACAGTAATTTGAAATAAAAACAGGACAAATTGTATTAGCAGGTGAGCTAGGCTATATAAATATATCTTTCCCCCTCTGCAAACCTACAGTCGCCTGCAAAGGAAAAGACACATACGCTTAAAATAGAAATGTAGTCCAAAACATAAATGTGTTTTATAAAGAATTTCCTATTTCACATTCTCTACAACAACATATTTAACCAGATCATGTAATATCGTTGTTCATACTAACACAGTTAAGTTAAACAAGCAAACAGAAAAACTCACCTTACAGAGAAACATTTGATTGGAGAGTACTGCAAACCAACCTATCTATTTCATTAAACAGTAAGGTTCTTTAAGCACAAAAGTAATAATTTCTATAAATTTACAGAAAAAGTGTATCAAGATCTTTTACATCACACCACAACTAGAAGTGATAAAAAAGGTGTGATTATTTTTTTCTTTTCCTGAAGCCAAATTTGCCTGCTAGCTTCACCTGCTCCTTGTTTTCCCTGGAATTTCAGAAAACACAAACTTCTGTCTTCTCGACAGAAAACCCAAGTCAGATAGCCATGGCAACTGTTACTAGGTATGACAACACATCCTTACAGTTACTGATTAAAACTTTAATTCCTTTTTACCTATTATGGGGATATTATTTTAATCATACATTTTTTAAATTCCCTATTTTAGAGCAGCAAAGGAAGTTTGTCCTTGTATTCAAAGCACGGGGGATTGGGGTTTTTTTTTAAAGAAAACAGAATCATAGAATCATAGAATTGTCAGAGTCGGAAGGGACCTTAAAGATCATCTAGTTCCAAACCCCCTGCCATGGGCAGGGACATTTCCCACTAGATCAGGTTGCTCAGAATAAATGGAGAATTTAAATAGAATAAATGGAGAATTTAAATAGAATAAATGAAGAATTTTTCATTTCAGAAGCCAAGTTGCGGGGAATTAGGTTATGCAGAAAAGTTTTTTTTTAGTTTTGTGTCTCCTTACACTATTAATTGTTTTTGCTGTTTGCTATATTAGTACTTCTCGGTGAACGTGCAGCATGGGGATCCCTGCTCTGCAGCTGACAGACAGGCCCTGTTAGCCAGAGTTAAAAGATTTGCATGATCACTGTGCGGGTTTTTCTCAGCGACACGATTAATATGCAAATTTATATACTCCAGCTCACCACCATAATCTTTTTGCTTTGATTGGTTCTTACACTCAAAATTTTCAAGATGTGTCCAGCAACAAAGACATATCTCAGCTTCTCATTTCTTGTTAAATGAGTTATAAACTCCAAGGTCAAATCCAGGTTAGTGTAATTACCTCATTAACTGAAAGCACCCTCAAGTTATCATTTTAATAGTATTAAGGAGAGGAAAGGCTACGACCCATAACAGTGAGAGGCTCTAGTTCACATTTCTGTTTCAGCTAACACTGACTGAAACCTCTAAATTTTTAACCTCAGTACAAGCCAGAAGTTTATTTCTGACCAAGAAAACTGTTCTGTGGCTTGATCAGACTGTATTCAAGTCATACATAAAAGCTGACTGACTTGACTGATTTGGGGAAAATTTCCTTGAAGAATACTCAGTAGCACTTTCCTATCCGGTATTTAATCCTCATTATGCAGCAGCATGGCTCACCACTGATATATACTAATGAGTGTTTCATTCAGTGCACTTCATTTGAAGTTAAATTTTTTAAAAATTCAGAACACACCGGGTTTTAATCTCTGTGTTATGATTCTGGTCCTGCAGCCAGAGCAGCCACTCACGAGCTGATCAGTTCACAGCAGGCTGGCTTTTGGGGGGCCAAAGCTAGTGCCACATGGCTCGTCTGGTGCTCTCACAACTTCTGATGCCCTTTGTGGAATCCTACTCAGATGAAGATGGTTCAGCTCTTGTAATCTGATGATCAAACAAGGTCACTTTTGGATTCACAAGCCATGACCCCCAGCCCAACCCCCTTTCAAGCTCCTCTACGCCCCTTGCGCCGTGGCATCCGTCCGTCTGTCTGCCCCTTGTTAGCCAGAGCTCAGCCACGAGGCCGCTCTGGGGGCTGGCTGGCCCCGCACACAGAGGGCTCCAGTGTTTTGGCTCCAGGTAAAGAGCATAAAATGAAGGGCTTGCTGCCCCGCTCACTAGAAACACGTCCTTTGATGCATATTCTTAAATTGCTCAGATACCATTACATCCTAATTTAATCAGACAAATATACTTCAAGTGAACAGTATTTCACACGGCAATTAACTGCTCCATGAATAGGATATTTCAGATGAGATGAGACTACATTCTTTCTCTTTTAGCCTTAGTATTTATTCCCACCTTGTTTCATGAATCAGTGTGCATTATCATGTTTCTGTTCTCATAACCCCCCTTATTAATCCATCTACCGTTTGAAAAAGTGAAAAGTTAAAAATATGTCTGCTTTCTAACTATTTGCATATTATGAAAGATGAGGTATTTATTACAGTGCTCATCAATTTTGATGGCATCTGGGAAAAGCCAATAACAACACTTTAATATCTGAATACATTTGAGCCTGGCACTTAAATTTAACATCTACAAATCTTGAACAGTTAGCATTAAAGACATATAAATCCCATAAAATCTCATTTAGATGAGAAGCTACTGAGTTCACAAAAGCCATTATGAACCATAATAGTGATGTACTGTTCAGTTACAACAGGCTGACTAATCCAGCACTGGGGTGTATTTTTATCATTGTGGCTTGCTTGATTTAAATAAACCATGTTAGAGATGTTATCATGTGCACAGCTCTACTCACACAACCCTAGGCTGCAACAGAAAATAGTTGACATAAAGATTGCAAATAGCAATCTATCAACTCAGAATACTGAACTATTTGTCTCTCTTGTTATCTTGGATTTTTTTTCATAATTAAAAAGAGCTTACACATCCTCTGTATTCTGATCAGAGAGTAAAATACAGGCAGATCTTCCAAACAGAAATTGAATCAACAATTATATCTAAGATCTAGAGAACGTCTCCGGATTCTACAAAGATAAGGAAATCTATAACTAGGCAACTGTCTGTCATTGAAACAAATGTTACAATTTCTACTTCTGTTTTTATCACAGCAGATTGACAAAAGAAGTGTCTCCCTTTCTCCTTTATGCCCCACTTCAGTTCAGAATCAGGTTTGCCCCCACAACATCACTTGCAAGGATATTCTATTGCCAAAAGACAGAAAGACAAGCTGACCACAGCCTAGTAATCTTCCTCAGCCTTCTAACAGTTCATTTCATCCCGTTGCATTAAATTAGTTAATGCCTTCTCCAGACAGAAGCAAGAAAATATGAAGCAATCAGAGAAGTCGCAAAGGTAGTGTTTTGCATACTTCTGATTCTCCTCACATCAGTCTACGTGTAAAAGTGACTCTGACACGATCTGACCCTTTCCCTGGCCCAGGAAATCATTTTCTGCTCCCTGTGTAGAGGAAATGAATCACAGCTGCTGCATCAAGAGAGGCAGTCTAAGCCTCCTGACTGCAAATAAATATGATTTGCTCCTTATTGACTGTTTCATAAGATTCAGTGATTGCACTGGATATGTCAATTACTGTAAATTAATGGCACTCTACAGCATGTTGCCATTCTTCACTTCCTGCATCTTTCATCTGGGGATTCTAAACAATTCTAAATAATAATTAAACATTTATCTGTGGAGTAGTAGTTTCTACAGGAGTCAGTTGTAGTCCAGCCTCTTTAGTCACTAGACAATAGTCACTACTTGTCAAAAACTACAGCAACCTGGTATTTAGAATAATACTATTTCCTCTACTTTTTAAGGAGAACTATGATGTCCCTAACAGACATACACAAACTTCTGAATGGAACCACTGAATATGCAGAAATGAAGCCAAACCAGATTTTTCAGATTTAGGGAATAAAGTAACCTACAATTAATTCCTTATTACTTCATTCTTGAATCACTCTTCCTATGAATGTCTAAAATGCTCTGTATGCTCTTTAACAATCTGCCTTTCCAATACTTCTCAAACTTAATTTTCTTTCTACTGTAAAATACTATGTTCCCACCTTCCTAAACTGCCATCGTAGTTTGCTCTATTTTGTTGTTTAAACAACACTTAGAGGTATTTCTTTTAACGTAAGCCTGAGCAGTCAAATCTACGAGTAAGTTTTATGATCAAGATTAAGCATGAGACACAAAATTCACAAGGTAGGATTTTCCACACTCATTCTAAGCCAGGAGTTTTTACTTACATGGTCATTTTGGACATCAGACCTCTAGAGTTGTCTGCATATGATAAGAGCAGTGACATCCCACCTCAAATGGTCATGAAACTTTATGCTGGCTCCTATTAAAATATCTAGTTGTGCATGAATTTGTAACCTTATAGATGTAAGCACACATATCCACCAGTTATCATCCCCTAATAACTCAATCAAACATTATATTCCTGGGGATTCATCCATCATGAGGCTCAATGCAGTCCTCAACTCCTATAATCACATTACGAATAGGTAGTTAATAAAGCTCAGCTGCTCCCTAAAGGAAGCTCAGCCAGGAGACAAGAGTGACCTCAACACAGGCCATGCCCCCTCCAACGGCTTGAGCAGGGCAGGCACAGCCTCTAGTGGCTTCTTGCTACTCCTCAGCAGGGACCAGGGGTTGACAACGCCGTGGAGTAGCCCTGGACTAAAGGGAATGTCACAGGTCAAGTATTCTGCAGACAGCTGAAGAGCAATAAAAGAGCTCAGTACCAGCAAGATCATTGGGGATGAGGAATGGGGTTTATACTTATGTTTTCCTCTGAATTTTCCAGGTTTCAAAATATTGCTCAGCAAAGAACCAACACTGTTCACATCATTTATATAAAGTTGTATTCTCATTCTAGCAGTTTCTGGGTTTGATTTTCATTGCTGGCAGCACTGATTCATTGCCAGATGAAAGACAAGCACTGATATGATTGCGCAGAATATATGTCATTTTCAACATCAGAAGCAGCATATTGATTTACTAACATCAGTTAATTTCGGGGGAAAAAATCACACCTACAGAGCCAGCTGTAACTGAAATTCTTTTTACATCAAAAATGAAAGCTAATTTTTACTTTCTCATACTAGCCAACGGCCCAAGTGAAAATATAAGTTATAACCACCACAAAACCTCTTGAGACAACCATCAGAACACTTTTTCCCCTCAAGTATGCTGATGTCTAATACGGTAAACTACTTCTTATCAGAAAATTTGTCATTGAAAATTAGGAGCAATTACAAAAAAACATTTCCTAGCTGCTACTGCTACAAAAAACTCGGAAAAAAAAAGGAAAATCAAATAAAGAGCCATTAATATAAACTATGAATAGTGTTTATATGTGTATTTTTAAAATACTCACTGAATATTTTCATTTCCATCAGATTGCTTAGCACCCACAGAGACAACTTCCTAAAATAACTGAACAGACTGCAGTTTTCCTTCCGTGCATGGAGCCCTAGTAGAGAATCCCTGTCACCACTTATACTACTACAAACACGAGTTTTAACTGGGTTTTCTTTTTCTCCTCAGCACAAGTATGATCTTCAGCTGTTCTACCCAGTGGCTCATTAGGCATCATCTATCAAAGGCTGACAGCCTACTGCTCCTTAGTAACAGAAATTATTACTACAGGCTAGTTAGAAACCTAAAGTTTTACTTAAGACTGCTACAAACACAATCGTTTCAGGAGAAAACAGAGGGAGAAGTAATTTTAATCATAACTAGACCTTAAGAAGCTAACTTGTCAAATGGCTCCACGTGGAAGGTAACATGGGGGTAGAGCTATTCTAGCTTATACTTCTACCTTAAAAGATCTCAAACAGAGGCTAACAAGAGACTGTTAGCGTACCTCTTCATAGCTTTTCTTCATCAAAGCAAGCTTTTTTTCATCAAAGCAAGCTTTTTACATCAAAGCGAGTCAATGGAGAACACCTTCCTTGTTTTACAGACCCAGCAGTCCCGAGCAGCACGGGGAATTGTCTCTGCTGGAAGGCACCTCTGCCTGCTGTCAAGCTTCATTTTTGCACCTCCTGGCTAACGCTTCGCTCTAGTTTAGTGGCTTCCAAACCAGCAGTTGTGACCTCAGGGGAGATCACAGCAGTTAAAATAGGGTCATAAGCCAAATAATCCTGTATTTCACAGTCAGAAGCATAGAAGTACTGCTCCATTTCTCCTTTTTATTGATCTGGTAATGTTCAGTGATGAGGACATCACAGTCCTCCTACGTAGCTTTAGGCCCTTTTGCGATGAACTGTTTCAGGTTAGTCATCAGGAGACTTACAAGAGATTCCTCCTCCAAGATACCATTTGCAAAAACAAATGATAAAAAAAACCTCAGTTCGCTATGAAGATTATTTAACTTGTAAGAGGAAGAAGTGAAAAGTTATTGGCAAATTCCGTACTGTTGGATAAGTTTAGCTTCAACATGAAATTGTCCAACTAATAATTTTTATTTACATTTATGTTTTTAATGCTTGTAAAAAAATTAATTAGGAGAAAACCTTACACACTTAGAAGCCTGAAGGCTTATGTTTTATTCAGCTTAAAAATTAAGATGTATGGGAAAAAATAACATTAAGTTGTGATTTAATTCAAGTTGGGTTTCACTAGCAAAAGAAAGCATCAATTATTCACATATCTCTTTTATGCCTCTACATTAAGCCTCCTCCATTCCTTTGTATTTTATTTAACCTACATCCAGCCAATTTAAAACACTGATGGATGCTTCCAGGGAAAATCCTACTCACCTTCTGCTAGAAAAAAACCATGTCTACAATAGAAATAACCTGAATCTACTCAGCTGCACATCTGCCTCTTTCCTTCTTTCTTTTCTTCCTTGTCAGTCTTGTTCCGTACTACCTAGCCACCTGCTCCTACTTCATCTTTTAAGTGTTCTCATTAATTTCACTGCATTAAATGTATATATTAAATGAATGCATCTAAATATGTACAGTTAGAAGCATAATGAAGTGCCATTTTGAGAACTGAGATTTCAGGATACGTACAGATCTGGGCCTATTTTTTCCAGCAGTTATTATTACTCATTCCCCTTCAGGCAGAGATTTTAAACACGTTCACACTGACAAACAATCCAGTTGCTTGAAAAATTATTCTCAGCTGCAGAAGACATAGCACTGATTTTGGGACTGCAATTCTGTTCAGATTTTTAGTCCCATTCACACTGGTACCTCAGAAGTACCAGACATGAAGATAAGGAATTCCCAAATTGTGCCCAAGTGGCCTCGTGCCTCCTCCCTTGAGGACATGACAAAAATGTCACCGCCTTTAGAGATTCAGATTGAAGCTTTTCATTTAGAGTTCAATTAACTCAAGCTCTTAAAATAAAAGACAGCGCTAAAATGTCAGCCACTCATTCACTGAAGGAAACCATTTCAGCAATTGCTCATTACTAGCTTAATGGACACATATTAAGCAATCAGATATGTTTAATCCTGGGCTGCTGAGAACTGATGAGGAGAAGGGAGTCCCCGCAGCAGCACATGTGGCCCTAGCTTAGAGCAAGCGATGAAAAGCTGGCTGCAAAGCAATAGGGAGTGAACAGCTGAAGACACTTGCAACTCCTGTTTATAGCTATTTTGAAAACATTTTTCTTCCTGGTGCTGAAGAGGAAGAGTCTCAAGAGTCTTTTTCCCCCGTGATTATGAACAGAATTCATTCACTGCTACGAACATTTGTTCACAGCAAAACAAATGGAAGCTACGATCAAAAATAAGAACTGAAGGTAGGTTTCTCTGAACGTCAATTTACGCTGCTCAGTGTAAAGCAGATGTGACACAAAACCAGTCGTATGAAAGAAATAATTATTTCTGAGATCACTCTCCCAGTGACCTGTTTTCAGAACCGTGAACCCCAATATGAAGCTCAGCATATCTCTGAAAATTGCCTTCACTCCTCTCTCTCCCAGTCATTCCTGCAGTTCTCTGCAGTTAGAAAGCAGTTTCTGATTCTCTGGATGGCCTCATATTTTCAGAGTGACCATCAATAACTCCTGATCAATCTCCGTCCCTTGGTCTATTTTTTTTTTTTTTCCCCCCCAGAACAGTGCTAGCAGGTAACAACTTATTCCAGTTTTCAAAGATGCAAATACGAAGTGCAGACAGTCAGATATAGTTGTTGAAATCTGAAACGAGAAGGAAATTTCACTAGAGATTCCTTACTTTTGAAGAGCTAGCATTTTAACCTTAATAATCCAGCACAGGTCACCACAGTGCCTACAGACTTCATTATTGAATAACCTGAGCCTTAAACAGCCTTACCTTTCTACACCTAAAAGAGCATCTTTAAAAAGTTATTCCAGTTCTATTGAGTAATGAGTTACTTAATTCTAGTACGACTGAAAGATGTATAAAATAACTGAATGTAAAAAAGGTGGGTTGTCAAAGCCTTCTTCATGAAGAATATTCATTCTCTGCTACAAAGGAAAATCCATCTTTGTTGTGGAAGTTGGCAGCAATAAGCTATGACAAGATTAATGAAAATATTCAGGTCCCTATTCCCAAACATGCCTGGCAGAAACATGTTCTGTCCTTCCCAGTGATACTGCACCCATCAACTCTCAGAACAATTTGTCTTCACAGATTTCATTTACTATTCTCTTCAAGCACAGAGTCAGTCTCTTCCCAAAAAGTCCAAAATTTATTCCAGAAAGCTCTATTTATTTTTATTCTTTTTCCTCTGCGCTGGTATGATTGATGCTCTTCCTTCCAAAGATTTTCTGTGAGACCGAGTCACACAAATTACTAATCAAATTAAGACATGTCAGGAATGGGCCAGAAAATTAATCAGCAGCAGGTCTTACAGATGTAATTTAAAAACTAGAAAGATTAAAGAAATTAAGAGAAAATTACTATGTATTTTCTTAGGACTGCTTTGTTACTGATGCTTATTTTATCCTTTTCTGATCGATCACTACAGTTCCCCTAGGAGGAAAATTCTATGGCCTTTTTACAGTGTTTTTTTAAGGACCAAACTTTACAGAGCTTTTATTCCAGGAACATAAATCTGTGAAAGATTCACCACAGAGAAAGTAAACTCCAAGTATTCCAGATACAACTAACGAAAACAACAGAAATATAGAGCACCCCCCAAAAAGAAGTTTATTTTTGTCTGCCTTTTTAGTTTTGTAGGGTTCTGGAGATTTTTAATCCCATCTCCCTGTCTTTCCTCTCCTTTGGTCAATTTATGTTTGTCCTTGATCATGCTAACACCATAGATCAACTATCCCAAAGTTTTCCTGCTGACTTGATAACATACTAAATCTTTTTTTTCCCAGCATGACACTCTGAATTCAAATACCTACCTTTGCAGATGACAAAACCAGCATAAATGGATTGATCCTACAACAGGATATATTGAACATTACAGGTTTCTCCTTATTTAGGTACTTGTTATACACATAATGGGATTGACTGTGGAAGGTGGAGACTTCATTTATGTACCTTTATATACAACTTACGATTCTTTCCAGAGTGGTACAAATTTAATCACATAACTTCTTGGGGAGTATTTGTCATGCTCAAATGTTATATACCGAGAAAATGTGGAGCAGGAAAAATCCTATAGCACAAACTTGACATGGAGAGTGTTCAGCCTCCCAGATTAAAGCCTTGACGTTTGCTTAGGTGACAGAAAAAACAGCATTTCAGCTAAAGCCTTTATTTGAAATATAAATTGAACTAACAAAATTACAGAACTTTTCCAGGTTACAACTGAAGAAAAAGCTTAATCCTCTACCATTTATAAAGCCAGCATTCATTATAGATTTTAAACATCTCAAATGCTGCTAAAACTACAGACAAAGGCACAGAATCTTTAAAACTAACACGAAATTGTTTTTAAAAGCAGAGGCAGCAAATGTCAGCTTGTGTTCCTATTTCAAATAACATACACACATATACTGAGTAATTTATGCTGAGTTTTTTTAGCTCACCATCTTAGACTATACCACTGTCCTATTCTAAAGGAAATTCTGATAATACCAACCACATTATTTGCCCAACACACAACTAATATTTTATCAGACTAGGCAATTGCTTATAACCCATACTGTGACCCAGAAACAAGAAAATTTGTTGCAGTTTCACCTCTACCGCATTACATAAAAAAAAGTAAAAAAAAAAACAAACCAACAAAACAAGTGTATCTTCTTCACAGTAAAATGTTCTGTTCTTGCATGGCATTAGTTAACTATCTGGGTGATTAAAAAAACGAGTAAAAAAAAAAAAAAGACAGTAGAAAGTTTTTTCCCTGAATTATTTCTAAACCCTTGTTTAATTATTTCATATTGCAAGATGGATTGTGATTTGAGAAATATATCTCTTCCTTCAAAAACTACCGGACTTGCACTTTTATGCACGTAACGATAAAACCATTTTTAAACCCTACACTCATTCTTGTCATCTTATGCTTGCATTACATCATTGAAAGGATAAGAAGACAATTTTATGCATTAGTTCATAAATAATGGAAAAATTGCTATTTAAGCAACTGATAGAAGGTTATTTTGATTGAAACTTTCTTTTCTGAGGTAAATAGAAGTCAATGCACAGTTCAGTATAATACTTCTTTTTAACCAAAGGAAAAAAGTTTATTGAGATAGCTACATGTTAAAAATGTATCAGTAGTAAGTTTGTATTAGCGAAAACAAATTCTTCAGTGGTAGACAAGTTGAAAATGAGTCAAAATTGTGTCTTTGAAACAATGAAGGTCAACTGCACCCTGGGCTGCATCAAAAAGCCTGCTGAGTGAAGCAGCAGGCTGAGTGAAAAGGTAGTTATTCTCCTCTGTCCTGCATTCATAAAGCCTCCTTACAGCACTAAGACCAGCTTAGGGCTCTCTGGAACAAGACAGACATTGAAAACCTGCAGGAAACCCACCGAAAGGCCACCAAGTTAGGGGGCTCAGAGAGATGGGAGCAGCCAAAAACTGGATTTCTCAGTAAGGCTGAGGAGAGGTTTTCATGATTCTATGAATAAATCATTTTGCAGGGATCCACCCTCTTTAAAATAGTTATCAAAATCATGCCACCTGTCTCAGAAGTGTAGAAAAGGACTTTCTACCCTTTAAAAGCTCGTTCCTTACCAGATGCAAAACTACATCCCTTGTTTGAAGCTAGTGGCTTGGGACTATGCACCTTTGCACACAGACCTTTTATTATCAACAAACTTCTTTCCTACCTTGCTTAAACATAGAATCTTAGATCAGGGAACATCCACTTGAATGACAGAGTAATCACTATTGGATAAAAAGGATTTCAGCTAATCCTAATTCAACATTTCTCATTTCAGTTCAGAGCGTCGTTCTTTAAAATAATATTCTAGGACAAAATCCTAAATGCCAGTTGTCAGTCAGTATCATGGTGCCCCTGTGAAACCGCAGTTTGTATGGATCTTTCTATAGCTTTTCGTCACTTACACTAAGCTTGTCAAAATAGTGTCTGCCAGTACACGAACCTAATGAATTATTTTATTAACTGTGAAAGCAATCCAGTTCAAAACCAAATCATATCTGTTTATTAAGACCTAATCCAAACCACTTGGACAAATTCTCCTGGGGATGGAGCATCATAAAAAAGTCGATCACCTTGTCTTAATGGGAAGAATTCAGCAGATGCATCCTTTTCTCAGTGAGGATTACTACAAGAAGATCCCATCTTTCTGTAGAAAGGATAAAAGAAATTTTTCACCTCTTTGTTCACCTTGAGGAAAATTTTTGAGTACTTTGAAAGACAGCAAAGTCTCAGAGACGTTCTTGGAAACAGGAGTCTAAAAACTTTTACAGAACTTGGCCTAAAGAACCACTGTGTCAACTGATGACTTTACCATGCACTCCTGCTTTCAAATTTAACACCCAACCCTCAGGGGCAGGTGCTATCAAACCAAACACCCCATTAAATTTAGGTAGGCTACAGAAACATGCCTTTTAAGTAAAGGTATTATTAGTCTAATTGAAGTCTTACAAGTTTAACGGAAAGATTATTATTAGACCAGTTATGCAACTTGTTCCTAGTAAAGGCAGTTATAGCTGACATTCACAAACTAACACATACACTTCTTCCTCTGGTATTCCTCTGCTCACTCTTGCTTTCTATGCCCCTCTTCTTTCTTTGGGTTCCGTGTTGGGTTCCCTCAAGGAGAAAGAAAAGTTACAACAATCTGTCAGCCCCGTGTTCTTTGCCAGGAGTATGGATAATTTATTCCACCTTGCTCTTGGGTGTACTTGGGATCATTTTTATGTATTTCTTAACACAGCATAGTTAGCAGCTCCTTTCTAATTGGTTCACAATTGTACATTATAGATGAATTAACTGTATATGATATGTATTTTAATGTGATGGATGGTCACTCTTTGTTTTCTCTGCTATCCCTAAAACTGGTTTTAACAGCTCTTGAGGTTGCACTAAATTAATGACCATTGATAAATTGTTTATAGCTCTGATACCTCTTGTATAATGCTGTGTTTGTACTTTCAAGACCTACGTTATCATTTTGTATTTGCGCATTTCGGTAACTTCTGTTACATCCTTCAAGCTGTGGTTTGCTGATAACTAAGGTTTTATTAGCACAGGCTAATCATGCGTATATCTTTGCTCAAGGTCAGTAATAGTTCACTCTTCAAAAACTATGGTACATTCAAATACACACACGTGGAAGCATAATGCTCTGGTAATGACTTGCCAGACCAGTAGCTGCTAGTCATTGCGGTATCTCCAGTACATTACTGAAATTGCCTGACAATAATATACCCAACACTTACAAAGAACAGTAATAAAATTCTCTCCAAGGTGAGAACTTCCTAATTGTAATGCACATATTTCTGCTCCGTTTATAAGAATTCACTGAGTTCAGGGACTGTCTTCATGAACTAATACCAAACGACTGACAAGCACTAGTCCACAGGGATTATTTCTAAAAATCTACATATTGAAAGAGTCAGATGAGAATAGTTTGCAGAAGAATGTTTAAACAAACTATTTAAACCTTCAAGCAAAAATTTAAGTTTAGATGAATTCTGTATTTCCTTATAGGTATAGTACCTGCCACACAGCAAAAAGCAGGCCTCAGCATTAGTGATTCGTATGAAAACTTATGTTGATACAGTTAGAAAATACCCCTTTGTGACTACTTGTCCAGTTACAGCTGAGTTTCAGGATACATTCAGCAGTGTTTGGCTGGAGGAAGTTCTGACAAAATGGCCACGAGATGGTTCAGTTCAGGATTCTGTGAGGAGGAACCAAAGCAAAAAGCAAGATCACAACCCTGGACGTGGAGATCACCAAGTGCAGCCTCCTTTCAAAACTGGGGTAACTTCAAAGCTGATGACAGATTAAGCTGCTGCTGTTGAAAGTTCTTGAGATCATTACCACAGCTTGTTCCTGATGCTTTAAGTAAACCCAATTTATTTTGTATTGGCACTGAGCAAGCAGTGCACATATGGGGTAGGTTAATGTGCCTCAGCTGACAACCTGTAACTTGTTTGAGAACATATGAACATACCAGAAGTTTCATCTCTGCACCAGAAAAGTTCTATTAATCTCTGGCAGTAGCGAATTTTGTAAATTGGACAAATATTTGCCATAGTTCAATCAAACTGGCCAGAAGTGGCATTTGGCAAATTGAAGTTTATTTGCTGTATAACTTCTCCAAAAAGGCTGACAACAAATAATATCAAAAAACCCCATTAAACATAAGGACAGGTTTACTTTACATTTTGCCTCAGATCACAAATAAGACTCCAAAGCCTTTCTGGATACCAAGCCCTGTGCTGCATTGCTGAGGCTGGCAGTGATGATGATCTTGTGATAGAGTTCAGCAAATGCACTACATGTGGAGGCAAAAAGAAGGAGTTGCAGGACTGTGCTGGGGGATAATAGTGGATGAAAAGTCTGGTATGAGGAAATAGATAAAAGCACAAAGATTAATCTAAAGGAGAGGAAAGAGAAGACAAGCCAGGAAGATTAATTTGTCTGAATTGATTTCAGAATATAAAACCCAAATATCAGAAACAGGTGTGTACAGGTTAAAATGTAAAAAGAAAGACTGCATTTTGAAATGCTGTGTACAAAAGGGCAGGATCTGAATGTAGCTCCGGGTCAACCAACATACCTGTCCAATGTAGAATGAATATAGGCAGGAGAGGCAAGCAACAAAGAAAGGAGAACTGAAGAACAAAAAGCAAGTTAGGAAGTAACCAGGTGGAAGACGGGAGACGGAAGGAGAATACAACTAGTTCAAGTTTTGTTTTATTCAAACTCTCCTGCCTTTGAGGGGGCATGAGTAAATCACAAAAGGATCTGTTAGAGTTAAAATTGCGAAAGCATCACAAGACAAGAAAAGGTATTAGTGTTTTTTTTTAAAAACAGATCCTATAAAAGTGATCAATACAGGATCAGAGGACAAGTATAAAAATACAAACATGAAAGGAAGAACATGACCTAAGATGACACCATTTCTATTCATTATTGTTATAAACTTTGTTGAAGAACAGAGAGCCCAGGAAAGAAATGAGGATTGGTGAGAAATGATACAGGATTCAGTCACAGCAGATAAGCAGCCAACAATAAGGGAACAAGGCAGAAAATAGGCAGTGAACAATAATGCAAATGGAAATGAAGCACTTTCTCAGTGGGTAGTTGGCAGTGAAAACTGAATTAAGAGGCGGCTTGACGTAGGAATTATTTAAGAAATGTTGAACAATTCAGTCACAGAAAGGGAAGCAAATGCACTGTTCAAATTTAACAGAAGAAATGCGCAAATGTGAACAATGAGATTCACTTTAAAGTGTAAGGCACTAGCACAGAGCAGCTGTAAGGCTGTAAAAATTCAAATGCAGACATTATCCTTTATTTGTGGAAACACAGTGCCCAATACAAATTCTCAAGAAGTTGAAGACAACTATGTAGGCTCTACCATTATCAATTGTTACGTTAATTTGTATATAGATTGTATAATAAAGCTAGGCTAAGCATTGTTTGCTACAAGATTATTTTTATCTTGCACCTTTTTCTGCAAGGACAACAAGTCAGAGAAAGCTAAATTCAGGAAAACATTGTTCCCACATGCTATCCAACAGCTATTGGGTGTAGTTCTTGCAACAGTGAAAGGAATTTGTCCCAGGTAAAATCCTTGAGAAGTGTTGTCAGCACTTTATCTTGTTCATATCGTACACCCAGCAATTCACTTTCTTCACAGCTTGCTCAAAACGAGCCCTTCCCTTTCAAATAGATATAGATAAATAGATAATAAATAGATATTAGATATATAAACTAAGTTTGTGTGGGATGCTATGTTGAGAAGGCCATATTATTTGAGCAATGATTTTCTTGCACCAAATTGTTTTTTCATGTTTGTTGTTTTTTGGGTTTTTTTGGGTTTGACTGGGATAAAGTTAATTTTTTTCATAGTAGCTGGTATGGGGCTATGTTCTGGATTCATGCCGACAACAGTGTTGACAATACACAAATGTTCTCGTTGCTGCTAAGCAGTGCTTACACAGAGCCAAGGCCTCTTCTGCTCCTCACCCCACCCCACCAGCAAGTATATGCTCAGCATTTGAAGCCAGAGGAAGAAGGAAGGGGGGACATTTGTAGTTATGGCATTTGTCTTCCCCAGAAAACATGATGCATGATGGAGCCCACCTTTCCTAGAAACAGCTAAACATCTGCCTGCCAGTGGGAAGTAGAGAATGAATTCCTTGATTTGCTGGTGTGTAGGGCTTTTGCTTTACCTATTAAACTGCCTTTATATCAACCCATGAGTCTTCTCAGTCTTAGCTTCCTAATTCTCTTCCTCATTCCACTGAGGTGGAATGAGCAAGTGACTGCATGGGGCTTAGCTGCCAGCCAGAGTTAAACCATAATGTCTACATAGGGTCAAACTCTCCCATTTGAGCTGCAGTTTGATCACTGATCGAAGATCTTTGGTAGAAGTGCACTTATACAGGAGGCCAACAGGGTCCATGTCCAACACCCTAGTCGTTAGTGACCTTCAAAGTGAGAGGGAATAGCATAGTTCAGTTGGAAAGCACCTGCAACAATTACCTAGTCCAACTGCCTGACCACTTAAGGGTTGCAAGATTTAATGAGTACATAATTTTTGGTAATTTTATTTGGGGTGAATTCACTCAAGTGAGTTAACTAAGGGGCCCTGAGCAAGAATGAGGATTGACTCCAGTTACTCAGCTTTAGTCAAATCCAATTCCTTTCCAACAGAGCCATACTGAAGAACTGGAGAAAATGTCATCATTTATCATAAAATAGTCCAGATCCATTACATTCTATTTTGAGGCCCATTAGCGTACCACTGTATTTATTTTCTTTAATCTTTCCTGTGCCTGTAAAGAAGAAATATTAATATCAAAACTGATACATTCATCTGCCTTCCCAAAGATTCCTTTATGTTAATTAAACAAGTGTGGTGAGAACACACTCTCTGCTACGGTGACCATGTTTTGCACTTCTCTTTGTACACATTTTCTGTTCCCTCTCTGATAGAGTAGTTGTTGTTACGCAGAATTTTCCCTCTGGAAGTACTACCTATGCCATACTGGTTCCTGCTAATTCTGTATACAGAAAGTCACATGTCAAAAGGCACTATAAAAGGAATATAAGCTAGTTAATCTTAAAATATTTTTCTGTATGCTCTGGGAACTCCTCCTAATTCTATACGCTCATTTCTGTTCTTCCAGAACATTTTTAATCCATCAATAGGAAAAAAAAATTAGTAATAATAAAAATCTGTTTAGAGTTCATCTACGGTGAGCATATGGTCAGTCACCTATGCATGCAGGGACTCTGCTTCTGCTCTCTTGACATTATGCGTACACCGAATATTAAAAATTCAAGTATGTCAACTAGCTTGTTCTTAGGTAAACCATGGGAAATTTTATTTAAGATGCCTTGGAAGGACAGAAGGCTGAACTGACCCAGTCTGGATGGTGACCCTGATGTTCTTTCTGGGCTGCAGTCTAAATAGCTGAATAGGAAATAAAAGCTTAGATATGTTAAGTAGATTTAGGTGCATGACTCACTAATATTCATAGAACTCAGCCAACTAAATCCACAAATGGTAGCTGAAAACTATTAGTATTAAACAAAGCTGAATGTTATATATGCAGAAGACCATAAAACCAATCACATTTCTTTTTTTTCTCCTCGCCTCTTGTAAGACTACACGGTGCTGCAGCCTCAGAGCTGCAATTCTGATCTCTGGACCAATAACTAGTGGGGTCCGTTCTTTCAATGCTTTGTTCTAATGTTCTCCAACAATTATAGTATGCAAATATTTTTCTTAACTACACTTGCTTTCTGCAGCTATAAGAGACGTTTGCCATGTTTGACTTCATTAAGTGATACAGGATGTCTCCAGGCATTCAGCAGTCAGTTAATGAAATAACTGGCATATGCTAATAACAGCAAAGCAGCCTCAACCTAACACTAGAGCAGAACAGAATTAAATAGTTCAAGGCAACATATCAATGGAAAAAGTGCTTTGTCTGTGTGCCTGAGATTCTTCTCACCCTCTTGCACCCCAAAATTAGACACATACACCCTCAATAGCCTTTAGACTTCTATGCTACTTGTTTACCAGTTTATTTTGCTAAATATTTCCTGTCGACGTACCCAGGACCCAGGGATTTTGAGAACGGTCCACCACGTTGAATAGGTTTGTGTTTAATTTCCTCTCTTGCTTACAAACTTTATCAGGCAGACTGATTATTTCCATGGCATTCAGCATTGTACAAAGGATGCCAGATTTTCATCTCTAATATCTCTTGCTGTGCCAATGACACCTGCATTTATTTTACATCTCCTTTCACAGAGATTTCGAAGGAAAGTACAGTCAGCTCAATTTATGCCTCAGTTCTCAAGACACAAGGGTAAGAATAAAATACACATAACTTAGACTCAAGCAAAAAGTCTACACATAACTTAGACTCAAGTAGGACAGATGTCCCTCCTACATTGCATCATTCCTTATGCAGTGCAGGTTTACAAGCAGAAATCTCCTTGCTGAAAAAGAGAAGGTATCTTTTTATAATCGCGAGCATTGTGCACAAAAGGATGTCTCTAACCCTTTCAAGGAACCTGATACCATGTTTTGATAATCAGTGCTACGAAGACATGAGAACTCTGCAACAGATTACTGCAAAATTTTCCACAAAATCATACTCTATCTAATCAAGAGTCTCTGTATCTTCTCATCATCTGTGCCTTCGAACACTTCTATTCTGCTTTAGACTATCCAACAATGGATTCCTTTGGGGTATGATTTTGTTTACTTTCACGTTCTTCATGTTTTTAACTGCAGTACTGGCCCCCTGTGCTTATACATCTCCTTATGGACACTGTTGTACACTCCAGCAAAGACTTCTAAAAAACCTTCTGCACAAGTTTTAAGTGTACACAACACAAGCACAATTGTTAGAAAAGGATGTAAAACCATGGAAGCAGAAAACATCGTATTTTATTTCAAACCAAAGAAAAAACGAACTGTGGGCTAGAGTTAGTAACAAATTCTGATCTCCTGTGTTGAACTAATGCCAAATTAGAAAGTCACGATTTTACCACGCATATTTTTTCCTTAGACCAAACAATGATTTGAGATTTGGCTTCCATTACAAAGGATTATTCCAAGTTGTAAAAAAGAAAAGCCTGAAGATGTTAAAGAATCCCTAAAGAAATTTCTAAAAACGAAAGGCAATAATAAAGCCAAAGTTAATGCATTAAAAGATAAAGTTTTACGATTTTCATTTGTCAGCAAGTCACTCATGACTTTTTTTGAGATTGGCCAAACAGGTTAAATGTAAATAACGTATTTAACAAGTCCAATCCCTTTTCTTCATGAAACATAAAACATGACACAACTGACCTTAGCAGGAATTTAAAACAAACATGCATAAATTTGCTTCTTATATAGACTTCAAGCAACCCTTGTTCTTTCTTATGCTGTTTGTGCTTGTTAATTTCTGCTTCTGCTGAGGAATAAATCCCTGCCAAAAATGGCAAACACATTAGAAGTGCAAAGCAAGACTGACATGATAGGAAAGGTCTCAATATCCTTGCCTGTGTCCAGAAGAACAACCCAGTTTATGAGCTTCTGATCAGGTATTTTGAACAAAGAGCTGAGAAACAGATGGCGAAGCAACTCGAGAGCTGCCTCACTGCTCTCTTCCCTGCTGCAGAAACAAGCTTGTGCACAGTAAGACAACAAACTTATTCAGGAATAAAAACAAACCAGAAAAAGAAATACAGGAAAAAGACGTATTTTACCACTGCACTGAACCTACACTCCTGCAATGTCTGTTCACTTCTGAATCACGGTTCTTAGACCAAATTCAGCATTATTTTCTCTTCTGACCAAAAGCAAAGCTACCAAAAATCTGTTCATGCAGCACTTAACACACACCACTCTTATACGCAGACACGTGTCCGTGCTTTTGGATGTGCATCTGGTCCAACTTAAACTGCCAGTAAGTGCTGAGGCCAGAATCTAACCTGTTCCTCACAGTTGTTGTGGGTCGGTTTTTTGTTTGCTTGGCTTGGGTTTTTTTTGTTTGGGGTTTGTTGGCGTTTTTTTTTTGAGTTTCAAACAAGTGTTATAAACAAGAGTTACAAACAAAATTTACATGACAGTTTCTCTCACAGTTGACCAACATATGGTTTTCCAGAAGAACAATTTACTAATAAAACCAGATGCAATCGAGTCATTCACACAAACATACAAGAGATTCTCACCAACTCCATCCGCCAAAAAAGCAGAAGCCTTGACCTTTTTGAAAAGTAAAGGAATGATTAAATGACTCCAAATTACCTGGACTGATTCCAGATAACCAACACATGACTTCAAAATGTGCTTTCTCTTCTTCGCTTCCCCTTGCAGCTGCACTAGCAGATACTTTACATCAATTCTGCACAGAACACAGAATACCAAGCCAGGTTTTCCGTACATGAAACATTTTTCCTTATATCACAATTTGTATTTTAACAGAAAAATTCAATGTGGTGACAATTTGACAGTATCTATCCCCTAGGAAGCTTTCGTTATTTATCTCCAACAACCTATACCCACCCAAATTGGATTAAACTTGCACTTAACACAAAACCTGAATAATGACCATGAGTTTTACCTACACACCAGCAACTCTAAATTTCACGTATTGCACACTTCAACAAATTATTCTAATTCTTGCGGCAGAAAGCAGTGCTGTAACAGATACCAAGAGTGCAGCTTCACACCAAATTTAATCCAATCTAATTTCAGGTTACCTTCTAAGGGGCAGCTGCAGTTCCCCCTCCAGATGTCACACAGATCAGGGGACTGATTTAGCAAACACGTGCCCACATAAGCTCACGACCAGACAGGCAGGGCAGGTAAGGGGGATATGCAGTTGACAATCAAGCTGTCAGTGGCGTGGCCCTTTCTGGCAGGAACCAGAACAAAACAGAGCAGATTTTTTGCTTTTTCATAGTCAGTTAAAGGCAATGCAGCTTTTTTGTGGCGGTGTATGTCTTTAATATTAAAGTTACCTAAAGCCCAAAGACCATATCTCAATATTCTGACACATGAGACACATTTACAACGTTGTCTTTGGAAATAACCAGTAAAGTCATATATTGTATGAATTTGATTGAGGAGTACTCAGCGGCAGTGTGGAGAATTGATTCTATTTGTAATGTAAACTGGAAAAGTATTTACTCAGACTTTTCAGACCTAGAAAATAAGCTTGTGTCCACTGCTGAATGCCATTTCACAGGAACAACATGTTTTTACTTTATACTGCACAGTACTTCCAGCTTTTCCTAGAGTAATTTTTCTAAATCAATAGGCTTTCTCTTTCAGAAGATAATATTGTGAAATCAATTATATCTATACTGCATAAACTAATGCTTCCCTCTGTCTCTGAAATATATGCCAACCTGCTTGATAGGTCGCCCAGCTAGAGAGCTGGAAAGGAATGCCAGATTCTCACAGAGAAAATTAGAAAACAAGAGAAGCTAAGAGGGAAACCTGAAACATGCATGCCGTGTGCATATATTCTCTCATGTTTCTCTTAAGACACAGTCATGTCACAGAGGGAAGGAAATTTGGCACTGTGAGAGCCTGGCGAGGAAAGTGAAGTGTGTTTGGAGTAAGCACTCACATTAATGTACTAGTACCTGGAAACCTTAGAGAAAAGAGGAGACTATAAAATCTCCTTTGGGCAGCAGCAGTACGTGTTGTGCCATTTGCTGCAGTACTGTTGCTAAAGGGCAGAAACCACTTCAGAACAGGAACACCTGCAGAAACAACAGTGGTTCAGCACCACAGTCAGCTTCAGCTCACCTGAGGTCTCACTGCCCAGCAAAAGAAGTGATACAACCTCAGAGCTTGAAGGTTAAATGAAATGTTCCTGGAGAAGGTAGCAAGCAGCCAGCTGCTTAGCAGTCTTTCAAAATTAAGTGAAAGATTCTATCCTTGTATTTAGGAAAGCATAATTCATTGTCCTATGCTGTCCTATTTATTTTCTCTCTCTGTTTTTCTTTCCTTTAAATAGACCACTGTCGGTAATTGTCATTCATTAAGCACTTAGTTTAAATTATCTTTTTCCAGTTTCCTGGGTAGGGGACAAAGTCCAGTGTCTATTAGTAAACTCTAGAAATTGAACCCTCTCTTTCCTGAAAGGCTTCCATATAAATCTGTACTTGATATGGAAAGAAAGCGCAAAGAAATCTTTTTGAAGCAGTTGGATTATTCTGGTTCGCATGTGTAACACAATTTCACCTCAATTTAATTAAATATTTGGCATGACAAATCCCCATGAAAAAGGTTTGCCATACAAACGCTTATTATGCTGCACTTCCAGCACTTAAAACCTCTCTGTGAAAAAGGCTGGTTTTTTTTCCCTCAGAATATCAAAAGCAAACATAAAATATAATGCACTTTATTAGAAGTCAGACATTTACTGAAATATAATGAAAACCACACATGATGGAATAACATTTCCAGCAGGAGCTCTCTGGATCAAAGTATCAAGTCTTGGCTCGCTCAGACTCGGGGAGCGCACACAGCTCACACAGACACACGGCTGGAACCGCCCTTGCTCTCGAGAGAAACGTTCACCACGGATTGTAAAACTGGCCCAAGCAGCCAACGGTAACTGAGTAGTCAGCCAGGTTCAAGACAGTTGATACTCAGGAAATATTTTAGACAAACTGAAGTCACATCCTCTAGTTCAGGCATAAAAAAAAAAATCACGGTAAAATCCACTGTTTTTTATTCTTTTCCTTCAGGGAATAGAGAAGATGAGTGGTTTGCGTTTAGAAGAGATGAGGATCCCAGAATGATCTACAAGTGACCCAGATTAAGAGCAGCGTTTAGAACACAAGGTGGAAGGGTGGGGGAGGGAAATCTCTCCAAAACTAAAATGCCTGTTTGCTCAGCAAAATCAGAAAACAATCAACGCAACTTTTTCATTACTTATTATTCTTTCAAAATGAAGCAGAAGCTTCAACGTCCAAAGCAAGCCGAAGTGTCTGCCTGCTTTGCTGCACGCTGTTAAGTCTGAACAGGGATAGAGATTAACGCTCCGATAACAAACCCTCCGATGTAGTTCCACTAAAATTAACACCGGGGCTTCTCAAAGATCCTTGTGCTTAATCCTAAAGATCAGTTTTACAGATAAACAAGCGGGTATCATGCAGAAGTGAGCTCTAGATGCTTTCCACCTTCTTTAAAATGTCTCTCTTGCCTACTGGACACGTCACAGGCAGATTTTCAAAGTGCACATCTCATTCTGAGAAGACAGCAGCATATTCTGTAGCATATTGGGGTTGGACCAGATGATCTTTGAGGTCCCTTCCAACCTCTAACATTCTGTGATTCTGTGATTCTGGAAAGATCATAACCTAGAAATACATCTCAGAGTCCATAGTTTCTTTTTTCAAAATGCTAACCCGTTTTTCCCAAAATCATCCCAACACTTAAGTGTTTACTCTACTACAGAGCACCAAAACTGGGGGCAGGTTTACAGGAAATCACCCATTTATAAAGACCCAAAGCAACTCTTTCAGGAACACCTAGCTGCAAGCTTATCCATCAGCAAGATTCAAAGGGGCTGCCCTTCAGGTGACATCACAGCACTGCACAAATTCGTTCTAACTCTAGGTCTGTCCATGAATGACTTCCCCTGAATTATTAGATTTACTATGTTACTATGTTATACAATTCTGAACTTATTTTAAGAAGAGGTAAATACATAAGTCAAAGCCCATTTAGAAACGGTACAAGTCAGTAACATCATTTTTGTAGTAAAAAACCTTACACTGCACCACTTTTGCCTTGTCTGACACACAGCTATCGGTTACTGCTTCTGCTTCCTAGACACCTTTTTATTTTTTTTATATATAAAATGTTCTCTCTCAGCTATATGCTTCCTTTTAACAAAAAAGATTCTTTGTATAGTCTTACAAAACATGATTTTTTGCAAGTTTCAATAACCACTTCGGTCAGCACAGCTACAGCGAATAGACTCTTGTGCCATTTACTGATATAAAATTTAAATTTTAGCAGAATTTCAGTATTTGGTTAGAGACTGATGGTGAAGACAGGGCTTTGTCAGATCACAAATTCAACTAACTAGTAATGATTAATTCTCAGGGTAAGGGATCCAGAAGCTCTGTTTGTAATACTCTGATATACATTAGAAATAATTATTGCCACATTTTATTTTACCTATCAGCCCAAGAAATACTACATTCTTAATATTGCTGTTCTGTTCATTTTAATAGGAGTATGCATCTTCTAATAAACATATAAAAACCTTATTCATTATTCAAAACAAATAAACTAAATTATGCCTAATAGGACTCTGGGCTGTAACACTGTTTATTAAACCATGAAGGGGCACTGACTGACACTTCTATTGCAATGGCAATTTTAATTTAACCACGCGTTTTAAGTTGACCAACATAAGTACCAGTTACGAAATTATTTGAAACATCTGTTAACTAACACATAAAAGCTCACCACAAGGCCTGCAACAGCAACATCATCATATACGTTAATCAATCTTACAAATCAAGTTTTTTCCACGTGCCAGTTTAAAGCCTAAGAGACGGAAGACACAGGCAAAACCCTTTTTATATTTCATGCTAAACTCACTGTTCTTACATGGAACCATGCATTCAGAAAGAAATTAATACATTTCTTTCCTCTTCATTTGCTTGAGATACAGCCACTGTCTTGTTTTCATCAGGAGAAATATATTGTTGCCATAACAACCATATTAAATAATACCGAGGTAAAAAAGTCCTTCACAAATGTTGTCCAGTGATAAGCTAATTTAAAAATGTTCACAAAGAGCACTTGAAATATAAAACAAGATATATTGGAATATGAGCCTAAAACTACAGAGGTGTTGCTATAGTAACCTGTGTTGTAAAGTACTATTCAAGCAACACATTCCTCAACAGATAAATCATCCTCATTAACAGTAGGGCACATCTTTGCAGGAAGTTGGTAGAGTAAATAAAGTTACAAACTCTCTACAAATATCATTACATCTGTTCATGTCTGGAACAACATTTTAAAATAAACAAAAACTAGCAAAGTCCTGAATATACCCAAAGAACAGCAGCTGCATTTAACAAAAAAAGATTTGTAATAACTCTGATTAAGTAATAAAACCTCAGAAACTCTGGAATATTTTAAGGGGTTGAACTGAATCCAGGCGACACATCATACATTTTAAGAAATTTCTTTTTGTTCCGAAAAATTTCCATATTGTGCAATGCAAGTGTTAATTTCTTAATTTCAGTAGTTAGTTTCCACAGTTTATCAGTCTAATATTCATATTTTGCCTTTGATTCTTTGACCAAATCATCATGTTCTTCATCTTCCTTAGACAAGAACAATTAATTTCCAAATTGAAATACCACTGATATTCAAAGTTTCTCCTCAGGAAAAATCACAGAGAAATTCTTTAAATAGATGATACAGGACAATACAGACTTCTGTGTTATTCTCATAAACTAAATACTAAACCAGTGTATGCTCTGGATATTCTGGGAGATAATAGCTGCTTCAGATCAGGCTCACATTCGTTTCAGACAGATACATAAACAGCTTTCAAGAATGTTCCTCAGCAGTTTATCCTCAAATGTTGGCAACAGTTCCTGGGTGTACAGAACTCTTGTAATGTCATATAAAATAAAAAAAGTGCATGTATTCAAACTTTCCTCAGACTAGTTAATGTTATTAATTTTAGACAAGCTAAATAAATCAGAATATTTGAAGAAATAAAACAATGTATGAAATTACCGAAATGACCAAGAGCGTGGATATGGGGTTTTCGTGTCATGTTTCTCCACTTCTCAAAAATAAGCCCAGAATGGATCTCTGAGATATTAGCACAAAACACACCAGATCAGTGGATTTACCTCTGCTGCTCTGAAATCACCCAGCAGTTATCAATGCTATATCAGATAAGCTACATTTTTTTCCCAGGATATATTTAGAAGAGCAATGAAATAGATTTGAGTGCTAATCATATATAACACATATATATTATAGATGGGAAAATCACCGTTCCCCATAACATTGTTAATTTTAGATCAGTTCACAGTAGTAGTACAATTCCAGAGTAACACTGAAGGGATAATTCAGGTAGACAGCAGGAAGAGTGCAATGCAGCAGGAACAAAAAATACAGAAATTAATATATTTAAATAATAGATAGAAATTCATTACACAGTTGACAGTTTTAAGTCACAGTATCTACTACAGTTGATTTTCTTTGCTATCCCAGAGAATGTTATTGACATGCCTTTAAAAATTTGTTATCGCCTAAAATATCAATTATAAGAAAACGCATCTAGGCATCATCGGTTTGACAGGCCAGCACTCTCACCTAACTACCACCGTCATTCTGGACTGAGTCTATGCATTTATTACAGAGGTAGCTGCATTCCCATTTCTTGCATACATGTGTGAGGCTATATATAGGTGTCTTGATGCAGAACATGAACACCTGCATTTATTTCAACGACTGCTGCATCTCAGACACTTTGCTTTTCTTCAACAATGCCCAAGCAGATCCTTGGACCCTAAGGACTGAGTGAGAAATTAGAAATTGAGGTTTATCAACGATAAAACAAAGTAGACTGATTCTTACAAACCCTGTCATTGTTCTGCTTTAAAGGGCAGTCAATAAATTATTCCTCTAATAAAAATGTCAGTGTTTACATAGGATAGATAAGAAAATGAGGAAAACAATTAGATGTTCTTGCTCTCTCCCTCTGCTGGTTCTGCACCCGCGTTTGTGGAGCTGCTTGTGGCAGCCCTGATGCTCCTGATACACAAACAGAAAATAAACAGGCAATGCCCCACCGATCACTATCCACCAACACTAACCCAAAAGATGATTTGACTAAAAAAAAAAAAAAAAAAAGACACAAATAACCACGGAGAAGAAAGAGAAGCGCAAAAGAGAAAAAACTTTTTTTGCTGCCCAAATTTAAATTCATCTCATTCACCTTATATTCAAATGATGATACACAACTGCCTCCCCAAAACATAAATCAAAACCACAAAAAGATATGTATGCCACATAGATAAACCAACTGCTTTTAATACACAAAGAAGACACAACAAAAATAAATATTGTGAGGAGAAATATTAAAAGCAAAAGCGTGGGTTGGATAAAAATTGTACTACCGCAATATATTAACTGTGTACTGAAGTCATAAAAAGGTGATTTATCCTTTCTGTAACACTATTATTTTTTCTTTGTGACTCATACACCTTCAAAAATGGAGAGAATTTTTCAGTACAATTTTTATTTCAATTTCTTCTGTAAGAAGAAAAAATTCAATTTTATTTCCACAGAAAACAAAAAGAAATCTGAGGCACTATCATAGAGGGCCTATGAAATGTACATAATCCACCCCCTCTTTTCTGATGTATCCTAACTTTTTTTATCCATTAAACTTTTGAGAGGATACCTCTGTATTCTTTGGATTCAGGAACTAATTTGATTAAACTTCAGAACAGAAAAGCTATCACTATTACTAATTTCAATTTCTGTTTTATCCACCACAGGTACACGCAAAGTGATTGCATTTTGTAAATACACTGGTGAGATTTAACGTGCAACGATTCATAAACATGAGCAGCTAGGTCAGAAAAAGATTTATCTCAAGGTAAACAGACAAGGTCTTAGGGTCAGTGAAGAAAAGGAAGATGTAGAGAGAAGATGAAATGTAAAGTAGCATAAATTAGAAAGTGAAGCAAATGTCACACCACAGATCCAAGAGTATTTCTCTACCAGGTAAACATTCTCAAACACTCTAAGGAAGCTTTTAATTCAAAATGACTAGGAATAACGATGAAAGTTAAAAAGCTTAGTAGAAAACTCAGTCTATACTTTTCACGGTGCCAGAAGAGGACTACGGTTTGCCAGAACACGTTTTTAGTGAAGCAAGTCGGAGCGAGCTTCCCCAGGATTTCCCTGCCTGTCGCCACGTGCAGGAGGTCTCGCCACGCACAGCTGTCCCTGCTGCTGTCCCTGCACCTCTGGAATCACGAGTCTGTCTGATTCCACAACTTCCACAGCAAGTCATGGGTAAACACACATCCTGGTATCAGTGACACGGACTCTTCGTCTCATTCGGCTCTACTTAATTACGCAGCGTAATACACAACCCAACCCAATACATAATTCTTTAGCCTGAAGTCGTTTTCTCACCATCATTTCCTGCCGTCTGCATACCAGATACTGCGTACAGATTACATCTGGTTGTAACAAGGACGCAATCTGTAGTAGTAAATAACAGAGTTACCGACCAAATTGAGATTTCATAAAGCTGGAATATGTTTGTGTCCTGAGACGGGCGCCTGAAGGGGGCTCTCACTGTTAAAAGATTTTCTTTGACGTACTAAGAACAGGAAGGGCAAATAAAAATAAACGTAACAACTATTCCTATTAAACTATTTTCAAACCTTTTGCAGTCAATTACTCCTTGTTTCTTTGGCGATTTTTAAAAATAATGAAAAATTAGCTGTTTATTGGTTTGCACTGCTGCTTACATTAAATTACTGTAAAACTTAGGAAACTTTTGCACTGAAGACAGAAGAAGCAGGCACAAACTAATGAAGTTCAACACCCCCCTTAGAGATCACCCTGCCTCCACAAACTGCAGTTTGCTGCCTTTACAACTCAATGCCTGGAATTACTACAGGAGAAGAACCAGGGAGGGAATTCTCCACTGAAAGGCAATTTGCTTGTGTAGGTGACATTCATATAGCAACAGGCAAAAGAAAAACATACTATCATCACAAAAAAATTACATGACTCAGGGAGAGAAATGGAACTTGAAGTCATTTAAGTTTATTCCTTTCAACTGATTGGATTTAAAAATCTGATAATCTCTCAGGAGTGGTGAGCGCAGATTTCACATCTAGGCTCTGACTGTAAAGAGCTTCAGACCATGTGCAGAACTGAATTTGACCTAGATTTTTTTATTACAATTTGAACTGCATTTCAGTCATACTTACAGGCCCAAACCCACTGGATATCACATTGTACCAACTACCATGCAAGCATAAAGTCAGAAAAATTCCCTGCCTTAGGTTGTTTTCCTAACAGTTCATGCTGTAAACATTTCAAAACCAAAGACCAAACAAGTGAAATTATTTGCCCAAGGTCATGAGAAGGCTTCTTCAAATTTGTCCCACAAAAAAACCTGTTTAATGTTATCAATTTGCATGTGAAAACAATCGTGATCTTGGTACTTTTTTACACATAGAAAGAAATGAATCGGGAAACCATGCTTCTAGTTCTGTACTGCCCTCAGATGAGCCACAGGATTCCCTGACAATAAAAATACAAACTAACTAAAGAGTGGAAGAAAATGGCATCCAGTCCAGGGCCCTTTTTCTTTCCCTGTGTAAATTTTAGTTAGCACGTTCTGCCAGGTTCTTTTTTGATGGCACCTTTAATATTCTTAAGTATTAATGCTTGGTGCTGAAATATTATTTCTGCTTAAGTTTCTACTGTCAGCAGGAATAAGTTTCTGTATCTACACTTCTGTGCTACGTACATCTAATGTTTATAAAGAGTCTTGCTATAGGGAAAGCTAATGAGTAATCTAGCCAAGTAAGTTGACTAGAGCTATGATAGAAATATTCGACTGATTTGTTTCAAAAATAACTATAATTTATGGAAGAGCGAGCTAATATAGCTACTAGGTTGGGTCCAAATTGAAGTTTTTCCCATTTTTTCTGTGTTTAGATAATACCTGTTTTGTGGACCCAAATTATATGAAAGGGAATCTGTAGGAAACTGAAGAAATTATATACAGATTTGCTGTATCTTTAGTTACTAAGATTTCAAAAGATTTAGCTTCTGCAACAAGACAATCTAAGTAGAACTGTCAAAGGAGCAACCACCTTTTTTTCTCACACTAATAAGAAAAGTGTGCTATTTGAAAGCCTATTATTTCCACCAGCTGAAAGGTCATTCCACTCACCCAACAGATTTCAAATCAAATTTACCACTGATAACTCCTTTGTAACACTTCCATATGTTGTATCATTTATTCCAGGGTAAACATAAAACGTGATAAATTACTCTTTAACAACCATCCTTGGAAATACTCTAACAGAATTACCTTTTCAAGGAAGAGCATGCAGTTGGTGAACTGTGATTAAGTGTCTGTTTGTCACTCTAAACATGCTGTGGGTGTTTACAGCTTGCTGTTAAAATAAAGTCATTCCATGCGGACCATAGGTATTTTCCTTGACATCTACACGACTGTATCCTCAATAACCAAATGTCAGGATAGACTGATTTTATGGTAATGTTATAAAGAAGATTGAGCAGGGTAAGACCAAATTCCTATGAAAATTTACCATTTGTGTTGGAACCATAGAAACGGTTACAGTCCTCCCTGCAGTTTTCAGCTGACCTTCAGAATATCAATTATGTAACTGTAACAAATTAAGACTACTTCTTGTAAGTTACTGTCAGCAACAGAAGGTGTGTATCACTGCATTCAAGTACTGGGATAAAACATGACAGTTCTGTTAACTTCAACTATTAATGGCTGGGTGAAAAAATGTTCACTGGAAAGTTATTTTAAGTAGCTTAACAGAAAATGTTACTTTCAACAGCATAACACTATTTTTCTGATAAATTATTTGCTTTTTGAAAGAATTGTCACCATTTCGTTAAAAAAATAATAATTTCCTTAAAATATAATTACAAACTCACCATTGTAATACTAGATTGAATTCCTCTTCTCTCTAGCCAAAGGCTCCAGCGGAGACATGATTTACATCCCATGTTTTATCTCATGGAATTCTCAACAATTGCTAGAGATTCCTACGTTGCCCTGTCCTAAAAAAAAGAGATAACTATTATACATGTGTGCTTCCAACAAAGCAGCCCGTGAAACCGCAAAACCCTAGGGGCAATACCATGCCTGAATTGTAACCATTTTCGTTAGGTACAGAGGCATTTTTTAATATTACTACTTTTGACTAAAAAGACTTTCTGTCTGCACAAAAAATAAGTGTAAGTGGAGGGGAACAGCATACTCTGACCAGCTAAAGGATGTAAGCAGGTCCACATTAGTTAAAGGTGGTGTGTAGGTATCGGAGAGCTAGAGACGTGCATAATTAAAGCTATTGTCACAAGAAAATACACAAATTGTAGGAAAGATGTTTATCAACTATCCAGAACAAGGACTGTATTTTGCAGCTTACAAAGTACCAGTTGCTCTATCAGTGAAATCATAAAATAATCAATAATGTAGAATGCGTTTCAAAGTGGAGGGAGCAATATAAACAGAAAACAACCTTTCTCCCAGCCTATGTCGCATGTTGACTAAATTTCCATCTAATGAGAGATAATTATTGGTGATCCTTCAGCTGCAACAAGTTTCTCCGACGTTGCTCCCTTGCTATCTGTGAGACAATTGCTGCATGCTAAACTCCTCAAAAGGTAAATTTCTTCAATTGGCCAGATCTCAATAATACTGAGGAGCACTTTTCTTCAAAATTTCATATTGGAATTCATCAGTATTTTACATCACAAACACACAATGAGTTTGCTGCAATTTGCTCAAGCCCAGGCTAAAAGTCCTTTTATTTGTATGCACAGTAGAATAATCTACATTTAACGGATCTGTAAACAGAAAAATCTCAGAGCAGTACTATATAAAAAATGAACCCACTGTAAAACAAAAAAAAAAATCCATGTAAACAAGTCTTTCATAGAAATAAACATGTAATTCCACCACAGAACACAATATTGATAGCTGCTGCTTCTCACCTATTAGCTACTCAGATGAAATCTTTCAGTATCATTTAACAGTCCACAACAATACAGGAACAAAACAGATTTTTAACAGCATCCTCCAAAAAATTACTAAAAGCGACTTGAACCTTCCGCCAGGAAAACCGTGACAAAATTAACTTTATTCTATACCCTGATGCTAACAGAACATACTAATCCAATTCTACTTTAAGGAAATAAAATACAAAACTTTTTATCAAAAGATACTGCTTCTCTTCTCTGGTTGCACATGTCAGTGAGCAGGATGGGTATTAAAACATTTGGTCCCAAAAATCTCTTTCTCCATAGTGGGTAAATTTGCTTCACTCCACAATGGACTCGATCTCTGTCTCTATTCCCTCCAAACAGACTTAAAATGCTTGGATTTCCCCCATTGTCACCAACAGGAGCAAATGTTTTTACTTCTCAATCCTTTCTGTTGGAAAAAGAAACTAATCTTCTTTCCAGTTAAGGAGCTGACACATATGAATTGCTGTCACTGTTTCCCCCAGCAAACAGAAATCGTAAACCACAGAATTTAAAATCTACTTATATTTTGCATAAGAATTTTGCCTGCAACCCATAAAAACCGGCTGTGAAGTCAAAGAGGATTTCGCAGGCTCAGAACTGGAGGAACAAATTATTTTTTGTGGAGTGCTTTGTGCATCTGTGTGTATTTATTTATTCTTCTTTTACATCAGTCTTGAAAATTATTTCTAATGGGCTATAAAATGAAATTCTTTCATGTGCAGAGATTAATTTATTTAGAACACAAGGTGGAAGATATCTAAAGCCCATAAGTGAAGTGTGAAATGCACGTATCATTAAAATCTAATTTAATAAAGGAGTATGTCAAAAAGAGGACTCGGTGAATGAGCCAAGAGAGTGAAAGAAAGAGCTGTATCTACACCACAACTGCCACCCAGAATGGTAGCCATGAACTCAATCTCTCCCCCCTGATTACCATCACTGGCCATTTTCTGTGTATGCTAATACACCAATTAGCATTTAAACCATCATTCTTTCCCCAGTAACATTCGTATACAGTGTAACGTTGCACCATGTTTTCTAGTGCATCTGTGTATTTGGTTGTTACTTCAAATCTGGAAGAAAAGAAAAGCCATAGGCTGTTCGGCTGCACACGCAGTCCTCTGTACCCACATCATCGACCTTCTCTCTACAGAGCACTCAGTGACTGAAGTAAGGTATATTATAAAAACTAAAAGAATAACAACATAAAAAACCAAAAGAATAACAACAAGCAAGACTAATAAAAATCTACCTCTTCATGGATCCATATATCATATATATCTTTTTTGCTTCGCTTTAAAACTTGTAAAACATGCTAATATTAAGGAAGTGGCTGCTAGCTATGCCACTAGTAATGTCCATTTTTATATTTCAAATTTTTCAACCTAGTACAACACAGTTTATCTACTGTCCATTGCATTGTTGAAGGAGATCTGCTCAAGCAGAATATTAAGTACTGCGAACTTTCTGCCCTTTGTCAGCATGTCCGACGATTTCCCCAAAAAGTCTTTTACTGTTCACAAATTTCAAATGACCTTTCTAGTAATTTCTTTTCATGCAGCTGTCCTTGAACAACAATTTACAGAATGGCAGGACAGACATTTCCCTTTCGATAATATGACACACAAATATTTTCCAATAGGAGATAGAACGCTGATCTGAGTGTCTTGCTGCATTTAACAAACCAGCAGCAGCAGTAAAGACATAATACCTAAAATGCTCATTACGGTATAAAACTTCTTTGAACCATTTGTACTTGTTTGACAAATGGCTATTTGACTATCACTAAGCACTGCTGGTTTGAACTAATGATTTGTAGAATGCAGATGGGTTATTTAGCAACTGAGGAAAAAAAAAAACAAGCTGAAAAGACAACATTTCCAGAATCTAGTACAGCAACCACAAGTGCAGTTTCTTGACGCACGCGTAACATGAAGAGGAGGTGTACTCTAAGAAACCCTTATGAAAATAAGCAACAACACAATGCAAACCAATGGCTCAGTTTAGCATGAATAAATAATGTGGGAGCTAAATGTACAAACTTACAAGAAAAATAGCTTCGCTGCAAGTAATTAAGTTCTTGTATGGCACTGATTATGGCTTCTGACAAACACCTCCAATGTCAGTTGCACTAAGTACACATGCTAGAATAAACAGCGCTAACCTGACAGTGTAACTACTTCGTATTACTGAAATCTCAGTCCTGACCATGTATTTATTTTCTTTTAAATATGTTACTATCACAAACAAAGAAAAACAGTGAACTATTCCAGGTAAAATTGTGTCTCAGGAATATTCACTGAAGTCTGCTATGGTAAATAGGTGTAATTTTATTGAGATAAATGGAGCTGAACCAATTTTCAGCTCCACTGAAGTTTATGGAGCTGAGGAAAGAATGTATCCCCTGTTTTGTAAAAGGGCAGAAGAATTTAGTAAAAAGGCTTAACATCAAATTTAACTGCATCAGGATCTTGGAGATGCAGTAGAATCATTTATTTCCCGAGTATTCTGTGAAGAGCCAGCAATGTAAGTCTAAGCACAGAGCTATTTTTACTTACAAATGCTGCCTGATTGTTCCCTTTGGTTGATTTTGTTTTAGAAGTTAGGCTACGGATTTAAATTCTTCACAGGAATTCTCTGGGATTTCCGAAAAAACTATCAGAACTAAAAGTTGAAAAGAGCATCCTAGTGGAACATGAAGAGGTTCCTAAGTAACTGATTGACTTTCAGAGAAAATTAATTGCCCTACTGCCTTGCGTTCCTGTAGGAGATAGCATCAGCTCAATGTTTGTTTTCACATAAAACTGCAAAACATATTTCCCTCAGTCACAGACAAAGCGTGTGTATAGTGACAGAGAAGGGCAAAGCACGTGTGTTACATGCACAGTTACATCCAATTCTTCACCAAACAAATGAAACTTGCAGGTATCATCAGAGCTCTTATTTCCCTGCAAGAGTAACAGATCAGTAAGGATCTTATTTACATTGGAATGGCTATGAAAGTAAACCCGATATGAAATATAAAAAATGGAATTGGCTTCTTTTGCCCCGAATAATGAAAAATGCTTTACATCTAATCAGAAGCCTTTGATCAAACTACACTCTTCAGTAGTTTATTCTCGGTTTGTTACTTCCCTCTCATTGCCTCTTTCTCTCCCACTTACTGCAATCAGAATCCTAAACTCAAAGAAAAATATAAAAGGCATTTCAGAGTAATAATCCAGTTATCAACATAAAATGACGCTGGATACGTCACATACCCACTGAGGCTGAAGAAGTCAGCTCTCTACTATTACTAGGAAGGGTGATGACAGGGCACAAAGCTGCTCCATTCCAGGAGCCACTGAGTCTGTGCATTATGTATTGCAGCAGAAATACAGAGGAAACGAGAAAAAGGAATACAGAATTACATGTTGCCCCATACAACTATGCAATATAGGAGGCCAGCAAAGGTTGCCCACCATGATGAGAGAGGAAAACAGACAAAAAGCTCAGCTGGGACTGGAAACTGCAGTTTCTTTCTGTGACCAGACAAAGAGCCGTACTAACAGTTTGGGCTCAACTGAACCATTGGCCAGCCCCACACTCAAACACAACCAGAGGAGTCATCTGCGAGAACGCCAGGAACGTGCAAGAGCTCTTTAAAGTCTTCAGCAATTTGCAGATCAGGAACTGTCACTGCTAGACACTGCATCTTCATCCAGACACCAAATGCTCACTTCCATGAGTATTTATGTCAGAACTGAATCCGGATCTGTACCTCTAGAGTAGACAATTACATTTTTGGATGTGATGGGTTGTCTGTGAAAAATTCAAAAGCTGCATGTGAACTTCTGCAAGAGCTGCAAGTGATTTTGACCACTGAGAGCATACCTGGATGAAGTGCTGCTAGCGGTGATCAGATTTCAGAAAACAAAATAGTAATTATCAACACATGAGTCAGAATGGATTTCTTTGCCTTCCTATTACTTTCTCCACAAGCAGACCAATTTCAAAAAGTGTTTAAGAATGAGTCCTTTTGGTGCACTTTTTAAGTGCTTACATATCTAAGCAGGGACGCTGAAATCCGTACGATCGCACAATTCCCCTAACGACACACGTGCGCAAGTTGAACACTCTTTTCGTCAAGTGTTGCATTGTCCAGTGTCCTCTCCAGAAGGGAAAAGGAATTTTCACGCCCGTGTCCTTTCCCATTTCATTTTAGAACTGGAGGCATTAAGGGAGAGATTATGAACATTTCCAACAGCTCCCTAGGGAGCACATGCTAAAGATTAGTGGTATCTTCTGTTGCACTCAATTACAGAATTGAGCTAGGAGAGATTTTGAAGGAGCTATTTAAAGCACTTAAGAGCAAAGTTTTAGGGGGCAATTCTGGGAAGTAAAGATATAGGAGCAGCACAGACTTATGGCTACTTCATTTTAATTTAGAAATAGTTAACAGAACAGTAAATTCCTTAACAAAGGAATCAAAATGCTTTTTAAACAAAATTCCCTCCACTTAAAATTCTTACACATGTAACAAGATGCCTTATGCAGAAACTCCTGTTTCAGGATAATACATTTAATTCAAATTTTAAAAAGGACAGATAAATCCCCTTTCCTTATAAATAAAAAATTTAAAGGGGAACCTAGCAGTTATTCAAACTCTTTCAGCTGAGGCATGTTATGCTGATTACAAACAGTGTAATAATTTTTTTTAACAAATTTGTAATTCCAATTAGCATTGGCTTTCTGTCAAGTATAGTAATTAGGGAAGTTGTCAATGTCAATCCCATTATTCTTCTTGATAATGAAATTATTTAAACATCAAGCAAACATGAATGTTCTATTTTTACTTGGAGAACAGTATATTAACATGGAGAGCGCAATTACTTTTAAAGCCCTCATAGCGCTTAATAAATGGATCTCATCAACCAAAATTATCTACCTAAATACCTGAATGCAGATGTTCACGATTAACAGTTTAGAGAGAGATGTATTGACCATCTTAAGGTAAGCTAGAGCTTTGCAATTAGTCCTGAAGGTACAGAAGAGCTAGAAATGGCATAGAAATCCTTGAAGCAAATCCTCCAAGAATTCTAAGACTACTAATGACTTTAAGTAAGACCACGTGAAGTATCAAAACACCTGGCAGAAGACTGTGACTGAAGGACAAACCACACACATGCTCTGGGATTATGCTGTACCTTCTGTAAGGCTAACTGAAAAAAAGAAGAAAGACATCACTGTCTTCCATCGTATTGCATGTATGCGGTGTTCTGAAAAAGCCTATTCTGAGAGGGCTTCAGCTTCCTTCTCTCAGGGTGCTGCAGACAGCTGTTCCCAACTCCAGTGAAAGAACAAGGACCTCTCCAGGTGAAGGTGGCAAAAGGCACAAAACCTGATGCTTTTCTTTCCTGCTCACACATTTGGTCATTTGCTCAGTAATGTATCTGTCACTGAAACACTACACAAAGCAGATCATCACGTCTGTTTTATAAATGCAGACTGTACATATGTCCAAACATATATTTACAGTTGTGTCAATATCACTTATAATGGAGAAGACAGAGAACAAGAGCAGCCACATGGAAATTGTGGCTTTCTCTGCTTAAAAATGTAGCTAACCTGAAACTGTGTAACAGAAATGCAGCTTGAAGAAATGTCATGTGTATTTGGGGCTGGGATCCTTTGCTAATATCATTTTCCAGTGTATTTGGCTCTGGATAAATGAGATACACAGAGCTCTAATTCAGTCTTTATGGGTGTACTGAATACACTACTTCAGTTACCACCCACATTTATTTTCAGCAAATTCAATACCTTGCAAACAATCTTTCCTCTTTTAATATATTCTAAAGTACATTTAAGGATCTTAAAATACAAATCAAGTCTCTTCAGAGTGCAATAAAAGCACAATAAAACAGGTCTAACACATAATCAAACACAATAACCACATATTTAAAGGTGGAAAATGAACTCCTTTACCGCTTGCAAAACTCAGCCAGTGTCCAGCCTTTTTAGAACGAAAAAAATCTGCAGTCTGACTTCATTCAACCTGTTCACATTACAGTTACAACTTTCCAATTCTCTATTTGCAAAACACACAAAGATTAAAAGGAATGAGACAGAAATTTTAAATAACAAGAAATGAGTTCTTATTCTTTTCAGCCTGCTACTATAACCACGTAGACTCATGAATTTATTCATCATCATTTAGAAATACAGGCAGATATTCATTAGGTGGGCTGTACTTGTCTAAGAAACATCTAATTCTTAGAACAGATAAAAGGGAAAGACAGGTTTGCAAAGCACTCAGAAATCCATGAGCAATAGTACTAATTTAGCTTTTTTATCAATGCACTTCTCATACAAAATTACTTCAGCGAAGAATGAAAACATGATTTATCCAGAAAAAATAACCCAAAATTTATGTCCTCTTGGTTTGGATGTTAAAATACCAAACTGTATCTGTAGGAATGACGATTAATATACACATGAAGATACTTTCACTTAGGAAGCACGTTCTAATGACAAGCATAGGGTGAGAAATTATGCTGTTGGGTGAACACACTCTTTGGTAATTCTCTGGTGGCTTTTCTGCATAACGACATGAAAATACTCTTATGCAGAGCATCTTCCTTTGCATACTCTACAAATATTCAGAGTCAACCAGAATATATACATAAGGTTAGTGCATTTTAAAGAAGATAATTGCATTCAGCATACAAATGACACTTAGTATGGAAAAGGACAGAACTGAAAGAATAGAAACCCAAACACATTCTTCAAACTCTTTTTTTTTTAACTTCTGATATTCTCCGAGTTAAACATTTAAAGAGCTAGAAGTCAGTCACTATGCACTACTTAAATATCTAATATAGTTACTTAAAGGAGGCAGCTGCAGATTACAGGACAGACTTGCAAGACTTTGAGGCCCTGATTCAGACACGTCTGGGCACAAATCGCCCTCTTACAAAAGTGATATTTAGCTAACCCGAACAGAAGAATTACACAATGCCATTAACATTTTCAACCACTTTTACATCAAGTGCAGTAACTGTTCTAAAACAGAACACACTTGCAGAGGTTTTAGAAATCTTTGCCAGGAGTAGGTTCCCTATGATAGATTGTTTTCACCTGGGTGTTTCCAAAAGGTGTTCTGACTCTCCATCCAAAAGAATTAAGGAAAAAAAAAAGTTTTAATTAGGTGTTACAACTTCTACAGTGAAACTTATTGTGAAGTGTTTAGTTCTTAAAAGAGCTGTGAAAATATCGCATCTATAGAAATAAATTAACTTACCTCCTGCAATACTGTTTAGGAAGGACATCTAATTCTCTTTATCTGTCCTCACTTGGATGTAACTTCAGGAGCAGCTGTTTGCAGGAATGTGAGACTCACTTGAAAGCCATGACTTGCACTCCAGCACTGGTGATTGGTTGGAAAAGTACCAATCTTGAATGTTCATAGAAAACCCTGTAAGAAAATATATTTAAAAAAAAAAATTAGAGGAAAAGATACTTTATTTTGCCTTACGACCATTTTACTGTAGCACACATACATTCCTACCCATGTTTCTTCCACAAACTACAAAAAACCTACAACCACAACAAGACACTTCGATGAGATTAAAATATTTTTGCTTGCAACTGGTAGAATTATTCCTCCAAATTTCATTCTTCCTCCACGTGACCATAAATTATTACCTTCCCTCTTGTCAACACATTACTAGAAATCTCTAAACAAACTGATAAGTGGAATTTATTCTCTTCCTCCAGTTCTCTCAGGTTGATATTCACCAACAGGAAGCTCTGGAAGCTTATTAAAAACAGAAAAGCCATGGTACCAAGAGTTCAGTATGCTCTAGAAAGAAAGACTCAACCTTTTCTAACATTTGATAAGTAAGTGAATGACTCGGTATGTCTCTGAACTGGAGGAAATCTTGTAGCAGGAAACTTCCAAGAGTTTTTCTGAGCAACGTGCAGTTCCACAATCCCCAGCCACATGTTGGCTGACAGGTCAGAACTCTTTCCATTAGTGGAATGAAGGATTTCTGTGGCTATGCCACTGAGCAACACCCAGAAATTATTACATGTACCAAAGTGTCCCTGCCACACCGAGATGATTAAGGCAGCAATTTGAAGTTCACAGCTACCTTCAGGATACCCCAATAAACCAGTTATGAGATTCCAGATTAGAAACACACCAAGGACTCTTCCATTTTTTATGTACTCTATATTCCGAGAAACACCACGATATAACAATCACCATTTCTTCTAGATATAGTTCCGATGACGATGTAATCTCAGAAATGTCAATTTTGTTTTCAGGAAAGGTCACTGCCGTAGTGGAGATAAAGTACAACAGCTGACCCTCTGAGGCACAACCACGACTCTTCCCAGCTCTCCAGTGTAATAAAGCAAGGAAATACAAAACTTCTGCCCTCGTGTGCTGTTGTGACTCAGGACACTAAATATTTCGCCAGTAGCTGCTCAGTGGGAAAATCTGCCCCTGGAGGAAATGGGCTTAAGCTTATCTTTCAGCTAAATAAATAACATCAAAAGCACGCACTTCTGCTAAACTCCAGAATGTTGTATGAAGATACACAGCTTACAATTTTGTTTCAAGACTGTAAGTGTTTTAAGTTCAGGATGTCCAACTACTTCAAAACACAGACAGAATACATAAAAAAGAAAGCAAATTTCGGTTTTCTATAATGAATTAATAAATGAGTCAATAAACAAAGAATCACTGCCTATCCACACACAGCATATGGATTTTAGTTGCCTGGACCAAAATGGCAATGCAATTAAAAAATGTTATTCTTTCATGTATTACTGAAGCTGATTGAATTAATATCAGAAAATCTTCCTTTGAAATCCTGTTAATAAAGGATTACTGTAGCATCAATTTTGCATAATATTTTATTTATGAGTTTGTAAACTACAACAATAAAATTCTTAATCAGATAAGGCATTTCGTTGTTTAAAGGAAAGTACTACCATAAAAACACATGCCAATTGCTAAATCAGCAACGCATCCCTGAAACCAAAGCCATCATCGGTGTGTCCTTTAGTCAATAGTCATAATGATGTTAGGAATAGAACTTTTCCAGCACTAATGTTAATATCACCATTTCAATAGCTCATTTTGAGAAAAAAAAGCCTTGCTATTTTTTCGTTGTTTGAGTAAACTCTTCACATCTGAGAATTTATTACTTTAATTTTAAAAAAACACTGTTTCACGCTATCTCAAGAACGTGGAAAAACTGTTTCTGTACAAAAGCGCAGAGATGCTTTCATATTTATGGGTACATCAAAAACAATTTAAGAACTGTTGAACGTGTACGTTTGATTTTCATACCCATTTTTCAGTTCCTTGCAATTCAACCGCTGTCACTGGCCTGAACTCAGAAAGTCCCTCAAAGAAGGAGACCAATTTAAAAAGGTTGCCATCTTGAAAGTAAAAAGTGGCAATGACTCCACAAAGTAAGAATACTTACTGTGCCCCCTTTTTAGATACCAATTAGGCACACTGTCTCTATATTTTCAGGCAAAAATATATCAGTGAAAGCAACACTTTTCAAAAGGTTTATCCAAGATACTGAAAAAGGAGTAGGAATATACCCTGCACTTACTAAAACAAAACTCAAGTTGCTATCCACACTAAATGTACTATTAAAAACAAAAGAGAAACAAAGCAGGAGAACTATAGGCGTCAAGCAAAAAAATCAGCCCCCAACACAATCACTACTCATTTCCAAAGGTCTAGACATTGTCAGGTCATTTGTTATATTATACACAGTCCCATTATCCGTAAATTATTTTTCGATAGATAGTACTGGCAGCCAGAATTTCAAGAGCAGAAACAGATAGGATCCACTGAGTTGAAAGCCACTAAGAGCAGTATAAGTAAAATGTCAATACACTATTTTAAGAGGACAACGTAGAAATAAATCTGAAACCTTAAAAACTACATTAGAAATGCAATGAGCTTGTACCCTGTTGCTAGCTGGAAAGAGGATTTATAAATAAGGAGCAGTGGGTTCCACGCAGGCAAGCTGTAGATGATAGTGCCACGCATCAAAGCAGTACTCTTATTTTTCCTTTAACCATCAGGAAGGACATGAAAATCTTGTAACTAAATGCCTATAAATTCAATCTAATTTCCAAGTCCTATCATATACTATTAAAAACATCCCAATGGACTGAGTTCAGAAGTGGAATATAAACACCAGTCTGGAAATACTGACAGTGACATATTCTGAGGAAAGTAGTTAACCTCGACGTTATTTACCAAATCTTCAACCACTCTCTCCACTGTTGGGTTCCTCATGGAATAACTCAATCTAACAGTTCATCACAGCATTTCACAGACTGGCATCTTCCCACGCAGAGAACATTGCTCCAAATTGTTTTATAGGCAAAAATTAGTAAGAGATTTTGCATTCATTTGCATGTGCCTGGGAGTTTTTGCGTGACTGATGTCACACTGAAAATTTTTATCTTTGAAGAGAAGCTACTCTCTGTAATACTGCCCAGAATATCACTGCCAGCAATTTCTGATTGTTCTTGAATATGACAGTGAACACCAATACCCTGGGATACCCAAGATGAGTTTGGGGTGAGAAGAAAGCAGATGAAAACAATTCAGCAACTGGATATTTCACTAAGTTTCTTGCCTTTTGAAGAAGGATTCTGTCACAACAGATCCAAACAGTTGAACAACTAGTCTTTTCATTAAAAAGTAAAATGCAACCAGATTTCTTTTTCAAACAAAAGCTGAATTTAAGAACAGATTTTTGAAGCATAACATTCTGCAACATCAGTTCAACCAAGTGTTCATGGACTGCTCAAACGATTACAATGAAGTTCAACTTTTACTGCAGAGAAACCATTAAAAACTATATTACATTCAAGCATTTAACATAAATAGATAAAAGCTGACATACAGCTGGCAATTTTTTTGAGAGCCTTAAGTTTCCAAAACCCATTAAGATTTTGAAGAGCCAAGATCTATTTTGTCCCAGTTTAATTATCTAAGGGAGTGAGTCATTTGAAAAAACATCTCTGATTCATAAGCTACTTGAGTAATTTTAAAAATGCTACTGCTTATCCAGCCTACACCACTACTGATGATGCTAATAAGTGTGATAGTTGTGTTGGTATATTCTGGAGATATAGTAGTAGCAGAGAACACTACTACCTCTTGTCTTTATATCATAATTTATAAGCATATGTGTATATATACGGAGAGGAAGAGCAAAAACCATCTTACCACATGGTGCTTTTAGCGTAAGGTCTACTCTCAACACCTCAGTTTAAAAATGAAGGAGAAAAACCCAAAGGCTTAATAATATTAGAGTACTGGCACGAAAATAGTCAAGTCTTGTCTGTCTTGAAGATCCCCAACGAATTAATAACCAAGAGATGCTTATTTTAGTAAGCTGTAAGATCTCAAAAAAATCATATCTATTTTATTTTCAAATCTTGGGAAGAAAAAAGTGCATTCATTCTAGAAAGAACATGAATATATTTAGAATATCTACAGAATTTCACATATTCACAACGAGTTTTGAGACCGATCATTTCAATCACATTTGCACATGTAGAGTGGTTTTGCCTGGGATAGAGCTATTTTTCCTCATCGCAGCTGGTGTGTGGCTACGTTTTCGATTCGTGTTGATAACACCGGGTGTTTAGTTACTGCTGAGCAGTGCTTACACAGAGTCAAGGCCTTCTCTGCTCCTCACCCCACCCCTCCAGCGAGGAGGTTGGGGGTGCACAAGGTGCTCGGTGGGGACACGGCTGGGACAGGTGACCCCAAATGGCCAAAGGGACATCCCACACCATGTGACGTCATGCTCAGCAATAAAAGTTGTGAAGAGGAGGAAGAAGCAGGGAGGACACTTGTAATGACGGCATTTGTCTTCAACCCAAGTAACAGTTACACATGATGAAGCCCTACTTCTCTAGAAAGAGCTGAACATCTGCCTGCTGATGGGAAGTGGTGAATGAATTGTTAATTTTGCTTTGCTGGTGTACAACAGCTTTTAGTCTACCCATTAAAATGTCTTTACCTCAACCCATGAGCCTTCTCAGTCTCAGCTTTCCAGCTCTCTTCCTCACCCCACTGAGGGAGGGTGAGCAAGTGTCTGGATGGGGCTTGGCCACCTACCTGACTTAACCCACAGCAATATGTTAAATTTCAAAAGCATCTTTCCGAATGGCTGAAAACATTGGTGTTAAGTAGGAGGTATATAAAGGAACCATAATTGTAACTTATTTTTCACAAGAAAAGGAGCGTCTTCCTACACAAAAGCCACCTCTGTTTTTCACTCCAAACTTGTTGCCAACACAAATAATCTTTATGAAAGCCTGCTGGATGTCATGGTTTTATTGATACAATTTAGAAACTGTTTGACAACAGCTTCTATTGCTTGTGAGTTCACACCCTATGAGTTGTTTTAATTAACCACAAGATTATATTTTTACAAGCTACTTATATTTCTCACTTTCAATTCATACGTATTTTCAGATCTTGCTCTTATGTAAGATCTTTCTGTTCTATATTTAAACAAAAATTTGGCACGCTGCGTATCTCTGATATATTTCACAGATGTAAAAATCCCCAAATAATTCTGTTTCCTTGTGTTAGGGTTGTACTAAATGGAGAATTACCTACTACTACTTACTCCTTTACCACGAAAAAAAATTCTCAATGACTATTCATTATCCAGACCGATATTACAAGAGAGTCTCAGATGGTGTTAATTGGCTTACAAGAAAAAATAGTAAAAAATAAAACCAAAAAGAAAGGAAGTTCTGAAACGAGGGGGGAAAAGAGCATCTTCAGGGTGAAAGAGGAACAGCAGCGACAGAACACAATTTTAACAGAAGGATCTCTCTAATACTGCATAAGTTTCTTGGCTTCACACCTAGATTACAAACTCATTTGTAAGCGTTTCCTCTGCTATTACCATAAAATATTTTCACCTTCAATTCGAGCTTACTGAGATAATCAGCGCCAAGGGCAGTCTTTAGACTTTCCAAGTTCTGGCAGCTAAACCGATAGCTCAGCCTCCTATGGCTCCCTGTATCGCCACAGTGAAAAAGCAACTCCTCCAAGGCAAGTGAGTTTAGCCTCACGTCCTCCAGAGGGTAATTCAGCGTGCTCCTCTATCCCTTCATCGCCTCTCTGAAGTACCCTGCGAGACGACAACCCTGACTTAGACACCAGTTAGATGTTTAAATATAGATGACACAAACTGTTTTCTTGCATCCCCAAAAGTGCTTAAATTACCTCCTGTGAGAGAACACGGACAAGAAATGAGGAGGACTTCATCTCTAGTACCTTCTTTAAATTACCGCTCGCAAGAAAAAGATAAAAAGGAACAGCAAGTACCTAGTGAAAGGAACCAGCAGGAAATCGTTTTGGGTTAGCACAGTTCAGAGAGCAGCTTGTGCTTGGAATTACGATTTTCTTTCTGTAGGTAAACCTTTTCTTGTGTGCTTTGTACATATGCATCAAAGCCATCAAGGATTCACGCTTTTTTTTTTTTACATATAATAAGCATGTAGCCATTTAAGAACTCTTAACTTTCCCAAATACCATAAAAGAATCTCTTTGTAATACGGATAGGAATATATTCAATTCATGTACAACCGTCTCCTTCATTACACAACTTCCCTTTTGTTTGCTTTACTCTCTGCTTTTGTATATTGCTAGTATAGCAAAAAGCTGACGCAAATCAGTGACTTGGAAAAGCAAAAAATTTCCAAGAACTGCCTTGTTTTACAAGATTCAGCCTATTTCAATTTTGAGAACTTATAATGAAACCCAGGTAAAAATATACCTTGGTAAGCAATGCACAGCCTTCTTTATCCCAAGTTACACTTCCAATGGTGCATCTTGCCCACTAGTTGTAGCTCATTTAGCCATCACCTGATTTTACTTCTGTAACCAGAATATTTCCAATAGCTGTATTTTAGACAACTGTCTGTTCAAATGACCTTTCCTAGGTATTTTACATCAACCAGTCCTACAGAACAGTGAGCCCAGTAGCTGCTTAAGCACAGTGTGCTGGTAAAACACGGTAATTCTGTGATGCACCCTGCGAATTAATGCCTGTGGGAGAAGTCGTTACAACAAATACAACTACAGGTGGATTTGTCTCTACACTAGACAACATTATTCCAAACCAAGCAGAGATTTGAGGGGAAAAAGAACCTTCCTTCACCTTTCGTGAACCTTTGGCATTTTTTAGTTGATGATCTGTTACGGCTTCTGAACTTTCACCAGCTTATGTCATAAAGGAAAAACTTTGAATGCTGAGCTCCTGGGCAAACACTTCTAGCTCATTCAGAATACATGTGTCCCTGCTAAACAAACAGATCCACAGATACAGGAAGGTATTTTAGCTTGGTCTGCAAGTCTATTTGGCCTTCACAAGGGATTTCAGAGAAACAGAGCATTCTTGTACAAACAGATCAGTGTCTTGTATCTCAAAGTGAATTTGAGGGTATTCCCCATTTGTTACCCTTTTAAAAGGTTAGCGAGTTTTAGCTGAAAATGACTTGAGTCCTCAGGCAACGATTAAAGTAATGGTTAGTAGATGGAGAAATATTATGTTACAGTTACCAGAGATCAGAGACAGTCACCATGGCTGCAATAAAGACTTTAGGCTAAGGCTGTGCCTAAATGCACAGTCCATGCCTTCAACATAAAGTTAATTTTGGAGTAATGGTCCTTGAAGGAACGGATAACTGAAACAGAAAGTTAACTATACCTAGAAAATGCTTCACCATTTCATACTTTTATTTTGAGTTGAAGCAGCTATAATGACAAAGACTGAATAACATTGAAATAATTATCTTCTGTCCTTGAAATCCAGCTTAGGTAGGCTAAACTTATTGTAGGTATCAACAACACGCAGCATTTGACTTGATGAAACTTTTAAAACAAAAGTTTTGATCCAAATTCTGTCACTCTGAAAAGTGAAAGAGCATTTTAAAGCAATTTTTGTTGCAAATGACACCAGGGAATATTGAAAAAATTTGCTCTCTGTACATCGCCTTCAAACATACACCATTACTCCAGCATTTAGGAAGCCATAAAAAGAATGAAAATGCATCAAATAATTGTGTCCTGCAGGTTGCTTTTACACGCATGGCAGCCAGCATTTAGCATTCAGCATCTCAAGTTTGACAGCTGTTGGATTTGGGTTTTTTGTTTGGGTTTGCGCTTTTTTTCATTTGTTTTGTTTTAAACAGTCTGTTACTTTAGAGCCCCAGCAGTGGATATGAGTCTCAAACAGCTTTAAGAAATACAGAATGTTTGGTGTGAATAGTAAGGTTTTTTGTTTTATTCACCTGCCATTGTAACAGGCATAGCCAGTGCTTCTGATATGACTACAGTTTAAGCTACTGTTTTATTCAGTGGACTGGAGATGTTCCCTAACTTTCTTTAAAATTACGGTGATCAGCTGCTAAGTAAGAAAAAGCATTAGTAAAACTCTAGTTACTTTTATATAATCCAGATAGATCACACAGAAAAACCTGAAGCATTATTTCATTATTTCCCTTTTCTAAAGAAGCAAGTCTGCCCATGTTCTCGGTGTCCAAATGTTTTGGTACTTGAAGGCTCCCTGTGCAACGCATCCAGAGTCTTTGTTATTCTATTCTCCCATCAAATCTACCTGTTCACAAACTTCTCTTTCCTTTGAAGTGCTTCTAGCGCTATTTGGCTCAAAATAAATAGCAAATTACCTGTAGTCTAACCTTGAGCATGAAAGTAAAACTCTTCCGCTATTAGGACAACCACAGTCATTGTTCAAAAACACAGCTTTTGGCACCAGGTGATACACAGCTCAACTAACCTGATCCTTGTCATACTAAGTTAAAGTCCAAATTCGCATAGGCTTTACATCAGAGTAGCTAGAGCTGAGAAATACAGTAATTTTAAATCTCAAGGTACACAGACTTCTGTCAATGATGTTGTAAGAAAGCTATAAGCAACATGCGTTCTAATTTGTTCTGCTCGCGCTTTCAATTTTGCCAGGTGACAAGTACTGCAACAAGTTTAAAAATCAAAGAGAAAACTTTTACCACCCACCTTTCTCCCTTTGGAAGTTAGAAATATGCTGAGTAGCAGCACATGAAAGAGAAGCAAATTAAAAATATGCTAACACATTGTATTTCTTTTATGATATGGTAGGAAGTATGCAGCTTGGATAAATCAAACTACAAAACATAATTAAAAACTGCATGTAACAGTCTAATGATGGCTAATAGAAAATGATAAAGGGTCCTTAAATAGGAAGTATTAAACACACTAATTAGTACATCAGAAGCTGCAAGGGAGCTGTGTATCTTAAAACTAGATGTTTGTTCCCCATCCTCAGTGAGAAAACACTCAAACAAGTTTATATATGTTTAAGAACAGCTTCTGTTCCTTTAATCACTAATGAAATAGTTGAGCTAAAAAGCCTCAGCAAATTAATAGTAATCTTCCATTACCAAATTAACAACTTTGGCTTGGCTGGTGGCCTGCTCTTGGAAGCTACTTTTAAAGTCCCTGTAGAGATTACAATTTATACAGGCCTTCATGTACCTTTAATTGTCTTCAGCCTTGGTGATCTCAGAAGCATCTTCCCAAAGCCACAAAGCAGTTTTGGTTTATTTAGTTTATTCTGACAAAGATTTTCCAAATCAGTTCAGAGATAAGGTTCTGGTTAGAGTTTTATTAGTAACAAACCACTTCAGAACAACAGGAACCATTCTCTCAGGTTACTTAAAATATTATTGTTGTAAGTATGTTGATGTTTTAGACTTCAAAGTGCAGAAAAGAATGTATTTCAAGTTTGTCAATTGGAATATTTATTCTGCATCGTATTTGTCACTTGCAGAACATTAAAATAAGAGTCAAACTAAGAATGTGTACAATACTAAAGCACTTTCATATACAACTGAAGCTAAAAGCAACAGAATTTTTGTCTGAAAGACAAAATGTGAGCTGGAAATAATTGAAAAACAGTAAGTTGAACAAGCACCAAATATGACAAAAAGAAGCTAAAGCAGAAAATAAAAAACTATCTGAAGAGAGGTACAGGTTTCAACACGTAAAATGAAAAATCAGCTGAATTCTGGAACTTTTCCTTCTACATTGTTATAATAAACCAAAGACACACACAGGGCTCACAAAAGGTGCATGTGCATAACGTGCCCACGCCCAGAGTGCTCAGGGAATTGTTTGTGGCAAGGCAACAGCCTGGTACTTGGGGAGGCAACCACAGCCAGGCTGAGGACTAAAGCTAAGACTGAGTCCAAGCGAGCGCTGCTAACCTGTGCGACAGCAGCATTTTCTTACTAGAGTCAAGATCATTAAAAACCAAGCACTGAAAAATGACCATGATATGGCAAAAAGAACAGAAGAATTCAGTACAGAGCATACGGATTCAAAATTAATCCCGATCAAGTCTTTTTAAAATTGACAATTTACATGAGGTCTTTAATGATCACATTTCCAATTTATGTATTTAGTGCTTCTTTCTCCGGTGTGCTACTTGCAATTATTTGAAGAATAGCTCACAGAAAAAGCCAAACATCTTTCTGAACAACAAGGTAATAAAGCACGAATTCTAAGTATCCTAAGTATTCTTGCTGATTTAAATCTTTCTGACGATCCCTTTGGAGGCAGGGAAAACATTTGGGTAAATTCATTTAAGTCTCCTAAAAGCCTTATGCTTTATTCTTCCAAAGTAAAACTTGTGAGATGAATTTAAATACATGCATTTTTTGGAACTACTGGGGTTTTTCACAGATATACCACTTTATCTAAAAAGCAGGAGAGAGAGACTGAAAATTCTGACAAAACACACAACCAAAATGGATTAATATTGTTAAGTACAGTAAGAAGTAACTATGTAATGAAAGGAACAAATATTGCCTTGATAATGCACTAATGCTCTGTTTCAAGGCTATGGGCACTAGCACCCAGATTACAATTTTTAAAGCATATTTAGCTATAAAATTGTTGCCAAAAAGAAACTGCATAACTATGTTCATCATTAATACACGAAAATCAAGAGTCTTGAGAATATCAGAGAAGGTGCTTATTCTACTGATGGCTAATAGGCTGACAGTTTTCAACAGACATTAAGTGCTTGTTCAACAGAAGTAATTTTAACCCCTCTGATATGTCTGCAAAATTTAAATACAGTTTGGGGAGTGCAAGGAGGTCTGCATTCAAACAGTCCACTCTAGAAATAAAAACTGTCCTGACTGTAAGAGCCGTTATCCAGGTGGCAAACACCAACAATATGTGGAAGACCACATTATCCTGAGCATTATCCTGGGGTTTTTTATTGTTTTGTTGTTTGAGGTGTTTTGCGTGGAGGGTGTTCGTGGGTGTTGGTTTTTTTCTTCTTTTTAAACCATAGTTGTAACCACTGAGACATGGAAGTGCAGGCTACTTAAAAAAAATCCACCGCTTTACCTACCAGACAGACAAATAGCAGAGTATGTGCAAACCCGAATCACAGAAATAAACCCGCAGGTAAAACATCACCACAAAGGGAAGACCTGATAGCTGGAGTCACAACAGCAGGACATAATCTGTCTTTAAATGTTTTCATTAAAACACATTCCCTCTTCATGTAACTCAGCAGCTTGCCTGGGCAGATGTGCTGTGTCAAACCCTAGCAGACCAAGTTCTGTTCTCTAACCTAACCCTGCCCGGAGCATCTGGGCAGCCGTAAGGTGCATGAGCCTTAACTGGTGCCAATTAATTGCCACGTGTGTGTAAGTTAACACAATACATTTGGCTACTGGTTCATCAGTATTGAAGTTCCCCTTCAGGCATCAGCTACCAGCTAAAAGAAAACATAAAATATAGGCACATAATTATAGTTCCCAGTCTTGGAAGAAATAGAACAGCTCATCCCTGTTGAATCTGAGGTCACCTCATCTTGAAGAATCTGATGTAATATAAACCCCTATGAGAAACACATGGCAGGACAGGAAATTAAACTCTGACCCCAGGCATTGGACCAACTTTTACTATGAAAAAAGTTAATTACAAATGAAAATTAACTGCATTAAAAGTCTCCCTGTAATTAGCACTGAGGAAAATAAACAGGCTCATCCCTCATCCCACAGGAGGTTCTGATAAACACTAACTTATTAAGATCACTTCAAAATAATACTGAGTATTCATTCAAGGTGTTTGTTCCTCATAGAGCTCTCAGAATCCTGCATGCCATCTACCTACTCCTGTTCTTTAAAGATAATACAATTAAACCAGGTATTGACTGCCTGCCTGCCACGGTTGATTCATTTCTAATTAACAGTGCTGCAACTGTGAAGTACACACACACACACAAAAAATACCTGGGTAACTTTCAGACTTTTACTTGAGTATTTACTTGAGTAGTGCTTTTTAAGAAATCAAAAGTGGTCTTTAAAAGGCTAAAGGCTAAGCAGGAATAACACTTATCTAATGGAGAAAGTACTGCATTTCTCTTTAAAAACAAGCAACAGACTGGTGTAAAAGAGAGCAAGGCCAGGCCTTAACATTGATGATGAGATTTCCTCTCACAGCTACTTCCTAAGTTTAAAGATGACACTTTTGGGAAAGTTTACATTACTGTGTTAGTCCCTACTAATCTGCTGCTTATGGGCATTCACACCCAGGATACACCGTAGAACTCTGAAATGGTGTCGTTTCTATTTAAAACCCAAAGGGAAACCTGGATGTGGATTTTGTCAGGCTGAAACATTTGACTACACCTGTTCCAAACCCAGCAGCCTTTGGCAAGGCGTCCTGTGGTTTATTCATGCTAACACTACATTCTGTTCCTGGGAAGAGCCGTGACCACCATAGGAACACCTTCAGCACTGCGTTGCTCTGCCGTCGCCCTGCCCTCGCCAGCGAAGCGCTGGGAGCTCCTCCCAGCCCTGCACACGGCGGACACGCAAGTGGCTGCTCCCCAGCTTCGCTTCCCACCGTTGGGAGAGCTCAGCCAACACCACCTCGTTTCACACAAGCACAGAAATCACTCTCTCTGCTAACACAAAAAAAAAACCCACCAAACTTGAACAAGTCCCTGCTCACTGCAATCCCCTACCAGCACAGTGACACTCAAACGGATTCAGTGGCAGTCCCGCACAAAGAAAGCTCGTTGAGCTTTGAAGTGCTTTAAGAAACTGCTTGCGTTTTCAGGACTTATAGTATTACCGTGCCGTACACATTCTTAAACACAAAACTGGATTCAGAATCCTGGGTATTAGAGAAATACTAGTAGTACTACTACGATACAAGTTAGGAGCTAGGCACAGATTTCGAAACATGCCTCCAGATGAAGTGGTAAAAGTTTCATAAACACCTAGACACATCTTTTTTTATTTATTGTAGGGGAAGTTGGAGATTTGCTGACATATTTTTAAAAGTCTCATCCTTATTTCTAAGTGTGTAAAAATATCGTATGACAGACTCAGCACGACCATACTCAATAATGGTAGAAAATGGACTTTACCAATTTTGATGTGCTCTAAAGGCTTAAGTTCAACGTTACATTGTCAAGAAAAAAAAAAAAAAAAAGCAGAGGGAGTAAACCCTAAAAGCACAAGCTATTTCAATTCTGCTATTTCAATTCAAGCTATTTTTCAATTCTGCCTTAGAGGACAGAAACATTAGGATAGTAATTTTTCTCCCAAAGCAGTGCTTTTATTTGTTCTTTCCATAATTGAAACATATATTCACTTGAAAGGTAGTGCTGAGAAGACAGTTAAAAGCAAAAAAAAAAAAAAAAAAACAAACAGAAATTCAAAAACATGATTAAGGTGGTAGGTTACAAATCAGAAACATCCCCCGCCTCTTTTTGGTTAAAAAACATGCAAAGAATTCTGAAAGTTCCAAAGGAAAATAAGTCAGAATGAAGTTTTCATTACCAAAAAGTCTACTGCAAAATTTACTTCAAAATGAACAAGACCACAACATCTATTTAAGAAGAGAGGGAAAAACGCTGAAGCATTAATTAGTTTTGAGACATTCTACTGAGAATTATTAAGTTTGGAATCCTCTAAAATCCAGTTCAAAAGGTCCCCAGATTCTCACCAGAAAAGTCAATGAAATTGGCCCAGTTTGCACAACATGAATAAAATTACATGGATGGCAGGAAAGAGACATTGTTTCAGAAAACGTACAAGTACCTTTAGGCAAAATCAAAGAATCTATTGGACGATTAATACCCTCTTCAATTCTTGTGACCATTGGCATCTGCTGTTTTAACAAAAAGCACCTGAAATGACAGTGTCAGAACATTTCAAACAATTTTGCCAACAGTGCAATCAGAAGCCCAGTAAGACCTGGAAAAATGTCAAATACCAATTTGAAATTCTCATCTTCAGATTGTAGTACATATCTCTTGGAGAACATACGTTCTTTGTCCATAATTGAACCTTCTTTTGATAACAATGAGATTCAAGAATACGAAACAATCTTCAAAAAGACTGTGCAGTGCACTCACTTGCTGACATTGCCTTTATTTCCTTTCATTTATGTTACCATACGTCAAAAAAAAAACCCAAAACAACTGACTATACACACTGGAACTACAAAAATTATACTCTTGTAAAGAAAACTGATCATTATACAAGTTGAGATTAACAGTACATGTGCACTGTAATGTAAATACCTTTTTGGGTAGCTTCGTTCTTAATAGACTATTCGGAGGAAGCATTAAGAGCACTGTACTTCCCAATTAGGACATCATCTGCAGACAGCAGTTGAGAATTGATCATCTGTGAAGTTTTTTCTAGTTGGTTTCATTGTTTTACACAAATAACCTGCTGCTGAAGAGCAAATACCTGAATTATCTTGTGTTTACATTTCAGGTGCATATTCACTAAAACACACAGTTAGAATAACATCAGCATCCTATCACCCTTCACTTCCAGCTGCGCACACACTAATCTGAAGGTAGTGCAGTTCCCGACCCCTCCTAAATAAGTCTTCTCGCAATCTTGTGCACACTTCAAAGACCCCTCCCCTTCATATTCGAAGCCTTCCTGAGGACCGTAGGCTAACAGGTAATATATTTTAATGGGTCTCCAGTGTCGCTATGGCACTGCCAAAATAACACAGCTCAACAGGCAGGGCAAATCTACGTGAGCTGCACAATGTGGCTTCACAATGGATGAAGACGTCTTTTTCTTCTCCACTGAAAGGACTGCAAAGTTAACAGAGGCAAGAAAAATGTGATTAGGAGACAGATTTCTTCGTACAGGTACTTGATTTCACAGCAGTTGGTCTCAGAGGTGCTGAGTAAAACTACACTTCAAATAATATAATCCCTAAAGATCCATACTGAACTACTAGGCAGAATGTCTTGAAAGAATGGAAATTGAAGCCCTGTTAAATTTGTTTCTCATACACAGAGAGAACATTCGTAGAGCTTACATCTTTATTATCTTGACAAAACGCACGACAAAGGGAGGTATTTGTTGAACCAGCGACACACTGTAAAACCGCAGCTCAGATTTATGCTGTTGTCCAGTCTCCAGTTAGAAAAAAAAAGCAAGACTGAAGCTACTCTTTCCTCACTTTGTTCTATTTTGTGACTTACTGTTGGACTAAGTACAATATAATCTTGGACATTAGAGGAATAACAATGCTTCCAATAAATGGCTCCCAAGGCCACTGTCTAAGTGTGTAGGTATTGCTAGGAAAACGAGATATCATTTCAGTAAAACTGAAGTTACTCCCAAACAAGTTTCTTGGTACATTGGTAAGTCAACACCATTTTACAGAACTAACTTGATGCCATTAAAAACGTGGGGGTTCCATCTGTTACACAACTTCCTTGAAGTTCAGCGGGGTTAGATATTGATACAATATAAGAACACCTACGCTGCAAAGATACTGCAATACAGCCTGAGAAATGCTGTGGAGTCACACAGACTTCTCACTATCAAACAGCACAAGCTCAGCCAGGGAAGAAAACAAAACGCTTCACTTTTTAGATAAAAGGATGGCAAGTTTTGAGAAAGCTTAAGACTGTAACTCAGAAGTTTCTGCTTCCATCTCTGGCTCTCCATAGAGCATGAAAAGTTAATTTGACATCTGAAGTTCTGCTATCCTTTAGGGAAAAATACAAGTTTTATATGTCTTTGTAAAGCAGTTTAAGATGAGCAGATTGAAAGCATTACTGTAAAATCTCTATTTTCTTCATTATAAAGAGATCTTTATGTTTGAAGACGTTTTGAAGACAGAGACGCCTTTTAATTTTGCTGCTGCATTTATTTTTTCTAGCATACACACCTGTGAAAAATTGGTATGTGTTAGCTTCGGAATGGCTGAAAATTTTCTGCAGAAATATAAACAAAAATAATCTGAGATGATTAATTTTGTGTCTATTAGACTACTTGTTATCTCTTTAAAAGGAATGCCAATTATTCCAAACTCTTTTTGTAAAAGTCTTCGGCTAATGAAAATCATAACTGCAGTGAACGGAAAAGCAGCAGTTCATACCTGATGAGATCTGCTCTTACGATACTATCGGTATCTTCTGGACAACCTGTTTAGAGGCACCAGCCCTACACATTCTTATTCTGGGATGTATTCCTCAGTTTTTCATTCACCAATGTATTAAAGTCTCATATGAAGATTCAATACAACAAAAAACGTGAAAAGCTGAGTGCACTTCAAATTGCAGAGCATATGATCACTCAAAAAAAAACCCCAAAAGACATCCTTGTGTTTGTAATATTGCACAATTCCATAGGGTTTCAACATTTCAGTCCTACAGTTCTGCAGTGCAGTTCACTTAACTTGAATGATAAGGGATTATATTTTTAAAGACTGCACAATATTTGGCAAAAAAATTGGGCAATAGAGGTTAGGTGAACAAATCAGTGTAGGTTAGAAACACTGAAAAAGGAACAGTTAAAAGTGACCTCCCAGTTCTCCTCTACCAACTGTGAAACAAATATTTCTGATAAAAGCAAGAGGGTCAGAGTATTATGGCTCACTATATGACATAAAACTCTTTTACAAGCTTGTCAGAGAACCTCTAATTTCCTTCACTAAGTGTTTGCTTACTTCACAAGATAAAAGCAATATACTCAAGGCCTCATTGTTTTTAATTAAAAAAAAAGTTATGAAGTTTGGAAACCTGCATTCAGGTACCCACAACTATCAATAGTCATAAACAAACAGAACCTGAGCTTTCTCTGTGAAGCCCTGGGCAGGCAGCTCAAGTCTATTCCTGCTTGCCTGGTGACACAACTAAAGAGCTAGCCTTTCGTATTTTAAGACAGTTATTTCTGAATTGTTTTTCAACTGATTGTACCATCATGGACCTACTGTTCTTGAGAAATATTTTTTATACATCCTAAATAACAATTTAGCATCTTGCAGAGGGATTCAGGGCTCTTCTAATGCCTGACAGCAGCACACAAAGCAGAAGCCAGAAGTTTTAAGTGGTTCTGACCCATTTTGCAAGCATTGTTTGATAAAAAAGTAAAATTGTCTGTGAAAATGGAAACGACCCTTTAATTGAAAGGAAATAAAGATAAGATCCTACAGGAAACCTTAATTTCCTCTATAAATCTCTCAGTCCTAGCTGGACTTTCATTAACTAACACCATCGAGAACATTAAGTAAAAGTCTGTAACTAACAGAAACCTCTCTGCAAATACACTCTGGTTTCCCTGACAGGGTTTCGCAGGGGAGTAGGGGGCGTAAGAACAGCTTTGCCAATTTAACCACTTAGTGATGTCCTTTCCTGGCAGCTTTCCACCATGTATTTTATCCTCCAGGGGAATCTGCTCGGAAGCACCAACAAACTGACATTCCTGATAATCACACTCAGTCTGCAAAGCTTATTTTTATTTTTTAATGAGAATGATTACAATCAATACAGATTCTGCTTTGCAAGTGCACTTAAGCAGCAGTGGCAGAATTTCCACTGCCACCCACACTGCCTTGCAGGATTCATACTTAAAAGATAGCACACTCTTTGCAAGGTGTGTGTGACATTTCTAAATGACACACACGGAGAATTTTTTTTTAAATTAACATTTGTTAGTTCCTCCTCACTCACCCCTTCCTCCACAGAGTGAGAAATGATCAAGGAGACATATGACAAACTATAAAGGAAGTGACTGCCAAAATGCTTCAGCGTAGATCTCACTGACAGTTCAGAAAGTGGAAAATCCTTTATACATTTCTCATGTAGAAAAACTAGTGCATGTAGATTAGAGTGCCCCAGTTTCTTTGCAGAGGAAGCTCTTTTCAGCCACCTTTTCTTCTTCCAAATTAAATACTGCTTTTCTCACTACCACAAAATCCCAAACTCAAACAAGACTTTCAAAGGATTTAGTTCAGAAGCTAAATATAAGGATACTATGCTCATCTGATACTACGAAATTATGCCCTCTTTTCACTCCAAATTCTATGACTGCTTCCACGCTGTAACGCAGGGAGCATAAACCACAGGCATACGGTTTCAATCTAATCAAAATCTCATCTAACAATCTCTTGATCATCAATTACATTGCACAATGCTGTTAAATGAGCAATAACAAAAACTGATCTATTAAGGGATGAACTCTTGAATTTCCCTTTAAACCTCATTTCGGTTTTTCATTCTAATCAAATGCTGTTCAGCATGAAGCTGTCATGAGGTTGGGACCAAAGAGACAGACACAGAGGCAGTATCTACACCAAAGAAATAAAGCTGGGCAAGTAAAATAATGCAAGAAGGCAACAAACGAAAATCATTCAAAGTTTTTTTTCTGCATCAAAACATAATCTAACATCTAAACAGAGAAAGAAAAATATACTTTGCAGGATACATATTTGAAGTTTCCTCCAGCAGGATATTTTTGCTTTGCTGTTTTCACATCTTATAGACAACCATCAACGGAAAGGGAGACGATTTCAAGGAGCAGCAAGGGCAGGTGGTTTTGTAAAAGAAACTGAGGCAGGAGCCCAAAGTCACAGCGAGGTCGGCAGGGCTGTGCCCTCAGCGACAAAAGTACAGACCCACAGGACCCAAGGCAGGTCCAGTGATGGTTACTGGGTTCTGCCAACTGTCCAGACCGTCAGGCACATGCGTAGTGATGGGGCAGGTCTGGGTCAGAATCAGCACCAGAACCAGGAAGGTACCAGACTGGGCACAGGCACACGTGCAGCTCAGCTCAGGCAGAGACCAGGAGCAAGAACCAGAGCTTAAAAGCAGCCCCTGGCAAAGAAGAGCAGGTCCTTGCTGAAGCTCCCCAGGGTTGCAGAGCCGTGCCATATCGGAAGTGGCCCAAATCCCCAGGAGAGGAGAGGGCTTGTGCTCTGAACGTGACAGCCAATGGCATTTTGCAGGTGAAGTTATCATGAGAGATGAGACACATACACATTTTTGTCATCAATATACAGTAAAATTCTCAAGCAAGTCTCTTTACCGTCTCGTTTCCTCCCCCCCTCCTTGACTCTTAAATTGCACCCTCTCTCACACAGGGACCCTCACCTACCCGTCTGCGTGACTTGGTGACAACGGAGTCAGGTGCCACAGCACAAGCAATAGCGATACCCGTCCTCTCCCTGCTGTAAATCTGGAACCACAAAGTGTTCACATTCAAGAACACAACTCAAATATAAAAGCAATTCCACCATATGTTCAAAAATTCCTTATGAATTTAATTACTCTAAAACAAACTTCATGCATCTGAAAGATTCTGATCTCTAGAGAACAAAGATCATGACCAGTTTTAAATGTTTCCTAATTATCGAGAGGTACAAAGACAAGGTCAGGTCTGTTGTACACATAGCTCTTCTTCTCAAGGATACTGCAATAAATAAATAAAAAGAAACCTTGAAAAAAAATTCTGCTTCTGCCCTGAAAATTAACAGACAGAAATTCCATCTACAAGGTGAACTTTCCAGTAAACAGCTGGCACCAAACTCAGAAATTAAAATAAAACTTGTCTGTAACTACAATACTGCTAACAAAATGTTCTAACATCAATTAATATTAAACATGGTAAAATTCCCAAGATTCAGTTCACACAAAGAGCAAAAAAAATGTGTTCTCAACAGAACCACTGAAGTGTTTGAGGAAAGGATGTTGCAAAGAATGAACACTGTCTGTCTCTCTCCAAGTATTCAGCTTTTAGTATTTTTCCATCTATTTTCAAAGCCAGCAATCACTTGGGAGAATGATGTATTGATGAAACATACAAAACCAGATACTTACATGTCTGACTGTCTGATGGAAGAGGAAAATGATTAAGAAAAATCTCAAGAGGACAAGGCCACAGATGTGAACAAGTGATCCTGATAGTTTCACATGAAGTAGTTTTGGCACTTAAAATATCCTTTTAGAACCAGAAGCACAGATGTTAAAACTGATCACGACAAAGATAAAACTTTGTGCTGATCAGGTAAGAATGTCACGTAGTCAATACATAATAATTCAGTAAATATATTATTAAAGTGAATTAAAGAGGACTTAGTTTGAGTTTGTTCTAAAGTTGCTGTCTGTCAGCTGTTTTGATATAGATAACTAAAAATACCTATTCGATGTGAAACAGAGAAAATACTGTTTCTAAATGATTTGTTACCCTAAGTATTCTTAGATCATTTCAGTTTAAAAAGACAGAATGGGCTAGACAAGACTGACTCTGATTGTGGATTTCAAAGACATCAGCCTTTACTGAATTTGAAACAAATCGTGCTTAGGGAATCTCCGCTATGCACGAGTAGGGGTCAGCACTGTTATAGCTCCAAAAGTTTTAAATTATCCCCTAGTCTTTATAGCATTAAAGAGTATATTGTTTGTGACCAAAAGCAGGACACTGGAAAAAACAACTGTTCAACTTTATCATAGACTGGCACAAAAATAAGTTATTGTTGTTATCTTTCCTAAGGTAAGACACTAATTCTTTCTCTGGTATGTGATGAAATTATCTAAGAAACATTAAGAAACCTTAAAGACTTACACGCATGTAAAGGTGATGTTCAGGACGGTTGGCCTCTCGGAATCATAGAACCGTTAGGTTGGAAAGGACCTTTAAGATCACTGAATCCAACCATTAACCTGACGCTGCCAGCTCCACCCTCCTGCTAATTGGCGTGGGGGGGAAATCAGGCTCAGGCCAAGTATGGGAGAGCTAGGAAAGGCTAAACAGACAACTGCAGACTGTCACCGTGGCCGTGACACATGGAACGGTCCTGTGGCACAGCTATAACTGTACTCTGATTTCAGTGATTTGCTTTCTTTCAAGAAGAAGACATACGAGCATTCCTGTTCAACTCTTGATTCATTTCTGAAACAGGAGACCAATGCTGTCAGATACTGAGGGACCACAAATGGGCTTAGCAGAAAAAAGCTTGGGGTGCACATGTGGAAAAACACGCAGTACTTGTAAAATGTCACTGAGGATCCCCTCACTTTTAATCTTCCTGTTCCAAGTGATCCTGCTACCCTGAGAGGATCGTGCAGCATGTACCATACACACAAAGAGAGCCTTCAATACCTGTCTCATTCTCACCAAAACAATTATCTCTCTAATTATAATGAGGAAGATTAGGAATTCTGAGTGTGAGAGAAGCAGCATTAGCTTAAAGGGAGATTTTAAAGACAGATTACTTTTCTTCTCGAGGCTAGCAAATGTCTAGAAATGTTTTGTTGCTGTCTGGTTAGACAATATAATCAAACGCTGAGTGCTCAACATGTAACAAAACACTGCAGGCAAAACACTCCTGTTTTGCCTGAAAAGAATGGAGCGTTTTTCACTAGAAAATGTTTTCAATGTCATTTTTCTCCATCCATCTTACTGAATGGATAAGGCTGTGACTTTTTCAAGATCAGATGAGCAATTTCAGTCATTATTGCCATAATTATAGTAACTTTTGGAAGGGCTCCTGGGTTCAGCTTTGGGCTGGGAGGGTGAGGAAGAGGAGACACAGCACCCTCTGGTATGTTACAGATGGCACCCGCACCAACTACTTCCAGCTACTCAGCTACTCTGCAACATTCAGACACCCAGCTGCAAGTGGGCAACTCCGTCATGTGAAGTAACAGGAGTTCATAAACTAGATAAATGTCTTTGAAAACTGGGACTGACCCTGATTCTTGCTATAACCTGGTAAAGTTTCATGGACTGTGATCCCATAATGTTGTCCTTCCAGAGCAGTACCAGCTAGGCACTACATACCATAATCCAGGACTTCCAAGTACTGAGCAGTTGCATTTTTTTATTAGCATCACTAATGCTGGCTGTAAATATTTCCAGCCGAATCCAAATTTTGTCAACTCGTATGATAAAAATATCTATTCCAATTGTTGCTGCTAGAAAATCAATGACTGAAATGGTATGTTAAGAAGTAGTTTCCTGTGAAAAAGGAAAGTTTTACTGACAGGGCTAGACCTGAAGGACAGGCATCCACAGCACTTTGCTGCTGGCTTCTGTAGGGGTGAAATAAGGCCGCCAAGAGGTGGTGCTCGGTGGTTCTATGAGCTGGACACATTAGGAGGGTTTGTGCTCTTTGTCCACTGATCGTAGCACAATGAAATAGTCACAAGAATCACACTGAACATCCATAAATGAAGCAGAAAATCAACGAGAAAATCTAACCAGCACCACAGGAGAGCCACAGAGCTGTGCTACGTGTGTGCTTACGTATGCTAGTGTTACAGATGGAACTAAGGGCTCGTATTGCTTCAGCATGTTCTTGGAAGCAATAAGTTGCTAGTAGGTACACAGGAATTCTGCCGAGTTTCAAGCTCTTCTGACACAGACATGCAAGTGTTAGGTAGCAGCAGAACACAGAAGTCTGTCTAGAAAGAAGATCCAGCTATTTTTAGACCTGCTCAGTGATTTCAGAGATGATGTATTAATCCCTTAAGAGAGAAACAGCATAAATGTTACCACTTTGAAATGAATTCCAGTTCTTCAAGAAGGCAGGAGTATGCACTGCATCGGGGTAAACAATGAAAGATTTGCCTAAGCAAGTAACTTCTATTATGGCTATCTCCAGGAACTAGATCTGCTAAAAAATACGGAAAAATGTAAGGAAGGAGATCTGTTAAATACAAGGGGAAAACAAGGGCTGTAGTAACCTTCACTAACAGCCCATTGCACTGATATTAGACCAGATGTGGAAAATGGGTAAGAGTCTAACGAGATTAGCTTTAATCTGGTTAGACTATAACTCAACAGTAGCTGTATCCTCCAAGAGGGGGAGAAAGGGAGCTGCACTGTGGAAGCACTTGCTGGAACCCAGAAGAAGTAGAAGTTATCAACGTGGAAATTATCAGGCTGATCAAATATGAGGCTGTGTTTGGCTGGAAAGGTAAGAGGCTGGAGAAGCAGAGAACCAGCACACGGTGATGCAAATATGGCTGCTCCTGAAAGCGATTGAGAGCTGTGCTTTAGAGTGAGGGTACAACCCTCTGCACTGCAGCAGACAGAGGAGGATGGTCATGATTTTAAGCTCACGTGCATGACTCATATTCCATCTGAGTCCCAGAGAGATGGGAAGCAAACAGTCTTATGAACCTAATTATTAATGATTATTTCTGAGTACAATTCACGTAAGGTGATCACGATCATTTGAGCAGCCTTTGGAAAGCTTAGTACATGTCATTTGCCCGGTTATGTACAATTCTATGAGTATTGTCTTATTTTGCAAAAGCTAACAATTCAAGGAGAAGAAAATTCCTCTCTGCTGCACAGACTACAGGACTGTAAAGAGGGCTACCTTAATCACTGCCTTTGTTAACATTTGATGCAGATTTTGGACACATTGTTATGGTTAAGGCTAAAACAATGTAGCATGAAGACCTATTTGTGATATACTGCCTGTTTTCCCTATACTTTGAGGTATGTAAGTCTTTGATTTTGGATAGGAAGTGAAATAGTAAAATATACTTCCTCAATGTAGAAATATTAAAACAGTAAAACTGCGCTAACAGTACCTGGTCTGCAACTACTTGAAAGAATCCAATTGCCAGTGGAGGTAGTGTATTAGAATGAACTTTCTGATTTGCAATCAAGCAAAAGAATCCAAAATACATATTTCAAACTCTTAAAAATGCCCATGCTTCTCCACTCGCATACTGTTCTGATGTTAACAGTCATGAAAGTAGTCTTTTTTTATAAACAGTATGGTTACATCAGCATTGCTCTGATCACAAGTGATTTTTTTCCACACACCTAATGAATCTGACTGATTTAAAAGCAAAAGAAAACTCAGGCTACTTGACCTTATTACTCCACAGGCTTTCACAGTAGCTATATGACTAATTGTAACAGCCACTTTCTTTAAAAAAAAAAAAAAAAGGCCAAACAAAACCCTGTTTTCCTACATACATTATGATATATTCCACTTCTATGTTCCTGCTGTCTGTTAAACTTCCTTTTGTATTCTACTTTGATTTTCCACATGTGCTGTGAAGCATTCCAATGCACGGCATATTTACCCATGATTTTTAAAGTGTTGTGACAGTCTGATATTTTAAGTGGAGGGAAACACACTCATCTTTTATGAGAGAACCAATTTGGTGTCCAGAGAAAAAGACAGCACTTCAAATCCATGGAAAACATTCTGTACGTGTCAGTCAAGAGCACTTCCATCTACCTATTTCAAATGACAATCTCTATCTGAACTTCCCTATTCAGACACAGGTCCGGGTATTATTAACATGAATCTAGCAGAGCCATCTGTGAACTAATCCAAATTCCAACTCAGAACAGGTTGCAGTACCTCAGGGAAGTGTTAAGAGTGCAGAGAGTCATTCAAACATCAGGCTTGACTTCATTTCAACTTGACAGCAGCAGAAAGTCACCCTGCCATCAAATGCATATTCCTGAATCTATGCAAAAGCAACGCTTTTAATTATCCTTCCAGTTCTCTGGTCCTATATGTGTACATCACACAAATTGCTATCACAGATGGCAGACTTATTATCACTTTGGACAGAGGCCACAGAGGTCCTGAATAAACATGACTTCCTATTAGTCACAGTTAAAGGACGTTAATGAGTTATGCAGAAAATTCAGTTGCAGCAGAAAGTAAGAGCCACACGTATTTCAAAGCGGTTGAAAACATGGTATGTAGGTGCATTCTTTTTCCTTTCGTGCCAATGTTCACCAAACCATTTTTTAAATAACTGGTTGGGTTTTTTCTGGCTCAAGTTTTTAATCCATTTACTATGGAGAAAAACCTTTCCTCTTTCCTGCTCTTATAAATGCCTTGCACTGCTTATAGGAGCAGCTGTTGGAACACACACATCGTGTCTGTCCCCTGGGCAAAATAAAGACTAATCTTACAACAAGCAGAGACAGGCTAGAGGGGTCACTTGTGCTGGAGGGAGTCATAGTTGGCTTTTCAACTGCAAGATTTCATTTCTACCATGATGACAAGGTTTTATAAATCTGAGCTTTATATCTTGCCCTCTCTGCTTTCTGTGGTTCATACAGTCATTTGTCATAAACTAACCTAAAAATCATGTCATGTGGGGACTGAGACGGTCAGCAAAGAAACAAAATGGCATACTTAGCGCAGGAAAAAGAGTTTATACATTATTAAAAGTTTAAAAACTCGATTCTTCTTTTCAAGAAAGTTTCTGTATTGGCTGAAATCACTCTTCAGTTGTACAGCTAACCAGATACGATGTGGCCTTGGATGACACAAATGAAAAGAAAAGCACCCAACTCATTTAGTCATACTGTAGCTATATTCCTTTGGAAGTCATTCACTCCGTTATTAATGGAATTGGTACACAACTACGTATCTCAGGGTTGATTTCCGTCGGATTTTGATGGAAGTTACGCACTTTTCAGGGAGCTGAAAACCTCATCTTTCGCTTCTAGCAATCAGTAAAACTGCTTTTAATATCTACTGAAGACCTGCTGAAATTAACTAATAGACTTTGATCAGTTTGGGATCAGATGCAGCACAGGAGAGAAAGATACATGAAAGCTCCCACCCCTTCTAAACATAAGAAAAACCGAAAACAGGAGATGACATGAAAACCTCATTTCTCTTTGAAGTCAGTCTGATTCATCAACCCTGGTGGGCAGAAACTCTTATAAAATTTTAATTTCCTATCCCTTTAAACTCATTCCCTTACTCTATGCAAAAGTCCATTTGCCCTATACAAAACAGAAGGTAACGAAAGCAAGATTTTATCTATCAAAATCTTAAAGTGTTCAGCTAATCATACCTGTTTACTAAGTATAGAATTCTGCCACTATGTAGATAACAAAAATAGAAAATTATATACTTAAAAAAACAGAGTACTGGAGCAATTATATCAAAATCTTACATTACTTTAAAATTAATCTAAAAATACAAATTAATTTTTGAAGTGCCTTTCAAATAGAAAGAGTGATCCGTGAAGATGAGCAATGAATGCAATAGTCAGAAGATACAATGTAACTCGGAATATCCTTTTCCAGTCCATCTGTTGGCCTTGTGTTCATCTGCCTGACAAGGTCTCTGTGTGCAGCTAGTCCATAAAGCAAAAATCTGTGACACGTGGGGATCATTGACCATAAAAACAGTCTCCAAGAGCATGTGCCAACCTGCAAGTACAATTTTACCCTTATATTCAATAATAAATCACTGCTATTGGGAATGTCATTTTCATCCACGCTATTTTATAAACAAGCCAGACATCAGGGAGTAAGTGGTGTTTAAAGAGACTGCACAGAAGATTGTGCTTCAAACTCAGTGCTGACTACTTTCATTCTTTTCTTCTAGAGCAGACTTTCAAACATTTTTTAACTATAAGGTTCAACTAGAAGGTAATGGTCGGCTCTACCAAAAATAGTTGGCTTGGCAGCTCCTGCTTCAAAATAAAAGAATTGTAGAGAGCACTAGATTTAACTCTCATATTGAGATGTCTGAAAATTTGTGACAGAGGAAACTAAACGCTGTTAGGCTGCGCTGCAGGTTCCCCTGTAGGTACAGGGAGGCTCTCAGCGTGGCAAGACATCTCTCCCCACCACAGGGCCTCTGCTGCTGCCCCTGACCAGTTTGGTGGCTCTCCCATGAACTGACTCCATGTCTTTGCTGTATCAGAGGGCCAAAACCTGTCACGGGATACCACTAAAAAGAGCCTGGGTCCACCTTCTTTACACCCTCCCTTCAGATATTTATTTACATCGCTAAGAAGATCACTTCTTTCAGCTGACTGGCTTTTTACTGCACAATCAATTAGATTAGATTACAGGCACCATACAGCTATCATATGCATTAAATTAATAAAAGCAGCTGACCAACCAGGTGACGTTTCGTACTTGTACGCTGAACTGTTCCTTTCTTTTCACCGAATTTTTCAACATCAAGAAATTAAGAATTCTTTTAATGTGTTTTTGTACCAAACAGCTACTTAACAAAGTCAACTACATTTTATATATAAGCTATTTGTCATTATCCACATGGGTGAAAAGTAGTCCAAATGTTGCTAGTATTACCGAAAACAAATTGTTGGACACCTCGGCCAGTGGTAACAATAAAAACCATTATGTAAAGCTCAGTTGGCTGGTGCAAAATTAAAACCATACTGAATACTTGTTGTACAAAATAGAAAACTGCATTTATCAGCCATAAAATGTCATAAAAAGCTATAAAATGCAGAGGAATAAGACTCGACCCTACAGAATACAACTTTCAAAATAGTTGGTCTGGTTATAATAGTGCCTCTACTCAGAGTTAACAATTGAACTGCAAGAACTAACATTATAAGATCATCCTAGATATTAAAGAATCTGTTTGCAGACATTCAGTGGTCAACTGTAGAGACTTCCAAACATACCTATGGCCCATTTAGCATGTTAGGTATTAAATATCCGTGTATCCAAATGCTTAGCTTGAATGCACTATTTTTATTTTTATTTGAACAAGGAATGATAGAACAATTTCATTAAACAGTTTGTATTTTTTTTGCTCCATTTAGGACAAGAGCTGGAGCTTTTCCTGCCAGATTTGACACTACCATCTAGTTCTGGTTTAGGAAATACCCACCCACCCTATGCTCTCAGGCATAAGGGAAATCTGTATTTTTCCCTCCAGCAGCTCTGCTGGACTTGTATAGGACAGACAGTATAAAAAATATCTTTGTTCACAATCAAGTAACTTGGACCAGTTGCTAGAATAATTAGCTACACATTAACAGGAGATTGCTAAATATTCCATACGTTGTCCATCCTACCAATACCTCAGGAAACTCCACAATCAGAACAAATGTGCCCTTTGGCAGCACTCTACATTTCTGATAGCATCATTTTGTATCATCATCCTCAGTTTTTACAACCAGCGATATAAAAACAAAAACCAGTGACTTGGAAGCTATAAATCAGAATTGCTGCTGCAGTGACTAGAATGAAATTTCTCCAAAGCTCACTAGGGTGAATACTGAAGTAAAATCCCTTTAAATGACAGTAATAGCAGCAAGCACTTTGACCTAGTTTTCTTCTGAAGCATAGAAGAGTTGCAAAACAGTGGATTCCTAACCTCTTGGAATCCTTTGGAAAACTGGAGTTTGTTTTCTCTATAAACCAGCCAATATGTGAAGCAATATTGGTAAGGAAAGTGTACCATATCCCTAACCAGAAAACTCAGACTCAGCATTAACGCATTGTTGCTAATGGCAAAGGAGTAAATACATCCAAATATATTAATTCTCAGTCACGCACCTCCCTAAAATAAGTGTATCTGAAATCAGAGAAAGCAAATAATCATTCAGGCTGACCATGTCAATCAACCACAGATTTTTACACAGCTACCACAGTAGTTTGTCAGAATTCTTACAGGGAATGAGTAAAGTTTCCTACAGACAATGAAGATGTGAACTCAAGCATCAAAGGAGCAATTCCTTTGCAAACCTTCACAAGCCATGAGGTAGGTGTAGCTGTATTCACCAGTATAAATGTCCAAAGTAAAGACTTTGGCGGCTTATCAGCCTGGTCAGACACAAGAAGAATTTGGCCGACTTCTGTAGCGAGCTGGCTGTCATCCAGGCCACAGTGGCCTCCACTGAAAGGAAAATTGCACTGAAAGGGAAAAATTGCAGGAGACTGCTAACAGCAGTGGAAAGTAAAAAAATGCAAAAATTACTACTGGTTGATAGAACATAATTTTTGGTAAAATACTGAAAATTCTATAACTGCTGGTATTAAAGTAATAGCAGTAGGAGTTCATTTATTGTTTATATATGGGTTCCTCAAGGAAGAGGACTTTTTTTTCATAGTTTCCTATTTTCACAGAATCAACTAAAATTGGGAAGAGGCTTTATTTTCTATTGATCCTCATGTTTTAGCTAATCTTATGCTTCCTAGCACTTAGCTCCAAACAGTAAAATGGTAGACATTAGTTCAACCTTGGCCCAAAAGGCTAACAGGCAGCAGCAGCTGCTTCAGAACAAGGTATAAAAGGGTGACACTGTAGCTAAAGGCGGAAAAAACTAATTTATCAAAGTGGAAAGATTCAATCTACAACGGCTAGACAACTACTTAAGTGTCCAACAAAGAGAGAATTAACAAACAAACAAAATGATGAGAAAAAAAATCACAGGATTCAACCTTCCAAGACTATTGATCTCAGGGACACAGTAAAGGACTTTCGAACATCTCCCAACATCTCCCTCACCCTTTTCAGGCAACCAGCATTTCAAAGATCTAATATTAGTATATACATTCATGTGCAGTCCCTTCTCGAGAACACAGTCCACTTGCAGCTCCTGTCCTCTCTCTGGCAACCTGAGAATGGAGATTTACACCACAAGTCTCTGCGGCTTTATCTGTCTAGCTGTCTACACGTGCACAAAAACATAGGTAAGACTACTCTAATAGCTGGTTTAGTGCTCATTGAAATTATATAATCTGGATGCAAACCAATAATCCACGGTTAACTTCTGTAGAACAACAGTAACTGTGGTTGATGCTACTATTTAAAAAAACATACAAGAAGTCAGCCCTTCCCTTTCTATTACTCTGTGTTTCTGATAGTCAGTGGAGGATTACATCAATGGATTAGCTCAGTGGGTTGAGCGTGGTGCTTGAAACACCAAAGGTCGCGGGTTCGATTCCCGTTCGGTTCTCACGTGTTGCCTGACCTAGTCGAGAGGTGGCGTCCCTGCTCACAACAGGGAGGTTGGATTCAAATGATCTCTAAGGTCCCATCCAGCCCAGGCCATTCTATGATGATTCTATGATTCCACTGTCTTCATCAAATTGAGGTTTTAATCCAGCCTCTTCTGATTTCAGTGATGCCATCTACATCACTTGGGCTAACAATTCACAGCTATCTTACAAAATTATTCTAATTGGTAAATTAGAGAATTCTTTTAAAGTATAGTAAAAACCCTAGAAGGTATTCTCCCCATCAAAGGTATTTTAATACTTATTATATCAGTGGAACAGAGAGAGCATTAATATGAAAAAAATAAAAGATCTAACCTGCCATTCTTTTATTGTAGGGCTTGAATTTGAAGATTATAGTCTTCGTCCTGACACATTTTTCATTGATTATATAGATGAATTACTTTAATTCAATCTTGCTGCATTATACGTGTGTATTAGTAAAAGTAATTATAATGGAAAGTAGATGGCAATAAATGAGGGGGAAAAGGCACATAATTTTCAGTGTGCACAAAGATTCTAACCAAAGATGTTTACTTAATTTTATCAAAGCAATATCTCTGGAAATTAGAACTCTAATGAAAGCAATAACTGAAGCATAAGTAAAACAATATTAAAGCCCCAATATAATTTTTCATTATATTCAAGGTTTAAAACTGGTTTCCTTTTTTAATTCTACAGTGCACTCAAAGGAAGTTATTAGTTTTTAATATTATTATTCAGTTGTACATACTTGCAGAACAATCTACACATATAATGTCACTGGGGAGTAATGCAATCAACAAACTGTAAAAACTCAAAAATGATCAGCACAGAATATGCGAGAGTATTTTAATAACTGGAATGAGGCTTTTTGTTATTAATGATATGCATCAAAAGCAATGCTGCTGATTCCCACAATAAGAACATTAAGATTCATTTCACAACTACTAGGAAGTCTCTTTGCAATCTTCCAAATTAAAAACTCTTCATTTTTATAAAGAACAATATGACTTATCAATGATTGCAGTTTTTCAAAGGCCAACATTCAGACATTCAAGATTCACTTTTGACACAGAAGTAGCCCTGTAATAAGTGGGTTATAAAAGAAGAAAGAGGAATACACATTACAATTAACCTTTCTATTTCTCTTTACTTTGATATGTGTTCATCATTTTTAATTTGTAAAAACATTAGGCTGATTCCCAAAACGTAATGAGTTAGAACATTTTGCAAGGTAAATGGAGGGTTTGTTTGTCTTTAATTTACAGCAAACCGAATCTTCTGAGATCCTCTGTTGAGCCAGAATAGTTGCTTAGAGATTTCTCAGTCCTTCTTCAAAGAAAAATCCAGCCAAACCGTACATATCTCAGAAAGGACTCTTGGTTTTTTATTAGTATCAAATCAACAGTAACTTAACAGGTTTGATCTGTCAATTTACTTTCACATACAACTTTGACCTATTTTTTCTGCTGTGGAAAACCAAATGTACCTGAATGCTGTGCATATGGGAAGCATAATTTGCTGCAGAACATCACATAAAATCAACTTCTTAAAAATAAATAAATAAATAACCTTTCAGGGAAAATTACAATGGATGTTTAAACCAGTAAAAAAACATGGGAGTTCCATCACTTCAACAAGTTGCAGGTTACATATAAAAAGAAGGTTAAAACCAATAGTATAAATGCCTATGAACTACATATTCTCAAGCTCTAACTTACGAACACAAATCAGCAGTAGGAATGTGGCAGTCTGGAGAAATTACAGGTGCTTGATAATAAAACATTATCTTCTAGTGATGATTTCACACAGGCTGAATCAACCCCTCTGCCACAAGTGTATAAAACTTCACAAGAGTCATAATAAACAGAAAATATGAAATGAGAGCTCAGTGAGGAGAAAAACAAGCCCTTAAATTTCTCACTGGGGCTGAAATACCTCTGCCATTTCTCTTTCCAGCTCATCTCACTGATTTATCTGGCTTAAGGGACTTCCTTCAGATCACACGGATCAATGAGAGATGCATGGCTCTTACTCATCAATTTATTTTGATTCTTTCAAATAGAGATCTCTGCGAAACAAGTTATACATATGCACCTTGTGACATCAAGAGAAGATACTCTTTTTGGTAAATTACTTGCCTTGCTTTGCTCTCTACAGATACTGCTGAGACAAGGATGCTCCAATCTTAGTGAGCATTAACTGTCAGTGTTTATATAATTGCTGGTTGCATTTAATTTCTGAGGAGGTTGCGGAGGGATGACAATTTAATAATATAAGGTGGTTTTTATACAACCAAAATAGCAGACTCAGATGAACTAGTGAGATCTGTTCCACAGGGGATATACTCTGCTATCACAATAGTCAATACTCATTCTTGGAATCCAAGTTAACTCTGTATTCCTTACATAAACACCCTGAACCTAAAGTATTTGCACCATTTCATTATTGAAATTATACTATTCAGAGCTAAGTATTTTCTGTTTCAAGATTTATTAGCAATTAACACTTCAACAGCCATTGTGCAAGTCTCTCCATAAGTCTTTGTAAGTCTAGAAAACTAACTGGACATTTGTTCAGCCAAACGAGTTTAATTTTTAGACTGTAAAAGAACATAAAGTGAAACTATTGAGGACTAATGCAAAATTATGCAAAACACATTCTAATCACCACTGTTCATTATAAAGATCTGACTGTAGGCCATTCAGAATATATAACACTACTAATCAAATTGTTAAATTCCGTCTATCCAGCAGTTCTTGTTGATAATATGATCTACCATAAAAAAGTGTTGTTACATGACGAATTTAACACAAAAAGCATCCTCAAAATCATTATGTAATCTCACTCTCTGAATATGTCCTAAAGGGTTTCATTTGTTTTAAGGGCAATTACATTATCTTATCTTTCCTCATCAATAATCCAGTTTCTAAAGTGTGCTAAATGATAAGGGCAAAGGACAAATAATTATTCACTTAAAAATCAGATTATTATGCAGGAAAAATGAAGGTTTATTCACATTTTCATGTAAATTCAGTAGGAAGTGATTTTGTTTAACAAATTTGATGGTTTCTAGTACCCCTGTTTCAGATCAAAGGAAGGCAGGCCATTTCCAAACTACTTAAAAGGAAATCCTAACTGCTTTTTCGAAATGTGGTGGCTAATTTAAAGAGAATGGTGATAATTTAAACAACAGTATTAACTTAACCAAGGCAACAGTAACAAATTTTACCTTGTGGCAGGTTTAAAAGAATAGCGGTTTATCAAGTTTTCAAATGGAATCCATTTTACTTTCAGCTAAGACATATAATCAGATTGGCTGTTTGCCTACAGGTGGCCAATAACAGTCAAATGACAGTCTGAAGAGGTTGTTTGGCATTATAAGAAACCATACCAAAAAAAAAATCTGTACTTCTTAAAATGGTCTGATAGTAGAATTCATCACTGTTCATTATATGTTACATAAATGCAGGAAAACAAAAAAAACTAGGAGCAGAGAAAGAATAAGGGATGAAATAAGGGATTGGCCTCAAACATATCAGTGTAGAAACATCATTAAAAACTTTATAAAATCATTTTCTGGTACGTTACAAATTCTATGAAATAATTCTTTAAATTTCCTGACTTCAGTTGAAAAAATACGTATACAACTATGAATACATTTTATTACCTACATTCTCCTCAATCCACTTAAGACATTGAAATGGGCATCAGGCAATGATTTTTGTTTGTTTCTGAAAACTTAAGTGTTTCAAGAAATGTAGCCTTCAACTAATTTGGTTCTATTAAGGTATCTTTATGCAACAGTCAATATTATAAAAGGGAGTGACAGAAGCAGAAAAACTTGCTAGAAACAAATGTGCATACTCTGGAAATACTCCGAAATCAGGGTAAGCATGGGTTCGTCTATTGGCAGGAGAGACTGAAGAGAAATAAATGTTAGTTCCCAACACCATGTGAATCATTACCTTGAACTTTGCTTTTCTCTTTTTCATGCGTCAAGATACATTCTAGCCATTTTATGAGAGGAAGAAATTGAAGAGTCTTAATTTATTCAGTCCCTCCAAAGATCTACTTCTCCTTCTTTCTCAGGATGAAAGCTGACCAACATCATAATACTCTCATCACATTTCCATTGCCACACTTTCCTATTAGGACTCAATATGCTCACAGGAATTCCACATAGTCCAGGATTACAGAAATATTCAGAAGGTACAGTTAAGCATTTCTTACACCAGTTTACAACATTAAATCCTGCATGAAATTTAATACTTTAGATTCAATAAAATTTTAAGTATATTTGCTGCAAATATTTAGTGATCTACTACTGAAGTTGCAAACTGAACAAGCTTGTTATTAATACCAGAAGACTTAATGCTTATCCTATGGATCTACTTTACACAGGACGACAATCACTTACGGAAAGTACAGAACTGAAATACAAAAATCTGGTTGACATCACAGTTCATTTACAATTCTTGGACTGGGCCAGAGTTCCCTCTGAAGGGAGAAACTACTTTTGAAAAATCTGGGTGTTACAGAAATCAACTAAAACTCCAGATTAATAAAATTCCCTCTGACTTCTGTCAGCTTTGGACTAAGATTTAAATGGGATTTACATTAATAAAAAAGAGAGAAACCTCCAAAACCAGAAAAGTACCTTGATTAAAACTAAATTGATTTTACCAATAATCCCCTGCAAACTTTATTCTTAAGATATTTTTTTCATGGAGCCTTTCTGAAGTTATGAAACTGCCTGAAAAATGAGCATACTGTTGTATCAGTAACTCCTCCACTAAAGGAGGTCTTGACACGAGCAGCAGAGGCGGCTACAGCTCATTCATTTTTATTGTGGCCATCATTAATGTCATTGAAGATCATACTCAAATCACAGCTGCACTAAGGAGACTCCAAAACAATGCCCTGATTTTGCCATACATGCTTATTTGTCTTGTGTGGTACTATTTCAACACTACACAAGGTTCCAGGAAATCAGCGAAGAGATCTAAAGCAACCATGCGGACTTGATCACAGATCTGCATGGGCTCAAAATACAGAGCTGCTTACAGGGGTATCCTGAGCTGCTTTAAACATTTCTAATAACTTAACATCTCATATTGAAATGGCAGTGCTACTGTATTGCCTTCCTAAAACTTGTTTTTGACTTTGAATACATTTTTCACACCTTTGAAGCAAAGCACCGCAATTCGTATAAGATTCAGGACTTATTGCTTCCATTAGTACCATAAGAAACCATCTCTGAGCTGCTCATAACACTTCAACACCCACTGGTCATTTCATGCCTCTAGTCCCAAGCTTCGTGGTGTTTCAATTTGTTTTTTTAAGCTCTTTTAGCAGCTTTTATGCCACAGGTGAAAAGCTGAATGCAGCCAAGAACATCATTAAAAATGGTAATCTCTGAATATTATTTGATTTTAACTTTACTGTTTTACTCTATCTTTTTATTTTTCTTTTAAAATAATACATTCTTCTTGTCACCAACTGAGAAAAGTATCTCCATGCACGACTCCTGAAGGTTCTTATATCTGCTATAAAAGCTAGTGTCAGCAACAGACTTAATTGGTTTTGAGTCCAAGTCAAATTTTAAATGACTGCAAGTTATTTAGGTATTCAATTACACGTCTATAGATCCCCAAAACACTAATCTATATCACTTCTAGGAAGTTCAGTGAGATGCAGAAATGGCAAACAAATAAACCTCATGCCAGCATTTTTCTGTTCTCACAGGCACTGCATGTGCCCTAGATAGGTGGGTAGAGTGCAAGAAAGAAGACCTTAGGGTTTCTCACAAGAAACTTAATTTTGTGTTCCTTGAACAACAGTCACACTTACTTGCTGGTTACATACAGGTACCTTTATGTTTAAGCTCTGGAGTTTTGCAGAACAGAATCTGCACACAGGGAAATCATGAGAACAAAAGAGAGAGGCACAGTTTCCTGGTATGAAAATAGCTTCAGTAAAGCTGCATATACTTATGCTGATACTGTGTTTTCTGTAAAAGTATTTCATGTTTGCTTGGTCAAGTCATATTTTTTCTTTCCCATCTGGTTCTTAAATTACCATGAGTTTTAAATCCTGTGAGTTACAGCCATTTAAACTCTATCTAATGGCAATTTAAAAAGCTGTTGAGTAGCAGTTAGGGTTTAACCAGCGCCAACCAGAGAGAAACTTAAGTTGAAAGGTTCATAGGGACCCAAAGGAGTCCTGTGCTGTCATCAACGGGAACTTGAAAAACACACCAGGGAATGTGTGTAGTACTCTGCAACCTCACTTGGACAGTGCAAGAAGAGCCCTGATACCTTTCACTAGTGTGAATGGTCCTGCAAATGCAAATTACAGCTCCACCTTTTCAACAGCAAAGATGGAACTGTCGTTTCGCTGTAAAACATTGCTCTGGATTTGCAGAGTGATGTAGATAAACTTTGCTGTACAGAACTGGCAAAAACCTTTTTAATTAAAAAAAAAAAGCATGAAATTTATGTCATTTTCCTTTAAATAAGAAAACACAGAAAATTTGTATTCTTAAACAAATATAAATTTCAGGAAGTAGGTGATTATTGGTTTCAGGAGAACTCCTCTTTATTAGCCCCTGTAAAAGCTACAGAGTATTACATTGTAAAATATGACTTGAAAATATAGGAGTACACTTCATAACATAAAAACTAATAATTAGACAGGAAGGATTTACTCTCACTACGTCTACTATCAAATGAACCAACTACAAAGAGGAAATTCTGAGCGAAAGTAACAGTTCCAAAGCTCTCAGATGTCACTGGCAAATCATTCACAAAGCAAATATGTACATTCTACACTAATCTCTATAGCTCTGATCCTGTCAAATATCTCACTGTGATGTAAATTTCATGGAAAATAAAATAAATCTTTCTACTGTATCAGAACATCAATAACTCCTCTGAAGGCAGGACTACTCAGAGTAAGAAAGGGCTCCTGGCTGAAGAAGCAAGTAATTGGATTGAGATCTAGTCCTCAACTACCTCAAGGGGATAAGAGCCAGTTTTCAGTTTCACTCTAATCTGAAGGCACCAGCCTTTCAAAAAAACATAAATATATATTAAAACAATCAGTTCACATCAGCAGTACAAATCCACTCTGTTCACCCAGCTCATTCTTTTCACACACACTCTTACATGCCGACTGCATTTTGCTAGAAGGGAGTAAAACCCATTTTCCATGCACTCGTATTTTCCCTCCTTCAGTTACCTTCTTGTTGAGGCTATCTTCCCCTTGATCTTGTCCAGGCTTGTCTTCTAACACCTTTTTACATACTGAATTAGGAATTGCACACATTTCATGAAAACTTTTATCCCTCAACACACTCGGAAAGCATCTTTTGAACATACTTTGTTATTTTGTTTGAGATTACCGCAGTTTCAACACATATTTGAGCTTGGTTTACCTGGTAGATACTTCTGCAACAATTTTCTTCTTTCTTTCTGACACGTTCTACAGTTGATCTTTATAGAAACACAATATACTTTATGATTAGAGGAAAAAAAAAAATCACCTCAAGGCAAGTCATGCAGGAAAAAAAATACCACGCAAAATAAGTTTATAAATAGATCGAAAACTCAAAGGATGCACTATCTGAATACCCTAAATCACAACACACATAATGAAAACCACGATGGTATCTTTGTAAATAATCTTTGGCAGTCCTACTTCTTAAATGTTCACACATGGAGACAAATGATGGCTTTTCAATAGAGAGCAATGTTTTTTTCCAATTGCTCAAGATGATAAGGTGGAAGAGCTTCCTAGGAACAACATATGCGTTGTCCTTCCTGTAACTCTTGTTTCTCCATAGCCCTGTTCATAATCTCCCTCAGATCAGCTGCCGATGTACCATGAGTCCCAGGCCCAGCTCTGACACACAGCAGCTTGTGCTTATTGGAAAATTGATAAGTTGTGAGAGAGACCTCTTGGAAAATTCATTCCTGAATCCATTCTTAAACAAATATAGTTTTATTTGATGCTTGGTTCACAAGCTGGATATCCTCTCCTTACCACACAACAAGAGTCTGATCCTTGAATTGTGGGAGCAGCGCATCAGCACATTAACAGAATGTAGCCACCACCGAAATCAGTAGGAAAAAAAAAAATAGAGGCAGTTTTGTAGCAAAACAGCAAAATAAATACTAAAACCAAACAAACCAGGGGAGACAAATCACTGGAGAGGCACATGTAAATGGGATACTACGGCTCAAGATTTATGATGCAATTACATATACATACTCATACAATGAAGACTAACCATTCAAAATAAAGAGCAAAATGTCTTAAAAAAAAAAGATAAGAATGGACAGATTCTGGTCACTTTTCACAATAAAATTGTTTGGTTTTATGTCTTAAATGAAATATGCTGAACGTACCATTCCATAACTTGTAAATGCTTTACAGTTGAGGCTGTGTTGAAAAGAGAAATATTTCTCAAACCAACGTTACATCCTCTCTTGGTATCTCATGCTTTTCAGTATTCTAACAATTAAGATTCTTGTATTAACTATCTGCATATTTTCTTCAGCTGTGACTCAACAGCAGAACACTCTGTCTCATGAGGGTATTTGACTCATCGCATGAAGCACAATATGTTTTCTTAAGACTAGCTGTGCATTAGAACAGGCTGTTGAACATCGGATGACAGCACCTAACCAGAAAAGGCACAAGAGCTTCAAGCAGGCTGCAGTACGAAATGTGAGGAAGATGTGAGTTTGCAATAATCTATATGAAACGTGATTTTTTTTTTATCCTTTTACAACCAAAAAGGTTTAAAAAATATTTCCATCATGATTTAGATTGTTTAGACTGTGCATGTCTAGAAAGCACACATTGACTAATCCCCATAAAGAGAGAAATCTAAGATTTAATGTTTCAAATTCTTCAAGATTAACCAACATTCTTGTCTCAATAGTACTGACTCACCTGAAGAAACTAAAGAGCTTCCTTTGTTTCAAGGGACCTGGTTAGTCACATACTTTTATTTATTAACATACATTTTATATGTTAGCCAAGGTGAAGCCAAACTGAAAACAGGTTTCACCATTTCTTAGATAAATTTCACTATCAATAAACAAGTCTGCACAGCACTGGAACGTGCTGCTAGGTTTAGGAACAGCATAATTTGGTTTTATTTTACTTATGGAAGGGTTTTTTTTACCACAGAAGACTCTTAAAATACCATCTTCATCAAGATCTCTCCAGAGATGTCTACTGAGTAAGTGTTTCTTAATAAGCAGTGTTTACTGCTTGGGTGATTTTCATTTACTTCCTCCCCATGCCCACTTTCTTTGACAGAATTGTAGTGAATAATGTAATTAAGATGAAGGAATAGCATTTCTTATTACTCTAGATATAGGATCCTTGAAAGTTGTGAAATGAAAGAAATCACTTGGGATTTTTAACCTATTGAAAACTCCAAGCCTCCCAAGTCCAAGCCCATTCCAGAAACTTATATCTCAAATTCCACCTGGCACTGAACAATGGGCTGAATCCTTCCCTTCATTTATGGTTGCTGTCACTGCAGTCAATCACACAAACCACTACAGACTACGCTGCATTTATTATGTTATTCTTTGCATAAGTAACCAGCGCTTACAATACTCACCTCTATGATGGTCTTCCCAAGCCTTAATCTGCAAACCTTTCTGCATCCATTTCTACTCCACTCTTACACTACTTCATATATACAAGAGAACAACCGATTCTGAGCTAATTTTTTTCAACCAGGTGAAGAGACTGTTTGTGAGTGGTCTAAACAGCTTTAAAATTTTCCAAACTTGGTCAAAGACTGAAAATGGAATACATTCATAAACGAAGCAGTTACAGAATTTAGAAGCATTTATTTATAATCAGATCCTAACTCTTAGATATTGCTTTACAGCGTTTGTGTCTGTCCTCATCTGCCAAACTGTCTCAATTCCAAATCTGCAGACACCTTACAGTGACCAGTCCTTTCACACACAGCTAGGCTAAGGAAAACAGTTGGCAAGGATCACCACACTGTGCATAAATTCAACTTTCTAAACAGATGGATACGTTTATTCTTAGCCCTTATTTCAAAAGAACACTTTGAGAAGATTCGGAGAACTACATCAAGTGTTCATTCTGTGACAGGTCACGCATACAATCCTGCTCAAAATGATGGGAGTAGTTGTAAATTATGAAAAGCTGCAGCCTTGGGTCTCATAACAAGGTGGCCTAGATATTAATAAGGATATACATACTAATGATGATGAAGCAGTTGTCCATGGAAAAGCTGATTTAGGGAATATTCAGTTTTATCTTTCTGACAGCTCACATGGGAGCACATACAGTATTCATTTCGTTTCGTCGTGCTAGAGTCGAATTAGAATATTGTTTAAAGATAAGGGGCAGTATCATTGCACTTGTGTGACCTACTTATTCTATTTAATACTTTCCAATCTTTAGCAAAAATGGTTTAGAGACAGGGTAAAATTCAACTCACAGCAATATAAAATGTCAGTAATTCCATTTATACAAAGATGACTTATTCCAGTCTTACACCAAAATAACTAAGGTCAGACTGTGACCTACCACAAATGTTTGGTTTAAATTTCTCCCTTACCCAATTAGGAGAACAATATCAACGACAAAGCATTGACTTTTTTTGTGCTAAGTAGCATTCTAGTTAAACTATATTTGTATTTTGGGTTGTATTAAAGGATTAATTCTAGCTTTTAATCAATATAACTTAACCCCAGTTTAATCATCCATGCCTGCAACAGTCTGGAAACAGAACCCGGAGTTCTGACACGCAATACCTACAAAACCATCATTGTGACACACTGTATTTTACCTTGATATTGTGGCCTGGGACATTTCTTGTGTCCCATGTCAGCCACCCGGATAGTAATCATTTTCCTTACTCTGCTCTCTCAGAGATTTATTCTTTAAGATATATCAGAAATAACAGTTTCAATTAACTATGCACGAGTAACTTTTTTTTATTTATCCTTAAACGGAAGCTCTCCTTAAGCAGAAGTTCAAGCCAATAAAAAGTCAGAAGCAACTTAGCCCTAGCATTCTTTTCTTGAATTTCTTGTTCATAATCACTGACATATTTGGTATGATTTCTTGTAAGGTCACTCCAGGTCAAAAACCATTACAGCATCACATGGCAGCGAAAGCTCAGGAAGAATTTTAAAATAAGCAGGTCTTCAGGTTCACTAGCCTAAGAAGAGGTGAACTAAAGTTACTTACCATCTCAAACGCAGTGTGTAAGCTTTTCTTCTTCCCAAGCAGATACCAGAGAGACTCATACTATCACGAAGTACAGTTTGTCATAGTGAGAATTCAATACCCTCACTACCATGAGAGGTTACTCAGAATACTGTACTGACTTTCTGTGCATCTTACAATCTAAACTTTACTCCTGTTAAGGCTAGCATGATCGTACAGCTAAGACAAAAGAACCTGTGCTCTTGTTTAGAATGCACTTTGTAACTAGGACCAAAGCAACTTGCAAGATGAGACATGAAAGATTCTTTCTAGTTTGTCACTTTTTCCTTTGCCACCTCTCAAATCATGAACACAAGACATGGATACAGAAAATTAGATATTTGACATACAAAATGCTAAGATATCCTTTAACTCCTCAGAAACCGATTCACAGCTTGACCAATGCACCACAAATGAATGCAACTGAGAATACGTATTGGTCCACTTACCATCCCGTTGATACAAAGGCTGTGAACCTCACTCAGCAATGAGAAATTGATTGCATGTTAAATGCCAGGAGGAAACTTTCTGTGCCCTCTCATGAACACATTGATATGTAAACCCCATTTATTTTGGTTTCCATTTGCATAAATTCGTTAAAACAACTGAGAAGTAGAATAAACCTTCTCAAGATTACCTTTTAAAGACCTTGGTTCAAGCATGCACTAGTAATATTTTCAACGAGAATTCCAGTTGTCAGCTATTGCTACAGCAATACAAATTAAAGAAAATCAAATGTAGATCATCAGGATGAAGAATCACTACACTTTTCTCATTAAAAGCATTTGTTTCTGAAAATTCTACCAAATCCAGGTGCTTGAGAAATAGCTATTAGAGAGTCCTTTGAGATCATATTACTTTAAAGTCCTTTGGCAGACTAACGAAACTAAGGCAAAGCACAGTACAATGAACAAATGCAAAATTATGCGGTGCTTATAAATCAATGTCTGGCCAAATAAAAGCAGGTCGGTGCATATCCCATGAGTAAAAGTCATGCAGGAACTACACCCTTCACAGGCTGATGAAATCACCCAAGATTGTCATATAGTATCCTGGATAACGTATTTAAGAGCAAATTCATTTTCTGATACTCATTGTGAAAAAAACAGCACCAGCAATTCTTTTTTTAATTTTTCCTTATTAAAATTAAAACATCAGTAAATATCGCTGTAAACACATTCAATTTTCAGTTATTGAGAACTGAAATACCCGAGATTTGGGAAAAAATCAAGAAAGATCAACCCAGAGAATTGTAAGTTAGCCTGATCTCAGTCCCTGGGAACACATCTCTGGGCACACAACCAGGATGGTGACTGGGAACAACCAGGACAGATTCGTAAAGGGTACATCACGTTTGAGCAATCTGGTTGCCTTTCAGGATGAAACGACTGAACTTGTGTAGACAAGAGATTGCAGTGAGCATCATTTATCTCAAGTTTACCAAGGCTTTCAACACTATCTCTCTCACAGTATTCCTGTGTTTAAGCTTGGATGCTATGGTCTACCTCGTGGACAAGGAAAAGGCTGGTTGGATGATGAGGTTCAGAAGGTAGTGGTTAGTAGCTCATACCTGGAGGCGAAGTGCAGTACCACCGGGGTCCCGTACTCAAACCTTTCCCATTCCATTATCTTTATCTCTCAGGACGTAAGCGGGAGAAGGACTTACTGCTATGTGATGGCACATGCCTCAAGTTTGCAGATGATACCTATGGAACAAAACAAGTAAGAGAATCTGGTTCAATATTTCGGGAAAATTTCAAAAGCACAGTTTATCCTCACATTTCTGTCTATATCAACAAGAATAAACCTCAGGTTTATGAAGAATCACAATTCCAACACATGTCCTTTGATTGCTTTTCTTACCAAGTGTTTTCGTAGAATCATAGACTGGCCCAGGCTGGAAGGGACCTTAGAGATCATTTAATCCAACCTCCCTGTCATGAGCAGGGACGCCTCTCAACTAGATCAGGCAACACATGGGGATCCAACAAGGATCAAACCTGCAACCTTGGTGGTATCAACACTACGCTACCGAGTGAGCTAACCAGCCCCCTTTCCTAAAATTCAAACTCTTTTGTTGTTCCAGATCCTCTCTAACACATATTCCACTTGCTGAATTCCAGATAAGAAAATAGGCAGTATTTCAATCAATATTCTTCACAGAAAAAACACTCGATCCGGTGAATAAATTACTAAAAAACCCCAAAATAATTAAACTCCCCGAGCCTGAAATTCTGTTGTGATTTCTTTTCATTGGTTTAAATAATTTGTTTTTTAAAAAAGCAAGCTTGAGTCAGAATACATTTTGTATGTTAGTCATAATCAATTCAAACTTATAGAGCAAAACAAAAATCAGAGAGTAGCAGTACCACTTATCTGTGTCTTGAAAATAGAGAACAAAATAGTACTGAAGAAGACTATTGCTCTAGTCAGAGATAGGAGCCAAAAACAAGACAAGAGCATAAATCAACAACAGATTTTAATCCAGAGCTATTCTTCACATTAAAAACGCGAATCTTTTCTAAAGACTTGGCATAAAAATTTCTGTTAGAGGACATGCCATCTCCTCCTATCTACTGCAAAAAAAAAACAAGTAAAAAATGTATGAGAAAAGTCTCATAACTAAGCATCAACAACAAAACGGAAATTGCATTCAACAGTCTCTCAGTTGAAGAAAAGCCTTTATTTGGACAGACTAAAGAGATCGGAGCCAAGTAATTAAAAAATGGCATCCACATCATCAGGTTCCTCATATCCGATACATTTTGTATATTAGCTGCTGACAACTGTCTAGTGCCTATTCAAGATGTAAAAAAGATCAGGTTTTACACCCTCACACTTGGGTTATACGCAAAGATAATAACTCCCAAATAACAAGAGCAAAGTTACACATAACGTCGTTCTAACACTTCGCTGCTTATCTGATGAGCCAGAACCTCTTCCAGCCTATTTGGCCAGAGCGTAACACGCTTACAGCACTAACTGCAGCCTGCATTCTGCCAGCAATTGTGGACACAAAAGAAAATAAGCTGATTGTAGCAACTCTGGTTATCAAGCCTCTACCTTGTAATTCTGCCAATTTCACGGGCAAAGTAGCAACACACTTGCTTCGTCAGAGCTGGCAATTCTCCAAACAATGGCTTTCCTATATCCAGCTGCTATGTTGAAATCACTTGGTCTTACTTAAAAATGGGATCTAAATTTCTGCTTCAAGAAACACCTAATTCTAAAAGAACATATATAGGTGAGAATGGCATTACTGATTAAGGATGTTCAGACATACCAATCTGGTCATATCTCTTCTAGTGCCTTTTCCTTAAAGCCAGATAAGTTTATATATAAATCAACCTTTAGGAAAAACATGAACACCCACAAGTGCATGCACGTAAGTAAGCCTCATTGCCCTCTTTTATCAAGTACTACTCCAAATGACCAGAAAAGCATATCCCAGAAGGAGGCCCACTCTATTGATGCTGTCGGAGAAGCGCATCCAAAATAAGAAACTGACTACGTTGGATAGACACCTCTTAAAATATAAGATTTAAACACAAGAACCAAATTCATCCATGCAGCAGTTCATCTTCGTCCTTCACATAACGTTGAAGATGACTGTGGCAACACATAAGTAACTTTAAATAACTGCTGCCAACTTAGATTTTTCTGCACTCCTAGTCAAATCACTTGTCTTAAAGCCTTTCAGTGGTTTGAGTCAAGTTTCCAGTTTTAGTTTTCAGACAAGTTCAATTTAAACCATAAACAAGCGTACAGCCTGCAAGATGGATTCTGCCTACAAGAACAACTTGTGTCTCAGGATCTGCTCCCAGATCTGTGGTCCCAAGATCTGTGCTCATCATGGGAGAGATGCTCAGTGAGTGTCCAACCACCATTAAGGCACGAGATAGACCAACACTCGGTGTCACAGATTAATGCCGGGTAAAGAGTGTGCACTAGTCACAAAATCAAGGGTTGTTTGGTCTTCACAGAGAAGTCCACCCCTGCCCAGGCTGGCTGCACGTGTGACAGTTGGAAGGATCTGCCTTCCCTTCCCCTCCCAAACATACAACTGTTTGTCAAACATATAAGCAGACACACTTTAGCAAGTAATGACATCACGCAAGAGTCTACAGAGCTCAGCACACAGTTTTGGTTTGGCCTGGCTGGATTTCGGCGGCGGGGGGGGAGCTGCAGGGTGGCTTCAGCAAGAAGCTGCTAGAAGCTCCCCAAGTTTGATAGAGCCAATGCCAGCCGGCTCCAAAGAGGGACCCGCCGCTGGCCAAGGCTGAACCTATCAGTAAGGTGATAGCAGAGGAACGCCTCTGTGAAAAACATATTTAAGAATGGGAAAAAGAACTGCACCATAACAGCTGGCACAGAGATGGAGGAGTGAGAATCCGTGCAGACACCAAGGTCAGTGAAGAAGGAGCGGGGGGAAGGATGAGCTCCAGGCGCCGGAATGGAGAGAACCCCCCCGGTCTGTGGTGAAGACCATGGTGAAGCGGGTTGTCCCCCTGCAGCCCATGGGCGAGGTGCAGATGTCCACCGTGTAGAGGACCCCACGCCGTGTGGGTGGATGCCTGAAGGGGGCTGTAGCCCGTGGGAAGCCGCATCAGAGCAAGTTGCTGCCGGAACCTGTAGCCCGTGGAAGAGGGAATGCCCACGCTGGAGCAGGTTGGCTGGTGAGACTTTTGGGACGCTGCAGGGGACTCACGCTGGAGCAGTTTCCCCTGAAGGACTGCGCCTCAGACTCACGAGGGGTGGGCAGCCCCTGGTGGAGTGTCTCCCGTTGGGCAGTTTGTGATGAATTGCCCTTCGTGGGACGACTCACACGGAGAAGAGAGCGTGAAGCTTGTCTCCCGTGAGAGGGACCCCACAATGGCCCTGGGGAAGAGTGAAGAGTCCTCCCCCGGAGTGAAGAAGCAGCAGTGGAACCAACGTCGGCTGAACTGACCGTAACCCCCATTCCCTGTCCCCCTGCGCCGCTCGGGGGAGGAGGTGGAGAAATCAGGATTGATTTTAAGCCCGGGAAGAAGGGAGGGATGGGGGGAAGGTGTTTTGTTTGTTAAAATCTGGTTTTGTTTTTTTTTCTCTCTCACTTCTCACTACTCCTCTCTGATTAGTTCTTTTAATAAATGTACCTAATTTCCCCAAAACTGAGTCTGTTTTGCCCGGGACGGTAAATGACAGTGATCTCCCTGTCCTTATCTCAAACCCTGAGCCCTTGGAAATATTTTCTCCCCCGTCTAGCCGTGAAGGGGGAGTGAGAGAGCGGCTGTGTGGGTACCTGGCGGCCAGCCGGGTCAAACCACGACAGTAGCTATACAAGCCCTGCTAGGTAAAAAATCGTGAACACTCTTCGCGTCAATAACTGAATAATATTATAATAAGATTTTAAGTTTTGCTCAACATGCCACATCAACGGAGTTCTCAAAGCAGTCTGCAGTGAAAGAAAAAAACAAACATGCCAGTATTTACATTGACAGTGTAGACATACATTGAACCCATACCTCTGCTAAGACAACAGTTGTAGGCGGTTTGACCTAAGCAGAAGCAAACTTAAAACAAGAAAAAAATCATCAGTTTTTGATAAATACTTTTGACAGTATTCGAGGAATACTGGAAAATTTTTCTATTACTTCTTCTGAAGGACAAACAATACATTTCCTTTGTATGGAAAATACCCAGAAAACCTCCTCTTATTGCAAGTTCTTCAAAGGAGACTGCATTAGGGAACAACGCCGTGCCTGTCGCACTTTAAGAAATACTACCTCTCCTTCAATAAAAACACCGGCCAATACGTAATATTACAAAGTATCAAAAGGAAATCATGACCACATCAAAAGGAAAGGAACTTACACACAGCAGCAAGCTAATTTTTACTAAGATATCACTAAAGAAAGCTGATATAAATAAAGTTTATTTTATAGCAACTTGAATTCTAACAAATTGCAAATTTATTTAATGATTCAGTATGCTACTACCAAGATAGCCATTATCCTAGTAACTGTTAAGCTGTATCAGATGACTTGTGTTTCACCTGACTTTCTACCAAATTCTTTCATAAATTATAAAATAATTTTACTGAATAAGATGTTGTGAGGTGCCAAAAGAATTTTCACTCTAAGATCTAGAAATTAGAAAAGAACATTTAAACCTGGCTGTGCCTACCAACAAACTTACAAAAAGAAAGTAGAAAAAAGAAAATGCACATTAAAAAATCATCAAAAACTCTTACTAAAGATGAAAATAGTCATGGAGTGTTGCCAAATCTTTGATCAGTTATTTTTTTTCTAGACAGACTCCTGATAACTGTATGTACATACTCATATTGCCACCTCAATAAAACACCATATGCTAACATATTTAGAGCTACATGTTTTATTAATGAATTCTATAGCTGATCATTCTGTTGCTCCCTATATTACAGCAACACTTATCACTGGGAGTCATTAAGATTCTCCCTTCAGCTAAAATTTGTCTTAAGTGATAAATACAATTCTCATGAGAGTTCTTTTCCCATATTCTTTTAATTCATACATAGATGCAACTTGTGTATGGTACAGATGCAAGTACAAACTGAACTCAGGACCAAGGTATGCCAAAAAATGGGTGGAGAGAGGTAGGTGAGGGAAGCTTGTCCTCAGGAGCACGTTCCTGTGATCAAGATCTTTCTCACGCTGCAAAGGCATGATACACACGCACTCCATCAAAAGCTGAAAGCAGATTTGAGATTCAGGGCGTAAGAAATTGCTTTGACAAATGCTAGCCTGTGTAATGAACTACTCTTTGCATAATATTTATAATCAAGATGGCTGTCAGAGTGTGACGTGAGCAAGTTCTGCTAAGAAAAAAGGTGAGCATCATAGGAAAAATAATTAGAAAGTATTGTGAGCCAAGGCATACTCCTTACATAAAGGCATGAGATCAGAATATGCAGCCCTGTATCATCCAGCAACAGAAGTAGGAAGCACGGAGGGCAGAGTGAAACCTGTCAATCCGCAAAAGAGTAGTCAGAAGATTTAGGTTTCCAGCTACCAAATTTTGGAAAACAGTTCTCTGGCAAGTGGTCAGCAGAGACGCAGCCCATGTTGCAAAAGTTCTAGCCATCAGTGCTACCCTAGTCATTTGGAATCTGGTGTTAATCACAATTGTCAATTCTCATTTATGAAAGGAGATGACTATTAAGGAGCAGGAAGCCTACAGCAGACCCATGTATCCCTTGGTGTTCATTAACATATGCAGCTTGTTGAAATCTATGCAAGATTGTTGGAGTAAAAAAAAAAAAAAATCTGTACTGATTTATATCAATAAATATCCAGCTTATATTCTCTCCTTTCGTACTTCTTTAGCTGCTATTCCAGATTGTATTTGAGTCACGTAATGAAGCAACAGAATAATGCTGTGACAGAAAATGCATTTAAGTATCTTTAAACACCTGACTTCAGCAGGAATGTCAGCCAAAAGTGGAATCCTGCTGTCTCAACCATTCACTGTTAGAGACAGATACAATTATTCACACCTAATAAATACTAACAGGTTGAATCCCATTCACTTTACATTCTCTACTCAAGAACCAGAGAAGCTACAAGTTTGGTAATACCTGAGAGCTATCAGGACTAGAATGTGTCCTTCCCAAACTTGGGGCATAGCCACAACGTACCAGCTGCACACAGAGCACACTCCGGCCATTCGCAATCCAGTGACGCTTTTGGAACATTTGGGACACCTCTGAAATCCAAATCTCTTCTCTCTGCAACAGGCAATACCAACTTCTCTAGCCCTTCAGTGTTAGCACAATGACAGGCTCAAAATCTAAAGAGGTAAGAAAGAACAAAGCAGAAACCAGGAGATTGCAAAAAGCCCGGGGCAGGGGAAAGAGTCATACCCACAAAGACGTTGTTTTGGGCACCAATTTCCTCTTTAGGACCATCTGACTCTTACTGAAGCTTGCCACTGGTCTCAGGCCAGGCCACAAACTTCAATTCAACCAGAATATGGGCAAATTCCTACGTTTTGCATGAGTCTGACAGATTAGAATTCCCTGGGGTTAGCTCTAATGTGCTTTACCATAAAGCAGAATAATTTTAAATTAACTTCAGACTGTTACCACACTGAAATAATGCTACAGACATTTTTTTATTCCAGACAAAAGGGACTGATATTTCATCTCAGTGTCACGGCTGCCCATTTTTTTTTTTTCTTTCTTCATTTAGCAGCAGAGGGAAAGCAGGAATAAGGCAGAGGGAACTCTGAAACCAGAAAATATACTATGAGATAGGATTTTCCATATGTTTAAGGAGATGGATTTTCCACGTCTGCACTGGGTTGGAAGGATTCCACTATCTGAGCTGTAATCGTAATGAAAAAATTGGGACCCCGCTGTAGTACGCACCACACAAACACAAAACCAGAGGGTTTTGCATGTGTGCACTATTAAAAAAGACTTCTAATCATTGCAAGGAATCTGCTGCAAAAACATATGGTTAACAGTTCGTTATTTAAGCTTCTACTAACTGATATCAAGATGTGCTTTCTTAATTAAGAAGCAAACAACAACTGTAGTTACGCCCTCTACCTCAAAATATTATCAATACCTCAGGAAAAGACTCAAGAGGTGCCCTGTTTCTTTGAGCTCTCCACTCTTAATTCAGCATATTTTTCTTACTAAGCATTTTCAGCTAAAGCCTGTTTTTTCATTGACATACTTTTCTTAATGTCCTCAAAGGAAATTCAGATCTGCTTCTCGGCCTGTATTTTAACTTCTTTGGCTCTTCTGCCTTTCTGACCTACTCATTCCCCGCCCCACAAACCTGTCACATTCTCATTTTTCTGCGTGTTTAAGGAGGAACCAATCTAACACCTGCATGGACAGGCAGAAAATGAGATCTTAGCAACTGAGGCTGAGGGAGCTTCGGTTGTTTAGACTGGAGAAGAGGAGACTCAGAGGGGACCTTATCACTCTCTACAAGTACCAGAAGGGAGGGTGCAGTCAGCTGGGAGTCGGGCTCTTCTCCCGGGCACCCAGTGACAGGACGAGAGGGCCCGGCCTGAAACTCTGTCAGGGAAGGTTCGGGTTGGATCTTGGGCAGCCCTTCCTCACGGAGAGGGTGCTCAGGCACTGGGATGCTCTGCCCAGGGAAGGGGTGGAGCCACTGTCCCGGGAGGTGATTAAGGAGAGGTTGGATGTGGCACTTAGTGCCGTGGTCTGGCCAGTGTGGTGGTGTCAGGTCGTAGGCTGAGCTTGATGACATCAGAGGTCTTTTCCAGCCTCAACAATCCTGTGATTCTGTAAATGACTATGTCTGGACCAAGGATTGCCGTGTTGTTGACGTGACATGCATTTACATCCTTTAGTGTGCCACTGTTAAGGCTTTTCTACTAACGAACTATCAGTAACATTTAAGGAGAGAAACTGTAACTGAGTGCAGTACATAAACATATACAAGACTGCATCCTGAACTAGAACGTATGCACAAAAACCCCCACTCAGATATCCACCTAAAATAGACTTTAAATTCATTCTACATTAGGTCTCTCCTGGTACTCAGACTTTATTAGTATATTAATTGAAGGGTTACAAAAAAAGGCTTTGACAGAAGACTCACACTGTTGCTACTTAGGGGGTAGGGGTTTGTGTCATAAATAAATAAAATGGTTTAAAAACAAAACCTCCCCTGCAAACAGAAGCTACTTCAGGGTGAACGTAGTGACAGTATTTTCAGTAGCTGCACCTAAAACACTCGTTTACAAAAAAACCCTAAATCTTTCCACATTAAGCAGGATTTTTTTCTTTCCATACCAGAATTAAATTGTATATGATTTGCACAATGCCTACATTAAGATTCACAGGTATACTAAAATACTTGCTTCTGTAGAATTCTAAGCATGGACCAGTGAGTATAAACATCTTTTTTAGTAACTTCTGAGTTACTATCACACCAGTCTGACTCTTTTTACTCTACACAGCTCTAATTTTAGTCCTACCCTGGAAGATGACGGCACAAAGGGAGGGTGACATAACACAGTTCTTTACCCTTCATTAACCAGAGTAGATTAGAAAATATTTCATTAGGGAAAGACTCTATTACAACCAAAATTTCTCCATGACCCAACACAACAGAATATAAAAGTTCCACAGAACTTCTGAGATAAGCAGGATCATAGAATCATAGAATGTTAGGGATTGGAAGGGACCTCGAAAGATCATCAAGTCCAATCCCCCTGCCAGAGCAGGAATGCCTAGACTATGCCACACAGGAACGTGTCCAGGCAGGTCTTGAATGTCTCCAGAGAAGGAGACTCCACAACCTCTCTGGGCAGCCTGTTCCAGGGCTCCGTCACCCTCACTGAGAAGAAGTTTCTTCTCGAGTTTAAGCGGAACCTCTTATGTTCCAGTTTCAGCCCATTACCCCTTGTCCTATCAGTGGTTGTCACCGAGAAGAGCCTGGCTCCATCCTCGTGACACTCACCTTTTATGTATTTTTAAACATTAATGAGGTCACCCCTCAGCCTCCTCTTCTCCAAACTAAAGATGAGAATTTCTTGTTCACCACTTTATAAATTACATACTACAAAAAATACTTAAATTTAAATTTCTGTATTTACATGGTCTAGAAGAGAATTTATAGTTTAGAAAAAGCTTTGGAAATATGAGGAGGATAAGAAACAGTTTTTACCAGTAGTAGTAAATACCCAACTTTATTAGCTTTTCCAAGTGCTGACTTCTAATTTGGGGAGGGAGGGGAAAGAGAAGGGGAGGGGATTGGGGGGGTGGTGGGGGGGGTGTGGATCTGCAGGGTTTTGGTTTTTTAAAAAGTCTCCTAGAAGAGGGGGAGGGCCTGGACTAGATGATCTTTTGAGGTCCCTTCCAGCCCCTAATGTTCTGTGATTCTGTGAAGAGTAGCTAACTCGATACAACTCTGTCCCACAGACAAACGTTCACAAAGCACACAAGTAAAGAAATAAAACGTTAAAAGACGGACATCCGAGTTATAAGCATCACACACAAAAGATATTCGGAAGAGTTATAACAGAGGTTAGGGGGGAAAAAAAAAAACTTCAGGTTGAAAAAAAAAAAATCAATTTCATTTTTGGAAGCAAGTTTTTTAAAAAAAACCCCAAACCAACAAAAAACTCAAAAACAAAACAAAAGTGTGCTTATAATTCAGCTTTATGAAACCTGGGAGAATTTTGTCCCCCAAGAATTTCAGCCTAAATGTTAAGCATGCAGATATTAGTGCTGGTTTCTACCACCTGGGCAAGGATGAACAACTTCAGTTCAGTGGAAAATTAGTCTGATAGCTAGAGAGGGAAAAAAGAAAAAAAAAAGAAAAAAAATGGTTTTTCCTTACGAAGCCTTAGGCTGTGATATGAAGTATATCGCAAAACTTATTATCGGTAAAACATTGGGTTAGATTTACATTTTCATCTTTCCATGGACTACATTTGTCCTTAGGAATACTAACTGTTTTACCCACACTTGCCTGTCTTCCCCCTCACCTTTAGTTTTTTCCAGAAACCGAACAGAAAAAACACAGTTGGAAAAGAAGGTATAATGTAAAACACTAAATAATATTAAAATGACAATTTATGCTATGACAGTGCCTTAAAATAACTGCCTTATTCATGAATACAGCTTTCCACGTGAGTTTTTTCCCTTGAGGGATAGCTGGTAAAACTGTTGCTAAACTGCACCATGGTCCAAGAAAGCCCAGTGAGCTTGCAGGTGGGGAAATCTCATTTCAGGTGTTCCTCTAAGATGCTGTATTCTAATTCTGGCCATGACCTTTACCTTCAGGAAATCAATGCAACTGTTTTTCCTAGACTGATCTTACTGGGTTTTATTTTAAACCTGGTTTGGGACTGTCCCACAGCGTCTGTTACAAAGCACCTACTCAACAAGCTTTGATCTCTTCCCGAACGGTCAAAGTGCTGTCCTACCACAGAGAGTGCAACCTGCTTTTTTCTCTCTGTGTGTAAGTGTACGTAGCTACTAGCATTTTGCATTTGTTTCATTTGGCTAACGGTGTGAAGGGGGAAGCAAAAAATTAACAAGACAACATCAGCATTGAGGGAGACAGCACCAAAATGCTCTAGTGTTGATTCACGATTTTGAGATTTACATGTGTTGAAAGAAATTTTCTATCACCAGACGCTTCCCAAATGATTTATGTGTGCAAGCCTCTGCTGAATATGTCGTAATTCATGTTAACAGAGGTTTAGCCTGATAAATACAAGCCATTCCATACTATTCAAATGAACGTAAAAAAAAAAACCCTTTAAATCTTCACTCTACACTCCAAATTTCACATCCAAAAATGGTAAAACTCCAAATAACTTAGTGTGTTCATCCTAACCAACGGAAAGCCATTCATCTTCAAACCCATTGACGTATTGTGACATCTCACCGACACTGACCGAATTGCCTTCAAAAGTTACCACGCTCAGCACTTTGCAGAGGCATGTGACACTGGGGATGCTGTTGAAATAACACTGAATTACTTAGTGCTCGTTGTACATTAAGAAATATAAGTAGGAGCAGTCAGCATCCTTCTGGTCTTTCACTGAAGGCTATGTTGTCTATTGCACACCAGATTTTCCTCCACATTACCAAAGGCAAGATTAGATCTAAACACAAGAACACAAGGCAAACTATTTCCTGCATTATTCCACACTTGCATGGCCTCAGCCTCAGACATCTGCTGTTAGCTTTCTGAATATTTCACCAGGACTGCTACTTCATACACTCAAAGCACTGAAGTACAGTTGAATATAAGACATAAAATCAAAGAATCAAACAGATAACAGAATAATAATCATAGCTGTTGCTCACTGAGAAATTACAAATGACATGAAAGTTGAAAAGCATAGTTATTGTGACAAAATGTTTTGAAACACTAATACAAAAACTACAGACACAAGTTTTTAGATGAGTTATCTGACACATATTCCCAAAATCCAAATAGGTTTTTAACTTACAGTTTTGTAATCCTCTCATTGACTCTTCATAGTGAAAACACAAGTTTTCTGAATCCAAAACTGTAATTTATAACATACACACTTGGGCAACAAAAAAAGTCTGAATATAATTTGTGACATCACAGAATCTTTCAGATGAATACACTTTTACAGTAACTTACAAATTCATAAATATTTAAACCGCCATAATTATTACCATCTGGCATCTGTCACTTCTCAATATACATTCTTCCTCGAGTGACAGCAGTGTTCCTCCCGAGAGCCACCATTCAGAATTTTGAATAGTTATGTCATTTTACAGAGGAAAAGGTACTGCACAAGGAAAAGCAGAATCCTATTACAATTTTTGCCTCTATTACTCTCATGATAATTCTACTCACTTGGTCTATGTCAGGTTATCAACTGTCCATACCTCTTTAATAGTTGCATAAGTGAAATGTACAAATAAAATTAATTCAGAATTGATTTTATGTTAATATCAAGTATTGTACCTTTAATACTGCCTGTGTAGTATCAATAATACATATTAGGCTTCAATTTCAAAAGCATTTCTTATATTAAGTATGTTAATCTAACTAATAATGTTATCTCCTTTTTCAAATGGGCAATCTCACAAGGTTGATATTTCTTCTATTAATTTTTTCTTTCACAGACCCCAGATGTTTTCTGTATTTAGCTAGATTTTAGCTGTATGTAGCTGTATTTCTGCTACCTAGGCTCTTTGACCAAAATAAGGCATTATTTAGTTTGCATCTCAGATCCATCATTAAAGTATATATTTTGTATTGGATATATATTCCACTGATACCTATAAACAAAGACTGTCCTGCAATTAAGCATAATTCAGAATGGAGCTGAGAAACTTAAGTGACTTTTTCATATTCTCTGAGTGTCCTAACTTTCTACAGAAGACACAACAAACAAGATATCTTCAGATTATTTAGGGCTGCATTTTCACATTTATTATCACAGCCTTACTACCCAGGTTGCCAGCTGAAATCAACATAATTAGTAATACCTATAACTTATTTTTTTTTACGAATTTGATAGTCAATGGAATAAAGAGATCAAAATTGTCTCAAAAATGCCGGAATTTTTAAAAGCAGGTTAGATAAGCCAAACTGAGAGGCCAAATGACACTACAGATTAGTGCAAGAGAGGAACTCTGAACCTGTGAATGCTCCTGTTCTTAGTATTACTCAGAGAAAATGTCTAGCAGTATTTTTGCTGGTGCAACTAATTCCCTACAACACTGTCAACTGTTCTTTTCATGCAAAGTACAGGGTTTTTCTCCAACTTCTGGACAGAAGGATCTTTTAGTTCCCTACTGTTCATGCAGTTTTAGACAAGGAAAATAAAGGATGACAAAATAAATATAACCACTACAGAAGTCGGGAATGGAAGGGGAGATTGTGATTCATTTTGGTGAATTACTTATTTAAAACACAGATGGTTCATGACCTACATACCAAAAACTGCCTGCAAGGCACCTTTCCCTCATTATTACTACTCCCTCAACAAAAGCTGCATGTCCTGTTTTCACCTCAGCGAGTGACTCCTCCACTCAAGACCCAGAAATCTTCTTCCCTGAACGTTAACGATGGACTCAGTTGCCTTCTCCCATCTCAGCTTTGGCTTACTGGATAGCCTTTCTTTCACGTGAACTTTCTCACTAAGGCTTAGGATCCAGCAGCGTCTAAGCCTAATTTTATCAGGAGAGCGAAGGCAAGGAAGAGGGTAACCCATGTCGCATTCACCAGCCTTGAGCATCCCTCCAGCCACACAGGTGGCCTCCTGGTTTCCTGATGGAAACTACTTCCAGTGCAGCTGAAGCCTTTGCCCAAATGCTTTGAAGAGGTAAAGAACACCCCACTATCATCACTTTACAGTAGATTAAAGTATTTGCTTTGCGTTAGTATAGAACGAAGAGATAAAGAGATCACATTAACTTTGATTTTTTGCAGTGTTAAATCAGATTCTCAGAGGAAGGTAGCAAGGAATGTGGGAAAAAACCCCGTAATCGCTACAGGGTAATAAACTAATTACTACATGGTTAGCTAAAAGAATATTCTTCTCCGAAGAGCACATTTGACAACATGAAGACCTCAAAACTTGCCATTTTATAGATCTTCTGTCTAAACCAGCAGCATACTTTAATAATTTGAGTGAGAAATACTGAAAAAGTAGAACGTGAAACAGCCAGCTACATGCGGCTTTGATGTCTTCTCTTTCTCCACTTTTGAATGCTGCAGTCTGCTGAAGTGAAAATCATTTCTCCTCTGGCAGAGCTGCAGGTTTTTTTTTCTGCTAGAAAACATACAGCTCAAGAGCTTTCTTGGGTTTTCTTTTTCCCCGGGCTATAAATCTGATGAAGGAGGAAACTCTTCCAGCTTCCCCTGCATAGAAGACAGAATCCTGCAGACATTTGATTAAGGCAATACCTATTCTCCTACAGATAAGTAAGATTGCCCAACAAACACGACAGTTGCGTCACTGAACGCAAGCCAGTAGCCCACATGAATATATTGTTCTGTTGACAACTTATTTCACACGAAAAATATGTTCCCCTCCTTATTTGCCTCAATACTGTCTGTCTAGTTCATACCATATTGTAGAATTTATAAACCAGCTCTGAGGTCTCGCCCAACAAAACTGACTATTTAAGAAGAGCAGTAAGAAAACATTCATTTAAGCCACGAGGAGCCACAGTAAATGCCTGTTTGAAGAAAAAAAAAAAATAGATGCCTACTGATGGGAGTTTTCTTCAACTCCAACCCTCAGAATTAGAAATGAACAAAACTGGAGGGAGCTTGGTGTTTTTTTCAAGGGAACAGGAGGTGATAAGCTTTAAGAGTTCAGTGTAAAAAATCTTCCACCTTTATGTAGGTATTTTGGGGTTTATGGAATAGTAACTATCCTTTTTTAAAAACCTAAACCTATTACAACTGCTAAGTAACTATCTGCTACACAGCCTCACCTTCATCAAGCAGAATTTCTAACAGTACCTGGTATGGATGTTGTCAATCTGCAGAAAGTGCATTAATGAAAATTTATTCTTTTATAATACTTTACTACCCGACAGTTTCTTTAAATAAAAGGTAGTTGCTTTAACACCAGGTACTTGGCAATATCACCAGCAGAGAAAGGAACTGTGACCATCTTCCCTTTTCCAAAGAAAAATTTCCACTGCTGAGTTAACTGAGCAGCTTTAGTAACTTTCTGACAGATTTCACTGAAAAATGCAGCAACATTATTAAGACAGAACTATTCATATTTTGTTTCAACACTGAGAGCATACAACTGTCCAGAGAGAAACTGGCACAAACACCTACTTGCAGACAAGTGACATGCCCAGTAATTCCAGTTGAGTGCCCTGGACAGAATGTTTTTCTTACATCAAAGAATGTGTTTTTAATCTATCTTGACTCATAGAGTCATCAAACAGCACTTCACCATCAAAGATGAGAAAAACAGCACAAAACCACAGTCAGACACAGAGAAGGAAAACAATGAAACGGAAAAGGCACCACTTAAAGTCATAGTGACCCCTAATAAGTGCTCATGAAAAGTAGTGAGGTAACAAAGCATAGCATACAGAAGAAAAAGGATTATATTTAATTAAAGTACTTTTAAAGTAAGCTTTGACAGAGGGCAACTCTAAAGATGTTCTGAAAGATGAGTAGACAGGTTTGCTAGCATTAAGCAGACACAGGGACAGAGCTGCACAACACAACTGGGAAGCATCTGTTGCTGGAGAAGCGGATTTGAGCGGAAAGAAAACACACATCTTACCTGCTTGATAGATTTTTTATTTTCCTTGAAATTTTTTGAAGAAAAAAGGATCTGGCTTGGCTGGAAAAAAAGTAAAATGGAAAAAAAGTAAAACCAGAAAAATGTATCAATGTACTGTCCACAATCACACTGGAGAGCTAGAGTGATGGACTATTCTGTGCTCTGAGGAGTCGAGTCTGTTGATCCTCAGCGAGGTGCTTTGTTCAACCAATCTTATTTTCTTGTTTTTGTCACTGGGGAAAGAGCCGTTGAAGTGCCTGTCTTGTACTAGATGAGATGAAGAATGGTTGCATATGCACAGGTTTGGCCTGGAAATACTCTGTGGCATGCCTAGAGAGACAGTGCTGTAAATGTCCTCCATCTGGGTCGGGTCAAGCACCCGTACAGGCTGGGCAGTGACTGGCTTGGGAGCAGCTCTGAAGAAAAGGCCTTGGGGGTCCTGGTGGATGAGAAGCTCAACATGAGCCATCAGTGGCACTTGCAGCCCAGAAAACCAATCGAATCCTGGGCTGCATCAAGAGATGTGTGACCAGCAAGTCAAGGGAGGTCGATTCTTCCCCTCCACTCCACTCTTGTGAGACCTCACCTGGAGTACCGTGCCCAGTTCTGGAGCCCACAGTACAAGAAAGATCTGGACGTGCTGGAGCGTGTCCAGAGAAGGGCCACGAGGATGATCAGACGCCTGGAGCACCTCTCCTATGAAGACAGACTCAGAGAGTTGGGGATGTTCAGTCTGGAGAAAAGAAGGCTCCAAGCAGACCTTATTGTGGCCTACAAGAAAGCTGGTGAGGGGCTTTTTAGGATGTCGGGTAGTGGTAGAACTAGAGGGAATGGATTACAACTAGAGATGGGTTGATTCGGATCAGAGGTTAGGAAGAAGTTCTTCACCATGAGGGTGGTGAGACATTGGAACATGGTGCCCTGAGAGGTGGTGGAAGTCCCATCCCTGGAAGTTTTTAAGGCCAGGCTGGATAGAGCTCTGATCTAGTGGGAAATGTCCCTGCCTATGGCAGGGGGGTTGGAACTAGATGATCTTTAAGGTCCCTTCCAACCCTAACAATTCTATGATTCTATGATAAAATACTTAAGTACTTTAAGTTCAGAAACTCATTGATGGAACATCTCATGTAAGCGCAGCAAGCTGGGAATTTCTCCACTGGGCATAAGGAGAATCAGCACAAAATACTGACCTGCTATGAACAGGGAGGCAGAGAGGGAGAGATGTAGTAATAAAGAGCAAGCAAAAGAAGGGGAAGAACAACCCGTGTACAGGAAGAAGACAGAAGGACAGAATGCAACTGATGAACAAAAAATAACGGACTTTGTAGATGGCAACTACTGTGTCCAGATGCTGCTGAAGAGTTGTGGCAAAATCCTTCTCCAAGTATTTGCTGAAGATTTCTTTAGCACTTCCAAAAATAAATCTTTTATGAAAACAGCTTCTGGTCTGGAAAGAGTCAAAATATCACCTCATCCAATCTCCTGCATAACATGCGTTCAGAACTCTGCAATAATCACAGAATCATAGAATCATCTAGGTTGGAACAGGCCTTTTAAGATCATTGAGTCCAACCAAATCCACCACTAAACCACATGCCTAAGTGCCACATCTACATTTCCAGGGATGGTGACTCAACCATTTTGCTGGGCAGCCTCTTCCAGTGCTTGACAACCCTTCCAGTGAAGAAACTCTTTCTAACATCCAATCTAAACCTTCTCAGTGCAACACGAAGCCTCTTGTCATGTCAGTTGCTACTTATGAGAAGAGACCAACTCCCACCTCACTAGAACATCTTTTCAGCAAGTTGTAGAGAGCAATAAGGTCTTCCCTGAGCCTTCTTTTCTCCAGGCTAGACAACCTCAGTTCTTTCAGTCACTCCTCATACTGCTTGTGTTCTAGACCCTTGTTTTGGTTTGGCCTGGCCGGATTTTGGCGACGGGGCGGGGAGCTGCAGGGTGGCTTCTGTAAGAAGCTGTTAGAAGCTCCCCAAGTTTGATAGAGCCAATGCCAGACGGTTCTAAAGAGGGACACGCCACCAGCCAAGGTTGAGTCTATCAGCAAAGTGACAGCAGAGGAACGCCTCTGTGAAAAACATATTTAAGAATGGGGAAAAAGAACTGCACCATAACAGCTGGCACAGAGATGGAGGAGTGAGAATCTGTGCAGACACACCAAGGTCAGTGAAGAAAGAGGGGGGGAGGATGAGCTCCAGGCGCCAGAATAGAGAGAGCCCCCCGGGTCTGTGGTGAACACCATGGTGAAGCGGGTTGTCCCCCTGCAGCCCATGGGCGAGGTCCACCGTGAGGATCACCACGTAGATGTCCACCGAGGACTCCACACCGTGTGGGTGGATGCCTGAAAGGGGACTGTAGCCCGTGGGAAGCCCACATCAGAGCAAGTCGCTGTTGGAACCTGTAGACCGTGAGAGAGAGGAATGCCCACGCTGGAGCAGGTTGGCCGGTGGGACTTTTGGGACGCTGCGGGGGACTCACGCTGGAGCAGTTTCCCCCGAAGGACTGCGCCTCAGACTCACGAGGGGTGGGCAGCCCCTCGTGAGGTGTCTCCCGTTGGGCAGTTTGTGATGAACTGCCCTTCGTGGGACGACTCACACCGGAGAAGAGAGCGTGAAGCTTGTCTCCCGTGAGAGGGACCCCACAATGGCCCTGGGGAAGAGTGAAGAGTCCTCCCCCGGAGTGAAGAAGCAGCGGTGGAACCAACGTCGGATGGACTGACCGTAACCCCCATTCCCTGTCCCTCTGCGCCGCTCGGGGGGAGGAGGTGGAGAAACCGGGATTGGTGTTAAGCCCGGGAAGAAGGGAGGGATGGGGGGAAGGTGTTCTGGTTGTTAAAATCTGTTTGCTCTTTCTCACTTCTCACTACTCCTCTCTGATTAGTTCTCTTAATAAATGTACCTAATTTCCCTAAAATTGAGTCTGTTTTGCCCGGGATGGTAAATGAGAGTGATCTCCCTGTCCTTATCTCAAACCCTGAGCCCTTGGAAATATTTTCTCCCCCTGTCTAGCAGTGAAGGGGGAGTGAGAGAGCGGCTGTGTGGGTACCTGGCGGCTGGCCAGGGTCAAACCACTACAACCCTTCACTAGTTCTGTTGTCCTTCCTTGGACACACTTCAGCACCTCAATGTCCTTTCTTGTAGTGAGGGGTCCAAAACAGAACACAAGGGGTGCAATCACTGCCCCAGTCCCGCTGGCCACACTATTTCTGATATAAGTCAGGATGCTGTTGGTCTTCTTGGCCAACTGGGCACACTGCTGGTTCATGTTCAGTTGGCTGTCCACCAACACCCCCAGGTCCTTTTCCACCAAGCAGCTTTCCAGCCACTCTTCCTTAAGCCTGTAGCACTGCATGGGGCTGCTGCAACCCAAGTAGAGGACCAATAACATTGCCTTCTTCAGGAAAAGCTCCTCAGAAAACCCAAAGTGTTCTGTTACGATGCCGGCTAAAGCCCAAGTGGGCATCTTTGGAAACTTCCTTTAAGTCCTGCAAGATCACTTCACAGGCTACTGTGCAGTCTGGGCTTCCAAAGCTTGTGACAAGAGGCTGCGCCAGCAGCAGCAGGATATTGCGCTCAGAGCCTCTGTAGAGCAAGAGTCAGAGGAAGGCCTTTTCTACTGACTACGTTCCTCCTCTTCATGCTCAGTTCCTAATCATGGAATGTACCCAAGAGAAGTACTTTGACTGACAGCTCTACCCCTTCCAAGCCATTGCCTTTTCCTCTGATTTTCTAGGTAACAATTTGAGAGATAACAGACTAATATGATGCAACACGCTGTGCAAGAGCTGTTAGATTTAGTTGCACCTTACTCCATAGCAAAGTAGCACTTCCCAGAACAAGGAAAAAATGTCAGATGCTCTTGTCTTAACTCAGCCCAGTTTCTCTAAGACAGTGCTCTTGACCTACTCAGGCTTGCCTTTTTGACCTTCCTTCCTTCCTTCCACAGCTGAGTGGTTTGGGGCTGCTGCTGTGGCTGCTTTTTTTGCAGTTTAAACACGTAACGAAGGTAATTGCTCAGGGTGCAGCTGCAAGCAGCGTTCAAGAATATAAATCAGAACTGTCCTTCTCTGCAGGCATGTTAAGGAAATCTGAAAATATTAGTAGCGTTTCAAAAGTCTTCCTAAAAAACTGAGCAGGTAGCAGACTTGCTCCAGGAAAGTGTTTTTACTCAGGTTCTATTCCATGTCACAGGTAATTCTGAAAGTCCCTTGGACACCTTCTCTTGGCTGCTAGTGTAACTTGAAGTTGAAAAAAAACCCCAATGACCATTCAAATTATATATCTGCAGCTTTTAAAAGATGATTATGGTTTACCAGAGAGAAATCTTAAAAGTATCACAGCTCTTTCCACAGCAGAGAAAAAGGAGTAGCAGGGCTGCTTTGAAACAAACATTATCTCCAGAACTTATATAATGAAATATTCTTATGTCTTTTCATTTGTTGGAGTACGAGTATTTTCAAAATGATATACTTTTCAAAAATCCTGACAGAATAAAATACTGCACAAGGTGTACACGTATCAGAAAAACAATATTGTTGTCTGGCACAGGAGACGTCGTCATCATTCTGCTATTCACATTTCTATGTTGTTCCATACTCCAGTAATCCCAAATGATAGTTTTTTGGTCCAGCCAACTTTATGACAAAAAATAACAAGTCTATGTTCTTGAAGTACTGTCAGTTACATTGAGACATCTGATTGTATTGGATTTGTTCATTAAAAAAGCAAACCAAGTCAAGAACAGCAAAACAACTGGATATCACCAAAACAAGTTCCTCAGCTGGGTGGCACCATGTTTACATAAAAAAATTTCCTTCATTCTTCCCCAATAAAAGACACGTGTTGTATCAGTAAAACACTGAGTCAAAACACACCAAACACTGATTGTACAGGGACATCAATTTGTAAAAATCCACATTATAGGTAAATTAATTCCTGTGGAGAGAAGACAAACCTTTTTCATGTATTTCCGTTTGTTTTGTAAAATATTTCTGGAAAATTCATCTCACTTTCTAGTAAGCTGTTTATCAGTTTAGAAAAAGAACATACTTGTCATGAAATACATTCATGAGAATTTGACATTTTCTGAAAAATTAGCTGCTTACACCTCTGAAAGATGTTAATGGTTTTTCTATGCTATTTGCACAACAAAACCCCTATAAAAAGTACCAGGCCTGCATAACACCGTGAATGGATTTCAAGAACAGTAACCAACAAGGTCTTGCAGTCAGCACCTTTTATCTTGAGGACTATTACTGACCAAATACCATCAGTATGAATGGAAGTTTGCTTTAGTTTTTGGGCAAGCGTACCAGGAGTGTGTAACAAGCATCACAACCCAACAATTGGCCATTCCTCTTTCTTCCTTATACTTCAAATACTGAGTTCTTCCTGCTTGTTTCAGATTCAGGATTTTTCTGGAGAACTGTAGAAATGCATATATCAGGAGACAGACTGAAATAATTTACCATTCTATGCCCAGAGAAATTTTTTATCAAAAGATCTTTGCTCACATTTGCTGGGATTTTTCTTCTTTTGTTTCTCTCTCCAGCAACAAAACTCAGAATATTTACAAAGGCTTATAATGTTATTACCATCACAGTAGTGTAATTTTGTAGAATTACAATATTTTATTTTATTAAGGGTCTTCTTAATGTGTTTTAAAATTTATCTTGGCCATTCAAATTTTCATATCTAAGTATTTTAAAACCAGTGAATCTGAAGAGTGAAATGTTAGAGTGAAACAGTTTGAGTAAAACTACAATGAAAGTTTAAGAAGTCAAACATGTCATAAGTTGCTGCAGATGGGTTTATAAAAGTTCATAACCTCTATTTGAATCAGACATTTAGAAATATACACAGTAGTGAAACCTTGTATTTCAAACCTTACTTTTAGAACGGTACTTCTCAAAAGCTAAATTTCCCATAAACTTTTATCATTTACTCCATCACAAAATATCCCATGCATGAAAAAAATGCTTATAAGAAGATGAAAATCTAGTTTAAAACCCCAACATTTCTTGAGGAAATTCTAACACTTCAAAGCTGATGTCAGAAAGATGGGAAATTGACATCCTGAAATCTATTACAACACAGAAATTTCTAGAATTTATATTGGTAACAAGCACCTTGGGCAGTATAAGAGCCTGTAATCTTATTTCACATTCTATTTCTTACTTCATGAACAACTGTAACTCCTTTAAAGGTCCCTTCCAAACTCAAATATTCTATGATTCACAAGAACACAGGAATGAAGATTGGGCCTTTGTGAGAAGTCAGAAAAGCTGGACTGCACATACTTGTTTGTCAGAGCAGAAGATTCCTATGCAGATACAGCAAGAACTACTTTTTTCCACCTAAATCAGAAGTAATTATGAAGTATGAGCTCATCTCTGTGCAAGGATATGTCGTTGGATTAGCAGGCGATGCAAAGCTTCACAGGAGTTGGCCAAAAGTGTTTTCACTGAAAACTAGTAAAAACTTTATTTGCTAATTATTTTTAAGTCACTTATTTTACATCACTTGCTGAAAGCATTCCACTGATAAATCTATGAAGAGTTGACAGCAAGGATATTATTGTCACAAAAAATAGCTCCTGTTACTCTTGATACCTTATCAAGTCACATATCAGGGACACTCCAGGGCTAATCAACTATTTTAACAGACATTTCCACCAATTAATACTTTCTAGGGAATATCTGTGAAATTATGCAGGCCTTGTTTGACAAAGTAATTTAAATAAAATCTACAGTGAAAAATCCAAAGAGGTGACAGTAACACACCACAGTTCTCAATCTCACGCAAAAATAGCACCTGAGACTCCAAGTGGGACAGACACATGTATACAAAAATAAGCAGGCACCTAAATTAATGGAACACCACAAAGAAAATAAACAAGGAAAATCTGCTACCTATGTAAGTATTAGAAAGGTGTCAGGTATTTGTCCTGACATCACTCATATGCAGGAACACTGAGGAGCAAGATTGCAAACCCACTTTGAATCCATTAAGGACAGTTAGTAACTAACTACTAATATCGCATTTTAAGAAACAGCCCAAGCATCTAATACAAAATTAAACAAAGGGGTTCACTGCTGCGCTCCTATATAGTTACTGTAAAGCAATACTTGATTTATTTTTGTTTATGTTCTTTGCTAACAGAATGCAAATCGTTTGTCTAACTAGAAAACACTCAGCTGACAAATGCAATGAATCCTTTATGCAATCAGATCTGTTGTCTACCTTGCTACCTAGAACTCTGGGCTGTAAGTGGGGAAAGAATCCAATAATGGCTCCATGAACACGGGAGAGGTTGTTGTATTAGCTGGTAAAGTGCTACTGAAAAGTTTTCTGGCTACAATTTGGAATGACTGACTATCAGGCAAGCAAGAGACAAAAAGGTATCTCCAAAAAAAAAATAACATTTTCTACTAGAAGAAACTTTTAATGACCAACAGAAAAGGCATGAGCAATTTCACCTTCTGGCTTGGGACTGTGTGGACTTTCTGATGATTGTAAAATGAGACAAATATCGGAAGGTGCAGCAGTACAGAATACAGAAGCATGAAAAGGCTCTACTGTGAGCTACATTCTGACATATTTCCCTCCTGCATATTTACTGCTGCAAAAAAGCAGTCGCACACCGATGCATTAAAGGAAAAATACAACAGAGCTGAACTTCAGGTCTTATTCATTAAAATAATTTCTTGCCTGGTACCTTTTAGCTTTAGCTTCCTTCTGTGCTATTACTTATTTCAGAGACAAAATAATTTTATATCCTCAGCCAGTTCTGTTGTAATAACTTCAGTACCCAATTTTTGTGGGCAAGAAGCTCTCAAGACTCAATTCCTTCAATAATTTTTGCTGTCAAAATCCCATAATCTTTAATAGAATTATTCCTAACTCATAAATTCCTTATTCGACTACAAAATTAACCATCGTTATAAAAAAACCACAACTACTTCCAAGTGAGGCAGAGTCTCACAAAAGTAAGACCTGACAATAATTTGGCAGATCAGCGTACCCACCCAGTGCACAGTTAAAGCCACTGGGTTTCTGCAGTTGCAGAAATCTTTTGGTGCACAGTAAAGCAGATTATCAGGACCTGAATATACACTCAATATAAAAAAAAAAAAACCCCACACCTTTAAAAATATCATAAAAAGAGCTCATACTTCTTACTAGCAAAGGTGTAGAAAATACACATAAATCTTCCATGTGTGTAATTCTGGCTGTTCTTCCAGTTACTGTCAGCATGGACAAAGTGAGGTCTTCATTAGTTATTTCTGTCAAGTTCAACTGAGGAGATAAGGCTGCTCTCTATGAATTCCTGTTTTTTGACTAGTACTGAAAATCACAGGAAAATAAGTCCTCTCATCTTTTGCACTTCCAAATTCAACAACCATTGGGAATGCACTGTTGCCACGCATCTGATGGTTATTCTTCAAGATTATTTCCTCACACAGTTACATGAACAAGCTAGAATGAAAGCGAGAACATGCAAGCACTTTCTTCGTTCCACATTAGGGGGCTCCTTTTTAAACTCATCTGATGGTTGTGAATTTCAGCATACCTTTTGCTGGGAGATCTTACTTTCATTCTGGATGTTTTTTCCCTCCTCCCGGGGAAAGATCTGAGGTTGGGGGGAAGGAAAGAAAAAAGTATGAAAGAACACAAAGAAAGCCCTTACCTACGTCTCTCTTCTGAAAAGAAGACAGAGTGGCAGGGCAATCTGGCAACTTCTAATGAAGACAAAAACTGAATACATAATACCACTATATATGTAGTTTAATGCTAAAAAGCCTGTAGTTTTCCACTGAAAGGAAACCTTGACAGTAACACTGCATGAAGTAGCTATTCAGTCTTTATTGTAGAACCAAGGTTATCGATTCTAAGATTAACTGTGTGGCAGAAGGCGAATTCTACCTCCTGTACAGAATGGTTCACTTTTAGATTCTTCAGTAAATGATCCTCATGCCAAAATAGCTACAACTAAAGTAGCTACTTAGACTTCCTAAGAAAAGCCTTAGCTTGTAAAGAATGGCCTTTGTCAGCTATTTGAGAACATCACACTAGATATTAAAACATTTTAAACAAAATAAGCAGTAGTCTTTTCATTTGAAGGCAAGTGTATTTTTTTTATTCCCATCGGCAAGGAAAGCACTGGTACTGGGGAGGAATTTCTTTGAAAGGATCTTAAGGAAGGGGAAGTAATTCAATACAATTACTGTAAAATTTACTGTAGAAAACTAATTCATACAGCAAATATGGTTCAAAGTGTATTTTAAAAATTATAAAGTTTATTGCAAATAATGACACTTCCACATGACAGACAGGAAGAACCTAGACCTTCTACAGTGGGGACACAATCCCCATGAATTTTTATAGTATCAGATGATGCAGAAGTCGCTTGCATAAACCAAGCACCCGACAAAACTAAGACTTCCTGACAGGACAAGAGGTAACGGGTACAAGCTTGAACATAGGAAGTTCTATCTAAATATGAGAAGGAATTTCTCTACTGTGAGGGTGGCAGAGCATTGGAATAGGCTGCCCAGAAAGGTGGTGGAGTAACCCTCTCTGGAAACGTTCAAAGCCCAGCTGGGCAGCAGCCTGTGCCACCTGCTCTAGGTGACCCGGCTCTGGCAGGGGGGTTGGACTAGATGATCTCCAGAGGTCCCTTCCAACGCTCACCGTTCTGTGATCCTACAACCAGGAGTTAACTGCAAAAAGGACGTCTCTTCAAATTTTTCTAGTAAAAGTTAGATTCTGACCTCTTTATAAAGTGTAGTACCTCAGTCCGTAACTGAATAACACTTGTCTCAGTGGGACTATCACTTTTAAGCATTCCAGAAAACCACAGACAAACCACAAAGAATGCCCTGATGTACTGGTTTTCCCAGGAACCTGACCTCAACCAAAGCCACTGTACTAAGCCTGCACCACAGGCTATACAACTAAAAAATAATCTGGGATGAACCTGTAGAGAAAAATTTTGTGTTAAGCTCTTCATTACTTAGGCAACAGAAACTTTAATTCAACAGTGTAAGAACACAGAAGGCAACGTTTACTATTTCTCTGGTATCTACATCAGAACTAAACAAACAATGAATTTATGGCCTTCCTCTACAAGAGAAATATGCCTGACAGAGCAGTAAACAGAAACATGCAAGGCATGATGAATATTCCTTAAGAAAATAGCTCTTCACAGCCATCGGGTGGGCTTCTATAAATGAAAAAGTTGAAGAAAATTATTGAGAAGGTTTAGATCCAGGGTCAAAACAGATCTTAAGATTCTGACTTTTCATAAATGCCTGTGCTTTTGATAAGCAAGTCATATTGTGTAAACATTTTATCTGTATTATAGAATCTGTTGCTGTTTTGCAAGAAGAAAAGCTCTACAAGGCCTTTCATTTGGGAAAAAGAAAAGCAGACATGGATGAAAATACTTAGGCTGCTTTGCCTTTGACCATTAAGTCACTATTAAAAAAATGCTATGTAATGTATATTTAATTACTTTTCATATTAGTATAAAGCCTGTTATCACCAGTGGGCAATCTAGACCAAGGAAAAAAAAACTTCTAACCTCACTATGTACCTGAATTATACAGATTAAGGACAAATTTTATATCAAACCTTGTCAAATTTTGCTGGTGAAAATCTGTACAGCCATACTGGTACATAAAAACACAGAATTAATGTAATGGAATTTTACCTAAAGTAGCAGAAAAGTACTTACCTTAGAAGAAAGCCGATTTGTCTGGCTTTGTTGAATTTTTTTCTAGTCATGTACTATGGAAATTGACTCCCAAATCTGATCTGCACAGGATTAAGCTAAAGTTTTATAATTAGAACTGAATACCTACCTGCACAGCAAACGGTTATATGCAGTTGGACTCCTTCCTAATTCATGTGATGTTTCTGAGGGACACAGATTTTTCAGATTTATACGCATCTTCCTCCTAAAGCATCAATCTTTAAAGTGGTGCCATTAGTCTATGAAATGCAAATACAAACCATTTCCCAACTCCTACACAGATGAACTGTCGTCTTTATACAGAAACCAATGGTACAGAGACTGACTTGATAAAGGTGTCACTGCCCTGCTAAAGACTTTCCAAGGATGGGAAAGGGATTGCCTATCCACTTCAGGATGGGCAAATAAAGGACACTTAAATCTCACTGAATAAACAGGAAAACAGGCGGTAAATGTCTAAGTACTTTTGAAGATAAAGCTATGGTGTCTCTTCAAAACACACAGTAAGATGACCCCTACATCACTTGAAAGGAATAGATCAAGTTGCACATTGCGCAACTAAAAATAGTCTTGAAAAATCCAAAAATTAAGCACAATGTTCAGTGTCCAAACTACAATTTCAGTCATGATAAAATATAACCTACCAAAGTGATATAAAGGGACCTCACATGTAAGATTGGTACTTCCAATGTCTTGAGGCAAGCAAACAAAATAAATGCCATGAACCATATATCTGCTTCTCACTGATTGCTTCAGCTTTTAATATTACATTGAGACAAATAAACTGTGATCTCCAGTGCACCAGAGGCCTCCCAGTCATTTCAGTGCATTGTTGAAATGAACTTCTCAATCTCTCAGAGTCGGATAAAAACTGCCAAGAAAACTGTCCTGTATCCAGTCATTTACTCATGAAGTGATACACTCTTACTTTACCACAATAGTCTACAACTCACTACTCTAATTTTTCATCCTCATTAATAGTCAAAGGATTCACTGCAAAGTCTTTTGTCACAAGTCAATTATTCACCACTGCCTAAGTGTGGAAGTTATCAGAAGCAAATTCAACGGAAGTGCTAACACAGTTTAATTAAAGATAACACCAGTATCTGCAGTCAAATTTTCAAAAGAATTTTCAGCTCGTTTAGACACCAAAGTGAAGGTTTATTATCAAAAGACTTCAGTATGCAGTATCATCATACATATAGACAGACTCTTAAATTAAGCCCAACTACTCTCTCTTTTCTACCACCTCAGGGAGAGGACTAGGATTACTAAAAGCTTACATTGTGTGCCATCATAGAGCTGTCAAGAATATTTTGCTCCAGGTTACAAAACTAAGACCAAACAGACTATTTTGAAAACTAGGTCATGTATTTCGGCAACCAAATCGAAGCTGAACTTTAAATAAGTAACACAGCTCAAAAACAAGGGTAAGGTGGTCTGTAAATGCAACCAGGAGGTTCTCAGTGATAAGCAGCAGTGCCTGTACAACACAATTCTAAAGAGCCAAAGGACAAGCCAGGTAATCACTTGAACATGGACGAGTAACCAGTGTTTTAGGAGAGGAAAAAAAACTACCCTAGACAAATGTAAGTGCTGAGCTGTGGCATAAAGGTTACAGCTTAAGCTCTCACTTGTTTTACCAAGCAAAGCACCCATGCATGAAAGAACTGTGATTTAGCAGCTAAAACCCGAGGACAGAAGCACCTTGGCAGTTTTGGAAGACAATATGCTCGGGATTTCCCAAAACAGCGTAGCTGATTAGTTTCAGGCCATTTTCATACCTGACTTGATCAGCTTCAGCAGCTAGGGAAGCACTTTCTGTGAGCTTGTTACACACCTGCATTACATGCAGCTTTTGCTACAAAAATTAATTCAGTTCCTTTGAACAACTGAGAGAAAACTGCATATTTATAAATAAATTCCAATTATTATATCTTAAAAATTTGCTAAACAATATCTACTCATTTTCTCTGAGTCACAACATAATAGCACTAACATCTGAATATTCACAAATTACCATCATTATTGCTGTGCTGAATCAAAGTTTGCAAGTAGCATTTTTGACCTATCATATGTAAATTAATCAGAAAGTTTCCAAAAATTTTCAGCGCATCTATTATAAACACGATGCCTTTAAAGAGTTATCCACTGCTTTTATTCACTATAGAAAATACGTGGGCTCTAGAGACAGAGGTCAGCAGCACAGTGGAAAGTATCTAAAATGCAACACAGAGCGTCTCAAGAGTGAGATTCTATACAGATGTGGTAACTTTAGTGGAACTAAATCCATTTGGATTGGTGTGGCTAAGAAGAGAAAATTAATTTTTAAAACGTATATATGACAAAGCAGATGCAGATGGAACGTATCTAATTATTTTACTATAGAAACAAATTAGCTTTCAAAGCATGATGCCCTTTTCAACACATTACTCAGTTCACTGCACATGAAATATAGTCAGTCGACTGCTAATTCAACCACTAAAACTAGGTAACGGTGGATGTTCTCTTTGGAGTCACTTGTGTCACGGTAAGTCTATCCTTGTTACAGGAAGGTCCATTTAGATTCCAGAAAACTGGTTTCACGCTGGAATCTTTTGTTCTACAGTAGGAAAACGCACAGGCACTGTTTGATTTACGCAACCCAATGCACCCTACAGGGGGGAGATTTCTTCTGCTTTTTAGTCCAAAACACCGCACATCCCAAACAACACTCTTTGTCTTCTTTGGTTTTAAATAGACTAGCAAAAAATAGGGCAAGCAAGCTTCGTTCCTATGTTCTCATTCAATACAAATGAAAAAAACCACAAGACGAGATTAAGATACTGAAATCACTTACTAAAAAAAGCAGCAAAACTTGCATAGAAATATTTCATGAGCAGAGATCAAGTGGCACAACACTTATTCTGTCCCCAACTATCATAATTTTCTAGAAAAGACTTTGCCATGGATGCTTGTGACTTGTCTTTAGGAAATTCTCTCAGCTACTCAGTAGAGCTGAGAGATAGAGGCCAGTGTGACCACAGTTATAGATGTGGGAGACCTGAAAAATATATTGCAGCTGGGCTTCCAGCACAATATAGTAAATTAGAAGCTCAAGAACTCTGTAAAACCATCATCAGAATAACAGTAAAAATATTGAGTTTCAGGGTAGATTTCTGCTTTCCAAAAGACCAAACTAACAAGGATGAAGCATGAAAATCATCACTACAATAAATATATCCACTACAAGGAAAAAAGAAATGCGGATATTGAAAATAGACCCAAACTCGAGACACAAAAACCACAGGGGTGGGTGGGTGTAGGTGTGTACCTGCACAGGAAGGAACCACTGAAAAGGAAAATCAAATATAAACAGTTCCAAGATCCTCATGGATCATAGACTTTCCCATTTCCTCCATGGTGGAGCACTACAAGCATCTGAGAAGTAGCAAAACATTAGAGACTAGTTCTCACTAGCGCAATAGATGGGATCCCAAACCAGACAAAGCCCTGCAAATGGCACTGCCCTATCTTCTCTTTGGAATAAGGACAAAAAACACCCAAGGACCCCTTCCATCATAAAGTGCATTAGAATGCACTACTATAACATAACATTTTCAGCAGAGGAAATCTTAACAGGTTAAAACAAATTGTCAGGAAGCAAATCTGCTCTTTTTATGCTTGTAAAGTTGTTTTCTCCTACCTACCAGTACTACGGCACATTCTACAGAGACTTTTTTTGTCCCTCACCTTGGAGGCTTAGACATGATTTTTTTTCTACTTGCTTTTCCCAAGACTTTCTAACTGCCTTTTTTTTTTTTTCCTCTCTGCAATACACCAGCGCTTGGTCAGCAGCTCCAACTGGAAGCACAGACTGTTCTTCCCCAGGGAAACACTGACACATGGCAGAAAAAAACAAAACACTGTCAAAAGTTTCTCTAAATCTGGTTGCTGGAGAGAAAGCAAGCCCTGGGCTGCAGGAGGAGAGCACCATCTCCAGCGCCTGTGCTGGCTGAGGCATCTCTGTAAGAAAACCCATCCTGGTGACAAAATTTAAGTGGTTTTTGACTCGATTGTGTCTTTCATTCCGAGCAGCCTCAGGATTACAGAGCTAGTTGCTAAACCCTGCCCTCAGGTTTGCCGGACGTTCATTTTCTTTAAGTAATCGTAATTAATATCACAAGAATTCAGAATTAGTGAATTAAAACATAAATTAGGTTGTTAAATTTAGCAAGTAAAGCATTTTAAGACTCCTTAACTTGTGTCACAATTCGAAATATTTACGTTACTTTAAACACTGCTTCTCAACAGGCTACAAAGGCTTTGTGACACTCACAAATGCCAGCATCTTCTGGGGAATGCCAGCCCCTGTCTCCTGGTCAAAGCTGAACGGCTGCTCCAGAGCAGCAGTAACCCAGAACGCTTAATTGTGCCCCACAACCTCTCGGAGAAGTCATCTGGCACCTTCTGGGTGATTCATGTCAATTTCTCAAACCATACCTTGCACTTTGTAAGTAAATAAATGGGCGTGGGGCTCAAGGTGACAACCAGGGAAAGGTCGGCAGGAAGCACAACCCTGGCGCGGGCGGCCAAGGGCCTGCGCTCGCCGTCTTGCCCCTCGCCTTCCCCCTCACTTTCCAGAGCCGGCCGGCAGAGGACGCTGCATTCGAGCAGCTGTGGGAAATCCTGGGGTTCTCCCCCAGTTCCTCTCAGCAGGCGGCCGTTTTCTCTGCCCCTCACCTGAGGAAGGGGCCGCGCCGCTGCCGTGTCGCGGCGGCGCCATCCCGCGGCCCTGAGGGCGCCTGAGCGGCTCGGGCGACACCGGCCCCAGGGCCTGCGGCTGGGTTTGCTGCTTCCCCTCCGTTGAGCTCCAGAGTAATACTTGGCTCAAGCTTTCAGCTGCTTTCCCCCCTCCCACTGAGCTGCCCGCTGTTTGACCCTAAGCAATAATAATTAAAAAAAAAATTAAAATCTAGTGAGCCTTTTATACACCGTTTTCTTTCCCCTCTCCTACACCTGCTTCATGTAATTAATGCTCATCTCGGAGGGAGCCATCCAGCAGTATCTGCAGCTGCAGCCACCTCACCATTTGCTAAATTATGCAATAAAACTCCCCATATCCACACCTGGATCCACAAAAGATGACTTTAAAAATGCAGATGGGTCATCTCTCACCCTTCCAGTGAGCAGAAGAGTCAAAAAGTGCACCACAAACGTCATCTCTTCTATAGGGCTTCGTGTATATTAAATATTTTTAGAAAAATGAATCTGAAGGCCTTTTTTCTGTGGACATCCTGGCCTTACCTAAGAAAAAAATGTTTCAAGTTTTAGAATAACTTCCTAAAATTATTTTTTTAATTAGAAAAAAAAAGCCTTTTTACATGGGAAAACAATGAAGAATTATCAGTAACTAGGCAGCACAGCGACGTTTGAGTTAGAAACAACAGCTCCAAGAACAAAAAACCTGGTCCCTGAAGCTCCCTGTGGTTCTACCAAAATCATAAAAGATTTGCAAAGAAGCTATTAAATACGTTGTAGATTGTGCTGTTTCTTAAACAAACATCTACTTAGGCAAAGTGGAGAGTTGTACGTGCAACCAAGCAGACTGGATTGGCATTTAAACATTGAAAACTTCTCTGAGCAGCAAAAACATACTCCACGTTCTCAGATCTGCCAGATGAGCTCTGCTGTGGTACCCCAACTGCTCCATCTCCGTAAACCAGGCTTAAATTAAACCAATGGACTGCCTGTGTAGAAAATAATGTCATGCGTGTATTAAGTGATTGATTTTTTTGTTCCTCAACAATACTGTTCATGAGTCATCCACATACCTGTAATTTAGGTCATATATTTGTGATCTGCGTGAACAAATAGCTGAAAGATGACCAAAACTTGTTTTTTAATTATAGGGTTCAGAAACTCCAGCTGGCACATACTTTAAGTCTTTAAAGTTATATATTGATTGGTTTAGCCACTGTTGTGGCTGAAAAATGAGGTAATTTCAGAATGAAAGCAAAAAAGAGTCTAAATAGGAAGGAGTGATAATTGAAGCACAGGTATCGTGCAAATATACAACAATAAAGCAATAAAAATTTAATGACAATTTAGCATAATACACTAACATAAGTTTGAGTATGAAAACAGATTAAAGTAATGTTGATTTCATGGCATCCTCTCTCTCCCAATGGAGCAATAATTTTTGTTAAACTACCGTAACAGTAACTCTTGTTCAGCTCTGGAATTTCTTTCTACTACTACTTCATCTGTGACCCTTTGCTAAATATACTGCTTAGGAAAATCCCTTCTCTCACTTCTCTAGTCCCAGATTACCGTGCTGATAGTTTGAAAATTTGTTTTGCTTCTTTCAAAATCAAGAAATAATTGTTCTCTGTATGGGTTTAATTTTAATTTGTTCTTTAATTCCTTCACTGTGCTTTGCAGATCACATTAACAGCATATAATAAACTAAAAAAAAAAAAAAAAAAGAAACCAACAAAAAAACAAATCCCTTAGGTAATTTTTAGCTATTGGTAATTAAAATATTTGAAATTAAGACTTATAAAGCCTGACTTTTACTGAGAAGATGGTGGCAGCATCTGCATTTGAGCTGTAACAACATACTAGTCTTCATAAAGTATAAATCAGCATAGATTTTTTTTTTTTTTAAAGTCAAAAGCAGGACATTAGGAAATTTGAGTCAAGCAAGACCGTTTAATTCCTGTTAACCAGAAGTAACACCATTTATTCAGTCTGTTCCAGAAAATATCCTCAGCTTTGCCTAGGATCTGGCTTTGGCGAAGAAGCTGGTTTGACCTGACCTAAGTTGTGTATCTCTTTTTCAACAGTCTGTGCGAGATTAGAACTCATACAGTATGAACATTTTTCTTGTTTTGAAATATCAGGAAGCTTCCCAGACAGAAAATCTTCTCTAATACATTAATGGAAAGGCAATAAATGTAGAACAGCCTTATGCAGAAAAGTCACATTTATCTTGGTCATGGTTTCTAATACATACAAAACCTGTGCCTAAATGGACTGTTCTCTGTATATCTCATCATATACCTTTTGAAGTAGCTGTTCTCTGAATTTTCCCATAACACCTTTTCCTTCAGTAATGATGATTTAATACAAAGTAGAATCATGTTTTCATTAGTTCACTTGTAGGGGCTAAGCAGTCCAGATGAACTTATTTTCACTTTTCAATTAATTCAGTAAGCACAATTAAACACACATTTACATTAATTTATTCCATGGCAGAAACCAAATTGTTTTAAAGAAAAATTCTAAACAGGTTTGGAATCTGTGGGGGGTTTGTGGCAATTATCTCCTGTAATGAACAAATTTAATCTTCCTCAGGGTTTCCCTTCATCCAAAAAAAACTGTTGCATTGAAATTGCAAAACATCAAACTTCGTAGTTTATGCAGGCCCTGAGACTGAACATTTGTGATCATTACAGGTTGTGTATTCATATGTTTGTGTACATGCCATGTGTGTGAAAGACATCGATAGCGAGGTTAAAATAAGGTTTTCTTGGTCAGCCTCCTTTCAACACGATTCTTTGATAAGTACACCATAAAAGCACTGGTCTGTAGTCACAAAGGGGAGAGTACTATCCACAAAGGATTGAAGCAGGGCGAAAATTATTCATCTTTATACTCCTCAACTGGGCCAATAGATTTATGAAAGTAACACATGTAATCATGTAAAGTACTTCATACGCATCTCAAGAAGTATAGACAACTGGTGAAGAACCAGGGAAGGATGAGTAGTAAAGACACCTACCGAACAGCTTCCTCAAGAAAGGCAGCTCAAGGGAGAATGACTCTTTGTCCTGGAAAATCATTGAGAGAAAAGTATCTATAGCAATCTGTCAAGGCCAGACAGAGCAGCTGTTCATTGTCTCCTCCAATGTGAGAGAATAGAGGTCATCGAAGGGAACTGGCAGGAGGCCAGTTCAAAATTTGTACGTGGAAGTTCTCCACATAAAGCAGCGAAGCTTTGGAACAACTTTTAGACGCCTAAAAGTTTACATGGACAAACTATGAGAAAAAGAAAGATCATCCACAAAAGGTTATTTAATGCCAGAACACCACCGCTAGGTCAGGCACCTGCCCAGTTAAAGATGGCTGAATGCTCTAACAGCAATCATGCAGAATGTTCACCCGATGCTGGCCTGCTCTTACATTCTTCACTGCACATCAGCTCTTGATACCGCTAGAGACAGGATACGGATCGAGAGGCACCTTTGGTCTCCACCATTACTGCTTTATTAGTACATTATTATGTGATATGTTTGTAGGACTCGTGGGATGAGCTCCCTGGTTCTGTCATCACCCTGTCATCTCCTTGAACCACCCTATCATCTCCCTGAGGAAATTCAGCCTTAACTTTACTTTCCGTCTACTCCAAAATGGAGTTCTTCAAAATCCTATAGGTATCAATACATATTTTTCTTTTCAGCTTAAGTAAACAAATTAAGCTCAAAGAGGTCTTGACTTACCTGACAATGACCTGCAATGAAGAAAAACTTTGTGTTAACAGATCTATCTCATAAAGCAAGTTTCCCAGATTTCAAAATTCTCTCGAGTCAAGAATGATTACTAGATGCTCCTGAAAGCTCACCCTCACATGTGAACAGTCCCCGTCTCTCACAGCTGTGAGTCATTTTTTAACTTTGGTTGGTGTGGATTTTTTTCACAAAAACAGCTCGCTAAGGAAATGTTGCTGTACGAGACACTCCATGGAGATTTTGCTCTCTCCACTACAGAGGAAATGATTTACACATTTTTGTGGTATTAAAAGGAACATTGCTCTCCCCTCATTATTTGGGAAGGCAGTAACCACCTGATTCCAATCTATATGATGGTATCTAGCTGAAAGAGTTCAAAAAGGCGGCAGATCCAAGCGTACCTTCACAGTACAGGTCTTGTGTTTTATGTAGACTTATTACGAAGGTATACAATGTAGTGATGCATTCATTACTTCATTAAACTAATATTTTTCTATTTCAAAATGTTGGAAGTGTCGGGTACTTTTTCATTTTCCTTTTCTATTTGATTATTTTAAACCCTTTCAATTATGCTACTATATTTTAATGAACTGAGCTATAGGCTAACATTTCTATGCAATCATATTCAAATATGAAAAACAATAACGGGTTTAAAATTAGGCAGTACAACTAATCCCACTGAATTAATGATTAAAAAACACAACAATACAAACATTACAAAAGTAGAATACACTAGAACAGCAGGGCAGCTATTGAAGTACTAAGCTGTAGTCACTGTGCACCAATTTACTTACGAATGTCAAAGCGTTTAAGACATCTTGACACAGAATTATTAAGTGGTAAACATAATGATTTTGCAGACGGTTTCTGGAAGTTTTTTCTCATGGCAGAGGAGGACAACCGGAGGGAAAGCATAACAGTACCAAAGGAACTGATTATTCTATATGAAAATACAACAGCAAGATTGTTTCATTAGGTTGTAAAATTGAAAAAGTGGAATCATAGAAATGTCAAACAAAAGAAGTCATGATTCCACTTCCAAATTACCACACAACACTATGTTAAACTATTTCTATACTGCTGCTTCGTTTTGTATTATTCATTCACAGTCTGACCTCCGACAGAGAGAAGCTGGTAAAAGAAATAATGTAGCTTTAACAATCAGAAAGCGAGATTTAGAAGTTACCTAGCAAAGTCAGGGATGACTTAGCTAAGGATGGAGGTCACTACACCAGCGAGTATTCTTTGCTTAGGATGGCTAAGAACGAAGTTACAGTAAAAGCAGAGTAAAAAATAATTTAAAGTTTCTCAGTGAACTCTGCAGTATGATATCAATACAGAAATAAATAGAATGATAGAGTCATGAGGAGGTCTTTAGGTATCTGTTTGCCTGCATCAGGTTAAATTCATTAAAAAAATGTAACGCTGCCTGCAAACCTGGCTCTCCATGCAATTTCATGAGTTAGAAGAAGGTTGAAAAAGGTGAGGAACCCTTCTGTTGACTTCAACTCTGAAGTTGGTATAAAACAGATTCACATGCTTCAATACAGTATAATTTGAAGTTAGAAAGTATTTTGCTGCTTTTGTATCTAAGGACAATCCCATTATTTCTTTCCCTACTGTTTTCATCTTTATTTAAATATTATTTCAGGTTTTACTTCTGTCAAGTTTTACCCATATCAGATTCTAAACTGCATATGGAAAGGCCATTTCTTCTTCTCAGCACACCTGGCACAACTGTTCTGGAATGGACCCCAGGTGTTACCAGATGTAATTGCTAAAAGCTATTGCAAACAGAGTGGAAAACAAGGAAGTGCTACTTAAATTCAGGGCCAAATCCCACCATTATTTTGGTTTTTTTTCATAAGTGGGATATTTACCGGTATCGTATATTAAACTTTGGCTGCAAATCCTGGATTTATTTGGGCATTTTAAACTAAGGTTGCAACATTGTTTCTGCCTAATTAACAGATTAGTTACATGCAGTTCAAAAGAGAGCGTGCTTCCCTGTCACACTACCTTTGTTATTCATGAGACAGCACAATCTTCACTTAGAGACCGTGCCACCCAAAGTGCTAAAGCTCATATATAAGAAAGCATAAGAGATAAACAGTAACAACTGGGATCTCAAACCATTCTTAGTAGACAAAAGCATGGGAAATCCGTACTATTGTCTCTAACCCAGCAGTAGAAAACTGGAAATGAGTGTTTGAATCCTGGACTTGGTCCTGTCCCAGCCTCTACTGTTTTGTGCTAATTTCTCCAAACTTCATTTTTTCAATCTCGAAGGACTGGAAGCATGCTTGTGTCCTTTTTGGAAGCTCTGTGAGGATAAATTCACTGACAGGTTTAGGCGGTGCGGACACATCGACATCTGAATACAGAAACAGGAGTAGCCTTAATTATGGCTGGTGGCATTAAACCATTCATACCAACAAGAAAACAGCGCAGAATCTAGGAGTGCCTTAAAAAAAGTACTTTCTCTTCAGTTGCTCAAAACCTGAAAACTGCTACCCTACCCAGCCTGAGAAACGGGAGGCATTATTTTGAGATGGATTAAGAATGGATTCTCAATTTAAAAATGCCAACTAATTAATAAAGTCATAATTGCTCTTTCTTCAGAGCGGGTTAAAGCTGATCTCAAAAAAAGCTTGTGTAAGGACAGGAAGTGACAGTAACCATGAAATGAAGAGCCTGCCTAAAGTTCACTCCTGGTGCCACTGTTATTTTCGCTTCCTCATGTCAGGAAAATTATAGAACGATTCTGGAAAAGTTGAAGAAACAGGCACAGAAAGAAATAATCGTTTCTTACTGTTCTGGCTTTAAAAAGAATGGATCAAAATTTCCAAGCTGATGTGTCAAACAATTTTACTTTTTAAAATGATAATGATTATAAAAATATATTGATGCGAACAGCCATAGAGAAATAATATCAAAGCCAGGGGGACCGTAAGTAAGCAGCCACCTCTTTCCAAAAAATGAAAACACTATCTAAATCATCAGGAAGTTAATTTCTAAAGTCAACATATGAGTATTTTTTACAATTTAAGCCTTATCCTTGTAAATCCTTGTTATGAAAACACATTCATTTACATTAAATGATGATTCATCTGGTTCAGACTCTTGGCAGGAGTAGTAGGATGGATTGCTGTTCTATCTTCTAATTTTAAGATCCAAGAGCTTGAACCAAGGTTTATCCATAGAACTTTGGTTCCCACCTCACTTAGTTTCAATTTCACAACATGAAGCTCCTGGAATTTATGAATAGTATTGTAAAGTTATTTTCCTGCACTGCATGAGATTTTCATCATGCCTTCCCTTGATTTTTGTTCCCTGTAGGTTTTCTTTAACAAAATACTCAGTGGTGGTCAACATTAGACTTTGAAGAAGCTCCATACAAATAGGATTATTAGAGCCAACATTGCATTTCTTTTGCAGCTATTTTTAGTCTTGTCATACCTGGCAGATGAGCCCGTTTTGGAATGTCAATTCCTGAATTTCAAGAGAAGTTGTTACAGGAAAACTGCGCAAGACAAGGATATCTCGCACTGCCAAGGTACTTCAAGTGAGGCTATGGCCTCCATTTAAGAAACAAAAGACTGTAAAGTAGATCACTGCTAGATTAGAAAAAGCAGTCCACAAAATTATAGAACCTGATGACTGAATATTTGGGGAAAGCATCACGGTACTTCCTTATTTTTTGTACTCTTCTCTTTACAACTGCCTTTTGACTACAGCCAGATGCGAGGTATTGGGCTAGATGAACCTGGCTTCATATAAATGCTCTTTTGGTTTTTACATTCTTAACAGGATCTCCTTTTGCAGTTAATGTTTTTTGGTGGGTTTTTTTTTTGGTATCTCCAAATGTTAGGCAGCCTACTGTGTGCAATAGCACCATGTAAGTAACGTTTATACAAGCAAATCCAGTATAGGTCCTGTGTGACTCCACATACACATGCACATGCTAGAATTAGATAACTTTTTGTTACAGCATCTTACAAAAGGCTTATTACCTGCTGGCTGTCTTCTTCCGTTTTTAAAATACTATGTATGTAACTATAGTGAGTTATATTAGCAATTTTTTACCTGAAATACAGCAAAACAATGCAGTCAAACAGTAATGGAGAGGGCAAGTAAAACTTAACAAGCTCAATCATCTTAAAAACAAGGACAAGATCAACTGTAAAAAAAAACAGCATTAAGCTCATAAGACTAGTCTTGGTGAATAATATTTCTATACCTCACTTTCTTCTAGTTAATGAGAAAAATAATTGCTTTCAGCCTAATCAATATATTGCACAACATCTAGAAAATAAACCTTTAGTTTTTAGTTTTGTAGAAACAGGAACTTTTTAATAACCTGGCTGACAAAGCTCAGAAATTGGTTTTCCGTAAATGAGACCACAGGGTGCAGATGGAGCGCGTTTCTCAGATCTGGAGCAGCAGCAGATCATTCAGAGTTTCAGCTGCTTGAGTGTGAAACTCAGACCTGTGTGATCACTGCCACCTATAGTTCCACTCTTTTGGTCATAATTCACCATTCCCTCTCTTCTAATTCTACCAAGTATTAATACTGGAAACATTCATTGATGCTGTTGTTTTACACTAGAAACATCTACTCAAAGTACATGTTAAGTTCTAGTAAAATTAAGTGCACACGTAAGTTTGATTTGGCAGGAGTCACAGAGCTCAGTACATAAAGCTAAGCACGCCCTTTACCTGACAGGACAGAGACTTCTGGTGCAATGGGAAAGGGAAACAGGCTGTGCTGAAAGGTCAGCTGCTGAGTTTTGAGGACTGTTGTTACACAGGTTATGCAGGGGTCAGTTTGGACGTGATTCTTGTTAAATAGTGACACTAATAATACCCCAGAGAGAAGGGTGTTAATAAAAATGTTTTTGTAAAGTATTACCAATACAGAAGATCAGAAAATCAGGAATTAATACAGAAAATGGACTAGAATACCATTAATATGGAGCACAATATCACGCATTTCAAGACTGATAAAATTCCTGCAGAAAGCCAGTGCTAGTCTGCAGCAAATCACTGTTAATACTCTGTCTATGTGCCTGTGAATCATCAGTCTGAATCTGCTTCAGATAAGGATATTGGATTTAGCAGGCAAAATATTTCTAGAAGAGGTAAAGAAGATCAATACTGTTGTATAAGTCACAGGTGAGGTATCACCCGAACATCACATGGGGATGTCAGAAATATCATTTGGGTCTCCTGAGCTCAAAAATATGTCTTCAAGTTGGAATACATACATAGAAAACCAATTGCTGTGAGCATAGGACTGGATTGTCTACTTAAAAATTATATCAAAATTGCATGGTTTGTAGAGCCACACAAAACTAAGACTGCTGTTGTCATCATAGATAATCTTCTATTTAAAAAAAGGTGAAAGAGAAAGGTAAACATGGAGAAGGAGAAAGAGCTAGGAAACGTAAATGCCAATGACCACATTACTACAAAAGGATAAGAGATCAGTCACTGCAATGCTGAGAGTGAAAATTAAAGTACCACCTAATTACTGGAGGTATAAAATGCTGGAACAGCTTCTGAACATTAAGGTGTTTAAATTTCTGCAAAAGTTTATAAAAATAATTTCCGGAGACAGCATCAGCATCCTTTTTCAGAGACAATCTTTACAACTACAGGAAAACTGTGAATGACGATTTTCTTTTTCCTTTCCCCTCCCTTTTTTTTTTTTATTTGGGTTGTTTTCAACCAAGCCTGTAAAATATGGGCATGCACTCAGTTTCACATAGTGCTTTAAATGAACGCAAACAAGCAGCAAGGTGCAGCACTATCCAATTCCCTTGAATTTCCACTAGTCGGAATTAGCCAGTAATTCATTCATTATGCTTTTTCCTCTAAGTGTGTTTCTAAAACACAAGCTGTTAGTTTGAAAAAGTCTTTGAAATCTGAAATTACAAAGTTTGAACATAATAACTAGGTGGTATACTGCTCCTCACTGAGGCAGCAAACATTTTAGAATTGTATTTCCAGTTGATATAGCTGCATGTAGTAATGTGAGCTGTTACCTAACGGAGTCCTAGAAAACAGCTTGGCTCCTCTATCCTGAATCCTGCTTTCCTGCTCTGTACAGTTTTTTCAGCCTCTCCCATGGATTAATTGCTGGCTCCTAGAAGCGGATGCTTCCACTGCCTTCCCTTCCAATTTTTTCCCCTTCTATTGTTTGGTTTTGCTCTTTGGTTTGGGTTTTTCTCCGTGTGTGTATTTCACCCTTCCCAACATTTCCTCAAATATTCCTGCCAATAAACACCAACGCTGTGAATTTCAAGAAAACAGCCACATAAGAAGCTGCAAATGCAAATTAACCGCATTTGTTTAAAAACACGAACAAATAGTCTCCAACAATAAAAGGTCTGTGATATTTGTCCTCATTACCACGGTACTCTAAGTTTCAGTCACGTAAATCATCGGGAAGCATACACTTGACTAGGCAATCAGGGTAAAATGCACGGTAAACAAAAACACCTACTGAGAACTGAGAAGCAGATGTTCTGGTGAAAGAGAGATAAAATGTAGCTGAAATGCTTATCTGGAAACTCTGCCTAGAATCTGATAGATGAAAAAGAAGAAAAAAAAAAAGAAAAAAAAAGAAAAAAGTTATTTGCTGGAAGTTCTGCTGTGTTATACTGCGTAAAGAAATCTATTTACTCATTCTTCAAAAGAAGTATAGAAAGATATAAACCTAACATCTGTGCCAGTTCATTAGTCTCTCCTAAGCAGTGATGAAATAATATTTTCACTGCAGCAAGAAGGAAGGAAGATCAGTACTTAACCCAGGACTAACGCTGTTATGCAGTTTAAGTCTTCCTTTTGCAGCGGTGAGGACTCCCAAGAAATTTCTAACAATAGATCGTAAAACATGTTACAGGTCGGCTTTTATTCAGGACAAAACGTAATATACTGCTAAATATTTAGAATTGCAGTTCATAATTTGTGACCTAAAGTTCTGTCACAGAAGAGATTTTTAGAAGCGTGGGCACTTCCACAAGTAGTATTTACTGTATTTCAAAGGGTTTCTCCAACGCAGTATATAGTAAAGCACTTCAAAACGTATTTTACACTGCATTAAAACATTTCCAGACAATAAAATAAGGAACAGCATGACCCAAGGCCCAGCTAACCATGTTGTAAAGGCTTCATTTGTGCAAAGATGGTCTCACAGCATTTATGAAGAATTCAAAGTCTCAAAAACTAAATTATATCCAGGACCATCTTTCTACTCCTTTTTTAGAAGCATGAATGTGAGGAAAACAATTGGGCTGAATTTAGGGCCTACTTCATTGCACAGGTCTAGTACGTTTTCTTTATTTTCCAGATACATAAGTGATGATAAATTACTCTCAGCTGTGAACTTGCATGTAACATCTGAGAGCTGCTAGAAGATCTTTATGCCTCTGCTTTTCCTGGCTATGGGAAAATGAGAAGGTAGCAGACTGCTACAGAAAAAAAAATTAATAGCAACCTTTCTGTAAATAATTTTGGCTCTTTCAGTTGTTTCCATTTATATTTTTAACTTCTCCCTTCTGATAAATTGGTCTGAAGAAATAACGTAGTACCAGCTATATGGAAATGTGGAAATTTAAGAGGGAGTATTTTACATACTTTGAGAAAACCTATAATGCTCATCATCAGAAAATGAGGGAACTATTGTCTTGATCATTCCCATCAGCCTAATATGACTAAACTCACCATGAACGTCTTAATCAGAGATCTCTATAAAACAGAATCTTCCACATATTAGGAGTAAGGAGGCCTTTGGTTCATAAGACAATTATGCTGAGCTTATTTTTACCGTGGCCTACAAAGAAGGTAATCCTTCTTATTAATGGTTCAAATATGAAATGCAGGAGACAGGTTTAATGGAATTATTTTTTAATCTTTTCACTGTCACCACAAGTGCCACCTGACATTAATCCCCTGGCACTAGTAATAAGATTAAATGAGAAATTTTACCTTTGGCATTGTACAATAGACTAAAGCACAGGAAGAAACCTCATCAATTGTTTAAAAAAAGATTTAATGTCAGCTGTGCAGCAACATAGCAGATGTTCTCTATGGGAAAATAGCTGCAAAAAGTAAGCAAAAAAATCATTAATTTTTCTGCCCAGTGATACATTATAGAAAAATATTTTATCAACTATGTAGTCTAGGAATGGACATAAAGAGCTGGAAACATCAAGCAAATAGGAAAGTGAGACATAAGTGGATGAAAAATAAGCAGTATAAACAAAAATAATAAAAGTTGCAAAGGAATTCTGGAAAAGTATTTAACACTCACACACACACCCCCCAAAATAAAAATAATCTGTCTTAAAGCCAGAAAACATCAGGAAAAAGTGAAAACTGCAAAAATTTAGATCAGTAACATCCTGTAAAAAAAACCTAAAACAACTGAAAAATTCTGTTTCATAAAGAAATTGAGAACAGAGAAATCAGCAGCTTGCTGTTAAGGAAGAAGGATGGACTGGAGATGAAAGATAATCTAGGTTCAACCTGAAGCCAAATCACATGGGGCTCTGTTTTCAATAGAGAGGTTAAGTGCAAGATTTTTTTTTAAAAAAAAAATAAAAATCACAAAAAAGGTTAACAAAGTACAGATAAAGTGAAAACTATACTAAAATAACTTTCCATGCTTAGTCACATGCTGAGAGTCTCAAGCTCTATGACAAATCTGTAAAGACGACACTGATACCACACCAAAAATGACAAATGTGACGTTTTAAGAATAGGTGAAGTAACAGATCTTTACTTCCAGTAGATCCTCAATACGAATACAAAGACAAAGTCTGAAGGGTCATGAGTCATAGAACTGAATGGACAATGAAATAAATGGAAAATCATTTACCAGAGATAGATACCACATGAGTTGGGCTGGACAGACTTATGCCTGGCCTGGCTACCAAAACAAATGAAATGTCACAGTCTGCTTTGGCTTTGTAAACCAGTGTAAATCATATACTGGAGAAGAGCTCATTAGGGAATTGCCTGACAACGACATCAGGTGGGTAAATGTTAGGCGAAATGGCTATATAAAACAAAGGAAAACCCAGGTTCAGTAAATGCAAGCATTTACAAGATTTAGATCCTAAATTGAGGCTTAAAAGCATTTTCTGTAATTTCCCCTAGAAGTCAGAATACGGAAGGCGTGCAGTATTTGTCACTGGCGGTCAAAGCGTTTGCAGTTCAGCACCAGACAAGATTTCCAGATTACTGAATGTGAACTAGATGGCTTGGGAAAACTGGTTTCACATGTGGGCACAAGTTGGTTGAAAACAGTCCTAAATTAGACTAGGATTATTACTTTATTTCTGTTAATAGCAAGTTAATTCCAAAATTTTACTCGAGTGCTACTGAAGATTCAACAATCTACATTTTGGGTGAAACAAGAGGGAAACCTTATTTTAAAAGCAATCTTTTACCTTTCCCAAGTCACTTGTGTTCTGCTCAGTTAACAGATTCTTTCAGAAACTGTGCTCTCTCATTTTGAAACAGGAGCAGGTGCTCCAGGCAACGCCATTTTTGTACAGCAGTTGGCAGGCAGCCCAGAGGCTATGGAGGCTCCTTTTAATTACGTGGCACCTCAGTCCAATTAAACCATACCATAAAGGTTAGCTGTCAGAATGCAAATTTGGTGCAACTTACCTAAACTGCTGCCCATAGCCAATATCCACCACAGAAATCTTCCCAAGCTTTCAAGATGTCTTTCTTACATTTGAGGTTACATGAGAACTTTATTAATGGTTTTAATACTTTTCAAGTATTTCTTTTCAAAGAATCCAAGTCATCATTCTCTATTAAGATAAAAGCATCCTGTAATTTTGGTGTCTTCTCTATATTGTGTGAAGTTATGCGACTAATAATTTTCCCTGTGAGCTCGAGGACAGCAGCCATTTCCCTTAGACCATAGCGGAGTAAAGCAAGTGGGTTTCTTCCAGAAACACTCAACTTTCATTTTTTGCATCTTATTTCTGGATGTTTGTCAATCTGAATGAAACTCTAGTTTGGGTGAAAAGTCTATTCTTCCTATATTTGCATGTAGGACTTGGTAGCTTCTCACCTTCCACTGGCTGAGTGCAGGGATCTGCATGTTATTTGCATGACTTCATGTTGTGAATGAAAGCAAGGAGTGGAACTTTTAGGGGTGCTTTGGATCTTTTTATTATCTCTAGTCCCTCCAGGAAAGGAAAAGTTATTGTAAAACTAGGAGTGAAATAGGAAATCCATTCCCTCCAAATAATTTGTAAAGTGCTACGTTCTTGTTTACTCATGGATTCTGCTTATGTGTGAAACAACTTCACAAATTGATTTAAATCTCAGCATTTATCCTTTCACCAAATACAATGTAGGCTGCCTCTAGTAGGGCTGTGTGGATAGTCTCACAGCTGCCCACCGATTTAGGAATTATGCACTTTATGTGATAAGCTGAGTTCACAAATGTGATCTAAAAATCTGGCACAGTGGAATGGCAAGTACAGATGTTGCCTTTGGACACTGCTATTGATTAAAATATCTTTAAAAATGCTTTAAACTTTTTTTTCTGATCATTTTCTTCCCAATAAGACCAAAATACACAAAACAAGACACAGCTGGTTGTATTCTCCCTACTGGTCAGAAAGCTACAACTTCAAAGTTCACCTTGTGGCTTGGAAGTGTTGATCATCAATTAAGTGACAGTCAGTGTACTAGATATTAGTTGCAAATTTGTTATTGGCGTCCATGAGATGAGTATGCGTCTCACTGTGCAGAAAATAATTCATTCAATCCCTATAATTTTCTGCTCTTTGTCTTTCAAAATTACCTCAAAAAATCTTTTAGAATGAAGCACTGTCAGACTGGTTAATCTCCTGGTTTATAGAGTCCTTAAACTGCAGTCACACAACCCATTCATTTCATTGGCAAGCCGCTGGTTTATGGGGTGGGGGTTTTTTGCTACATAAAGCTGAACTCTAATGGAAATGCATCGTGAGTTATCTAAAAAGAATTTTTAAAATAATCAACATGTTAAAAATACTTCCCAGTCCCTTTATTATTACTGTAATCTGTCCATTAGGATACAGATGAATCTAACAGGAAAAATTATTCAAATAAGGTGTGCAAGAACCTTCTTGAATTTTTGAGGTTGTATATCAGATTTGAAAGAAACGGGGATATTAGAAGGCATTTACTGTTACAGGTATCTGTAACAAATTGATACCCATATATTTGATTAACTTGTAGAATATTATCAACAGCTTGAATATTGTAGAGGCAACCAAATAAAGATTTGCAACACTCACAAGCAGAAGTGACAAAGAAACGGTGTGCCAAAAAAACGAAAAGGAATTAAAAAGCAGAAACAGAAGGCTTGGCTTTCCACAAAAAAAGTCAATGCTGTAAGGCCATAATCAAAAAGCTGCTGTACATGATAAAAGAAAAGCATTTTGCCCGTGGCAGACTAAATCAGAATAATTACATAAGTTTCAGCTCTCTAAACCAAGCTACAAGCATACTTAGGTATGTTTAATTATTATCATCATAGCTTTTGCTCTAATAGCTCCACAATTGTAAAGCCCTTGGGTACTCTCCAGGAAAGATACCACTCCACTCTATTTTGAAGGAGATCAGAAGGAGAACTCTGTCTGCCAGGAGTCAAACAAATACAAGGAAATCATCCAGGGAAAGAAAAAGGAATAAAATCTATCGTATAACATTTTATCAAATTCATTTTTGTATAACATGGCAGATATCAGGAAGGAATAAATAAGGTAACTAGTTACTGGTTACCCCCAGCTAAGCGAAGTCTTGCTGTTGCTTTTGGAATTAAAAGTGATCTGTCCTTACATACATTAGTGCTGTGGTTACCTTGACGCTCTCAAGCTCTCGCTCGCATTCTGCTACATGTCAAAAAAATATTGAACGCCTGCTCCTAGTCCATGGCTCTCCCAAATTAATATCCTAAATCTTACCAGAGATCCTAACGAAAAAAAATACACAATTACTTCCTGAGGTTGTTGGATCCCATATTAGGATACAGAATATTGATATTTTTAATCTACAACGATTTGAAGATAAAGTTTGCTTGCAGAACAATTACCAGTTTCTAAATAGGTGGTGGTGTTCACTACTGGCTTTGACAGAAGACAGTAGCTAAATAATGTTATGAGGATAGTGGCCCTGCCAGTGGCCTGAACTTGTCAGAATTGAAAAATGCTTTGTAAAACTAATTTTCACAAATCTATTTCATTGTAAGATAAGAATCCACTATTTCCAGCGGCATGAGTGCACTGACAGAAATATCAAATAACCTGTAAGCTAAATTATCATCACCACATACTCACATGCCATTTTCAAGTGCATTACTTGGAGGCCATGAGACAATTATTCAGGGAGATTGAGCAAACCACTACACAATACCAGCTGGATAATGCTGCAGACAGGGCTCCTCTTGTCCTCCGTGTAACACCTAGAGAGGTATAAGGCAAACGGATTCTGTGGCACGCCCTGGGTATGGAAGTCAACAAGCCGAAAGCAATGCAGAAGCAGCCTTCTGCTGTCTAAAATGGCCTATGAAATAACTGATAGAGTTTAGAAACAAAACAAGATCTTTGGAAGAGGCAAAAGATGTCTATTGGAAGCTTAGAAACAAGATTTACTGAGTTTCTCCTGATCCACAAAAGACCTCGGATGCTGAGCCTGACGAAAATACTGATAAGATTAGGTTTACTTTCAGTCTTGCATTAAGTTGCAAAATATTAAGGACACCAAGTATATAAAACTAGAATTAAAATTGTCACGTAGACAGAGTTAGTCCCAAAATTTGAGAGTAATACAAACGGTATACTGAACATACAAAGATATAGACCAAAGTCTTAAAATTCCAGGAAGTGCACATTGTGGAGACCAAGAACAAGTTGGCTACAAGCCTTCTGATATGCTGTGCTTGTATTATCATGCAATTAGTGTGCAGAAAATGTTAAAAACATGCACTCTTTCAGAGGAGAGGACACAAACCAAAGTTTGTATAACTTTTCCTTTGCTTTTAATATTTGTTTTGTAAGGAGAAGCACTAAAGCATACACTTACACCAAGCTGATTCTATCTTTCTCGAGGAACAATGAAAGACTTCTGTTGTTGGACACTTACTGTGCTGATTTCCAGGCAAGAAAATCATCATGTTAGTATGACTGTTAGGAAAATATACAAATTCTTTGCACTATTACACCCCTCAAAAATGTAAAAACAGATCTGATGCGCTTTGCAAAAGATTTAAATTTAGCTGGGAAATGAAAACGATTTCGTTCCAGCAGCATAGTCCTTTGAAAGCAGTAACTGCTGCATAAATGAACTGAAAAATATACAGATGACACAACTTGTATTAAATCAAGTGCCCAGCAAACACGCACAAGTCTGTTTCTAAATTTCTGTTGAAAAGGTTTTCTCAAGGCAATATTCTCTAGTAAAAGGATTTAAACCGATGCTCTACTTCACATCAGCACCTCTATTTAGAAGGGCAATTTCCACACTAAGACTTCAAGATGATTCCATATCTTGTGTTAGAAGCACTCCCAAAGCCAGAATTTTTTCAGCCTAGAAAAATAGTATGTAGATTCCGTGCTAGGAAGCAAAAGTTTCAAGACAATGTTTTCAGCTGTCGTTTTGTGATAAGAGCCTAATTTGGGTGCGTTTTTTTTGGGCAAGCAAACACTAGCTTGGTGTATGATCTCTGATCATAAATAGAGCACATGAATTTTGGAGGCAACTCAGTGCAAGATTGCCTTCATGACGGATAAAACCTAGATATGTTTTCACTGTGGTGTGTGTTTATTTTTTCCCCCTCTAACAGTTACTTCTCTGTGATTAAGAGATTTTAAGTATCGTGAAATTCTGTCACTGCATCAACGGCTTCAACAGTATTGCTTAAATCTAAGTAAATCTTCACTTCTTACCTCAAACCTTACCTAAGCTATATTCAACCATATTTATTGCCTTTGTTTTACAACATTTCCCTACAAAATAACACATCAGTTGCATTCCTCCCACACCTATCTGTTGTCTGTTCATCAACTGAATCAATAGTATTGGGAGATGCGCAACATACTTGAGAAAACACTGAAGAAAAATGCAAACATTTTTATTCATCCCAGTAGTCTATACTTCTGCTGTTGTTGAAGATGCAAAACACAAACTATCAGCAAAAAGCAACTACATGCTTAGAACTCTTTATCTTCCTGACACCCTTCTACTTTTCTTGGTAAAGTTCGCAACTCAATCCAATACAGATATTTCTTGTCACCATTTCTGTGTGGCATGTTTTCCTCCAGTACTCTTGCTTCATCTGAGTAACCAGCCAAAGTCACTCAAAGCAGCCGCCAGCACTGAAACATTCCATTTAAACAAACTCTTTGTTTGAAGTCCTTCATTCAGCATTCCAGCCCCTGTGGGAAATTTCAGATTCATGCCATTCTGGATTAGTTGCTTCCAATGATTACATGACAGTTGACAGGTCATAGCTGGATCTATCACAAAACTTTCCTGATAAATGTATTTCCACAACTCTCCAATGTTCTTTACAACTCTCTGCTATAGCAGAACAAGTAACAAATTCTCAAAGCAGTTGTGACTTGATATTGCCTAAATTCATGCAAATTTCACAAGGATTTGGTTTTTAATTTTTTTATGCTTCTTGAAGTTTACACTGCGTTTTAATTAAGAACATAGCTCATTATTTTCCACATAACGAACGTGGCAAGTGTATTGTTTTTTCCTTCAGTAAATGTATATATACACATACACAAAGCAAACACGAATGCCTTTCCAGTGGCAGGTTCACCATATACAATATTTTTGCATTTTTTTTTACAGCAGTTCACCATATCCTTAGCATTTAATAGAAAACATTTCTTGCAAAACTTAAAATCCTTACTCTGGCTTTCATATAATTACTTTTGATATTAGTTACGATGTAGAGATCAGTGTATTAAGATCCTGAGTGTTCCCCCCCCTCAGATTGCAGGGGGTATATTTGGAATATACATACGTGCTGACACTTTAAAGAGCTTCTGCTTTTAAGTGGCCTGTACGTGCCTGAAACACACAAGTCTGTCCTGCATTGGTAAAAGCAATTTGCTTACTCTTGGGCAGGGTAAGGTGTCAGGGCGCAGGGCCGTGGCCTCGCCAGCGCAACGCGAGCGAGGGGAGCAGGGCAGCCCCATGCGCTGCCTGGACCAGCTCCTCCTCCTGCCTTGGCCGTGGGCCTGGACCACCAAAAGAGGGAAATGGGCTCGTGGTGGCCCTGGCACAAAGCGGAAAAAACCCACTTTGGCCACATACTTTGCTCTCTCCTACTCTTGCTCATCGGTTGCCAAGCTGTTGTGCTTGGGTTTGCTGACGTATCATGGGGAACTAGGGCTTGTTGTGTTCTTTCCTTTGGCCCTGGTATCCTTCGGCTGGCGCTGAAGCAGTCAGCAGTATTTGTTAACTGACAGCAAAAGCAGAAAAATTAATTCCTTGAGGTAAAAAGTAAAACTGATCCTTCAGCCTCATTACAGGTAATAATCACAGAATCACAGAATGTATTGGGCTGGAAGGGACCTTTAAAGGTCATCTAGTCCACGCCCCCCGCGGTGAGTGAGCAGGGCCACCCCTAAACTCCATCAGTAGAACCTCTAATGCGTTATTTTTATTAGTGAGTATCCTTTAGTAAGGCATTGCGAAACAAGACAAATACAGTCATGACATCACAGCTATTTGTGATCAATGCCCATGAAAAACCTTTCTACTTCCAGGTTTAAAAGTATCCCTCTTCACATTTGCAAACACATACCTAAAACCCACTAAAATTCCAAAATACTGACTTCGGTAGGAAGTCAGTAGGTCAGACTCTCAAAACTGAGCACGTCTTTGTATCTACAAGCTCTCACATACACACACACAAATCAAGGTATCTCGTGCTGTTAATTAAAACCAAAACAAAGATACAGATAACGCTGTAAGACCTCACAACTTCTCTTTAGTTATCTGCTTGGATTTCACCCTAAAACCAATAATTTCATATGTTACAAGTTAAATGTAAATTTTACAAAAAAAAAATAGAAATCATGCAACTTTTAAATTAGTCTTCAATTTTTAATTTTTAAAAACAATCAGTTTGCTGTCCAAATTAAATGCTTCTGTCAATCCTCGTCTAAAAATACCCAGATTTATTGCTAATGGCATATTTATGCTTTATGCTGGGGACCCGATAAAGTTAAGTGTGCTAGTTGGAATATGACACCATCATGCTATGTGGTTTGCAGTTCATATAATAAACGTCTCTTAGTCCAACATGAAATATCAGAAGAAAATATGAATCCTGCCACTGGTCTCCTGTGTGTTCTTGTAACAGTTTCTTGTGGGAAGGATACGGAACACCCTTAATTTAGAAGCCGTGTTCTTGAATGTGTCATTAATTCAAGTATGTCATTACTACAGGGTTTAACCTTTAGCTCCACAATCAATAACTTCATGCCTCAGTACGAACGGATATTTTTACAGTAAATGCAGTTGCAAATCTCCAGTCTGCATTTTCCCCATTTTTTGCACAAAAATGAGAAATCAAATACGTAAAAGCACATTACAGCTATTGTTACATTTTCAGTTTGGCTGGCAGGAAGCTGTGGCAGCTGCTACGTAGAACCTGCACTAGGGGAGCACAAGCTGGGAGTGCAGGACTGGCTCGCACAGAACTGCAGGCCTCTCACATCTGATATACTCCTACATATATCACCAGCTCATTTATTGAAGTCAGATTTATAAAGCGCTCTCCAATCTCGGAAAGTCTCAGTATATGGATGTTAGAGAAGCATATAGCAATTGCTAAAACTTTGGGGGGGGGTGGTGTTTGTTTTTTTTTTTTAAAAAAAGATAAGCATAACTGTAATTGTGTTTCTGACAGAGCATCTGAAATTGAGGCGGTGATAACATGGTCCTGAAGGACTCCGTATCAGTTGTCTCATATAAAACAATTACTCTGCTTTTTGTAGACAGGTATAGATGAAAAGATTGACAGTGATATTTCATCTGCTTGTGTGCATTGGTTAAGATTACTTTTCAGTATTGCAGCACACCCAGTGTTTACATGAGCTCATTACTCACAAAAAAGTTCTCCTCTGGGGGTAAGTATTTCCATGCCTGGTCTCAACTCAAAGGTTAATTCGTTTGGAAAGCTGCTATGAAATACTGTTTAGTTATTTCTCGGAAGCAAGACTTTTGATGGGCTCTGGGAAAGAAGCAATTTGAACATCATCTCTGCATGCTTAGGACATTGCAATGATGTGTTCCAGCCTGTCTTGGCAAATCCATGGGACAAAATGCAGGTGCAAAAAGAGATAGATAGATAGAAATGTAGCAAATGGCACAAACTAACACTCATTATTGAGGTTTGGATAAAATTCTCAGCTGGTGTCATCAGTTTTAGGTAGCTGAGAATGTGGCCTGTAGTGCTTACTGCTGGGAGTAGTAACACTGATTTCTATTATTTCACAGAACTCAGTTGGACTACTCGCAGCAGTAAGTGCTGCTCCTAGCTGTAAGCACTTACAGACTCAGTCCTGAAGAGTCTATGTTTCTACATTATTTTTGTGCCATTGTTCTCACCTGTACATCAGCCTTGGAAGTTATGTCTGTAGGTAAACAACAAAAGGAGAAATGTGTAAAACTCGCACTCTACCATCCACCTAAATGGACTGTCATTCCCCTGAAAGACTATTAATGTCAATGTGATGTCAACTTCAAACCCATACATAATTACAGAAATTGTTTCAATTGAGCAACCATGAGCAGTGCTATCCCAGGATACTAGACTACATTAGGAAAATGAGAAGTGTTTTAAAACTCATTTGTCTATGCCGATCATAGCCTGGAAGATGTTATATCGCATCTTTTTTTTTTATGCAGAAATTAAGCCAGGGTTTTCAAAACCTGAGAGGTGTCTCCCTTATGAACATGGAAATGAAACTGCAGGCCACAAAAGGAATAAAATTTTAGCCCTAGCAGTTAGCTTCTTGATAATCAGATACTTTCACGAGTGCCTTGTTGCCTGGTGCTATTAAAGCCCATCACCGTTACTTGTACCTGCAGTATCTACCTTAAAGATGGTACTCCAGCTTGAGCTGCACTCACACGTTCGTATTTGAATATAGACACATCCTGTGATAAAGTCATCAGATAGCTCAGGTTGGAAGGAACCTCAAAGGTTGCTAGTCCATACTCTTGGAAAAAGCAGGATCAGACCACATTGCTTCAGGCTTTATCCAGCTGGGTTTGGAAAACCTCCAAGGACAGAGACCGTGCAGCCTCTCTTGGCAGTTTGTTCAGATGCTTGGCTTTTCTCATGGAGCAGGTTTTCCCTTACATCCAGTCTGAACCTGTCATTTCAAATGGTGCTGCTTTTGTCTGAACCTCTGATCACAGTCCACTGTAGAGCACCAGACTCCATCTTTGCTGTAATCTCCTGGTAGGTATTGCAGGGCTGCTATGTGCTATGGACCCCATATACCAAAGAAATAGCAAGCAGAAAAATTTTAATATTAAAGACTTGTCTGAAAATTTGTCATCTTCTTCCTTTTCATCCTCTTGAAGGGGATGAGCACTTGCAGAATTGAAGGCCTAACCCAAGGATCCACAAGGTAATCCAACATAGCATGCTGGATAACAAATGTTTTGCAATAACATACTTCAAACTGTCTGCATAAGTGTAAATGAAATAGAGCAAGTGGACCAAAAGAGCTGCCTCTATAAAGAGGTATTCGTATAAAACACACGTTCTATTAAGTGTGTTGTCTTGTGGACTTAAGCTATTTCCTAGTCTATAAAGATAAAAATTCTTCACTGAGTTGTTCGTTGCTCTTTTTGAAATCCACCACTGTCCAGGAGGAAGCCATGACAAAATCTGTACATTAATTAACACCTTAGAGAATAGGAAGACACCTACATGGCTTGGTGCTATATTTAAGATACTTGACACAGTTTCACATTCTGTACTACATCAGCGCGGCACAGCGCAGTGTTATGTGTGCTGTAACTGCCTAGCTACTAGGTCAGGTTTTGGGAAGAGTGTTTCTACAGTTCAGGTTTGGAGATCTCTGCACCATGTGTTTCTGATACATACTTTGTGCTCTGAAGCTCTTATATCAGCTCTAGAAATCTGAATCCTGATGGATTCTTCATATAAAAGATAGATGCAGCCAGCAACATGTTTGTAAAAACATTGTGTCCAGAGGAGCCGAAGCACCCACCTTCAGAATATATTATCTAACCTGTATCAACCAGAATTTAGCTAATTTAGGTAACACTACAGGAAGGTTGTGAACAAATGACTGACTAGTGGCTGTAGCAAATGAGACAGACTTCAGGTCAATGACTGTTTTCATTGATGTCTTTGCCAATGTATCAACAATTACTGTTTTGAATTTATAATAAGAGCGGAGGAATTGCTTGTGATTAGATTTGCTAACCTGGCCACATCTTAAAAAAGCATGCCTCAATTTCCTATCTTTTGTCACTAGCTAAGTAAAACTGCCAGCAGGTCATTAAATCTTTTATTCCAACCTTTAACTGCTTTGTTTCTGACTGTTCAGTTTTGAGACCTTCCCTTTGCTCAGGATCTTACAAGTAGTTTTACATCATGAAATTACTCATGGTTTACTAAAGCGTAAAGTTGTAATAAGCATTTGAGAGCTCTACAACTTACAGCTAGAGAATGGGGAAATGCATTCCTCCTTTCCCTTACTTAAAGCTAACGATCAGATACTTCATTTTGGATAACTTCACTTTCCCTGCTACAAATAAATCAATGCATAGACAGGAGGTCTAGCAGGTGAATCAAAATAAGAACCTTCCTCATGACTCAGTCAGAAAGAGCTGTGATAAACTTGTCTAGTGTGGGTCGTTTCTTGTAATTCTTACATCCACACACTGTCAGGATGGATTGAGAGCTCTGCTTTAGGAAGGGGAACAAGGAAAAGATAAACGAGAACTGTGCAGCTGAAATGTAGTGGCACAGAACACAGGCAGAGATGACATACACATGGGGAGATATTTTCCAAGAAACTGTCGGAGTTATGCATCTAAACAAGTTCCAAAGGACAACAGCAAACTATTTTACTGTGTGACTTTTATGTCACACTTTTCCCATTTATAGTCAAAATAAGCTTACTGCTATTCGTAGCCCACAGGCAAGAGTAAATCAAGCTGTCTTCCAGCTTTAAATCAGCAGCTTGCGTACTACGCTAGGATTTACATCATTTCCTTCAATTCCAAGTTAAAGCAGCCCTTCCAGACCTTCTATGATTTCTCATACAACCATATCTGGTTAATCAAGGGTTATTTATAATTTACATTTTTCCCCCATAAGTAATGTTTTTAAACAGCAAAAAACTTATCCTGGAATATCCTTAAATTTAGATTAGCCTGATTATATATCAGATATCTATCTAATTCAGTGGTTTAAAAGCAAAATAACTTTTATGCATTAATAGAAGTGAAAGGAAAAAAAGTAATATCTGACAGTATGTGTATATACTTAAATGCACGGAATAATATATCTGCATATATGTGTAGATACATCTATTATTTAGGTGTGTTTATGCAAAAGGAGCAGAAAATAGTGACACAAGAACAAGTATGTATTGCAATAAATACAGCAGGCTAGAAGATGAGTGTCTTACAGTACAAATACTGTCTTGGGGTATGGAATACTCAAGGAAGAAAGTTCCTCTCTGTTCTTGCCATATATACAACTGCAAAAATAGTTTTTCTCCAGCTAGCAACTATGATGACAGACGGCTGTTGGCTAGTTAATCAGCTGCAAAAGACACATTACTGGCTATGAAAATATATAAACGACTGACTGTCTTAAAATTTCAGCTATTTAAACTGGGTAACTGCAAGCTGCTGTGTGAAGCATCCAGGCTGGCTTGCATTAATTCTCTTTCAAAGCTGGATCAATGGCCTAATTATTTGTTCCATTCTAATTAACAAAATATTTCTGATTTTGCCCAGAAGTGATAACATTTAGCAGCCCAGGCCTCCATAATTTTACAAGTTGTAATTATATTCTTATGGAATACTACTAGAAGCTTCCTATATGAAAAATACTTTTCTGTTTTGATGAAGTTTTGCTGTTTTCCTAGTGTATTTTTTTGCACAATTAGTATACACAAAATAGTTATAAAAGAAAAACCAAATGGCTTTACCAAAGCAAAGTTAGACAAAATAGGGGAAAAAAACGTTACTGCCTGTTGTAGAGCAATTAAGATTTTGCATTATTTCTAGTGAAATCTAAAATCTTCAGAGATCACGTAGGAACATTGTCAGGAAAATTTGGACTAAGTGACTTCAAACAGAGGTTGAACAGCCATAAATAAAAGTTAGCTCTACAGATCAAAGGTTCAAACAAATTCTGGTTAGTTCCAACATTTGGCTTATTTTTCAAAATGAAATATTGCTGTATGCTAAATGTTATAAGCTAACCAGATGGCCACTTCATAGATGCCTGTATTAGAGGAACCGCACTGCACCCTTTCATATGATAAAAACAGAACGTGTGTTTCATTTGGATTCCAATCAATTATAATTCCTTTTCACCAGACAACACAGGCAACTAATGATTACTCAATTAACCTCTGAGCACCATAGTAACCAGTGAATCTCCGAGAAACATAACGACATAAATGCATTCTGAACCAACCAAATAACAGGGATCAAGCTGCATTAAAGTAAAATGAAAGCAAGAGAAGCAAATTCCAAAAGCCTCGCATCTTCCCAGCTTCTTCTAACAATAATTAGGAGAGAAAAGGGAAGTACAAAGAATGAAGTTTTGTGCTAATGTCTGCGTAGTAACAAAGAACACAAAGTCTTGAAGAGCATTAACTTTTTCCAGTATGTAAAAATCTATGCAATGGAGATTTAGGATGCATCTAGATATGCTGTCTATGAAACTAAAGAAAGTAGAATTTACATTAGAAAACGTCTGCTGAAGAGATTGCCAGTAGGTGTAGAACCCACCAGACCACAAAAGAAATCAACCTCAGGAAATGTTGGAGTCACAGATATTGCACCAATAAAAGAATTAGACAAACAGTAGGGATAACCTAAGAGAACTGAAGTCTCTCCAAGGCATATGGTTCTGTGAGCTGGTTGTTTATACAGAAGGCAGTAACAATAAAAGTTTTATTTTTTTTTCCATCACTTAGCAAAACATGCTAAGCAAGAATAGAAAAAATTGTCACTTGGTATCACTCAACATATTATAAAAATATTTTAAGCCAATGTGCTGGGAATGTTCCCTCTGTTAACATATAATAGCAGTGTTATGAAACACTAGAACTAAGGATGTACAATAACAGCACGTAGAACTAAGTGGTTCATAATGTAAACAGTTTTGTGCTACTTGAAAATTTCTGTCCATTATTGTTTACTTGTCTACTATATCCACAGAACAAATTTTGAAAAAATCGCTGGGTAGAATATCATATAGTATGTCCCATGAGAAGAATGCTTTATATTATTTTAAATTTCTGCTTGCCATGCCCTATTACTTATAGTTTTTTATATTCTATCAGAAAGCACAAAATAACCGAGAATAAATTTTTAATTAAATCATCTACTTATGAATAGCTTACTCATCAGGCTTTTGTGCACTATTCCATTTCTATGATGAGCTTTTAAATTGATTAATATATTGAGAAACAGTTGCTTAAAAAAAGATAAGTTTTGCTAGTGCTTCCCCCACCCTCACTCTTCAGAAATTCCTCTAGTGGTGAGACAGACACATGGCAAACGGATGCTAAATTTCAAATTGTTTGCAGAGAATTTCACACTAGAGCATTGAATGTAAAGCAGACAAACGCACGACCACCTTATTTACCAAATGGAGTACAAAATGTGTTTATGTTCTGTAATTTCTGGATTATATGAAGCAGCACAAAATTCATACATGTCCATTGTAATGGTACAATTAAGATCGTTATAGCTAGAATAATATAAATCAGCCACAGAATATCCTCTTTGAGTGTTTTATATCTCCCAGAGATGACACGAAATGTTTATTTCCATGCAGAATACAGATGGGACAATATGGAAACAAGTGAGAAAAGACACAGTCATAGGAGGGGGAAAAAAGGTGCTATCCAGGGAGATAAAGTGAGAGGACTGAGGAAGCAAACAAAGGTGCTTTGTGAAGTTACAGACTCACAAGAAAGACTTGAAAGGAGAGCTGCAAGTTTTTCATTGCATGGAGAAAGCCCTAAATACTCAATGGGAGCCCTTAGATGCACCCACAGATGGGCTGAATCACAGGCAGAGGAACATGTTCTCAAAAGATGACAATTTTTCTGAGCTTGGACATCTTCATATACAGTAATTATGAGGAGATGATAAACAGTGAAAAGACATACATGTATATGTATATGAAGTTCCACCATTGGAACTTCAAAACTTAACAACAGAAGTTGATGACAACTTTGCTATTTTTCCTGGTAATAAAAACTTAAATTTCATCCTTCACCAAACTGTTGTTGATTCAAATCTGAATTGTGATCACCACTCCTTAAAGAGCATGGTCTTTTTCCTTATTCTCTTCCAGAATTTCGATGTGACAGCTTTTCAGACTATACTTCTCATCAGCTACATAGGGCTACTTCATTAACTGCATTCTTCAAATATATTTCATAAACAGATATCACACATTAAAATGTTCTTGCCTCACAGCTCGAGCAGTTTGCACAATGAGATTCTTCACAATATCAGTCAGAATTGTTTGGTGGGTTAGGAAAATAAAAAAAAATTCACGTAAAATTACATACCTTTTGAAGCCTTCTAGTCAGAGACGACATCTTTGCATTTTATACCTTCCATTTTGACAGTTATCAGATATCCATCCATCTCCCCTGGGGAAAAAAAAAAGTATTCTTTTAAAAACCTAAATATTTAATATTAAACTTAAAAGTCTTTTCATTTCAGGCTTCAAAAGAAGGTTCTGTCTGAGTCACAGAACAGCAACCAGTAAAGACAAGAAACTCTTCTACCATTTGCAGACATTGGTAATGTTGCTGCAATAGAGATAAACTTCTCTATTTAAGCTCCTCCAGTATCACTGCAGGATTTCTGTACAGAGCTCAAAAAAGATTTATTAAACATTCATATTCTCCTCAGTTCCGGCAATCAATCTACAGTTGACTGTAGCCCTACCATGTGACTGATTGGTATGATACAAAATTAGAGTTATAAGACTGCCATGCTAAGAAAGGCTGAATATATTACTCTTATCTCTACTTCTGGAAGAGGTCTAGCTAGTCCTTCCTACTCTCCCCTCTCAACGCACACTATCCCATTGAAGACTGTAGCAGTGAAGTCAGAGATTCCACATACTTAACCTGCCATTGAACTGTCAGTTCCTGTATAGACAGCTGGGAACTCACAAGCAAAGGCCTGAAAATATGCAAGAAGTTTATATTTGAAGGTGTGTCCACCCACAAAGGGGTAGCAAGATGTGCTGGAACAGATAAGACATCTCCCAGCAAGTTGTGTATAGTCTTTGCCTCAACATACCTCTTTAAGGAGCTTTTAAACATTCCAGACTGGCACTATCTCGCCGAGACATGGGGCTGATGATGCAGAGCTCAGAAAATACCTCTTTTTTCTGCAGTACTTCATGAATTTTGTAATTTGTTAGAAATCATGAAGACAATATTTTTTAAATGTCACCGGACTACAGGAAATTACAGGAGCAGCTGTGAGGACTGATAAGTGGATGGAATTCAAGAGGACCTTTTTTTCCCCTTATTATTTGCCATATAGTAAGCTCCTACTTATAACTCCGTAGTGCTTTTATTTGTAGACAACTTGTTTGGGAGTTTGAAATTGTTTTGTTTTTTTTTTTTTAAAAAAAAAACCATGCATTTTTACCTTTTTACAGTAGAGCAACGTACAGGTTTTCTTCTAACACATTTAAATTATAATCTACCCATTTTTAAAATCTTCAGTAAAAAGTGATAAAACCAGATCTTATCCCTACTGTATGCAAAACCACAACACTCATTTAGCATATTTCCTATTCTAACTACTTCAGAGACTATTTTGAAGAAGTCACTAAGCAAAATTATCATTCTATTTCCTAACCTTTTGCCCTACAAATATACACTTGAGCCTAACTTTCAATTACAAACTAACTTGATGGGAAAAAAAAAATATTTCCAGGATCAGAACCTCAGTCATGAAAAGTATGTATCCATACTACACCTGTTGAGCAAGTAAGAAAGGAAGCCAGTGCCATAATTCAATGCCCTCCAGCCTAGACAGCCAAACACGTCGCATAATTAAAACAATTCCCTGAAGCCTGCTCTAAATTACGGTAGGAAGGCAGAGAAACTACTGTATCAGTAAAACTTGCTGCTGGCTGACCTCCAGTTTGCTTTATCCAACTCTGCAGTGTAACACAAACAGATCAAGGTGTTAAACTGGATACACGGGATCTGGCCACTCACACCAAGCTGCGGTGAAGCTTTGTAATATCCTTGGTTTTGGGACAGTGAGCAGCACACTGTGCCTTCAACCTTGCGCTGCACCTAGGAAATATTTGAACACTGAAAATCATATGCTGCAAAGCACCGGGTCCTTCTACATCACTTATATTGGGTAGAGGCCCTCCCACTGATGTCCAGGAGCTGAGCACCAGCTCTGCTGGATCAAGGCTGCTCTGGCTCAGGTGAGAATTCCACTGCTGGGTGCAGCCCCCCGAGAGTCTGGCTCACCCAAACAGAAAAGCCGACTTTTTCTAGAACACACTAAACAAAGCAGCTCACTCAAGTCTAATTTAATCCACGCTCCTTACTTTAGGCTACCAAATGAGAGTATAGAGGATTAATGTACTACTTTATTCGGCATTGAAAGCAGTGACTGAAAACTGTAATTTTCACTCAGGTCATCCTGCTGCATTAATTTCCACAGTGTTGTCTTAAAACACTTGACACAGCAGTTCCTTGCGTAACTGAAAGGAATCTAACTTCACTGCAAACAGGAGAAGACAAGATTCCCTACTTTTCTGTGAGATTCTCTAAAGAGAAAGCTGAAGGAACCCTATTTTACATTAGGTATTTTTTAATCAAGAGAAGTCACAACTCAAATTCAATACTTGCTGATACAGTGCTGACAAAGAGTTGGTTTTCAGTTCAAAGTGATTAAAAATGTGACAGTACTGGGTGGTGTCATCCTAAGTTTGCCAGTGCAACCATTTATTGAAGAGTAGCACTTCTCTAGATCTTTGTGGAGTTTGAAGAAGAAAAAGAATAATTGAAGTTAAAAAAAAAGTAGAAGCCATTGCTGACATTGGAATACCACCAATGGCAATAAGCACTCGGCTCTGTGAGAGTATATTCACAGGTTCAGTGCATGCAAGCTTAAACATGTCTTGGGGGGAAAAAGAAACAATAGTATTTCAGAATTTTAGTGACTCACTGGACAGTGCTGAAACAATCTCATTTCTCAGTTTGACAAAGAATAAAGTTAAATTTTGAAAACCAGAGAACTGAAAGGTTTCTTATGTTAGTACCAAAGCTGGGATTGCTTTATTCAATCTGCCACTGCCTCTAGGACTTCTACACTGTTAATCTGAGGGTCCCAACAGATGGGCTGCCAATACATGTACAAGAAGCCTTTCTTGTAGAACTTCACATCCCCTGCTAGTTTCAGCTCAAGGTAAGCTTTGACTTTTGCAACTCCATCTCTGCACGCTCAGGCAAGGTCTCCTATATTCCTCCCAAGCAGCCTGTCACCACTCCCTCCTCCTGTGCGCTTCCTTTTCACATCTGAGCTGGGCCAGGAGAGCCCCGTTCATCCGTGCTGCCTTCCTGCCACACCTGATGGAGCTCCTGCACATTGCAGTGACCATCCTTGCACCCCAGGGAGGATGTCCCTGAAGATTTCCCAGCTCTCCTGGACCACCCTAAGCCCTCCAGTCTGGCTCACCATGAGATCCTGCTAAGAAGATCTCCAACTAAGACAAACGTGTGCTCTCCCCAAGTAATTCAGCTGTTTGTCTTGCACTCCCATTGCCTGACAAACACCCTGTCTCGGGCAGGCTTCTTAAATGCACATTCCTAGTAAAGAGACCCTGCTAACATGAGCTGTTAGATTAAGGAAAGAAAGAAACATGGAAGAAAAAACATATTCCTTTCTCATTTGCTTTTTCCACTCTAAGAATCTCAGACATAATTCAATCTAAAAGTGTGATTTATGAGTTTTACATCTCTTCTATTTCTTCCCAGCACAGTGAAAACTTACAAAGCAATAGAAAACGCTTAGCAAAGAAAAAAGTCTTCAAAAATCAATTCAAATCCTGGATGCTACAGATGAGTTAAATTTTCCAACAAGTGTGTTAAAGAGATGTCTATCAGTGAGTAAACAGCAATCCTAGTTTGTACTACTAATGAGATTCCTGGTTGAAGATTATTTTTTATGGAAGTTTCTACTTTTTGTTTAGCATCTTAGTGTGCAGGTTTAATAATACCAGGGCTTTATATTATAACTATCATAAAAGTAATTTAAAAACCTCAACTACTAGTGCAGGAAGAAAAGGAATATATTTAAGGAAATATATATATAAAAAACAAAATATATTTAATTATCCATAGCTAATAAGATTGTGATATCCACTTCACAGTAGAAGTGGCTCTAGTTTTAAGACAAGACTCCATAAAATATGCATTGACATGCGCACAGAAGGATAGAAGAGAGATCAGACTGCATTACAAATGCCACCCAAGAGAAACGGTATCTTAAAGTTTGATTTCTAGCTAAGCTAAAAAATCCCATCATCCTGGGATTAGAGAAGGCTACAAGGCAAACAAAAGCTTTTCATACAGTTATTCAGAAATAAGGCGGCAGTTGCAATTAAACCACCAAATACTTCCGTAACTGATTAAAAAAAACAAGCCCTAAGGTGGCTTATATATTAATCCTAATTTTTTTTTTTCTATAGATAGAAACAGAGGACATTTGTCCACTTCCTATGTTACTAAAACACTTTAAACATATGAAAACTTACTATTTATGTCTTAGTCCTTTCAACAAAGGATGAAGATTAGTAGTAGTCACTGTGAAAACCAAAGTTGTTTAACTGATCTAGAAATTAAAACCTGCACAGAAGAGGGTGGGAAGAAGAGTTCTAAGGCAAACGGGGAGGCTGCAGGGCTCAGACCGACACACTAGGCTCACAGTTGGATAGTTTGCTTTTAAAAGGCTTCACTGCTGCTACTGTCTCCTCCGAGCTGTGCTTGACTCATCAAGTAGAAGAGCTACTGTCCTCCAGCTGTTTGGACTTGACTTGGACAAGTGATCTAACCAGAGATCCAGATTTTGAATTTCTGAAAAGTCTAAGGGCACATCCACAATAGAGACACTGTGTCTTTAAATAGAAAAGCATACATGCAGATACGAAGAAAATGAAATGAGAACTTTGGGGAGAGGGAGGGGGAAAGGTTTGTCCCATTTTTAAATACTAAAGAGTTTCAGATTTTGTGGCAAGATACAAGTCATGAATAAATCGCTCACATTATTTCTTGAAGAGGATTCAATGAAGTGTATGTGGAAATGTTTTCCTGAAACAATGCCTAAGCTGATGGTTAGTACGTTGTGGTCCACAGAACGCTGGTGATTCCTGAGGCTGTGGTACATGGCAGACACCAACTTACTGCAGTGGATATGCTGTTGCTTAAGGGTGATTCATTCTGAAATGTTTGTAAGTATTGTCCCAAATATGGAGTGATTATACGCAGAGAGAGTTATAGATTAACTGTAGCAGTGTCACCTTTAACCGCTACGAAAATGCACCTCTTCAGTATTAAAACAAATAGCTACTTTTCTCTCTCCTTAAAGGGCATTAAGCATTTTCAGCCTCAAAAATACAAAGCAAAGAAGATGTGATCTTCCTCCTTTTGCAGCCAAGGAGACAAGCCTTCTGGGATATTATTGCATGAAAATGTTAAGAAGTCATCTGGATTGTGGATTCACGGTCTTTAAGCTAGGGGTGCTTTTATTCTGTGGCAAAGATGCAATAGGTAACACATTTCTGAAAGTACGAGGATTTACATTCAACAAAACGAAGTTCACAGTGAAAAGCTCATGTAAGATTATCATACCTGAATACAGAAGTAACTTTTTGCCCCCTCAGCTATTAAATTTCATAAATTTTCTTTCCTGTTGTTTTAGACTCATCAATCACATCTTCAGTAATTATTTCAAATATTTCTTAGCACACGCTCAGGCTTAAGAAGAAGATACTTTGTGGGTGTAGCCTTTTCTCCATTAAAAAAACTTCTACAGTACTTCTTACTAAAAGCACCACAACACTAGATTTTTTTCCCTTGAGAAATTGAGAGAATTCCACAGGATTCCTTGAGAGTCCATCACTTAGCTCTTCTCTACGTGAATGGAATTATAAGGATCAGTAAGCATTTTTACTAACCTTAGAGGAAAATTAGTTACATTAGAAATATTAGCCCCAGGATTCCAGCATAGCAAAAGAGGGATTTTATGCTTAATGACACCATGTTTAGATGATGGCAAGAAACTTTCAAAAGTCAATGAATCATAAAAGCTAATTGTAAGAGAAGCTGGTGAGCCCTGAATTTCTCTGTTTGCAATAGCATGTCCTTGCAAAGAAGTTCTTTGGAAAGTCCAGGAATATTTTTCTTCTCCTATCTATGCTTGCGTAGTGAGTTTTACCATAGTTTTCCTTGAGAAAAGTCATTTAAAACAGTCACCCCAAATCAGCACAAGAAATAAGTTTCCTTTTGCAGAGCTAAGCAGTCATCAGCCCTCCTACATTTAATGCTTAAAAATATTTAGCATTTTACAGACTCTTTTCTCATCTTTTGAACTCCAAAAACTTCCTTTTCTCATCCAGTAAGAGACATCTGTGACAGTATCTAAAAATAAGATACCTTAGATAAGACTACTTGGGGAACAAAATAAGAGCAACCTTAGTTTCATCGTGTTCACTTACTCAGTTCATATAACCACAGTTGAAAGACTCACTTATTTTAACCTAAATAATTCAGTTGGCTATCTACATTTTCTAATACAAAGTAGCTTCTTCAATTATCTGAAACCTAGGCTAGCTTGGCAGAGATCAAGAACCAGGAGTTTTCCTGCTAAACATTAGCAAGTCACATTTTTTTCTGCTTAGCATCTACTACTACTAGGTAGGATATATGAAGAATAATCTTTTATTTCTTGAAAAAAATCTGATTTTCTTATTCCTTACAAAAAATATATTTAAATATAAGTCTATTCAGTCACTCTCAGGCTCCCACCTTGTGGGTGGCTGAGTGAGAAAGAAACATTTATGCCTTCCTGCTGCAATTAATTAATAGTACAAATGTTTAAGAGTTTCCCATTTCATAACAGGCAGTAATTGAGTACTGAACAGTCAGAAAAGTACTGCCACAGGTATTTGAGTCTGATAAATGAGCAGAGCCTTTGTGAACTACACATTGCAGCCAAAGGTTTAGGTGAGCCCCCTGTTCCCCTAAGGGCATACCTCCACTGCTGTTGGGCTGGCTCATCCCTTCCCCTTCTCACCACAAGACCTTCTTGTCCCTTTCTTAACAAAATAATCCACTCAAAAAATAACAACCCTACATGGGCTCCAGCTATCAACTAGAAATACATTTCATATTGTTACCTGGTCAACAAATCATGTAAGAATATCCCTTTCTTCCTGCACAGAAGCTTTAGAAATATATAGCCCTGCAGCTTTTAATTTCTATTTTATGTGAAGCAGAGGAGACAGGGTTTCTGAGAAGATAAATAAAAGTTCTGCATTACTTGGCAAAACCCTCTAGGCCACAGGACCGTGTCCATCAGGGCACGTGGCTGCAGCTGCCCCAGGGCAGGGGGGAACTCACCGGCGGGAGCAGCAGGTCCGCAGGAGCAGCAGGCTCCAGCCATGGCCCCGCAGTCAGCAGGCACAGGCAGGGCAGCAAGTCAGCGCCAAGGGAACAGGAGCACTAAGCACCGGGCAGCAGGACTGAGCGCCAGCAGGCTCACAGCCCCGCCTGGAGAAAGGGAAGGACCCTCACACCTGAGCTTAAATGGAGCTGAGGGATGGGCAGCAGGTGCAGGGGACCAGGTGGGACCACTCAGGGCCCGTTAGTGCCCTCAGGGCTTCCTGCAGCCCCGAGGGAGCATTCAAGTGCCAAGAGCAGGGGTTTGCATTTATCCTCCTGTTGAATGTTAATAATTTTTGAAATTACCTATTTGGGAGTTTAAAAAAAAAAGGAAAGAATTAGTCCGTGATGGAAGAGCCACTGAATGACAGTTATCTGTTCTCCTTCAAGAGAGGTGAAACTTGTTAATTTCTCTTATTTTAATCAGGATCAAGTACATATGACAAACTGTTTCAAATCATTGCTACTCAGGGGGTTGATGACACTCTCTCAGATACATCTGTTCTTTAGTTCATTAGCAAGCTTCCAGAAAAAGTAAAACAGATCCTCTTTCATTTGCTTAGAAGAATAAGTTCTTCTGTCAACAGATATATATAAAATGCAGAACTGGCCCCTTCATTCCTTTCTTTGATCCCATTTCCCCAGACACGAGAACTCAGTTTGTCCAGTGGTAATAGTCTGCATTAATTACTCTGCAAAAAAACAGAATTTGTCTTCTGGCCCTGCCCATGTCTGAAGCTGCAGTATGTACAATCAAAGGTGTGGAAACTGTGTTAAAATACATTCATGATACCAAAAAATAAAGTTCAAGATCCTTTTCAAACAATGCAGATGTAGGTCATGTAACTTCCTGACCTCCCTGTGGAAGAAGCCTAAGCAGTATCCTAGAAAACTCTCTATTTTTATTAAACTTCTTTTCTTTATTACCCTGATCTTCATTCTTCATGTCTTTTCTAAAGTCTCAGTTTAACTTGACTAAATTTACAATAATTTCCTTTTAACATTTTGTCTTCTTTTATATTCTGGTATAACTCAGAGTATGCCCAACTTCAAGGCAGAAGGATTTCAGCGTATCTCCTCACAGTACCTGGCTTCCGGAGTAGAGGCTGCAATGAGAGGCGGGATGGTTTGTGCCTCAGTTGCTCTTTGTGAACCTGAGAAGTGCTGCTGCATAGAACTCTTATGGAATTACGGAAACAAACGGTGTGGACAGGGTGTTTTCTGTAAAAGGTACCCTAGCACTTAGTATGTTTGAACTAGGATCCAGGACCCACGCACACAGCCTTTCTTTGGTTATTGGACTACCTGTCTCAAAATAGGTTATCTTCTACTAATACTGCTCTCACTTTCTTGACACTGCATTTTTTGTCGTGAATTTGCAAAAGTGATCACTCTGAAATGGAGGCCAGTCTAGTTCTGAAATGAGAAATGTTTCTTTTGAAATGACTGCAAATTGTGAATTGGATTATAAAGTACCTCAGAGAAACAGGAATCTTCTGGTCAAAGCGAAGAGTTAGGTCTCAGAAGGTGGTTCAATTTCTGCATGCATTTAGGTTTTTTTCCTGAGCATTTTTAATTAGTCTTTCTGTCACTCTTCCTATTACAGAAGACTGACCCTTTCTCCTGTCTTTAGGATTTTCTTTTTCAGTGGGTAAGCAATATAAGGTAAGGTCTTTTCATACCACGTCTAATACAAAAGGCTGCTGATTTCACTTCTGGCTTCTGAGGTGCTATTGTAATACAAATGATGATGCTAATCATATTGGCTGAGTGTCTAGAAACAGGGCATTTTAGAAGTCTGATGTGAATCAAAGGAGGGGAAAAAGCTAACCCTATAAACATGGTAGTTTAAAATAAAAAGCTATTCACTTTTTATTCTTCTTTAGGTGCCCCGTTTAGATGGTAATGACTGGCAAACTAATGAATCTCTTGCAAAGGTAGTCTTTGCTTTAATGAACTCTTTGTAAACCTTTAGCCAGGTTAGAGGATTTTTGCTGTATTTTTTTTTCTTTTTCCTTAAAACATTATAAAAATTTCTTCTCCATTTTGGTCTGCTGCTGTTTTAGACATTGAGATGGTTATATCACAGCCACAGATAAATTAAAATGACGGGCATGAGGTTATAGATACACACAAGAACAAAAGGACTGATGACTGAAAAGAGAGAACTACTTTAAATTATTCAGAGGGATTCTTTTTCTTTCCTTGAGTTTCTGAGAGCAATTGAAAAAAAAAGTGATGAATGAATATGAACACTGCATGAGCAATCTGACGGTGTCAGACCCAGTGTTAGTGCCATGTGCATTTTCGTCTTTTGATCTCCCAGTTCAAAACTTGTTCCGTTCTTTTAAAATAGTTTACCTCTTTCTGTTTAAATGCAGAACTTAAAGATTGTCCTCTAATTCCACTTCAGAAATTCTTGCAGAAGTACATTAGAGTACCTACATACCCAGGAGAATCATACTGTTTTCCAAACTTTTTTTTAACCTTGGTAGTATTGTAAAGGAGAAATTGTTATCTTCAAAGTACTGAAAAACCCAGGAGTAAAGCCAGAAGTTTTCAGTTCCTCCCTTCTACTTCTTGAATTAAAAAACAGGGAAAATATTTTTTTCCTTAGATGTACTATCAAAGCAATACAACAATCAAAAAGATTTTTTTTTTAAAAAGAGGTAATAATGCCCTTAAAGATGTCATGTCAGCCAGAATCCTTGATTTTTTGAACAAGAATAAAAAATGTATGGATAAAGATATGTAGGATATGTGCACAGGTGCTTAATCAGGTGCTTAATCAGGCAGAGTTAGATCACAAATTATGTAAATGATCTGTGTGAGAGCTGTCTTTCTTGCTATATGCTCACTTAGACAAGCAAAACATTGTGCTTATTCTCCTTTTTAGAAAAGGGGAGGCTAGTTGGAGGCTAGAAAGCAATGTCACCGTATTTTCTCCCATAAATCATAGCACTTTTAAGAAAGTTCATTGTGATCACATTCACAGCTCTCCTTTTTATTAGCCGTGCCTTCAGACCACAGGGGAAATGCTGGGGCAGTGTCAGTTGCCAGAGCCAATCTGCAGAAATGGAGAAAGCCTCTCTCGTACCTGACTGGCAACTGGGCGCAGTCCAAGGATAACAAGAACAACTCGTGAACCTGGCAGAAATGAGCAAATTAGCAAACGAATGCACTTTAGAGGATATTTTCCAAAGATTAAAGCTTGCTAAGGCACTTACTTCTCCCTGATTCTGTGAATCACCTGTCCATAAACTGTTCTAAACTATTTCAAATAGAATGGGAGGGAGTAAGATCCCGGTTTAAAGAAGCAGGATTATGGAATATTGTTCCAGCCAGCCATACATAACAGCCATTATTTTCTACATTACAAAAAAAAAACCCCAAACACAACTGAAGACAACAGCAAAAAAAAAGACATCTTAACTGTTACCACTAGATCTCAGCAGTGAGTAGAGAGCAAATAATGAAAATTGGAGGAACAAAGGTTATATATATTTGTATGTGTGCATACATATATAAATGAACATATATAGCCAGAAATAATAAATATGAAAGCATTAACATGTTACTTTTAATTACTGATGTGGCCAAGGCCACACAGGCTCAAAGAAAATGGCTTGATTTATATTCTGAATGTTTAAGATTTCTGCTGTATTCCCAACAATGCTACAGTTCAATGATAAGGGGCAGCAGGGAAGTTATGTATGTTCTACCATGATTTTGATAATACTGAGAGCTGAAGGGGTTCAGTTTTCTTCTTAACTCAATTTAAATTCAGCACACAAATCGATAAATATGACAAGATTGCCTTGACTATCAACTTGTTTAGTTTTGTATTACAGTTTGATTTATTCATTTGATGAAGTTGTTTCCTTCTTTTTTCAGGGTGTCCTCTTCATATTTTGGGATTTGACTTTCTCTGTGCTCTTTAATTGGTTGGCATGAAAGCCTTTAAGTCAGACTGACAGCTTTTGACAATCATTTTCTATCTAGTTTACACAACTATAATTATCCACTTAAACTGCAAATAGTTGCAAAGTCATCCCTCAGTGACTCCCATCATTCCTCCAGATGTTTACGTTGATTTTCATTTCTCAGTCCTTTAAGAGTTTTGAACTCTTCTCTGTCTTTACTTCTGCTTTGTAGTTTACCCTCTCCAATAACTACAGCTGTGCTGTGAACCAGGTCAGTGGAGTGACCCTGGCCTAGAAAAAACTGTCAGCAATGAAGAGTAGGTTGGAATCCCTAAAGGAATTTCCCTTCATTGCCTGTGTGTCCATATAAAGTTTATGAAACGAAAGCGTAATGCAAAATATATCATCCGTGTATAACAGACAGCCTCAGGACTGCATGCTAGAAAGAATACTGTATGCAAAGAAACAGTGTCCATAAATAAATTGCTGGCCTCTGTCTTCACCTTGTCACACAAGGACCATGCAGTTGTCTGCTTTTCCCATTATCAGTCCCTGGGAGTCATCTCTAACAGAAACCTTCTATTCATCTTATTCAATGTGACTTTGGAGCCAGTGCTCAGTGGAAACAAAGAAAAGAATTATCTATACTCCCATGGTTTTGGATAAGACCCTCTCAGCTGGAAAATAAGATATATCGCATAACATAGGAAGCACCAGAAGCTTATCCCCCAGCAATATTCTGCCTGTATTTGTTGAACTGGTTTCTTTTTGACTCTGGTTTAACTCTGACGCTAATGTTTTGTTCCTTCTGGCAAAAAAAATGTGAACCAAATCCTGCTACAATGAATGAATGAAGACACTGTTGCCTAAAATAACTATATTTTTATAGCATTTCTCATTGATAAATCAGTGTAATTATATTTATTTTTTCAGGGCATAAAGAGAGGCACAGTGATTTATCCAAAAGGCTGACAGCAAAGGCAAAGAATTCCAGAGCCTAAGTCCAGGGCTTGAAGGATTATTTCCTCAGTTTGGGGACAAACTGTCAGTCAGGTGAGATAATCTTCTGGTTTGTGTTTTACATACTGTGTTTTCTGGCATAGATATCGTTCATGTTTTATATTACTACTGAAACTACTGCAGTATAAATGATCAGAACACTAGTATCTTACCATTCTATGATTCTGTGATAAGTTTTTCCTGAAAAATTCTGCTAGAATATTGATTTTCTGCAAAGCATATCGAATACTACCACATTAGGAAGCTGTGAAGACAAAGCTATTCTGAGCCCAGGCTAAGATTATTCAGTCCAAAACTGTCAGGATACAAATGAATCTTTCTATTCACAGTTTTTTTCCACTTGCTCCCTTGGCTTGTTTTTACTTCACAAAGTGTACTTTTGATCAGCAAAGAGGTTAATAAAGGGATAGTTGCTCATTTTACTACTGCATCTAGGATACATACGTATGTTTCTGAAAGAATTTCTAAGCAGATCACTGACACCTAACATACAATTTTTTTTTGGTTGATAGAGTATGTGTATACTGAAACATCTCATGGTGTCTACATTTCTCAAGATCTAGAATTTAATTAAAACAGTGGGTCGCCATGCAATTATTTAATCATAAAGCAATTTAACTGACTGGTGTAGTTAAGCTTTCTTGTTCCGGCAACCAGGGCTTCCCATCGCTGTCACTCACTTCCTAAAAATTATTTCTCTGATTTCACAGAACCACATTTCAATTCAAGGTACATCTAACTGTGATGTCTCCAGTTTCCATCTTTTGAGAGATTTCCTTTATTTTAGGAGTTGCATTATTCTTTTCTATTTAATGTTTGCTTGCAGTATATTTTATTATCCTTTTTGCAACAACTCAAAATCATGCTTGATTTACCTTTCTGCTGGCTTTTTAAAGGATTGCCTGGTGCATACGTGGCAGATTCAGGGTATTGAAGAAGGTCAAAGCCATGACAGCCTTCAGGGCTCTGCCAGTGAGTGCTGAACTGCCTACTCATCACTCACCACGACCACAAGCTCATCCAGAAAATACAGCCAGAACATAATGGAAGCAGTGCTCGAATAAGCTTCGGACCTTCTTTACATCACTCATAGCTTTCCAAATTTTACAGTTAAGGCCTGATTTGCTCAGCAGTAAGCATCCTACCCCCACCCTGACTTGCAGAGAAATTGCTGTTTGAGAACATAGCTCCTAGAATTCCTCCTTCTCCCCCCATAACAAGAGAAGCCTGTTACTGGGTAGCCCGAAGGCACGACGGTCAGCAGCACCGGCTGGGGAAGCAGAATGTTCCTAAGGTGAAGGAAAGCAATATATGGAAACCAAACTCCAGAAAGATTTATTGTTTTACGGGTATCCTGACAGCAGGATCTGTTAGAGCTCCTTACCAGCGTGAAAGAGATTTCTTATAATTCTGTTCACTCCAGCTTAGGCTGCTGAAACAGAAAAGTCTGAAGGTATGTTGTTGCTTGTGATACTTTTGTTTTCTTTGTTATGAAAACAAGCAACACGCTGTTTTTCCTCTGACTATGTTCATGCCTGCCATAAAATAAACCATTTTCCTAATGATCTCTCACTTTGCAGCCAACGCTTCCAACAAAGTGCCCCAAAGAGGCACACCACAACAGCACAGATAAATTACTTTAACTGGACCTTAACTTTCTGTCCTTAAATTAACTTACATTCTTTAAATGCAGTCTGTTGAAAAAGGTGAAGTTGAAAAACAATACATGTGAGACTAGACGTGTACTGCGTACCTCAGATTTCTGCATCACTTTCACCCACTTTGAGCCACATCCTAAAACTTCACTGACATTAAGCAGTACCTTACCACACTAAGGTAAGCAAGATACTGCCCAGCTTGAATGTTTCAGAATCTGTCTGTTTATAAACTTTTTTTTTTTCCCTTCGAGTACCACAACTAGACTCTGACAACTGAAATGAGTTCTTACCATCGAATGCATAATTACCAGCAACGAAAATGCTGCCGTGCAGCTTTCACTGTGCAGCGCAGCAGAGAAACCCCATTAGCTCCAGACGCTGCTGCTGGTGACAGTGACCTGTAGCACCGACAGGCTAATGGAACGGCACAGGTGCCACTACAGCCGTAATCTGAGAGCAGTGAAGTTGTGCAAGTGTGGCTGAGAGCGTAATTTAGCCTGCACAGTATTTATTTATGGTGAGCTAGTATACAATGGAAAGAAGCCAAGATGACTGGTAGGGTCTAAGCTGAGTTTGAAGTGTTGGCATTTGGGGAAAAAAAAAACAATTTTCAAGAGCTACTTGCTGACATAAGGTATGGAAATTCATGAGACTCAGTGATCCACATCTTTCCATGTCAATATGTCATGCCCTTTTGTGCCTCTTTTCATGGTTGAACTGTATTTTCAGCAACTGAAAAGGAAATTTAAAGGGCCAAACATGGAGATTTCACCAAAACCATAAAAACATTTCTTGGAGTAAGAATTAATCAAGAGTTTTCTTAATTTGGTCATAATTTTAACACAGTGCTACTTCCATAATTACATATATCAATTTTCAGAATGTTTTTGGATACTTGTTGGAAAAGGAAGCATTTCTATCCATCCTTGACCATATATTAATAATTTGTTAAAATACATGTGTATTTTCAATTTAACTTTTAAAGTTTTTTTGATCCCTTGTTCAGATTCTGTCCTACCATTAGTCAATAACCCTAACTTCAATATGATGATACATTTTTGTAGTTATTTTATCACTGATGAAGATTATTCAGATAAGAGTACTCAAATAAGAGTACTCAGCTTCTAGGTCTCGGACATATCAATAAAGGATTTTATTCAATTAAAAGAACTAAATGGCTGATGTTTGCTTTTTTATGCCAGTGCTGTGAGACAAAACCTGTGTTAAAGGCTGAGGAAAACTGACATAGGACAGGGTCTGCTCCCAAGCTTCAAAAAATAGAAGGAGAGTATCATATCAGTCTTGTTTTTAACAAACTCCAGCCCTCAAGGTATCATAGAATCATAGAATCGTATCAGTTGGAAGAGACCTAGAAGACCATCGAGCCCAGCCTTTGTCCCAGCCCTATCAACCTACTAAACGATTCCCTCAACGCAACATCCACCCTCTCTTAAACACCTCCAGGGACGGTGACTCAGCCCCTCCCTGGGCAGCCTGTTCCAATGGCTGACAACCCTTTCAGTACAGCAATTCTTCCTAATATCTAACCTGAACCTCCCCTGGCACAATTTAAATCCATTTCCCCTCGTCCTATCACTCCCCAATAGGGAGAAAGACCAACCCCTGCATCTCTACAACCTCCCTTCAGGTAGATGTAGAGAGCAATGAGGTCTCCTTTCGTTTCCGACTCCATTACATAGTCAAAAGCTCTAAATGTGCAAAACTCAGAGAACCTGAACTACACGACGAAACCTCCGTGGTTTTCCCATTCCCAGCATCACCAACTCTGTCAAGGAAGCAGCATAAGCAGATGCCACATGGTCCCTTCCACGCGGTGGGTCATTCTGCCGCAACGCTGTGGCAATCCTGGAAGGCTGTATGCAAACCTGCCACACTCTGCTTTTCTGCCTCTTTCCTTCCACGCCAGCTTTAATTGTTGGGTTTGCACTGCAACATATTGGTCGTTAAATTAAAATTCAAGTTCCTTTATGGGATATTTTCTTTTGCAGACAAGTGATAGTGAATGTTCTGCGAACGCACCCGCTATGTAACTGCTATTACAGGAAACAGCACATATGTGAAACATGAAAGAGAAAACACAGATTTTCTCTTGAAAGGAATAGGGCAACCCCTTCTCCACCCAATAAACCAGTAAAACCGTCACCAAAATAAATGTGGGTTTAAGCCCTTTATCTCTATCAATTAATTTGCATTAAATTCCATTAATTTTTTCACTTGGTGTTAAAATTTTTAATTTCTGTGGTTGGAAGGGGGGGGCTGTCACTTCAATGAAGTTTTTTTTCAAAATAAAAGTTCAAAGCTGCTGCATACACCGAACACTTTAATGCAGGCACTGCACTGTAGCAAGTTGAAAGGAAATCTCATTAGCAGAGGATTCCAGGACACGCACACAAAAAAAAGCACCGTCACTGTTAAAGCTAATTAGCAGCTTTTTCTGCCATTTCAAAAGAAGTTCCAAAACCTGAATGAGTAGATGGATTATTTCACCCCAGCGGTATTCTTCCAGGTCAGGGGTGAGACACCTTGTGAGTGTGGTGCTAGTTCTCGTTCTGATCCAACAGCTAAATAGCCTGCCAATTTCTTAATCCAGCAATAATCAGAAATTCAGTCTGCAACTCAGTAATAACAGTATTTGGAAACAAAATAAATGCAATTTCTGTTAGAACTGATGAAGCTCTTCTCTTTCAAAATTAATTGAACAATAATTCAAATATGTGCAAAGTTGTTGGTCAGAACTTCAAATCCTGACATGCATTTTAAAAAATACATGTGATATCCCTTTTAACCATACTATTATTAACATGCCAGGTACACAGGCAGAACATACATCTTCTGGCCATGAAACAAGTGAAAGAATATTGCTGCACTGGATTCAGAAGACACAAGAAATAGAGGGACCAGCGAGTCAGTGCAAAGGAAACTCTCATAGGAGTGAGAATAGAAAAAGGAAGATTTTTGAAGCAGGCTATGTCTTTAAATCACCATCAACTCTTCCCCTGATTCACTTCAGTTTGGATTATAGAAAGGCAAAGGTGGGTAATCAAATTCACAGCATACACAAAAACATCCGCAAAAATCAGAAACTACCTAATCCATCCAACCTGTCAGGGTGCATAATCACCTGTACTCTGACAGTACATTAAGAGTGTATTTATTACATCTGTTTACGTCAATTGATGTTTTCATGCACAAGAAAACCTACAATAATTCGCAACTCCTGATTTCAAAATAATATACTAACAATATCCATTTCTCAGTCTTTCTCAGGCTCATCTCCCTAGGCTGGGAACCTTTAAGAAGCATGTCCGTGTGCATCCAGGTAATCATTCTACGCAGAATCTGCAGACTTCCAAGTGCAAAGCAGTCCTATTCTACATGAAAATGCCTGTAATTCTTGTAGAGATAAAAACCATGTGTCAGTGCATCGTATTTAGTCATGGGTGTTTGGTTAAAGGATATTATATAACCAGTTCTTCTGTGGTGTGCATAGTTGGTTCTCCAGTGAAAGAAGGGGGATGTAGGGAACTAGGTTTAGTTAAAGTCCTTTAGAAGTCCTTCCTGAGAATGTCCATGATTTCAGAAAAAATAAGTCCTTTTCAGCTTGACCATAACTTTGAGTTTTCTAAGTTAGATTTTTTCAGCCGGGTTTTGCCAGCTAACTTAAACTTACCTAAATGGGAAATGAGAAGATAGAAGAGATGTTTATGGTTGTTGTGTTGTTTTGCCAAAGCCTCAAAAGGCATCTGTTGCTATATGGAAAAAAATAAAAGTATATTCAACCAAGTTAGACAGCCTATATTGTTTAGTGAAAATCTTTGATATCCACTATTTTCTTGGCTATCTTTCACCTTGACAGTAATGCACTTAATCATAGAATCATAGAATCATAGAATGTTAGGGATTGGAAGGGACCTCGAAAGATCATCAAGTCCAATCCCCCTGCCAGAGCAGGAATGCCTAGATTATGCTACACAGGAACGTGTCCAGGCAGGTCTTGAATGTCTCCAGAGAAGGAGACTCCACAGCCTCTCTGGGCAGCCTGTTCCAGGGCTCCGTCACCCTCACTGAGAAGTTTCTTCTCGAGTTTAAGCGGAACCTCTTATGTTCCAGTTTCAGCCCATTACCCCTTGTCCTATCAGTGGTTGTCACCTGACAGTCCTTCTAAGGACAACCACTCTAAATTAATTTTACTGTAACTTAACTATTGTTGGTGTTTGTTTAAAAGAGAACAAAATCTAGCAATAAGAAGTAAATGAATGTTCCAAGTTTCACTGAAGTTGATAGGAAAAAAACCCCTTCCATTGGACTAGAATGAATGAAAGCAAAGCGGACGATGAGATCCCCGTGGGGACTGGAGGTTAGAATCGTATTTTTGCTGTATGCAGTTCCCATTTTTGAAATGCTTTAAGCTGTTTTTAATGGGATTTATCTCTATCAAGCTCTCTAATCTTTTTCACATGCTTCACATACTGCAGCACACTTACAGGTGTATGGGGTTTTGAAATAATGAACTCATTTAACTGTGCAGTTCGTTACTGGCTTTCGATTGTTCCAGTAACTGGTACAGCCACACTCTTCCTGAGTGCTGGTGGAGGAGGTAGGGTAAGCACAAACCTTTGAAAGGCTCCAGACCTGAGTGCATTTGTTTTAGCAGAGACATAATCAGCAGGGGCAATAAAATGCCAGTTTTGGTTAGCAGTCTGAAAGGTAAATAAAAACCTGCTGAGGCAAGCTGAATATTTCCAGCACTCGTACCGCAGCAGAGCCCTTGTGCATGGTGAGAGGGGACTAGGGAGGATTAGCGTGACCTTTTCTTAATGGACAGGACTAGAAGCTTTTGGGGGCTGGGTGGTAAACAAAGCAAAGAGCTGGAAAAGAACAGGAATCATAACTTTTACTAAAGCTTGTTTTGTTTAGCTTTGATTTTTAAATCTGGAAGGTATTTTCCCATCACTGACATTTGATATCAGTTGCATATCCCAAAGCCGGGAACCAGATTTGTTATGTGACTAAAAATTCAGATTGCTCTGACTGAACTTGTCTCGTTTTTATCTACTAAAACAGTAAAAGCAGAAAATTGCCGTTTTTGTTTACATGCACATGGTCAACACAGGATATGAAAATACAATGGGAAGTTACACCATTGGATATGAAGTCTGAGATGCCATATTTTAGTACTCCAGGTATCTAAAGATCTGGAGAATTTGATGGCTAATGCTAGCTGTGTCATTTGACTAGTTACCTTACCTGGATGTGTCTCAGTCTCTGTGCGTGGTAACTCCTAAAACTTGAATGAGAAAATCAAAAGTAAATCTGTGAGACTTTCATGCTTCCATGCTTGCTCCTCCTCTTTTCTTGCAGACAGCGTATTGTCTGAGCCATCGCATTGGAGCACGTATCACATAGAAATATTCTACGCTTCCAAGGGAAATTGGTTCCAGGGGTATTTAAAAACAATATCCTCCACGTCTCCAATTTTGTGCAGTCTTCCTTCCTTCTGAGCCAAAAAGGGATTTATGTTTCCTATCTCTATACTCCGTATTTAACCCAGACACTGATGACACTCAGGGGAAGTATTTGCACTTTCTCTGAATTGCACTGTTTGGGCAGAGAAGGCCAGTATTGCCAAAGTTATTGCAGAATGTTGTTGGAAAATTTTCTGCTGGAGAGACTTTTTATTGCACCGTCTTTCAATCAAGCAGCAGTTTATTTTCAATTTTCATTACTAACTACAGAAAATCTTTGAAGAGATGCTTTATTTTGACTTAATCATTCCATCTTTTATATATTTTGTATTGCAAAATGCAATGTAACAAGCTGTTTCGTGAGCACTGGAACTAATGGACAAAGATTTTTCGGAAGATTTATACTTTGTGGGAGACTGTAGCTAAAGAGAGCACAGTAAAGAGCTCTCATTAACAAATACGGGATCCTAACATGAGAGAACAATTAACAGATTTACTGGATTCTCTGGGTTTTTTTCAGAAAATATTGGAAAATTAACACAGGCAGTAAAATTTAAATTAAAATCCTTCCAATATCTGGGCATTCTTAAATTTTTCTTTAATGTGGTGTGTAACATACAATGAATTCGAACTTCAGACTTTCCTTTAAAAGGGTCATTTGCTAAGTTACTCAACAAAATTTATGGGAATTTAATATTACTGATCCAGTTCAAAATATGGTCTAAGGTCACCAATAAGTTCAAAAATAATTTGAAAGCTGATTATTAACATATTTCCTCAGGAAACCAAGCTAAAAATTGAAGTGATACTGTCAAAATCACCACAGAAAAAAACTCAACATTTTCAGTGATGCTGCAACAAGAGAGTTAATGGGGGCCAAGTTAAATGTCTTCCTTTAAAAAAAATCAAATATTTAAATTTTAATTTGGTAAGAAATAAATTCAGAATTATAACTGCAATTTGTAATTTACCTTGGGATAAAAAATTCAAATTTCTGGGCAGAGAGGCTATACAGGTAGCTCGATATTATTTCTGAGAGATTTAGTTATTGAACTAGATCATGCATTTTGCTCATTCCATCATTTCATGTCTTGATGATGCTGAGAGTGAGAATACACCTCTAAATCATGAACTTATATTTTAAACATCAATTCAACCTGCCTTTCTCCTCCAGCAACATCTGTCTACTACTTACAGGGTAAGAAAAATGCATTATTTAGATAGTAAAATAAATAACAAAACAAATATATGCTTGCTTTTCTAAAGATCTCAGATTTTGTAATTCCTCATCTCTTGCTTTAGCTGCTAGACTTGAGAATCACTGGGGAAGAGGTCATGGTCCACAGAGAAATTGCACGTTTCTTTTACCATCTTTGGAATGAACATCATACTTCTGCATCGCAGCATCCAGGTAAGCATTCATTTAGGTTTAAATTAATGTTCTTCAGTCGAATAAAAAGAATCCCTGCAGAATGAACAGCAGGTAGCATTTGTTTCTATAAATGGCACTGTCATTATCCCAAAAGGATGGTGCATGCACCTGTTACAGTGATTTGGTTATTCCACATTAAGGATGGATGTCACTGGAAAGCCAACGCTTCCCAAGAGCTGCAGGGGCCCCTGGGCAGAAAGTTGCTTAGTGAGGAAGTCACAGATAAAATTCAGTGCACGTAAGTGAAGATGATGCAGCCAGGGGAAAAACTATCCCAACATTATTATGCAATGATGGTCTTTCAACTGACAGTCACAGGAATGAGATTTTTTTATATTATAATAAATATCTCTGTGAAAACATCAGCCCAGTGTTCAGTAGTGGTAAGGAAACAAACTTAAGAGTTAGAAATGATTGAAAAGTAATAAAAACTGAAACAGACAATGTTATTATACCACTGGATAAATCAGAGGTTTTTTCCTCACAAAAAGCATCCTGTGGAGATGGAAAATGTGCAGGGAAAGGCTACAGGAATGACAACGTGTGGAACAGTTTTCATAAAAGCAGCAACTGAGTAGATGAGTATTTTTTGTTTGAAGAAGAGACAACTGATGGCTGAATAAAGAGAGGTCTATAATATCATGAGTGGAAAGCAGACAGTGAGCAGACATCGATTGGTCACTGCTTCTTCCAATACAAAGAGGGAAAGGAGTGAGGGAGGGGAAGAAATCAAATAAAACTGCAAGGCTAGGATCAGAGCAAACTTCTTTGCACAATGTAGAATGGTGAGATATTTCTTCATATAACATTTATTTAACCTATGTAGTAGAACTCAGAAGACGCTAAAAGACTACATGGGTTGAAAGAAACATTGGACAAAATCACTAAAATATTCCCTGAGTCCCATTAAAAAACAAGATCTCTGCTTCAGGACATGGCTGACTTAGAAATCGCTCAAAACTAGAAGAATAGAAGGGCCCTAGTCTACCCTGTCCTCCTGCACAGGGTGACAGCCACCATCACAACCACAAGGTGCTCAACTAGACTGACATTGGTCTGACTCCATCCTTGTATCTCAAGAGAAAATCTTTTAAGAGCCACAGGCATTACTCAGCTAGAAGCTATCTAGTTCTGTCTTTTTTTTTTCCCCACACCTCAAAATTCTTACAAATGTCTCTGACAATTGGTCTTTAAGAGTAAATTAAATGATAGAAAAGTGTTCAGTAGAACAGCCCTCTCTATCATTGTTTGGGTATGTGTGAGAAAGAGAGAAACAGAAAGAAAGCAAGCAAGGGAGTCTAGTTGCTGGTGCTTTCAGAGAATAACAGGGTCTATGAACTCTTTAACAGGAAAAACTGCAAGTCAGATTATCAACTGGGTAAATTGGAATAGTCCCATTGTGATCAATGGAATCGCACTACTTAGCCTAGCACGGGATTTAACCTGAGTTTCTTAAGCCTCAGAATGGCTCTTAGATTTGCAAAAACATGGGACACTGCAAAATTGTTTGACTTGTCCAGGTGGTTATACTTTTCTCTGTAAGTCAGATCTCAGATCCATGACTCTCTTGCCCATTAATTCAGCTCTGAACCTGACCTTTTTTGTCCCTTGACCCTGTTTTGCCACAGTTCACTGTAATCCTTTTACTTGTGCAGCTCCATTTACCTTACAGCCTCTGCCTCCTTTCTTATTTCAGTCCTATGAACTACAAAAGTATCTACTAAATTTTCATGTGCTGCACAGTGTGCCAAGTCACTTCATGAAGGACACTCCGTAAAATGCTGTTCTGACAACAGTATCAGATACGCCACATAGTCTATATAAAACTGACTTGTGCTTCAACACATGAATAGATTATTTTAATTAAAATTTAGCCCAAAAATAAAATTAAAAATGATAAAAAAGGTGTTGTCAGTTTTGGAGCTGTACTGAGGAAGTCCTGGGAATAATGAACAAGTGAGCATTGCATTCACGGCTTGGCCAACAAGCGGTTCACAACGGAAGGCAGTGAACCAGTCTCCAGACACTGTCAGTTTTCATCTTACCCTCTCTTGTACTTGCAGCTTTCTTTATGTAAGTCTGTGTGTTTCCTACCTCTACTTATCACACTTTATTTTGGGGGAAGGTGGTAACTGGAAAGTTTGGTTGATCTGAAATAATTCCTCTGCATCTTTCCTAATGTACAAGATACAACTACACACTAAGATTTTCCGCCTGCTACATTAACTTTTGTAAGGAGAGTAAAGCAGTAAACCAAATTACTATGAAATCCACCTTAATGATCCTTGTTCTAACTGTGCCTTTTAAAAGACAGTATTTTTAAGAAGTTATTTCACACGAGCTATGTAGGTATGTGTAATGTGGCTAAAGAATGTTGGAGTTACAGTCCTAACAGCATTAACAAATTTGATTTTAGGTCCAATTGGTGTTTACATCTTCAGTGGATACCACTAGGTTCAGTGGTTCAGAAGCCTTTATATAAGAAGCAGGATTAGCTGTTCTAACAAGCAACAGCAGCACAACACGGCTAGAGCAGGAAATAGGGTGGGAGACAGAGGGGTGGGAGAGCAAAGCGCAGGGCGTGTGCGTGCGGCCAGAGAAAAGGCAATCCCAGGGACAGGAGAGCCCTGTAGCACAGGGGCTGTCGCGGTGCCCAGGCCAGTCGCATCGCTGTCTTTTCACAAGGTCATGCAGTGCATCAGCACGCCAGGCTTCAAGACCTCTTCCTTCTGGCGTGAGAATTTAGTTATTCGCTCACTTGTGGACTCATCCCCTACAAAGTACAACCCTTCAACGTGCCTAAACTGTGTACCACAGGGACGTGTCCACAGACCCAGGAGGAACAGAACTAGTTCAGATAACAGAAATAGCGTAACCGCTTCAGCAGTGAGAGACGCATGAGCTAATTAACCCTGTTGCTTCTCGATAGGATAAATTGGCCTTTGCAGAGCTCCTGCAGTTAGACTGCACCTCCTGCCAGGATAGCCAGTGTATGGGAAGCCTGGCTCAGCAGGTCCGACAGAGGGTAGGCCCTATCATAGATTCATTGTGATTTCATGTGATATAAAGCAGCTTCTCACAAAAAGATTGATTTCTTAAAAGTATAAAGTCTATTTTAAAAACACTGAAACGGGTGTAGCTTACGGTTCTTCTAAGTGCACACTGGCTCACCTAAACACAATGCTGAAGCATCCCATTCTGCTTGTAGTCTCTGCCCATTCTGGGGGCTGGATGAAGCATCCTACCTAATCCTTGTTGTCTTAGAATATCAGTATTTGTTTCCCTATCTAAGTCGCTCTTTCCCCCTTTCCTTTTACGTTCTGTAACTGGTTTACAAGATGCCTTTCCTTCAAAATGCACACTACAGCACACTGGATGTGTTGCTTGTGCACTGCCAGGTCTTTGTTAAAATTTACAGATATCTTTCAGGCACTCAACTTCCTGGATAAACAGGCAGATTTTCTATCTTCCAAAATTTCATGTTGGAAAAGATGATCATGTTCACAGGAATCCAATCATATGGTAGCCGGTATCTGACCATCTGACATTATTATCCTTTCCATACTTACTGGGAACACTTCCATTAGTAAAATAACCCGTTGGTCTCAGAGAAAACAGAATGAGCCAGATTGTTACCAGCTGGTAATAAAAAGCAGTAAACCAGTGAGGAAAATCAACCTCCTCTTCTTATTGACAGTAGCTCACCATCTAGCCCTTACATTTCAGAATCATTCTAAAGAATATTAAAGATGCAAATATAAACTTGAACTTCTTTTGCTGCCTGCCATTATGAGTCTTCTCAACATCACGTTAGTGAATGCTTTGACTAGGCTTAGCACACTGCAAAACATCATCTACATATTGTCAGCAATGTGGCAGCTGAGATAATATCCATGTAGTTACACTAATGACCTCTTCTGTGTTTACCATATGTTATCATTCCCCCTGAAATTAAGTAACTGTTTTACAAGAGTTGCTACAAATTGGCAGTCTTTAACAGCTAGTAAATGCAATGTACACTTGAAACAAGGGATAACGGAATTAAATTTACATCTCAGAAAGAGCGGTATTTTATAAGTGCTTGTTGATTTTTCTAATAGCTTAACAAGGATTAATGGCAGATCTCAGGTACTGGTAAACACAAGCATGTTATTTCAATAGGATTTTGTTTGCCTAGTTTTAGTGAGGGAAAAAATCCAGGGATGTTAGTTAGGTTTTCCAGTGCTAACCTGGCAGAGATGTGCATCTGCACCAGGTTTCCTCAAGGAAGGAGGGGACAGAAGGGCAGGAAAACCCCCCAGAATTTAACCCACTTGAACTAGATGGCAAATTCAGCTCACGATATGGGTTTTGACCTTAGCTGATCCTATGTGAAGCATCAGTTTTATACCAGAATTGAATTACAAGTTAAAACAGTGTTTGGGTTTGTTTTTTTTTAAGTCAACTGATGACAATACCTGGGCTCAGGTAATATTTTAAAGCCAGTTTTGCCAGCAGTAAGAAGCTTCATACTCACTCAAACACTCCATGCCCCAGAGATTTGACTCACACCTGTTTTGTTTCGTGTAGGCTGTCAAGAAGAAAAAGGAAAAAAATAAAAAATAATATACTTGAGAGTTTAACCCCTGGGTCAGATTATAGGAGAGAAGGAGAAAAAAATCTGTTTCTACAGGTTTAAGCAGTACAATAAATCTGTTCTGACAGATATTTGACAGCCTTGTTTTTACTGACCTCTTTCTGTTTGAGGAGATGAGAAGGAAAGCACTGCTTATTGAAGGTCATTTTGGAACAAATAAGCAATAAAAACAATCAGAAAATTGATATGATTTTGTTGTGCCAGTTAAGGGCCTGCCAGCGTAAATTTAATAGAATATGAATTTAGCTCACTCTATTTACCTTTCAAGTCTGCCAGACTATTTGCCTACATTTATTACAAATCAAGACACTTTAAAATATATTTTTGATATATGTATTACATTTTAAAGAAAGTCTTTCTCTACTAATGAATGTGAATATTAAAATACTCCTGGAAATACAGTGCCTGGAGCAATTCTGTGATGCCTTTTTTATGCCAGGCAATTACCAACAGGAGTGCATTTTAAGACTAAGTAATTCTAATTGAATCTAGTTCATGAACATTTCAACAAGCAAGAAACTAACACAGCATTCGCAGAAGAGACTCTTCTCCTGTGAAGTTGTAAATCTCAAACAAATATAAAAAGAATCTCCCTGTCAGGACTGCTGGTGCATGTCGGTTGAAGATGATGGAACTGTAACAATTTACATCATGTAAATCCAGATCCTGATCCAGATCCTTAACAGTTTACTGTTATCTTAATTTTTGCCAGCTGCATAACTTTAGGTGGAAAAAGAAATATTAAATCATGACAGGAGAAAATTTGAAAGTCAGTACTCCAGGTAACGCTGCAGTGCTACAGTGCCAGTTCTAACAATGGTGCATTAAAGAGCCAGGAGGAAATGTTCTTTTTAAAAATAACTTGTATTTGTAGATGCAAGCAGAACATAAGGGAAGAAGACGAGAATAATCCTTCTGGGCCAAAACAAAGGTCCAATTAACATCAAAGAGCATCTCCTTACAGTTACAAGAAAAAGACGCAGAAGACAAAAGAATGAGAGAAGCACATTGGATACGTAAGTACTCTCCAGCAATTTTCAGCTCAAGGACTTCGTGATTCGACTGCTGCAGAAAAGCTGGGATGCCCAGGTCTTCTACAGACTTTGCCAGTTTGCCGTTGCATCCATAGCAACAAGAAAAGAGGGTAAATCTATAGCCATCCAGCCTTACAGAACCACACAGATTAAAAATAGGGGGATTCTAACAGTACCGGAACACTGACTTTATCTCTGTAACAGCAGGAAATAAGAAAAACTTATCTAAGATACTGTATATGAAGTGACACTAAAGTTTTACAAGAGTCCAAGGAAATTAGATGCCCAGATCACTCCAAATTTCAGAGACATTTAGGACACTTACCTCCTTTGAACATTTAAAAATGATATTTCAGACACATCTGATATTTATTTAGGACAGGAATATTCACATCAGACTCTACTGATAGTTTCTGAATTATTTTGCAGGTGCAATGGAAGTCTCTGTAGACATGCCAAAAGCCAAAAGGGCATGGAGAAGTGCAAACCCTGTTTTTCTTAGTAGTGGTCCTTTCTGCTTCAGTTTTGTGCTCGTTAGTGGGACAGCATAGGTAGGTTTTCACTACAGTGACCATTTTAGGATTTTTATCCAAAAATCCAGTTTCTGATGTTATCAAGTCATTGCTTGTCATACACACGGGCTATTTTTTTTTCCTCCTTTAGAAATAACTTTTAGATTCTCAGGAGACCATAGAATCTGCAGTACAGAACTCAGCAATACAGCAGGAAACGTTCTCGCAAAATTATTTTTTAAGGATTGTTCTTGAACTTTGATGTAAACAAAGGTTATTTTTAGCCTAATATCTCTAAGTTAAAGTCTCCTCAGAATCTAGGTAGACCTTTTTTAGACTACAGTCTTATCTCTCAAGGAATATTACAATAGTCATTGTTCAAAAAAAGGCACATATATATAAATATATATATAGAGAGAGATAGTTTTGTCTCCTAATTAAATATGAACTAATATTACCATTTCGTTCATCTTAACACTGCTTTTCTGATATTTATATCTGAAATTCCTTTAAAGCCTATCACTTTGGAGTAAGGGAAACTGAAAGAATTATTTGAGAATAGCAAATTATACTGTAATTTGTATTGCTTGTTTGGAGAGGCAAAACCAATTAGGTTATATAGAGCTAGAAAACTGACACCTAAAACTTGTTCTTCAATCTTGGATAAAGAGAAGAAATTAATCCATATTTGAAAAATGCTGTATTTTGAATTGTTTTGTCAGTATCACAATGACATCAATCAGCCATTTAACAACAGAAATAGTTCTTGATTTTCCAAAATTATGTTTTCAAACTTACTTTATACATTTCTAGGGGATTTGTGATGGATACAATTTCATTTTGGTATACTCCAAAGGCTGAAAATGTGACACAAGTGCTCCTTGTGCTATGTTTTGAAGAAAGATGCAACACCTCAGGGGGCTATTCTGTATCAGACTACAGTTTATTGTATAACCATAGCTTTTTAACTTTTTGTCATCATTTGAATACTTAATTTTAAGCTAGCATATTTCATTAGAAATAGCTTACTGTAACTTTGATAACTCTGTTCACTTTCTGTTGATGGCTCTTCAGCAGCTTATAGCAGAAGTAAAACCAAAGTGCATAATAAATATTTTATAAAGGCATCTATTGACACCTATTTGTCATTCATTATGCACTGTGAATGCACCATAAAATATGCATTAACATTTTACAGATGTTGTGCTACCACTAACATATATTTCTATATATTTTTTATTCCTTTCTAAGTCGTACAGCATTGTACCAGTATAATAAAACACATTTGGAAAGTTGTTGCATGTTCAAATTATTGCATTACAAAGTTATCAGTTATTTAAAACTCCTGTGCATACCCCATTTTTGTTGATAACTACGCCACAGCGTAAGGGAATGCTAAATTTATACAGTGAGATTTACTGGAAGGAGTGAGTATGTTCTATAATATCCTGGTTGATACACTCTGTGGGGCTCTGGCAGGCTGTGAAACTACAGTAAGCCTGTGAGAAAGAATACCTAAATCAAATTATCAGCTGCATATGATTTTCACTCTTCTTTTCTCCTGTTAAAGACGCTTTTCATAAGGTTTGATTTAGTTCAGATTCAAAGCTTTGGTTTAAATCAACCATACAGCTAAATTTGGAATGTCCATAACTGAGTAAAAAAGCAATTACTGAATGATCTACAGAAATTTGGGAAGCAAGAGCAGACACCATAGAAAGACCCAGTATTATTAAGAGAGTAAAAAGCACGTATATACAAAGAGTGGAGAAAGTGATAATACTGAAGTATATTTTTACTATATTATCTTGCATTTTTCATACAAATAATGAGATTATTTTGACATATATGCAATAAGGACAAAGATATGGAAAAGATAATCCTTGAGAAGAGTTTTTGTCAAAAACTTTTGACTACTGTTCACCGCTCCACTCAAAGTCATGGGATCTAAAGTTACATGAATAATTGATGCTTCAGGTCAGAGTTCTTACTTTCTCTATTTTTTCTTGTCCAATGAATAATTCATTATTTTTTTTGCAAAAGGGAACACTTTAAATAGAAAGATTAAGAGAAAGCTATCTTCAAATACTCTCCATCACTTGATTTGGAAAAGCAATATACCTAAGTTCCTGTCCTTCTTCTGAGTTTGGCAAACAGCAGAAATGAATCCATATTTATCAGAGGCTGCGAAGGTGTGTGAGTAGAAGGAACAGCAGCATCCCTACTGTAGTTCTAAGAATTGTATCTAAGCCTCTTGGACAACAAGTTCTCAAAAAAAAATCAAAATATTTCATTCTGAGTAATGATGTGTCAATGTTTTCTAGATATATTGCTTTCCTTTGCCTAAATTTGTTCCTTGAACTTGAGTCAAGATGGCACCATTTCTACACAAGGCAATTCAATTTTTTAATGAATAAACGACTCCCAGAAAGACTTTGATGTGATCATACTGTTCTATAGATGCTGTAATCTTTAAGAGTACCTCATCTAGGAGTGATTTTACATATGTATTGGCATAACACCTGTCCGCTTTCTAATGTTTCTTATGAGACATAATTATATTTTTGTCAGTATGACTAAATGTTGCCATCCGTAGACTTCTAGTATTCATTATTATTATTTGAAATCTTAATAAATCTAAAAGATTAATTGATTTATAGGGCATTCAGAAATATAACACAGAAAATATTGCCTCTTAGATTAGACACTACATTGTCTGACTCCTCCTCAAGCCCTTCAAAGATATTGTTTAATTTTAAGTTTTAATTTATATTTTGTTTTATTTTAAAAAATGTTAACTTGGATCTTCCATGTCTCAGCACTACATCACCTTTATGTATCTTCTTTTTGATACCAAATCTGACATTTCCAGATAAGTGAAAATGGAGCCACTTAGCATAAGTTGTGGTTATTCTTTATGTGTTCTGTTTATACACAGTGAAACAGATGGAACAGGAAGAACTGGTAAGAACCATCCCAGAATACGTAGAGGCCACACTGTGGCCAATCTGTACATTGTTTATAATGAGCAATTAACAGTACTTTCAACTGACTAATGTATATAAACTTAATGCTGATTTTAAAAGCTCATTGCACTCATTACCTGATGGTTGTCAGCTTGAATTCTCAACAATCATAAGTGCATTCCTACTTCTTGGTGACAAATAGCGTCCTTATCATCTTAAACTTTTCGTCATAGTCACACTGAAGTTTAAGTGACTATGTTGTCAGAACACAACAGCGCATAATGATTTTTATTATTACTTTAAACCTTCCTTGATCTTACCTAAATAGGTAGCAAGGGATTTATTTATTTTTCATCTTAACTACATGGCAAAGATTTGTGAATCTTCAAACTACTTCTAGTAAATGCAGAACTAAGATGTTCCATCTACCTGAGCAAATTTTTAACTTAGCTCAAAGTTTCACGGTTCACAACGAGCACTCGAACAGTAATGACAGGCTGCATACTGCATCTGGGGAAAGACCAGGAGCAGAAGACGAGAAAGGAAGACCAATGGGCTCTAAACCACCATGCTTCACTGCTCAGATGTCCAAACCAGTACGCGCTACAGTTTAATCAGCCTACTGTGATGTGTGCCTTTAAATACTCACCTATGGCAAGTCATCACAATAGCTCAGCTCATGTCTGCCTCTGAGACGCATCACTGCAATTTTGCCGTTGTTTTCCAGCAATTTCAATTCAGTGAATTAATATTCATCCCCTGAATGGCTCTTTATGGAGATTCCCAGCAGCCAGTCTGGATGAAGGACTCCCCCTAAGGTTTCAAGCACTATTTTATTGTGAAAAGTTTACACACTTACTTCACATACTGTGAAACTCTGGTAAGAGGGAAAATGACCAGTAAAAATTACAACTTTCTGAAATGCTACTGCCTGTTACTTGGGTAGAATTCTAAATAAAAATCCATTTAAATTAATTAAACCCTTTTTAAGTTCAACCTATTGACTATGAAATTGAGAATGCCCTTTAAATCTACACATTCATGCTTTCCTGATGTGAACCTCTTTCATCCTCCTTTACAGCAGATTCCTCTTAAACTCAAGAACTCAGCAACTTGAAAGAATGGAGAGCACATGAAGAAAACAAAATCCATTATTTTTTTCCTCTTCCCTCTCTGGCAGAACTCACTGAATAGGAAAGTAAATTTAATTTTCTTTTCCTGCTTCTATAACATTACATGGTGCTGTACTGTTATGGCTTGTACAGCCATATTTCCATTAACAAGAAACATTTCCAAGGCATAAAAAACTTAAACCATAATTTTTTTTTATGGTATCTCTAAGCTCATCTAAACTACTCTAAGTGTGTTATGTGAGCATGTTATTGAAATGCTTCAGATTCTGATATATGTTTTTTTTCTTAGCACGCTGTGTTTTAGGGTTACTGTTTTCTCCCTTTTACACAGAGGAACTGCTGCAAATTGAAGTTCATGCAGCATAAGGAAATCTGGGGCAGAACAGGTTTCTGTTCTCAAACCTGCTTGAAAAGGTTGGAGCAGACTCCAGTTATAACAGACTTCGTAACCAAGAACCATTTATCATCAAGATTTTATAAAAAAATTATAGCTTCAGGATTCTAACTTGTCTAGTTACATATAACTGACTGTTGTTATCTAACACTTACTGAGCACATCTTCTAAACAGGACACCTGACAATCCATTAAAATCCCAGAAATTTTATTCTCCTTATGTCCCCAGTAACAAACCAAATGTTATTCTTTCAAAAAACAAAACAAACCCCTATTCACCTAACCTAGGCTACAAATGGTTTAGAAGAGAAGGACACATCCTTTGTTCTAAAATGGACCTAGTGGTGATAAATACACTATATTTTGGATCCTAAGTAGGTCCAAAATACATCTAACTGCTTGCTGCAGAATAGGAGCTTTTTCCCTGTCTCCCTAATTTACTTTCTAGATATTACTTGAGTGTCTGAGTCCTCTTGTGTCCATACACGATCTCTTAAAAATACTATCTATGAGTCTGTTGATTCCATCAATTAATCTATCAGTCTTATGTGAGGAAATCACACCAAGGCATTGACCAGTCGTGTTGTTCACTCTCTAAAACAATGTCCATCTTCTCGGACACGTGCATAATTCCTAATATAATCCTTTTTACCCCCTTGACATGCTCCGCTGCAGATGGGGCTCTTTTTCATTGTACTGTAACACAAATTTATGGTAAGAGTGATGAATGTGACTAGTTTCACAGTGCTGTTATGTCACATTGTACATCCCCAAATTCTCCACGTTCATTTATAAAGGTCTGAGATCCTGTTACTATAGTAACTGCAGTTTTACATGCTCTGACTGTTCTGTCTTTAAAAGCTTTGCCTCAACACTGCTGCAAGATCTTTTTTCTCTTTTTTTTTTAATGCTATAAATCATGAGTTCCTCACCAAGGAGTCACATTTAAACATTTCCAAACATATCTCTCAAAAATCCCTACTCTTTAACGCTGTCTCTCCTGAAACAGCCAAAACAGTAGGGGAGTGATTTGAATCGGTGATGTTAAATTACTTGATTTTAAATTATGTTAAGTCTGAGCACTATAAAAATAATGTGGAAAAAAATACTACTTCAACTTTTAATTTATAATGCACCAAATTATAATTGCAGTCCAATTTATATCTTATTTAAATTTTATAAAAATGCCATAAGCAAGACCCATTTTATTGAAAAATAAATCCAAATCCTTCACAACCTTAAGCTAGAATAAAAGTACTGTCTGAAGATAAGGATCTCCATAAATCCTGCAGAGTACTAGGAACAAATTCCGTTGTACCAGTAACTTTTTGAAGTTTAAAATGGGTGCCACTTCAATTCCCACTTCAAAAAAATTCCTTAGGTGTTAACTTTTTAAAAACTTTTAACTTCAGTATGTTTATGTATGTTGTACTATAGGAAAGTGATGGGCTCACTAGTCCTCAACACCAGCCTCACACGGTGTGACCACAAACGACATTTGCCTGGGAATTCTCCCGGAACCCACTGGTTTCCTGATCCTGCCGTGTACTATCAACACATACTGTGCCGTGGCCCTGCCTTAGGTTCCGATACTGCTGCTCAGCAGCTTCTCTCATGGCATGTGACATCAGTTAAGCAAATAAAGAACACCTGTCTGGAAACAGCGTGTGTTTTAACGTGAATAAACAGAGGCAGTGCGTCACAAATACAAAGAGATAAATTTACTAAAATCAAAAGAACCACCTCAGAAAAGAACCCAGATTCTCAGTCATCTGATTTTCAAGTCCCCTTCTTCGGTGGTTTCTTTCCCCACTAACCTGTCAGTGGGTGTGCTGACTAAGCAATCCATATATCTCACAGTGGATAAACATTTCAAGCTCTGGACCCCTTTCTGTTACTTCTGCCTTCTCCACCAGTTGCTAGATCCTCTGTGCTGCTAAGCCTGCCTTCTCATTGACTTTGTCAGCGTAACAAGAGAAACCGTGCAGCAGCGCAGTGTCTCAGTGTTTGAACACGGAAGCTCGGGAACATGGCAACCTAAAAAGAAAAATGAAACCCCCATTTTCATATCACAGTTCTCATTTGTGAGAAAATTTAATCTGACTTAAAACTTCCTGACATTAAGGGGTAGAGCTGCTGAGGAAAGGAGTTTTTTCCCACTATCTCCCACTGTAGACAAGTTCCTCTGATTAATGCCTATTCTCAAGGGCTTGTATCTTGACTTGTAAAAACAGTCCCAGATTCATGCCAAGATGCTCTGCTCACAGCTGTGGAGCACGCGTCTGCTTCGTGATTTCTGCTAAGGTTACTGCCTGGCCTGCTTTAAAGAAATCCTCATTTCTTACAAATCTCAGATTGTGCTACTTGTTGAAGTATGAATTAGTTTAGTGCCCAGCTCACCACATGCTGTTAGGAGGGGTTTTATCTCTTTGCCTGGAACACAGAATTGAGTAGCCTGGAAGGACTACTCAGACATCCAGAAACGATTCTGCTTTCCCTCTGGTGGGTGGGAGTGGAACACGTCTCCCATCAGCATGTGATTTTCCTCTCATCACAATGCAAAGGTCCCCCCAAAATGCAGTGTGGTCAGCTGGATTTACTCAGCAGAGGCTTCTTCAAAGTGCATCCTGTTAACTTCGGAAGGGGCTGCGCAGCCACCATGTCCTCAAATGGCTCAACTTGTCCCATTCCAAAGAGCACGGCCAGACACAACTTCTCCTTTCAGCACAGCTCCATTCAGCACCTCTCCGGGTTTTCACTTGAAAAATGCCAACTATGTGCCAGTGCTGTTTCTAGGCTGCATCCCAAGGCGCCCACTCTATTATCAGTTAAAAACTCTGTACATCTGAAATATTCTGTGACTGATATAAACTTGTATATTGTTTTTTCACTCCTTTAGTGTCAGTCCTAGGGTCTGTATCTTTGAATACTACCTCCAGTTACTATACTATTCACAGTTGTGCACGCAGAATGCAGAAAAAGAGTCAACCAGCAGTTTAAATTTCTGACCTTCTTTTATAGCTGTAGCTTAGAGTAATTATTATTTTTCAGGCTCTTGGCATATATCTGAAGTCCCTCAAAAAGTGTCAGGTAAAGGCTACCCGTTCAATACTCCTGAAGCTGTTCCTATCACCATGAACTAATCACTGATCTGTGGCATCTTTTTGATACTGCTGGCGCCTTTGGATCAGAGATGGCATTTGTGCTGCCTGAAAATTCTTTGCCCACCACAAAGCAATGGATCCACCTTGCAGGTGTTAGAAAAGGTAAAATGAGGCCATTTATTTCCAGAAATACTCTGCCTTTATTTGTTCTGGTACCTAGTTTAATCATGTGGGTTTAGGATAATTTAGGACCCACGTCTCAATATATTATGTCCTATAGAAATCTATCTCCTTTTCAAGCATCCTTATACCTTGTTGAAAGTTTAGACGTGCCCAGTAAGGATTCCTCTTTTCTCTTGCTGAGATTATTCTGGATCGAGTGCATTGTTCTTATTGCACAGGAATGGTTGATTCTTGTGTTTATGTCAACTGCTGTACATTCTTGATGCAAATGCCTCATCGTTTTTTGGGTCTGTCTCTCATCAGTTTCACAAAGTAAATGGATTTACTCTTAAATAGATCTAGGCCAGATGGTACTTTTTGCATGGCACTGGATTTGCAAACACTGGGTCTAATTCTGAAGTTATGCTTTAAAGCTTAACAGATGCCATGGCTGATGGGAGTTTTGCTAGCTTGCTTGCACTGTTTAGCAACGACAGTGGATAAATACACAATAGCCCATAAATTCTATTCACAGCATCATCATTGCTGTGGCAACTTTTCTTGGCTGGACGGCTGTAACATCTTATTTCCGAGCCAGCTATCGCTGTCTCCCAGTCAGGCAGCATAGCCACCTCTAAATATATCCTCAGGATATCTGTGGAAGAGAGAGACATTTCATGTTTCTGGTTTGTCAGAGAAATTTCTGGGGATGCAAGAGGAAGAAATTTGAGTAGATGGAAGCTCTGGTACTGTCCCAAGCTTTTTGCCTAATAAGTTAAATAAATGAAAGATGTGAAAATCTATCAGCGTTCCTGAAAACTGAAACTCTCTCTGTTCCCTATCCGAATTGTGAGGGACAGTGCATTGTAATTTTATTAATTTTACCTTCAACTTTTTATATGAATATGTTACAGAACTAATAATACAGAAGAGTTGTTTAGAGGTTAGGAGGAGCACTTTGGTGTTGTGTTATCTGCTATTTGTAATTATTCCAAATGGAAAAGAGGCCTTCAGTCCAGAAAAATCTGAATTGCAGACGGTGACACAGACAGATGTCAGCAGCAGCACCATTAGTCCAACACACAGTCTGCAGTTACTGTAGCTCCGTGCAGAATCCAGCCGTGCATGATGCAAATAATTTCCAGATATCATAAACCTCATATTAAGCTCATATAACAGTGTTGACCGCAAATAAAACTTTTACAAAGATACGAGTGAAAAAAGACTTTTCTTTTGCCATAATTAGAAACACAAGCATGAAACCTGAGTGAAGGAAGGATAAGGTGAATGAGTCATAAACACCTCCCTTCCCTTCTCCTGTTCCACCAGGAAAATCTTAAATGTTGGAGCTCATTTTAGGAATAAAATTCTTATTTTTCTTTTCGTAATGCTTCCACATGTCAGTTAAGCGCAGTTGAGTGCACACAGCGCTGTCAGCTCAGTAACCTTTTATTTCAATGTAGGACAAAACTAACCAAAAAAAACCCCAAAGAGCTTCTTTGAATTAATGATAATTTCTAAGATCCTTTTCATCCAACTTTCTACTCAGAGTATCCAACTGAGTGTCCAATTAAATAGAGATGAGGAAACAAGAGAAGATATAAAAAGAATCCGCAGCAGTCCTCACTAATTCTTCACAACGAATTCAGAGGAAATCTCTTACAGTCAAAAATCTAGTTCCTGTTTTTAAAGAGCTGTGCTGTACTTCTACTTTTAGTTTTTAGATGTCATCTTTTACTAAAAGATAATTCTTCTCCCAGCAATCACAGAAAACAACTGTGAATAACAATATATGTACAAATTGTCCAGATATGGCACTTGAATGACAGCTTAGATCTACAGATGTAGTTCATGTGCACAGAAATGTCAATATCAAATTTCTACATAAAAATTTCTTTTCATTGTATATGTAAATGTATCATTAAATACAAATAAAGTACCATTTGTTTTAGAGCTGACTCCAGAAAGAAGCTAGCATTTGTATTTAGAAAGACAATATCCTGGGACTGAAGGTAAAGCAGCTAGTTTTGACCTGACAACAGGAAAGTTTGAGAGAGGACATTTTTATGATTTCTTTAATGACGAACTGTCTTGCAATTAGCATGCACAAAATAAAGGTGCAATTCATCTGACAAAAGCACACACTTTCAAAATTGTGAGAGCAGTAATTCACAAGGGTTTGGTTGACGGAAATTTTAAACTTTCGAAGACTTACCTAATCAGTGCACACTTCTGTCCGTCTATGAAATTAGACTAGTTATTCCCCAACATCACCTTTTCCCATAGCAGTTTAGGGGTTTCAGTATGTGTATTCACAATATAACTTTCACATCGGCTTGTCTGCTTCGTAGACTATTCTTCCAATACTTCGTGAAAGGCCAGAAAGATCACTCTCCAGTACACAGTTTTTCGTACCCACTTTAATCATTCTTTGAAAGTTCCTGAGACTTGCTCTTGAATCAAGCTAACTGGAAAACCTCCGCTTCAACAGTTCATTCAGCGAGATGAAATTCTGCCCGCTACATGATTGAACACGTTCCTGATCAAAAAGTAGCAATCACTGAATACATCAATGAACAATGACATTGGGGAGGGCATTGTTCTTCATTCTGCCCAATAGACCGTGGCAAAACACCTCTTTCATATCAGAGATTGCTACTGAATGAGTCAGTGCTAGAAAAGCATCTGCTCTTGTACTCTTTTTTTTTTCTCTACTTCAAAAAAATGATTGAAAAAACCAAACCTTGGCAAGGTTCTGCCTTAGAAGTAGCAAATTAATTTAAAATCCTGTTTCATTTTACGTGGCATTAATGTTTTTAAAATGTTGGGGTTGATCATCCTGTAGCCATACCATTAGGCCTCTCTTCAGCTGTGTCCACAGGGGGAGTTTGGCGTGACATCTTTTATGCAAAAATACTTTTACCAGGGAGATGGCTTCTCTCCTATGTATTTAGACCCACAGAATGAATTAATAAACAAATATAAGTAAGTATGGCTAGAGCTTTTGTAGACATCCTTAGAACTCTTCTCTGCTAAAAAATTTGCTGTAGTTACATGTTTCAAGATCCAGGGGTTTGAAAAAGCCAGAGTGGAAAAGTTTGAAAAAGCCAAATTGTGGAAAAAGGGGAAATAGACACAAGGAACGCATGATCATTACATTGATATGGATCTTATCTTAGAAATATGGTGAATGCCAAGATGTTCAGGAGCTGGAATATGGGACATACAATGAAAGGCTGAGAGAACTAGGTCTGTTCAGTCTTAAAAAGAGAAGACTTGAAGGGCACCCTATTGCTCTCTACAACTACCTAATAGCCAAGGCCAGACTCCTCTCAGATGTGCACAGAGATGGTTCTCACAGTGGTGAGAAAAGAGAAAGTAACACAAGTTCGTAACTCAAATTGTAACTCAATATAAGAACTTTTTATTTCATTTTTTTTTTAATATATGGGTGTTCAAAACTGGAACTTGTCACCCAGAGAGGCTGGTGAATCTCTAGCTCTGGAGATACTCAAAATTTAACTAGGCAAGGCACTGAGCAACCCTGCTTTAATTAGCCTTGCTTTGAGTGGGAGGTGAGGTGAGATGAGGTCCCTTCCTAGCTGGTGATTCAAATTTACTACATTTCACTCTAATTTCATGTCCCCTCAGTTTTAATACTGAGCACTGTTCAGTGTCAGAAATAAAGACTAACAGTATTAAGGTTATAGACAGAGAATAATTTATACAAAAAGAATGAGCACCTTGCATTTGTTAATCCTGGACCTCCCACGCTCCAGGTAATTGACGGGAACTGCATCTCACCCTGGAGTCTTGGGATGGGTATGGGGACATGTTTAAAATTAAAACCTTACCTGACTGGCTCTACTCAGTAGCTTTCTGCTATGGTATTTCCCATTATGCAGGAGGCTGGAATAATAATGTCTTTTTTCCATTTCTCAGATAACATTTCCTGGCACTAAGGGATTTTTAAGAGTTGCACCACTGTGTGTCTCTTGACATTCTAGACAAAGAAGGCAATAAGCCCTAAACTGCAAACAGTTATATTGAATACCGAAGAAGTTATACTGAATACCTAAAAAGTCATACTGAATACCTAAGCTTTCTGTAACCACCAGTTAGTATCTCAAAAGGGATACCTGGGAAAAAGGATGTACAAATATTACGGTATTATCAGCTCTCATATTTAACATTGTCTCAAAACAAAAATCAAAATGTTAAATCTGGTTACTGAAACCTACTACTTTCACTGTAATTTTCCAGTCTGCTAAACTGGAATTGGAGGCAGCTTAGCTCCAATGCAATAATATCAACTTAGAAAAAAACATTAAAAACCAATGTTTTCACTTTTTCTTCTGCAGCCTACTTTTTTTTCTTGGCTGAGTATCTTCCTACACATGAATTATGCAGCTCTCATTGGCATATGGAAGGAGGAAGTAGCTACCAAAGGATTTAATACATCTGATGCTATGGGTAAAGTACAATTTTAAGGCTTTCTCCTCTTTCTTAAAGAGTGGATGAAGAAGAAAATGCAAGAGAAAAGAAAAAAACAAAACATTGTCTCAGTTTAGTTTAAATAACATGGTCACTTAATTTTCTTAGATATGATTTTTAAAAAGAAAATTAAAAGGCCATGAAAACTTCCTTTCCTCCAGATAGCAGAGGGGAAGTAAAAAAAAATAATCATGAAAACATGAGAGGAAAAAAAGTGCTGAAGAGAAATGAAAATTGGATGAAAACAAAAATGCTTTGCAGTAGATTCTGGACCACATCTTCACCTGTATAATTTATTGCTGCTACAGGGAAGTCAATGGAGCTACTCCAGTTGACTTTACCAAATAATCCAGCTCTCTCTTTTCACTTGATTCTTTTCCCTCAGCTCACCTTAGGTCAAAGAATTGACAAGTGACATGGTCTACAGAAACCTCAGCTATAAAAAAAAGTCACGGTCTGACCCCCCAGTGAATTAGCTTGTGCTTATTGTTTTGCCTGACATAACGGTTTAAAGAATAATTTTGAGAGTTACTTTTAATGAAAACATTAACTGACTTATTAAATTAATAGACACACTGCTGATGCATATTTCCCAGGCTGTATATGACATCTATTAAATATATATGTGTAGATATTACCCCTACGTTTTCCTACAAGACGATGTAATTGATCGAGTGGGAATATACTTAGTCATCTTCATGGCTTTTCTGGACATCTTAATCCTCATAGGTATAAATTAGAGTGGCAGATATACTGGAGGTTTTCCAGATTTGTCTTCTAAATTATGAGCTGCTCAGCAAAAGCTATGCTGCTGGTTTTGTACAGAATATATAGTGGAGGGAAAGAACCAAAAAGAACAGGAACTTGAAACTAGGTATATGTGAGAGTCCACCTTCCCTGCTACTGTTCTCTCCCTCTCACTCACACACACACACACACACATATACACTTGTACACATTGCAGTCTAAGTTTTAGTGCTTTTATTTTATTTTACTCTACTTTTACTAAGCAAACTTTCAAAAATTATCTTAGATACTAATGAAAATAACCTGGTACTCCATCCTTCCTCTGCTGCTTCTCCTCATTCCTTCTTTTCCCTTTTCTCACCTTCACATCTCCTTCTCGATAAGTGTCCCTTTTTCTCATGAGCAGAATTATATATGTTATACATATGGATGCAATATTGCCCTGGAAAGTATACATGCAACACTGAATATTTTTTAAGTAAACTGTCAGAGTGAACCTTTTTGTTTAGTTGAATCGTATATTCAGCTTGCATATCTCAACATGGAATTAAAATAAGAAACATAAAAATATTCGCCTATATATATGTATTTTCAAAGTTTCCTGCTGAAGTGTCCAATATTAAACTATTGCAGTGATACTGCATTACAGTTACGAGGATTTACTGCATCTTTTACTGACACATTCGAGCAGTTGCTTTCCCTCCAGCAGCCCTCTTTTATCACTATCTGCTCACAAGCATGGACAAAGGATTCACAGCTGAGTCATTAATGGTTTGGGCAGCTCAGGCAGCTTTTCCTGAGGAACAGTGTGGAACATCACACATGCAGAGCGGCTCACTACGTTAGCAATGGAGCAATTTTCTTTACATCATGGAGAAAGACCTCACCACCACTTAAATGAAACTTCTCTTTAATGCTAGTTAATTTTCTTACCCTCCTCATCAGTTTTCCTGCTGTGAGAAATAAGATGATTCACAGTGCAAAAGGGATGGAAATTATCACTGATCACTGTTGAAATTTGATGTGAAGAAAGGAGTGCGAAAGACAGGATAAAAAGAGGCAAAATGGAAACAGCAATAATTGCAGAAATGAACTTATGAAAACCTGAGAACTACTTTGTTATTCCATCTCATTGCAGAAGAGCAAATAAAGCTTCCCAAAAAGAATTAAACACAGCAAGAGGACTCATCTTAGAGAAGTTCTACTGTAAGTGAATGCCCCACTTCCACTGAGCTTTCAAACTTCATATTAAATCCGTAAGTGCAACGTTAGACTTATTGGGAGAAAAGAGGCACAGAGAAACAAAATTGCAGATAAATTGGGTAATGCCTCCACCACTATCTTGTAGTCCCTTTGTGAAAATAGAAAGCTCCAGTAATGAAAGCTGTAAGAATAGGAAAAGAACCCGTGCTTTGGAAAGCTCTGAGCTGATGGGTTAGGCTGTGCCCTGACTCACACATCTATTTATACGCTATTTAAATATGTGTCCAGTAATTTTGCCTGGTGCAATATTGTTGCTTACATTTGAGGCAATCAATCAAAAATACAATAAAATGTTTGATGAAAGGTCAAGAAGGAACCTTTCATGACAACATCTTGGTCGTATATGATTTGTTTCCTAAAACGGAGGCCTTAAGTGGCAATTCTGGTTTTGACCTTGTGTTCATTCCAGGTTGTATGCCTGTTGTAATGAGCTGCCTTGATACTTCTTATATTCTTTGGCATGTCATTATCATTTTCTGGATTTTTTCTGTCCTCACTTCATGATGCAGAAGGAGTCATTCCTTTAAATCAGACTGCAGTTGTCTTTTGCCAGTGAGTTTGCAACCTATGAAAATGCATTAAAAATCCACTACTTCCTGCCAATAAACAGGAATGGGAATTGAGAGATTCTGAGAAGTAGAAATGGGATTTCTTCTGGAAATATACAGAATAGGCAAATCAACTGAAAATAGCACAGAGAGGCAAGACACAAAATCATTACACATATTTTGTACCTAAAAAGGGCTCTCATGAAAGTGTTCAAGACAAATGAGCATATCCCAGGCTACTGATACAGTATAAAGACTTGCATGGCTCATTTCTTAAATTTAATTCAAACAGCACTACGCTATGTACATCCAGCTCTGCACAAGACACTAGAAAGCAGAAAGGTAGTACTCAGAAATAATTATGAGGCAATCGATTAAGAATTCTGTACTCAGGTACAGACAATTTAGGATTTTAACATTAGATACTTATGTCAGCTTGTGCTGAAAGTGTAGTTCCCACAGATGTTACAAAACTTGCGCAAAGACATGCCATAGAAACCAACACTTTTAAATGATATCAAACAGAAATACCACTGCTCAGAAATACAAATGCAAAATACACCCCTGCAGTGAACAGAAAGCATGGATATAGGTTATTCTAGTAGCACCTTTATGTTATTGTGCACATTAGAACGAGGATTAATGAAGATCATAAACTACCCTAATGCAGGCATACAAAGAAGTACATCTGCGTTAAACAAACATATCCACACCTCCATCCTCCTGTTCACTCTACTTTAGCTTTAAGTTCAACTGCAGTACAAGGTCTGAACACTCACTGTTTCTGAAGACTTGCTAATATTTAAACAGGAAAAAGATAAGGAGAGGACAGGGTGTGAGCAAATGCTTGTCTCCACCTTCCAGACATGCTAGTCAATGCTAGTGAGAAAATGCTGGAGGTTATTTGGATTTTTGAAGAGAATACCTCTGCATAGGGGCTAAAGTGGACTGCAGTTGCCACTACCCCCCGGACGGTCTAGTTGTGTGTGACTCAGGCAGGAGCATACTCAGCTCAGAAAGGAGATGGACTCCCTCAGCAGTGGAAGAAAGGCATGCTGAAAGAGTTTTAATATCACCAGCACACCTTGCCAGTCACACGGATGGGAAACTGCTGATGCAATGATTTAGAAAATGTCTTCTTTATGATTGCAACTGATTTTATCACAGAATGATAGAATCATTCAGGTTGGAAAAGACCCTTGGGATGATTGAATCCAACCATTAACCCTACTCTACCAAGTTCACCCCAAACCATATCCCCCAACACCCCATCTAAACGACCTTTAAACATCCAGGACTGGTGACACAACCACCTCCCTGGGCAGCCTATCCCAAGGTCTGACAACTCTTTCTGTGAAAAAATTTTTCCTGATGTCCAGTCTAAACCTGCCCTGTTGTAGGTTGAAGCCATTCCCTCTTGTTCTGTTGCTAATTTCCTGTGAGAAGAGACCAGCACCAACCTCTCTTTCAGGTAGCTGTAGAGAGTGATGAGGTCTCCCCTCAGCCTCCTCCTATTCAAACTAAACAAGCCCAGCTCCTTCATAAGATTTATTCTCCAGGCCCTTCACTAGCTTCATTGCCCTCCTCTGCACTCCTTCCAGCATCTTGGTATCTCTCCTGTATGGAGGTGCCAAAGCTGGACACAATACTCAAGGTGAGGCCTCACCAGTGCCAAGTACAGGGGGACAATCACCTCCCTGCTCCTGCTGGCCACACTATTTCTGATACAAGCCAGGATGCCGTTGGCCTTCTTGGCCACCTGGGCACACTGCTGGCTTGTACGCAGCTGCTTGTCAATGAGAACCCCCAGGTCCCTTTCTGCCAGGCAGCTTTCCAGCCACGCTTCCCCAAGCCTGTAGCATTGCATGGGGTTGTTGTGGCCCAAGTGCAAGACCTGCCACTTGGCCTTGTTGAAGCTCATCCCATTAACCTTGGCCCCTCGATCCAATCTGTCCAAGTCTCTCTGCAGGGCCTCTCTACTCTCATGCAGATCAGCACTCCCACCTAGCTTGGTGTGGTCTGCAAACTTACAGAGGATATACTCTATGTCCTTATCAAGATCATCAATAAAGATGTTAAACAGAAATGGTCGCAACACTGAGCCCTGAGGAACACCACTTGTGACTGGCTGGAAAAGCTGAACCATAGAACTCAGTGGAAACCACAAGTCAAAGAGAAGCCCAGTTAGTATTCATATATGCAGCTAAATTTCAACTTCTCAGGTTCAAGAAGAGCTGTCAGACACACTGAGGGAATCTTGGCATTGGAAATGTTTAAAATATTATGCTGATTTCCCTTCATGCCTATGCTTAAAATTCCATAAAATGTTTTCCAGTGTGCACATCCCATGCTCCACACAACTATTGCCAACATATAAGGCAGTATGAACGCTGTTGGTATTTAGCCTTAAGTTCCTAAGAACTACACATACCTAATGGAAAGCTCTAAGGACACTGTAATGTAGCACAACTGAGGCATGTTTGTGCATATAAATTTCAAACCACCATGTAATTCTATGCTCTGTTTCATAGAACTAAGTCAGTCATGGAGTACAGATGAAGTACAGAGTAATGTCATTTCACACAGACGGGTATGTTCTGCCCAAAGGCCTGTGTACTCTGTACAGGCAATATTGAGCACTCCAATACCTCTGCACATCTGAAGGCTAAATCAAACTTTGAAGTAATCAGAGTCAAATCAGGACTGAAGTCAGGCTAGTTTGCTTTCTAAAAAATCATTATTTGTCCGAGATATTCTGATGTGTCAGTAAATACCACAGATGTACTAAGTGTGCTTTATTAGTTAGGTTTGATTTCTAAAGACTCTTGCATAAGTGAGAAAAAAAAAATTCATCAGAGTAAAGACTTTGTGAGTTTGGGTGCTGAGCACACAAACTATATCTCCTCTGCGCCATGGTCCATACAAAATGTAACTGCCTCGGGGGCTGAAAACTGCTGACGTAGCAGCTGCCATAACAGGAGCTGATCCCTAGGAGAGATTGGAGCTAAAATTTGCTGCCTGTGGCAGATGAGCACTGCATGCTAGTAACTGTAGGAAGAATTCACTTACTCAGTAATTGTTTAGGTCCAATTGCTGTACCTAAATTTCTTAATTAATTTGGTGTTAGAGAAACACAGGACATTTATGTGCAAAAGGAACGTGGTGCAGAGTCCTCAAAAATAACAGTAAACTGATCTATATTTTAATCACATGTGCTAGAATTTTTTTTCTTGTGAAAACTAGCTTACGTTTAATTAATTTATGTCATCAGGAGAAGTGGAGCACAGTTTCTGATTTTGCAGCTCCTGCATGTAACCCAATTTTTAAGAAATATCCAAAGCAGGGATTTCACCTGAATTACTGAAAGTAATTTGGCTTATTTACTGCTAAAATGTTACCATCACAGCCTGACTAGGTTGCTGGCTTTCCTTTTTACAGTGAAGCTTTTCAAATCATCATCTTAAATAACGATTATAATGTCTCCAACTGTGTTAATTTAATGGTAAATTTAATCTTAAATATGCAGAGCGGTGCAGTTCTACAGCAAAAAAAAATAAAAAAATCCCTAGAGACTTACCTCAGGTGTGTCTTTTAAAATATTATCATCACATTAAAACTGCTAGAAAGTTAATCTAAATGGACACACAGCTAAACAAGTAAATGCATAAGCACCTGCCTGTATCAATACACTGCCCCAAAACCATACACATATTGCATGTTTTGGTGAAAGCAAATGGATTCACATATGGAACAGTGTTTTTACCATATTATATACTTCATGAATTGGCTTTCTGACACACTGTTATTTTATGTGCTGTTTCTGTTGCCATAAGAAAAACATTCTGAATACAAATACAGGTAGAAACATGTAACCCCATTAACCATCTGACCCATGAAATGGTAATGCTCATTAATCTTGAAAAGCTGAGTAAACTTTTTATTAATTTTACATCCATTTTTGTGAACTGAGATACTGATATCTTACTAAACAAAACAAGTATGTGAACACAGGACCAAGATGTAAAATACTACTATCTGTTTCTTTTTCATCATGTACTCCTACAAGCCAGTTGTCAGCTATTATTCTACAGAAAACAGTCTCCGGTTACTGGAATCAGCCTGTAGCTAATAAACCTTAGAGACTGTTTCTGTGCTGTTTATGCTTCTGATAATGAAGTCTCTAATATTTTAATGGCTTACTAAAGCAGTAAAATATGATAAAAGAAAGTTAAGCATCATCAGAGCAATATATTGGAAAGTTTGACACTTCTTCTAACAACTTTGAAAACAGTAGCCCCTTCACATCCCAAAAGATCATACTTTATTCAGAAATCGGTTTACTGGCTAGGGGACCTATAGTATTTATCTTAAAAAACAAATCAATTGTGTATATATTGTGTACACAGAATGACATTTGACAAGAAATAACAAGAAAGAACCATAGAAGTAAATGAAGGAAAAGAAGAAACATAATGGGTACCTATTTCAGGAGGAAGTACAAAACATAACAGTGGTTGTAACTATTTTAAAATAAAGCCACATTGCCCTATACTAGAGAGTCAGTGGACAATCCTGCTTACATGACAAATGCAGCCCTCCAGACAAAGGAACCATATCCTGGTCCAAGTTTTCTCTAATGGATTTCCTCCAAAGGGAGCTGGAAATAACATCTGCTGTAAACTCCAAAGGTGTTAATTGTAATCCTGAAGGCAATGCATATACTCTCTCAGCTGAAAGATGCGCACTGAAGTTAGAAGAGCTGTTGGTCTATTTATCAGCATTATGTGAAAAGCCTCTAGACGCAGTGAGGACTTGAGGTGAGGACAACAGGCTATCGGCATCTGAGCAAGTGGGAGTTCTGAGAGCAGAGTCTCCAGTGTGACGGGTAAGAATCACCTGAATGAGTCTGAATTCAAGACAGAAAGGCTGGGACAGAGGTTAGAATTGAAGAAGAGGCGATGTCGAAAATGTGATTTAAGGAATAGTAGGGACTGAGTCCAGGAAAAGTTTTGTGGAAACAAGAGAAAGCTGAAATTATTGGGGTGGAAGTGGAAGATCTCCCACACATATATTTAGTACTGCTAACCTTGAGAACATAAAAATCCTAAAACTACAGACCATAAAATATTTAGATATATGTTGAGTTCTTTTGATTTACCTTTCTTGCCAGGGAGTTATTGCAGGTAGTACAAGCTCAGAGGTTCTCCACTTCCATGTAGATTGAGCTGTAGATAATCCAACTTTCTTTAGACCATGTTGCTTTCAAATCCCACAGCAACAAATGCCTCTGAAAAACAGAAAAAAAATTTTGCTTGAAAATTCTGCAGTTAGCATTTCCTCCTCAGAAAAACACTAAATAATAATAATAATAATAACAATAACAATAACAACAACTTGCAAAATATTTTTTTAACAGGAAAGACACTTAAAATTTCAAAACAAATACAAAACTCAAAATGACAAAATTTCACAACCTGAACAGTTCCCTCCAAATTGAATACTGGGCTTAAAAACCCAGTCAGTCCTAAAACTATGTATGCACTACTAGTAGTAGAGAGCTATACTATGGCATGGATTTCTGAAAAAGCAAATATTGCCATGAAAACTACATCACAAGTTCCCATAATAATACTATAAGTTAGTGGATGAAAGGTATAGAGTAGTTTAGAATGATATACTGTACAGCAGACTTTAGTAAATCAAAGTATGTGTCAAATAAACTCCCTTAAAAGAAATCATTCAGATTGATTTGTTCATGAGCACAGACTGAAAACTGAGTAAGGGACTATAAACAGAGAGAGAATGATAAATGACAGAGTATCAGTATTTAGGTACTCAGGCATTATCAGACTGGGTTTATTGCTGAACTTCTTTCATCTCCTTTTGCCAAGACAAAAAACTGTAGGAAAAAATGAATCAGGTATAGGTGAGTCAGTTTTTGTATTTGTCTTCTCTTACCTGGAGAGCCCTGTAACACAAAATATGACAAACAATGCTTCTACAAAACACATAAAAAAAATTAAAAGTATTCGGGAATAGAGGTAAAAATTGAGAGGTTATGTTTCCATAATGGCATAATCTTCTTAGGAGAACTGAAGATGTAAGTAGAACTTGTTCTGGCTTTACTACAGCTTTTCCACAGTGCATCAGTAGAGTGGAGTAATCATAGAATCCTAGAATGGCCTGGGCTGGAAGGGACCTTAGAGATCATTTTAATCCAACCTCCCTGCTGTGGGCAGGGACGCCACCTCTCGACTAGGTCAGGCAACACATGAGAACCGAATGGGAATCGAACCCGCGACCTTTGGTGTTTCAAGCACCACGCAGATGAGATCATGTAAACTCTTGTTGCTTCATATAGACAAATTGACCACATACTGTTTAGGAGACCACAAAAGCTAGAGAGTAATGCTGTTATTTAGTCGTCTTGAACCTGTTGCGTGCGTCCTTGGACATTTATTTTCACTGTGGCTCTGTTTCACTATGGGAAAACAGAAATATGATATTTCTAAATGAATGAGTATCCAGGACTTTTATGTCTGTCTCTAGCTAGGAGTGGATGATATGAATAAGGGATCCCTTCAGCAGTGCATTTTAATTAGGGTTGCTAGGGCGAGCGTAATTCAGGCAAAATAAAACAATTATGGCCATTAGAATGAAACTTGAGAAGCGCTGTACTGAAATTCATGCTCAGTTGCTGGCATGCTGGGAAAGAAGCATTAGTCACACACAAAGTACGTTGCCCAGCTATGAGCTCCACAATGAGAAATACACGGACTTTGGGAATGTGTGATGCGCTAAGGTCTTGAGACAAACCCCACTAAGTACCAAAGAGATTTTCTTCATGTGGTTCTCCCTGTATCACCACTGTGGCAAAATCCCAAGGCTGTCATGCAAGGACATATCACAGAATCACAGAATGTCAGGTGTTGGAAGGGACCTCAAAAGATCATCTAGTCCAGCCCCTCTGCCAGAGGCGGATCACCTGCAGTGTCTCTACAGGGTAGTCTGACAGGAGCTGCAGATTAATTAGGAAGGGCTAGAGGCTGAACTAAATCTGTCAAATATAACCCACCCTTCAGTATTGTGGTGGTTTGGATTTAAAGTAAAAAACAAATGTGAACTATCAAATCATCCAAAGCAACAACATAGGTCTCATTTGTAAGATGTGCATTAATTTCTGCAGTAATATAGCCCAGAACCTTATTTTTAATGAAAAGGCCAGTTGTATGTACTCTAAGAGTAACATAACTTGAAATTTCTCCACTATCATCATCTTGAAAATTTCAGTAAAATCTTCACAATTCGTCCAATGTGTACTTCCAATATTTGCACATGCATAGAATCATCACAGAATCATCGAATGACCTATCTATGCTTGCAACGTGGAGACACTTAATTTTTAGGATCTTGGTAACAGTAAGATACTGATATCACCACCGTAACACTAGCTGAAGAGAAAGCATACCACTTCACACCAACTCGATGTAAGATTCTCAATGTCATCATGTTATGTCATAAAAAAAACTTTTTAGAAATAATTTACCTGAGTGTTTTCTCAAATCACCTATCAATAATTTTGATTTCTTTGTATCCATCCATCCATCCATCCATAATTTTCCAGTATTAATGTATTTAGTACTAAAATGTTGCATTTTAAATGTGAAGTCAAACACCACAGACCATTTTTGTTGTATTTCAGATAAATCTTTTCATTCCAATTTGCAATTAACAAAGTCAGCAGCAGTTTAAAAATGCAAAATAAACATTGCGATAGGTCACAGACTATGGGACACAAACAGCATTAATTATATTTCCAGTTGAAACAAATGAAGCTCTGTTCTACTATTCTTTTTATTGAAAACTTTAGTTTTTAAACACGTCAGAAAGTATATTTTTTCCCAGTCCCTGCAATGTTGCATTAAACATCTTGAAATATAAGCAACTTTTTAAAAGCTACCATTTTGCCTCAGCTGGGTACAATCAGTGAAATGCAAATTGATGTGTAAAAATTGCCTGCAGTGCTTGATGTAAATTAAAATTACTTCTATAAATTCAATGTTCAAATTATCTGACAACTGCCGTTGTATTAATTTTACTGCTGAATACATTAAACAACTGCAAATTCATTTTCTCACTCACATCACAATTACTTTAGATGCTGGTCAGGAACAGCTACTAAATACACCGATAATCATTTAATATTTAAAGCCTGTTTAAAAGAAGGAGATTTATCTAAAGTGAATGACCTTCCTAATGTTGGTGCTTCTCTCGCAAATGTAAAAAAAAACCTTAATGATAAAACCCTCGGTAAGGCGAACAAGTGCTCTTTCTTCCCTGCAAAACACCAACATGGGCCAAAAGAAGTCTTTGCTGTTCCTGACAGCAGAGCCAGAATATTTCCAAGCCGCAAGTCCGGGTAGCCTCACAGAGACGTACACGTACGCTCACGTGTGTGAAAGCAGGGCCATGGTCAAGGCTGCATGAGCGAGGACTAAGCATATAAAATGAGCGCACACCACAGAAGAGGACAGCAACAGAATTAAAATTCAAGTCTGTGAACTCTTACACTAGTGCTCGCGCTTCTAGACTAACCATTTTTTGTCAAGATAGTTGCAAGGACTCTTGCAAATGAAATTAAAATCACTTCACCCTTTTTCTCCCCTTTTACTCTGCTACTTTGAAGAGGCACCAGAAGCACATCAAATGTGTCTCGTGCTTTTGATTTTGAGTGTTTACCCTGATTTAGCCCTAGTTCAGTTATGCTGCTCAAATTAGACATCTGTGAAACATTCATTGTGTTGTATTATTCTATGATATCGGTTTTTAAAAGTACAGCTAGAAGGGCTAGCTATACTTCCAAGGTAATTTTATGGCTAGCTACTAGCAGGGCCATGGATTTTCACTTCGCTTGGCAGCCTCCGTGTCAGGGCTCAGCCCCGGAAGGAGAGCCAGAAGTTGGGGCTGACAGTGAGGCAGCCAGGACCGCGTCCCCACCAAAGGCAACATCGCGACGCAGTCCCACAGCCCAGGGCCAGAAGTGGGCTCAGCCATGCTCGGGTGGTGGCCGGGTAAGTCCCTTATGAGGTGACGCTGAGCTGGAGAAACGCCAAGCGCAGGAAGAAGCTCCGACCAAGCAAGGGCACCTGTCTTATTGCCGCGTGGTATCACCATCCCACCTCCTGTCCTGGCCGTTAAATTAGGCTTAATGTCAGGTTTCTAGCAAATGCATCATGTTCTCAGACACTCAGATAAAAGGTAGAGGCAAGATATATTCCCTTTCATTTTCTTTTAGCCACAGGGCATTTGAGAAAGAACTGTCAGTAGAAACATCTTAACTTTTCACCACTGTGTAAATAAAACATTTCAGCCAATTATTTTTTAAAAAAAATATTTTACAGGTTTTTTTCATGTAAATTTAATTTTCCTGGTTTGGTTTTTTTTGCTAGTTTTTTTTGAAATATCAGGACAAAATATTTTCAGATTTTTCACTAGCCCTAACAACACGTATGCTACATACTTAGAGACAAGTATACAGAAGATCTTCATTACTTGGCGATTTTCAGCCTTTAGACTGGATCAGGTTTCATTCAAACCAATTCTAGAACTATTCCTGCTTTCTTTCTGTAGCATTTTTCTCATATGCATATAGGGTCAGAGGTAGTGGAAAGCTTTAGATGCAGAAACACCTTTGCTACTGAGATTACATATAATGTCAGATCATTTCACAGAAACCTTCAGTTTGCCAGTTTCAATTATTATGTTCAACGAGTACCAAATTGCAAGTTACTTTCTGTGTTTAAAATATCAGTATAACTTTAGGGTGTAGTTCAAGCATTCACAGTAGTGATTTCTCCAAACATTAACACCTTCCTTTATGTGTCTATTTCCAGCTAAATAAGAGAGAAAGCAGTTGCTGGAGGTATTTCACATGTAGTGCGAGTCTTGCACCTCCTTCACAGCCTGGCTGAGAAAGTCTTGCCTGTAATTAAAGAATCCATCCAGCTCACAAAAGATTTTAACACAAATTTTTCAGTCTTGACGGATTTTAGAAGTTTTATTCAAGCTGCAGAAAATTACAAAGCCAAGTCACACACCTAATTCACCACATTTTCCACCTTACTTCATTTTCATGCCACAACTTGTTTACAAAAAGACAACCCTGTTTAAAGTGGGGAAAAAAAAAATTCTATATTCACTGTAGGATGTCAGTGGTAAGCAGAAAAAAAAAAAAGGTATTAAGTTTTCTTTTTCCCAGGTTATATCACTGACTATCACCAAGGTATTTACCTTTCCAAACCACAAATCCTTTCCTTTGGAATTTTGTAGGTGTCTGTAGGGGCATTTGATTACATTTGCCTCTAACACTCTTACCAATCTCTTCTGCCAGCTGAGTCCCTAAATGCTAGGGGAAACAAAAAACCACGTTCCCAGCAAATCACTTTCATCCCTTGTTATCTGAGAGTAACCAACTTTAAGGCATATTTGTTGGCACTTTCAGTATCGACTTTCTCTTCTCTCCTTTGTCACTGCAATCACACACACACCCCCCAAATACCTATAAAAGGTTGTAATTACCAAGGACACCCTGTTTCCTAATTGTTGAGAGGGAAAAGCAGCTTTGTTATTCAAACTTGTTGCCATAAACCCGGGCAGATTGGTTCTCAGTCTTCACTACTGCAAAGGTTTTTAAGACCTCTGCGGCTGCAAACTTCCAAATTCCCACAGGCCAAGCTCTCTGCTGGCACAATTGCCTTGACTTCTCTGGATTTAGCTTAGCAGTAGATTTGCCTGCTCGATGTCTTTGTACATTACTGTAACATTTTTAAAAGCTGGAGCATATGGATAAATGTGCCAGGACTTCCTAACTGGACATAATCTGGGGAGACGTGATGATGCCTGATGAAAGAATCTGCACCTGAACCAGCAGAAGCGGCGTTGGCCTGGTGAAAATTGGCAGTGTCGAGTATCCCAAGTTTGATGGTTCAAGGTTGGTTCCTTACTTGGTATAATGGAAATGGCAGAGTGAAATTTTGAACAGATATTTCATTATTTTTCATTTTCTGCAGGGTTTACATTCCTATCGTGTTTAAACCTAAGTAGGAATGTCTCTAATTTCATTTGTATGTCTAAAGTTTCTTTAAAAATGATGTGCTACTCTTTTCTACTTCTAGTATTTCAAAAGTTTTTTGGCCTCATTTATTGTTGCAAGTGAAACAAAACAAGCAATTAGTAAGCCTTCAGCTACTGTAAATCGACGTGGACCTTCTGAAGACAGTGAAGAGAGATCATTTAGGTAACACTGCTAACTTCCTCACTGCTTTTCTTTTAAAAAGAAAAAAACCCCAAACCTTGAGATTTTTGGGGAAATTCTATCATGATGTTGGAACATAAATTTACATATATTTACTTTGCCCTTCTTTGACACCAGCCTTCCATTCCAACAGTGAAAATTGGAAAAATATAGTATGCCTTCTAATGTTGGTTTGGTTTGGTGTCTTTTGTCAGTAGCACATGAGCCCTATTTACCTTCTAAATGTCAAGGTAGATTTCAGATCTGTTGTAATATATACTCAAATTTTAGGAAAGAATGAATTGATAATTATCTTTCCTAATGAAATGTTCTGTAATTTCAGTTAGATTTTAAGTGGGCCATGACTCATATTTGAAAGGACCATTGCATAAATGCCTGTTAGTTGCAGATTAATGAGTTAATGCCCAACTAATTTTTTTTTCTGTTTCTGCCTGAGTCTTACAAACTTGCTCACTCCAAGGGAGCAACTCTCTTTCTTCAGATTAGGATGGACCATTATAGAATTAAATTATTGAACACTGTAAACAACAGTGCAATTTTTGCTAGTCCCTACCAGTAACTGAACAGCAAATAAAAAGAATTAGAACGTGAAAGCGGCATCACATAGAACTTAACAGTCACTACGAAAAAATAATTACATTGTTATCATGGTAGTGGTAAAGTACTAGACTTCATTGCTAATAATTCTCATAGGGCTCCTATCTTTACAGGGACCACTGCATTTAAGTCATTAATGCATAATAGAGTTGCAGAGGTAAGTAAACAGGATCGATCTGGTTCTGCCTCTCACCTTACCCTTTCCATTAGGAGAGGCGAAACTGGCTGTGTTTAATGGCTTTCCTCCTGCCATGGCAGAGAAAGAACTTTGCATCTCACTTAATTACTGTGTGCCTCGGTTTATTTGATTTGCAAAGCACAATGTCTTGGCGAAGAAAATGAGAATTTGAATACGTGTCCAGAGTATTTTGCTAACCAGATTTGGACTTCGGCATATGTGTACTTACTTGCATTGTATCTATAGTACTAGAGCCCTGTAGGGCATTTGCTCTCTCACGTAACTTCACAAAGTCCTCGTCCCAATTTTCATCCCTGTGAATCACAAACATGTCTTATCTCACACAGATTGCACAGGAGAGATGTCACTCTTGTTCATACATGCAGATTTGGACAATGACTTATCACTGAACTTAGAGTCATCTCCAATAAAAAAATTATCTGCTAGCTGAGAGAGCTGGTAAGGAAGTGAGAGATAAAGCGGATCCCTAGTGTGGGCAAGGTGTTTCCATTACAGCTATGTTTCTGAAACATGATACACACTCTTTCCAAACTTATAATTTATTGCTATTATTATTTCTTATTCTTCACTGAATTTTAAAACTGTAACAAAAGGAAATTGAAAAGTTCATGAAAGCAAAACCAAGCCTTAAGTTTATTTATCACACAAACAATTTTATCCCTTGGTATTTTATGCTCCAATTCAAGCAACACATCTGTTCATAATTGCATGCATGACTAAGATTACTATAGGCTATATATTTATGTCTATGAGTACTGGAAATTTTGTAGGAAGACAGCAACAAAGCATTTGAAATGGGAAGACCCTTTAAAAAGTGTATATAAAATATAATTTCAGACTTCAAATAGATCTAAATGTGTTTTTTTCTAATTCAAAGCCAAGGTAGTTCTGTACCTAAGTCTGGTTGTATTGTTGGTCTATCACACAATTACCCCGCAGAAAAGAAACATTTTCTAAACAACTCTGAATTTCAACCTCCAAGTAATCAGTACTTAGATATTCACTACTTAGACAATCACCATAGATCCTAGCTTCCATAGAGTCCAACTTCCTCTGGTATAATTCTGGTCCTTTAGTGTTCCCTACTAAAAATATCACCTTTAACATAAACACCTCGGGTCTAGCACTTTGAAGTTTATTCAATCTCATCTTAAAGGTAAGAAATAGAGTTTTTTAGGTCATAATACTGAAATATTGATGAATTCGTAGCTCTTCCATCAGTGCTCTATAAAATCCTCCTTCCCCATAACACTACGCACTCCTCCCAACACACAGTGGCTTCAACATGTAAATGCCATACATCGTTCGGTTCCAGACAAGATTGAGGAGTAGAACGGAATAAAACCAGTGGAAAGCAGCTTGTATTCTGAGCGGCATGAATACCCTGAAGAAAGAGTGAGATGGGAACTCTCTCCAGGAAATTCAGCCTGAGGATTGTGCCGGTCACTAGAAAGTAAAAATACTAATGACTTGCAGCAAGGGCACCGTCTTGACCCAAAAACTCAACAATGCTTCATTGCATTTATCATTATCTTCTTCTCTGCAAATCTACTAAGTTTGTATTAATGCACACGGAGGAATTTACAGGGCTCGCACACACCGAAAAATTCTGTCTATAAATGAAACGTAGCTATTTGATGGTAGGGCAATGCTTTTAGTTATTAAAGCACTGACCACATCTGCCAGTGTCTCACACACACCCCTGAAAAAAGCCACACTGTAAAGACGCGATGTGAAATTTTTTTTCACATTCTGGCTGAATTTGGTACCCATGATGTTGCACAATATAAAGTAATTTGAGCAGAATGAGGTGTTCTGCCTGTTGTTTTATATCCATATGTTGGTTTCCAGACATTTACAGGCCTATTTACTTTGAGCAAGATCCCTTTCTCCTTATGCAACTCTCGTGCTCGCAGCCTCACTTACTGCAATGACATTGCGGTGGGTAATCGACCGAAAAGAACTAAAAACGTGCATCTATTACCATTTCCTGATGACGATTCCAGATCTAATGAATTTTAACTTGACGTTACAGTGAACTTGGGGGTAACCAAACACCATTTGCCAATTTTACTAAACCAACTGAATTTGCTGAACCGAACAGAGATACCTGCCATCACTGAGCATTATGCTGACTTACACTGCACATCCACATCAAGCAACGCGTAAGAGATTCCGATATTCCTGATATTCCTGATATTAGCAGGATGTATTTCTCTGCTTACTTTTCCCAGTAGGTGGGTAGGAAGTCAAGTCAATTGAAAGTGATCCCGCTAAAATAAACTAAAAAAGAAAGATGATTTGGGGGAGAAAAAAAAATAGTGGGAAATGTTTTGGAAAAAAAGAAAGCTCTTATAACTAAATTTCCAGAGCACATGTAAATGAATCTGAATAAAGACATTTGTAAAAGGATTTTTCATGAAAAAACAGTGTTTTCGGAAGAATTCCCTCAGGTATAAGGTTGACACTCTCCAAGAGGAATTAAAATGTCATTATTTTTATTCTGTCTTTATCTTATTCTGTTTCCCTAGAAGAGTATGGAATCACAGAAAATTAAACTGAAAATTAGCTTAAGAATCCTAAGGAGATCAGAAATATTTTTTTAAAGGAAGTTAAGTCTAAAATTGAAAAATCTGCAGAAAACCCGAGAAGTTGAGCAGCCTAATAAAACACTTGCACTTTAGGACTGAAGTTTTTATGTCCTTGAAAATGCATTTGTAATGAGACACATAGTTCTTCCGTTTGAGTAACAGTACCTGCCCTTTCATTTAGCTTTGTCAAGGATTTTTTCTTACTCCCAAACACTGCACCAGTCAATAGTTGTTCAATAACACACACAATTACTGCAGCATGGACAATGGTGTTGTCTGCCTTCTAATGTAATAGAAAGCAAATATAAGGAGAGATTTGTTAACCCCTTGTGGACCCTTGAGCTATTTTGTACATTTTAATTTATAAAGTTCAAATATCTAAACGCGCAGTGACAGTTTGCTAATTTCTTAGAACATCATCAGAGGTAGATCACTGAGTTGCTGAACATATCAAGCAGTCAGTAATAAATTACTAAAAAAATAATCAAATTGCCTCTGCGCAACTTATTTATCATAGAAATCATTGCTCTTAAATAGATAAAAGACATTTCAGAATTGTATGAGAATAATTTCCGTAGCTAATAATAATGCATCTCAGGGGTTCAGCTGCCTGATTCTGTAAGTTTAAGATCCTATATTTCTTTACAAAAACATGCCTGAGCTTTATAACTCTCCAAAATCAGTAATGTTAGTCCTTCTACAGCAAAATGTTTAAATATCTGCATTCACAGGCTTAAATTCAACCATTTGCTTGACCTGATTTGGATCCATTACTTTCATTTTACCAGCTGCAAGCAGGAACACAGGAAAAGTAAACAGAGTTTATAAAGTTAATCTGTGTCAAAAAAAGAAGCTGAATTTAAGATGTCTAGTTCCAGGACTCTTTCTGAAAGTCTTTCACTTCCAGTTATTAAAAATGTAATATAATTATTTAAGCTTTTTTGTCCGCTTAGACACGCTATGCATTGCTTTCCCTGGGAGCAGATCCTACAAAAGAACAAAATACCAGGTATTCTGAATGCTTTATCTAAAATGAGTGCTAAATCAATGCTAAAGTTGTCATATAGTCTTGTACACCTTCCGTCTAAAGGTTTAGGCTGCAATAATGTCTCTGAGATGCCTGGAAATACAAATGGAATCTACCTAGAAGTCAATGAAGCTGCTGAACTGAAAGGGCAACCTTCAAGATTGGATCAATGTATCATGCGGCGTTATAAACATGATTGTTGTTGCCCTTCTGTCCGAGATAGGCTTGTATTAGTCAGAAACAGGAAAACAAACAAGCAAGTACTTGCAGCACAGAATCATTTTTGAGAAAAAAAAAAAATCCGCTTTTGTTTAAACACCTGTTTTTAAGCAGCAGTAACAGAAGTAGAGATCAGGCTTACAAAAACCAACTGACTCTACACACACTCCCACAAATATTTCAGAAGGCTTAACTGTCTTTTCAGAAATACATATTACATATATTGTAGGAAACCCAAAAATGGAGAAGCTGAGTTGTGAAAATAATGCAGTGTTTGGAGAATACATTCTGCTCTTCGTGTGAACATTTTACATCTCTCGGGTGTTTTTCATCCTAGGCCACATACCATGAAACTAAATTAATATCTGTCAGAGTCAATGAGATCATTTCTTCTGACGTCGACAAACTTTGGGTTAGGCTATGTTTTCAGTGCGGAATTGACAATGAGTAAAAATACAAGAGAGACTATTCAGACATCTAGTGTCTGTTCCCGCTTTTATCAGTACTCTATTGTATGGCCTTAGGCAACTCCTACCCTCATTACGCTTTAGTCTCCCCAACATGCAAACATTTCTTCGACTGGGGAATGTAACGCACAACGAAACCACAAATAAGCGTAGAGGCTCGTGTGATAACTTCCCTTTGAACTGGGTTATTTGCAGATAACGCTACCATATATAGCGATCAAAGGATGAAGCATCTCAAATTTTCAGTGCTGAATAAGAACCAGCTTGCAAATAAAATCCTTGTTATCCGTTAAACATCTCTTGCAGACACGATCAACACATGAGCTTGCTGACTCTAACTTCCACTCCAATATCTCCCTCAGACTCTCAAAACACATTTGGCTCCCAGCCATGCCATATATAATCCACAAAGCCACCTTCACAACACTGGTAATGCTGTTAATTAAACATTGTTTTCTAACTGAATAGAACACAGCTTAAACAGTAGTAAAGATGCAACTAATGAAGCAGGACTCTTCATGACAGTATTGATCTGCTGTCCTTAAAGTCACACACACAACTTAAATATTTTTAATCTTGTTACACAGAATGTGAGGAAATAAGAAAGCAAGATTTTACACATTCACATTTTAGTGGTGTTCTTAGAAAAACTTACAAAAACCTCAACCACAAAAAGCCCTTTTTCATGATTATATATATACTGTGAAAAATACCCAACATTTGCTAATGGATATAGCCAAATCTATCCTACGCAAGGAAGTTGTAATAGAAAGACAATAAAAAACAACCGTGCAAAAATTCCTGTCAGAAGCTGCGTATACATTTGTGCAAACACACAATATATATCCCTTCCAGTTAGGGAAAAATGGTCCTCAAATATTTGGGGATCACGAAACTTAAATATAAACACCTGATGAAAAAAAACCCTGCCCAAATTACACATTAGAGTCTACTGCCTGAACATTCAACATAGTTTCTCAACTTTTTGTTATGTAAGGTCTTGACCATTTGAGGAAAAAAGAGATTCCCTTGTTAAAATGACTGTCACTTTTCTCAACATCTTGATATTTGGATCATTTTCAGTAGGCGTATCACAGATAAGCTGAGGGCTGATGATTCCTAGCTTGTGTTCAACTTGCCTGACACAAGATACAAAATTCGAACACAGCCTTTGAATTTAAAAAAATATTCCCAAAGAAACCACAGAAAAAGGGACAGTTTAAAAAGAATGCATGCATTTACTACTGGTTTAGAAGGAATATGAACTTCAGAAACGTTTCACTAAACCCAGCAGACAGTTTTCCTTCAGGAAATCTGGAAACCATGAGCCAAATACCAGTCTTTGTTTTTCAAGACATGGGAAAAGGAAAACTTGATGCCCACAAATCCTATGCTAAATATAGTAACTTTGACCCACAGTAGCACCAACTATTTTGTAGCCATAAGGAAGATATTGCTAAATCTTTGTAAAGATAGTCACATTCTGCTTCCCATAACATTTTCCAAGATTTTAATCTAATCCTGTTAGATAGGCGTAACTGAGACCAGAATTTTAAATGTTAGTTTCAATTTAGTTAGATTTACCATAGGTAAAGAACTCTCTCCCTATTCACTGCCAAACCAATACACCAAAAAATATTGTCTGCTCTAGACATCAAACACCAATCACATCCAAATGTAATTAATCTTGCTTTTGATGATTGTCAATTCTGTTTGTATATGCATATACCTATATTTAAGAACCGTTCAACATATATCTGAAGAAAGTGAAATATTTTATTCCTTCTGTCCTGTCCAGACACAATTAACTGTGCATAATTCACGGATAAAGCTAATTTTACTATCTTCTGTTCTTTGTAAAAATCTGATAAAGGCTGGTAATCACCAGTACTACTTCCTAAGCCCTCTGGCATCTCTTTCATTTCTGTTGGTTTTGGTTTTTTCTGTAGTTCAAATGTTTTAAAGACACACCAGTGCACGGGCAGCCTCAAAGAGACCCACACTTTTATTCAGATGTGCAACATAAGAAAGAAAATACTCAGACTCCTTCAGCGAGAATTACAGAAGCCCTGATTTTCAGAAGTGTTGGGCACTGGCCATTCCAGCAAGAGTCAGATGAAGGATGCAGACACTAGAGAACCACGCAAACACCTCCTGCTTCTTGCTGTCACTTGTCTCATCGTCTTTGTAAAAGGCACAGAAATGCAAAAAAAAAAATTTAGTCAATTACCAGAGTGGAGGTTTAAATGGATGCATTGACATGTGCAAATGGACAACTTTTAAATTGTGATTGATCTCCCCTAAATGTCTGTGTGTCCTCACAGGACCAGCGCTAATGCACTGGTAACAAGTGTTCCATCATCCGATTCTAAGCTCATTGAGAAACTGGATTAAAGATTCAGGCATGAGTTCTGACTTTGTACATCTTGTTATGCAAATGTAATAAAATTGTTCAGGATTCAAACATTATTAGGTGGCTGATTTCCTTAAATTGTCTCATTATAAATTTTTATGGTTTTGTTGTTCTTACAAGCTTATATTCTGACACTTTTTCCTTTAATAGTCTTTAAAAGCAGAAAGAAATCTACATCTTAGGTAAAGGGTCTGCTTGCACCCACAAAATGAATCAATGAGAACTTTCGTATCATTATTCTACTATAAATAGCAATCAAAACCTTGGTTTCAGTAGCTATCACAATAGCTGAAAGTAGTGGTGAGGTCTGAAAAAAATAACAGGTGCTCTGCAAGAGCTCTGTTCTATTCAGCTATTTTTCACGTGTACATAGGCAGCACCGTTCGTACTTTGGCATTGAAGAGCTCAGCTGATAGACAGACAAACATGCACACCAGATGCTAGTAGAAAGTTTCCTGTCAAATCATTATTTCACAAACAATATTAATATCTATACTGAAGATGTTTAAATTTATAATTGCTGATATAAAAAAAAAATCAAAAAAAACAGAACTCCAAACAAACAAAAGAACCCATAAGAACCATCCAGTTAATCAGTGACAGAAATCAGCTTTGTCACTTCAAGTGTAAATTAAATCAAAAATATCTGTTAGGACTGAACAAGATGTTCTGCCAAAGAAATATTCTTAATGCGATCAGATTTTGGTGTGGAGATATGTATTGAACAAGGCAGATACAGAACACAAGCTCAAAACCTAGGGGTCATGTTTCGACAGAAAAAGCTGAATAATTCCAAAAGCTTTAGCTTTGCAGGCACTAAAAGGAACCTCATCTCGGATCATTTCCTGGGGTTAGGATGCACAGTCCTTCTGAATAAGAAGCTTTTGGCAGATTTGGTTTGGAAGAACATCTCTTCCGTATTTTTTTTAATCTCTCCCTGTACCCACAAGCCCAATTATACATAGTCCTTTGTGAGCAAGCCTCTTTTGCTGCAAGAAAAGCTCCATTCGGACTGCTAATTTATTCTTGTCTTACCTGCCCATTCAGCACAGCACAAGATGGCAGCTTCAAGCAGCCAGATTTCTCTCTCTTTCTGTCACCAAGAGAAAGCAGAACATCTCCTGCAGAAATGTACCAGCCTACAGCATCGCTCTGAGCCATCTAAGCAAATCATTTCAGCCAAAGAAACAAAGCTCTTGAACATAGCAACAAACAACATTTCACAGAGAGAGGAAACTAGCTAAGAACAACAATGAGAGCATTTGAGATATTGCCAGCTTATGTAGCAAAGAAAAAAGACAAAAATTCATCAAACTACCCTAGGAAAAGATGTGAGAAGAAAGGACAGAGTGCAGGGAAGGCACCCTAAATGGGATGAAGCTGAGAGGCATAAATTAAATGTGAGAAAGCAACATGGTACAGTGGTTGGTTATTCTTGCTGATGTAAAGAGCACATGAAACATAAGGGAAACTCCAGCAACAGGGATTTCCTCATAATACTTCTTACTGTACTAGGGCCACTTAGAAACTGACAACTAGCTTTGTAAAACAGTTCCCTTCTGTGCAGAGCAACTGTTAAGTAAAAGCATTGGCCTCTACAAGGGTCTTCTCATATATTCTCATTCTCTTTAGACTCAAACATCCGTGTATGCTTTCTGATGAGCAATTCAATCTAGATGCAAGATCCTGAATTCTGATATTGTTCTAGCATCAGAAATGTTATTCAGAATGAATTCTGATATTATAAGGTCATGGTGGAGATAAGAATACATATCTGCTAATTTTGCACAGCCAGTACAGAGGCAAAAAAAAAATCTACTCAGGCAGAAGACTAAAAGCACCTACTATATTTTCATTCTCTCAATATATTCCTTCCATGCAGAAAGGAACTCAGAAATTCTTCTTGATTCTGATCTGACATTTGAATCATATGTTTTTGCACTAATTAAATCTGCCTACGTATCAATGACTTCATCACACAGCCACATTACCCCTGTGTGCTGATGATGCATTTCTTATTCATGCATTTTTTTCATCTCATTTAATCTGTTTTAATCACAGCCTCTTTGAACATATGGTTAACAGACTTCTAGTGTTGATGCTACTTTCAAGGATATTTGAACCGGTCAACGTAGCACAATTTTGGTTCTTGGCTACTCATTACAATTATAACTCCATAGCTACTTACATTTAATTCATTTCCCCTTTAATACTGTTTGTGTTAAAGATCTGTTCTTGTCAGGCAATACTTTCAAATTACAATGCACAAGATTGGTTTAGCTCATGCTATTCTTTAGAATTCTACAGTCAAGCTGCTCATTTTTCCTGAAGTGTAGATTTCATTGTTGCTGTCTAGAAAGTTATAATGGGTGAAGGGTTTGGAGACAATTAGCACCATCTCATTTGAAGTCCTTTTACTTCTCTGATAATTATTAATGATAGCATTATGATATGTTGTTCTTGCAGCCTTTAAATGAAAAATCCCTAAAGAATACTAAAACCTCGCATCAAAATTGGATGGCTTTAGGCATACCTTGAAAATCAAAAGTAAGGGTGTACTGATAAGGAATAACTTACATTTCACACACCCACCCGCTCTTGATAGCCGAAACAGAGAATCACGACTCTAATCTTATTTATATGCACAAGAGAATTATACATTCAAGAAAGGCTTTTGGTAAAATGAATCCAGAACGCTGTATAGTTTCAAAGTATGTTGGTTTGGTTTATTGCCACCTGCTCGGAATATTCTATGCAACCTGAATAACTAATGTAGATTTGTGCGTGTGTATAATTATATACATATCAATACAAAATTAATAATGGAGGGCCTACCTTTCAGTGACATGGTTTTGCTTATCCTTCATTATATGCTTCTTATACATCCACATATGAAAGTAAATTCACATCAAGCAAAAATAATTACAAGACTACTTTTAAAAGCATAATTTTATACATTTTCTGGGCCTACATTTATCCCCCGTCGGCAACATTTTGCATAGCATTACTCTTGCACTGCTATCATCATGTGTTAGATCTCACCGTGATCATGTGGATGCACAGTTTTCTTCTCCCTTCACTGAGGTCACAGATTTATGGGTTCCAGGTAGCGGTGGCCAGGTAGTTAAATTTGAGAAGTTCTGTTTCAAGATATCTTCTGTCTAGGAAAAGAGGCATAATTTTTTTTTTTTTTCAGTAGTGTAAAACCCACTCTAACAGCACAGCATCATTGATTTCTCTCATTTCAGAATTGCTACCCAAAAGTGGCTTACAGATCCAAACCAGAAATATTTCTAAATCCAATACAACTAATCAACATTTCTGCAATGTCCAAGAGCCTATTTACTATACGAAGAGGAAATAAAATCTGTGTCGCTTATAGAAAGGCTAACCTACAGAAATGTAAATTGTGCTCTTAATATTTCTAGTAAACATAAGCTGCTTTCTGAACAATCCTTTTTCACTGCATGAATAAATGTATCTCTGCCTTTCATTGTGAAGCAGTAGAGTACTTAAGCAGAAGAGTAACCTAACTAAAAATCCATGCATCAATCGCTTCTTATCATTATTAGAGGCAAATGAGAAGACTAGAAAATGTTTATTTAAGTTTGCATTTTCTCCTGCTTCTTTGGGCACATTTTCTTCTCCTTGGATCTAATACAGGGCAGTGAGGTTGCTGGCAAACTCTGAACATACTCAAACGTAGGACAGTTATACATCTCTTTCAAATTTCCTGAGCCAGAAGCATTATGGAGAAAGTTGCAGGACTTTCTTACATCTCCCCAGCCCTCTGAATAACCATACAGAGAGAAGAAACATGAAAATGCGTTTTTTAAAAGGTGGTGTGAAGGATGAACTTAAAAAAAAGTCTTTCAGGCATCACAGGAAAGTTTTAACACTGTCAAGGACATCCACACACGCTGCTCTTAGACACAAATTAATATGGACACTGAAATCAAAACTAAACGGATTAAAGAAAAAAAAAACCACAAACCCATGCCAAATTTACACAGCCAATGTTAATGCAAAGGATTAGAGAGAAAAACTTAACTGCAATCTCAGTCTGTGCCTCAGAAAATCATTATTAATTATGAACCGGGTCTTATTGGAACAGATCTGTGTACTAGATGAATTCCCAGGGGAACAGTAGCACTTTGGTCTGTATGTATCCTCTTCCCCTCTTTGAACAAAACACCCCAACTCAGGCTAGGTAATACCTTACTGAGCACATAGAATTGCCATCTCCGATGGGACTGCTTCATACTACAGGGGACATACTAACAAGGCAGGAAGATTCACACAGCTGCCCTTAAAAATCACAGGAGAGATTTCTGACTGATGTGAAATGTCACAGCTCCATTGACTTCAGATAGAGCTACGGCACTGTGTGCCAGCTGAGGATGTGGTCTGCGAGCCTTTAGCTCTCCAGCAGGCTAACTTATCATTCAGACAGAGCATTAATGTCATCCCTTAGGTTTGCTCTGAAGAATATATGGAAATTTCAGCCTGCGAGCCAGCAGGAAATACATGTTTTTACAAGCATGAATTCATGGCAGAGCTGCTGAAATGAAGCGCGGAGTTCAGAACAGATCCCTCCATCAGAAATGATACCGCTTGGAACATGCTGCAAATACAGCTCCTCCAGGGCTCCCCTCAAAAGAGGGACAGACTGAAGAGGTAAGAGGCGGTGTGAGAAATACAGGGCAAAAAAAAAAAAAGAGCATTTCCAAAGAGATTTTTTTTTTTCCTCATGAAGTATCGGATATAAAAAGGAAAATGGATTAACTGTCAAAACAGCACTGTAAACACAAAAGGGTAAGAGATGCAGCCCCATGGAAAGGTAAGATGTTAGGAAAGTATGCGCTTAAGTAGCACTTTTAAAGCACAGTTGTCAATCAAAAAAAAAAAATCACATCAAAGATAAAATGTTTCCATCTAATATCAGTCTTAATAATGCCTAAAATTATCTAAAAGCAATTTCAGGAAAAGATTAATGGAAGAAAAAAAAACAATAATCCATTTTCTCAGTTTATTTTATGCACTTTGTGGTGTAACTTGCTTAGCTGTTCTCCATGCGTCGTCAGTTCAGCATTGGTCCCTTAAAACTTCAGTTATTTAGCTAGAAGGAGGCTAAAACATGATGAAGTCTACAAATGTATCAAGGTGTAGGTACCTTTAGAGAGAATATACGATAACTAAGAGGCAATGCTGGGCCATGAAAAAATTACCATACACTGGCCATTACTTTTAGAGTTGGTCTTATTGGTATGCTTTTAACAATGAGAAGAGAAGCATCCTGGAACTGTCTTCCATCTGGAGGATGAGATGGAAAACCCTGTCTGCTTTAAAGATGGAATTATTTACATTTGTGGAAAGGAGATTATAATAATGGTCCTGCAATAGTGTAGGATTTAATATTGTTTGACAGTTCTGTGTTTCAAGGGAAGGAATTTGATGATCCCAAACTGATTCCTGCTGTACAGGAATCAGAAAAACAGGCTAGGTGCTGAAAGTTAGTAAGTCCTACAGACTCAATTTCATGGGTTCAAGAAGCCTAGGCTGTTACTTTGTCCATTTAATTCACTTTACTACTTGCATTTACATGGAACATCCCAAGGGAGCCGGAGCTGATCAAAACCTTGAATTTCCCTTTTCGCGGTTAAACATGGACGTTACTAGAAGATTTGTTGTGTCCTGGAATGAAAGTGAAGGAACTTCCAAATGTACATCTGCACAAGATGCGCAACTATGCCAATTCTCTATTTCCTAAATGAAAGAAACGACGCAGTCCTTGGTGACTGGGCATGTGTCAGACTCCCCAGGGCCTGCTGCTGTGGTTTCAAGAGCTGATGCTATCTGAGAGCCAAAGCTCCCATTGGGACTCTTCCAAACACTTCCACAGTTTGTATGGAGGATCTGGGAACAAAGTCCGAGTTCCCAGGGCTTTCGAGCTTCTAGCATTTCTGTGTGATGAGGCTGCACGAAGGCACAACACCTGGCCCTTGCAGCCCAAATCGTAGAGCTGCTTCAGTACTGCAGCTTCAGGAAACCGAGCAGCTTGCCAAGAGGTTTGCTAGAGAGCAGACTGGTTTCCATTAAATGATTTCTTGGCAAATGCAGTCCAGTGGGGCCTACATAAAACAGAAAAAATGCTCGAATTTCAGCTATTCAGCAGTTTTGATCACTGCTCGTTCTTGAATTCTTCAATATCTGTAGCTTATTTCAGCTCAACAGTAAATTCCTCTAAGGATATTTTTTTAAATTCCAGGGCAAATGCAAAACAAATATTAAGCACAAAAAGACAACTAGACGATTACATACAGGTGTCTGCAATATAAAACATATAGCCTCATCTCTAATACCACTGATGCTTCACCCACAATTTCTACGATCATAGAATCCCTGGGTAGACATTTTTCTGCCTTGTAAGGTTTGCCTGTCTGCCTTATACAGGTTTGCTTAGCACTGTGCACTCTTAAGTAAAACTATTACTAATTAAGATAATTGAGTGATTTGAATTTAATGTGGAATTTGGTACTTCTCTTTAAGTATATATGGGTTTTACTTGGCAATAAATTAGTCAAATATTTGAAAATAATACATTCTGAATAATGTATATATCATTAATTTCATGTAAATTCCTTACAAATACAATTATTGCTTCAATTAAAGTACAGTAATTGAGTCTAATAAAAGATTTATGAATGCTGATCTTTAACGTGTCCTGATACTTTTGTCCAATACTATCATAATTTGTTTTTATCCTCCTCAACCATAGGTTTATTTACTTTTCAATCAATGAGCAAATAATACGCCTCTAAGGCAATACAGCAAAATCAAAGATGTCTGTGAAGTAGGATGCAGGGACTACAACATCTCCGACACCTTACTCCAGCTTAAAGACCAAATTCTGAAAGAACTCAGGGGAGTTCTCCAGGTGATTTGGTACATGAGATCAGAGAAGACACCCAGAATGTCACTTCTGGAATTAAAATCTTATGGCAGACACATATGCCCATGCAGAGACACTTCCTGGCATCTGGTCTATTCGAGACCAAACAGTTCTTTCTAACAGTGCTGGCTCGTAACTTCCAGTCAGCTCAGAGTTTTAACTGATGTTGCCTAAATCCATATAGATGCATATTTTCAGAAAGATATTACCAAAGCATTTATCTCAATCTTGTGTGTAATGGAATACATGATAGCATATTAATATATGCAATTCTGTGCTGAAATTAATTATTTACACAATTAATTACTCAGGTAGCACAGCTTTCTTCATTTTCTTCATTCAATTTATTCTCTAAATGAAGTTACTTTACTTAAATGAACAAGTTAGACATAAATAAAGCATATTTGATTTATACATTCCATAGGAGCTATTTTCGCTTCTATTTTTCAAAACCGCAAAGAAGCCTAACTGGCTCAATTTAGGCACATTTCTGCCATAATTTTTCCTAAGGCTCAAACTGGTGGGCAAATCAGCTACTTGTTTGAAACCTCAAGAGAGAATGATCACAAACTTAGGGATGCAGGATGACACAGTATTTGTGTTACCAAATTAGGTAAGCCGGGAAGTTGTCTGCAAACATTTAACCTAAGGAAGAGCAAAAATCTGGATTCAGGCTTGTCTTTTTTTTTTTTTTTATCCAACTTAAAAACAGTGGAAGAATGACTTTTGTGTCTGGGAAGTGCCTATTTGTCAATAGGAATTTCAAAGCTTGTATGTCTGGAAAGCTCTTTACTAACATGTTATTTCCCTGATAGTTTTACCACCTCGATCAGTACCGATGAACTTCAATGCTAGTCAGACACAGTGAAGCTAAAAAAAGATATTGAGTTGGAGATGGTCTCATTCCTTAAGCTCTGCCAAAATACACTCGTTAGTTGAACACCCACCAGCTCAGGCACAATTTTTGAGAGATTAGGATTACCACATCCAAGGCAAATGTGCTGGGCAGAATAGGAGAAAAACTGTTGGCTTTACCAGTTCCTTTTAACCCAAATGATTAATGTCAAGTGTTTATTCTCACCAAAAGTCTTAACTCTCTTTTTCAATGTTTAGCTCTAAGCTTTCAGGAAAACATAAGATCTTTTGGCATTCTATGCTGTAATTATTCTACGTAGCTTAGAAATAACAAGTTTGGAATACATTCATGGCAATTTAGAATATATGTCTGGAAGAATAATGTTATTTCTTGTGCTTCCATGTCAAAAAATAAACGCATATGAACACTGAAATTCATTCTGATCTTAAGGGGTTTATATTGCAGTGCTATGGTGTAGACTCTCCATTATAAAGTAAAAGATTGTTTGCAAGCAAGCGAGCTTCAGGTCCAGAACAAGGCTTGGATTTCAAATGATACTTTGGTAGTGTTTTCATCAGAGAATGTCTTAAACTTTATATACAAACTTAAACATATGCCAAAAAAAGAAAAGAACATATCACAAATATTTCCCTCCTGCGGTATTTTAGTTTTGAAGATTTGTTAAATATTAATCGCCTTGTTTTTCTCTCATTCTTTAGGCAAAGCAAGAGAATAATCAAATGACATATGAACACAAAAGAACGGGAGGCTGAATGGATCATAAATAATTTTACCTGTTCCATATTCCATGAAGTTAAATCTGAGTAGCTCAGAATGAGCTGGCTGCAGCTGACTCTTCCGAAACTGCAATATATTTGGTAATTTAGGTCAAAATATCTTCAGGCACAGATTAAATCCAAACTCAGGGACATATATCATTTAAGTTTGTCTTTAATCTTCCATATGGCTTCCATGCTCCCATATTATTGCAGTGAAAGAATTTGGAGCCTGCATGTATAATACCTGTGAGAGACCTTGAGAAAGCCACAATAATGGGAAATTTTATGCCTCGGTATTAACTATAAATCAACGCACAGAAGAGAGAGACATTTTCCAGTATTAAGAAGTGGGCACGAAAGCTTGACTTAAGCAGGAACCAAATGAAGAGGATGAAGGTTATAATGGTGCTCCTTAATCAACACAGCTGTGCAGTAATTTGATTTTCATTCTAATGACGCTATTTAGACATGCCCTGCATATTGAAGATTGAGCACACTACATAATTATTGATTAGTTATAAGCCATTGGTGGTTTATGTTTATTTCTCTGACAATAATTATCATACATTTGCACTAATTAATTCATCATCTTTTATTACTGGAGCTGAAAGGTAACGAGCATGAAACAGCAGAAAGGGCATTGAGAATTAAAGCAATAGCATTATTTGCAATACAATACTACAATGAAGCTCTTTGCTTTTTTATTTTTATAACATAAATAGGGACAAATGATTTTCTAGCTAAAATTTCCTTGAAATTACTAGTAAACTGTTCTCTAAAGCACACTCAAGTGAAATTCAGCAAATATGCTGAAGAGATGGATACTGACCTACCATTCAGTGTTAAGGTTAGTTTTTTTCATCAAGGTCTGTGAAATTGGTCATTTTGGAACATGGTTTAGAATTTGCGCAGAAGATTGTCTGGCTTTTGGAGCAGAAGTTCTTACACAACACAACTCATATAACAGCATATTGAAAACTTCATGAAATGAAGCTTTACAATGTTTTGTGAGATGAAGTTTGTTCCCTAAATAGAAACGAGAAGGCTCGCATTTTTACTGACGGATGGCTTCATCAGCTAGTAACGCAATTACTGCGCAGCACTGATATGACACCACTGTGCAACACCGCGTGGTGCAGACAGCCCTGAGCCAGAGCCAACCGAGACAGATGCTGGAGAGGCAGACGCACATCAGCACGGCATTGCTGCTGTGCCTCGCCGAGAGACGCAATACGCTAAACAGCAATAGTCATGTGGTTCTATTTGCAAAATCTGAGCTTGTGGCTAAGTGGCACCGCTAGACTGTGTAGAAGTACAGACTGGCCTATAGCTGTGCTGAAGGTACACGACACCCCACCTTGTGAATATGCCTAAAAGAGATCAAATAAGGCAGTGATAAAAAAAATTATAAGGTATACAGAAGCATCTGAACTTTTCCTCTTCGAATACACGTATATAATGGAAAGACACATGCAAAGAGCTGCCCGCTCTTCCGGAGGCCCAATCCTTAGGAGGCATCCACAGGTGACAGCAAAATTAGACATTTCTCTCTCTGTTGAGCTCTGTGTGGTATAGACGAGCTAAGGGCAGGCAACGACCTGAAAATTTATGACCTAAGTGTCACGGTGAAGGCACAGTGAATGTGATAAACAACATGCAGGGTGCAACCCAGAGCTCCTGCATAGGATGCCAGTGCGGATGTGGCCAGCAGAGCCATGCACTTGCCGTTATTAATTACATGCACCATGCATATTTAGTCTACAACTTGCTTTGCTGGTAGGGTTCAGATTGTTTTTGAAATGAGAAACTGCGTAAAAGTGTACAGTAAAAGTGTTCCTGTGCATTACACTCATGTTACTGGATGATGATTGGAACAAACTCCAAAATTACATTTACTTTGCGCAATACACCCTTCGTATATCTTACTAATGAATTTAATACCTTTTGAGAGACCGCAGTAAATTGTACCCATCTTGTTATGCAAGAGAAATGCATACTGAACCGGAAGACCCTGCTTTACTGAAGTGAGGGAAAGCCAATTTCAGACCACTGAGCCTGGTGGCTGGTGAGTGATCAGTAAGAACTTGTGGTGGTGAGAAAAAGTGGACAAATAAGTTTCATTTCATCAAATTCACGTGGCCCTAGCCAATACTTTCCTAGCTTTATACCAACTTTATTCTCAGCACATCTGTCAGGCAGACTGCAGTGTTCTTAAGCATAGGAAAGCAAACAAATTACAAGAATTTTGTATAAAACCTTAACACTCCAGAAACAGCAAGCAATTCGTTTCATGCTTAAATTTGATCTTTAGGGAGCAATAGGATAAACTCTCACAGAACAGCCTGATAACAACAAACAGAACCCTTGAATAAATGGAATTTTTAAGATAAGACTCACAGAAAAGCCAGAAATCATACAGCAAAATGCTACTGAATAAATACCAAAACACTTGATACACCCTCGGAGCAATATACATCACAGCAATTTGCACTTTCATTTTTTGGGGTTTTTTTTTGGCATCTTCACTTGATTTAAACATGTTCCAAAGATTGTTTTAAGTCGCAGAGTTTGATTCAACAATTTTGTATTTAGGATATCCAGAAGCACACTCACGTTACCTCACTTATTGTGGCTGATGATACATGAGTATTTTCTTAAGCACACACAAACAAGGCAGTGATGAATAGATGGCTTAGCTAAAACAAGAAATGTGACTTAATCATTTGTTTCAGCCCTCAAGTTGTGAGTGATACTGCACATCCACCTCTCTTTCTGCTGTTTTTCTCCTTATCAAATTATCCCTGACAAAAAGCTCCATCTAATACCTGACACCTATTCCTGTTCCACTGATATCTCATCCTCCTCCCCGGGCAGCTTCCTCTTCTCTTTCTTCTTGCTTTCAGCTCCCCAGCTAATGATTCCTCCTGCAAACCTGCTGACTTTCCTGGTTTATATCGAGGCACCACGACACCGATCAGCTCTTGACAAATAGACAAAGCAGCTGTCCTACACAAATTTCCTCGGTAAACAGGACACTAAGCCTCGGAAGCATTACAGGTCTTTTGTACAGGGTGATTTAGGAGTTCACTGGTATCAAGGAGACAGTAGTTGGCTTATCACCTGGACCTGATTTGGTATAGTCTTTATCTTCATGTGCAGTACATGCCCTGTAACTGAGGAAAAAAATCCCGAAATGGAAGAGAGTTTCTTCCAGTAAGAGTTCAAAACTCTGGTTTAGGGAAAAAAAAAATAAAATCATATTTGCTTTTGAAGTCTGCTTACAACATTGAAGAAATAAAGGTGCCATTGTTTCCAGTGGCTGTTTCTTTTCAAAGAAGCAGTCAAAAAACCAAATGGCTACATTAATTCATTCATTCACTATTGAATTTCACACTGGGAACTACCGTAGCAACACATGACGTGTCGTTCACTAAAGGAGGTCCCCAGAGGTTCTACTTTCTACGCTCTTTCTTTAAGTATGTAGATTTCCTTTTGATTATTTTTATATCCTGTGGAAAAGGCTTGCTTCACCCCATCACAAGAACATAAACAGAACATGTAAGGCAGAATAACAGTGTTATCATCATCGTATTTCCTATAGTTGCAGATATTCTCGTTTTGTAGTCAGACTAGCTATCTAGTGTAATATTAAATACTTCCTTACAATGTATATTTGTGACAGAAAATACCAACACACAATTTCGCAAAAAGTCAGATGAAAGGGTTTTGCCAATTCTTCAGAATTTTCATGACTCCCCGTGGAGCTGGTATTTCCTGCCTATCTTCTTGCCACGCTAGAAAGAGTCAGTGGGTCACGTCCCCTGCTACACAAATAGAATCACGCTGCTACAGAGAGTTAATGAAAGTAAAGCACACTTTAGCACGACTGATAAATGCATTCCTCCTTTATGTGATTTTAAGCAGGAGCCAATTATCAACAGCAGAAAGACCACTGCAGAGTGCTTACCTGGTATTAGCCAGGCAAAGTAAAACACAGACAACCGTTACTGATTACTTTTCATCATACACCCTGACACCAGTTAAAAGGTAAGAAGGTTTAAGGGTAATTCTTTTTTGCTTCAGAACTCTGCCCACACGAAACGGAACTAAATTCACATATAAACATGCACTAGAAGACAAACAGAAGTTTAAATATGACGAAGCAACACAGTAAGAGGAAATGCATCATATTAGCCCCTTCATTTTTACATCTCAATGGAAAAGTAGAAAACAGATTAATTGATTCAATCATAACCACATAAGAAGTTTCTGGCAGTCCTTCCCTAAAAGAGAGTATAAGCTGTAATTACAAGCCATTTCAGATGCAACTGGAAGCTAGCACGCACCATCATCTAAATTAACTTTTGTAGCGCTGTCCTGCTCTTTGAAAAACCAAACTGGACTTGCCTGCCTGGAGCGGCTGAATTACATCTTTGGTTGGCCCTCCTGCAACCGTGATTTCTCTTGCTAGATTCCCTGACACAACAGTTTCAGTGAAAGTGCTGCACATACAAATTTAATAAGTGAAAATTTAAAAAATGGCAATTTGTTTGTTTTATAGTTTACTTATGGGAAATCAAATGGGAAGCTGTTGAGACATTGTAAACTGGGTGACAATTTCGACACCATTACTAAATAATCAATAATAGTTAATGACTTGTTTGGTGGTTAAATGTCAAGAGGAAAAGGCCAAAGAATTTAATGCTGTAACAGATTGATATTAACTATAGTAGCAAATATTTGTGCTGTTGAAAACTGTAATTACCAAATAAGTAAACAGTAACCTGTTTTCAAAAGAGAAATACCACAGCTGAACTGTCTGAGGCAGAATGAGAGCTAGGGAATGTGTCCAGTCTTACAAATTAAATAAAACCAACTGTGATACAGTATAGGTAAATTTTGCTGCTATGCAGTGGAAAATTTACCTACCAAATAAATGGAAAGCATGGTTAGCCTAGTTTAAAAAAAACCACAACACACAAACCACACCTTTAAATTATCTTTTAATCTTCCTTCCGAGGTCTGATAATACCACTGTTTTTAAACAGTACAACTAACCCGACACAAACTAACCCCTTTGGCAGAAAATCCTCTGGTAGAGGTTCAGGTACAAGGAATCTGAATGAGAAGTTTTTACGGAGTACATTTCCCACTAGTACAATTTGGGGCAGTATTTAAATAGTCCAGAACCTAATGAACCCTGGGATTTGCCACTGTCTTCTATGTGCCTGCACACCAAACAAAATATATACATATTAATGTGCACTGCACAGATCACTAGGCACTGCGAGCTTAACATTGTTGCTTCTACTGTGTGTGAAGGGTAAAATCAGTAACAAAAAAATGTGTAAAAGTTGTTCAGCTTCTATAACCCAAGTAAACGTTATTGACCTTATAGAAAGAAATGACCAGAACACACAAAGTATTGACAACAATTTGTCAGATCTTACTAGGTTTGAGTCAGTGACTGGTTCCAGTTGCAATGTTTTTCGCATACGCAGTTGATGGGAAATGTGATAATGCAGCACACGCGACAAAAAGACCAGGGCAGCTCCAGGTAACTACATGCAGGATCCTTTACGGGTGTGTCCTTAGAAATTGCCTGTAAATTGAAGCAATTCAGCAGGATATTGAGGAAAATGTTGCCTTCACCATCTCCTCAATTAGGGTCCAGCAATTATTTTTCCTGGGGACTAAACTGAGAAGTGCTTCAAAGCAAACTAGTGACACCTTTGTCCTGAGACACAGGGAAATGCTGTCCAGCAACAACCCAGTCTGCCCTTTTGCCTTCAGTACGGTGAGTATGGATTTGTTTTAATGCAACTGCAACCAGTCAGGCTCTCAGGTCAGTTAGCGATTAAGAAACAATCATGTAGTGTGCACCCAGCATAAAATTCTTTAAAAAGAGGGAACAAGAATGTTGGTATTTAACCACAGTTGCAGAGTCAAGCCTACTATAAATATCTCTGTCAAATAAATTGTTATTGGAAAAATACTACATTCAAGGAGGAACTCAATAGCAGTTATCCTGTTTGTAAGCCTGAATTTTTAAAGTGTAATCTCACGAAACCTGAAAACATTTTACAAAGTGAGGCTTTATGGAATTCAATTTGACTTATACCTGACTTTGATCAGTCAGCACGCTTACGGTGATTGCCTCCATTGTCGTGCTACCTTCCCATCTGACAGCCTTCTGGACTAAATGTGGTCTAACATCCAATCTCCAAAGCTAGCTTGATATTACAGAATTAAATGGAACTTTCATGTTTAATTGCACATAAATTTGATCATTCTTCACTCCATGAGGGATTATGAAATAATCACTTCTCTCTTCCTTGGCCTCAGGGGGGAAAAAACCCCCCACGAAGTTTGCAGATTCTATTTGGCACACGCAAAGAATATTCTAATAGATGCGGTAGAATTATCTGCAGCTTTGCAACTGCCCTTTCTGTTCCAGTTTTGTGATGAAAGATCCACAGATATATTGTAGGGGAAAATATAGCTGCATGTATTGCATGTAATAAATAACAAAGACTAGAACCTGGGTTAACTTGGATAGAATAACAAAAAGTAGTTCTTCAGTTTTCTAACTGCAGGACAACACTCTGGAAAATATTAAAGAAATGCCCCTTAGCATCCCTGGAGATTAGAAACAGGAGGCTTCAGCTTCCTTAAAGGTATCTCATTTTAGCCATTTCAAATATAGCATTCCAAAAAAGATGGATTTTTCTTAGTCTCATAACATAGTTCTTTTGTTCTTTGACAAGGTCATTTTTATGAAAATATGAGTGGAATCATCAGATCACATATTTTGATTTAATAGTTCAGTGAATTTAAATTCTCTAGATATAAATAAAAAGTGAGTCTTAAATATCTCTAATTGTGGCACAATGAAAGGAGGTTGTTGTCCTTTTAGAAAAGTATTATTACAAGAGCGATTAAATATTCCTTTAAACAAAGATTTTACTCAATTTAAAACAACCTTTTTAATACTTCTTTTGTAGCGTCTAGTAGGTTTTACTCTGAGATTTAGATGGTCATTTAAGTTCAATGGATAAAAGCTTGCTTTTACACAACTTTTATTAACTGAAAAACATTCTTAATTCACATAATACATTACACACTATGCAAAAGTGCAGTTATTGACTGTGTCATTGCAAGTTTATTATCCTGTTAAAAGTTAATGTAATTGCTCCTGGGCCATTGCTTTTTTAAGACTAATATAGGCCAATGGTGTAATTAACTGTGTGCAATTCAATGAAGCCCAAGAGAATTCTTAGAGCTCCAGGATTATGGGCATATGTTTGTCAACAAAATGAACTTGGAAGTATGGAATTAAGTAATCTAATATACCTGGGAGCAAAAATATTTATATGCAATTAGATAGTAGAGAAAGGAGATGGGTTTTTCTCATAGGCATCTTGTAGGTAAGATAAAATCAAGGGTATACACAGTACATCTTGAGGGCAAGATTATTTTGAAGTTACCACAGAAAAAAATGAAACCGTTAAAAATTCATAAAGCTCTGTTTTACCATCAGTCTCCAGCTGTGTTTGCCACGGCCTCATCTGGACCCAATACTTTCAGAGTTGACACTAGAGGAGGAAATGTTCACCCAACTTGTCAGAATAGGAAAAAAAGACAGCACTATTCCCAAGAACGCTTGAGAAAGGATAGTGTTCCCATGCATGTCTTCACAGATACATTTCATTCAGTGGTTTTACCTCAGTTGCAAGACTACTCAAAATCAAATAGTGAAAAGATTTCCAGCAAAATTGCATCTAGTCAAATCTAACACACAAATAACATTGTGAAAAGTAAGCGCCATCAGCAAGGACTTTATCCCCCTTAATAATTTGCAAGTTACTCAAGGAATTGTGTAATGTATTCAGCTTAATTTCTGGTCACACAAGCTGATCGTAATACTAAAATCCTCTAAGCAAGGAAAAATAGTTTGCAAATTTAACTGAAGTTCATTTGCTAGTAGAGAAACATAAAAGCCAGCAGGCAATTTTTTTTCCAGCAAAAAAAAAAATCAGCTGCAGTCAAATGTCCTTTGTAGCTCAGATGGCTAACTTATGTGAAAAAGAACAAACTGTTCAGGGTTTTACCTTACTCCAAGTAATTTAGGTTACCATCTTTTTCCCCCCCACCAGCTGAGACCCAGCAGAACATTTTAGTCCCCAGACAAGCAGTGTAGACTTCCTTCCCTCTGCCCCTAGTTACTCACATCACCAGAATTTCAGGTATCTGGGAAGGTGAATACTTTCTATCAGTTTTAGATAACCTCCACAGTCTCATTTCATGATGGAGTATGTATTTAAGACAATGGGGTTACAGAAATAATAAAAAAAAAATATACCCAGCTGTCTGAATAAGGTATCCGGAATCAGGACTAAATTTTATAAGACTCGATTTTATAAAGGTTGCCTTCAACATTTACATCTTTGTGTTTAAAAAACACTGCACAACAGAGATTTCTGTTCAGAATCTTTGAACTACTCCACTTAGAGGGAGGGCTTCGCACCAATGAAATTTGAATGAGAATGTACAGAGCTGTAATAAGTGCAAGTGTAGCATAACATACCAGCACACCGCAGGACATCCTTGTGACTTTGTCCTTGCACTGTAGGAGCATATTCCTGAGTGGATTGCTTCTTGGACACTCTGACAAGGAGGTCAACCAAGCCCACTTACTGTTCTCAAACATGTCCTTACAAATACATTTACGCTGGCAGGTTCAGCTTAGCTGAATCCCATGCTTGAATCAAATTAAATCATTTCAAATATAAGAAGCCATTATCAGGAGTATGTCTGCTTTCTGCTCAGTATAGCTCCACATTACAGCAGACAGGCATCCAGTGAGTGTTTAATCAAGGAATGCTTATTAAACTGAAGGTTTGTGCTGTTTCCAGGGAAAATGTAAAAACAGAAACATACTCCAGCTGTCAGTCAAGGTGGGTTTTTTATGCTGCCACTCTTAGTTTGAAAAAGTCAGAAGCAGATGAGTTTAAATAGGTACACTCTGTGCATATTCACTATACTTCTGTGCCTTATTAACCTTGTGCATTACAAGCTCAGTCCAAACTTCTGCACTCTGCAATTTAACCACATTTTTCATTGTCCTACACCTGCAGTGTCTTCAGTAATCTTATCCATACAATACTTCACCCTACTGATTATTCTTCTTAACAAAAAAAAGGTTGGAGTAGTTTGCTTATTTGTTCTTTTTTTTCTAAGCTTTTCTTAACAGTAAGTGAACCCAGAGCTGGAATGTCATGAGTCACATGTGGCAGTATCAGGGAACAGGAGTAACTGAGCTCTACACTTTGATTTTTGACTTTGGAGGGAGGAGAGAAAATGTTTATCACTCTAATTAACAGGTATGAGGTAAAAGATTGGATTGAGGGGAAAAGTAGGAGAAGCTCTGGTGTAGATAGCCAGGAGACAACAGGAGATAAGCCAACTGATGCGAATTAACTTGCTTCCTATTTTCTGCTTCCACCATAAAAAGGATCAAGAAAATACTCGTGACTGAGCCATAACTTGTTCTGCAGTTTGCACCTGAGTGAATGTAATTATCTGCTGTCACACATCCCCAGCAGGCAGATTGCAAGGCTGCAGATTAAGCCCCAGGGTGAGATGATCTGCACTTCAGTGGATACAGACTCACTGTACCTGAATATTCCATATGGCCAGCAGTGTGGAAGAACAATCACCAAGTCACAGAAGTTTGAAAAGCAAAGAAAAACAAAAGAAGAAAAAAAAACACAGTTGTTGAGATAATTAGGCAGGGGGAGTGTTTACACTATATACTTAATAGTAAATGACATTTATGATATGCCAAAATTAATCTCCACGGACAACAGTGATGGCCAGCTATTTTCCAATAAAATAATTTTTAACAGAAGGATTCATTTAATAAAAGTTTTGATGAAATTCTATTGAAAATTGTTCCTTGGGTGCAGAATGGAATGTCTGGTCAAACTAGGAGAACTACTAAATGCAAAACAGGAAGAAGATTAGTTCTAAAGGGGTTCTTAACAGCTGGAGAAGGCCTAGCATCAGGACGATATTCAGTCCTGCTTAACCTCAAGATTTAACTCCAGTTTCTTACAGCAGATAAGTGGAGCCCACTACAGAGAGAAATCCTCTGTGGCACCATGTCCAGCCAGCTACGAAAGGGCTCTGGCAAGACCGATGCTACCTGCCTCAGAGAATGAGTAACCTCCTGGTCCCGAGCACTCCCATCTCCGGGCAGGGATTTTTTTATGGAAAACTTGGAGAGGAGTCAGGTTCACCTCCCCACAGATCAGGAAAAGTTTTGAAATCTCAGAAATGTTCACAGAGCAGTAAAGTCATTCAGATCTCTCCATAATAAGAAACATTTTGTATTTTATCACAAATGTTTATATAAAGCAAATGCAAAGATAAATTCCAGTTTTAATATAGGTAAAAACTGTAGATGGGGCCTACAGTGTGATTTACAGTTCTTTTCATATTGAATGAAAATGAATGAGGGTGACAGAGCACTGGCACAGGCTGCCCAGGGAGCTTGTGGAGTCTCCTTTGGAGACATTCAAAACCCGCCTGGACGCGTTCCTGTGTGACCTGTTCTAGGTGATCCTGCTCTGGCAGGGGGGTTGGACTAGATGATCTTTTGAGGTCCCTTCCAACCTCTAACATTCTGCGATTCTGTGAATGAAAATATTTAAAATTATAATCTGGAATACCAGTTAATAGTTAAATAAATATTCTAATAAAAAAAAAAACCCTTGGATTGATAGAAACTAAATAAATTGTAAAATACTCTAAAAGAACAGAAAGTTAAACGTAACTAAAGAAAAAATGCATAATATAATTCACATTGGGTAAGTTTCTTGTTCAGTCTCAGATTGGCATATCTAAAAATCACTCAACAGAGCTTTGAAACTATCCACATACTTATCATGTAGCAGTGCCAGATAGAAAACAGAAGTATTGTAGCAGCACTATTCCAGATATCTCTTTGAATATTTTGTTTACTTGCTTTACCTGAGCCTCAATACATCAAACACAAATGGGAAAATAGCCTAATAAAGGAGAGATAGAAGCCACAGTGCCAGCTGGCATGAAGAGGGTGCAAACTTCAGTTTCATTCCAAACAACTAAGAAGAAATAACAGGGAGACATAACGTCTTAATATTTATACATGCTCATAAATCCATATACTTTCACTCTAATCCACAAGTGAATTATTGCACAATTCAACACAAAGAATAAAGAAGTTTGAAATGATTCACTGCTCTATTGAAGATAACAAAGTCATCTTTCATTCAACATTTCACCCGACAGCAAATAACAAAACGCTACTGAGCCTTTCGGCCTGTGCATCCTTACAAGAACTAAAACCACAAAAGGAAAAGAACTACTAATTCACAAAACTCACCCTCTTTTTCAAATGAGATTTGCTGGTGACTTAAGAACTGATATTAGAGGCAAGTCCCAAAATAAACATCCTCCCTTCTTCATCAGTTACAGTGTATTAGAGCGCAGATCAAAATAATTTGCACTTGCTCACAAAATGTTCACCAGTTGCTTTCTCTTCAGTTGCTCAAAAATCTGTCCCTCTGGTCTTGCCATTCTGCTCTTTGCATGTAGAGACATGACTACATGCCCACATTCTCATATCCACTAATTTCTTATCAGGTGTTCAGCATGTCCAGGTAGCTGCTGAAATCTGAGCTATCAGTTCACTAAGTTCCAGCCAACTGACTAAAACTAAGGATCGAACAGATGAAAGAAAGTTTTTTCACCAGCTGAATTTCCGAATCCTGCATTCCCATGGTTTTGCTATTTGCACATTCTCTATTATCTAACCATATGTTTGAGCTCTTGCTTCTATCTTTCACTCCTGAGAAAACTAGGGTGAAAACCTACAGCTCACTGATGACAGAAATACAGATTTGCAGAGGATCTTGAGATCATGCTGTGGGATCTCTGCAGCTGGTGCACAGCTCTCACGTGAACATTGGAGCCAGGGACCTTGCACCAGAGAAAGTTTCTCAGACACAGAGTATTCTTGATCTAGAGAAAAACCATTTTACTTTAGTTATCATTCTGCAATAAAAGTCCTCTACTGTCCCTCAGCACTGGTGTGGGGCGGCCCCAGTATGATACAGCATGGAAGAAAATGAGCAAAGTATGTGCAAAGAGGAGGTATTAAGGAGCTAAGGGGGAAACAGGAATAATTGAAAAAGAAAAAAAGAAAACAACCAACAGCCTTCAGCATCAAGGGATCTGAAATAGAGTAATTCCAAAATATGGAAAGGAGTGAAACAATCTGCCCCCTGATTTACTAGAATCCTATTTTACTAGAGTTCCTATTTCTAAACCACAATAATTCCAGGTCTGTACTTAAAAAAAAACCCAAACAACCTGCTACACAGAGGATAGATATTTTTCTTTTCCTTAAAATTGTAAACTGTTGTTTAAGTGGAAAATAAAAAAGGTTTTTTGTTTTCAGTTTTCATTAAAAAGTAGTTGTGCTTACCAGAAATCTTGAAACAAAGGATGTCTAGCAGAGTACTAAGATCAATATATTTCCTGAACACGTTTTTCTCACAAAAGCATTTTTATTTGCTGTTCTTTCTTTCCCGTACAGATAAGCTGTTTCTGAGCCATAGCAACTGAATTGGGATTTACACATTTCACTCTATAATTTTAAGGCTTGACTACCTGCTGCTTACAGTCAACATACACTAAATAGGATTTTTTTTTTTTTAAATAAAATATACAGGATAATTGCTGGAGTTTACAGAAGGCATTCTTCTCTTTATTGAAACTGTAAGTAGGGAAAATAGTGCTGTACTTTCCAACGCTAGGATTTCAATCCATTTGCTGTTAACAACTACAAGAAGAATATACTCTAAAGACTTTTGACTAGTCTAGAAATGTATCACTGCTACATTAAGTCCATTGGTGTGTCCATCACAGTGGTTCAATAACTAAGCCACTAGCTGTGGAATTTGATTCTAGGCCAAGCCAGCTTTTATCTGAAAGTTTCTTATTGTTATGGCTGTGGGAGGAAAACCTGAATCTGTAGCTCAGATGACAACCCAATATAATAGCAGACTAAAGGGTAATAGTTTGGGTTCCTTTAACTTCATAATGCTTCAGTGATTGGGCTGGCCATAATATACCCAGGATTAAGGTTCAAGAATGATGAAAGATCAATGCTGAAATAACAGAAGACAGATTCAAAATATGTCTGGGTCAAGGAGATGAGATTAATTGGTAAGGACACATGTGCAAAGTAGCAAAATAGACAGAAAAAAAATAAAGCTCCAAAACCATTGAATCATTTAAGTTGCAAAAGATTTTTAAGATCATTGAGTCCAACCAGTAACTTAGCACTGCAAAAATCAGCATCCCAACTTCTGTGGCAGCCTATGGTAATGGGGACTTTCTGTCTTAATTTCAGATTAGACACATTTTTCTTCTAGTAGCAGTTAGGTATCTTATATTGAAATACCACATTAGTGATTACTTATAAAGAAAAACCCCAAACCAAACCCCTGTTGGTCTCAGTGAAGCCACCAGAATCCACACCAGCAGAATCCTGATTGCTGGAGTTTTTTCGTTGGGGCTTTTATGTTCATTTGTTTGTTTTCCTGGTTTGTTTTTTTTTTTGGTTGGTTGGTTTGCTGTTGTCTTACTGTTAACTGTGAGGTGGATTTTGCCATTATTTCTAAGGAATAAGGAAAAATTATAGATTTGAGAAAAAAAAAGAAAAAACTCACCTTGGCTAACACTGCAAGTGAGCTAATTAGTGGATATACTTCATTTCAGAATAACTATGTCAACAATATTAACTTACAATACACTTCAAGCAGGCTTAAGGAGTTAAAAGTAAGCAGCTATGAAAATATTGAGGACAGCTACCTCTCTCATCTCTGAAGAATCACTTAAGTTCAAAAGATGCTAACATTTTTACTTTTAATTAGTTGCCATTTTGATGTCAGCCTCTAGAGAGCATGAAAGAGAATAGAGCGTTGATGGGTGGATATGACAAAATCCAAGACATCACATTTCCTTCCAGATTTACTAATCATCTTTGTTACTTTCTGAACAGTGCGTGAGACTCAAGAAAGTTACAAGCTCAAAAAATCCCCAGCCTCCCTCAGTACGAGGCTTTTTTTCTCCCTTACAGCTGCAGTGAGATTGTTCACTAAATAGTGTTTCAGGCTCTAGGGAATAAGTACCACATGAAGCTTCACTCGGAAAGGAGCACAAACTCCCTAAGGGATGCCCTGTAGGCTCAGAGAAGAAACACAAAATTTACTGTAAGCTGCCAGAGTTAATATTTGAGATTCTGTTGTTATTTTTTCCAGGAAATGAGGTAAGTCGAGGAGAAATAACATCTGTCTGAGGCAAGAACACACACACGTTTATGTGCTTTTTGAGGGTGCAGAGTGAAAGAAAGGGCTTCTTTCCTTTTGCCTTATTTAAGCTCTCTGTGGGTTTGTATACTGTTTAAGCTTTTAAAAGAGAGACCAAGCAAAATAGCAATCAATAGGGCCAGCCAGAGGTGACAAACAGAGCACAGGGTGGCTACTGGAGGGACACACTGTGAAGACGGTGGCTGGGCAGTGATCAATCGCATTAGGAAATGAAGAAAGACAGAGGGAGCAAAAAGGGGAATCGATCCAGTCTACTACATCTGCAGATATAGGCACCTGGAGCAGGTAGCATGTGACAGACAAGGGTTTAGTCTGTCAATAATTCATACTGCTTCGCTGCATAACTTTTAGAAAGAGTCTGTCTTGAAAGCAACAGTATTGACATGTGTTGTGCTGTAGAGTTTTACTAAAACCCAGCACCTCCAGTCAAGAGCAATTCAAAGTGCACCACTCAGGATCCAGTCACCTTAGTCCTTTCTGCCAAAGGAGTTTTAGGCCAAACTAAAAAAAGCATTTGAAGTACTGGTTTTGAGAGAAAAAATAAATAAAAACCAGTCCTTGTCTTTTTAACGGATCATTCAATCTAGCTCTACGCTGTCGAAAATGCTATCATGGTACTTGGCCAGCGTGCCCAATGTGAAATACTAATGAATTCAGCCGGATGTGATATACTAATGAATTCAGCTGATTATAAAGGCCTGGAATCTGAGCGGGAAGAATGATCTGAGACATCTGAAAGCAGAGGCTGCAATTGTGAGATGTTTGCTGGGCCATGGGAAAAGAAGGATGCGATTCACAGCCTGGATTGTGCACAGCAGCTAAGAGAAACATCCTGTATCACTGAAATGTCACTAGTGGGCTGGTACTTAAAAGTGGCTTAGGCTCAGCCTAATCCAATTTTTCAAAGTCTAGACATTCAACTATATCGAGTAGAGAAGTAAATATGAAAAGTAGAATTTTACTATCCATCCTCAGAAGAATACAGGAATAAGTCACTCTTCCAAAAGTCTCCTACAGGTGAGTAATAAGCATCACCAGAAAAAGTCAGTTTTATTTGTAAAGACACAATTCATCTAATTCTTTTCATAACTGCTTTACTGTATTTACCTGAGTTCCTGGATTTATTTACTAGTTTCAGTATAGCCATTCTCAGGAGAAAAGATTGGTCCCTCAAGCAAGATGATGTCACAAGTTTGAATTAATATTTCATTAATTTATTTCAAATCTTCTAAGTAACATTTAATTTAATTGGTACTTTATTTATTGTGATAGTGTTATGCAAGGTCAAGTCTTTGATTAATTCATCTTTAATGCTGAAAAGGGAGAAAAAATTTGGTGCTGGCTATTACAACACAATCCATATATGTAGCTGCACTGTCTTTAACAAATTATAGAAATAGTAAAAGTAGTATATACCAAAACTCAGACACTTAGGAAATAACTCACAGAGGTTCCAAATTATCCTTCCACACACATTCTCACATGCTTAGAGATAACAGGTTTGTTCAAGGAGCCGCACACATTTTAGTCCTGGTGACAGCCGTTCCTGACTGTATACGTTAAATAACGCCAGTCATTTCTGCAAGAAGCTGTCATGGCAGCGTGAACCGTCCTTCAAAACCATGTGACTGTTTTCTTCCTGGCTACTGACAAAGGCTCTGGCAAATTTTGTGACCCTCAGCTGAGAACACTACATGAGGTGCATGCAAATCTGGCTTCTCTAAGCAACTGTGTTGTACCGAAGAGTTTCTAAATCGTCTATCCACTGCTTCCCCTCCTCCTTCTCTTCTTCTAAGTCTGAAACTGACGCACGGTTGTTAATCTAGGACATGGTTATTAATTTAGAACATGCTTTGGTTCCCTGCACTTGCTTAGTCCATATTATACAGCTTCTCCCAGACAAGTGTGCCGTACACAAGTCATTAATTTGGTACAGAAAAGTTCATCCTGCACTAAAGGCGCAGGTCCCTCCTATTAGAGAGCAGGCCGCTGGGCTGCTCTAGTGAAGTCTCTGGCAATCATTCACAGAGGAAGGAGAAATGATTCAGCATTCAGCAGAGCCCTAAATGTTTCAGAAATCTGTTTTCCAAAGCAATTGCTGGTACCCTGACAGCGGTACTTAGGCTTTTATACAATGCCTACAGATAAGTACATTTCCAACCTCATTACAGTGCTATCAACAGAAGCCAAGCATTTAAAATGTTTTATGCATTGCCTGAACCATATTTTAGTTTAGAAAGAGCAGGTAAGACTTGTTTCATCACAAATAGGGTAGACATTAAAGTAAACAAATCAGCAACATTATTCTACGCTGTAAGATCAAAGCAAATATCGATTACGACATTCCACTGCTGTCTACCAATACTTAGTGAAATTAATTTAAACAGGTTGATTTTCTCACTTTCATTCCTAGTGATTACCCACCATTTCATTAGTTCCAAATGCAGAACCTTGCTTAAGCCATGTTGTCTGTCAAAACAAGAGATAGTAATAACAAACCCTTGCCCTCGGCTGAGCACAGCAGGTTTTCAGCTCCTCAAAAATCAAGGCAGCTGCAATAAAGCCTGTTTGTGGTTGTTCATGTACTATGGTAAAGAAATCCTAATTTGTTCCACGTCACAGCCAATCCATAATGAACTATACCTGATTCATTAAGTTTCAGATACACAGTTACTCTGATCTTTTTTTATTATTATTATTTAAAAAAAAGGGAAGGAGAGACAAGTAGCACTGAGTCACTCCACCAGACCAAAATGAGTGGGAATTCCATGACTTAAAGTCTGTACAAGAACTGCATAAATCTCTGAGGAGCTTATAAATGAAGAATAGGTAATTATTAAATTCTTATCAGCTGCAGCATTGTCTCTACTAATACATTTCTGCACACTTTTTTTGAGGAACATATTTTTATGGCCAGATCTAAAAAAAAAAACAAAACCCAAAAAAAAGCTCCCTTACAAAAATCTTTTCTGAACAGAACAAGGTTGCTCCCAAAGTAATTTAGTGTCTGTGTGTGCAAAAAAAAAGAAAAACAGACAGGATTCTTACAAGTTGAAGTAATTACCCCTGAACACAAAAATTAGCCTGTCATGTACAGAATGAAATTGTTCAAAATGCATTTTTGCAAGTTGCACCCTGATAAGGGAGACAGGCTTTTAAAGGACCGAATCTGTTCTAATGATCCACCTGAAAAGTACTTTTTAATTCAAAATTAGAACTTCTCTACAGAAGTAATGGAGTATTTCTTTTTGATAAGCCACTTCACAGAACAGGGATCAGAATGCAAATTACAGTTATTTGCTCTAAGTGGCTTTCCATTAGAATTGCATTAATATGAAACATTTTCTTTTTCCATTTCATCAAGACATTTCACAGTATTTCCGCTACCTTTAAGACATAGTGTATTAATTTAACAAAATTATATATAATCTCGGGTGCATTATGTATGCTTCATTTACTTTTTGCAAAGTTCATTATCTTATTTTTCGGTTTTGAACCTGTCAATTGATAACACTCCTACATCTCCTTTCAGAGGATCAGGTTTCAAATCAGAGAAGCAAAGTCTAATTTCAATCGGCATTTGCTAGAAACTGAGGGGTTTATTAAATAAAAGGATGACACAAGCCCTTGTGTTTAATAGTCAAAAACCCTGTGGGCAAAAGCTTTCTTTCTCTCTCTCCCTTCTTTCTTTTTGTAATTTAACCAGTAACACAAGTAACTGATGTATGTTTAGATTTTTTTACTCCAGTGTAAACAAACAGTGCTGGCATAGAGGTGCTGTAGTATGAATGATCTGTAGCACCAAAAATACAGGAAGAAATAACTGAATATATAAAAATATGAAATAACAAGCTTTTTCACAATGGCTATACAGCTGCACAAACAATTGTACTAGCACAGCTCAGAAACGTGCGTGCAGATACATATAAACTCTGCTTAAGCTGACACTCCTTTAAAAAGATACACTCACGAAATGACAGAGCCATAAGAAATGGCTTACATTAAGGACACCTTTACGGTCTTGATACTCCAGGCCAATAGAAAGGTCACTGGGCAACTTCTGTCAGAAAAGCTTTGAGCCTCCTCACTTTCTTCACACCAGGTATCCAGAAAATTTTCCTCACTGCTCTGATCTCTAATAGTTTCCAAGAACGTGAATCACCTGCAACATATAAAAAAGAAAACCTCGGAAACAAACCAAAATAAACAGAATACACTCCAAGACCCACTTGGTGCCACCACAAAGGTTATACAAGTGTTTTGTCTTCCACAATCTTGGCTTACTACATCAGCATAAAAAGCTGTGAAGTTATAAAAAGGAGAGCAGTTTTTTGTCTTCCTCCACCCCGTCAAGTACAATCACTTCCACAGGAATACGCAGTGGTCTGCACTTGTAAACACAACACTTAACACTTCTGGATTTAATTAGTAAAAAGAACCTTTTCATCTTCTTGTCTTGTAATTTTTATTCCCTTGCCTCAACCCTCTGGCGTCGTAGAGAAGGTTAAGAACAGCCCAGTGGCAATTTGCAGCCCACAGGCTGTCCTGGAGGTCTATTCTAGGACCCAGGGAAGTCTACAAATAAAGATTTTATGATGCAGAACTCTCAAAAAAACCCCAACACTGGAAAAGGAGATACCCAGTGACATATCTGTGGTAATTACCTGCCAGAAAAAGTTTTGACAACTATCATTGAATACGAAGAAAAGGCAGCAATAGTGATTGTTTCACTGAAAGAGGCGGACAAGCAACAGCACGATGGCAGGGAGATAATGTCAAATAAGGTGAGAGACTAGTGAAAACTTGTGCTCCATATCAAAAATGCAGAAAAATGAAGGTGGCAAATGAGATGAAGGAACAGCAGGAAGGAAAAAAATTTCTGACTGACAAGCAAAGAGCGTGTTATTAATAATTCAAGTGGAAATCCCTGCATTAGTGATCACTATAGATAATTAGCTACTGGTTTATTATTTATTTTAATTACCTGACCAGAAGGCAATCCACATTAAAAAAAATCATTATATATAGTAACATTAGGTCTCGAGGGGTTTAGCTCTTTTATAACCTGTGTTAACTAGTTTACTACAGCCATAATGTGCTTTTAAGTATGTTGGTTCTGTGGCTGCTAAGAAATTGGTCTCCCTTCATCAGTTGACTATTGATTTCCCATCAATCCAAACAACGCTGTTTCACTGTTTCTCTTACATATTTTCTGTTATGTTTTAAGATAACCTCACACATACAGTATGTCAAAACGGCATAAGTTTTCGTTTGGGTCGTTTTGGTTTTTTCTTCTGTCAAATGTAATTATTACTATCTAAAAGAAGTAGCACAAATCATGCAGCCCTTATCCCAACAAATCTCCTGCAGTGAAATCCTCCAACTGCCTTATGTTTCTCAGGTCACTCATACCACTGTAACCTGCATGTAAAAAAAAACATCAAATCAGAAAATTAAACAGTGCAAAGTGAAAAATTCTGCCTGAGTTTGCAAGTTCTGAGTTGAAACATTTTAGAACGATGTCCAAAAACATTTTCTATATCTGTATCTGTTTCAATGAAAGAAGTGGTCACACATTTTGGAGCAAAATGTAGCTCATTAATATTAAACCAAACCCAAATTACTAAGATGCAATCTTTGCAGAAGAAAAGGGATCAGTACAAATCCTTATGGGGGCAACATTCCCCCCAGAATGAAGCTAGACTTGATTGTATTCAGCATCCCTTGCTGTCACCTGGCCTCGGCATCTCATCGAGGCTTAAATCTCTTGATAGACTATCTACAGCGTTGGGCTGGGGGTATGATTTGCTCACACCATCGGCATCTAAATAGGTAGACTGAAAAACTCTCCAGCAGATGCAGTCAGACTCAGGAGAGTCATTTTATTTCAGCGGCTTATTCTTCCTCAAATAACTTAGTTTAAAGCCCTCTGTTCTAGTCCTTCAGCGGCGTGGTTCTGCTTGTGTGGCCACCCCAGCAAAATTCCCCTGTGGCAGCATGGAAACGGATGGTACAAATGAAAGGAAAAATCCCATTTCTTATGCTACATTTAAGAATCAGAACAAGCAATGTCAGTCAGCAGTCTCACACAAACAAATGTTGTTGTAGATATTACCATAAATGACGCTTAAATTATTTTTGACAAACAGGACAAAAATGTCTGTGCAAAAATGTATCCAGAAAGGATGTACCGAGATGGAGAAAGGTGATGGAAAATACATAGGTGAGACAGAAAAATATGGAACTTCAGACAGGCACAGAGTAGCAAATTTTGAGAAAAGAAATGAGAGAAATTGATGCCATTTTATGTACCAGTCTTGTGGTATTTCACAGAGCCAGAACATCTTTATAGGCCAAAATCATTCAACTGGTTCACAAAATAATATTTTCCTGCACTAGACTAGCTCCATCACTGAGAGGATAAAGGAAGAATACATCTAAAACACATACAAGTGTTTCTTTTGTTGGAGCATAACTGAGATCATTAAAAAATGTAAAAATAAAGCCTATCAATCAAGTTCTCCTATATGTGATAGCCAAACCTTTTTTAGAGTTAAACAAGCTCTCTAGCCAAATAATTGTTTATTTATATAAAATAGGGCCATTCTAACAGAAGGTACTACACGAAAAAGCAGATCAGCAGATTTTCTTATATCTCACTTTTAGTCCAATAATTTGCTGCTGCCGAAGGGGAAATCCACCTTCCCAATCCTCTAAGGCCTGAACTACCTCCTTTTCCATTCCGACATCTCTGGTACTTGCCTGACTTCTTGGTGAACCCATTCAGCCAAATAACTATTTTTTTTTTATTGTCTTTTTCTTAACTTCAGAAGACTAGCAGGCTCTCCAAGGATTCAGATGAGCGCCAGAGCTCACATCACAGATTTGTTCACAGAAGCAGGAGAGAAAAGAAGTCCAGCCCTGTCCTCAGTCAGACTATCAGCCATCCCTTGAAACTTCACCTTAACTGTACTGCCCCGAGGAAAAGGCAGGGCGCAGAGATTCAGATTGAACTCTCTATTCCAAATTAGACAAAACTAGAATCTGCCCCAGGAGATCCTGCTACAGATCTCCTCCACAGTGAATTAGTCTTCCTTTGCATTATCATTCCTTCCTTCCTGAGTTTAAGAAATGTCTCCAGCAAAACCTCTACTGAAATAGTGCATTCCTGCAAAAAGATTTGATCTTACTATATCAACAATTTTCACCTCTCAAACACAATATGTATTCAGAAAGTCACAGCCAGTTATCTCGGGGGTTTTTGTTTCATACTGCAGAGTAATTTACTGGGAACACATGACAGCAATTAGCTGGAGAATATGTCATGCAGCACAACTGAAGCAGCAAGAAAGTAAATTTCTATAGCAAGAAAGTAAATTTGACATTACTGTTAAACCCTGAAGTCCTACTAGTACCTGGGAATTGCTCTTTATAGGGAGCGCAAATGGCTGATTACACAGGGTGGAATTTCACTGCCTTCTAAACCTAAGTGTCCCATCATCATTACTCTCCTCTGCACACTTTGAAATAATTATGGCACCTTAGAATGGTGGGTTAGCGCATCATCCTTTTACTGTTTGTCTGTCACTGCTTCTTACTCGGCTGCCTCTAATAGCAATAACTGTACCACACACTCCTCTAATTCTGCACTCCTCCGAGCAAACTTTCTCTCGGAATGATAGAGAGCACAGAGGCTCCAATTATCATAGAATCATAGAATGTCAGGGATTGGAAGGGACCTCGAAAGATCATCAAGTCCAATCCCCCTGCCAGAGCAGGAATGCCTAGATTATGCTACACAGGAACGTTATCCCTGTTATAACAACCATGGGATGATGCCCTTATAAGCTGGGAGATATTCCAGACTGTATAATTGTCTGGAATGATCTGTTTGCAAAAGAGAAATATGTGGATTTTAATGAAGTCAGAAAACCAGCCAGTGTTTTGTTGAAGATTCTTAGAGAGTGACTGACTATCTCAGCTAGGCATTAAAAACAGATCTCCTTCTAAGTCTTGTGACGATGTTCAACATGCTAAAAAGGGAATTAGGATTTAAACTATCCAAGTTGTTCTTTTCTCTTCGTTTAAAAAGGAAGAAAGTAATATTTCTTTCTTGCTGTTTAAAAATATTTGATTTATACGCTTCCTCTAAGGTTTCCACAGGAAACTACCCCATTCCAGCCCTGAGACAATTATCAACACATATATAATGTATACTTCATTCCTAAACACATAAAAAGTATTTACTAAGTAGTGTGATCAAAATACTGTTTCTAAAATCTGACTATTACTGGTTTTGAACTGTTGGACACAGATCTTAAGCTCAATGAATGGCAAATTATGCAGTTAGTTTCATGAGTTTGTGTGGGTGACTTAAGGATTCATCCATCGGGAAAGAATGATAGTACAAAAATAAACTAATTCTCTCCCAGATAATTCTACCTACCTCAAAATTGGACCTTAAATATCAAGTCAGAAACAACCAGAAAAAAAAACACCAACAAAAAACCACTATTAATAAGAAGAAAAAGAGGAAACACAAAAAAAAACAACAAGAAAAGTGTTGAAGCCAACATCTTCCTCATAGTGGAAAATTTTGTATACTGTTAGCAGGAATACATGAAAAAATCAAAAAACAAGTGATCAGTTCTATTGTCTAGTTCTACGTGACAGAATTGTGGAATAAAGCAATCACCTCAAAAAATAACCCACATAAGAGTTTTTCAACTGGTCTGATTGATCACATGACTTTGAGGGGGGGGGAAAGAAAGGTCTCCAGCCATACTGCATACCTCGTATTATCCGGAGACTGAGAAACCGAGGTAAAACCAAATTGGTACTTTCCATATTATAGAATCCTAGAATGGCCTGGGCTGGAAGGGACCTTAGAGATCATTTTAATCCAACCTTCCTGTCAGGGCAGGGACGCCACCTCTCGATATCAGTCCATGCAATTTTATTGCTTCTATAATATCATAAATATTATTGTTATTGTCGTGACACACCAATTAGATGTCCTCTTTTCTGTCCACTGCACTTCTTTGCATTTATATTTTGTGTTTGCAGTTCTACAAATCACGTCTTGAGGGTTACATCCATCCACAGCATTTTCAGTAACAATGACACCGTTTGCTTCCACAGGTGGCTCTCTGCTCCCCCTTCGACCAGAAAGGTGAGTTTTACCTGTGATATCCCCAGCAGACATATGACTGCTATGTTCCTAAAAACCTTCAAGGACAGAATAACCTATCCCTTAGAAATGATAAAAGTTTCCTGTTGTACTACACTTTCCCTTTGTGCAATTTGAGTCTATTCCTTCTTGTCACACTGGTATTTTACTTCAAAATTCTTTAAATTTATTCAGTAAGATTTTTTTCTCTTAAAATATGCTTAGATTGTCTCCCCAGGTTTACTTGCAAAATTCTCATTCTCTTCAGTGATGCACTGTCTGGATTCATGACAATAAAAACCACATTTTAATCCAATATTTCTTTTTTTCTGTGACAAGCTTTCTAACAGAAAACATGTTTAGTAAGTTGTCTGGACCATATGATATTCATCCAAGACATCTAAAAGAACTCAAAGATGAAATGTTTGAACAATTGACAATAACCTTTTCATTAAAACTGCCTCTGAGTCCCAGCAAATGTAATACCAAATTTTAAGAAGGGTCTCAGGTGGTTACAGAGAATGGATCAGCCAGAAAGACTGACAGTATTACTAGGAAAAGCAGTAGGAAATGAAACACATAATATTTTGTCCATGGGTATATGGACAGAGGTGATACACTGAAAGGAATAAGTTATTGGCAAAATCTTGTCTCGCAAACACCTTGGAGTTACTTGGATGAGTCTATAGGTATAAAAAGTAGATCAAGATGATACAGTCAGCCTGAATTTCTGAAAGACTTTAAAAAAAAAAAAAAAAGTAACACAAATTGTGAGAGTTGATCTTTGCAAATAAATAACTTGTTAAGAAATCATGAGAGTATACTGTGGAAAAGTTATATTTGCCCTATTCTGACAGGAAGCTCTATGTCTGAATTTTCAAAGGCTTCCCTACGAATCCATTGGATCTCGGAAAGCATTAATTGAAATTAATATCTCCTCCTCATTTCAGAAACCAACAAATTTTCATTCATTAAATAAATTTAGTTTTATGAAAATTCTTAAGAAAACTGATTTTTAAAAGACCAAAGTCCTTATGAAAACTGATTTCCAAAATATCCAGATTAGGCAGCAGCCCTTTTTCCTTAAGAATGCTTGTTATTTGGAACTTGCACCACGGGAGAGGGACTTGTCGTCAAACACAGTGATATCAGTCGGTAGATATTACAAATAGCATCTGCAGTAATTTCTGAGAAACAGAAGTCCCCAGTTTAAGAGAAATGCTTCAAGGATTAAAGAGAATCTTTCTGCCTGAAATGCTGATACAAACTGATTGCGTTCTAATTTTCCTCCACACACAGTGTTGCATTTCAGGTTGGGCATCAATAGTCTGCACAGAACTCCAACGTGTGCTCAGGTGCCAAAATTGAGCTTCCTTAAATAAAAGACAGTAAACAGCAAGGAGTTACTAATTTCATGACCTACCTCATCTCACTGTAAGCACCTTAAGCTACAATTGTTTTTATAGATCATGAAAATTAGGAACTCCTGGGACTTGGAGACATATTCAAAGTTCTACACAAACTTCAGTGGGATCAGGATCCATGTCAACTATTGAAAAAGACGTGTGCATGTGTACGAGCAGACAGTAATATACAGTTCATTTGTAAAGTGTAAATTAGCATCTTAAAGCAGAGTAGGTTCTTTTTTTAACTTAGCAACATTACAATTTTTAGTTTTCAACTTGTTTTTATCCTGTGTTTCTTCCAGCTGAGAGCCCGGTAATAGTAAATAATACTATATAATGTGTAGTGGCACATTATAGACACATATTGGAACAAGCAAACCTTTCACATTTGTTGTGTGCTTTTCACTTGCCATTAGCCAAATTTGCTTGTCTTTGTGATCTTTGTGAATAAGGTTTGATATATGTTCTTTCTGAAAAAGGTTTTTCTAAGCAGTAATTTACATTATTAAGAAATTTTCTCCCCAAAGTCAGCTCATTTGGAACCTTTTCTATGTGATCAGCAAACATTGGAGGGTAATAGAAATGACTAAACAGGGAAGATGTCAGCTCTGTTTCTTTCCTGATATTTTGAGGAAATAAAATAGCTTATACAAAAAAGTTCATTTCCAGACTTGCTTGCGGTTGTTTTTTTTCTTTTTTTCCTTTCAATTGTCACAGAAATAGATTCATATAAATTACTAACATAACAGTACTGGTAAGTTTGAAAAGGTTATATGGAAATGGTGCTAACATCAAAAGTCACATTTGGTGAACTTTATGACAGCTTTTGCTACATTGTTGGCTGATTCAAATTTCCTTGCAGAATACCAATCATATTCCTACATTCGTAGAGTAGAATATGAATAAAATATGAAAGTTTGACATTAATAAATATTAATTTACAAGTCTTTCTTGAGTTTTATTCCATCTCTGGCAAGTTCTAAGTCAAATCTTAGTAAGATCACTTTACAAAGCTCCATTGACCTCTAATGATCATGATGAAATTTGCTTTTCATAATGTTCTCTCACGGCCAGTCCGGAACACTTTTATGTTGAATAAGGTTACATTTAGCATGTGAACCACCTTTAGGACAGCTACACATAATTTTTATATAAATGAGCTGGGCAAGGAAAGAAAACATAAAAGATACAAATAGGGCTTAGCGATACAGTTTTAAACCAACTGTAAATGCAGCTGGTGATAATGAAATTATTTTAATACAACCTCAATATATTTTGTTATTAGAACTAAGTGTGAGCAAAACATGCTAATGTTCCTATTTTAAACAACAGTTATAGTCTAAAAACTAAAAAACTGAAAATTATTCGTCACACAATAGAAGCACAGGCACTATATGAAGAGTAAGAATTAAACAGGATGGACAAGAAGTTAAGTATGAAAGATTGAATATTGATAGAATGTCCAACACTGTGCAAAAAATACAAAGAAAGTCTTAGGAAAACAGAGTTAATCAACTCTACTGTATCTGGTGATACTCTGAAATAAATCAACAAATCTATACACCCTCTACACCACTGTTCGTATGCAACAACTGGACACGAGATTGAAAGGAATATCTCAAGTATATAAATGTAACCTTATAGAAATATTCAAAATCTCCTAACATTTCAAAATGACCATGGTAAAAGAAAACATATATTTTATTTTTTTTTTAACCATAACAGTAATTTGGTTTAACAAAACCAAAACCATAACAGTAAATTGGTTTAACGAAACTAAAAATAAGCTTTATTTAGTCAGGATATATCCTAGCATTTGATGCTATTTTTACACTTTCAGTTTCCCCTTTTTTTGTATTTGTGTTGCCAAAGAAATTACAGTATTCTCAGGTTTTGTTCTGAAAGAATAATATTTTAAGATTGATGCAATGTCCAATTAAATGTACATTCCACTTTTGTTCTGAAACTATTCCTAGAAACAAATAAAGTCTCAGACTGTACTGAATTTTGTCACTTAGCTCCACGAAGTCAGGATCTCAGCCCAGTGCTGGGAATCTCAAGGGAACTGCAATCCAGCGAGCACTCCTGCAGCAGAAATGTTGAGCAACCTGTTTCAGAATGACACAAGGCAGCAGATCTACCCTTCTAATTTGTACTGAAAAGAATAGTTTAAAAAAAAAAAAAAAAAAAAGAGGAAGATTAATTTGAAGACTCTGTTGATTGTGTAATGAAGAAAGGATAAAAAATTACTAAATTTCATTGAAAATTCCAAAGTGGGGCACTGGCAACAGAAGTGAGGTAAGTCATCCTCTTGCTACAGCTTCTGTTAAGCAATGACTAAATGACAGCCAACGATGCCAGTCTGCTCGTTCTATTTGGTTACCAACGTACATTTCATATGATCTCGGGCTTCTGACAAATTATGGTGAAGTTCGATTGTCAGAGCAAGAAAAGGAATGGAGAGAAGATGAGAACTTGAATGTTGTTAGTTCAAAACAGAAATTAAGATATAAGTGAAACAATTTTTTTACAATGTAAAACTGAAGCACTAAATCAACATAACCAACAAATAAATCTGTTTCTAACAGAATCTTTCATAGGAACAAAGACAGCTCTAGAAAAAGAGTGACCTTAAAAATTAATTTTACTAAAATAAGCTAGCATTGGCTAGAGGCTAATTTTTTTTTCTCAGCTTTGCATGAAAGTCAGTCTCAGACTGACAAATTAAACCCCAGGTAGCATAATAAAATTTCAAGATATCAGTCTTAAGAGGTCAGGATAACATTAGCATGCTAACAAAATATAGTTTACGAAGAAGCGAACAAAACTATCAAGATGTCAAAAAAGGATATTTAAGATTGTTAACTCTCTTTTTGACGAGAAATAGAAATTTCCACTGGAAAGTAAATAAATATTCATGAAAGGGTTTGAGCCATGAGATGAGTTTCTCTGATTATGACCAGTTTCCCATCCACCTTATGATGAGGCTGTCATCCTGAATATGAGAAGGGAGGGGAAGAAATATGGATAAAGGTTTACTATCTCTCCAAGACAAGGGAATATTCATAAGAGCCTTTCATACCTCTTGGTGTGTCTAAAGCAGCAGTAATTCACTTTCTGCTTGGCTGTCAATAGTGAAAGAGAAGCTTCTTCCTCTGCTTCTCTATCAAAAATGTTTTTAACAAAGAACAAGGAACATTTTTATTCATATGATATGTCCCTAGAAGTAATAAAATTAAGCTGTAGAATACATAGATTCAGAAGAATGTTTGGATTTACTTATATTCAAGTATTTTCAAAGTTCAAATATATCCAGTTTCTGAAAGAAAATCCAACATGAGTATACCTTCTAAATTTCTTCCATAGCTCACATTTCTGCACAAGAGGCTAGACTGAAATTTCCTGGCAGAAGACTGAGTTTAGCATATCTCTAGTACCAATTGCTTCTCTACTCTGTCACTAAAACCTAACATTAATTCTCATTCACCCGTGGCGTTTTCTGTATAACGAAAGCTGCAAGGAGCAACAGGCGGTGACGTGGTCAGGGAAGATTGTGCTATGTCGTCATCACTACTAATGAGAGACAGGGTTTTCTGCATTCACTTTTGGGTACAGAATAGCCTATCTCCAACCAACAGAAACGGTAAGTCCAGAAGCATTAAAGTTTAACAGCAGAACTAACACCTGACTAAAAGACAAAACTAATTATTCTAGCGACTATATAGAACTTCTTCCACGTTCCTTTCCACCTTACGGATACAAAACCTTCGCAACTGCGTAAGTCCTCTGCAACTGTAAATCAGGTTAAAGTTGCAAATGTTGCTTTATAAAGCAACTGTTCACGTGTAATTTGCAATTAAACTTAGGCACAAATTGCAAAAATTAGCAAGAAGGCAAGCTATGAGTGAAGGGAAAGTTCCATTTCACCTTTTTTTTCTAACATGTCTACAAAGAACTTGTTACACCTCTCTCTACTTCCTGATACATATTTGTCTCATTTATATTCAGACCTGCTGTCAACTGGAAATGCATTTAATTATGTAAACAGATACCAGGTTTGGTCTTTGCTCCTATATTTTAGACATACTTGAATAGTGAACTGATCTCCAAATTTGTCTTTCAGACACAGAAAGCTCAGAATTTCCTTGAGCAAAAAGAAAATGTTTTGGTTTTTTTCCTCAAATCACTAGGCTTATATAGAAAATTGTTTTATGCTAGTATTTCCAGCTTCTCTTGCAATGGATTGTGTCAATTCATTTCTCATTGAATGAGGTAATACAGTAAAACTGATGTAACCGAGAATGAATCATCACAAAACATACCAGTTAGAAAGCCATGCAAGAAACAGTTACTGTCATGGATAATAAACATGTAAAAATGTAATACGTTACAGTACTCAAAATGATGCAGCCAGTGGTGAGACGATACAAAGCACTTCAGCAAAGTACCACCTTCATCATTCCCTTCCTGACAAGATGCACCAATCATTTCTTAATGAAAGTCATTTTACTCCAACATCCAGTAACTTGCGATGACTTTAAACCTGTACAGTATTTTCTAACTTGTAGAATCAGTAATATTCCTATATCTAACACACAGTAAAAGCAAATTCAGTCACATCCAACTTTAGCATTAAGCACACACTGACTGCATGTCTGTTTTACAGAGAACTATTTTTCACTAACGCTTTCTTGCCTTTGCTGATTGACACTACAGGACGTTACTATGAACAGACAGCTGACAAGTCTTCAGTTTGAGTCACCTGCGCAGAAGATTGCATCAGTCTCCAAGATGGTTTTCAAGATCTCATTACAATGTCTACAGGCCACTCTTAATTGAACTCTTTAAATGATCTGTAATGGAATTCCCCTAAAAGAAAAATGGCACAGTACGGAATGCAGACTAACTAAAAGGCTTCTACCAAACAAGCATTGAGCATCAGCCAATGTTCATATGCTCATTTTTTCCTTCAGTTTGTCACTCATGCAGGAAAGCCTTACCCACCCAGCTTGAAAAAGGGAGGGGGGGACTGTCAGGAAACAAACCAAACTAACCCCCAAAAAGTAACCCACACTAACAAAATCACAGGTAGTTCATGTCAGGCAGGCAGTCCCGAAATTGGAAATCTCGCCGTGCAGCTCTGTAAAAAAGGAAACCCTTAGATAATCAATTATAAAGATAACACTAATAGGAATTAGTCATCCTGCATCCTTTCAAAATTTCCTAGCCTGGATTAATGTATGTAATAAGACAGTTTCACAAAACATAGCATCTATAAACAAGCTACAGTTCAGCTGAGTAAACTGCAGTGGCAGTCTTCAGCAGCAAGCAGCAATCTGTTTTAATGGACCGTAAAGCAATCTTAAATGAAAGAAAATGAAAGAGCAGTTTGACATCTTTTTTTTTTTTACCTTGCAAAGCCTCACGACAACAACAATATTTACAGCCCACACACAGAAACACAGATGGGCAAAAATTAATCTGCCAAGATAACTTTTCCCAAACTTGTGGTGGACTTGCCTGAATGAAGGTTTTATTGGGATACGATTAATAACGCTATTCAGAAGTACAGGGTCAAACGGTGGCGTGGCGGTAGAGAGGGGAGTAAAATTACCTATTCAATGTAAAGGAGTAGATCACTCATTTCTTGTTTTACACAAACAAGAAAGCTATATATCACTGCATGTTGTTTTTCAGCATCCATCTACTCTTTCCACTGAAGCGATGGACATACAAACTACATAAAAAATTGTCTTGAACACAAGAGTCTATATGCTAGAAATACTGTTGAGTTTACGGATACTGCAATGGATTCTGTGTTAATTTGCACACCAGGTCAAGGGGAATTTGGTATATCTTTTTGCTGTTTTTAACAAACATGCTTCAAAGGTCAGTTATGCTTCAAAGGCCAGTTATTTCCATCAACTAGGATTAATTCTGAAAAATAGTCATTTTCCCTCTTCATCAACAGATTTATTGTGCCATATCAGATATTTCAAATTTACAGAAGTACAAATTTTTTCTATCGTTTATTTGTGTTATATGACTAAGGCTCAATCTTCCATCCATGTGCAATTATGTTTATAAAAAGGTTATCCTAGAAAATTCCACTTGAAGTGTAAGATTACAAAAGCTTGATGCAAGGCATTTATGTGGGCTGTTTAAAAACAGTTTCCTGTTTTCAATATTATATTGCCCTTTCTTACCTTCCTCTACAGCTGTCTGGCAATCTGTTTTTATGCCCTTCCTTTTATGAGGCTATATTTAATAAAACACAAGGCAAAGTCCGTACTATATGGACTTCAGGCTGCTCTCCAGCCAAAAAAATCCAGGATTACCAGAGACAGCATTTTAGCCGTATGGTGTTGAAGGTCTGAATTCCTGGGGGAAAAAATAGACTGCAGCATGATTTTTATTGCCTACCTAAAGAATGCAGTACTTAATTTTTTCTCAGTATAGTAGTGTTCATCGTGGACGCTGTTATTGTTATGGTGTTATGGTTATGTAATGTTACAGCATTGCTTTTATGTGAAAATGAAAGCAGCATGACGAGAAACTTCAGAGGAAGAGTTCTTTACGAGGGCCAGAGACAGCAGGTGAAATACAGGATTAAGCAGAGTGTTGCTATAACCCAGAGATTTTCTTCTCCTTCCCATTCCCTCCTTTCCCTTTCTTTCTTCTCATAATAGTAACAATTTCTTGAAGAAAAATGCTACAAGTTGCTCAGACAAAATTCTAGTGCGAATTTCAACATAACAAACCACCTCGGAAAGCTTTAGGATGCCAAAATAAGCATGATATATTTGTTACAACTTTGTTTCCATTTTTCCTACTTTTCTTTTACTCAACACGGTGATTTGAGGGGAAAAAAAAAAACAGGAAAGGGAAGGAAGGAAGATTTTAATGTCAAATTTTGATCAAGAGACTATCTCTAAATTATAAATGGAGCAATATTACAAACACAAGACATAGAGCAAGGGGCAAAATCACTGTGATCATAACTCCAAATAATGTGTCTAATGTCTTTGCTAAATTTGAATTGCAGGATGAAACTATTCACACAATTAAAGCACATACTTTAGTCCCTTTCTGGGTCAGGGAATTTATTTGTAAATTAGACCTTTTCTGTAACAAGATCTTCTACAATAGTTTCTAACATTTCTTGGTCCTCAGACTGAGAATAGTGTGTTTGAATAGCATCACTGTGCTCAGATTTTCCTGAAGGAGGATGGATGAATAATGTCGTATGATCTTACAAGAAACATGTTGCTCACAGGTTGGGAATATAACAGATTCATATCTGCTTCAATTCATATCCTGTCCCTCTATATTTAAGAATTTGCATATTTTATAGGGTTTTTTTCTTATTTAGCAGAATTATATTTCTTAGCTCAAACAACAAAGGTTTATACTTTAAGGTAATTCAGTCTTTGCTGTCAAAGACCCAGTCAGGCCCAAAGTTTAAATGCATGTAACTGCTACTTTAATAATACTTCACATGTATATCAAGAACTACCAGTGTGTGTATATATACGTACATACATCTGCATATGTCAGTAAATTATCAGTATTATTAATACAGAGTATTGTCATAAATGCATATTATTCTCTTTTCCATGATTTTTTCCTACTTTTCCTGCTATATTCATGCAGTAATAGCTCCATTTCTTAATTCAGATTTTTGATTGGCACCACAAGTTTACATTAAGATGAGAATTGGTTTCTTAAACATCCGGAAGATTACTGTCCTCCTCCACATCTCCACTTAGGAATAAAAAAAAAAAAAAATAAAAAAGAATGAAAGAAAAAAAAAAAAGCTTGGAAAGATGATCTTTCAGGCTTTCTGAATGTTGTTAGTATCCTTGTATAATCATTCTCTTTCACATTCTTGTACAAAGAAGTGAGATCCCTGTGGACAATCAAACACCAAATGGTAATGCGTTATGTTGATCATGCTTAAAATATTACTTGCCTTAGGCTCTGTCAGTAAAATTAGACTCTCTTGATGATTTCCTGACTTTTGAAGGTATAAGGGTTTACACACACTGTCACTAAGGGAAGCCAGATTCCTCCCTACCTTTAGAGATTCTTACTGTGGTCAGAGATGCTGCACAAACACAAGGTGCCTCAAGATGAAATCAGGTGAGACTGAGTTTATACCAATAAAGAACAATCTGCAATTTTTCTTATACCTTCTTTAAGACAATACACGCTGTCATATGAAAAGAAACCAAATAGAAAGCTGCTTTAACATGTGCCAGGCAAGTTTGCAACACTGAGTATGTACACCTCCTAACAAGTACTAGCAAAGCTGCCTGGTAACCCTGAGACAGAAAATGAGACTGCAAACTGACTTTGTTCCCCATAGGACACAAATAGAACATATAAATACAAGTACAAACGTATTCCTTGGCTTAAATAGCTGACAAGAGACACAGTTTTCATGTAGTCTAAAGTTTCATAGATCTATCTTTCCCCTCGTAACATTTAAAATCCATTTTCAGAGTGCTAGCCTGATTTCAGGCAGTTGTGCGTGCCATGATATCACTTGGAATATGAAGAATTACAGCTTTCAGCAGCAGATTCTATACCACTCATGTCTTTCTGTAATTACAGGCAGTTAACTATCTAGCCCCTAGTTTTCATAATATTCCGACAACAGTAGCCAGAGCAGCCCAACCACCTAGGCAAACGAGTTGCTAGGACAGATGAGACCAGCATAATATACGATGTTTGTGCCAGACCATGAGCAGTATGAACGGGGGTTAGTTTCTGCCTCCTGCAAAAAGCGCAGCGTTTGAACACCCTTGAACTGATGACCTAAAACCACATGGCTGAAAGGCTTTAAAAAACAACAACAAAAAAAACCCGCAAACCAGAAGAAAACAATTTTATTTTTTTTTCCAAACAAAGGATTTCTGAGGTTTCTTTGTTTCTTAAGAACACAAAGAAAAAAAAACAACAACTAAGGCTCTAGCCTAGGATTTAGAAAGACCTAGATTAAAAGTACTGCACTGTCTCAAATTCCCATCGTGATCACGGGCATTCAGTTCCTAAGGGCTTGTATAAATCGAGTTTTGTATCACCTCTCTGACTCACAGTGGGAGCACAATATTAGAACAGTCAAACCAAAGCCCTGAATCCTGACTGAGACCACAGCAGAAGCAGATGCTTAAGGAACATGTTTCACCGCTGTATTCTGCCAGTTTTCATCAGCCTGCTGTAGGAATTTATTTTATCTTCCTTAGATGTTGTATGGTGAGAAACAGCAAATAATTGTTCTCTATTCGCTCTCTCCAGGTAACTCATGACATTGTATTATTTGGCCTCTGGTAATTTTTTTTTTCCTCCAAGCTGGAAATTCTGAAAATGTTTAGTCTTTTCTAGCAGAGAAGCTATTCCACATGTTCTACTAGTTTATTGTCCCTCTCTATATACATTTTACGGTTTGTACTGTCAATATCGTCAACATTTTGAGCTGGTGGATTAAGCAGGCATTCACAGTCCTATACAATAACATGACAACTATTTTTTTTTCTTCTGCATCACTTCCAAATAATTTCTAGCATCGTATTGGCCTTCTTGACTGTATTAGCAAAATGACCAAGTCACATTAGAAAAAACTGATTTTTATTAAATGCGTCCTCCAATTTTCTATCATATCAGCTGGCAGAATGCATTACTCTCCTTGTGTTTCACAATATGTTGAAAGACCTGAATGATGTAATTCAGAAAAACTCCACTATTTGTCTCTGTAAATTAGTCACTCAGATATCCTCAGGATAATTATGGTATTAAGAGTCAGAAATTAAATTAAAGTGAAGGATTGGTTTGAAAGTTAGTAGCACTCGGCAATGCCACCTGTCAGCTCAGGTCAGGAAATTAAAATCACTATGGTCAGCTGAAACTGAGAAAGTGGCATGGATAAATAAAGTGGACTCATAACTGGGTCCTCTAAGGTGCAATTGGATATGGACTGATTTGATCTAGTCAAAGCCTCGTGATTTGAAAAGGCATATGAAAATTGTATCTTTGGGAGCACAGGCACTTCTGACATCAGGAAGGTGTTACGACTCTTTTTTTTCTTTTAACGTCCTCAAAAAGGAAAACATTGTACAATAGCATTTTATCACACTCTGGACTTGCCTGTTCATATACTTCTCATGCTTGATACACCTGCTATTCCTGAGATCTTCAGATGTCACAACCTAAGGTAAGAATGCAACGGGTATCTTATCACCAAAGCTTTGCATAGTTCTGGATCAGAGATGTTCGCAGTGTGTATCCACGTGTGATAATGGGCACACTGATATTGCAGAAAACTAATAAAAACGCATACAATTTAAGACAAACACTCAAGAATTTTTACTCTTCAGTATATCTCAAATTGGAAACAAAAGAACACAAATCCACTTCTTCACTCATTCTGAAGGCATTCCCCAGAAGACATATTCTAGAGTAAAGAACCATGCCCTGACCAACTCTTCCTTCCAGCGCCATGTGCTCACGACTGCTCATGCCATGAACTTCACTTACAAATCAATAAGAAACTGGCACAATTCCTGGAAATGCAGGCCTAAGTAGTATTTTTCTGGTGAGAACACACTAAGCAGACAGCTGCTTCAATCTGCAGTCACTGCAATTTCTAAATGGCTTTGTGGTGTAGCCCACTGACAGCGTGAGCAGTAATCCGCTCCGCAGGAGACAAAGGCGGAGGTCTAAGCCACGAGCAGCTGACATCCTGCTAGAGACACTCATCTGTAGTGCCTCATGGAACCTGTCAGAGAACAAATCAAACGCTCACATTTCTACTTTTACTTGAGAGGGTTTCCCTGAGGATTCCCCGGGACGAAAATTAATGGCCAATACGTCTATCTATGTACAGCATTACTTTACAGTTTAGGGGAAAAAAAAATCTTTACTGCCTTACGTTGCATTAAAATTTCTCTTCCGTATAGGGATATAGGATTATTGCTCTCCTAAAAGGCTGGAAGAAGATGCTAAATTAATTCTCTCACTGATAAACAGTTAATTTTCCTGTAAGAAACCAATAATCATGTTATATTTAAGTCAGAAAACTACCGATCACTACAATGAAGATATAGGAGACGAGAAGTCCTTGGATGAAACGTCAAAGGGCAGCTAGTAAGCAAAGAGAGCACAAATAGCTCAAGAAATATGCAGGAGAACATGCACACGCTGCTTACTTCATACATATCTCATTGCTTTGGCCGCATCTGCAGGATTATTTTTCCCATAACACCCTACTCTTTGTTGACTCCACTTGAAAAACTGCAGCAGCGAGATCTCTGACAAGGTATCAGCTAGTATTTAGGGTCAGATATCCAGGCATGACCAGTTCAGCAATAGCTGCCAATTTCTCTTTGAGTACTAGTAACTCCAGTTTGTACTGGTTATAGCTGCAAAACACTTCTGGAGGCAGATAGAAATCAAAAGCAATTAATCTATGGACAATGTTCCAGACTGATACCAGGCTCCAGCCCTAGAAAGAGTTTGGCAGCACCAGCGCAGTGCATTACCTAAACTGAAGAAACTTGTCTCCCAACACGGATCAAAACACTCCTATTTTCACCAAAATGGATCAAACCCTTCCATTTACTTTTAGGAAAACATGATTCACATCACTGACAAGCAGGGTCTGTTAAAAGGCAACCTTTCTTTGAGAAAGGAATTTTTTTTTTTTCCCAGAAGCTGCCCCAAACTGTCTTCTACCTCTTCATTTTTCTATCCCTCTCTATCTTCTTGTGGAAAAACAGAGGAGGAAAAATGGCAAAAGTTACAAATGAACACGTGCATGGACTAGATATTTATTGTGGAGGTGGGATGTTCTATCACAAAAGCTTGTGAGGAAAAAAGAAAATCACACAGCTGGAAACCAATTTTGTAAAAACTTACAGGATGAAAATCATTCCCGCATTTTTCTTTAAGAATTCCCTTATTTATCTTTGTATTAACTGTCCGAGAAGCAGCTTGAAGAACACAACAGTAGTCTGTCTGAACTAAAACAAAAGCTCTCAAGTGGCCATGGTATTGTTGGGTTGACAGTTGAACTTGAGCTTAGAGATCTTCTCCAACCTTAATGATTCTATGAGTCTAAGTGTGGGGGAGTAGCCTGGATATATTAAGATCACATCGACTACAAGCGGAAGGGACTGCAGCCAGTGGGAAACTCGGTCAAGACCATCCCCTAAAGAACTCCCTTTATAGCAAGAGGAGATAAGAAGAGTGTAAGCATACAACCCAGCAGTCCGGACTTTAATACTAGGGACGTGATTACTGGAAAATACTTCTGTGAAACTTGTCACCATGGATGGCGATGAATATTTTACAGAAACTTCTGTAGTATTTTGGGGATGTGTATATACGTGCAACATATACATCAGTACTTTTCTCTTTTTTTTTTTTGTTATTCTGTTTACCCAAAGAGATAAATTAACCCATTTATTTTAGGAAATGATAATTAAAAGTTAAAATAACAGTTATTTCAATAAAAAACATAAAAAGAAAGATATACAAAATCTCTTTTATGTAGTATCCATTAAAGTATCTATTAAAAATATTGGTTGCTCAGAATGATCTGCTTCTTGAAAGATAGCTATCTATCAGCCATTCCATCCAGAGTTTTTCTCCAAGATGACAGAAGAAAGCACACACTTTACTTGTTGCAGTTATTAAACTCAGATAATAAAATTACTCCCTTTTTCAAATCTTAAGATTAGAACAGTGCATTTTTCAGGAAAGCCTGTTTATAAATAGAACTCACTAACTCTCTTTCATATGGTATGTTTGGATTAACTGATACTTTCTCATGACCGCTTGCCATAACAGAACTAGCAGCAGCAGCAAAATTGAAGAAAGCTTGTTTAGAAATGGCTACCAGAGTTTACCATTTCCTACTGAAAGGAACCTGAAATCTTACTGCTTCAAACCCTTTTAATGTTTCGATCTGCCTCTCCTCTTTGTAACCCAACCTTTGTTTTCTCCAAAGACAGCCTGACTTCACTCCTATGAGCAGCAGGGAAGGGAAACGTGATATTTAACTGAAGTTAATGTCATACAAGCCAGCTTAGAAATGCTAAGAAAATGAGCCCTCTAGTTAGTAAATGAGTAGTGAGAGGAAAAATAAGATCACGTGGGTGCCATAACAATGCTTACTTTAATAAGTTCATGCTTGCTTTAGAAGTATCCTTACCTTTCGATTTTCTGAACTTAGTGCTTTTTGTAGACAGTTGCAAGAGACTTGTAGTATATGTTACTCTGAAGTTTACTCTCATGAAACAAATTGCATTAAAGCATAGCTAAAACTTCCGTTAAGTAGAAAGGAGATTATTAATTACAGACATTTTAAAAAGTTCTGTTCTTCCTTTCTATCTTCTCCTCAAAAGAAAGGAAGAAAAAAAAAAAGAATAAGCAAGCACAGCACCTTTTCCGAGCAGTATAAGGACCTTCTTTACTCAAAGCACGAGTATCTGACAGTCTAAAGACGACTTTTGGAAGACTTTGCAAAGCCAAATAAAAACACTGATTCAACTGAAATATACGAAATTTACTCTCATTTTTTAACTTATTAAGAGTGAACAAAAAATAACAGGGAAGTTTTGTAAAAGCTGGTAAAGCTTTTACAGATGCAAAGAAGCAAACACTGAGTTCTTCTAATGAAAAGGCTTATTTAATGTAGTAGATAATATTCAGTATCATTGCAAAAATCAGCATGTTAGATACCACAATATCTAGCAAAATAAATGACAAGAAGGTCACACTTTCTTTATCCTTGAGAACAAAACAGCTGCTGAAACATCTTACCAAGGCATGTGCTGGCATCTCCATTATTCAGACTTTATAAATCAAGTCTGCGTTTCTTTCTGAAAAATACATTCCAGTTTATCCCCCAGACCAGTTGAAGGGAAAGTCTATAGCTTATGTTGTCTGTGGATTTAGGTAACTATGCCAGCCTTTATATGCCTTTAATGCAAGAAGCAAAACAACTTATAGTGACTAAGAGTAATAATGTGGTCAAAATTCAAGGGCACGGAGGGAAATGTCCTACTTCTCAACTATGTTGCAGCTGCATTAATATGTATGAAGTTAGTACAACACAGGTGGAAACACTCTGCTGATAGGTTTTAAAATACTTTTATATCAACATTGTTTGTGTACAAATAAATGAAAAAAAAATGCAGGTCCATGGGTAGCCAGGAGTTTTTCTGCATAGATGATACTAAAAGCGTAAGACGCAGTAAGACTAAAGTGCAGATCTCTGTTAGACTGTTAGATTTTAAACCATATTTTGCAGTTTATTCAAAGCATGTTGTGATCCCAGCATGTTTGAGAATACTTCGAAACACGGATGAGAATTGAAACTGACAAGCCATGCAAAGAATCTAAGTGGACTGTCATTGTTATTTATAGCGTCAAAAAGGACCTCTTTTTATGTTACTGACATCATGATTAGGAAGCCTGCATATCACCATATCTTTTGTGTATTTAACAATTGTTAAATTGTTAACAACTTAACATTGTATCACCAAACAAGCTAAAATTATTGTTCCATATGCTTTAGGATGGATCAAGTAACCCTAAGAGGCGTTATAAGCCACTCTGCCAAGGGAGATACCGAGTAACAGAAATTAATATAAAGAGATTATAACACCATGGAGTATTGCTGCTAATGACTTACAGAAATGTGTTACCTAAGTATGAATTACTACAACTACAAAAACGTACATCTCATTAGGTATAAGGTAATAACACCTTTATGGTTTATATTCACCCAATACCCCAACAGACATTTAGCAAGCATTAGCCTTCTTTCCTGTCATCATCTAGTTCACAGACGAGAGGCTTTAACCAGTGATCTATCCAAATGCTTTGCTTTAAGTGTCAAAATAAGCCTTTGACAATGTCACAAACAGATCTTAAATCTATTGAATCCCCTCATCTCAAAAAAAGCCTAATACGTGCTTTCATTTCTCCAACTAGGATCCTGGGACACTTTAAACAAGTCCCCAGTTCTTCATGATATTTGAATAACAAACACATCATCTAACATCTTCAAGTGAATTAAACAAAGGAAATCGGGAAACGAAATGGAATTAATGCAGTAATCCTGGATCTGAGGTTTAGCCTGTTTTGCATGTGCATTTTGAACAAGCTTCAGATCTTCATAAAGAAAAAAGGTTGGAAAAAGAAGATAACCATGCAGAGGATGAATGGAGATTTTTTATATTTAGGGCATGCAGAATTATGAGATAAAATATTTGGTATTGCCGAGCTCCACCTGCTCTAATTCACCTGCCTCCATATCCTATTTCTACTGTTTTCCCATTATGTCCTCTCCCAAACACTGGCATTTTTCCAGCCCCAGTTTCTCTCTCCTGTTGAGGACACCTCCTCTCTCTGCCTACGTAGTACTCACCATAAAGCACCTACCTGTGTCCTCAACTCATTTCTGGCGACTACTAATTCTTTCACGTGTTCCTATCACCTCCAGCACACCAATATGTTCCTGTCAAGAGAATATCTAAGGATAGCACAGACTCATGCCTGTGTCACGCTGTTGAGAGAAGAGGTCCTGAGGCCATCTGGCTCTAACAGGAGCTCTTCCAAGCCCCTTTCTGACTAGTGTTACAAAGAGCAACAGCGAGAAACAAGTCTGCCTGTGGCTGTCTGCCCTGAGGAGTTGAGCTGAGGCTACTTTGCCACACTTGTGCACCCAGCTGCAAGAATTTAAGTTCCTGGAGAGGAGGGAGGGGAGCTATTTCTGTAACATGCCATGGCAATCACTACTGATGCATGCAGCACACTGACCAAGGAGACAGGAAATTTACTGGGGGATGCTTATTCACATTTAATCCTACCCTTTCTACATAACATGTTACATTTTCCCTGCTGTGAACTGTAGGTGAATCTGGAGGGCCTGGGGATGCAGGGGGTTTCCCTCACTGGCTTGGTAAGCTCCAGCCCAGAACTCCTCCCACGCCAGTCAGGCACAGGTGGCTGATAAAGTTCTCATTTGTGGGGTTGGCCAGTGGCTGGGCTGAGCACGTTCACAGCAGAGGCACAAGTACACAGGTTCGGCAGTGTGCCCACATACACACACAGGAGAGAGCACACTCTTACAGAGAATAGTCAGGAATAGAGCTTAGTAAGAAGACTGGGCAGGCTGTGGGGAGCACACACAGTGTTCAGCCAGGCAAACGTACTGACTAGCAGCGTGTCTGCACGGAACCGGCCCTTTTAATGCACCGTCCTCTCTAGTTTTTCATGCTCATTCTTTCCCCATTCATTTTGATCTGCCCTTATCTCCCCCTGGTTGAACAACCCACTCCTGCATCGTTTTTCCCATTGTTCCCAGTATTATTAGACTCATGCAACAATTTGATGTTTCTGATTCCATTATCTATGTCACCTAATCTTTCTACCCTATACTGACAGGGTTACCTAAGTTCTGTTGGTATTGCAAGATTTTGTTGCCCCCAAAACTCCCCAATACTGCCCTCCATTTATCTGTGAAGTTCACTGTCCCTCACCTAACTCCCCATTAATCACCTGTGAAATCCAGCTAAGCTCACAGCACTGTCCCTACTCGAAGCTGGTATTTCTGATCCCACTACTGAGGTCATCTCAGTTGTATATTGTTACTGATATGGCTACCTAGGTTCTATTGCCTTTGCCAGGCTGCCTTTCCCAAAAGGTCCCCCTTGCAATTATCTGTGAAGTTTGGATATTTCTCTTGTCATTTCCCCTTAGTCATTCATGAAATCTGACCATTCCCCACTCTAGCACACACCTTCCCTCCACTCGTTTCTGCTGTCACCCCTTCTCACACCTCTCCATGCCTTTAGTTCTTCCTTCCTCTAAACCTGCCTATCCTTCCAATTGCTTATTCATAGTTATCTTCCTTCTGATCTCTCTTCAACCCTGAAGATGGATACTCAGAAAAACTAGATGATTCATGAAAACTAAGCAGATCTGGCTTTCTCTTGGATACGGATGGAGCTACCAGAAATTTTACATGTATTTATACTCCACCAAAGGATAAAGAAGCCCCTTCATTTGTATTGCTGGCTTTCTCCATTCAAGTCCAAGAAAAACAGCATTTTAATATAGTCTCATTCCCTTCTCCACCATCAGATTTTTGCCTCTGTTAACAGGAAAACAGTAATCCATAAGAACTCTCCAGCAGATGTCAGCTCCTACTTCTTGTAATGAGAATTTCGCAATGAAAACAAGTAGAGAAAAGGGATGATGAAGCAGGGCTCTTCAGCATCAGGAAGATGAAAAGTTTCCCTTCCCATTTACTAGTGGTGTAACAGCTGAGCTCCCATTAGTTTAACTCATGCTCTTGGGACTCATTTCTTTGCTACCATTAATCACTTTATCTCTCACTGAGAGCACAGAAAGGCGCACAAGATTCTGCTTTTTGGGATCATGACAAGATTCCCCTGATGGAATAAATTACACAGCAAAGACTGAATAAAGCATAGTTTTTCATCAAATTTGTCAAAAACTCCTTAATGTTGATACAAATAATTATGATTTGATGTTTCGGAATATTTGCACGTGGCTAATGCAGTTGTACAGGGCTCAGCCAATTCCAGAAGGAGCTGTCAAATTAAAACCCTGATGCCTATATCACCTATTGCTCTAATCTCCTCAGATCACACACCAGTTCAGTCAGACTTATTTCTCAGCTTTCTGGTTTCCTGCACACTAAACCAGAAGTGTTATACATCTACACCGCAGAAACACCAGTCAGAGAAAAGATTCATTAGCGATTGCTCTTAGAGTAAGCAGAGACGTACAACAGAGCTCCAGCAGGAGCACCAGAGCTTTGCCATAAAATGAGCGTTTCTGTAAGACCCTTCAGCACTATGCTGATGTCCTTGACCTTGTGCTGAGCAAGAAGCTTCATTGTCTCCTCTCTTTGAAATGGTATGTTGTGATCCAGTGCACACTAGAACCCTGGTCCTGGCATCCATGTAGTAATTATTCAGATAAACAAGGCTCAAGTAGAAAATTTCTTCAACTTCTTTACAATAGATACAGCCCTGCGACTAGAGGAACAGTAACTGAACGTCAACAGAAAAGGTAGAGATTAAATCAGTGGAGCAAAAAAGCAAATTTGAGTTCCTAAAGAAGGAATTAGAGAAAATGGGCAAATAAATCACACCCTGTTGTCATTTTCATATTTAAGTTAATAGGAGTTGAAGAGGATTCAATTTTGTAGGCCAATAGTCCACAGAGAAGTGTAATTTTGATAGCGTTCCATCTGGGGCACATTAAGACCCCCAAATGCTGCTTTCCAGAGGATGCAGAACATCTGACTTCTGATAATCAGGGCTCCTACTTCCAAGTTAGGCACCTAAAATCACTTTTTCAAAATCATAGGATTCACTATTAATGCACAGAAAATTAGTGATCAATTCACTATATCAATTCAAATTCCAAAGAAGACTCATTTATTGAAATGATTTCTTCAAAGTCAAACCTGATATTTGAGCACTTAGCATTTGCCTATACCCTTAAGCTATCACTCTCTCATTATTTTAAGCGTAACCATAAAATGAGTGTTGATGGGTCAGCAGACAGTGAGGACTCGCTATTGTAAACACTGTAAAAGATTAGTATATTACTCAAAAAGCATGCAGCCTGAGCAGACAAAAAAAGATAAAATATGACAAAAGATTATAAACACAAAGCAGAGTGATCAAGGATTTACTCTTATTTCTTTGGAAAAAAGGGTTAGTAAGCCAGGAACAAGCTAAACAAAGAGAAGTGAAAAGAAAGAGGACATTGATACTAAAGGCAGTGAGAAAGTGGAACAAAACCAGTATGAAAAATAGTCATAAACTGTGAAAGCAGGAGAGAAATAAAAGATTGGATGATAAGATCACTTGTCACAGAACAGAGGACATCTAGACTGAGCCCAGGAAAGATACTGAAACTCTAACGGCTCCTGCTTTGCCTGCTTCCACATAACCCAATCCACCCACGCGATGCAAGAATGTGCCTAAGTGAGCAATTATCTAACCTCACAGGGAACACCTTTACCTGAGCTCAGTGGCGTCTGACATTTCAAGTCAATATTTAACAGTGTACACTCCAAAACTAAATTTATCTCAACCCAACTCCTCCATAGTGCTAAGTTCAAGCCTTAGTTTTTTAGGGGTGTCCAACTTAGTCATTCAATATCTTAAAGGGTACCAGGTTCTTTTAATTATTAATTTAGTAATACAGTATTTGAAAAAGAAAAAATATATAGCTAAACAATATCATTTAATGCTGTGTAAAGTAGGACACTACTTTAATCAATTCAAGATTGACTTTTCTATTTCTTTTCAAATTTCCTTACTGCTACTGGTTTGTCACAAGCAAGGTTTTGTATGTTGGCTAATATATTCAACACCTTGCTCTGTTTTCATTGGTCTGCAGGTCCATATTACAACTGAATTTACTATACACGTTGCATATATATATTTACTATAACTTTATATTTACTATTTTTATTTATATTTATTACATACACATTTACTAAATATATTGAATAATTTCTAATCTCTGTATTACCCCTAAAACTGGTTTTATGCAGCTCCCAAGGCTACACTCCTTTGCTGACCAGTATCTCACCATGGGCTAGTTGGTTTTTAGCCATGGGGCCTCTGGTATCCTCACACACCAGTACTTCTGAGGCTTTTGCCCGCGTCTGTGCCCCTCTGCCTTCGTATAGTGTCACAGATAGCTCACTCTCCACAGAATAACTAGTTGTAATTACTTTGCATTAATTTAAAAAAAAATCATGTTAAATGTTGCACCACATAACTGTACAAAACCAAGCAAAATCTAAAAGGAGGTAGGTAAGAGTCCCCTGGTCACTAGATAGTAATCTAGTAGCAACTAAATAATTGCTCTTACAGTCAAACAAGCCAAAAAAAACCAAAGCAATCTCCAGGCTGGACCAGATAAAGCCCAACAGATGCTCAAGTCCACACTGCTAGTTTAACACAACAAACACTGTGACGAGCTAAAAGCAACAGTAACTCCATATTTACTGGGCTACAAGACCATGTCATAGATCATACAAACACACCCGTCGCAGTAAAAAGACTTATGCTCTCTGTTCTCCTGAGTAGCTGGGCAGTTCCCTAACAAGACATTGTTACCCCAAAGGGTTTCATTCAGTGGTAACAGAACTTTGCTTTATTCAGTAAATTTGCTATCTTCAATTTCCTATTGCTTTTCAGTTTAATATTAGGCGTTTAGGTAAAACTTCAGCTGTTATTTCTGCTTCACATACAAGGGCTTACTCTAATGAGCATCTGTATACCTGGTTTAGTCGCAACTTTTTTTCACTGATATTCACCTTTCCTTTCTTCTTATAAATCCATTGGGATACAAATTGCATTTCCAGAAACCCAGCTACATAATATCTGAAGCAGTCTCTCATTGTTCAAGGACATGAACGTTTTATACTTTGACAAATGGAAGATTAAACTCCAAATATACTTTTGATACAGAAGTCCTGAGTAAATGCGTAAATATTCAAGCATATGCACTTTAAGCAATCAAAGTGTTTGCCACCTTCAAATAGTTCAAATAGGAGTGAGACTCACAAAGAAGAACATTATCTGAAAACTCGAATTAAGTAAGCTTGTTTTCATTTTTGTGCCTGTGTAGTTTGCAATCCTATAAATGATGCTTAGGTCATATCTGTAAGACTATCCTCACAGTTATAATGGTTAAAAATACCCATGAATGTGCTCTGGGAATTCAAGAGTTATTAAAATACAAAGAGGCCCACAGTAAAACCCTTCAAATTAACTCTCTAGGAACCACAAACCTACAGCACAATGAACAGGCATGGGAAAAAAGTAGGCAGGGATTCTATGAATTTTTCTCTAGGACTCGGGCTGTAGCCTTGATCATTGATTAGCATGTGTCATGCCACTGCATTTCCTGCTGAAATCCCTTTGAAAATTTTAAGTTTCTCACGCTCCTTCCAGTGCCCTCAAAGCTGTTTTGTCATTTCCTTATTTAATGTTTTAACTCAAAGACTTCTTTGCAATTCTTTCAGAGAATAGTAGAATCATTACTATTTTTTTTTTCCTAAAAAAGTCCTATGGGGCATATTTTATAGTGTTTTCTTTAAAAAAAAAAATACTTACAGGAAAGTTTCCATGGTGGCTTTCTGGATCTTGAAGAGTCTGTATTGCAATAAGAAGTTTGGAATAAATATCATGTAATCAGTTTCCATCAACATAACTAGGAAGCTGAGATGAAGTTTATAATATTCTATACTTTGGGAATTGATAAGGAGCAATTGCATTTTTAGAGACGAAGCTAGAGATAGAAATCATAAGGTTCCATTGTAAGGACTGTCCAGTCCTGTTGTAGTGGGTGCAGGAAAACCAGTCTTAAATAAAAGGTCAAAGTTGAGGAAGAGATGAGAACTCAGGAAAAAAAAAAAGGTATTTCTTTTTATTTCCACTACATCAGACTTCTTTAAAACCAAAGACCTTCTATCTAAGTCTCCAAATAGTTGGTTTCTCAAAGTTGCCCAGATTCCCTGCTTGATTTCTCTTGGAAACTGGGACAAAACCAAAGCATTCTCAGGGAACTTTACAATTTCAAGGATGCGGTGTTTTCCAACAGAAGGGCATTCTTCCAAAAAATTGTGAACAGTTTAAACACCAATACTAGTGTCAGCTCAACTAGTCTAGATTAACATTTCAGTCAACACTTCTGAATTCTGTTATATTAATTTTTTTCCTGCTATTCCCATAGCTTCAAGGATTTGAACTTAAAAATTAATTTCTGCTTATATTGAAAAGTGTTTCCGAATTCTATTTAAAAACCTCGAAGGAGAAGGCAAATAAAGAAACTTCTCTGCTAAACTTATTGCATATTTAAAATCTTGTGGGTTGTTGGTTTTTTATTCCTTAGTGCTGGAAAAGGGAAATGGCAACTCATTAAAGGTCCAGCAAAGAAGCACCTGGCATATACACTGCAATAGTAAAAATTTTATACATAACCCTTACAAATAAATACAAAGCTCTCCCCAACACCAGGAAGCTTCGTGCCTGTGCCTGATTTTATTAAGATGACACTTTGTCTTTCCTCTTCCCAGTTTTGGGGTTTTTTTTTTGTTTCTCTTGATTTATTTTTTTTTAATGTACTGCTTCTTCTTTTAGGTTTTTTTGCATTTTAGAGAACATTTGTCTATTCACTCTAGTCTGAATACTGAGAGTTTTATTATGCCTTGAAGGAGTATAAATAAAGCTATTAAAAACCATGCATTTTTCTCTTCTTAAATCTCAAGGTGAAATTTATTTTCAAACTAGGTATGTCCTTCATTTCTCCTATTGTTTGCATATGCTAATTTTATGCAGATCAAAAGTTTGACACATTCTAGTGCTTCACGTTCACAACACAAAACCTATTTATATGTGACTGAAATTGTTGTGCTTAGTTTAAAGACCATATGAAAAGAATATGGAAAAAATCACAGCTCCAATATAATTGCCAAGAGGCAAGTGAAGGGAAGGCAAAATTTTGGTTTAGGATTGCCGATTAGGAACTGGATGAGAAAACAATCTCTTTTTTTCTTTTTATTTAATTTTTTTTTTCCTCTCCCTGGAGACCACCTGATAATTTTAGCTTCTGAAAACAACTGTTCAAATAAACTGTTTTCCACTGTTTTGAAACAGCCATGCTGCTTTGGTAAGCAAGAAAGAATTGTTTAACTTCCACAGAAGTGAGTGGCATTAAATCCAGGCATAACAAAGAACACCGTACTACGCCAAAATATAAAGTGACCTCAGTTCACACAGATAAAGCGAGAAAACCCACCACTGCCCGACAGAGCTGTTTCTTAATGCTGCAGTCCGTAACGGTGCTGGCTCGACTTGCCCCACCACCCTCTGTTAAAAAAGGCTGAGGAGAGACAGAAATTTTGACAGTGCTGGACCCTGCGCTCCCTTTTCTTTGCTGTGCCTGTCACTGCCAAGAGCTTAAAAGCGTGTTCTCTAAATATAGCATGGATTGGACGTTTTAGATCTTAATTTCAGCTCCTTTATGGATCAGTGCAGTGTGCTCAGCTGGCTCCATCCCATCACTGCAGCAGACCACCCCTTTCGGGCAGGCAGGAGGCGGCCGTATCCTGCCGTTGGGTTCCGACAAATGCTACGGAACTGGCAGCAAATCTGTACGGCTTTTTCAGACTCGTGATGCTATTCCCAGAAGCCCTGCATCTGCAAACCAACATCTGTGTAACGTCTCCAGTCCTTTTTTAGAAACGCCAAGTTATGACCTCTTTAGTCGTAATCAATACATTACATGAAGTTAATCGGTTGGTCTTATTACAGGTCTTCACATCTTAAGAATTATCTCATATTAGATTGTTCAACAAATACAAAAAGCAGCATTGCTTGTATTAAATTATTGATAATGACTAATTTCTAAGTGCCTTGTGAAATTATTTCTGGTTTTTTCCCATTTCTCCCTTTTCACACCCTAGATTTCTCCTCCGTTTCCTTTCCTTAATTCCTGATGTTTTGCTTATGTGCTATCATTTTTATACCAAAAATTCATTCCCTCACAAACGCTCTATCAGGAATACTTCTACATATTTTTCAGCCGTTGAAAAGCACAGATACAAGAATTGTTCAGAAAGTGATTTTTATTTGCCATCATATTTATGTGAAGCTGCTTTAGGGGATGCAGGCAGAAATAACAAAATTAAATATGTCCTATAAAAATATTAATTATTCTTTCTTCTAAATAGAATTTTACTATGATCCTGTCTGTGAGCCGAGTCTTTCAGAAGCCAAGCAGCATCTCAACATGAATTCTTTTATGAATATGTATTAATGCAAAGCACATAATGTCTACATTGAGGAAAGACAGTGGTCAGATGAAGGTGAAGACTCAGTATTTAAAGGCTATTGAAGCTAGAAATGAGCAAAACTGTTCTTGCAGTATAGAAATAGCTCACAAGTAAAGACAGAACAATTCTGGGGTATTTGCAAATTCTGCAAATAGTTCTGAAGCTGAGGTGTAACCGGTGTAACATAGACTGAACCACACAGTTGTAGGTTTGGTGTTTTTGTGGTTTTGGGGTTTTTTGTTGGGTGAGCGTTTTGGTTTTTTTTAAACGCTCTCATACTGCAGGAATAGCAAAGCTTTGTCAGCCTTAGATTCCACAGAGGAAGGCACATGAGATGAACAGCTGTCATTTTAAAAGGTGTTTTCAGCTCTCTGTATGGCCCTTCTTCAGCCTTCCCTTGAGAATACAGAGCCAGAGAAAAAGCACCATGGCCCTGGATTGACAGTGCTGGGGATCAGGAGATCGAAGTTATTCCAACCAGGGAAAAACCTGTGCAGATACAGCAAGGCTGTACAGCTCTCTCTCTGCTCCCCTTTCTTCAACTTGAGATCAGCCTGAGATCTCAGTTGAGCTGTTTCCAGCTATCAGGATAGCAAAATATTTATAAAGCTGATTTGGGGAGCTCATGCTGGGATACCATACAGAGTCTGACACTTCTTGAGAAAACTGAGTCACATCAAATCACTAGTCTTTGGCGGCAATTATATTTAAAACATATGTTGCTACCATAAAGTGCTGATTTTATTTTAGGAAGAGACGACTCTGAAGCAGTCTACACTGCACAAAGAACTACCAATATTGCCATATGCATATGCTAAAGATTTGGTTCTGAAAGCTGCCTTTTACTTCTGAAGGAAAAACTGCTTTCAATCTCCTAAATGAAGTACAATAGCACCAACTGCCGCTGTCTCAACCGATGACTGTTAGATCCTATTACTGTAAAAGCATGAACTACTTTCCAGCACAAAAGCTCGTTTACCTCACGAATCAGCTGCAACCCATCTCTGGCCTCAGCTGCCAGTGAAGCTCTTTTGTCTCTATTCAGACACAAACCTCCCCTGATCAGAGCAATAAGATAGAAACCATCCTGGCAAAGGGGGAGACCCAGCTAGAAAACGTCTTCCTGGTTACAAAACAAGAAAAACACCTGCCCCAGAAAAGCCAGCAGAGAAGTGTTTAGTTCTTGCACTTAGGTATTATTGAAGAACTCCTGTGTCATTCTTTAGCTTTTAAATGTCCCTTCCAGATGCTACATATCTCTGTCACATATTTCTATGCCTATCCTGCCTCCTTTGACTTGCTCTGTGACTGTGTGCAACCCAGAGATGTACTGAAAAACCAGAAGCAGACTTCAGGGTCTAACAAAAGAAGACCTGCTGGAACAGTTCTAACAAAAGAAGAACCGGGAGCTTTTAGCAGTTGCATTTATCAAATGTTTTGAAGAATTTGACTTGCACTCATTTTCTAAAGTCTCTATTCCAACAGAATAGTTGGGGAATAGAGGAAGTTTTTACAGAGAAAAAAAAACATTGCACTTTATGCTCTTATTGATGGAAATCTTCTTTCACACACAATGCTATTGCAGCAGTAAAATAGAGCAGATTGTGTGGGTTTGTCCTTTAATAATTTAGAGGTGAAAATAAAGGAGCAATTACAAGATAACATATACACCTGTAAAGGAGCCTAATGGTCAAATTTATGGCTAATAATATTCAACATCAGTAAGAGGTTATTCATAATTTCTGATTGCCTCTCAGGTATAGCCCATGTCAGGACCATACCACTTTACAAAGTCTTCACTCTGGTCAGAGATAACTGGCTGTTTTCTAAATATGATTGGGTTCTCTAATCTGTGTTTCTATTTGATTTTTACAGCTCAGTTGTTTATCTGCATTATAACTACACAATTCCAGAGCACTAAAACTTTATTGACTGCTGCTTATGAACAATTAGAAATATGTAACAAAATATTTCTGCAAAGCTCAGGGAGAAAAATTTTAAATATTATACACACTGACATCAGACTGTTAATTAATGTAATTATATTGCTGACATCTGTAAACCCTGTTTGGAAAAACAGTACACTTGTTTTTTAACCTGTAACACTTCTATTTTGAGAACTAAGCAAATCATATTAAGGTACCAGCCCTAACCGCAAAACTAATGCCCAGAATCAAAACCAGTATCCCAAGATGAGCTGCCTTTTAGCTGACAAAGTGCTCTGGAAAGCCAAATAATGGCCCTTCCATTTGCAATGGGTACATACCTTATGCCACCTTCCCACACAGGAATTCACTTCATTTTGATCCATTGCATTTCCCTATAAAGAGAACAGATTGTCTCAATCAAAGGAATGAACTCCGGAACTGGTACAACATCTTTCAGGGGGAAAGGCATTTTCAGCAACTGTTATTTTTAACATGTATGAACCTGTTCTACTAAATTTCCTTCTAGCACTGTCCAAATAAACCTGTCTGATTATGTAAATGTTTCATATGTTCTGCTTTTTCCTTCTTTGAGGTACTTTGGTAGCAAATGACATTCTTGTGACAGTTTCAGCAGATTGTATTTTCTGCTACAGGAAAGCAAATCTACATTTTTTTTTCTGTGCAGTAAAGCAAATCACGCTAAAAATCACTTCATTTTAAGGCTAGAAAAAACCATGATGATCAGCCAGCTTCCCACAGAACAAATTGCAGAATTTCATCCTGTAACTCCTGCATCTAACTCATTTCAAACTCATTATTCATGTCCATCTTGAAGAATCTCAGTCTCTAATAAGCAACCGAAAAAGAATTTTTCTTTTGATTTTAAGTAATAGTTTGCATATCCATTTATACTATGGATCATTGCAAGCAAGAGTCCTACATCCCTGTATTTAGCAGACAGGCCTTCTTGGTATACTTCATACAAACAAGAGTTGAAGGACTGCTTTACCAAGCATTGAATCATACCTTGGTGCCTCAACAAAAGCAAAAATCCTCACGGAAGCCTTGAGTTTATCCTGAACATTTCCTTTTTGTGTTAGGAATGGGGATACTTCCCAGAACGTTCACGGCCTTGTCTGAGCTCAGATGGAGCACAACACGAAAACAAGAGGAGGTTCCATTTGGCAGTCTTATTGCAGGCCATCAAAATCTGCTGTGTACTTGAAACAGGTTTGTGGCATGGCCATAGCTTTGGATTTATCAGCTAATGACACAGACAGTTGTCTGAAAGACTTATTTTATGTAAGAGGAAGCCTTCCTACACTCTGCGAAGAACTGCGTATCAGAGTTATTCTACGGAAAAGAAGGCAAACTAATTCCTTGAGTAATCAGAAAAAGCAGATGGATACCAAAGCAGAAAAAAACCAAAAAACCACCCATGCTTTGTATAAAGATATTTCATCAGAAGACATTCATTTACCTCCTGTATTGAGTTTGCATGTCAAGGTTGGGTAGCAAAGGGGCTACAGGGGTGGTTTCTGTGAGAAGCTGCTAGAAGCTTCCCTCATGTCTGACAGAGCCAATGCCAGACAGCTCCAAGACAAACCTGCCACTGGCCAAGGCTGAGCCCATGAGCAATAGTGGGAGCACATCTGGGACAGCATATTTAAGAAGGGAGAAAAAGCTGCACAAGAACAATTGCAGACAGAAAAAGGAGTGAGAATGTGTGAGAGAAACAACTCTGCAAACACAAAGGTCAGTGAAGGAGGGGAAGAAGGTGCTCCAGGGGCCGTGGCAGTGATACTCCTGCAGTCCATGATGAAGACCATGGTGAGGCAGACTGTCCCCCTGCAGTCCATGGAAGTTGACAGTGGTACAGATGTCCACTGGCAGACTGTGTAGGACCCCACAGTGAAGCAGGCTGATGTCAGAAGGAGGCTGTGACCCCAGGGGAACACTGCTGGAGCAGGCTCCTGGTAGGATCTGTGGAGAGAGGAGCCCACACTGGAGCAAGTTTGCCGGCAGGACTTCTGATCCCCCAGGGGACTCACACTGGAGCAGTCTGTTCCTAAAGGACTGCACACTGTGGAAAAGCCCCGTGCTGGAGCAGTTCATGAAGAACTGCAGCCCATAGAAAGGACTCACATTGGAGAAGTTCGTGGAGAACTGCCTCTCATGGGAGGGACCCATGCTGGAGACCTCCCCCTGAGGAAGAAGAGGCAGAGATGTGTGATGAACTGACCACAGCCCTCATTCCCTGTCCCTCTGTGCCACGCAGGGGGACATGGTAGAGAAATCAGGAGTTAAGCTGAGACCAGGAAAAAGGAAAGGTGTTTTTAAGATTTGGTTTTATTTCTCTTTACCCTTCTCTGATATGATTGGTAAGAAATTAAACTAATTTCCCCAAGTTGAGTCCATTTGACCTGTGACAGTAATTGCTGAGCGATCTCCCTGTCCTTATCTCAACCCATGAGCCCTTCATTACATTTCCTCTCCCACTTCCAGCTGAGGAGGAGAGTAATAGAGCTGCTGTGGTGGGCACTGGGCATCCAGCCAAGATCAACCCACCACACCTCCAATACCTTCTTTGGGGTGACAGCTATGGAGAAAGATAAATAATTACAGAAAAGTGCAATAACAAGGTAAGCAAGTAAGTTACCAGTGGTTAAAAAGAAGGCCCAACAAGTACAATCATATTAGCTCCCTCACAAGACAGCCTTGGCAGAAGTATCTTTGCTGTTAACCTTCCCAGGAACTGTAAAAAATAGGGTGAGAAAACAGACAGATGCTTCCTGAAACTGGTAGGCTGATAGGTAAGAAATGCTCTGTTAAGTTTCACTTGGCATACAGGGGAGAAATTCGAGATCTCTAAATTTAATTAATCCAGAACATTCAGTACTCAGTTCCGGTAATGAGAAATGCTGTTAAGGCTGGTTCACTTTGTGAGGTACATGCACCTCAGAGATCTTTTTACTGTTAGCAAAAAGCATCCTTGTTGTTGAGGAGCAATAACACTGAGAAAAAGATTGATTCTGTGAGACAAACCACAGTGAGACCAGATCAGTAAAATTTAAAGACCTCCATGAGACTTGGGAGTGCAAAATAAGATGTCAGAATGTTCAGAAGATACATTAAACTCTCTGGATAACAGATTTTTCCTTGTCTCACCCTAACCTTCGAAGCCCCCTTCTGTCTTGCATAAGTCAATATCTTCAGCTGGAGGGGAAGAAGGCACATACCCTAAATTAAACTAGGAAGATAACAGGCAGAAACTACTGACTACCAGGCTTCAGACTTAAAAAAAACCTGATTACCATGTTACCTTATAAAACAGAAGTCTCTCAGGAATAGTCTGAGACCTGGAAAAAATACCCTCAGGATAGCAGAACCTCCCACTTAAGAAAGAGCATAGATTGACTCAACTCATTCAGCAGTGGTTAAGGGATCAAGGAAGTAAAATGATAGACAGATGGATCTAATTCTTTGTGTATGAATCTCAGAACTCAGCTACTTTCTGACAGAAGGAAAACTTTCAGGTTAATTTGTTTGGATTTCACTTGAAAATCCCCAAATCATTAAAGTTGGAAAAGACTATGTACAGAAGTTTCCCCTTCAACAGGTCTCTGCAGTTTGTAGATCTATTTCTAAGCAAAAAAATTATTTCATATTGAGTTGATATACATGGATTGTGGGGAGGGATTAGAAGACAAAATTTTTCACTTCTTTGTTTCAACTAACCATTAACCCCTCCAATCTTTCTCTTCACCTTGGTTCTGTAGATTCAACCCTGATTCGCAACTAGCTTAATTCTCTCATCATGTACCTTTTTTTTTTTTTCTCCCAAGTATATTATTTATTACGAAGTATTCAGCATTAATCATAGAATCATCGAATGGTTAAGGTTGGAAAGGATCTCGAAGATAATGCAACACTACAGGCTTGGGGAAGCATGGTTGGAAACCTGCCTGGCAGAAAGGGACCTGAGGTTTCTAACAGGCAAGTGGCTGCATACGAGCCAGCAGTGTGCCCAGGTGGCCAAGAAGGCCAATGGCACCCTGGCCTGTATTAGAAACAGTGTGACCAGCAGGAGGAGGGAGGTGATTGTTTCCCTGTACTCGACACTGCTGAGGCCTCACCTTGAGTATTGTGTCCAGTTTGGGCAACTCAATACAAGAGAGACATTGAGGTGCTGGAGCAAGTGCAGAGGAGGGCAAAGAAGATGGTGAATAGATCTGATGAGAGCAATAGAAGGAGTTGGGTCTGCTTACTTTGAAGAGGAGGAGGCTAAATGGAGACCTCATCTCTACAACTACCTGAAAGGACACTGTAGAGAGGTTGGTGCTGGTCCCTTCTCACAGGAAATTAACAATAGAACAAGAGGGAATGGCTTCAAACTGCAACAGGGCAGGTTTAGACTGGACATTAGGAAAAAATTTTTCACAGAAAGAGTAGTCAGACCTTGCGATAGGCTGCCCAGGGAGGTGGTTTGAGACCCCATCCCTGGATGTGTTTAAAGGTCGTTTAGATGGGGTGTTGGGGGATATGGTTTAGGGGTGAACTTTCTAGAGTAGGGTTAATGGTTGGACTCAATGATCTCAAGGCTCTTTTCTAACCTGAATGATTCCATGACTCTAAATCTGGATTTTAAGTTAAAAAGTTGAATTTACTTCAGTTCTGTGCCCGAACAGTCTATTGGTCACGTTGAAAGAGTTATTCTGTTTGTGAAGGCGTTGTTTGTGAAGGACACATCTCCCACAACTGCTACCAGTAGCTGAGCAATTTGCAGTAATACCTGGTTCAGTTCTACCATTTCTGTGAAAAAATATCATTTTAGTCTATTAGCGAGTTGCTTATCAAGTGTTTCAGATGCAAGAGTTATGAAAATGCCAGCTCTGGGCTAATGAGGGCTAATTATTTTGGAAGCTACCTATCTAAATCATCTTGGCAACTCTGAAAAGACAAGAAATTTCTATAAAAAGTTCACTAAAAATGGGTTTTCATGGTACAGTTTTGATTTCCACATATAAAAACGTACTACATTCGTTTGAGAGGTTTACAGAAACATTAATTTAGACAAGATTAAAACCACTGTGATTATTTTTAGAAAATGTTTGGATATCAATGAAAAAACCCTCAATAACAGTAAAAAGATCATAGCTAACACACAAAACCCCCCAAAAAACTCCTATGGGTACAAGTTTGTATTTAAAGTGCATTACAAAAAGTCATTTGCTCAATCTGGATCTGAAAATAAACCCAAACCAACTCTTGTAAGTGCTTTTCTGCCTAAACTGAGATAGGTGTGAATCAAGCAATGCTACTAATTGGCAGGGGGAAAGATCAGCAAATAAACTTGATTGTTAATATTTACACAGGAAAACCATCCTGGCCATTATTAGAAGATTACTCAGAACAATATTTAAATACCACCATCTTCTGCTAATTATAAACCGACTGATTAAACACAGCAGAGAGGCGCTGACACAGAAATCTACCTTTCTTTCCTCAGTGTCCCAGAGCCTCCTGCTCCCCCGGCAGGTACCTCACCGGCACGCGGCGGCAGAGACGGAGAGGGGAAGGTGATTTCAAGTTTGTTAAAACTGTCGGTGGCCTATGAGGGGGTCACAAGCTGAGACCAGGCTGCAGCTCCTGAGGCAGGGGGGCCTGAGGCGGAGGGTTCTGAGGTTCCCGAGGCACGTGAGGTGTGAAGGCTCCCGAGGCTCCAGGCACCTGAGGTGAGGGGTTCTGAAGCACACGAGGCAGGAAGCTCCTGCTGCCCCTGAGGTGCCTGAGGTGAGGGGTCCTGAGGCGCATGAGGCGAGAGGCTCCTGAGGTGCCTCAGGTGTCGGGGGTCCTGAGGCTCGAGGCACGTGAGGTGAGGGCTCCTGATGCCCCTGAGGTACCTGAAGTGAGAGGACCTTAGGTGGGAAGCTCCTGATGCCCAGTGAGGCTCCTGAGGTGAGGGCTCCTGAGGCACATGAGCTTGGGGGTCCTGAGGCTCGAGGCACCTGAGGTGAGGGGGGCTCCTGATGCCCTTGGGGTACCTGAAGTGAGAGGACCTTAGGCGGGAAGCTCCTGAAGCCCTTGAAGTGCCTGAGGCAGGGAGCCCTGAGGCTCAAGCGCCTGAGGTGAGCGCTCCTGAGGCACCTGAGGCGGGAAGCTCCTGATGCCCTCCAGGCGCCTGAGGTGAGGGGTCTCGAGGCGGGAGGCTCCTGAGCTCGGGGGTCCTGAGGCTCGAGGCACCTGAGGTGAGGGCTCCTGATGCCCCCACGGTACCTGGAGGGAGGGTTCCCGAGGCGGGAGGCTCCTGGTGCCCTTGTGGTGCCTGAGGCTCCTGAGGTGCCTGAGGCAGGGGGTCCCGAGGGGCAGCTGCAGGAGTCCCTCCCAGGAGGCCCGACTGGTTTTTAAGGAGGCTTTCAGTCTGCAGACAGTTCCACGCGCTGCATGGTGGTACGGAACACCAGGACGTGACTAGCTCCAGGCACTTCTGTTCAAAGACAGAGGCCCGACTACCTTAGTCCTCATGCTGAACAGCACCTCGGGCGTCGCCACCAGATGTACGAGTGACCAATGGCCTTGACACGCCATGAGATAGAAGCAGACAACTCGGGATTCGTGGGCTCAGGGAAAAGTCAGGGTCTTTGGAGATCCCCAGATTATCCAGAGACAAATTAAGCCAAGTCTTGAGTAATTCCAGTGAGAAAATAATTTGACACCACTTTGTGGGCAAACAATTCCTATGCTGAGTCGCTCTAATGAATTTTTTTTTTCTTTTTTTTTTGCCCAGTTTCCCCTGAAGCAGCTTGTTCCTCTTGCCTCTCGTCCTGTCGCCGCGTACCCTTGTAAACAAAGAGCCACTGCCTCCTCTACCTTTTAGGTACTGAAAACCAGTAGTTTCTTCCTGAGCCTTTATCAAACACGTCAATTTCTTTTCCAGTGATCAAATAACTCGATGGAGAGTTGAGAAAGGTACACAGGAAACACACTACGTAAACAAAAGAAAACAAACAGAACTAAAACCCAGAACTGAATGCTTAGAAAAAAATAACCCAGGCAAGGTATATCTGTACTCCTTAAAAGTGAGAACAAAGTAATCTGCTTACATTGAACCATCTAAATACAACCTCAATTTTTAATATGTTTTATTTAACAGAGAAGTCCCCCAAAGGACCAGTTGTTACATTAGCCACAAAGTGACGCCCACCACTGTAGGATCAAACTCAAGATGAAGGCTACCAGCTGAAGAGAAGTTTTAGGCTAAGACTACAAGCCTTTCACTTACCCTAAAGGCTTAGAAGATCCTTCCACAGCAACAGAATTAGCAGTGGCAAAAGCCCGTTTCACGGATATTTTTCATGAAATGGACATTGGTCATTCTTGACCATTTTATGCCGATTCTAGAGCAAACTTCAAAGGGTGCACGTACACTGGTTTTGAAGTCTGAATGAGAAACTTCTTTCCACAGAAAACCTGGACATTTTCTGTTTAGTTTGCTTGTACTCTTGTTGCATGCTATGTAGACCTTCCATGTAATTTAGTTAGATGAATTTACATTACTGGAAATATTTGAGCTAGAATTATTAATTTTCTTTCTTCGTGCTCTTTTGCAAGCTAAAAAGACATCTGTAGAAAATTAGAGGAAAATCATATTAGCTCTGCATGACACAAATAACATTAGAGTTTGCACTTTATCCTGTAACTTGGGTAAATCAGGTTTATCGTTCTGCTGAAAGATGCACATATTACATCAAATAATTGGAGTTAAAGGGGGAGTAACAGGAAGGTAGAAGTTAATAGCACAGAATTTCCTTGTGAGGAGCACGAGGCATGCCATTTAGAAGGGCAAGTCAACAGCAATCATTCATAGTCTCTAGCAGACAGCAGGCAGAGCTTTTGCCTTCCAGGCACATGTATATGTGATATGATGTTTGGACTTGATACCTTCACAGAAAGACAAAGAAGTTCTCAAACACTGGTGCCATTATGTAAAAGCACTGAATTTCTAGAACATAAAAAGATTCAAAGCAATCAATCTCAAAACCAATACTTTACAACATCATTTGTATCAACCATGTCATGCCATTGCTATGCAAACGTCTTCTCAGACACAGGTGTGGACTTACAGCTTTCTCCTAACTTAAAAATACTTCATAATTTTTTTTTTTATGTTGTGATCAACTTCCAATAGTAGAAAACCTGCTGTCCTTAGCAGTTACTAGCTACATACTTAGCTTACGTACAAGCTATGTCAATTTACCTCATGACCTAAATTAGGATTTTGCAGGGTCAGCTAGCCTACCCAGGGAGAAAGATGCAAAGAGTCAGCTGACTACTTCATTAAGATTGTTTCAGTTGTGCATTCTAATAAAGGAAATGACATGATGAAAAAGTTGTATCATCTTTTAGCACGTAAATCTTAACCACAAAGTTCCCATATAGACTTTTTCTGACATCTCAGATATTAGAAAAACGACATATCACTTCCCCTCACCTCCAGAGTGTAAACCCACAGCAAAATAAACAAAAAGCTAAGCTAAGACAAATTACGTTTGCCTGCAGCCACTGTAGAAATACGACTCCTTTGATGATCCTGAACCTCCTCACCTTATCATCATTTTATGACACAGTGGAACCCACTGTCTTGTTGCTAAAAGCTTCAAGGTTATTGCTGGTTTTTAAGGAGGCTTTTAGTCTGCAGACAATGCCACAAACTGCATTGGTACGTATGGTAGAGAACATTAAGAGCTGCATTAAAGAGAACCAGACATTTACCTCAGTATTTCAGATATAAACTTTAACTCATGTCTGACTACTACAAAAAAAATTAAAATGCCATGGCTATGATATGATCAATGACTGTTCAAAAGGCTAGCAGTATAGAACTGGTCAGCTGTGTTATTTTTACAGGAATAAAAAGTGGGCCGACACCACAATACAGCTGAAAGACAGCAGACTGAGGCAACAACTGGAAATAAATGCTTTGAAAGAACCAATGGACAAGATGCAAAAAAACTTCGCTACAGGTTGAGGTAACGTATGAGTGACGATTTACGCATTTGTATTGCTGTGCCTCCAAAATCCCACTATTAGGCAACGAACACAACCCACTTCTTTTTCCATTTTGAATTATGTATCTCTTCCCAGCTACACCAGCACCTGCGATGGACATTATCTCCTGTTAGAAGAGACATTGTATACTTAAGAAACTAAAAATTAGAAAATATTTACACCCACCCCCTCCCCTGATGTGACTGGTAACACATCTGAAGGCATTAATCCCAGAAATAACAGTGTAAATCACGATTCCAGAATATAAGAAGAGTAACACATTAAAAACTATGTTGCACAAAGAATTGTTGGGCTAGGGATGGCAGATTTATCACCATTTTGACTTGCAGACTGTGTGAAAGACAAGAATGTTTTGAAGATACCTGTGTGACATTTCAGGAGTATCTCATGTTAAATGGATAAATCCCTGACATAGTCAATGCATGTCGCAGATTTTTTGGCGGATTGCGCTCAGCTCAAGTTCTCAAAGGCCATTTCTTCCTTTTGGGAATGGCTACAGAACTCAGCCTCCCTCCGCCTGCATCAGTGCAAAAAATAAGCCTCCCGAGAGGCAAATTATTAACTGCCGAGTTCTCCTTACCCATGATTTCTTATGTAGCCTAGTTACCATATTGATTATTGCCTCATGTCGTATGGTCAAACGTCAAATTTGATCTGAAAAAAATTCAACATACAAAGTGCACTGCAGATTAATTACAAAAGTAATGATGTAAAAAATTACAACATCCATGATGAGGGATGTACGTTTCTTCTCAGCGGAATAATAGCAAGCATGTACATGCACATAAGCACAAAATTAACTGTAATTTTGTAATTAATAAGATCATGCCTTGATATCTGGTCAACAGACCAATCGATACTGACCGAAGCCAGAAAATACAAGATTAAAGCGAAAATTCACCAAATTCAAGCGAGATTTTATATTGTGATAGTAGATAATTTGATAGTAGATATTTGATAATATATTGACATTGTAGATAATTTGATTTGATGAAACTAAATCAAGATTATTGGAAAGGTAATTTAGGGCATTAATCTATTGAACATAGAAATAAATTTGTTCTACACAGACTTCATGGTGAATTGTTGTAAACAAATTTCAGTTTAGTAATCTTGCTTTAGGAAGCTTTTCTCTGGTTGGGGTTTTTGGTAGTGTGTTTTCTGGTTGGGTTTTTTTGTGTTTTCTTTTTTTTTTCCCCATCTTTAACCCTGTTACTCACTTTTTGGCAACTTATCAGCTTCCATCATGTGTAAAACAGAGGCTCGTTCATGCCATTTTTTTATGTAATAAAAAGGTCTCCTCTCTCCAGTGGAACTTGCAATCTAAGTTTCACCCAAGATGTAACAAGTGAATTTAAACAAGGTTAGGCCAATGAATGGCAGTAGATATCTCCCATACAATGTGGCTATAAATGACATTCTGAAGTAATTAATTTAATCTTCCACTCTAACACACTCCTGCTTGTAGGATCTTCAGCAGTGGTGTTTGTCCTAAGAACAAAGGGAGTACTACTAAGTAATTTTATTCCCTCCATTCACATTATATCATTTTAAAAGCCTACAGACATGCCTTCAGTAGCATGTCAGCATCGAAACTAAAAACCAAAAAATCACGACAGCCATTCGCAAAAATACCAGAAAGAAGATGGCCTGATAGGCAACCAAAACAAGGTCCACAACAGAGGATCTGGATACGTGAACAATCACCTCCTTCCTCACAGCAGCGATGAGTAGGAACACTTCAGCTGAGAAAGGGGTCAGCCAAGACATCTGGCTACATATGATGAGGCAGCCGGTGAGGCACCATTCAGTTAACACAATCTTTTTCTGTGACCACTTGAACTTTCTAAGGGTATGTTGCAAAATTTATCGGCAAAGCAGAGCCCTAGAAAACAATCAAATCTACGCTTTCTGCTCTTGGGATTAGCACTAGTTGTGCTGGTCATCCTACAATTCTTACGAAACTGTAAATAGCTCCGACTGAAGTTGAACAGCATCTGAAAAGAAGTATCAATTTTTTTATTTTCTTCACTGCTCATAATTTTTGTTACGTTAGATCTGCCTCTCACAAAATCGATAAGAAAGAAAACTGGTGTGGTGCTCCTGAAATCACTTGCCGGCTGCCGAACAAAGGCTGTCAGGCAATTGTTTAGATTTAATTCTGTCTCAGGTTAAGATTGACTCAAGTCAGTTGGAGCTCAGGATAATCATTCACCATTCTGCTCCTAATATTCATCTGCAGTAACAAGGAGAAATCTACAATTACAAGATCCTTGGAGAATAACAGGAGATATAATAACAATAAAGGAAATAATAACTAGCATGCCTTCAATATTTTATGTTCAAACCCTTAAAGTTCCACTACTATACGCCAAAACTAAACTAGAAAGAAGGATGAAGTATTTACTAAGTCATACTTATATATTCTTTTGAGTTTGTAACCAATTCTTTAATATGCAATAGAGAGGAGCTTGCAATTCTCGTGCTTCCACTGTCCTGTCTGCGCACTGATGAAGATGGGGCAGAGGAAGGATATGCCCCAAGCCGAGGGCCTCAGAAAGCTTGCACATTTGGGACCAGTCCCAGTTTGGAAGTCACAACTGAAAGAATGAGTCAGGGAAGATGATGAGAGGCTGGATGGACAGAATTTCAAGAGGGCACGAACAAGTGAAAAATTAGAAGCAGTTTCTTTAAGGTATTTTTCACATCCTATTTCACTGATAAAAATCCATTCAGTGTTACAGAACGAGAGGCTTGGTCTTTAGTGATAGGAAAAAGAGAAAGATGCTTTTTTTGTTTCTTCTTTCATGGTTAACTACTACATTTAGGAAGACATCACACCTTTGAAAGCCCTCAAGATACTTCTGCTAAAAATTTTCAAAAGTTGGGCTAACTTTAACTCTGTAAAAACACCAATAATATAAATGGGTCAAGTGGCATGACATATCCAAAGATTTATCAAAACAGTCATTAAATACTAGTTTATGACAGTTACATGCGAACTTAAAGGTTTAACCTCATGAGAAGTTTGTCTCCTCCTTTTGTTCAAAAGTGGCCAGCCCCACCACATTCTTATTAGATTTCATTTTAACTTGAATCTTCAAAACTATGGTTAAAATTTGGGCCCACTGATACAGTTAGGCCAGAATTTATAATCTACAAACTCACTGAACCAAACCTTGAAGCAACTACAGCTAAAGACCTCTGACAATTTCCAGTGATACAAGCAGGAATCTTGTCATGCAAGTAACCAGTTCTGAATTTGAAATAAACCAAACTAGAGCAAATGAATGTACAGATGCAAATAAAAACCATAAACCAAGATATTTTTCTTACAGATTTTATGTACCACCTCATATCTTTCAGTTTTACATGCGAACTAGTCTCTGCAATAAAGTTTCAAACATTTTGAGATTGTTCTTTGCATTTGTATTCTTATCATTAAAAAAAAAATAGAAAATTCTTGTTTCAAGAAAAATTAACACACTAGATCAGTCTGGATGCATGGCCTGTCATGTCATGGGATACTACCTACTGATCAACTTCCTTGATTAAATCTCGTTATTCTCAAACTTGCCCTCCATGATAGCATCACCACCGAGGACAATGATGTACAGACAAGTTGATGACAGCTGAACGATGGACTCGATATTACCCACTGGATCACAGTTCCATTAAGAAACTGTCTTAATCTTTTTCAAGTGCACGAACTCCACTGAAGTTAACTAAGTGATCTTTTTTAAATCACTGTCTAAGAATTGTTGTATCATGTTTACAGTCTTCGGATAAAGCCAGATCAAAGAAGGTAAACTACACAATTGCTACGGAAGTATGTAACTGTTCAGAAAATGAAAGCAAAACTGCCGTCTTCCTTCAAAAAAATCAGTTAAGTAACAAATGAGCAACTCAGAACATGACATCCAGAGATTCTAGTTTGTGGTACATTTTTCCACAGATTAGTTCAACTGCAACCTACTTGGCCACAGTTTCTTCAGGCAGGGATTTTAACTTTTCATGAACACATTGTTCTAATAAAGTACTTGGCATTACTTATGGCTTTTGAATTAAAACGCATTCATGCCATTAAATTTTAAAATCACCAAGCCATTAATTTTGACCAGCCTTTTTTTTTTTCCATATAGTGTTCGCAAGAATTAGCAACTAAGTGCATATTTTACCAGCAAAAGAATGAAAAGTTGTAGCAATAAAACTTACTTTTGCAGGTCCCTGCAGAGAATGGTAATATTTCACACACCGACTGCATATCAAATCAAAGCCATAAAAAAATTTGCTGTTCTGATAAAGGCTTATCAGTCAAATATCACATAATAGTTCAACTCATGATCAAGGGCAACTTAACACACGATCTACTATCTACATTTTCTCCCGTATGCAGAAATAAAAAGATTTACGGCATTGTAGAACAGTTCTATAAATTGTCTATCTCAAACACTGACTTCAGTACCTATCTGTGAAACTATTTTGCTACAAAAATTTCCAGGTAATATGTAAATAGCTGAGCCTACTCAACTGAGAGTGCTGATCTGCAATTTCTTCAGGTATGCAAGTCCCTGTGGTTGCCCTACTTTACCTTACAAATTTTTCCCCCTTTGTTTGCTTTATTCAGGGTAGCATTCAGAAAGCTCAAATAATATTATCATACCTATTTTGGTTTTTAATAAAAAAAATCATTACTTCAGATAGATCTACTGGCCCCTATAACCTTGCTACTAAAAGAAATAATCACCTGCTGACAGCGTGGGAGCCCAAAAGCAGGCTTCAAACCAGTTTTCATCTTGTTTCATCTCCTTCATCTTCTTACGAACCGGTGTAGAGTTATGCCACGGGAAGATGTTTAACAGGAACAGCCAATTTGAGATGTGATTCCCATGCTAGTACCATTCTACTGTTCAATAAACTGCAGTCAGTGAAGTAGCTCAGTTGTAGTTACACATTTTAATTGAGTACAATTTACACACTTTATACACCTCTAAGTAGTGTGTCGAATTTGCTCAACAATAAGAATGCAGTTCACTAAACCAGATGTCTGATCCTCCAGCTTTCCCAGTTCTTAGTATCAGTTTTCTTTATTACTCAACATTAACTTGTAGATAAATTAAGCATAACATAAGTGTCTAAAATTCCAGCTGTGCTGCAAAATGCTGCTGTAAGGCTACATTTTTAAGTCCAAGTAGTTTCATAATCTATGTGCAGTTATTTATGAAGGCAGCAGGAATGCTATTCTGACAAACTAATTAAACTTCCAATAATGTCAGCAGGAATTTGATTGCAAAATGGCTCATTTTATAAACATCACTACTTTTACGACTGACAAAAATATGCGCCATCAGGTGCCAACTCCTTCACAAATACATATTTTACAACTTGTGTCGTAAATTGCTTGCAAGTACAAAATTGTAAGATGTTAAAGGACTATGTTCAATCCATAAAAAAATGGCACAGTTCATTACAAAGATTTCATGGATTTTGTTCTTCTGCCAGTGTCACATCCATGTAACTTCACGAGTTTCAGAGGAGTTATTCCCAATACGTACTTAATATACACCTAAATCAAGCCATGGCCTGTATACAGAATGGGACCTGGGATCACACAGGCATTTAAAACACAAGTAAAATATAACACAGAGAAAAGATAATTGGCCCTTGCCTATTTTAAGACCACTATATAGTCCGTATATTGCAGCACACACTGCTCCAAAACTTTTTAGGTTTGCTTTTTTAAGTTTGCTGCCCATTGTAGAAGTCTCTTTAAAAACTGCATGGGCCACAAAGTACTGATTAAGCCTGGAAAAATTTATATTTCTACCTGGAAATGCTTGAAAGTTAAAAACCACATACATGATATCCCATCACTTCAAGCAGTGACAAACCCTAAACTGAACCACTTGCTCATGATAGTGGTTGCAGGACTGACGGCCATTACTGCTTTTGTCACTATAGTACAGGTTAAAACAAAGTATCGAATGTTTTAGCTCACTATTAAGTGACATGGATACATTTACAATAAGCTTAAGTATTTGGAAAAAAACCAGGTATTTGATACTGACCAACTGGCCATACAAATAGGAGACCTTCTAGTAGTTCTGTATTCCCCGCTCTTCTCAGTCACTTTGCAGAATCCATTAGAAAATCCAGTGTCAACTTCTAATCTTTGAGTCACTGAGGTTTTTTGTTTGGTGGCTTGGGTTCTTTTTATGTTTCCATTACAGACCATGTAAAAATAGTAGTCTTGATATAGCAGGGATGGGAACGTACAGCTACACGATAGAACTCGTAGTCCTCATAAATTCAAGACATAGTTTTGAAAACTTCTTAGGGAGATGTGCCTTCTGGTTTTATTAAAAATGAAGGTAACATCAAATAAAAAGCAAAACTAAAGAATAGGTAGAACATTTTACTTTCATCAAACCTTAAAGTATATTAAAAAAACATGGTTTGGAATTTCAAGAACAGGAATATAAACATGATTTTCTATCCCAGAAAAAAATTCATGCAGGTGTTACAGTATTTGATAATTGTCTACATCCACTGGTATGCAACATCAACTTAATGTTATTGAATAGATACAGAGATACCATAAATTCATACAAATATCAAGGTCTTCTGGCCTCAGTTACACTGTAGGTCAAGCAAATCTGTTCTTTGGTAATCAGAGTAGGCTCATTTTCCGTTCCAAGGCAGGACTGTTAGGAGGCCCTATTAGCCACTCGCGTCAGAAAATTACAATGCCTGTAGAGAGTCTAAGCTACTTCTGTCACAAGAAAATATCAGAGGTCGTAGCAGAGGTACAAATGCCAAGAAGTTAAAATTATTCATTCCTTGTGGTGTCTGTTTCAGGAAAAAAAAAACAATCCCAACTCTCTCCTTCTCTATTCCTTGTTTAATCTAGGTAACATTTAGACTCATATGTAAAGGTAATTTGATAGATGGGAATGTACACATGCACACTTGCGGTTTAAATAAAGAGACCTGTGTGGAGAATGGCAATTTAAAGTTAACATGACTTGAAGGTATTCCTATAATAACGTTTAAAGATTTAGTAAACAGGGACATTACAAATCCAAAAAAAGTGTTTCTCAATTTTTCACCTTCCCTTTTTCAACAAAGACTGACAGAATATACATATACAGGTTGACATTTTGATTCATCCAAAAAAATTTTCACTTTGCTCAGTTTGTAAGTCCTAATGACTAAAACGTAATATCATTCACAACAAATTATCTTCAATAAGTGAAACAATAAGCAAAGAAAACCAAAACTAAGCTCAGAAGCTAAGTGGTTTAGAAAGCCTGGTAACATCTATGTGTGCATAAGTGTGTCTATAACTTTTTTATACATTATATATATAGACACACACACACACATATATATACACGCACACGTGCGCATATGCGCGCGTACACACACACATTTGTAACCTGCAGTGAAGATTAATCTATTTTCTAATAAGGAACAAACACATTATTTAAAAATGTGGCTAATTTAACAAAACAGAGAAGAAACTGCTGCTATCAAAATATACAATTTGGATTGCAGACTAGAAGGCTAACAACATTAAAAAAATAGTTTTAAGCAAAACCCCTTTGCTTCTGAATAACAACAGGTATCAACCTGCCATAGCATGAAGCATCCAAACAAGATTTTATAAAAAGTTTAAACTGTGACCCTTCTTCATTTGTAAAGTTCTTGACATGTCATATAGTGCGAGCTCTGGTCTCCAAACTGGAGCCCCTTTCATTTTTCTCATTCCATACTTCAGGAAATAAATGGCAGCTGTAGGATTCAGAATCTCAAGTGAGATTTGTGCTTTACCATATACCTGAAAAAAAATAACAGAAAACAACATAACTACTCTTTTGGCATTTATACAAATTTTACTCTTAGGAATAATAAACGCAGACTTTGACAAAACAGAATTCTTAGAGAATCAGCAACTTGCCAAAAAGGTGCAATGTCTTATCTGCCACACAGCTCTGTACTATGTACAGCTCTGTATTAGTGGGGCAAATTCCCACTCAAAGACAGTCAGCTGAAACATTTGCTTCAAAGAAAATTCACATTTTCTAAGGCATCACATGACTTCCAACACTGGAAGACTGTTGTTAAAGAAAAGTCTAGTTCAATCTGGAAATTCAGATATATAGTTTTGCTGAGACTTTTAAATAAGCAGCCATAGAAAGTTTGATGCTTGGAATTACTTCGGCAATTCCCATGGCATTTTCTTTCTGAAGTTCACTCAATCATTTAAGCGGTTTCCTGTGCAATTAACAGGAGAACATTAAACGTTCATGAAATGCATGCGCTTCTCCCTCTCAATATTTCTTCCAGCTGCTCCACGATAAAGTCTCTTCTCTACAACACGGAAAAGGTGTTGCAGTGAGCTTCCTATTCAGAGTGGATTCTGAACCACAGCGAAGCAGAGTCAGAAATAACACTTCTCTTCACTGAGCTGCTGGTGCTCCTCCACCCCTTGCTGCTCACGCAAGGCAGCGCTAAGTACTTGGAAGGCCCCTAAGACACAGAAGAATCACCAGTCCAAAGCTCATTATGTGCCATGTCTTTTTTTACTTCCCTCCTCTTCTACCCAGCGTTGTGGCCTCAGGGCCTCAGGATAAGATAATGCTTTTTGGCTCCTTATCTTAATGTAGTTTCTTCACCTTTTCTAGACTGTCTTCCAGTGAGGCAGAGGGAGAAAGGAGGACAGCTTCTAAGCTCAGAACTGAGGTCCAAGGCAAGGGCTGGGGGAACAACAGAACACTCTACAGAACCCGCCCTGTTCTCCATTCCTTCTGCCTGAAGGGAGGTGGGGAATCATGGTACTATTTGATGATTAATAGTAACCACCCTTCCTTTAAATTCATGCATATTACACTTCAGAGATTATTATTCAGAGTCTGCAATAAAATATAGTGGTATATATTTCACTGTATCATCAGGGCAAATCTAAACAAGTTGTATTTTCAAGCTAAAACACTGTTCAGGTGTCAAAGTTGTATATGATTCCTTTGTTGTCATAAATTTTTCATTCTCGCCAAACATCTTAAAAGCATGAGCATAAAGGATTTTCAACAGGAAACCCACCTGTCCAAAGTTTCCCAGAAGCGCAGAAACACCGGCCTGTCCAAGTGTCTTTTGTGGTAGCTTAGTTCTAACACTGTTACATCCCATTTCTGTACATTTGGATCCAGACGTACTTCATCGTATTTGAGATGAAAAGCTTTAACTACAGGAAACAGGAAAACGTTTAGCGTCCAAACATGATGACTTTACAGTGTTTAATTGTTAGTCACAAAATTCCCACCCCACTCTTCTTTAATCAGAATAGAGCCTGAGAACAAAATTAATGAGTCCATCTCTCAAGAAAGTCAACTAGTTAATAAGGGCCCCTGAGCTAAACGTAATGGTTGGTGGCTGCCACCAGGGTCTCATGCTGCTACAGGTTTAAGTGAAAGGGCAGCCCCTATTTTCAGATGCACAGATTTCAGGAGAACAGCAGAAACTCACTGCCAATTCAAGCACATTTTCTTTGGTTGACAATGACGTTCTTGCTGAAAATCTTTGGACTGTCCAAGAACAAAATAGAAAAGCATTTCTGAGACCACTGAGAAGGAGGCGTGGATATTTTCTGAAAGTCTACGTAGAAGATGGACAGCAGAATGCCAGGGCAATCCCCCAATACTACACGAAGCATTCTGAGAAATTTGGTAACTGCCCATTTTGCCCGATCTAGTACTCAGTTAAGTATTGTCACATGTGAATTATGTAAAGCCTAAGCATTAATACAGTGAGTATTAAAATATTCTTGTGAGTCTTGATTTCCTTAGCAAACCATAGTTGTGGCATAATTCAGTGTAAAGTATTTAAGTCTTACACAATTCCTATCTGGTAATCAGTTTGAGACATTTTTTATTTTGGATATTATCGGACAAGTAAAGGAGAAAGCATTTGACCAGGCTTGTGGAAACCAGTGAATTTTAATGCCATGGTCATCTCTTTTCTGGTACCACACTCTCCATTATTTCTTCTGAAAAATCCACATAGCATTTGAATAAAATGACTTAAATAAATAGATAGACAAAATCAGATAGAGGTCAATTTATAAAATTATACATCTGGGACCTTTATAAATGAGCTTTTTTCATTCAATTAACACACTAAAGCAGTGATCATCTGGTTTGTATCATTGCCAGATATATTTCCAAGCTTTACGCATGAGAACTAACAATACATACACATTTTCTTTGCTGTACAATGTTGCATGTTTTAAAGTAACTCCAGAGAAATCAAATAAAGATATATTAGGACTAGACATTTATGGAAGACACCTGACACAGCATCTGCGTTAAAGTTAAACGATGTTGAGCAGAAGACAATTCACTTCTGAATCTGAGACAAATCAGTACATTAAAGGTGCTCTAGCAGCAAGACCTTTAAAACGACATTCAGAATTAAGTATTTGTTCATTCAAAATTTCGTCTCAAACATTCACTTGCAGATGCAAAAATAAGCTTGCTTGCTACATGTAAAAAAAAACTATGGAAAACAATTTTAGAGACTCAACTAACAAAATGCTACATGGCCTAGCAACTGACCAAATAAAAACTGTTTGACAGGCTCTGGCCGAATACAAATTTAATTGAGGAATTCTTTCTGGTAAGTTACCTGCTCAATGTCCAAAATGACAGTGATAAGCTTTGACTATTTGTTAACCGCTACGGACTCAGTGCCTTACGTGAAGAAATGCAAACTGCAGATGAAACAACAAACTGCTGCAAATCCCAGAAACCACATTTATGGAGACTCTTAGAACCATAAAAATGGGCAAAGCAACAGCTGCAGGAAAAGGTAAACACATACAACCAGACTGACATTGCCTGTGCTCTCTCCTTTCACACAATTTTTGAGCAGTGAGTGAAGCCATTAGGAAAAGCTCTAGAGATATGCTTATCAGGAAAATACTTTAAAAATACCTTGCTCTGAAACAACAAAACACATTTCTAAAATTAAAGAAGGTCTTTATGAGTCAGGTAAGAATAGATATTCTTGCACTTGAAAAATGTAGTAATTTGTACACCTTCAGACTGAACCACACAGGTTATGATTTAGATTGGCATAGTGAAGACTTGAAAAATGTCAAAACATGTAATAACAGTATAATGTTAAAATTAGTAGGAACTAGCATGCAACTACTAGCTACACCTTAAATATTTAACAGCATTTTCCCTGGTTTTGCTTTTCGCAATTTCCATTTTCTCTGTATCTTCATTTTGAAGTGTTATTTTCTTCTTCTCTTAGTCTCTTTTTGTTAATCTCTCTCTCATGGTGTATTTTTTCTTTTACATTCACCTTCAGGCTCTTTCACTCTCTCCCTGTTCATTCTCAATCCCCCCTAAAGCAACCCATTCTATTTTCTTGTTCACAGACACAGCCTGACTGTTGTTTCGTTTTTTTTTTTTCTCCTTGGCAAACTAGCATTCTCTTTCTGGCTTCTACTTCATGCACCAAATATGCGAATACACAAAACCTGATCAAATTTGTTTCCTCATCACACTGACTGGAAGGTGACAGACTGAACTAAGGCAGTTTTTGGTTTGGGGTTTTGTGGTATTTCTGCTGTTTGTTTGTTGGGGTTTTTTGGTGATGTGTTTTATTTTGTTTTTGCTTCTGTCTGGTTTGTTGTTTTTTTTTTTTTAATCTGTAGCTCAGAGAGCTAGAGTTGACACTTTCCTTAGATATTATCACACACCTTAGAATCAGAAGAGTGAACTGTGCGAGAAAAATGCAGTGCCTCTCAAAGCACACTGGGCATAAATGTGACAACTGAAAAGACCTGCTCAGATCTACACAGTGGTAACATCCAGCTCACAATTTAAAAGTATTTATATCTCATTAAACTTCCAAGTTTCTGTCAGACACCAGATCACATTGTAAAGCTTTCTTAGTAAAATACTAGTGATTAATCCTCTGTTGAAAGCAGCAAAAAGAAAAAAAAAAAGCCTGTAAACCTGTTATTTATGGCATGTTATAATATAGTTTTTCTTTTCACCTTTTTTTTTTGGAAGCTTGGGAAGTAAATTCATACACTAGCCCTATCTGAACCTTTTGTAAAGATGGCAGCTCCGAGTTTCCTGTGAGCTTCCCCAGGTCCGAAGAGAAGCAGTGCAGAGGGCACGTTCTATTTGTCATCTAAGTCAAGACCTCAGCCCTGTCTTCTCAGTCCCCCAGAGTCCAACAGCACTTTGGCAGTACTTGACCATAACCACAGACACCCCCTGCAAAATACCCCGAACAGAGTAACAAACCCCACAGCACTTGAACAAAACAAAACCAACCCTTACTTTTTGCAAAGATATCAACAGGTGATCCGTCGGGCAAGAGCCAAGGCCAGCCTTTGAACTGCCACGCAGGACCCTGGACAAACACGGCCACCACACGATCCCTGCGACCACACAGAGAGATGGACACGTTGATGGCCCTGAACATTTAAATCACACGCTTTCTGCAACAGGCGATATACCTCAGCAGAGGTTCTTATTTTAGTACCAGCAGTGTAGCACATTTAACAACTATACCTCCAGCACAACTGTTTTTTCCCTGCTAGAACAAACAAACAAACACGAATCATGTGATCTTTCTGGACTTTCGGCTCCACGGCCTTGCAGAAAGCAGCTCAGTTTCTTATGTTGCATTTATAAGAAGTCACACTGTTTATTTCTGGTCATCATAATTTTGTTTTTAAAAAGTGCTCCAACATATTTGAGAGAATCTTCTATGAATAGCACTGTAAACTCAGATGTATTAATTTAAAAGCCTTTATTTTGAACACTTAACTTCTATTATAAAAAATTATTAGACAAGACAGCTGCTAAATTCCTGCAAAGTGCATCATTTACTGCAATGGTATGAAAGCATTACCTGCAGTCTAAGAAACTCAATTTGTGGTTAAGATGAAGCCTTTACACAACTAAAATATTTAAAAAACTTTGAGAACAAATGACCTTCCACATACAGTCTATCTTTTTCTTGAACATGTACAAAATCCAACCACGGTTCCTACCTACTACAGCAAATAATTACCTCCCTATTTTAATACCCAAATTTAATTCATCATATGGTCTACCAAATCCCAAACGGAAATGAGTAAGCAAGGTGACGTTTTGGTAATCTTTTTTCAGGCAGACTAAAATTTTGCCATTTAAAATGGTTTTGCAGGATTCACAATGGCTAGCAGAAAAACAAGCAGCCAAACAGATTAATTTCTAGATATTAATGCATGATAAAAACAAGCTAAAAACTCCACATTGTTTCATCTCTTTTGGTCAGAAGCACTTCAGAAGCCATTCCAAATTGTTCTTAAAGGTTTGATCTGCAACCATTTCAAGTGCTAACTGGTATTTAGGATTCTAAAACCATGGGTTTCTGTTCAGTTCAAGTTCTCAATAGAGAGAACAATTAATTTAGGAACAGGGCCTTTTCAAAGTATTCCTTTCCATTAAACTCCACTTTGGAAGTTACAAACCCACCAAAATGTCATCGTGCGTGTCTAAAATCTTCACACTTGTGAGGAAGTAGTAAAATTGTTGCCTAATTTATTACATCAAAAAAAAACATTTCTCCAGAATTTTCCTGTTTAAAAGGGAACATGTTTTCATAGCATCAGCAAATGGTCTACAGAAAAAATAATGTTTACTTTTTTTTTCTTAAAAAAATCTCTCTGTTTGCCTTTCCCCAACCAGGTTTCTCTCCCTTCAGAAGTAAGTTTCCGTGATTGAATCTAATTCAACGAATCTGATTCAATACTGAAATCAGTCTTTACTGTCTGATACACTTTCTTCCTTTCTTAAACTATTAGAGAAGTTAGTATGTCAGACATCAAAGGCCTGCAAATGATTCTTCCCAAGACTCTCATTCAGCAAGCAGACATGAAAGGAGGGTTTTTCTCACAGATCACGTTTCAGTGACTTGGACAGTACAGTATCGCAAAACAGAAAACTAGTATGAATATTCCTATTTGAATTTCTGGAACATTTCAGGTAAACCTAATAAAATCAGTTGTGCTGCACATACTGTTAAAACGTGAAGTGTCACAATTTCTTAAGACCTTTTAGTGAGTGAGTAAGCTTAATTTCATATTATTTTCACCTAAAAGACTCCAATGCAGTTAACAATCAAATCAATTCTTACATCCGTATCTCCACTTTCTAGTGAATTTAGTAGCATTTTATTGGTCCCCTCCAAATTCTGCCTTCTCCTGGTTAAGAAATTTTGTAAAGTGGAAATCTATTTTACCAGTCTTGTGGCATAAGTTTCAGAGGTTGGTCTACTACTCGATAAGGTACAGTAACGCTGACTGTAGTTCCCCCAGGCTGCATCTGGTCCTTCCTTCTCTGTATTAGAGTTTCATTCTCTCTTTGACAGCCTTGTTTCTTCTTTTCATCTGATGGTACAAACCTTTGGGAAGAAAGAAACATTCGGTAGACAAAAGCAATTTATTTGATGTAATCAGCAAGAAAAGTAACAACTTTATCAGAACTTTGCATTATTGGCAACAGTCACTGAAGCCATCTCATTTTGCCTGTGCCAAGCCTCCATCACTACTTACTCAGAACAGCACAAGAAAAACAAAAACCCACCAACTTTTTATAAGCCCTTATGATAAAATCTGTCATATTAAAAGGTCTTCCGCCCCTCAAAACTACAGCCTGACCTGTTCTCACACATCCACGGCACCCCGTGCCAACCTTACCCACTAGAGCTGCAGCTGAGGTGTCACAGCGCAACCCGTGATACGGCTACAGCTCATCCTTTTAGTCACCAAGGGGAAGCTTAAGCACTAACAAACAACTGTTTCCTGGAGCAAGTTCTAGAGCTCTTGCTCTTGGAGCCATCAGAATTATGTTTTCTCAAGAAAGCTGGGATGTTTTTTTTGAGTGAGGTTTTATTTTTTTTTTTGGACGATGGCGATTTTACATTACCAGTGATTCACATGATTACTACAGTGTAGGGTACTACAATTCTGGATTTTTTTTTTTTTTTTTTTTCTTAAGAGCTTCACTGATAAAGTGCTCAGAAAATTAGGATAATGTGATCCTTACATCTTATGCAATCCCCATAGGACAAAACCAAATGCTTAAAATGCAACCCCCCCAAACAAATTACCGTTCTTTTATTTTTCAGTCCCCCACCTTAAAAAAAAAACAAAAAACAATTCCATCTCAATAGTCTCCTCTTTGTGGCAATAATAAAATAAAATACAGTGAACTATTCTCAAAATTGGCATCATAAATGTGTAAGCCTTTTTACTGATGAATCTCAGTGAATTTAGTCAAAACAAAAGATAATGAAATCAGAACTAAAACCAAGTTACAGAAGGGTGACAAGCTCGGTCACCAGCCTCACCTGCCTGGCCAGCATAAAAGCAGAGCTCAGACCCCTGTTCTTCAATACTCTATCTAGAACCACCCAGCTGCACTACTAACACTGCTGCTGACACTTCATTTCCAAAATTTTCCAAAGAAACACTACGTTTCACTTAACTGCAGAAGTTATCAGGAGTATGCAGTACTCTAACTGTCAACATTTCCTTTCATTATAGTACAGATGTTGCTTCTTCAAAGTTTGCTACATTTTTTGGGTAAGCTGTTTGCACCCTTTCTATTTGCTCTCTTCCATCTAAAACCCAGTTTGAACGCACCTAAACAGGCAGTCTGCATTTCCTATTGCTGGACAGAGAGGAAAAAGGAATGAAGAGTGAAATACGAGAGGAAGTTCATTATTCGGTCAACTTAGAAATACTAGGTTTTGCTAACACTTTATATCCAATGAGAAAGTTTTGTCTGAAAAAATCAAGTAAACACATTTTAAGGCAGCACATGGAAGCTGACGACAAACCTTCCAGCAAAACTATTTTACTTTCCTAGTGTAAATAAACAGAAGTCATCCCCTTATGCTCTTCATGATTTAACAGTTTCAAAAGCAGAAAGTCACAACCAATTTCTGAAGTGTGCACCAAAAGGCATACAACTGCGCTGCAGACATTAAAAACCAAACAAACAGAAGAACCAAAACACTTCAAATGACTATAAATCATGCATTAAAGTTGACTAGTATTGCAAATACAGAACAAGCACTGTGGATGTTAAATGATAAGTTGTATATTGAATTACGCTTACATGTCTAGTACATGTAAAACAATACTATTCTGAAGACAATACAAACAAAAAGGCTATACAGGATACACTTGGGTAAAGTACACTTAGGCTACCTGGAATATTATTAAAAAACCTCCCAACCTGCTAAGACAGTCATTTCATCAATAACTGAAGTAATCAGAAAACAGTTAATATTAACATATATTTTATCTACAACAACCAACTGATATATACAATTGCATGTTACACACAGAAGCAATTGACAGACTTCCAGTTTGGAAAATGCTACCAAACCTGACACCAGAATTAAGTATTTGTAGTCAAGTTGCTAATTTAAAAACTCAAAATCAAGGTGCAACTTTAATCCTGAGCACACCTAACGGCCTGTCCTGCCAACATGGTGCAAGCTTTGCTTTGCCAATCCTAATGGACAGCAAACTGTCTTTTACAACTTAAAGTTAGGATTTCCTTGGTGGTCTCAAGCTCTTAAGAAAACCATTCATGAGTCTCTCCTCACTCATCAGAACTAAGGAAACTGGGCTGGAAAGATAGATCTGTTTTGTTTAAAAACAAAAAAAAAATTGCAAAAAAGCCACCCAGCCTCAAACACCTTTCACCCAAGTGGCAGGGTCTGTATGAAAAGCCAGGATCACCTAAAACGGTGGAGAGACTGAGAGAAATTGTATTCTTTATTACATGTCCCATGCACCAAATGGGAACAAACTCCTGCATTCTAGCTTTAAATATTTCTGTGTTTAAGAATTCATTTCATCCCTTGTTTACTGACAGCTTCTCTCTATTCCAGCTAGAAACTGCCACAGTCATTAAGGCACCATTTGGTTGTGCCCAAGTTGCGTATCTTCCAGACAACAGATTCAGTTTTATTTACTATAAAAATCTGGATGTCTTCGAACACATTTCTCCAGGACAGAACATAAACTGTATTGTTACCTGAATTTTCTGAAAAAAGTTCACATGGAACAGTAGATGACGGTCACAAAGCATTGAAGCGAATGCTCGCATACATGTCCACACGCAGATGACAGAACTCCACACCCAGAGTACAGGGATAAACGACAGCTTACACAAAGTTTCTGAAATTATATGCTTGCTTTTCTGGGAACCATCGATTCAGTAAGTATACAAGTCACATGTTCAGCAACTAAGAATCAACAGGAATTACTGTACGATTATAAATATAATCAAGGCTTACTCCATCACTACCTGGGCAGAAGCGACAAACTAAGAAACCTAAGTATTAGAGGACATAGCGAAACCCTATCTTGACTGGGCAATTATCAGCCACAGTATTATAGCTGGTGGCCTAACTACACGTTTGTACTTGACACCTTTTTAATTATCCAACACACTAGAAATTTGTTCTGAAACCTGATCGTGTAGGAACTTTTTTGGTTTTGATTGCTTATCCAGATTACTATCCCTTCATGAAAAAAAATAATAAAAAAAAAAAATCCGTATCTACTACGAATCCATTTTACACCCCTACTAGGAAATGAATAGGACGCGCTCACTTCCCAAAGACAGCAGGGCACTCTCCTGAAGTAACAGTCAGGTGAGTGAACAAGATGAAATGACAGGAGGTAACTGCACTGCCTGACCTGCTCATGCCTCAACTCTACAATAACATCAATCGCTACCAGTAACTTCAAAAGACTTTCACTGGGTCAGGTCAGCACTTGGTGGCCCCCAAATCTGGCATACTGAAATGAAAGAACAGAGCGTAAGGTAACTCCAGCACTGGACATTACCTGAGATCATTAGAACATACATTTGACTGTGTTTACAACTGGTGACTTAGTCTTGCAATCTGCTCATTGGTTTTGATACCATACAGTATCAAAAGCTTCATACACCTGCTTTTACAAGAGAACAAAGCTGTTTCTTTGCAATAAATCATCCCTAAAACTTTCAGACATAAATACCAAAGCTGGATAAAATGCAGTGAGTTACCTAGCTACATATGGTGAAACGTATCATGAGTAAATAAAAATACATAATAAAAATACATAATCATTATCTATCATTTACATCTACCTAATGTAATTCCTGTCTCACTTTTGCTCCATGCAAAGTAGAAGCATTGACTCTGTAAAGCTTAACTTAAGATGTCAAATGCTTAGTCTGGAAAGCCAGATTTTACACAATAATCATGATAACCAGTGTTGCATTTGGACAGTGATTAAGAAAAAAAATATATTATAAAAATATTTTTAAGAAGCTTCAAAATATTGCAGTTTTGATTTTAAATGAAATCTGTTTAATGTTTTAGAAACTATTCATTTTTATTTTGTACTTGGCTTCTTAGAAAAACAAATATTTCAAAAAAAGGCTATCAAAAATATTTGCATATTATACAGCATGTGAATTCTATATATATTACAAAATCCAAGTTGCAACAAATATATCCGACGGACAAATCAGGTATCTCAAAAAAAAAAATCTTAAACCAGTAACATGCTTCTGGTTTACCATTATATTTACCTCACTCTATTCATGACAGCTTTCCTGTTTTCCATATTCTTTACCTCGAAAGAGAGCATAGCACTAGTGATGAATTAAAGATGCTAAGACTCTTACAAATGTCAGCCAAATTTGGCAGGGAAAAAAACCCCAACACACTACAGAGCTATGAACAGGCTTACTAAAAATGTTGGTATAATTAATTAAGTTTCTCTCAGTCCTTGATAACCGAATTTAACGCCTATCGTAGTGCTGGTACGTGTCCCTGATCTCTCCTGATGGCTAATACAAGCAGGTTGCTTACCTCTAGAAACACAAGAAATTCAAATCTACCTGCATCGTCCTCAGCAGGGTTAAGGCAATATTCCCAAACTTGTGGCAACTATGTGTCTTCTAAATCTCTACTCCTCTGTCAAGTTTCAAGTAAGCAGTGAATGAGTTAAACAAGGTGGTGACTTAGAGGCAGAGATTTTCCTTGGAAAACCATCACACATCAATCAATCACGCTCTACATCAAGGCTAGTCCTACGCTCTGCACACCTGAACAGTCAGAATAAACCCTGCAGCCATTCCTAAGCAAACTACTTCAATACATCTGAATGCAAATAAAACCCAGGCCAGGTGGCATATTTTCTAGACAAGTGCTAGAACTGTCATGGCTAGATTAATATTTTGCTCTTCTGATTTCTGCTATTGCACTTCTGATTCATTAACATACCTTACTTCTCCGCTTTGTTTTTCACACTTGTTAACTGCATCAGTGTCCTCCTTTGAACCCTTCAACTTCATTGTACGTTTTTCTAGATCACATTCTTTGCACTCTAGCAATCAGTTTCCTCTTGGGGCAGGTCTTGAGAATTTAACTGCAGGCTCTACCCCAGCGGAGCCAAAAACAGCGCAAGTCTCCTAGCACAGATATACTTCGACATGACATATAGGTGCTTTATTCCATTATAGTTATTGCTGTACCAGAAAGTCACAAATTACAGAGATGTAGGAATCTAGGGCTTGTAGTTGTGAATTTTTTTTTTCTTATGTATAAAATCTCACATAAACAAGTGTCATCCTCTGTCAACACAATTACATTCCAGTAACCGCTTGCACATTAAATTATAATGTTAAAAGTGAGACTTCTCTCTGATCAAATATTCCAGAAAAGGCACCAAGAGGCCAGTACACTCACTGGATCTTTGATGATATGTGGCAGTAATCTAGGAACTAGAAATAGCTGGAGATCAGAAGGCACCTGGTATCTCACAAAACAGTTTAAAATAATTCTAGGGCATCTCCAGTGAAAGCTGTAGCACCACAACAAGGACAGCCTGTTTCTGAAGGAAAGCAGTTCGTCGTCTCATAAAGGACAAGCAAAGTGCTAAGGGCAGAAGAAAGAAGATCTCTCCAGTTTTTGAACATACCATTGCAATCTGTACCAGTGTACTTCTCTGTAAAAGTGGCTGCCTGTTTCAGAAAAATTAACTCTAAGCAACTATAAATACCACGATCTGTTGGACAAGCATAAAATTGGTTCTTCTCTGGTTTTTCTTTTTTAACCATAATAGTGAATTTTACCTTACCATGAAAAAAGTAATTGGCAGTGTTGACTGCATTCAGCCATAATGAATTAAATCTTAGAATCAGATCTGTGATGCAATAAACAAATTTTAACTCATAAATATTTTCCTGAATGAATTTGCATCAATAATTAATGACAAGACTCTTATCTTCTTGTATGTAAACTTAAAAAATAAATCTTTAAGTACACACCTAGCTGACCTGCTCAGCCAACACAGCCATTTATCTAAACCAGAGGCCACCACCTTTCAGTTATCTTCTTTACAATAACTGTGGTCATTTCCCAATATCTTTTCTGAGCTCCATGAGCACATTGCCCTTGCGCATCTTCTCTCAGTCTTCCTCCTTTGTAAGGGTTTGCTGATCAGTTGCACGTGTGTGCATATATGTTACTGAAAAGAAAATCACTGTAGACGTTACAAATGGTACTGTAAGACTTTCTTCTCAATTTGCCATTCGGCCAACGGGCCATAACGGGGCAAAAAATACGAAAATAAGTTTCTGTTTTCCAACTATTCAAGAGGCATTAATTTCTTTCACACACTTATCTGTAAAACCACCTTGTCACAAAATGGTAGATACTCCCTCTGGCTTAATTACTAATTTGGTACTAGTATAGCTCTACATCTGAAAGCATTTTTTCATACAATATGTTCTAATCAGCTACTTACTTCAGATCTTGCAGGAGGTCCTTTGCATTAAGCATCGTTATCAAAGAGGTCGTGGCTGCTGGAATAATGATTATGGGAGTTCGAGATCCTGTAGAGATAATAAAGTTACATTTATCGGTTTGGTTTTTTCATTGTTACAGTTTTGATTGTTGGGGCTTTCCCCCCTGTTTTCATTTAAGTAACTGTACATTAAAAAAAACCCACCCAAACCTCTTGATTAACAGAATAAAATCATGAAAACATATTAAAGGAAAATTTTAGTACATCTTTTTGTAAACTGAAGGTTTTCATTCACCAAAAAACATGTACCCCTGTATCAGGAGTAGGTAGGACCCATGTTTAGCAAAAGAGAATTCTGTTTGCTTTCCACTGCATGTTTATGCTGTTGCTAACGGTTCCAGCAAAATACAGAATGGGCACAATTCACACAAAAAAATTAACGGGAGCACGTAACCAAAATGGACTCACCTTTTTTCTGGTTTGGAGGTGGTCTTGCTTGAGAAACTGAGAAAAAAAAAAAAAAAACAGAAAATATGGCAGGATGACAGATACTTGTATTTAAAGTATCATAGTAAGGCAGCAGTTTTTGGTTTTACTTGCAGGAGTGAACAGAGGGGAGTCACCCTGTAGACCAGACCATTTTCACAGATGCCATACACAAAGTTAAAGAAGCCACTTTTAGCTTGGTTCTCGGCATCCAGAAGATCTTCTGAAATATGCTGACAGTTGAATTGATCTCTCCTAATTTTACTGAAACAAGTTATCCCTTTCCATCCTCCTCAAAAGGTCAGGGCCACTATAGTATTGACAAAAATTGCCAGAAATCTTGAAAAAAGCTGCTTGTAGATCTGAAGTTCAATAGCGCCGAACCAACAGGAAGACTGTTTCACATCAAATTGATCTTTACAGATCCTCACCTTTTCACTAGTAGTTATTATTGTATATATCTGTAGCATTTAGCTATCTTTAACACATACAGAACTTTCAACAATAAAAATCCCAAATTCAGGCTTACTCAGGTAAAATGTAGACCTCAAGCAAAACACCCAACCAACCACCCAAATCACCAAACAAAACCACACAAACAATATTGGCCACAGTAAAATCAAAGAATTCCCCTCCCATCCCCCACTTCAGTCTTTGAAGTTGTGACCTCCTCAATATGGGAGATACTTCAGTCCAAAGTCGGAAAAAGTATGCGTATTTCTTCACTTTGGTGCTATTACTGAATACTCCAGCTTCTTCCAAGCAAATATTTTATAGCTCAGTTTTCAGAAGTCCTAACTTAAGGAACTCTTTTGCTTGATAATTATCATCATACATGTTTATCCTAATTCACAAAATCAGAAAATGTCGAGTAGTAGAAAGACTGACACAGACTAACTCAACGGCTACTACGCATGACAAATTTCATTAATTGACTTCCAATTTCACAGCATCAACTTGCTCATGTTTATTTATGACCAACTGTTACAGAAACTTCCTAGAACAGTATAAATATTCACAACACACAGTTGCCATTGTTGAAATATTGAGACCATATCCTTAATTATCTTTTCTTGACACTGTCAAACACACAGATATAATTGGCAACACTATTGTGAACTACATGAACTTTACCTACCCAGTGATTTTTTATTTATTTAAAACCTAGGTACCTCCTCAGTGTCAAAAAGTTCTTGAAATACACGGGCAGCATCAGCTGCCCTAGAAAGGGGAGGAGGGGGAAGCATCTGTAAGCAATTAGATAGCTGTACCAAGACATGTTAGTAGAAAAGCTGGTACTGCAGAAAGCTACAGGAAAAAAAAATCTTAAATTAAAAGCACATCTCAGATATTTTTCTCAAATCTGTGTACAATTGTTTTCGCCAATTCAACTAACACTTACATGCAAAGCAACATCCTGGAAATTGCTTGTTTTAAAAACTTTGACTGCTAAGAACAGAACAACCCATTTTTTAAAAGTTCTAAACCCTAAAATAGCCTAGAACAGGCAGAACGATTATTTTTTTTTTAAATGAAGCAGTATATACTTTCTTCAGACTATATCACTCTCCTTTATTCTTGCTTCAGCTTACAATACAGAGGCAAGATAAGAGATCAGATCGACCTTAGAGAAGGGCAATAACAGTATAACCTATGTAACATACAATAAAATACACTTCTACCAGTTAATGCCCGTGAAGTCACACCTAGCAATAGGGAGCTGTGACACCTCCGTCAGTTTTCTGTTCTTGCCACTTCAACCCTTTTCATAGCGCTGTCTGTCAAGTCCATCTGCATCATTATGCTTAACAGGGATAGTGAGAGAACTAGGACAGGCAGCATGACCTTTCTAGTACCAAAACAACCAAACAAAAGAATCTGTGCACAACAGCGTTTAGTTATGCGGAGAATATTCAGTGTTAGAATAGATTTTTGCGGAAGAATCATTTTTATGATATTAAGTTTTTGCATGAAATCCTACTAACAAATCTCAAGGAACTAGCAAGGCGCACATCGAAAGCTTCTAGTAGTCTCAACAAGAATACACAGTACTCCAGAAGTACTTCTAGAAAAAGCATATTAATTTTCAAAGGTATCTTTGTTTCCAAAAACACCCTTTGTCCCCTTTCCAATACCTTCATAACAATAACCACCACAACCTTTTTCTTATATAACACCTCTCACTTGAGACGTTCTGCCACCAGAACAGGAACTCTTACAGTACGTAAATGCAGATACGCACACAGCTGTTTGGAAACACTGCTCCTCTCATACACTGTCTGTACTCCTACACTCTTTCAAAAACTTCCTAATGGTTTCTCATTAAAACAAACCAAAACTTATTACCATTTTATCTTTCAATCTGACATATGAAAGTGACTTGGGAGCTAAACTCTACTAACTGGGAATTAAAAAGCCAATTGAGGATTCCGGCCCCATTACAAATACCCCATGTGCTAAGTGCAAAGAAGTAATGATAACCCATTCAGAGAAAGACTTATTTCTGATATATTAATAATAGAAGTAATAATACACCTCCTTTTGAGATTAGTTCTTTCTGTTTAGGTTGTTTCTCCTTGGAGCATTAAGCAACTCTTACTGTATATTTGAGCTGGCATGTGCGAACTACCAACAACCAAGAAATTAGTCACTTTTTAATCTCCCGAGCGCATCCTTTCAACAGGCTAATTGGGCAACACGCTGGCAAGAATGAACCCAAGCCCCATGGTATGACATTAACCAAAAGGTTATGTGTTATTTCCCACACATAGGCAGTTAAAAGCCACAAATAATTGACCCTCACTTCATTCTTCAGCTCACTAAAGTTTTGCACAGTAGCTCTTCGAAACTCCTACTTCTTTGGAACAGAAGCACAAGCAACAGCAGGCTACCTTACCTGGTCGTGGCACGGGCTGTGCTGCTGGAGTCTGTGTTTTTCGAGCAGAGGCACCTTCCTTTTAAAAGACAGAAGAGCTAATGTTAACAGCTGGCCTTTTCGTCAGGTACACGGCTTTTTAAATTAAAACAGAGCTAGAGAGAGTATCATGAAAATGAAAGTAGTATGTTTCCATTAAAGAGAAGAAAGAAAATAGTGAAAGTATTCAAAACTCGCTTCATATTCTGTTTTAGATTTGCGGAGGAGAGACCACCTCAAAAGCTTTTACAGGTTTACATTTTAACCATCTAATGCTGATCAAAAACTTTTTTCTACATTCAGAAGAGAGCTGTTTATAGTAGTGAGTGTTTCATTTTGCCTACAATCACTTTCACCAAGGGTTAGTAACGTAAACGTAAGCAATTTGCTATACACATTTCAGGACAAGATCTGCTTGTGCTCTGGATGGAAAATCAGGACCAAGGAATTGCAATGCATTCCCACCTTGAAGAGTTTTAGTGCCCAGAAATAGAGCACTCGTGATAATTAGTTCTGCTCACGCCTTATCCAATTACGGTAACAGAACAAACAAAATACCTGCCCTACTATTTATTCTTGTTGACTCTGAGGAGTCAGAAGAGCACGTGAGAGAACAGTGAGGTCACACGCCTGGTTCCAATGCAACACTGAATGCCTGAAAGAACAAATCCCATTCGCAGTTACTGCTGTGAAACCTCACCAAACAAAACATATATTGCTAACACTAAAAAAAAAAAATGCTATATACTCCTGCCACCTCAATTTGCGAGGCTGACAGAAAACCTTTTAATTTGAAACCATGAATTTTATCTGAAAATTGCTTCAAACACTGTGTGAAGCATATCCTACAGCTGTGAGACACTCCGAAAGGTCAGAGATCTCACTCTGCGGAAAACCTGCTGGAAAGGATTCCAGTGTGGCATTTTCACATTTGTATGTCCATGCGGAAATAACAATATGTTTTGTAATTCAAAACTAAAAAAACTAACGAGCAGGGGACTACATTCAAGCAGCCTCAAGTTCAACAATTTAAATAACACTTAAATCTCTTTTAAGTTTCCACCAGGGAAGTTAAAACTGTTTCTATCTCAAAAACTGTGAAGTACAAATAGAAAATCACTTGGTAAGTCCTTAGAAAACACAAATTTCCTCAAAATGTCTCCTCCCTGAGCTTTAGTCAAATCCACCCGTGATTAGTTACAACAGGCTGGAGCTGACATTTGGTACAGCACCAGCTTTTGTAACTTTTACAGCCAGCAACCTCCCAGTAATCTTCAGTACAAGGATTTAACCCCGCATGGCAAGAAACGGATTAATCCCAAGTTTTGCTGTACTCTTTTCTACTTATCAAAATACCAACATCTATGTAGGGCACTTGAGTCAGGAACTGTTATTTTAAGACTCACTTTTTTAGCATCTGAGAAAAGGTATTTTTGCCACTGTCTTTTCCCAATAATTACTCAGAAAATTATAAAAATCAAAATACCACGCTTGACAAGAAGAACAGCAGGAGCGACTGACTACCTTTGTGTTTGAAATCCTAGCAAAGAACTATAATCAGATTATAACCAAAGTCTTGCTTTGGTTTCCACACGACTTGAGCTTGTGATTTCTCTCTTTACCAAAATGTCCATAAAGCACCAGAATATGCACAGAATCAAGCCTAACAAAGTAACTGCCAAATAATCCATCTGGGAGTTATTCATACTTTCCTCTGAACCGCTTTCTCTACAGCAATTAATGGGAAATTTAGTGCAAAAAAAAAAAAAAAGCCAATGCCAGAACAACAATAAAAAATAAAAAATCACGTGAAAGTATCTAATTAATGGTAGGAAGGAAATTCATTTAGATGACTGCATGCAAGACAGCTACCACGCGCATGCCTACGACCTTTCTGTTTGTAAGAACCACTGCTGAAAATCAGTAAATGATGGAAGCCACAGCCTTCAGTTCTGTAAATCACTGCCTTACAGATAATTCTATGGACGAACCTAAGCTCACAACTCCTGATATTCTGGCATCCTGGCACAGAAGCTCAGTTGTCACCTACTGAAGGCATAACATCGATCCTTTGTGATTTATAACTTTTCTCTCTTTATGAGTATCACTGACCTAATCACCACCTTCTATTATGTAATTACTGCAGACCGTGTAGGAAAAAAACCCGACCAACATTTCAACCCCACATTGCTCAAATGGTTTGTAAGGAGAAAAATATATTATTACACAATCACAGAATTGTTGAGGCTGAAAAGACCTCTGAGATCATCAAGCCCAGCCTACGACCTGACACCACCACACTGGCCAGACCACGGCACTAAGTGCCACATCCAGCCTCTCCTTAATCACCTCCCGGGACGGTGGCTCCACCCCTTCCCTGGGCAGAGCATCCCAGTGCCTGAGCACCCTCTCCCTGAAGAGCGATCTCCTAAGATCCAACCCAAACCTTCCCTGACACAGCTGAAGAACAAACAAAATCACAGAGCACTCCTGGTTGACAAGATACACTCAACGGAGAAGAAAACTTGCTCTCAATAAGGAAGTCATTAGCAGGACAATTGTGCTAACATTTCACATTATCCTGAAAACAGAAGATACTAAGTTTAGATTCAAAATTAATGGTTTTCAGAAGCATTCAGATAGAGGCATAAGTTTTTTTCCTACGACAGTGCAGTGAATCATGACACAGGCTCTGTTTGCAAAGCAGGTACAACTACAGAGAACTGTATGCTCAGATTTCTCCAAAACAAAATGGGAAAGAAAAAGTTAAGAGCAAACCCCAGCTGGTTCATTCGACTACACAAGAGAAGCGCCGCGGGTAACATACAGCCTGTTAGCTACTTGGAGGCAACTTCTGGTCTGCATGCCCTAACCCCTTGTGAAGACAGCAGCTTATTTCTCAGTGAGTGCACAGCAAGGTACCTGAAATCTTTAAATGGAGGCTTTTCCTGTAAAAGTTACTCTTAAGTAACTAACACACTGCAAACTCTGACTCCAGTTAGGGGAGCTTTGTTTGTGCAGCTGTACCCCGAGCATCAGAAATCACTGTTTAGCTATTTAAAGAACATTCATTTCCTCAAAGTTTCTGAACGCTGAATAGTTTTGCTCGAAGACGACATACTAATTCTTATGCATAAGCTGTTTGAGACTGTTAAGGAGTATATTATAAATATTCATAAGTTGAAACTAATTTAGTAACAAAACCATGTAATTTGAAAAATACAAATCTTCTTTAAGACAACCACTTAACATCATATTTTAATTAAAAACATATTACTTGGTTTAGTTGTGCTGATTTACCGTAGAAGGTTATATATAGTTTACTTACGATTTACATTAAATATATCAGTATTTAACCATTCAGAAGCAACAACCTGACATTGAATGAAATCAGGAAAACAGATACCAAAAGATTCATACTTTCCTGAATTTCACAGCATCATTCACAAACCCGCTGCTGTAACAGACTTTTCAGTGGGATGTATTTCATTTCTTTACTAATGTTTCCTACCATATTAGACATTTACAAAATGTCTGCTCAATAACTCTTTTCATTTTAGTGTATGTCTTCTGCTATTCAGCACTGTCCTACCTAAGCACCAAAAAAATATTTGGTTTGCAAGCCAATGTATGATAAAAAAACGGGTTAGTACATGTGAAAACTTACAGTCTACCAAAGGAAAAAAAAAACCTCACACTCTAAAGAAAGACTGAGTTCTACCATTTTTGTATGCCCTGGTAATTACGGTTTTAGTATGTTCTTTTTTTCCCTCATTCCTTCATACAATTTCTATCAGAGTCTTAAATTCAGACACTGCTACACGCTCTGATAAGTTTTGTGAGTGTAAACTATGCTTACAATAATAAGAACCTTTAGGTATATTGCTTAAAACCCCCTCAATCTATATGTTCTCTGTAAAGCTTACTTCACGTCTTTCCTTTCACACGTACATTCATTTCTCCTTTCCTGCTTCTACATTAAACTGGCACGTTTCAAACTCTTACAAAGATGCAAATTGTTTTGGACAGACTCTCGCCACACTTGCCTGTCCTCCAATATATTGCATCCTCGATTCATTTTAACGTTGGAAGTTCAACCATCTATTACTTGCAATAGTAAATCTGAAATATTCTATGCAGATATCAAAAGTTATCTAACCAAAAAAGGTAAACTATGGTCAACCCATAGTTGTATTTAGTCGCCCAGTGCCAGGTGTTGTTGTGCTGGGGGTTTTTAACAGCTTTTAAAACCTTCTGCCATATTTGTCGGTTTAATTAAAAAAAAATTCTTTGTGCTAACTTGCAAACATCACCAATCACCAACGTTCATCTCATGCCAGGACCCAACTAGTATTTTTCTATATTTTAGGAAAAAAAATATAAAAATAATAAACACACTATATTTTAAATACCTAGAACTTTTCTGAAGTCTAAATGAGCATTAACATCCATAGCTACTTTCATTCACTTCTCAACTGGAACAAGAAAATGCCTGAACATAATTCATGCTATGCTTTAGGAAATGAACCCTCATTTTTTAAGCAATAAAACAAGTCACATTGGTAGAGTCTTTTCAGGGAGGCACATTTCACATGTAACAAAGTTAGTCGGCTCTCTTGAAGCACATAAAAAAGTTTCTTACTGTGGCTTCACAAGATATAAACAATGGAAGGAAAAAACTCTATTTCATTGCACATTCGCTATCTTAACCAGTTTCTAAGTAGGGATCCATGCAGTCTGTAGTACTTTGACCTTTAAAAAACCCATTTGAAGCAACAGATAGAATTGACAATTTGATGCCATCTTGTGGCTTTTTTAATTTAGCAAATTTAATTTCTAACTTGTTCCTTTGTAACATTTAAATTAGTACAAGATCTTTACCCAAAAATCTAAAAAATTATTAGGTAACTTGCATACTCCTGCACAGAAGTAGCACAAGGAGAAAGTACCATTTGATTCTGGAAGAAATATTAGCAACTGCTTTCATAACTAACACAGAGCAGCCTTCAGCATCACCATCCATGACAGAAGACAATTCAACCAAAGACTGTTCTCTTCAGAAAGATGAACGTAGTAAAATCACAACACTCAAATCTTAAATGAGAAAGAAAATACATTGGGATGGTAAGCTTGTGAAAGTATTTTTAAGAACAGACATCAATTTATCTATTCAATTTAGAGCTGAAGAGACCTTAAGAACTGATTTTAATTACTAGCAAATATACTGTCATTGCCTGAGTGATTTAAACTATTGAACCTTTGAAACTTCTAGTAAAGGCAGCCTGAAAAACTATGGCAAAATCTAAACTAACTGTGTAGTTAAAAGCAGCGCATTTTTTCTGGAAATTGTATCTTGTATATATCAATGTATGGCAACCAGCCAAAACAATGGGATGACTTCAAAATCAGGTATCCAACAACTGGCCCAGATGCCCTACTCTAAGCTTGATAGAAACATCTATCTTTTTCCATATAAATAGCTTGGATTCTGAAAACATACGGCTTTGTTCTAAAAATGTAAAGCCCTTAAAAGCCTTAGGTAAAAAAAACCCAACCCCCAAATCTTCCAAAGAACCAAGGGAAAAAATCTGAGTTGCTCTGCCTCTGGAGTCTCCCTAATAATTCTTAGACTTGTGTGTGTATCAAGAAAATCTTAATAATGTTTTAAGTTTGACTTGTGTTTCACATCATCATTTTATTTGCACATGAAACTGGTATAATTTAGTTGCATACTTCTATGCACACAGATCTGCATATGCAGTCCCGCGAGACAGATACTGAAATAATAGATTGCAAGCTTTTAACTGCCTTCCTAACTTTCATTGATGCTGTAAAAAAATAGGATTTGATAACAGGGTCTTAACTATTGTGCAAATACTGCTAATATCACAGTCATTTTAACTTCCATTGCTTGTAGTACTAATAAAAAGGTAATTTCTACCATTTACATTGTTTCAAATTCTTTACAGTCTAGAAAAGCAAGCAGTAGTTTAAGCAGAATTAAAGGTACTTATATAGAATGATTTTTAAAGGGGAAAAATTTAGAATTATTTATCAAAGGCTTACAATACTAACTGCCTAAAAAACCCAACATCATAACTTCATTATTTCCTACTTCGACAACTAAAAAAACTGATGTGAAAATACAAAAGGTTAGTAGAAATTTTGTAAATCATATTCCATACAACATACAAAATGCTTATACTGAAGACCTTGTCTTACCAACCACAGTTTGAAAAAACCCCAAACAAACCAACCCAAACTGCAACAAAACAATGGAAGGCTGCCAATCCTCAAATTCAGATGCAAGAAAGAAAACTTGATGTCCATCTTCTTACACAGATAAGCCAAATTTCATCAGAGTTTCCAAAATACTGTTAAAGTCAGTACATCTATCAAATTTCACAAGTGTAAGAAAGTCAAATGTAGAGAGTGTTGCCTGAGCACAGCATTCCAGTGCTGGAGGAGAGGGAGAAAGGAGAAGTAAGGGAGGGTGGCACAAATAAAACCTGTGTTATTGTCATCAGGGGACTAACAGAAATACTAATGCTTGGTCCACAGAATACAATTTAAACTTTTCTTTACAAATCTTCTAGAACTTTACGAAGTCCTTTATTAATCTATTATATCATTAAACCTGATTATTCAAATGTTTGGGGTCTTTTTTTCAGCAGCAGGTTAGGCTTGGAGATCAGTGTCACTGAAAGACATGAAAAATACTCACTGCAATTTCTTGTTCATTACGACCAAGTTAAAAGAAGTTCAGTTTACACGTGGAAAAATATGACTGAATTAATTTTACTGCTTACAAACAGCTTGGGCAACATTCTGATTCTGCAGAGAAAACAGTTCCAACCAACAGAAATCTAAATGAATACTGTAGTGACTTCTGATCAAGCAGGCACAAACCCTTATAAATATGCAACAATAATAATCACCACGGTCATCATGGAGATGGCTTTTGGAAAAAGTTAAGGAAAACAACAATTGCTGAGATGCCTTAAAACTTAAGTATTACCCCCAAAGCTAAGATTTTAAGACACTCCTAAACACGTCAATGAAGTGTGCTAAAGCTCCTCCCAACTTTATCCTTGCACAAAATATCAGTACAACTAAGATCTTCATCTTTAACTTCCATCAGTCACGTCACTTCAAACTGTTGCTATTGAAATAGCGATTTTTAGCTGAAGAGGAATGTTGGTGACAAAGCCAGATTAAGCATGTAAGCACTTCATTTTCCTGGGGATAAGCTGTTTTCATCAAAAAACAACTCTTAATCCTGAGAACTCCAGACATTTTGCTTATTTGTTTTAAAAACAAAGGCCCGCCTATAATGCATGTACCTATGTTTATTTAAATGACTCATCCCCTTGAACTGAGTGAAGAGACAAAAGAAGACATCACTAAAACATTATTTTTGCTTAGCATTCTTTCCCCTGGGGTTAAACATCTGAGCCGGCCTCACACATATTACTTGGCAATCAGTAAGATTTTTGACAGACACAGTTTGAGACTAGAATGATTGTTTCATCTTTCTCAAAAGTCAGGTGCAAAGGTTTACACACTACTAGTTTTCTGTATACTAAGATCAGAAGGTGTCACATCCATTCAACAGAACTGGAATTTGCATAATTGTGAATTTACTACAGCTTCCTGATGTTTTAGTCTCCAGTTTCCAAATTCATGAATTCATGAAGCTCCAGCTCCAACACTACCGGTACCTGCAATGATTAGTCACTCATATGAAGCAGTTTTTCACCAGAACCAACACAGAAAATGGGGCTCAAACAATTCAGAGTTTGCACAAAAGCACTGCTGATGAGTACACTCTAAACATACGTAGGAAAGCGCTATTACTTTTCTGTTTACATCCTGCTTTCAAAATGGTATTCAAGGGAAGGGTTATACATACAATTCCACTTACACCCGCATTCAGTGAGCAATAAATTTGCAGAGGAAAAGGCCACAGCAATGTTCCTTTGCAACTTCTGGAAAGACTTTGTGCCAAAAGGTTATTTTTAAAAGCTCGGCAGGTGCCCAGATACATACATATGGATCCTAAACTACTGCTGGAAAATTTTTCCGAAAAACCCAAGCTGAACCAAGACCAAAGCAACTGCTTAAATTTATTTGATGCTGTTCGGATGCAACAGAAACTGATGAGGCTCTTTCCAGACTCCCCTGGGTTATACTGAATCCTGCTGTTAAAACAGGAGATGCTGTAATATTAGAATTCTAATACACAGGAAGCTATAAAAAGACGTCAGGATTTTTTTTTGACTGCTTTGTCGACAACTTATCCAGCACCCCTTTTTCCCCAGTTGTACTTCATTCTGATGTGATGATCTCCTTTCTATTCACTGAAAACAAGCTTTAATATTACTCCTCTGTACCTTACACCAGCTTTCCCAATCCCAGCACTATGGTTATATATTACATTATGTTTCAAGAAAACATAATTATCATGAGTGGTCATGGCCAGAGAGACAAAAGCAATTTTCCAAGTAATCACCTTGGAAGACTTAAAATATCAGGAGAAAATCCTGCAAGCGTATTCCTCGAGGAGCCAATGCACAAAGCTGAACAGTGGAGCGATGAACTCTTAGTGGTTTGTGTTGCCTAGAAAAGGAACTGCTGAGTTCAAAACCAGCGTGAGCTTTTCAGGATCAAAAGCTTTAGCTGCAGCTATAATAAATCATACAAACAAGCCAAGAGATAAGAGGGCTTGAGCAATGACAGTGATGATTGTAAGAATACAACGTATTATAACCACTTTGACACGGAAGGGGGTATTTTGACCTGTCACAGGCCTGAGAAAAGTCTGGAAAAGGGTTCTAATTGCAGATTGTCTTACACTCAAGGCTTCCTCCTTTATGAACAACAGCTAATCTACAGCTTCAGAACAGTAAGTGAGCATTTTAAACCACAAAAGGTGATGATCTCAAGGTCTGCTATAACTGCAGCTGGCTGTTAGTAACACTGAAGTACCAATCTGTGCAGTCAGGGAGTGGCGTTGGTAATGAAATTCATACTATCCCACATTTTCTTCTCAACTCTTTTTGTGTTTCTTTACTTTGTGAGTTGTACACTAAGACAGCCCCAGAGAGCCTTGTTGGACACCCAGTTCACTGGCTACAGCCAAGTTAAGTGAGAGCAACTGTACACCCAGGAAACAAAAAGAGAAGTATATCTATCAGTTGTCTGTGCCATTTGCAAACAGAGTAATAAAACACCGGCATAACATCTGTTAAAGTACTCGTATCAACAAACTGTCCGTTGAGACAGAGTAGATTCACTGTCTTTAGCACTGGTGATAAAAATATTGACAAAATATTGAGACACAAGAGATATCTGTACAACATCAGACAAGCAAGTTAGAAACAGACCTAATTCACCACAAGTATTTCTGTGTATAGTCCAGCATGAAAGTCTTGATTTCTTGACTTGTATCTGCTGCAGTTATCCACAGACGGTAATTCCCCTAAACCCGAGGACTGGACATTTTATTCTGCTTACAGAATAACTATAATACTGTCCCAGCTGTATAAGTTCAGAGATTTGTTTTCAACTGTCGTATTTTAAGAAAATTACACTGAAGAACACAAATCAACAAAAGAAACATCATATTAACAAAGCCCCCTAGGTTTCTGTCCTGCTGTTACTCTAGAGATCTTATTCCTTTAACTCATTAAAAACCAAAACAACACAAAAACCAGACTGAAACAAAGGAAATATGTTGTGTACCATGAAGATGGCAAGTGAATCAAATTGGGATGCAAGCAGCAGTTTTGGCTGGATGGTGGTGGGAGGATGATGGGTGAAGAGGTTTTTTGTTTGCTTTTTTAACACTGTGGGTAAGCATCCTTGATCATAATGGCAGCAAACGATAGCACCTCTCCACGGCAAAAATGCAAATTCAGTCATCTCTCTCTTTCTCAAACGCCCAATGTAAGCCTTACATTTACAGTTTGTACAATCAGAAAAGCCCCTGTGAAATGTTTGCCAAGCACTATACATCCACACAGCACTATTCAAGGTTAAAACACATGGGAACAGCAACAAAAACTTCAGACAAAGCTTTCCGCAACACAAGCACCTCTGTCCAGGGGGATGAGAGGGGACGTACTTGCACTACTGCTGGCCCAGACTCTGTTCCACATCTCCTCTCCTCAGATGCGTCAACACAACAGTCTTTGTCAAAAGGTTGATAAGGTGTTCCGAGGAACTGATCTACCCTCAGTTTTTATCACGAGAAGCTGGGAAATCTGATATATAACAATCTGCTCCCAAACAAAAAGTCATTGTTCATCTTGGGAGTAAACTTTTCTTTCACTAAAAATAGTAAATCCAAGAGAAACCAACTATTTTGAACAGACACAGAATACCTCACGTTTTCAATGTATTACATGGTACCATATGAAAAAGAACTATTTTGGAAGCTATTATGATCGGACCTGACATTTGATTGCAGTACTTCTTCCTGCCTTGCATTTTAATATGTTCGCATCAAGTAAAACAAAACAGTTCAGTAGGTTTAACTTTCAAGAAAAATACAGCTATTACTGGATCAAAATGTTTACCTTCAGATTTTAACAAAAACAAACAGATCCTTGAAAACATCTTCCCACATTTTAAGTCAGGGCATTGGGGTAATTTGGTATTCAAAAGAATATACACACAAACTTCAAGAACCAAGCCTATTAAGTTCACAAGCAGTGGATGAACAGTACCTCAATCCTAATATTAAACCCCAGGAGTTACACAGCCTCTAGTTTCCCATGCTTTGTACACTGAAAATACTAAACTTGCGCTTTCCACTATCCTCAACTGGCTGCTCCCACCACTACTAAATATCATTAACATCTCTTTCTCAGTATGTTATTCTGAAGTCTGAGCACTTCCAAAATTTACAATAATAACATCCCACGTAAACCACTCATAGCAGCTCTGACAAACTGTCTTCTAGACTACCTAGATCTTTTTTTCCCTGCACTGCATTATGTAGAAGTTTCACACATGCTATCGTAATTAAACAACTAGAATCAAAACGTAACATTTTTGGTACTGTTATATACCATTTATGGTCTGGTTCTCCAGTTCTCTCTCCCTCCAGCTTTCCCAGCAAGATCCATTGCATTAGATTCTTTTCACTACATAACTCTCATTCTTGAATTGTTTTAATTAAAATACGATTTTATTTACAATGATGGAGGAGCTCTCAAATTAGATCAGAACATTTATTTTCTTTCCTCCCTCTCCATTATTACAGAAACTTCTAGGCAGTGCAACTGGGTAACTCCAAAAGGCCTGCAGTTTCCCTCCTCATGTACACATGTAAACAGATTAAAAAGTTAAAATCTCTTCAGGAATCACTAATGTGCAGCACTAAACCACACAACTGTACATGTCAGCAGACACAGCCAGGAAGCTGCCCAAACCCCAAATTCAGTATTTCCTAGATTAAGCCATTGTACTTATCCAACAGATTCCAAGATTAGAAAATCCTAATAATCCCCAAACACCACAACAAATTAAAACCTTCTGTTTTCTACCCAAAGAACAAACAGACAACATACTGTGAAACTGTCAGTTGCCTTCATTTAAGTGCATTCTAGACACCTGGCTTCGACAAAAGTTTTACAGCTTTTTGATGGGGCTGTTTTACTTCGAAAAGAAATCATGTATGTGAATAAAAGAGATTCACCATTATTAAGCACCACGTAACAAAGTCACTTTGGACACAAGGATTTTAGTCACACATCACAGACTCGTATGTTGAAGACAAAAAACAGGATACTATATTTTTGTTTTCCTCTTGACAAATATTTAGGTTGAAAGAGTTGCCTTCAAAATTTTTTGCACTAGCATGTGTACAAAAGAATTTGTGCCTTATTGCTACAATATCGCATACCAAACAGATTGCGTAAAATGCTATTTCTATCCTGAATAAACAGATCATTCACGCAACCCTACTGCAGAACAAAAAAGACGATGATGTTATATGTCTACATCAAAAACTAACTGTAAAAGAAATAAAACATGCATTAAGTTAAAATACAGGAAGGATTCTGGCTGTATCACCCAAGAAGAATTTTTCCATTTGGCCTTCTGCCTCTACTTTCAGCTTCCTTTGGCATTATATCTAAATTCCCCATTATTCTTCTCTCTTTAGTAGAGAAGATTAAATTAAGCCCTTCTCAAAGCACTAAGATGACAGCATTCAGATTTTATTTTTTCGTTTTACACAAAATGCATACACTAGACAGTCTATCTCCAACCTTCTATCTATGCATTATGAGATCTCTGAAACGGCTGGGGCACAGCTGTATTTTTGGTAGCGCAGAAACGCCGTCCTCTTAAAGGAAGGTCAACTGACAAGGTGCTATTTGTGCAGTCTGGGGCCGCTCTGTTCAGAGGTGAAGACACAGTAAGGACCATACAGAAAACTCCACAAATCTTAAGATCTTCCTTTTGTGCTGTGACTTCTACATTCTTCAACCACCACTGCAGAAAAAACAGCTCCCTGCCTAAACGAGCAGACTCAAAAGCGTAGCTTAAACCAGGTTTTGTAAGTTTTCTGAAGGCTGTCTCTCTCACTTTCTGCACACCCCCACACGCGCACGCATACGCACGTACCTACACACACAAATTCATCTTCGGGAACTTCCCTCTGTGACTAAACATTTTAAGGTGACAGACCATGCCAGTCAGCACACACACAGGTGAGGTTCACTTCAACTATCATTTCTGCTACTCACATGTTGGCAAATATCAGTCATCCATAATGATCCTGCCAACTTCACCGTTTATCTGAAGGAAATCTGCCTTGAGCAACAAGACCTCTTCAGCCCTCCTTCAGCCCTCACACCTGTCCTGTTACTTCAAACAGTTGTTTCACCTTTCAAAAGTCCACCGTGACTGATAAAAAATAAACAAGAATATTTTTTTTCCCTACAGCAGTCTGTTGCAAAGTAACAACTCCTCATTGGAAAACTGAGCACTTAGGTAGCAGGGAAAAAAAACCAAACCAAACCTGAGTAAAGCCACGAAGAGCAGACAATGTTTTGGAATAGAGTTAGGCTTTCCATGTCAAGATCTCAAAGAGTTTAAAACAAAACAAAAAGTCCCAAAGTGTAATAAAATCGCTGTTCTAACATGCTGGAACTTTTTGTACATGTTTAGCAGGGTTTTGCTAGTCACAAAACATTCAATTTCATAGAAACTCATCCAGTAACTTCCTTGTCTTAATCCAGTGGTGCTCTGCTTTTATGAGAAAAACCCTAAAACAAAATCGCAGTGTCACCTTTTGAGAAAAAGCAGCACAGTAATTTTACACGTAGCTCAAAAGACTGGTAATAAGTACAGAAATCTCACATTTTTCTATTTATTCTTGTTGTTCTAAAAAGACATTTTGGAAATGTAAGAAAAAGCAACTATTCAAGAGCTAATGTCAACGTACATATTTCTTCCTTATTTCTCAGCTTGCACACTGCCATGTTCTTGGGTAAATGAATATATGCCGATTTTGAAGGAAAAGCAAGAACTCCTATCTTCTCAGACAGACATTTTTGTCACTGACTAGCACCCAGTTTGAAGAAAAACATCTGAAAACTGGACACAAATATTGACAAGGCACTACCAGCAGGAAAACCTTTCTGAAAAATCCCAACATACTGCCACGAGATCTCAGTCAGCAGAGATTGGACGCTCTGGGTAGCACATTTTCCATTCGAGAAGACAGAGGTGCCTTAGATTTAGCGATCGCATTAGCTCGGGATGGCTTTGTGGGAACACAGCGAGTTCCCTTCCCAGGCCAGCGCGGCTTCAGAAACGGCACCGCCACACAGCATGAAGCTACTATTTATAAATCTTGCACGCATCTCATGTGTGCAGCAGCATTGTTTCAAGAACAAGCAAGCAATTCTACACACAGAGTCATCAGAGTTTATTAGCTCCAGCCACACGGGACCTGAACCGACTCCACCAGACCATTCGTAGGAGGCTGATGCATCTATTCCCTAACGGTCGACATTCCACGAGGCTTATTACATCGTGTGCGTTATCGTGTGAATACACAGATCCAATTTAAACCTGGCACTGGTCCCAACCCACCTGCCACCGAGAGCAGCAGAGAGATTCAAGAGACCTGCTCTAACTTTCCCAGCTTCATCCAGCACTTCGCACATTATTGACGTATCTCCTTGCTCTTTCCCTTCCCCCAGCACACCTCAGATAACTGGAAGTTAATTACACGTAACAAAATCCCCCTCTTGTCATGAGGCAACCCAGCATGAAAGTACAGATACTGCTTCACAGTTCCAGACGGTGTTGTCTGTGTAGGGTCAATGGTGGGCAGAGGCAAGAGAGCAGGAAAAAATAAAAATAAAAATGTCATAGCAACAAAAAAACCAAAAAAAAAAATCATCCCTGTATCAGGTGACCTAGGTTCTGAAAAAAACAAACAAACAAAAAATATCCCTTTTTTAATTGTTTCCAGGCCTCATTAAGCAGGAATTTTTATTCTATTTTATTGTTTTGCTTGCTTATCTAGAAATGCAACATAAGTAGAAAAGGACTGTTGTCTTTTTTGCACTATTATGCTTCTTACTGATATAAACAGGATTACAGGACTTTGTTTAATATGGCAAAATAAGTAACTCCAAGGAAAACAGTAAGATGGAGATCCAAAGGTGCGGGAGGGAAAGGGAAACAAAAAGAAAAATTAGGTTTGGTATCTCAAAAAGTTATTTCTTCTGCAATGTAAGCCATAATACCTGCACAGGAGTAAACTGCAAATGTGCATTAAGCAATGTTACAGAAAAAGTATTTGTAGAAATCCAAATGCTTAGTTACACAAATCCTTGAGAGAAGACTTGAAAGAATCTGCAATATGCAAGCCATCAGCCAAGGTCATGAGATTTGTAGTTTTTAAGAGGATGACAGTTTTATGTGTGTTTTTAAGAGTTGGTTGTGGGTTTTTTTAGATGACAGATGCTCCCTATTAATTTACTCCAGTAAAAGAGATCAGTGATAGAATGGTTTGCAGATGCTGATTAATAATATATGTCTACAGTAGAGAAAATATATTTAGTTTTAAGCTAAATTTTATGAATTCCACATTATTACGTGTATCCAGTATTTTTTCTGTTAAACACATACCTCCCTACTGTATGCATTTATAATTATTAACATTATGTTGTGAGATGGACAAGACGCAGGAGAGCTGACTCTGATTTCTTCTTTTAGAAGTCAAGAGATTACAGAAAATTTTTTTTTAAAATCTGCAATTTAATTTGAAATACAGTTAAGGATAGCAGAAAAGAAAAAAATTTTGTCATTCTGATCAATACTCTCTGTCAATAACATAATATAAACCAATCTCTGAGGTTATCCTCTAAATCATATATTTGAAGATGAAGAGTCCTGGTGATTCTGACCCTACATTAGTAATCTATAGGATTAAAAAAAAACATCTTCAGGCTCACAAAATTAATCTAGTATCTTACCCAGATTACAGAAGAAATTATGAACACAGTCATTCAGACAAAAAGCGTGACTTCCACTGCATAGTGTTCTTGTCCTTGGACATTGCTAAAGCAATGTTAGCATTTAAGTTTAATGTGAATTTCAAAAGTGGAAAGAGAAGCTCTGCAGAAGAGACTGGCAACTAGGGGTATGCAAAGTCATTTTTTACAGTAACTTGATTTCTTTGTTCATCAGAAGCATGTAAAAGCAAACATCTACTTCCAAAGGGTTTTTACCACAAAGCAGAATTAATTTTGAAATAACCAGAAATTAGTTCAATGATACTAAGCACTATGTGATAAAACTCAGCAAATATTAAAATCAGGTTTTCATTAATCTCCACTGACTGGAAACTACTTTAAATTGATGGAATCGTTAAAGTGGAATGACATTAGGAAAAAGCATATGTGAAACTGGCTGGCCAAGCTGAAGTAATTTTATCGAACTAGGTGGTGTGCAGGGTGTTTGGAGTAATTTTAGCTGCCCCAACATGCCAAAGGGCAGCAGGGAACTGCTCTTAAAAGAGGACTTATTCTCCATTTTACGACTGAGGTTTTCTGTTGGATATGAAAAAAAAAAATTGCTTAAATTTATTTCAAGGAGAACTTCTTGGATCAGTGGAGAAAGAATTTTTCCACATATTTTCTTGGTTTTCCTAGTTTTAGCATCTGTGCTTGAAGAAAAAGCTTCAGGCATTTAAGACACTTGCTAAACCCCTGCTTGTCCCACAGAATTCGCTGTAAATGAGGATATCTACAGGATGGAGCTGTAGGAATTAATGTACTAAAGCTACTGAGGAAATGTGACAGATGGAACGAGTCAATATAGGACTCAACCCTAAGACATGTGAAATTCTGACAGCTCTGGAAGTCCAGCTCTTCAATTCCACATTATTTAATATTAACTAAACATCTGCGCCACCGATTTCAAAATCAAAACCAGGGATTTTTAAGGCCACCAAAATACCTCCATAACCATGTATAAACCATATAGATAGTGGAGAAAAAAGTAGCAAGCAGATAAACAGTAGGAGCTGCTAATCTCTTAACCAGTCTCACACACAAAAAAAACCCCAACCAAAAAAACCACCAAGAAAACCCCAACCAACCAACCAACAGAAACATAAAAATCCCAACCAAAACCAAAACAAGAAGAAACCCCTCATTCAGCTCATCCAGCTGTCCAAGGAAGTGCACTGGGCAGGAGGTCTGCATCCTGGTGATGAACATCATGAGCCACTGGGAGAGAAGTGCTTGATGTCTCAAGAGCCTGAAGACAGCCCAAGGAAAAAGGTCTTTCTGTGCCTGTTGCAGGAAGGAATTGGGCAGAGAGAAGGGGCTGGACAGGTGGCAGCCCACCCCTCATGAGTCTGAGGCGCAGTCCTTCAGGGGAAACTGCTCCAGCGTGAGCCACCCGCAGCGTCCCAAAAGTCCCACCGGCCAACCTGCTCCAGCGTGAGCATTCCTCTCTTCCACGGGCTACAGGTTCCGGCAGCGACTTGCTCTGATGCAGCTTCCCACGGGCTACAGCCCCCTTTCAGGCATCCACCCACACGGTGTGGAGTCCTCTGCACGGTGGACATCTACGCGGTGATCCTCACGGTGGACATCTGCACCTCGCCCATGGGCTGCAGGGGGACAACCCGCTTCACCATGGTCTTCACCACAGACCCGGGGGACTCTCTCTGCTCCGGCACCTGGAGCTCATCCTCCCCCCCCCCCTCCTTCTTCACTGACTTTGGTGTCTGTACAGATTCTCACTCCTCCATCTCTGTGCCAGTTGTTATGGCGCAGTTCTTAAATCTGTTTTTCACAGAGGCGTTCCTCTGCTATCACCTTACTGATAGGCTCAGCCTTGGCCAGCGGCGGGTCCCTCTTTGGAGCCGGCTGGCATTGGCTCTATCAAACTTGGGGAGCTTCTAGCAGCTTCTTGCTGAAGCCACCCTGCAGCTCCACCCCCCGACGCCAAAATCCGGCCAGGCCAAACCAAAACAACTGCCTGCAAACGTCTGGTATTTCTGCTGCTTCTCCTCTCCCCTGCTGTGCTGAATCAAAGCTTCATAAAGTCTCTGCTCTTCTCAGAATGCCAAAGGAACACTTGTGACAGGCAGAAAACATTACTGCTGGCATCAGGGAAGAACAGCACAGCCCAAAATACTGCACAGTACTAATGAAATTATACTATCCATCCTCTGGAAAAAAAAAAATAAATCTGCATTTAGCACTTGAGATCAACCATAACTGGATTCAAAGCCTGGGGGAATGTGGGGGACAGCAGCTGGACTGCTGATAACCTGGCACTGGTTGAAGACATTGATCTTAACAAAAACCCAGTGAACCCTTGAGATGGGAAGTTGTGTGCGCTGAGCTTGGACACTCTTGCGGAACTTTCGCCCTCAAGATCTGGAGGGATGAGCCCAGCCGGAAGCTGCCCAGTGTTAACCAATTAGAACTTGAAAAGCAAGTGTTTAGCCTATAAGCAAAGGCCATGCTACCTTCTGCTACCACCTCAGGTGACATATAAAAGGCACACCCTTTGTATAATAACACAGCCATTTTGAGCCACTTCGATCACCATTTAGATGTGTCATGTCCCTCTCTACAACGACATCTGGTGACCCCAACGTGATAAGAAAACCGACGTGATAAGAAATCAGGCGTGATTATGAAAAAACGGTGTATTGGGCTGCAGGACGACGTGCGGCAGAGACGGAGCCTGGAGTAGCAGAGAGCAGAGGGAGTCTGCTTTGGTCCGGACCTGAGTTAAGACACCTGGAAAGGTGAGTCGCTGGGAACGGGATTTAAGAAAAGTGGGCCGACATTTCTAAAGAGGAGGACTCTATTTTGTGCCTCTGGAAAGCTCTCCTTGCTAAAAGAGGGGTCAAGTATACCGATTTTGCAATACGGCGTGTGTTACTGTGCATAAAAAGCAGGGATTTGAGGCGTCTGTGTCTGTCGCTTTCAGTGTTTCTGCTTGGCAAGAGGTGGGGCAGAAGTTATGGGACGCAATTTCTTTAGGGTCGAAGGACGCTTTTGAGTTAGCTGCTACTTGGTGGCTATTGAGTGAGACTCTGAAAGAAATGAGAGCTGAGCGAGAGTCAAAAGAAAAAGAATTACAGGAGATTTCAGGGGAGGCGGCTGCTGGGACCCTCCACGAGAAAAAAAATGGAGGAGGTTGAAGGAAGGATGGAGGCTTTGCAGCTCCCTCCTCCCTCAGACTCAAACAAAAAAAAAATTCAGATTTGACCTCTCAGACACAGAAATTGTCAGAGAGCAAATGGCTTTCCCTGCAGTAATTTTTAGACATTAAACCAAGTTATAAGACACCTGCACAGCAGTTAGCAGAGTTAACATCTGAAGGTAGCTGCGTTGGAACCCTGCCAGCCCCTTCTGATGTGAAAGGAGGAGGTTTTTCAGCCCAACCGTCTGCTGTTGCCTCTCAGTACCCCCCCTTGCCAGACAGTGATAACAGTGAAGATGAAGGGAGGATCGTGTACACAGGAGGGTGGCCCCACCTGTCGCCCAGAAAAGCAAACAGGAAAGGCAGCTCCCTGGACGTTACCTCCAGCAACTGTGACCATTGTACCCTGTAATCTCGCGTGATTTTGGAAGCGAGTTCGGAAAAAGGCTGCTAAAGTAGGAGATTGTAATTTGGTAGAGAAGCTTGACCTTCTGCGAGAAACGTGCCCTGATCTGGAACCCCCTGACCTTGAAGCTATGGCATATCCTGTGTTTAAAGCGGCACCGAACACAGGGCAGCGCGACGAGCACTGTCCCATTGCTTGGAAAGTAGTCCAAGATCTGCAGGCAAAGGCAGAAAAATTTGGCATTAATTCTCCAGAGGTGATGCAGTTTATATGAGTAACCAATACAGAATGGTTGTGTCCATATGATATTGCGCATTTCGCACAAGTACTGTTTCAGAGAGTTCAGTATTCGTTTTTTTACTCAACCTGGAGACGACTGGCAGAAACAACAGCTGTAGAAAATATGCAGCTGCCTCAGGGAGATCCAAGACAAGGAGCAGGAGTTGATGTTCCCATTAGGGAACTAATGCTTTTGCTAATCCCCAAATTCAGGCATAGGGGGCTCCACTTTTATTAGAATAGACTCAGTGGACTGGAATGTTTGCATTGGCAAAAACGATGGAGATGGCTGAGCCGCGGCGGCGATACGTTACTATAGGGCAACAGCCAAAGGAACCCTTTTTACGGTTTGTAGAAAAAGTAGCTGCGGCAATTGAAAGACAGGTCGACGATGAAGGGTTGCGACAGGTATTAGTTAAACAGGCAGCAAAAGATAACACAAACTAAAATTGTCAAAAAATAATAGAAGCCTTGCCAGGAGATCCCTCTGTTGCTGATCTGGTCTCTCCCTGTTTAAAAGTTGGTGTGACTGAACACAAGATGGCAGCTCTTGCCATGGTTCTTAGAGAGAAAGTGGCCCCAAAATGTTATGGGTGTAGTCAAGAAGGACACCTCAAAGGTAAATGCCCACAATGACCATTGCAAACAAACAGTCCCGATGCTAACACAAAGGGAGTGACCTGTAACCATTGCGGAAAAACTGGTCATTTTGCAAAGCAATGCAGATCAAAATATCACGCTAGTGGACAGGAAAACAGGAAGAAGAGCGCGAGGGGGCGCACACAGACACAAATGCCTCTCACCAAGCCATTTCTCGGGGTGGGTCAGCAAACCTTCCCCTCTGCGACCGCATCACGGGGAAAACCAGTGGATCGGCAGGGATGGATATATCCACCGCCGACACAATACCCATTGGGATCAAAGAAGTTATGAAAGTTCCTATGGATGTCTTTGGCCCCATAGGAAGAGGATTAAGTGTCTTATTAATCGGACAATCAAGTAGTACAGTCAAAGGCATTACTGTACATGTTGGTGTTATTGACGCTGATTATACCGGAAAAATTTGTGCTGTGGTTTGGACACCATATCCCCCTGTTACTATCCCAAAGGCGACACAAATTGCTCAACTTGTTCCCTTTTTGAGGTGTGTTCCCAATACAGAGCAAAAAGAACGACAAGACAGAGGGTTTGGATTGACTGGCTTGCCTCAAGTGTTTTGGTCTCAGACAGTTACCTCTCAACGGCCACAGCTGCTTTGTACAGTGACACTGAAAGGACATTCTCCGTCATCGGTGCAGCTGTCAGGACCGTTGGACACTGGAGTGGATGTAACTATTATATCTCAGCATTCGTGGCCATCTACGTGTCCTGTTGGTAACATGGGAGTGGGGGAGTTTGGCTTGGGAGGTGCTGCTCAAGGTGGAATGTCAGCTAATACGGTTCTCATTACTAACACGGGGGGCCATTTTGAGCCACTTTGATCACCATTTAGTTGTGTTGTGTCCATCTCTACAACAACCGGGGAAGACATGAAAAATCAGAATACATAAAAGAAAGATGTGATAAAGCAAACGACACATTACTGAGGAAAGAAACACATCTAGACAGAATTCCAATACGCAAAATTTGCATAACACACAAAACCAGAACAGAAATAAGGTAGACTGAAATCATTTTGTGTTTGGCTTTTCCAGTGAATTCTGAAGCACTCCAAAGTTGTGTTCTTCACAGGAAGCTATGATAGGAGAATGGGTTGAATTCTGGCTGGGTACCGCAAATGTCAGTTTACTTGATAAAGCGAAGCTTTAGAATTATAAAATACCCCCTTGAAATGTTTCCAAAGGCAGATGGAATAAGAAGCACCCTCCTGACTTGACAAGATCACTTAGTCTCTTCTGTATCTCACAACCTTACAAAGTTAGAGGATATGCTTATACTCCTTACTGGATGATGTAACAATTATCAACTACTCATTAGCAAACAGAATTAAGCATGCCAGAGTAAGCGGAAACCTTTTCCAGTTCTGTCACCATTTCAGATAGATTCCTATTGCTGCTGCAATTTTAAATTCAAGACATTCAATGAAATCACTAAGTTTATGGCTTGAGTGTGATTAGAACAGAGTTCAAAATCTCGACCATTTATAAAAAAAGAACGTTGCAACTGTAAACTGAGTTTCTCAACTAGCAACATACGCAATGGTGAAAATCTGCTAAGGAAAATAAGGCAGGCAATACTGACACTTGTGGTCATTTCTAGATTGCTATTTTTCATTCACTTACAAATGTGCTTGTGATAGTGAAGAAGCATGTTGGGATCACTGAGTAGCCAAGCAAATTACAAATATTCCACAACCCTTTCCTCTCCACTCAGAATGCCTTACAGAAGAAATATTCTTTCTGAAGCAAAGAGCAGAACAGTCACTGGCCACATACATAATAATTCTTAAAACAGAAAATTAAAACTAAGCAGTTGTAACATTCTGTATTAACACATTTCCAGAATAAACTTTAAAAGCAAAAATAACCAACCTTGAAAATGTTGCCATTAATCACTTTGAACCGTCCCTTGAAAGGTTTTCAGCACATTACAGCTGAAATACTACTACCTTTTACGATGATAAAACGGAATAATCTTTGCAAAGTATTCACGGGGTATCCAGAAAACACAATTCACATGGGAACATTCGGTTGGCAGGTCAGCTATGATGTAGGTATCTAGTTTAACTTTCGGGGACTTTGTGGCCACCGGGCAGAAAATTACCAAGCAGTACACACCTGACTATCACAGCCATTGTGAGCTGATTTGAAAAACTGCTGCTGATTGTGTCGAGAGAGAATTTCATTTAATAGTTCAGCCTTAAAGTCTGAATTATTTTGAAATGAGTTAGACAAGATTCTACAGATATCCTCTAAAAATGACACGCAGGAAGTGAAATTTTTTTGCAGGAAATATTCCCAACTCGCAGACCTTTGTCATGCACAAGGACTTTTTGCGTAGTTCACAGCTGTTGTGCACAGGTTACTCTAAGCAGGCATCTTTTCTGACTCCTTCCTCTGCTTCTAGGCTTTGCAGAATTCACTGAACACTCAAGCTCTCACCGGCCACAGTAACTCTGTAGCATTCCCGACACACATCTTCCCACCAGAGTACCTCTTTCTTAGTCTTAATAGATGGCAGCATTTCAAACACTAACATTGCAGCTTCTAATTTAAGATGTAACCATAGTAACATTGCAGAACATACCACTCCTAGGACCAAGAACAAGCAGTCTGCTGACCCTTCACAGTGAGATTTAGCCGAAATAAAGCTCATTCCAACCTCCAGCCCAGCAAGATTATCCGAACCTTCAGGTCATATCTCCAGTACAAAGCAAGTTCTGCCCTCCTGAAATACCCAGAAACATACACTATCATACAAAAGTAGTAAAGAAGAAAGTGCTATAAAAGAAAAGCAATGTCTTCCTGAAACTTTGACTCTCTAAAGCTACATCAGTCACACACAGATAGAAAGTAGTAGAAATATCAAAGCTTTTCCTCATTTTTCTGTAAGATGGGTAAAGACTTGTCCATCCTTTAAAAGCAAAGAATGAGTGAACAAAACAAATTGTTCATTAATATGAAAGAATTCCATTTTCAATTTATTCACACGCCAAGATGACAAATTTTACACAGATCAACAGGTAGCAGCTCTGCCCGAACTTTACAAGCTATGCACAAGGGACAGGGTCATACAACTGAAAGTGAGGCTGCTGTCTGTCCCCTTCTAAACTTACTGTAAAATAGATCGTATTTAGATAAAATGTCTCTTGGGATTTTTGTACCTTGAATATTTACTAATTAGCATCTACAGGAAAATGAAACCAGCTCTGCCTACTCCACACCTTCCAAGATATACTTAAGGTACAGTGAAGCAGCAACATATAAATTAGGTGGAAACCATATAGATTTTAATAACTATTCTTTTGGCATCTAGGTAATTGTCCTGAATACAGTGTTATATGTCTGATCTGAAAATTAACAAATCAGAAGCAGATTTACGTGCTGCTATTGAATAAAAAACATTACTTGCTTCCAAGTAAATCAACATGGATAAATTAACTACATGAATATCTCACTTGATTTCCTACTCATAGCTCAGCAGGCGGCAAATCGACAATACTCCTAGCCAAATTCTGTCACATATTTGTATACATACAGCAACAGATTATATAAAGTTCTGTATATTATATGAGGTAAGGATAAGAAAGCTTCACAGGTTTAAATGGAAAATTCAGTACCCTGAGCACACATGCAACCTCTGAAAGCATCGATTATCAATGACTCAGAAATGTCCCAAAACAGTAAGTGGTGCTGGACATAGGTCCCTCCTCTTCCTCCACCACCCTACTGACTCCCTCTCCATTATTTAAATACAAAATACTCAGGGTAGAGTCAATACAAGTCTTTACTGACATGCATTTTATATTTATAATTAATATTTAGGGAATATGCTTATGCTTCTAAAATGTCCTCAAACAGGATCATAGGATTTGTAGAAATTCTCATTAGGAAATGCATACATTAAAACCAAGACTAAATTAATGGAGAAAGTTAGTGTACCTAAGTGATTTAGTTAGGAGGATATAAATCTGATTATGTTTCTAGTATATTATCACAATATGCATCTAGAATAGTAAACGACACTGACTACCTGGGGAAGCCTTATCTGCCAGTCAAGGATGTACCTCTGCCCCTAATCCTACTAACCAGTGACACTTTATTATAAAGTAATTATCTTTTCTTTATCCTTCAGCTAAAAAAACAAAGACCAAAACAAACAAACCAACCAACCCAAAACACAAAATCAAAGAACGGTCTAAAGAGCTAGTCATTAACTTTTCAAAATAGAGTGGACTAACATAGTAACTAAGAAATACTTGGGTAAGTTATGTTGAGGGCTTTCTATTTTCTGAGCTATTGTGGTATTTTAATTACAACACAAATGTAACAAGATGCAGCAGCATAGAAGGGTAAGTCATTGAAAGAACAGAAATAAAAGGAACACGAGTTTCATTAGGTCCAGAAAGGAAAATTCTATAATATAGGTATGCCTGTAACAGACAAAAGACATTTTAGATCCATCAATAATTGAAATCAAGTGCCCTCGATTCTGCAGTTCCAGACTTCGACCTTTACCAAGGAAGAAAGCCATTAACAACAGAAAGGGAGCTTAACAGCATGTGCTTATACATTAGTGTTGTCCAGCCTAATTGACTAACCTAAGATTACAAAAAGCAGCTTTTATAGAGTAAGCATGTGTAAAGCAAGTATGAGCAAAGAAACAGATGTTTTACTTTGGCATGAAGGCACAAAAGATTTCGGCTCAAAGAGAGCCAAATGGGTTAAAACGAGCTTCAGTGTCTAAATGCTTATAATTCCTTTGCACTGCAGAACAGCTTTTGGAGTATGGGAATAGAAGATCTAGCATTAAAAAATCCCCTAGAGAACCGTAAGTTACGGTGTCAAGGAAAAGTGAAAACAATTTGAAAAAACCTTCAATCATTCATTTAATAATCATACAATTTTTATACTATTCACCTATCATTGTGCTTGAACCAGGCATGTACCATTTATCAAATGGGAGCAAGAGCCTGTAAAAGCTTTCTGGCTGCCTTTGGATTTAGTTGAAATGAATGCAAACAATCACGTGGGATTCAGCCAAGCAGTGACGTTAAATTCTGCTCTGTCAGAAGACAGCATCTGTCAAAGCCCACATTTAAACTGCTGCCTGCCTGTGCGGCAGCTCAAGAAACACAGAATGGATTTTATAGACCCGAATGCTCGGCTGAAACAGCTCAACACCATTTCTTTTACTGCCTAGCAACAATGAAGGGAGGAAGGAAGGAACAGAGGGAAATCCTATTACTGAAGGCAACTGAAGCACTCTGCGCTAGCACTCGCTGCTAACATTACCCTTCGAAATATGGATACTGAGGAGAAGAGAACACAGCGCTGCATTGTCCGACAAGGGAAACACCAGAGGTAAAAAGCTTCAGCGGAGCGGCTGTGATCGCCAGCCAGCCCCGACCAGAACAGACACGGGATCTACTGGCCTTTTGTTTGAAGGATGAACAAAAAGCCCCAAGACAAGGACACCCCTTACGAGCAAGGAAGGTAACACGGCAACGAGCAGACAGATGGACAGATCGGATCCGGTGACAAGCCATCGCAGGAAGCAGGCTGCTGGGGGATGTGCGCATGTTCGATAGCATCTCTTTTGCTGAAGTGATGGCGTGCCAAAACTATTTTCTGGGGGTATAATCCTCGCACCATAAATGGCCTGACCAAGGAAGGTATGTCAAATCCTTGTGCGTGATATGTTCATTCGATTGTCTGTTACCTTTTCAGCCATTACAGATAACGATCGCTCCTAATTTGCAGAGCCCCGAGATAACATGTCTCTGAACGGGGAGAAAGAATTCGAGTAGGATTTCCTCTCCCACAGCACAATGTCACTCCCTCACACTCACTAAACGCATTGCTTGCAGTCTGCACAAGGCTGCTGTGGCTAGAGAGAAGGGATTAAAGGGATAATGTTGAGACCGCAATGATTGCTTTGAACTGGGAAATTAAAAATTCAGACCCCTCCAATACAGCAAAAACCAGTTAGAAATCCTCTCAAACTAGGTCAGAATTAATCCTTATCCAAAGTAATCTTAAAGCACTGGTAAAATGTCCATGATGTGACACATGGAGCACTGAACCATCAAAACAGACCAGGCAGTCAAATTGCATTATCTTAAAAGTACCTTCAGACCTTTTTACACATGTTTTCTCCTCCCTGCCCTCCCCCCCCCCACCCCTCAAAACACAAGCAAAATGTCATCAGGCTAATATCAGCCAAGCATAAACGGGAGTGTGGAAAAGATTGGACATGATTTAAACCATCAGCAGTGCAATCAAGCACCACATTTTACAAGTAACATCAGGTTCCCCCGACATCCCAAAAGGAAACCTTCAAACACTACACACTCAAAATGGTGAGCACGTAACTTCTCTCATGCCATCATCACAATTCTGTTTAATATGAACACTCTGACTGTTTAACTTGGATTGTAAAACGACGTTCCATCTAATTGTCATTCATCTCTATTTATTGCTGAAATTTAAATACTTCATCACTGGTGGCAAACAAACAAGACGAGTATTTGCAATACAAATTTAAGACCTAAATCTATAGCAATTTAATGTACCACAGTAGGAAAGTGCTTATCTGCAGAATCTACCAATAAGCTATAATAAATCACAAAAAATGTCAATATAAATGTGTTTTCTTTGCCCAAGGCAATGCTCACATGCACTAAATAAAACAACTGCAGCTGGCAAGAGTTCACATGCCTAAGGACGCAGCACAAAACAGTCACAGGCTTCAGACCACTTTTAAGACATTTAGAAGGCAAAGTCACTTCCCAGAACTTTTAAAACAAACAAACAAAAATCCCTCCTCGGGCAATATTCCGGCAGCAGCACGCCTAGCTAGCGGTGCGACTTTCATGTATGATATTTAAAGCCATCAAGCCTTGCCCCAAGTGCTGTCCTGTGCAAAAGATAATGCAGCTTGTAAGCGAACCCGGGCACGTTATGTGAGGCCCTATACACAACTGCTGCTGCTGTTTATCAGAACACCCCCTCAGGCTGCCTTTTGAACTCTTTCCTCTAATTAAAGAGTTTGCCCACACAGCTAATCAAAATATGAAAATTCAGGACGTGTGAATAGGAAGTCAAATGCTTCAATCTGCAAAGCTGTAATTATAGAGCAGAACTGAAAGTACCAAAACACCAGCAGAGCGCAGACCACAAATAAAAATTCAAGAGGCATTCACAGTTTATAAATTTGGCATTTGATAATGCATCAGTGACTGCAGAGTCAAGTGCCAAAAATGAAGTAGAACTACTATAAATCGTATCTTCCAAATGCAGAGCTACATGCACCAACACACTCTCAGAGGATGAGGGGATTGCAGAGAGACCTCTAGGCTTTTTTACCTACTGCCAATAGTTGGTGGCTGTTCATAAGGCTTCTGTGAAATGAAATTTTAAATATTCGAGCAAAAGCAGTAACCCTTCTTAAAATGTGAGAAAAATATACTATTTTTACGATACTCTTTGATGGTCGTTTAATATATATTGGTAGCTGCTTACATTATTTTTAAACAATGCTCGTAGTATTTTTTAAAGGAGCCATTACTATTGTTGCATTTCAAATGCTTAATAACCACTGTATATTTTGAAATGTTTTACACCTGAATTACAAAGAAAACAAGAGGGGAAGTTATTTGTCTTTTTCAGTCAATAGTTTTACGATGCTGAGAAATAGATACGGGTGCTTCCCTATCCATATAATGCCTTTTAAAAGGGCAAGCAGAGATTTAAGAGTTTCTGGGAAACTCCCACCTTGAAAAATCAAGGAAATATGTGAGAAATAACTCTCTTTATCATTCTAGTTCCATTCCTCACTGTAAAACTTATTTAAATGGGCACAATGTGAGCACGTAGCCTAAAAAAATAATCCAAAAGGAAAAAATAATATTCAGCCATTGTAACTGCCTTTTTTGGGGGGGACACTTTCTCAGTGCACCACTGAAAGACAACACCTGGAAACAGTTTTTAGCTGACACGAATATTTACCTAACTTAAGACTCTCACTTTCGCCTATTGCCACGTGAAAGTAAGTGCACAACAAAATACTATCTCAATTAAAAATTAAGCGATTAGCAGTGTCGATTTGCTTAAGTATTTTTATCTAACGACTGCAATTTTAGAAGTGGAACAATTCGGTTTGACAAAATTAATCCAAATTCTAGTTGCTACTCCACATTCATGCCATTTTGGGTTTGACTTTCTTCCTAATCTGCACATGTATGCAGTGGAACGATATTTAATCAAATATTCCCACTGTTGCTGTCCAAGCTGGTATCAGTTAGTTTCCGTGAGATCTGTCGCCCTTTGAAGTGACAGTTCTGTTTGCTTATGCAGAGATATTCTACCCAAATAGCTGAGTTCTCATTTAAAACTCCCTGCACACTGGAGAGAAACCGAAAGTTATTAGTCCTGAGGGCAGGCTTTTATTTTGTAAGCACGCAAAAAGCAGACGCAAGTGGTCATAATTCTTCTGCATTTGGGGCCCATACTCTTTTACATAAGGAAAATGCCGAGTTTAAGCAACATAGAAAGAGTAGGGTGGAATTTCACATTAATTCTCAAGCTGTATACTTTGGAGATGTTTAACAGCCGTGGACTGGAAAATTATTTTTAGAAAGATAGCTCAGCCTCTGGTCAGTGGCATTGGTTAAAACAAAACATTGAAAAAATTAGAAATACTTTGAGTGAGCTTGCAAACAAAAGTTATGTGTACCAGCACAACGACAGGAAGGAGCTTAACAGATCAGTAAGCAAATATTTTGCTGTTTGAAACAGAGAATGAAGGAGCAGCGTCGCTTGCTCAGATCCTTAACACGGCCGGAGAACACGGCGAAATCCTCACTTACTCGCTCCTCCTAGTGGAGCTTTGCAAGAGGGACAATTTTGACTCGGTACAACCTCCCCCTCGCTTCCCAAGAGTGGGAATAAGGCATCTTCTGCACACACCTTATTTTGTGCATATCTAACCCGATACACAGTAATTAAAATAGATCTCAGTTCCACGTCTCTCCCTACTCTTTTGAAATACAAATTTTCCATTCCGTGAACCAGGCAGATTGAATGTTAAGTCACACACATACAATTTAGTAATATATTATTCAACTGCCATCTCAAATTACTTCTTTACAGCAGAAAATCCTGTAATTTCCCATATAACGTGTCACTTAGTTTTTAACTGCAGAAATTAATCCAAATATTGGTTTTAGAAGATAGCAAAGCAATTAATAAATTACACATTTATACTAGAAACAGCATTTTCTATGGACTCTTGTTTAACTGTCATCCTTTTTTCCTATACAAAACCCTAGGGTCCAGAAATAAATTAGAGCAAATTGAAAATCAAAAATGAATTGCTACTGTGCAGTGAAAGGTTCATTTACGAGATGATGTGATCAGCTTTTAATATGCAGCATCATGAAGCTGCCATATTGACTCTGCTCTTGAATATGAGAAAAAATTTAAGAGAAAATGAAGCACAGGCTACTTTGGCACTTTTTCCTACAGTTACAGCTGCTGGTAACAGCACTTGAAATTTCATCTGATACCAGAAGCAGTTACATACACATTTACGGGGGGAGAGAAACCCTAAAATAATGTTCATTGGATGGTTTGCCAGAAACTTAGGGCAGTGCAATTTTACTTCCAGTTAAATATACACATTCACCCAAGATCTCTGCCTACTAAAAAAAATCAACAGCTTAATTTTAATTCAGCTGCACGCATGAGTCTGGCACAACAGCCAAGTGTTCCACTCAACATTTTCTTTCGCCGTGGAGCAGAAGGTGCCTAAAAGGTGACCGAAAATGTTACCCTGCGTTACCATCCGAGGGCTGTGCAGCGAGGTTACTGGACCCTGAAAATTAATTTTGACAGGTGCATCTTCTCATTGACTTTCTGCACACAGTCGGGGCTGGTGGAAACACGCCAAGCAGTGTACTGTGACTAACACAACTCTGCCATAATCAACCTTGCGCCGTCTGTCCCACCACCAATACATGACCATTTTGCAAAAAGGGGTTTTAAATTGCGAGCTGTACTAGCCTCTGCATGTCAAATCAATTTTAATTAATGCCAATAAACCTCCCATCTGGTATCAAGGCCTTTTCATTCAGTCCTTCTCAAACACTGTACAAGGATTTTGGTCAGTATATATGAAGCTATTTACTTGTGCCTCGCAATTTTTCAGCTCGCATGATCAATTATTATTTTGTTTTCTTTTTATCTTTGGTATTCAGGGTGTTTGTCAAAACTTTTACAACAAAAAAAAAAAGGCATTTTTAAGAACTAAAAGATCAAGTCAACTTTAATCACAAAACAAGGCTGGCTTTGAGCATAAAACAAACCTCATTTTTATTAACATGGGCTGTTTTTTTTCAGAAAACCAGAACTCAGTTTTGTGTTGTTATCTAGCTTCTCACTGAAACCTTTTATGAGTGTGTAAAATTAAAGATTTCTGATTTTCTTTTTAAAAAATCTTTACAGAGTGAGCCGTTTGTAGACAACTACTCAACACAAACAAAGGAAAATGAATACCAAAGAATAGCAGCGGACTGGACAACGATCAGAAAAGCATTTCGCTTGGCCATTGTCTCCCATCATCGGATTCTTACAACATGTTTCAGTGGAGAAGACGACACTGCTGCTTTGCAAAGATGACCTGGAATACCAAAAGGTCTCTGTTCCGCACCCACCTCATCGGCCTGATCTCTCTGGTATTTCTTTTTGCTATGTTTCTGTTCTTTCATCATCATGACTGGTTGCCAGGCAGGGCTGGATTCAAAGAAAATCCCATGGCTTACACTATGCGAGGATTTAGATCTACAAAAAGCGAGACAAACCACAGCTCTCTAAGGAACGTGTGGAAAGACGCCGTACCTCAGACGCTCAGGCCTCAAACAGTCACCAACCCCAACAACACGGATCTGTCACCACAAGGAGTAACTGGTTTGGAAAATACCCTCAGTGCCAACGGAAGTATTTACAACGAGAAAGGTACCGGGCACCCCACTTCGTACCATTTCAAATACATCATCAACGAGCCTGAGAAGTGCCAGGAGAAGACTCCTTTTCTAATACTGCTCATCGCTGCAGAGCCAGGCCAGGTGGAAGCCAGACAAGCTATTCGACAAACTTGGGGTAACGAAAGCCTGACACCTGGTATCCAAATTGTTCGCATTTTCTTGCTGGGGTTAAGCGTTAAGATAAATGGGTATCTCCAGCGCACCATACTAGAGGAAAGCAGACAGTACCACGACATTGTTCAACAAGAATACTTCGACACCTACTATAATTTAACCATTAAAACTCTGATGGGAATGAACTGGGTTGCGTCTTACTGTCCCCATGTTCCGTACGTTATGAAAACTGACAGCGACATGTTTGTCAATACTGAATATTTAATACACAAGCTTCTGAAACCAGAACTTCCTCCAAGGCACAAGTATTTTACAGGTTACTTAATGAGAGGTTACGCGCCTAATAGGAACAAGGACAGCAAGTGGTATATGCCACCTGATTTGTATCCAAGTGAACGTTATCCTGTATTCTGCTCTGGAACTGGTTACGTTTTTTCTGGAGATTTAGCAGAAAAAATCTTTAAAGTCTCCTTAAGCATCAGACGTTTACATTTAGAGGATGTGTATGTGGGGATCTGTCTCGCCAAGCTGCGAATTGACCCCATGCCTCCACCCAACGAGTTTGTCTTCAATCACTGGCGAGTTTCTTACTCCAGCTGTAAATACAGCCACCTAATTACCTCCCATCAGTTCCAACCTAGTGAACTGATCAAATACTGGAACCACTTACAACAAAATAAGCACAATGCCTGCGCCAATGCAGCGAAAGAAAAAGCAGGCAGGTATCGCCACCGCAAACTGCACTAGAAGGACGACGCTCCCTCTGTCCACGTACTCCATGGGCGACTTGTAAATACTGCTGAACGCATGTACAGTGAACACGGATGAGCTTAACGGGACAGCCTTTAGTTGATCCCCATCACATAGCAGAGGCTGAAAATTATTTTTTTAAGTTAAAAAAGTGTAGCTCTTGGTAACACTAATGTTGTGAAACTATAACCAAAAGGTTTGCCCAGAAAATTTGAGGAAAGAAGATGGTATAATAAGGATTTTTGTGTCAATGTGCAATAATAAGCATGCACACTTTGGTGGTACAATTGCCGATTTATGTGCCAATAAAATATAATTGAGCATATTTTCCACACCAAAATTTTATTTAAAAAAAAAATGCATTCATAGCTCTAGTTCTTTTCAATGTAACGATTTCTTGTTATCTAGAGTTGTTATAAAATGAAAAAGTAAAAAGTAAGGAAATGCACAAAGGGCAGATCAGTCTTACCTTCAAATACCACTTTCAAATTACTATGTGCTTCTTTAATGTATAATACATTCAGCAATGTCACATTTACAATTTCCTAAGACACTACCAATAAATTGTACAACACTACAAAAGTACTCCCTTGAAGTAGGTCCAGTTTTGGGAAGGTTGCTTATTTTGGTTAGGAAGGAGCTTTGCACATCACCTTCAAAAATAGAAGCGGTGTTCTACATTCAACCGCAGATCTGACTAGATTCTCTTCAAAGAGCTGACTAAAAGTTACTTCATTCTCTAGAAATCACAGGGCGAGCTCCTAAAATCTGGTGCCAAGGAACGTTCCTCTTGGCACCTTCATGCCAATGTATGGAATCTGCTGTTAATTTCCTTATATAACTTCCAGGTAACTCAAAGGCTGATCAGAAATGCAAAACGGAACTTCGAGTCTTTCACTGTAGACTCAAAAATGTTCCGTTTTGTGGAAAGAGGGAGAAAAAACAACCAAATCTTTGTTGGTTTTACTCTTTCCTGCCTGCCAGAAAAAAAAAAGAGGAAAAAAAAAAAAGATCAGTCAAGTGAAAATAGGTCTGCCTACAGGAAATTAAGCCCCACACCTTACATTACAGGTGGCAAAGATCATAATAAGCTTGAGAGTTCCAGATAGCAATATGGGCAAGAACAAAATCTGAGCAATTTTAAAAATCAAAGCCACAACACATACCACTGAAGATAAATTGCAAGACGTAGGCTAAATCTATTTACAGTTTCCAGTTTTCTAACAAACAGAACTTTTAAAGCTTATTTTCCAACGGAGTTACAGCAGAGTTGTATGAGATTCAGGTTATTACTCTTTGTCACAGTGCCAGGGTAAGCAATACCCACCTCTGATTTAGCAGCAAATGACGGAACTGTGATTAGTTTTCTGTTTGACTGGGACTTTTTAATTGGATAAAATACAAATATTTGATGTACTTTTATTATTTAATAAAATTTATTATATTTATGGTCTTCAGATTTCACTTTTTATGGGGAAGCTGTTCAGCAAGAAACAGATTTCTAGCTCTAGCAGTCCTTGACTCTTCTAGTGTTCCTCAGTTCTTGAAGTCTACTCTTCATGCCATGCACAATACAGAGAGCACAGCAGGTTTTTTTTTTCTTTGTAATGAAAAGACAAATCATATTACTGAGCACTCTCAGCAGCCCTAAGGTTGTCTGTATGCAGGAACTTGCACATGAACAGACCGTATTGCACTGGACTCACCCTCTGAAGAAATTCTCAGAGATCCTGTTGAAAACAGGTATGGGGATTTGCTCATCACCATTCTTCTCGTGATATTCCACTAAATTTTGTCATCTGCTGTATTTGAGGTATGGTATTTATACATTTAGGTATTTCCAAGACACCTCAAATTACAGAAGTGTCCGTTTCCAGGGAAAGAAAATGCATGTAAAATTGTAACTCTGCAGACAAGATTTCTTCAGCTAGATTGACAGTGCGTCCACTTAGTTCATTGGCAGCCATGTGACAGAGAGACAGCTCCATTAGAAAAAGTATATGGGAGTGTTCATTCTAGACTCATTTTATTAGTTTTCTTGACCCTTGATCTGCCTGTTTCCTCCCAGCTAGGGCAGGCCACAGTTAATATCCCAGCTGAAAGCCACCTGGCTGAAGTTAACTATATGCAAGCTTTACAAAATAGTGTGAGTTTCAGACAACCAGAGTGAGTGTTGAAAGCCAGCTACTACTTAAGGGTGTTTGGTTCTGGAAGATGCACAATTCCCTAAGTGTCCTCTCCCTGAGTAACACTGGCCAAGACCACAGTCCCTCCTCTTGCACTTCAATGCTGATCCCTGCCTTCAGCACTTTCAAGCTAGACTGTAATGTAGTCTACTTGGATTTTACCAACTTTGGCTAGTTCAAAATGCTGTTACTGGCTTCTGGGTATAGTCCAAGAGGTTAATAACTAAACCTTAAATGGTTTGGCACTTGAATCGTAAAGTTTGGCAGCCAAACAACCCCTCGGGTACTTCACTTTGGAGCTCATGTATGATGATGATCTGCCCAAGCTTGGCAGATTTACAGTACAATGCCTACGAGTTCAATATATCAAACTTCCTGTTGGTTAAAAAACTAGCAAGGAGTGTAAGATTTCAAATAAAGAGTCATTTTTAATGTGTAAGATTTCAAATAAAGAGTCATTTTTAATGCCCTTATAAGGGCCCAACATAATTTTTAAATATTTGTGTTAAGGGTTGGGTAGAAGTTGAAACTACTCTATAAATATATTTGTATCATTATCAAGACAGCCAAAGGCTACATAAATCTTTTGTATCCAGGTGTTTTTTTCTTTCACAGCTCCTTCCAAAGCTTTCAGAAGCAGAAGGAATAGCTTCTACAATAAAATACACAATTATGGAAGGAAAGACCTACATCGCGTTCTCTGAACGTCTTCACTGTTCTCTATCTTATATTTAAGCTATTTACTCTCTCTACTAGAATATAAAATCATGTTAAAAACAGCACAATAATTATTTATATCACTAAAATCTTTGACAAGTACTTCCACTTCCTTGCCCCCTAAAGATAAAAAATGCATTTTCATTAGCAATAGGATACAAGCTTGTATCTGAAAGTCTAACACATCTGAAATGAAGTAAAAAAAAAAAAAAAACAACCAACTACTTTACTCATTGAGATATAGAAGTTTGTATATTTGCTTTAAGTGTTTTTATTTCCCTGTGTGTCTGCTTCAGGTTGAAAACAAATACAAAAAGCCATAACGACTCAAAATTTACAGGAGAAAAGAAGAAAAAATGCCATCCATACCACCATCATGGCAAAGGAAAAAAAAAACTTAGAAAAGTAAGGCATGGTAACAAAAAAATCAAAAATTGCAATTCCATAATTTTTCCCCATTTATTTAACTTTCAACTAAACAAAGATTTACATGTTGATACTAGACGAGCAAAACAAAGTGCCACAGAAAATGTTATTTATAAACTAACTACTCCTTTCACATCTCCAGTTAAATCGGTGGTGTGGGTTATTTGCAATTCACACCTCAACACATTTGTGCATGGAAAAAGCACAGCTACAGGTTTTGGTGTATTATAACTGATTTGGTGTCCAGCCACTGACAAGATTCTTCACAGATGAAGTTCATCATCTGCTCTAGTTAAAAAGAAAAAAATAAAAAGTTTACATGTAAAGGTACTTCCAAGCCTCAGTGATTCGTCTAAGGAAAAATTCCGTGTCCATTTAGATCTTTATATACATGTTATATTTTTCTGTTTTATAAATTTAAAGTTATCGGATGGCAGTGATCTTGAAGACATAAGACAGACTGGCTTTCATGTTAACCTGAGTAGAGTAGTAATTTCAAATTTGCTTTTCTTTGCAATGTAGCAATACAAAATGTGTCAAGCCCTATTTTCAAAATGTTTTCCAGAATATATTAACATGTTTAGACACGCATTAACTGTCTGAAAACCCACGCCATAGCAGGCACTGGAAGGCGAGGGAACCACCTAGAAACCACTACTTCAGACTGCCTCCCCACCCCTCCTAATTTTCCCCGCTATGTTAACACAATCCCCAATTGTGCTTCAATCTAAAATACCTACATAATCTCACAGTGCAAGAAAACCTTATCTCTTGAATGAATACCCATTGCAATGTGTGACGATGTCCTCGGAGGAGATGAAAGGGAAAGGAAGATGCTAATATAGAACCTACTACTTCTTACATTTGTGCTCTTCGCAAGAACAGGCTTGGAACTGATTTGCAAAAGCATCAATAGTTGCTTATATAATTTACCCATTTAAGTCCCATTTCTCAATCCCCAGTTTATGCAAATAAGACAAATAAATATTGGACAATTACACAACTGACACTGCGATAACTGCACCTATTGTTTTCATTTCAGCTTGTTCCCCCAGATTCAGGTGGCAGGCGCAGTCTCCCTCTTGCTGACTGGAATAACTCCGGCTGGACGGTCACAGCTGATGGACCTGGCATTTGTTAAGTGACTACAGCCCCTCCAGTCCCACCTCCCTTCTCCAGCTCTGCTTCCCCAAGCCCCAGCCACCCTGCGGGGGGAAGGCGGGAGGCGGGGAAGCTGCACCGCCAGCTCTGCAATGCCACGCTGGGAAAATGTAGGTCGGAAAGGAGAGAACACTGCTTCTGCTCTGTACCCACGGCAAAAGGGAAGGCAAAGGCTTTCCGGGGCGGGAGGCTCGGGGAGGGCTGCGGAGAACAACTTCTTACTGCAGGTAGGTTAAAAAAATCTCTGGAACATCAAGAAACAGAAGAGTGAAACTAAAAGACACAGCAGCTGATCAACACCGTGCAGGTTAAAAAAATATAGGGTGGGCTCAGTCATGAAAGCATAAAAAGCGAGGCCAAATTAGAAGGCAGGATCTGAATTTCTAGTGATAATTGTTTGTACTTCTCCCTTTCTGGTGGTCATAGGAATCCATGGGTAAATCCATTCCTGCAAAAAATGTTTAGTTTGTGATTGCAGTATATGCTTTTTATTATACCCTGAACCAAAGCGATTACAAGACACGACACGAGGGCGTGCACAGCAGGTCAGTAACTCCACAGAGAGTATCTTCCATATAGGAATGTCAGCACACAGTCAACTCAAAAGCAAAGAAAATTAGATCACTTGTATCTAGGATTTACATCTCATTTTCAAAGAAAGAGTTTATTCCAGCCTTCATTTGTCCCCGGTTAAGTCAAAAGAAATCTGGCCCGGTACAATGTGGTACCTTCCTTTCACAGTGAAATGACTGCAACGGAATTTAACTGAACATGGGATATGGATGAAAACTACCACATTGCCATTCTGATATTACCATGGCAACAGTCCTAAGAGCTCTCTTAAGCATTTAAATCTGACAGTTTTCATGATAACTAACTGGGTGATAGTAATGATGCATTTTGGTTCATGAGCTAATGAGCTAACTGCTGCGTAACGCAAACCACGGGGTATGAACCACTCCCTTTGCCTCTTTCAAAACTATGCTTGGGGTCAAAATGTTCTGACCAAGACAGTAACTTTAAATTACTACTTTTTAAAAATGAAAGTCCCTCCAGCACAGGGAGTACTTATGGTCTAAAGCTTTGTGTACTCGCAGAGGTTTCTATGTGAATGCTTAAGCTGTGCACAGCTGGTGTACAGGGTGGAGGAAAAGTAAAGGCTGCTAAAATCTTTCACGGGATTTCTCTCAAAGGGCTTTGTTCGCGTGGGAAGGCTGGAGAGAAGAATACGCTTTCTAAAGAGCGAACTAAATTGCTGCTGCTATCTTCCAGGTAGGATTTGCCCAAGAGAGGAGGAAAAGGAGGAAACTGGTGTTGTTCTGCAATCTGCAATCTTTATCCGTTTGTAACCAATACAGGCAATCACAGAATGTCAGGGGTTGGAAGGGACCTCAAGAGATCATCTAGTCCAACCCCCCTGCCAGAGCAGGATCACCTAGAACAGGTCACACAGGAACACGTCCAGGCGGGTTTTGAACGTCTCCAAAGGAGACTCCACAACCTCCCTGGGCAGCCTGTGCCAGTGCTCTGTCACTCTCACAGTGAGAATTCTTTACAATAAGAAAGCACAGCAAGCTCCTTTACCTCACTGGAGGCCTAAGTGTACAGAAGAATACACACGTATGCCTCCGAGCGCAAGCGCAGCAGAACAAGCAAGTGCATCTCTTTCCTTTTAAGCCATTTCGCTTTAGCTGGTATTAATTGACGTTTCAACTGTTCAATAGGAATGTTCGGTGAACCGCTCACTCTGATCTCCCAGATGCTCAGTGTGGGCATAATGGAGAAGACTCTTTCTTTACCTCACCAGAAAGCCAAGTGTGTGAAACATGTTTCTCATCCTAACATTTCAAGGACACCAGCTTTGATATTGTCTTGCAATTAATTCAACTGAAAAAGATGAAAAAACTGAGAACAGCGTGAAATCCTTAAAGGTTTGAAATTTCCCAAGATGACAAAAATCAGATGAGAGGAAATAGCCATGCCTGCGAGGATGTAAGAGACTAATCTTTTCAACATAAAAAGGTCCTCAAAAAGTATTCCCTGTTCTTTCCCTGTTAACAGCAAAGTTCTATCCCCGTTAACACATTCTAAAGTTTTGTATTAAATTAAAAATTAAAAACCTCCATGCCATCATAAAAACAGCAAATCCCTTCACTCTTGAAAAAACCACACCCACCACATCCTCTCCTGTGCAAATGCCAAATGTGCCCATGGTTTGGTAAGCTCAAAGTTTAAAACAAGAAAAACCAACTGCCATAAGAAATACTTTGTTAATAAAATACCAAACAACTCACCAAGGAATACAAAAAGCTTGCTCACTGCCTTTACTAAATATTTAACATATTTTGAGAACACGAGAGATTCTAGGTTTCATTCAGGATTTCCATGTCACTGTCATCATGCCCTACACAAACAAAAAAAAGCTACGCCTTAATTCAAGTCTGTTGTGCCATAACATATAGGTTGATGCAAGAAGATAAAACAAAAATGCAACACTGGAAAACACCATCTGTGACTCAGTCAAAAATTTAGTACCGCCACTTAATGCAAATGCCAGTCTTTTTACAGGCATTCCTCCAAAGTCCACCTCAGTATTGACTTTTGTAGACATAAAAATTCAACTCGATTATCCAGCCCTCTGAGTCAAGAGAATAACCGATTCCCATTGTATCGCCTCGGAATAATTTGAATTGCTGTATTTATTGATTGTTTTATAAATGTAGAAAAGGCTAACATTTTTATGTCCCAATAATTTAAAGAAAAACTTACAATTTGGAGATACTCTTAACATTACTTAAGACTCCAAAACAAAAGTAAATATCATATACATACCTGAGGGGACAACTTAACACATCTATTCCTCAAAAAGCAAATCACAAGGCTTATACTGTAAGCACACTGAGGCATACCAAAGGGGACAAAACACAACCAACAAAAAGCCCCCCCCAAAACCCACCAAACCCAAACAAACAAATCCAAAACCCAAACCCAAACAAACCATATTATTCCTATGCAAATCTATCTTCAACAGAAGAGTATTTTCAATAATGTCTCAATGCCATCAAAAAATTCTGGTTTTCAAATCTGAAATGACTTGTAAGAATTGATGCAGATTATCTGTATCATTTCACCAAATTTACAATGGTTTGTCTATTTTTGAAGTTACTCATATTACTTCTAAAGAAACTAATATCTTTCCTGAATTCTCAAATCGGTTAAAAAAATTTAGAAGAAGAATGATAATGACAATTCTCTACTCGATAAAAATAATAATTTATTCAGATTTAAAAGCTGTAATTACTTCTTCATACTATACAGATGTGAATTATCCGCTTCTTAAAAGTAGGCAAGCCTGGTTGCTATATCCGGCAAAGGTATGATTTTATTTCTAATCAAAATTCAGTCGAGAAATGGCTGCTGCAAACAAGATATCCAACTTGCACTGACGATAATAAAGGAATGACAACCTGCCACCAATAATTTGGGGACTTTAAGTTGCCACATTCCTTTAAAAAAAACCAAAAAAAGCAGCAAAGAAGCACTATCTGTGTCCCTCAAAGATCGTAAAACTTTCTTCCCTTCCACCATTTCCTCATTTTCTACTAGTAGAAGCCAAACATGTCAAATGATTTATTGTCCAAATCTCACGCTAGCTGAGTGGGAATGGAAAAATTAGAATAAAGTACACAATTATATTTCTTCCACATCCCTCCTCCTATTCATCAGACAACTTTATACACATGAACACACACTTTCTCTAACATCATCTAACATTCCATGAATCGAGCTTTTTGGAGAAACACTACTTTCACTGCACGTAAGCCTCCTCGTGACAACTAGTCCAAGACTAACATTTTATCTCTTCCAGTTCTGTAAGGAAAACACATCCACGAATCTTGTATTAAATTTTGTTCATTGTAGAAGACTTTACACGGAATAAAGGGGTTCTCTTTTCCCGTTTTTTACCACAATATTCTCTTGGACTTGTGAGTATTAGCACCACAGAACAGATGAATCCCTGAATGTTCATGACAAAACTGATCATCGTGAGCATGAAGCACCTTTTCTTTTTCCTCAGCACCCGTGTACCACCGACCTGCAGAAAGCAGTACGTGCTGCGGTACTCTAGCTAGCATATTGCCAAGTACTGCTGCATCGGCTGGAGGTGCTGAAATGTTCCCTGATACAGTCATTTCAGTACATACAACCGTGATTCAGTTTAAAGTTAACATAAATTGCAGAGTTGGATGGTGCCCATGCTCTCAGAGGACTGAATCAGCCGTGCCAGCTGATTCAGTTGCCGGTCTTCACACTGTTTATCATATCCAGATGTGTAATGAAAGGTGCTGGATAATTTTTTTTTTTTTTTGTGACACTGAAAGACTCGAGTGAAAACAGCTTTACATATTTGCTGAACATATTTTACACTGGCTTTGTCATTTACTTGAAGTGAAAAATGATCACAATGAGAAGCGTTACCACAGGAAAAAAAAAAAAAACTGTCTCCCACCATGGTCAACTAAAAATTTGACATTTCATTGGTTTCAGTGGCCAAGACAGATGCAAGAATCCATGTTCATAGTTTGTTCCTGCCTTTTAGGAGGTCAACAAAAATGCAATCTGTTTTCTAACGGTCAATAAAGCTTTCTTCTTTTGCTGTCCCACTTCTCTTTGACAACTACTTCTTCACAGCTTTTTCTCAAGTTAGGAAAAAGTTATGTGGTAACCCAAGTAAAAGTGAAACTCTGCAAGATACAATATGAAGAACTAAGCATTTTTCTAAACAAACCCCATAACAATCTCTCTCCCCACTCAAACACCTCAAGAACATGCTAATGCTGGAATATTGTCTCAGAGAAATTTCTAACTGGTCTGGTTTTCAACAAGTGAATATTAACTCTCTAAACATTGCTTTTTTAAGACCCCGTTCAAAAGAGATGACGCAAACTTGTCTGGTTCTGATAAATACCGAACTACAGATTCCGAGTTTTCTATCCAACATTTTCAACTTTGTAATTACTGTCCATTATTCTCAACTTTAAATACTGAGATATTTCATTAGGTGTTACATAGGACATCTCTTCCTGTCAAACAGAGAGATTAAAGATACAAAACAAAGGAAAGTCACCCTTTTTGGAAATACACAGACAGGACCAGCACCCAAGAAATTGTAAGAGAAAACATTCTGCCCAAAGTAGCTTTTGTGAGTAAATGAGAGGACCACTTTTAAGCAGTAAGCTTCAATTGATCAGTTTAAGTACAGGAAATTAGTGGTTTACCTTGTGTAACAACAATTTCAGTGTGAAAGGTGTGACTATGCCCTAAAATAAACACTCCATTAAACATCCACAACAATTTTATTTCCCATTCCCTTCTCACCTTGTAGACCCCAAATACTACATAAAACTGAAAGCAAAACCAACTACCCTTGGGTTTGGCAATCAACCCAAAACCAGAAGTTAAAAAGACCAAAAGACCTCTGCAAGTTTTTTGGAGTTCTTTGGTTTCGTTCTTTTTTTCTGTTGTTTTTTTAATATGTACAGAACAACTGCATTATGAAAATTTTACAAAGTACCGAATTTGTATGAAATCCATAAGACCTGGAACGGTGAATGCTGGAAAATGCACAGTCTTTTCAGACCAGTTAATAAATACTACTATTCTATATAATTTAGCCATTACTACCTGGACTCAAGAGCAATATTTGATTTTATTTGTGGTTCTGATTCAGATAGAATCCGTAATCCTACATGAGCTAGTAGTGAACGTGCACACAGCACTAAGAAATGGGACCAGAGCAAGAAGAGAAGCAGGAAACGTATGTGACAGTCTGGGGAAGCTGCTTCCAAACTTAATGGGCTAATCAATGATCTAAAGGTTTACAAAGTAAAGGTAAGAAGTCAAAGCATATTAACTTAAATGCATTAAATTCCCACATGAATTTGCTAATGCAGGAGTAAATTGGCCTTCACTCACTGTAAACCAAGGAAATTAAACTACAGCTAACTGAAGTAATTTTATTCCTAAAGACATCACCAGCCAATGGCAATGTAATGCATTCCAGCTTATGAATCTTGATGCTACACACTTTGGTAATTTGCTTTAATTTGCTTGAGTGCCTTGATCTACATATAGCCTTAAGGAATACCCGTATATTGCCACATTAGATTGCCTCATCCTTTGTATTAAGGAGAAAAGGTTATTTCTGAATGGCAGAACTACGAAGTCCTTGCTTTAACAGGAAAATGGACACAACTGTCATAGACAGGATCTTAACTTCTTAGTGACTGCTAACCATGCTCAGGGAGCAACAGCTTCTCCTTGGAAGGAGCCAAGGTGCTCAATTACAAATTAAATTTAACCCTTTAAAACACATCCTGTATTGGGGAGCTCAGAAGCTGCAAGACAAGGCTGGTAAGAAGCTCCAGAAGATCTTCGAATCCCCGAAGGGCACTGACTGACTGAGACTTGAAAGCTACCAGAAAGACAAAAAACCAGTTGTATTTTGGACACAGAGGAAAGATTTCCCCCCCCCCGAAGCTATACACAGCTACTGTTCTTTGATGAACATTCTCCTGAGTGCAAAGGCACTTCCAGCAATTTATTCATTTGTCACAAAATCCCTGAGATGGGAATTCGGGAAGATCTGATGTTTAAAAAAGGCAGGTAACTTGTGAACTATTAAACAGCACCCAGGTCAGCAGCAGGCTGGCAGCTACAACAGCTGGGTGACAGGCCACCGTGGTTAAGAGTCAGCTGAGAGCCTGAAAGCACGCTGGGTCCACCCTGAGTCTCTCCTGCAGCAGCTTGGTTGGAATAAAGCCCAAGCTGAAGCGATGGTTATCAACTGAAAAGAAAAATATTAAAATATTAATCAAAAGAACTGAAAACTAGCAACCCAGATCTAGGTAAGTGTATACTTTTCTCTTTGATACATTAAAAACTTGTAACTTTTCTAAAGAGAAAAAATTAAAAAGTGAGATACAATTCACAGTAATACCTAAATTTACACTTTAGTATAAAAAATTTACTACAGGTCAGTGTCAGAGTGAACAAACTATTGATAAATAAACCCAGAACACATTTTTTTTCCTCCCGTAAGATAACATCATGAAGTGCAGTAAGTTTAAAAATGAGAGCCCTCCCTCTCCTCCAAAAGAAGCAACCCCCAAAATATTACAGTGATAATAGCCTTTCTGCAATTTAACTAGAAGCATAACATTCCCCCAACCCCCTCCCTCATCATCTTCAGGCTTGCCAGAGAACATTATTCTACTTCCTTCACTCTTGAGAAAAGAAAACATCTGCCCACCCCATCAGCTTTTAATCTTCTTATGGACAGAATTAATTTAGCTTCCTTCTTGGGAATGTGGTAGGAGAGGAAACCGGCCAAACCTACTTGAGCCAAAGAGAGTATTTGTTTGTGCTGTTTTTTTAAATGAGACACACACACAAAAAAATCCATGAACATTATGAAGTATCAATATATGTCTATGCATTTTAATGTAGTTTAAATATGGCCTCAATAAAGAAACATCACTTTACTGAACATAAGGCAGAAACTCATTGAAGTTTGCCAAATATTAAATGTCAGATTCATCAGTCATTTTCATTCCGCTTATAAGAGCCATCAGAAAAAGCTACATTATTTCCTTAACAGTATGATTCTTATTTCTAACTGAGAACTTTTCACAAATATCAGCATACTTGTAACTACTGTTTAATTTTAATACATTCTGATTCTTAACCTGGAGGTTGTTGAGCACTTAGTACCTTTTATATTCTTTTCCTCTCAGCTACGTGTAAAGGAGTGACAAAATAATACTTGAAAATATTTTCTGTGTATTGCAAATTTCCATCTATAAAATGTTCCCTGCATATAGATTATTGCTATCGTACTCACTGTTTAAAAGGATCTAATACCTACATTCATCCTTGAAAGAATTTCAATTCACAATGTTTGATAATACAAGCCAACTACAGGCAGCTTTCCCGAGAAGAAAATACAAGGGCATTAAGAGTCTTGCTGAGAACTACCAGGGGAAGGAATCTAAGAAACGTGTCACGTATGTGACTTTGTTGCACGGGACAATAACACACATACGCATGTTCAGTGTGTCCAAATAGAGGTGAGAAATCTGCCTGTTTAGGCTATTCTTTCCTTAGCCTGTACAGCAATTGTAACAAACAAGCAAATAACATTTTCAAAAGATTCCAGGTATAAACAAGGAAGTTGACTTACACATCCAAATTTCACATACGAAACTTGAGCCAGCTATAAAACTTCCCTTTAAAACCAGATATAACATTATTCCAGGAAGTCCAGAGTCCCTCTAGATTTTAATTTTTAAGATAGCATTATGATCCATTTAGTTCTCTAATATGTATTTTACTACTTTAATCTGCATTCCACCTGCTGTTCATGTCCAGATATTTTTGGAAGCTTTTTCATCACATTATTTTCCAAACCTAATTATACATGTGGAACCTACTATAAAGTAGGAGCATACCCTGTCACACTAAACCAGAACAGATTTTACAGAGCAGTATGAGGTAGCTATATATATATTATAGTATATTGTATATATTATTAGCTACAGTATATTTGGCTTAAGGCCTTATAATGCCCTCTGCATCCAAAAGTCTTCTGTTTTATTTAGTAATCAAAATAAAACACAATTTATCAGGCACGTTATCTTTTTAAATGACAACTAGATTCCATTTTAATTTCAGTAATATTGCAATCTGTTCGCCTGATTTACATCAACTGCTCCAAAGATAACTAGGAAGTAGGACTGATGAATACTGCTGCATGACGCACCCTCAAGTCTCCTTATTCCAAAATAAAAGGAGAGGTTTCCCCCTGCCCTCCCCTCAGGAAACAGATTTGTTAGCAGCCTACTTCAGTACCGTTCCCTCCCTTCTACCACAGTATGTTTCAAACGACTTTCCAATTTCAATAAAACCTGTAGAAAACTTATTGCCTTTGTCATCTTTTTTAATGAAAATTGCTAGACTGGGAAATGAAACCCTCAAATTACTGCTCCCAAGGAGGGAAAGACGGGCAGTGCTTTTTCCCCCTTCTCCTCAAAACAGCAGCACCAAGCCGTTCGCAAGTCAACAACCGTTACGCATCAACTGCGCTTCCTTCTAGGTTAAGGGCAGGTATGGGGAGGCACCCACTTTCCACAGCTGGGAGAGAAATGTAGGTGATCAGTGAGAGACCTAGAATTTAAAAAAAAAAAAAAAAACAAACCAAAAGAAAACAAAACCAAACCCCCACAACATTCTAAATTAGAAGTACTATGGATTTACAGCAACTAGACTGACAATTAACTACAAGCAATCTCACCACATCACTACACCACTTTGCTTAGTCACACAAAATTTTGCTTCACGCCTGAACTCAATTTTAAAAGCATCTCTGCTCCTTATGCACAAAACCCACTCATACACCTTTATGAAAAAAAGCATTGCCTGCTTTTAATCTCCAAGAGTGAGATACTGGAATTCCAATAATACATTTGAAATCTCCTAAAGCAACAAACCAGCTCAATAGTTCAACTTCCTAAAACTTAGCCTGTCAAAAGCAATGGTACTGTAAGATGAAATAAAACCAGGCTTTGTTAATATTCATGTTGTATCAAGTCGAACCAAAGGTTTTGAGCAGTGTCTTGAAGAGAGTTTTAGATGAGTAAAGACTAAAACATCACCCTTCCAGCAGCAGTGATGCAAGCAGTTTCTGCCACAGCATATTGCTCAGTGAAAACATAAATAGAGCTCCAGATGGCAGCTCAGCAGATCGCAGTCACAGGTATATTCCAGAAGGTATGATCAGTATTGCCTAAATGCTAGCTGAGTGTGCCATAACTAACGCAGAGTTCATTATATAGTCTTTACAGTCATTTACTTAATGAAAAAGCCTACGCTGAAACAGACCATCCAGGACTACAAGTAGCAAACATGAGTAAACCAAGACTTTGCCTACAGACTGTCCTAGCAAAGATAAATAAAATGCACTTAAGCATCCTGAATGTGAGGATGCAGATTCAACAGCAAGAGCATATGGCTGCATAAAATATACCGGCAGATTAACACCGGAATTTAGATGGAACAATAAAAATCACATAAAGTTAGACACTAAAAATAGTCAGCCTTAATCAATTACCTTCTTAAATGGTGCAAGAAGGGATTGCCTTAAACACTTAAAAATATCACCTATTTTGCTATTCTAATTGGACCTTTTCCTTATTGATGTTGCACTATGTTGAAATAGTGCTGAACAACACTTATAACCTGGTCCCCCAAAAAACTGAGAACCAGGTTTCTCACCTCAGCATTTCATCAACATTTGCCTACAAAGATCTACCTCAGTTCTGAGCTCTGCCGGTTTGATGCACTTAAAAAATACTATCTTTGCCTTACATATTCTGATGCAAGAACTAAAGAACACCCCTCTAACAGTTTTGTACTAACTGTACCCCTGTGAAGAAAGTTCATCACACAGAGATACCCTCCTTTTGGGTTGAAACACTAACAGCCACGTACTGACAGTCAAATATAAAGGGGGAGGAAAAAATAATCAACAAAACCCAAAGCAAACCCACAGCTGCAAGAAGGAGGAAAGAAAGCAGACCTTTAAAACAGCAATTCCAGAACAAAGCCCACAAACTGAAGAGCCATGACATTAAGGACACACTACAGAACTTATAGAAGTAATTAAAAAAGAAGAAAACCTCATAAAAGGGAATTTGCTCTGGCTTAACTAGGTACTAGTAAATAGCATGGGTGAGCTGTACGCGAGGCCAGGCTTTGAGGCATGTTCCTGTGGAACTTGCTAGAGTAGCAATGAAGCTATCCTACTTCCCAAGCTCAGGAGGAGTGATAGATTTCACATAAGCAAGTACTTCAAGCAGAAAACTGGTTTTCACAACAATGAATTGTATCTTACTTCATTAAAAGCAAATAATCAGGTAGTAAAGTGTCACATGGCCTAATGTCAGTATAATCTCAACAACTGAGAAGGAAATCTTGACTCTTCTCAGATTAGTTGTATAAATAATTCAGCTAATCATTAAATACTCAAATTGTAATTTCGATTTAGTTAGTGCATCATGAATTGCAAAGTGTATTACCTTTGTTAAAACTCTTATTCACAGACAATGGGATGGTTACCCATGTGGTTATTTTGGCAGATGTGAAAACTTGCAGGGAGAAGAAGAGATGCTCAAGTGAGCTACCTTCTGATCGCCCATCTGTCACACACTTATTTCTGCCGAGTCCCTAAGACCTTTGCACCACCTTTAATAGTTGAAATATTACAACAGTACATAATAGCTAAGTTGTTCTTTCCCCATTAGAAGAAATCTGATGACAAACTGTCAGTTGAAGATGCCACTATTATATATTCAGTTGATGTTTGAAGGTAATTTGTAGAGGGAAATATGTTGACAGTGTTGTTTAACACATAAGCTGTGTGAAGCACATGATTCTCAAATGTTCAGAACAATTAGGACAAAGTATGAAAATGTACACGTCAAGTTGAGCTGGTGTCATTAAGCGATGGCCTATAAAGCTTTCCCTAACAGATATTACACATAAATCTTTACATTCGAGAAACACGAATGGATCCTATATAGGATTTAAGCAGGAAGCGGACATCCTATTCAAAGAACACAAATGAAGTATTCTAGATATTTCTATTTGGGGTCACGTTTCCAAGCAAGAACGACTCCTGAACCATTCATAAGGATCCGAGTCCTAGTGCACAGGGTACGTGGCAGGTGAGTTTCTCAAGGGACACGCACAGAGCTAGCAAATACACACATCATTCAGCCCTATGTCAAGACAGGACTGGCGAGTCATCTTAAAATTCATGCCAAGAATTCTTAAGGCTCTCAAGCTTTTGCAAGCAAAGCTCCCAGGATGTCTAGAGCTCCACTTCAATGTACACTCAGAAATACTTCAGATGCTTATACATGGCACTTCTCCATTTAAACCGCTCAAGAACCTGACAGACGTGCCACAATCACACTTAGCACGCTGACACACTCAAGTTTTACACAGAACAGTGACTTCAGACACATTCATTCAGTGACAAAACCCCTTGCTCCCTCTTTTGTTCAGGAGCATACTGGGCAACACAGCAACTTCCAGATGCGTGACTGGTACACATCATCCACTTTTCTTGTATTTGTGGTTCTTAGTCTCAGCATAAAATAAAACCTATTCTGAAGAAAAAAGCAGGCAGTTCTATTGTATAAAATAGTACAATGGCAAGATTCCTTGGCACAGATTTATATGACAATCACTGAGAAAACAAGTGCAGCAACTTAACACATTTTTCTGAAAACAGCATTTGTACATGATTCTTCTTGGTCTGTATCACCTTGATTATTTACACTAAAACTCTCTCAAAGAGTAATCTATTTAATATTTGAAATATGACAGAGGCAACGAAATGCCAGGCACTGAAACTGTTGTGTAGACCTTAAATATAAAATATAGTAATAGTTCTTCAGGAACTTCATTGCATTTCATCCACTCTCATTACAGTAATATAGACACACAAATCCTTCTAGTTTGTTGTCCCAGAGTAGTGTAAGGTTCCTGGAAGACTATTTCGGGGAAACATCCAGTTCTCCAGCTCAAGGATTTTTTGAGTTAATGCTCACATCATCTCCCTTAATCGTCAAGACCAAGAACCTCATGGGTATGTCTGAATTACAGTTACAAATAAATATACTTCACATTTTAAAAAAAATTTGCAAATCCAATGAAAACTAATGTCTCTAACTTCAGCATCGTCTCTGCAACACCCTTCTAATAGACAGTTATTACGGTTTTCCTCACAATGGTTAAAAACTGAAGAGTATGGAAGCAGAGAGTTCAGAGAGCACTGCTCGGCCCACGGAGGGGAGCGGGGGCACCGGCAGGCTGGCGTTACACTTGTGGCAGGAATAATGGCCAGCCTATGCACAGAGTCTGTAAAAAAACCATGCTCTGCTTCACAGCCTGTTTCGAATGTTTTCAAAGAGTCTGTTGTTTTCTTAACTCCTCCCCTCAATACCACTGCTCTCAAGTATTTTAATGAGATTAGGACATGACACAAAAAACTGGTGACGTGTGGATAAGTAGTTATATCTCTCCTATCCATATTTTTATTCATTTTGTAAAGATAAGTGCTATTTACCTGCATATTGAGAAACAACATCCAATTCTACTATATGCTTCTGAATATCATTTCAAGTCTTGGCACTGAGTCATAATCTCAATTCACCACAATAAATTAAAAAAAGATCTCACAGATTTATCTGCTTACACAGAGGCATATCAATTATATGAAGTCTTATATAAAAGTATGTGTATACAGCACGCTGACTGCTTCTACTCCAACATCCCTCCTCTCCAACATCCCAGTTTTTAACCTTAGCATTTTCCTTCATTCTGCTACACACTAATCCTTTGAAAATACATCAGAGGTTAAACAAACTCCCTGTAAAAACAATGAAATCACTGAGACTATACCACGCTCAAAAGATTCTGAGGGCAATAACAACAACGTCCTTTTGATTAGTTAATACTCCAAATCTAATACTGACCACCAAATGATGAAAACCACTGCTGATTTCAGAGGTGCTGAACCAATCTTCCCATTCTTTTGAAAATAAGCCTGCTTTGTACCATGGCTTACATAGGTACCCCCTTTTTTACTAGTTGTTTTCTGTTGGGGCTATGTAATGCATTTGTTTTGACTGAAATACATATTTTCTTTAAGTATGGCAAGTCTCATTTGTTTACTCAGAGTAATTGTGCAACTGAGAAATTGCTGTAAAGCCTGGCAGTTTACACTGGAAAGATAGATGTTACTTTTGTTAGTTTGTGGGAAAAACATTATCACTGAACTCAGAAGCACTGAAAACTTACATAGAATTTCTTACTAGAGATAAAACTTCCATGTTGGAATACACTGTGGAAATTTGCATTTGAGTTTGCTACAAGCAAAGTGCCTTAACTGAAACCCTTACTAACTATACTGATTCTTTAAGCCTAGCCCCAAACTGTCTGTTAAAGATGTTATCTCAATACCTTGAAGAGCTTGTTATATCCACCTGTTTACTGAACAATAAGAAAAATAAATACCAACAGCAGTTCTGGCTGCCTGCGAGCACAGATCAGTGACAGATTCTATTATTGGCAGCAAAAACAAAAGACAAAGGAAGCTTCTGAGTTGCAGTAGTCATGAATACTGAAAGAAACCAGAAGATAAAAATAAGAGAGCTTTCTAGCAACTAGGAAAGGCAACAAAGCAATTTTTACAAAGGCCTCCTGTAGTACTACGCAGCTCTTGCTTGCACCCAGGTTTATAGCCACACCAAACCATGGCTCACAACCAGTCAAGGACTCGCAGAACTCGTAGGAAATCACTCCACAGAACTCCACTTCTCATTCTATTCCTTTCTCCCGTATTAAAGTTATGCAAACTAAAGAAAACCCACAAATATTAGTAAAACCAGCAGCACTGGGACTATTATTGTAATGGAGAAACCAGTATTATTTGCAAGTGCACACAGTCAATACAACACATGCCTTCAGCTTCAAAGAGGAGATACACTTCAGTACCAATCTACAAAAACCAGCTTTATCAGACACTCACGGAACAAGCAACTTTGGTATCCCAGCATAGGTACACATAACTAAGTTCTGATCGTGACATCTCAAACTATAGTAAGAGTTCACACATTTACCTAGAGAAACCAGTAGTCCAAAATCCAATTTTGTTATATATATATATATAAGGTCAAACGTACCTTCTAGACCTCCACTAGACTTCCAGGTAACCTTTCTCCTTAGAAAAGCAGGAGGCCAATACCCTGAACATCTCAAATTTACACAAGTAAGAAAGAACATGTCGAAAATATCAGCTTAAGATTCTCTCTCAGCACTCCCTAACACCCTGCATGTACAAAAATGCTAACATACTTATCTTCCACAGCTCTTATTTGACCCACTTCAAACAGTAAACTTTTCTACTGAAAAAAAACAGAAGCTGCCCAGCTCTACAGGGGATCGTGCTGTGAAATGGAGCCTGCAGGCAGACCTCTAGGTTTCTCAAAGTGCAGTCTGCGACACAAACTCCTGGGTAACTGGTGGCAAAAGCCACCTCCACTTGCTTACTCCTTTCCACAACATCATCAACCCGGGCAAAAAGAAAAGCGTCACAGGTATTTAAAAAGGCTGAGGAAGATGTCCTGTTACAAACACTTCCAAGTCCAGAATAATGAAATCATGCCTTCACAATAAAAATTCATTAAAAGAGTCAGTTTCTGCTAAGAGAAAGCGTGCCAATTAAGCAAAAACCCCGTTACAGGGAAGAACTGCCAGCAGCACAAGTTATTTTAGCTGACATTACTTCAGAAAAAGCCCACCATTCACCATCTGTTCTGGCACAAATCTTGAACGCTAAGAAAGTTTCCAACATCACTGATGAAAAGAAAGCAGTCAAGTTGCTGAAGTTTTTGTTTTGCTGTTAAAAAGAACAAGCATCTAGGACAACTTATATTTCAGCAAGAACAAAGACAAAACAGAAGTTTTGCACGTAAGACAGGGTGCAAGTGGAAGACGTGTGGGGAATACATAACAACACAAATAAATGCTTCCTACAATTTTTACGTGAAAGGCAGGTGGGCAACTCCTAACAGTGGGTCAAGGTTTACACTCCAGGCAATAAGCATACATCTACAAACTTTTTTCCAGTTGCTAACAAGATCAAAATTTTTTGGAAGCTAATGGCTCTATCAACCTTTTAACGAGAAGGCCAACCATCAAACCCAACTGTTTTGTTCAAAGAAAATAAAGGACAATGTGTGACAAGGAAGCCAGGGGAAGCAGTGTAACAAGAAAGAAAAAATGCTGAGATAAATCATATTACCAATAATGTTAAACGCTCACATGAACCACCACACGAGGATAAACACTCTTTCAACAAGCAACTCATAAGCAAAGCAGAAACTAGCACAAAAATACAAAGATATGAAAAAGTGATAAAGAACGAAGATAAAAGTAAAATACATAATTCATCCATCTCAAGGTGATATTTATAATCTCAGAAGCAGTAAGAAATTGTTAGTGCCTTTCTACAAACCATTGGTGACATCTCACTTAGAAGACTCCATGAAATTTTCCTTCTGCATGCTTGAAAAAAAGATGAATTCTAACTGGAACAGCTAGAGAATAAAACTCACATGGTAATTGAAAGCTTATTTTGCAATATTACTTGTTTAGCCAAGCAAAACGAGAAGCTTTAAGAGAATATGACTGCTCTCTATAACTACAGTAATGGAAACCAATACCACAGAAGGAAACAGAGGAGCTACCTAAGTCAAGGAGAATAATAGCATAAAACCAAACTTTTCAAATTTCACTACTCATCTGGAAATCAGAGGTCTGAAGTTTGAAGACAGCCTCTAACAAGGAACTACCTAACACTGACTCCTTGGCAATGTCTGATGAGTTCACAAAAGGGATTACAGCAGTACTGTGAGGACAGCAGATGACAGCGTGCAAGCAGAATGCAATTCCAATGCTGTTCTCCATACTCATTTAGCCAATGCCCTTGATCACCAAACCTGTGTGAGAAGAAATGACTTTCCCTAGTTTTGCCTAGCACAAAAAATAGGAAGAAACCACACAAAAAACTCCAAACCCGAGTAAAAGCATAATATCAATTTGCTAACTGGTAGGAGATTGAGCATTCCGTGCAAAAAAAAAAAAAATCTGATGATTATAGGTTAGAACTATCTGGTCCATCACTGTGACAAAGTTTAGACAAAAACAGATGAACATTTCTGTGCCACATAATTAACAGATTTATTTCTCCCACATCTGAAACACAAAATCAGTATGTCACTGCAATTTATGAATGAGCTAAACATTTAGGGCACCTTTTTAATAGTCTGAAAAATAAGGCTCCAAAAATCCTTTACAAGTTTTTTTTTCAAAAAAATGCTAAATGACAGATGGAGTTTTAATATTTCTCATGACACCAGATGATACTTTATGTGCAGTCATGCAATACACCTCTCAAATAGTTATTTCAGAAAATTCCAGGTTATGTTGAAAGAAGATTTACTAGTAATTTAACATCACCTATATTTTCTTTCTTAATGGAAGAAACCAGCAAGGAAAGCTTAAGAACACTACCTCAAGACTCTCAGTAGTATGTCGAACAAGTGAGCTGGCATTTCTAGAATCCTTAGGAAAAAAAACCAAACCCTAACTTTTTTTAAAAAACAAGTATTTTTAGAGTTACTGTGCACCTCTTCACTTCTACACCAACAAGCCTAAAATACGTCAACATTTCCATTTTGGTATAATCTTGATTTTATTTTTTCCTTCTTTCTTTTCCTTTGCCATGGGGCAATTTGAAACAGAACCTATTTACTAAGTCACTTCAAGTCACTACCACTTGAAACATATATTATACCACAGAAACTTTTGTTTGGTATATCAACACTGCTTGATCCCTCAAAAAGAAGCTCTAAATTTGTGCAAGGTTCAAGAACAACTCTTGGGACATAATGGGTTATTTGCTTCCTTCACCCAATCAATTTCTGAATTAATCTAGAAACAACACTGTTTAGAACTAAGAAGACTCCTTCCTTAAAATATTCCCTTTTTTGTTTATTTGGGGTTTTTTTGTTTGGTTGGTTTTTTTTAAAAAAAGCATTTTAAGTCCAGAGGAGGTTGGGAATGAAAGACTTGGGTGAGAACTTTTACCAAGCAAGAAAAAGCTCTAAATGTTGTTCTTAAGAAATTTACATTTGAGATACTATTTTATATTCAAATTAGGAGCACAAACAAGAAGTAGTGCATGGATTTAGGAGACTGTTTAGTGCCGTCTATTCATCAGATTTATATAGGTATGCAGATGGCAAAAAAACTTAATGAGGGCTCTACATTAGTTTTGTAGCATCTGTCCTCCTTACCAGCAGATCAAAACAGCATGTGTTTGAGAGCATTCAACCCACTTTCACAAAAGTGGCCAAAAAAAAAAAAGGAAATCTGTCTGAGGATCTCTCTCTCATCTGTGTATGTAACAGGTCCCACCGACAGCATTGTAAAGCCATACAAAAGTCCATCTCGCTAGGCTAGAAAGCTTCCACAGTAATGCACAAGTCAAATTCTCCCACCACTAAACAAATCTAGTATTATTAAATGCAGAGCTGGAAACAGAGCAATACTCCAAATTCTAGTTCTATTACTTCCATTTTGTGAGTACAGTTTTATCGCTTAGGATTACAAAACATGTCCTTCAGAGATATAAATAAGGCTAGCAAAAAAAAATCTGTGTATCTTAGCACTGTTGAGCCCAAAAAGGCTGCATTACCACAAGAAGAACTTGCCAGCAAAGCCTTCCCAGCACACCTTTTCACTGCAGACAAACCCCGCGAGCAAAGACCTCTAAAATGCACGGATGAAATCAAAACACGTTTAATCTTGCCCAAGAAAAGAACATAGACAGGTAGATGGATATAAACACACACAGTACCACTTCTATATGACATACTTAACAAAACACTTTTAGCTTACCGTTACAGACTTCAGAGTCATTCCGTGATAGGTGCCCATGGTATCAATTTTAAATCCTTCCGTTTCTGCAAAGGAAAAAAAAATCATTATAAACACAGGTATACAGTGTCTAAATGCAAAACACTAGAAGTAACTTTGATATTATTTTTCCAAAGAACGAATATTGGTAGTGGTTTAGGTTCTGTTCACAATACAAAACCTCGTTACTAATTAGGAAATCTTCTCTTTTCTGCAGATAGAAGTCCATTTGGTATTTCTGCTTTTTGTAACCAGAGTAAGCTTTTCGTGTTGCATGGAATCATTCAAATCACTCCAGAGAAAAGGTATAAATACAAATCTTTCTAAGCATACTTTACAACATGCATCCAGAAATTCTCTTTGCTATAAAATGGAGAAGTACCTCATATTCCCAGAATGCATTATAACACACTATATTCAACTTGTAGTTGTATTCACGGAAAAATACACTTACTAAGAAACCAGTTTACATGCTGACTGTAATATCATGCCCACCTAACATGATAAATTCACTTCTGGAGTGCAGAAGAGCAACAATGTCACTGTCATACAATACAGAGGACAGAATCTCCATAAATTTACACTAACAGACTAAAGGTGATAAAAAGAGTTAGTTTTGTAGCAGTTTTCATCAGACTGAATTTATGCTGAGTGAAGTGCCAGAAGCCTCTGAGTGCTCAGTGACTAAACCTGCTACCACTAGCCAGTTAGCTTCTGAGCACTCCTTCTCAGTCCTCCAAGATCAAAGTCTCTCCCTGAATATCACCACCAGGACTTGCAAGAAAACATTCTTCCTTTTGTAAAGTCCTTAGCCTTCTGCATCTACTATAAACTGACCCCATCAACCAACCACCAAATTAATTCACACTTAGAATGGCACGATAAGCAACAATCAAACCATGAGAAGCAAGCATTTGCCTATACCTAAGCAACTTTTGGGCTACTACAGCTAGACTTGGGTAGAGATAAACTGATATTATTTGGATTTTTGCCATTAAACCACCTTTATACAATGCATCAGCACAAAAAACATAATAGACCAAAGTAATGTAGAACCAAAGCGACACTCAGACTTGAACCTACAAAAAGTCCAAGAAAAACATTACGTTTTCAAGACTGTTAGAGCTTCTTGCTCTCATGATGAGTAAATTAACTTAAATTGAAACCCAGACAACCTTGAAAACAATGCAGATGCTCTGGGAAGCATTTATGGTTGCTCATCCATTCTTCCTTAGATGAGGAAGATTATCAGACACTTGTAGGAAATGAGGCAGAAAAGTTTCCCAGATTTAATAACTCTCCAGTGCCTAGAAAAAGATACTCAGGAGTTGAAAACTGATCATGCTCCTCTCAGCACAGAGATAGGTAGCTGAACATGGTTTGCAGTTTTACCTTTCCCCCCTCACTCCCTTGATTATGCTGCCAGACCTACCACCAAGAGGAGAGGCCCAGTGTTACTGATCATGTCCTGTTCTACCAAAAACACTTCAGCTCCAGTCCTTCTTCATCTTGGCTTCTCAAGGCCAGCCCTCCCCTTCTGCCAGATTTAACATTTCTGAACTACAGAGTTGATTCCGAGAAAGTAAAAATGCAGAAACAGACATTAATGCAGCCTTTTCTATTAAGAAAAAAATAACAATAAAAAACCCTGCCTCACCACTTTTCCTCCCCAACCCCAAGATGTAATTATGCATTGAATTGTAGCTCAGGGCTCACTGTTTATGAGCAAGGAGCATATTAATATTTCAGGTGGTGCCTACAGCCTTGCAGGATACTTGGTAGAGCTCCTGTAAATTGAAGAGATGCTTTTGTTGACCTGGAGTGACATAAATCAGAAGTGTATAATCTAGGCTGACAGTTGTTTCTGCATTTCAAAAGGTTACAAACAGAGGAACCTTTCTTCTTTCCAGACTGATCTTTTATGGGTTCCTCTTACCTATGACATAGAGAACTTGCAGCTATTTCAGCCAGATGCTTTTTCCCAAACTCCAAACAATACAGACACCCCTTAGCAAGAAGGCCAGCAAAGTGGCATTCCCCATTGTGCCTGGGCTGCCAGTTTCTTTCCCGTCTATAATTAGTTCTACACATTTGTTCTCCATTGCAGATATTTTTTTCCTACCAGACTCTTTTTGTCTACTTTTTCCCTAACAAAACTTTGCACACCTTCTGAATTAATTAAAAAAAACAAATAAACAAACCCTAACCCAAGTATCCATCAGCATTGCAAAGAGTCTACAGAGGCAGCTGCACAGTTACAATGCAAATCAAAGGGAAGAAAGAGAGGTGACTGGCAGGGAACAAGTCTCTGCTCAACCACCAGCAGTTGCATCTTTTGCAAAACCTCCCCAAGTCTCTCATAAAATCTGTCCTGGTTCATTTAATGAGCCACAAGAGCCACCAACCAGAGCTCCGGCTCTCACCAGCTTCCTGCTCCCTGCCTTGTGCTGACCCTTCCTCCTGGCAGGAGGAGTAAGCAACCAGGATGCTGAAGAGACACCTGTGCCTCAAGCATTATGAGCACTCTTCCTTGTTGAACGTTCCCAGTAGCTACACAAGCTTTTCAATGCTATTTATGGCTACTTGGGTACTAAATAAACTAGTTCTGGTAATTAATGGCATACTACTTTCGCTTATTTATGTAAACCTAAGAGATGCTGAATGGTCTAAGTAAAACATAGATACCCACTTATATTCACAGAATCACAGAACGGGTCCTGCAGACAGCTGCTGCAGCCACCCCAAGAGCTACTGCAGCCACCAGGGTCTACTGCCTGCAGGTGAGGTGGGATGAGTGGAAGAAACCACCGTCCCAACTGCCCACCAGCTCTCAAACGTCCTGCCACAAACTCCCAAGCAACTGGTGAATGAGAGTGAAGCATTGCCAGCTTCCAGACAACCACAGCAACTCTCTTAACAGGTTAACAGCACATTCTTTTCTCAGAATATAGCTTTATTGACCTGACGCTCTCACATTCACCATGTGATATTCTTCTTACATCAATAAACACTACTACAAGCAAGATCCCTGCTGCTTGCGCTTTCGTGCCTTTTTGTAAGGTCTCGATACTTTGTGCACTTGGTCACACACAGCGGCACCTTCAGGCTCACTCAATGAGCACGGCCCATGCGAGGCACAAAACCAAATGCTCCACAGTTATATCTGCACCCCCACTCCCAAAACTGCTGAGGGCGTTAGCCAGGTTAACGCAGCTGGTTTTAGAAGACATTCAAGGACCAGGCCAGAAAGTGCGGAGGCACTTCTTCCAGAGCATTCACTGAGGGCGGTGCCTGACCCTGATGCAGCTGCTCCAAAGCAGACCTGGGACACAAAAGGACCCACAGTGAAGAGAAGCAGAACACTGGAGCAACCTGGAGCGCTGAGGACATGCCTCCAGCACACATCCCCATAAATGCTGAACCTTACCCTCTGACTAACAACACAAAAGCAGTATACGTTTCTTCCCTCCCTCCCAAAGCAGCTCCAACCTGTGCTGCTGAGTCATGTACCAGCACAGAAATTAAATACTAATGCATGGCCCAGAATTAGTTTTTAACGCCAGTTTCAAAATCACAGCTTCAACTGACGGTAAACAGAGGAAGCAGTTAAAACTATACACTTCTAAAAAAAGTATCATGATGGCAAGACTTTGGACCCTTATTTTTAAGCTTGGAATAGATGAAGAACAACTTTTAAAAGAACTAATCTTACTTGAGAGTCTTCAATACATTGGGATTGTGAAATAAAATTACAAGAAACTTATCATTCACCTTTTCTTTAGAAAAAAACAGTCCATAATAAATACTTTAAACCCAAGTCTAACTCTAAGGAGTAAAGAATGCAAGCAAAGCCCAACATTAATGTATTGTGACAAACTGCACTGTAACTTTTTGTTTGCCAAATATAATCAGTTTTATAAACATATATGCATTGTTAAAAACACCAACATCAACAAAGGCCTTAAAAAGTACATCGTGAGAGACTAAACCCAACAACTAGTACTGAATAATCAATTCCAAAGCTTCAAAAACATAAGCCATCATCAGTTCGCTTTATGACTATCTTTTCTTCTCCAGTCATTGCACGCATTACGAGCACAATTTCACAATTTGATGATCCAAAGACTGTCAAAGAATCATACACTTCCCCAGCGTGGTTTCATCACTAGTTACGTTTCCAGCACCACCATCATGCATCAATCTGAGTGCCTCCTCTCATTTAAAAGAATAAGACCTGGAAGTGAAAATATGCACCCCAATGCATCAGCTTATTGGACTGCTTATATCCTCCATCACCATTTGGTCACACATTCCATTTCCTTGCCTACGAGTATTAGTGTTCCATGTGCTTAAAGCCTATTGCTCGATATCCACCTAGGTCGCTCTCCATTTTGATTCTGCACCTGCTGCAGCTCCAGCCATCCAATCCAGGTGCAAACTTGAACACTGACACATTACCAAAAGAATAAAGAGCTTTAAAAAGACTCAAATTAACCTGAATTTCTGGAAGGAAGTCTAGGCAAATAGAAACAGAAGAGCATGTCTCAAACACTGAAGAGCTCAAGTTAAAGACTTATGAATGAATAACACTAAATAACCATTTATTTTTTCAGCTGTATACTCTTCAAAACCCAGATAGCAACAGCTCTGCAGACTGCCTGGAAATGATTCACTATGCCACTTCACACTCCTGGCAATTAAATCACTGACACCAAACTTCATTTTACATAAAAAAAAAAAGTTTCCTGAACACTCATTTCCAGTACTCTACCCTAACAAGTGAAAGTTAAAAAGTTTCACACCTAAATTTCCAATCTACATTCATTTATAAAATTCCCTGCAAAATTCATATATAACTGTTCTGTAATAATCTTACAGGTAACAAACACCAAGTTGTTAGAAAGTTTAACGAGTTAGTAATAATAAAAAATTACAGTGTTTTCCAGCACTGAAGTGAATGTACAGTACTGAAAGTTATCAAACTACTTGGTCATAGCAAGCCAGAACATAGAGAAAGATCACAATCTTTTTCCAAAGGTGAATCTCTGGTTCATATCCTTTGCTAGATTAAAAAAAAACCACAATCTTATGAACTAAAAATGGTTGCAATAAATAAAAGTCTAACAAGGCAGTCAAGTTCCAAAACTCCGGATCTCCTGCTACCAGTTTTCCTGTTCTCCTCGTGTAAACAGAAAATAACATAATTTACAAGAAAATACTTATAATGAGAAATACTTTAGAAAGAAACTTTCCTAACAAGGCATAGGAGAGTCAATTTTTTTATTGACCAGTCACCTCAAGTTCAGAAACTTCATAGTCCTCTGTTACCCAGGCTTCACACTTAAAACTGATTGAAAGCTAGGCATACTTCTGAAAAACGGCAGCTATGTTTGAAAATCCAACACAATTACACAATAAAAATTCAAACAGAAAATGACAATAGCAGTAAGTCAACAGCAAACTTTCCGGCCAGAAACACTTGGGTGCGGTAAACAATTCTTCTCACCATTACCGACTGAAATCATGTGGCTGTACAGCAAGATTCTCTCCAATTTACACTAAATACAACTAAAAGTTAGGAGGGTTGTGGGTATTTTTGATAACAATTAGCTTCTGCTATGTTGAAATGTTGACAACAGCAAGAGCAGGCAAACAAGAACAGCAGCCCTGGAACATGTCTTAAAGACCTAACACTTGGAATAGCAGAGAGAAAATGTACTTTGCCATTTACACTGAGAGATGCACTCAATGGACCACGAAAACGTTAAACTTTGAAGACTATCATCATACTCTGGAACTGCCAAAGAAACAAGCATGTGTAAAGGAGGACCTCAGGTAAAGCCACACACAAAAAAAAGTTTGACATCCAAAACAGTTTAGTACCTAGAATGTCCCATAGAACAATCACATTAGCTCAAATTTGTGTTGAGCTGCAAACTACATATGTCAATAAATATGTATTTAAATATCAAACATTAGGGCATACAGGAGAGGACACGAGATACCTTCCTAAGTCTCGTATGACCTCTGGGCATGGGATTTCTGAATCCTGAAAAGGATTGAAAAATTATGTTGCTCAAGAAGATAGGACAGACTGTAGTTGGAACAAGGTGGTCTGTGGCATGAACAAAATACCACTAGTAAATATTCACATTAATAAATGACATTAATAAAGTGTTTAAAAAAAAAAAAAAGGTAAAGAGAGTAATATGAAGGAAGGGAATAGAACTACAAGGGAAAAGGCAGAGAAAGTTCAGCACGGAAAGGGGCTCTATGGCGCTGAAGAGAGGATACCATCGCTGACTGCCAGCATGAAAGAAAGAAAACCAGCAGGAAGCAAACAGGAGCCAGGGAGGGTAACTGCAGGGAGTTCACCTCCTCGCTTCGAAACCATTCGAGCGGTTCAGCACGATGCGTGCGCTGCCAAGAAATGTGTTCTTCCACTGTGGAAATATCTAGGACATAGAAGTCCTACTGCAAGAGACATTCTAACACATTTCCTGTGACATCTATCACAGAACTGTGAGAACGTCAAAAGATTTCTCTCTCCTGCCTAACCGAAGCCGCAGGAACAAGACACCCATAGGAGAGGAAGCTACCAGCTACTGACTCAGGGCTGCGTAAGCAGTTCCACTGACTGCAGGTGTAACTGATTATTTGCTCTTCAGGAATAGTACTTTACAATCACCACTCCCCTCGCATTTACTAATAAAGCAATCTGAACCATTCTAGCAGCGAAGCCTGTCCCATCTGGCATGAAAATTTTAAGCCAACCAGAGAGACATCCTGATAAGCCGCATCAGAAATAATGATCCATTGCAAGAAGCAGAGAAATTTGGCTGCAACTCAGCAGTTTACTTAATGCATCTTGTGTTCAAGTTCCTAAATTTACTATCTTAGCTCTACGAGCTTTGAATTGTTTACGCCAAGAAGACTAATGGAAAAATGCTGTATTAAACCATGCAAATATTCAAAGAAAAAAGCAGTTCATCTCTTTGCTGCCTAAACAAAATCTTCATGAATACTGTAGAACCTGCAGAGAGTCAATAAGCCGCAACGATGAAACTAGGAGAGGACTAGTATGAATCCTTTCTACAGTTTCAACACCTATGAGGAAAGAGCAAACAGGTGAGACACAAAACACCAAACCAAATTCAGACACATTGCCTCCCTTGGTTTTGTTTCAATTTTTAGCCAAAAATCACTATTATGCACATCGTTACATGCATCATACAATCCTCCCTTTCACAATCTCAAGCCAACCACACGCTTTGGGGTGTGACCCAAACCTACAGGGTTCAACTTTCTCTCAGGTCTTATCCATCATTACTAATAAACAGGCATATGATGGTATGAAGATTGCAAGACATTATAGCTAGAATTTAAATAATCATCCTTCTTTTCCTTTGGATTTCTTGCCCAAAATCTCCAATATAGTAAGCTTTCTGCAAACATGTAATTCCAAGTTCTTACTACATTAACTGTTAAAAAAAAAATCTTTAAGGAACAATACCCACCCTATTTTACTTTTATTGATGACTATTTCTGCTTGCAATCTCACTTCTGCACTAAACATTTGGGGACCACAACTTAATTTTTAAGGCAATTAAATTAAAAATCCTTTAAAAATCCTTCACTTGTGATATAGTTGCAAATGATGTGTATAGTTCAATTTTAAGCAAAGCATATTATAAGTGCTGAATGGCATTGGAAAGCATTAATGCCCAATTACGGCTTTTGAAAACTACCTGAACTGTGAGTTTCAGTTTGACTAAGTTTTTAAAGTTATATTTTTATTATTAAATACTCTAGAAATAAAGAGTTGGACAGAGCTTTGAGAAGCCTGATCTAGTAGAGAGGCGTCTCTGCCCGTGACAGGGAGGTTGTATTAGATGATCTCTAAGGTCCCTTTCAACCTGGGCCATTCTAGGATTCTATGATCATCTGTTATTTTCAGAAGTTTATTTGTATCTGAGGAAGATCTCAAATAACTTGACGTCCTCTCCTAAGAAATCCAGATGTTAATTACCAATGCCACATAACTTCCATAAATGCTGAATCAATACTTTTCAGAAGCCAATCTTGTATTTGAAACACAGTCTTTCAAACACCTAATTTGTATTTCCAACATTAGCCTACACTTATTCAAGATGGTATTACACCACTGCTATTCTTCAACTATGTATTTCTTTAAATACACCTGGAAGACTGAAATACAAAACCTCCAAGTGTGACTAAACCAAATACAAGAAACTGGAAAATTAAGGCACATAATCACATACTAGAAAGACTTCTGAGAAATCTGCCAACTCACTTATATGGCACATAAATGTTATACAGTTTCCCTGAACACAAAAAAGGTACTAACTTGGACAAAGCCAAATAGCCTAAAAGATGCAAGGTGAATTGCTCGTCTACAGCTCAGAATGGCATTTAGCAGCATATAAGTTCTTGCATCCAGAAAAGAAAACATTTAGAAGCACGTGTAGGAAGTTTCATAGAAGAGAATGATCTTGTTCAAGAACTACAAGGAAGAAGCAGCTCTGAAGTTTAACAAAATTTGCCTTGCCCTCTGCAAGAAACACAAAGACACTCAACCACAGCAAATGCAAGATAAAAACATAGCAAGATACAAACTTCAAATAACTAGAACTTGTACTAAAGACAGAGCATTAAAAAAAAATAACAAGGGAGAGAGAAGAAAAATTTTGAGTTAGAAAGACAAACCATGACTCAAGTTCAATATTTCACCCTGCTTTTAAATAAGTGAGAATTCTCAAATTTTGTAGATTATTTGTATCTTCTTTCCAGAAGGGAGATAATATTTTGCACTGCTGTTACTGGTTTGTTTCGTAAGAGACATAAGCTAATAACACTTACCTGTAATTACTAGAAACAACTTGTAAAGTGATTGTAACCGTTTGAGGCCAGGCAATCTATTTCATTTTATGCACCTGACAGTGATATTTGCAGTTCTGCTTTTTTACTAATTCCGTATCACCTTCCCTAAACAAATAACTACTATTTTTTTTCCCCCCAAGAAGTCCTAGTTTTAAGCTTTCGGTTTGCTTCCCTAAGAGGTAGGAATAACTTCTAATAAATAATTTCTAATGACATTTTTAGACTTTATTACTTGGAAAAGCTATCTTTAGACACAGTTACAGCTTTTTTTCGTTTGGTCTTTTCTTAGGTTTGAAAAGTAACAGCACAGAAAATCCCCTAACCTGCACTTCTATAACTCATCAGTTTCACATCAATGTTTTTTTTTTCTTTTAAAAGAAACATAACAATCAACTTACCCTCTTTGCCTTTGAATCTTTCCTGATCATATCTGTTGTAGGCAGCTGGAATAGGTTGTTTGTTTCGTAAAGTAGGATCCTAGAACAGGTTAAATAAGATTTGTAGAACACACTAAAAGGTATTTCATGGTTTTTGAACTTCACAAAGTAGTATGTGGAACTGCTCAAGAGTACAACGCCAGCTCATTTTTGTAGAAATTTCAATGCATTTGAAACCTTCTGATATGTTTCCCTTCCACATACCATCTTACAGAAATAGAGTTTAGAGGTACATATTGAAAGCAGTGACAACCTGAGGCAAAACTAATGTAGCAGAAACAAACTACGTTAGCTAACATCCATAAGCTTTATGAAATCACTTAGTTTTTGTAATATCTCAAGAATTGATGGGGGAAAAAAGCAAAACAACTTTCAATTGACAACTCAAGATTAAGCCTTCAGCCACACAGACAAAATGTTCTTTGCCAGCCTGATTAAGCTAAAATTCTGCTAAATCTACAGAATAAAAACAAATTTGGAAGAAAAAAAGGCATTCTGGGAAAAAAGTTTAAAAAAGCACCAATCTAGAAGCACACTAAATACTAATTCAGTCTTTTTTGTGGACAGTTTAGTTATGTATTCACAACGGTTCTGAATGGGACATTTGAATTGCCCCACGCACAATTTACAAAATTCAACACAAAGCAAATATTTAAATGTTGGCATTCATCTTGCTATTTAAATTTAGTTCTTCGTTAAACGCACTAGCAGCAAAATCAAATCCAAATGTGATTACAAAGCTTTTATAGCAAACTGCCACTGAGTTCAAGAATATATTAGGTTTACTAGAACTCAATAGTAAACACTACAATACAAAACAAATCCTGTCTAATACCTAGACAGAATTAAACAATAAAGCTCTAAGTCTGTCCTCCTGATTTATTACAGACAAAAGAAAGCTGGTTCAAGCTGTTCCCACTCATGAGTCATGTTCCAGAATCTTAAACATTTGCTACCCTATCTGTCAGAAAAACAGCAAAACATTTTGTTTGAAATGGTAGTAGTCTCATCTAATACGGTTTTTTTTGCAAATACATGCAGGATGTCACTAGTGTTTGATAGATGCAGAAGCTGGCACTAGGAATTTAATCTGTAAGTAACAAGAACATACTGAACAAATTAAACTAATATATTCAACTCTTTAAATGCCAATAAACGTAATTGAAAGTCAAAGAATTTCTGTGAAGTTATGCTTGAAATTTGTGCATTCACTGGAACTAAACCAAAAGAAATTTCATATTTAATAATGACAAGCCACTCTACTCTTAGTGTCACAGCCTCCATATGGAAAGTGCTGCTCTTACCGTTGGTGCGGTATTTGGTGCAGGTCTTTGTTCAGGTGCTCGACCTTCTTCTCTGGCTTTTACTGATTGAAGAATTGCAAAAATATTCTTGGCAAAGTTCTGAAAAACATATCAGACAGCCATCAAAGTTCACGGGTATTTGCATTTCACATAGTACCACAGTTAGAAGACACCATTTGGTTAACACGTGCTTCACAGAAAAACAAAACTAGTGAACCAATTTCCGAAAGAGATGTTTTGCCATTACTTTTGTGTGAGATGATCCAAACTAAACAGAGTGCTAAGGTATCACTACTACCACTGCTCCTTAACACCAAAGCCTGCTAAACCTATATGTCTTTATTAGACCACAACGTAAGCCAAACTTTCCACAAAGCACCTGTAATCTTCTCCCCTCTTGCCTACCATCCCCTTCCAGCCAAAAGGAAAAACTTTTACACAAGATCTCCAGGGACGCGTCTCGTCTCCGTCTGCTCACTTTGGGCCTTCTGACAGGACACTTGGGACACAATTCCTCTTGTTTGCCTCGCCCTGAGCTACAAGAAGCTTTCCTCCACCCAAGCACAGCCAGTTACTCTTAGGGAAGAGCCCTTGGGAACCCCTGTGAGGCTTTCCCTCATCCTCCACGGAGCAGCTGAGGCAAGGCGGGCAGGCAGCCACCTCCTGCGCTCCCCAGCGAGGCTCTTGAGCAGAGCGGAACATGCTTCAACTGCTTGTTGAAGGTTCACAGGCACAGCCCTGTCATTGTGGGGCAGTTCTTTTAATACTTGTCTTGAATTATGACTTGACTCCATTTGGCATCAAGTAATTTAAGCAGCAGAACTTTTCATTTCAAATTGGAGGAAATAAGTACAGAAACCACACTCACAAATCCTTGATTCGAGAGTGATTCGGGGTAATTCTAGTAACTTCATGCAGTGTTTTGGCAGATAACCAAGTCATTGTGGCAAAACTGAACTAATTATATTGATAAAGGTTTTTAAAAGCAATTCATCCTGGTAATATTACCAGGAGTGCATTATTTTAAACAAAAATGTAAACTCTAATTAAACTTTTGAAATGCATATGCTTATTTTAATCTAGAGAGATGTGTACACAATGTCTGTCATTACTGTCCATTTCCAGTAGTGGCTCACCAGTAAAAGAAACCTTTTATCGGTTTAGGAAAATGGCTTTTTTACTGGTTCAGAACAGTATAAAGTAGTCACAAAATGCTTCCATTCTTCCAGAGTATTGTGTACTAACGCTGAAGTGGTGTTAACGAATGAATTTCAAAAACAGGACTTAAGGGGTGAATTATGAAGAAATCATTTAGAGAGCGGTAATGCAAAGCTTCTCTAAGCTTGCTGACTTGATCTCAGTCAGCATTTTGTCAACCTGCTCCAAGCCAGAGGGGCAGGAACTGGAAGACCACCAGAAACCACTTATAAAGGGAAAGCCATGCCTGAAGCAAACCCAGTTCTTTTCAAAAAACCTGAAAGAACTCATACAAAACTGTATTTGAAGTTCTTTTCAGTCAGAAAAATCCTGGGAAAGAAACACAAACTTTGAAGAGTTGTGAGCCACGCACATAGGAATTCTACGAGAATACTCAAAATGAGCTCTGCTCTTCAGAAAAGTTTAAACTACACGCTTTTACTGAGAATTCAGACATTTCTTCCAAACTATGGACTGGGCAGCATATCAATCACAACTTTTGCCTTTGTTGTGCTTTATCACATACTGTCTCTTGGAAATGACAAGCTACTCAGTCTTCTGAAATCCAGAAAGAACTAATTAAATAACAGGAGAAGGAATTCTATAGGGGTGATTGTCCACGTAGAAGCCAAGTTTTCTTTTAGTCACAAGGAAGCTATGACCAGCCTTCATATCCACATTTCATTCATAAAACCTATAGTTAACATACTCTGAAAAGTGAGGTTAAGTTTCAAATTATAATTTTTCAAAGGTGTTTTAAGATCTCAGATTTTAATAACCTGAAATTGCATGCTCTGGACCAAATTTTAAATTCCTTCAGGTAAAAAAAAACCCCACAGGGTTTTCTCCCATCTGCTAAACAGAAGTCGTTAATAAGTGTGGAATTACAAAGTGTTCTTGCTGATATCTTTTTTCCACAGCATGAAAATGCAGGTACTCCAAGGTCACAACTAATATCTGTTTGGAAGGGGAAAAAACCAAAAACAAACCAGCAGTGTTTTAACAAGCACTTGAACTAATATCATCATCTTGATGTTCATTGGCTTGGTCAGGGATGTGGGCTTACACTACTGTGACAGAAAAATGACTGAGCAGGAAATCCACTACAGGCACCAACTGATTTGCAAAGCTCTGCAGAATTACAAGACTGCTACGTTCTCATTGTTCATCCCTCCAGAGATCAGAATATGAACAACCACTCGCTCCTGCCCTGGATTTAGTTAATACTTTAAGCAGAATATTTTTACTACCAAAAACTTCTGGTCTGGGAAACAGGGTTGCTCTAAGTCTTTAAAAAAAAAAAAAAAAAAAAAAAATCTAAACACGCTTTAAAAGCAATGCTTAAGAAAATTCTTAGTATGGAAAAGGACAATTCCACTGATGCTTGTTGCTGGCTGCCTAAAGCACTGCTACTCCCACAAAAGCTCTGTGTTGAGTCTCACCATGTCTACAGCGAATAATAATTCATCACGTGGGGCACGGAGGCAAAATGTTTCAGCAGGCATTTGATACTGTCTTAAATAAGCCCTATCATCATAGAGTTTTCCACCCATTCTCACACTTCTTTCTAAAAAGAAGACTCATGTATTAGATTCAGATCGTAAGGGAAAATACAGCAGGCAAAAGACAATCATTAACAGCAGTTATGGTCAGATAAACAGTCAATCATACAACAGAAAAGGAAAAAAAAAAAAAAAACCACTCAGGTTCTTTACGAAAGCCGCAACAGTACGTAAAAATACTCAAAATTTACTGGCATGGATGCTCTATCCCATGCCAACATAGTGACTAACATACACCAAGTCAAGTTACTACCACTGGTGTTACCTTTACACCAGGCCGTTTGAAGAGAAATACCAGAGCAAATAAGATCGTCCTGCCCTGCTGGTGCAGACTTAATGAAGTTACAACACTAACAAGACTTCTTTTTGCAATAAAAGTACTTTAACTTACATAGATGACAATTTACTCTAAAAAAATTGCAATCTTCATTCTGCAACTTATCTTTAATTTCTGTAACTCATTAACAAAGACTTCTAGTCACAATAGCAGCTTTACCATGCTAGCAAAAAAAAAAATAAATTTTTTTTCTAATAATTATTATGAAGGAGAAATATTGACTTCAGCTTCACAGAAAACAATCCCTGAGGCAAAAAACCAGTTTACTCCACTTCAATCATCTAAAAAAAAAATAAATTAAGTCTAATATACAAAACTGGAAGCATATACACTGTTAGACAGCACAGTTTTTAGGGCTTCAAAAAACTTTCCTATAGCTAAGTCGTAATGAATTTTTAATCAGATCTTACGTTCTGATATTTCACTGCAGAAAGAGAAGAGCCTAGGAACAACCATATAAATCTCACACAGATTCCTATTTGACCTGACCATAGGGATTTCCTGCTGGATGTACATCCTAGGAAGCTCCAGAACAGCAGAATACTCTAAACACCGTCAAAACTTATAGTGGGGTTGGAGAAGGAATAAATAAGCCCCTTCCACACTTCTTGACACTACTGCTTGATGTGCCTGGACACGCAGCTAAGTCCCTTGCAGCCACTGAAAGACTTGGTGTGGTACCAGAACTGTAGCATTCCCATCACAGATTCTCAGCAACTCCCATTTGTTGCACAACATGAAAAACATAAACGGTATACAGGTGGTTTCATAAAAGTACAGCAGAAATTAAAAAAAGGTCATAAAGAACATGGACTGATGAATTGTATATTTAAAAAGAAACTATTTTGCACATTGAAATTTAAAGCATGTATTTAAATCCGGAGTCCTTCATTTAAGGCATCACTCTCCTATGCTTAAGAATCCGTATCTTCAACTTGCAAACTCTTCACCAACACTGAAGTTGATCTTTTCTGCTCCTTGCTCTTCTAATTCAAAGGTAGTCCTAAAGAAGTGCATTTTATTTTGTGTTAGATTGCACTCAGCATTCAAGGGTTAGACACATACAAGATTGATATTCAGGGACAGTCGCAAGCAACTGCAAGCATGCAAATATATTGCTGGAACGGCTACGTGACCCACTGGTATTCTCTGCACCGTGCGTATTCAGGCCATAAAAATTTCCGTCATTTCTGACCCAGCATCTTTCCTCTCCTTACACAAGAACCCTTCAGATAAAGGCTCCAGCTAGGAACATGATCCTGAATAATACCGTGATGAAGTAAATCTTCCTTTTTGAATTACATACACACCTCTCCTGTCTTCCTTACTTTCTTTCATTTGAGTAACACATGAAAAGCACAAGATACTCAACTGCACTGACAGGCATGTTTGCAGTGAGCTCACCGTACTTCCCAAACTATTCTCTGTACGCTTTCGTCCGGTACCTCTCATGCTACAGTAAGTCCTACAACAAGCACAGTACCACACAGACAAATTTAAAAAGAACCACCTGAATAAATAAATCTTTGCTGTATTTTCAGGACAATAGTAGTTTAAGAAATTTGCAATAAAATACTTAAATTTACATAGCTAACCAGCTGAAGCCGAGTACACGTCTTGATTTTTAAGATGTCAGATTAGGGAACAGTTATAGAAGTAGATTTTAAGAATAGTGAAGTTACTGTATAGCCAAAGTAAATTTTCCTTCAGGAAACACAATGCTTTATTCTACAGATTTTTCTGACAAACTCAAAGTATCTATCTACAAAATGAGATTCATTATTGCTCAATACAAATACAATTTTTATAATCTGGACCACCTTCAAGTGCCATAGTCAAAACAGCAGCATTAGTGCCTGGGAGCAATCTAATGGTTTTCCCAATTTTACTAAGGAGGTTAATAGAGGATAAAGTGGAGTCTGGGAACTTAAACTATACTATGTCATTACACTTGGGCACAGCCATCCTAAAACCATACGCTTGTTCCATTTGAAAGCACTAATGGAGATACTAGTTGCTATTAACCTGGCACACCTTCACCTTTTCAGTTTTGCCATTAAATTCAGCACCATTGGGAACGTGGAACAATTCTGCCACCTGGAGGCCATATATAAAGTTGCTTTTACAATCTATTTTTTACTCTGGGACCTTCCAGCTGTCAAAAGTCAAATTACTCTTATTAGTCTTGTCACAAAATTATTTTAATTTAAATATTTTTCAGTTACAAGAATTTGATGAAATTGCAATTATAACTGTAGCATTAATCCTCTCGCAGGTGACTTCACTAGTAAGAATGCTCAAAAGGTATCAGAGCAAAAGTATGAGAACTAAAAGCAACTAAAAGAGTGATTCTCACAGTTTTTACTTCAAATATGTTATTCTTAAAAGGATCAACCCTATGAATAAACACATTAATTTAAAAAGTAAAGTATACAAATGGTAACTGGAGTGGTAACATCTTCCACAAATAACACAAAACTAAAAATACTGACCCCCATAAAAATGCTATTTTATACTTATGTACAGGAATACAGAAAACCACAAAGGAATAACATTCTGAAATAGTCCAGAGAAAGACCCTGTATTAGATAAATTCGCAATTAGGTTACATCCAAGGTAAATGCTACACACCAGGAAAGCACCAATCCCTCTAGCACAGTCAGCTATAAACTCCAGTCCCTGTACTCAGCTCTGGACTTCTCAGCACCATACACACAAACACACCCAGAGGCTGGGGGTGGGGTGGTGGGAAAATAAAAATCAATATTATGGAATTTGACACATACAACTTGGAGTCATGCTTTATAAAATGAAGACAGAGCTGCATCTGCTCCCTTCTGTATGCATGTACTTTTTTTACAGACACACAATATAGCATGCACCACAAATCTTCTCTCAAAATTACGGGTAATTGGTATGTTACGACAGGACTGCACTAACTAAAAGATATCAAACCTGAAAAATTACGTAGGTTTAAAAAAGAAATTACAAAGAAAGTTGTTTATTTCAACAAATTGCTCGTTATACAAAATGACATTCCTCTACTCTCAAAGCAAAGCAATTATGTGCTGCATAGCTTAGTCTTAAGTCTTTCACGTAAGAACAAAGGATACAGAAATAAAAGGATTAAGGCAGAAAACCATTTTATTTCATTCAGGCTTATTTTCAACTTTATTAGAAAGGAAAGAGGGCAATTTTTATAAATAAAAGTACCACAATTCAGAATATTATCTTAATTTTTTTGGTGAATAGAAAGCAGAGAAAAGACTAATTACCCAGATTGTGAGAAAATCAAATCAGTCTGCAGAAGCGAAACAACAGCCGGTAATAAATGAGACCTTTGCTTCAACAGTTCAATCTAGACCTAGCAAATCATACGTGCATAAAGAAGCAATCTTAAATTGACAAAAAGATAGCATTTCATGATTCAAAGGCTGTGAAACTAGAGAGAGTGAGTTTCACATAACTCTGATCCCATATCAATTTTTAATGCTTCATATAGTTTTTCCATTAATAACAGGTACCTGCACAAGCAGCCCACATCTGACCATTCTTCGGTTTTATACAGTTAATCCCATTAAAAAAAAAGTTTACCTCAAATTCAGATTTCCTACAGTCAGGCTGTACATTTCTAGTTCAGTGCTTTTCCCTGCAATGTATCCAGGCACCCAACAACGTTATGACACCCCCCGGTCACTAGGCTCGTAGTGCCCTGCAACATCTTCAAAGGACTCATGTAAGGTTCAAGGAAGACAGTCAAGAAGGCATTCAGAGACCTGTTCCAAGAGGCCAAGAAATCCACAAAACCTGCAGCCGAACAAGTCCCATACAGTTGCTGCACGCAGATATATCGATGGACATGAAGCACATACAGCCGCTGTTCCAGTTTCTTATTCAATGTGATTTTGAAAGGTTACAGGGCATAATCTTCTAAGACTTCCCATGTTTGACAGGAGGAATGCTACTCCTCCAGCATGTCAGGTTAGAGCTAACTTGAAAAAAATTAATTCTAATATATTCACAACCGTAAGACTGTTTGACTGAAGAGCTCACTATTCCATTCAAAAAGTTACACATCCACAAGACACATATCAGTGCATTTCCAAGATTCCAGTTTTACAATTTCTATACACACAAGCAGAGCTAGATTGGCAACGTGAACAGGACAGCACAGAGCCTCCCAGAGAAGAAAACAGGAACGATGGGAGACTGCAGTTGCTTTTAAGATTGAATAAGTGTCAAGAAGGAAAGTGATGCAGAGATTACTTCTTTAGCTATCATAAGTAACTGCTTCTCGAAGCAACTGGCCAAAGTCATCACCAAAGGAAAAGAATCTCTTGATTTAGTCCATAGCACCTATCTTAAGAGGCAACTGCCAAAGAATATTCTGCAACAGGAGTATCAATGCACTCAAATTCAACCTTCTTTTACAAGAAGAAAAAAAAAAAACAGGGAAAAAATCCCCACCACCATTATTTCAGCAAGAGGAGCGACATAACAATAAAGATGCTATCATAAGATAACTAAAAGCAGCACCTAAAAGGGCAAAATGTAAATATCACGAGAACTTTCAAAAGATGTTTAAGAAGAACGCTACATCACTAAAGACTTTAAAAGAAATCCTGAAGCGATTCTATAAAGCAAAAAAAAAAAAAAAAAAAAGGTTATTTGAAGTAAAAAGCAAACTTCAGAATATGAAAATGTGTGGAAAAGGAAAAACAGTAAATGCTCCATAAATATAGTTAAGATTATTGCCACCTACACAGAATTTTCAGGAGCACCTTGCTGGAGGAATCAGTGCTTTTTTCAAACACAGCAAAACCAGAGGAAACCTGCTAGAAACTTGTTAAGTGCAATATATTATTTTCTTTTTGCTGTGACCTGATCTTCCCAGTGTTTTCCTTTTGTATCTTACCTAATCTGTGCAGCTTTGTTTACTACACAAAAAAAATGGGGAAGCTGACACATGAGTTTTTCTCTGTGGAGAAGAGAAAACTTAAGGAGCTGCCTCAGACTGAAGCAATTTTGGAAACAAACAGTAAAACTGACATATTGGGGTGCTCGCTCTGTTACCATTCACCCAGGAGTTCTAAAGGAATCCAGACATTAAAAAGTGGGACACTATACTGTACACAAACCACTCCTGAAGTCTACTTTGTTTTTAAACATTCTAGGAGGAGTCAAGACACCACAGATAATTTCTTTTTAATTGTAAATTTTCACCTGTTTTCACAGGTTCTTTTTCAAAAAAATTAAAAATACAAAATTTAAGTCGAAAACCAAACCGGTTTACAAACAAATGACCCTGAACTGTTGTGGGATAAATCACAGCCCTGGGTAACAAGTGATGTTTCCTCATCTACTTAATTGCACTGTTACTTGTACAAAAATATAAACATTAACATTGGATGATTTCTGTCCATGCTATCAAGAACCTTCCCGCAATCGTGCACAAACAGAAATAAAGACTTGCTGTTATGCCTATTATATTGCTCAGGCTAGCCAAAGTAGCTGCATGCTGGAGTCAAAGAACAAACTTGACTTTTCTTGTCTTTCTCCCCATGTTAGGTTTTGCTTAAAAGCACTACCTCATCTCGTTATTATTACAAGGACACACACTAAGACATTAAATTCTTTCCCAAGGATCTTTGCAAGTTTCCCTTGGAAGGCACGTAAAGATATGAATGCCCTGAATGATACATCAGAAGAGGAAAAGCTACCCAGATTCCCTCATTTCCGATGACTACAACGTTAAAAGGCTTTTACCAGTTCATCAACCATTCAGCAGTGAGATTGCTACAAATCTCACAAAGGAGCAACACTGACTCTGCATGCAGCATGCAGGGGTGTGTCACAGACCTAGTAATTATCCCACGACTCAAGAATGAAATTATTTTACCACTAATGCCACGACACCAGGTTGTAAAACTGAGTGTTACGTGAAATACTGTTAAAAATAAGGCAAGTGAATACCAGGACCTTGTTTACTTCCAAACATTATTTTCCTGTGACAGTACTTAAAGAAGAAGTGAAGGCAAAGGATGTGATCTGACAGTAACCTCAGGAAAATAGACATTTGCAATCTTTTAGAAATTGACTTACTGCTTCCTTGAGAAATTTAGTGCCAAGTATTACCTCAATAAAGAAAGCCTAACTGTCCAAAGAAGGCAAGCTGTCAGCTGTGCTTGCAACGATGTTATGGATGGCACCTAACCAAGTGCAGCTAAAGACATGGATTGAAGGAGCATGAAGGGACAAAAACATACAGAAAAGTCTCCTGATGGCAACACTTTCTGGTTTTGTTTGTTTTAGCATTTTTTCTCCTCACTTCTTCAGTGTTTTGACAGCTTAACAGCCTTTAAACTTTCAATGTACACACATTGCTACTTCTACCAGTTACTCCCCACTTGTGTCCATTTCAAACCCGCTGCTACTTTCGCACAGCCCTCCAAACAGCAGGGTTCAAGCCAGCTTCGTTTAAGAGGAATTAAGTGATTACTCAGTATCTTTTAAATGGCTGAAGCAAGTATTTTGAGATAGAATTTAGACTAACTGTAAGGAGGTAAGAGTGAACTCGTCTGTCACTGTGCCAACAGCTCGCCAAGCCAACACTTACCTAGAACACTAAGCGTAACTCCCAGCCGTCTAGAGTTAACAAGACAGAGATACAGAAAACAGAAACCGCAGTTTGCCATTTGGGTCATAAAAATGTCTTGGCACCCAGAGCATTACCTTGCCTGTGCTTTGTAAGATTGTAGTTCTTGTCCTCCATACTCTCTCTCTGCTGACAATATCTCTGGTTACATCCACTTCGGCATCAACAAAACTTCTCTGTTTAAGAGCAGTTATGTCATCATCCAGATCAGTTTTGATAGTGGATCTTTTCTTTGCCATAATTTTTGCTTTGATAGCAGCAATTTTTTCCACTGACATGGCTTCAGACAAGGACCTAAATGAGCAAAAAGAACAGAAGAAACTGAATAACAAATCTTCCGAAACAATTTGTGAATTAGTAACTTAATTCTGCTTAAAGTTTACAACTATGCTATGAATCATAAAATAGTCACCTCACACATACTTAAATGTTACATGAGCTTGGCATTGCTGTTTTGGGCACAAAAAATCAAATTTCTGACAAAAGACTCCATCCAAGTATTAGCATAAAAAACATCCAAAAATTCCCAACTGATACAAGCAATTAAAGATTGCAAAAGCAAACCATCAGGACTAACACTTCCATTTACTAGATCCTCTGAATTTCAGCTCCTCGTTATTTTTAACAGATTACAATTTTGTGTCCGGCCAATCAATCCCCTGGCTGCTCTGGGGCTTTCAAAGAGCTAATCTAAATTTTGGCTAAGGTGCTGTTATGCGGACTTGGCCACCTGGAAGATGTGTTACCTTTTCAGAGCATGTAGGCCACACAAACAACAGATGGTACTAACTTCGTCCACATTAATCTGTGTTTGAGGTAGCTGTTTCATCCAAGAATGTAACATCTTTATCTGTTTGCTTTTAATTGTAAACACAGAATTTGCCTGCCAAACAGTGAGCTCTATTGTTTAGCAAGTGAGCTGAAGAAAAAATAAAAAAAAAAAGGGGGGGGGGGGCCAGGGGAAAGGCTGAATTGCACAGTTCTAACTGCACATATTCAATTTCATCTTAAGAGATAAATTTTTTTGGGGGGATTACATTGAAAAATTAATACAAGTACTGGTTGTGAAGTATTGTCCTTTTATAACTCAGCTGTTGGCAAGGGAACTTTTCTCTGTTGCAGTTAAAAGTAAAAACAGCGACAAGCAGAGTTCAAACTCACTGCCTGCAAATGTTATTTGCATTTGCATTTTTTAAAAAGGGTAGTCTTTTACATTCAGCATTAAAAAAAACCAAACAACTATAAATATAGAATACAAAATGTTTAGGAATAATACTCAGCAATCCGCACCACAGCGTTGTCTGAGCTGCAAAATAAAGTTGTGATATACTTAAGCTATTATGTAAGTTATTAGTTTATAGAAAACTACATATCTAGATTTTGATTTTTTGATCCTTCGACTTTCTGATTTTACATCAGGTATGACAACCAGATTTTCTTTCTTTTCTATAGTTTCCTTTTAAGTAGACTTATACAATGGAGAGAGGAAGAACACATTCAAAGTATGTATTTTTCATACGGTTAGGTGTAATTACGGATTCTATAAATGCTCCTACTCTGTTACACTAATCATTGCAAGGCCAAATTAAATTTAATCCCAGCAAAAGATAGACAAGCATTTATAGTATTGTTTGTGCTCAAGAGCAATTTCTCAACAATGCAGTTGGTCTATCAAATGAAACTACTTACCTGCAAAAACCAACACAGACAAAGCAGTACAATAATTCATCCTCACACACCCCAACTGTAGGAAGCATGACTCCCCTTACACGAGCCAACACACTAAAAAAATTAAGCAGCTATCTTTACTTGAGGACTTTTGAACTCAGGCATTTGAAAATCAACTACTAGATTCTGGTACCCTGCTATATCCAGGATCCTCAGCATCAACAAGATCTTGCAGGAATTCAACTGCATCTCTGCTTGGCTTTGGGAAGATACGGTGCAAGACTCAAAAGCAGTTGTTATTGTTTGAAAAATTCTGGATGTTTACAATGGAAGAGGAAAGGTGATGAGCAAGTTTTTAAGCACTTGAATACTCATTACCACTTATAGCAATGACAGGGCATTATCCGCTGGTAGCCTACTGTCAGTAGGGCTACCAGAGGACACCAGTGCATTATCCTCTGGTAGAGGCAAGAAGCTCATCTCTGTAGGGAGCCAAATGGCAGTTGTGTTATCTTTCGATATCACAATATTTTCATCCTTTTGCGTGTGGGACATTCTTCAGTGCAGGAAGTTTTTCTTTGAAATAAGAGAGATAATCAGCTTCCGTCTGCAATTCTGCTCATTGTATCCAACTGCTTAGACAAACACCACAGCAGAACAAAGCAGAAGTGGCAGATTTGGTGGGAGAAAGAGACAACTGTCCACTCACTACTGAAGAAAAACTGTATCTCACACCATGACATCTAAACTTCCACTCAAGAACAGGAGTGTGACCAGGCTCTGCCTCTTCAGGCAGTACTAATGATAGCACTGAAAGAAGGGAGACTTATGCACTGACAGCTGTGGAACAGAATCGGCTGCCTTGAACAGTACAAGAATTATCAGCCCTTTATAGTTAAGCATTATCCATAAGAAAAAATATTCCTACCTGATCTGCTCTGTTTGCACGATACCTTCTTTATGCCCTTCCAATCGAGCTGCCAAGCGCTCCTTGTCAAGGCGCACACACTCTTCATCCTAGCAGCAACAGTAATGTTTCATTGTAACATTTTGTATTTTTGTGCACTTTGAAAAAATAAATACAACTAGAATTACAACTGGCAAACAATACACTCAAATTCGCCCAAACACCTAATCAGTACCATTTTTAAAGAAACAAACTGCTCAGAACTGTTACACCTTGATGCAGAACTTCTAAAAATGGCATTCCCAGCAAATACAAAAAAAAAGTCAAGAGAAAGAAAGCCTCTAGTTACTCAAGCCAGGTTTGAGACAGATGTGTAACCTGAGAAAGCAGTAGAGAGATGTCATTTTATGTCATCTTTTCAGCTTCTTAATGCTGGTACCACTTGCGTTGGATTTGTTTTATTTTCCCCACAAAATTTAAATCAGCATTGAGCCTGTCCTACTGCTAAAAGGCGGTCTGGAAAGGCTGAAGCACAGCAGAAACAGTCACACTCATGTATCAGGAGAGACCTGGAATCTACAGCGATATGATCTCTCAATAACTTAAAACAGACTCTACTGACTCCGAGCTGCTGGAGTAGCAAGGAAACAACAAGAAGATGGCCATAAGCTCATTAGGCTCCTTTGCAGAGTTCTTGATTCTCAAAATTACAATGGTGTGGCATCACAACCACATAGGGTAATGTAGAACAAAAATCTACAGATCACCAACAGAGCACCTCACAGTAATCATCTGCTCATGTGTCATTAAGCATGCATCAAGGTTTTATGATTTTTATGCAGTTATAGCTAAGAACAATGTTCAAATCCAATTCTTGAATAAGGGAATTGTGTTGGGTTTGCCTGGGCAGATTTCAGTGACTAGTGGGGCTGTAGAGGCACCTTCTGCAAGAAGCTGCTCGAAGCTTCCCCTAGGTCTGACAGAGCCAACACCAGCCGGCTCCAAAGACGGACTCACCACTGGCCAAGGCCGAGCCTATCACTGATAATGGGAACGCTTCTGTGAAAGCATATTTAAGTGGGGAAAAAAAGAACTGCACCACACAACAACTGCCAGAGAGAGAGGAGTGAGAATATGTGAAGACATCAAGGTCAATGAAGAGGGGTGAGGGAGGATGTGCTCCAGGCGTCAGAATAGAGATTCCCCTGGATCGTGGTGAAGACGATGGTGAGGTAGGCAGGCTCCTGGAGCCCATGGGTGTGACGGGGTGTAGATGTCCACCTGTGGCCCGTGGAGGACCCCTCGCCAGAGAGGGTGGATGCCTGAAGGAGGTTGTGACCCCAAGGGAAGCCTATGCTGGAGCAGGTCGCTGCCAGAGCCTGCAGCTCATGGAGGGAGAGAGAAGTCCACACCAGAGCAGGTTAGCTGGTGGGACTTTTGTGTCGCTGTGGGGAGTTTCCCTTGAAGGACTGCATCCCGTGGAGACAGACTCACAGTGGAGCAGTTTGTCAAGAACTGTCTCTCCTCAGAGGACTCATGTCAAGAGAGACCCCACAATGGCCCAAGGGAAGAGTGAGGAGTCCTTCCCCAGAGCAAGAAGGAGCGGTGGAAATGACATCGGATGAACCGACCACAACCCCCACTCCCTGTCCCCCTGCACTGCTCACGGGGAGAGGGTGGATAAAGGGAGGAAGAAGGAAGGAGTGAGGGGAAGGTGTTATTTTAAGATCTGTCTTTATTTTTCATTACTCTTCTCTGATTAGTTAATAAATTTAATTAATTTCCCCAAATCAAGTCTGTTTTGCCCAGAAAGCAACCGTAAGTAATCTCCTTGTCCTTATCTCAAACTGTGGGCCCTTTGTTATATTTTCTCCCCATCTAGCTGAGAAGAAGTGACAGAATGGCTGTGGTGGACACCTGGCCACCAGCCAGGGTCAAATCACTACAGGAATTTATCTATGTCAATAATTATTCTTTTAAGAAGAAATCTAAAGTCTCAGTACTCTGAAAATATAAACAGTCAGATTTATAATAATCCACAGAGGAGACAATTGGATGAACAGTTTTTTAAAAAAATTTTTAAAAAATCAAGAAAAACAGGAAGCCAGTTTTTAAAACCAGGCAGAGTTAAGTAATATAATAACTAGAAACATTGCTTGTATTCAAGAGGCATTTCTAAAAATAGGTAATTAATTTAACAGTGTAAGACACAGCTTCAGAAAGTATATAAGTATATGAAACTCTGTGATTACTAAAGGGACTAAAATAGCAGGTAAAACAAATAAGTATTCATTGACAGAGAAAAGACTGGTAATTAAGTTATAATGTCAATTCACAGATGGCAAAACCATAACCAGTCATTAACAGCAGTTTATTTCCAAACCCACAGCTCTTAGGAAACAGGTACTTACAGATATATGGTCAAGCTTTCCCCTTTCATACCACAACATACATCAACTAAAATTCCAACTTTAAATCAGAGGCTTAAATTCTAACTCTTTCCAGTTCATGTTCACACTAACAGAAGCACCGTGTGCACCCAGAGTAATGCCCAATCGAAGTGCTACAAAGACAAATACTGTAATCTACCACCCCACCATGACTGTTGCTGTCTTTACCTCTATTCTTGGTTTCTTTGCTTCTGCTAATATTTCATCTGCTGCTCTTTTAACTACAAGAAAAAAAATAGGACATTAAAAATACAAGATTGTAGTAGATTTCGATAAAATAAACCCCAAAGTTATTTTTTAGTTAAACTGTACCTTGAGTGGACCGCTGAAGACCAATTTCAAGTGGAGCACTTCTGTCTATGCTTGATGAAGTTGCTGTAATCAAGCACAACATTTCATTTAAGTACAAAAGAGCTGCAAAAGTATTTAAGTACAGAAGAAAGAAGGACAAGAGAAATTGCAACACCAGAAATTCTAACTGGGTATTACATAGCAAAGTCAGTCAAACACTGGAAGTGGAAATATTCAGAACCTGACTGAATATGAACTCGGATCAGGGTGCTCAAGGTCATTTGGCCCTTCTTTGAAAAGGGGATTGAAAGAGATGACCTCCTGTGGTCCCTTCCAACATGAATTAGTCAGCGATTCTATGATCTGTATATGCCACGCAAAAGAAAAATCACAAAGATAATTACTTTATAACCTGGAATCAAGATCTACTAGTTTGTCTAGTTTTTGCAATAAAGACAACGTGCTGGTCTCTCTAATATATATCTATATTAAATAGTTTACTGTGCATATTGCAGAAATAATCTCATATTCCAGTATACTTAAAATTCTAAGATCACCTACAAACCAAAGCAACTTATAAAAGTAAGCCATATTTATCTTTCTCTCTTCAAAGAAACCTCTTAACTATTGTTAAGAAAAAGTTAAAATGCTGGAATACTCAGCAAACCTGCCAGACTGACAAAGCAGTGATTTATTTGACTATACTGAAGTTTTATCCCACACACTTATTGCATCAAGGTCAGTGCACTAATGAAAGTTTCCCATAGTCTAGAGAAGGAAAAAATATGAACAGAGAGCATTCTAACACATAACTATTAACCAAAAGACGTTAATGATAACGAAAAAGTAGCTCACTTCTAAACATGCATGTAGAAATGCACTTCCTACATGCCATAAAAATAGTTGAGAACAAAATTATAAAAGATATCCTAACTTCACTAACGAAGTCCAAGCACATTCAGTTAAGCTGCAAACTGACCGTTGTTAACCATTCTTCCCCTCCTACCCCTCACTTGTGCCACAAATGCAAAGCAGTAAAACACACAATGTGCCAAAGTTAAAAGAAAGCATCACTCACATGTTTCGCCATTTAGGTATGCAAGCAAGTCTTTCCTATCAGGTCTTCTTACCACAGGAATGTTTTCAGTCTGAAAAGACAGCAGACTTGATATTAAACTGTTATTCCCTCAGAAAGTCTCTTGTTAAAGATTCTTCACTTTTACTGAAGGCTCCTCATTCACACAGAGACAGGAACATGTGTCCTGCCTCCCAAGAAAGCCTGACTATCAGGCTTAAAACTACAACTACTTCCTAGGGGATGTTCAACTACATAAAGTGAAACATGTTGTCTGTTGTAAAACTGAAAGACAGCCTTTTTTTTTCCCCCCCTCTTTCACTTCAGACCTACAAAGAACATTAAGAATGAGCTCTTCACATACACACACTTCTGCCAGGAGTTAATATCGGTAAGCAGAAATGCGGTATTTCGGTTTTGTTGTTGTCCTGAGTTTAGCTAAAAACCCAGTTCTATTTAGTGATTTTTACTTTCCCAGTACATACAACAGCCACCACTGCTGTATCGGGTAACTACATGGCACAAGGAAAGATGAGGCGTGGGCTCACAGAAAGCAGTCAAATGGAAATCAAAAGGACTTTCAGAGTTCACCTATCTTTATTTGCAGTGTTTATCCAATAATTTTTTTTATGAGATCGCATACTTCCAAGTCCACTCCAAAGCTATTCTGCTGTACTGTTCTCTGTTTTGTAGATTCTCGCAATTTCAGGCACTAAAGGTTCGTCTAGATAGGGAATCACACAACAGAGAACAGATGAACAAAAGTACTTTTGAAATAGTTCTGGAGACAACCATGACCACAGAGTATTGAGAGAAATGCTGCCATTACTGTTAATATTTGTGTGACAGCCTCTTGTTTTAAATGCAACCTGCTGGTTTGAAGGAATAATCTGCTAGGAAGTGGATTGTCAAGAAAAATACTTCACCTCGATAGGGACTGTAACTTGATCTCTACGTAGAAGTGTTCTTATTTACGCACACACTTCGTGCGTATCTTTTTCACTTTTCCTAGCCAAATTCGGACACTTAAATGCTACTAGAGTTCCCTAAAAATAACTACACACATATTACTTACCACAAACAAGGCAAAATAAAATTTTGTATGGTCCACTTACTGCAGCACGGCGGACATAGACAGGATGTGAAAGGTGCACATTATTGAGCAGGAACAAGATAGAATCCAAAGTGTAGTATTCTCTGGGCTGGCCCTCTTTCCCTGTCCTGTAAAATCATGAAAAAAATACTTTAACATTTAACGTCTTCATCTCTGTCTCACGTACACACTTTTTCAGTAAAGCTTTCTTTCCAGACAACAGTTCAAAAAAAGCAAGCACCAATATTATCATCAGGCTACTGCCAAACTAGGGAACTATCAATTGAAAGTAACAAATACAAACATATATTCTATGTTCTTGCACCCTCTTCACTGAAGGAATTATAAAAACTCCAAAATAACCCAAAGAACTGGATGGGTTGGAATATATACATGAAACAAGATTCCAGAAACCATAAGAACACATTCTCCCACATCAGAAACGCATTATCAAAGGAACAGTCTACCTTATTTGGGGCAGCTAGAGGAACATAACTGAACTGCAAATGAAAAAAAAAAAATAAAAACTACATGTTCGTCAGATATAACAGGACACAATTTTCACCACCAGAGAAAGCACAGTTAAGAACTCAGAATACACAAATTCCCCGAAGTATAGAGAGCAAAAGGTTCAAAGTGGTGCTGAAAGCTCAAAGTACGGAGTGACTAGAAACTAACTGCACACAAAACTAGCAAAACCAACGGGGACTACAAAAATCACAATGAATTCCCATACAGAAGTTGGAGCACTTCAGAGCAACATGACAGCATCAACTTCAATCTCAGCTTTGAACCAGCTTGTTTGAAAGAGATGCCTTTAAAGTCTAAAAAAGGAATCTGTTCTGTGTAATAACTTGAAAAAAAACTAGCCCACAAAACAAGGCCAAACAAAACCTGTAGTTTTAGCTCGGCTCCATGTGCATGGAATGCATTTCTCCCTCACACACACATTCACCCCTCCGTACTGTTACTAGAAGATCTCTGTAAGGGAAGGAATGCCCTAAATGTTTTTCAAACATCTGCCCCCTAAATACTAAGGGCTCTGAGAAATGGACCTTTCCATTTCACAGCCCTCAGCAAGACCAAGAAATCAAGGAAACCAGCAAACTCCCTGACCAGACCTGGGACCTGCTAGACCCCACGCCCAAGCAGGACAGGGCTCCTGCACGCCAGCCAGTCCACGCCCCCCTCAACCACCTGGCTCAGCTAAAAGCCTGAGGAAGACGACCCACCAGAAAAACGGACCCAAACTGCGAAATTTAAGACTGGCAAAGAATTTTGATCAAACTACAGATTTCAGGAAGAAATACTTCCATTAAAACCCTAAGGAATTTTCCTCCAAGCGCAGTGGTTTTACCCGTGGCTCATCATCAGCACTGAAACACTCACTGCAGTGAGGGGAACGGACAGGAACTAAAAAAGACTAAACCATAACTTCCTTGAACCTGAAAGAGCTGCACAAACATCTACTAAATGCCATACAAGTGTAAGTCTGCTTTCTCCATACCACAGGTATAACGTCACTACTGCTTTTCTTCCACTTACTTCTCTGAAATTATGAAGATAGAAAGTGTCCAATAACCTGTGCAGAACTCATTACCGGCAATAAGGTTGAAGACATTACTTTCATAATGATGCCTGAGAAAACCAACACATGAAAAACATGCACAGAAAAGCGATTCAAAACACCAGGAAAAGGGTAGAACAAAGAATCTTTCCATCACTGTTTCTTCCTCCTGAACACCCATTCAGCACGGGGTGGGGGGCAGGAGTACCTTTTGCTGCTGAAGAGGAAAGGGAGGACACACAGTATCTTCCAAGTGCTAAGAAGCCAAAAGTGGGCTTCACAATTACAGCCAAAAGAACTGGAGTCCTCAGCAAAAAATTGGTTTGAGTATTTTACTGTTTCACTGCCATCGTTCATAAGGTGGTAACTAAACATATCCAGAGCACTGATAGAAACAAAAGCTTCCTTAACATAGAGCTGGCTCTGAAATCAGTTGATACAGCTGTCACTTCATTTTAAAACAAGAATTTTAGATCATCTCACTTCAGAAGAACTCATTATTTCTTTAAAGTGTGCCACATCCACTGAACATTATATATAAGCCCAGCCAGTCATCTATTCAAGTTTTTAGGAATATTTAGCAATAAATGGCATAAATTATGAAACAAGCACTGAATGGTTATCTCTCAATTGGAAAATACAGTATTACAATGCCACAGGCATTGCCAAAGCTCAGCAGAGCACCTCTGATCCTTCATCACGTAAACCCACAGACACAAAAAACATCCATTCTCATTATGGTCCTAAGATGTTTTATTAGGAGGACAAGATATTGCACATTAAAGGGAAAGCATCAGATGGACAGGCAGTTGTATGCAAAGAGAAAATCTAAGTCTAAACTGACATTTCAGCATCAGTTTGAGTTCCTTTCAGGTTTTCCAAACCAAGAACCTACTCAGTAAACAGAGAACCAAAAATAAGCCTATCTGAAGGTAGCTTACTTCATTCAGTTTACAGACATCCATAGCAGTAAAAAGAAATTCATTCTCTTATTTCCCATATTTAGTAGTGGCACCAATTACTGAAGAAAAAAATAAAATTTTAGGATTCAGATCTCAAAAAAGTTATATTTTTGTTTTAATAGTTAAAGAGTTGCATCTCTCAAAAAAAATAAAGCTCCAGCTTAAAAAAAAAAAAAGGAGAAAACGTTTACATAATGCATAAGTTTCACCTGCTTGTTTTTAATACCAGAAATTTATTTCCTGCTCATCCATTCACCCTCAACCTGTGGGCACCAGGAGTTTATTCATTTTGAACTGGTTTATTTCCTCTTTCACGTTTCAAAGCATGAGTTTTTACAGAAGCCTTAAAGGCCTGTGTCTCATCCACAAAGGCAAGCAGTAATCTTTAAAAATACAAGACTAGGCATGTAGAGTACCACACAAATTACAATACCCGTGACCAGCTGCTCATTGTTTAAAAACTTCTCAGCTGTGTATACAAACCCCTCTGCTGAGTAAACAAAGCAACTAAGTTTCTCGGTCAGACTGATTCCTTCCCTCGGTTTTGAAGCAGATTCTATAATTACTCTTCAGCGACCACGTATCAGCCATTAGACCAAAACACACAAAACCATCCTAGAGCACGTAGCCGTCTTCATGCGCTAGCAGGGGTATTCATACAATTACTAGCACAGAATGGCTTGAGTCAGAGGGGGTCTTAAAGATCGTCCCGTTCCAAACCCCCTGCCATGACCAGGGACCTCTTCCATCAGACCAGGTTGCTCAAAGCCCCATCCAGCCTTGAACACTTCCAGGGATGGAGCACCCACAGCTTCTCTGGACAACCTGTTCCAATGTCTCACCACCCTTATAGAGAAGAATTTCTTTCTTCTATCTAATCTAAACCTACCCTCTGGCAGTTTGAAAACTTGTCTCATTGCTACATGCCCTTCTAACAAATCTCTCTCCAGCTTTCTTGTTTAAGCTAACGAGGAATAACATTCATTTCTGCCCCCACCCCTTTTGTCTGTCCTTCTCCTGGGTTACTTTTAACCTGGCTTAGTTCCTCAGACCAATTCACCACTTAGTTGACACTTGTGCTAGTACACAGAGAAGGCAGCACAGAGCAGCACCGCTGACTTTTGCCAGCTTAGCTGCTCAAGAAGCCACAGTGTTAAATGTCTACTTAAATGGGACTACTTCTAATTCGAGCAGGGACAGAATGCCACCACCGCTGTTCAGACTTGCATTACACTCTCCAGACTGGCAGCAGCAATGTCATTACAGCAACCGTGCTGTGCACACCTAAAACAGAGATCAAGATTTGCTTCATGAAAAACTAAGCCACCGACAACCGCTCAGTGCAAGCGTAACTTGGATCCTGTAGAGTAACCGGAATATAAAAGGTTTTGAACCTTATACGTTTTTGAAAATGTTCCTCTTAAGTCCCGGCATAAGTCTGGCAATTAGGTAAATTAACAGCTCCTAAACGGCAGTGTCAAAGCTATTGAGTACGGCTTGCAGAACTGGTCTCATTTCTACTGTGTCTTCATTATAAAGATTAGACATACATAATTCCACGGTGGTGGACAAGAAATATTGTGAATCCATAGCAGTCTGAGCCTACCAAAAGTTCAGAAGCCACTGGTCTAGATCAAGATTTACTAACTTACTGCAAACAAACCAACCAACAGAAACCCCTCCAAATTCTCCCACATAGCTATCGCAAGAGGAAAGGACACACACAGCTAGTATGAGGTTACTCCTGCTGTTCTGCTCAGAGTATCTGTCCTCTGCTCACACACAGCTCCTTCCTCACCATAAAGATAAAGCCATCTGAATGTGCATAATAAAGTTTTTCTTTCCAGCTGCTTTTTGTCTTTTGTTAAAAAATTCTGGGCCTAATTCAAGCTCTCCTAGGCAGCAGCAGAGTTAGCCTGGCATATCAGTTGCTCTGTCCCCCACAGAAGAGCAATGAAACTTGTCTGTCTAGTTAACCATTACTTGATACTGCTTGGGAAAAGCAATTTGTAGCAAGGAAACCACTACTACTGTCTATACTGTTGCTCAGCAAAAAACAGAACAAAGACTTTTCAAGAATTTTAAAACTCAACTGCTTATGCAAATATTTTTCTTCCTCTTCAGTATAGCTACCAGTCTAGCTACCTGGCCCCGCTCAGCCAGGAAGCGCAAATAAATCCCAAATGAGTTTCTGAAAGCTTGAACCAGGTAATGTAACAGCACATTTCTAGTTTTAAATATATTGCAAAGTAAAAATCAGTTAAAAAAATAAATTTGTCTACCTGTTAACATAAACAAATATGTTTCTTCCTCTAACTACAGGCTACTGGTTCAATACTAATATTAATATCATAATTATTAAAAATAAAAAAAATAATAATACTCCTTGGTCAAAGACTGAACTACAACGTGGGTTGTTTGTTGTTTTTTTTTTTAAATCTACAGTTCTTTCAGGTTTTCCATCAAGCTTCACGGGATAATATATTCTCTTTGGTCAGTACCTGAGATGTTTACTATCTGATACTTAAACAATAAGCATTTTTTGTCTTGAGCTTAAAAGAAACTTACTGAAAACCTCCTAGTGAGGATGTTAAAAGCAAGCAGCTGCTAAATTCAGAGGAAAAAAGAATGAAGAACTCTCTTGCACTGTACTGTAAGCAACACATACCACACTAGAAAATTCAACAGGTACAAAATCTCATTCCCCAGAAGTGTTCTAAAAAGAAGCATTTTACTTAATATAATCGTTTAAGCATCAGATACGCTGTGTCTACTTGTTTATTTCATACGACTAAGCAGGAAAGAGCCTCAGGTCCAGCCCAGGGAGAGGCCTCAGCCCGGAGAAGGCTAAGAAGGAGCAAAGCTCCCGCACAGTTCCACAGGGCTCGCCGGTGACCACAGGGGGGGCGTCGGTTTAGACCTTCCTGACCTGCCTACACCAGTACAAAGCTGGAAAAAGACAGGACGAAGCTGGGAAAAGAAGAGCAGCCCGGCTAAACTAAGACAGTAAGTACACAACGCCTAGTTTTTTCAGGCAAAACCCAGAAAAACTTCCAAAAGCTGTCTCCTGCCGTCTCATCGCATAAGCCTGCAAGATTGTGACACCCCCAGCCCCCACCGGATGGCACGGACAGGCCGAGCGCCGAGCAAAGGCCTCGTCCCGGTCCCGCTACTGTCCCGGCCCAGGACAAGGGGCGCCGACCGGCCGCTCGCCGAGGAGGGGTCCTGGGAACCTTCCCGAAGGGACCGGCGGGATCTCCCCACCCGCCCGCCCGTGCTGCAGGAGGCACAGGCGAAGGAGGCGCGGCCCACCCCGCCGCCAGGGGTGCCGGCCGCTCGGACACCCCCTCCGCGGGGGCCGCCGCGCCCGGGCAGGGAGGAGGCGCCCGGCGCCGGTGCGCTCCCCTGGGGCCTCGCCGGGAGACGGCAGCCAGGCCGCCCGCCCCCGCTCCCTACAACGCGCTGGGAGGCGAAGGGTGCCGGGATCGCCCCCTGCCGCTGCCGGGGCGCTTCCCCCGCAACTTCGGGGCAACTTCTCCGTCCGCCGCCCGCCCGCCCCTTGCCGAGGCGAGGGGCCGCCCGCCCCGACCCCGCCGCTCACCCCCAGATGACATAGTTGGTCTTGACGTTCTTGGGCCAGGAGAACTCGCCGAAGATCACCTCGTCGCCCTTCACCACGATCTCCTTCTTCTGCGTGTTGTACTGCCGCAGCACGCTCAGCACGTCCGCCATCTTCGCTCCGCAGCCGCCGCCGGCCGCCGCCGCTCCGCTCCGGCCCGGCCCCTCTGCCAGCCGCGCGAGGACCCCGCCGCCAGCCGCCAGGCCCCGGGCTGCCCGCCGCGAATGCCTGAGCGGCAGCGGCGGCACCACCACCGCCGCCTGCAGGGGGCGATGCCGAGCCCGTTGCCACGGAGCGACGCCGCCCCACCCTCAGGGCGGCGTCCCGTCGGATCTTCCGCCGGCCGAACGGCCTCCCGCCGGATCGGGCGTCACGGCACTGACCCTTAGCCCGGTGGGCGGCGCGCGCATAACGGCCCCGGCGCGAGGATAACGGCCGCGGCGCGCGGCGGCCCCCCCTTCCCTCGCCAGGGCTGCGGTGGCCGGCTCCGGCTCCGTACGGCGGAACCGCGCCTCGGCCTGGAGAGGGAAGAGGAGCGGGCGGAGGGAACGGTGTGAGGGCTGTGAGGAGCCGTGCGCCCGCCGCGATGGAACGTTCCGGAGCCGGGTACAAAGTAGGGAGGAAAGGAGAGAAGGATCTCGGCTTTGCCCGTCACAGAAAGGTGGCGAGAGAACGCCCGCGCGTTCGGATCCTCGACGCTCGGAATTGTGACGCTCTCCAACGCTGGCAGGAAACGTGGCTCCCGGTTTTAGGTCTGCAGAAGACACTGTTTTTCTTTCTCTAAGTGGCACGTACCGAGACTGACAATATGGAGTAAAAGCCAACAGCGTGTCGTGTCCTGTCCAGCCGCACCTTTTGTGTCAGAGCCACGCAGCACACCGAATTTTATAACATTTAGCGGTATCGAAATAGTCTAATACACAAATACTCTACGACACCTGGTAACGTGATGAATTATACCACTTCCTGCCAGTATTTATTTTTCAACTTGCACAGAGTAGAATTTATGTAGTTGGGAGAGAAAGTCATAATGAATAAACAGATTTTTCAGACTGGATTTGGGGTTATTACTGAAGCTCATAAAAAATTGGAATGGAACTTGACAAGCTTCTAGCAGCCGCATTTCTACATCTCACCCAAAAGCCTCTCTGCATCACCTGAACCAGCGTTAGGAAACACATCCCATCCATCTGCTAGACTATAAGTAATACTTTCTTCAGTAAGATGCAAAGTCACGATGTTACGACACAAAAAAGCCATTCGTTTCAGTCTGTGGCAGTAAGCAGTGGGCGATGCAGCACGCGATCAGTTGCCACACAGGGCCGAAACGATGTGTTACCGTTTAGTAAAATGAAAGCGTATCACATAGGTACAATGTTTAGATTGCATTTTGTGACTAGTTTACCGGAGTCTTAACAGGTTTTCCTGATGTTTTAGATTATATCAAAATGGAGTTGGAAAACCAGGCTTGACAATTTTACGTCATAGGTAGGATTAGTAACATGAAGAAAGGTTGTTCCAAGTCTTATAATACCGGAGGAGCAAGGTATGCTGTGTCCTTTCTTATATATATGTGAGACAACTCAGAACACTACACAGCTGATTCGCTTGCACTGTTTTTTAAAGCATAGGACTGACTACTGAGCGGTCATCCAGAGCACAGCTCTGCAAAACTTACTCTCTCAACAAAGAGAGGGGCGGAGAAGTTCCTGGAGCACTGAAACTCTTGCCTAGATGCCAGCGGGGAGGCTCACGGGTATCGGACCGGGGTGCCAAGGACATACATATTTGATCCAGGCTCCACGGCAAGTTATGTGGTTGTAAAGCAGGAGAATATTGCCAGTCTGGGGAGCGCGGCTGGCCACCCGGGAGCCCCACCGCTCTCGCTGCCCGCCCTGGAGCCGTCTCCTTCCCCCGGGAGCCCCGTTCCGGGCCGCCTTTACCCGCGACACCGCCGCCGGTACGGTCCTCCCGCTGGCGGGGCTGCGCGTTGCCTCAGGCAGCGCGGAGGGCAGCCCCGCGCTCCGCTGGGAGGCGGGGCGGGGGTCCTGCGAGGGCGGTCGGACCGGCGTGAGGACTGCGGGGAAGGCACCGCCCCTTCCTGCCGGCGGCCATGGCCCTGCGGGGGGGCGGCGCGCGCGGCGGGCTGGCTGCGGCGCGGGTGGGCGGGGGGGAGCGTGGGAACTGCCGAACCCCTTCGGTTGCGGGGACCCGCCAGGCTCTGACTTCCCTTTCTGTTTAGTTTTAGGATGGGGAATAGTCTGCCGGCTTCCGCAGGACTGTCTAATGATGCTGCTGCTGCGAATCAGATACAGGTAACGTTATTTATGCGCTTACTTTCAGCGTTTCTAAAAGCCATGGTTCCGTAAAAGCTGGTTTATACCAAGAAGTTCTGTGTGTTGAACCTGATTCTTATATTTATCACGCCATACCGGCAGCATTCTTTATTTATAGCCCTGTGACTCGGCCTTCCTAGGCTGCATCCATTTTATGTGTATTTTCCAGACCTCTACTTCACTTCAGTATTGCTGTCTGTATTGGCGATTAAGCCTTATAAAAGGAGTCATACCAAATAAAGTCAGTATTTGAAGAGTAAGTTGTTTTTTAAAGCAGATTTACCTTTTTTTTTAGATTTACTTTTTTTTGAAGTAGATTTATTTAAACACCTTAAAATCATGTTGAAACAATAGTAAAGTTGTAGGGGTATTTCTTTCTGCCACTCAGAACTCTTCTTGTCACTGTGCTTGCCACTGGTGCAACTTGTTTGCCTTAGGGACAGGGAAAGCTGCACTAAGTAACTCAAGTAGATGCAGTGTGTGTGGCAGAATGTAGGAAATCTGTGACTGCAGAGCAGAAGAGAGTTTAGGGCTGGCACCATTGCTTGGCAGCCGTACCACTGTCCCCCCAGTCATTCAGCTCGGCTCTGGAGTCAAGCGCAGGTCAGACACAGCGTTGCAGGTGCCAGCAGTGCTTCTGGTAGGGAGCATTAATGCCAGCTCTCCTCCCTTTCGTCTGCTCCCACAAGAAGATCATAGCATTCCTGAATGTTAGATACTGCTGCGTTTTAACTGATGCCAGGTATTCTACTCCAGAAATAGAGCATACCTTTTACAGAAGAGCTGAAGTGGAGCAGAAGTCGCTTTATCTTCATGTAGTTCCGCAAACTGCTGAAGTTAAGCCTCGCTGCCTGCTGCGCCAGGGTGCAGACACTCTTTGGGATCTGGCTTTGATAGAAGTCACTGATTTGCTCCTTGTTTTTTTTAAAAAGTAGTTCATTAAGTTTCTTGTGGCTCTAGTTGAGAAGTAGGGAAAATTTAGAAAGTAAACTAGCTTTTCACTTCACCTTAGAAAAATGAGAATACAGTACAGTGTTTGGGAAGATTCTTCAGAATTTGCCAATCATTGCTGTAGCATGGCTGGGAACCCCTCAGTTGTCCCTGTTAGAAAGACCTCAGAAAGCCTTTTACAGAGAGTAATTTTCTTGTATTTGTTACTATAGTAGCAGATGTTTAACTTGTGTATTTTTTCTTCCTGCCTGTTCAATGCTGTTAAAAACAAAGCATGCTGACTTGAATGTTCTTTTGAACATACAGGAGATTATTTCGGACAACTGTGTGGTGATTTTCTCTAAAACAACATGCTTCTACTGCAAAATGGCAAAAAAAGTTTTTGAGGGTATGAACGTGCACTATACAGCTGTAGAACTGGACATGAATAAAAATGGAAGTCAGTTCCAAGACGTTCTTGAACAGATGACTGGTGGCAGAACAGTAAGTGTATTTTCTTACACAGAACAAGCAAACTAAGAACTCAAACTACACCTGTTCCTCACGGATTATGACCACATCAAGTTCTGGTTTTTTTTCCGAGACAAGTAAACTTGGGATACAAACTCTTAAATGAAATTTAAGGTACTGCAGAAGGGCTCCATACTGTCTCTTCCATCTCGAGATCCTCTGGGTATCGCTCTGAGGTGATCTTTTCCATACTGCCACTAAGATAATTGAAGTATAACAGTCAGTTCTCTTTTGGATAGGCAGATTTGATGCATTGTATTTAACACCTTGCAATTTCTTAATTTTATGTAGTTCCACTGGACTCAATTAATTTATTAGTCTCCCATACAGTGACTATCTCAATTTTGAGGGGCACGTTAACAAAGTTTTTCATCTCTCAATATTATGGAAACACATGAGCTGTACAGTAATATTAAGTACACATATATATGAATTTAACTGTTGTGTGTATACTAGAGTTCATATGGGCTTGCTTAGATTTTTATCCTTTTTTTTCCAAAGAACTAAGGCAATTTTCATTCTCTTGATAGGTCCCAAGAGTGTTTGTCAACGGGACTTTTGTTGGAGGTGCTACAGATATACAGAGGCTTCATGAGGAAGGCAAACTGCTTCCATTAGTTACTCAATGTCAAGTGAAAGAAAATCCTGAACAGCGATCTAGCCTAGCTTAGTCTATGGACATAATTTCAGACGAGGTAGAAGATCACCAGGATACACTGCATCAGCTGGACTCAACAACTTCAAGCTATGGATTTCTGAATCACAGATCATGCTCTGATACAGACTTTATGGACTTAGCCAATTCTGTGGTGTCCTCAGCTTTACCACAACTACAATGATGATGAAAAACATTACGTAACTCTCAGGGCTCGCTCTAAGTGAGAGATAGTGATGTCATTTTCTTGCTATTGCATCCCAATACTATGCTTCAGAGAAGTATAGGCTGTAAAAGAAGAATCCTGTATTTTTTTCATGGAATGCAGATTAATTTCTGCAAGTCAATATGCTTTCTAACTTAGTTCCAACAGTTACAATAAATAGTCAGTTTAATTTAATGGTTCCTTTAAATTTAATTTTTCTCCGAATGTCAAATTGTAACCATGAAGAAAAACACGTTTGTAGTGATATTGCTATCTGCATGTCTGCCTCTCCTGCGTTTCAGTGTCTGATCACCTCTACCTACCAAATTGTATGTCCATTTGCCACAGAAAAGGGAATAAAGATTCTTGCAGCTTTAAAGGGGTAGGTAATTGCTTTCATCTTTACTCTGCGCTATGAAGTATCGGTCTACACTGTGTCAGTCAGGAATATCCTTGGAGAGGAGCCAGACAGCTCCCTGCCACTGACCTGTGCAGCTACAAACTATGGTTACGATCAGTGCAACACCATTATGGAACTTCAGACCAAGTAAAGTGGGTCTAATATGCATAGAGTTTATTTAGTACTTCAATTGTACAGTCAGAACGCAGTTTACTAGCGATTTTAACTTGCAGTTAAATGTCTAAAATTAATGCCTAAAATTCAATAGTTTCAGTACAATGTACATCCAAAGCCAGACCAGGCAATGTCAAGACTCTTGGTTATTTCAAGACAATTCATATGCAAGTAGAAAATTATATCCCATTCTTCAGTAAAAGGGACCATTACACTACTAAAGGTGCACAGTTTAGAATAAAAACATTAGTCCAATTTTTACTCCTTGTGAATGAGACTCCTATTATTTCCATTGCTTTCAGCACTGCACGTACCTAAACTACTTTTCTCCCCTCGAGGGTAAAAAAGCGTCGTGTTTATCTTCAACTCCAGATAACTAGGACTGCAAGAGCATCACTTAAATTTGACAGCTTCAGTTTGGAGATGTGTGTCTGAAATAAGTTTGCACTGCATCATTTGTAGAAAGCCTTTAGTATACAGTTGACTGCACTGTGCATCTTTAATGTGTAATGAGCTAATTATACACACTGACCTCGTTATATTTTTATTGTGGTTTACTGTATTTTGCTAATTTCATCACTGCCTGATTAAAATTTTGCTTACAAGAACACACTCATAAAGGTAAACACATGAATGTGCATCTCTCCCTAAATTTATACTTAATAAAGCAATTTATTTTGCACATACAGTAGTAACCAAGTATTCTTTTTTTGTCTGTATAGAATTCTTAGGCCAGTTATGTTTTCACCGAAGATTAATAATTTTGCACCTGAAAGCTGGTAAATCCATGTAAAAATAATAATAATAATAGTACACAAAGGAATTTTTCAAAGACCTTTTCATTTTGTTCCCTGTTTAAAAAAAAAATAATAAATCCCAAACCAGTAGTTTAAAATAAACCCTTCGAGTTCTAAGTTTCAGAAATCCCAGGGCATTGTCACTTAAGGCAATATTTTATTCCAGCTGTTGAGGAAACATGCTATATGCCTGCAGATCCAAGTGAAAGCCCGTTTGTTAGAAGGTAAGGCGCTCAAAGGGTTCATTAGGTTTCTTTTTAACCATATTAAGGCTCCCCATCCAAACAGTTTTTCATCAATTTCCTATCATTTCTTAGAAAGTAGCAGCAAGACAGTGCCTTCATTATTGGATGGCACAAAGCCATGTTATGTTTAAGTTACTTAAACATGATATGGCCCTTAAAGTGTGGCTCTACTCTAAAAAAACAAAAAGGGGGGGGGAGGGGACTCAAAACCAGTCACTAACAACTTCAGAATTTTTTGCTTCACATTGTCTCCAGGACAAGGCTGTTTATCTTAAAATAATTCTTGCCTTGGGATCTGAATGTTAAAAATTATCCACTAAAAGATTCTCTACTCGCACTTAAGCCATACCTGCTCACCCACCTGAAATGCCACGCTCGTAAGAAGCGTGAGAGGCTGGAAACATCAAGTTATTTCAAAAACTGAGCAGACAGAGCTGTGAATGCACCCATCTTCTTATACGGAACTGGTTTTGAAGAGTAGAACCACACTTTCACAGGAGAATGTAATAGAAAAGACGTTTTATTTGTAACTAGTTGTGCTTAACTCTAAGAAGCTGGTAACATTAGGAAAACAGCTATTTATATTATTTGTTAATGAAGCATTTGTAAAAGTTCTCAAATACCACATATATGTATGCAAATATATATATTTAAACTTAAATTCCCTAAAGAAACCACACTTTTACAGTATCAAAATTACAAATCCACATGTAAGCACACGTGTTTAGAGGACACCACACCTGCTGAAATTAGCTAATCTTAAATCTTAGCTCTCAGAACAGCACACCCCTAATACGTTGTCCTAGTGTTTTACCTTTCCTCTCGTAACTCTTACTCCACAACGTTGCACACTACACTGCATATCATGGCAAGACCAAAGCTCTACCAATCCAGCAATAAAGTCACTAGAACAGCTTACTTACAGCATATTTGTCCACTGTGAACCACTGCAAATAGCAAAAGAAACCTATAAACTGATGAAAAGCTTAAAAAGATTAGAAGTGCAAGCAAAACAATCGATTCTTTGCTTACACTTACTCCTACATCCTGTTCTTCAAAGGCTTTTTTCTAATCAATACTGCAAAGAAGCTGCCCATTGATTCAGAGTATCAATTAAAATGTTCCCCTAATTCTGCATACAACAGCAGCTTGATAACGTTGAACAGAAAGGGAAGATCCAACCCGCTGAACTAATTATAGAGAAAAAGCTTTAAATTTGAAAAGCCAATTTTAAGTGGTTACTTTATGAAAATAAAGCCACTCACAGACAGACGTTGGGATTTTTGTAAATAAACAAAGTATACTTTTTGTCACTGATCCTTACCCAAAATTTCTGCAGATACAGCAAATTAAACTTTTTAAGAGATTTATGTAATCAAAGGAAAGAAAAAAAAATCTACTTGTAAAAATTAATATAAATACTGTGCCATCAGTTCTGGTACAGATTATTTAGCTAAGCTAGCACGCTCCATGACAGCAAGAAGGCAGAAGAACAGAGGCAAAAAAAAAAAAAAAAAAAAAAGGAATGAATGAGAGCTTGTATGTCAAAAGAGATTCAAGTATAGGCCTGAGGTGACAAGGAGTTGGGAAAGGAGAAGAAAGCCAACATTAACTGAGGAAAGGAAAGGCAAACAAAAAAAAAGGTTCTACAAGAAACAAAAGGAACAAATACTAATGCTTCCAGTATGGTAGCTTATGAGTTAGGTACGGGATTAATCAGCACAGCATTTTGCAATGGAGAAAAATATTTTCCTAATGTTTTTACAGGCAGAGTCATTACTAAAAGAAATTCCCAAAACTGCTGGTGCATTTTTTAAGCCACGAATACATACTTTGTTGAATAGCCTTTTAAAGCCATACCCATTTGTGAGCCCCAATTCAACAACGACAATGAAAAACAACACCACCCCCCCCCACCACCCACCCCCCCCCCCCAACCATTCACGTTTAAAGAAAGAGGTTGAACAGTGGTTTTAAGCAGCAAGATATTTTAGGGCCAGTTATTAGTGGCCCTCACATAGTGGGCACTTAGTGGCCCTGCTGACCAGATCTACACCTACTTTTAGACTTCTCTTTTTGGAAACACTCAGGATTGTAGTTAAGATCCCATGTTTTGCCCGTAATCTAATTCTACAAACACCCCTAACTCTCCTTCTCGATGCTACAGGTCTAAAATTCCCAACACAAAATTCTATTCCTTTGCAAAATGATTACTGTCTTTATTCAATTTATGACACGCTGCTGATGTGGGCATTGCGTGATTTTTAAGAAATCCCAAGTCCCTCCGGCCCTACCCACGTTCCTGATTGTATCCCTTCCGTGAACAGACCCAACCTCTGATGCTCCTTTGTTACAGCCCTTTCTTAGAGAAGGATGTTCTATCTCCACTGTGCTTCCAGCCATGACATCCTCTTCTTCTTTCTTAAAGCTGAAGTGCTTTAACGTTCTTTTCTTAGATACAATAGTCCAATGCTTAAGAACTGTTAAGGGGGTCACAGTGAAACAGCAGCCGAACTGAAAACCTATTAATTCTGTTTAGGTAGCAGGAAACCTCCATTCACCCAGGCCACAGCTGCACTCTGCATTTAGACTTCTTATTAATTAATGTTTTGAATAAAATTAACTATCTTTAAACTTGTCCCCGCTCAATTTTTACTGGTAAACTGCAGCCCACAATTATAGCCCCTTTTTTATTTTGTTAGTCGTTCTTCCAATGCAAACTGGAAAGAGTCAGTATCTCCTCTTTGGTGAAATGGTATTTATTGTATGTGAAACTAATGCTTAAACTTAGCAACTTTGTCTTAAGTCACTTATTTTTCTTCTTCTTTTTAATATCACAACAATTATTGCCTCTTTACGTGTCCAGATACTGTTCTGGAAATTATCAGTTTAATAACTGAAGACTGAAAATCATGACAAATTTATGTTACAGCAGTAAGTCACACTGTTCCCTAAAATTCAGTACGTAGATTAAAAAGATCCAGTCTATGGAAAAGGAAAACGCCGCATCATTATTCTATGCTGCTTACTGTAAGATAATAACAAAACCACACAGAAAACACCAGAAACTAAAGTCAACACGCTATAGTTTCAGCTGTCAGCACTGACTTCAGTTTCCCTTCTCGGAAAATCTTAAGGGAAGAGCAGATGACACCATGATTTCTTCGGTGCTCGTTTTACATCGGCTAACCAAACCACTTCGGATATTCTATTTCTAATGAAAGTTTTCAGCACAGAGATACGCTAAATATTTAGGAGCATATTATGTACTCCAGCATGGATGACTATCTTGAACATGGTGCAGAGCTATCCAGTGTCAACAGATACAGGGAATTACATTTTCTACAAGTTCTACCAAAAAGTTCATCTTCACTTACACTCTAGTTCAAGGAATTGTATTTTCAACTGGACTGCTTTCAAAGATGCAACATTACTATAACCGTTCATTCAACCTGTTAGTAACTAGTCTAATCTTTTACTTCCAGTAAATGTATGCAATTAACTGCACAAAGTTACTTGAAATACCTGGGTTTGTTTTTATATTTAGTCCAAAATATTTCCTATTACTTCACAAATGCTATTCCAAATAAGAAAAGGTACTTGCAAAAGATACCTACCTATCAGTTATTTTCAACATCTCTATCTCAGAAGGAAACACCTAATCAGATGTTTGACTATGTGTAATTTAAAACACGTTACTACCAAAACCAACCCCAAAACATCAGTGTGTTTACTCGAAATAATTATTAACATATATTGAGTAAATGAGTTTACTCCTCAGATTCATGGTGTTCGCTTAGAAAGGAGGCTAAAAGCGGTAAGAAGTTTTTCATAAGAAACGGCTGATTTTCTTTTTTGAACTCAGAGTGCTACGTCTCAGCTTCTGTAGGAACATTTGTTTTTTCTAGAGGACACCTGACAAGCTGGTGGCAGTCCTGTGCTCTTCAGCCATTCCATCAGAGCCATATCGTAAAAGCAGTGCTAATTCAGAAGTAACCACATTCATGTCCACTCAAAGGTAAGATGCTTACCCTCACTTCTTTAACAGCCTTTGTTCTCATGTCAGAAAAGGCTTCCCTCACTGTTTTGATTTATTCATTAAGGTAGAGTGTATGTAGGTAGCAGGATGCCTTCAGTAACATGTAACCTCCCATTTTAGCACCAAAAGAGATCTCCGTCTCGCAGAATGCGAGCCTTCAATTTATAATCAATATGTACGAGTCATAATGAAAAGTGTTGCAAGTATCAAAAGTATAATATGAACTTCAATTTTACATTTAAAAGCTTGGGTTTTAGGCAGAAAAATATGGTCTTACGTGTCATTTACCACAACAGGGTTATTTTTATAAATCAGAATTATTTTCAAATTAACATCAAATTCACTGTTTAAAACAGCCAGAATTAGCATAAAAGAGGCTGACATATGTATGTCTTTGAGGAAGTTGTAAAAGCATCGCTAAAAAAAAAAAACCAACAAAAACCCCACAACCTTTCTCATCTTCTAAGATTGTGACCTACTAAAGAGATCTTTTAACTTCCCCCCTGTACACACACATATATAGAAACACAGAGAATTAAATACATACACACACGAATTGTTATCAGTTCCTGTTTCAAAGTGATAAGATATTCACTAGCTTTCTCCTTATTTACTCGCAACTCTTACTACCAGACTAAAAAAAAACCAACAACAAAACAGTTTCAATTACTTCCTAAACAAGATAAGAATATGAAGGATGCAACTGTACATTTCATAAAAGTTTTTAAGAATTGGTCCCTATAAACTGGAGGTAGTTTTGCAAAATGTTAGCTTGAATTAATTTATGAAATCAGAAGTTCATCTACAAAAAAAATTTAAAAAATGAAATACTCTCCTGTTAGGAAGATTGGTTCTGTATCATTGAATACATTCTTTTGAAGAAAATGTAGCTTTTTGTTTCTGTTTGTTACTACTCAGCTTTCAAGAGCAGGCCAAGACACATGCACCCGGGGATCTTCCTCACTGAAAGTGTGCTGGTGCTTCCCGAAGTAACACGGACTCAGTGTGACTTTATAAAGTCTTTTTCTACCTAACACCGTTTTTAGAACTTTCTGTAAAGCCTATTAATTCTAAAATAGTGCTTCTGAAATCGCATTGTAGAGAAACTGTCCCTTGATTTATCTAAAGAGAATTACGCTTTTCTCCTGGAAACCCAGCTGATAATCTAGATAGAAAAAGATCTAGCAGGAGCTCTTCCACTTTCAGTCTTATCAGTATAAAATTTCACTGGGTAACTTTTATACTGCATCACAGTCACATGGTCTCATACGTGCCAGAAAATACTTCTTCTGTAGATTTGGAGTGTAACAATGGAAACTGTTGAACCTTAGTAATCTGTTTAAAATAGAAAGATTAAAAAAAGCTCAAAGAAAAATCCCTCTCGACAAAGTTGGTTGTTAAACTGACATTATTAAAAATGCTAAACCTGCTTTTTCTCCCTATCCCATCCTAAGAGTAACTCATAAATTTATTGTTGCAAACAAGAATTCCACAGAAACGCAGGAAGGGGAGGAATTAAAAATCTCTCAGTATTCAAACACTACTATAAATGAAATTAAATTATCTATTGTGTAACCCTGTAGCTACTTTTAGCAAACTTCCCACTGTTATTTTAAATAATGTGCAACAGGGAAAAAGAGAAAAGAAATTTCTCATCTGCTTTTCTTGTTTTCCCTTCACAAAAAGGTAACATTTTGATATGTTGACAATGTGCCATATTCTAGCAAAGTATATTTAGCTGGGAGTTCCCAGGGTGAAGTCTGTTGCCAGCAATGGACCCACTGGGAAGAGCAGATGCCTACAAAATTAAATCAAATCCAAAGTGAAGTTTCGAATAACATCCAAAGCTCCGGAATCAAAGCCGCATACATCCAACATGCCTCTGTCATCTGGATCTGCAATCGTAAAACCATTTGAGGTCATTCCACAAACGAGCAGTTTAGCAGGAATACCCATCTTCTAGAGGAAGGACAAAAAAAAAATAATAATCAGAACATGCATATACAGAAACTTAGACATGCCAGAAGGCCAAATCTTGCTATCTTGCTTGCATACACCACTGTCTGAATAGGCACACTGAGAGAAACCAGAAATGCCGTACCCGGAGTGCAGACTGCCGGGTGACATTGTACTCACCCTGCAGCAGATGCATTTAAATAAGTGGAAATAATTACATCGAGGCCCATCAGCACAACTTCCCTGCAGTACTAAGATTCATAGATTATTTCCAATGCAAATTGGGTGCACGTGATATGAAGATTTATGTCTATGCACACATGCCTGGCAAAAACTATTTGTAAACTACTTGTAAAGAAGTAGTTAATTTAACTTAGCAGCAAACAATCTTTTATGCTTTAGAGTTTCTAACAGCAGTGTGCTTGAAGAAGGGTTTTTTTTCTCTTTTAAAACTATGAAACTGCACAGCTTAGAGTAGCCCCTCTAAACCTTTCTTCACATGATACTGTCACCTCATCCAACCGATACCTTCCCTACAGGCTGATCTTCATCTACTTCATTTAAACTCTGTGGTATCTACTGCAGATATCAAAGTTAAATTTAACTCTGTATGCCAAATTTCATCCTGTAATAACTCTGAAAAACTTATTCAATTGTATATAGAATGCAGAAATTCTTACATTCCCCGAATAGCAAACAAATTTTCATTGACATTGTAGTACACCAAGCAGGACAATTAGAAATCCTTTTAGCAATTCAGTGGTTTTAAATATGTGCAATTAGTGCTGTATGTGCAATAACTCTGCCTAACTGCAAAATATATCAGTTTCGAACAATATTTAGTTATCTCCTGAAAAAAAAAAGCCACCAGTTCAGTATCTAAAACATTTTTAGAACTGGTATTTATTTCGTACTTCATTCACCATGATGTCAGAAGCATACTTACCTCTCTGTACTCTCTAAGAGCTGTTGTAGGATGAGTATTTCCAGCAAAGGTCTCATTATCGGTAAATACAATGAAGACATCAGCAGCTGTCTGAGTTTTCTGAGCCCATATCATTGGAAGGGAACAATCAGTGGTACCCATTGGAATCTTAAAAGAAAAAATATATATGTGGAACACATCAATACAGAAATTATTAAAACGTGGAAAATTACTTTTTGTCAACTTCCTGTTTTATCACACACAGAGGCTTCTTTGTTAAAGAATATTCCACTTCTTCAATTTATTATAGTTTTGTCATGGTTTTTTTTCTGTTTGATTTTTTAAATATTCTTTTCAAACTAGCTCACTGTGACTTAACCTTGTCATTCTAAATTGCAATGTTTAATACCCAGCAGCTGAAATAATGAGTTTGAAAATAAAAGGGAGGGAAAAAAAATCCAGGTTTACTATAGAGATATGGACAAAACACATTACTAGAATTGATTACAATGAAAATACAGTGTAACTGCTGAGACTTCTAAACTCTGACATTGGCAACAGCTATTTCCTAAATATTTTAATTTTTTTTTTTTTTTTTTTTTTTTACATACTTCATACATTTTCACTAATACTTGAGGTAATGTCATATCAGCCGTCACTGGGCAAGGGACCATTTCATGTGAAAAGGCAACAATATGGGAATCCTTTTCGGTACGTGCTACAACCTGAGAAAGATGACAAGAAAAAAATCTGTTACGTTATTCAGAATTTTTCATGTCTGAATCAAGGCATTCCCTACTGAACACACAACATGGCACATCCTTTTGTATTTAAGTCACCTCATATGCACTAACACTTCACTCTACACTTTACTGCAAACAGACACTGCAAAAATCAGAGCTAAAGAACTGTTCTAATTACTGTAACTAAAGATACTCCTGTATTTCTTCTCTCTGTTCTGACATAAAACACTAAACATTTTTAAACACCAACAAAAGTTTGACTCCTTTATATTATAAATACACAAGAAGCTTTAGAGTATCAGTTTGAGGGGAAAGTGATTCTGATACAAAGGCCATAATATAAACTAGGGATAATTCAAATGCATACAAGAATTATCCCACAATTTCTTAATCCAATCTCTATTAGTCTATGAATGCTTCTGGGGAAAAAAAAAAAGTATTTTCAATTAAGATAGGTGAAAAAACAGCCTCCACCACTTGGGTTTATACTGGAAACCGACTTCTTCAATTTGGTCTTTCTGAATTTGATTGGCAGTAGCTTTAAGCATCTGATCTACCAGTGAGGCACTAGGTCACATCTTCTGCACCCACAAGCTCCCTTCTCATTTCTAACCAGCCGTGCAGAATTTCTGTATCAAAAAGAGTAGCTCAAGGGGCAAACAGCTATATATAAATGAAGGTTAATGCCTCACCATACACATTGCTGCTGCAACTGTGCTGGCATTGAGCACGCTGCCCAAAACTTTTTGTGTCATTGATGCACTGACATCAACTGCAACTAAGAAGCGCTTTCCCGTTGGTTCAATTGTCTAAAAGGAAAAAAGAAAGAAAGAAAATAGGCACACATAATTAATATATTGCTGTCTTCTTCCTTTTTCTGCTTCAACCCATGAAGTGGGGCTTTTTACTTTTTTTTATTCTTTCTCGGATAACATTAGGACAACAATGTCAAAAGCTGAATATATCATGAAGTTTTGAACTGTTTAACAAAATCCCAAATCCTAAGATTTTTGTTATACAATTTCAAAGCTGTTATCCACCCAACAAACCTTTCTTGATTGTTTTATAAGCTTTCAGAAAACAGAAAACTCTTAAAAAAACTCAAAAAATTGAACTAGGTTACCTTAAAAGTTTTGTAAAATGAGGCATCTAAAGCTTCTAAAATGTCGTCATCGGGACGCCACCAAAGCTTCCCTCTGCTTCCATGCCCAGCTTTATAGGTTTCTAATGCAACCAAAATATGGAATGGATGTATTCTACCCTGCGGGCAAAAGAAATCAAGAGTAAGTTTTTGAAAATCTGAACTCCTTCAATCTGAAGAGTTCTTTACACGGCTGTTCTATGAACTGATACTTGTCCGTTACTGATGGTGGATTTCATTCTCTTTCCAGAATCCTCCCAGAGAATTCCAAATGTTCTTATGCCATCACCAGAATTTTGGTAACATTTCACAGCTTTATCTATGATTGTCCAGTGCTACTCTCTACTGCAGGCTTACAGTAAGACAAAGTCTCTATCCTGCTGAGGGGAAAGGAGTTGAGCTAGGAAAAGCAGAAACGTAAAACTGGTTGTGTTTCGGACACAGTGCAACCGGACCAAGAAACTATTTGCAGAATACAGCATTCACATTCCTCTTACTGTAAGAGGACAGTCCAGACTTGTTCTTCTTTTTATGCTCTCCTTACATAAATCAAATCAGTGGCTGCCACATGCCAAGTAGTCTAAACCACATCTTTGCTTCACTAATTTATCAACATTTCGTTATCTTTATCCTCAAGGGGAGTTTCAGTCATTAATCACTACCAGCAGGAAAACCCTAGCAAATCTGAATGCCTGTCCACTGTCCTTCTGTCAACAAGGTATTGTGTCACCATCTTTGCTCTCCCTTCTCCAGTGCCCCAGTAACTAGGTGTGATCCAAGAAGAAAATAGAGAAAGGGAAGTCCAGTGGGATGGGGAAGGAAAAGGACCTGCTGCTGTTCTCGATTCATCTGTGGTCTTAAAGAAGTTGATTGTCCTGATTTTAATCTGCTCAACTCACAAAACTCTTAGAAAAAGGTTACTTTTCTTCTCTGTCTCCCATTATATTCGTGAAAATTTCGCTCTCCCTTTGGAGAATTCTCTTTTCCCTCCTATTTTTGTGGCTGTTCGGTGGACAATAAAGCAACCAGAAAGCACAAAGTCTCCTTGTTCCATCTTCTTTTTCCTCTCAGCTGCTCTGCTAGCTTCTTCATTCACTTCCTCGGATCCTACACAAGTGACTTCCACTTTGTAAGCAGGTACTGCTGACTTGAAATCCCAAGACTCGGAAGCAATGGACAAACCCACAAGGCAAAGCTTGCTACAGCCCTAATTTAAGAATAGATCTTAGCTGTCAGTATACTCAATTTGTAGAAAAGTTTCAGAAATAGATGGAATAGAAATAAATCAAATGAGTTATTACAAATGCAAGTTTTATAATAAAGATGCAGGCATTCCACTGCAGTTTTTTTTAAAAGAATACACTGCACATTTCCTTGAAAGAACACTTTTTTTTGTCTTGCAAAGAAGAAATACGGTTTAGGAAGAGATTAAAAACCACAAAGGCTGGAACAGATTATGAAGAAGTTCTTACCTTTTTTAGTAGTTTCTCATTTTTCAGTCTTTCACACACTATTGCCACTTCTGAACTTCGTGGTTCAAGCACTGAATTTGCTGTCAGCTTTCCTAAATTTCTCAACAATACAGAGATGGACATGTCCTTCAGCAACGCTTTCCAAACCTATGATCAAAGCAAGAGAAAGGGAAAAAAAATTAAAATAACTGACATCTGTACACTAAATGAGTGTATTTTCAAATCAACTTAGAAGTTATATGAAGATCTTCTATTATTTTAAATTAGCTACTTGGCCAAATAACTTCAAAAACAGCATAAAGGCTATTTTTTTAATGGTAATGGAGACTTAAGACTCTGAAAAGTGTTACTCTAAAGAGAATACAAAGCTAACAAAGTTCACATACCTCTTTAGATTTCAGATGGTTTGTCAGGAGATGCTCTCTAACTAGACCATATTCCTCTATTAAATGAGTAACTTCCAATTCATCTTGTGTACGTTTTACTTTCTCCACAGCCTCCAGATACTTTAAAAGTTTTTCAGTCTCAGCAGAAACTGCTTTGTCTTTATAAGCCTCTTGGACATCTTTCCACCCTTTAGTGATATATTTAGTGACTATAGCAATTCCTATGGAAAAGACAAACATTTTCCAAGCAAGATTAGTCTTCATACTGGCATTTATCATTCTAGCAAGCAAATGAGTCAGCAGGTTTCATTCTCAGACTTGTCAATGAGCTATTAAAAAGTCACACATAGATTAGAGCAATATTTTAATTACCGTACTGTTCTCATTTGAAGTAAGCAGCCTAACATACTCAAAACCAACAGATCTTCCCAAATAACACGAAAGTGCTTTTTCACCATTTGTAAGCAAATAGGAACAAATCAAGGGAATTGTATTATATTCTCTTCACAGAAGGAATAAAAAGAAGGAACAAACTCTGTTCACCCTGAAGATAAACAGGTCAATTTCTGGTACGACCACTCAGGTTTTTAGAGGATACCATCACTAGGAAATCATCGGTCTACAATGGTTCTCGGGTTTCCAAAATAGTTCCACAGTAAATATAAAAGGTTTAAAACACAGTATTTTCAGGTAAATGAAAATTTATTACCTTCACTGGCAGGTTTTAGGTGGGACAACCTCAGAAGATCTTTATGAGACCAACCACTTCTTTGTTTATATTTTGTAACTGCTAAAGCAACAGCCATGCCATTCTTTCCATTGTACCAATCTGCAACAGCTTTCCTCAGTGCACGGCCCCACATGCCACATTTCATGCCCTCCTTCAGATCTTTTTTAAATTGGATGAAAGTAAAGAGATGGGTTGGTATGCAACAAACCTCAGGAACAGCTTTAAACGCCGCTTGTTTCGTTTTTGCATCAGAACACTGTGAGCAAATTGCAAGAGCAAAAAGGAGGGGCTCCTGTTTTGCTGCTCTGCCTTCTTGACTAAATGTCTTTATTTCTTGGACGACTTCAGAACCTCTGCCCTCTTCAATCAGTCTTGTCAGAGCTGCTGTATTTTCAAAGCCGAGCTTCTGCTCCTTGGCGCAGTAAGTACCACCTTCTGAGCCGAAACACAAGAACCGCTGCAGTCGATTCATATCGGTGACGTGCCACACGTAACCGCTCTCAGAGCTGGGCACCTGCTTTTCATTCGGGAGCTGCGCTTGGTTTTCCTCGTCCTCCATTGTTTATGCTTCAAGAGGTCTGTTGAAAGAATACTGAGGTTAATTAAGAACTACTGTGAAAACTTGACGACTCCGCTTTTTTGATTGCTTCTTAGCAAAATAAGCATATCTTATCTACACATTTGTAATTTTTTCCGTCACAAATTTATTAAGAGTGTAATCTAAGCGTGCAACAATACCTATCTGTTAGAGGAAAAGAAACAAAAAAAAAATCTCTGAGTTACAGCAGTGACAATTTAACTTCCTTAAAACCAACTTAGAAACTGAAACTACTCAACCCCAATAAGTGGCACACAGAAAAAATGGCTGGTGTTACGCTCTTTTGTCACTAACATATTACACCCCTTATGTAGATTTTTGGATTGTACAGTAAATTGCTCAAAACTCAGATCTTGCCCACATCTCGCTCAGATCTATGTTGCTGAAGATCTGATAACACTGAAGAACTGAAGAAACATGATGTTAAAACAAAAAATTAAAATACTGAAAAACTTTTTAGACAGAAGAGTTTGTGAGAGCTTAAATATGGTGGGTTTCAGTAAGGTTTAGAGAAGAGCTTTTTACCAACTGACAGCAGCTCAAGGAAAAAAAAAAATCTTTATTACAGGCTCAGATAGTCTGCTGTTTCAAGGGAGAGCCAAGAAAACACACAGACATAACAACAAATTCTGCAGTGCTTTACATTTGAGCTTAAAAAGCCAAAAAACAAAGCCTGCACAAAAATTCAGAATCTCTCAGATCTTTATACACTCCTGACTTGCAAGAAGGTTCAGCCGTAATATTTGTAGGGAACAAAACTGCTCTTACTTGGAAAATATTTAGTATGGTAAAATTCAAGCCATAACATTTAAACCGTGATAAACACAGGGTAAGGTGAAGAAAATTCATCATCATCATCTCCAAAACATTAATATGACAACAATAAGTTCGGCTTTCTCATTTCCCACCAAACAATAAAAAGACACTTAAGAGGTCCTATTTAAAAAAAATCCCAACAACAAAAAACCACAAGAGCAACACACCAATAATCCACTCCCTTGTTTGGGTGCTGAAGATAAAAGCCATTTTACTTCACCTGCCAGGATAAGCTAGCACAACCTCACCAGTGTAGTCAGAGATTTTTTTTCCCCCCAGTTTAGGAAACACACTGATTTACAAACAACTTCTCTACTTTCTCTTTGACACGGAATTTTCCTTTCTCTGCAAGTGACTGGGAACGCACCCTTCCTCCATTCGTCCCTAGCTGCAGTGATGTGCTGTCTGTATCCAGAATTAAATAATAACTAATCATCAGTCTGCCCATTATATTCCATATGCTGTTAAAATCAGAAAAATAAAAGCCATATGCTGAAATCTGGGTTAAAAATGCAGGTTTCAGTTAAAAGTTAACTAAAAAATACCTTTCACTGTATTATTCAGAGCACCACCGCCCAGCTATTTTTCTTTGTGCTTAAATATTCTAATCATGTTTCCTGCCACAGCAATTTAAATACACATCATGGTCGAGCCAATGTTTTCACTGAGATCTGAAGCATGCAAATACACCGAAAATAACAAGGGTGGTATTTGCAATGCATGAATATACAGTATCAGTACATTTTAATGTCTAAATGAATTTTATTTCAATACATTTCAATTAGCTGGTTTCATTAAGCAGCAAGTAATGTTTCATAATAAACATACAAAACAAAAGCAAAAAATCCTGAAATCACAGTGAGCGCCCACTAGTTCGTTTATCAGAAAAGAAAAAAAAAGGTACGTGGAAAGATACTAAAAACCATCATTATCTTGAAGCAAAAATAAGAATGGGAAGTATAAAGGAACGGGCCTGGGTAACAAGATATCCGGATGCATGAAATCTCGAGAACATTTCTTATTGCACCTTTCATCCCCCCGCTATCATAAATATTACTACATCAAAATGAGATTAATGGGAAAAATCTTTTCAGTCACCTATGGATTAGCAAGACTTACGCTGAACTGGAAGGACTGTGCCTTTGCTTAAGCAGAACATCAACGATCTCGCTTTGCTGATTATATTAAAACATACCAGCACAACTCTGAGTATTTTAGAGAGTTTTTCCTACATTCTTGCATTTGCACAGGTTCCATCAGATATGTCCATTTCATTTTAACTCTCACTTAGAGTCTCACTTGTTCTCAGACACTTATTTTACAGTCACTAATACAAACTAACTACCAATGTCAGCACCACCTTGAGAATGGGAACAAAACCTACATGAAATAATTCTAACATTTCTAAAATGACAAATATTTATGCTTTGAATTTAGATTTATTTATAAAATACCATTACACAAGATCAATATTTCCATCAAAGGTACAACCCTGAAGGGCAAACAGATCACTGGTTCACCGTTCCATGTGAACACGCAGTGTGATATTAACTGCATTGTACTGTACTGGAGAATTTTAGAGCTAATCATCAGATAAAAAAAAATTCCCCTGTTGCACTTCTCTATTTTGCTGTATAACAAACCTAACTTGGACGTGTAAATAATGGATCCATCCATTGACTTCTGACATAAACATCCATATTTTAAGAGTTGTAAATGTATACTTCTGGTTTTCCTGAAGCTACTTCTAGGTTTTTCCTGAAGCTTAGCTCTTTAATATATATGATATATATTTAATATACTATGAGCCACAAAAACAGATGCTGATTTCCACGTTTTGTAAAGCTTCATCTTCACACAGCCCTCAAAGTCTTCTGAGATGGAACACAGTATTTCACAACGGCATGAATAACCTGCAGTACTTATCCTATTTAAAATGCTTACGACAAGTCTTCCGAGACCTTTAATAAAGTTATTAATGGCTTCTGATAAGCAATCTAGGATACAAAACAGACTTATCTCAAACGGCTTATTGCTGCCTCAGGGATTTAAAAAGAGCTTCAAACCAGCATAATCTTTTGGATCCTAATACGAATTCTAAGTTCTTGGAAATAAATCTGTATTTTAAAAACCGCCCTTGAGATGTGGAATAGCTGATGCAAACCAGTAACTTCACTACTCGACAGCCACACTAGAAGTAGGAAATTTAAACTTTGCCAGGATCTACTCCAAAAGCACTTATTCAGTGTTGAACTATTTAAATCACATTGGCCATTTCTAACTCCTGGTTCACATTCCAGCCCCTCAAATTCCCAAAGCTATTTGCTCCCTCTAATCAGTCCCTCTCCTCTGCCCTGATCTCAAGCTTATTTTCTCCTTCAGTGCCTGAATAGCACAGACTTATGTTCGTTCCACCCTAACTCCTAACCTAACCTATGCTCTACCATTACTCCACTCTTCTTCATCTGTTGAGCTGCAGCAGTGACCCTGAGGAGGACTCATCAATGACAGTCTGGCTCCATAAGCATTTCCAATTTCTGAGCTACCTGAATGCAAACAGCAATGTAAAAAGCCTTGGAAAGTTACACACTAGATACTTCACAATGAAAAAAACCGCTGAGCTAAAATTCATGGCTGCCCACCATTAACAAAAGAGAAAAAAATATTAAGGGAACATTATTTATATTCCAAACATCATATAGATTAATCTATAAGTAAAACGTGCCTTTTACTAGTCTGAAACCACCTGTACAGCACTTAGATCCCGCTTGGTATGTCAGTATCTTTATGTTGCTGTACCACAACAGGACTGAGTTTTGTAACTTAACCTCTGTTATTTTCCACGACTTTTATAATTCACCCCTAGTTGTCTACAAAATAAAATGTCTTGCAGTAAAAGTTTCAGGTGCATATAAAACCAAAAATATCAAAATGCACTAGTACTAATAGAATAATAGGTTTTAACCTAAGTTCTTAAATTTAACTGCTATGTTAACAATAATAAACCAAACTTTGTAGTGAAAACACACATAATTGAACTTGGACCGAGTCAGATCTTTTATGTGAAAATTTTAAAGGCGTTTTAAGGACAAGACTTGAAATTGATTCCAAATTGACTTCAAACCACAAGTACTTTATTCCCTAAGAAACTGCACTATGCCACTCCGCTCTCAAAATCTGGTATGAGCGTTAAACTGAAGATTATAAAGAACTTCTCGTTTCCTGAGCAAAGAGGCTATAACCATCACGGCTGAACAAAACACACCCACGCTCCAGCAGAGCTCTGGCAACAATGTCAGTCCCGGTATCACAAAACGAGCATCTCTGCGGCAGGAGGAGCGCCAGGAGAACCCTGCCCCGGGCACAAATGGCAGGCGGGAGGGCCCGGGAGACACCGGGCGAGGTGAACCACATACTTGCTTAAAAAAAACCCTACTACAGGATTGGCTTTAAAGTCCACCTGCTCAAAAATCTTACTGATTGGGGAGGGAAAAGGTAGCTTGGCTGACGTAGAACAAAATCACGAGGAGAAAGCGCCTAGAGCCGACAGCTCAGAACCTCTGGGCTCAGCGCTCAGTCTCTCTAAAGGCGATAAACACGAGGGGCAGCCCCGCACGACGCGGCCTCTAATCCCCTCCGGGGCTTTGCCGCGCTCCGGTGCCGGGCGGGCGGGCGGGGGCCGTTTAGTGAGCCGGCCCCGCCGCAGAGGCCGCCCGCTCCTCGCCGGCGCCCACCCCGAGCCCGCCCCCGCGGCTCCCCCGTCGGGGCCGGCCCGTTCCCCCCCACCCCCCCCGGCGCCACTTGCCTGAGAGGCCGCGGCCTGGGAGGGGCCGCGGGGCAGGGCCTGCCCGGGCCAGCGCGGCCTCCGACGCCGAGCAGCGGAGCTAGCCCCAGGGAGCTGCTGCGGCGGCCGCCGGGGAGGGCTCCCGGGAGGGCGGGCGGTGGCGGCGCCGGGCTCCGGGCGCGGCGGTGGAGGACAGGCTGGGCGGCTCCCGCTCCGGCCGCCGGAGGCTCCGCGTCTCCCGCAGCCCAGCCCCGCCCCGCCCGGCGCCCTGACAGCATCCCCGGGACCCGGATGGGGCCGCGCCCACCGCCCCCTGCCGCCGCCGCGCCCCAGTGCCCGGATGGAGCCGCGCACGCCCGGGCGCAACCGCCGCCCGCCGCGGGGCAGGGGCCTTCCTCCGCCCGCCGCTGCCCACAACGCCCCCGGAGCGGAGCCGCCGGACGGAGGCGCGGCCCCCCCCCCCCCCCCCCGCCCCCCGCGGCCGGGGCGGTGCCACCGGCGGTAGCGGGCGGCTGCCCCGGATCCAGTCCCCGCCGCCGCTTCCTGCTCCCGCCCCGCCTCACCATAGAGATGACAGGCGCGGCGGGGGCCGCGGGGCCTGCCGGGAAGGGAGCGGCGTGCCGCGGCCTCGCAGCGAGACCGGCCGGCGGCGGCGCCGAGCCTGAGGGAGCGCGCGGGCCGCCGCCATGTCGGGAGGCAGCAGCGCGGGCGAGTGGTGCCTCATGGAGAGCGACCCGGGCGTCTTCACGGAGCTCATCAAGGGCTTCGGTGAGCGAGAGGCGGCACCCGGGGGTCGCGCCGCCGGGCGGGCAGTGGGGCTCTCGGGCCGCGTCCCCCGCCGGGGGCTGCGGCTGTTCCCGCGCGGGCGCAGGACGGGCCCGGCAGGCGGCCGCCCCCTTCCCCGGCGGGGGACGCGGGGTGGCCGGGCCGGGCGGGGGAAGGGGCGGCGCGGCTGAGGGGTGGCTCGGCCCGAGGTCCGACGGGCGCGTCTCTGTGACCTCTGCGCGGCCGCCCCGGGCCGGGGCTGTGCCCGCAGCGCCTGGCGCTGCCCCGGCGGCCCCGCGGCTGAGGGGAGCGGCGAGGGCCCCGCCGCCGGCCGCGTGTGCCGGCCGCGCTTCGGCGCGGGGGGGGGGGAGCCCGCTGGCCGGGCGGGGGGGAGTCCCGTGGGCCCGGGCCCAGGCTGGCCGGGGAGCGGCGGCGTTCGCAGAGGGCGAGAAAGGCGAGTGCGGGTGGTGCGTGGCCGGGGAGCGGGTCCCGGAGCCCCCCGGAGGTTCCGGGAAGGGCCGCGGGCGGGGCAGCCTGCGCCGCGCCGCCTTTTGAAATAATACCAGATTTTCTGCTGAATCGCGTTTAATGTCTCTCACGACGCTGTCATCGTGTGATTATAGCAGTGGATAGCCCGACGCAGGGTTTTGGCCAAGGAAGCAGAAAGGTGTTGCGCGGCAGGTTACGTTGATTTATAATTTCTGTCGCCTCGGTGTCTCACAAGCAAAGTCCAGGCACGCTCCTCCTTCTGTGTTTCTGTCCGACTTAGTCTTCCACGTACTAAATATTTGAACTTTTTGGGCTCTGTCTTATGCAAGCATCTTGCTTGAGTCCGTTGCTTACAACATTTCCAGTCTACCGCCATGGGCCTTTCTCTGGAGACAGGTGTTTTAAGTTGTGCTTCTGACCAGCTGACAGTATCTTTTAAAACAGTATTATTTGCAGTTGAACGGAGGACGTGAGGTGACCAAAGATAAGTTCATCTCCTCTGCTGCTTTTTTAAGTACAACTGTGTTAGAAAGACAACATCACCACACACAGGAAAAATTCCCTAAATAATTCATCTCAGCCTGTCTTGTTTGTTTGTTTGTTTTTTAATGGACATGCATTAGAGCCTGTAAATAGGCTTATCCATAACCTAGACATACAAGTTGTACATGTTGCCATAGTTCTTTCGTGGTCTTTACTGACTATGTCCCTTTTTTAAAAGGGGTAATTGAGGAAACCTGTATCTTTCCTTGTTTCAGGTTGTAGAGGAGCACAGGTTGAAGAAATCTGGAGTTTGGAACCAGAGAACTTTGAAAAATTGAAGTAAGGCACTTTTCTAACCTATGTTGGTTTTATTCCATTTGTCTGAAGTTGCTGAGAGCACTTGTGCTAAACTTGGGTGTGTTTTGAGGGGCTTTGGTTGTTTTTTGTTGTGTTTTCCTTTTTCCTCAGTTTCTGCAGAAGTGTGGTTGGATTTTGATTTAATCGAATACCTGGCAATTAAATTACTTTTTACTAATGCCTTGGTAATTAATCTAGCTTTTCTGGTTTTGGAAGGAGGTGCTAATAGCAGCTAGCATGCAAAAATAGATTTCTAGTGATTTTGTCTTTGGCTTGCATTATATCCTTTGGCAAACTTCTGCTCCTTGCTTTACTACCTTCTTCCTCACGTAACGTATTGCATCTGTTTCCTTAAATACATTTGCTATACTTTGTACTTTTCTAACTTGTTTTTCCTGCAGAACTACTTCCATATGTGTGTGAAAGCAAGTAGTCTTGTTACAGCTGACAGTGACTGATACCGTATGGAAGAGTTTTGCCCTCATTAGGCAATATTAATTCTTTTACCATTTTATCTGTGATGCCTCAAGTGTTATCTGTGCTCACACACAAGATTTTAAAAAGAAAATCATCAGGCATCTAACCCAGACCTTATTCTTTACCTGTGTGGATCTCCTACGCTTGAATAATAAATCTGAAAGAAGACGTAGCAATTAGTAGAGAAGATGTTGGTTTACAGTTTTTGTCTGACTGAAGATATTTGACAAGCAACACCTGAATGGCAGAAAAATTTTCTGAAGTGGTTTCTTTCCTGCCTGCACTGTGTCCTTAATATGATGCTTCATCAAAACATTACTGGTTTTGCCCATAAAGTAACAACTTCCCTTGCTTGTGCTGTTCCATGTGTGTCTTTCTAGTCTTGAGTGATGGCCAGCTTCCTTCCTTCCCATGCACACGTACAGTAGTTTAACTGAAACACTGAGAGTTAAAGAATATAATAACACGTCCATTTTCCAAATCCCCTCAGTGGACCCACTGTTTAAAAAGACATCTCAGACTTCTAGTCTGAGCTTAGCAAAAGTTCCTTATGCACTACAGTAGTATGTTCACCTTTTGTAGATAAACGTTTTGTGACATCTTTGTGGCGACGACCTTAAGTTCGGGTTGATACAATGAGCAAGTTTTTGCTTTAATGGAGCTATAGTTTTTGTAAAAAATGTTTCCTTTACTAACAAATTCTTGGTTTATGGGAATACTAAATAGAGTGCAACATGCAGTAGAGGCTGATTACTACGCAAGACGTGCAGTCTGGAGAGCAAACCACAATCTTAGTAGAGAACTGGATTCCTCTTACTTCTCAGAGAGATAGTTCAAAGCATGAAGTTTCACAAGAGCTCCTCTTTGAATATTTCCTTTATGCCTAAAAGGATTACCGAAACTTTAAGTTCAGCTCATGTGTACGATTGACAAATGTTTTGGTAGTTATTTATCACTAACAAAATTTAAATGAGTTTTGTGCAACTGTGATAGTTACACTAACCAGGAAAACCAGTCCTGACTTACAGACATTGCTGACTGAATAATTGCTGACTAAATGCTAATTCAGATTCAAATTGTTTAGTATGTATAGAAAGAAATCTGTTCTGCCTAATTAAAAGACCCCACTGGAAAAATTCACTGCAAGTTTCTTATGTTTAGAAAGAATTAATCAGATGCCTGTACCAGCATACAATTAAATTATGGTAGAGATTTCTGGCTTTCATATTTTTCATCAGTACGAGTTATTTTTTTTCCTTTTTTTTTTTTTTTTTTTTTTAGGCCAGTACATGGGCTTATTTTCCTTTTCAAGTGGCAGCCTGGAGAGGAGCCAGCAGGTTCTGTTGTTCAGGATTCCAGACTGGATACAATATTTTTTGCTAAACAGGTATGTCAAGTTCTGCATTTTTCTTAGATATGTCATGAAACATGGGGTTTAGTACTAAAAAATAAACTATCTTTTTGTTAATATGTACACAAAAATTAACATTTTACAAGGTGAAATAACTTTAACATTGTGTGAGAGTAGGGACTGTGTATCAAGTGATCATAACAAAGCAAATCAGATTGATCTGTCAAGTCAGACAAAAAATCACCAGGTATGCAAGAGTAAAGCTTTTATTTATTTGTCAGCCCTCTCCTACAAGACTGACTCACTCGTCTGTGCAATAAGGAATTACTTGGTAAATGTTCTCAGCAGAATGAGCAAATTATTTTTTTTTAAACCACTTTCAACAAATTCTAGGAAGAAATATTTACTTTGGTCCGGTGCTTATTTCTTGTGTTTCCCAAATACTCTGCAGCCAAGGCACTGTAACTATAGGGTAATATTTTACTTTAAGTTTGCAGACCACTTTGGCATCAAAGTTTTAAGTATTTCAATTAGAAAGGTGAGTTTAAGCTAGAAATTACAGGAAAAAAATTGGTTTGCTCATGTGTTTCATTAAATACCAAGTAGTACTGACATTTTTTGTTAGCTTTGGCAGGCTGCTATGTGCATTGTTTGCAAACGAGAAAAGCAAGAGAAAAGTAACCAGAATGAAAGTAGGAGTATTTAATCAATGCTTTTAGCTCTTTTCAAGACCTGCCTCTGAAACAGTGGGAAATGTAACAGTCCAAACAAGCAGTGTAACCCTACGTGTGTTCATTACAAAGCATTTGCATCAAAGGGCAAATTGTTAGGCTTTCTCTGAAAACTGACACATAGGCTGGTTGATGGGGGTTGTGTTTACTTTTGTCCTGTGGTTTGGTCGTTTGGTTTTTTTCCATAAGTGCTGAAGTGTTTTGCGTGTAAATTTCAGGAATAAATACCTCTCCACATGCTCCTAGCTACAAGTATAGAATGGAAAGGTTAGGCATATATGTAGCTCTCCTGGCTACTCTGCACATGTGCTTCTCTTGTGCAGGTAACCATCTTCTGTTTGTTCCTTTTAAAATCACCTTACTCTTTCATGCTATTGGGGATGACTTTACTTCTTGGTCTCTTTTAATACTGTTGCCTTCCTTCTTACCCTGCTCGAGTCCTGCCAAGCAATGTCCACCGCTCTTGTGACGCGACGATCAGCAGTGCTTTGCCATATGTCTTTAAGGTCGACAGGTCTGGTAGATGCTGGTTTAGGCTGCGATTTCTACCGAGTTGGTGATCAGTAGGCTGTGGCTACAGAATAGCCTTGGTGCAAAAAACCTGACGGAAAATCCTTGATGTGATTCTCAAAGGGTACTTATGTGGCAGGAGGGAATTAATGTGATGTGAATCTAGAGAGGTGTGTTGGTTTTTTTAAGATGAAGACAGATCTGGCCTCATTTAAGGGATTTCATCTTTGTTTCAAGGGATTTCGTCTTGTTTCCTGTGCATAGATGTTTTCCTGGAATTGCTGTTCTTGTGGGCACTGGAAAACTTCAAGGCATTTGTCTGCTTGCTCCACTTCTTTCGCCTTTTTTCCCCATTCTTCACATCTCTTTGAAGCGTGACACTGTTTAAAAGCAAGTAGCTAAGAGGAGCTTTGAGCTTGAAGTTGGTGTTGCAGAATGTACATTAGAATATTTGGATAATGTTAGACTTGCTAACAAAACCAGAAAATTAAAGGCTAACAATGAAAAGTCTTCTTTATTTTGTAGTTGCTTTTAAAGCATTCATATTTTACTGTTTTCTTAAGCCTGAAACCCTTTGTGGAGGTGTAGGAACATTCTAATCTTCTCCCTCCTTCTGCTTAAGGAGGGTGTGCTGGAGTGAATTAATGAATTTCATTAATTTCAGCATGGAAGCAACTTCTAGAAGTGTTTGCTATTTTAAAATAGTAGTACCTAGCTATACCACTTGATGGCATGGAACATGTGTTTCAAGAGTAGCTTGTAAAGAGTGTGAAATTAGAGTATCTTTTTCATGTTTCACTGTTGTCAGTCAAGTGCAGTGGCTTAGCAAAACCCAGAACATTCCTTGTAGACCTATATGCTTGTGTTCCTTGTCGCTTCAGTTTTGCCTCAACTGGGGTCTTGTGACTGAACAACTGGTGAAATAGTCACAAAGAAATTGAAAATCTATGCACAAATCAAAGAAACTGTTTTTAGTGTTTTGGGAGGGGATTTGTAACACCAGTTTAGCTCAGTACGTTTGGAGAACTGGTAATGTTTCCTCAGGCAAGTGGCTGGTCTGGTGATGAGAGCAAGATGTCTTGGTCCTCCCAGCCCGTCTCCTTTCAACTTGCTGGTTCTGTTCCTCGCTTGCAATGGCTCAGCTGCTTCTTGAACTCCCATGAGCTGGTGCAGGTTATCAGCCAGCAGTGTCCTCTAGATTCTCTCTGAATCTTTTCTGGGCTGGTCTTCTGCCACTTTATGAGATGTATTTGTTCTGTTCAGTGTGTCTGTACAGGCCAAAGCTGGTAAGAGGTAAGTTTCAGGAGACAGGAGTTTCTGTAGTAGTGCTGAGGTTATTTTTTCTTGAAACCAGAGTCTGTGAATCCACCTGAGTCACCCAGGAGCACAAGAGAAGACAAGCATTAATGTTAATTATTTCGGTTGTAAAATAGCAACTCCTCCCAGCTATCATGAAACTGGACTCACTTACCTTTTTTTTTTATTCTTGCTGTAAGTGTTTTCAGTTCAATTTTATGGTGGCTTTGAGGATGAGGTTTTATTCTTTCAAGAGTCTTTTTCAAGGCCTTTTTTTTTTTTTTTTTCCTTTTTAATTAATTGCAGAACTGATGAGTAAAATAATTGTGCATTTGTAGGCTGGAATCCCAGAACAAATAGATTTGTTTTCTGGGCTAGCAAAATTTTTACGATAGTAAAGATTATTGGTCTGTTGATCTATGTTTTCAAAACTGACATGACACCGGAGCCCTAAAAATCTCCAGAAGTCTTTGGCTTTCTTTTATGTCCCATACATTTTCTTCTTTGAAATGTTACCATCGAAAGAGATCTGATACAATCCCTTGTACTGCAGAGGAGTTTTAAGGTATCGTTCTGAATCCTGTATGAGCAAGACTAAATAATACGTAACAACAATTTAGTGTGGGAGATGAAAGATGCTATTACAACACAGCTCAATTCTATTAATTGTTTCATCTTAAAAATGCTTTCCTTTTGGGGGGAAGGAAACTAGTTAGATGTAAAAAGCTACAGCTCTCAAACTGTGTCCAGCACAAGATTTTTAAAATTGCATTAGGAAACACAATTTTGACAAAAAAGAAGCTTGTGTATGCTCGCTCTTTGTTCCGAGCTACTTTCATCACAGTGTTGTAGCCAAATTCCAAATGACAACCTGATCTTGCTCGAAGTTAAATCACAAGTGTGTTGGGGGGGTGAGTTTTATATGCATGTGTATTAAAGGAATTTTTTTTAATGGACAGTTTTATGTGCGCTCATGTTAAATTTGGCCTCCCTGTTATGCCTAGGTATGATTTGGTCCTCTATTTGAGGCCACAGAACTCTGGATGATCTTACATACCCTTTGAGCTAGGATACCTAGGCACAATGAGGTGAGTTAAGGATACAACTTCAGCCTTAACTCTGAATTTCCTGATTCTGTGTTGCCTCAGTAGGCCCTTGTTGTTATTTGTACCCACGGTGGCTACACAGCTGTACGTGTTCAGCTGTCTTCACCACTGGTTTGAATAGCTGTGTTCTGTGCTCGTCACTGCAGGAGTGGGAGGTGTCTCTTGACAGAAAAGCAAGCCATTGTTGCAGACTTACTTGCTGAATTTTTTTACTTTAAGAACCTCTTCAGGTTTTATTACTGAAGCGTTGGTATGCTGCCTTTGTTTTGTGCCATGTATTTATTTCATGCTGCATTGTGGTGATGGAACTTTGCAATTGCGATAACAAAACAACATCAACTGGGAATAAAATCTATGTACCTTCAGAAGGAGCATCTTTTAAATGATACTCTTAATAACAAAACGTTGATCTTTAGTTATCTTTGTGCCATTATTTTTTTTTTTTAACATTTCCAATACTTCAGCTGATTTCAAACTGAATTCTTTCTGCATTTTCAGGTTAAGATAGACCAGATATCAGTGTTAGAACTAAACTTGGGGCAACTTTAGAAGATGTAAAATGGACTTGCAACACACCCAGTCAAAGTCAGGAAGACATGTTCAGTAATAGAATATGAGAAGATTATATCTTTATTCCAAAGGAGTAAAAATAAATAAATCAGAGTTTTCAAACGAACAAGTTTCAGAACTTTATCCTAATGCTGAATTTTTCGCTTTGAGCTTTGTAAAGCCAACTGTTTTGTAACATTGGGATGCTTAGTAAGTGAACCCCAGAGATTTGCTGGTTGTACTTCCAGTTGCAGCACAGGGCTGTCCACAGCTTTTTGAAAGACAAAATATGTTATCCCTCAGATAGAGGATGCGAGTGAGAAATTTCAAGTGCTTTAGCCTTAAGTTGATGCAGAAACTCGGATTGAATCCTCAGGGAAAGGTGTTTATGAAGTTAGGCATCTTAAAGAGTCTGCCTGTGTAGCCTATTTAAGTGATGAATTTGATTGTTTTAAGCTAAGATTCATGTAGCGATCCAGCAATCTTAAGGGGTTTTGAGATCATCTCGCTAAGGTGTGTATATATATATTTTTATACATATATATATATAGATACATTTTTATTTTCTTTCAAATAATATTAAATATACCCTGCAGCTTTGCTAGCAAAATCTTTCCAATATGGCTATCTGTTTTTAAGTCAGAGTCCTGAATATAGATCAATTAAATATCTCGCCAGGACTTTGTGCACAGAAGTATATAGGCAAATGCTGGGATTTCTGGACAAATACAGAAAATCCTCTTAAGTTTCTTCAAGTTAAAATACAAATCTTTCTGGGACAACCTGCATATATTGTTGTGCTATCTAAATGCAGAAAATATTTTCTGCCAATACTGAGTCACCTTAAGTAAGAGGTACGTTGGAAATTAGGGTAGGTGGGTGTCCTGACTGGTTTCTCTGGCAAGAGGCTTGCTGGCTTGTGCGCGCAGCGGTGCTGGGCGGGCTGTGTGCGGCGACAAATGAACCCCAAACCTTGCACTCGTCTGCGCGTGGTGCTGCCGTCAGCTCCTCGCTCCGTGCTCTTCACCCAGGAACCACCTCTGCCCAGGCACCTCCTGCTTCTGTCTCGCGAGCGCTCTCATGGCATCTAGATCCACAGGCACACTGTCTTTTTTTGCCTGTCACCTGCCCTCAGTTCTGTTTCGCTGCTACAGGACTATTCTTGCTGCCTTTTCCTTCCCTCCTGCCTCTCTCTTTCTGAAGAGCATTTGAGTTCTGCAATGTCTTTCTGTTCCAGCAGCTGGGGGCCACTGCTCAAAGGCCTGTATCTATTGCGGGTTGTTTTCTAGCAGGAAGACAAGATCGTTTAGCTTGGTCCCTGTATACTTAAACGCCTCTAATTCTGCAGTTGGATCACAAAAATATATTTATGCTAAAAGGCAAGTGTTTGATGAGACTACTGAGTTTTATTCTTCCTCTTTTTTTTGGTGGTGTTTAAAGGTCCTGTATCGAGCTGTTCCAACACAGTTTCTGTGTTGATCTTGCCTCTACACACAAAACATCTCTTAATTTGTTTTCCCTCTTTTGAAGCCGTTACTGGGTTATCAGTCTGCCGGAGCAACTGCTTGTTCCATCTTGATTTTTCAGTAAAGATAGTTACCACTTAGTGCTGTCTCTCCCTATAATGCCCTGTATTAGTGATCATTTGCACTTGTTAGTGCAGTTTGCTGTAGTGGCCTCCCTTCAGTGTAACAGCACTGTTCTGATCGTTCTTCACCACAGGTCTCTACTTACCTTCTTCTTTTCTGGCAGCTTAATTACAATGTTTGTAACCACTGCTTCAGGTTAGCCCGTTTTAATCCACTTAGGATCTTCCTGCTTTAATTACTTTTGCAGCTGTCTCTGATAGTTGTTTGCTAGTCATATCTCAGAGAATCTTTAGGTCTTGGTTCCTTTTACTATTTCATAGTATTAATTCTCTCAAGTTACGCCATTCTAGTAGTCTGTGGGTTCTAATTTTTCTGCTACTGTTTGTTATTTCACTGTCCTTGATGGATTTACCTGCTGTGTACTTTATTATTTGTGTGAACTCCAGCCTTTAGCATATGTACCTGCAGCCTGTTTAATTTCAGTTTCAGTTGCTGTAATCTGTTCTCTGTGTGTAATTGACTACCTTGATTACCATTTAAGTCAACTAGATTGTATTTTTCTCAAGTCAAGTGCTTTATTATTTCGTTATCATCTGGACTATACAGATGTAATCTGAACTGAGAACACCTGAAGCATATAGAAAGTGAAGTGGCTTATAGCATTAACATAGTAAGTTTTCCTTTGTTACAGACTTGCTCTGACTCTCAAACAGCTTGGTTGTTTTTTCCCTTTTTTTTTTTTTTCCTTTCTTGTTGGAAGTGGTTTCACATTCACAGCCCTGAACTAATTTTCATTTTTGTAATACAAAATCAACATCCTGTCCCCCAGTCCTAAGGTTTGTGTAACCTTTTCGGTTGCAAAATAGTCTAATTGACAGAGGGTATGTTATTTTTGCTAGCTTATAGCTCACAGAAAAAATGCTCATATGAACTCTTTCTTGTATTACGGCCTTACACCATTTGATTACTCTGTTTTTAATTAAATCTCAGGTTACATGTAATAATCCTTGTAGTCTCACTATTTAAATGTTGTGTTTTAGCTTGGGTATTGCTAAGCAACATTAAAGATGTGGCTGTCGTATGAAGGGGCTTGTATATATTTACTAGAAATTGAATATTTCGTGCTTAATTCTAAGGAACAGTGTCACAAACTAATAGCTTAAATGTTAGGTTGTAAAGGATAGGTATGTTATAAATTAAGAAACAAGCGGAAAATCCAAAATTTTATTTGGCTTATTTTTGAGCAAACCATCTTTAAAAAAAATCTTACATCTTGGAACACATCTGAATTTTATAGGATAATTTTTTTTTTTTTCTGATGCAATGCAACCATTTTATAAAAATTCTAGGTTCCATAATGTGCCTTATTGCCCCAAATTACTATGTTGGTTTTTTTTTTTTTTTTAGGATCCTACTCCTGGTAAGAATTCTGATTCTTTGAAGGCCATTCTCTTTGGAACAGTTGACTCTTTTTTAGACTAGAGTTATAATAACGTAATTTGGGCAGCTTGCTTTGAATAGCACTGTTTCTGCTTTTCCACTGAGGTCAGAGGGTTTCCTATATTTTTTTCTGTGTCCATTATTAATCACTTTAGGGAGGTGGTGAGACAATAGAGCGACAGAGTTTTGAAGCAGAGGTGTAAAGTACCGGTTTCATCAATCAATTGTATATGACAGCCATCCAGTGTTCGTTTTTTTTTCGTTTTAGTCTCTTACAGCAAGGGCTTTTCTGTGACTACCCACACTAGATTTGCTGCCTATTTTAGAGTGAAGCTCTAATGTGATTCTGCGTAGAAAGTGTATGTTTGGAATGAAAAATGTTGCTGAGGTTAAATTCAATTTTTATCACCAGTACTGAACAAATTCTCAATGTTTTGGTTTTTTTTTTTCCTAGGTAATTAATAATGCTTGTGCTACTCAAGCCATAGTAAGTGTGTTGTTAAATTGTGCTCATCAAGACATCCATCTAGGAGAGACTTTGTCAGAATTTAAAGAATTTTCACAAAGCTTTGATGCTGCGGTAAGTGCCTACTATTTTCTATGTTTTAGGTATAACAGTGTTACATCTCTGTCGTCTTACGGTTTAATGTTGTTACTTGCTTTCAGATGAAGGGTTTGGCACTAAGCAACTCAGAAGTGATTCGGCAAGTTCACAACAGTTTTGCCAGGTAACACACGTTTTAAATCTAGGCAAAATTGGGGGCAAATTCTTCTTCATCTCAGACTTTGTAAAATTTTCTTTGCAGACAACAGATGTTTGAATTTGATGCAAAGTCTTCAGCAAAAGAAGAAGATGCGTTTCACTTTGTGAGCTACGTTCCTGTTAATGGGCGGCTATATGAACTAGATGGGTTGAGGGAAGGACCAATTGATTTAGGTAATGTAAAATATTTTTTTCTGAACATCCTCTGTTTTAACAATACCTTATTGCAAAAAAATGGTTATATATTATAAGGTCAAATAAGTTATCTGTTAAAATAAAGCATATCTTGAAAGTTTTCTTAATGTGCTCTTCAGGCTTATACTTCCTTGCAGTCATTTATATTGTTTTATTTTGGTTGGTCTGAAAATACAATTTTCTTCTTGCTTCATCCACGTTTCTTACTATCCTTCCTTTTATTCACTAGTCAAATGAGCAGGCCACATAATCTAATTTTGCTGCAAGAGAGAAGTTTACATAGCCCACTTCTTGTAGATGGTTGCTCTCCTGACCTGAGGAAATATGTTGTTGTTCTGAGCTGTGTGTAACAAAACCTGGTAAAATTATATAGTCTTTGTGACTTTACTTACTGATAACATGCAATTCCTCTTGCTGGTATTTTTCCCCATGTCTTCCTTTTTGGGGTATTGTCACACAAGATGATTCCCGCGTCATGTTTTCAAAGCTTGCCTCCCGCCCCCCAGGTTGATTATAAACTCTATTTTATTTTGTTGTTTATTTCTGCTATGGGAGAGCAAGTAGACAGCTGACTCAATAGACTTTTTATATGTTATGTGACTGGTATTTACACATTGCCCTCTTTTTAGATAACAGATCTTTTTCCAATTATGTAAAAATAGCTACTTTTAGCATGGTTTTATTCTCTATAGGACTTGTTCTCAGTTTGTGTCTTAAAATCTCTTAACTAGCAATATGTGGGCCATGTTGTGTCTTGAAAAGCTCTACAGTAACTATCACGTCTGCACTTTTTTTTTTGAGTCTGATATAATCTCAGTGTGTTTTCTGCATTTCATTTCCAGAGTGTTTTCTTGACAGTTGTATTTATTTTTAGATTGAGTAATGACTTGCTGCTAAATCTCATTTTCAGTCTGTCTAGGGAGACTGTGCAGGCTGCAGACTTAACCGGTAACGTGACTTTTATGGTCTCAAGATCATGAGTCTCTTCATTTGTTCTAAGGTCTTGAAATTGTTAAAGAGGCATTGTGAACTTACGAAATCACCTTAATTATCATAGAATTATAGAACAGTTTCGAATGGAAGAGACCTTCAAAATCGAGTCCAACCTTTGTCCCAGCCCCACCAACACCACTAAATCATGTCCCTCAGCACAACGTCCACCCATCACTTAAACACCTCCAGGGATGGTGACTCAACCTCTCCCTGGGCAGCCTGTTCCAATGGCCGACAGCCCTCTCAGTAAAGAAGTTGTACCTAATGTCCAACCTGAACCTCCCCTGGCACAACTTAAGACCATTTCGCCTTGTCCTGTTGCCACTATTCTCTCATTTATCTTAAAATCGAGCTATCGTATATCTCGTGTATTTTTTTCTGTCTGACATTTTGCACATGGTATTAACTCTTTATTTTGTCTAAATGGAACAGCTATAACTATCAATACATTTTTTTCTTTTGCTGTCCAATTTTATGTTGTCATGCCAACTAATTTCTGTCACAAAAGTCTTAGATAAAATACTTTCCCCTGTTTTTTCTTGTTATCAACAAAATAAACATTAGGTGTTTATGCCCTTAAAATATAGTTTTGCTCTATTGCTTGGGCCAGTATGTTATGTAAATATTGTTATTAAATAACATGTCTTCCACGTTCCTTAAAAAAAAAACAAAAAAAAAAACCACCCAAGTAATTTGAGATGCAGTTGCGAAGGAAAAATGTGTTGTATGCTCTGAAGTTGCTGCCTATGCATTAAGTATACAGGTCTTGAATTTGTAATACATTTTGCCAAGAAGATTAGTTTTTTTTTTCTTTGTGTTTTTTCTAGGTTCATGCAATCAAGATGACTGGATAAGTGCTGTACGACCTGTCATAGAAAAGCGTATACAAAAGTAAATGGTTATAATACTTTAAAATATTATACTCCATATAAGTTTTACAATTGCTTTGTTTCCTTCAATTCAAGGTTTTTAACTGTATTTGTAAGGAATGATGCTTACATACTGTTTTTATGTACATATCACTGTGTGACCTCAGAACCCATTGCCCAGCATGAGCCAAATATGATGATAGCTGGGCTTCAAATATGCTGCGTTACTCTATGATTAATCAGTTGAGTATCTGTGTAGTGAAGAGAGATCCTACTAGTACTCTGAAAAAGGAAGAGCAAGATTAACTCTGCTAGACAGCTCTGGGTCTTGGAGAGTGGAAACTGAGAGTGCCATTACTGTGGATAGAATTTGGGTATGTGCTTAGAATTGCCTATAGTAATTTAAAAATACCAGATAATAACTATATCTGTGTAGATGGTATTTAGAGAAAACACGTTTTCCTTAGGTATGTGGCTTGTTTTAGAAATTTAAACTAGAAAAAACATACTGTAGAAGCTTTCCTACTTCTTGCCTCTGACCCCAAGCTACAGCCCCAAATATGTTTAGAAATCAAGTTGATTTTATGCCATTTTTCGAAAACAATTTTCAAAGTCTTCTACTTGAAGACTTTCTGATAAGCAAAACATTACTACCAAAACAGATTTGGAGAATTTAAAATAGGAGAAACCTGCTAGTCTATTTGATGAACATACTTTTTGCATTATATGAAGAGTTCTCCAACGTTTTTTAACAAGGAACAGTGATGGATGGGAAAGTAAAAACTACTTGTGTGCAGCACTCATGCAGTTTTGTTGTCAACTGTATAATATTTTGTTTCTTGGACACTTTCAATATTTGGGAGTTTTGTGTAATATATATCTTGGGGGAAGAGGTTATTAGGCAATATGGATTGGATAGTGTTCATCTGAGGTCTGGTTTTATTTTGTGGCAATATGGCATCTGTAGCACAAGTTAACAGGTTTATTTACTTTTTTTTTCCCCAACAAAATGCATTCCCTTATAATGAAATCAGGAAGGAGATTTTTTCAATTACGTTAATTAAGTTTGAAAGTAAATTTATTAATTTTGTTAATTATTGAATAAATTTGAAATTAATTTTGCTAATTTTTGTTGTTGTTTTTGTTCCTCATTTAGATACAGCGAAGGTGAGATAAGGTTTAATTTGATGGCTATTGTATCTGACAGAAAGATGATATATGAGCAGAGGATTGCAGAATTGCAGCAGCAACTTGCAGAGGTAGGCCATGATATTGAAGTTAATGGAAGAATTCTCTGATAATAGTTGTGTTTCTTCGCTTTATTATTCACCTTCTTCTTTCCTTGCTTCAAACGGAGTTTCGCTAAAAAAGAGCAGGGAAGGATTCCTGTGTATCTCTCCGGCACAGTGCGGTGCAGCATGGATGCACTGATGCAGATCTGGTTAGATCTGAGTTAATTCGAGCACTCAGCACAGTCTAACCCTGTCGTTGTAGCTCATTTTTGACTGATTTGCTGTGGTAGCAGAACTAGTGCCTAGTACTAGTACATTTCTAGTACCTGAGCTCATCTGCCTGTCACTAACTGCAGAAATTCCTTGCGTGTTCCTATAACTGTGAGCAAAACTCAAGCTTTCTGTGACAGAACTACTCTTAAGACAGGACTTGTTTTAAAAACAAATTACAAATGCAGTGATGTCGTTCATTTAACTTTTTCTGTTTTGTGGAAGGAGGAGCCTATGGATACAGATCAAAGTAGTAATATGTTAAGTTCTATACAATCAGAAGTTGCGAAATACCAGATGTTAATTGAAGAAGAGAACCAAAAATTAAAAAGATATAAGGTATGTAGCCTTTAGCTTGTCTGATGAAACTGTTGGAAAAGCTCTAAGAAAAAGCCAGTGTTTGTATCTGTGGAAGACTGTTGCAATTAATCTGAAGGAATTGAATAAGTACTATAAAGACAATATCACAAGAATTCATGTTGCAGTCCTGAATTTACAGGTTAATGACCAGTTATGCTTCCTTTTAGCATAAAGCTTACAAGTAGGTTTGTAATGATCCCTGTAGCTCCCTTTGTTTTGCCACTATTTCATACATTTCTCACTTTAAAATATTTTTCTAAGCACAGCCTGTTCTAGAAGTCCTACAAAGAAATTGCTCTGTGTGCCCCAGGAGGCGATCAGCCTTTTCTTGCTGGAGTTGCTAGTTACACTACTAGAGGTAACAGTGGCCTCTAAGTAAGGCTTTTTATTTGTTCTAGTAAGAAAGAGTTTGATTTGTTAGTTGTAACTCCTGTTTCTACAGAGCACTCATATAAGCTTTTCCAGCTCTCATTGTTAGGAGTAAAGAATGTTGATGCATCAGTTGATGATGAAAGCTGGTTCCGTGAACTTCGTGTATAGATTCACACCCTGTGTTTGCACATACATCTCCTAATCTGACATGAAGGTACTTGCACAGGTTTTAGTGAGGAAGCCCTCCCAGGGTACTTGAATTGTCCTTTTGTTCTAGTTTACCTGCTGTCTTGTCCTCTGTGGGAAGCAGTGAAGATGCAATTGGCATATTCTGCGTTTTCCTAATTAAGTACCTTGTGTGTGTGCTGAAAGCAAATCATTCTCTGAAATGACATGTGGTATTAATGAAAATAAAATATGGAAAAGTTTCTCTGAGATCATCACTTGCAACTTTTTTGATAAACCCCTAATACTTTTAAAGGAATGTTTTGAGGGGGGTAAGAAGCTGAGCCACCATTTTTTTTTCTCTTAATACCTTAATTTATTTGGGGGGGGGGCATAGAAAATGTCTAGATTAAAAGTAAATCTAAAAATAAAAGTTGGATATATGAAAGGATAAAGAGATGGAAGAAATATTTTCAATAGTTTCTAGAAGGTACAGACCAAGATTTAATAATTCTAATGAGAGTTTCCAAATATATTTCTACAATTCATGTGTTAAGTTGTAAAGTGTTACTGTTACCTGTCTTTAAAGCAGTACCACATGCCTCATGGTTTACCAAGTACTAAACAAACAAATTAAATTGCGGGGTAAAAAAACCTTGAAGTTCCTAATCAGAAGATTTTCCACAGTATTTCCACATAAAAAGTCTGCATTTTTTTTAATGTTAGGGTATCTACTTGGGGTCTAGGGTGGCCATTCCTCTCAGTTGAAGAACTGACCATTTCCTGCCTTTCTGAGGAATTTAAACCACTGTAGAAGCTGTGAAGTGATTAACACAACAAAAATAGTTGTGCTTTTGCATTACAGAAATGTTTTAGTCCTCAGCCTAGGCTGAGACCACAGCTACATAACAGACTGTAAAAATAAGTAGGTCGAACTGCAATTCGAGTTGAGAGGGCAAAAAGAGTGAATACTTTAGGTAACAGTACTTGTCAGCATCGCAGCACAGGTTAAACTGTGTAACCTACTTAATCATTGAGGGGTTTTTGGCTACTAGGACAAAAGACCGTAAGGACAATTTGTGCTGTAAGCAGTACATTTGTCTGACTACTTTTTTTTCTTGTTTTTCAGCACGTACTCAGAATTTGATTGCTTCAACTTTATTTCTAGGTGCCTCAAATTAAAAAAAGAACTCCAGCTCTTGGGGCTGAGGGGGAAGATACAATAATGCGTATGGGGAAAAAAAAAATCACTGTTTAGCCATATAATAATTCTGTTAATGCTTTTAATTTATTTTTAGATTGAAAATATTAGAAGAAAACATAACTACCTGCCTTTCATTATGGAATTATTAAAGACGCTAGCAGAGCACCAACAGTTAATACCATTAGTAGAAAAAGTGAGTATTTCTTAGCTGATGTTTAAGAAATGCATATGACTATAATTCTTCAGACCTTCTAATTTAAAAATAGAAATGCGGTCAAATTATCTTGGAGGCATAAATGGCATGGATTTATTTATTTAAACCACTACATTCAGACATATTGCTAGTTTACGTGGTCGTCCCTTCTCACGAGGCACGATTCCAATGAAGTTTGCACATTGTGGGGTAAACTGACTTTGCAAAGGCAAACCCTGTCTCCTCTCTGATAACCTAAAAAATTTTTTCTAGTGCTGGTGTAGGAAGATAGACATTACAGGGCACAGTATCCTACAATGGAAGGGACACATGTCTTGGGCTTTTCTACACAAGGAAATTATGAGTCCTATTAGAGTTGTGTTGTGTAGCTCCAGTTGGTATGTGGAAGAGTTCCCCGTACTATCTTGATGTCCCTCTTTGAACTGAAGTTGGTTTGAGTGTCACGTGTCTGTACAAGACACCTCTTTTGCCATCCTGGACCGTCAGTACTCCTTTTTGTTGATTTATTTAGCTCTCAACACTAGATGGCAACCTTTGCACAGAGGTTCTGGTAATTGAAATTTGTTCTCCCTATTTCTCTGTTCTTACACTGATTTACTGGCTCATTGTTTTTCCCGTCTTAAGGTGTCTGATTATTAACATTTACTGTTCAAGCTTGTTTATCAAGATGTGTCTGTCACTTTGGCAAGGTTTACTAAACTGTCTGGCTTGTCGAGTACTTGAGTTGCAGTAAGATCAGTGTTGGCTTGCCTATCTGCTCATGTGCCAGAGACAGTACCCATAATGACAAGGATTTCCCTATTATTATTATGAAAAAAACAGATAAATATTATTGAAAGAGTCATTCTTTAGCTGAATTTACTTAGGAGAACATGTTTGCTGGCCAGTAGTTTCTAAGTAGTTTCTAAGACAGTCACTTCTGATTCGTTTTTTAATCATTTCCTTCTCTGGGTAACTTGTGGAGTTTTAATCCAGTTCCATGTTAATAGGAGTTATTTATAATACTGTCATGCTCCTTTTTACAAGTTAATTTCCAGTGGACCTGAGTGGCTGGTGATAACAGATCTTCATTCTAGATCACTGAATTAGATCCAGTTCTGTTCAATAAGTGGTAACAAGCAGCAACCTGATTCTAAATGAACAAATGTTTTGACAGGAAGATGGCTGGTCTTGCATCGGGGTTGTTCCCTTTTCTTGCCTTAACTTTTTTCATTAAGTTCATAAGGAAGAAAATTCCCTGTCAATCTGAACTGTCTATCAGTTGATACAAGTTAGATGAGAATCTGTTTGCAAGTGTCTTTATAGGAACTTGTAGGGTGTTTTTTCTCCATTCTTCTCCTTTGAAAGATCTAAAAAAACAAGTTCTTTGTTGCCTCAGAGTTTAATTTGTGATAATCACTGTATCCAAATGCAGTGTTTTCTTATGGCAACAACTGTTTTCATTAGGAAGAGTAATTTCTATGTTAGAGGGAACAAACATTGATGTATGAAAAATGAAGGTTATGTTTTAAAAATAGTGCTTTTTTTCACCTCTCATTTTCCCCTGTGGAAGTTAACTAATTTTATGGTTTCCTTCATATGCTACAGTTAACCCAATATGAATATGTGATCTTAAAAGGCTTTATATGTAAACCTGGTAAAATAATAGTAGGATACTTCTAAATTTATATTTAAAATGCCTCTTTCTATGGCATGTTTTGTTGAATGTTCAAAAATATAAGGAGTAGTCATTCAAAGCTCCAAGAAGATCTTTGTCTTACCAGAGCTTAACACCATCTCCTTTTGTGTTCTAGGCGAAAGAAAAACAGAATGCCAAGAAAGTTCAGGAGGCCAAGTGAAGATGACTTTGCAAAATACATACAACTATGTGCTTCTGAAACTGTTTTTGTGACAACAAATAAAACTTTTCAGAAACTTTTAAGTTGTCCAGCGCACGTTTGACAATTGTAACAGTTTGTCTTGTACTGTATGCACGGGTCTCATTTTCTTCCTTCCCTTGCATCTTGTGCATGTAGTACTGCTAAATAATGTTTAGGTTCTCTTGGTCAAATCCAATGTTTAACAGTTTATCTGATTTCTGAAAGCTTGGGAAGCGGACCTAGAAATATGCAAGGAAAATGTACACATTTTGTCCCACTTGAATATGTGGTAATCATGTAAATGCCAGAGTGTAAGTATAAGCATGAGCTTTCTTTGCTCATCTCTACTAACAATTATAATATTATCCAATTGTTCAGTGACATACCCTGTGTCTTTGTTTTTATGAAGTAAGTGTCTTAATTTTTTTACAAAATTGAAAAGTATGGATTTAGTTGTAGAAACATTTGCAAAGACCAATGTATAATCTCAAAAGATCTGCATTGCTTTAGTAGAAAAGATAATAAATATTCCCATTTTTATTTTGGCAAATCTTCTTCTGTGGTATTTCGTTATTGGACAAGAAGATGAGGACATGTTTTGGAGGTCGTCAGCCTCGTGACTCTAAGTGCACGTGCTCTAGATGTGGATTAGAAAGAAGGCACACTGTGGTTTTGGGGAGTTAATATTCTTGGATATTAGGTAACCGTACTGTTCTAGAGTATGTTAAACTTAGGTCAAAAATAATGCTTTTTAATTGGCCGTGGGAGAAAAAGAGAAAACGCGTATGGAGATTCTTGTTGATGACAGCATTGTGATGGAAAATGCTTCAACTGTCTTTGGACCAAAGGGAGTGTCTGGCAAAGGGGGCTCACGTGGTGTCCTGCCCCCTTAGTGCCGCTTCCGTGTGAACTATGAGCAGGCAAGTTCTTCTGGTAAGGATAGTGACAGGCCGTTGTGACAGTACGTGATACTTAGACTACTGAAACAGTGTTAGTATTTAGTCTATATAAATTAGTTTAGAAAACTGATTTCTTCCTAAAATGCACAGACAAGAAATAGAAAGATAAACAACTGAAATAACTTGGGATTGTCTGGAAGACTTTTAAAACCAGTGAAAGATGTTTGTTTTCCTTACTTTGCCTGTAGCATACTCATTGAACTGTGAGGTGCTTTGGTCTTGTAGACTTGTGTGATGAGAGTACGATGTATTTTGGGAAGTTTTAAAACCCCGGTGTGAAATTAGCTCTGTTATCTACTGGTGCTTCACATAGATTGTGTATGTATTGACAGGATAAAATTTTGGCTGAAGAAGTAAAGCATACGCTGTGCTCTCTTACTGCTGAAAGGATCCACTCAAGTCATTGCTGTGGCTGGAAGGGTAAGATCTGTTTCAGAAAAGAGTATGACACTCATGTCTGTGTTTTATACAGAGTGTATCAGGTTGATGAGAACATAAACTGTGTGTGAGAGTTTCCTACTTTAGGAATGTATTGCAGCAATATTGCTTAGGGGAAGGGAAAGTCTCTTACTCTGTAAGAGGTATTTGTGATCTTAAAATTTTACTCTAAACTTCATTTCACCCCGCTGAAAAAGACTTGTCTGTCTTTCTAAGTGGTAGCTTGATGATTCCTGCTGTAAGCTGACGTTCCTGGAGAGTTCTGATACTCTCTACAATAAAATTTTGCTATTCCATAATAGATGTCAACTTAAATTCTACTGAAGTCATTCCATTTTTCTTTTATTTGCATACTTGGACGTGTACAAGAGGAGAAAGCAATTTGTTAAAAGAGCAAATTATTTTGCAATTGTTGACAAGTTTTAATAGTATTTTTTTAGAAATTACATTAACTTTTATTGCGAGCAAATTTTCTGGATTTGTGAAATGAAAAGAGGATGGATATGAGTGAAAAAAATTTTTTTAAAAAAAAAAAGTATTTAGTGGAGAAGTAGAACAGCTCAAAAACTAGTATGCTTTGTTTTACTGTGGAATCTCTTTTTCCCCAGTCAAACCCCACATGCTAATTTCAGACCACTTTCACCAAGTTTGTAAAGCTATTTTTCATAATGTGTATCTTGGGTTTAAAAGCAATTATTTATATGTTGCTACATTTAGTACAGTGTTGCATGAAGGCAAAGCTAGATGTGAAGTTGCTGGATTGCCAACTTAAAGGTGCTAAAAAAAAAAAGTGAGATTTGGGCCTTGATCTGTCTTACAGTTTTAAGATAGTGTATTTTTCTGCATGTAGAGAAGTGAAAGGCTTCTGCTTTGATTCATTTCAAGGACTACTGTTTTCTGCTGGTACAAGCGTGATGTGGCATAGCTGTCAGAACTGAAGTTTGGGTATAATGAGAATAAGCAAGTTCAGCTTCTGTGAAGAGTTCTGCCGTGTAGCTGCTGTTTCCTGTTGCCCAAACGAGGTCAGTGTGTCTCCCATTTGCTAAGAGCTTGTTATCATAAAATCCCAATGTAAAACTTGAGTGTGATCTCACAGTCTTCTTCCTTCGCAGGGTACTGTTTTGTATTTTGGATGCAAGTTATTTTAAAATATCAGTTTAGTCTTTACCCGTCCAAGACAGGGCATGTGTTAATGTGTGTGCTGTGTTTGTCAGGCGTCAGGTGTGATCTTACAACGTGGGCTGAACTCTTTGTGTCCTTTATCCCAACGTCGTATCAGTAAATCAAAAGTTTCATGTTAGCTCTTCAGTGGTTTCTATGATTAGACCTGATGAATGTGAAGAAATAATTCTTATACATCCTTCAAACTATTCCTGTGACGGCTGAAATCTTTCCAACTGATTATCCTGCAGCTTCCATAAAAGTCGGCTGACTGGGCTTGAGGGGAACAAAATTCTACATCCCAGGCATCTCCAAAGCCTTGTGCAGCACCCACCTAACCGGGTAGGTACTAAACCTTCCACTTTTCATCTAAAACTCAGTCATGTTTGTGTATTTCTATTGGGAAGCAGCTGATCAAACTCTTGGTAAGTTAAAGCATGTTCTAGTATGGCAGTGGTCTCATCCAGCATTACTGGATTCGTACGGCAGCTCTATGGGGTGTTCTGGCTTCTGATGAACGTGAAACCCAGAATGTTTTAGTTGTCTTCAAATTTGGAAGTACTTCTTTGAACCTGCCTTGAGAAAGCTGAAACTCTTCATTCCGGTACTCAGTGAAAATGGTGCTTGCTTATTTGGCCTGAATAGCTTGAAGGCAAAGGGGTATCTGGAGGGATTAAATCTGATGCTGAAGCAGATGCTGTGCGAGTCGCTGTGAATCTTGTGTATGAGGAAGTCCCTTCAAAATTAGTGGGTGTAAGTAGGATGACAAAGCCACATCAAACTGACAGTGCAGTTAGTCCTAGAGTAAAATAAATGTGCCCAACAAAGAATGCTTGTTGGGACCTTAATCTCGCTATTTATTTGTTTTCAACCTCAAAACTGTAATAGGAGAGTTCAGTGGGAAAGTGTCAAGTTTATAGTCTGAGTTCACTAAGTACCTTTGTGTGAAAGAAGGCTTGTGTTCCTGCACAAGCATTTCACCATGATTTGCTATTCTAAGGGGCTGTATCCAGTAGAAATTCTTGTAGAGTGTTCAGAAAAGTTTGGATAATTATAGCAACAAAAGTTGTAGTAGTAGTGGAAAGTTTTTTGTAAAGGAGATGAGATTGCTAAGAATGTGTGGACTTGGTCACTTCATGCCTTGCTAGTGAAACTTGTTAAAGTTTATGCTTTTCTGAGATGGGAACTATGGGGGATTATAAAATACAGATTTTCTCTGAAGTCCCTGGGCATTCTTGTGAAATAAAATATAAATAGAAATGTATCCTTAGGGAAACAGCTGTTGAGGAAATAGTTTATATGTTATAGTTATCGCGTTGTTTTTGTGGACACCTGACAGGTATATTTAAATCAGTCATCTGTAGGCAGTAGGTGGTTTTTGTTGTGTTTGGGTTTTTTTAAAAAAATATTTTTAACCCTTAAGAGCAAAAAATAGCAACGTAGCTCATAGTAAATTCTGCTAGCTTTCTCAATCTTTTGTGTTCAAGAAATCTCTTACATAGCAAAAATGGTGATAATGCAGAATTATTCCCACAGAGTTACAATTACAAGGTTAAGTGAAACTGAAGAAGGTTTCTCTGTTGAATATAATAGCTGCAAATATTGCAGAAAGGTTCGCCATGGAGCCTTTTTGTCTTGCTTGGATAATCTCACTTTGCTTTATTAATAAGATCTAATAGAGTTTGCTATATTGAAGGAACTTTGCAAGTCTAGTTAAATGTTTGGTCATGATAAGCAAGTATTTTTCCATATTTTGTAGTTTATTTATGCTTTACATACAGCAATTGGAGATTATGTTAATATTTGACTTCTTTTTTTAGCTATACACATTGCTAATTGCTAGGGTTACGTCTTTGACAATAACTAAGCAATCATCTGCAACTTTATCAGCATCTGGTATTTACAGTTCAGTGAATGAAAAATAAAGTGTACTTTTAAGCAAATATTTTTATTAATTTCTGCTAATGTTATTGATGGCAGTCTGGTACCGAGATAGTTGCTGTATCTGAATTTAAACAAGAAAACATGAGATAACTAACATATTCATCATAAAAATAATGATTTCTGGTTTAAACATCCACTACCACCTCTTACTTGAAACACTTTCTGCAAATGTGTGCACAAGTGTACATGTGAATTACCATTTCTTCACTGGAGATGCTGAAGAATGGTCATAATAAGTCAGATTTCCGTATGCTTTGGTGGACAATACATAAGACCAAACAGTTTATAGTTCAGTGTTCACTGTCAAGTCTATTATTAAGCTATTGTGCTTTTACAGTTGATGGAAAAGCAAAGAGTAAGTCTTGAGGAAATAAAGCACATGCTGAGAGTATTTAAAGTAACCTTCCTAACAGTGTGGACACATTTGACTTTGACTCATCGTGGCTATTATGTGGTGTTGCTTCAAAGAATGAAATAGCATCATGGATTACGAATCTTTTTTTCCCAATACAAAATGTGTTTTCCAAGAGTGTAAGAGAATATAAGGGCTGCTTTTGTATGAGATTTCTCATTCTGCTTTTTAATTTTCCAGTTAATGCCTCGGTCATTTCTCAGTCACTTAGAAATCTACAGACCGTTTCAGGAAATTTTGCACTCAATATTTACTTTGAAATCTAAATGTCATAGCACTAAGAGGTGACCTAAACATGACTACAGATTCTTAGATAACTGTTAAAAATGCAGTTTGATTTTAAGGGGGAAGAGATTTAACAATGAAGTTTTTTTGGCCACTAATTATTTTTCTCCTTTTCTATCTTTTAAATGTTACCCTGATCTCCAGCACCATATTCCCCAACACATAATATAAGAGTAGGGATTTTCTGTCTCAAGTGATGAGGTGTCATCCAGTATGTGTTTTTTCGGAACTATATATGCCTGTGAGTGATACTTATTTTGTCAGAAAGGCCTAACTAGCCAAACAGACTGTGACTTTAAGCCTGGAAATGCTCTAGAGGTGGAGGGAAAAGAGAAATGTACGTTGTTCTGATAGCCCTGGAGGTGACAAAAGCATTTCTGTTCATATATCTCATCTTTTAACTTGAAACTGCAGTATGGGGAGAACTGGTTTCTTCAGTTACTCTCGTCCTCCTCCAGATCGCTGCTTTCTTATTTCAGAGTCAGTTTATCCTGTTGAAGGTTACCAGCGTAAGATGATGTATCAGTTTTCCCTTTGACTTTTTTCTCTCCTCATGTAAGCTCGTTTCCAGCTCTCCAGTAAAAAATAAAAGGAGAGTGAGGGATGTACAAGGTTTTCTATATCCATCTCACTGCATTACCTGCTTGATTATATGGAGGAAAGAAGTCACTAGAATGAAATGTTGATACATGGAAGTGAGGCAGACATTACTGTCCTGTTCAACAGGAACTGTTAGAGACTATTGCTTAACGTTGTCTAAGTACTAGCAAGAAAACTTCTTGCCTGCTGGACACATAATAAAAGTAGAGCTTGTCTTAGGGGCATTTTCACGCTGTGCTGAGAAATGGAGAGATAAGGGTAGTAGGATTATGCTGTCCCAGATACCCGAGACTCACTATGCACAACTCATCTGTATGTCTCTGTACAGTATTACACGTGCCGTGGAAAAAACACTGGGAGAAAGGAGGTCTGTGCAGCTCTTCTGACACGTCATCAGGCTGAGTAAGCCTAGAAAAGCAAACAAACCTAGTAACTGAGTGCTCTGACTTCACTTGTCCAGGTTCTTCTCTGTGTATTCACAAGCCAGAAGGAAGATGAATTTTGCTAATGTGACTTTACTGACCAGGAGTTAGTCCTCTGTAGGCTTGTTCTTCAGAAGACAGGTAGTGGTTATCGAAGGGTGTTGTAAGATGCTTGAAAATGTTCATTACACTCTGAAGAAAAGATCTCTCCCACTACCTGCAGTCCTTAAAGAGTTAGGTATTCAGTGTTAATGTCTTGCAACTGTGCTCTTATAATCCATATTTCGTAAGAATTCAATACGTGGCACACTGAAATAACCATGTAGGCTTTTCACACGTGTATACCTGTATGTGTATAGATCTTGTGCCTGAATTTCCTGAAGCATTTTTGAGACAAGTACTTGGCTTAGAAAATCTTTTCGTTCGTGATAAACAGAATATCTATGCAAAAAAAAATTGGTTTATAATAATGTTTATGAATGCTAATCCCTGTGATAGTCATTTTTCTTACAGAATACTTGAATCCTCAGCAGTTTTTTGGGTGTAGTTAGGCCTATTCATGTTCCACTGTGCTGTTTCTTTGAGTAGCTTTTCAATATGTACAACCCCTTCTTAGTACTTTATTTCACATTTTTTCCTCAGTGTTGAGCACCTCGTAACATGGGTTAGAGTCTAGGCAATATTGAACCTGGCCTTTAGCTTTGACTCTTAAAAATTGATTCTTTAGGGAGTTGTTTGACGTAAAACTATCTGAAGTATGCTGTTACGTGAGTGACTTGCAGTTTGTTTGAGGAAGCTAATTCTGTTGGCATTTGATGCAATTCTTTCTGTTAAGTTCATGGTGTTAGGTAATGAAGAATCTAAACCTCTTAGTATGTTTGAAACATGTGAGTGTCAGACACAAGAATAAACACCTCAGTGAATTTAATAAGCAGCAAGAAATTTAGCCTGAGGAAGTAGCAATAGATAATGCTACGGGGTGTGATTCACGTTCCACTAAACCTGATTCATTTCTTGTGACTCATAATAAATCATGGATGAAACACAAAATGATCTTCCTCCCGTTGCAAAAAAAGCATCAATGTGTCCAATAAAAATAACCAGGAGATTTGGTTCTGCCTGGGGAAATCTTCTCAGTAGTTGCTTAACTGAGGTTGTTCGTAAACTTCTCATAAGAATTTGATTAAAAATTCCTGGTCAGAACTAATTCCCAAGACTTCAGATACCGGAAATGTTATCCACAAAGTCTGATCAATTAAAGCAAGGAAAAGTATGGAAGCAAGTACTTGTGAGCAGTTTAAAAGAAAGATATGAGTGCAGCTGAATTTGAGTTTACCTGTACTGTGACACATTCTTCCTTTTCCCTCTCAAAGTTTTTATAGTTATAGGAAGTATTCTGGATATGAAATGTGTTATGGTGACACATTCTTCCTTTTCCCTCTCAAAGTTTTTGTGTTATAGGAAGCATTCTGGGTAAGAAATGTGTTACACACATGCAAGCTTTATAAACAAAGTTGTTTGAAAATGGAACCTTACAGCTGAGAAGAGCAAAGGAGCTGAGGAGCAAAGTTTGAACATAGAATTTTAGTCTTTGCTTTGTGCTTTGACTTAAGAAGGATGTATTTACTTCGTGATCATTTTGATACATACAGTTCAATTAATGCACTTGACTTGCTGTTACTGCACAACGAACATGGCAAATAACATGACAAAGAAGAAAAATACTGTACTTTGCATGCCTAAAGGAAACATTCCTCCCCTTCTTCCCACTCCATCCCTGTGTTTCTGTTCTAATGGTAGACCTGAAGTTTTGAAGGCTTCTTAACACCTTGCACTCAGTGGATGATCCAGAACAAAGCCTCTGTGTTGGCTTGAAAATACACCTTGCCAGAGCCCCTGTCCTGCTGGTGCAACTTGGCTTGACCTCAGACGTTCCTTGTATCCTGTCTGAAGGCCTGGGCTGTACCTGAGCTTGGCCCCCAGCGCTGGACTTGCTCTGCTCCGCTGTGCCAGGTACGGAGGGGCCGCTCTGCTCACGGGAGGGCCCTGCCTGGCTCCCAGCCCGTCCTCCCGGGCAGGACAGGCTGCCCTCGCCGCTCCGCACCGAGCGGTGATCACACCACAGCAGCCTGCTGCGGTCACCTGCATCAAACTGTGATGTACCAGGCGCCATCAAAATCGTCGTGATGTTCAGGACACCATGGTTTTTAACTCGAGTTTGATAAAAAATGAAAAATAAATCTTATCAAATAAGATCTGAAAAAATCCTCAGATATTTATGGGTATATACATAGTTATATTAGTATTGCTTTCTGACAGCACAGCCCTCTGATTTTCTTAGCTTAATACTTTGACTCCTGCTTTGGTATTAGCCATTTTTCATAGCCATCGCAGTCATTCTGGGACTCTGGGGCTTAATGTGTGTCTAGATTTCGATTTTTCTCTTCTTCCTTCACTTAGTGTCATACTTCTTGTGCTTCAGTGACTCTAGAAAGGCTGTTCAGTGCTCACACTATACTGCAGGTGTTGCTTTTTCTAACTTCTGCCTTCTTCCTAGCTAGTAGGATACAAGATACAAGAACACATCTTTAATGTGAGAGCAGTCATTGGTAGCTTTTTAAAAAAAATTAACCTTATAACAAAGCATTCAGGTCAAACTTCTAAGAATTTTGTGGTAGTGGAATGTTAGATAAATGTCCCTTCTTTGTGAATCTCCTTTACATGCTCAGCCCCCTTCAATATATGGAGAAGTCTAATTTCAGGGATTTTTTTCTTACTTTGTCAGTTACCAAACTGAATGTAACTGCCAGTGATGTTTAGTGTTTGTACACACATGTGTAAATGTGTTTATAAAATAAACATGTAATTTTACAGTAAAATAGAAATACAAAAGTCAGAGCTAGAAGAGCATGTTTAGCTGACTGTTTAAGAAATATTTTATTTGTTCAATATAGGACACTGTAATCTGTGCTTGGCTTTGGAGGCCTGGCCCCTAACAGTGTTTGTGTGAGGGAAATGAGAGGAGAAGAAAAAAATTTAGTTGTTTTGCATGGAAATGAAGCAACAGTATCCAAATTCTGTGCAGCTGGAATTTTGGTCCGGTGCTTTGAAGTGGGATGCGACACTTCCAGTAGATTGTGTTATGCTTTCTATATTTCGTGAATCACTCAGAGCTGCTTGCTGTGCCATCTGCTAACAGTTTGAAGCCACCAAAATCCCATTAACGGTATTGTCTGGGTTACTTAATAAAAGTCTGACTAAGTGTGCCTGGAGCTTGCTGTAGACTCAGGATACCAAAAATGGTAAAAGTTGTGACCACCCGGGAGGAAGCCAGGTGTAATTAAAGGACTGAGTGCGCTGCAGAAGTTGGACCCTCTCCTGTCTTGAGAAAAAAGTTAGCAATGCTTATATACAAGATGACGCTGGAATCGAAACTACTTGGAGAGTTTATGGAAAACTGAAAACAAAGAGCTGAAAAATGGAGCTTAGCGCCAACAAAGAGTACTCAGACTCGAAAAATGGGAAAAGTGGCCTTTTCTATCATGCTGACAACTGCTTGGCATCTTCTGCAGAAGTGGAAGGAACTTAAAAAGAAATAACGAGAAGGGCAAGAGCTACTTGTTTGTCTTGTTAGCTGGAGCTATATTGTAGTAATATTTATGCAGTATTTGCATCAGGATGATTGCATCATATGTTCTGCCTAGTTCGTCCCAAAACAAATGAGTACAACTAGATATACAAGTTGTACAAAAGATACTCAAGTTAGATAGCACCATCGAAGAAAACGTACTGAGACTTTTGTTCTCAGAAATCTGTGGCACGAATTGGCAAGTGTGTAATAAACGTGAAAGAAACATTTTCACATACTTTGGTTGGATGGGAGAACAAGAGAAGTGAAGAACCCTGGTTCTTTGTGTTGTAAGGAAATAAGAGTTGTTCATTTCTAGTAACTCACCATTTTTCATTAACACAGTCTCAGAAATTGTTTCTCTTTCAGCAGATCTGGATGGCGCTTTTTTCTGCTATGCAACACGGAGTTATCAAACTTTCTCTTCTGTCTGTATTCGTACCTTACTGTAGGTGGCAGCTGGAGATGTACACGGGCACGCAAAGCCCTTCATGCATCCTCTCTGTTGATTATAGCTCCTGTTTCTCTGCAGAGGGGGATTCACTGACTTCTGTCCACCACGTGATTTATTGCATACACAAACACAATGTACAGGAAATAAAGTTAATAGTTCTCAACTGCTGTAAAATCTTAATTACCGCACTCGCAGCGAACACAGTGGCTACATTGTGTGCTTCAGGTTCTATTTTAGACAGCCTGAATTTACAGTCCTTGTATCTTGATAAATATAATCCCCGGCAGGGGATTATACAGGCAAAAGGCTAGCTCTAAAGATAGTAGTCTTCACTGTGAAAAAGCCAAAGTCCAAATCTTTGTTCTTGTGTAAAGGCTTGCTTTGTCCATATTAAACCCTTCATTTTGAAATCATGCATTCAAATAATTCTTTGCCTCCCAAAATAAAAATATTTAATAGAAAACTCAGGCAGTATGGCACGTGCATCAGTCATTCCATTGGTGAGAAAAACTGATTTGAGCTAACATTTTTTATAAAGGTAGGTCCTGGACTTGAGTCCCATACATGTGAGGAAGCTTTTAATTAACTTTCTTGTGATGATGTCATGATCAACACTGGAGCTTAAGAGCTTCATGTCTCATTTTACATTTTGTCACAACCTTTTTGAAACTATTTTTTTATAATATAAGAATACTTTTTCCCAGCATTTGACTCATTCCCAGTTCTGCAGATATTTACGTGCATATGGAGAATCCTACTAAAATCAGATTTCTTACATAATTCATGTAGACATGTAGGAAGGCTTATCCTTCTATATGTAATTTATGTACTTGATTAGTTTGCTGTCTTTGAGTAACTATTTGCAGTTTTCAGATATGAAATCCTAATGTCTAACTGCAGCAGATAGGAAATATCTCCTATGTCTTCTTTCATGCTGTAAGTAAAACTAAGTCCAAGAACAGCTCTGAGTGGTGAATAAAAAATGAGTGGTTTAATTTGGACTGGGCTTCTGTCCATATTGTTCTTAGTCCATTATTTGTAAGAGGGTTTATGCTTTACTGTTCTTCTATGTATTTACAAACTTGGTAAATGTGCAGTGTTTGAGGTCACCATTTCTTTCTGCTAAACCATGTATTGAACAATTAAAGTAAAAAATCTTCTACGCACCGTTCTTCATTTTTACCTAAACTTATCGTGGTGGCTATAATTAGTGTTGATAGACATCTGCTAGTTTTACTGGCTCGTTGTTTCTGTCTTTTAGACCACATCACAGGCTTGACATGTCCAGAAGGGCTTGTGACACTGATGGGAGAGGAACTAGTCAGCTGAAATCTTTTATTTTCTAAAGATAATGCATGCCAGTAACTTGGGAGGATGAACTTGCTGCAGAGGTGAAACTCTCCTTTCTGCCTAAGCCAGGCAGGGGGAGCACCAAGTTTGGATATTCTCCTGTAGTGGAGGCACTTCTGCTTTACAAATGCCTTCAGAATACTCTGTCCTCAATGACTATTTTGTACTCAACTCTCAGAAAACAGAGCTGACAGCATGGGATCCTCTCTGGCTGGTTGTTCTTCATGTTTTCAGGCTGTATCTACGTAGCCTAAATTGGCTACAGTGTGACTGTACTCTATTATGGTTAATTGGAGTAAAAATGCAGAAAATGGAGCCAGCAAAGACTGCTCTAGAAAGCTCTTGCTAATTAGAGTGTTTCTGGGTTTTTATTGTATTCTTCTGTTCTGACTTTGCCTAGATGAAGATGCATCTGCCCCTGCTGTTATGCCAGACCCGGTGGCCTCGCTGTGGGAAAAGGAGAGGATTTTTTGCTTTCTGACTGCCTTAACCATGACAGGTTATGGAGCAGGTAAGCACTGTCACTGCTCTTCTCCTCTGCACATCTTTCAAAGCAAAGCGTGGATCCTGTTCTTCCTTGGAAAGGAAAGTGATGGGAACGTGTTCATCGGGTGTGCGCTGGACTCTGCACACGACATGGGCCTTGCGTTCTCCTGGCTCGGTGTCCTGGGCTGGCAGAGGGTGGAGCGGGAGGATGGGCAGTGGCATTGTGCTGCGTGTTTGCCCTAGGCCATTTGTAGGACTATCCACCTCCTGGCTGGTTTGGGCAAAGTTGCCCCGCAGTGTTGTAATAGTAAACAGCACTTCACTGGAGTTTAGAAACGATCTGACTAAAAGACTTAAACCCTCAGATTCTTTAGTGAAGTTGGGTGCCAGGAGTTTCTGTGAAAATCGCTGCCCTTGGCCGCTGAGAACATGTTTGCAATGTGTACTTTACGTGGTACGTTCCTTGTGGAACCGTGTCTCTCTAGTAACAGCAGGGAGGAGAGCCAATATGCCCAGCGTGTCAGTGAGTGACTAGATGTGCATAATGCAGGGACTATGCTCAGCTACTGCCTGGTCTCTGCTGGCTTCTTGGCTTGTTATTTTCATACTCGGTCGCTATAAATCACTGCTGTAGCGTGTTGGATTTGGCTGTTCTGTGCTGGAGCACGGGAGGTCCGAGTAGGCTAAATGAAGCTGAAAGGTGTTTATAATTGGGTTATATTTTATAGGGTCTAACATTTGGCTTTTAAGCTTAAGAAAATTAGCTTTTTTTAATACAGTTCAAGCAAATAATAATAAGCAAGTTACTGTCGATAGTCCTTCTGGTGTAGAGAAGTCTGAAGTGTTCCCTGAACTGACAGCGTACCTTAATCACAAGCTCCTAGAAGTTAATATTAACCTAATTAGACTGAAATCACCATTATAATATATTTTGGAAACTCATTAAATCAGAAAGCTTGTGCTTATGTTCAGTTGCGTCAATTCTCTTATGATCTATTTTGTTTGCATCTTTATCTTTCTTCAGGTCCTTGGCAGTTACTAATTATTAAAGAAAGCAGTCATGCCTATAGTTAAAACACTGGCTCGAGTTATTAACAAGACTGAAAAAAAACCAACTTAGCAACATCCCATTTTGCCTCAAGACTTAAAATTAATGGGTTTCTAGTTTTGCTTGGGTTTTTTAATGCAATTTTCTCTGTATGTTTTTTTTTCTATTATTATTTGGAGGATTATGTATGACCTTTATGAGCAGGCACGTTGCATTTTATGTTCTTAAGCTTGTGTCTTCACACAGATAGGAGGAAGTTGGCTTAACATTGTCAATGTCAGTGCCTCAGTGAGCATTTTGATTAGGTAATTTTTTCCTCAATAACCTTTTATTTGAGTTCAAAATCCTACATGAATGATTTTATATGAGTAATTATGTGATTTTGGCATTGTAAAACTAATGAAACTCTTCTATCTCCCCACAAAAAAAAAAAAAACCCACCAAAAAAAACCCCAAAAAGGAATAGTGCATAGTCTACTAGCAAGGTGAGATGTACACTGTCACAGAACATTCTTGCTTATCAGTCACTGAATTAAATTTCACAACATCCATTCTGGTTTGGGGCACATTATGTCTGACAAACGTGATGGTCTTTCATTTTATAGCTCTTTTGAACAGAATGACACCTTTCAGAGAAATCTCAAGTGCAGTGTACTATTTGCGGTGGTGTGCATAGCGCACTGGCTATTTTGTTAGTTTCCTGTGCAAAATAACATTCCTTTTGTAAAGTCTGACTGTGAACTACAAAGGCTTCAGACACGTTCATGGACTTCACACTAACACGTACACTGTAGCTGTTGACTAATAGGAAACAAAGTTTAGCCACGAGAGCCTGAGGTGCAGGTGTCGTTGCTGAAATGAAGGTTCTTCTTCCCCTAATCTTTGGGCAGATGCACTAAGAGCTGCTATGGTAACTTCTGGTTTTTATTTCATCATTAAAATTTGATCTGAGTCATGAATCTATAATACATTTTGATTTAGAAATGTCAGTTAGCCCTTTTCTGAAAAGATTCTGGAGAAACACTTTTTAATATGAGGAGGTGTATTCAGAAGGAATATTTAGACTCTAGCTGACAGTGCAGTGGAGCCTCTGGGAGACTCCAGTTATGGCAAAATAGATTTGGTAAAAAAAGATACAGTATAAAGTAAAAAAAGTTGATAATAGAGTGCAAAAATCTCAGATGGTGCTAGCTAGCTTATTGCTTCTGCAGTCAGTAACGCAAAATGTTTGCAGCAGCACTAGTTCCTGTATATTTATGTAATTGTGGGAATAAAATCTAACAAAGCTGCTGAAGGCAAAATATTGTCGCATTTCTTGTTTTCTGTTTTCTTCCCTCGCCTTTTTGCATCAACAAATTCATATCACAAGCAGTTCTGGTATGAATGAGCATTGCGTGTTCGTACAGGTATATGTAGGTGTGATTTATTTAATTTTAAACCAGTTGGCTGTTACGTGCGCTGCATGTCAGTGTTGACTTGCATAAATTAAACCTCAGGTGCAGAAAGACAATGACAGATACTGCAAATAGATGATCCCTTCTTGGTTTGATCTTTAAAAAAGGTAATCCTGAAAGTTAAAAACTCAGATTTTTTTTAAATTATGGTATAAAGATGTCAGAAAGAGGAAACAAATAAAAGAATAAAGGATCTCTTTCTGCCTCTTTAATCCAAACCGTGCCTAAAATCTTGAAGGTGCTACTTGCAATATTGCCAAGTTATCCTACTTCAAAAGGATGCTCAGGGTTTATAGTATTAGTTCCCTAGAAACCTAGGCTGTGTCTGATTTATTTTTTTTTTTTAACTTTTTGTTATGCTCGCTTCACTCAGTGCTGAGGATCTTTTCTATTTATACAGTACATGTTAGATAAGGGAACTATATCCTTATATTAGGCATACCTCCCATTGCTACAACCTGATAGCTTTTTGTTAGTGAGTACTGCTAGAGCAGAGCTTCAAAATCAGTCAGTGCCGTTCTTCTAATGAAACTGCATCTAGCTCAGAAAAATCTGTCCTCAGCCTGCCTGTTGAGAGCTGTCTGTAACAGGACAGGGTTTTGTCAGTCCTTCACTTTAAAGGGAAATGCCTCTTGTTGAATCTCTCGCGTGAGGCTCGCTGCACCGTGACCTGAAGCAAGCGTTTGTCTCGTCTTTCATAGTATGGGCTGGCTGGTGGGAGAAAGTGAACCTGAGCAAAGGGAGAAGATGTGTATGTGTCTTGCAGACGTTAACTGTAGCCTGTTTTTGTCAGAGTCTTATCTTTTTCGTACTGTCGGAAGGATGCAAGCCTGTGTAAATAGGACCTGCACAGATTCTGACATAGATATCTTCCTTACCATGTGGATATCGGAACTTTTGTCCCTCGCTTCAAGACGTACTGTGTGAACTGGCTGAATTCTCAACAACTTCTGAAAAATCGGGTCGAGCATCTTTTTATGCATGAGAGCCGAAAATATTTTTACGAATGGCTGCCTTTGCCTTTTGGGTGGCTGCGGCTCTGCACCTAGGGCATCTTGCTGTGGGCAGAGGTGGTGCCTGGGCTGCCGAGCAGCCAACCAAGGGAGCTGCTCAGCCAACCAAGGGGCTGCTCAGCAGCCAACCAAGGGAGTCCTGGCATAAATAATAACAGCAGCTCTGATTATACAGAGGGTGACGTTAATGAGCAGTGTTTTGTCCTCGCCACCAGTTTCTGACTTTCCCTTGTTGCATCAGACATGCAGTCGTTCAAATAGAGACCTCCAAGGTTGGGTTTTGCAGCCCAGGGCTTCATGGCTACTGCTGCCAGTGGGGAGGTGAGCAGCTTCTCAGTTTCTTTGGGCAGCCTGACCGGCTTCCCGGGGCGCTTTCTGACACAGCTCGAATGCAGCGCCTTGTGGGCGTCTCCGCTTCTATCCTGAGACTTCTCTCAGGAAATAGCTAAGCTAATTTTAGAAGCAAAAACAGTTGAAAGAGGCCCCTTGCAAATGCAGCCAGAGTGTATCTCCCGTCTAATCAGTTACAAAATCTGATTGATGCTAAAGCTTTTTTCTTAGCTGAATGTTTATTAGTCTTGAAGGGGGTGGGTAGAAAAACAGCACAGGAGATCTTTTACAAGGCAGACATAAATGAACAGAAGCTCTTTAAAAATGAACTTGTGGGAATGAGGAGATTGATGCAATACATCACAGGGACAGAAAGGCCAGACGACAGCTCTCCGAGTACATGTTGGCGTAAAATCAGATAGAGAGAAAAGAAACTGTGGTACTTCTTGCCTGACGTGACCTGAGGAAAAATACTGGCTGTTGTGCAGCTCTTGCATGCTTATCTCGGGCATATCATGTTCTGTAGTGATTAAAATACAATTTCTGGTGACAGCAGGAACCCAAATGCCCTTCTGAATTGTGTGCAAAGTGCGACAGTTGTTCGTTCAGCCCAGGTCGTGTTTCAGTGTCTGTTTTAGCAACAGCTTTTTATTGCATTTAATTCCTATATTGTTGCTCTGAGTGAAAACGCAGAGCATAGAAAATCTTACAGCAGTATTCTCTTTATAGGGGAAAAGTTGTGTTGCAGAATGAACAGCTGTAGAATAATACTGTTTGCACTACAAGTAGAACTAATGTTATTTCTATAGCAGGACTACTGCTGAGGGCTCTCTTCTTACGGTGATTACAGGAGATGAAGACAGTGCTAAAGAGGGATGTACCAGCTTCTCCCTTGTGTTCTGTCATATGACTTACCCATTTTCTCTAGTATCTGCTCCTGAATAGATATTTACCATGTTCCAATTCATGCAGGATGGGTTGGTTTTTTTCATGTGCTGAGCATTTTGAGTCTTACGTAACTATTACTAGACTGGGCTGCAGACATGAGGAACAGATTTAGACTAAATAGAGAAAGTTTGAAATTAAAGGTTTAAACACTCATAAATTTGGGTCGGCATACGGTAGCCTGAGTTACAAGGTGCCACATTATTTGGAACTGTACATGCATTTCTTCTCTGATTGCTACATACGAAACAAATAAATTCATTCTCATTTTCAGCAAGATACTGCTTCCTGGTCTTCCTTGTAATCAGCTTCTGAGAAAGGGCATTTTGTGTGGATAAAAAATATCTGTCATAAAGCTAGTGCCGTTCTAGAACATTTTGTTACAATTGTTCCTCAACTGTCATTTTCGGAAAGAGTTTTTTCTCTCTTTAGTCTGGGCCAAAATGAACACTGATGAGTTATTTCTTGTGTGATTAAAGTTCTCAGAGCTGATAACAGCGGTCACATACAGCTTGTTATAACTCTCTGCTGTAGTGTAGAGGGTTTTACCAAACTCTTGCCACAAACTTTAGTGGGAACAGATGAGTCTGAGCTTGAAAACTTTTGACAAGTCGCGCCCAGAGCATTTTTTGAGAACTGTAGAGCCTTTTTGAGGATTTATGTAAAGACTCTGCATGAGAGTGAGAGCCCTAAGGCAGGGAAACTGTTCCACTATTCATGTTCCTAAAATTACTGTGGTACTTAAGTCACTTCTGGGCCAGAAACAATCGGGTATTAGAACTCAGCAAACTTGTGAATGCCAGAATTATTTGAGGGAATTGGGATCCTTCACCATAACCACATATTTTGCCAAGATATGATGTGTGACCCCAATTCACAGAAACTGTAAATACTACAATTTACCCAAATTATTATTCCCTTGCTATGCCTAAACTTCAAAGAAAAACATTTTCCTAATAGTTTGTGCGATGCTATAAATATTTTTTATTGCGTACTGAGAAAAGAATAGCATTCCATGAGTCATGCTTATTGTGGGGTCTGTGGAGAAAGCTTTCAAGACCTAATGTGTTCCCACAGTGTGCAGAAGCCTTAAAGTTCAAGTCTTGCTTCTTCCAACAATAAATTAAATACAGATTCTTAAAATAATTTGACATGAATAGCTCAACCTACTTCAAGAAACACCTTGATAACTTAAGTTGCAATGAGATCCGAGCAGAAGAAAGAAACTGGATGCAAAGCCTCATTACGGGTCAGATGAAGACAAATCTTTGTCCAGAAATTTCTTGAGTTTGCTTGATGTCATCAGTCAGTATGTTGGAGGTAATGTGTTTACCGAATGCTTTAATGCGTAACAGCCAGGATTGTTTTTGGTTTCCGTTGGTTTTTTGTTTGGATTTTTTTTCCAAATATTTACTTGAAGTGAAGCCTGCTTAAAAGAAATGACACTTGGCTGTAATTTATTGCAAGTCACACAAATCCTGTTCTGTTACACCTCTCCAATACTGTTGAAATACGTGACAACAAAGAGAAGAGTTTGACCACATTGTTATAATTTGAAACGTTGAGGCAAATTGCAAGATAAGCTGCCTCTATGCCATTTTAGTCAAAGATTTTAATGTTTCTCTTGTATGAGAGAGTATCTTTTGTAAAATGACAAAAACAAAACCTGAAAAGACAGTGCTTTTCCAGGTGTGCAATTCCTTGCCTACATAAATATCATCTTCAGATAAATACTTTTCTGAATAACCTGAAGCAGCACTTGATCCATCCAGTGCTGCCGGCATTTTGCTGTCCTGGGTAAGTATCAAAAGATGTGAAATTCAGAGGATGCTTCTAGATGTTTAATCAAGTCTTGCTTAGTTTGAATCAGTATTATTGTTCTTTTTTTATTTTCTAGACAGCTGAAATAATAAACCACACTCCATGATTTGACACGGTTTTATCTTCAATACCTATCTGACAGGAGAGAGAAGCAATCAGAGCTGTGGTGAGGATGGAATCTGCAAGGGCTGCTGGAGGTGATTGAGTAAGGTTCTTTGAAGAAATTCACTGCATCTTCAGATATTTTGTCCCAAAATATCTGTCCATTTTGCAGTGGATCTGAGGAAAGCGTGCAATACACTGAATGATCTTCTGACTGACCAAATCTGTTCTGTAACACTGTCAAAGAGCCCTTAAGTACATGTGGGAATCGTTTCTATTTGTGTGCAAAAGCCAATATAACTGACCTTGTAATATGCTTCTGCAGTCATGTCTATGAACTTTGCATCTGCAGAAACTGCATTCAAATTGCCTCAGATGCTTTGCCCAAATTCAGCAGGCTGAAGCGAAACTCTGAAGTTTAACTTTTTTTCATCATTTTAAGCATGAGGTTCTCTTGAAAAGCTTGAGTTTGTTGATTTGTCTCCTACTTTTGGAGCCAGAAATCTCTTCCCCTCACTGTGCCTCCATTTTCTGCCTTGCTAACATGTGATAATATCTTATTCCTGTCAATTTGGAGACTGGAGAGAATGATGATACTTTACAGTGGAGTATTTTTTAAATTTGGTTTTAATCAGATTTTACAGGGTGGGGTGAAAGTCCTATAAAACTGATAATTAATCCTTTATGATACATTGAGTAAGGAAACGTAAGTTTTAAGATTTCTAGATGAGAGCACCAAGACGAGGGAACATGCTACCAATCTTCTAGTAACTATCAAAACACAGAAAGCGTTACGTGAGAAAAGATCACTGCAAATGATAGTACCTGCAGTGTTTCAGGTTAAAAATTACGTACTGCTCCAAGGACACTTTGGTACACGTGAACGTGTGATTCTTGAAAATCCTGCACGTGGCTGAAGGTAAGAAACATTGGCATTAATTCAGCGATTGTAGAATTTTCCGGTTGAGTTGGCATCCTGGACTGGGCTGTGTGGGTCGCGTGTTTGGGGTGAGCACAGGGCTCCGTGCTTGGCCGGCAACAGCCAGCCCCGAGTCTTCTGCTGTCCCTGCTGTGCCGAGGGAGCAGCCCTTGCACCTTCTCCCTCTCTGCCCGCGGAATTGGCAAGATTTCTCATAGAACTTTTTGAATTCTCTTCCTCTCATGTTCTTTTTACTGTCTCTAGGTGCGATTTTGCTCTACCTACTTGATGAATATCAAACTCCAGGGAAGTAAATACTGGGCCGCATGGGAAATTTTCTTTTAGGATTAGTGAGTTTTTGTTTAACTGTACTGTCAGTTCCATGAAACAGCAAGATTCTTAAGCATAGACCTCTCCAATGTTCAGCTTGTTTACAAATAGTAAGTGACTGCTTCCTTGATATGTCACCTAACACAATATTTATAGGGGGTTTTCAGTTTGTCATGAGGTAGCAATTCCATGCAAGGGATCATGATTTTCCACCATCAAGAAACAAAGAGCTTTTTATTGTTAGGGGATAGAAGATGCTGGCAGCAGCTAAAAACAATGCTAGAACAAGGAAACAAGGGTTGACTTTGTATGTCTTTCACAGGCATTCATCCAAGCCAAACCATTTCAGGTTTAGTCTGGAAAACCAGGTTGGAATAGTTGAAAGCAGACACAGAAGTGTTACTTAAGGAAAAATGAAGTAATGAGTTAAGTCACTTTTGTGATCTGTCCATCCCTAAGAGCTCCCAGGGACTCTAGGGACTCTCGGCTCATTGGGAACCAGCGTGGAAATTCGGATTAACCTTAGTAGGGGATGAATGTGAATATTCGTATGCCTTGAGCAACACCAACCCTATCTCTGTGGAGCAGCTCCCACTGTAGTTTCCCTAGATATTATCCCAGCATGTCCAGTGCAAATTTAGCTTCAGTAAGAATAATTAGGTAGAAAAAGCTGGGTCTCGTGAGTCTGTAGTCAAAATATATACAGTAGTGGAACGTACTGAAATCTTGAATTGTCAGATTTAAAACTAGTAGATGCTAAATAGCCAACAGTTTCTCAGTGCTATCTCCTAACTACATGTGAAGGATTAGTGATGATCTCTTCACTGAAGTTCTCGTCTGCTTTGTGGAATGTGATTGTTCAACTAATTGACCAATTATTAGTCAACAGTTATTTTAAGACGGTGCTGCTGAGATTGATCTGCAATAGCTTTAGCACTTTTGAAGTTAGGACTTTAGAAATGGAAGCTCTGGGTTTTCTTTAAGATTAGTAACTAAACCCCATATATATTTCTGGGGGACAAAACAGGGACTGTTTGTTTGTCACTGTAATTAACATAAATGTCCTGGGTTTTGCACAAACTGCAATTTTTTGTTTCTCTTGCTCAGGTACATACCAACTGATGATAAGGAAAGTAGAAAGGAAACAACCTCTCTGGTTTTCAGATCTCAAATTATTTACATTAAATCCATGTGAAAGTTAACCCTGTAGCATAGCAGAAAGGATTGTATTACAAAATCTTTACTCAGTCAAAATGTCGTTTCTGACTGGACTTTTGTATGATGAGACCAAACAAGACCTTTCAGTTGGTTGAGGTATCTTTATTTCTTGCCTGAAGGAAGGTAGAGGGAGGAGGAGAAGCAAAGGAGAACTAAGAAAAGAGTTGATCAGTGTATTTAAGTAGATCAGTCATAGGAATCACATATGTATCAAACACAGCTGGTCCTGGTCTTTTAGTTTGAAGATCAGGGTAGAATGTTGAGTCACTGGGGTCAGAAAAGAGCAAAGGCAAGGGAAGCCAAATCCATTGTCAGCAAGTACGTTTCCAAATATAGAATAGTTTAATTGTCTTTCCTTGTTAGGCCTGTTTTCTAGGACTCAAAAATAGCTGCGAACACTCTTTAATCACGACTTGCAAACTGTGATGTGGCAGTGTCCTGTGCTGAGCACCCTGCAGGTCTGTGCTGTCTGGGTGGTCACAGTGGGGACAGATTTATGAGTTTGCCTGAATGCCTCCTGGACAGCTGCAAGACCGCCGTTCTTTTTGGCATATAAACGAGCGACAGTTGTGGCAGTGACAAAACTTAAGAGTTGGGCAGTGCCCTTTCCCTTCACACAGCTATCTCCAATGGAAAACAAAGAGGTGGGATTTCTCTCACCCACTTTTAGATGCACAGGTGCTGTTACTGAGCGGCTTTCCCAGCACCACGCTTCGTGCAGAGAAATAGGTTTGTCTGGACTGTCATTTGCCTGCTCTATTTTAAACATGGTTCCATTTAAAGCAAGGTAAACAACTTTGAAATGTCTATTTCTCTTCACTAATCTTAGAAGAAAGCTAAGCAGTGAGTCCATACATAGAATTGTTTTTATTTAGCAGTATGAATTTGGGAAAAAAAAAGCCTCCCACTCAAAAGAGGCTGTTGGTAGAGCCTCTCTTCTGATTATTCTATTCATCAGAGCACAGGTAGGGATGTTGATTTTGCAGCACTTAGTCAAGATCTGAAAGAGCCCCTTGTGTCCTCTGGGGACCTGCTGGAGGAGTTGCTGTAGTGGCAAGTAAATCAGATTCTCCCACCTCAGGTACTTCCTGGGGGTCCCGCACTCAGTGGGGACAGGAGGCCAGAGTATAAACTGGCATCTATTGCCTTTACCATGTCTCTCCCCTCATGTTTAATGTAAGGGGAATTACCACAATATATCCACCTTGCTCCATTAAAATATTTCAAATTAATGTTTACAGAACTCTAAGGTTTAGACCATACTGGTCTAAAAGGTATATGTCCTGGCCTCCTCTGCTCTGTGGGAAAAGAGGAATTTGGGGAAGAACCCTGCCTAGTGATCCACAAGCATTTTTAAGAGTTGCTAGTTGATCCAAAAGAATTCTGCCTACCCCTTTAAATTACTGTGTTCACATATGTGATTATTTTTCAGTGCTCCTCCTATTTTGTATTATCCTAAAAAATTCCTTAAAAACATGAACTGCCATTTCTCCAACTGATTAAAAATAATTTCTTGCTACAGGCATTAGCTTATTTATGTAATTGGGCCAAATCTTAATTGAATGTATATTTGTATCATTCCACTAATTTAAGTGAGAGAGAATGCATTAGGACTGGTAACTGAACTGGAACTATGCTGATTAAAAGCAGCTGACAATCCAAGGACAGTAGAAATGTCACTATATATGTTTATAATACCCTTTGAAATGGAATAAGAAAATTATTGAGAAAACTTCTGGAGGGAGGAAAGTCTTGCATTATCTTTGCGTATTGTATTGTCTTCAAAAACTACTCTGAAGCAAGTGTGATTCATTTTGGAAAACAAAGAATGCAATGAAATTTCCATGAAAGTTCTGCAAACTGGATGATTACAGTGACTACTATAAATAGATTTCCATAAGCTAAATAGGGGGGATTTCAGTGAAATATCCAGGTGCTGACTTGGAGAAGTCATGAAATGTGTTGGGAGGTGGGGTTGCCCAAGTTTGATCTTGTGGAATAATTCTTCAGTGGCAACAAGTGTTGCAGTGTGGTCCTTATTGTGGTTACCGTTGCCCTCCTGCATCTCTCTTCTTTTTCACGTTTCCATGTGTGTAACATCTGCTTTTGCGCTGCAGGGCAATAGTAAATGCCTGCAACTGTTGTACCGTATTAGACTCCAGACTGGTTCTTCTCAAAAACAAGCTGGTCACATTGCTCGTTAGTCCTTCCTAACCACATCAAGGCAACTAGACTTGTCGAAAGTAATGGCTATAGATACTCTTTTTTTGCTTGAGATCAAAGTTCGTCTCTTTTTTTTTTTTACCATTTTGAAAACTCCCTTATTCTTCAGCATCTTTGTCTCATCAGTCTCATTAGAAATGTTCAACTGCAAGTTCTCTAATCAAACCCTGTGGCTTTGTGCCAATAGCCCTCATACTAGGTCAGGTTTTTCTTCAGCTGTGGTCTTTCTAACTCTGACATGCAGCGAGAGGGACACTCATAAGCACAGATGAGTGCTCACATGAGTACTGGTTACTGCCCAAAAAACTTCATGGGACTGTCAAGTTTTGTTTCCTTCCTTCAGCTTGCAAAGTTCTGATATTTCTTGTTCTCTGTTGTTTCATACTATTTATAACCTCTAGCTACCCAGGTCGCCCTTACTGTAGCTCCCCTGCTAGTTTAGAAGAATGCTATTGTCTTCTTTCTGTCTAAAATTACTCCAGTGTGCTTTATCTTCTGTGGTTCCTCTTATTATTCTTCCTCAGATCATTGTTCTCGATGTTGTTTCTAAAATGAATGTATTGATTTCCTGCCTCTCTCCCTGTCTTTTGTTTATTGAGATGATAAATGCTTCAAGATAAAGTCTGTTGTTTATTACAGATATTGGCTTTTTCTTTGATCTTACAAGAAAATTACTGCCCCAAATTTAAGAGCTGAATCACAAGTGTGAGAACTCTAGAAGAGCCATTGAACAGGTCTCTGTTCTTTGTTTCATTACTTCATTTCCAGGTTGCTGGTAACAACAGGTTATTTGTTTTCCAGGAAAAGTGATAGTGGTTTACATTTCCATATCTGAAACTAACTCCCACTAATTGTCTGTCAAAGTGCTTCTAAAAAGATGCTGCTGTAACGAAAGAGATAAAGATATTAATCTTCTTTAATTTTCCTTATCTCATAAATTGGATACGTGCAAAGAGTTAAAGTTTCAGGTCTATAAATACACTATTTCTTGACCATTCAGACTTCAGAGTTTAAATGATCCAAAGTCAAAAGTTGACTGCAGCTCAGGAGCTGCTGCTGCTTTGGGTTTAAAAAGCTATAAGCCTGTGAACGCAAAGTGTTTTTTTCCTGCCTGGAACCCCAGGCCAGCTTAGGTTTCTGTGATCTGGTAAACTGTTAATGTCTTGATGTAACATGACTGTTCCCTCTGATAGTTTTGCACTTTTGCTTGCTTAGAACCAAGTTTTAGTTGGTGTAAACTCATATATTTCTGCTGCTGGGAGAACCTCCTGCTGCAATGTGCCCTCACTGGTGTGTATAAACCTCATCTTTAAATCAAAACTCAGTACCTCGTGTCTGTCTGCTCCTGCTGACTAGCTGCAGTTGAATTTCTCTGGACAAAGGCAACTGAGGCTTCTCTTGCAGAATTGAAGGGAGAAGGGACATGTGAGCAACTGGAAGCCCATATGAACCTGGTGGGACAGAGAGGAAGGGAGCTGTGAAAAAGAAAACTAGCTGCAGGGCCCACAAGAGTGGAAGAAGGTGAAACTGGAGAGGTGGACTCCGCTCCCTCCTTCTTTGCTCAGAACCACAATGAGGACGGCATCCCAGAGCATCCCATGGGAGACAGAGGCTGGAGCACCTGGACTCTGTCCCCCCAGGGCAGCATGAGCAGTGCTGCACCTCAGTGCAGCTGTGGCACTGCCTAAAGATGTGATCTCAATAGTCAAAACAAAAGAGAACCCAGCCCATGTGTTGGAGCATGGCTGAATACCATTGACTTAAGTGGAATTTCAGTCCAGCAGAGGTTTACTCCATTCACAATATTATGTTCGGAAAGATAAACATGAGTATATGTTTATATCCTGAATGCAAGTTAATCAAATTAGATAAAACAAGCAAAAGTAAATGTAAGTAAAACTATGGACTAGGATGACAGCTGATCTTATGATTTGATGGACCACTTCCCACTATTTGTTCTGCTAAAAGGAAATCTTGTGTATTTCGTCGTAATGTTTGTGAATGGATTCAGGTATTTGTCTTCACGATTTTCTGCCGCGCTGCCACAAATGAGATGAGTGATTGATGTACAATGTGTGGGCTCCTAGTGACATGCCAGCTGCTCCCACCGAAGCCCAGGGATGAGTATAGCAAGAGGAAGATGCGTTACGTGTACAGCATGTAAAAGGATCTGCGGGGAGTTGAGGATGTTTACGCAGCCATAAAGAGAACAGGTGTGAGCATGACTCCGCAGAAAACCCAACATCCTCTTTCTCAAAGGAAGTCTCTTGTTTTTTCATGGAACGAGTCATCCTTGTGTTTGCATCTCTGGACAAGAGAAATAGGGAGCAATAGTAAAAATAGGAGCAGTATCAAACCTTTTTCCTTAAAGCTGCTTTGCGTGGTGGGTAGTTGAATGGCTCAGTTCAGGCAAAGAAGCGAAGTTGTGCAGTCAGCTCCAGGGCAGGAGCCCTGCTTTATCTCCATGCAAAACAATAATTTCCATCTGCTTGGTTGGAGCAGAAACCCTCTCTGTTTCTGACAATACTTGGCACAGTGTTGACACCAGAATTATGATTTTCCATTGCTGTTTTGACCCTCAGATAGCTTAATTTATGGACAAAAGCTTACTAGCTGCACGTTCTGTATTTAGTGTAACTGGCATTCTGCCACATTGGCTTTTCTGCTGCATTTTCATTAGCAGAAGGAAGCTGTGAGACAGTGGCTGTATGTAGACGACTTCACTTATTTCTAGTAAGGTCTTGCTGAGTGGCACCAAAGGGTGATGTCCTGGCCACTGGAGACTTAAGCTGTAGAGTTAACTCTACATCTCTGTGATTTCCAGAGGTAAATTGGAGATGGAAATAATTTTTTTCCTCTTTCAAGCAAGTGAAAGTCATATCAGACTTCCAAGAGTCAGAGCACGTTTTTTCCATCCTGTATATAATAACAAACAATAAATGTGCTTTTGGGCCCTACCAGGGCTGTAGCAACAGCGATACAGAGGCTGTGATGCACCCGTGCAGCTTTGCGAATAGTTTTATTCATGATGCTCAAGATGGAATAAAGACACGTTCCCACTAGCCCCAGAGAGCTTGGAGTGGAAACAAATCAAAAAAAAGCCCTCGTAGATTTAGGGATGTACTGCTATTCACACGTGATGAGCCTGATAGCTTTTTTGCTGAATAGTGGCAATAGTAAAGTGTCCTTAAAAACGAAATGCTCACCTTCATATATGCTGCAAAGCTATTCAGGCTGTATTTGCAAACCATAACCCCTGACTGAACTTTTACGTATCTGCTTCGTAGACATACAAGCCAGTGGCTTTTTATAGCAGCATACTGACGAGGGTAATTTATGTATTTCACAGTATAGAAAATCCTGGAGGCAGTGTTATTTTTAGCCAGGCGACCTTTAAGCATATTCATCTATATACTAGTAAATTAGTTTTTAACAGGTGAATGACTTAATATAGCAAGGCAGATGAATTACAGATGTGGATAATGTCTGTCCAAATTGCTTTTTTTTTCCTGGCTCTAAATTATTCATCTGGATGGCCAGAAGCCAGCTATGGGGATTATTGATAAAAGTGAGTTAAGAATAGATTAGAACATTTCCCTTGTGAAGTATAATGTTTCTCTGTTGACTGCTTCATTTTCCATCTTCCATTAAGAGCTACAAGCCAGACTTTTTAACCCAATTTTAAACTATTTCTGTTCTATTTAAATTATATTATTATGAATGCTTGAGTTCCTTGTTTATAGGGTGAGGAGTGTTCTTTTAAAAGAAGAAATAAGATTGTTGTAAGCAAGAGGAAAAACATAGCAGCATTTTGTTTAGGTTTAGATTTGGTGGAGAAGTAAAGCTCTTGTTCTCTTAAGGATTTGCCAGCTCTCTGAGCTGGGTGGCTGAAATGTGTGATACACATAAATTCTAGCCAGTGGTGCAAGTGCAGTCAGTATTCTATGATTCGTCTGTATCAAAGACCAGCTGTGGTCTTTTATAGTTTTTTGTTCTTTTTTTTTTTCCCTACTGTTGCATTTTACTTTTAATAAATCCAGATTCCTGAGAAGATTAAAAAATTCTTCAGCCTGTACCAAAAGGTGAAGGGATAAAGTTACATATGGGGAACGTATTTGAAATGTGATCATGAAAAAAGCCTTCTAAACCACAAAATACATGAGGTTTTCATCTTCAAGATGTGCAAGAAAGCTATGAAAAATAAATGAAGATGTACAGTGGTATAATAAATGTGAAGTGACTGTGTCCCTGTAAAGGTCCTAAGGACTTGTTTTCTACTGTACTGCAGTGAGTGTGAATGCTTCTTTGCATATACGATTCATTTGGGCCCCCATCTCCCATACAGATATTATAACCGAAATGAAGAAAACAGGCTAGAAATACTGAAAAAGAATGATTCATTAAAAAGGAAAAAAAAAAAAAAATGTATAGAAATGGTGTGTTGTCCAAAATCCCGAGGTTTCTGATGGAACGAAACTGGAGCATTGTGAGTCCTTGGTTACCTTTCTCACCTATGTCGTGGTGAATAGCTGTAGGGAAGGAGTGGTAAAAACAATAACACTGAATAATTCTGGTATGATGTGCCAGAAGTGTGGACAAAAACCAGCAGGCAGTAACCAGGTGTAAGCACTAGGGATTAAAGATTCAACTCTAAACTCTGACCTTGACTTTTTGCGTCATCAGCATATATTTAGTTAATTGTGTTTCGCCAGCGTGCAGTGAATATAATTCTTTCTCTTATGTATATTGTCAGAATGAATTATTTCCACAAATGCTTTTTTTCAGTCCCAAGATGAACATTTTCTGTTGCGTGCTACTTTTCCATGTGACTTCTAACTGTAGGATAACTGTAAAATAAACTGCAATCCAGCAGCTGAGCTGGTAATACAAGAGAAAGCGTCATCCTAAGCATCTTTCCTGGCAACCTCCTCGCTTCTGATTTTTCTCCAACTCCAGATTTCCGAGCTGTTGGATACGGTGTGTAACTTGGTAACATGAGTAAAGAAAGTTTGGTTTTAGGTGAGTGCGGGCTAGCTGAGGTGCAGGCTGTATATATGAAGGTACTCTAGTTAAAATGTCCAGCTTTCTTATGTTGCATCCCTCCTGTCTTTGAATTTGTGTGTAACTGGGACAGCTGGAAGTAATGGTAACGGTGTGAACTGTGATGGTGCCTCGCTGAAATGTCATTGCCGTTGCGGTCACTGTTCAAATGGTCTGCTCCCTCCTACAAAAGGAGATTTTGTAAGAAATAGCAAATGGGGTCTCTGTGGGAAATGGAAGCTGGATGATAAAATGGTCTAAAGCATGTAGCTTTTATAGAGGCTGTGCAAAAAGTTAGTAGTTAACAAAGTACAATCACAGAAATAGAAGAAAGTTGGAAGCAGAAGATAGCTCCAGTGCAGTTCAAAACTGATCCTCTCAGATGATTTTTTTCCCCATTTGTTAATATACTAAATTGCAATATATATTGTAACATTAGACATTTGCAAGCTTTTAAGATAACTGTTGTTACTCCACTGAGTCTCACTACTACATATACTGCCTTGTTACCGCCAAAGGTATATCTCGGTGACATTTTTTAGTTATTCAGCATTGTTTACCATGCTAGCCTCGCCAGTGCAACAGCTTGTTTTGCTGCTTTTTCTTCTTCCCTGCCCTACCTCTTCCTTCCCCTGCCCTTTCCTATTCTTGCTCTTAGCTGTGTAGTCCGGCCCCATCCTTGAACTACTTCTGAACCAGAACTGAGCCAATTTAGCTTTCTAACATAATATAAAACATATCAAACTTTTTTTTTTTCGGGATCATTTTCTGCCATTTCAGTGAGTTAAAACAAAAGGGCCTGACAAGTGCTGGAGCAGATCCTGGGCGAGCTGACTGAGAGGAGGGGGATACTCATCTGTGCAGAGGGACTTTCCAGTGAAGTCATGAGAGTCAAGTCTTACCAGCATTGCAACTGTTTGTACTTGTTCTTCTGACAGACTGTAGGGGAACTGTACAGAAACACTTGGCCAAAACACCAGTGTGGTGAAAATGCATCATTTAGAGAGTATGTGTCAGGATGAATACAGCCAGAAATGGGGATCAAGCCCTCCGTGGCACAGTGGAAAATACTTCCCCGGTTAACCTTGGCACTGTTGTTTCCTTTCTCCTCGTATGAAATGTTTTCTCTTCCTGGACTTTGCATTGTGTTTCCCCGATCTCCCTCATGGAAATTATGCAAATGTCAGTGTGCGCACATTAAAAACCTGACAATGGCACAAAAAGTACAGGACTAAAATAGGTTTTGCTAAAAAAAAATTTTAAAGAAAAAAGTCATTCTGTCTAGCAATGGGAGACAATTTCCCTGTTACAGATTTTAATTATGAGGGGATAGTTCTATTTATCAATTTGCAGAAGCCTCATGCAAAATATGATCTATATATTTTAAGGAAGTAGGTTCACGAATTTTGTGGCAATGAAGAAGTAAAAAAAATCAAATCTAAAAGTGAGTTCTTGCTGCCCCACACCTTTAACAGCTGAAAGAGTTTTGTTCATGTTTCAAAACAAGCTGACCTTCTAGCGGGGGCCAGGCATGAAGTTTTTTGCCAAAGGTGAAGAGTTTGGAAAGCTCTGGAGCGCATATGAAAAGGGAAGGAGTGGAAATCATGCTGTGTTTGGAGCATGCTTGGATACTGGAAAGCAGCTCTGTAAAAACGTCAGCCTTTGACTAAATAGGTCTAGTTTTGCATATAATCAGCCTCAGCTTTCTCCCCGTTTCATGTCCTGCCTGCAGGTGGGTACAATCCCTGCAGTCGGTATGTGGGTGTTAGCCTTTTAGTTGCTCAGCGCCTCACAGTCCGAGGCAAACTAAGTGGATGCTGTCCCAGCGCTGGCCAGCGGTGGAATTGCTCTTCAAAGAGGAGGAGGCTGCAGTGCCTGAGTTCGTAGAACGGCTGAGATTGGAAGGGACCTTAGAGACCATCTAATCCAACCTCCTGCCATGGGCAGGGATGCACTTAACTAGACCAGGTTGCTCGAGGCCTCATCCAACCTGGCCTATAATTCCTTAATTCAGAGAAGGAAACCTAGAGAGTGCGTACACAAGTCCAAAATTTAGGCATGGAGGAGCATTTGCTTTGCAGGCTTTTCTCTGCAGATCTCTTCTTGCATCATCCTTCCAGCTGCTTGCAGTAATGCTGGTCCCAGCAGAATCCCTGTTGGGAGGGGCATTTGCAGAAGGTTGGGGCTCTGCAGTACAGAGCTGCTGAGTGTGCTAGAGGCCACCCTGCCCTGTGAAATGTAGGTGTCCCTTTGCCAGAGCCTGACGGGCAAGGATCAGGTCTCTCTTTCATGAGCATCACTCCAAGATTTCCAGAAGGGAAGCACTGAGACCTTAGGTCTAGCAAGGCACGTGAGTAATGCCAGGAAGTTGACGGAGCTTCTCCTTGTGTTTTGCTGATGGCTTGAGGTCCTGAATTGTGACAGGAGCCATCAACAAACATCAATTTTGACATAAATTTGTGTATTACGCATTTCTGCGTTTATACTTAAGATTTCCATCAGATTTTAAGCTTGTCTAAAAACTCCTGATGTGTAACAGGCAGGTTTAAAGGACCTGAGGCTGAGTGTCATTTGTCTGACAGGGGAAGTTAATGAGTCTTTGAGGGAACTATGGCAAGAACCGTAAATAGGAGCAGAACACTGTGTTCCTTGTTTGGTGTCTTGCACTAATCCTGACATCTGAGCAATCTACCAACACAAATAACGTTATCAGATCAAAATCTCCAGCCAATAATAAATCACTCGTGGCGTTAGCAAGGCTCTCACTGTACAGCAATGTGACCTCCAGTCAGGAAGAGACTTGGTCGGCGATGCTTGCTGCTGGTAAGAAGCAAGGTGCACCTGTGCTTGGGAGGTGTGCAGCACAGCTCAGAAAATCCAATAGGGATGTGGGAAGGTGTAGATTTGTGCAGAATATGTATTTGTGAGGTTATCTTCCAGCTGCCGCTAAGTGTTTACAAAGCACAGCAGAAGTGGGCGGACAGCGGATGCTCGGTGGCATACGGGCTATAGCTCAGAAGTGGGCACTGCTGACTGCAAATGGCTCATTGCTAGCTTGCGCTGCCAGGGCTAAACCTCTCCATACAAATGCGTAACACTTGAAAAACTGATTATAGGTAGATAATGAAACCTGCTTTCAAAATTACTGGCGTTTCTATCTGCAGAAAAAATATGGTCTCTTCGTTTGAGAACAACTCATTGTAGAAACCCGAGTAATAATAGATGAGAGTATAATTTTCCCCCTTTGAAATGTGCTGGATGTGGAAAAGCAAAGTTCAGTGTTCTTTTATTTATAGATGTCTCAGTGATAGTGGGTGTTTCAGTGTAACCGAGTGCCTACATGCTATCAGCATCCATCAGTACGTTTAAGATAAATCCCAAACCAGGAGCTCTAGGGTTTTTCCGTTCCCTCCCTTGCATTTTCCAAGACCTTGTAATCCCAATCACACACTGTAACAACAGTCACAATGGGTGGATAAAGCGTGAGCAAGTATATCAAGATACACTATTTCCATCAGAAAAATAAGAAGTATTTGGTCCAAAATTATTAGCTAGGGTTAAACTATTCTGAAGTCAACAGTGAGAATCTACTGACGCTATTGCAAGATGAATTATTCCAAGAGAGCCAGCACAAACATTCAGAGCTACTTAGCTAGAAGTGGCAGGTTATTTCAAAAAGCGGAGACAAAATACCACATTAAATGTTCATATTTACTGTTTGTGTCATAAGCAGGAGACGGTGTACAGCACGCTGGGAGAGAGCAAGACGAGAGAGATGGAGCAAAGGTAGCTTCTATTTTGTGCCATGAAATTGCGTCTGACAAAATTAGTGTATCTATTGTAAGTGAACCTGGACCATGTGGGGAAGTAGATAAGAAGGGCTCTGCGCTGTTAGATGTACGGCTGATGGCAGAGGACATACCCTGTACGTTCTGTCTGCACTGTACAGAGAGGGGGAAGGAAGGGATGATTGCACGAAGTCAGGATTTCCTCCCTGGGAATTTCTGGTGAATGTCACGGAGCATTGTGTGCTACACAAATAGGTATTGCATCAGTGCATAAATTGTGCACTTGTGTCAAAAGAACACAGTCAAGGGTACAAAACTGGGCATGCAGAAGAAATGCTTGAATTGTGGTTGCCTGTAAAATTTCACTTTGTCTTCCCCAAATACCTCCATGACAACACGGTTTTTAAATCTAGAGTTCAAGTCCCGTTTTGATTTCCAAAGGCACTTTAAATGTATACTGTTGACCTAGTTCAGGCACGGCTGCGGCCAGCTCGTACCCCCGTCTCTGCAGATCATTCGCAGGTAGGTGACACATGAAATCCACGTGGAACTGGTATTTTTTGGTGCCCTTCTGCATTCTCTAGTTTCTGTTCGGCTTTGCCATCGCACAGTATGTCTGTAAACATAACCCGCAGTCACCTTTTGTGCTTTCTCATTTTCTCCCCAAACAAGAATGGTCTGGTCTGGACTTTGCAGTAATCTCTGATGTACAACCAATCTATCTGATGCAGGAAAGGAGCCGCAACCTCTGTCAACGAGCGGGGCTTTGCCTCGTATTTGAAGGCAAAAGCACACAGCTTTGCACAGACCATAGAGACTCCGTTATTCACGCAGCACACAGAGAAATCTTCTGTGGCTGCAGGGTGGTGGTGGAGTCAGAGAACCCAAAACAAAACCTGTGTTTCCTTACAGCAGGGGATGGAAACGTGTTCCTACCTTCCCGTGCAGCGGCTTGCAGCACTGCTCTCGATCTGTGTGGCTCACAGGCATGAACTCTTCCATCTGCTCTGTCAAACTCTTCTCTCACTTTGAAATTTATCCGTGAGCCAGTTCCTCTGCAGATTGCAGTGACGGCAGCAAAGAGCAAACTGGTGCTGGAGAGCATCACTTCATAGCACTTTGCTAAACTGTCGCAGAGCTTTGTATGTGACACTAGCAGTTTCTCTGAAAGAATAACCAAAAGTCCTTGAAGTCTTTAAGGAAAGTATGGCAAGAATTTAAGTCTTGTGCTAGAAAAGTTGTTTGTATCATTCGTCAGAGAAGCTATAAATAATGTTGTCTTACATTAACTTCTTGTGCACCCAGTCCTACCCCATCCTCTTTCTGGCTCTTGAAATGTTTAGATAGCAAATACAAATATATCTTCTTATGCTTGCTTATTTTGTACTTCTTGCATTTACAAAGATGCAATAAGGTTTAAAGCTAAATTGCAGCACTTGTTTAAAAATGGGCAGTTTCGGGGACTCTTGTGTAAATTGAGTTCTGGGTTCTGCTTGCTCTTTATTTTTTCTTTCTCTGAATTTTTCTTCTCAATGTCATCCACAGGGAGGAGAGCTTTTGTGTGATTAAAAACTGATGTAAACCAAATATAATTAAGCCAGTTGCATCCATGTCTTCAGAACCTAACTCTGTCTAGATGCAGGTGTGAGGTCTGGACAATACACTTGGGGTGGGGAGGGAAGCCTTTACCCTGGGATTGACTGGGCACCTGTAACAGCTCCCTGCCTGACTCCACACAGTGGCCCTGGAAGCCAGAATAATGTGCTGCTAAATGCAATTAATGCTGTTTGTCGCCCCACTTGTGGTAACAAATTTTAAAAAACTGAAAATCTTCAGGCCACCACTGATTACATTTAGGATTACCCATGAAAAGTCCTCATTTTTGAGACCTCATGCTAGCTGCAGTGTATTTAAGTACGAGGTGTTGCACTGAGAAGGGCGAGACGCTGGTGCCCAGCGAGGGACCGCGCTCGAGCGTCACCGCGCTCCCTGGAGACGTGATGAAGGCAGCAGCCTGCTTCGTTTCTGCGCTGATTGTGCAATCACTTCTTTGTCCCCATCGAGGCGATTCTTGCCTACTCTTGCAGCAGCCTGTGCTGGTTCTCTTGGGCTTCGTGTGTGACCCTGCCATGACCGCAGGCTGCCCCGGGGATCCGCTGTCCCGGGGATGCAGCTGTCACCCAGGGATGGCAACAAAGACCAGGGGCTGCCTCCCCCCTGGTGCTCAAGCACCAGGAGGTGTTCAGTGAACAACGATGTGGTGCCTGTTTCTGGATTTGCAGGCATCTCCGCCCTCATATATCACCTCTGCTGTCTGTCGGAGGTTTTTCCATGATGTGCCTTTATTTTGGCAGTTTCATTTCATTCTCTCGGTCTGAAACCTGAGGTTCATCCATCAAAAGGGGATCCCACCCCCGTCTGTGGGGTTGTGTCCATAAATGGTATTTAAATTTACAAACCGAGGAAAACAGTTGCTATTTTAAGAAGTGGCTGCTGAAAGTCTGGCTCTGACCCTCCGCAACTTGGTCTAAATAATAATTTTTAACTGTTCCACAGTGGTGAGAGCCTGTCACCTGCCAGCAGACCCCTGTACTGCTGCAGCAGGGGCTCCAAGCAACAGTGATGACACGGCACCATTTTGTGTTAGTCCTAAACACACAAAATAAGAGGAATTAAAAAGTAAAGACTCTTTAAATAATAAGAAAAAGAGGATTTGAGTTTGGAGAAGACACAGAGGTTATTAGCCTTGTAGTCCTTTGTGCTTTTGGAAGTCGTATTTCAGCCTTTGTTCTGCAACCACGAAGGCCATAAACATACTTTAAAAAGAAAATACAATTTGTCATGTTAAACCACAACTCCCAACAACTGAGGGTTCTCATAAAAGCAAAAAAGATCCCACAAGTTAGCAATGCTGCCTGAGTACAACGTGCTTTTAATCTACATCTGGTTCGAGGTCTCCAGCTTTCACTTTCCATTTTCCCTTGCCCAAACCTTGTCACATAATCTCGCGACAGAGCATTACTAAATACCCACTTAATTAGCGCGCCGTGATTGTTCTCTGCCACTGCTCTGGCAGCAGTGAGGGGTTATTTCCTCACTGCCCTGCTTGTCCTGCCTCGCTCAGGAAGCTGTGTCATGGGGACGCGCGGGTGCTGCCGCGCTGACATCTGTACCTGTGCGCGATGACATCCCGAATGAATCAAAAGGGAAGGGCACATGTCAATATGCATATCCTGGTGTGCAGCGGTGACTGAGATGGAAAGTATTAAGAGGCACAATGGGCAGCGTACGTGGGAGCGCTCAGTGTACGTGGGGCTTCGCTAAAAAAAGCCTCACGCCGTCTGACAGTTGTCTGAGTACGTCTGAAATCTGCGGAGCGAGAACAAAAAGGCTCCACCTGAGCTTGCTGGGCTGGCTTATGTGAACAGACAAGCCGAGAGCACCAGGTTTCTGTTCTTAAACTGAATGTTTCTTTTGGTTTTGGGCAGAGGGATGTGTGAGCAGCGAAGGGCGCACCTTCCTGTAGCACTGGTGGGGTGACAGGGAATCAATGCGAGTCCCTGCTGCGGTTGTCTGGAAGCATTGGAATGCGTGCAGGCACTGCACTGTAAATACTGCACTGTAAATACCACCTTGGTGCTGGCTGGGACGTGCATGTAAAGCGTAACCAGCTACAGGGCTGTGAATAACCCTGTCGTGGCTTGCAGCGCAGGGGGTTATCAAAGCCTGCTGTGTGTGTCAGGCTCTGGGTGCAGAGTAAACGGCTCCTTTTGGAACTGTGCACGTAGGTTTAATGCCGTGTGCTGTCAAGCATCTGAGTCCTCTGAGTCGCTTCTTAACCTTTTTCTCAACCAGCTAAGTAGTTGGGAGTGATGTGCCAACAAAACCTGCTTCGCCACGAGCTCCCACCCCTGCCCAGGGGCTGATACTTGTGACACTGGTGTGGAAGGGGGCGTAGGGAGCAGGCTCGCTTTCTGCGCCAGAAATGCCAGGGCTGGCATCCCGCTGAGGGTGAGAATGTGTGGGTGAGAGGGTAGGATTGCAACATCCTAAATATAGATGGGAAGTCCCCAGCTGCGCTGCTGTGGGACTACTTTCCAGTCTCTGACAACAGAGCATGATTTTCAGATGGCATTTTTGCGGCATAATTCCGGTTTTGCCTCTTTCTCAAGTGCCTCGTGCTATGCTGTTCAAGCCCTGTGTGCATTAGCAAATCTGATATAATATAGAAACACATCCCTGATATAAAGCTGGGCAAGTACTTGCACGTTGGAATGTATGTGCTTGTCTGTGATGTTAAATAAGTTTGTCCTGGGTTCTTGCAGCAGGTGTGCAGAAAGAGAACTTTTAATAGCACAGATTTTTACTATTTGTGAATGTCTATGGTTTTGCCCTTCCTTAGCCACACAGTTCAGCAACTGGCAGCGCTGGCAGTGCGTGCTTACAGGAGTGTGCAGGAGGGACAGTTAAAATATGCAGCTCCAAAGACCTAATTGCAACCTCACCAAAAGCTTTGAGAAGCTTTTCAGCTTTGCTGTAACCCGTTCCCAGATCTGCATATCAGCTGAACCCCCTAACTTTTAAAGGTACTCTGCACAACAGCTGCTCATTGCTTTACTCCCGGTGTCGAAGGCAGCAGACACAAGACAATCCCTCTCCCTTTGTGCCCTGGCTGCAAACCAGGGGAGATTTGAGATTTCTTGCAAGCACACCATCATCTCTAGTAATCACCCAGACCAATTTTGTGATGGTTTTTTTTTTTTTCAGTCTAGTTAGTCATATATTAAAGCTGTTGATACTTTCAGCCTCTGGATGATCCAGAGCATAATTAGAGAGTGTTTGAGGACGTGCTCCCGCTCGTTTGGTTTAGATCTGCCTCCCAGCAGATGCAGTTGGGTGCCAGACGCTTCTCGTATTGCGTGAAGCAAGGAGGGTTTCTTTTATTTGTTTGTGTAACTTCTCTGCACTATTTGCAAAATCACAAACAGGCCCCTTCGCCACCTTTTTTTCTCAGCTTAAAGTATTAAACCCCCTCAAAACTGGCTGCTGGGGAACAAGGTGTGAACTCCTTCCTGAGGACGGACCCTCCACCAGCTCCTGGCCCAGCGGGAGGAAGAGCGGAGAGCATGGATCCGATTTCGCAATCTGGGTCTTTCTGCTCATCGTCCTGTTCATCCTGTTCCCATGGGCTTTTCTGTGGGAAACAAATCTCTGAAAGGGAAAGTTGCCCAATCCCGTAACGGGATTTCTCTCGAACACTTGCTGCAAGACTGCGCTGGGAGCCCAGGGAACCAAAATTGCTTTTGGAAGCTGTTCCGACGATGCTGGGGGATTTTGTGTGTCTATTTTCCATCTCCTCCCAGCAGCATATGGCAGTAAAATAAGACCCAGTGTTAGGAAATTGCTCTGGAGTTAGCTCAGGTTTGTTTAAAATGTAAATCGATTTCTGAACGTCTCTGTTCCTGGAACCTTCCTCCAAATGAAAGTTCATTTTAGCTTAATGTAATTCCGTGAATGGGCTAAACTAAATACGGAAAAGACAGCTGGGTACCAGCATCTGAATATTTCTATCCTGGACCAGGTACTGTGGAATATTTTATTCCATATTAACTATTCCAGCAAATTCTCCTGTGAAGAAAATGTTTAATGGAACTGTGGAAAGAATTAAACAACTTTTTTTTTTTTTCCCAGTAAACCAAAGCATCACTGTAACCTCATTGAATTGCTTCATGTTTTCCTAGACTAAAGAACTGAGAGGGATATTTTGGATAGAAAAGTCAAAATTTCTGTTATGCTGGTGTTTAGAAATGCTGGGGTTTATTCCAACCATCTCTCTTTTTGCAAAATCTTGTACTCTATTCAGATCAGAATCGTTTTTGGAGTGATGCATCTCACTTTAGTTTGAGAAACAAGAGGGAGACAGCCATAACTCCCCATTTCGTAACAGAACTGTGCCAGCCTTGTTGTGTGATGGAGACAAGTCAAAGCCAGGGTGATTTCCTCATTTCTTTAAGTGTGTCTCCAAAATCTAGGCTGTTTTACAAAACATGGTTCCTCATCTCCAGTTCATAGGCAGGGGCTGGAACATATTCTCGCCACTCACCTACTCCCAAAAATGTTATTACAGGACACGGTGATAATTTTTCAGCCAGTGCTTCTCAGTGACTTTCAGGAAGTGAAAAGAGAAAGATGCAGAGCTGGAAAGCTGCTGTTGGCTGCTGACAGCAGGTAGATCCAAGAGAAAAGCTTTTTAACAAGCTGGGGCTGCTCCAGGGGCAGGAGGAAAGAGGCGAAGCAAGTGGCTGCTCCTAAAACAGCGTTGGTTGTTCCTGAAGATCAAATAATTGTAAGCAAGTTTACTGTATATTTTTCTTTTGCTCTTGTTTCTTGTGCCCATTGTTGTGACTTTCCTGACATCCAGTGTTGTGTTTCTTCAAATTTCATGTCTAAACAGTTTTAGTTTTAAAAAAAAAAAACAAATAAATAAAACCCTCCTTGTATTTTGCAACAATCTTACAAAATCCATACACAGACAGGCCTCAGATGGAGCAACAAGAAAGAACGAAGTTAATGCTTCTGTGGCTGTTTACTTGGTGTCAATTTCAGGCTTTTCTGAAAAGCTGAACTTGAAGGAAATATCTATTTATTCGAAACAGTTGCTACTTCATATATGTCTTATTTTAATATTAGCAAGTATTTGTATTTTAAACACACTGTTTAAAGATGGTAACTCCTATCTAAGCACTAACTGACAAGTGGAAATATAATCCTTGAAGCAAATGTCTTGATTTCCCCTTGCACTGGATCTGGATATTAATAAGTAATTTGGATATATTGCCTAACACCAACCAGAAAGAAAGATGCTTTTAACCACCTACAGGGTGCACAGGTATCTTCTCACTAACTCCCTGTGCTTTCCTTTGGGTCTAAAGCAAGAGCTGTACCAGTTAGCCTTTTCTATCAGCAGAAACGAGGGTAATTTTTGAGGCTGAGACTTTGAAGCAGAGCTGTAGGTCTTGGAGGCTTTGATCTTCACCATGAACGCAAGCAAGACGGTGTTACTGTGGGTGGGACTTGACCGAAGTGATGTTGGCTGAGCTTCTAGCGCCAGCCCGGGTACAGACAAACACGGCTTCTTGTGAAAGGTTAATCGGAAATGTAAATGCTGTCTGTGAGGAATCTTTCTGGAAAACACACACCAGATGCTTCTGCCAGGAGGAGAGCGGCTGCTGCCGGCATCAATGGAAGGAAAGCTGTGCCGGTGTCGTGAAGCTCGAGATGCGCCCGTCAGCAACTGGCCATCCTTTGGTGACACGGAAAAACCACGTTTCAAAGGCATTTCAAAACTGCGGTCTGGATCCGAGGTCATCTTGCAGTTATTTTCTGCCCCTTGGATCCAGCCTTTAGTGACCGAGGACAGATCTGGTTCTTTGGAAAAAAGGTGACGGAGAAAAATAGACATCTGACGCAGCTGACTTCATTTACTCCCGCCAAGGAGGAAATGTGGGCGAAAAGGATTCCCTGAGTTTTGCAACACTGCAGGGATAGCAGTAAATAGAAACAATAGCTGGGAGAAGATTGCAAGAATAGGAATAATTATCATCAGACATCAGTGTCTGGGAAAAGGAAATAAATTGCTTCATCAGCTTCTGAAGTCTTTTGGCATTTCTGAACCCCCAGCAGGGGTCAGTCGCAGCGCTGGGTCCCTGTTGGTGGGTAACGTAGCCCCTGCCTCTTTGGCAGAGATTGGACTAGGAGGCATGGGATATTTAGAAACAAACATGTACTCTGAAAAAATTTTCAATGAAACTTCAACAAATTTTAGATGAAAGTTGAGGCTGTTCAAGCAAGAACCATTAAAGTCCTTGCTTTTACTGGAATTTATTTGGCCTTAGTCAAAGTGTGACTGCAGAAGAGGCCATGCGGTCAATAATAACAACAGCTTCAGCTGCTGATGATGAGTTGTACCTCCTTCCAGTAAATCATTTTCTCTGTTGCAGGTAGTGCAGGAGAGGGGGAGAATATTTATAAACTATACATTTATAATACTTACAAACAGTAAAAAAGGTGCAGCAACACACTAAATGAAAACTAACCCTCACCTCAGTATACAGGATTCTTGATTAGGTCAGTATGATCCTAACTAGTGTAGGAAGGTATCGCTGCTTGACGATATTAAAATACTGTAGAAAGGAGCAAATTCAGCTGGCTACCCTAATTGCTGGTAAAACTGGCTCCTGGCAGTGGATTTGTACTAAAGAGTTATTCAACCTGATATTTGCCTTATAAAAATCAATACGCTGTAGACAGTGTTCCCTGTTCCATAACAGCATGAATTTTACTTATTCTGGAAACTGCACTCGTCACTGGAAAGAAACCGAATACATACTGGAAGATCTGAATTTGCGTTACTGCTTTTTGGAAATCAGGTGAGCTGCTTTTTGGAAAGTGATGGTGCTGACTAGCTTTGTCCATATACTTTTGCGCATTTATATTTTGCCAGTGACTCAGGTCACGTTGCCAATGTGCTAAAATTATTTTCAGGCCGTAATTGAACCTTGGACCTCCCAGCAAGGCTGTTAGGTGTCAGTAGGTACTCGGGTGATCTGTAACGTGGAACCATTTATTGGATGTTAAACCAGCCAACGAGCCCTTCTTTCCTAAGGACTGACCCAGGATGTCCCTCCCCTCTTTGGGCATCACCATGTTCATAGCTTTGCCGGTGATCTCTACCATTTGAACGTTGTTCCCACAGTCTGTGAATGTCTCCTGATCCACTTCTGTGTGACCAGTCTGGCTGGGTTATTGAGGAAGGAGGGGCAGAAAATCAGCAGTGCCCTTTCTAGACGAATGGCATTCCTGGCGAAGTGGCTGGTGATGCACCAGTGGAAGGAGGAGGAAGAGTGCAAAGGGGAAAGTGTGACAAAACGGTGTCGAGAAGCTTGAACCTCGAGGTCGGTCAGCCCCAGCTTCCTGTTTCTCAGGCCATGGGGCCCTACCACCATGTTCCTCTCACCCCCATCACCCTCATCTAGCATCTGGGTGGCTGCAGGGTAAGTTGGTTCAGCGATCTGATCCCATGGAAAAAAAATCCACCAAAAGAAAGAAGAAAATTCCTGCCCAACCAGCTTGCTTGTCCAGCTCCGCAGCAGCTGCAGAGCTCCCAAATCAGATGCGAGGGAGGCAAGGGCCGTATGGTGACCAGGGAAGGGGAGGGAGCGGGGGAGCGTGACTGTCCCGCTTCCCAGTAAAGCAGCTACCCTTGGTACGTCACACTGAGGCGCAACGTGAAAACCATATCCGTCATTCGTCTGAGCAAATTCCTCTGAATCTGTGCTTGCAGCAACACCCAACGAAAAGCTCCCTGGGGAATGCTGAATCTGTCCCAGCAAAGGCATATCCGATGCCTCGTCAGTCACCCAGTGTAGCAGGGACTGGGAAGGATGTGGCCAAACAGCTGTCACCCAGCTGGCCATGTTGCTCAAGGTCCTTTGACATGCATGTTAACAGCATGTTGAGATTTAAAACAAGCTACCCAAATGTGGCTGGTTTTCGTAAACGGCCACTAAAATAACCATGTGGATCCATTTGCGGTTATATCAGTTCTACCAAGTTGCTTGTGCCAGGAAAACATAATTTGGGCCATATTAACTCCCACAGGCACAAGCTACACTCTGTTGTCGGTAAAGCACCAAAGCAGCTGCATTATTTCGGCCCTTGGGGAGTGCCAAGCAGTGATGCTTCCGCCAGCTCCTCTTGATCTGAGGGGGGGAATATTTCCTATCTGCTGGCAATCTGCTATCAGCTACACCCACACTTCCATAGTGACATTTCATCCACATTTCTCTGTTGCTTATGACACTAAAACTTCATGCAAACCCTGCAGCTGAGAGGTTCTTTGCCTGTAAATAATACTTTTTTCCCCTCATATTTAATTGTTTCTGGTGACATCAATTCCTGGTTTTCCCACTGTCCCCAGCAGCACCTGCCTGAGCCCAGCCTTTGTCCCTGGGCAGCTGCGGGGCTGATGCTCCACCAGCCTGCACTGACTCAGAGGAGCTGCTGCTGTCTTTGGACATGATTTCCCAACTTGTCACCTTGTCGATGACTGCCATCATCATTAGTCACTTACTACTTCCTAGTGGAAAATATGTTCAACACGGATTCCTCTCCGAGTTTGTGCTGATTCCACTTGCTCACGTAAGAACTGGGTGACTGTCCCATCCTGAGGCTGCCACTGAAACCTTTGTTCGATGGTGATTATTCACAGGACTGAAGCAAAGGCTTGACAGGTTTGCTCCCTTTGCTCGTTGCCAGACAGTCCCTCTACAATGTCCTGCCTTACCTTGACCGTGCCGCCTGCCACACACCTGCCTTGACGGGAGCGCTCTCTCTTCTCTAGGAAGCTACTTCCCATGCCAAGGGTGCTTCTCTTCAACCCCAGTGCTCCTGTAACTATGCTGGGATGCTGGGCCAGAGCCATGCTTCTGTTCTAAAAGCATATGGGTAACTGCTGGAGTGGTGTTTCGGAGAGACTCACTCTGAGTTTTCTAGGTGCTGCTTTCAGGCAGTGGCTATTAAAACCCAATTATAGGCATACTCCTTGCTTTGGTGTTTCAGTTACACCATGCTAGCTGAGATCTTCTGGATGCCCTAGATTGGTATAATTGCTCTGGACAAAGCTATTTAGTATTTCCTAATGTATAATTCTGTCTCTTATATACATCGCTTAACTGATGGGCAATCTGGTTTCCTCACCCCTATCACAGAGTGAGGCAGTGGAGATGAACCTGCTGATGGATGTGAAGCTCCTCACTCAGAAGACACCAGAGAAGGGCTTTAGGAAACCCCAGCTGTGATGTGGGTGGTAGCTCTGCGATACTGATGTTTCAAGGAGCTGGTTATCTCTCTGCTAACTCTTGGCATGGCAGAAAGCACAAATGCAGTGGCATATTGGGATCATTTGACACCATATCCAAAACGTTGCTCAAATCTTTGAGGAGTGTTGTAAAAAATCCGACTGTGCTCAGCTAGGCTTTTTGTGATAATTACTCTGGGTTAAACATGGCAAGAACATTGCAGGGCAGGCGCGTTGCCTGGGATGTGGGCTACAGCCTGTACAGCTGCTGCTTGGTGCTCCTTTCGATGTCAGACATTGTCATCAGTTTGTTGCCCTGACAAGTGTTTGATTTTCCCATAGGAGTGAAATCACTGACAGAGAATAGCTAACTGGGTTATGGTGGCCAGTGGAGCTGATTAAGGAACATATTTCTTCTGATTCCAGCTATGAAAAGGGAAGGCAGTTAGGAGCCACTTTCAGGAGGCTCCCCCGTAGGTAGCAGCCCTGGGAAAAAAAAAGGGAAAGAGATTTGCTAACGTTCTCGTGTGTGTGGTGTAGGGACCTTCCCCAGAAGTTCCAGTGCACGAGCACGCCGAGAGACAAGAGACCTTTCAGCATGCAAAGTCTGCTTGTTCCAGAGCACAGTGGGGTTTTATGCCATTGTGATTTTTTTTGGTTTTGTAAGGAAACTTAGAAAAGGAGAAATGGTTTATAACCGTTTATGCATTTCAGAGCACCACACTTAATAAAAATTGCAGACTCTCGTATTTCCTCAGAGCCAAAGAGCTTCAAGATATTATCATGCCAGTGTAATGTTTTACTGTGGGGAATAAATACTTAGATCTGAGGAGTGAAACGGAGAAGGGAGATTGGCTAGAAGGGAGGGCTGCTGCTCTTCAAGCCTTTTCAGATTTTGTATCTAAACTCTTAGCTCAACTGCAGATCTTCAGGAAGGTGATCCACTTGTTTCCTAGGTATTAAATGTCCAAATTCCACCGCTTCATTCTGGACATGAACTTTCCAAGGCAGAGTGTGAAGGCCTCTGCTTGGCGACCACTGCCAGCGTCAGGAGGATCCATGTGGCCGAGTGGAGCTCATTTTGGCTGGGAACTGTCCTAGGATCCAATTTCCAAAGGAGATATGAAGGCTGATGCCAAGCACTGTTCTCACACCTCTTTCCAAACCTGCTGCCAGACTGTGCTGCTCCGGAGATCAATTATCACAGCCCGTGATGTTTCACAGCACCAAGAGTGCCCCCAGGCAGCTCCGAGGCACAGAGCTCACTCGATCTAGCTTCTGTGAGGATTGGGAGTCTGGGCCCAAGGAACAGACAGAAATTGTTAGTTGTAGTTAAATCGAGAGGGCGATGTAGTATATTATAGCTTTAGTGCTGTAGCAAAAGACATATCCACTGTTCCTTCTTCGCTGGCTTCTGGAAAGAGCTGTATGGATTCCGTGCTGACTCCTGGGTTAGTGTGTTCCTCAGAATCATGGATTTGGCCCTAATCTGTAAGTGTCTCTTTAGAGATATAACCTAGTTGTCAGAATTGCAGACAAAAATGAATTTGGTCCCTTTGTGTTAGGCTGACCCAAACCTCTTCCCACGGCCAACTCTGTAAAGCACTTGTTTTTCTCTTCTAAAAAGATGAAGCCAAGAGTCTTTACGGGGAAAATTATGCACATTTTCTATAGCTACCTAGGTGTTCATATAGACACTAGCCTGTTGAAACAAGCGTGATCTCCATAACGTTATGAAAATGCAGCCGGTGGGGTCACATAACTACGTCACTCCACCCTGCCCTCCATAAAGCTCTGTGACTCCCTGATCCTAAGGTCACTGCTGATCTTTTCCTCGGCTTTCAACTGTGACCCATTTATCTGGCATTTTCATCTCGAAGGGCCGCTGCTGCCGAGTGAGCTGACCTCTCCTTCCGAAAACGGAAGGATCCTGCTCCCAAACCCGGCAGCCTGCAGGGAGGACGAGCAGCAAGAGCGAGGTTTCACTCTGCCAGTGGCACCGCCAAAGGCGGCTGGAAGAGTCCTGGTTGTCATCCCTCCCCTCGCTCAGACGCCTGCTCCCAGCCCGCAGCGGGTATCAGGGAAAGCAAACAGCAGGAACCAACCGCAGCCAAGTCAGGAGACGGCTCAGCTCTGCAAACAGACGTATTCAGGCTGGGCGGGCGCCAGGCAGGGCGGCCGCACGCAGCACATCATCCCTCTGACGCAGCACGAAGCCTGCTGAGAGCGGGGAAGCCTCCGACATCTGCGCATGCCGCATCTGCGATGGCCCCGGGACGGAAGGGATGGGTCTCCCTGGCACTCCTTCATCTCCCCTTCGGCTCCAGACGGCCCCAGCGGAAGGGTTAATCCTGCCAGCGTTTCAAAGCGATAATTGAAACATGAAGGGTGCTAGCACGGGTCCTCACTGCCCCTCGGCAACAAATGTGCCCTGCGCTGCTCCCATTATTTTGACTTAATTGGACATCCACAAAGGTGAAGGCAGACACCAGCTAAATAAACAGCCCTCTCTGCTCCCGAGTGCCTGTTCCATCTTGGACAGCTGACTTTCCGAGCCTTGTAAATACGAGATTAGTGCCACGTCCTCTGAAAGCCCAGAGTCAGGCTCCCATCCAAGAACCACGGAGCTAAATCTGTAACACAGAAACACAACTTATTCCATGAGATCCCAAGCGGGAAAACTGGCTAGGGAACATAAGTACTGATTTCTGTCAGTTAGATTATCTTGAATGGAATATTTAGTATTTTTAATGGAACATCATTTAATTGCTGCTCCTGGGTACTTTGTAGTTGTTGGAAACTCTGATCTAAATGATTATTTTAATGAAGGATTGCCAAAGGACTCACATTTTAAACTCCTATGTAGGATAACAGCAGGACTGTTCCCTGGCTTTCTGTGCTGTCCAGCCATCATTTCCCAGTTAGGGTGCTCCGGGCAATACCAGTTAGCACATCTACGGATCTGACCAAGGCTGGTGGCTGGGAGTGGTCACCACAACTCTAACTCCAGACCCTCCTCAAAAATTTGGACTGCTTTAGGGTCATGAGCTGCCAGGCCCATATGGCCAGCCCAGCAATCCTCAGAAAAGGGCTCTTTCACATCTGGGTCAGGGCCCTGAGGGCATTAGTGGCTTTAATTGCCCTGAGCAGCCCCACCAGGGCCCCCGCCCACACCTGCTGCCCATCAGCCGGGGCTTCATGTAAGCTCAGCCTTAAGGGCTTTGCTTTTCCACTGAGTTGTGCTGTTGGTATGACCTCACACTGAGCTCTGTCTCCTGGATGGATCAAGGACCTATGTTGCAGGTAGGTCTGTTGCCAGCCCTGTTTCTGGTTTGTCTCTGGGGTGGCCTTGGTGCTGTCCATCCTATCCCCTCTCTTTCTGCTCCTGGTAGTTTGTTCCTGGTGTGTGTGAACTGTTGGGGACACCAGCTATAGCTGTGCTAGTGCATTGAGAAGCCTTTGGTCCTGCTTTGCCACCCGAAAGAAGATGAATTCGGGATGATGTCCCAGGTTCTGACTATTTTTTCCTGCTTGAATCACAGTAAGCCAAACTTGGGGGGAATAAAAGAAAAATCCATGAAGATCCTAAGTCTACTTTTAAAGGTCATGCTAAAGGTCACATTTCTGCTCCGTGCAAGTTGCCAAGTTGTGAAGTCTCATCCAAGAAGCCCTTCCAAACATGTACATGTGCCTATAAAGTCCTTTAAACCGTCACTGGTGTCCTTTCTCCAAATGAAGAGCCGGAATTTCAAGTGGAAATGCAGATTTTATTTTTAGTCTTGGTACGTTTTTCAGCCACAACACGTAAATATGTGGAGCAAGAGCCCTGCATTGCCATTTGTTTACTGAGGGGCATCGCTTTCCCGTTTGACTGGAGTGGTGAGCCAGCACTGCTGTTGAGATTGCTCAGTTCTCAGAGGTCCTCTCCAGCCTTTGAGCCAGAAGCCACTCGCTGAGGGTCAGCTGCTCTGGTGTTGTGTTGTAGGAGATCACTCTGCATGTTGCCTTCTTGATAGCATGGAGGAGTCTCTCAGAGAACCCTTAAAAACCGCAGCTGTTGCTGGATCCAGACGGGTGAAACTCATGACCTAGTTTCCCAAAGCCTTGGGAGATTGGCTTAGAAAATTAGATATATTTTTAAAATGCCTGCTCAGTCTTTGCATTATGTTTTGGTTTAGAGAATTACTAGGGATACTCCAGTCCCATTTTTTAATTGTTGTTCATAATCATAAGGGTGATAAATGTATTTTTTGTGCTATAACAGCAGAGGAATCACCTTCTTCTAGCAACCAAGAAAAACACCATGCACTGCGAGACTCTAGTTTAAAAATGGTGATAAATTTGTAGCTAAAAGTTGCCTTTTTTCCACATTTCTTGGTGTTTTTCAGCAATGCCAGATACTCAGGCTCCAGATGCTATCGGTCATGTTATCAGTGCCTGAACAGCCATTGGCTTGAGGTGGGCCAAGGCTTGCTGCGCAGCCGAGGGCTGTACTGGCAGAGAAATGTTCCGCTGCTCACTGTCCTCAGCTTTTTGCAGCAAATCCTTTCTCTAAAAACTCCAAGATTGTTCACAGACTTGTTCAGGCCCCCTGCTCCTTTGCAGCTGTGGTGTGGGGATCCCTTCTCCTTATTCTCCTGCCCGGGTGCCTGTCAACTGGGATATGGGCTGGAGCAGTTTGAGAATCTGATGGAGTCTAAAACCAAGGCTCAGGCCAGCTGCTCAGCGGTACCCTCCCCTTGGCCTGTGAGACCTGGCTCTGTTGCCCTCCCTTTGCCATTCCCAGACGGGTTTTTTCCCTGCCAGCACGGTGGGAATGGGCAGGAGGATGAGCTTCAGCCAGGCTTTGGGAGAAGGAGCAATTTGTTGTTATTGGTTGCCATTGGATACCTCAGTACCAATTTTAACCGCAGCTCTAAGGCTGCCCAGTGTATGGAAGTAGCATCTCTTAAAGCGAATGGTGGTTCTGTAATTCTCTAGGAAATGTTCACAGCAATCCCTCTGGGGGTGGAGCACTCCCCGCTTGCCTGTAGTGCCATTTTTTTTCTGGTGAAGCTCACCCCTGGGAGCTGGGAAAACAGGGCTCGTATTAGAAGTTTGGAGGAGCAATGATTGGAAGGAATGTTGTGCGCACAGATGTGTTGCATTTTACTAAAAATAAGTTTATTTCTATTTTTTTTTCTGTTGATACAACAAACTGTTTTGCTGCAAAGCTCAGCCTTGAAATCAGGGCTCTCGAGCACTGCAGACGTACCGTGCCAGGGACTTGGCATGGCTTGCGTGGTTTGTTACCCTGGTGGCATGCTCTATGGAAGCTCCAGAGCTGCCTGCATAGCCTTCCTAAAAACCAGTATTCATGATTCAAATCTTAAAAACATACAAGAACAGCCCTCAGTCAGTGAGCCCCAGTGTGATGGCCCCACCTAATTTCCCCTCTGAACTACATTCTGAGCTATAAGTAGTTCTGGCACCTGCTGAAATGTTTCTTTCCCTGAAACCAGACGCCAGCAGTGGCTCATTACCACATCCCAAATGGGCACAGATTGATGAAGCTTCACTGAAGCTTCATGGAATTATTCCTGCCCTGGCTCCAAGTAATTAGTAGATATTGTTCTGGCTATTTTTATGCTCTTCACATCATTTTGTAAGATTACAAAAGCGATTATCAGCCCTAAACTGTATTTCCTGGAAAAAAAACCAACCAAAAACCCACAGACTTGCTCTGTTGCAGTAAATTAGTGGGCAGTTTTTTCTTGTGCTTGTTTTATGTGCAACTAACTAATCAGCAAGTTTAATTGCATGAGAGCTAGCTCTCGCAGCCCCAGCAATGGGACTATAGCAAAGTGGGACCTGTACCAAATTTGCTTCTTTCCATGTGCAGAGAGAATATAACAGATATACACATCTGTGTGTATGTATATGTGCACACTGCTATATATACTGCCATATCCATATGCATGCATGAAGTAGTTGTTTTGAACAATCTTTGGATGTGTAATTGAAGTGGAAAATCTGGTAGTTAGAATTTTCCTGATGCTTTGAGAAATGGGCTGTTGTAGAAGTGACTGCTGTGGATATATGTGAACTAAGCAATTAAACCTGCAACCTGAGGAGTGGAGTCAAAACAGGTGGTGCCAGGACCTAAATTTAGAGTTCAGACAAGTTACAGAACTAACAAATCGGGACGTTTTAGAAGTACTGGTTTTTAATGTTGTCAGGTAGAAAAATTGAAGTAGTAGGAAGTAGCGATAACCAGTAGCTTTCCCCTGAAGAAGCAGTGAGTTAAACACTTTTACTGTAGTATCAGCCCTCCTGGCTCTGCCGTGGGTTTTACAGCCTGATATAAAAATAATAAGCCCTGCTTGAAGCAGAAGTCTTGAGCAGGAGCAACTGTACTCCTGGTGCCTGTATTCCAAGAGAACCCTGTGACCTCCAGCAGCAATACTGCTGCTTTCTAGTTGATCTGTCACATGCAGCCTTGCACTGTCTTAGAGATTGGGTTTGTGGGAAGGCGGTGAAGACAGAACTTTTTATTTCCATTCTGGGAAAAAGCACCCCAAACCACTTGCCTAGTAGATCAAGAACCAACTGCTTTAAAATTAGCCCTATTAAGATCACACGCAGGACAGGCAGTCCCAGTAACACCCTGGAGCTTCGTGCCAGATGGTGTATCTCCGCGTCTGCAAAACAAGTTAAGCAACAAAAGCAGCTTTGTATCAAAATAGTTTATTAAAAACAATAAGAGACTTCACTGAAGCTTGCTGTCCTCAAGACAGAATTATGACATTATTGCAGCATTCAACACTATCATAATCCACATATAAATATAATACTATACAGCTCCTGTTCGCCTTGGCCAAGTTTTGCCCTTCAGCCCGGCCTCGTGCAGCCCCACTGACACAACCCAGCCCTGTGTACTTCAGTTGCAGAACCTGTTCTTCTGGGAACGGAACGGGGTTATGTCCCGTCCTGGCTTCATGCTGCACGGGGCTGGTGCTGTCTGGAAGCTGCACAGAAACCCAACACGTCGCTTCGCAGCGAGGCAGCTGACAGAACCAGTGATGGACGATGGCAGTGCCAGTTGATGTTTAGGAAAAATAAATATTACTTAAGTCCCCAGCACTGCGCAAGTGTACAGAGCGGCTTGTGTCCACAGGAACGGAGCTCTGTCCTGACCCGCTACACCGCCACCGTGACAGGAGGATGCTGACATGCTGCGGTTTGGTCTGATGCGTGAAGTCGCCTTTCATCGCAGTGCTCGCCCAGAAGCGCTTCGCCAGCACCTGGCTGTCACTTCTGCCATCGCCTCTGAACGCCCTCCGACAGCGTCGCCCTTTGCCCCCAGCCTTTGCCCCAAAGTCAGTATTTGTCCTTGCACTGTGGCAAACAGACTGAGGGATCTCGGTCTTTCAGGTCAGGATGCTGCCATGGGCTGCGGCTTCTTGCTCATTAGACAAGAGGCTTCTTCTTGCTCTTCTCCATCACTCATGTCCCCTGGGCTTCTCTGGTGATGGGTGTCTTCTTGCACAGCTCCTGATAGAATTCAGATTCCAAAAATCGCGGGTATGAGTTGTTCTCCATTAAGCTGTAAACCCTCTTCTGCGCTGCGCTGAAGCAGGTATGCGTGGCTTCTTGAATGTTCTGTGCAATCATGTTCTTGGTTTGGAAGTCTATGTTTATCTGAAATGCAAAAAAAAAAGAGAATCCATTTACTTCTGAGAACTGAATTCAAGTATAACACAACATAAAGTTTCTAAAGAGGTAAAAAAGGCAAAACCCTACAGGGTGAAATTAACGAAGCTTTAAGAAAATTCTTTTTATATAAAACTCTAAGTAATTCAGATATACCATCCTTTCCGTGCTAAACTCAAATATGTTACAGGTGTTAAGACGGAAACTCTCTGAAATGCTACTTGTGCCATTTTCCAGCTTGGTGAAGAGCCAGTCAGGAAGAGAGTTACATTCAGATACAGTTATTAACAGTGAGGTATGTAAAATGCATTTTGGCATCTTAAAGGGAGTTTGGAGAAATAAAGGCTGTAAAACCAGGGAACTTCTATTTAAATATAGGTTTTCTTTACCTCTTTGGGAGCTTCCTTTTCAATGAAGTCATTGTAGATTTTTTTTGCTTTCGATGTCAGCTTCTGGGGTGATTTGGTTTTCTTGAAGTCCTCACAGGCCAGCCAGAACTCTATGTTCTCTTCGCAGAACTCGGACTTCAGAAAAGCTCGGAAAGCAGCAAGACCATCTAGGAAAAAAAAAAAGAAAAAAACCACATCACATAAATTAACTATTACAGGAATCTTAAATCTACCCACTGGTCACATCTGTTTCTACCAAAACATTTTGCTCTAGTTCTGGTCTGGTTCTTCCAGGGGTATCATAGCAGTAGAAAAAAAAATAATCCACATTTATGCATGCAAACAGAGGAATGCTCTAACAACTTGGCATGCTTCACTTTGAGTTAGTAATTTTCTAGGTAAGCACAAAAAATGAAAGCCATTTCTAGTATGTTCCCTTTTCTGATGCCCGCATATGTATTAAAATAACCCTCTCTCTAGATGGGATCTCCTGTGTTAACCTTTACACTGGAGTAAATATTTGACTGTGTTATTACAAACCTCTGGAATATTTTCTGCAATGGAAAGGATGACTCAAGTTCAAAGAGCAAATGATAGTATTTTTTAGTCTCTTTGCTCTGCTGGTGAGTGCTTTTCCCTGTAGAGCTACTGTAAAACCCTGGGATCACTGAACTTGTGTTGCAGAATCCTTTCTGAGTTATTTTAATGCATTTGTCTTGGTTGAGCAATGAGCTCAGTGAACAAATGCCCTTTTCACACTGACAAAGCCAAGCTGATAGGTGTGATCTTAACTCCAAGGGTTACAGAAAAAAAATCCACTACAATGAAGTATTCTTGATGCATTAATATTGGTTTATCATTTTTTTAAGAACACTTCTATGAATTTTCAAGTTTGAAGCGCTAACTTCGAAGACCAGAATCAAAGCTATTGACATTACAAAGTTACACTACTGATGTGCAAGGAAGCAATCTCTTACAGACACATAAACTTCACCATTCCTTTGCTCCTGAATGTTGCTTTTTGAAGACAAACTTACATTTATTAGCAAGAAGTTCATCAAAGGCTTCTGACCACAGCTGGGCTTCTTCAGGGGAAGGTCTGCATAAAGAGATGGAGAACATTAGATTACACTGCTCAAGCTTTATTGTTTTTTTTATAGAGCACTTGAGTTACTTAAACAAAGTCTCCTTCTCATAACTTACCTGAAGTAGGTGCGCTGTTTCCCCGCTTTCTTAGATTTCATTTTAGTAGAATTGGATGAGTTCTGCAGGAAGTAGCTCAGTCTCGTTTTCCAATCTTTAATGCTGGAAGAACAAAATTAAAAAATTTTAAAAAGAAATGCTTTAGACACCAGCCCCTTTACTGGCAAAAGCTGCAAGAGTTTCCCCAACGTTGCTTTGCCAGGGTCACCCAGAGCACCTGCCACGGGAAGAAAACCCTCCTCCCCTCGCTTAAACCCCCGGGCTGGGGGTGAGACTCACATCGTTCTCTTCATCCTGCCCCGCTCCGCCTCCTCCGCCTCGCTGCGCCGGCGGCCGCGCTCCATCCGCCCGCCCTGCGCCAAAGCCAGCAGCACCGCGCTCTGCATCCCCCAGCCTCCGCCTCCTCCTGCTGCTGCCGCCGCGGCTGCCCGGCCGCCTCCGTCGCCGCCGCCTTATAGCCCGGCCGGGGCCGCCCCAGCGCCCCCGGGCCCCTGCCCCGCCCGGCGGGGGGCGGAGCGGCGGGACGGGCGGGCGCTGCCGGGGGAGCGGGTCCGGTGCTCCCGGCAAGCCAGGGTGGGCAAGTGTTGCCTTCCCCGCGGCGTTACGTCTCGGTTTTCCGAGGTTTTGGGTTTCCTTTGTTTTGCCTTTTTTTTGCTTTTCCTTCACTCTGTTTTTCCTTTATTCTCTTTTTCCTTTGTTACCTTCCCTCCCCTTCTTTATTTTTTCCTTTGCTTTCTTTTTTCTTTTCCTTTATTTTTTTGTTCCCTTCTGAGCTTGCCCTTGTCTGCGCCTTCCAAAGAACCCTCTTAGCCGATGGCCCTGACACCCCTCGGGAAGGGGCTGGCTGTCCTTGCTCTTCTGTCAGTCAGCAGCACACCCTCCATTTCTGCATTTATTTTTTTTTGTATTTTTAAGTAAATACAGACCTTTGAGTGTGTCCAGTAAACAAACCAAGATAAAAATAGGATAAGGAAGGATTTAGCCACATTTCTTCCAAAAATTGGCCATGAACTTGAGTATGTGGTATTGCTGGTGTGCACTTCTGCTAACCCAGGCTATTTATCACTTTAATAAGCTGTCTGCACATGTGCTTTATCTCTGTGTAGTGTTGCCACCTACCAGTCAACTGCATAAATTACTCTCAGTACACGAAGCTGAAATCGCAATGACTTAGTCCAACCTTTGACTTGCTGAAAAGGCCATGTGGTCCTTCTCAGCAGTGTCCAGCTGAAGGGTATGATATCCAAAAAATCTGGATTTAGGAATCACGCGAGTTTCTCTTGCACCTGCCCTGCTTATCTGCTCCTTTCTGCGCATGTATTTTTCTTTCCACAGCATGTGTTTTTCTGTCATTGGGAAGCAGTGTTCAGAGAGACTGCTTGATTCCCAAAACATTTCATGGCAATGTAGCATCAAATGCCTGATCCTTTTAGATAATCACTGCAGTTGTTCAACCTCTCTGCTTGCTGCACAGGCACAAAGCTGCACTAAGGCATTTTTCTCTAAGTGAGATGTGTGGAGAAAACAAATGATTTGTGAAAGCGTATAAACAAGGATGCTTTCCACTGCTGCCAATATATCCTTTGCAGTATGTGTTGACGGTCTGATAGGAAAATAAAGCCCCATCATTGAGATTTCACCGAGTTGCTTTGAAAGATTTTTGCAATAGGTAGCTCTTAGTCTTGTACATAGTACATACGTCTTTTTAAAGGGAGATTATTATGAAGGTGTTACCATGGGAGGGAGGAAATGTGGAAACACTAACAGAGGTAAGGCTCTAAGTGCTGTAAAAGCATCAGTTCCAGAAACTTTATAGGGGCAACCTTGCCAAAGAAAAGATGAGGGCAGGCAGTGCCTGTGTGATGGATGAGGCTGTGCTGACTCCCTTCCAGGCACTTCCATCGTCACTCGCTTTGAGTGCCAGGGTCAGCCGAGCCACGCAGCTGCAAATGATTTGGCCAGGAGCTTGCCAGGAGCTGCTGAACACGCTGTAACGCGCGTGAGGATGGGAACACTCCCTGCACGCCCGACGCTCGCGATGCGCAGCCCCCTGCTCGGGAGAGAAGGCTGCCTTGGGGTAACAGGGCGAGACTCGTCTCGGAACCTTGCCCGCAGGAGAGCCTCTGCACAGGATCAAATGCCCTGCAAGGAGAACGTTACATCCTCACCTTCCGCCTGGCTAGTGGGAGATTTCCCCATTTTCAATGCTGGTTTCGAATTTCTTTCACCTGATTCTCCAAGTTGATTGGGGGGAAATGTGCCCAGGAATAGCGGGAAATTAAAAACTGCGAAGTCTAATAAGCTACAGTAAGGTTTGGTTAAGCATTTATACTTCGGGGGCTTACCCATAGCACACCTGACACCCTGCTGGTGTTTCAAGCCTGACAAAATGTTTTCTTGATGATCCTAGAGGAGACTTGCAAGGGTAGAGCTGGGATATTCCCAGCATCTGCCAAGTTGTGAAGTTGGCAGTAGTCAGCATATGGAAAATTGCAGCATGAATCATATGTCTGTCTGATAATTTTTATTTTAAACTTCTTAATTGCTTCTTTCAGATATCCATAAACATGGAAGTGCGAGTTGTGGAAGGCAGTTACAACATTTGCGATATCTTTAGACAGTGGAAAAAAAATAAATAGCGTGCCAGGTAAAAAAATAAGCTGAATATGGAATCGTGAAATTAGATGGCCTTATAAAACATACTTACTATAGCATTTGATTTAAAAACTGTTTAGATTAAAATTGAATTTTACAGGCAGCATTAAGGTATATTTTTAGTTTACATTGTTATTATGCTTTTAAAGCATGGATATCACTGGCTTTTTTTCAGTAAAAGACAAACTTTGCAAAATGCTTTCCCACTTCATCATGCCTAGGATGCTAACCTTTGCCAGGAGGGCAACTGCACAAATGCGTGATAAAAGATATTTTCCATTTATGTTTAAAAACCCAGAAAAAGCATCTGACCTCAAATAATGTCGTCAGCGTACTGTACACTGACGCAGTCGGGCCTGGGGAGGTGGAGGGGGTTGCTTCTGGGAGGGGGCTGCTGGCTCCCCTCGAGCCAACTCCCCCGGGAGCTGCACCACTGGGGCACTGCCTGCACGAACGTTTGGGCTCGCTGAGCAGTTTTAGATACCCCAAACCTAAGTGTTACTTCACTAATTTCTGGTTTTTCAAAGCAAAGCTGGCAAAAATGTCTCCGCTGTTCAGCCTGCCTTTCTGCAGGTGGGTCTTCTGGTTTTGCTACAAATGGTGCCATGAGCTGGCCGGGCGAAGCGAGATTTGGCTTCTCGGACCTGTAGTCTGCTGTCTCTTGCAACAGTGTTTTGAAAATGTCGGGAAAATTCAGTGTTACCGCTTTCTGGAAAAGGCCTGGATTGCAGCTGCAGCAGAGGTTCAGGCGTGTCGGCACGGCAGAGCGTGCAATGCTGCTGAAAGGTGAGCGCCCTGCTCTCGCGACGCCTCTCATCGGGAGCGGGGCTGTGGGATGTGCCGCCCTGCCCGTGCCCCGAGCAGAGCTCCAGATTTGGCTGTGTGTACCCTGACCTCTGCTCCTTCAAAACACTGGAGCTCTTGGTGGCTAAGGGCAAACACAAACATAGCACCAAATCTTTTCCTTTACGTGCTTCTTAAAGCTTCAGTCTATTTCTGTAGCACTAATCTCGTTGTCCAGGACCAAAGCCGATGGAAAGTGGGTAACAATACTTGGAGTTAATAGTGGGCTGCTGTGGAGGTCGGTGAGAATTTTGCTATCACCTGCAATGAAAACTGATGTCAGACATTTAATGACACAAACTCTCACCCTGGAGATCACAATTCTCTTTACAGAGGCTTTCTTGAGAATGTTCTGTTCTTTTTCTGTTATATGATTCCTATGAGCATCAGTGATGGCTGGAGGTACAGAGGACTGTAACGTATGCAATAAACATTCAGGATGGAAGATGAGAGTTTTTTCCATCTCAGTTACGTTATATGTTGCAATAGCTACGCTGATCTTTTCCAAATCCCTGGTGAGCATTTGTTCTCACTGCATAATACTTAAATCAGTGTCTGCGTTTTCTGAAATGCCAGCCCTTGTTTCTTCTTGTGTTCAGTTCTGGGCCCCTCACTTAAGGAAAGATATTGAAGTGCTGGAGCGGGTCCAGAGAAGAGCAACAAGACTGGTGAAGGGACTGGAACACAAGACCTATGAGGGGAGGCTGAGGGAGCTGGGGTTGTTTAGTCTGGAGAAGAGGAGGCTTAAAGGTGACCTCATCACTCTCTATAACTAGCTGAAGGGAAGTTATAGCCAGGTGGGGACTAGTCTCTTCTCCCAGGCAGTTAGCAACAGGACAAGGGGGCACGGGCTTAAGCTCTGCCAGGGGAAATTTAGGCTGGATATTAGAAAGAAATTCTTTACAGAGAGAGTGGTCAGGCATTGGAATGGCCTGCCCAGGGAGGTGGTGGGTTCACCGTCCCTGGAGGTTTTTAAACTGAGATTGGACGTGGCACTTAGTGCCGTGATCTGATAAACGGACTGGAGTTGGACCAAGGGTTGGACTTGATGATCTCTGAGGTCTTTTCCAACCCAATTGATTCTATGATTCTATGATTCTTTTTATAGGGAAGACCTGGATGATAGAGAAGGAACATATGAAAAATAGTCCAGAGACTTTATAGCTGGGTTTCATAAAGCCAGGAGGGGAGAATATGCTTTTGCATGGTAGTTCAAACCATGCATTAGAGTTATTTGAAGCACAGCTTAAAAAAAAGGAGCAAGATGTTAAGCTATGTGGGTTTGTTTTCTAATACAAATAGCGAAATTGCACAGCTGCACTTTCCTGTATTTTTGTAGTGTTTGTTTTGGGGTGTTTGTTTTTTTTTATTCACAGCTATAAAGTCTCAGTGCTGTGTCTGTGAGAGGGCTCGTGTCGGCATCACAGCTGGAGATCAGCAAAGAACACCACCGTGCTGCTCATAATAGCATCGATGGAGCCTCTGTTCTTGCCTCTCTTTTAGGCCATTTTTTTCTCTGCGGCACAGAGGATGGGTAGGTATTTGTAGAAAAAAGCACAGAGGTGCCCAGCCGTGGGTGCAAGCGATGTGCTTCTCCACTGTGCGTTGCTAAATAATAGCAGTCACGTGTCGTATGTGTGATAGGGCACTATTTTCCAGGTGAATGTTACAATTGCCTGATTTTCTGGTGGTTTTTATATAAGTGAAGATGTTTACTCAAACCCTTAATCTGATTCTAATTCTGTTTATTGCATTCTACCTTTCTAGTCCCTTTTACATTTTCACTGGCACGTAGTGTGTGTGGGTGTTGTGTTTTTGCTTTTTGAGTTGGGTTTTTTTTTTTGTTTTGTATTTTCTTTTAATTGCTTGAAACTTGCTGAGGTCAAATTGTTGCATTCTCTGGCTTTGGCCCTGCAGTGTGTGCCCCGTCTGGCTGTTGTGCTTCCTCCAGTGCTATTTTCCAGTCATAAATTTGAAAATACGCAAATCATAAGAAGCCATTTCTGGGTATAAATTTAGCACTACTGTGGATTAACACTAAGACTGGACCAATTAAATGCTCAGTCTTTCCTAAACAGAAAATAAAATATATCCCATTAGAAATGGATCTCATTTCACTTAACACTAAAATCTTCTGAGCAATGTATAAACTAGATGGAGATCTGAGAACTCATCATTCCCAGCCCTCAGCCACCTTGCTTTACATAAACACCCACACTAGTTTAGAAAAGTTCTAAAAATAGAGCTGAAATCTATCAAAAAGTGCATAAGCTGTGGCTATATGTCTGCTTGCAGTGTTGCTGTTCTGTGGATGCGTATGTCTCTGTTATGACCCTGTAAAAAGAATTCTAATTTAGCCATCGAGCAGTTAATTGTGGTTCTACCTGTACCCACAGACATTTGGAAATGCTAATTATTAAAGAGGAGAGACTCAATAACGGCTGTCGGGAGTCAGAACAGCGGGTTCCCTGAGGACCCTGGGATAGCTGTCCTCCTTGTGCAGGATCTGCTTTATCCCTTCTGCAAAGACCAGCTGAAAGGAGACCCGTTAATATAGTCTGCATTTTAAAGGACAGGACATTCTCATATTCCTTATGTCTTTTGTCAATACCGAAAGCAAACAGCTTGGCAAGAGACGGTGTGTTTTGAACAATGACATTTTCTTAGCAGATACTAGCTGGGTTACACCCCCTAGGGTAATGAGATCTGGTTAATCTTGTTTGAGGTTAACTAGGTGATGCAGAGCGCTGGCTTTGCGTTCTGTTCAAATTGCGGTCTATTTTGTTTTCTCCTCCCCCTCCCCAAGGCCGTGTTTGTTAAACCAGGTGTACAGGGAGACATTAAACAATCAAACGTGTTTGTCAAATGTGGTTGTGATCACCATCTTTATAATATTATCTGCATGTAACACAGTCAACACACAGTCCTTTCGATGACTATTTAATCCACGTTAATGAAACTCTCTGCAAATGCGCAAATAATATTAGATATTGATCTAGAAACTCTTTGTGGCTTACAAAATCAATCCCTCTTGATTCGCCACTGGCGAATTCTGTCAGGAGCACAACAGTGAGAAAGCTGCAGTCTAAAGTATTTTGCACCACTTAAAACCTGCACATTTTAAAGAATAAGCATTTCCTTTGAAATGGAGATAAAACATCAGTCTTTCCTATTTCATGATGGGCACAAAAGTTTAAAAACATTCTTGGAACAAGCCGATCTCCATGCTGAGTAGCATTAGACTTTTTTTAGTGGAAAATAAAAACACTAGCAAAATATCAAATGTGTCAGTGGAAATTTTTCCATTTTCTTGAAACTATTTTAGGGTGGCATTTTCTTTTTATCCCTTGCAGCGTTGGCTTTTCTTGGAGAAGCAGAAAGGTACTGAATGTCTTTCCAACATGGTAAACGATGCATGGTCATGGAGAGGAGAGAAAGCGCTATCTGTGTAAATCCACTTTTTAAAGTCAGAGGACATTCCATAAGGGCAGCCTTATACCCTGTCTGCTTATCGTATTGACAAAAACTATTCCAAAGTCTATATAGTTAAGATGTCTGGAGCTACAAAATGTCAGAAGGAAGGTTTGCTGTGCCATATTATTAATCTCACTGATTTATCCATTATCTGGTCTACTCCCAGAGTGAAGACTGGCAGATAAATGAAGGACAGGGGGATACTGGTCTGGATTCAACTGTGGAGATTCCCTCCTGGCTGGTTAAGGAGTGCACTGAGGAGGTCTGACTGTAGGCAGGATCCAACCGAGAGTATGGACTGTCTTGCAGATTGTGTGGCAGCTCAACAGATTAGTCACTCTCACAATGCCAAATAATGCAAAATAACACCTCAATCCTCCAAGTGCAGGTACGTTGTTCCTCTAATACATTTTTCTCATCAGCTTTTAGTGCAGCGTTCAGGCGGGTCTTCTGGACAAAGCAATTCGTAGCTGACTTTAGGTGAATCGTTCCATATGGAAAATAACAGTCCAAACTTCTAAAATAAGTGGATAGAATGATAAACGTCACTTTTTGTATTTGAATGTATGTTGAACAGGCAAAACGCCGTAGAATATATTAGAGATATGCTCATCTGTTATTCCAGCTTTAGATTACTCAGAGAGGTTACTGTCATAGAGACAACGGTGACAGGTAATTTTGTATCAAAGAAACGTTTTCTGAGTTGTTTACAGTGCTAGGAAACGGCAGCGCAGGACTGTACATTGCCATGGCTTGTACTGAGAAGTCTAAGACCCTGCGTATAATTCATGGGCTATGTTTTGGCAAGCTCTGCTCTAAGTAGGTGGTAGTTGGTTCCACGCTGTGTCACAGCCTCCAGTTAGGAGCTGTGCTGAGACCTCTGCGCTAACGTACTCAGTGTTTTACTGGTTGCAAGAAGATGCTTCTCAAGGACTGCTTGAAACATTGCTGGGAAATGAGAGCAAGAAACCTTAATCAACAAAAGAATGAACAAAAATTTAAAGTTTCTTTCCTGACCATAAAATCAAAGAAGGAGATCTTGCCAGTCCTTAAAGGATGGTGTAGATTAGTCAGAGGTGTGAAAGAGGAGGGCTGAATATGCCTGTGAACAGACTCCTATCTGTAAGTTTGGTAACGTTTTGGAAAGGCTGCCAAGCTGTGGAGCCACCCAAAGATGTTGGTCAGCTTGTCTGGAACCTCAAAAGCCACCATAAATCCTGACCTTTACTCTCCCCAGGCTAGAAGCGAAGGCAGTAATAAAATCTTGAGAAAAGAGTGATCTTCCAGCACACATCTAGAGGAAAAGGGGGGCAGAACTGGAACGTTTCCCTGGTTGCACACGAGTGGCCGAACGTTGCCCAAGTTCAGCTGTGGACGATTCCTTCGCTTTCCTCAGGTGCGACCTTGCAGATCAGCATTTCTTTCCTGGCTGTAGTTTCTCTTCAGAGACAAACAGCTGCTGCAGCCTGGGTGCATGCTCTGTGACGTGAGCCACGATTTCACCTGATCCTTTCAGTAAGTTCTTCCCAGCACCGAACTGTTTCAAAAATGAAACGGACTGTGTGGCAGTTCCTAAACATGCACTTTGAAGTAGGACCCTTCAGTACTTTTTCTGACACGTGTTGCTCCAAGGTGTGACGTGTGAGCTGCAGTTCTAGTTCTGTAACGGTGGCCTTGTTTTACAGCTAATAAAACGAGTGTTTAGTTGCTGTGTTGTCTACTTAATCTCTTCGTTTTGAATAAGTTTGGGTTTCTGTTGGCTTTCCAACCAAAACTGTTGTTTGAAGACTGAGACAACATTCCTGGTAACTCTGGAACTTAGGAAGAAATCGGGGGACATGATGGCTTGGATCAGCAATGTGGGACGTGCTTGAAGTGTCAGGAATCATAGCAGACATAGGTAAATTACAAGGAGGAATGGAAAGAACAACAAAAATTATCTTGAGGAAATTACTCCCTGCCACATCCTATACAAATATCCACTGAAAAATTAATGCTCACTGTATTGATTACCTTCTGCTTGGTTTGGCTACAATAGAAGTGAGGACAATTTCTTCCATGTATTATGGAATTATTACTCCTTTGCATAGTGTAATTTCTTTATTTCAGACAAATACTCCAATCTGTATGCAGTAAGCAGTTGAGAGAGATTAATTTCAGACCTGTGGACAAGCCTCTGAGAAACACAGTGCACCGTCAGAGTAAGAGGAGCTGTTAGTTCTAAAAAGAGATTTAATTTTCAAATATAGTGTATGCCTAAAAACCAAATTACAACAGCTCAACAGGCACATCAAATTATGAAAGGAAGAGCAGCCACTAAAAACTCCCAGGACTTCACCATGTAAATCAGACGGACTGAGGTGGATTTTCCAGTGTTATCCAATTAAGGGTCCTTTCAAAGACACTCAGATCAAACAACTGTTATTTTCTCATTCTTTCCATAAGTCACTCAGAAGTAACCCCAAGTTTATTCAAGGCACTGTGTTTACTCTGATGGGAAAGAAGATTAGGCAATGAAAAAAATTGCAAGAGATGCTTGAGTCTGAAATGCCAAAACTTCTGTAACTGCTTCAAGGCTGGAGCAATGATGGGGTTCAACAGCAGAGAGGACTCTCAGCACCGCTGGTGCCTGCTTGCTCCCTGGTTTTGTGGAAGCTGCTCTAATAGCAGCAAACGCCTGTCGGTGATAAAGTGTGAGTGTTGTAATGCACAAAGGAATTTATTTCTGCGCACGCATCTCTTTCGCTGGCCATCACCGAACTAGCCACGTGGTTAAAGGGTTTGTGTGCCTCACCACTGACTCCAGCTTTAGGGAGAACGTGGGCAGCGAATGTGAGGGTCATGTCTTGATATGTGTAGGGAAAATGGTATATATTTACTGAGAAATTCAGAGATTGCATGGGGAAAACAGCAAATGGAACAAAGATGGACATGCTTAGACTGATTCATAATGTGCTGCATGTTTAAGTGCCAGCTCTCGGGGGGTAAATGAAGATGTATTTGTAATCAGAACTGTAACCTCTCAACTGTTTTTAAATGTGTGTTTCAAAATATGAGAAATAGTGAGTGGAGATGTGCAGAAAATACTGTGTGAATTGAACATCAGCTTTGTTATTGCATTTAATAACTAACTGCTTTTTTTTTTTTCTGTGACTGTTATTAATGACTGATCCTGGCAGTGTTTGGCATTGATCTCATAGTACCATATTTCTGTTTTTGCTGGTAAGTGGTAAGAACGCAGTTTCAGTCATTACTATGACTTTGTTTGGTCACTAGCTGGCTTTGCTAATGGCCTGCAACAAAAATGGCTTGAAATGTTAAAAAAAAAAATCTTCACTACATCTGGTTTTCCTGACTTCCCTTTATAAATGGAGTGCATCTTAATTGTATTTTTCTTACATATTTAAGAAGGATGGGATGGGTGCTTGGAACTGTTTGCAGAATCAGCTCATGAAAATCCTCTTCGGACAAGGTGATATTTGTTCATTCACAGTTTCTGTGTAGGTAGTTTGCAAGTAAACAGAGAGTAAAGAAGGATGTGGTGGTTTCCTCTGCTGTAGCTTCTGCTTTTTCTGGGGGGTATTACACAGCATGCATCATACAGACCTACTATTTTGAAAATTTTTTACTAAATCTTCTGTCTGCCTCATTTTATTTATTTTGTGTTTATTAAAACTAATAAATGGGGAATTGAAACAAGAGATTGTTTTGTTACAACACAAAGCAACTGAGCTATTTTTTGTTTTCTCTGCCAGTTTTCACTTACCTTTCTATCTGTTTCTGACTGTCCAGGTTTGAGTCATCAGTTCTGTGGTCAATATAATTTCTGTCGTCGGGAAGATGTTTAACATGTTTAAGTGGCAGGACTGTAAGAATCCAGTCTATTAGCTCATTGCAAGCTGCTTAATTGCTTGCAAATATTGTAATTCTTATCCTGCTTTTCTTTTTATTTTCTTTTTTTTTTTTCTTTACATCTCTTGCAGGATACGTAATTCACTGTTGTATGTCTTGCTTGCCACTAAATGCTTCTGAGTGAGCTCACATGTTACCAGGTGGTCCCCAAAAACTATTGAGAAGACACTGAATTAAGAAGGTGGTTTGGTGTGAGTCAGGACTCCTGTGGTAGGAGGAGAGAGGGAAGTCTAGTAAGACTGCTTGCTTGTCTGTCTGCTTTTTAAGTTTCTTTCTGAAGAACGAGCGTGTCTGACGTTATTACAGTGAGTCCTTCCTGAACTGGAGGAGCTAGACAGGGAAAATCTGCTTGAATAGGTGCAGTCAGACCTGCAGTGGGCCTGCCTGGAGTTTGGGCTGGCTGGCTGGGCAATGGAGCTGTGTTGCCACAACATCTGTAGTACAGAAAATCAGCATTTCTCAGCCGGAGCACAGCCTCACGCAAACACGGCAGTGTGGCTTTCCTGCTAGATCTGGCTGACGTCCACCCAGCTGGCAGCACAGGCAAAACTACAAAAGCCTGGCTGAACCCCCTCTGAGCAAAGCAGCCTTCAGAAGCGGACAGGTTGTTCCTTGTTCTCTCCGAGCCTCCGTTTTTCTCTGGCACGACCGAAAATCTACGCGTTCCCTTACTGCGAATGCGTCCTTATGCCCAGAAAGGGCAGAAATTTTATCAAGGGGTGAGAAACCAGCACGTGCCATTCTGCATCTGTGCTGACCGCTCTTTATCTGCTCCTGTGACAACATTCGATGTGAGATCACGTTTTGGGTGAAACTGCGCAGAGCTGACGTCGCACACAGCTGTGCCCACTCACCCCAGCCTGTATATGAAAACCTCAGGCTCGGCAAGCCCTTTAAGCTGATGCTGGCAGCTGGGGGTTAACCCTCCAAATGACAAGGCTGCAGGTTTTCTTTTCTATATATTTTTATTTGATTTCAGTGTTTTCTCTCCACTCGGAGAGCTGTGTATTCAGGGCAGCAAGGATTGCAATTCTTTTTTTCTTTTTTCGAAGAAATAGCAGTACTGGCTCAATGGTTTTAAGCTTTTAAAAGCAGCAGGTCATTAACATTTAAAGTTGCTCAAGTTTAAAAGTGTATTTATTTATAAATATTTACACAAAGGATAAATAAACAAGAAACTTGGAATTTTTTCCCCAATCTGCTATACTGGCCTGATCAGGTGGTACCATATAGTAGATTTACAGCAGTTTTCCAGCTCTGTGAGTTCTTCTAGGTAAGGAAGCTGCTGATGAGCAGTTCCTAGTTTTTCTTGGTTTGTGGGTGTCTCTAACTTGCACCATAGCTGACATTTATCCTCACCTACGTTGCTCTGCATAAGCTGCATTTAGCTGAAAGCCTGGTTCAAAGCCTGGATCAATAAGATTTAATAATAATCAAGCCTTTACTACATGAACAAAATTAGTATTATTTAGCAAACATATGAAGAGCAGATAATGTAAGTGCCACAGATATTTCTGTAACAAAATGAACTGCAAAAATGTTGTGTTTTGCAGACTCTGAGCTAAAATAGCTCTGTTTGGAACCTACCATCTCCTGGAGGATATCGAGGAGGATTTGGTCAGGTTTCTACTTGCTTATTTTGGAAATCTAGAAGAAATTGTTAACTGGGAAGCATCCTGCTGTTTTTACAGTAGCAGAGGATTTTTAGATTTTTGCAATCTCAGAAGTTTATTTTGCTGTGCTGTTAGTCACTACCTTCACAGAGGGTAGCAATTAACTTTGACATGAAAACGAGAATCGTTATTCTGGGTTGCGTCTGAGAAACGTGATGAAATTTTAAAACCAGTCAGAACAGCGCAGAAGAAAATCTATATGGAAGACTACTCTTGCTATGAAGAGGGTGTGATGAGATTTTTAGATCAGTTCGGTTGGTATCACATGATTTTTTAATCATAGGCAGCTGGGTACTCAATCATGCAGCTGCACTGCCTATTGCACGAGCAAGCTGTCATTTTTAGAGGAGCAGCGGTGACTCTTTGTGTTTTGTCTCCCATCTTTGTCGTTAATTAGCAAGAGTTTACATGATCAGGGACTTCTTTTCCTAAAGATACACATAACCTTTGAATATTTCCACCGAGTGTCGTATCACCTTGAGCTTCCTGCTCAATCCAGCTCCTGGTTTTAAATAACTACATTTTTTTAAACAAACTTTTCACAAAGCAGACTCAAATGCACGTGAAATTATCGTCATCCACAGCCGAGCTCAATCTGGGCTGGAACACTCTCAGAGTGTCATAATAGCATTTTGTGCTCTTTGGAATTTAGGATAATTTTAGAGTTAGATTGAGAGCTCCAATGATTCTTTTTTTTTCTGAAACCACTTTGAGGTGAGATCCTCTCTAGATAGAGACATCCATTTACATTTTTTGCCACAGTCACCCTTTGCTCAGTCATTACCAGGTTGTTCTTTCATCAGCTCCTGGATAAATTGAGCTTCTTTTCTACTAGTTCCTTAGTTACTACAGTTCTATTTTCATGGCTGCACAAGACATCCTCCATTTTTTAGGCGTGCTGGTTCTGATGTACCAAAACATTATTGTTTGCTTTATCCATTTTTCCTAACGAGACTTTAGTCTGGCACATGGTGTTAGTTTTTGCTGGGAGCAGGCTGGGATACTCATGGGCAATAGGTCTGAAAATGGGTGCTAAAGGACAATGGGTTTGGGCTTGTCTAGCAGGAGCAAGCAGATAGCACAGAGAAGGGAAATGGGAACAATCGAAGGGATGAAACTATGGAGTCACTTGATAAAAGCAGTAAGAGACCAGTTAGAATAGAAGCAAACATGTCTTCAGTCAGCAGGTAATGAGTATCTGGAACTTGTTTCCACACGAGGGTGTGGAGATGGGGCAGTCACTGGGTTTGATTAAACAAATTCATTAACATATCCACAAATAGATGCTGAAAAGGGTGAGGATCCTGTAACATTTCTGATGTAACAGTTGTGAATTCTGATCAACTGTGAGGTGAATGCAGCAAGAAAGCAGTTTTTTCTTGTGCTTTCCCTACTTAGCTACTTCTGCCCCCACTGGATACAGACCACTGGGCTGGGTGAGGCATTGCTCTGATCCACTGCAGCATTTCGTACGTCCTGAGAAATTTTGTTTATTGCTCAGACCACCACACAATTAGGATTTAATGCATTTACCCCAGAAAAGCCTACAAGTAAGGACCTTGTATGTGCGCAAGACTCTTTGGTAAACTCAGGCTCTATACTTTATTTGGTTAAATAGTACCATGAACATTTACACAGCTATATAAATAATCACATCCAGTTAGTGCAGTCAGCTGAACCAAAGTAGAGATTTTAAGTGCCAAGGACTTAGAACATCTCTTTCTAATTTTACTCTGGCTCAAAGTATGTTTAGAAGATGAGGTCTAGATAAAATCAGATAAGCAGAATTATTTAGTATTCTGTCACTTGTAAAATGTTTATCAGTTAAAGAAGAGGAAAAAAAAAGAGGTGAGAAAAATAAGTTAATCTTTTACAAGAAACAAAGCCATGTCTAATGGCTGGATTAGGAGCCTGTGTTTAATAAATGACAAGAGATGATTACAAACAGTCCACACTGGCTGTTGACAGACATCCTGTTTTCAGCAGTTCGTGCATATTTCACAAAGAGATGCTACCTGCAGAGGTAGCAAATCTCCATGTGTTGTCTTAGCTGTAGCTAATTAGCTGGAAGATGGATACAAAAACATGAATGACTGAATTTGGACATGTTCCAGCTGACTGGTTTTCTGATACAAACTGCTGATTCTTCCAAATGAAAACATTTTGCTAGAAGATGTAGGTTTAATGAGACTGTCATCTGTGCTCCATCTGGACTGTTCGCCCACTTTTTGCCAGACTCTTTGGCAGTCAGCCAGGCAGGTGGTGTAGAGGTGAGCATCTCGGCCTCTTCCGCTGCTGGATGTGCGGTGACTCCTGGCTGGCCTTGACACCCAGCACACTGAGCTTTCCCACCCTGGGGACACAGCCAGTGACCACGTCTGTCCTCACAGCCCCGTCAGTTCACTCTGTTGGCTGTCCAAATCTACCATTCCAGATGATATTTTTTCATATGCTTGAAATATTTTGCAGGTTGGATAGAAAGTCTTCCAGGCAGCTCCATTAATACACAAAAACTCTGGGGGCAAGGGGAGCCCTTAGAGAAAATATGAGAGATTCAGTTTTTCTTCTGCAAGAAAATCTTCCATAGGTTTCTGATTATTGATTTTTAAGTCAGGAAGGATCTTCACTGTTTTTCTGAATTCTTTCCAGCTGACACTGGGCTATTCCTCCCCAGTGAAATAATATCTAATGACATATACTAAGCTTCACCCTTGATTTTTTTTTTTTTTATGAAATGGGACTTGTGGCACAAAGGAAGTTGAGACCGGTTCATATGCACAAAAAGATATTAGTGAGTCTCATAGCTTATGGCACATATCAAATCTAATGATGTATGTTACTTTTGGGGAGAGGGAGGTGGAAAAGCAAAGGGAAAAGTCTCAGTAGCCATTTGTTAAGAAGAAAAAGCCCTGCCACAGCACCTCACATTAGAGATCTGAAGAGCAGCAAGAGGTAGGCACGCTGCCGCAGTGCAGCTGGGGCGTTTCGAGCAGTAAGGCACCTTGCAATAGACCACTGCTACATTTTCTCTGTGCCAAGTAGTTGGAGCTCTGTTCATCACTTTAAATAGCTCATTTGTTATCAAGCATTCCTTTCAAAATTCACAGGATTGTGCCTGCCTAAAGGCATGTCATAAGTTTGGATGATTTATAACAGTTTGGTAGTTCATCAATAAAAATATCACTTTGGATGACTATTGTACTGGTTTTGAAGCCGCGACCATAGCTGAGACGACAGAGCAAGAACAAATGACTGTGTGCTCCTCTTCATCAGAAAACAGTTCTTTTTTTTTCAGTTATAATATTTATCTCTATTTTTTGGCTCTGACGGGTACAGGTTCTCCATCAGAAGTTTATTTTGTGCTTGGTAATCTATATCTGAATGTCGAGAGTTTGCACCATACAAGGCAATAGAAGTGTTGAGTTCCGCAAGCCATACTGCTTGAGAGAGTCCAGCGTAGAGCCACAAAGATGGTGAAGGGAGTGGAGCATCTCCCTTATGAGGAAAGGCTGAAGGAGCTGGATCTCTTTAGCTTGGAGAAGAGGAGGCTGAGGGGTGACCTCATCAATGTTTATAAATATGTCAAGGGGGAATGTCAGGAGGATGGAGCCAGGCTCTTTTCAGCGGCGTCCACTGACAGGACAAGGGGCAATGGGTGGAAGCTGGAACTCAGGAGGTTCCAGAAAAATATGAGGAAAAACTTTTTCACTGTGAGGGTGACTGAGCACTGGAACAGGCTGCCTAGGGAGGTTGTGGAATCTCCATCTCTTGAGACATTCAAAACCCGCCTGGACGCGTTCCTGTGCGCTCTAGTGTAGGTGATCCTGCTCTGGCAGGGGGGTTGGACTAGATGATCTTTGAGGTCCCTTCCAACCTTTAACATTCTGTGATTCTGTGATTCTGTGATACTCCAGGAAGAAATGTCAGCTGTGGACTTCCTGAAAGTTGAGTCAAAATATTACCTCAAAGGAGAAACAGAGAAGTCATTTATGCTCGTTTATCACAGCATAAGGACTGACTTACCCTGGTGTTCAGAAGTTTGTTTTCATCTTTGTCGTTTCCATATGAGAACTACTGTCTAAGTAAGGAAGGAAGGAAGAAGAAAAATGTGGCAACTGGTAGACAATTAATTTTTGCAATATGTTTACAGAACAATGTTTATATTAGGGGACGGAACAACCATTAGTGACTAAACATGAACGATTTCAGTCTCTAACTCCCAGACATTCTTGCTGGCAGAGGCTGGCTGTCCCTCCGCCCTACCACTTCTGCATCCTTAAAAGGGATATGAGGTGGTGTGATTTAACCTTCCAGCCAAGCAGGTAAAATAGTGATTTGCTTCTGCAGGGAGTCGTCTTGCTGTTTCTCTATGTTGGGAGTGTAGCCCTCTACAATCTCTGGGTACAATTTGTCTGGTGGTTCTGATGCAGAGCTAGTGCTTTTTTCACTTGCCCATCACTATATCTGACAGAAGACAAATAATGGGAAGAGGATGCAGGTTGAAGCTCCTGTCAGTGCTTCTTCCTAAATTACACCAGCTTGGCTGTGTGGCATTGTAGCCTAAGGAATGTGTAGATAACTCCTCTGCAAATCACATGCCTGGAGTCTGAGGTACCTACAGAAGGGTTCTCTGAAGATGGAGGTTTAGGAGGAAAACCAGGTATTTTGTGGATCAAATGACTTCTCATTTTTAGTGATACTTGGTAAAATAAGAATGAAGCCAGTTTTGTAAGTGTATGTTGTAACAATGAAAAACACAGGGTTGGGTTGAAAGACTGGAGATGGTCCCATGGCACAATATTTAATCTGCATCTGGAACCATGACTTTTCCCTTTGTATTCCTTGGAACTTTGTAATTATTTAAAAACCAACAAACGAACAAAAACCAAACCAAAAAATAACTCCAGCACAGCAGCTAGATGAAGCAAGACATTTTAATCTTTTTTCCCCCGCTGCGAAATATTTCCTTTTAACCCTGAACTGATGGACACTGAAGAAAGTTATTCATTTTCTCTACAAGTAGAACACATTAGTCTTTTCTATTTCTGATCAGCAAATTTCAACAAGGATGCCCATGACATAAAGTACTCTTTTCTATTTTTTCACATTATAAGCAGTAGCAAAATATACTTGGCACAATTCAGAGTTACTGGTGAGATGACCGTGTTTTAATCTTCAAATAAAAGTATGCGTGTGCTTCCCAATTTATTTATCCTATTTATTGACCTCTTTTTTTTTTAAGATAAACTAGCAACAAATGAGAAATACTGCGGTAGGAATCCCAGCGTAGTGCAGCCTGTGCAGATGTCCAAAGAAAGGCTGTCAGCCTTAAGCTAGAGTTAAGGCGAGAGCTCAGGAAATGAAGGTTGCAGGAGTTTTTAAATGAATCGCTTCTGGCCAGCAAAACTGCAACAGCAGCAGCTGTTGGTGATGACTTATGCAGCATTTTAGTTGCTAGATAGAGTTGGGGATAGTGCTAGGACCTGTCGTTATATGACTTTGCGTGACCCAAAAGCTTGGATAATGCGGTCCAATAAGATATGAATGTTTTTGTATATGTATCGTGTGGGCTGTCTTGATGGGCCGAATGCTACAGTCAAGATTGGGGATATATTTAAAAAAACCCCAACAACTGGAGCTTTAACACCACATCTTGCTGGTGGCACTGGGTTTGTGGTTGCAGTGAGGCCTCCTGTGATCAAGTTGCTGTGACAGTGGCTTAGTTTTCCTACTGGTATGTATCATTATACATAGGGCACAGCAAGTTTGTTCTGGGGTTGGTTTTTTAAAATATCAGCAATCTGCTTCTGCAGAAAAGATTCCAGTTCTGAAGTTCTCACATTCCTTTAGTCCCTGAGTAGGGACAGGAGAGGCATGAGCTCCAGGAGGCAAGCATTACGTTTTTAGAAGGTACTTTGAAGAATGCGTTATCATTATTTTGGTTACGCACATTCCAAAATTGAAAGAGGGATAAGTAGTGTCACTACAGGAAGATGTTAAAATAATCTAATCTCATATTGAAAAAGTGGAACATGAACGTTCCAGTATGATATTTAAAGGCTCTGAAGGGTGCTTGTATTAAATATCCTGTCTCTTGCAGTGCAATATCAAAAGAATTGAGCTTCTCATGATCAGAGGTAGATTTAAAAAAGCAGAGGAAGGATGGCTACCAGATCTCCTCTTCCAGCAAAGGCTCCTCTTGCAAGTTTGCTGGTAAAGAAACAAGGGATATTAACAGGAGTGTTGATCTACCTTCCTTTTCTTCAAATATATTCTAAGAATGACCTGAAAACCTCTAACCTTGCAATGGATGTGCTCTTGCCTCCCCAGGGTCTCTGTAGCAATGAGAGAATTGCTAGAAAAGGAGTAAGATCAACTCCTTATCTGGATTTTTTTTTTTTTCTACTAAAAATATACTGTTAAAAGAGCAACTTGAGACCAAATTTGCCACACCGTATTTTGTAGAAATGCCAGCCTGGTGGGGTATGTGTGTGTGTGAAAGTTGGAAGAATGTGCTCAATCCTCTAGAATTTGTTAGTAATTTTAAAAAAGGAAAGAGATATCTCGGAAGGTAAATAATCTCAATGGCTATTTGCAGACATTCCCACAAGGAAAGTTTTCAGTGCCTGTGAGAATGTAAACAAGGCTACATAATTTGGGGTTTGCTGACTATGTATTTTGGCTTGGCTCTGGTAGTTTAAAGATTAGAGTTTTGGTTGGTTTGCTCTAAATAGATGTTGTGGGGATGCTGAAAATTTGAAAATGCAGTATTTCTATCATGCATTATTTTCTTCTCATTGTGCAGGATTGCTAACAACCAAACCTGTTTTGTTTTACAGCTTTGGTACAGAGTTATTGCATATTAGTGCTACAGCTGCTGAAGGAGCCTAGCAGAACCTTCTCCTAATGGAGCCAGTCTCAAGAACCAGGCTTACCAGGCTTTCTGTTCTCAAAAAAGCACATCTGCTGTCTCATTTCCAAAACATTTGCCTTCTATTTCCCTCATAATTGCATAGTGTATTTCAGAGACATTCTGTGTCCTAAATCTCATCTCGTAACAAGACAGAAGAGGCTTCATGAATGTCTCTTTCAGTGGGACGTTGTTAGGATAAGAGCTCTCTAATACTGGAACAATTTCGAAGACTAGTTTATATTTTGGATAGTTATTTAGGACAGTAATTTAATTCAATTTTGTGCAAAATCATCATGTTCACTGTAAGGATTAGATGATCCCACTTATCATCTGTATAGTTTATCTGTAAACAGGGGAAGCAAACAAAGAACTATTAGGAAGCATTGACTTGATCACTTCACGCAGCTCTCGGCTCGGTGCCAGAGACGTCCTCTCACCCAAAGCCCAGGAAAGGCTTCTTGGACATTGACGTGCATGATGGTGACTGTTGTGAGAGAAAAACAATTCTTTGCTTTTGGTGGCTGAGCTCAGAAATTCAGAAGCATCAGGGGGGTGAGGGAAGAAGGAGCCGGAATTAAATAAAAATTAGCTGGGAGAACAACCTCCTGGGCACGTGCCCAGTGTGCTTGCGGGGCCGGCCGGCGCTCCACCCACCTTCCTCTCCTGCCTGAGGCAGGGCTGGCAGGCTCCGAGGCCTGGCCCCTAGCTGCAGCTGACCCCCTGGCTGCCCCAGCCCTGCTGGCTTGCTTCCCCCATGGGACAGGGATGGCTGAAGAAGGAGCAGGACCCTGCCACTACCCCAGCTTGTCCCCCCATGGGGGCTGTCAGCCCCGTGGCCCCCACGGCTCCATCTGTGGGGCCTGCAGGGGAAGGCCTGCGCCCTGGGGAGGCCACCTGGAGAAACTCACACCAGTAAAAATGTTAGGTCGTTGAAAAACTTCTACAGGCAAACAACACAGAGAAGGATAAGAATGCATGTTCTGGGCAGGAAGAAATGCAATTTATTCCTGTGCGTGAGGTCACAACCGCAGTGCCCGGGGTGCTCCGCAGCCAGGCCTGCACCGGAGGGGCATCTCTCCCACCAAATATCACCAGGGAAGCTGGTCTGTGTTTGCCAAGATACGTTAATGTCACCTGAGTGCTTGTGGACTGACGGAGGCCAAAAAACGATTGTTGCCGTAGAGGTATTGAGCCGCTGAGTGCAACCTGTTCACAGGCATTTCTGATGAATGTAATGAACTTATTCTGGAATGACCATCTTATTACAACTTGTTGTCTAACTGCCATTATATTATTCATGTAGCTGGAAAAGAAATATGCTTACTCTTTTAACTTCAAGAGAATGAGTCAGAGGGCTTGTTTAACCAATACAATATAACATTTTTTTTCCTGTTTGTGGTTTCCTGGCTTTTACCTTACAAATCATGGTGCAAATATTTGACATATTTTCAGGCAAGTTTATCTGATAAGTCTCACATTGCATAAAATAATATAAATATAATAATTACATAATAATGTAAACATTACTGTCCAAAATATTTATTTACTCCTCAATTCATAGGAAAGAGGCTGAAAGTCTTTCCTAGAAAGACATAGTCAGGATTTGAGTGACTTCATCTAGCACGAATGTCAACTTATGACTAGCTTTACTAGCAAACTCATGACAAAAACACAAAACTACTGCAGTCGGTGTAAAAAGTCCACGAAAGAACTGGGATTTCATTCTGTGGATGGCTGCAACAGTTCGGGCCATCAGCCTTCTTCCTGCTACAGGGAGGAGAGTCCAGCTGCCAGCACCTGAGCCCTTGTCAGGATTCGCAGCGTATCATATTGTGATAAACTAAAATTGCTCTTTTATGCTCTAGAGTCTCAGCAGTTGTTCCATTATCATCTGAATCATTCCTGCAATAGGAAAGAAAATATCAAAGAATAAGGTAGACAACTGGATACAAACTGTCTCTTTCTATAATAGGGAAAAGAGAAAAAATTGAGATAATTCAATTTGAGAACACAACTGCAAAACAGAGGAACAGTAATAGAGAAATGTGGGAGGGAGAAAAAGGGAAAGAGACATTGAGAAGGTCAGGAAAGATACTGGGTATCACATGGCTTGCAGAGTGCCATAACTTCTTGTTTTCAAGTTTAGAGGAGAATAGGAAATGGCAGGCAAGTTTGGGACTGTTAAATCTGGCAAGCACTTTCTTTGAGGGTGAATTCATTAGTTTTGTAATGCGTATGCTGACAGCTGGGATTTGCTACATAGTACTGAAATGTCCATTGCAAAAGGAGGGCTGTGGGGCTTAGTGTGCTCTTGCTCTTTTTTTCTCCTGACAGGAACATTCTTCCTTCATTTTGGTAGTGAAAAGGAAACTTAAGAAATAGATGCAGTATTTGTGAATCACACCAAATACTACCACAGATCAGACTTATATTGAATTATGTAAAAGATAAGCAGGAAAAGGTATACAAAATTCTGCTTGCCCATCTCGTATGGCTTGGGCAATTCAAGCTGTATGTGAGATAGTTCCTCTGCATAAAATACACTGAGGCCAAGCTGAAACTGCAATAAATCTGAAAAAGCTGCAATACAAACTGAATGTACTGAACCACAAAATTTGTGAAAAACAGTCTTATCTCATGTTCTATTGTAGGTTCAGACTGTTTCCTAGCTTGATGCCAGAATTTAGACAAGGTAGTTTTTAAGGAGTAATAGGATTTGGAAAGAAAATACTTGCGTGGGCATCAGATGTGCTTCCATTCTCTTTCATAAACTGACGTTGAGGATGTGCTACTATTACTGAAGACCAATACACTGTTTTTGGACAAAACTATACTACCCTTAAGCAAGACATATTGTAGCAGTTACACGTAATGAGAAAATCACAGTAGTTCTTTAAAATCACTTCATTGGCAATCACTACTAACATAGCATTGTGCATGATGGTTAGTTAATTGCTAAATTCTGATCTTTAAGCAATGGGCTTCTCCTGGTGGAATTATTTCTTACACTACCTTGTGAGATTAGTTATCTGTTACTAGCTTGGGAAGGTTTATATTTTTCACTTTGCCTCCCAGACCTAAGCCCCCAGCTTAGTGTGTAAGCATGCAAATAAATGGCTGGAATTTACGAAAGGGCAAAGTGACCGATTATCTAATTAAAACCTTACGCAGCTGTGATTCAGGCTTCTAAACCCAAGTTCATGGGAGTTAATCAAGTGCAGTTCGCACAACTACGTGCATAAACAGAGACAAGAATCTAACTTTTGGAACCTGGTGTTTGGAGAAGTTTGGCACAGGTTTCCTGAAGTGCAGCATGTGACTTATTGCACCTATTGCTACTTGACAGCTTCTCCAGAGACTGTGATAGCTCTCCCGTGATACACCTTCTGTTAAGAAAACAAGAATAGAATCATAGAACAGTTCAGGTTGGAAAAGACCCTTGGGATCATGAAGTCCAACCATTAACCCTACACTACAACCAGTAACCCTACACTACAAGTTCACCCCTAAGCCATCTCACCCAACACCACATCTAAGCAACACTTAAACACATTCAGGGATGGCGACTCAACCACCTCCCTAGGCAGTCTGTTCCAGTGTCTGACCACTCTTTCCGTGAAGAATTTCTTCCTAATGTCCAGGATAGGCTTGAGTTATCACATTTTAATCTCCATCTCTGTATTTCCTCCAAACTCAGATACAATTTGGCCAGGCAGGGCTCTCCATCAGTGGATTTTTATTGGGAATTTTTGCTGAATTAATTGGCAGTTTCTGTAATGCTTTTCTACTTTTGCCACTAGTGCACAAATCAGTGCAATAGCAACCTAGAGATGACAACTGCTCAGTTACTTAAAAAGAATAGTGGATGGCTGTTCTCCTGGTGATATAGACTGCAAGCAAAAATTCTCTTTTTGTTAATGATCCTTAATGGAATGGCTGTTTCAGGTTTCTCTAGTTCTAGAATTATGGTGTCATATCAAAGTGTTTTGCAAGTTCAAGGTTAATACCATGTTTTCTTTGTATGCCAAGGATATGTACTTGGAAATCAAATGCAGTGCTTCAAAGTAAACAAAATGATGTTTTAGAAAATGCTGTAGTAAAGAAATACCAAGAAAAATTTACCATACTTTTGGAGGATGATATTCAGATCCAGAATTAGCCATATAGGAAATTTGAGGAAGGGTAACCTGGCAGAACAAGTAGCAATTCCTACCCCACTGCAGACAGGTTCAACAACTCATTTAGCACCTGCTGCTGATTGCAGTCTTGAATCCCTTTTGGTTTGGGGTTGTCCTAAATGGTAAACAGGTGATGTGGTAACTGCTGATTGAGTAATTAACTGCCACTCTATGGAGATGCTAAAGTTTCAGGAGGCTGTGAGTGGAGGGAGGGTATATATTTGAGAAGGAGCAAAGAAATTTATTTGTTTTGTAAATCTTAGTGTGAAGAGTTAGTTTTGTTTAAGGTACTTATGTAAAATTTATAGCTGAGTGGTTTAAGAAGCGTGAGTTATACTGAATTGTGCTTTTAATTCATGAATAGGATATTTGCACAACTTATCTGAGCAGCTGAGACTAGAACACACCTTTAGTGAGCTCCTCCACTACAGATGGCTGAATATACAACCTGAAGGTGAGTTCAGTAGGAGTCTAGTACTACAGTTTTAAGTAAGTATGTTGAGTAATAAAATATGTTTCCATAAATATGTCAAGTAAAGAATCAATTGAATAGCCACTCGTATTTTATCAGAAGTTCTCTGCAACATGGGCTTCAACCCCTTTGGGGAGAAGGAAGATCAGAACCTGAGTTTTCCACGTTCTGAGTAAATGTCACCTCCCTTACCATTAATGGTAGCTTTATTTTAAAACAAAACTGTGAAGGCTCTTCAGCCCATTAATAGGACATGGTTCAGAAGAGCAAAGTTGCAATGAATTCTGTGATGATGTTTTTCTAGGTGTTGCAGTGCCTAGAAGCAGTGCTTCTCAGAAGTTTGTGCTGTTTGCAGACAGAAATCACCTTGGTCTGCCCCTGCTGGGAAGGGGCATTAGTGTATCTACTCAGTGCTGTGATAGACCTGCCTGCAAGGCCAGCAGTCTTTCTTCAGGGTTTTTACTGTACAATTTGTGAGCATCTTGTAGCATAAGCAAGAGCTTATATCTTCTTTGGTAATGAGCCAGTCAGCTTGTTTCTGTTGGCAAAGTTTGCTAGGGACAACCTGTAGATTCAGTAGAAAGCTGAGGTATGTCCAGCCAGAGTATGAAAAAGACACTAGGTCTCTCATAATTTCTCTTTCTTCTTTGTATTTTTTATTACTTTTTGATAGAGATTTTATTGTAATATTTGCTATAACTGCTGAGAAAGAAATGTGGGGAGCGGGGTTACAGATTTGAACTGCTACGAGGGATAAAGAATGTACTCATTGCTCAGTAACTGATTAAAAGCTGGTAAGATCAATAAGGCTTATGGAGCCGATGCTTAAAGTCTGACTAGCAGCATTTCCCAGCATTACACAGAGATGTGTGTATGTACTCTCCTGCTCTTCTCTGTTTTAAACTCATCTTTGTGCTTTTTCTGGGGAAAAAGTTTTTAACCAAGTTCTACATTCGTTGTCTTTTGCTGTCTGCGTGCCCTAAAGCCAAGGATGTTCAGCAGAGAGCAATATTACTAGATCTGAGCCCAGAGCTGGCTCAGACCTCTGGTAGCTCCCATAAACATTTCTTTTGCTCTTTGGCAGTTAGTGAGCTGTGCTGCCTGCTTAGCTGTGAAATGCCTTAGGTCACTGCAGCTTTTACCTTGGACAGGTATGTGACTCTGTCAGAAATAATAATCATAGGAAAAAATAGGCAAAAAGTTGGTGCTTCACTTTTTTCATTTAGTTTACAGAGACTCAAAGTGTCTTATTTAAGAGCTGCAGCATTTCTATTGCATCATAATGTGTATGAAGTGATGTCCAATGTGTAAAATAAAACATTTATGTTAGATTAATTAGGGATGTGTTTGCTACTGATAGCACTAAATACATTGAAAGGAAACAAATATTTTGTTGGGTGACCTGTTCTTTCTGCAAGTACTTTGTATAATATAGTTATGCAACTGTCTGCCTTTGTCAAAAATGCCATTAATATTCCTGTTTCTTATACTTGCAGCTCTGCCTTCCAGGCTTGATTATCTTCGTATTTGTGCATCACCACATGTAAGTTGTTTTTGTTTTCACTGAAGTAAGAAATGCTTATATGAAAAGTACATTGCCTGCAAATTTGTACCAGTGGTGTGTTATTTACAAATTAGTAGATTTTCCTTCTTCCTTCTTGTTTAATGCTTGAATATGGCAGCCATAATTGGGGGAAAAGGAGAAAGACCAGGTTACATCACAGATTTTCAGGCATAAAATTTGGCTGTTGATGACTTTGACAATCCTTTTACAAATGAAAGGGTTAAAAAAGCCATGGGGATATACTATTTAGCAGTAAGAAGTCTTTTAATAATGAAAAATCACCAACAAAAAATGCTGAGATTGTTATTGTATATTTCTTCTTGAAGAAAATTACTGTCAGAGCACGTTTCCTTACTTCCATTTGAAACATTCTCTTGAAAGCACTTATAGAAAATGGATGCAGGATAAATATTATTGATATTGAAAATCTATATATGAAAGAAGGTTATGTATTAATTTCATGTTGCAGAAACCTATCTGAGCTTAATGAATTACACCTTCTTGCCTACCTTTCTTGAAGTCATTTGGCATTTGCTTTATTAGTTAAGGTTTTACATAATTACTTTTTGATATATCGCTGCTGTGTTGTGGGAGATAGAATGTGAAAAGTGAAACAGGGCAAAAAAAGTGTCACAGACAATTAATGTTCCAATTCTAAATCTGCAAAACAAATTTAAACAGTCTAGTCTAAAATATTTTGTGCTTCAGCTTACCAACACAGCTTTTCTGTCTTTCTATGCCAGGAGAAAGTTATGTGTATATGTTCTGGGGATTTTGTTTTTGGGGGTTTTTTTTGTGTGCGTGTTTTAAATCTGACCAGATATCTATGTGGTGTGGAGTCAGCACAGCTTTGCTGATCAGGACCAGACTAATGTGGAGCTAAGTTGGCTTTAATGTTAAGTTGGAGCTCAGGCTTGATATTCCCATTTGCTCTTGTATGAATTTGTGCAAAACTCATCTAATGAACTGCCTTTAATTCCTTTGCTTACAATGTAAAAACAAAATATGTTTAATCTACAAGGATTTAGATCACTAATGACCATCAGTACGGTGTCTTAGGTGTCACTTTCTGCTTCCTTTCCTTCATAAGAGGTTATCTGTGTGAACAAGACTTGTATCTCATCAAGTAGTAAGTGCTTGTTCTTCTATAGTCCACCCTTCAGAGAAGACAAAACAAAAAAAGCGCCCAGCAGAAAACCTGAGAGAGATCGCATGGATGATCTGAAGATGCCACTGAGTAAATGTTTGTGATAGAAGTAGTTCTCTAAATGCAGTGTGCTCTTTCCAAGCATACCAGGAGGAAGTATGCCTCATTGACTTGGGACATTGATGGTTCTATGGAAGAAGGAATAAGCAGAACACTTTGCTTAAACAAACATGAAGAAAAAGAAAAAAATCAGCTTCTGGATACCAGGAGCAATGCTGTTTCCTTTGATCCTTTATTTACACACTAGGTAGTCCTTTTAATCTCTCTGATTCCAATTATAGTGGCAAGTACATGTTGCCCATTTCACTTTTGTTGTTGGGTTTTCTATTCCAAGTATTGTAGTCCATGCAGGATTGCCTGGAACTGCTAAGTTTGTTCTTGATGTAAATTCATTGCTGTTAGTTGCTTTGTGGAGGGTTTTGGCCTGTATCTGATAGAAGAGAAAGAACAGCACAGTGGTGTGCTGTGCACGATAAGGAAACAACAAGGGTAATCTTTACATCTCATCTAAGTGCCTGGCAGAGGATTCTTCTACTTCAGCATGCCCGCCTGTTTCTTTAAACTTGCATACTTAAGCACGAGGGTAGACTTTTTTCAATTGCAGCTCTAAATCGATCTGTGTTGTTGGATCACTCTCTAAATCAGTATGATAAATCTGCCTAGTAACAGTACTTTTGTTTTCTTAGCTTATGGCATGATTTTCCACTTACTTTCTTGGAAAAACTTGATGACACAAAGGAAATTGAAGCTTAATATACAACCATTCAGCAGATCGGGCTCCGAGCGGTCCAGTACAGTTAAAGAAGTCCCTGCTCACTGCCACGAGGTTGGACTAAATGATCTCTAAATGCCCCTTCCAAACCAACGCATTCTATGATAAGTAATGGAACATTTTATTCACGGAAAATATCACTTAGAGATATGTGGCAGTTAGAGATGTAGCTGATGAACTTCAACTTTCTTGTCTTTCTTTCCATTCTTGGTCTCTAGCTCCACTAATAAGCTGATAAAAACAAGCATAGTAAGTTTGGTTTCCTGTCTTATTCCAATTCTGTTGTGTAAACATGTCCACAAGATAAAGGCAAAATTCATATAGGTGTCTTAGCTGCATACTGGCATTCCCTTCAGAAATCAAAATTTTTGCTCAGCTTGACACTTTGGTTGCTTCGGCTACAAGCAGTTTGTGTATTAATGTTTCCTCCTTATCAAAACTTGTCAGCTTTCTGTGGAAGAAAAAAAAATGACAACTCTGTGAGTCTTTTTCAATTTTGGTAAAAATCAATAGTATCTGAGTAGCTACTGGCAAAGATTTCTCAGCTCTGTGGTGAAATTTTTTTCCAAAGTTGAGAGAAAAACACCCCTAAACCATATTGTCTGGACACTCAGGTGGTGTATAGGATGCCTGGGTGTCAAATCCATTTATTTTTGGAGGTTTATCTAAAGCAGCAGGTTGCTGGCTGGTCATGGCTGTCTATGTAACTCTTCTACTCAGCTTTGTGTAACCAGATTTAACAGAAGCTTTTTGTTCTGTACAGCAGCTGAGGGTGCTGATCGAATCATAGAATCATAGAATGTTAGGGATTGGAAGGGACCTCGAAAGATCATCAAGTCCAATCCCCCTGCCAGAGCAGGAATGCCTAATCATTATTTCAACTAGGTTTTGGCAGGATAAGGAAACTCGGTGTAGCATAACCTAAAGCAGTCTAGATGTAGGGACTAAGGAGATCTACTCCTGGCTTTGAATGAGGCACAGCAAAGACTGGTAGCTAATTAACTCATGTGATGTGGCTCCTAAAAACACAAATGGGCACCCAGAACTGATGGGTGTCATTACTAGCCTGCACTCAGCCTCAACTAACACTAGTTAAGTCTCCACTAACACTTTCTTAGTGAAATTTTTGGCTGTTCATAATTGTAAGACCACCTGGGGAGTTTGTGCTCTACAGGAGAAGTCTTTCTGACATTGTGATTGCAGAGCTCTCCTCTGTCAGCAAGCACAGATGAAATAGGATTGTTCCCATCAGACTCTGGGTGAGCCCTGAAAATCGTGCAGCTTAAAACTAAGCGCACCAGGAGCCTCAGCCACTGCCAATGTCCTGAGCAACGTGTATTTTGTATGACCTTCAAAAAAGAGGATTTTGGAGACTATAAACAAAATCTGCTTTGTAACTACTAGCTTATCTGCCTGTTGCTAATACTACTGGATCTGTGTCAGGCTAGTTCTGGGTCTTGGATTGTTTCCTAATAGTTCATAGTTTTGGAGTTAGTGTATTTTAACATTTTAACTGAAACAGCTGCTTTCTCATGGTCACACTTTCTTTCTTGGATCACTTAGCCAACACTATGTAATTCTAACTTATTTTGGAGATACGTTATAGATTTGTGCTTTGTCAATTTGCGAAGTGTTAGGTGGCTGAGTTTTTCAGACATGTTAAGCACATAGGATGCTCTGGTTTCCTTGGTTTTGTTCCTCGTAACTATTATTCCATGTCACCAGCACACTGAGTCAACCAATACACTAAAGCTGTTTGCTAATATTCCTGGAACATCATGTGAAGGAGTTTATTCTGAGAAGTTACAAACTGACACTGACATGTTCTTACTCAGCAGACTTATTCCGCTTACTCAAAACTTATTCCAGCTGACACCAGAGGCAGCACGTTTTCTGCTGCTTTCTGTTCCTGGCAAATTTTTGGCGAAATGTGTCATTTCCTAAACCTGTGGTATCAGAACACCTCTCAGGAGGTGCTATCAAGGACCCCTGGACAGCATTATGTAGGAAAAAACCAGTCTCCTCAGACATCTGCATGGGGAAAGGGAGCTTTGACAGTGCAGCAAAGTTTCCTCTTCTTTCCCTAAAACTGCAGTGTTTGTGCACACATTTAGAGGCAAAGACATTAGAAATGGAAGATGAGGAGATTTACGTGGATGCATAGTGCATTAGGAGAAAAACTATCCATTTTAACCAAAGCCCACCATCTTTACTGACATAAATCCCAGCAATGGGTGGAGAGTTTCATAGTGAGTGCTCTTAGATTTACGGAACTGGTATCTGCTAGTTTTGTATTCTGTCTCTACTTAACTGTGAGCAACATGAGAGCAATTGATTATGCAGAAAGTTATGGAGTGGGAATTTCTTGGATGAGAAATATTTAGTGGCAACAACTGTTGCCAAAACAATATCTTGTGGTTTATGTCCTTTTAAAGAGAAGTTTAAAAGCTTCTCTTTAAATCATAACCAGAACATTGTGGTAGTGGAAGGTATTATTTTGTGATCGGCTGGTTCTAAGCTTGTGTGCTTTATAGAAGACATGTAACCTTCGGGAAGGAAAGGATCATTCTGAAAATCCTTCCAAGACCACTATCTGCAAAGAAATGTGCTTTTGGGCTCCCTGCCAAGCCTCAAGGTTGCATCTGGCCTTTTAGAGTATACTCTGTTAATGTTAGGGAGACTGTGTACTGTTCTGTGTGTTGTCTCTTTTAACTGGAGTAAGAGAAGTGACCTTTTGAAGGATAATTAATTGGAATTTCCTTCCTTTTTTTTTATTTGCTTGCTTGTTTGCTAGTTTCCTACTAAGCCTAAGCTGTAAGTGTAGCGGCCTGCTGGCTCTGTGGTGTGTAGAACTGTACCTTCACTCCATATCAGCAAGGCAGCAGATTATAAAGCTCTAGTGTCTATTGATATTGAATGAAGGGCTCAGAGTGTAGTTCCTATTCCAAAATATATAAACATCATAGGCTTCTGTACAAGTTTTGCACAGTAAACAAACTTGTAGGAGTTGCTGAAGTTCTGTACACAATATATAATCAGCTGATAGCAAAATCCGAAGGCTGATTTGCATGCCATTTAAATGTGCTTTCCCCCCCCCCCTTCTTTGTACTGACAATGATGGATGGGATGGGGGAGAGGCTAGGATTTTAGGTTTCACTCCAGACACTAAAAACACTTTCCCATACAATGATGCAAAAAGCTGTTTTTTGTAGCTGGTAATCAGAGCACTTAGGAAAACATCCAGGCAGAGGTTTGAGTGCTCAGAGGTGTGGGAATTCACCTTTGCTCTAAGTGTGCCCCTGTTTGCAGTAACGCCAACCAGATGAGAAGGGCTGGAATAGCTGTGTCGGAAAAATCTTTATCTTCATGGTGGAGGAGACAGGCACAGCTGTCATGCAAGTCATAACTGGGAGAAAAATCTGCATAATATTCAGATGGCAAGTGATTCTAATAAGAATGATAATACTCGTGTCAAGAAGGCCCTAAATGTCTAAAGAGCTCGCATGTGAATTTTGAAAGGTTCACTTCCAAATTTTTCCCTTCAGATACAGGGCCTTAAACTGACTTAGTATGCCCGTCAGTTTAGAATGCTGTTTATTTCTGACACTGACACTTACTGTATGAATTTTTAAATTTCTTTAGAAAGTCAAAGAAATGTATCAATGCTTCATGGAAGGGTAAAATTTCAATTTGTATTTGTGTAGAATTCCATCAGTATGCTATTTTGACACAACACTGCTTAGACTCTTTATTGTAGATCATGTTTGAACTTAAAAAAAAAAAAAGATTTTTTCCCTTCTTCTACACTTATCTCTGTTTTAATTCATTTATTTATAATAGCTGGCAAGCTTTCAAAATTAGAAATTTCTTATCAGAAGTAGCACTATCTTAACATGTTGAAGCTTTCTTACATGCTACATACTTGTAACAGTAAATAGAGCTGCATTGCTCTTCAAAACTGGATGGTAGGCATAAGTGATATCTCTTGAAATTCAAGCATGCCCACATTTGTCTCTAAGGGGGAAAAAATAACTTAAGAAAATGACGGCTAAACATGCGACTAGTCTTGCTGAGAATCTAGAGGGACATGCACAGTAAGTAACCAACACAGACCATGCTTGAAATAACTGGAGTATTCAGGACTTTTTACGAAGCCGGATGCTTCCAATGGTGGGGAGGTGAAAAATTCGGACAGGAAAAAACCCTTCCCCTGGCTTCTCAAGAGTGTACTTGTAGAGGGAGAAACGGATGCAGTAAGAACTTGAAAGGTAAATGAAGGGTGGGGGCCTGCTGAGTTACTTGGTTTGGTTTCAGTTTTGTGATGTGTCCTTGTGTTTTGTTTTGTTTTTTTTTCTCCTGTGCAGACACTAGTTATTTTACATTCCCGTTCTGGACACAGTCACCTGCAGTTGTAGGAGTGCTTTGACATCACCTGTCCATAGATGGAATTGTTTCGTTGCTTTAGCACACTGCTGGCAAGAGTAGGGTAAAAGGGTTACAGCAGCAGGTTGTGCAGATGTGGAACACTGGTAAAGATTCTGTTATACTTGAAGTAACACTTCTCCTGTGGAAGATGTTGGCTGCGTATCTAAGAATTAAATTAGGGAGGTGTCATTAAACAAGGAAGTTGGACCTGCTAATTTTTAGATGTGATCTTTAATGAAGAATGAGAGAGGAACAAGAAAATTGAGTAGAAACAAGTACAGAAGCAAATAACACTTCAGGAAACAAAGAACTGTTCATCTAAGCTAACCACATCTTTCTGTATCTTTCCGTACACCAGAAAGGCTCGGGGTTTCGTTAATGCTGTTGGGGAGCTTACTCATTTTCGGAGTACAGGTTTTTATGCATGCAAGGGATTAGCCACGTTCCCTGGAAACTGTTGTTACAAAAGTAGCACTGCTGTAAGCAGTGTTGGGAAGTTCTTTCTTGCTAAGAGCTGAGGAAGCCTTTTAGATTCCCTTGGTGACAGCAGTGAACTAGAAACAGAGGGAGCCGTAAAATCCGTGGCTGCATGACGGAAATCCCAGGCTGTGTGCAGCCGCTGGCTTTCCCTGCCCTCTGGGTGGTTTTGGCCAAATGGCAATGCTAACTGGAAGGGATGGTTCCAACTGAACTTTAATGTTAAAGTGACATAACTGGTCTTTTTGCACATTGAATTCAATGTGACATTGGACGGGCCGGAGAGGAGATGTGTAAGAGGATATAATTTGTATATTTCCTGATCTTTTTCCTTAAAATGCTATTGTGCCTGTGAAGCTACCTTTAAAATCTCACTTTCATCCCACAGAGGTCGTCTTCTTTTGCTATCCCCATGCATGTCCAGATGCAATTTGTTCATCCCCTTTTCTGATCGGCATGGGTTAGGATCAGTGCAGGACTGATACAGGAATAAAATACAATGCACCTTAAATTGTTGGGCTTTATATGAAAGTTGTTCACTGTGTGACTTTGTTTTTAAAGCACCATTTTGTGTTTGCTTCTCTTATTCTTTTTTGATTGATGTTATAGATATGGGAACATCCCCTCTTGTGACACCGTACTTGTTTCTTCACCTACCTGAGAATCTGTTCTGGGATTAATTCTGCACTGGATAGTGTGGCCGCATCTGCCATTTCATTTGTCGTGCTGCAGCAAACAGAGTACGCTTTGTGCTTTTAGCTTCAGTGAGCTTTATCACTCACTCATTGTCACACACTTTAATCATTTATTGATGTAAATACTTTTCAAATCTTTCGCTTCACGTTAAAAAGAGGGTTAATGTTAAGCAGGTTAATTTAAATGACAAACCTAGCAATGCAATTTTTTCCTGATAGAGCTCTTTAGGTGAAAAGTGCTAATAATTATAGCTTCCTGAGTGTATTCAAGGGCCATATTTTCTTTGTCATGTAAGAGAGAACTTTGCTATGCCCGGCCAGACAGGTCTGCTTTGTACATTTATCAACTGTGCTGTTTGGCCCAGGAAAAAAAAAAGGGGAGTTAAGCTCAAACAAATGAAAAATAACAGTAGTGGAAAACTGACCAAAAGCCATTTTAATTTGCTGACAACCGAAAGAACATTGAGTTTCTATACTGGTATTTCCCTGGGGATCCATGTTTCTCCCTTTACAAAACTGGTTTTAAATACTTTTTTTCATTGCTTCAGTAATATTACACATCTGGACTAAATATGACCAGTCTTAGATCTTGCTGTTCCAACATATGCTGGTGCATTTGCATGAATGAACTGTGTACAAGTTGGGATGGAGAAGAAAGCTTCTGATCTCCTTCACGTGTGGTAGACTTCAAATTATTTGTGAAGGACTTTTCTAAGTTTTGTGTTAGACTAAATGGGAAGCCAGAGACTTCTTATAGCTGTGTTTCTCTTCTTTCTTAGCTCTTGTTATTTCTGGTCTTTCAGGAGCGGTGTCCTAATTAAAACATTCTGCTTTCTGAAGCCTGTTGGTGACATGTTAATTGTTTTTAAATGAAAAAAAAAAAAAAACCAAAACGGAATGAGAAAAGTCTGCTGGTGACTTTTTAAATTTCTGATTTATATTTAGATGTTTGACTGCTACAGTTTGCTTCTCTAGATGCGCCTCTATACCTAAATGATTAAGATTGCTTTGTGGGTTTTTTTTAAGCTGCCTGTATTAAAAATACTTTTCTAATATAAAAATATAGTATTATGCACTTTTACTGAAATAGAAGCTGTAATTTAAGAGGGCTTGGTGTGGATATTCTGTTTTTAGTTTGGAATTTCAGAAGAATATATCTTAAATTGTTAATTTTTTTCATATTGTCTTTTTTCACCCTCTCTTTCAACACTTAATTTCCATTAACAGTATGGTAATAGCAGCTAAAGCCCTCCTGCAACTGACAGATTACGCTAAGTACAACGCTGGTTGGGTTGCTCTTTTTTATGGGGGGCAACATTTATTGTCCAGCAGTTTACTCCTGGGATATCTCACAGGACTCTTTCCAAGCTATTTTTATGGCTGGGAGTGTGTTGTCTGATATTGTGGGGCCCAGCCAAAGAGGAAGATGGAGGGGAAGAGATTGTTTTGGGGGTGAGTTGGCCTTTTTTTTCAGACTTCTTCCAGCTGTGTGTTTTATTTGGGGCAGTAGTTCCCCAGGAAACCTGCTCTGTCCCTGTGTCTCATTAAGTTCCTCACCTGCTGTCTTTTCAGCTCTCTGTTATTCCTTCATGAGTTTTCCAAAGCAGCAAGCTTCTAATGCCCTGGGGCTTTCCGTGAGTACTACCAGCATCAACATAATGTAAATATACCACTGCCTTGTCCTCTCTGTCCAGAAATCCTTCCAAGTTACATCATTGCCGAAGCCTAAGTGCCTCAGAGTCATGAGATGTGCTTTCATGAAACCAGTTTCACAGCATTGGTTATAAACTTGTGCTAGTGGAGTCAGATAGTTCTTGGCACTGGAAGTGATCTTTTTTTATTTTTTTTCTGCTGATGTGAAGTGCAGGCAGAGTAGGTTAACACCTTTCCACAGATGCTGTGGGTATATTCCAGCTAGCTGACTTCTAAACTGGTAGATGCTGAGTAGAAAAGCAGTTTTTTTGGTAACCAAATGACTGGCAGACCCAGCGCAGGTACGGAAGTGAGAAGAATTCTTCCAAAAGTTGTGGAAAAATAATTGTCTGGATTATTTAGACTATTAGCTTCATGTAGCACTGCACAATATCAGTAAGTCCTGACAGAATTGCCAGGGGCAAAATGATTAGCATGTTCTGTTAAACCTTCACCTGTAAGAACAGGTACTTTGTTTACTAGATTTCATCGGTACAGTTTGATCTCATTTCTGATCATGTTGAGAAAAACTCCCTGAAGTTTCTGTAATACTATACCTTAACAAACTTACTAGAGAAGCAGAGCTAGACAGAATGCAATTATCTCAGCAACTGTTCTGACTTTTACAGCAACTTACTCTTGTAACTCACACTAGAGGTGGATTTCGCCCACTCTCCAGTACTTAGCAATGTAAAACTCTCTGGTTTTAAATGTCAATGAACTGTTCATCCCGTGTACTACAATTGCAAAGACAATACAGGCTTATCATCCCCTGAGCAATTTTGCCCTATTTTAGCACTAATCATGTTGCTAGGAAGTAATTGCCATGCTGATGTAGCAGCAATAAGAGTTTGACTAGTCGCCCCACTGTAATTTGCTCTGTGGAACTGCTGCCGTGTTTGTATTGCAGAATTGCATTTGGTAACGTGGTATTCATCATCTTGGTCTTCTAATTAATTCAGACCTCTGAGTCAGGCTGCAGGCCCCCATAACATGTGAGCTAGATGGGTGGCACTTCTTCAGAGCAGCCCGTAAAATTAACTCTTACCTTGCCACGGTTTGGGTGGGACTGTAGAACACCCGTCCTAAAGGGCTGTAAGTAAGAGATGTTACTCCAGCAATCACTGAACTTTACAGGATGTAAGTCTTGAGTTACTTAAAACAAACAACAAACCCTTTCAAATGTTTAAAGCTATGTGTGTTAAATATGCTAAAAAAAATAATAAACTGGTATTGAATGTAAAGAGAAATGAGAGGCAGATAGAAAGGGAAGGAAGTTAGGGAGCTACTGGTGAAAATGTCCAAAGCACGCCTTGTTCTAGAAACTAAGAGCAGGGTGACCACCAGCAAACTGTTTGAAAAATACAGCTAAAATGAAAAGTACTGAGAGAGTCAAGTAGATAATGAGGAATAAACAGGTAATTTTTTGTTATTATTGGTACCTTAACTGAAATGAGATTACAAATATTGGTTATAAAGTCCTCTTTCCTTGTTACAGAAGTATTTAAGCAGCAGTCAAAGTTGAGTGAAGGGACAACGTGGGCAATGGTTCACAGGCTAGAAGTTTCTAGAAACTTCTTTCTCCTGAATTTTTTTTAGTTGTGGACACTTTGAATTGTGACACTAAAAACTGAGTATATCTTCATTGTTAGAGTAATTAATAGAAAATACTGATGTTTGCCACTGATGAGAAGTAATTCAATCTGCCATAGTACTGAATGACTCATTAATAACGGACTGGTCATGTGTTGTGAATGATGAATCTTTATAACTGAAAGTGTCTGAAAACTGCTTTTAGAACTTTGACTGGAAATTTCTTTCACTGACTATTTGCACAGGTAAAGTTACAGTCCTCTACTCTTTTTCTCTAAGCAAAGTGGATCATGGACTGGTAGAAAACAAGTAACTCCATGTAAGCAATTCTTCGGGGCGGAGCAGGGGAGAAATCTTGCTCTTATTTATTCACCTGTTGCTACTGAGTTGATTACTGGGGCCACCATTTGCAGACAAGGAGTGTGGGAGAAAAAACTATTTGCCTTGACTGGTGCGATGTCGCACCCTAGTCTGGGAAACTTTTGACTTATCTATTTGAATCCAGTGAGATAGGCAAGCCGGTGCACAAAACAGGCAACGGTTTAAATCTGTCAGTAGATGAAAGCCGTGTTCCTTCAGGACTTGGCAAATCGAGTGGCAATTTGTCATTTCTGATTATTGGTGCTTCTGATGTATGCAAAAAGCAATCTTTCAGCTGTGGTTTTATGTCATATCTTAGGCCTTGTTACCAGATTAGCAGAGCGTGCTCCTACCCACCATTACAAAGCTGGACAGGAAGGCAATGCTTATGTAAAGTTTTTCCTGTGATTTTTTTTTTTTTTTTTGGCTCACTGACTTGTTTCCCACTGAGAAGTGCAGGCTATGGATCTATGGGGCCCTGTAAAAACGACTTATGGGGGATGGGGCTGTGGCAGAGGAGCTGCAGCCCTGTCTTGTGCACTCATGTTGCAAAGCCTCAGGATTTTCCTCTTGTCCTCAGATCTGTGCACCTGCTGTAGAAATCCAGAAAGAGCACATGGCATTGGGGAGGTAGGGTTGTGAAGGAGGTCTGTAGCCCATCATTGGGGGCTTTGCCATGGATTAAAACCCCCCGACTTGCATAAACTTCTTAAGGTAGACTTATCACATTTCCCATTTTGTGAGGTCTGTGCCCTTGCAGTAAGGAGCTGCTCTTAGACCCTGCTTGGTTGCATTGCTCTTTGAGTTGATCAAAATCTGAGATACAGGACATAAAGTTTTGTATGTAAGTATGGTCATCTTGAGATAATTGTCACAGCAACTTTGGAGGGAAAAATGAAGTTATAGTTAAAACAGCTTTTCAGTAGATGGTTTAAAATGCCAGGGATGGGTTAAAAAAAATATGAAACCATTAGTATAGTTAGGAAACAGACTTGATTCGGTTGTGTAAACACTGGTGTCTAGTCCTGCTGAGATGCTCTAGGACACCCAGTGGTGTTTGGACAGTGTGTTCATCTGCCTGTGTCAGATCTACCAGCCCCAGGGGGGGAGTCTTGGATAGCCCAAGGGGAGCTACACACTGTCAAGTGTTTATGCAACTGAGTCAAGACAGAACTTTTACGTACTTAATCCTGGCCATTCCCAGTACACTTCGAGATGTCTCATTGTTCTTTGCTTTCACTCATTGCTCTTATTAATTTATATTCCTCTCTTAATAACCAAATGCACAATTTGGCTGCAGTGGTCGGTATCTTCTTGCTGATGGGATGAGAATTCATACTAGAATCTGTGCACCTTGATATATAATATCTAAAAGAGTGCTTGGCTGCATGATTTGTTTCCACAATAGGTAATTTGTTCCTCTTGCATTTTTTAAATTTCTGTGTTGTTGCACCTTGTTTCTTTTTTCTTTTTCACTTAAAAAAAATAAAATTAGAATCTTTTATCAGTTAGAATAAGTTAGAATCCTAATCAGACCCCAAACTGGGACTGCTATTTCAAATTTTTAAAAGATATTTTTCTAAATTTTTTTTTTTTTAGTTTGAAATTTAAGATTTTTAAATCAAAGCATCTCAGATCTGTGCAGTTACCCAATACTCTTGACAGAGTACTAAATGGATAGCTCTAGCCAGAGAAGTTACCACCTCTGTGAAGCTTTGTTGTAGGAGACTGTAGGCAAACCTGTGTTAGGATAGAGCCTTTGCCCGGACAAGACTATAGTCTGTAGCCACATAATCCAGCTAACTGGCATGTGCTGCAAAATGTTCTTTTCGGAAGGCTTCTTCCATTGCGCTCTTCCCTCTGTGTTTAGCAGATGTTAGACCAAACGTCAGTTTCTGAAGGGACGTGTGATTGCAACAGTGCTGGATGTTTGGCAATGGTTGGTTGCACATGCTACAGTCATTTCCCTTTCCTCCGAGGCTGTAGGTTCCTAAACATCCTTATCTGGCCTGGAATTGGTGATAAACATCTCTGCTAATAATATTTAAATGAGTTGTCTACAGTACCGACTTCTGGATATTACTTCATTACTATGCTTAGAGTGAGACTACTTGTAATCTATTTCTGGGGGCTTAAAAGCAGAAATATCTTGAATTAATATGGAAGTATGAAATAATTGAGAGAACTTGAGAGAAAAGCCTCTTAACTTAGTCTCTGATGGTTTTTGATCATAAAATGAAGAGACATTATATATTCTTATTTACCACTCATCTGTACAGAAAAGATTAAGCTATGCTATTCTTACAGTTTTGTTTTGACTGACTGTAATTATAAGCAGATTTTTACTTTTACACCTGATATGCAATCGACATTTGTTACTTCACATTTATCACCACCTAGATGCCAAGAGTGGATGTAAAGCTCATGAAAAGAGTTGTGTAACAGGGCATGAATTTCATCACTTTCATCAGGAAATTAGTCCAACATAGCTTACATTTGCAAAGCAAAATTGTCAGCTCCTTTTAAGACAAACCAAGCAAACGTACACATAAAACCAACAAAAAAAAAAACCCCTCAAGACCCCAGACAAATAAGCTCTGAGCCATCTGTCTAATAGGGGTTGTTGGTGTGGTGTGTTGTTTTTTTTTAGGGACCTTCAATAGGTCAACAATTTCCAAGGCTGGATACAGTTAATTGCTATAGTGCTTTTATTAATCTACATTTTTATCTTGCAAAATTTAATGTGTTTAAAGAATTGTCCTTGTTTTGATTTTTTTAAAATTTTTTAAATTTCTTGTTACATAAATCATGGAAGAATGGGAAAGAATTCTGCCAATTTAGCTATTTTAAAGTTTGGTTTTTTTCCTTAATCTTTCTTAGCAGTAGGTTGGATGATTAATGTGAGCAAATATGTATTAGTGTTGTCTGCCAGTGGAAAGTATACCTGAGTTTGTTCAAGTGCTGTTAATGAAAATGTTAAAAGCAGTGATTTGTTACTGCTGCTGCCGTTGGTTACTGTTTTGTGAATCATGTGATCTGATGAAATACACTGTTATTGTCATGTATCTGGTAACACTATAGAAAACTCAAGAAAGAGAAAGATCTATACCAGTTAAGAACAAAATCTGTTTTGAGAAAATGACCATATCTTCTTCCCACTTCAAAAACAAACAATAAAAAACACCCCACCAAGCCAAAGACAAAACTATCAACTTTTCAGTCCTTATTGTGCACCACCACTGCTCAGAAGCCCTAAACAATAATTATTTTTCTTGGAAGGGATTGAAAATTTGCCTTGAAATATAGTCACATACAATATTTTGTTATATTGGTAAGAGGAATGTATTAAAAGAAAAATTATTTCTCCTTATTACAGGACAGATGCTATAGAAGTGAAACCCAATTTTTTTGTTTACTCTCTGCACTGATCCCTGTTTTCATGGCTGCCCTTTGTAAGGAAAAGGCTTAGATGTTTACATTGAAAAAATAAGGGAGGCTCTCAGTAAGAACAAAACCTTACTGTTTAAACAAGTAGTATGATGACCTTCAGTGAGCCTCCCATAGACAGAAGAGGCTTTCCCAACAGAGGTCAGACAGTGATTTATTACATTGTCACAAAAATAGCATTTTTAAACCAGGGAGCCAAGTTACAGCTTCAGCTGTTAAAAAGCGTGAACTGGCAACATGGCCCAAAAAACCTTAGTCAAACAGAAGTATCTAATTGAATGAATACCTCATTTTTCCCGTGAAACCATCCCAGAAGATTATTGTGATGCTATTGGGGATTACGGGGCTGCTGTCAGTGACTTTCTCTTTGGATTCCTTGGAAAAATGCAGCTTGAGAGGATACTAGAAAGGTCTCAAATTTCCTCCGACTTTTAGTGTCTGCGTTGAAGTCCATTAAAAGAATTAAGAGATTCCAGTTTTAATGAGATTTGGGAAGTCAGATTGGCTCTTGAATGTAAAGCAGAGTACTTTTATACTTGATCAGAGGATCGGCAAGTTGTCTTTTAAAGTTTATGCATGAGGGAGAAGGGAAGGGGGAAGATAGTGCCTCATCAACTCTACCATCAACAGAACAGCTGAGCAGATTAATAACAATCCTTGTCTACTGCCTGATTTCCTGTCTCTGCTTCAAATCTCAAACACTTGTATTCCAGAAGAAATCTTTCTAGACTGTCAACGTTTCTCTCAATTTGCCAGTGAATTATTGCCATCAGTTTGGAGGCTGTGTTTGAGTTTTTGATAGAACTTTGATTCAAGAAATCGTGGATAAGGATCTCTCTCCATGTGCACGTAAATTATTCTCTGCGCTTCATCAAAACAGGACTGTGTTGGCTCCTGAATATTCTTTATAATCGCTTTCCTCGCAGGACTCTCAATGTTAATCTGAAACAGAAAGCAACGTGACTGAAGTATCACTGAGTATACACGACGAAGCAGGAAGGAAGATTGAATTTAGGGGACCTGCACTTATGTATATTAGTGGCTGAAGGGGGAGCTTGTTCCCTTGGGGACAAGAAGACTGGGAGCTGTCTGAATTTCCCAGTTCTTTAATGGGAAAACCTACTTAATTCTGACAATTTTGATCAGTGGACATGAAGAACAGTGGTCAAGTCACTATTGCTGAGCATGTATATACAATGTGATCCTGAGACTTCAAACGTGGAGGTTCACAGTACCTGGTAAAAAAACACTTTCTAAAATTATGACCTCTGTGATAAGATAAAACTGAGCTCATATAGCAACCTTGTTTAGGAAAAGTTTTGATTCCTAATGCTCTTCTGCTGCATTCCAGGGTTTGTAGCAGGTAAGTTGCAGTTCTTCGGGTGAATGAGAATAGACAGGTTTAGTGATAGGAAAATATACTACATAAACCGGGAATTTTCGATAATTTCTTAACTCATGATTAATTGTGTTGCTTTTTTTCTGCTTAACTTTGTCTGTTAGTTTTGAGAGGAGAGCTGTAAAGATGTGAAGTTAGCACGGATGTTCTTCATAGGTTGGAATCCTGCTCTTCCAAAGGAGTAATTTGAATTCCACTTGTTAAAATGCTGCTGAAATTTGAATATAAACTGTGTTTTAAATCATCATGAGAATCTTCTTTTTTAGAGTGGAACCTAGTTCTTATGTTGATGGTGAACATTGAGAAAATGTCAAGTCAGTGTGTCCTGAAGATCTAGAAAACAGAGAGCTAATAGCAAGATTCAAATATGTACTGTTTTAGAAAAAAAAAAATTAGTCTATTTTTAACTATCCAGATTTAAGCCCTTACTTTTGATTAATGAATTTGTGGTTGGCAATACTGACATTACTCTTTTGGAAGTGCAAAAGTCTTGCTGAGTTTCCTATAGCTGCACATGCTAAAAATAAATCAGAAAAAAAACCCAGAAAAATGCTTTGTCTTGCCAACTGGCATTTAAAAACAACGGAGGGAATTTTCAAATTTCCTCAAGTTTTGGATTAGTGGGTGTAGTTTAGTCATTTAAAGCAGCAGCTGCTTTCAGCCAATATTTGGGAATCCAGCTGGGTTGGTTTTGGCTTGCCCTTCAGTGTCAACAGGGAGGCTGCATTTTGAAACTCTAAAATAGTTTTATTGTTATGCGTAAACCAGAAAATAATTTAGCCTTATTTTTCAGTTATGTCAATCTGCCAGAGGCAGTGGCAGTGAAAGCCAATATTGGCTTATTTTTGCAAGAAGAGGAAGAATAGTTAAAGGTCATAGAACATGACTGGCTGAGCAGGAATGTTTGGGGTTTTTTTTTTCTTAAAGTATTGCCACTTGTCAGGAAAAAAATAATCATTCTCAAACATTTTATATACAAACCTACTCTGGTTTTGCCCTAAATCTTATGCTGCTGGAAGTGGTAAATAATGAATCTGTCTTGCAACCTTTAGCTCATTTTACCATGGGGATGACTTTGTTCGTTTGCGTTTACTCTTGCAAAGCCCAGAGTAATAGATGCACATAGTAATGGCATAATCCAAGATACGCTGAAGTGATATCAATGGTCCCTGAATCAGCTGCTAAAAAGAACAGAACAGGTCCAAGAACTCATTTTTTAATCCAGTTGCGTCTTTTGCTTGTAATAAAGTTGCTTGTAATAAAGTTGCTAAAACATCTCTAGCCAGGAGAACGTTTATGAGACTTCACTCAGTGCTAGCACTTGAGCTAGCAGTTGCAAGAGGTACTTCCAGAGTAAAACCGAAGATAGGCAAGTGTTTTGCCTGCCTTGCACAAAGAGCTGCAAATCCACTGGCTTGTAGAGTTTCTGACTTTTCTTGTGAGTACACCTTTGCATTTTCCAATGTCATTAACCATTTACACAAATTCAAAATCAGTGAATAGTGCCATCCAAGTGCAGTGAACGATGTATTTTAAGAAGGGCAGAATCTAAGAACTGCTGGCAGCAATGAGCACTTTATTCCAGGCAAGCTTTCCTGCTGGTGTAGCGCTCTGGGCTTCCACGTGTCTCAAGACAAAGCACTGTCTGTCATCGAGCAGTAAGGGCCACCACATGCATGCCTGCCCTTGTGCTGTAATTTTGTCTCTCCTAAATGTTTCTGTTGGCACTTTCTCCCTGTGCTTCCCCCCAAGCTGCGTATTGGGTTGTTTGCTGTTAATGTTTTAATGGAAGAATCCTTTCCTTTGTAGTTGTTACAAACTCTGTTAATCTTCTTGCTTTTTGTAGTTTCGTCTGCATTTTGAAAATAATACCAGTCTTTCGGAATAATTTTTAGAGGTTTGCGCTGTGATGTAACTCTGTACAATACTTTCTCACCAATTACTTTCCACGGCTTTACACTGCGTAGATGTACCATTAGCTATTGTGTCTTTGCTGTGCATGGGCTTTCTCAAGTCAACTCTCCTTTCACTTTGTGCTAATATCTATTGCTATGAAATGCTTTAAGCAGGGATATGGCAGATCAACCTGACCTTATCACATACCTTTAAAAGAATTACACGTGCTTGCAGAAATGGCGAGTTTGGGAAAGCATGCCGTATTTATTTTCAACATGATACAGGCTAAGCGTGTCACACAAAGCTGTTTTTCATTAGTTGCCTATAAAGCAGCATACATTATACTGCGTGAGTCATTGATTTTGCTTCATGGAAACTTTTTTTGGTAATTTATCTGGGGTACAAATGCACAGTTACTTACATTTACTTGTTATCAGCTTTTCAAAAGACTGGGAACACTGTAGCACTTCCTTCAAAGACACTCTTTAGAAAAAAAAGAGGGGATTATTGTAGGATTAGCTGTAGTTCAAAGTATAAAAAGATTGAGATTACGTCATTGAATACCTGTCCACTAATTTAAAAAAAACTGTATGAAACTTACATTTTAAAAGGTTTTTCTGTGTGTCTTAGATCCTGTACTTACTATGCTGAAGCAAATATTCTTCTTGCTGAAAGAAATCTGAAGCTGCTCCCACATAATTCCTCTAGAAATGGCATTCGTTGGTTTAAATGTAAGATCTGAACATAAAGGTTAATCCAATCTTACCTGTAAGAGACTACCATCCCTTTCCAGTTGCTTACAATGCAGTATGACACACTATTACTAATCTAGACCATTCTTGTTGGTGACTAAAATCTTTCTTTCTTTCTTTCTTTCATGTTTGCTGCTCTTATGCAGTGATTTCATCACTTTATTGGAGTATCCTGCCTGATTCTGGGAAAGCATGTGGAAGTAGTGAGATGAGAGACTAAGCACTTTAAGGAAAAACAAATGTTTAAGGGCCAATAGCTCCATCTAAGTGCATGTAGGTCCATATACACCAACTGATTTTTCAGCATTGTGGTTAAAGTATGTCAGTGCTGGTAACTTGTAAAAAATGCTTATGCTTATGTTAGTAGAAGAAAACGTAAGGGATGTGTTCTAGTGGGCGCTTTCCACCGTGTGTCAGTTAAACCTGGGAGATCACTTCTCATGGAGTATTTTGTTCTCATATGAGCTACAATTTTGACAACTACTTAGTTATCACCAAATTATTTTAAAAAAAAATAAAATCACGATTAGTGTTGTTACGAGTCCTGCATAGATTTCTGCCACACAACAACCAATAGTAGCTTTGTAGCTTTTCTAGTTCATGATTGCCCATTTATATTTAGCTTGATGTAATTCTCTCTTTCTCTCAAGGAGTACGTGGTATGACTCACTTATGTTGTCAGGCTTTCCTAATCAGTCTGAGCTGCTCAGAGAAATATATAGTAAAATTTTAGCTCTACCACATTGTGGTGTCAGTAACTCTTTAGTAACTCTTGCCAGTAAAAGATTTCCTTATTTTTATTTTTTTTTAACCTTCTCATGAGCTACTGGCCTCCTCTCTGTATAAACTAACAAAGCACGTGGTTATGGGGAGTGAGAATCTCTAGTCCTTTGAATGCTTTTTTTTTTTCCTTAAGCGTTGTTTCTGAGTCATGCTCACTGTTACTAATGCAGATAATTTTTCACCCCTGTCAGCAATAGCACTTGCATATAGAACAAGTGGGAATCTTGTCTGTCTCACTGAGCATCATCAGTAGGGGCATCTTATTTCCATTTCTGATTATTTGTCTTCAGTATTAGTCTGTGAAGTGGAAAGAACACTACCTGATGGGGCAGCTGACACAGAGGAAAACCATTTTACCTTAAAGGCAGTAAGGGAAATACGAGCACTGCTTGTTAGAATCTGTATTAATGCCACTCTCAGCTGCTGTGCTGACAAACTTCTTGCTGTGCTGATTTGCAATGTGGTTGAATTTGCCAGAGAACATATATTACACTGAAAATACAGTATTCTCCAAAAATAGCCAAGGCTTTATAACTGGGACTCCAAAGTTTTTAGGGGAAAATGCTGTTGTAGTGTTTTGTGGGAGCTATTGTTCACTTATCGTACCCTTTTCAGCATGGGGGGGCTTCCCTGGCCACTGCTGTGTGGACTTGAAGTCCTCATCCAGGAGGCACTTTGGGGAACACTGTCTGGACTTCTGCTGCTTAACCTCGCCCAGACGGCAGTTTCGGGAGTCTTCAGACTCACCTCAGCATCGCTGTGGAGGACACATTTTTCTCTAAGCGGTAAATCAATACCATGTATCATCTGATACTAGTTGGCAGGCCCATGGAATGGAAGCGTTTCACCCTGCTGATGTGACGTGCTGACAAAAGTTCTAGCTACCGTTGTCCTCCACTGGGGACTGGTGGCACCTGAGGTGATACCTTATCCACCACGTGTAATCAACCTTTGCCAACAGTAGGAATTCTTTTAAAGGATTGACCCAAAATGTTGAGCTCACAAATTCTTCACAGGCCCAAATCTGGACTTAATTCAGGGATTAGTTTGGGCCTATGCCTATTTAACATAAAAGAACTTCCCACTGGGATACACATTCCTTCTACTAAAGAAATGTCGGTTTATGCTTCACATACTGTAAAGGAGTTGGCTGTATGAAGGGGCAGTTGTAAAGGTGTTACACTCTTTTGGCATGACCTTAAGTTTGCAAAGAAAACTTTCACCGTGAATTCTGAGATTTTTTTGTCTCTCCTGCTCACAGCTGTGTGTACTGCAGAGCATAAGAATCTTATAGCTAACTACTTAGAACTGATCCCATTTTCTTCTCTTCTTGCAAAGCCAAGTATTTGGACTCAGTCTTCTAAACGTGGAAAATATGTGAGTTTTAAACTTGCTGTGCTCAGTTGTGACTTGCTTAAATTCCACTTGTAATTCAGTCTTCATACAGCAGTGCAACCAGTTCTAGGAGCATTCTTATTTTATGCATCTAATCTTTATTTGTGAATCATGGCTGAAGCATGACACAAAAATGTTTTTGTAACGTGCAAGACCTGAAAAATAAAATCAAGCCCCTCAAGCAGTCCAGTGGATATTTCTTAGGGAAAAATAGAACTGTTAATGATTCTGTCTTTGCTTCTCCAATTGTAAAGAGATTACAAGTTTGACCCTGACCCAAAGCAGAAGGAAACCAAGAGTCTTTTCCCTGGAAGTTCAGGGTGACCTGGATCAGTGATTGAGCTCAATATAAACTGGACAGTGCTGAAGTATCTGAGGTTAACAGTGATATATGTCCAGCAGATATCTCAAAACCAATAAAAATTTGTATTAAACTTGTTTTTGTGTAGAGATAATATTTATTAGGAATGAGACATTCAAGAATATGATTGGCCAAAAGGAAAAAAGAAAAAGTATCTTGTGACCTGGAGTATGTTTATTTCTTCTCCTTTGGCTCTCAAGACATACCAAATTAATTGCAGAGTTTACATAGGATAGTGGTTAAGGCTGTGTAGACCTACCTGAAATCAAAACAACAGTCTTATACATTATTTGTTTAAACTCACGCTATCTTTCAGGTTTGGGTTTGACCAGCACATACTACTCCTACAACTTGTTTTTCCTTCAAACTGAAATGCACAGTGAAACACAGGACAAGGCTGTTCAGCATTTTGAACCTGCAAAATGATTGCATTTATGATTACTAAAAGTCTTATTTTCCTTGTCTCCCTGACATCTATATCCAATTTTGCATTATGTGAGTCTTATCTGTAGATTTCCTGCAGTACAGATACTGAAACTTCATAACTCCTGCTGCAGCTCCCTGTGGCCCCATAGGATTGCCTGTTCCCTGCTTTTGTGGAATTCTCTGAACTACACTTTCTGCTTGTTTTCTGTATGACTTCTGTTACACTTGCCTATTCATTACCCTAGTATTTACTCATCTCACCCTCTGCCTAAAACTAATCTTTTAAAACTACACAGTATTCCATATTTAAGGTAGTGATGTATTTAAATTCTGACACGTGGTTATCACTTACCACCTTATTTTAGGCTGTTTTACCCAGTGCCCTCCATTTTGGGTCTTTTCATGTTGCAGTCGTTAGGCTTCTACTCACTGAAATATAAGCAAAGCAGAGCCTTTGTGGCTTTTTTGAAACCTGAAGAACTTTATGCAGGTTGCCTGCAGTACAGAATTGTTCAACAAATACTAGATGAAGTAATCTAATTTAAATTCAAAATGTCAACCACTCCTATTTTATTTTTTTTCTCTTTAGGTGGCTGCTGCATGATGTTGCATTTGCATAAGGAAATGTTATTTTTCTGAGAAACTATTTTAATTAGAGTTAGAGCAAGTTAAGCCAGTATTGTTCCCCATGTCTTTTTGAGTACACGCATTTGCCAAGCATACATCCAGGGCTTTTAGTGGTTCTCTCTTCTCATTCTACTAGAAATACTCCCTAGTAGACTGAGGAACAGAGCATGCAGATTTTTATCTGTTTCAGTGCTTCTTTGAAATGTCTTTTTTTCCACTGAAGCATACTACATGCTTCAGTAGTCTTAACAGTGCTTGTTTCTGCTGGCTATAGTCTCAGTCCCAAAATATGACAGGGAAAAAATACCCAAAGCTACAACATGCCCTTGAGCAATTTCTCTCAGGTTTTTTCACAAGTGCAGCCTGTGACTTTATTTGTAGTAGCATCCTATCTTCTAGTGTAAATGGTAGCCCATCTAACACACAGCTTTGCAGCTAACTAGATTTGGATCATGGGAGCTGTTTTCATCCAATGCATATGAACAATACGCAGCTTTTTTTTTTTTTTTTTGCTCGTTATGTGGCTTTATAGCAACAAGGCCACAAGTTCTCGTACACATAGTTTCTGCTCTTCCTATAGGTCTTGTCATTAAAAACAAAATCACATGGTTATAACATCTTTGGAGAAGGAATTGCCTGTCTAATAATAAATTAATCTAAGTCCTCTAGTTGTTCATATCTGTAAGAGATACGAACAGTACCGATTTGGAGATTACTGTTTAACAGTTATTATATTTTATATTGGAAAATACCAGGAAAACTGCTTTGGCAGATCTAAGAAGATATCTTTATTTTTCAAACCAAAACGTATATTTTGAGGTTTTTTGGCACCCTTATGCTGTGCCAGTAAATCTGTAAGCTACCTAATGTCACAGTTTTTAGTACAGAGCACAGGTTTCAGCAGAGACTTCAGAGAGAAACCATTATATAAAAGCTCTAATTAACTGCCTTCTTTAATGTCGCTCAGCTTAGTTTGTGCTAAGAGTATTACCCCAAATATTTGTATACAAGTAGGGACAAAGTTGTTTGTACATCAGAAATACTTCTACAATGAATGCCTTTGCTATACTGAAATAAATACAGGCCAAGAGAAAAAAAAAGAGGTGTTACCCTGCCTATGCTGTAGGTAGGTGAGTTGCATTTGTGGGGGTGATTCCTTGACCTCTTCTTTTTCTTCATTATTTTCTTTTAGTGTAAAAGCTCTTGCTACCTTTTGACTGTGTCTATGCTGCTCCTGCTAGTGCCCAGTTCTTTTCCTACACATGCCCTAAGCAAACAGCAGCTGTGGTTTCTACCAGAAAGAGTTGAGCTGGGCTCTGATGCACCCCTAAAAGAAGCTGTTTGCTCTGAAATTATCTTCACATCTCTACTGATCAGCTGTAATGAAGTGAAACTGTGGCTTACTTCATTGAAATGTTGCAAGTATTGTCCAAGTTTTGTGACTAATATTTTCCATCCCTTTGAGTTCTTCATACAAAAATCTAAAATCTGTTGAAATGAGATGAAAAGCAAAAGTAGCCTTGCACTAAAACCAGGTTTCATTCTCTGGCAGGCAGTGTTATGAAGTACTTTGGATTGTGTGGGAGAGCTCTTATTTTCTGTTCTGACCCATTCGTGCGAGGCTTTTATGTGCTTCTAATTGGTCAGCTTGGCATTGCACGCCATCTGAGTGTTATACTGGGGCTTTGGGAGTAGACACTAGCTCAGTTTGTAAATTAGGGACAGCGTGGGGTAAAAAAAGTCTTTTTGGAAGGCTTTCTGTCCTTTCTGGGGGTAGTTGTGATCTCTGGGGATTTGCCTGTGTCTACAAGGTCCAGACTGACTGCGTGAGGAGGAAAAGGCTGCTCTTCTCCCTGCCCCACCAGACAGCCTGGCTGTGTGCAGTGTGCAATGCTGCCTTCAATCTCATCTCTCTCTTTTGGCTTGTCTTACGATGCCCTCTCAGCAAAGAGTGAAGTGTGCGGTATTTGCACTTAAACCGAAGTTTGAGCCTACGGTAATACAGTACACTCATTTATTTTACTGCAGCTCACCCTACTGGTATACAGGCCTAGTGCAGGAAGATGTATGTCTGTTTGCAAGAATAATGACTCTGCTAGGGAGGAAACATTTGTGGTGTGCACACCTACAGCAGAACCTGGTGTCGGAGCAGGGGAATGTAAGAGCTTGCCTGTAGCGAACTGGCCATGGAGCCTGGCTTATGGAAAGCTTGAGACAAGTAGCACAATGTGATCTATTTTCTATCTATTGTGATTTCATTGAGTCTTATTTTGTATTCTTCATACCTTCACACAGGTCTTTAGGCTATTTTGTTTCATTTCTATAATAGGAGTGGGAAGAGACAGATATCTATATAATGTAACTTGAGCTGATTACTCAAATGATCACAATAGTGAGACAATGCAACTCTCTTGTGTGCCTCCTCAGAAATAATGCTTCTAATGGCTGCACATACAAGCAGTTATATACTAAAAGCTGCTGAGAGAAGTAACTTTGGCCTGAACTTTGTAAGGTAAAAATGGCTATAAAGAAACTTACTTACAGAAGTAATTAAAAGTTATATCATGAAAATTGCGGTTATGTTGATAGTCTCCACTAGTGATTCGATCCAGTATTTAACTATATGGTTTACATGTATCTTGTAAAAACTTTGTGTATATGCATACATGCATATGCAAGTTCTTCTGCAAAAGCTTAAACATATCTTATTTTTGCATTAAATTTTATTGTCTCTAAACAATAGCTCATCTAAATTTTTATTTTTTTTTTGGTAGAATGGATGATAATGGTTTATTCTATCATCAGCTGATGTTCTTTACCAGGACACTGTGCAAGATCATCTCTTTGTAAATTTAAGTTGTGCAGTGCAGTGACTGAGTATCTGTAACCAATCACCTTGTGTTCAGGTATTTTCTTTTATGAATTACAGACGTTAAAAAACACTGTAATGTTGTTTAAAATTGAAATAAACTTCTTTTTGTTTTTTGTTTTGTTCATAAGTCTGTTCTCACTATCAAGCTGAAGAAAATGCTTCTCCAAACCTCCTTTTGACTTGTATGGTAGGAGGGTATTTAGGTGAAAGATATGTCGCTTATTTTATGCCTGCATTTTTGTTGTATCATTTACCATGCTCTGTAGCACCATTTGAAATTTAATCGGTATCTCCAGGCACTTAGGATTGCCTGAGTGCCTTAGCATTGGGTGGATGACTTGCTGTCAAATCTGTCCTTGGTTCAGTGCAGAGGAACTGTAAAACCAGAGAATCTGGTTGGCTTGGAAGCCCTCAAACACTGAGGGACCCTGAAGCAGTACAGGCACGTTCCTGCGTGCCACCACCGTGCCTCCCAGCTGCTAGGAGGACTGTATCTTCTTACTCTCAGCATGGACTGCTACCCCTCAAGCTTGTGATTTCATCAAACTTGTTGCAAATATGATTTTACAACTTGTTTCTCTGAGTCAGCTGCTTTCCACCAGGGCTCTTTCATAGCTTGATACCCAGAACATTACCTTTGTTTTTCCCCTCCCAGCATACTTAGGCGCCTCGAATTGGAAGGTTTAGGCATTAACCAGATATGTTGCTTTGCTGAAAAACTACTACCTAAATCACGCCCTTACTCTTATTACATAGATGTTCCACTAGATGTCGTCTGGTATCACCCTGAAGGAGAAGGTACAATAGTGTGCATCAGCTCCAACTGTGTCTCGGGAGGGCGAAGGTGACCTGCAGGCTTTGGGAACACTCTCTGCAGTGTCATTGTAATGAGTGGTCTCATCTAGCCTCCAAGAGACTCCTTGACCTGATAGGTGAGACACTGAGGAGAGCAGGTAACTGAGGCGGGTGTTGAACAGGCTGCTCTGCCCTCGTTCCTTTGGGTTCCTGGTGTTGCCACATACACTGGAGCTGAACAATTTCAGTGTCATGAGGACATGTGCTGTGTAGGAATCATGTATTGCTTGGTTCATTCAGCAGTTGAGCTGGACGTGCTTTTCAGAAAGAAAATGAGGAGGAAAATTCAAAGTATCAAAGTGGAGGAAATCATTGTAGCAGCAGAGCTGCTGAATTTGTCAGTTGTCCTGGCCTATTCTTTTTCTAGGGCTTAACTATCAAGTGTCAGCTAGTTTAAACAATATATGTTGACTATCTTGATGACAACAATTTTTTCTTATCAGTGAGGATAATGCTGCCAGATGAGTTCTTGCTCATGATCTTGCATTTCCTTTTCTGTTTTCTAGTGTTCTCTTACCTAGCACCACCTTTGTTAATTCTCATTTCTGCTCCGTCTTTTTCTCTAGCCCCCATATTCATACTTTCTTATTTGTATTTCTACTTTAATGCTCTTCTCAATAAACGTCTCACCCGCCTACATCTGTTTCTCACTGGTGAACATGGAAGAACCGTCTCTCTCACTGTCTGTGTTGTAGCCACTCTTTCCATCTACCCACATACTCACTTGCTCACACACTGCTGCCCTTTCTCCCGCAGCACACCCACGCCCTGGCATTCGCGAATGCTTGCTCGGGCTTGCCTGCTGCGTTGTGGATGCAGTGTCTTACAGGGGCATGTTGAATAGGAACGCTGAGGATGTGCCTACAGATCTAGGGCCGAGCACAGGAAATGCACTAAAATGTTACGAGACCTTTGTTACCTTGAGGAAAGCACAAAGGGGATACTCTGATGTAGACGCTACCCATGCCCATTGCCGTTTGTGTGAGTGTGGTACATAGAAATAACGGATCAACAGTCTTGCTTTTCACTTATTGCAGCCATTGATGTCTCCAGGGAATAGTACTGTTCTCTGGTGCCTTGGATCAGATTCTCTTGGAAACTTGCTATATAATTGAAAATAATGTCAAGGAAAGTTAGATTCAGTGTTTAGCAAAGATCTGCTCACAGGGTAGCAGGGAACAGTGTTCACAGGTTCAACTTCTTGTTGTAGGCCACAACAACCAAGAAACTCTCAGCAGCTATATGGTTGATTGTTTTCTGTTTTTTGGTAGAAGCAGGCATCATCTGTGAGTAGTCACTGACCTCAAGAATTTGAGTAATTTCTATGTTCATGGCTTTAGGTTTTATCAATAAGGTTGGGCAAATCTGACGTTGACATCAGTCTCTGCAAACTCTGTTAACAACCATCCGCTGAGTAAAACCAGACTGAAGTCTAGATAGCACTTCTGAAAACCTTGCTTCAGTTGTACACCATGACTTTTCTCTTTCTTCCTAAAAGCCATGCTGTCATTGTGAGAGTCTGATACTCTCCAACCATTGAAGTAGAAAGGAAATTGTATGACTGGAAGCTTGGACTAGCTTTACATGAACTTTCAACCCTCCCATTCAATCAGGTTTCAGAGAGGTTTGGATACAAAGCACTGTCTGCCCTTAACTCTCTGTCAGACACTGCATACACATTTGCACAAAACTCAGCAGTAAATAAGGCTACTTACTTATGCTTCTTTCAAGTGTACTCATTTTGGAGATGCAGTTGTGTATAGTGTAAAGTTGTTGATTACAGTTTGGTGCAAGTTGGTCAGAATATTTGACCTTTTTTGTCCAGGGCCCCCTATCCTCCAGATGTTTGCTCCAGTACACAAACAGCTCTTGGTTGGACTTTGAGCTTTGTTTGAAAAACCTGAGTGTGTTCACTGTTTGCTCAGGCTGGCATGAAGACGCATACTGTCTTGTTCAAATTTGTGGCTGGTTAGATTCTGTTCAATAGCAAGTCTCTATCTCTAAAGCTGGCTGGTTTACCTTCGTGGTTGACATTTGCTATGGTAAGTACACTATGGACTTTTTCCATAAGTGGTATGAAATTCATGGCTTACAAATTTATTACTATTATACGAAGTGTATTTTGTTTTATTTTTAAGCGTTGTCCTCTAATGGCAGAGGACCTTCTACCACAGTAACCTGAAAAACAACCCAACACAAACCAAACCCCCTTGTGACTCAAGGGATGTCAAGTTTGCAGGCAGTTCTAGTCACTTTAGTACTTCGATTGTAAAACAAACTTTGAAGAGAAGCATTGCTAATCTGCTGTGTTTCTGTCTGTCTGCACACAAGTCTAGAGTGATCCGGAAAGATTTCTGTTTCTGTATTTCATATTTCACTCAAGCTATTTTTAATTTTATTTGTGAAAGGGACCATGTGAAAGCTGGTCACCAAACTAGTTTAGATAAGTGCTTTAAGGCTGTGTGGTGCTTGGACTGTTAAAAGATATCGAAGGGAAGTGCTCAGTAGAATTTAAGTGTTAATCATCTTTGGGGCCTTTCAAGAGAGTACTTTCTGGGGCTGTTTTGAGAAATGAGGGGGAATGAGTATATTTTCAAAGTAAGTATATCAGTTCTTCGTTGATGTTAATCTCCCTTTTGTGACTAAAACTTTTAAGGCTATATTTATCCAAACGGAGTCAGAGGATAGCCTTAACTACTCTGGCTTTTTTTCTGAGCATCCAAGGCAAATTTAAATCATCCAATGAATATTAAGCAGGAACTTGTTTTGCAATTTCTGCCAATGTTTAATGACTAAAGATCTAATTTCAAAAAGCTTCGTTTATAGGCATTACACTCTCTGATGCAATCGACTCATGTCTCTGAATGAAGCTGGGAACATCTAAGTTTTCCACCTACTGTCATCTATTTTTGCTTTTCAACCTCATTTCACAACCATAAAGGAGGTGACATCCGCAGAGCCTCTTACTTCAGCGTGTGGGTGGGGGTGGGTGGCACTTAAGAGAGTAAGGTGATGAGTTTTTGCTGTTCATCACCATCTCAGCTTTAATTTCCTTCCTTTTTCATTGTTCATAACAATAGGATGGCCCTACTATCAGGCTTCTATGGATGGTCTTTTGAATATATGGGAGAGAATTATACTATGTTCTATCATATTTTTAGTTCTATTTGAGTTATTAAAAATAACTATTTCAGGGAATATGTTTTGAGTAGTTTTTCTAAATTTGAGAGGTTAAAGTTAGTCTTCCAAATTCACATTCCGGGTCTGCTGGACTCTTGAGTCCTCTTATAGAGAAAGCTCTCTGCAGCAGGGAAAAGCTAATTAATTTCAAAAATATGCCTGAAGATGGTACAATGAGTTTTATACTGAAACATTGATGCTGAAAATGTTTCTTTCAGGGTCAAACAAAGAGAAGTCTGAGTCATTACTGTCAAATCTTAAAACTTCTCCACGTATGGCATCGTGTTTTCCTAGACTGATCTGTAGCTGATGCCCAATCTGATCTGTAGATTTTCTGTGAATGGAACAGCAAATTTCCATTCTCTTATGGTGTACTTTTTCCAAAAAGTGACAGATAAACCTAGCTTTCAAAAAAATAAGCTTTTTGTTCTACACATTTAATGGTTCTGTAAGTGTTGGACCACAGTCAGAGCCCGATTGTTCTGGAAAGTTTTGTCAGTTAACTGATAACTCAGTTCAGCGTATGTTGAAAAAAGAGAGTTACCCCAGATCGCCTACTTTATTTTACAAGATGGTAAATAGAGCTTGCATTCAAAAGTTTCTCCTTTGACTGTGGGAAGTTTCCAGAGAGGCACACTTTCCATATTTCACGTGTAACATGTCCCATTCTGGAAAAGTCTGCCATGCTGGGGAGGGCACAACCCACTGCTGTGAAATCCAGCTGCAATACTGAGGCTGTTTGTGTGTTTGGTTGCGGTGAGGAGGTGAGTAGGAAATCACAGGTGAACTTGAGATGATGCATGCAACTTGCAAATGAACTAAGCGTCACAGAAAATACCGAGTCCTTAATCCCTTTGGTTTATGTTCTGCTGCTTTTCTGAGTCCAAAGAACACCCCTTTAGGTAATATTTAAAAAAAAAAAAAAATCACTGCGAAATAAGCATTGTATATTTCATTTTGAAAAAGAGATTTGAAGAAATGCCTATCTCTGGACTATTTTATTAAAGCATGTAAATATAAAGTGGCTTAAAATACTGTGAAAGTTGTTTCAGTTGTACCATTGAACTATTGTTTATAAGCTCTTCATTTTATAAAGTAGGTTAGTATGGAAGGCACTATAAATTCCCATAAAATACTTCCAGATCTCTTGGACCTTGTTTAAACAACCAGCTTTGTATAGCCCTGCTATAGCAACAGATATATAATACAAGGCTTATGACAGCATCCCAGAGCCAGCTCTGTATTTCTGCTACGCTGTTTATTGCTTGGTGAAACATCGTCAGGTTGCCAGGGACACTGGAGTGGGATGGAATATCTCTGGAATTAACAGCGTGGGCGACCGATCTTTGCTGGGGTTTTTTCAGGTTCCTAGTGCAAATAAGGTGAAATACCTAGAAATGTAGCAAGGTTGGCTTGTAAAAAGCAAAATAGTTTCTTTTTTGAAAGAAACACCACTTTCTGTTCTCCAAATCACAAACAAGGGAGAGATGCTTGTGGAAGAGTGGAAAGTCCTTTCGTCTTCCCTCCTCAAACGTTCTGGTCTATACTAGCCCTGTGTAATACAAGTTGTTGATGTGCTCCCTGAGGTGTCTTTGCCTGATGCAAAGTCACAAGGCACTAATATTGGCCATGTCTTGAAGTGAGCAGTGGCTGCTGTAGCACCCAAACCCATGGTACAACTCCAGAGTCTGCCTTCTTTTCATTACACCTGCCTCTGAGACCTACGTTGAGTTGGAAACCCATTACCTCAACCAGCAGGATGAAATTGCTTCTGACAAACAAGTCTTCTCTGGCAGCATCAAACCATTAAACAAAAATAAATACATTCTAAATAGCCGCACTATAAAATATGGTTTTAGTCAGAAATCTCATCGAGGAGTTTGGCTATAAAACACGGCAAAATTGTGAAGTTGCAGAGAAAGTAGATGAAGACTGGGCTCATACTAATTTAAGGGATTTATAGTCAAAAGAATACTGTAACTTGGAGGCAGTGTTTGCTTAGAGGGTAGCTGATATTTCAGAGATTTTATTTTTTTTGTGTGTGTGTCTTCTGTGAGGTTGGTGCTATGCAAGCAGTGACATTTGGTCCATGATAACTGTGTTAGAAGAAACATGAGGATGGCTCCTTGTGTGGGAGGCTTAGCTGTTATTCCTACTTCAGAGGAATTCGATTTATTCCTACTGATCCTGAAAAGTTTGTTCGTGTATGAGACAGCCAGCTGGAGACTGGTTTACACTGTTTCAGGAGCATTTAGATTTTGCTATCAGAGACTCCATCAGGTATAGATACTTAACTAAAGGAAAACAGTACTGCAAGACCAGATTCTTTTGTTCTACGTCTTATTGGCCTTGAAAGTAGGAAGATGTGATTTGCAGTGGCTTCCAGCTACAACAGGTGATGGAAGCTGGCAGCAGCTGTCACTTAACTGTGTTCCTTCCAGCACGCTTCTGCTTGTAACATTGAGTCTTTTGTCCTCCCTTGGAGATCCCGATGTGCCCAAAGGGTGGCAGCAAGAACACGATCTGCTCATCTCCATGAGGTAACATCTGTGGGTTTACAGCTTCTCCATTTGGTGTGCAGATTAATGGAGTGTGCCTGACTAAGCTCATGTTATTTTGGAAACTGGAAAATTTGCAAGGGTGAGATAAAATCTTGTATTCTTACCCGTGTGATAGCTGTGTCTCATGATTGTAACTCATTAAGACCAGGGAACATTTTGATCTGTTTTTGTTATGAACTCTGACGTCACAAGGTCTTAAACACTTCAGATTTTGTAGTGCCCATGGTCATAGCTACATTGTTCAAGCATAATTGCAAGTTTTCTTTTACTTTGGTTCTCATCACTACCTGCTAGTGGTGCTACAGGCTACTCATAACATCACATGTTTTACAGTAAATTTAATGCGAAGTTTGCGGTGAAACTAAATGGCCTTGGCTAGTATTGGTACTGTAAATTAGAGTCTGGATCTTTCTGAGCCGTATGTTGAGTAGTACTGGTATCACGAGGAATATGATGCTAGTGAGTCTCACCAGTTACAGTGTCTCTACGTAAGCAAGCATGGATGATCTGCTCTGCTCCACACATCATCAGTATCAAAGCAGATCGAACTGTGGGGTCAATGATTAAACAGCTTCTATATTTAAGGCTTGACTTGGGTGCTGGGGGAGTATGAAAAATAGGAAGGAAATGAAGACCTGCTTCTCTTTTTTTTTTTTTTTTTCTCTTTTTCTCCTGCTTTGGAGATCATGAGAATCAGTCTATGTAAATCAGGAGCACCTACTCCATGTAAGAAAGAATGTTTGTAGTAAACAGGTTAAAAAAAGAGAAAAAATAGTGTGGGGAAATTAATATTTGGATAAGGAGAAGTAGTGGCATAGTGAGACAGAGGGAAACCATGTGTTTTAATACTTCAGTAATTACAATAGTTAGATCACAGAACATGTAAAATGATCATAAAACTTTATTTTTAAGTAGATTTGATTGAAGACTTGCTTATTATTTTGCAATAAATTAAACAGAAAAGATGCTACATACCCGCCTGTTGAATATGAACTTAATGAAAGTACAGCTTATGTCATTCTTACATAATTTAAAATACATCAGTTTTAAGATATGCCAATTTATAATATATTTAGATAGCACAATAACATCATGGAGCTGCATTCACACTTATTAACACTTCACAGATTGAAAAGCCATTAATCAGTCTTGTCTGGGCATTTTCTTGTTATTCACAAAGTCGTCAGTCATCCTTATTTTTCTTCTGAACTTGGCAATCTTTTCCCAACACTCAGCTTGCTGGTCTTGCACTTCCAAATAATTTCTTTGGGATCTAAGCCTTGGTTCAATATTCACAGTGTAGTTCAAACAATAAATACTATTCATATCCTGTCTTGACTCCATGGCATATGGGAGGAGAAGATTTTCTTCATGTGCTGCTCTCACCCTTGTAATAGTCTTTTCAGTTTTTATCCTGCTTTCTCTTGGCTGTGGAGCTGTTTGCATCTCCCTCACACCCCTCCTCCCAGGGCAGGGGTTCTCCTTGCTGAGATCCAACCATGCTGAAGGATCTCTTCACAGGATATTTGACATAGAGTCTACTTGGCTCTTCCCTGCAAAAACACTTCATTTTGAAGCGCTGGTCTGCAGCTGGTTCAAAAGGTTCAGGTAGGCTTTGGATTTCAAAAATCTGGGATATGAATCCCTTTCCATGAGTATGTACACAGTTTTCTGGACTTCATCAAAACTTGTGTGAGTTGGGTCTTGAGCCCTCTTGGCTGTTGCTTCCCTCATCTGATAGTCAATATTGATCTGGAAAGTGAAAAACAAATGGCATTGACATCTCAAAATGCACTGCCTTTCTATATCTATCACTTCTTGTCAATAAACAAACTCGCAGCCTTAGAATTCAGTGTGATGGTTCCATATCAGAACCAGAAAATTAGGGAATTTTAATGTTCATGTCCATTACACACAAAAATTGCTACTCATAGTGATGCACTTCCTTATGGAGTCAGAGGCAATACAACTCAACAAGGGAGTAAGCTTCAATTAAATATAAAGTTGAAACAATGGGAGGACTCTTCTGTAGAATGAGGATCTCCAGTTTGAAATACGATCAACATACACAACTTTCAATTCTCCAGGATGTCCATGTATTTTAAAAGACAAGAAATATTTCACAGCTCTCCTACTAGCAAAGTTCTCTCTATGTATCTGACTCAACACACAAGCAGTAATTCAGACTGGGCTGACTCTGAGAACACCATGAGCTGCTGGTGCCTCTGCTGAGCTGCTGCTAGTGGTGCTCCCAAGTACTGGCCTGAATCCTGTGACTCTGCTTGTGAGATCTGATCATCTCTCGGCTAAAGACAGTGACAGTGCAAGTACACTCGTTAAAAACCTGTGTCTGTCTTCATCCTGTGTAACTGAATGAATATATGAGCATCTCATCTCCTGTGTTGTGATTTCCAGAATCCTTGTGCTGTAACACTGCACAGGTTAACTTTGTACATACCTGTTTAATAGCATCTGACTGAACAAACTCCTCATAGATCCTCTCTGCTTTGTCAGGTAAGTGATCAGGCTTGGTTTTCTTGTAATCCTCACAAGCCAGCCAGAACTCAATATTTTCCTCGCTGAACTCTGACTTCAGGAACTCCCGAAAGACACCTTGACCACCTAAGGCCAACACAAATACATCATCATTTATAGCATGATATTTGTGACCAGGGAGGATAAAATAAATAGCAGGAGTTGCATTGAAATATCTGTTAAAAACCCTTGCCAGAATACACCCTTCTTCTTTAACTAATGTACTATAGTTACTCTACTATTAAGGGGGAGTCTTCGTAACTACCCTCAGTGGTTTTAGATCTAGACCTTGAGTACCAAAATACATCAATCAGTTCTAGTTGTTCCCTCAATGGATTATTATCTTGGCGTACAACGGAGAGAAAATTCCAAATGTGTTATGCAAGGACAGATAGTGATAAAAAAAACCACTGAACAGAGATGTTTAGAGTTTATTCACTATGCTGGGGGTAGGAAACAGAAGGGAAAACAGAAACTTGGAAGCAAAGCTGTCACAGTAACCATGTTGCGCTGGAGCGATAAATAACTATAATGCACTGGACATTCTCAGGCAGTGTTTTCAGAATACTGCATCTTTGCCTCTTTGGCGAGATTAGATGAAATTTTGTCCTTGTAGAATAAAAATAAGGTCATACTGAAGTAGTAGACTTACTTTGGCTGGCCAAGAGTTTTTCCAAAGACTGAGACCACTGTATTACTTCCTCTGCAGAAAGCCTAAGATGACAAGAAGAAGAAAAGACTTCAGGCAACAAACCACGTGCTTCTGTTTGCACATTTAAAGATGCATTTTATGATTTATTATTCTATTCTGGGACTATGCACCAGATATTCATTAAATTTATGGCTTTCTCATAATCTGACACCCTGGAGGCAAACCCACGTAAAAGAAAAATAATTGGAGAGATGGAAAACCAAAGAATTATAATGCTAGCCTGAATTCTGTTCCCAGAAAGAGGGACTTCTACTGTAATTATGACCACATGTGATATGAGAAATGTGTATCTGTACTTCTGTTTCTATATTCCTGAAATACAAATGGCAATACCCCTGCTCTTCACTTAAGGGTGAAGTATTATTTCTTGTAAATTTTTAGAGAATGGATGCAATGTCCCTCAGAAAAAATAGATTTAACCAAATGTCTTCTCCCTCATTTTCTGATGCAAACATCTTATGACATTACTAAGAAAAAATCCTTAACTCCATCAATAGTTTCTACTTCCTAACATTCACGTCTTTTGTATTTTGGAAATTCTAGGCATTATTATAATATTTGTTGCTCAAGAAGTAGTTTAGAAATTAATAAAATAGTTTTAATATATAGTAATCTAGTTATAGTTACCTTTTGTTACACCTCAGTGTATCTCAGTACTTACATGACATTTCTGGAGTTAGAAGTCTTGATCCCAGATTCGATATGTGGTGCCATGCATTTCAAATAATTTTTGAGATCTGCACCGCTGAAATCAATGAAAAAACTTTTTGTAATCCATTACCATTGCAGTTGCATTTCAATTCTACTTAAGTTTCTTAGCACTTTTAAACAGAGGGAGACAGCTCTGTCCTACGACTGGAGTCTGCGAAGTTACATATCCAAGTAAATCCTTTGAAAAATACTAAAAGGCTCCCACTGTATCCAAAATCTACTCCCAATTACTTAAGAGAATCAGTTCACTGGTAGGCATCAGCTCAAGCTACTTTTAATGATGCTGTAGTCACAGGCTTTGAGCAGATTTTGCAGTCATTTAGCCCAAACACACAGTGCTAATTCTTAATCCCCATGATTCTAGCATTATTTTCACTTCTGATACATTAGAGTGTAAACTAAGACGTATATACTTACAAAGCCTTTTGCTTCTTTTTATGGATTTTACCTTCTGCAAGCTTGCAATCTTCTTTTCCATTTAGTTCACTCATGTTGTTGTGGGGGAAAAAAAATCCTAGCATTTTACTTAGCCTTAATGTGAAGCTACTTTTGCAACGATAATCCTCCAGCCACCGAATGCGAGTTCACCGACTCTGCTGCTGCCTTTTATTGACGCAGGCAGCCCTGCTAGTTGGTGTGAACAGATCTGTTTATCATGTATCCTCACCACAAACTGTGGAAGTTCCCTTTTTTCAGTGCACAGTGACGTGAGTCTTTTGAGAAAGAAAACAGACAGCGGTGTCTCGTGGTTGAGGTTAAACCGGATGAGACTGAATTACTTTGGGTTTGTTTTCTGTGTCTGTGTATGTCTGTGATACCAAAAACTCCCCCAAAACACCCCTCTAGAACTTTGAATTCTTGTCCCTTTCTGATTGGTACTTTCAAATCAGAAATATTTCTTCGTTTTATCAAATGGGCTGCAAATATTGCAATTTCATCTTGACAAAATACACCTGCTACATGCCTTTCCTCTGAAATTTCATGCTTTACAACTGATTAGATGGGCTCAGTGGAATACTAGAAAAAACTGTTTTAAGATATGCTAGTACTAAAATTCCATATGCAACAAGCTATTTCCAAGTCACCAGTTGCTCATTGAGCTAGAATACCGTGTTAGACAGAGGCATCTGATTTGTTTCAACATGTGCAGTGAAAATATTTAAAAGTGGTTTTTCATAGGAAAGGACTTTGAAGCAGCAAGTGTTTATTTAATTTGGTTTAATTTTTCCAAGTCAAGTTATTTGCAAGACCATTGTTGTGTTTCAGGAATGCCTTCGTAGTTTGAAGTGATTTGGCTTGTATAAAGATTGATTAAAGAGCTGCCACTTGCTGGGACACTGTGAGCATTACAACGTGGTTCAGGGAGGTGTGTGTTCTTTGTGCATACTTGAGTTCCGCTGCAAAGAAGACACAATGGATGGTAATCGAAGCAAGAATAGTAATTAATTGTTACCCTCTATTTATCTGCCTGGGCTGATGATTTAGTATATTGAATAGTAAATGAAGCAAGAATAGTAATTAATTGTTACCCTCTATTTATTTGCCTCAGTTGATGATTTAGAGGTTTAAGTACTTGTTCTGGTCCCTGGTCATCCTAGTTCCTGCTTGTTTGCTGGTTTGTGGTTTGTTGTTTTTTTTTTTTTTTTCCGGGAAGTTTCAAAGATTTTTGTTTTATTAACTAATACATACAACTCTGATTACTTATAAATAGATCATGAATAATTTGCACAGGGCTGCGTGTGATCATGGTAACCGAGAACTTGCTCGCTTATCTACAGTTTTGTGGTGAACTGTGACACAAAGGACTTGGGGAGACTGAGAGTTGCCTGCAGACATGGCAAGGACATGCAGGCATGCAAGGACACAGTCTGCATCATAGTGGTTTTAACCACAGGAGTCTACTGATGCTCTGAATATTAGCAGTGACACAAATGTGTCTGCAGGAAACATTTATCTCCACGTTATCAGGTAGACACTGACCTTTTTAAGGCAGAAGTATTTACTAACTGCTCTTAACCCCCCCCTAGAACAAGGCTAAAAAGGAAGGAAGAGATGTTATCAGTACCATATTTGTTTTCATATCTAGCATGCTGTTTTTTACCTTTAGTCCCCTCGGTTCTCATTGTGTTCTCACTGTGCAGCTGCCCTCAGTGAATTACTAGGGTGGGAGGGTTGGTCACAGAGGTGCTGCATCCAAACTCTTCTCAGAAGAATGCAATAGAAAGGTAAAAAGCAACAGACCAAAGCCACATCAGGAGAAAATCCCTGTTCCCTACCACATCTCTCTGACTTTGCAGTTCCAGGCTAAAAGGGGGGCAATGTCTTGAATATACAGTTGCAAGTAGGTCTAAGTAAGCCACCAGCTGGGTTCTGTGAGTCTAAGAGGGACTAAATAGAGTCTCCTCTGAAGAATAAGACAGTTTGTCTGCCTGTTGCCAATGCAGGACTGTTGACAGTTTGTTTACCAGACAAGGAATGGCTGTTCTCCACTTAAAGTGAATTTGCTGTCTTTACCTTTGCAATTTGTTAAATATGCAAATGCACATTACAGGTGTTGCTTCAGACTTTCCTCTGGAAAGGGTTTATTGCATGCTACTGTGTGGACTCTGTACTTCACATTCTTGCAATAAATATTCACCTGAGTAAATAATAGTGTTATTCCACTTACCTCAAAGTAATGCTGCTGTGGCACAAATTTGAATTGTTTTCCAAGTACTTTATTTGGTAGAGGAGGTCAAATATGTTAATATTATCTAACCGTGTAGCTTGTAGGGTGAAACCGATTACATTTCACTGTGAGATTTAGCTTTAGTATCTTAAAGGATTCTGAAGTGAGGCCTCTGGGAGGTTGTGGAGTCTCCTTCTCTGAAGACATTCAAAGATTGGGTGTAAACTCTTGGAAGATATTACAACAGTGGTTACTGGGGTAGAGAGTACCCTTCGCTTTTAGGGTCCTGGTGCTACTGAAATTGAAGGCAGTCAAAAGGGAAGGAAGAACAGGTGGAGTACTGTACTGTAGAGGAGAAAAAAAATTGTGGTTGCCGACCAGACCACCTGGCATTAACTGACATTCTTATGTTCTGCTGTTCTCATGTTCTGAATTTATAGTGCTCTTAACATACTGGTGTTATCTCCTGACCCTCTTAAGCCGTCGTCTGAGTCTTCCAAATAGTAAGCCCCAGCGTCTGGACTACTACTGCTGCTTTTTATCTCTGTGCAAAAAAAGTCAGTGCTGCCTCTCTGCTTTGCTCTAAGCCAGGTCTATTTGCCAACTTGTGTAAGGTTGGCAAAAGTGGAAAGAAAACTGGGAGTTATGAGTATCTGATTTGCAGAAGGAATGAACAGCGTGTATCTAGGAAGAGCTGTGGCACCTGAGCTTCTAGCTTAGGGTCGTAGGAGGTGCAAACACCACGTAAAGCGACAACACCCTCATGTTCTACTGTAAGCCTTGCTAAAACTCTGCAAAATCAAAGCTTACTGCATTTAGTAGCAGATATCCCAACATGGGAATTTGATTATTATTAGCATTTACTTTATTTTTTTCCACCATGGACATTTAATTTCTTCCTCTGAGTAACTCTGATCTTCAAGGCATCCTTTTCCTCTTGATGAAATATTTCACTGACTGATTCACTCCTTCTATGCAAGCCTACTCATCTTCAAAATTTCATTTGTTTAGCCCAGTGCAAGCTTCCTGATCTCAAGAATGGGAAAAATTACTACAAGTCTTACATATATATACTGTTAAAGTGAAAAGAAAAAGAGAAACTATAAGATTAATAGGACTGAAAATTTTTTGTTACTTGAGTTGTGTTCTGCTTTTGTAGACCACAGGAAACCAGGAAAATACCTGCATGGAATTTCCTAATTTAAAAACATTTGGCTAACTACGAATATGGTTATTGTAGAAGATCCTGCTTTGAGCAGGAGTTGCACTACATCTCAGAGACACGCTAGGTGTTGGTCCCCTCCAGCTAGCATGGTTCTATTGCTCTGAATACCATCACTTGACAGTTGTAGTGTCAAAAGTGCTAACTATTCTTAACAAAACTTTAAAAATATAACACTTCAAAATTTTATGCATTCAGGTTCCCTATCTTTGTTTCCTGTAGACAAAAGTGTAGTCTAGGTTCTGGTGGCATTTAACATGATACCATGAAGAATAGTTATGTCCTGACCCAGTGGAAAGGTTTTCACATAATGTCTGTTCTTCTAATTTGCTGGGTGTTTCTTCAGTTTCATCACGAGATGGTTCGTAACAGGCCTGTCTCTTTCATCTCCTACCATCTCAGTCTACCTACAAAATATTCACTCTATTTCATGCAAACCACAATGGCTAATTGCTGCTGAAATACTTTCTTGTTAACAGCTGGGCTCCTTTTCTTCAATTATTATTACAGGAAATTGCAAAGTATATTTTGAGCCTTAGAGTCTTGGAGCCCATCATTTCATACAGAACCCACTTTTCCCTAAGGCTGGTGCTGCCTCGTCTGACCCTGCCCAATAAAAGGACAGATAAGCATTTTTTTTTGGTAGCAACAGTAGCGCAGCTGGCTACCACCAGCTGTCTTTTACTGTTTTCCAGATCTCGTGTAGGTTTGTGATGAGTAACCCATCTCAACTTCTTAATGTGCACATAAGGCACTTGTAAATACTTCCTAGTATCCAATCTCTTTCCATGCATTATTTGCCATTCTTTCTAGAAACAACTTGGTAGAGTACAAGAGACAGATTACAACACTGGACAAATTTAGTTAAGGTAGTCCCATGAACTCCAAGTCCCACTGGCTGGTGTGAACCATTTTAAGCTTCTCCTTCTGAGTTCTGCTTTTCAGTTTCTTTTTGGTCACTCTTGACTGGCCTTCCCTTATTCATTCTCTATCTCAGCCCGGTTTTCTTTCTGAATATTACATTTTGGTTTAGGCAAGCCGTTAGCTTCCCTATATGGCCAATTTTTACCCCTTCTGTTCTCCTGCTGTTCATTGTACTTGTCTCTGGAGTTAGTTGGCCACATATGTGCTGGGTTGGAAAGCTGCGCTCAAGTGCCAAGCGATGTTGCCCTATTGTAGAATATACACCTGCCCTTCACACAGCTGGGCTTTAACTCAACTGTGAAAACAAATGATTTCTTTGAAATGGTGCTGTCTTTGACATGACCTACAGACACAGACTACTGATAATCAATCTCAAGCAGAAGAGGCACTTAAAGGAAATAGAAACTAGTTTCTATGTGAGAGGAAACAGAGTTCATTTTACAAAAAAAAAATTGTGGGGGAGGGCACTTTTGAGCTGCAGGGATAATATCCTAGAACATGAAAATTTTCCGTCTTGTAGTCGGTCCATAATGGAGTGATGGTATCCTTTATGAATTTTCTTTTACATCTAATTTCTGCTATGTGCAAATATTTTATGGAATGAAATCCTAAAGCCACCAAGATTAAAATCTTACTACTGGTTTTAGTGGTCTTATTCTTGGTGTTGGACTGATTTGGTTGTGAACTGAGTTGCGTTTTTTTGAGAGAAATATTTCTTTGGTTTGAACTTTCAGATGCTCCAAATATTAGCTTTTATTCCTAATTATTTTGGTGGTGGTTTTATTTTTGCAACCAGTAAAGCATAACAAGGGCTCAACAGCATCAGCCTTCTCAAAATATAAGAGAATTTTCAGATTTGAAATGTAACTGAAATCTAATGTGCTAGAGAAAGAAATGCCACAAGTTAAAAACTTTGGGTAACGATCTTTCGCTTGAAAAAGTTTTGTTGCATTTGTTCTGTGAGCAGCAAAAAATGAGTAAAGGACATACTTTGCTCAGTGTTTCAGTTCATGCGTGGACAGAGTCACAGACTCGACTCTGGAGGACGAGTGACCAGAACTTTCCTGAGTTCTGTTTTGACTCTTTCACTTCCTCAGTACAAAATGTCTTCCCATAAACACTCTTGCGAACTGCCAGTCATGTCCAAAACTACCCTGTCTGCTTCTGAAGTATCTGCAGAATACTTTTTGGATTTTTTTTTTTTGAGGGGTTCCCCTAGCTTCTGTAGAGAGCCTTGTGGAGTTTTTTTTTTTTACCGTGACAGTGCAGGAGAGACCTGGCAGAAGCTCTTGGAATCACTGTTGAGATCCTCCCTGCTTTTATGGATCATAGGGAGATTAAAGTACAGTCCATTCCCTGCATCCATTCAACTGTGCCTATTAGTTCTGTAAAGGAATTACAACGAGTTTGTCTGTCTCAACCTCTAGATGCTTCCATACCTCCCAGCTTCTTGTGTGACTGCACTCATGTCAGTGACGTCTCTGGCTACTTCATGTGGCTGTTCTGTGGCACCTCCAGCTATTGGAAGTCTCCCATAAATAAGGCTTCTGAATACAAATTGTTCTTACAGTCATTGTTTTCTCTATGGCATCTATTCAGGCTTTTATGATCTATCTTTAAAAAAAAATATTAACAGTCTTTTGTGATAAGTGTTGTTAGCCTTAACAATTATGCTTACGCTATAGAGTCAGTGCAATTAATTATATGGGTATTTCTTCATCATACTGAAGTATGATGAGATACTTCTGAGACATGTACTCAGTAACTCTCCTTTTTCTTAGGATCATTTCTTAGAGTGTAATAATCTTATGCAGTTTATCAGAAATTAGATGCTTTTCATTCTGGGGTTTTCCACCTCAAATAAATCAACTGTTTTATTTCTGTGAAATCAGGGGACTTTTGGTTCTCAGCCATACTGACTGACACCTGGATTGAAGAGAAAAAAAAAAAAAGAGAAAGAAAATGCAGTTACAGTGACTTTTGGGTGCTGGTAGTGATGCTTCCTGTGTCTGATGTTTGGTACTGCAGGAAATGTGTTCATCACTCACCATCTGGGAAATGCACACATTTCTGATTACCTACTCACATTTTTATGCAGTTGCACACTAATGCACTGAACCAGTGCGCTGTTTCTTGGGTGTTATTAAGCAAAAAAAATGTGAGAACGGGGCCTGAGGTACTGGGGTGTGAAGCAGAGTTTGCTGAGTGTTTTCATTTTCAACGTGGAAATGTGATACGTGAGCACAACACAAGTTTAGCTTCTGAAATTTGCTGGCTTCAGTTTCACCCGAATCTTAATGGGGAAAAATCAAATGCCTTTTCTCTTTTACTGTTCTATTAGATGGCAAAATTCCACAGTCAAGCATTGGAGCAGGCTGCCTGTGGGGCTGAGCCATCTCCATCCTTGAAGATTTTTCCAGCCCAGACTGGATAAAGCCCTGAGGAACTTGGTGTAAGTTCACAGCAGATCCTGCTGATTTATCCTGAGATTCTGTCTATAATGAATGAAAGCCACACCATAGAAATCTAATTCAGTTAGAAGAGTCCTGCTTAGGAAAGAATGGTAGTTGTAGAATTCAATATAGTCTTCCAACTTGACTTTTTTGAATGAGAACTGCACACTGAAAGTGCATCATTCAAATTACCAACCCTCTGAGAATACTCGCCCAGTATATAGGTGAAGTAGCAGAAAGTTACCTCAAGAGATTAGAAAACTGGAGGATAGCTATGTAACCTCAAGTTAAATATGTAAAGAATGAAAAGGTAGATGTTTTTTTGTGATGTTCTCCTAGAACCAGCTCTGCTTGTAATGAACCAGGAAAGGAAGAGAGTTTGATTCCATTTCCTGTCATTTACTTTGAATCTCACCTGCCATCTACTCTGAATTATCAGGTATTAGAATGTGTAGTTACACTTGCTGTTTTACGTGGGAACTCAGCACTTTACAAGCTGTACCACCTGTTAATCTACCTCCCTGCCCTTGCATACAAATTAAACCTGACATAACCTGATAGTAAAGCTGAATTGCACAGTGAACCAAAAGCTGTTGAAGTGCCTTACAAGATTGCACATACATTCCTAGAGATTTTGAGCTGACTGGGAAAATGCTGGTATACTACTAGCATTTGAATAGCAGCTGCTGCATGCACAGGAGCTTCAAAGGAAGCATGGAGAGGTAGGATGACCAGATGAGGAGAAAGAGAAGGATCTGAGGATTTGAAGAGCCGAGACTGTAGTGGTAGGAAAATGGGTAATGGTTTTAAACTAAAAAGGTAAATTCAGACTAGATATAAGGAGTAAATTTTCTACAATGAGGGTGGCAAAACACTGGCACGGGTTGCCCGGAGAGGTGTCAGATGCTGCATCCCTGGAGACTTTCAAGGTCAGCCTGGATGGGGCTCTGAGCAACCTGATCTAGTTGAAGATGCCCTTGCTCACTGCAGGCGGCTTGGACAAGATGACCTTTAAAGGTCCCTTCTAGCACAAGCCGTTCTGTGATTCTATGAAAGCTCTTTACTAGAGTGGCTTCTATTTGTGGACAACTGGCACTTCTGGCATTTGGGGAAATCGAGTGGTTAGTTTGTTGTTCCTGGGAAGAGTGTGGTCAAAGGTGTTATTACAGCCCAAGTCTACTACATTTCTTTGGAAACTGAACTCCTCTTTGATCGTATACTTTTTATTTAAAATAAGTTATCTGTAACAAACAAGTAGGTTTATGTTTGACAAGACAAATATTCCTGAATGTATGCGCCCCTGTTACTAGTGCCTGTCCCTGGCACCTGTTTTCAGGTATGCATTGTTCATGATGCCGGTCTGGATGCTTAGCAAAGTCTTTTGTGCATGGATTTGATTAAGAGCAGCCCAATCCGTCACATATCTTCTTCAAACAGAGCTTATGTAGGTGCTCATGATTTTACTAAAATGTGTATCTGCCTCTTTGAGTGTCCTCTCCAAAGTGTCTGGGAAAAGACTGTAATTCACGTCTAAATCACAGGACATAAAAAGATGGGCCCTTGCCATTCAAACCCACTGTACAGTTTCTCACCAATTATCTGTTTGGAAGTCTACAGACCTTGGCTGCTATGAGTACTGAGTATAAGCTTTGTTAAAAGACAGGCTGTCACCACCTCAGAGTGAATTTTCCTAATACATGTCATTATTAACACACAAAGTAACTGCCATGTTCCACCAGTTCCCCACCAGTGGTGAAAACTAATTATTTCAGCCTTGTTTCTGTGACTTCCATAGATGATTAAAACTGTCTCTTCTGCAATGCGGGCTATATTCTGGCAGGGCTGGAATTCCCCATCGACTGTATGCTGTGCGTATCAGTACCACAGTACTGTAAATCAGGTGAGTTTTAATGTATGTGACCATTTCCCTTTAATTTTGAAATTAATTTGAGGATGAACACAAGAAAATTCTGTGTGCAGATTAAGATAACCAAATCTGGAGGGGAGGTTTCATATAAGCAGCAGGAAACGGAACCTGCTGAGTTTCATGACCATAATAGTTTTGCTATTAACTGCTGAGCCTTTTTGTACAACTCTGAGTTACTCTGAAAGCAGTCATCAAAGCTCGATCATACATGTTCTTCTAAACTCGGCCTGAGAAACAGGGCCTGGAAACCACAGGGTAACAGCTTCTTTATAAAGAGAGTTTTCTATTGGTTGGCACTGCTAAGGCAAGTGTTAAAAGGAAGTAAAAAAGACTTTTTAAAATCTTTCCTGTCATAAGCGTGCAAAATACTTGTAAAACCGTGTGTGGATATGTATGCGTATATATAACATCATGTTATCTCTAATATCTCTTGAAATACAATAGTAGAATGGCTCTTTTCTTCCCACACCTGATATACAGTACCAGAATGTTTGCAGCAGATCTGATGAAAACCTAGTTGTTGGGAAATACTTGTGGATCATGTGGTTTATTATTAGTGTTACCTAAAAGCAGGTTTGCACCTTCCAAGTACTCTCAGTTTGTTCTTGGTTTTCATTTAAACCTTGGCTTTACACTTGCAACCCATTCGACACCCGAGTAATGCAGTGGAACATGTGTTCAGTAACTGACAGAAGTACCAAACCTGTTGGTGTTAGAAATAGAAAATAAAGTAGTAAAATATCAGATTATTGTTCTGTCTAAAAGCACAGGTGTAGTTTTCTTAGAGTTGTTTAGACTCTGATTATACCCTTCAGTTTTACCATAAACCCAAGTTAATTTAGGAATATCCACAGTAAGTGGAGGAAATGGAAGACGACTTAGATTTTTTCAAGTCCAAGTTACTCATTTTGTCATGTTAATGCTCTTGAAATGCTAACACTTGCTGTACTTGTTTTTCTGAAAAATGCAAAAACCCACTTCCAACTACTTATTCTTAATGAAAAAAATCAAGGTGGGTAATAATACAGTTCAAATTCAAGTCAGTGGCGCTAGACTGATCGATGCCAAAGGGTCCCCTCCTCTTAAATTGAAATGGTGAGAAACATTTCCTTCAGCTTGGAAGCTTTTTCTATCTTTTCAGTTGTCACTTCCTTCCTCTCATAACTATTATATGGAAAGGGAAAACTCTAACAAATGTACAGCAACTCTATTTTGCTCTACTACCAGGCAAAAAATTGCCAAACCAAGGCATCCTGGATGTTTTAACATGAAGGACCAAAATAAGTAAAGACAACAATTCAGCAAATGTGAAAGCTAACTTCTGAGCTGAATAATAAATAACAGGTTTCACCTGCACCAGAAGGACTCAGAGAAGTAGTGGAACGTTATTGACAGAACTTCTCCTACTACTGTAAAATAGCAGGATTTTTCCTACTTTAGGCTGACACCCTATAATGAATTGTCATGTCATGCCACTTATTTTTCAGGTAATTATTGGCTACGAATAATTTTGTTCATGGATTCTTTTCCATTGGAAAACTTTTCCCATTGTAATGATTTTGCCCGGTTACATTTTCTTAGTATCTCGAATGTGGCAGATCTCCCTTCATTTAAAACAAATATTGCTGCTTTGAAAATGACAACATATGAATGTTTTATTACTGCTGGAGGGGGGAAAAGTGAAAAAATTACATTCTGCTTGACGTGGCCACTCTAACTTTGGCTGCGAGAGAGATTGTAACCAGAATATACTGCACAATGAGCCTTGACGAATATTTAATACATTCTTACTGTATTCTCATGTTTCATGCAAATCAACCTCTAAAGTCAGGTCATCATAAAGGAGAGACCTAATAACATTTACTTGCGTCATGTGAAGTTCAGAACACTCTTTGCAAATTGTTCCCTTTTTTTGAACTTGCTTTTGTCTCCTACTGTAATGAGACTTGTTTTTCACAAGCCAACCTCTTTTTGATTCCTCTTACGTTCATTGAATAACCAGCACCGCTTTCACTTTGTCATCTGGTTTAGTCTCACTGCGTGTTGCTATGGAACGTTCCAAATATTAGGGAGCTGCGGTATAACAGAGCCCAAGGCTCCACGTGGTTTCCAGTCACAGTGCAAAACAAAGGGAAAAATAGGACCTCTGAGCCCAAGAGACTGTCACAGACCTCAAAACACTGCAACACATGGAATATCTATTTTACAAAGCTTATGGTTCTGTTACTGGATGAGGATGCTCTTTACCTGATCAATCAGTTGATAGACTCAGTTCAAGACCGGACATATTTTTAGACTATTCTGCTATTTCTGCAGGTGTCATTTCCGTGAGTTTTGCTTTCCCTCTTTCACTGGCTCATACTCACACCCATTTCCTTCTTGCCTGTTGAGGGTTAGGGCTGGGCTGGCCACTAAATGCTGACAGATGCTCTCTAACCCCTTTCCCTCCCCGAAGGTGAAGGGAACAAGGCAGAGACATGGATTGGAAAACTGAAACAATGATAGTACTAATAAGGATCTCATGAAAACAGTGGAATATATAGAAATAAATTAAAATAATGAAATGTATACAAAACTGACACCAAACCCAGCTCCCCTCCCCCCCGACAGCAATCCCCACTGATGCTGCATAGCAGGTGGCACTGGGGAAGTGCCAGGCTCAGTGGCAGAGGGAAACTGGATATTGGAGCTGGATTTTGGGAATTCAGGATTGAGATCAGCAGCAGAAGATTGGACAAAGTGCTTCTCAGACACTGACCATTGAAGAAGAGTGCTTAACCTCTCTCATCCCTTGGCTTTATACTGAATATGGCATACATGGAATGTAATCCCTTTGTGGGTCAGGCTTGTGCACATGTTCTGTCCACTCATCTCCAGAGATGCAGTCTTTTTACTTCCTTGTGACCCTTTTACTTCCTAGCACCCTCAGGGTGGCACAAAAGATTTAGCAATGACTTTGGTTACTACAGGAGTAAGTACAAGCAAGAGCCTTTCTGCATATCAATCCTTGGTAATGACCGTAAAAATAAAGCATTAACACTTGTCTGCAACAACATGCTGTTAACTTCAGGAAGTGCAGTCCCTTAGAAGAGACTGAGCTGAAAAGTAAAATCACTGAACAGAATTGGTTCTGTTTTAGGTCACACCAGGATGTTGCCTAAATTTTGTTTCTCCTTGAATTTATAAAGAAGAAAGAGCACCTGCAATCTAAAAGAATCTCTTTAGGCGTTTCTTCTCTGAAGAGAGACAACCACAAAAGTTAACTCAGTACTGTAGACACTTCTTGCATTTTCAAGAAATGAAGTGAGGGCTAATGCTAAAGTAAAGAGGCAAATAACATAATTGCATAAAAAAAATTTTACATGTGTATCACCCTGGACCTGTATTTTATCTGGATTTTTTTCTCCATTATGAACATCAACTCTTGCTTTTCATCTTCTTTCTTTGGAGCATCTCTGCCAGTCCTAGAGAGACCACTCAGCTCTTTCTATCATGTTATTACTGTATGTGAACTTCAAGAAGATAGCAGTGTGCAGAAGGGCTGTGGGAGAGGTAACAGTAATATGTGATTGAAACAAAGGAGCTGTTAAATTAGAAATAAAGGGGTAAAGTGAGAGAGCACTTTTTGCATAAAACTGGCAGCTGTGCCATAGAATAAGTCCAAACCCCATAATTTCTCTTGTCAGTAGACTTCACTGAGATGAGGAAGAAGCTGTTACATTCACTCTGCCCCTATACTTGATAGCAGAAATTACCCTGGAATTTCCTCATGTTCACAGAAACTTTCCACCGTAATAACTAAGAAATCCCAGTATTGTCCCAAATGCAAGGCTTGCCAAGGATTTGTAAAGTGAGGTTTTGGAAACAAATAACTCATGGTTTTAGATGTGTCCATCTTTTGAGGGCAATAGAGAGATCTACTTGTTACCATACATTAGCTCCAGGAGTGATACAGAAAACGCAGCCTGCACAAACCTATTTGTTCTAGCTAATGCCAAAGCTGTGAGGTGGTTCTCCTTTTCCATGTCACCTGAGGGATGGTGCTTGACTCTCAACAACACTTGAAACAGTTGTGGCCACCCGTGCAGCTGCAGCTGCCATCCCTAGGGGCTGGCAAAAGGAAACCACTTCAGGATGAGTGGTTTTCCGCTGTCTCTGTGATGTTTTTTCAGCCTTTTTCAAAAGGTAACTGATTCCTTTTCACTGTTACAAAAGCCAACAAGGTGGTAGGGAGGGAATACCTGAGAGTTAAAACAAAGCCGAATTATTTGCAATCAGCCTGGAAATCTGTCACTTCAGAGTATCTGTCTAGCAGTATCTTGCTGGTTCACATTCCTCTTCTCTACTTTCTTCTATGTAAATTAGTCCAACTGCCTTTGATGGGATCTCTGCTGAGTGGCCAGTTTACTGCAGAATATCTTTGGCAGGGGACAGATGAGGAAGTTTTATGCAGCATTCACAGAACTGAAGGATGCTCTCTAAGTACAAGGCAGGGACTGTTAAGCGCTCATTCTTAGAGTGGAAAGCACTGAACCTATTTCAGAAGCAGATAAAAGGAAGTTGCTTGGCCATGGGCTCTAAGAATTCTGTGGCACTGCTAGAGTAGCATTAAGATGCCTGTTCATAATTCTTAGTAGACAAACTTGGAATATTTCAGTGTTTATTTTCATTAGGAAATTCTACTTGAAACTGAATACTTTATAGAATTGCATCTGTATTAACGAGAAAACTCTCTCAATGTCATTTTTAAGTTGAGACAAATTTTCTGTTTCGTTATCAAAGATCCAGCTTGGTCAACGGCCTCTCACTTCAGCTCACCACATACCTCTTCAGGGTTCATCCTCATGCACCTGCTCTGCTTGATGCTTTCTATTTTCTAGCTGTTTCTATTAGTTGTTCTGGAAAAAGTCTTTTATGGATTGATTTATTCTTAATTCCCTTAACAAAGCGGACACGTGCATTACAAGCACACATCCCCCTTCTCAGGTGTGCATTTTCCTATTTGCACACACCTTTGTGGCTGGAGCCATAAACAATTCATGTAATTTATTTAACATAGAGCTCTGGTTGACTGTTGACAATGATTTATATAGATATACATTTTACATCACGGAAAGAGAGAGAAAAAAATCTTTTTTTGTACTTGAGTAGAACTTAAGCGGAATATTCAGGGGAATCATGGCAAAGAGGTTTGGACATTATGTTCTGGGGCATATAGATCTTAAGTCCCAAAACACAGCAGCCTACATTTGCAATGCAAAAAGATAGTTTGTGAATTCCGGGAACAGCTGCTGATGTTTTAACATGAGACACTCATAGCGTGACTGCTACAGGTTGGAAAAAAAACAAACAAAAACCAACACCAAAAACCAAACTACTAGATGCTGCTGCATTCTTTGGGCCTTGGAACTGCAAAAGATGAACTGGTTAGCTTTTTGATTGAGTTTCTTCTTAAATCATAATAGTTGAAGTTTTGTGAAGAAGCAAGTATCCCAAAGTGAAGATTTTTTGCACAGAGTTGTAGATTGTGCGTATAGTAGTAGCCTCAAATTAGCTAGACTTTGTGGATCTCATTGCCACACATGAGGCTGCTCTTAGATCCCACCCCACTTTCAAAGACATTTTTGTCAAATGCTTTGAAAAACGTTGACTCTTTGGAAATTATTTCAGCATTAAACATGAGCATAATTAAGGAAAATGACATGAGCCTACTTATGGAAACCTGCGGATAGACACCTGCTAACCTTTGCAAAACAACTTCACGTGATATTTGACTTCATCTACTTTCAGTTTTGAGCACAAGTATTGAGGGATCTTACTTGTCCTTTGTAAGATGAAGTTTTGATCCTAACTGGCACTTTTTAGCATGGAATAGCCTCTGAAGTCTGGTAACATGCTCTCTAACATGTGAATTTTATTCCCTCTTTATATTTCTCCTTTTATTTTGCGTTGTCACAAAGAGTTGTCTGTTGTTCCTGTTGCTTTTCCTTTAACTCACAGAAGGCACCAACCAGTACTATTCTACAACCCATTCAGTTCAGCCTCCTGTCAGTTCTCTCTGACTAAATACTAAAGCAGACTAAAGACATTTGGAATTGGTAAAAATATGGCCTTGTGGAAACAGGAAAAGAGGAAAGCAGATCAGCTTGCCACCTCAGAACAAATTAGAGGAATTTGATCTGCATTTTAAATTAGACTCTTTTTTTTATCTGGCTCACAGCTATTGTGTTATAGATGAAATTTCATTGTATCAGCTAGGCACAGTTTCACTTCTGAAGCTCACGCTGCACATTGGGTTGGCTAGATATGCAGCTTAGTGCTTCAATGGGTCCTTATCTGTACATTGGTCACATATCAGCAGTATTTACTGCTACAGCAGCAAGAACAGTACATGGCAGAGCAGGAGAAGGAAGTAGATGAAACATTAGGGACAAAAATAGCTGAGAAGTTATGTCAAAGTGATTGGAAGATAGAGAACGGGGTTTTTTAGTGTTGAAGGATGCATTAAAAGAGGGCGGTTTCCCACCACCAAGAAGTGGTGATCTGCTTAAATAAGTTTCATTGCCAGCAATATCAGGGGTCTTGTGGTTATGGGATGACACTTAAACGAACTGGCTCTAATGTCTGGGTCTGACATGGATTTTCTGGATGAGTTAGAGCATAAGTTAGTCTTTCTGGGTTCATATCAGTCTCCCAGACAGAGGTGTCTACTCCTGTATGAAACATAGCAGGGGATGTGGAAAGTCTAGGCAAGCATGAACTGGCAAGTATGACACAGGACCTGTGGGAGCACTGTGGTCTTCTGAGGTGATGAATGAAGACCGGGTGGTACACGGGGAGGTGTCAAATGGCATTATATCGCTACGCATGGGCAACTAAATTGAATCAACTATCTTTTTTTAACACCTGTAAAATGAGGGAAGGAATAGTTGCTTCTTGCTCCATTTCATTCCTGTCGTTCCTACTGAGATTGTAAAATAACCTTTCCAGAGCAGAGAGAAAAAACAAACCTGCCGAACTTTTTAACAGAGGTTTGACAGACAGACTGGTAATTTTATAATCACGAAAAATTAAATTTAGAGTCGTGTGGTGTGAGCATGGGCTGTCACTTTATTCGCTTAAAGGGGAGATATCTTTTAAATTTCTTTAATTTCTTTAATAATTTGCTTTAGACACTGAAGGATCCAGTGCTGTGCTCTTCCTTTTACGATTGTTGAACACCTCTTCCATGGATCGCAGTGAAACCTTTCTTCCCACCTTCAGTCTAGGGCATAGTGAGGCAATGGAATCATAGCCGCAGGTCTGGGAAGTCCTTCCAAGGAAGGCAGAACCTGCAGTCATTCACATACATGAATGAGAATGTAGAAAGAACTTACTCCTGTTTTGGCCACTAGTAAGCTAAGTGATGAGAACAGAAGTCAAAAGAAAGGATTTGTATTGGAATTAGTGACTGTGCTGTATGTAGTAGAAAAACCCAGATCCAAAATAAACTTGTTGAGGAGAAAATACAAAATGAACCTTGGCGCAGTTTAGTATGAGTAAAGGCCAATTTTGAGTTTTATTATCAGGATGTTAGGATTTCTGCATTTCACACCGCCCTGAGCTGAGAGCTAGTGTTTACAGGGCAGTTTTGTTCAGTTTAGGTATGTCCAGCCTGAAACAGGAAAGTTGAACTCAAAAGCTTATTAGTCCAATCTAATGTGGATCTGAAGTGATTTGATAAGTTTTATGAAGCTGTTGAAGGTTCCTGGTCTGGCATTGACTGGATTTTTCTAAGTGGTTTGCTCGCAGTATGAGTAGCCAAAACACATAGGTTTGGGTTTTTTTGTTTTTTTTTGGTTTTTTGGCAGCTTCAGACAGACTGACCCTGCATCACAGTCAACAGTGGATTAGTTTACCTTTCTTGGGGGGGCAACTTCTAAAATATGTTTTCTCTTTGTTTTGTTGCTCCTTAGATAATTAAAAAAATATTTTTTTCTTCCCTGTTTAATTTTCTATAGCTTTAGATATATATGACAACTACATCTGCTACTGCCCTTGTTTACACTCTACTGTTTCACTTAAAAGTTGAATGGAGGGAGACTATGCTTTTTCCATACTTTTACAAAGTCCCATCACTAAAATAGAGTGTCAGATACATCCTGAATGTCTTCTACGTACACAGCTTTTTTTAAAATCTCACCATGAGATTACAAATATCGAATGAAATCAGCAACACGAGGCCCGACTGATTAGTCAATCTTTTAAAACGGAAGCAAAAGACTTCCACCCAGAACCACACTACAGAGGAGACCAAACATAAAAAAGGAAACTGGGGACAAGTAGTCTGAAAAACTGCGTTCGAGACGTACGTCCCACATAACCGCATGCTCTTGCCAGACAGACCCAAATGTGGTCTTACGCACTGTCTCCCCATATGAATAAATCAACGTATTTAATAGTTCTTCATTACATCCTCGGTACTATTTTTTCCAACTGTGATATACATCATTTTCTAAAAAGAAAAATATTCTTCTGTTTGTTTATAGTGTGCTAAGTTGTAGTTTGTGCTAGATATGAAGGCGATTTGAGAATCTATTTTTAGTATATGTAATTAAATTTTTAATGATAATACTATTCCCTGACTGACTTTAACAAATATTACAACAGTTAATCCTGAGAAATAATGCTCTAACATATGATAAAGACTTGGTCAAACTAATTTCTAACTCAGTTATTCTAGCATTTAGGTCTAAGGACAAGATAGATGTCAAGCCTAACATCGAAAGAAATATTTTCAATATGACATTTCTTTAAAATACACTCATTATGATTTTATTATAAACCGAGGCTCAATCATGTAGTTGTGAATCATGAACACAAAAGCTTGTATATATAATAAAACTTAACCATTCAATTTTTACTTTAAACTTTTGTAATTCCAATTTGAAATTATTTGTATGTGACAGTTGTGCAGTGAGATGTAGCTTGTGTCTCTTAAGAGCATGCAGACGGTGAGAAGGTTTGGGGTTTTTGTTTTGTTTTGGGTTTTTACCAGGCTAAAATTTGCAAAAATTCATGAAATCCCTCTAACACAACACCAGTTCAGTGGAGAAAAATGTTTTGGTTAGATGAAATATTTTGATAAAAACAGTTCATGAAAATCAAAGAATACCTGAAGACAAAGGATAAAGAGGATCATACTCCTGTCGCTAAATGAAGCAAATCACAGAATTATTGAGCCTGGAAAAGGCCTCTGAGATCATCAAGTCCAGCCTATGACTTGACACTAAATGTTTGCCAGTGCCCCATTAAGGCTTCCATCTACAGAACCTCATCTACTTCCATCTACACTTTTTTTTTTTTTCCTGGAAAAGTGAAGTCTCTTGGGGAATATTTATATAAGATTATAAAAGAATTAAGACCTAGAGATACATTTTAAATCTCCGTACAAATCAATAACTTCAAGAGAACGAGAAATGAGGAACTCTAAATACACTGTATTATCAGTTCTTGAACCTGAAAGTTAATGCCTTCCTCTGAAGTTTATTGTGTCTTCCCACAGAAGTACTGAAAGGTTAAAAAAAAAAAAAAAGATTTTCACTGAGTCACAAAGGCCTTGGATTTTCTCTCCTTTCTCTCTCAACAGGATATGTGCCATGTACCAAACCTCTCTGATATGTAGGCAAGGGTGTAAAGCATTTCCTTACATGCAGACTTGCAGAAATACCTGGGAGCACTTACCTTTCGTAACACAAATGGCCAAGAAAGGAGAAAAGATGGGTTAGTATACTGAACCGACATGGGATTTAATCTGACTAATAGGCCTACAGATACTATGGAGTTTACTAACTTTTGCCTTGGATGAGACTACATAAAAGCTTAAAGAAAATGTCAAAGAGTCTTTATTAGTGGAATTTTTTTAATTAGACATGATGTGGACAAGACTGTCCTGGTCAATAGAACTATGAGTCCATTTGCAGGTGAGCTTAAAACTATGTGTATGCATTCCCCTCCATACTAAAATGCACCATAACTTGGTTGTCTTTACATAGTTTTATATTAAACCCATAGTTTAATTTCACCTCGGATAATAAGGGGAAGATAAAGTTTCCAACAAATAAAATACATTAATAATATTGACTTCGTTATGTTTCTGTAGTTGTTCAGGCCTCAGACCTTCAACTAACTTCACTGCTATCTGCAAAAATGTAACTCCAGGAATGCTCCTTAATCAAGTTCACCAATCGTTGGTATGATTTTCAAGTTTCTGCAAGTCCTGTTGCCAATGAAGCAATACAACTGCCAGGAGATTAAGACTGTTTCAAGCCATTAATAACAACCAGTGTGTATCGTAGAATAATTGTCCAACAGCCAGGGTGTTCTGTGTTTTCTTTTTGAGCATTATTTGATTAATGTTTGTATACTACTTGCATTTTAATATTTGTATTAAAAAAAGATGTATTGATGGAAAAACAGATAAGAGGCACAATCCTACAGTTTCACGCACCTCATGAATAGCAATGGAACAACTGACTGCTGATTCTGAAGTCTGTGTGAGCAGCTATGAGGTTTATAGCAGGCCCTACCGTAATCCTAGATGTCAGATCACAGAGGTAATGTAATTAAAAAGGCTTAAAAAACACTTTCAGAAGAAATCCATGGGATAGACTCAGAGATTTTAAACCCCCCAAACCCCCAGACACCCTGATGACTTAGTTTGACTTGCTGAAAAATAAAGGCTTTAAACTTGTGTGCAGGTAAAACATTGTTTAGAATGTGATCCAATTTGATTTAAAGTCTCAGTATAAATCTAACATGTCTTAACAGGGTGTTGTCTTTAAATAGTATGTCTCATTTTAATTTGAATTTGTCTTGCTTTTGTATTTTTGTTTAATTTATAGGCTTTGATATATGTGAACAAGTTTATTGACTTATTCCTTAACAAATTAAACAGATGGAATTTCTGTATTCTTTTACTAATAAGGAGATTGCTGAACCTCAACCCTGGTTCTTTCTATAAGCCCTTTAAATTTGGAAATGGCAGTTTTAAAATATGGAAATCAAAATTAGGTATGGGGTGTTATTTATGGTCCAGTTTATAAGCAAGGATACTAATACTTCTCCGTAGGAATGATCAAAATACGACGATGAACTTCCTAATCATATTTGGAAGGCAGTAAATATGCACATGTGTGCATATAATAAATATTTTTAATAGATATTTGTTTTGGGGTTGTTTTCTGTTGGTCTGGTATCGACTTACTATAGATGATGTATGAACAGTGCTTGATTAGAAAGAATGCAGCTTGTACATGAAGAGCAAAAGAGCAGAAATAGTTTTCCTTTTTAAATTCTGCAGACTTCTTTTCAAAGCAAGCTGCAGTTTAATTATCCACGGCACATGCATACATTGATAGCTATTTGGAGACGATACCATTTTTTTTTTGTATTTGGAGATTTTGCAGGGTAGCACATGTTTTCAAAAACATTTTTAAGAAACTGAAAATGTCTTACTGATCCTTGTTCAGAAAGGACACTTTTTCTCAAAGTTGAAAAGAATACACTCTTAATTTTCTCTTGTCGTTTAAATAACAGAATCTCTTGTCCTGACTTTTAAGATACATAGTCAGTGCAGGCTTTCGTTAGTTTGTGATGGGGACTGCATAAATGTTGTCATTCCTTGGCGATAAAAGTGCCATCAAATCTTCTGGAATATGAAATCATGGAATGACAGCTATGATCACAAATGATCACACACATGTTAAAACATCTTCCCTATCCGAAGAGCCAGAAAGTGTGAGACAGCTAAATATAGGTGTATACTGTTACTGTCGGTACCCTAAAATATTAAAGATATAGGGTTGTCATCTATGACACTGAATTTGCCAAATCTCTGCCCCTCTGAAATAGCAACTACGGGCAACTAGTATCCCCCTCAGCATGTAAAATTGCACTGAAGGTCTTTATTTTAAAATTTAAATCTCTTTCTGCATGTTGGTAAGTAAAACAGGGTGACGGTGGTTGTACTTTTAATCCAAGATTGGGTCTTGAGATTGGTACTTAAGGTCTTTACTCTTGTTATCCTACAGTTCTGGCTGATTGGAGCACTCGCAACTCTTCCTTTTTGAAAGCCTTTGCCCAACGGGATCCAAAGACTGAACAGTCTTTCATCAGAGCAGAAAAGCAGATGAATTTCTGTGTATGTATAAAGCCTTGCTGTCCCCTGCTGGTTACTAAGGTAAATTTTAATTATTTTAAACAGGTTTTACAGTCTTTACACTTTCCTGCAAACTGCCGTTCTTTTTGTCCCTTTAAACCTTGGTGAAGTTTTTCTTTATTTTACTTTTGTGCCCATGCTTGAGTGATTTGGGTCACTGAGGCAGAGTCCTCAAAGCTGGTGGCTCTGCCCGTGCCTGCCACTTTGTACAACCAGGTAAAGGGGAGTGAAGCCAGTTCTGTTCCTGGATGATCTATTCTTCAGGAAGAGTGAGATTAATGAGTTATCAAACTTGCTTCCCATGGCAATGAAGCCTAGTTATCGTGGTCTGGCTCTATGGAACTGGTGGTTGGGTCTGACACGCTGCAGACAAGTTTCTGCTGTTCCTTGCCTTGTCGGAGGTCTACAGGCATGAAGTTTAAGGTTTTGGGTGTAAGAAATGGGGTCTTGTGTAAGGGTGAGGTGGTAGGTAACACCAGGGCAAGGCTTTGTGGTACTGCGAGTAGAAGATGGACGTTTCCACAAGGAAAACAGGCTCCGCTGGCTCCAGTGTTCTCACTACAACTTGTTAAAAAGGTGCAGTCCCAAGTACTAGACCTAGATTTTTACTTCTTAGTCTAAGAAGGAGATGCCTTTGAGCAGAAAATTCAGAAGTGTCAGGAGAATACTGCAAACTGACAGGCATGCACTAATAGGTGGGCAGATACTTTCTGTGCAAGTCACCACCGTGTTTTATTTTTCGAGATGGACCTTAAAACCACCAGTTGTGGAAAAATCACATCGAGGTGTATATATATATGAGGACGTTTAAATGTGGGCTCAAGTGTTATCTCTATCTTCCTCCCACAAGTCAGACAAACCAAAAAAAAGCACAAAAGACCATGAAGTCCACCCCCACGCTGAGCAGCATTTTTAGCCTTCTGTGGGTAGAGAGACAGGCCAGCAGATCACACCAGCAGGGCCTCAAAAACCAAAATACCCCAAACAAAGAAAAAAGGCAAGAAAGGGAAATGGAAAGTGGCAACCAAGGATCTGGCTTAAAAGAAAGGAAAAAAAAAAGTCAGTACAATTTCACTATAAAATAACTGAAAGTACTGCTTTTACAGAAGAAGCCACACCACTCAGACAGATGCTCCTTAGTCACAAGATAAGCAGCATCTGGAGTGATGGAATCTTGAGATGTCTGTCCTGTGCCCTGCATGCACCTCCATGCATCCTGACTTAGCATGTAAATCACTTTATTTTCAAGATCACTTTTCATGGTTATTTTCAAGGGAGAGAGGAAATACTGTGGTGATGAGGAAAATATTTTTCTTCTTCTTTCCCCTCCAACATTGTCCTGAGAATTTCCTGACAACCCTGTTGAAACATACATTTTTCTTTGGGAAATCTGGCTATTCACTCAGAATTTTCCTATCATAAGGCTTTTGTTGAAAAATCCTGGCCAGGTTTAATCACTTCATGTATAGACATGGAGATTTGCAGGGTTTTCATCTGTGTATTGATTACAAGATCTGAACTTGAGACGATTCTGCATACAAAGCTGAGGAATGAGGTACAAATAAGTTGATGGCAAAAATGTTCACTCTTACAGGTGCATCTGCTGAAAGCAACCAGCTTTGTGTCTCTGGCACCTTTCTGTGCTCCATTGTGCAGATGGTTTGTGTATGAACAGTTTCCTTATCCAGCCTACTGGATAAGTCCACAGTTTGCAATTCCAGTTCTGTGTATGCAGGCAAATACATACAATTTTGTGATCATAGCCTTATCGTAATCCTGTAACTGCAGGAGCACAAATGAAGGAAATGGAGTTTTCCCCTGTCTTCTTGCATAAATCTAAAATGATTTCTAAGGTGCTTTCAGAATTCCATATTTCTGTTGCACTTCTCTGTATTGCTGTTCTCCTCAGGTAGTCATGCCCTTGTTTTCTCATAATGTTCCTTCTCTTCAGACTTCTGCACAGTGAGACACTTCCTGCTCACCAGCTGTGAGGTTAGTACATGTTTAAGCACTTTCTGAACTGGCCTTCTTTCTTGAGGAGATGGCGTGACGTGATCTGTTACAAATACACAGCATGGCGTGACGTGATCTGTTACAAATACACAGCACAAAATGATAAATGGGAGCTTAGTATGTTAAGGTTGAAGAAACTGTTTAAGAAACCTTCCTTTAATTAGTTCGATATATCTTCCCTTTCTGCTTCTTCTCTTGTCGTGAGTTACAATTTATTTAATGTAACATCAAGGCACAGGCTTATAGCTACCATAAATGATGGATACTTGCAAAGATTATTTGACGGGTTACAATCAACATTGCCTTATAGAGTATGCACGAGAAAGTTTGCAAAACAGATGTACCAGGTACGTAAGTGCCTACTTAGTGGAAAAATGTTTTACTGTAGTAACAACCTGTGACATTTGCTAGTAACACAGGAGGGTGTGCCCTTAAAGGGTAGCTTTTAAAAATGAATAATAAAAAGCATCTATCTGGTCATTCTGTGAGAAACTAGTATCTGTCAGACTGCTTCAGGAGAAAGTACTGTTATTCCTCTAATCCCCAGGCAGGCACTCTTTTGTGTTCTGAATCCGAGGTAGAGTATTTGGGTGGAGAGATTGGAAAGTGTGACGGGAAGATATCTAAACAGAGAGTCTTCTTGAAAAGGTGTGCAAGAGCCTTTGTTTACACTTGCTATTTCTTTCTGGTTTATCCTTCCGCTTTCTCTTCAGTTTGCCCTAAATATTGGATCTTTTTCTGGCATTTTCATATTTCATTCCCAGCCTTAATCAATGGGTGGAATGCATAATCCCAATGCTTTCCACTTTGGTGTTCAGCTGGAAGCTGGAAAGCAGAATGCTGAAGGAGAACTAGATCTCGCAGAGCCAAAAAACTTTGCTTCAAACTGGCTCGCTCGTGCCTAATTTCTGTGCCAGATTTTAATCTTTTTTTTGTTTTTACATATAAATGGATGCTTGTGGATAGTGAACAAAACAGGAGCACGTATGACTTTGAGCTGGAATGTGGCAAGCTGCTTCATATTTGACGCATTAATGTGAAGAAACCCAGAGCTTCCTTGTATACACGATAAACAACCTGTTAACTACCATTTTCAAACAAGAGAAGTTCTCCTTCCTGCCCTGTGTTTTCAAATCAGTCGGAGCCGTAAGAGATAAATTTGTACTTAATCTTCAGTACCCTGAGATGGACCCAAACCAAAGCATAAAGTCTAAACAGATGGTACGTCTTGTTTAAGAGCAGAAACCTCATTTCCTGCAGTGATGTGGAAAGGAGGATGAAGATGGCTGTGGGAGAAGCAAACCAAGTGCTGTTTATTATACTTTGGTGTCTCTAAAAGGGTTCAAAACCAGAAGAGTACAGCGGGGCTAATTCGCTACTGGCTCAGCCAAGTCACCTAAAATAAATGTGTTTTCAGTCCGATGTCTCCAGTCCATTTCGCAGTATCCAAATTTCTGTGTTTTCTCTCCAAAAGCTCATTTTTAGCCATAGCAGCTCAGCTGCACTCCCATTTGCCTTCTGGAATTTTCCATGCCTTTTCTCTAATTGTTAACGTCACCAGAACAGTAGCTGCTGTTTTCCCTGCGTCACCTCTATGTACCTCTTACCGACCTCCTTCTCTTTGCAGATCTGTGAGACGACAGGGTCAACCGGGCTCCTCAACGCCTGCCAGTTCTCTCTTGCGTTGCTGTGGCCGCCTGCTCCTGGCACAAGCTGGCACAAGCAGGGATGCAGTTACGAGAGCTGTCAGCTCATCCTACCTGGTCTACCAGGTCTACCCGGTAGCTTCTCCCATCATTGTGCCTCAAAAGAGGTTTGCTTTTGTTCCCGCAGCCCAGAGCTGGAAACGCTGTCGCTGATCTTGTCAGCCTTGATGGAGGCAGGAAATTCTCTGCTTTGTGTCTTTTTGCTTCCCAAATTTGACAGTATTTGAGTACATGCATAAGTCCAGACTGAGAAGATTGAAAAGGTAAGTTGTCCTATATACATACATACATATATAAAAAAAGTAACTTTTCTAATAGTGTTGGAACACTGATAACCGGCTTCCACTGAAATACATTTGAAATTTACTTCAGATATTCTATAACAGAGACACATTAATGCATAAAGTATTCTAATTACTAGGAGGATGCAGATAGTTCTGAGCATAGCTCAAAACTCTTACTCAGAGCATATGCTACTTGTCTTAATTTCACTTTTAAAATAATGATTTGGTGTCTTAAAGCCAACAGTGCTATCTAAAAAACTGCCACAAGGTGGTACCACAGCATTTTGTACGATGTTGAACTTATCGCACCAAAACAACTATTTTATTAATATAGGTGTAATGTAAAATTGATGTGGTACAAAACTTGCTTTTATTTTAAGGCAAAGTCCCTTAGTGCTGCAGAAGCACTCGCCATAGAACTTTGAATTGCTCCTACAAATGTGCTGGCAGTCGGGTCTGTCTGTCTGCCAATACTGATTCGACAGGATGCCGGCATTTGCAGTGTGCTTTCCTGCCATAATTGCTCAAAATAGATTGCTTAGGTGCTGAAAGCTAAGCGGATTAGATATTTTCCTTAATTTTCTTTTTTAGGCAGTAATTTATCTTGATGTTTGTCTTGATTTTTTACCTTCCTCCTCCCACCTGTTAGCCACCGTAACATTTTCCACTTTGGTGAGAACAGCTGTGCCTTGACTATAGAAAGACATTTCTCTGAAAATGCCAAGACATTTAGGAGCCAATGGAACGAGAAACCTGGGCAGCTTTGCTCTATGGGAATTGAGCACCAGCTTTGTGTTCAGTGTGTGCTGTAGTGGTGGGGTCAGTGTCCACCTGAAGAGAATCACAGGCAGAAAAGAATTATTTAGTGCTGCAGCCCGTCTGCTGTGCCTGTAAAGATTTCTTCTCTCATCCATAATCTGTTATTCCAGTGAGTATCCCGTCTCATGGGCATTTTGTCCTTTCCCTCAGGACAAACGAGGAAAAATTCCTAATAAAGCCTCAGTCTGCATTGTGTAGCTATAATCCCATCACTCTGGTTCCTTGAATCACAGTCCTTGTCTCCTGTTTTTATGCTCCTTTAACACACATGGTTCACATCTTGACCGAAACACTATTTATGCTTCTTTCTTTATTGTTTCTTCACAAATCAAACATCTCTTGCCCTGATTTTCTGAGTTCCTGCCCATTCGCTAATAACTTTGAGATAAATTAGATGCCTCCATTTTCAAAATGCTAATATATGAAAATTTTGGAGAGGAACAGTTCCCTGCCCTGTGAATACTAACCGTATTTTGAAAAAGAAATGAGCCCTAAACAGTTCCGGACTGTAACGTTCAACACGTGTATTGAATTCTAGGACTGCATTTCGACCTGCACGTGGAGATCCTGCACTGCTTTCAGTATTTGAAGTAAAGCTTGTGGAGCAGGTTGTCTTTAGTGCAAGGCCCCTGGAATTCCATTTCTGTCCTTCCCCTTGTAGCCAGAGCCTCAAGGGGCATCGTATAAACGTTGTCTACTTGTACGGATCTGTGAAAGGTGTTTCGATAAGAGTTAATGCACGCATCTGAATAAACAAGCTGTTGTACCGAGGTGCACAATCTCCTTCAATAATAATAATATTGCTAGATGTCACCTGTCCAATGGGCTGCATTTCAAGCTGTCTTCCCTTAAATATACTAGATTATGAAGCTGAATCTCACCACATTTTCTTCTGTCATTATTCTGCTGCCTCTGTGCAGTTTCTCTGCAATTACATTGTACTATCTCCCTTTTTAATGCCCGCAGAATTCATTTGCATGTGAATTTCCCTCACCTTTACATAATTTAAAGGAGATCTCTAATGGGCTGTGATTCCTTCTGTCATTTCTATTTTTTCGTATGGCCTGCCAATAAAAAGATAATTTTAAATACATAATTAGCACAACAGTGAATAGTAACACAAAAATAATATTGAAATTTATTACGAAAATAAGATGTGAGATACAATATTCTTGAAAAATGAAAACAGATAGTTTTGTGGCATAGACTGAGATGCTTCTGTAAGCACTTTGTGTAAGCAACAACTCATAGGAATTCTCTGATGGACTTCAATTACCAATGCATAAAAAACTGTTTTCACAGATGACAGTAAAGTTTGCATTAATTCGTATTTCAACCCATTCTAAAAGGAAACAAAACAGGCAAAAAACCTCCTTTGTTTAAGAAAGAAACAAAAGCTTTTGTTTTTGTAATTATTAAATCCCTAGATACAGCTGACCTGAAACTGCATTTTTAGGGGATTAAGTGTTTAGTGGTGTTCTATTATATTAATTCATTTCACAGAAACCTGTGGAGTTTTTTAGGGAACCAGGTGAACATTTTTTAAAGCTGTAATCCTCCATTTTTGCCCCTGTTCACCATTTCTAATTTCAGTTTAGAATACAGACTTATTACCTCATCACGCATGGCTAAAAAGCATGTTAATCCTAATGAAAATGTTAGAAAAAGCTTGGAGAGTTACCATTTAAAAATTGCTTCAACCAGCATGCATATTTCAAAAATATCCATTTTTCCTGTTTTATAACTTATGCAAAAATGCAATTTTGCTAAGAAAACCCATGTATTTCTGGCAACAGATTCAGCTCCAATGTGGATTGTCATTGTCAGTACAGAGAGATCCACATTAAGTGTGGGAATAACCAAAAAAAGGGCATAAATATCAGAAAGTATGAAGTATGATCCAAGTACAGTTTATTCTCCTAATTCCTGTCTCAGAACAGAGACTTCCCAGTACTGACTCACTATCAACAGTGAAAAAATATTTGAGACTGTAAAAGGTGTCAGTACTAATGAGTCTGTCTGGTCTGGAATGTGTTGCACTCACCATTTGACACGAAAAGATATCGTGTGACAAATCCCCCTTTTATGCCATTTAACAAGCCACGTTTTCATTTTATTCTCCTAAAAGGCTCAGTTCTGGTAAGAAATTCGATTAATACAAGGGCTTTTCACTGCTACCATTTTATCTCATTACAACAGGCAAAATAATTTCATTTAGATAAAAATCTAGTCCAATTGTTCCGGAAATGAAATTCAAATCAATTTGAAACTACTTGAATGGTGTAGTTGCTGATGGTGCTTCAAGACAAGTGATAGCACTTTACAAATTTATGATGGGCTTGAAGCAAGACAAGTCCCTTCACGGTGGGGAGCTTGGGTAAAAGACTGAATAAGAGTGCAGAATTTGGAAAAACACTGGCAATACAAGCAGTAGTGTCACAGTGCTGGTCCATGGCGTTTTATGTTTTCTCCTAGTTTTTGTAGGCTTGTTTTACAGCATCAAGAGTATTTCAGAGGTTTTCTGTTGTCAGCCTGTTCAGCCTGGATTTGCCTATAGAATAGAATGTTTTAAATAGCAAACTACTTCAGCCTTTCAAAGGAGCTTCCCATTTTACATTATGTGAAGAACGGGCTTTCTTGTGATATTCATACTTCTTTGTGTTCTGTCTATTCAGATGCAAATGCCTCTTGAGCCCTGGATGTTGGGTATTTGCTTAGGTCAGTGACAGAAATATCTGTAACTAGATCAGAAGAACTATTAATAACATTATTTACATGTGGCGGTGGTTTAGAGACTAGAGACTCTGTAGTCTGTAGTTAATGTGGTTTAGAGACTAGAGACTCTGTAGCATGTCGTTAACGTGGTACAGTTATTGTATATTTCAGAGGGAGAAAAAGGTAATACATTTTTAATAAGATGAGGGGTTTTTGCCACTGGTATTTAGTGAAGAATTGAAAGGTGAATACAGTGCAGGTCACCAAAGAAGCTTCAGCCTAGGGATGACCGACTGGTGTGTGAGACCGAGTTGCGTAATGTCTGTGTATCCTGCCCTGCTACATTTTCCATGCTGTGCAGGCTGGGAGATACTGCTGCCAACACAGATAAGAATAGTAAGGGGTTTATCCAAAATACTAAATCATACAGCTTCATGATTTCTTCTCTTTCTGCCCTCTTCTCTCTGCTAAAACATGTTTACGAGACAACACAGTATATTTGAAATCATTCAAGAAACAACTTACTGAAGGGTTTTTTCCTTTCTTGTTTCTGAGCCTTTAAGTATGAGCTACTGTATTAGGAAAAAAAAAAATGGTTTCCCTAGAGTTTTTACTGAGTACATGCTTTTGTTTGTCTTTCCAGGACTGTTATGCATAGTAGGGAAACTATTCATAGGACTAAAAATAACCTACATGCAAACCTAAATGAAAACGGATATGGGTTGAGAGACAAATCCAGCTCTACTCATTTTATATGCAAATAAGTAAACACATGTAATATAGGAAAAAAAGTCAGTGTCTCATTTAGGACAGAGAAATTATAATATGGCAGCTGGAAACCGTAGCAACAATATGAAAAAATAAGGCAGGGAATTATTTGCTCCAGTATAGTCTCATTTTTCTCACTAAAGATTAAAGCATTCAGGGCCTCCTCTGAAATGCAGAAGAATACATTGAGTCTGATTTCCAAGGCCTAATATTATAGAAGTTGAAAAGCTGACAAAATATGGAAACCAAATTTTTCTGGCAGATGTTTTCTTTCAAAATGAACAGCTTAGGAATACTTAAAGTTGGATTTTTAGTGATAATTTTAGTGTCACTTATCAATTCTTCAAAATGCTTTCCGTTACTAAATGAGCATTTCAAGTTAAGTTATTTCCAAAGCACAATATCAAACGATTGCAGTTCCTAGGCAGAGCAGAGACAGCATAAAATGCTGTATTCACCAAATGAAGGTGAATATCCATGGGGGTCTCATTTCAGTTGCTCAATTTAATTTTCCTTTAAAAACATAGGCTACTTCTTGAGCTACAGAAGACCTTTGACCAGTGTCACCAAATATGACAGTGCTTCTTTTCATGTTTTTTTTTATCCCTTGTTTCCCAGGACATTGAAAGGCAGAAAGTTCACTTTGTTTTTCAGACCCATAATGTCCTTTAAAGTTCCACCAGCAATACCAGGTGTAATTGTCATTCAGAAATAAAGATGTTATACTGATTTCATTAATCAGATCTACCTCCCTATTCCTTGTAGGACCCAAGTTATATATGGTAGGTTTCCCTTTCTTAGACATAGCACTGAAGTCCAGATGTAGCACTTGAGGTTCCACTGGAATACTTGATGTACAAACTTAGAAGAATAGTTGTGAGCTCTCTCCACAAAATATACATCCAAGTTTTTCAAACCTTAGCGGCTCTGACAATAAAGATACTACTCTGATATGAAGTGGCTTTGCCCTGAATGATTGATCTGAAGCCTAAACATAGATTCTGCCTTCCTGGAGTGTCTACATGCTCTCCAAATATTAAAGGGCAAAAATAACCATGGGGGGTAACTCCTCAATTTCACAACTGCTGCACAACAGGTTATACAATTAGGCCAAGCTCATGATGGAAGTCCTTGGTAAAGCTTTGGGTTTTTGGCAAAGTTCAGTTTAAATCTTCTAAATCACACTTCAGTGCCTGGCCTTTTCCTACGTCAAACTCTCAGAGCTCACACATTGGGCCATGACCTTTTTTTGGTGTTGCAGAAGTGTGAAGCATCAGTTTTAGATGTAGAAAATAAAGAGAAATAAAGACTGAGGGCTCCAGTCTTTCACATCTGGGTGTTTTCAGATTTTTTTCTGAAACGGATCTTTAACAGTAAGCTGTTTTCAGAAATTTGATTGTTAAACTCCCAAACACTTCAATATGCTGTAGATTCTTTTGTAGTTTGCATATGATATAGCCAGGTAAGGCTCCGAGGGTTTTAAAAATTAATTGTGAATGTGCACCCAATTATTGTTGGATATTCATGAACTCATAGTGATAATTCATCTCATATTTAAGCATCTGAAACAGATTAATTAATAAAAGTGTTGAAAGGCTTGATCAACAACAAAAACTTAATTAACTTTACTAGTCAATTACAACTAGCACAGTTTTAATTAGGAGGTTATGAAAGGATTAGTACAATTACTTTACACTTGAGTCTGTGATAAGCCCTAAAAGTGCAATTATTATACATTTCTCTTAAAATATTCTACATTAATTGTTAATGTGTTAAAACTATTCATGATGCTCTATTATGTAATTATTAAAACGAATGTCAAATGCTAAAATGTAAAGTATTATCCACTCTTTCAACAATAATTATGCTGTTGATCATTGAGAATCAGCCAGCTATCGTGTGCTCCTTACAATTGTTTTTATACAGTTATCAGAATAACATGCATAGTAGTTTTGACTACTTTATACATATTTTTAATTTCTCCTTATGCTGTGTTTTCAGACAGTCAGGAATTGGAGCTGCGTGGCAGACGTCTTTCTACCACTTTCTAGCTCTGCTTGGGATGGGGTATTCAGAAGTCTGCAAGGTTTAAAGGAGCGCAGGGTGAGTTCTGAGATTTCGTGATCACATGTCTATTTTCAAGGTACTTTTTCATCCTTACGTCCCAGACAATCGGTAGACCAGAAATTTTTGTCTTTCTGCTTGCTCTATTAAGAAAGGTGACATGATCCCTCTTTGCCCTGCGTGTGGGCATTTTCTCTTTTGAAAATGAGAATTGGATTTGTGAAGAAGGGAAAATGACTTGCTACGTTTTTGTGTAAATGATGTAGTTTCAACCATCGTGACTCCTGCTGTCTTTACCGTGACTTTAGCCGGCAGAAATCCCCCGGAGCAGACCGGACAGCAGGGCTGTGCTGCAGGAGGAAGTTGCTGGTTTCCACTGAAGTAGCGTTGCAAAACCAATGGCAGCTGTGGGGCTGCAAAACAAACCCACATCCTCCTTGTAGCTCAGCCTCAGGGATCGCATTCATTCCTCTGTGAACCGCTAGTACTGGGGAAGAAAGAAAAGGAAAAGAAATGCAAGAAGAAATACTAGGTGGTAGAATAGATGAGGGGTTATCAAAGAACAGATGTTTTACACTCTACCTACCTACGTAAGCTGTGGCAGGACTTTAACCTAAGTATGTAACCAAAGGGAGCATATTGGGGCTCTCAGATTACTCAGCGTCTTTTATCATCAAAATAAATTAGTTCCTTAACTAAATAAAATAGAGAGGATCTTTTGCATAGAGGAGGTAAAGGCGTGAAGAGAGTTCCAGACAGGGACAGAATCCCAGAGATTCCGAACCACTCAAAAAGCAAAAGAATCAAAAGTATCAAATTCATATAAAATTAAAATATTACTGCCTGTTGTAGTTAGAATTATCTTCCAAAGTGAAGATTCTTCATGCTCCATGTGGTTAAAAATATTTTTTTTCTTCAATACTGTGCCACAGCTCCTTCCTTCACCTAAAAATATATGCAGTAAATCTGCTAATAGCAATGAACAAGATCAGTGCGTGCATTTGGAAATACTCGAATCCTATCATATCTTTCTTGTTTGAACAACAGCAGCACGACTAAATTCTGATTTAAATACTTGCCTAAAACCATTTCTCTGACACCTACTTTTCTGTTTGTCTGTACTTCATTCAAAAATGATGATAATTATTGACATTACTTCTTCATGCATACCTGGGGGCAGTATCACTGATACATTTGGAAAAGCAAATAAAATGAGTTATTAATTGAACATGTACAAAGGAAGTTTTACTCTTTTTTTTTTTTTTTCAAAAATGTCTACACAATAAATGAGGTTTTTCAACACAAATTGAAATTAAATAAGCACACAGAAAATTGTAGAGTCATCTTGAAGACAGCTGTATTATGAAAGATTGATTTGCTCTGAACGCCAGGAACATTGTTATAAAGCAGCTGCCTATTTATTAAATATTACTGTAGTGTGTTATCTACCATATTTCTACTTCTCCTGTTTTGAATTGGTATAAAACATGTTTAAAAAGAGGATTTTAAACATTTTCACAAATTGCAAATAAGATGATGAATGGATGAGTAAATGTATTCAAGGCCCCTGAAAGGAATTTATTTTTGAGGCCATACTTCTAAAGAAAAATCAACTGCAAACCATAAAACCAAAACATTCTGCTTAGAAATGTGAAAACACTTTGTCAAATATAGCAAACAGTGGAAAAATGATCAATGACAAATTTCTTTACTCAAAAGGTAGCTCGTATGTCTTAACATACTCCATCCTGTTTCTTGAATATTTCTCCAGAAGTATTATGTGCATGTTGTACTTAAAAACAATCTGGCAAGGGCAAGTCTTAGGTCTGGTTTGTACAATATACAATAAAATATTATCTCTATTGAGTTGCAATGGTAGACATTTACAAATTCGTAATCCCTGAGGTGTTCTCTCACAAAAATGGAAGCCATCTCTTCTGATTTCCGTTTTCTTGCTTCTTCACTAGTTCCTTGTACGCTTCTGACCTCAGAAACCTGGGAAAACAGTCCTTTGCCATGAGACTATAGATCAACCTCTGAGCATCATCAAAGCAGCTGAGGGTGGGCTCGGAGATATTCTGAGAGATGTGGGTTTTGGTATGGAAGTCAATATTAATCTGTAGGAAGAAAGGAGGCATAAAACCCACGTCAGGTCTGACTGGAAAGCTGAGGTCTGTTCCTGCACAGGACATAATCCACATTTGAATTTCTTCCCAAGTACCCTGGCTGATGCAAATGAGCAGGAAGGTCATCCCTTCATTTTCTAGCCTACTGAATTCTTAATTTTATTTGGCTTTTAAAAAGGTGGCGTCACTGAAAAATGAAGGAGAAACCTTGCTTCGGATTTCCTCGCCATTCTGCCAGACCAAATCCTATGAAGTACTGATCGCCAAAGAGTAAATTAGAGATGAAGGTACTCAGCAACGCTTAAGGTTTTGGCCCCATATATTTTGTGAGGATTTTTTGGTTTTAATAATGATAAAATGGATTTCAAGCATATATAAGACATGGGGATATTCAAAGCACACCCACTATCGAAGGCAAAAACATCAGTGTAAAAGTTTAAGGTGTAGAATGTGAAAATAATTGATTAACCATCTGTTCCTTCACAGTAAGCAATTTAAATAATGAGAAAATTGAATGCTGTGATAGACATTTTCCAAGTTTACATTTTAATTTTCATTGTGTCAAAAAATACCCGTACAAAAGAAAAAATATAATCATTATTGGACTTGATGATCTTAAAGGTCTCTTTCAACCTAGGCAATTCTGTGATTTAACATCCCAATATCCTGGCACCACAATATGGGAGAAATGGTGCTTAATTAAAAAGAGAGAAAATAAATTATACCGGATACGTATTTCCTTAAATCTTAAGGTAGAAATTTGGCATGAGATAAACTCATGCCCTGTGAGAAGAATGCATTTTAAGTGTAAACCAGAAGAGCTACTTGTTTGCTTCACAGAGTTCCACACGGTGTTTTCTACCTGGTAAACACATGAGAATGGAAGGAGAGCCAGGATGAAGTTTGAATCGTATTTTCTGTCATTCCTGCAAGTTTGGATCTGAACTATCCCCTTCATTCCCATCCTCAGTACCCAAAGTACTTGCAAAAAAACTATTTACCTCCTTCGGAGCATCAGCTTGTATAAAGTCGGAATAAATCTTTTGGGCTTTTGCGGCGATCTTAGTGGAGGACTTGGTTTTCTTGAAGTCCTCGCAGGCCAACCAGAACTCCACGTTCTCCTCACTGAACTCTGACTTCAAAAATGTCCTAAAAGCTGCCAAACCATCTGAGGAAAAACACATGAGGTGTTGGCTAGAGGAAAACTGAAAGACCAATGCAGATTATATCTATGTATATACATACACACGTGCACACATACATTTATGTGCAGTATATGCAGTGTAAATTATAGGTCTGATATTGTTTTGCCTGTCAGCCTGCAGTTAGTCTTTCCAGAGGCTGTTGTGGGAGAAATAAATAGGAGATGAAACTATAGCGATGGCAAGGTAAGAGAATTGTTTCAGAGTTACTCAGTGAGGAACGCTCCTCACACCTGCCTGCCCTGGTTTGGTCTTCCTAGCACTGACATGCTAGTCAAAGGGCGTCCTGGAGATTTTGGTCTTCAAGAGGATTTATAGTGACTCCGAAATTAGAGATTTGAAGTGGACCCCTGGTCTGAAAAACAAGCTGAAAATGAAGGCATTTGAGCTGAGGCCAGCCTGCCTAATGCGCATTTCAATCTCCTTTCAAGCAATGATTAAGACTTGGATGAAGAGATGGATTCATCGATACTTTTTTGTTCAGATTTTTTCCTTTTTTTTTTTTTTCCTCTCTTAAGAGAGAACATGGAAAAAAAAAAAGTTTGTTTGGAAGAAATTATTTAAAAATCCAAATCGCAAGCTGTTAGAAAAGAAAACCATCAGGACCCAAATTTAGCTATATTATTCAAGTTCATGCTATTCAGAAACAGTGTGGAGGCAACCCAGGGCCCAGGCCACAAAGTTACTGTTGGAAAACGGGACCGGGACCATGAAATTTTTAAGTCACATGTGGTTTGGGGTTTCGGGATCCCTTGAAGGATATGGGATCCCTTGAAGAAGTGACCTTGGTTATACTAGAAAAAATTGGCTTTGTTTGTCTGGAAGTTGATGTACAGCATGTGTATTTCTTTGCAACAGGAATAGCTAAGTAGTTCATCTTTTTTTAATTATTATTTTTAAAAATAGGAAAACCAGAAGCATTGCACAGAGTTTAACCATTCTTTCGGAACACTTCTGCCCTCTTAAACACGTCACTTAAGCATTGGCCAGAAGGCATACTGTGTTTGCAGCTTGGAGAAGCTTGCCAACTGACAGCAACGTTTGTGAACTATGCTGACGCACATTTTTTTAAAAAAAAATATTTTTCGCTTACTTCTTACCTTTATTAGCTAGTAGTGTATCCACAGACTCCAACCAGGCCATTGCTTCCCCAGCATTTGACCTGTGGAAACAACATCTATCCCTGAAAATAGCATTGTGGTCTTTTGCCTGTGCAGTCTGTGGTAGCTAGTCTCTTATTTGGCTACCTCCCTGAGGGAGCAAGGCGAGTAAGTCATGTCACCTTATGTACTAGGTAACAGAAAACCAACCAAATGCTTGGCACATTTTTTTAGAGACTAGACAACCATATAGACTCGTCAAGTACGGTGTTATTTGACATTGGCAACTTGATCATTGATACAGGATGTCGTAGTAATGCTTGCAATTCATTGCACGATGGGAAAGGCATAGGAGAGATATTAATGTTCTAGCATGTGTACAGAATTTCTTGAGTTCAAATGGGTTAAAAGTTAATTTTTATGACACTTTTTGCTTGGAATGAGTAGAATTATCTAGAATGTTATGCTAACAGTGGGAGGATAAATGGGCATTATTTCAGTTTCTCAGTGGTAGAAAATATTGACTAAATTCATAGTTTTGGCTCTTCCTTTGTAACTTGCTGTAGGTTTTTGTTAGAAAGGAGATGTGGAACTAAATGGAGTCTTGCTCTTACAAAGCCTGGGTGCTCTGGCACTGTGCAAGCTGGTCGAAGCCAGGCTTGGCGTGCAGGCTGGCAGGGGACAGCCGTGCCACCTCACAGCCAGAGGGATGTCAGGTAAGGGAGCTGGAGGCTAAGCTTCTGGAATATTCTTTTCTTGTCACTTGGGAAGGTGATATTCAGCTTAGTTCATGAGTATGTAAATAGAAGAACCTTGTCTTTTTATTTCTGCAACGTTGTGTTTTGATTAAATTTACCATTCTACGAGTTTTTCATTTAAACCTCCAGCAGAAGAAAAATAACCTCCTTTACCAGCATTGCTGTTAGTGCTTGTGCTGTTTTGTCACGAAGCCTTGGAAGAATATGATTTCTTGAAAATGAAACATTCTGTGGAAATGTCAGAACACAGGGGGAGATGTTGGCATGTGCCCACCTGCTTTCCTGCATGCCAGTTTTTCTATTTGGTAAGATGCAACAAACCTGTTTGGTCATCTAGCTTATATTTTGTTTTAAAATAAGGAGCACAGTTCTTCGACAAACCTCATTTCAGTGGTTTGTAACTGAAATTCTTTTGAAATAGTTTTTTTTTAAGGAAAATTTTGAACAAAAAGATTCAAATCTTATGAATGCCCTTGGCCAAAATTTTTGAGCTAGATATTTCAAGCATTAATTGGTTCTTCTTGTAATCTCTAAAGATAGATAGTAAAAAAAGAATTTTTTCGAGCTGGTGGCCCCATTATCTACTCTGAACAGACTCAGTAAAACGTTTTATCCCAACTTATTTTAAATCTTAGTAAAATATGCATATTAATTTTTCTTTACACACAAAATTTTAAAGGCAATGAAGAATGTTTTACTAGCATTTTGTATTTGTGAAAGATATTGAAATAAAACAAACTGTTCAAAGTGCAAGGCCAGAGCAGAGTAAGTAATTACATTTTTTCTTCCTCCATTTTAGACACAGATTTTTTTTTTATGAGGAGACAAGGCAATGCATTACCTTTAAAATACCTGCAGGAATATCTGGAGGGGTAGGTTTAAACTAAATAAACTAGCATCTTATATTGGTTTTTTTGAAACTTTTACATTTTATACCAATAGTAGAGACAGATGAACCAGGCAGAGATGAAACCAACTTTCTAATTTTCTGGTTGCGTATCGTTTATAGGTTATGGTAGGCAGGGAGATTTGAAATTGATTTTACATTTTATATAAGTGTCTAGGCAGCTCATGAGTGACTTGTGTGCATCTTCTGTCTTATTTGGTAGTAAGAAAGGGGAAATTGGAAAATGTGGAAACATTCTGTAAAAGTGGATAATCAAACCAAATTCCAGGATTTTTGATGGAAACGGAAATCCTATATTTTGGCAAGAGCCTGTTTCCATTCAAAAAGCCTCACAAGTTTGTTCTCCTGGAGGTTTGTCGTTCTGTACTGAAAGGTCTTTCTCGTAGGGGTCTTTCTGGTCTCAGACACGCAAACTCACGGGGTGTAGTTCTTTTCTACCTCATGCCTGGGTCTTACCCACAGTCCTTAGGGAGGACAGGAGTTCAACCTAACTAAAAGCAGAGCAGGTCATCCCTATATTCTTAAGGCTGACAAAATGCTCAGCCATCAGGAGAACATTTTAAAAATAGCCTTTAAAGTGAAGTTCACTATGGTTTTGTCTGTCTGACCAGCCAGTGTCTGAAGTCACCTGTGGGAAGTCCTTTATGCTATTGACTTTCTGCCACTGCATATACTAACCTGAAAAACAGGGAATCTAGGATTTAAAAGACTCAGGACTCTGACAAATTGACCAAACACTTTGGTCTGTATAAAATATTACAAGTGTTCCTAATTTACAAAAAAAAAAAAATATACAAAAAACAAACCCACCCTGCAATTCTGTAAAAAATATTTTATATTCCTAAGAGGACTCTGAGAGTTTGACCTTCAAAACACTACAAGTTAGAGAGCTGTATTCCACAGCCATTTCTCAGCATCAGTAGTAATGATATTTTCAAATTGTAAATTTACAAAGAGATTTTATGATAGTGTTGCCATATTGCATAGCTGCAGTTATAATTATTACAATAGACTGTGGCATTGACAGCTTTAAAAGCAGGTTTTTTTCTGTAGCTGTCAGCTTAATTGTATCCAAACTGCACAAAATTATTTTTAAACAGAAAGACTAAAATAATGTATGCATACGTGAGGGAAACTGGAGTGTACATCTAGTCAGTCTGTATCGAAATCACAAATGAAAATTAAATGGAGCATTATGTAGTACTTTGTGACATGTGTGCTGGGGAATTAATCAGCCGACAATTCGTTTTAGTAACTGTAATAAACTTTTATCAACGATATAACCAATTTTCAGGTTGTTCAGTAAGTTTTTGTCGTTTTCTTGGCAAACAAAAAGTAAAAAAAAAGACCAGGATAAAACAGACATGAGACATAAGACAGCATGAACCTAATTCTGTTTCTCTTTCTTATGGGTGACGTTATTTGGCTTAATATTTGCTGAATGGGAATGGTGAGCAGAATAGAAATCAAGGAATCAAAATAATCATATCCACTTACAATGGGAAAGAAAATAAAATTTGCCCAGATTGTTCAAAAGTTGATCATCCCAGCCCATAAATCTCCTATGATTAAAATAGCCATAAAGAATAACTCACTTCACTGGCATTTTTTTTGTTCCACTGTTTGACTGTCACAGGTAGGGCAGAATTTCTTTTTCTCACTGATCTTCAAGCTGAAGGTGATGTGACAGCAGGAACAATACAGTTAGCATGTGAATAACCAAGCAGTACAATGCAAATTGACAAACTGTTTTTGACGCTTCATTTAAATTATTTCTTTCAGAAACACAGCTCATGTTTTAACAGTAGCCAAAAGTAATTTTAATTAAAAACAACTTGTATGCAAATATATCTCAAGACATATATCTCATTATCTTCTGACCATCTTAACAGGGAAATCATCCTGTGTTTTTTTCTCATTGACCATTTGGCTTACTGACTGTGAAAAGGAAAAAAGGTTCAGTGCACATAAGTAGAAAATTCTTCACTATAATTATTTACTTTCATATTATATCTGTAAAGCTCATTCATCGCCTTATACGTCCTGAGGTTCTAAGGCCTTTGAGCCATCGTTTCTTTTGGTTATTCGTACGAGATGTACCACACCAAAGACTGTTGGGGTGGCCATCATCTGCACATTGATGCTGTTACAAATGATTGGATCGTGCAGTGATTGATACTTTGAATGCAGTGATTTTCTTCCTACCCTTACTAGTGTTTCATTCTACGTGCCATCTTCTAGGAGCATCGCTTTGCCCCCAAAAGATTTTTGTATAATTCTGTCTTTTGCTCTTCATACTCATTATTTCCTCCCCAGCTCTTCTCTTTCTCTGTACGTCCATTACTGTTCCTCGCTCTCCATGAAGGAGAAGCCTTCCCAGCTGGCTTCTTGCCTCCATCCAAATCCGGTCCTGCTGCCTAATCCTTTGCTGGCCCCACCCAGTTTCTCAATGTCTCCACTTGATATAAACAAACTTCCAGTGGTTCAGCAACTGGGAAACAGCTGTCCCAACCTACAGAATAAGGGGAATTCTATCTTCACAGAATATTTTACACCAAGTAGAGCAGCTTCAAGAGTTTAGGTCCCATTTGATTTTCCTGTATTGTATAGCCACATACAAAGCTGCTTTCTGCCTGGCTGAGGCTACAGTATTTCTTATTTTAGCTATGCTTACCTTCTAGAGTAAGAAAGAAAAAAACAAGCACCATATGCCACATTTTGGTCTTAGCAATGTTAAGGGGTTTGTTCCTTATCCTCACCTTTTGTGAACTTGCAAGAAAAGTTTCAGGCCAAGCTATGTGATGCACTTCACACGGGACAAAAAACAGTGAACCTGGTCAATAGTGCTGCAGAAAGTTGAGGTCGAATGGGTCACAGCAGGTTACTGTGATGATCAGAATTGAACTGTCTTGCAGGAGAAGAATAAAAGACTTCAGTTTGTCTGTAAAATGAAAGCAAAGAGGGGCAGTGATTTTTCTCTGAGTACAGAAGGATAACCCAGACAGAAAAAAAAGAATTATTTTAGCTTAATGATCATACTGGCAAAAGAAAAAATGTATATAAACAGCCACTAAATAAGTTTAGGCTGGAAATCAGAAGAAGGTTTCAGAAAAAGTGCTGGTTTTGAGAGTATCCCAGTAGAATTTTTGTTCTCTCTACTCCTCTGTACTTCAAGGATAGAACTTCATGTATTATTTTAAGATTGTTGTCTTTGATAATAAGAAATTTGAAATGATGACCCAAGATACCCCTTTCAGTCCTCCATAATACTAGAAAAGATTCCGGGCAGCAAATTTCTTTTTTGTAATTTCTTTTCTGCAATTTCTTACCCTCGCACCCACTTGCTTCTGAAAGTTATAACAGAAGGAGAGAAATCCAATTTATCATCTTGGTTCTCTGCAGTGCTCCTTATTTTCCTTAATCAGTTACTTTCTCTTATTTCCACAGAGTCTGTACGGCAGACTGTAACACTGTGCCAGAGAGGAGCAAAAGCCTTCCGTGCATTGTGCTACTAAGACACTTCAGCATCTTACAGGTGGGGAGAAAAACTTCAGCATCTGTATTTACATTAAGTTCTTTGTGACGGGTTCAGTTCCAGGTTTGAGTTTTGGTAAAAGAGGATAAACGTAATGCAAAATCCAAATGATATTTATTCATAGAGTTTCTGGCCTGGCAGACTGTAAATATCTCAACTTAATTTTCTAACAGCGAGGTTGTCTCCTTGCCAATTGTTATTCAAATGTCCTCTTTTTTCTATTTTTTCTTTCCCTGGTGTAAACAGGAGATTCTTCTGCAAATATGTGCAGACACTTACATGCATTACTATGTGTTGCTATTTTTAGGAAGGGGCTTTGCTTTTAAGCGCCTTAGGTTGTCACTGACAAGTGTCCCAAGTCTTAGGAGCAGTTGAAAACAGGTGTTGAATTTTCAGCCATGTAAAAAAGTTCTAGATAAAGGCCTGATGTAAGTTTCCTCCAGATTCCTTGGTGTAATGCCAGTAAAGTTAGTGCAGTTAAGAGGACAGAGATGACACCAAATTAAGCATTCTTGGATGATTCCATTCATTTCTTGATGTTTACCCTGGGTCTAATTCTGATATCATCCAGCCACCTTAGAACTGTGATTACAAATTGACTTATTTTACTTTTTTGAAGAGGTAATATCATTCTAGTTATATAATTGTCCCATTTACTCCTGTGATGAGACTATTTGTGAGAAGGAGGGTTGCAGGAAATGTGCCTATCTTTTTTTACAATGCAATTCTTTTAAAAAACCAAAGTGTCCAGCAGTGCAACAGGTACATTTTTTAAAATTTCTGATTTCCTGGTGTTTGAGCGATACAGACGTGACCATCTTTCCCAAATTTTTAGTGCCAATAGCTATTTTTTAGTCTGTCTTAGCAGCCACAGAAAGGATTCTAAAACTCATGAGTATTCCGACTAGCACACAGAGAGAGTAGCTAGATGGAATCAACACGATTGCTCTTGCATCTTATGGGGTACTGATTGCAATTCAGAAAAACACGAAGAACCTATGAGGGGTTTTTCACCATTGCGTAACGTGCTGCTCAGTGACTGCTTAGCCTGCGGAAGCTGATTGTATTTCAGGTACACAGCAGGCAATGCGGTTGTTGTTATTACTAACCCAGGGCAAATATCACAAGTACGGTAACGAAAGTTAGGTGCAGTCACCTCTTCCTACAAAAGGTAGCTGGTAGTATTGTCATATAATTCCTCTGCTTGGAAGTTAATAATTTCTGGGAAGCACCTGTAATATTTTACTGAGATTTCATAAGAGAAACGAATGATCTTAGTATTAAATGCATCAGCTGCTTGTGCAAATGTATTGCCTATTAATAATAACAGTAGGAAGCAAACAAAATATTGATAAGTACTAGAGACAGGATGGAAATTGCACATAGAATTATTTCTGAACTTTTTGGAAATCTGGACCCAGCTGACGTGCTGATGTCTGCAGCTTCAGGTCGCTAATAACCCAGAGTGGCTCAGGGCCTTAACCTGCTCAGCTAATTTCAGTGTATTTTAAAAAGTTTATCTGTGAGGCCTCTGGCTTAATATTTCTGTAACTCTGAGGACTTTGCCATGGATTTTGGTTTTCAGTCTCTTGCCTTCAACAGGCCAGAAGAGAGCTAGAACTGTAGGAAAGGTAATGTGGATCTATTGATCGAATGTTTCCTCCTTTGCCAATATTATTTGCTAAGGGCTACTGATTTATTAAATATTTAAATCTCCTGAACTTTTAGGCTTACTGCTTGTCTTTTTACTGATACTCATCTTTTATTCTTTAGCTATCTTTAGTCATTAGTTTCACGCACTTACTTTCCTTTATGAAAAGCTATTGGCTGTTCAGGGGAGTAAGGCGTGTCATTTTTTATTTCTCTGACTCAGTCTGAGCTGGATCCTAATCTTAACAGACAGTGTAAAGCAGCTCATCATGTTCAAACTATTGGTGTATTAACCTAAGAAATTGCTTCCATTTATATACGTTCTTGTTGCCTTGTACTCACCGGAGTGCAATGTGAGAAAATGTCACTTTCCAACAGCTGTTTTGGCGTGCTGGTGTTTCCCCTGGATTAGGTTCAATGTCATTGCCCTTCAGCACCTGGCCTCTGTTAAATCCGTTCCATACCCAGGATTGCTTGGATAGTGTTGTCTTGTGCAGTGTATCCGCAGCAGAAAAAGAAAAAAAGAATTTAATATTCTGCTGGTCCAAGCAATTCAAGCAGACACAGACTGAACTACATTTCTTACGTTGGGAGAAGCCAAGATGATCTGAGCACTGCCGGCATCCTAGTAACGTGGAAAAACACTTGTCATAGAGGATGCAAATATATTGTAATCACAGCACTATGTAAATGCCTACTTTCCAGTAGCACTGCACAGCATGGTCAACTCAAAAAATATGTTTTTTTCCATATGAATGACCCTGTCTTCAGCATGCCACAGAGTTCTTTTGCATAAGAAAATGAGCTGTTATTTTCCACCCAAGCAAAGTATGCCCTTCAGGTAAAATGTTTTGATTTCACGACCAACCTGTCAAAATGTTTCGTAGCATTCTGGGCTCTTAATAACAGGATTTCCAAGTTCTGTACAAACAGAAGAGAAGAACGTTAGAAGAGAACTGGAAACAACTCTAAAGAAAGTGTGCAACTCTGAATACTCTCTTTTAGTACTAACGAGCAGATTATCTGGCAAGCTCATGGCCTGAACAAATACGCTGTTATTTATGTAGCGTCAGACTTCGCAAAACTTCATACAGGGAGCCTACACAGCGCAAACAGATCATATTATGATGTTCTGGTGTTAATTGCACCAGTGCAAGAGTATGCAAAAGGTAGACATTATGCCTCAGAAAGCTCTTGAACCATAATTCCCCATATCGGTTGTCACTTGAATTGAGACTTGTGGGTGGCCTGCCCGAAGCCAAGCTGTGCTAGGAATGAATGAGGGGGAAAACCAACACACCAATGTCCTTGGTTACCTCTTTTTGTAAATGACTCCTGGACTCTGACTTCTCCAGTGTGGCCATACCCAAGTACGCTGGGAAAAGTCCGTGTATGATGTGGGAAAGCTCCTACTGAGTCCCTGCAGGGGGACAGTCCACATGAGCATGTAATCATTAGAAGCCTTCTCTTCCTTAAAGAAAAACTGGAATAGTGTTAACTGCAGAAATTTAGAATTAGTCTGGAAAGCTGGAAAGAAACAAGAGTTTCTAAAATAGAAGCAAATTGCCTGGTGAAGAAACCAACAGGTCAGGGTTGTCCTTAGGTTAGGCTTCAGCTTAATCTGTCCTGTTTGAAAACTCTAAATTGACTTGCATAGGATTGTATTTCACGCTAGGTAATTTTAGCTACATTTTACAGAGAAGGCAACAATAGGGGCTAAATTGTAAATCTTGGCATCTAGAGAATCTCTTGTCAGGTGACTTAGGAAGAGCTTATGTAAACAGACGCCATTTAGGAAAGAAGAGAGAAAAGTTTTGGTGTAAAACCCAAGAGAGCTTTTATGAGACCACTTCTAAATGATCAGAGCACAAAAAATGGAAGATGACAACAAGACATGAGCAAGGAAAAAGCAAGTATGAAAGCAAGCTGGATGGAGGGGATACATTTTTATCTTTGGTGCAGAGCCACACGGGAGCTTAAAGGGCATTTGATTGAGGCATTTGACTAAAATGCAAAAAACACAGCAGGATCTAGGACAGGCATCTGAGCAAGGCAGAAGTTTATGAGCATATGAATCACTGAAGAGAGGAAGAAGATTTTAGGCAATGTTTTTTTTCTCAATCTTTTGACAGTATGCATGGAAAGGAGAGGGAACTGCATGCAAAGCAGTAGTTAATTAAGGCAGGCTGAACAGCTGGGGACAAAAAGGAGAGAAAAAAGATCTGCCTTTTGTAAGTCACTTATAAATTCTAGCATGTAAAGGCATGTGAGAGCCATATTATTGATCGCCTTCTTTAGTGGAAGGTACAAATCTATCTTTTTCTTTGAGATTCTTTATCTTATGTTTCATTCCTCTTGTTTCTTGTCAGGTAAATAATCAAGTTGTCTTTGCAAAACAATAAATTGCGAAAGCCGAGGAAGATAGGTTCATATGTGTATTTCCACCTCCGTCAAGTTAAACAAGAACAGCACATAGTAATTCATCTAATTTAAAGCATCTAATTAGACCTAAGTATTGAAACAGTAGACAAACCTTTGTGCTATAAAATTCAGCAGGTTATTTCCCTCGTACTTTGAGTCTGGAGACTTCATGTGTGTAAGGACTAGAGTGGTTTGTGTAACGTAAATTATTGTGTTGGTAAGAGGAGTATTTTAAGAGGTCCTACTGAATGCTGAATGGCACATACAGATCTAAAAAGCTGCTACATAAAATAATCCCCAACAAAAATATTTGCTGAATAGGCTTTGTACATGTATTATTTGTACTAAGTCAGCTAAACAAGAGGATTTACCTAACTATGGCATTGATTCTGCCAAAAGTAGAGAAGCCCAACTGTATTCTCTGGCACTGCTCTAAGGTGCAGGGCTAGGTCTTAGTCCGATCAATCCTGTCTAACTCAATCCTGGAACAGCATCTCAGACTTGTACTAATCCAGGCTTTATTCATCTTCCAGAATTACAGCAAACATTAAATTGGAGAGCACTCATTTTCTCTTACTAACAGGAGCCGCTTCTAGAAAGAAACCCTTTTGCCAGATAATTATGTCATTTCACTTTATCTTTGTGCCCTTTGCCTTCCTTTCTCTGCATTTATCTTGACTTTCTTTTTACAGTAGTTCCCATGGCATTAGTCTGCTGTAAACTCAGCTAATTATCTTTGAAAAACATACATGCATAAATAGCTACCAGGAATATCTTATTTGTTTGTTTTCATTATAAAACTCCTAAGAGGGACCAGCGCTGTCAGTACCAGACTGTCAGTTTTGAGGAAGGTCTCCCTGGAGATAAGCAAAATTTTCCATGTGTCTGTGAAATGAAACAAAGGGCGCCTGCTGACTTAGATTTGTCATTACAGACCCTCTTGACTAACAGCTGTTCTTTTGCTAAGAAGAAAATGTCTTACTCAAGGTACTATATTTGTCATTTGTTTGACTTTGAAACAGTATTAAATATACTTTTTTTTTTTTTTTCTATTTGTTTCATCCACGGCAAGAGCAAAGGTGCGGATTCTCAGCTGGTATGAACATCGTCACACCAGGGGAGGATCTAGCTGCAAATGTGTGGGGCTTAGGCCTGTGTTGCAACAGACTCACTGTTAATGCTCGCGTGGGTCTGTTCTCAAGTCTGTTCACTTTCTCTAAGTGATACAAAACATAGGAGCAGGCGTATTTAAAATACCTGAGAACTCTGGCATTCAGACATTTTTAGTGATACTAGAGGTTCCCCAATTGGGAGCAGGATTGTTTCTGGCAGAGTTTTGTGTTTATTTTATGGTGAACACTCTATCCAGAAAAATATACTTACTTCAGCAATGAAATTGGATTTGAAAGTTGCCTTTCACTGCATTCCCTCGTTCATGTGACACCTGTGACCACAACAGGAGCGTAGCCAGTTTGTAAATAACAGAGGCTGACAAGTTCCAAAGCTGCATTTGATATTGATAAAGACTGAAATGCAACATTACTGAAACATTTGATTTATTCCAAATCACTGTGCCCTCTTTCTGACTGCTTCCAGAGTTAGAAATAGCATGTGCCTAGACTTTTGGGATCAGGGAAGGGTAATGGAATAAACCAGCAAGGATCATACTCCTCGTAGATACAGGTGTGTTACCTGCCTATTGCCCAGGTAAAGCAAGAGCTCGGAGACAGTTCCCACGTGCCTGCGGCTCAGGAGCCTTCCCTGGCGAGTTGGGGTCTCTGCGCGGTAGCGCTTTAGATTGAAATGGCAATGATTACAGCTAGTATTGAATTTAAGCAAAGTCTTCACATTTTACTCATCAATGTTCCAGCAATAAACTGAATCCTGACAACTTTTTCAGAGTAGATCACTTCAGATTTATTGAAAGTTAGTAAAAGCAGCCACGAAACCCATGAATTAGTAATGAACATCAAGTCCCATCCTCGGGAACTGCACCTCTTCCCTTTGACCACTTACAGAGAGGGGAAAAAAAGGGAGAAAGGTTAAACTCTGTGCAAAGTGACTGAACATACAAGTCACAATTACAGCTAAATCCTGCAGCCACATGCTAAACAGAACCAGTCTTTCAGATTTTAAGCCCCGTGCTTCAAGGAATGTCTGCATCAATTCTGAAAGAAAAAGACAGCATAGCTATGTATACTGACTATGAAAATGATATATGTGACTTCAGTAGTAAAAAAATAAAAGGAAATATTTCTTCTTCCTCCTGTATAACTACAGAGAGCATATTAATGACCATTAGAAATGAAGTCTATTCTACCTGAGTCCAAGAGCTCTTAATTTTAAGATTCTTTTTGAACACAAAAAAAGGAAGAAAAAAAAAAAGAATAAAATTTAGTAACAAAGTTGACATACTATGAATATTTACAATTAAACATAGAAATATTATATACATATATGTACATATGACCTGATATTTAATGGCGTTGTGTTAAAATAACATTCTGGGTCCTTTGTTGCTCCTCATTTGGTTACAAAAAATCAGAATAAAAGTATGTGATGGCAAAGCTAATCCATACAGCATAACTTAAATGCAGAGAACAGACATATTTATTAAGAAAACAGTACAAAATGTACCCCTCAAAATTAAATAGATACTGTCATGTTCCTCTTAAAATATGCAATAAAGTTTAATTGTGCAGTGGGTGTAGTTAAAATCCTTGTAGCTTTACACTATACCTAATAATGTTCCAATGTGTTTTGCAGTACGAGAAAATACAACTACTCTGTGCTTAGTGTAGGAATTATTGCAGAAATATAAATATGTGCAAAGGCTAGGTATATAGATTCTAACTGTGATGAAACTGTCCTAAATAATACGGGCCCAGGATACACGGTGGATGTTATCAGATGACATTTATGCAGGAAACTCCTGTTTAAAAGAAACACTGTATGAAAACTTTACATGGTATGTCTTGCCAGTATGTTGCTCACTTCTCTACAATAAATGAGATTAAACACTGGCTACAGAATTCTGACCTGGCGTAAGTGGCTGTAACTTTGCCTTCCACTCATTTACACCTGCTAAGGATTTGGATTTTAAAACATACAAGTTGCTGCAGTAGCTAGAATTTATGAGGGTTGAGTTTCACTGCTACCAAACAGTGAAGTCTGGTCGTACACCCTTGAAATCATTGACAGTAAAAGACCGCGATCGCCTCCGAAGGGCAGGACGACTGGGATTTCTGCCCTTAACCAAATTTAAATAAGGGTCAGATCTCAGGAAGCGTGGGTAGCTGTCTTGCTCCATCAGCCTGTAGACTGTGTTTTGTGCTGCGTCAAAGGTGGTGATGATGGGCTGTTCAATATTCTGACTCGTGACTTCTTTGGTTTGGAAGTCCAAATTCACCTGGAGAATGAGGAAAAGCATATTTCTTTAGTGTATATTCATACATTTCCTGCGTTACTATCCACAGCAGTGGTTCTGTACTTTGGTGAAAGTCTTTTCTAGTAAGGAGGCCTTGAACCCCTCATACAACAAGATTTTAATACCACAGGACTAGTTCGTACGTTCGTGTTCAGTAATAGCTGTCAGAAATTCTTCACAGATGTGTCATTGGTACGATGGAAAAGTGGTACAACAGAAGATAAAGTTTGATGTTTGACTCAAAGTAACTTCGTAACAGTGATCTGTCTTCCTAGAGCTGCAGCTGGCAGGCTTCGCGAGACCAGACTAATACACAACTCCCTCTATTCTGAGAGTCATGCAGAACTTGGTCTCGTTAGACTATGCTAGTGAATGTTTAAAATTTCTGGTTTCTGTGTACAGTTTTGGTAGTAGGAAGGTGAGAAAGCTCTAATAATTAAAATATAAAATTTGTTTTGTTGCGTTTCTGGAGGCTTTAGATGGGAAAAGCATATAAAAATGATCATTTATTCCGTGTGCTGCTGCATTCATCCTGGAAAGATTAAATTAGTATGAGGGTTTTATTAAAGTGTCAGGCACTGATTTAAGCATCCTATTTTGAAAAATAAGAGAATAATACAAAAAATTTATTCATCCAATCAAAAAGTGATTTCTATGATATACTTTTTCTCCTCCACTGAGATAAAACCTGTCATTTCCACAAAGCTAGTTAAAAGAAATAGTTCAGATTTAAGAACTGAAGGGCAATTTCATCATCCTACTGAACTGTATGCTCGGAAATTTATGTGTAAAAAAGCTTTGCTGCACAAGATGTTAGTCAGAGAGAAGAGGCAAGTTCCAGACGTGCATGGTCTGAAAGGAGACGCTGCCCAACCGAACCTGAGAACGTGTCCCCAAAAAGCCAGCCACTTCACTGGAACGACAGCACCCACACCACGGGCACCAGATCAAAAGAGGTGACAGATAAAGAAATTGTTACGTTACTGTTAGTCAAAGTATGACTTCCATGCCCTGTTGCCTCCCTAGCTTTCCTCTTGCAGATCTTTTCGTTTAAAGCGTTGACACGATGGGCGCTTGATGCCCTACCGTGACTGCTCAGAGACTGAGCCATTGGCCGTGACAGGTTCTACCTCAAACAACTCTTTTTTTGTAAGGTCTGCCCCAAAGACATGCAGCAGGGAAAGAAATAAAAAGGACCCTAAGCCTTTCAAAGCAGACATTTCCTAGGAAAAACAGATCTAAATCTTAAGTATAATCCGTGGGAATTACAGGGGGAAATTGCACCATTTTGTAGTCCTCCTCTTAAAGTGGGAATTGCACTTCTTTCACCCTTGTTACAGGGAAGTAGCAGTTAGTGTTTAACTTTTGCTATTCTGACCAAAAAAAAAAAAAAAGAATAGGGAGGAAAAGGAGTATTGGCAAGTGACGTATTTGATCTGCTCAAACTTGATAGAATTACAGGAAATTGTTAAGTCCAAAAGACCTAGTCGAGAGGCTGATTGTGATTTCAGTGAGAGTTCATCATCTCCTTCTTAGAGCAGGCAAACAGCATTCCTCTTGCTCATTTATGAATCCTTTATAACGTTTCAGTAACACAAGGAAATTGTAAACATGAAAACTTTTTGCATTATTATAGTAATATAAAAAGGCCTTAGTGTTGGTGAGGATTGACATGTTTTTGTGTGCATGCTGTGTGGTGGAAAGCGGGCAGAGATCAACCAAGAAAAGTCCACGCTTAAAACATTATTATTACTTTAAAGGATATGTTTAATTTGTTTCTTCTAGCCTCTTTTTGTCTTTTGTCTTATTTAAAATTTTCTAAGTCTCAATTAGGTGATCATTTAATAGATAATTACTAGTTTAAGAGAAAGGAGGGGTATATCTGTTGTTCTAGAGGCAGCTTTAATAAAGACAGATAATATTTTCTCAGAAATGCTAGCTGATATGTCTCATTAACAACTTTAACATTTAACATCACCTATTTTTCTTAAATATACCATATATATGTGTGTGTGTATATATATATATCTATCCTGGCTTTACTGTTGACTATTTAATATTTAAACTTATGGTCTACACTTAGAAGAGCAAAGTGGAGGGAAGTATTGAAAGGAGTATGGAGGACAGTGAGAATAATCTATGCAGTTGCTTCCAGTTTTCTCTGCAGAGCTTTGACATTTAAGATTCAGCCTCCTTACGTCAGGGACTACGTGATTAACTGTTGCCCCTGCTTCTGGGCATGCACTTCTTAAAAGCACATTTCGTCAGATGCAGTTGTGTCAAATACTGTGTACAACAAAGAATGTTTTTACTGTACCTCTTTTGGAGCATCTTTCTGTATGAACGTTTCGTAGATGGTCTTAGCTTTTGGCAAAAGTTCATGTGCAGTTTTGCTTTTCTTGTAATCCTCGCAAGCTATCCAGAACTCGATGTTCTCCTCGCTGAACTCAGTTTTCAGAAACTTGGTAAAGGCATCCAATCCAGCTACAGGAGGGAATGTTGAATTGCATTAAAAAATACATACTTATCAGACAGTTACTCTTTTCACACACTCTGTGCAAGGTAACACAATAGGTTGTGCTCCCGTTGAATTCCATCCCATTATAGATAATCATTCTAAAATACACAAAGGTTTTAAAATAAGTGCAGTTCTTTCATTATGATACTGAGTGCTGTCAATCCCGTTGCAGAATTCTCAGCATCTGTAAAAATCTATTACCAGAATCTTGTGAATTTAGAAGCAGAAGCAATCAAAACATGGGTATATATGTGGAAGTGACAGCTTTATTCCAGCTGAATACCGATTTAGGTTAACACTGTTTGAATCTTTGCTTGTAAGTAGACTGTTCTCCAGGAACCATTTAAAATGAATGGCTTTTAGCATCTTTAAAACTTGCTTTATCCTACTGTTATTATGCTGAAGACATTTTCTTTCCCAAGTATGCTTACTCTGCTGAAATAATGCAATCGCATTGACGCCAACTGTTTGTGGAACAGATCTGAAAAGCACAGCTTTAGAAACAAACTGTATCAGAAGTGACAAAGTTTTTTTCCTAAGTACAAAGAACATATTTTCATTTTTAAGGTTTGGTCTTGCAGTCAGGAATATTTGAACAATATTCAAATGAAATTCTATCATCTGTTGAAGGAACTCTTTACTGTCTGTTATATTATTTTGTTCAACAAAATACAAAACTTAGAAGTTATTTTCAACTACTTTCAGTAGTTGACAACACGTTACAACCTAAGCACATGGAAAGAGCAGAACCACACGCTGTTGTAAGTGACTCATGATACCTAGTTTAGTTAACTGTCAGGTCTATTTAAGTGCACAACTGGATTTTATAATTTTCCATCATTATCCATCAATTTTCCATCCTAACAGTCTGCACGGAGAGGGAAAAACTACTAACCTTTCTCAGAAAGGAGTTTGTCAAAAGATTCTCCCCATTTCACCGCTTCTTCAGGAGACACACTGCATGAGAAACAGAAAGGGATTTTAAAGAATTGTGCGTATTGCGTGCTTACGAAGCTGTTGTGACATGTTATTTGCCACCATTACTGCTCAGGAATGCTCCACAAAACCTTTGATTAGATGACATTACTAAAGAAGCTCATGCTCTTAGGAACTTCAGAAATACTTGGTTTAATTTTTCTCTGACGTTTTGTCTGCAGAGTTGTACTTTTTCTACCATTTAAAAAAAAAGAAACCAAACACAAAACCATCAGAGCAGAGATTTTTCTCCTCAGTATTTGTGTTGCTCTACTAATCTTTAAGGGAATTGACATCACGCAGGATGGTAAAACTCATAAGGGAACCAGGTCAGTCACCAATTTAAGCTTAAAAAATACTCTTGCAGAGATGTGGTTTTGAATGCACTGTCTGAGGCTGTGTTACCACAGCCTGTGTTTAACGAAAGATGGGAAATTCTGTAGCCTGCAGACAAAGTTGTAGCAATATGGCTTAGGTGATAGACTTACAGGGTAATGGCACATGTAGCCCGGTTTGTTTGCCACAAACCTATTTCAAATGTCACGTTATTCTGAGACACTGTGCTCCACTTATAAAACTCCACATATTCTTCATCAAATATGTCAAGTTACATGTATTTTACTTTGATTTCAAATATCCTACCCTAAAGAACAATGCAGAATAGGAAAAAAAAAAAAAAGGAACACCCCTTTTCACACAAATATAATTTTGGAGAAAACTTTTTTTGATTTTGTACAGATTAACCTTGAACATACACCTGGGCACTACTTTGATTTTTAGTCGACCAGAACTGGAGTAAGCCCAGAGATGAACTAGCATGATTGCTAGGACCAAGACTTAAATTCCAAGCCTGAAGGGAAAGTCAGTTTTTATCAGGTGCTTTGTGAACAGGAATATTTAGAACCGTTTTTATTCAGGAGCAAAGCACACTACACTGGAATTATCAGTAAGCAACTTGTTCAAGGTTAGTTGGTTAGAACAACTTCTTATGGACTGAACTGTCTTGAATATGATTCCCTCTTCCTTTTCGAGGCTGTTCCACTGCCTGATTCACATAGTTTGGGTTCCCTTGGCAAGATCTGTAGGCACATGAATTTTAGATGAAAGGAAATTCCAATCACTTTGGGAAAGAATTTAAGTCCATAATGATCTTGGGTTTACATAAAACTAAAAGGAGGTGTTTGATTTGTTGGTTTGGTTTTTTTTCTTTTAATAGGTGTTATGTCTCCTAGCCAAAGCTATTGCTTTTAGGAATGAAATTTTTAACCAGGGAGAGACAAACAGTTCTTGAGAGATACAAATGCTGGAAAATTGAAATTCAACAAATGACCATAGGCCTGTAAAGTAGGGGGATTCTGGAATGAGGAGAAATAAGACCTCTCTCTCTTATGGAGTTTCTTAGTTATGAGAAGTACAAAAAGTGCAGTTCTCTAAACTATGTGGACTTTTAGGTCTGGGAACAGCGAGTTCCTATAGCTACAGAAATGGAGTTGGTCATAGTGAAAGCTAAACCCTGGTGACTTCAGAGAACACACACAGTCCACAACTGCACGGGATGCTGAGGAGGTTCTTTGCTGGGTTTGAAAACTCCTAGAGTGAATTTCTGGTTTTACTTTGAAACTGCATCAGCCCAGTAACCCCACAGATCCCCAACACCTGGGTGCAGCAATGAGTTGCTGCAGTAGTAGACAGAAAGCAGAATTTGTTCAGCTTTGCCACTTTCTAAAGATGAGAAGAAACTAACCAGGTCACAGATGTGTCCGCTATTACCATACTGTCCATCTGCAGTTCTTCATTAAATTCTCTTTCTACTTATGTCAGTATCTCTGTGCTAAGAATGGAAATAATAAAAGCTAAGTAAATGACTTAATATATATCTATTACTTCAGTTTATCATTTGAAAAATAGAAATTTTCTTTTTTTTTTTTTTACTGAAAATAATTTACACCTCTCTCTCTAATCTATATACAAAGGTCAGCAAAAATCTACCCGTTTCTTTTCTGTACAACCAGAACAGTAGAGTCCCTGTTAGTCAGGCACCTGGCTGAGAGTAACGTGGTAAAAGGCAGTTGGCTGAGCAAGGAAGTGATAGTCTGTTAAAAAAGGAAAATTCTCCAGAGAATTACATATTTCTGTTGTATCTGCCTCTGAAAGTGCCTTTTCACAGCTCAAAAGAATGCATGGGTGGCTTTGTACTTTGTATGAAATACCCAGGGGCCATCAACCACCTGACACTGTCTGCACATAGGTGGCACGGAGGCTGTGCTTTCTTTTTATAGATGCAATCTTAGCACGGTTTTACATGTGTGCAACCGAGAAACCGAGAAAAAGGATGTTCTCAGCACTGTTCTACCTTTGTTCATCATTGCAATGTCTTATATTTTTGAGCGACCTGTAAAACCATGGAATTAAGGCTTCTGCCAGCAGCAAAACAAGAAAGAAAGCGAGAGGAAAATAGAAAGTAAGAAACTCTCCATGAGCGTGGACTAGAAAGTCTTCCAGATTGTGAGTACACGCTATCATTTGGATGGGCAATGATATTTGGACATGTGAGCAATAAACATTGCCTAATTATCCAGAGGTGAAGCTGCAAGTGTTCACATACCCACTTCTTCGCCACTTTTTCACATGTTCTTGAAACAGAGCTTGAACCTTTATGCAATATCTACCATGTGTTCGCAATTACTAAGGGCTTGTAGAAGCATTTCTGATCAAAGCAGGCACCTTGGTCCCAAAAATAGTAACTGCTTAGACAAGGTTCATCGAGTTTAACAAGACAGCACAGGAAGTGCTGAAGTGATCTGTGGTGGAAAGCAAGGGGTAGCAAATTTTTTAGGCCATGTAGCTGCAGTACTTTATTCATTCCTTCTTTTCAGTTGAGTCCTGCAAATGCAACTCTTCATAGATGAGTGAGATCTTGGTAGCCCACTGAAGTCAGGAACTAAACTCTTACTGAACTCAACAAAACCAAGATCCTACCCTGTATCTTTATGAGAAACAGTATAACAGGGACAATGTTACAACAACGTTCAAACATCAGTATCTGAATTTTAGAGACACGAGTGTTCAAACAATTACTGCAGTTATTGCGGAATTATGCAATTTGAGGTGCATCTGGCATTTGTACCTCACAGAACTCTTTGGAAAACTTGCTTTCCAAGGAACTGTATGACTTTCCTGTCAGCTGCATTTCTGAGTTGATGCTTGCTCAGTGTAGTCAGCGGACTAATAAAAAGGCTGTTGGCATGAGTAAAGTTTTAAATGTATCGGCAAGTGTATGGGGACCAGACTACTCTTAGCGGTGTGAAACCAGCTGTGAGTTACCTTGATGCCCACCAGACAATTCTGTTGTGTTTGTATGCCTGGGTCAGATTGCTAACTTGTGTATTAAATAGATCTTGCAAACGTTGTTCTCTGCCAAGTCTGAACGCACACACAAACAGATGCAGGAAATGTTCTGAGTCATGCAGGCACTTCCTGAAAGGAATCCCCATCGACTCCATAATGCTCACCTTGTTGCTTTTGTCGTGTTCCCAGGTTTACCGACATGATCGCCTTCGTGGAATTCGGATTTCTGCAGGAGAAGGCTCAGCCTGTTTCTCTTCTGCTTAGCTCTACAAAACAATTTGGTAACTTTTCAAGCAACTTTGTTTCAACTTGTGGTTTTTGATTCTCTCAGACATTTCCTTTGACCAGCATGTCTGCCTCTGTAATGCAGATCTCCCTGTGTTCACTTGTAGTAATGCTGGTGTTACTTCTCCTACACATATTATTCACATTAATGCTTTTCTTTATATCTTAGCACAAATTCATATATGAAGCACTGACACAGAAAAATGGAAATATTTTTTTTTTTAGTAACTTTTTCATTTATTTTAAAGATGAGGGGTTGAAATTTCACATTAGAGAACATAAACAGTTGGCTCAGCATCTTCTACTTTTAATATTTCGCAAACAAAAAGGAAGTGTTGCTTCCTGTCCTTTGAAATTTTTAAAAAGAAACCTTCCCGGATTATATTCAGGTTTTAAAGAAGCATTTCTCAGAGCTTCTTGAAGCCTCCTTTTCCTTTTTTTTTCCTAGTTTATTATTTGATTTGTTTCTTGTTCTTAACAAAAGTTTCCACAATTAATTAATATTTTATGTACACAATTCTCAGAACTGCAGTTCATGAGTTTTCATATATGTTAGTCAACATTATCTGTGCCCTAAATTCATACCCAGAAGCTCTGTTAGAAAATACTCTATATAGAGAACACTCAGAGTGTCAGCATGACCTTAAAACTTACCCAGCCTTGCTTGCTTTATGTGGCTCTTCTTTAATTGTCGATTTCATGACTTTGTAATAGGATTTATCCTTTGAAGCAGAAATGTTTAGTTGGGGGAATAAAAGAAGTGGGTTCTCCATCTTCCTCTAAAAGAGCTTCCCAGTTTCTTAGACTTCCTTACAGCAGTTGCATCAGGTGTAGCTGCTGTGCTTGGGGCGGAGGGACTCTCACATGGTGGCTGGGGCTGGATTGCCCCCCGTTGCCAGAGCAGGTAGTGGCAAGGAGATTCTCCGCCTTCACTGCCACTGCGACTGCACATACACGGGACTTTTAAGTAGAGTTCTGGTTTTACAGTCGTCATTTAGGGAAGTGAGATTGCAAATTGCAAAATAGCTGCTGGTTGTCCAAACACCCAGAGCTATCAGCAGAGAGCAACTCCGGGTTTTCTGCTTGTGAAACTTGCTATTTTACTGAGGGTGACACCATTGCTGTCCCCCAAACAGCTGTGAGAAGCATACGTAGTTTCTCTAAAATGAACTTTAATGAGAACAATTCTGCATAAAATAACATGCAACATTGTCTTAAGCTCTTAGAAGACCTAACTGACCTGAAACTGTCCTCTACAGCCTCAGGTGCCGTGTGCTGGACACAGAATCAGTTCTATATGGATTATGCTGTCTTGATGTTCAGGGTTTCAGAGTCTCCTGCAAGAGCCAGTTGAAGCTATGGTTGATCAGATATAAGCAGAGATTTTAATTTTTGCATCATTTTTCAGAAATGATGAGCACCTATTTCTAATTTCAAGTTTTTCTGCTTAAAAATCCTCCTTTATATCTGTGGTTTTATTTTTGTTTACAATCTCCCAGCCAGGATAAAAAGGCTAGTTCAGCACAAGTTCACCTTTTTTTTTTTTTTTTTTTTTTAGTTTTGGAAGTAAATAAGCAAAAAGTTCTCATTTCAGTTCGCATAGTAACACAAAAATGTTTCAATTTTTAGGCTGATAAGCGCACATTACCTGTTTACATACAAACTTGATGTTAATTAAGTTTTTTCTTGATGATTTGTGTTGGAGATGTCACAGCAACAAAACATCTCCCAAAGAAACCTCTTCACTGTTAGCTGAATGAGGGACTGAAAAAAATCAAAATTATACAATAGTTAATTGATTAAGGATTAAATAATCCTCCTTTTTTTTTTTTTTATGCCAATGCCTCATTTTGATTATCCAGGGGAGAAGACATCAGCTTCCCACAACTTCGTGCAGTTCTGCGCAACTGCTGCAACACGGGTGAGTTCTGGTGAGAGTCCCACCACAGCCTTTTCCTTGTGGTTTGCAGAGCTGAGGAGAACAGGAGATACTAACATGCAAAAGAACTGAAAAAAAACCAAACCCAACCCTCTGCTGGGACTCCAAATTCCTGAAATGTAGCAAAAAAAAGATGTTATCTCTTGTGAAAGAAAACTCACATGTATTACAAGTGTGATACAAATTTTAAAATCAGACTGAATGGGAAATATTCAGTGCAAAACTGCCTTTTATGAACAAAGACCTTTAAGAAGCAGGGTTATGGTTTTAAACTGTATTTTCAGTTTCAGAGTAGGCTTATATGTCACATCCTCCTTATTTTAAACTGGCTTTAACCACAGTTGTCTATAATAATATCTTCTGCCCTTTACTGACAAATGATTTTATTTCGCTTTTCAGCAACAGTGATACTCACGTGAATTGGGTTTTTTCACCTATGATGTCTACATAATATAGTCTTTGTTCATCTGCCATAATTTTATTGCCTCATGATTTAAGTTCCTGAAAAATGTTAATTGTAGCCTCAAAAGTTCGTATAAGCTGATTTAAGAAAGATATGTAGCATGAAACATCAGTCAGAAGTGGATTATGGTGGCCTTGTCAGTACACCACGTAACTCATCGATAGAAATGACCCCTTAAATCATCTCTTTCAGCACCCACCAACGATGGGCTCTTCCCGACGTAAGTGTGAATGGCTTGTCCAATCCACTCTTAAGTGACTCTAAAGCAATGGCTGTTATGACTTAGATGCTTGAAATATTACTGTACTCTACTGTGACAATGGTATCAGTCCCAAATACACCAATGTGCTGTACGTCTCCTGAGAATTCGTTCAAAATTTGGGCAGAGTGGGGGGGGGGGAGAAGGAAGGGTATAGTTACAAACAACTTTTTTCTCCCCCCCTCCTTTTTTCTTTTCCATTAATAGGAAGCTAATATTAAATCCAGGCCCCAAGGCAGCCAAATTGCATCAAAGTCAGTCTGTGTTTTGTCAACGATGGTGCTGCTGCTAGTAAGTTATTTCTGTTTTGCACTGCAGGCTACAGTAGTTATAGCAACAGTATTAATGACCCTGTAAACGCTTCTGGGCCATTCTGTGTACTGCAAGATGATAATATAGGAAAATGAGTAAGTCATTTTAAGCCAGAAAAAGCAGACCCAGAATATTATGTTAATGACATGACTAGAGACCTAGAAAACTCTAAAGGAATTTGGGATGAGAACCAAGTGTCCTGATTCCCAACCATTTCTCTAACCACTGAAATGTATTCACAAATCTTTCGGGAAGGAGACTAGTGATTTTTAAGCCCTCAAATCAAGATCCCCTCTGCAAAGTGAGAGCAATGTTGACTTAATGATATATTACTTGTAGAAAAGAATAAATACATTTTTCAAGAGATACATATTTTCAAAAGAATATTAATGTGACAGAAAAGCAAAACTGAACAGACCATAAAGTGCAGGAAGTTCCTTGAGGTGTTTTCCTGATCTCTCTGGGCCTGTTCTTCAGCTGAAGTGTCTGCACTGGCTTCTGTCAGTGTTAGACAAGGGACTATCACAGATGATGATCAATCACGCTTGACTTGTATAGACCCAACAGCTGACCTCTGTGAAAGAAATACTGACTGATGGCATTAACAATAGGGATGTTGTATTATATACTGAATCTGTCATATTTCTTGTTAAAGGCAGGCACTGAAAGATTCAGACTCCCAACTGAGAAGAAGGGAAGCCCTGACTGAGCGGTTCAGCTCAGCAAAAAGAGCTAGAGCACAGCAAGTTCGTCCTTGCAAGTAACTCCACACCACCCTTCTTCAAGCTGTTTTTGCTACTTGCCGGCTAAGTGTAAACTTGGCCTCCTTCATGTCCATGCTCATGTTCTAGCACTGCCCAGGCTCCTCCAACACCCAGCCCCACCATTGTTCTTATTCAAACCTGATTTTACCAGCATGGCTTTTGTGGGGTTATGTTTGCGTCAGTTTCTGCTGAAGGGAAGTGATGTTCATCTTTGTGGGAAGAAAAACAAAGCAACAGTCTCTTTACTGTCCTGTGAAGAATAAGAATGAAAAGAAACTTCACTGAAGAGCATGGGCTGAAAAGATTTATTTCAATATTTCTCTTTCTTTTTCTTGTAAAGGGATTTGAAGAGTTGAAAATTAAAATTGCATGTTTTGAACAAATTTGCTTTAATAAGTAATTCTGCTCTTCAGTAACTTATTAACAATTTATTGGTCTTCAATATTGATTATTCCTCAGTTGAAACCATAATTGAACCTACAATTTAATAACAATATAATCCAACAAATGGTTGTTTTATTTATGTTCAGATAAAGAAACATTTTTGCTCCATGAAGCAATACCAAAATTAAAATAGTTTTACTCTAAATCTCAAGTGGAGGAGCTTGCAGTATGCTAATTCAGTGAATTTCTTTAATGGTGCACTTAAAAGATTCGCCCTAGTAGAGGAACTTGGTGTGTGGGATACTGAAGTTAGTGGAAGAGAAGCATTATAACGCCTACGCATCATTCACATCATAAAACCTTCTTTTGCTGCTGCTGTTTAGAAGGAAGGAAACAAAATTGCATTTGCTTCTGATATGGATCACTGACAACGAGAACATAAGCTTTGCATTTGGATTCTGTAGGTCCTGACAGCCAGGGGCATGAGACGAATTCTGTAAGGCATCTGTGATGAAAACTCAAGTTTGGTGCAGGCCTGGCAATCTCTCTAGTTTCAGCAGAACTTGTGTTGTGAAAAATGTTTACATCTGTGCTAAATTAAATTATTTCGTCTTTTGAAAGGTCAAAATAAGAAAGTGAGTCTGCAGAGTTCTCAGCTGTATTCATTTCCTGCCTGCCCCATGGTTAGGTGGCCAGCATCTCTGATTAGTTCTATTTACATATTACATACATCACTGTCACAATTAATCTACAGGAAGCTGGTTTCTCAGCTGAACCACTCAGTGTTTACAACTAGCTCTCCACAAGTGGATAGCAATGACACCAGTGTTCATTAGACAATTGCGTTTTAATGACCAGCTTCCGGAAGGGCTCACCTGGGACACTCACATGGGTTTCAAAATGTGGACTTTTTTTTCTTCGTATTCACAGGAAATGCTGAAGGCAGGAATGTACTCTAAATCCTGCCCAAAATATCCTACTGCAGTTACGCACTACGGGATTTATTTCCATCTTACAGAAAGCCAGAGGGATTCCTCACATGACAACCTGTTTTTTTCCAAGCGAAAGATTTTATCAATCCATGCCAACAGCGCAAGAAACAGCAAGTGTTGGGCTGAGCATTTTCTGTCTCTTCTGCGAAAGGTGTGGGAGAAGAGCACTGAGGGACTATCACACAGTCATGCAAGAGGGCTGTGACTCCTGGTCCACTGAATAAGATCAAACTTCCTACTCCATAACACCAAACTCCCTACAGCAGACAAGAGAATAAAATTTGGTTTATGTTAGAACTGAGCCTGCTATCACTGAACTATTTTGTGGTTTAAGCAGAGGCCTCATGCTGGGCGTCGGGCATGTTCTCACTTCGCTTTATCCAGTCAGACGATTCAGGAATATCTCAGGGATGTTGTAGCACAGGCTGAACTACTAGGGCAGGCACTGTCCAACCTTCATAATGCAGATGTAGGGAAGTCGTAGGAGTATTCCATGTTAAAAAGGCAGCTCTGCAGGGAAGAATGCTACCAGGGCCAGGAGAACACTCAAAACAGGTTTTGGAGGTCACACCTAGGTATTTAGAGTGAAGTTAGAGAGGACCCAAGAGCCTAGGTTCTACAGTAAAGACATCCTTGATGGTTGTAGTGTTGCATCATGTGCTCCCTCAGTATAATATGTCACTGGTAGATACATCTAATTCTGCCTATTTAAAGCCCAGCTAAGATTTCTGTAACAATACTTTCTTCATCTTCTATGTTGTTATGTTTTTATTCATTGTTACTTCTCATTGTCAGTGTTCACCACCTAATCATAGTCTCTCCTCTTCTTAGCTGACACCAGAATTTCCAATTCTTCCGTTATCAAGCATCAGGATAACACTGGCCTTCCCAAAACCGCCATCCAATTTCTTACTCAAAATTTATAAGAACCCTCAAGAAAAGCTTGCTGGTTACCTGGCACAGTAATATGCTGAGGGCCATGGATCTTAGCCTTCAGAAAAGCTTCAGGCATAGTGGAGACAAATCTCTGCTCTGGTAAGATGCCTATGCATAGTTTGCTTTCAGTCATGGAAGAAATCTTTTCTGATGCATTTGCTGTGTTGGATTGGAGACTGTGTGCTCTGGCTAAGATCTGAGACATTTTGGCATGCAGCAGATGTGAGCAGCAATATAAGAAAGAATTGAAGCCACTCTTCATTCTGGACTCTAAGCAGCAGTATGGATTTTATGGATTCCTCACTGCCACTCTTGCTGTCGTGTTCATGACAAAAGACCTTGCCATTTGAGGACTATCCATTTCTGGAATTCTTCTGGCTTTTAGCTCGAGTTATGATGTGCTTCATTATTACGGCTTTGATTTGACACAGTCTTTAGCTCTTGCAGATGTTGACCTTGGCAACCTCTGGTTTTTACGCCAGCATCTAAACCATATTCTCGTGAGGTCCAATCTGCTGCTCCCGTCTTTCTCGCCTGAGTTTCTCTGTCACAGCTAGAAAAACTGGAATCACAAAAATACTTTTTGCAAAGCTTGCCAAAAACACTTCCTAAAAATGAAGGCAATGTGCTGTTTGCACTTTCAGTATGCACACCAGGAAGCAAGCTATTCTAGTCTCTCTGCTGAGTAAAAACAGGTGATCATTTATCAGGTTACACAGCCAATTTCATAAACATAAAGCTTTTATTAATTTTTCGGTATTGCTGTGGTCACTAAGTCTAACACAAACGCTGCATTTCACCTGTTGCCAGTCAGCCTGGATTGCCTGAGGACAGAAACTGCTGGTCTGAAACGCGTCCTTGTGGCACGTCTGACCTCGCTGCCTTCCAGTGTGCGGGGACCGCAAGTCCATCTTTGTTGATTTCTGGAGAAGGCCTGCAGGCTGCTTTGCTGGGTCCACAAGTGCCTTTCAAATCCCAGCTTCAGAGATTGCCACTAAGGCTTTTTTATTATTTTTTTTTTTTTCTCACGGAATGGCTCCCGAGTTTAAAATCTTTACTTTCTGAGGAGCAACCCGGACGCCCTTCCTGGCAGTGCTGCCGGCTGTCGCCCAGAGGCCCAAAGGCGAGAGCGGCCGCAGGGCAGAGCGGCGGGCTGGCAGGCCAATGGCCACGGCTGCCCCACGGCTCCCTCTGTTGGAAAAAGTCTGACACATTCCTTCAAAAAAACGGGAGACAAGAAGGAAGCTGCTTGGAGATCAACGTCCAGTCCAACCCGAAGGAGCCGTGGGTGAGGGCTGCGGGCCCGGCCGCGGCCTCGGCTCAGTGCCCGGTAGCACCGCAGAGCTTTGAAGGACTCAAACGGAACCAGTAAAACTGTCTGATCTTTTTGCAAATGCTTTGCCTAGGAGGTTCGCCGGTGAACGGAGCTAGCTGGTTGGGGCGGTGGGGTTTTTTAATTGTTTGTTTGTTTGTGGGGTTTATTCCCAGGACACGCAGCGCCCGGGCCGGCCAGGCCTGTTCCCAGAGGCCGAGGCGCGCAGCTCCCTGCCGGGGCTCGGCCTCAGCCGGCGCAGAGAGCGGCCCGGCCCGCGGGGTCGTGTTTACCGGCAGGGGACGTTAAAGGGCCGGGCCGCGGCAGCGACATGGCGGCTCCGCCCCGTCTGAGGGCCCCGGCAGCCACGCGGTGGCAGCGGGGGTGCAGGTGGAGGCGGCGGGCGCGCTGGTGCCGCTCTCCCGCTTCTCTCCTGCTTCTCCGTGGCGGGGCCCGGGCTGCGGCTTCGGGGGGGTGGCGAGGTTGTGGGTCGCATCAGGGTGTGAAAAACGGTGTCCGGATGAAATAAAGTCCTGTTGTGTCTATTTCTGCTGGTAAACGGTGACTCTGCTTGGGCTAACTGTGGCCACGGGCTGGCAAACTGCATTTCCTGACTTTACTACTCCTTTACCTCCTTACCCTTACCACACTCACTTTGTTTTGTGGAGGTGATTTAGCCACATCCTGCCCTGTTCAGATTTCTCCCAAGGTTTAGAGCTGCTCCTGTAGCAGGGCCAGACCTGTAGCCAGCAGGACTAGCTAGCGAGAGTGTGCCCGTGTGTGTGCCCGTGGTAGGTCCCTGCTTTGTCCACCGGTGGGACAGTCAGGTCCCTGCAGGAGTGCCCAGGGTCTGGCCTCGACTCTTGCCCTGGCTCTAGGTCTGAGCTTACAGCCTGTGATCCCTGATGGTTTATCTTGTGAGTTGTGGAGGAGCTCACATGTGAGCCTCTCTGGTACCTTCAGTTTTGCTCTCTCATTCACACCGACTCATCCCAGACACGTGCCACCATGTGAGCTTCCTTGTCAGCCACCTGGGGGGTGAAAAAGTCAGCCCTCTTGGCTCTGCAAACTCAGGCCATGAACCCTCAGCTTAAAGATCATCTGTATGAGAGAATCTTGTCTCTGCTGAGAATGGCCAGGATGCTCTTATCACCTGCTCAACGCATACATTGTCACTTCTAATGAATCTCTGTTAACTAGAGCTGGGGGATCACACACTTGTTTCCTGGTGACCCTCCTCCAATGACAGCCCCATCAACAAGAAATTTTTGTTGAGGGCACACGTCCTGTTTATTTTTGTTTCTGCTACTTTGATGGCAGGACGTGGCAAAAGACACAGCTGCTCTCTTGGTGTTTCCACCTGGGGTCATTATCTAGTAACTGAGTGCGTGCAGCAACTCACTTGCAACAAAACAGGTGCACTGTGAGCTGGGGTCTTTTTCCAGCTTCTGAGGAATCATTTGTCACTGTTTTGCCTCTGTGCTTGCCGTGCTGTATTCATTTAGCCTGAGTGACTGTGATGGTTATCTGAGCAGAACTGAAAACAGGGAACCCCAGCAAGCCCTTGGGGCAGAGCCAGATCAGACACTTGAAAGTAAAACCCCAAGCCTGAGCCTATGACACTGAGGGAAAGCCTCTTGTGTGCAGGCGAGCCTCTCTGAAGTCTCACTCAGGCTCCTGAAAAACGTGCTGCTTTTCAGATGACTGTTATCTGCATTTTCTGCTTGTCATCACTTGAGGGCAGTTAAGCTCATGTCAGGTCTTGCTCTAGCTAAGCGTGGTTTGATCGAATTTAGCATGTTAGCTGTAAAATTAAACAAAACCCAGTACAAGCAAGGGAAAACTCATGGCTTTGGGGCTGCCTGTGTTCAGACTGCACTAGGGAAGCTGTCAGTTGTTAATCGCCATCTTCCTGGGAGGGAGAGGATGCCCTGCTTTTGCTTGGATACTGTCTGCTTCTGCTGGTGCACCCGGCTGGGATCACAAGTGCTAGATGTGAGATTATCCTGTAGTGTTTCTGGACACAGTCTGGCCTAAGCAGGGCTCAAGCTCTTGGACAGAAGTTGCTGGCAGACAGTGTTAATCACACACACAAAAAAAAATGGTTGTCCAATGACCAATATTCAGCTTTCAGTGTTTAATTGCAGCTAAATTCCACAGTGATAACAGGAGCTAAGTCCAGCCATAATTAGTTTCATGAAGAGTTAGTTTCATGATGAAAATTTCTTGTCTCTCATCCCCAATAGGAGTGACTTGGTGGCTTTATATGGTCATTGTCTTGGGCATATGTGGACACACGAGAAATGAGCACCAGAGCTCCTCAGATGGAGAGACGCAGGGTCCAAGAGAAAAGGCCAAGGTGTGCGTGCGTAGAGCAGCGAGCCTTCAAGTCACGAGAGCGTGGTGAAAACCAGCCTGAACAAAAACGATGCTCAGTGGTATCTGCCCCACAACAGGAACCCGGCTGTTGCCTCCTTGCTGTCCTTCTGGCAGTAGTGGTAGTCCCTGTGCCATGTCTTCCCCTTCCTTAGGAGACATCAGAATTTTTGTCCTAAAATCTTCCTCTTCTGCTATTAGAGATATGGATGACCTATGCACACAGCTCCCGTCCCTGACCTTAGTGATCAACATTGTGAAAAAGTGTAAGATGAAGTGGTCCAGTGTCATGTGAACTGACACTGAAAGAATGAGCAATAATGCTGTGTCCTTGCACAGCTCTGAGTAGGCTGATTAGCAGGGGTGATGGTATGGCTGATTGTGCAAGGCTGGGTGTGGTGCTGGTACGGCTGTTTTGCTGGTATATGCAAGGAGGAAGCCTTGATCAAAGTTAAACTACTTCTAGGTCCTCCCTAAGATTGAGACTTCCTTTTGGTGGGACCAGGTGCAACCTGATGCATAGAAAGGGTATGAGACGTCAAAGCTGTCCTTGCTTTGTGTGGCTGTTGGACCAGATGGGTCCTGAGTCCCTTCCAGCCTCAGTTACGCTGTGATTCTGAACACGCCAAAGGACTCAAGAGTCTCCCCTGACACCAGCCAGCAAATTGTCCCCAGTGCACCAGAAAACTGTAGTGCAGCAAACAGCACAAACTTCATTGAACTTTGGCTCAATCCAGCATAGCAACTGAGGGAGCTGTACCTTGGACTCCCTACCAGTTTGCTCTGGGACACCCTTTCCAAGGACTGCAGGTCCCTGCTACCAGCGGGGGCTACAGCTGCTGCCTCTGTGTCTGAGTAATCATCAGAGAAGCATGTTTCAGGGAGCAGCTGTTGAGCAGAAATCATGGAGGGTCATTGAGATAAGGTTAAAGCAGAATCAAAATGTAAAACATTTGCCAAAGCAGATGTTTTGCTGCTGGCAGGGCTGGGCTGTGCACACCAGCAGTGGGCAGTCGAAGTCCATTCAAGTGTCCACGCAGTGTCCAACCTGCACCCAGGGTGGGAGGCTGGAGAGGTGTCCCCAGCTGCCAGGAGAAGGCAGAAGTTTTGCCTTGTCTTGGATGCTAGATTTCCCTTTGGTCTTGTGACTGCCCTGAAAACTGGCACCTGAGTAGGGTCTGCAGGCCAGATAGGAGCTGGGGAGAAGATTCAATGTAAGGAAGAAGGTAAAGCAGCTTTGATTTATTTTCTGAGACAGATGAGATAATTTCTTCCCTCTGTGTCACAGTCCCGGGCTCTTGTATTTTTCATGCTCCATTACAACTGTTTGTAATTATATGAGTGGCTTCAGAGGCCAATTAAGCCTTCATTTGAACACTGCTCTGGATGCTGGAAGCCCTCCATTAGCCTGGGCTTCTGCCAGGCAAAAACACTACATTGTCTTTAACAACTGCACCAGCTCCTATCTGCTTAATGTTGATTTTCCTATTAAGTTCAGCTAATACTTTTCTAATTGTGTGAGCTGGGCCTGAAGCCAGGCCGGGTGATTTCTGCCGGCTGCTTCCTTGGCTGAATCAGGGATGAGCAAAACCCTCACAAACGCTTCACCATGCACGCGTTCAGTCGCATCTAAGCAGCGGCTGTTCTCCCCAAAACTGACTCAGGCTTTTTTGTCTTGGCTCCCGAAAGAAACCCCACACGGCCAGGAGGTGCAGCTGCTAGAGAGCACAGTCGGTGGAGCACTAGGGACCTGGCGTTGCGTGGAGCTTACCCCCTGAAGTACCAGGGAGGATACCCTGGAAATCAAAGGCCAGACCACATTTCTGCTTGTGGATGAGCCACAGACCAGGAATTATTCTGGGGCTTCTTCAAGGCAGATGCTACAATGCAAACTGCCCAGGATGGAATGTTTACAAGCGGAAGGACTTTTTTCAAGCAGAGTGCTGAGTGATGCCATTCATCTGCTATGGGTCTCTCACTCTGGAGAGGGTGGTGTGACAAACCAGCTGGGGCAGTCGCTTCTCGCTGTCGTTGAGGCAGAGGTGTGATGTGGACCACCTCTTCTCCCACAACAGGGAGGTTGGATTAAAATGATCTCTAAGGTCCCTTCCAACCCAGGCCATTCTAGGATTCTATGATTTCTCCCACTGGCTGACTGGGGAGGTACCACCTGGCTGGAGGCTGTGCATCTGTGTCCGGGAGCTCGTTCTGGGGGCCTTAAGGAAAGATGGGATTTTTATCTTTTGGGAGCAAGTGTAGAGGAAATGTCCAAATAAAATGTTTGTCTTACATAGTCAGAAGAAAGGTTTCCCATTCTCTGAGAGTCTTGCTCAGAAATAAAAGCCGTTATTAGTAGATGACTGACAGCCATTTCTGGAGGACACTGACGGTCCACATATTGAAAGTGTGACCTCAAGCCTTTTCTTTCATCCTCTGGTTTAAAAAATACATGTGATAAATTAAATTTAAGCAAATGTGTAGACTTATTGCTGATTAGGAATGAGGCTAAGCACGTACGTTTTTATTTCGTAATTGAATTGCATATTCTTTAATTAAAAAAGGTCAGGCAAATAATAAAAAAGCTGATTTCATTTGAGTTTGCTCTCAGTAATGGCTATACCTTCAAATTAAAATATCAATAGGATAGAAGCTAGTTCCAACTACTTTGGAACTTTTCATTTTAGAAACATTGCTATATTTTAATTTCAAAACCCTTGCAGCTCTAATACAATTATTATCCACTGGTCAAGTTTTAATGTCTTGTTACATCCTAACACTGATAAATGCAAAAGAAATTCGCTTTGTCTCTCAGCAGCTTGCATTTGGAGCCGAGTTAACAGAAGCACTTGTTTCAAGCCCCTCGAAAACCATGGCTGCAGCCAGTCGCTTCACAGGGAGTCTGGGCAGCAACCAGTGTGACAGCACCCAGTGCTGGCTGGGAGCTGCAGGCCTCGGAGCTCACGGTTGGCCACAGGACCAGCTGTGGTGGCTACACATGCTTGGACTGTGTAGATCAGCAGGTCTCATCCTGTGGACATTTCAGAGCATTTGGGTTTTAAGAGACAGGATTAAGAAAATGGGAAAGAATGCTGAAAATTCACATGGTTAAGTTAGGAAATAAGTTCGGGCAGCAAAAGTCATTACTTTCTTGAGCATAAAAAAAAAATAAATTTAAATGGCCATATGACATGTTCTAAACTTAATTCATCTTAGAATTTCTGGCAGCAAACTGTGCCTTCTGCTTAAGGTGTTTGGTACGCAGAGAGGAAGGTTTAGAGAGCTTGACATTTGCTGCAACACAGCACTAGACATCCAAACAAGTCATTATTGTAGATGGTTTCCTGACAGCAAAAAGAAGAAAGAGGGAGCCAGGGCTGTTTCAGAGGAAAGTTGAAAACACTAATTGACTTTTGCTCACTGTGAAAAAAAGATGTAGCACGACAAATAGCTCTGTGGTTTGAATCATTAGAGACTGAGGAGAGAGTTACTGGCTGATGGGACTCTACTGGGCAGAAATGGCAGCGTTAGGACTGCTGTGAGCAATTTGCAGGATATGCTGGTGAAGCACAGGAGGAGTGAGCAGGACCCCGACTGATACTGTATAGCCAGGCAGGAAGCAAGGTGGTAGAGAGATGGGGCTGGAGAAGATCAGAGGGGAACTGGGCAGCACCTGGTGGTTGCCTTCATCTCCGTGAGGAGCACTGCTGCAAAGCTTTTTCCTGAGGAGCAGGCTCAGAAGGCAGATGAGGTGTCAGAGCCCTGAGGGCACTGATAGACCTCAGCTGCCCTGACCAGCCTCACCTGGGACCCCACCACACCCTCTGCTCATGGACCAGGAGCTCTATTTAAACTCAGACCTTAGGCCCCTGTTTTCTTCTGAGCTATGTTGTAGCTAGGTCTGTCTCCAACCCCAACTCCTGCTGCTTCTGACAGACCTCCCTAAATGTCTCCTTCCCTGATCCATCCCGGGGCTGTGGATGGACCAGTAACTGGTCCCTGTGCAGCCTGCCCTGCTTAAGTGTTTTGGGAAAGTGCCCCTCAGTGAGGGCACAGCCTATGCTGGTGTCGTCAACAGCTCCTGGCTCATCCCCTTTTATGGAGCATCTCTACTCCTGCTGCTTCCCAACACAGCATGTTTTTCAGGGGGTCCTCCTCAGAAGGTGACTGGAAGTCTGATGAACTGCAGAGGGGTCACCAGACAAGCCCTAAGAGGAAGGAGTTGCTTTTCTGCCCTGTGGCCTGTCTTCTGGAGAAGAGATGCTTTCTATCTACAGCATTTGAACGCGTTTATTTGTTGAAATAACAAGGTATGAGTCCGGTGCTCCTTATTTTACATCATGCGTATCAGGGTTTGTTCCAGCTGCTGGAAGAAGTGAGCTCAGAAATAATCCAAGGGTCAATTTTCTAACATTAGACTGGAATTGTCTTTATTTACTTTTACAAACTTGGCCAAGGCTCAAGGCACTCTAATGTTATGTATTCTTCAGTAAACACAATTAACTGGAAACTCAGAAATACTGATATCATCTTTTCCCTTGAGACTGGTCACTGTGAGCTGCATTCTCCAGCCAAGAAAATCAACTTCCTTTTCCCCAGGGTTGCAGAGTAGGTGGAAATCCATTTGGCTTAAAAATAAAATACATTTAAAAAAAAAATTGAATAGGCTTGATATAGCCTAGCTTAGTTTACTGCAGTCGTCAGAGGGTAGCAAAGGTTGGTGAGAGTGGGAAGGTCTAGATTGTGTGTGGCAGCTGCGCTCCCCATGATGAAGACAGGTTGTACAGAGCCAGTGGGCCCCTGCTGTTCGACAGCAGCTCTGTGTTTGTCTCTGAGGCAGCCAGGTTGGATTGTTAGGAGCAGGACATGCTGTGTACCCAACGCTTCACCAAAAGCTTACATGTGGGTATCAAAGCTGAACTTAAGGCTTCTATTTTATCACCTCCTCTATAAGCCCTTGCTGAGGAAATGCAGAAAGGCCATCTAGAGCCTCACCAAGATTCAAGGCAGAGGCAAATAAACTACATTTGTAGTAGGAGCTTTTTAAAGTGGTTTTATAAGCCCTTCCTCCGGTGATGCAGTCTAATATTTCATGATCTTATAGCTGTCCGCTGTCTAATGTAATCCTTAGTTGCTCTAATTTGGGACAAACATTTCTTGTCCTTAACCAGCACAGACACACTGAGCAGTTTATCATCTTCCTCTCTGTAACTGCAGCCTTTTATGGATGTGGCATTTAGGTACTTCATGTATTGTTACCCTGTGTCTCTTTGGTCTGCTCACTTCTAGATTGAACAAACTCTCATTCTTTCATCTTGCCTTATAGGTCTGTGATCTGGACTCTCTCCAGCTGGTCTACAGGCTTCCTGAAGAGCAATACCCATCTCCCAACCTCTTAATGAACGTCTGAATGAGGTAGAGCGTATTGATTATAGAGATTCGTAACAGAAATATTAAGGTTTGAGGTGAAGTCTGAATTGAAATGTGTGTGTAAACAATGGGGAAAAACAAGGGTTAGGATTAAAAGAATGACCCGTGCCAATAATGTAGAGCACTGCTCCCAGAACTGTGTTCCTAGGATGCCATTCCTTGTTGTAAAACTGAAGAATGTGTTTATGGCATGACCAAAAGGCTTATGTTCCGGTAAAGTCACAGCACAGACAAGTCAGCAGAAGATCCCACATCCTGCCCAGAGAATGGCATTGAGGTTGCAGCAACTCACACACCACTGCTTCATCTGACAGGCCACCAGGAAAGCAAACCTGTCTAGACTAGGAGAAGCAGATAATTCTCAAATCTGAAATGTTTAGCCCATGCTGTTGGTAGCAAGAAGGATACTGTGTACACCTTCAGGCTGGCATACCTGGCTTTCTGTACCTCTTACATCTTGCCCAGCCCTCAGCAACCTTTCCCTTCCATTTCTGCAGCAACACCAAGCTGCCCTAGCCATTGCTGTTCTCCTTTCTGTACTTCCAGGTCTTTTGTTCTTTGAGCTCTGTGGCTCCTCCCCTGCAGTCTGCCATCTTGTTGGTTTTGCAAACCTTTCATTCTGCTGCTGCATCCCAGCTGCCTCTGTTTTTCTCCCTGGCTGTCGCAAATTCACAGCTACCTGCTGTCCTGTTCTCTTGGCTTTGTAGTTCTTGTCCTGCTTCCCGGTGCATAGTGATCCTAGGCTGGTGACCTTTTACTTTCCTGGGAAAAACTGCATCTGTTTAGCCATGTAGTTAATTGAAAGCTTCTGTATCTCATCCATTCATCCTGCGCTGACCTTCAGTAGACCATGTGGATAGCACGCGCTGGTCTCCTCCCTTCATCCCATGTGCAGAATTGCTCATGTTGTAACTCTCCATGCTTTTCCTCATTACCAAGTTTGTATTTACACTGCTTTTGAACCCTGTATGTGCTGATCAGGAAGCGGGAGAGGCTGTCTCCACCCAAGCCCCTTGGAGGTCTTATCTGATGTACTTGCAGCTAAACAAAGTATTTGCTTCACCAAACTGTAAAATTGAGCCGAATTCATCAGCAGAGGTTGATTGAGATAGTTTTGTTTCTGTACCAGTACTGAAACAGGTTTCCTGAAAATATGTTCATGGCTGTAGAACACAGAATATGACCGGGTTAAAGTCTTGGCTGGGAATAACTTTCACGTTCCTCTACAATAAGACCTGAGCATGTATGGTGGGGCTGTTAGGGATTCTGGGTCTGATACTGTTTTATTGTGGTATCAAGCAGATAGTGTTAGACTGAAGGATTTGCGGTAAGCCTCGATGCCAGCCTGTAAGCCTTGATCTCAGGCTGGGGGTAGCGCATCTTCCCCCACTCTCCCATGAACAACTCCAGACAATATATGAAGGGGAAATTGAAGAGAGAAAAAAAACAAGTCCTTCTGCTCTTATTGCTGTCCCCATTCCCCTTCCAGTCTCTACTGCACATTACTTTGTGTGACTCATACAGAAGAAAGGCAAGTAGGATTTTTAGAGCTAATTTTTTTAAAATTTGAGCCCACTTTGGTCTCTGCTGCTGACGGGGTCCAGCCTGCCTCTCTTACTGGATTGATGAGTTTTGGACCAAGTGTGTGTGTATTAGAGCATTTTGAAAGCAATAAAACAGCACAGTGGGATTCAGCCTCTATTATCCAGGAGCCCTAAGTAAAGGCAATCCACAGCTGGATGCAGGAAAAAGGAGAAAAACAGAAGCAAAAACCTGTCCTCTCATGGTTTCATGCAGTGGAGTAACTCTGTTAAGCTCAGCACTATCACGTTGATGTACCTTGGCTGTACATGATGCGGGTGTCACCTGCTGATGGAGCTTATCCCTTCCTAGTATGAGCATCGTGGTATGAAGCCCTTTTGATAGACCAGCCCTGGAGCTGCAGCACTGGGCTGAAGATGCTAAACTGGAATATGCTGGCCGTAGGGCAGTGAGTTCTTGAGCAGGAACAGTCTAAGATTTCATGAGAAATACCTTCGGCCATGCTCTGAGGGGTTATGGCACTGCTTGAGCAGGTCATGTCCTTGGTCCCACTCCTTTCTCCATGACTTTTTTTACTTTTTATGATTGGATGCAGCTGGTGACATGGCTGGCATCTGTGCCTCCTGGCTTACTTCCTTCACGTCTCATTGGTCAGAGGCTGCTCATTAATTGTCAAAGAGAGAAATCCTGTTGGAACGCAATTTTTGCTTGATACAGAAAGTGACACGGTCCTCACTGGGTAGCTGCAGTGGGACAGCTCTGCAGACGCATGGAAGCATGCCCAGGATGGAGCCTTTATGTTACTGTATGTTGCAGAGAGTCCCTCAGCATATCGAGGATATGAGCACCAGCGATTAGGCTTGAGGGCTTGTTTTGATTCCTGCTTCAACCTTCCAATCTAACACACTTAATGCGCATCAGGGAGCAGGGCAAGGAGACACTTTGTTCTCATATCTTGCAAAGTCAATCAGTTGCATAATATGAATCACAGAGGCAGCAGGAACGTGATCAAGTGCAGGGAAGGGACACATCAAACACTTTATTGTGTCTGTGGGGAGGGGTGAGCCAGACCTCTCTCCTCCCAGCAGATCCCTCCCAAACTGCCTTTGAGCCTGTTTTGCATCAGCTGCCTGTCACACTAGATACAGCTCAGACTCAGAAGGTAGCTTCCCTGGAGCGCTTGTCTATTAGAATAGGAGAGGTAAGCACCCCCAAAAGCCTCCAGAATGAATCGAAGAATAGAAACTGGCCACTTCCTCTGCATTAGCCTCACAGCGGGGCAGGGATTGCTCAGGGGCTGCGCAGACTGTGTGCTGAGCAAAGCGCGGTTTGAGCCAGCGTGTGTGCGAGACAGGTGAGAGACAGCACCAGGGCGGGGTGTCCCCCTGGCCCTTTGATTCAAAGGGCTAAACTCTGAGAGAGAAATGGCCTTTTTTTCCTTAAGATGAGACTTAAATTCAGAGCACCTGCAGCTTGCAAGAAGTGTTCAGGCAACCAGTCTGGTAGTTGTTTTTTTTTATATGCCCCCTGTCATCCTTCTGAAGCTGTGCCACTGTGCAACCAGGAGTAGCTGTCACACCATCTGAAGGTGTGTGAGCACCAGGGGTCTGGATAGCCTGAGCTCTTGGCTGTTTCCCCTCCTGAGCCTTCTGCTTAGCTTTCATCAGGTGCTTAAAAATTTTAAATCTCTAGTGCTTACTCACAGGTTGAGCAGCAGATGCTGTAGCCCACATCAGAAGGAACAGACCCTCCACACAGGGCAGAAATTTCAACACCCTGAGGGTGAAAAAAAGCTGTACGTGGTGCTGACTTAGAAAACGACAGATGTTCTCTCCCAGTGCAAGGCTGGATGTGTTGGCTTACCAGATGCTCTACACACCTGCTGGCTGCTAAGTCCCACTTCTTTTAGTTGAAAGTGGGGTTACAAGGTGGATAGCAGTGAGAGGTGTTAAAGGGAAAGGGACCAAAAAGAAATCACTCCAATATGAAGCCTTCCAGGCGTCTGCCACTGTCTTAGGCAATTTCCTTCCTTGCCTAACAAACAGCAAGAGCATTTGCTCTTGAAAGCATGCCTGAAAGCTGTGGGAGCGTATAATGGCTGTGAGGGGCTTCTGGGCTTTCTTGCTCCACTTCGTAAATTCTTTTCTCATCCTTGTTATATTAGTGCTATTTTTAGCTGCTCTTACTCTGAACATGAGTGATTCTCCATTATGAATCCCAAACACAGGATAGCAAAAAAGACAGGGATGTTGTTGAGCAGAAGGGTCATGCTGGAGGCCTGTGCCTGGCACAGCTCCCCTAGAGATCCTACCACGCTGTCCCAAAGTAGTGGGGCGCTGTCTTCAGCTCTTGGTGACCTCCCTTGCAGGGCAGCAAGGATGCTGAGCGCATGCACGTGCTCCCTCCAGAGACAGCTGAGTGTCCCTGGAGATCGTTGGCTGCTGGACAGTGTTCCCAAGGATTTTCTCGTCCTCATGCCATGGGATGTGTCCTCCTCCTTCCCACAGCTCATCTCTGGAGCCTCTCCTCACATAGCTTCCTGCTCCCTCTGCACATCACTGACCACCCTTGTTCTTTACAGCTCTGATGACCCCAACATTGCCCATTTGTGGCCAGGGTGTCTCCATCCTATTCCCCAGCCTGGCCTTCCCTCCACAGGCACCCCAAGGTGCAGGTGCTCATGGGGTGAGGGAGGAATACAGCTGGGGTCTGCTGGCAGCAAAGAGGTAGGATGGGTCTTGTGGAGCGGGTACAGAATGCAGCGTGGTTGTGGCCTGAGGCTGTCTGAGTGACAGAAGGAGAGGACAAGCAATGCCCAGGGAGGATTCGCTCGCTGACAGGATATTTGGCATGCTTTTGCGGGCATCTGGTGCTTTGTGTAACAAACCAGGCTCTATGCCTGGCAGTCCTTGTCAGGTAGGACAAGCCCATAGAATTTGGCTGAGTGGCAATCTGATATGAGGGTTTTATGGGTGAAGTTTAGCTGTACTGCCTGGGGCTGCAGCATTATTTCACAAAATAGGGAAACACAATTGGCCAGTACTACCATCACCAGAGGCTTTCAATTTCCTACAATGCACAAACAAGATAAACACTCTGTACTTATGGAATACAAAGCACTTTGTACATGATGGCAGTCAATTTACACCATGATAATGCTGAACAGTACAACTCCTTTCAGAGCTGTGCTCGTCTTTAGAGCTAGCTTGTCTCTCCAGTGATCAGAAATGGTACCCTGGATCTGAACATACTTGATTTCACAGAATCACAGAATGTTAGGGATTGGAAGGGACCTTGAAATATCATCAAGTCCAATCCCCCTGCCAGAGCAGGAACGCCTAGATAATCCTACATAGGAACGTGTCCAGGCGGGTCTTGAATGTCTCCAGAGAAGGAGACTCCACAACCTCTCTGGGCAGCCTGTTCCAGGGCTCCGTCACCCTCACTGAGAAGAAGTTTCTTCTCGAGTTTAAGCGGAACCTCTTATGTTCCAGTTTCAGCCCATTACCCCTTGTCCTATCAGTGGTTGTCACCGAGAAGAGCCTGGCTCCATCCTCGTGACACTCACCCTTGATATATTTGTAAACATTAATGAGGTCACCCCTCAGTCTCCTCTTCTCCAAACTAAAGAGCCCCAGCTCCCTCAGCCTTTCCTCATAAGGGAGATGCTCCACTCCCTTAATTATCCTAGTTGCCCTGTGCTGGACTCTCTCCAGCAGTTCCCTGTCTTTCTTGAACTGAGGGGCCCAGAACTGAACACAATATTCCAGATGGGGTCTCACCAGGGCAGAGCAGAGGGGAAGGAGAACCTCTCTCGACCTACTAACCACCCCCCTTCTAATACACCCCAGGATGCCATTGGCCTTCCTGGCCACAAGGGCACAGTGCTGGCTCATGGTCATCCTGCTGTCCACCAAGACTCCCAGGTCCATAATGCACCTTTGTGGCTCTGTCTTAAGTTTATCTCTTTTGATTTTTGCATTATATCCTTGAGGATATAATCCTGTCTGATGACAGGTTTGCTGCAGTAGGTCTTGATCAGATTCCTGCGTGATCCAAGTGATCCTGTGTTAGATGAGCCAGTTACAGATACTGGAAACTTGATTTGGGTGTAGAAGCCTATATTTTTTCCTTCTGCTTTGAAACTTATTTCTAGCACAAATGTGCCTTGGGATAGCAGCTTGCAGGAGTCTCACCTGCTGAGCCAGTAATTGCAGTCTTTAGCATCCTGCCTGCATCCAGAGTGTACCAGAAAGGCAGGCAAACGCGGTTTCAGAAGAGACAGTAAGATCTCAGCCACGTGCGTCCTGCTGGGAAGTTCAGAAGGATGAAATATAACAACATGGAGCATTTATTTCTTTTTTTGGAAAAAAGGCAGAAATTTCTAAATGATGAAGCATTAAATGTTGTCACTCTCAGCATGGTGCTGTGAGCATCAGCTGCCGGGCACAGCCGTGTTCCATGTGCTATAGATTTTGCTCACAGCTCTTACTCTGGGTTTGTGTTTTTTTCTTCCCCTCTGTGGCACAGCAAAGCTCAGGTCTGCTCAGATTTTCAGCAGTGCTGCAACATGAATTTTAAATAGGAAAAGGTCTTGTCAAAACAGAGTTCACCCAGCAGTAACTATTTTCCAGTGGTCTTTACATGTCTGTTATACACTGTAAGCATTCCTATGCAATCAGCCTCTGCAGCAAGTGACTTTTTCCCGGCGTAGCAATTCCATGTTTTTGCTGCATTAGATGTTAAGCTTCATTCAGTCCAATTCACCTCCAAGACACAGCTTGGAACTTCAGGCTAGGGTCAACTGTTTTCAGTGCAGTTCCATTTTGCTGCTTCCTTTTTCGTGATTTCTAAACCAGCTCCACGTCAGGGCTGACTGATCCTGGCACCTTTTAGAATTGCCCTTCAGGCTGGGGCTGAACGAAGGGTGTTTGCTTTTACCACAAGTCAGCTCAGCCATTGTATGCAGCAGGCTGGCATCACCCGTGCTTCTGAATGGATGCTGGCTTTCTGCTGCAGGAGCTTGTCCTTGCTTGTGTGTTTTCTTTAACCTGCAATCATGATGCTCTGCAACCCCATCCGCAGACTTGTCAGACATCACCTTTCAAATAACTGGCATACCCTCGAGACAGGCGTTGACAGATGTTTGCTGCTTCCAAGCTGCCTTTTGTAAGCGAGCTTAGAGGATTAAACAACCAAACTGTGACCAGAGCAATATGCAATGAGCTTTGGATGCCGAGCCATGACCCTGCTGACAAAATGTCCCCTGGGCTTTGCACTGCTGAATAAAGCTCTAGCCTTTATTCCCTGGCATAGACCCTTGTGGTACAGCAGCTCTAATCCTGCTCAGCTGTTGCTGGGAAGATAAGAGGGAAGGAAGGAAGAAAGAGAGGTCCATCTAAGGTTAAGACAGTAGATCTCACTAGATCTGCAGTGATGAAAGATTTAGCCTTGCAGCCTGTAATTTCACATCCTCTAGTAACTGTCTTGCCAGAAGATAGCTCAATCACATTAAAGAGTTGGGCTTTTTAAAGCTTTTCAGTAAGAGCTGGCTGCGCAGCTGGGTTACTAAGGTACAGAAGGCGTGAGGAGTGGTTCTGTTGTATGCTGTACGTAAAGACATCTTAGTTTCTGACGCATCAGCCCTCTTTCTGGCTCCCTTTCTGCCTCCTCCTTCCCTGTACACGTTCAGGTGAAGCAGTGAGCCCATGGGCAGTGAGAGGTCCCCAGGCGAGGTGTGAGCAAAGCACGGGCTGTAAGCTAACACGGTGATGGGCTCGCAGGGCTCAGCTATCTCACCATCGCCCATCACAGCTCCAGTCTCGATAGGGGATTTCCCAGTAAGCTTCAAATAGTAAGTGGAAAGAGCTTATGAAGAGCATGAAGGAACTGTTTGTGTGTTGTGTGTGTTTAAATCCCTATTTGAAGCTTACCGGAATTGTGTGTTTAAATCAACAGCAGCTAAATTTGTGTTACACTGTATCAGATCAAAATACGGAGTGAAATTACTCAGACCTGGTTGCTGTCAAGGGTGAAATTGTTCACAGTCTCACTTGAGCCACCTTTGCCCACCAAGCTCCCGGGTAGTGTGCTTACAGCTGGGGTATGTGGGCTGAGGAGGGCTGGCAGCACACAGACGGGACAAAACCGGCTGCTTCACGCCCCCAGGCAAATTTTGAGAATCGGGGAAGTAACGGCAGCGTTGGAGTCTGACACTGAGAGACTTCCAGAGGAACTGCAGGTGGAGCAGGGACGCAGTGCAAGCACCTGCTCAGTGTCCCTTGAAAAAGCCCAGAGAGTGTGTCCCTGCCTGGGGGCTACGCAGCCCTGGGGAGAGCCACACACCTTTATATCAGCCAAGCGCAACTGGCTTGCGCTAAGATTCTTGGAGGAATAGGCTAAGGAGCTCTCAGGACAAAGAGTGGTCCTTTAGTGTACGTTTTAGAACAAAAGGAGACTGGAAGAAAGCCGTGCTCTAAGAGAGTGATCTATATAGTCACAGAGCTATTAACCTTTTGATCAGTGCAGGAACACTATTAGTATGGATGATAGCAGGCTCATTTGCAAAGGTGGTGATATAATTGATACCAGCTGACGTGATTTAATGGAAAAATAGACCTTTTCTAATGAGCGTAATGGTGCTTTTATGAGGGAGTTGTGGTGGTGAAATAGATTTATAAATGAATATGGCTTGCTATCAATATTTGGCTTAAAATGTCATAAAACCCATATTAAATGAGTTCAAAGTGGCTAAATGAGACATTTCAAAGTGTCGTGTTGGGAAAGCATCAGTGAGCAGGCATATGTTTGTGGTCCAGTGTTATTCAAAACTTTCTTAGTGATCAAGAGGAAATGTTTTAGGGGCTGTTAGTCAAGATGGAGGATGAGACAGAGATCTGGGAAACTGGAAGGCAAATTACTCAAAGCACGGCTTTTTTCTGTTGCCTGATGTTCACAAACAAGAAAAGTAGCCAGACAAAAAACAAACGCAAAAAATCGCCACCACTTATTTCATTAACAAACCCAAACCAGGAGGAAAAAAAGTCTGTTTAGGCTGAACAAAATTCTTCCTTTGATATGAGATAAAATATTTTCTGCTGGGTAGTAACAGGAGAAGTAGGTGGCCTGGAGGCTGAGGGTTGAAGCAAAGAAGATCACAACCCAAACCCACCAAATTATTAGAAACTTCCAAGCACTTGGAAATGTCAAAGATCCACTGATGCTGTAGGTGCATGTGTAAATAGAAAACAACTAAGACTGTGGGAAAACTGTATGAGTTGTATGTTTGGTTGCATGAAGTTGGGACTAGTGAGTGTGCTGAATTAATGTGCTGACGTTTACAGAGCATCACTTCGGAGAGGAGCAGGCTCAGCAAGAAACTACGACAAGAAACCAAAGCTGCTTTGCGTTTAAAAGTTCATTTTTGCCTCATCCAAGAGAAGCAGAAAGGTGACCGGGTCAGCCTGGAGGTACATCCATGTGAGAAGGTTTCCGTGTGAGCAGCGAGTTAATTGAATTAACCATGTGGCAGAGTGGTGAGTCACCCCTCTCGTCAAGGCTAATTTGGGAAGAGATGCTCTCTCCTCAAAGGCTGCCTCTGGGGGCGGGTTGTGAGGGCCATGGCTCTGGTCACGCGTGAAGTCAGGCAGTGCATTGCAGAGACATGGGAAAGAGCGATTTCCTTCAGACTGTGCTGTGGGACAGCATTTCTGGGAATCCCAGTGCTGGCTGGGGGACCCTGTGGGGACAAGTGTGTCCTCTCTGTGTGTCTTTTAGAGAGGTCAGGTCATAGCCAGTGCCCTGGGACAGGAAATGTGGCTGCGTGCAATGTCAGGCGCAGGCACGTGCTGAGCTCATTCATCCAACCTCAGACCCAAATGGTCCTCCCAGGGCTCGCCGCTCCCAGCTCATTAGCTGTAACTCAGTCAAAGCATGCATATATGTGGAGAAGATGCAGCCCTCGTTACTGGAAGGAAATCGTACCCACTAATGGGTGTACTGGAGAGGAAATAAATAGTGGGAGGTTGCACTGGAAGGGACTTTGTGCCAAGAGTGCTTGGGGTTGGGGTATGGGAGAAACAAATCGGGGAACTGAGCACATCTCCAGGCCACCTCCCTGCAGCAGGTGCTCATGCGGGCAGTGTCACCAGGACAGCTGCTCACACAGGGCTTCTGCACCCTGGGCCTTGGGGACGGGGCCTCCCTGGTTAGTGCTTCGCAGGGGTGTGGGACCTGCTCCAGTTCCTCACCAGTGCTGTCTGCAGAGCAGATCGAGGGCCGGGCACATAATGGGATGGGGACACCCATAAGAAAGGTGAGCAATGCTCTGCCCAGTGTCCCCCACGCACCCAGGCAATTTGATAGCCCAATCCCAAGGTGCCTGGCTGGCTTTGTGAGGCAGGAGGAGGAAGAGTGGACAGCCGTTAGCCCACGGGGCAGACTGGGGAAGGCAGCAGTGACAGGAGAGGCTCTGGCCCAGCAGCGCATCCTCACAGCTCCCATGTCATGCCCTTCGCCATCTCCAGTGACGCAAAGCAGCCATCTGCCTTGTGCGTTCGTGCATCCCGCAGCGTGCTGCCCTGCCATGGGAAGGGAAGGGACTGAGACGGGACAGCCCCGTGCTCTCAGGAGAGCAACAGCCTGTCGTGGCTTGGCTCTGAGCAATGACCCCCGAAGCAGTGTTCCCTGTGCTCCCTGCCTCCTCCCATGGCCTGCTCCTTGGCTGGAGCTGAGCCGAGGGACACGGCCCCTGTGCACTTGTGTGTGGGGGTGATGTTTTTCCCTAGCAGTAATGGTGGGAGGGGAAAGCTCAGTTTCATAGCCTCGTCTCTAGCTGCTTGGGTAGGCAGGGTGGGGGATGCAGCAGGGATGAGTGGGTGGGGGACGTGGGATGCCGCAGTGGGAACTGCAGATATTTGCTATCCTGCAGTCTCCTGCGAGCTCCTCTAAAGTGCTACCTGGCAGTGAGACATGTTGCCCAGGGAGCCCCCAGCCTTGCACCCCCACCCATCCTCACTGCTGATGCCTCCATGCTACAGGTGAAGCGAGCCAGAGGTGACGTGACAGGTATAAGAAGTGGCACGAGCTGCCGAGCACAGCACGGTCTGTGCCCTGGGAGAAGAGGCCTGCTTATGAAGGGTAGGGGATGAAAGGAGGTACTTTTGACTGGGGACCAGCTGGAGCAGCTAAGAGGATGTTAAACTGCAGCAGCTGGGAAACACAGCTTAAGGAGAAACAGTGCGCAAACCCAACTCCTCACATCGGGGCCAGGCTGAACCAGTCTGTGTTAATGAACTGGAAAAAGGGAAATTTCAGCTGCAGCAGTTCTAGGAGTCTGCAAACCAAGTCAGGGAGGATGGTCTTAACTGCAAAGCCCTTTGGGCTGGCCCGTGTGAAGGCAGTGTTAGAAATGTCTTGTTACAGCCTGCTCACACAGAAATTGGGGAGTGCAGAGGGTGACTTGGTGCTGACAGCACCAGCATTCGAGTGTCAGTTAGAGCCATGCAGTAAATGTGCTTACAATCCACGGAGAAGTGTGACATTCCTAAACGTTGTGGCACGCCAACTTGAAGAGTAACTACAGAATTACTGTGTCCTGCACAGAGGTTCCCTGCCCTAGCAAGCAGCTTTTGGGACCTCCTGAGCCAGAAGGTCAGGCTCTGGCTGCCACGGTCAGGGTCAGAGCTTGCAGACACCATTCACTGTGTCAGTCCAGCTGAGCCCCTGAATTGCTTGGATGAATGTGCCACAGTCACACACAGACATCGGTAACATTGCACAACTTCGAGATTAAATTAATTAAATACTTAGCAATTAATTAATTAGTTTTTTTTTTTTTTTTTTCCCCATTGGCTATATTCTGCCCTCTGGCTTCTCACTTCTCCAAACAGAAAATATCAGAGAGCTTTGGCACCAACTCTGCCAGCACTCAGTTGCTTCCTGCAAATCCACCCAAGTACTGTCAGCTCACCAGCACTAAATACACAAGGGAACTCCGTTAAAATTTTACACTGCCCTACACTGGAGCTGATTTTTAGTCTGAACAGTGCAGGACCTGCAGGCATGTTTGGCAACAGGATAGTCCTATTCATACAAAAGCATTTTAAAGTTTATTAGAGCGCTGCCTTTCAGCACAGTTAGTGATCCAAGAGGATGCCGTATGCCAGGGCAGGTAAACCAGTCTGGGATTTGGGTTTTCTGTGCTGCTGGCTGTAGGCTCTAGAAACACAGGAGGAAAAAGCTCAGCCTGCAACTTCTGCAGGTTGTGGGCAAAGTATCTGAAGGTTTCTGGGGAGAGGGAGCACAGCAGTGGGTAGCGTGGGCAGACAGCCTGCTGCTGAACTGAAGCTTCTTTGCTTCACAGCAGGAGCAAGACTCGAAGTGCAGCAGACCGTATGCGTGTCCATCTGCCCAAAGCTTTCCCCTTCTTTATAATGATGGTGCTGGCTGTGCTGAGCCATGACTTACTAAATATCAGCCAATGCCCTCTCTCCAGACGATCAACTGCCTTCTGCACCCTCCAAGGGCTGAGGACAAGTGGTGTAGCTGGATCCCTTGGGACAACAGCAGAGCCAGGAAGGGCAGTCACCACCCAACATCCCTACAGCCAGGTGTTCCGTGGGTTCATCCTTCAGCACTGAGTAGCCTCGATGCTGCCACAAAGTCCTCTCTGGGCTGGCACGGTTGTGCCTGTTGTTTTAGTTAATTGTCTTCCCCTTGAGGACTCCTGAGTCCCAAGGTCTGGCTTTTAATTAGAGGCAAGTAAAAATGGAGAAGTAAGGTACTGCAGTGATACCCATCTATCTAAGGCAGCCGTGCTGTCAGCCTCCTGTCTCTTTTTCCTACACATGTACTTGAGCTGTCCCCAAATACGTGTGTGCTGGGACACACACACTTTATGTTGCGATAGTGATATGCCCCTCAGAGCTTTTTTTTCAGCCTCACAGAAGACATATATCCACATGCCTCTAGAATAAAACAGGACAGTCTAATTTGCCTGGTGAATTTACATTCTTCTTTCCTTAGAGCTCTGGTCTCTGCATTTGTTGGGGTTACAGGAACCTTTTGTGTTTAGAATTCTTGTCCCTTATTTTCTCCAGGTTGCTTTAAATAGAAGGGGAAAATGAATAGAGGAAGCAGCAAAGCTCATCTCACTTCTGAGAATTGACTCTCTGACCCTTTTTACTGTCTGTGCCCCTCTGAAAATCTCCAGCTTTTATCTGCACTGTTCCACCCTTCACAATAGAGGAAAGCCCCTGAAGCTTTTTCCACCCTTTCAGAAGATTCCACCTCTAAAGCCAGACACCAAGCTTCATTTCTGGTAAGGTTTTCAATCCCACTCACTCGTTTGTCTTGGCTTATACGTCACCCTTTTCCTCTTGGGTGGGCAAAAAGGGGACGGGTGCTGCCGCTGTGCTGACTCCTGACTGGGTCACCCAGCGCTGCTGGGCTGTCTGGGCTAGGCTATAAAACAGAGCCAAGGCAGCGCAGCTGGCTCAGACACTGAATTCTGCAGACAGCGAAGGACCCGCACGCAGCCTCTGCTGCCTCCTGTGTTGTTTTTCCTGGAATACAGATCCAACCTCAGGAGCAAGATGTGCAAGGGACTCGCTGCACTGCCAGCCACTTGCTTAAAAAGGTACTGTTTATTTCTGAGCATCTGTTAATGGTTTTGTTAGTCTGGAGATAAGCTGATGTCTTGCACTTTGGGTCTGAAGCAGAAGTGGCAGATTCAGCTCTGATTCTTCTGTAAGATTAGATACATATGATTGCTTACAGGCTTTTTTTTATTTTTCTTTCTGTTAGACTGAAGCAGAATTGCATAAACGTTTTTGCGCTGAGCTGAGGGAAGTCTAAATCCAGCTTTCCCATCAGGAAAACAAGCAGCTTTAAGCATTGCTATATTTTGATATTCCTGTCACCTGCTTCTGCTGCAAGCATTGCACCCCTTTTCTCCTCTGAATCCTTTCTCTGCTGGATTTTCTTATTTCGATTTTTCTTTTTTTTTTTGGTGTGGGAAGCAAAGCAGACTGGGATATCAAAAAATTTGAGGATCATTCCCCAAAATGCTTTCCAAATGCGGAAACCCAGCCTGGCAGGACCAGAGGGTCTGCAGCGCTTGGGGGCCGATGTGGGGCTGGCCATACCCCTGTTTTGCAGTGCTGTTCCGGGGTGGCTGAGCTGTACCCCTGCCATGAGTGCAGGATCCGGCTGCAGCCCGGTGTGCAGTACCGGCCAGGCACCCCTGCACCGGCAGAGTGGAGCCTGTGCGCCCCCCTTGGCATCGTGACCTGCCCCACAGCCCAGTGTGAGGGTTCTCCGTGCCTGCAAAGGGACCACGAGCCCTCCTGTAGGGGTATTACTCCCTTTCAGATGCTCAGGAGCCTGAAGATCCCCAGCAGGGTGACCCAGGTCCCCAGAATAGCAATGGCTCTCCAGAACTCCCTGCAAACTTGCACGGGTTGCTGATGGCACAGTGCTACCTTTCTGGCTGCTCATGCTTTCAGGAGTGCTCCCAAGGCTGCTTCCCAGTGGCTGTGCAATGGGGGAGGGTTGGGAAAATACAAACTGGGACTCAGCCTGCTCCCGTCTCGGAGAAAAAGCTCCCCACTCATGGTGGATTTGAAAATAAGTGTTGAAAATGTGAGGGGAAAAATACTGACACCCTCGCCCCACAATGGGCGGGAACATTCAGTGGTGGTGGTGAAGGGGGAAATTTGAAAAAAAAATGCAAAGATAAAAGAGTTCATGTCTTTTAACCACCTCTATCTAGAACTCCCAAGGAAACCCCTCTCTCCTGGAAAGCTGTGGGGCTTACTGCGAGCAGCAGCCTCTTGTTTCCTCCTGCTGCCTCCTTCCTGCAGACCTGAGTGGTCTCCTCCTTCTGAGGCAGGTAGCATGACAGTGTGAGGCAGCCCAAGTCTAGCAGTGCAGGGTAACCAGCCTCTGCCTGGGCAGGGCCTGTTGGTCCTGGTCACACATCCCCTGATCTAAAGAAGCTATGAACTTCCTTTGCTCTCACCCTGGCGCTGGAGTTGTTAAAGAAACATTTTTGATCTCGAGCAAGCCTTGAGATAAGATATGGCCGGGGACCGCTGACAGGGTGCTATGGCTGGAGCAAAGAGCAGTGCTGGGAGTCTGAGCGGCTACTGGAGCTCAGCCCTGCAGCACAACTTCTTGCTCTTTTTCAGGATCTGAGGAGCAAGAGAGGAATCTCCTGCTTACACTGTTATTGCACCCTGCGGCAGGCCAGGGTTTGCATCCCTGAGCAAGCAGGACCAATTTACCCACCCCCTTGTTCTTAGACTGGAAGGATCTAGTCAAGAGGTGGCGTCCCTGCACATGACAGGGAGGTTGGATTAAAATGATCTCTAAGGTCCCTTCCAGCCTAGGCCATTCTATGATTCTATGAAATACAGACTGATATCAAGGTCAATACCATCTGCATATCTAGATGCCGCTGCTGGGCAGCGATTGTCCTGAGCGCACTAGAAAGCAGGACAAAATTAAGCACACACATCCTCGGAAGAACTTGCTGTGAGCTTGTAGTCAGCGTGAGCTGGTGGTGGTGGTGAAGCTCCTGGCTCATTCCCTGACCTCACCCCATGGACTGGCTCTGAGCTCTTCGCTCCCTCCCCTTCCTTCTGTGTCATGGGCAGCTGCTTGGTGGGGTGGGGTGGCACGACCCTGCTGCTCCTGCAGCTGGGTGGTGAGCTGAGAAGATGGCAAAGGCTGCAGGAAAGGACTAGTAAGGGTGTAAGAACCAGACGTTGGTAGCTGGGCAGATCAGCTCAAGGAGGAGGGACACATTTACCGCATGGTGATGCCCTGCTATCACAATATTTTAACTGTAAACAAAGAGTAGGAAAACAGCTTCTCCATTTCTGCCAGCCCTGCCTCCGGCCTGATGACCTTCTCAGCAAGAAAATGGTGCTGTTGAACATGAAAAATGACTTATTTGACTTTGTTGTATTTGTCTAGCAACAGAAAAATGCAGTATGTGAGGAGTGGAAAGTCAGCACTGGAGTCAGTAGCTGTGACCTGCATTTGTGTCACTGAGTAATGCTGAACAAGCTTATTGCGGGTGAGGAGGCTGCAGAGGGAGTTGTAGCGCATTATCTTCATCTTGTTCTTGAATTGTTTCTTTCAGTGCCAAAGACATGAAGCATCGTCTGGGCTTCTTGCTGCAGAAGTCAGACTCCTGTGACTACAGCTCTTCCCAGAGCAAGAAGGAGAAAATATCTTCGAGTCAGAGGTAAGAGCAAATGCTGCCACAAGCCCAGGGCATAAACATGTTGTTTACTCCTTCACTGAGCTGAACTTCATTAGCATTTCTGCCGCTGCTTCCCAGTACCTCTTGAACATCTGTGTTTGAATCTAGTGTGGCCATAGTCCCCAGGTATTGATAGCTGCTTTCCATGAAGGAGGTTTGACTACAGCACCCTTTCTGCCAACACCTTTATGATTCAGTATGCATTTGCACACAGAAGGACTTGTGCATTCTCCTGTGTGGGGGAGTTACACCATCACAAGACCCAGTGTGACTGTACATGCTGCTGAATCAGCACCATGGTCTCCTTGTGTTGGGTTCGTGCTGGCCCAGAAAACAGAGAGAGCACCCTGCGAGGGTATCGCTGCTCTTACTGAAGTGCAAGTAGGTGGTGACCTTTCTAAGGGGGACTATAAAGGCCAAAGTATGTTCCTGGAACAGATGAGCCCTAGGATGTTCTGGTATGGTAGGGAGAATGAATACAGGATACGTTCCCACATTGCCCATTTGTTTCTTGTTCCCACATTCCTCTCTCTACCATATAGCTACTGTGCCCCTGACAGGTTAAAGAAATCTATCTTTCGCTGATATGAGTTGTAAGAGTGGTCCCAGGTCTGTGCACCAGCAAGAGATGCAGCCAGTCACAAAATAAACACAAAGTCCCCAACAATTTCTCAAGGAATATTCTTTTCTAGCCCATGGCCTCTGACAGGGATTGCAAACCAGAATTTCTGTAGGTTAGATCTGGGATCCTCAGGGGTCTCTGTTAAGCAAGCAGACGTTTCCTTCTTGGTCTCTTGTGTATGCTCTTACAGCAATCGGGGAAAAACATTTTTCTAATGGTGCTGAGCAAAAGACCAAATTTGTCCTTTCTGTACTCCCCTTAAATCCTATGTTTCTGCCCTTGTCTCCTTTCAGGGTTAGCCAAGAGGAAGTCAGAAAGTGGGCAGACTCTTTGGAAAACTTGATTCACCATGAAAGTAAGTAAAGAGGGCCCTTCTGCTGCCTGCAGAGTGTCTGTGCTGTGAGCAGTCCCTGGAGGATGCACAGGGCATTACCTTGTGTCTCTGAGCAGCACACAGTATCTCCTTTGGCCACACAGGTCTCTGGGAGGATTGGTGAAGGGGCGTCTTGGTCAGATCCAAGGGACAATCCCAATGTGGTAGGAGTGGGGGTTTGACTTGCTGCTCAGCTGTCCCTTTTGTGAACGCAGCTGGTTTAGTTCCTGTGCAAGGGAAGGGCAAGACTGCAGCACACAGTGAGTTAAACAAAAACCAAAAAGCAGAGAAATTGCTTGCAGTTGAGCCCATGGGAGACTTTGTCTTCCTGTCGGTTCCGGGCGACGCTGGTGTCCTTGAGGTTTCCTTCACACTGTTCCCATGGCCTGAGACTCGGCAGCATGTGGTGGCTGCCTCCTCAGGGCCCCCTGGGAACATGCAAGTTGCTTGTGTTCTCCTGGCTGAGACACTGAAGGTCACAGTGGGGGAGCAGGCAGCTGAGGACCCACGTGTGACATCCCCATGGGGCCTGTCTGAATCCCAGCCTCCCTCAGCGTGCTCGAGCGACTGCAGAGGGGACAGGCAGCTGTCCTCATTGCCAGCCCCGGGGGAGTTGTTCAGTCAGCTCTACGAAGAAGAACCCAGGATTGGTGTTTGCAAGGGTTCACAGGGTATGACTGCCCAGCAACCGACACTCTTACCTGATCTGGTGTTCCTCTAAACAATCTGTAGGAGGACTGGCTGCGTTCCGTGCTTTTCTCAAGTCTGAGTACAGTGAGGAAAACATCGAGTTCTGGGTCAGTTGTGAGGACTACAAGAAAACCAAGTCACCAACCAAGCTCAGCCCCAAGGCCAAAAAGATCTATGATGAGTTCATCTCGGTGCAGGCAACAAAAGAGGTATGTGCACAGAACATTTCTTTATCGAAGGCATCATCCTAAATTCCTAATGAGGCCAGCAGCACAGGGAAGTAGAAATTGGTAGTTCCATGAGTTGGAGAGCACTGCTTCTCTGCTAGTTAGCAAGGAAATGGTGTCATTTGTATTGCTTTCTTATTGAACTTGAATAGAGAGAAGGTGGGTTTAGGTGTGAATATGTGGCCACGGGACATGCACATCAAATGGGAGAAGCCCAGGAGGACTGTGAATCCCAGTGTTCCAGCTGCCTCCGTGCCGTTGTTCAAGTTTCCTAGCTGGCCGTATCCCAGAGGGATACGTGTCAGTCTCCCCCACCAGGTCATCAAGCAGCAGAGTCACACAGATTCTGCCAAGGCTGCAGGGTGTCAAACAGGCGTTTCGAAGAGCTGCCCCCCAAGGGCAGCTGAAGCACATTCAGTGGAGAGACACTTGGACTTCCCCTCACCTATGGTAGCTGCTTCTGGGACAGGTTCTACTTACACTGTCCCTTTGCCCCACAGGTGAACCTGGATTCATGCACACGGGAGAAGACGAGCCACAATATGCTGGAGCCTACACTGTCCTGCTTTGATGAGGCTCAGAGAAAAATATTCACCCTCATGGAAAAGGATTCTTACCGCCGTTTCCTCAAGTCCCCCTACTACCTGGACTTGGTCAGCCCACCCGGTGCTGGCTGTGGGCCTGAAAACTGCAAAAGAAGCCACACTCACAGCTTAGACTGCAACTCTAACATCATCTCTCAGTGCGCCTGAACCTGCAACAAGGCAGGAGCGGGCTGAGCTCTCGCAAGAATATGCGGCAGCAAAAGCATTCATTGGCATGAAGCAGCAGAGCTGTCTCCAATAGCTGTCTAATGTCCCAGTTGTATCCCATGTCATGCTACAGCCAGCATTTGTAACCCAAGCCAGGCTCAGTTTGTGTAGCAAACCCTCCTCTGACTCCATTGGTGTAGAAGCCCTGGAGTCTGTGTCTGTCTGACATGAGAGCTGGGTGTAATCACTGCACGCACGCCGTGTTTCCGGAGAGCCCAGGAGGGCGGTGGGAGGGGAGCAGAGGCTGAGACCCAGCACTACCCCCCAGGGGAGCAGACCTGCGGTGCCACAGTGTGACACCCGGCAAGCAGCGGGGAAAGAGGAAGCCAAGGGAAGCTTTGGGGACTGTGATCTGCCTGTTCTAATCGGCAAAAGCTTGGAAAGGGTTTGCTCTGGTCCTTAGCTGTTCATATAGCTCCCAAATGTCTTTGACAGTATTTGCTCAGAACTCAGGCTGCATTACAGTATTCGGACCTAGGCAGAACTATTCTTTCTTGCAGGGAGACCAAAACTTCCCAGACAAACAGGCTCCCTCAACCACAGCTGCAGTTGCAGGGAAACTCTCCCTTCTGGCGACTTCTCCCTCTATAGTATCTGTTTGATTCTGCCCAAGGATCTTTCCTAGGACCATACAGAGCTATTATTTTAGGGGATGTTTATTATTTCATCTTATTACCTGTTGTGTTTCCAGACTAAATAGCATAGCTGAGCAGAACAGAAACATGTTCCTTCTCTCCCAAAATGTACTAACTCTGGGAGTGCCATTTGAATTCAGATTTACCTGCCCTGCATTGCATGGACCAGTTTGTGAGGGAATAGGACCACAACCGCAACAGCTGGGGAGGAAAGACCCTACCTGAGAGTACTTGAAAATGTCTTTTTTATTATTTTAAATATTATTTGAGTTTATAGTTCAGTAGAGGCATGACTCACTTTTTTTTTTTTTCCTGAAGATGGTAGGAGGAATGTGTCAGTGTCATTACTGCTCCTGGGCTTCGCTGGAAGGCAGCTTACTTTTTAGTTGCTGCGGGTTAGATGTGGCCTTTACTGGGGGCTTTGAGGCTGACGATGACCTGCAGCTGGAGGCACAGGGAAGAGACGCAGCGCTTGCCATCTTGGGCTGCAGTACCGGGTGTCGCTGGCCGGCAGCTGGGACCTCCTGCTCTCAGCAGTCGAGTGGCACTCGGTGACACTGTCCCCCAACCGTTGGTCTCTCCCCAGTGGGATGTTGCTGCTCTGACAGCCGTGTATTCCCCGCTCTGTGTCCCAGTCCAGACAACAGTTCTCACACTGGGGTTTTGACATGGCAGGAGGAGACTGTAGTTCTCCAGCAGGCACATCTGGGCCCGCCGAGAAACATCTATTTTAACATTTGCTTTATTTTGTATTTATTCAATTGTACTGACACGTATCACCCTGCATGTTCAGCTAAATGATGGAGAGGCTTGCTAAAGCTCTGAGCATAGCCAAGCATGTGGCTATGTTTTATTTTCCCTTGGTACTGGGATCTCTTGATAACTATTGCAAAAACTGCATCGATATTTAAATACTGATGAATACAATCTAAATAAAAATGTTTGCATTAGTCCCGTCTAAAATGCCATTGTGTGAACTGAAGAAAATGCATGGAGATGCAATTCATTGGCCAAGATTACTCTAAAAAGTCATTTTACAAACAGCTTCACTCAGAGGTTGTTGAAAATACGGAAAGGTGGAACTGCCATTTATATCCCTCAGATACCCTCAGCACCATGAGCCTGGCGGTTTTGGGGCTTTTTGGGATTCACACTGTGCCTGACAGTGAGCTCAGCACAAGGGCCACCCGTCCTTGCTAAAGGACTGGGGTGAGTATGAGGTCCCCAGCCTTAGGGGAGCACCTCCTTGCTGCAAATGCTTTCCCACCCAGAGCACCAGATGGGAACAAGTTTTAGCTCAGAGCTCAACCTGTCCCTGAGCCCAAGCCCTTCGAGTGCAGAGCCAGGGGTGAGCAGGGCTGGCTCTTGCTTAGCCCCTGCCCCAGGCACCGCGGCTGCTGCTGGGGTGTAAGCCGACTCTGCGAGCTGAAGCCTGAGGCACCACCCAGGCAGAGGGGTCTGGGGGTGCCTGTGCTGTGCTGGTGCTGGGGCATTTCCTCTGGACCAACCTCTTGGGGTGACATTTTTATTCCCTTTTCAGTTTCCTGAGAAACGACCACGTCCGTGTCAGCAGGACGTGTCAGAGGCCTTGGGTCTTGTCAGGGCTCCTGGGCTTTGGAAGTGCCCTGCAGAGGTAAGGAAACGCCGCACCTTCAGCACAAAGAATGAATAGTCCATTGAGACAGTAGCAGAAATACATGTTTATATGTGGATTACTGAGTGGTACAAGAATATGGGTTAACACAACCAGTTCCTCAGCACACAACAGCGCTCCACATCCTCCCCGCGCAAAGATCTCTAGTGGAGATCCCACGGGAATATCCGACTGAAAACCTGCTACTTCTCAGTGTGAGGAGCCGATCCCCGCTCCTGACCTCGCCACGCTCCAGGCAGTGACCAAGGACTGGAGGGAGCCTGGGGGAGCCCTGGGACACTCTCTGCCCCTCACAGGCTTCAGTGATCCCCAGTGTTGGGACCAGGCAGCACCAGCACAGCCCTGCCTCGGTGTGCAGGGGGAGAGCTGGGTGGTCCCACCATGGCCAGTGAGGAGCGAGGGTCCAGGTCACTGAAGTAACCAGAAAACATGCAGCAAGAGATCGCCCAGTGTTAATCTGAGGGATAGAGCTGCAGAGAGCTCTCCTCCACACGTCCTATGGTGGGGAATGGGTGCCGAGGAGGCACGGGGGCAGCACCTGGTGCCCGGGGACCCTGGCTGCAGCATGGGGTTGCCTTGCCCCATGGCAGGGCTCAGGGTCCCTCGAGAGCAGGAGACCTGCCTCCCGTGCCCACTCAGGTGCCAGGAGGCACCGGGGCTGCGGACATCCATGGACTGTGGACGCGGGGTGATTTTTGGAGGATGTTTTGGAAAATGCACCTTCATGTTTGCCCTGGTGGATGGCCCAGGACCGCACTAAACCCACACGGGCTCGTCTCTGCGACAGACCCCAAGCACCATCTCCAGAACGTCTGCTTTTCGGCTCTCTGACTCACTGGGGATCTGGATGCCCGCATGATGCGTATGTAGATTTGTGTGTATACTTGTATATGTCTATGGGTTACAGATGTACGGTGTCATGTGAAGAGTGCTCATACATATGCTGAACTTCATGAGAGCAAGAGTGATAAAATACATGAAGTATTTCCTACCAGGAGTATAATGGTTGGTATCAGCCCAACAGTAAATACCTCTGGGCCTGTGGAAAGCTTGGCTGGGGGATGGGTACAGGCATTGCTGCCTGTCTGGGGCAAGCCTGCCCAAGTAATTAGCCAAACGACCCTTCTACACAAACAAAACTTCTCAAGAGCTCCAGAACGCTTGAGGGGCCACATTTTATGGCCACCCTGTGGCTCACTGACACCTGTTCAATCACCCACTGAGGCAGGCTTCCAATATCTTAGCAGAAATCAAGCTGGGGAGGAATTTCCAACAGAGCTGTTTCACCTCTCCTGAATCCAGCCTCCACCTTGCTTTTCAGCACGTACATAGCCAGACACCTTCCCCCTACCCCACACCTCGCTGTGGCAGCTAATGACATCTCACGTTTCCATGGCGTGCAGCAAGCCAGCCTCCAGCAGCACCTCAGCTTTGGCTTTTAACTGTGAAACATGTGAGGGCATCTGGAAATAGCTGCCAAAGGATTAAGCAGAAATGAAAGATTTGGGTCTTTCTGCAGGGAAGCCTGTTTGGTTTTGCATTTCTGTGAATCCTGCTGTAAATACGGAGCTTGGACATGCTGAACCCGCTTGTCTTGACACCAGCTCATGGCAATGTGAAGACAGCGCAAGCAGCACAGCTGGGCAGAGGTGGTGGGAGCACCCTGCAGCAGAAGGGCTGGCCAAGCCCCCCATCCCATGCCCAGCCCTGCTCCTGCCTTGCCCTCCTTGCCCACCATCTCTAGGCAGTGGCCTCTGCCAGGGGATCCTGTGTCCTTTCGACCTGACCTTCCTGCCGCTTGTGGGTTCCTTTGGACTCTTTGGGGCCACCCAAGCTGCTCACCCCGGGGGAATGCCCCACGAGCATCAGCCCCTGCTGCTCCAGCACTGACTTTCCCAGGGCATTTGTTCCAGAGTTAAAAAAGTGATGGCCTCCATCCTTCCCCTGCCTCCCCATCTCAGCCTGGAAAGTACAGCCACTTCCTGAAGCATGGGATGTATTTTTCTTCATCACCATAGTGACAAAGTATAAATATTTGGGGCCGGCGGGGTTTTGATCAGATTTTGAAAGTCCTGAAGAGGCTGGCAAACCCGTTGTTTATGTCATTGCATTTCGGATGGAGTCTCATGACTTGCAGTTGAGGGTGAGCAGCCTGAGGGGGGTGGCTGGTCCGGGATGCTGCTGGGAGCACCATCGCTTGTTATTTTGCCCAGCTTAAGCAGTTTGCTGCAAGCCACAGCCCTGCAGATGCTGCACCAGAAAACCATCACAGGGAAGAAACATCCAGACCCCATAGAGCAGGGATTCATTGCATTCATTGGCCTCGAGGCTGATATAAGACCCCAGCCACCTTTCACATATGCCCTTGCCCCATCCTCAGATACGATTTCTTCTGGAAGAAAACAGTGGGCTGGCTTGGAATCATTTGAAAAGAGCTGGTCTTTTTAGGAGACAGCCTTATGGAAACACCTGTCCCGGGCAGATGGGAGGAGACAGGAGAGAGATGCAGCCACTGCCATCTGTTCAAGAAGCCGGGGGTTTATTTTTCGTATTTCCAATGATGGTTTTGTGTCTAAGTTTCATTTTTTGGGGGGTTGGTTTGGCTTTTTTTGACTGGATCTGAACAGTTGCAGTTACAGCTTTCTTTTCCCCGACATGATTTTCCTCCTTCCTCTAACCAATGCCTCTCGATGAGGTTTGTGCAGAAGGATCGCTTTGCCGTGCCTACTGCAGAGAGAAGCAACTGGAGCAAGAAACCACTGCAGCAGCAGCACCTGCAGCCCCAGCACCCCACCGGGCCACAGCGCCGCTGGGGCTGAGCAGGGACAGGGCACGGGCTGCGGGCTGTGAGCTCGGCACGTCAGGAGAGCGGCTGGGGTGAGCAGGAGGTCTGGGTTGCTAAACAGTCCCGGTGTTTCGAACAAACAGATCTCGTTTTACCCTCTTTGAAGTCTTCAGCGCGAAACAAATAGGCTGTCTCGGCTGATTCCAAGTGGAGTCAATAGGGAAGCGGTGCTGCGGGCTCGCTCAGCCCAAGCCCTTCTGCTAGCCAGGCTCTGCTGTATGGCTGTCCCCGCTGTACAGCTGTCCCCGCTACACCACCGGCCCTACCATACAGCCGTCCCTGCCGCACAGGCGTCACCGCTGTACAGCCAGCCCGGCCATGCACGTCACCGTGCATGCCGACCGGCTGCTCTCTGAAGACAAGGTGATGCCAACCACACGGTGGGTGTGCCCCACACTGGGGTCGCAGGAGCACTGGGCTCAGTACCCGCGGGGTACCCTGTGCCTCTCGGCAGCACCCTGGGGAGCTGGGAGGAGGGGGCGAGCCCGGGCCAAACCAGTGACACGGGCAAAACTGGGAGAGATATTTTCACGTCCTAAGAAGTAGGGCAAAACCGGTGCCTCAGAGCCTCCGGCTAAAGCCAAGCCCCGCAGTGCCAGGGACATGGTGGTTGCCCAAGCAGCTCCTGGTCACTGTGAGGCTGGGGCTGCTCCACCGCCCTCCTGGGTCCCGAACCCAGGGAGGATCACCAGGAATTTCTGCTGACTGGTCTTGTGTGGGAGAGGAAAGAGACTGTGAGAGAGGAATTATCAGAACATCTGACAGTCCAAAGCACAGCGGGGAGATGTTTAGCAACGCCCCTGGGTGCTCTTCTAGGGTGGTATCAAGAAAGCAAAGCGGCTGCAGGAGAAGGGGCAGGTGTTTGGGTAGAAGCAGTGGGACCGCCCGCAGGGAATGCCTCGCACAGCCCTGCCACGTTGCTACTTGATTAACTCTTGATAAAACTCCGACCGCACAAATCTGGGCAGGGAGTCTTTCTCCATCAGGGCAAAGATCCTCTTCTGGGCCATGTCAAAGCTGTTTGGTGATGGCTCCACCAGGTTCTCCATGGTCACTGCCTTGGTGAAGTGGTCGATGTTCACCTGTGATGGAAGTGTAAGAGGGATGGGGACCCTGCCTTCATGAGAGGTGGGTGGTGGCATCTCCCCTCGCCTGCTCCATCCCAGCAACCACACAAAGGTTACTGGGGGGTAGTGAAACAGGTTGACTTGTCTGGGGGAATTATTGGTGGCAAATCTGTAAGGACGAGGTCTATCACGCAGCAAGGCTAACTTGGGGAGGAGGATTACTGTAAACTGTCATCCCTTTTGATCCATGTAAGCCCTCTACAAGGAGAGTGAGACAGGCAGGTGTAGGAGGTGCCTGTGGCAGGAGGCAGTCCAGCAGAGGATGAGCATGCAAACAGGGGCACCAGCTCTGTGAAGAGTGGGAGTGCAGCACATGGGATGAGGCTGCCCCTCGCCGAGGGTACAGCCCTCCAAGCCCCTCAGCCGTGGTACAAGGTGCCCTGCTGCCATCACTCCCCTTTGGGGTGGAGGCCCCCAGACAGCAGCCTCTTCCCTCCTGGTACCATCTCCTGCCCCGTGGTCACTGACCTCTTTGGGTGCCTCGGTCTGGATGAACTCCTCATAGATCTTCTTGGCTTTCTCCGCCATCTTCATGGGAGACTTGGTTTTCTTGTAGTCCTCGCAGGCCACCCAAAATTCCGCATTCTCCTCGCTGAACTCAGAGCGCAGGAAGCTGTGGAAGCTGGCGAGCCCATCTGCAGGAGTGAGGGGGGCAAGCCCTCACTGAGCACTGGTGGTCCCAGGAGGGCTGAGCCCTTGCTGAGCAGCTGGGGGTGTGGGATGGGGGGACATCCTCCCAGGGGGATGTGAACTTACAGGGGTTTTGCAGGAGCTTCTCCAAGGAATCACGCCACTGCAGAGCCTCCTCCGGTGATGGCCTGAAAGGAGTAAATAAAGCCCAGGTGGTCCATGTTCACCCCACAGCCCTAGTCTGGGCTCCAGGTTTTTAAGTAATTCTTTTTAAAACGAAGAGGAACTGAGTAATGAGCTGTGGAGGCTGTTGCAGAGCGGGGGTGATGGCTGAGCAATGGGGATGATACTGCATCACAGCATGAGCACCCTCCTCCTGGGGAGAATGGAGTGCTGGGGAAGGCAAGAACGGGGTTGGGTGGGCGAATTTCCCTGTATTTGAGCAAAGATGTGGCTGAACCACAAAACAAGTCCCCTCTGCACCAACGGGTGCCCCACTGCACCAGCACCCACGGACAGGAGGGAAGAGTGGGGCTCTGCAGGCAGCTGGGAAGCATCCCTGTGTTTTCCTGCCGGTGGAGAAGGATGCTCCCTGTTGGGGGGGGGGGGGTTGAAGGGGGATAGATCTCTCCAGCCCTGCGCTGCCGGGGCTGGGGTCAGCACCCCTCCGCTCCCACAGCCCCCCCGGCCCATTCCCACGCCCCGCGGTGGGGCAGGACGCTGGCCTCGGCTGCCTTCCTCCCCAGTGAAAATGTCCAACGTTTTCCATATGCATGGTTTTTCCTACTCTTCTTCTTCTTTTTTTTTTTTTTTTTTTTTTAAATGCAAGCTTGTAATGTCACTAAAGGGCTTTGTTGTGGGGTTTGTGGTTTTTTGTTTGTGTTTTTGTGGCTGTTGATTTTTCTTAAGCCCTGAGGAGTTTGACTGAGCTCCTTTGGGACATAGGGCTGGTGCCCACCGGGGCTGGTGCCTGGTACTGGAGGGGATGGGAAGCCCCCGATGCTGCCAAGTGCTGGGCTCACCGCAGGCCATCGCCGCTGCCCACAGACAGCCTTGTGCTCAGGGCCTGAGACCCTCTGGGTGAGCAGAGCATCCCTGGGGCAGGGACAGAAGCAGTGGGGAGGGGACCTTGGTGCTTCAGCAGTGGCTCTGAGGGAAGTGCAGATGGCTCCAGCAGGGAGAGGAGAAAGGCAGAAACACGAGGCTTGCTCAGGTTGGGTATCCAGCCCTCGCTTGTTGCCAAACCTGGCGGTAAGGGCCACAATGATCTGATCGTTCACTTTCTGGACCTCCAATTGCATTTGCGCTTGCTCTTATGGATCAAAAGCTCTCCCTGCCCCCGTGTTCCTGCCAGGTGTCTCCTCACCTCAGTGAGGGGGAAGCATCACTGCAGTGACCCAACACCATCCAGATTTCCTGGAAACTACCAAATTCACTTTTCCGTTATCCGACTGTCCTAGGGATGATATTAACCGCGAGCGAGATCCTGAAGGGTGAGCAATACAGAGGCTGTGCAATGATGCAGTGCAGGAGAAAACAACTCCTCCAGCCAGGCAGGAGTGAAGATGTTCTCCAGCTTTCTGCGGGGACGGCTAATGGGGACAAATGTGTCTCCTCCGCAGAGGCATCCAAGGAGCAGCAGTGACGGAGCCTGAAGCGTGCTGCCTGTCAGGGCTCTGCCTGCCCCAAGCACCTGCAGTTCCCCATGGGCTCTTGTCAGGGTGAGTAGGGCATCTGTCTGCCCATTGGGGTTGTGTTTTGGTTTGGGTTGTTTTGGGTTTTTAGCAGTGCTTGGTGGAGGGTTGCTGGTTTAGACTAGCATTGCCTGGGCTGCAAGGGGAACGTGTGGAGAGGGAACAGTGTAAAACAAAAAGTCATGATTTTTAATATGGAAAGAGAAACCTGGCAGCACAGCCCATCAGCCTCCCTAGTTTTGCTTTGTCATTAAGCCAGCTCAGTTCTGAAGAGCAGAAGCTCAGGACAAAGGGAACAAGGTGAGAAGGTGCCTGCCCAGAGCCAGGCACTGCACCGTGGGGCCGTGCCCCCAGCTTGGGGACACGCTGCCGCTCCGGAACCAGCAGACTGTGCAAGGCTGGCACCTCTGAGCCGAGCCGGGTGACTCAGAGAAGTCCAAGTGCCTTACGCTTCTGGCAAAACCTTTATTGAATAAACGTGAAATCTCATCAAAAGTAAATTGAGTTTCCATGAGAAATCTGGTTTCCATAAAGCTATATTGCCTGACACGTCCCATGCTGCCCTGACGTAACTCTGCCAGCCTGCACCTAGCTGGCAGCAGGTCACAAGGAGCGTACCACGAGCTGCCTGCCCACGTAAACCTCCCGTGACCCACCCACATCAGGGACTTCGGCTCCTCCACATCCCAAGAGGGCTCGCATCCATCCCCCGGCCAGGCAGGGGCACCAGTGCAGCCCGCCCCAGCGTGGTACTCACTTCTGGGCCTTGGGCGGCTTCTCTGGCTTCTCTGGGTAAGGGATGATGAGGTCAATGGCCGAGTCGGGCTTCTGGAGCAGTGTGCCCAGCTTGGTCTTGATCTCCTTGGCCCTGCGGGAGGGGATGAGCAGAGACAGGTCAGGTGGAGGGAGGGGGCTGTGGGGACGCTCCCTGCCCTGCATCCCCATGGACCCCGGCACAGCCGCTGCTGCCTAATTACAGCATGTGAGATTAATTACATGAACAAATGGACCCTTAATGATGTAAAGGTGCCTGGCTGAGGCCATTTCAAACTGGGCACTCGGAGTTAGCTGCAGCTCTTAATCCCAATCTCTTTGGTTTGTCCCCAGCTGTGGCCGGGATAATTGTATCAGCGGGGCTGGCTGCCTGCTCGGAGGGCGAGTTAGGGGCCGTGTGTGCAGTGCTCGGTGTGTACGGTGGGGAGCCCAGAGGAGGTGCTGGAAAGGAGACGAAGAGCTGCTGTGGGAGAGGTGGCTGTGCAGGGTGCTGGGCTGGGCTGTCCCATGCCGAGCCAGGTCCCACATTATGCCCACATTGCTGACAGCATTTGAAGCAGGGTGCCCTAATATATGTATATAGTGTAATACAAGTAACGTATACACGTTTTGTTGCAATGGGAAGGGTCCTGCAAACAGGTACCTCCTGGGTGCTGTTTTCCCTGGGCAGAGCAGGAAAAAAGGTTTCGGGACCTGAAGTACCCTGACTGCCAAAGGCTGAGTGCCAGTCACCCCCGCCCTGGGGACACGCTTCAGCCCTCAATGCAGAGGCAAAAGAGGTCCTGGGGCTTGACAGCAGGTCCAGCCATCTCCCAGAATGTTCCCTGTTGTGCAATACCATTTGCATCGTGGTCCTGAGCACGTAAAGCCACTAAGGAGGCTGCCCTCCACCGCAGCTTGGTGGTGGCAGCAAGAGCAAGCTGAGCTTTTGCAGAGAGAACTCAGGTGTGCTGCATAAGACTGAAGAAATAAAGGGGTAAAAACAGACTCCCCCAAACCCCATCCTTTTGGGACAGGCCATTTCCCCAGCACAGAAACATTTGGTGGCTTCCACATCATCTTGCTAGCATAGGAGGGGAAGGGGAGCAAGGGGGGACACTGCTTCCCTGCAGCTGCAACTCCCCAGCCCCAGGGCTCACTGTGCTTCTCCTCTCCGCTATTTATTTTCACAAGCCCTCTGTGGACGATCTCTCCCTTGCTATGTCTGTTATTTCATTTCCATTCCTTTAATTTTTTTCCCCCTGCCTGTAAAACTCCGTGTTATGGTTTGCCACCCACCAGCCCCTACAGGTGACTTTTCGAGACCTGGGGTGGGCTCTTCTTCTCCATTTCTGTTGCAGAAACCTGCTTTGACAGCCACCCTTGCACGGGAGCGGGCAGGGGCCAGAGCTGGCAGCGGGGCCAGCCGGAGTGAGCAGCCCAGCCCCGGTCTGCACGGACCGCCCGCAGTGGGTGTACAGCACACACCAGACCCAGAAACCCAACTGTTGTCATGGAAAATAGCAGCAGCTACAGGGACAGCTTCTGCCGCTTGTGCTTCTGAGAAAATGTGAATCTTGCCTGGAAAGACCAAGACCTCAGGCGAAGGGTGATGTAGTCCCCACGCTCCCTGCGCCGAGGTGTCTCTGGGACAGGGATGCTGCTGTGCACTGTCTGTCCTGCTCCCTCTAATAAATAAAATGTGGATAAATGCTCTGAGACAGAGCCTAGGGCTGGCTCTCCTGAGAGCTTCAGGTGCCCTGGAACGCCCTGTGGGCTGGTACCACCATGCTGGGACTGCCGTGGCACAGCCCTGACCCATGGGGCTGACACAGCAGCAGCGAGGAGGGGCAGGAGCTGCAGCCCCATCAGCACTGGAGCTGTAGATGGGTGCAGAGGGTGGCCCAGGAGAGCCGGTGGGGTAGGAAGGGGACAGATGGGCTCAGGGAACATCTCTCAAGGAGGGGCTGAGCAGAAATTCTAGCTGGTACCTTGCTCTCCAATTTCCACCACCCTCTGACAGTGACTTGCTGGTGCTGCCCACACTGCTGAAACTATGCAGGTCCTGGTGTGGGGACAGCTGCAAGAACATCGCCCCCCACTCCCTGAGCAAGACCTCAGCTGTGGGACCTTTGTGAAATATGGGGAGACAGCAGAGATGAGGAAGGCTGTTGAAAGGAAGCGAGAAAGGACAGCCAGAGGGCTGAGTGCTTGCAGGCTGATGGGAGGGAAGGACTATTTAAAGACATCATCCTGGCGTCTGCCAGCACATGCATTACAGGCTTTCAAGCAAGGCTTCAGCAAAGGGTAAACAGCAGGGTAAAAAAGGCAGCTATAAACAAAAAGGCATCCTTCAAAAACTCCCCAGCTATGTCCGAGTGAGAAAAAGCAAGAGGACCGTAAACTGTGGAAGGTTAAGTGTGAGAACATATGGGAGCAAGCCAAGAAAAAATCTGACAAACAGCTTCCAAGAAGCATTAAAAGAAAATACGGGCTCTGTCAAACACATCAAGAACACAAAGGCTGCTGGGGGCAGCCAGGAGAGACTCCAGCTTTAAAAACAAAACACAAAACAGAGAAGCTCAAAGAAGTTAAAGCTATAGCTGAAAGCTACAGGTGCTGCTGTGCCCGAGGGCAGGGAGGGAATGCACCTTGAGGGGAAAAAGGCTCCCAGGGGCAGGGGGATCTGCAAGTGTGATACTATATAGACATGCCAGCAGCAGCTGTACCAGACAGCTGTGGTGGACACATGGACAAATATGGTTTATTGGAGAGGAGTCAAGGCAGCCCTGGCAACAGGAAGAGATTCCTTCAAACCTATTGGCCTCTGCTGAAGAGGCTGGGGAGCCACGTGCCTTGGGGAGAGCTGGGGGGCAGCAGCCCCTTGGGTCTGCGGGAGACAGCGGCTGGGCTCTCTAGACCCCGGGCAGCTGCAGGGGGGAAGGTCATCTCATGGATGACAGCATGGGAAACGTAGCACACAATGTGTAAGGGACATGGTGAGATTTCCTCAGTGGGGACAGTCCTAGGGGAATGCAGGTGGGGATCGTGCTGTCCAAAATATCACACGTGTGGAGAGAAGGGGGTCAGTGGCTGAGCAGCAGTGACTGTGCTACCCGGGCACGGCGCTTGGGGACCAATGGTGAGGAACCCGCATGAGAGTCTTGTGAGACTGGCAGTGAAGCGGCTGCTGAAATCCCGATACACGTGGGACAAACCCAGTCTTAACTGTGTGCATAAAAATGGTGGGCCATAAGCGAGGCAGCCCCTAGAGAGCGAGGATTTGAAGGTGTAACAGGTCAGTGAAAGCATCAGCAAAGCAACAGGAGAGAAAAACTGACATAGTGTTAGAAAGCAGCAGCAGAGTGACAGCAAAGATGACAGCAGAGCAGAAACGTGTGGTTCACCCACGTCTGGAAGACTGCTGCCCACAGTGCAGGGGGCTGCAGGAGACCCATCAGGGTGAACGCGGGGCCAAGAGGATGGCCGAAGGGCACATTTCAAGCAAAGAAATTGTCACAGGCCCGTGCATGTTTGTGCCTGTGGTGGGAATTCATTTTGCTTTCAGACAAGCAGCGTCAGCTCTAGCTGATGAAGGGTGACATCTCCTGAACTCCCCCCAGCACAGTGAGCACCACCCTTGCTCTCATCTAAAAAACGGTCCTAAGGCATTTGGAGCTGCGAGGGAAGAGTCAGGGGGTAATTCACACAGCAAGTCTTTTACCAAATTTCCTCCTTAGGCCGAGGATCAAGCACTCGGCTGCTGCAGGGAGACCCCAGCCTCCTGCCGTGGCCCCCTTCGCACCTCCGCTTCTCACCAGACCCCTCCAAAGCCCACCCCAGCCCTGCAGGAGGGGAGGAGAGGGCAGGCTTCCATCAGCCTGGAAATGGGTGGGGGGGCTGGAGCCTACCCAGCTTCCTGGGGGCTGAGAGCAACCACCAAGGGCAGGGTTCGAGGAGAGTGCCGAGGTGAAGGGGGATGAAGGTAGGGATGAGGATGGGTACCATGAGCGGGGCAAAGCGGGTGCTCTGCACAGAGCCAAACCTCGTGAGAGGGGCTGGAGCCAGCTAATCTGCGTGCAAGGGAGACGCAGGCAGTTAAAGAGGATTTTGAGGCACTTTGGGGACAGGGCTGTTTTCAACTCAGAAAAGCAGCTGCTTTCCTGCTTTTCTTCCTCCCCTTCATTTTTTGCACGCATTAAGGACTCAGGACAACACGCTCCTGCTCCATGTCCGTACAGGGGAGCAGGTAAGGCTGAGGGGTGGGTTTGGGGCAGCCCAGAGAGTTTGGGGGAGAGTTTGGGGCTAGATCCGTGCTCATCCCTCCCGAGGGTCCCAGCCACACGCAGCATCTCGCCGAGCTCCCCTGCTTCCCTTGCTTCCCAGTCCAGAGCTGGGCCATCCCAGTCCCCAGAAGAGATGTCCATTGTGGGGACGTGCTGTAGGAAGACCCTCTCGAACCCCCGCTGCCCCTGGCAGAGCCCCACAGGGATGCAGGATCCCCGGCATCCCCCTTCTCTCACCTCTCCAGGCACGTGTGGGGCAGCGCTGCTAATCCTTTGCACATCTTGGCAGGCTGTAATTTTCCTCGGCTGGGAGAAGAGCGTGAGCGATGGCTAAAGCAGGCAGGTCTGCAGCCCGGCTCCCCTCCTCTCGCTGCTATATAGCGCCGGGAGCTGGACCCCCGCCAGCCCCGTAACCAATGCCGTCCGTCCCGCCACAGCTGGCCCCAGCCCCGGCAGCTTCTGGAGTTTGTTTTCTCCTCTTTAAGCTCACACGGAGGGAGAGATGTGTTTTTCTGGGGTGAGATCAGGTAATTGAATTGGAAGGGCCAAGCTGCCGCTTGGGGGGCTTCAGGAAGCCCAAGGTGTGTCTTCTTAATGAAGGCTCTGAGTCAGTATGAAGAAGAGCTAGGTAAAAATGTTTCCTTCAAGTGAGGTTTTTCCCAATAAAAAAATGTTAACTTTCATAAAACCAAAAGTGCTTACGAGAAGGCTTTGTGTTAATTTAAAAGCTGTGGCCAGTGTCAAAATATCCACAGCTTCAACAGTGGTTTTTGGTTGGTGGGTAACAGTGACTTTTGTTCCAGAACAAATTCATTTTATTGTAAACTTAACAAAAAATAAATCTTTTAATCACTGCAAATGTTCCTGTTTTGTCTGACAGTGACAATCTGATGAGGCCAAGAAGAATTTCCACCCAGAATTTTGCTAAGTGGAAGATTTGCACCCTTTTTCCATCCCCTTTCAGAGCGGTAAAACACACGCCAGCTCCTGGAGCCACCCGTGATGTGGGATGCAGGGCCTGAGCAGGGACCGGTCCCCAGTTCCATCAGGACACACCCCCTCGCTCACCTAAAGTTTGGCAGAGCACAACTCTGTGGTGCTTCTTCTGTTTGCTCAGGTAAGATCTCTTTGCTCCACTAATTTGCAGTCATGGAGCCAGGGCCTCCCTGGGGTTGTGACATCTGTGACACGAGTTTTTCCCAGCCTCAGCCAGGCACCCAGGCACAGTATAGACGCAAGCCCAGCGAGTGAGGCTGCCTGCTGAGAGGCAAGTCACAGCAGACAGGGACCAGCACGGCTCTGAGGGGTCCCATAGCCGAAGCTCTGATTTGGTGGCTCCACACAGCTGCTCAGAAGCATGAGCTGCAGCCAGCAGTAGAGTCACTCCTGACACAGCTTAGCAGTGTTGGAGTGGCAAGGGTAACCACAGCCATCCCAGGTATTTCCCTTCTGCCTTCCAGCAGGGATGTGACAGCCCATCCTCGGCAGGGTCACAGCTTGTTGCCCAGGTGTGCACGGCCAGACCAGAGCCAGCACAAGGGGAAAGCCCTCAGACACACGTGTAGCAGCCACAGGTGCCTCACTGCCAGTGGTGCAGTGAGGTAGCAGCCACAGGTGCCTCTCCTGCAGTTTGTGTAGGACTTCCTGACACCCACTTGGATCTTTGCCACCCCACACGGCTGGCTGTGCAATCACACCCACTCGGGGGTGTCCCGCTCGGGATGTGAGCTCAGGGCTCACCCTGAAAATCTGCCACATGCTTGTCCCTGACCTTGACTGCCTAGGCAGCCATGAAAATATACACCTGAGTGCCTTGTTTAACACCAGAGCTCTGCACTGGCAACAGGAGACCTTGTGCCCAACCTGGGTGTCCACACCCCAAAGCCACTAACGGCCTTAATTGCCCTGACCAGCCTCAGCTGCCCTCTCAGCCCCAGAGCCACATTTAAGCTCAGCCCTGGGCCACAGGTAGGCTTGGCCCTGGGCTATCTTCCCCACCTGAGCAGCAGTAGAGCTGTGCCCGGCTCTGGCTTCTGGATGGACTTTGGACCTGCAGCGCTGCCTCCTGCAGGATTATGCAGCAAGTTGACGTCTGCATTTCAGCGTGAGTGAAGCAACTGAAAGCTAGAATGCTAGAAACTGTGCCTCCCTGGGGAGCTTGGGATAGCTCATTACTAGTTTGTAATGGAAATTGAATGAAAAAAAAGTGCAGCTTTAAGTTTCAGAGGGTGAGATGCTCAAGTGATGTTTGCCTGGGCTTGGACTAATTAGAGACCCTCAGGGTATCAGACCTGGGGGTTCTGGAGCTGCTTGGCATTGTCGTGTCCGCTAGCTCCCCTTGTGCCTCACAGGATGGGGAAGGAAACAACGGCAGCCCCGAGGCTGGAGCTGCCTCACCCCTTCACGGGCTGCTGTTATTTTGCTGTTTTTGCAGAGGAGTGGGAGGAGGTGGGGAGGCTCTGTTATTAGCACGAAGGTGCCTCGCTCGAGTTTGGGCATAGTCCGGAGCCCAGCTGCCCATCTCCCAGCGGCTGAGGTGCAGCCGCTGCTCTCCGAGGGACTGCAGCCTGGCAAGTTGGGCAAACTTGCTGGGCTATGCCAGTTGCCCTCAGGGCCAGAGTGTGTGTCAGGGCCATTTGTTTGCTAGCAGGGGTGTAACCAGGCCAGCGTCACCCCCTCAGTGGCTGCTTTGAAAGGCTCCTTTGAAGCCGAGGTGCTGTCTGCAGGGTGCTTTGCCAGCCGGCTGGGCACCTCCTGGCACCAAGGGGTCGGCAAGAGGTGCCAGCCGGTCTCACGTCTCTGGGACTGGGGAGGGCAACGGGGCCAGGGACTGCATGGGAAACCCCCGCAGCCTTGCATTCTGCTGCCGAGCCATTGGGAATGCAGTTATTTTTTTCTCATTAATCTTCAGTAATAAAGTCAGCATTGGAAATCCCGGGGGAGCTCAGATCTGTGGGATCAAGCAGGCTGTGAGAATGCTGTCCGGCAGACACCGAGCACCCTTACGTGCTCTCTCTCCAGCTGCAGTCGGGGCTGCGTGCCCCTGGAAAGCCGACAGCCGCTCCAGGCATGCCAGGATGGCTCCAGCTCTGCAGACCTTCTGCTGCCTGGAGGAGTCCCAAGCTTTGCCCCATAAGACCCCATGGAGGATTTGGTTCTGTCCACTAAAGATTTTCCTACTTTACCTCTTTCAGCCCTTTGTGGGCAAACCTCCTGGTCCTGTGGCTCTGTCATCACCAATGCTCTATAATCTCTTCCACAGCCCTGGAGTGGGGGTTTAATGACTGCACAAAGCAAGCTGGGGAAACTGAGGTCTAAAACGGGCAATGAAGCTTCATGCGAGAGGGTTGTAAGGAAGCCATACTGTGCACTGGGATTGCAGTTGTATGTTTTAGCAGAGACTTAGCTGAAACACTGAAAAACAAACCATATACCATTGAGCAGAAATAAGGGTTTCACAGAAATAGCTTGTATTTTCTTATTGGACAAATGTCTGCAGAAATGTTTGGTTTGTGCATTTCAGGGCTTTAGAGCGCTAAGAAAATAACTCCAGTAAGAAACTACCCAGACCTTCCTTTTCTTCCCACGACAGCTTAATTTCTTTAAGGGCCCTTCTGGGAGAGCTTTTTGGAGATTCAAGTGCACTCCGAGGACCAGATTATCTTGTGTACACAATGGCTGGCTTCCTCCAAGAGCGCTCTAGGTTTGTGCCTTGCAGCTGCCCCCTCAAAAGCCACATGGAATCTCCCAGTTCACCAGATTTATCCTGGGTTCTGTTATTTCAAGACTTTATTATCCTTTCTAACAGCTTGCCTTTTATAGAAGGTAGCCTCGCTGCTTTGCAGTTTCCTGGTTCCCACTGGAACTTTTCAAAAATTAGCATCATACTTAACAACATTGGCTTTTTGGTAGAGAGATCTCTAATTCTCACCCAGGGAGTTTATCTGAGTACTCCTTCTGGCATATTTTTAACCACATGTTCTAAAAATGGGGTTTAAAAAAATGCATTTTTTACACCCCACATCCCCCTCCAGTGTCTTGGGACAGTCACGCAAGTGACTAAGGAATGAACGTAGCATGAGCCCCATCAAAGCAAAGGTCAATGCAAGTAACTCACCAAGTTTTTTTTTGATGGCACTTTCCTCCTCATACAGCCTGATCATGTCCTGTCACCAGGGCACTCTGGAAAGCTTTCTGCTTCTCACACGGTCATCATTAAGTTTTATGCCTTTAAGATACTTTCCTCAAATCTTCTGTGGCCTGCCTTTCACCTGTAACTTTCCAGAGCTTCTATTCTGTTTTTGTACCCTCTCATCTGTGTACAGTTTTCACTCAAGGTCTTGCTGTTTTCAGGTGTTCATTTCCACTCCCTTGTATAAGCGCATCACTTTAAGGCAAGACTACCTCTCATTTCCCTTTTGGCATTAGATATTACTTTAAAGTTGCTGCTTTTGCACTCACCAGGATGGTCTGACTGGTAATTACAGCTCCGTGGCCTCTCATTTGCTACCTTTCAACCAAGCCCTGCACATGGTTTGGGAGTCGCTGGGGTAACACCATCCCACTGCCTCCACTGAGCTTCTGAGGTCCAGCCTCATGACTGAAACACTCGTGCAGAAGGAAGGACATGGGAGATCCTGGCTCCCTCCCCTTGCTGCAACAAAGTCACTGACATAAGAGCCATGGGTGAGGTCGAAGAGGAGAAAACCCTGGAAAGCAGCATCACCCGGAGCTCTGGGACTCTGGCCAGCTGAGAATTCGGGAGTCACGTAAGTCCTGCATCCCAGCTGCGGAGCCACCAAGTTCCTCGACCCCAAGCAGCAGGCCTGAGAACGGCCGGGACATGGTGCTGCTCCTCACGCCTGCTCCGTGCCTGCAGCAGGGACCTGCTCCTCTTCCAGCACCCCTGCCCCCCCGGGCAGCGTGGGGCAGGGGCGAGCCCACGCCGAGACCTGCACGGGGCTGGCCTCACCTCTAGCACACGCACAGCACCCTTGGGAACGGGGCTCCGGCTGCCTGTATTTGTAAGGAAATCCCAGAGGAGGCAGCGGTGCCAGGTGTTTTCAAGTCAAGGCAAGTATTTGCACGGTGTTTATGCTGCTATAGGCATTAAAGTGACAGCCTAGATCTTGAAGTGTCACCAAGAGACACAATCTGTGAACAGATGCGGTTGGGCGGCCAACATGCAGGGGACAAACACAATTTCGACACAAACAGACTAGTCATAGGATTTTATTTAAGGCCTGAATCCCAGCAATTCCCTGGATTACACCATTTTTTACCTGGATTTGCATGCTGGATCCAGGCAGGCAGAACATCTTGCTTCTCCTCACCCACCAGCCAGCACCTGCATTTCTGGCAGTAAGGGCACTTGGCAGAATCCGCTACCATGCGAAATGTGCCTCCATCTCCGCATTAGCCATGCAAGCACCCCCTCCTCCCATATGCGAGCATTCACCTTTGGCTCAGAAGAGGCATTTGTTCAGTAAATGAAGATCTTTCCTGCCCATCCCTTTTTCTCTATGTGCCCTGCTGTGGCGCTGCCTTTCCCAGCTCGTGGATGGCTGCGTTCTCCAGCACCTCCACCTTCCCCTCTCCTGGCCGCAGCACACTGGCGACCATAGCCCTTGCCACCGTTTCCACAGGCACCGAGTAAGCAGTGGGGAAGACCCGAGCCACGACACCCAGAAACTTCTGGACCAGCCACTCCGTGGGCCGGGACTCCTGACGCTTGCACAGCAGCACCCTGTGGAGCAAGGAGGCGAGGTGGGTCAGTCTGAAACCAGCCCTCTGGAGAAAGATAGAGACCAGGTTCTCCAGCTGCACTGGGGGACCAGCTCAGCTTGCTAAACCCACGTGGGGGCTGTGGGGTTTTGGCAGGGTCCCAAAATGTGACCAAGGTGAGGCTAAATTCCTTTTCCCCACAGTGCTGCCAAAACCAGGATGCCAGTTATTTCTCCCAGGCAGCAAAAGGACAGTACAGCTGAAAGGATACAGGGGAGTTACCTCCTCTGCTCAAGGTCTGTGCAGAGATAAGCTTTGACCTATGTCCCCCAACCTCTGCTTCCAACCCAAGCCTCTTCTCCATGCATGGTGTGTGACACTAACATCAGGACAGGCCATGAGAAACTGCTGCGCTCGCTCTCTTGAAGCACTGGGAAGCAGTGCACTCATCCAGGAGCTGCATTTGCAGCTGGTAGCTTTCTCCACCTCTCTCCCGATCCCTCCTCTCGTGCATCCTTTTTCTCTCTTTCTCCATCTCCCAGCACACCGCCTGGGCACCCGTCTGCCTGAGTCCTGTGCCCTCCCTCCTCCACCGCTACTCACGCTGGCCGGAGAATGGTACAACGATCAAAACCGACAGCCTGGACCAGGTTCTCCACTTCTCCCTGTCAGAGCAGTCGGGCAGGATGAAAGGAGAAAAGGATGACTGCAAGCACCGTTCCTGCCACCCCGTGAGTTGGTAGGAGAGAGCAGCAGAGCCGTGGGCACCAATGCCCACACAAAACTGGCAGCACTGCCCGGGCAGCCAGCAGCCCTCTGGAAAAGGCAGCGCGGGGCCAGTGTCCACTCTGAGAGTTAGTCAGCAGCGCACCCTTGCAACCACCGTGCTAACTGCGACCAGGCGCTCCTGAAACAGCATCTGGAGGCACTGTCCAGCCTGGGGATCCCGGCACTAGACACTGACAGAAAGCAGTGAGTCCAGGAGGTGTTGGGGGCTGCAGCATATTGGGGGGGAGGGGAGGGGAAGCTGTCGCGATGAATATGGTCCCACCTGGGGAGCCCAAGGACTCTCCAGCCCCTGGACAGTTCCCGTCTCAGAAGAACACAGCCCTGAGCCTGCCCACCCAGCTGCAAAACCATCCCAGATTGGGGCTGGAGACCCTAGTGGGTCTTTGTGGGTTTTTTTGATGAGGGAGATGGGTGCTGCACGTGGGTGTCGTGCTGCTTTGGGTGAAGCCAGATGCGTGGCTGTCCTGCCAGCCCCTTGCCCCCCAGGACCAGGAGGATCCTCAGAGCCATTTGCACCTCCTGACACCTCAGCACCTGCTTCTTTCCCAGCGTCCCAAGACAAGCCCACCTCAGCTGCCCCCTCACCTTCACACGGAGGTAGAGGAACTTGCTGTGCTGGTTCGCCCCCTGGGAAGACTGCAGGACAAAGTGTCTGCAGCCCCCGGCCTGTGCCAGCTCCGCTGCCTGTGCCACATAGTCCCGGTCCACACGGACAAAGCCGTCCTGCAGGTACAGGGGAGGTAAGGGAGGGTGAGGGCAACGGGGAAGAGGGCGAGCGGGCCCCCGCGCCCCAACCCCGGGGACTCCCACTCACCGCGCCAGCCTTGGCCCTGGTGGTGCCCAGGCAGCAGAAGCCGACGTCGTGTCCCTGGAAGGCGCCAGCGTGCTCACTCAGCCGCTCGAAGTCCACCACCGCCTGCTCCTGCGGGGAGGCCGAGGGTCAGCGCGACCAGCCCGACCGCCCCCATCTCCCCCGTGACCCCCAGCCCTGCGCACCACGGCTGCCTCCGTCTCCTCGCCCAGGCTCAGCCGGCGCCGCCCGACCAGCGTCACCCTGGCGAAGACCCGCTGGGCCAGCAGCTCCCGCAGCAGCGCCCGGCCCGTCTCCCCCGAGGCCCCCAGCACGAAGCAGGTGCGGCCGCTGCCGGCACCGCTGCCTGCCGCCATGTCGAGGGAGCGGCAGCCGGGCTGGAGGCGGCGCGGCGGCGGGGCGGGCCCGGGCGAGGAGCGGTTGCGCTGCCGGCGGCCTGGCTTCCGCCTGCCCCGTGTGTGCCACCGGGAGAGCCGGGCTCTTCCCGGCGGAGCCGAGGCGACGGGCGCAAAGTGCAGCGGAGCGTGCCGCAGCTACACATGAGACAGGAGCGCTGTCAGGGGATGGGGAGGCTGCGGCGTCTCCTCCCCGAGCTGCCGCGGGGGACCCCTGTCAGCCGCTTTCAACGCGCAGGGAGAGATGTCTGCTAGCGTGTGTGTGTGTCCCCCGCCTATCCCTTCACCTGGTGGCCTTGTGGAGGCAGAGCCTGGTGCCTGCCCTGCTCAAGGGGAGGGGACATGTCCCCGGAGGAATGCTTAAAGGGGTCTGTGACCTGCTCCTCCCCAAAGCCCACTGGGCTCCGTATGCATTGCCAACCGGGGTGCCCTGTAGCTGAGCCCCCCGGGCAGGAGGTGACTTGTTTCCTCCCTGGGCACCAGCTTCAGTCACGGGGCTCACACCCCAGTGGTGACGGCAGCTCTGCCCTCCGGGAGCACAGTGACTCTGGTGTGAAGCAGCTGCTGATGCCTGAGCAGCGAGGGGATGGAGCCCGCTTCCTGCGGGACCCTTGCCGAGCAGCTCCCAGGGCGTGCTGGCAAGCACAGACCCCCCACTCCAGATCCTTCCCTGGTTGTCACCCCTTTGATGCGGACAATGCCAATCATCATCGGTGAGGACTGGTCCCACCAGGAGCCATCCCATGGCATGGCTCTGGAGCGGGCGCGTGGGCACCTGGGGGCTCTGCGCAGCCAGTCCCACAGGTAGTGTCAAGGGGCCCTGCGGCACCTCGATCTCGTTTGTCCTGATTCCTGGGAAGGGAGGTGCAGAGGCCTGCATGGCTGCTTTCGGGATCAGCCAGGTGATTTCCCAGCACGGCGTGTCTGCTGAGCACTCCCAAGGGCTGAGGGTGAATCCCATGGGCACGTGCCACGCGCGAGGCAGGATGCACGTCATGACCATCGCCGGGTTAATGGCCGGCATCCCTCTCCACCTGCCAGTGTGCCGCCGGCACCCACAGCCACGCACCCTGTCTGGGGAGCTGCACCCCACGGCCGCAGGAAAACCCAGGTGGGTGCAGGAGGGGAGGCTGGGACGAGCTGAGGCTTGAGGGTGGCGACACGAGTGGGAGGTGAACCATACACTGTGACAGTGCGGAGTATCGGCAGCAACGTGTGTAGAGCACAGAGTATGCTATAGGGTTTCATGGGATGGTGGGGATGCCTCTGGGGAGAGGTGGGATTGGGAAGCATGGAGGCCATGCGGTGCTTCCATTGCTCACGGTCTGCTTCTCCTTCACAGCAGGGCTTGGTGGGGCCAGCCAGGTGCCAGGGGTCCCACTCTCCCCGGCGGCATGGAGGTGTCGTGCCGGCGCGGTGCGACATTCGACTGCACGCCCCAGCCGGCAGCCTGCTGCCCGGACTGGATGGCAGGGCTCCCCGATGCCCTGCCCCTCTCCCGCCTCTCCATCCCTGGCACCCATGACTCCCTCAGCCTGTTTGGTGGCCGGCGCCTGAGGTGCCAGAGCTGGGGCCTGGAAGCCCAGCTGGCAGCTGGTGTACGCTTCTTGGACGTGCGCTGCAAGCTGGCGCAGGGTGAGCTCCATGTCTACCACCTCTGCACCTTCCAGCGGGCCAGCCTTCGGGGGGTCCTGCGCCGCACCCTCCGCTTCCTCCATGCCCACCCTGGTGAGGCCGTGCTCATGCGCATCAAGGAGGAGCTACCCATCTTCTCCCGGCCCGGCTTTGCCACTCGACTGCACCGCTGCTTGCTCGAGGAGGGACGGGGACGTGTGTGGTGCCGGGAGGAGATGCCAACGCTGGGCCAGGTGCGAGGCAAGATTGTGGTGCTGGAGGCACTGGCGCGGGAGGTGCTGGGCATCCCCTATGAGCAGCTGAGCATCAGTGATGCCTGGAACGTGCTCTCGCTGGAGCGCAAGTGGGCCCGGGCACGGCGACACCTGGAGAAGGCAGCCAGCGGGAACCCCTCCACCATGTACCTCACTTTCTGCTCTGGCAACGGGCTCTTCACCTGCCCCGAGGAAGTGGCCCGCTTCGTGAACCCCCGCTGCTACCAGCACCTGCGGCGCCGGGGAGGACAGCCCGTGCGCTGGGGAGTGGTCATCATGGACTTCCCAGGGGCAGGGCTCCTCCGGCTCATCGTGGAGAGCAATGCTCCACGGGCCAGCAGACACATCGCGGCAGCTCCCGGCACCCCCACGGCATCGCCCCAGCACCCCCGTGGCAGAGGGAACGGGCAGCGCAGCCGGCACAGCTCCGCTCACTGCCAGCGCCGGTGTCCATCAGGACGGACACTGCTCCCCACCCCACGCCTCTGCCGAAGGACACCAACGCCAGTAAAGCGAAAGCAGACTTCTAGCTCTTGCCGGGCACCAAGAAGCCTTCGTGTGACTACAGCGTGACAGTGCCAGAGGTGGCAGAGAAGGGTCAGTGCCTGCAGTCGGAGCCCGGGGAGTTGCCCCTTGCACACCACTCTCCCCTGAGGTGCCAGGTATGGTCTTGGTATGGGGCTGGGCCAGCCAAGAAGAACAGCAGGGATGAGTGGAGGAAGAAGGTCCTGCCTTGCCCCCTCATGGGCTGGTGAGTCCACCCAAAATGCCTCTCTGCAAAACAGTCCTTTTCCTTTCAAGGGTAAATAAAAATAAGCTAGGAAAGCACTTTCTATGTTGTTTTGCCATTTCCTAGCAGAAAAGTTCAGTAAAGACCTTTTGCTGCTCAGCTGTGAGAGAGCCTGTACCACTCTGCCCATGGCTGAACACAGTTAAATTGGTGTTTGTAACCATCTTTCTTTTAAAGCAGAGCTACAACATGTCAAGGGAGGAGGAATTTGTTTCAAAGGTGATGGTTAGGAACATCCTTTCCCTTGTTATTTTGGCTTTTGTTTTTTTCTTGCAGGGGCTTGCCCCAAAAGTCAGGACTGTTAGAGAGAGACAACTTCACCAGGCACCGCCAACCCCGTGCATGGAGAGCTGGATGGGCACAGCATCATAGAATCAGCTGCGATTCAGATGGGGCTACCCTGCGCCTGGAGTCACACATACGGTGAACGCTACACAGGGCAAAGCCTGGTGGTTTGCATCAGCACGGGCAGCGTGGACGGGACAGTTTGTAGATCCACAAAAGCGAAGTGGTTGAGACATTAAAAAGACCTTGAAATGCATGTTGTGCCAGTGCCTGCCCTACCTGCAGCAAATAAATAGGCAATTTAAACAGACCAGCAAGTTGCACAACACAGTAGCTCCTTGGAGCAGGAAGATAACTGAGATCCCAGGTGAGAAAGCGTCAAGCTGCTGGCTGCGCTGAGGTGGGGAGGTGAGAAAGAGAAGAGGAAAGCTCAGTCTTGGTCTGCCAAAAGGTGAAGGACATTCTGAAGGGTGCTTGTGTGCTGGGGGAAAACGTAGCTGGGCTCAGTGCCTGCTAGAGGGAATGCCACAGGATTTCCTGGCTTGAGGGGAGGACATTGTTGGCTCCAGAGGTGCTGGCTCTAGCTGGAGACACAGCTCTTGGAGCTTAGCATGTTCATTCACTGGTCTCAGGTGGGATGTGGTGGCCCTGGTTGGGGAGCAGGGGAGGCCAGATCGGAGGGGAGCAGGCAATAGCTTGTGTGGGGTGACAAAAGTAACACACAGAGGAATCTGTCCCTGGGCTTGCTTTGGAGAAGACTGAAAACTCTGCATTAAACCAGACATATGACAGAAGCACTGGTGATGCCCAGGTTGCCGGTGGCCTGCCCCATCAGCTGCCAACGCCTCCATCACCTGGGTTACCCTCGCGCCGAGCCAGTGTGATGGCTCCAGGTATTGTTCTCACATTGGGAAGACGAGTGCCATGGAGGGAGGTGCAGGCGGGTTGGTGGCCTGTCCCACCCTCCAGGGGCACACAGTGCTGTGGGGAGCCAGGCAGGGCACAGGCAGAGCACTCGCAGTTCCCATGAGCGGCTCTGTTCTTGCTTAGGGCAGGGGCTGGCTGCGGGGCTGCCCCTGGATGCGGCACATCCCCGGAGCTGCACCCCAGCACCCCGTACCCACCCCGTGCCCCAGCCTGCTGGCAGGGCAGAGGCACTGCCTGGGATTCCCCATGTGGGCAGAGCCACTTGTTTACTCCCTACCACAGAAGCAGTGAGAGAACTTTGGCGTTATCTACGCCCCCAGCATCCTGTTTGGTGAACCCTTATCTATGCCACACGTGCTGCTGGGAGCTGGCAGACAGCGGAGGCAGGGGTGCCCGTCTGGCAGTGGCACCCAGCGAAAACACTCTCCATCACCAGCATGGTGGGTGAAAGGCACAAGGCAGAGAGCTCTCCTATAGCTGAGAACAAAGAAATGTCTGTGAGAGGGACCCTGTGGGGTGGAGATTAGTGATTTGCCCGAAACTGCCTCTGCACCCCGCAACTGGGACTGCCTCAGCACCACAGAGTCCCTGTGGGTGGGGGCAATGGGGTGCCACAACCCATGGGCTGTCTTGGAAGCCCCCCTGGGGTCCTTCTGGCCCCAGTTAATCCTTGCACCTATCTCACGGGCTCCAAGCCAGGGTGGCACTCTGATAACGTGTCTGCCTGTGGCCAAACACTTTCACACTGTGAGAAAGATTCTATCAGGTGCTGATTTCCTTCAGGGCTATCAAAGGAGGGTCTGGCTGCCTGGGGCTGTGGGCCAGGTGTCCTGCTGGGAGACATGTCCCCTTGCCCATGCTCAGCAAGTACCTCCAAAGCCTCTGCTCACTACTGTGTTGCAGGGCCTGGGGAGAGCAGCTCCAGTCCTCAGAATGGAGCAGGGATATGGAGGGAGGGGGGCTGCACCCCAGCGGGGCGTTGGTTGTTGCTGGCACCATGCCGTGTTCCCACAAGGGTGCTGCTGGGTGCTTCCTCACTCTGGTGGGCTGCCGAGCCCTCCCTGGGGTCAGGGGTGAGGGAAATGGGGGAGCTCTCCAGAAAGGCACCCACTGTATCACTGGTGGCAGCCAAGCCGGGCAGGCTGTGTCAGGGTGACTTGGTTCCTCTGTGGTTTGCTGGGGGACGTTGCACAAGAAGGGGAACAGGCTGTGCTGTCATGGGGTGTGAGCCTCTGCTGAAAACAACACAAGGGTGCCTCTGCACAGGAGTGGGTGTGTTGTGGTGGTGATGGGGTGCCCCTTGCACCCCTGCCCCCAGGGTCTCACTCCACCAAGTCCCAGGCAATCCCTGGGGACACTGTGCAGGCACAGCTCGATCTTGACCTTGGGGTTCTGTAGAGGCTAAGCCCTAAGGCATCTGCCTGCCTCTGCCAGCACCCACCTCCCCATCCAGTCTGTGTCACCATGGGTCCCATCCACACCTGGATGCTGCCAGCACCACTGGGATACCTGTGCAGGCATCACACCATGCCCTGCATGTGAGACCCTGCCCGCAGCACAGCTGAGAGGGAGCAGAGCATCAGCAATGTTTGCAGCGGCTGAGCCGCTTCTCCTCAGCAAACCCTGTGGTCACAGTCCACAGGTGGCTTGCCCAGCCCTGTTGGCTGCACAGCACCCTCAGCAGTGGTCTGCAGGTGGGAGTGTAGCAGCTGTGCCCCCTCTCCTCAGATACAGCCCCCTGGAGGGCTCCCATGGGAGAGAGACCATCACCTCCCTCTGTGGCTCAGGAGCAGGGCACAGCAAAGGCGGCATGTTTCCATTCTAGATCCCTGCAGAATCCAGAGGGACGGTGAGGAGTGGCACAGGAAAGCGTCTGTACCTGCTCCCTTGAGCTCGTGTCAAGGAAAGCTCTGGCAGCTGGAGCTGTGCCCTCGGAGGGATGGCTGAGGGGACAGGATGTGCCATCCCACCACTTGGGAAATCCCTGCCCTGCACAGCCTGTAAGGCAGGGGTGAGCCCTTCCTCGGTAAGTGACACAGCAGGAACCCAGCAGGGAGCGTGTGCCCTGCAGCATCCTGAATCCTTCCCAGGAAGCCAGGCTTGGAAACCACCCCAGATGTGAAATGGTTCCTGGAAATTAGCCAGCTCCCAGCAGAACTAATTTGGGTCTTCTCTCCCTCCCACCACATGTACCTTTTTTCCACTACATGCAAAACAAACTTTGTTACTAGTCCTGTCATGTGGGACCCCCTCTCCGAGCCCAGGTACCCACAGGCACAGGCTACCTGTCCTCACAAACAGCTTTGAACTCAGTCATGTTCTGCTCTTCACAGTGGAAACCTCTGGGTCTCAGCCACCTCGCTTCTGTTTCTAAAACAATAGCAGAGACTATTTGTAGTTACAGAAATAAAGGTGGAAATATTTGTTTCCTGCTGCTCTGCTCTGCTGTGTCAAGTTTCAACAGAAGTGAAACTGGCAGGGGCACCGCCTGCTCCCCCCACCGGGACCACGCACCCATAAGCGTCCCTCTGACTCCCAGTGGGTCCTCCCATGGGCGGGAGAGGCAGCTCCCACCCTGTGCAGGTGACCCTCAGCATCTGGAGATGCTCTCCTGCTCCAGCAGCTGTCCCTCAGCCTCTCTGCCTGCCTGGGTACTCCCTCCCTTGCTGCACATGAGCTCCCCTCTGCACATGAGCTGCTAGGAAGGGAGCACTGCTGAATTACTGGACATACAGGCTCATCCTCAGCAATTCCTTAAATTTAGACAATTGCATTAAAACAGTTTGCAGGGAAGATGTCCAGAGAGAGGAACTGAGTTTCTTTTATGTTGGCCAAGAGGAAAGTCATTGTAGTGGATTATTGCTGTTGTGGGATGGGTTCCTCCTTTTGTCTAGCATGAGTCCCACTGGAGCAGAATCAATTTCTCTGGAACTGCAAAATCTATGTGACCTGCATGGCTCTTGCTTTGGCTTTACCTGGAAGTGAGCAGAGTAATTCCTGCAGAACACTCTGTCAAGGGCAATTTTATTTAGAAGCAGAACAGAGTAAGGAAAGATTTCTGATGATTCAAGAGTGATCCAAGGGGAGGTGGACACAATGAGGCATGTTCCTGAGGCATAAAGGATATTAACAACTCAAGGGAAGTTCCTTTCACGTGTTCTTGGACCTTTCTGATAAAGGCTTACAGGCAAAGACAGGAAAATACATTGTATAATTAACTTTATAAGTGGTATATGAACATTCACAGCCAGAGCAGAAAGCCTGAGAGCATCCGGCCCAGGGGCCAGGAGTCTGCGAGACACGTTCCGGCTCAGCCAGCCTGGGAGCTCATCACACCTCATCCCTTGCCCGTCCTCTGACCGCCAGTGTGGGCACCGTGACGGGGACATGGTGAGTTGGAGGGGTCTCAGTGCCCTGGGCACCATGAGCTAGGGCTGGACGTTTTTCCACCTCCTGGGGCGCTTGGGTCAGGTGGGCTCGGCTCGGGTTGGGTCTCGTGGCAGCGTGGAGATGCATCCAGCACCACGGGGCAGGTGCTGAGCTGAGTCTCAGCATGGCCACGGCCAGGGCTCACCCAGCTGTTCCTCTCCATCCCAGAACTGAGAGTGGGGTCTCTGGGGGTGGAAGAGCACTGCGGCGGGGAAGGCAGGGGCGTGGGGCAGGATGCGGGCAGGCAGCAGGGCTGGGGCGGGAGGGGAAGAGGCCAGGGGCAGGGACTGATGCTCTGCGCGCCCGGAGGAAGTGTGAGTGCCGCTGCCTGTGAGGACCAGATGCGCCTGGTGCTGCCTGCGGCTGGGCAAGGGGCATCCGCAGCACTGACATGGTAGGTCCCACTCCTCTCCTTGGGAATGAGTTGGCATTCACCTGGAAAAGGGGGTTAGAAGAGGGCAGGGTTGTGGGCAGGTGCTGCCAGCAATGGGTGCCACTGCTGGAGACCCGCAGGAGGGACCCAGGCTGCCCTGGAGAGACTCTGTGCCAGGCACTGAGGACGTGCCAGGCACACAGAGCGCTGCCACCATGGAGGCAGATGCCAGCCCTGGGTGGGCAGGGAGGTGTTCACCAGCACCGGGACTCAGGGGCTCCCCAGGAGCCAACTGCAGTGCTGGCACAGCCTCCCACGCTGCCCAGCTGTGCTGCGGGCACAGCTGTCCCAAAAGTACCTGGCTAGAGGGGCCCTTTCTGCAGCAGAGCAGTATCTGGCCAGTGACACTGCACATGCCCGCAGGTGAGCTGGCACAAGCAATGCTCCCTGTGGCTACCAGAACCGTCTGGCAGTGGCGTGGGTGCACGGCGAGGTGCGTGAGCCACCGTGGCATGTGCACGCTCACTTTTCCCTCCCTGGCACGCAGGGCACTGCTGCGGGACTGCGGTCTGCTGAGAGGACGTGGGCTCTGGGCTCTCATGGCATCTGCTACCTGGGCATCGCTGCCATCGCATGGGGTAAGCCATCTGCTCGGTAAGCGCAGCGTGACCCTGCAGCTGAGAACCCTGCAGGTCCAGGAAACTGGGAAAGGGCAGCAATGTTGTTCTGGGAGCTCATTAGTCACAGCTCCCGTGGCTGGATGATCCACCTACCTCTTGCCTGCTATCAGAGAGATCTTACGAGCACTGCCTGTGGTAACCTGGTGGATCGATTTTATTTCACCCAGTAGAAAAATTACCCAAAGTATTTTAAGGATTGCAGCTATTAATTAGCTTAGTGGAATATATTATTTTTTTTCTTGCAGGAAATTGAAACCTTTCTCAATAAGCCTAAGTCTGTTTTGTTAATCGATGTCCTAGAAAAGACATATTGAGATTTAAGATGAGCTGGATCCTTCTGCGCTGAGAGAGGTCTGTGTCTGCCTGGACCAGCTCCCCCCAGCCAGACCCATCACAGGAAAGTGCTCCCTCAAGCGTGGGGTCCCCACAGGGTGTGTTGTTCCCCAAAAGCAGCACAGCAGCATTCTGCATTGTACCACAAACTGGAGAAAGGCAGCAGCAGCTCTACTCCATGCCCATGCTGCAGAGCTGGCCACAGGACCCACAGTTGCCAGTTGCAAGTGTTGGGAGCACAGCTGGGGCAGCACCACACAGCTAAAGCTGCTCATTGACATCAGGACAAGAAATCAGAGTAGAAACTAATTTGGTTTTGCTGCCTGTAGGGTATTTTCTTCACATGTTGGCACTGCACGGAACAAAACCTGATGGTGCCTGTTCTTCCCCTACAGATCTTCCATGAGCTGTGTCATTTTCTAAAAGACTTTTTGTGATTGAGCTGAGCAACAGAGGCAAATGCAGAAGTGTCAGGACGAGGCTGAGATTCACCTCTGAGGGGAAAACAAATATACAAAGGCACCATGAGCATGGCAGGTGCTGAGCACTGCCTGGGAGAAGGCTTTGGGGGCTGTCAGGGGAGCGGAGGGGTCAAAACGCAGGCAAACAGCACCCACCTGTAACATAAGGCTGAGGGGAAGGAGTGAGGATAAGCTGTGCTGCAGAGAAGGTGTTACTGGCGAAGCTGGAGGAAAGAGGCAGGACGGCACACGGAGGATGGGCGTGCAGCAGATGGGCTCCCTCAGTCCTTCTCTGTCTGGGGATGAGGTGTGTGACGGTAGCAGGGCGGCTGCCATGAGCTGTGCTGGGGAGGTAGTGGGGGGGCCAGGGGGCAGGTGGTGGGAGCTGAGGGTGGGCAGGCTCCCAGGAGGTGCCCTGAGCTTCTGTCCTGCAGCCACAAACTCATAAGGGGTGAAAATGATGGGCTGTTGTTGAAGGGCATGTTTACCTCAGCTTCACATTTAATCAACAAAGAGGATGGTTTGCTCTTTCACAAGGAAAAACAGACAAATTATGGGTATTTTGCTTACAAAAATGCATAGTTATTGACCAAACCAGAGGCATAATTAGACGTGGGAAGCCCTAGATTTGCATCTAATCTGCGATGCCCAGATCTTTGCCTGCATGACCACCGTGTGATACATTCTCCTGAAACCGAGGTTACCCCATGCCAGTTGTTTGGAGTAAACTTTTATCCCCATCTCACTTTCTGCACAGATGGAGATATGATCGCAGTATCACTCTCTGCAATTGTGGAGATACCTGGTTCTGGGGAGAAGGGAGGAAGCTTTTTTTTGTGTGGCTAAAACTCTTTGATTGCATCAAGTTGTGGTGTGAAGTGCTGTAAAGAGGAGGAGGGTTTCAGTAAAGTGTCCTTCACTTCTGGGTGTGGGTTTCAGTCAACCTCTGGCTTTGCCCTGCCTCTTGGGCATGACCAGGATGTGAACTTGACTTTTGCAAGATCTTGTTTTGCAATATTGAGTTTTACAAGACTCTTCAGTCAATCTCTGGCTCAGATGGGCAGCTCAGGATCCAAACGCTTTTAGTGGTGAGGGCATGATCGCTGCTCTGCTCTGCTCCAAGCTGACTCTCACACAGAAATGTAAAACAAGAAAAACAAAGTGTTACGCTGCTGCTGCGCTCAAGGAAGGAACTGTGTTTAAGGAACCATCCTGATGCTGGCTTTTCCCCTTTGGGAAACCTTTGTGGGCAGGGGAGTGGGGCTGTGGGGCTGGGTTTTCACCCGTTGTGCTGGAGGAGGGGTTGGCATCACCACTTGGGGCTCTTCTGCCCCCTGCGCTCTGCCCACCCCACTCCAGGCTGCCCTCCGTCTCAGCCTTCACCCCGTCTCCCCCACCTTCCTCATCCCTGTGCTATCTCCCTCTGTCCCACCTCAGCTCCTTTGGCTATGCCTGATTCACCCAGGTCTCTGTGTAGCCTTAGAGCCCCACTGTCACCCACCCTTTTTCTTTGCCCTGTCCCCTCACCCAGCTGGTCACTGGCACTCTTGGCCCTGATGCCAGCCCTTGCCCACCCTCATCTCCCAAAGGATTCCATCCCTGACCTGGCTCCCATCATTTCTGTGTCAATCCTGGACCTCATCCTCTCTTGCAGGTACAGTGACGCGCGTGGAGGTGGGTGCTTGGACATACCATTACAGCGATCGAGGGGACTACAATTGGGACCAGGCCAGGAACTACTGCCAGACCTTCTTCACCGACCTGGTGGCGATCCAGAACAAGCAGGAGATTGAGTACCTCAACAAGACCCTGCCCTTTCATGGACGCTACTACTGGATTGGGATCCGCAAGCTGGGTGGCACCTGGACCTGGGTGGGCACGAAGAAGGCGCTGACGAAGGAGGCGGAGAACTGGGCATCCGGGGAGCCCAACAACCGCCGCTCCAACCAGGACTGCGTGGAGATCTACATCAAGCGGAAGGATGAGTCGGGCAAGTGGAACGACGAGCCCTGCAAATTGAAGAAAAAGGCGCTGTGCTACCAAGGTGAGCAGGGGGAACTGTGGCACGGACCCGAATCGGGTGGGCTGGGGACCTTGGCAGGGTGGTCAGCAGCTCCTGACGACCATCCTCTGTGTGCACAGCCTCCTGCCAGCCCTTCCCATGCAGCCAGCACGGCGAGTGCATGGAGACCATCGGGAGCTACCGCTGCGAGTGCTACCCCGGCTTCCACGGCCCTGAGTGCGAGGACGGTGAGCCATCCTTCATCCCCACCCCTCCCTCCTCCCTTCTGGAGAGCCTGAGCCCCAGCAGCAACACGGGCAAGCTCGTTGTGCTTCTAACGGGCCGCCGTGCCGGGTCTCTCCCAGTCGTGCAGTGCGCTGAGCTCGAGCCCGAGGGAGTGCACATGAACTGCAGCCATCCCTATGGAGACTTCAGCTACAACTCCACCTGCGTGTTCGGGTGCCAGGAGGGGTTCAAGCGGCGAGGGGCAGACACGCTGCAGTGCCTGGCTTCCCAGCAGTGGTCAGCAGATACCCCCACATGCACAGGTAGGGCTGGGGGTCTCAGGGATGTGGCACTGATGCCTTGGAGGGGCCAGCCCTGCTGCCCAGTGCTGCTCAGGCAAGCAGTGGGATGAGCTTGCTGTGCTCCTGCCCTTTGGGGATGCGGCTCCTGGTGCTGCACACGGGGAGCAGTTCCTGATGAGGCTGCAATGGGCAGAGCAGCTGTGAGCTCTGGATAAGCTCCCTGCTCTCCCTGGCTGTCCCAGGGCTCTCTCTTGCTGTCCTGAACCCCACCCAGGAGTCAGCACCCCGCAGGCACCAAACATGGGGGCAGGATGGTGTCTTGGCACCTCCATCACTCTCGTGGCACTGTCTCCATCTCCCCAAATCCACTCCAATTCATCTTGGGAATGTACTTGACATCCCAGGGGTCCTCAGAGAAGAGCAAAGCGAGGCTGCTGTCCCAAGGGAGGGATGTATCCTGGCAGGTCTTGGCAGGCTTGAGCAAGGGTGAGGGCACGTGAGATGAGGTGAGATATAAGCTGGGAGGGGAAGAGTGGGGCAGGAAGCCACAAAGAAGAGAAAGCTGTGGTATGTTACACTGCAGAGGGCAGGAAAACTCTTCCTGTCATCAGCAAGTGGGTTTGCAGCCAGGCACTGGGCACCTCAGAGGTGCTGGGCTTTTTTGGGGCACAGTCTGGGGAAGCTGGCACACAAACACTATGGCCATTGAAGTCATCCCATCCTGGTGTCCTACAGCCCCAGAGTCATCAGGGTGTCCTTCCCCCTGCCGCTGTGACAAAGTTGGAGGCAGGTCGCTGCTCCCTTCCGGGGAGGGAGACAAGTAGGGCTGTAGCAGCTGTGGTTCTTCATCCAGGGGGCTGTGATCCAGGGTAGTGCAGGGGATAAACAGGGCTCTGGCAGAGCCCCTCCACACCCCCCAAATCATTGCACCAACCACATTATTACTGTTTTTGGAGAGGTGAGACGTGCCTGGGTGACAAAGGTAAATCAAAGACATATCACCATAGATTTGGTTTTGTTTGATTTGGAGTCAGTCCTAACCTCTAGTTTTAACCACATCTATCCCGCCTCTGAGACCTGCTCTCCCATTGCAGCCATCTCCTGCCCAGTGCTCAGAGAGCCAGACCGGGGCCAGATGAACTGCTCCCACCTCCACGGCGCCTTCACCTTCGGCTCCACATGTGCCTTCTCCTGCCAGACGGGGTTTGCACTGAAAGGGTCGGAGAGCCGCGAGTGCATGGCCACAGGGACCTGGACTGGGGATGCCCCACAATGTGAAGGTAGAGTTGCTGCTCAAGGTGTCATTGGCCTTAGGATGACCCTGGGATGTTCTTGGGTGTCTTGATCATCTCATCCTAACAGTTTAGCCTCATAGCTTAGAGATAAGCTCCTGCTTGAAGAGTCTCTCTTCACCCTGCAGCCATCACCTGCCCAGTGCTCAGAGAGCCAGAGCAGGGGAAGATGAACTGCTCCCACCTCCACGGGGACTTTGCCTTCAGCTCCACGTGTGCCTTCTCCTGCCAGACGGGGTTTGTGTTGAAGGGGTCAGAGAAGCGCGAATGCACAGCCACGGGGACCTGGACTGGGGATGCTCCACAATGTGAAGGTAGAGCTGCTGCTAGAGCTCAGGGTGTCATTGGCCTTGGGGTAACACTAGGATATTCCTCATGCTCTTAGCCCCAGCAGTTTGGTCTGCCAGTCCCCAAGCTCGTGTTTCAAGGGTCTCTTTGCCTTGCAGCCATCACCTGCCCAGTGCTCAGAGAGGCAGAGCAGGGGAAGATGAACTGCTCCCACCTCCACGGGGACTTTGCTTTCGGCTCCACATGTGTCTTCTCCTGCCAGACGGGGTTTGTGCTGACAGGGTCAGAGAGTCGCGAGTGCACAGCCACAGGGACCTGGACTGGGGATGCTCCACAATGTGAAGGTAGAGCTGCTGCTCGGGGTGACACAGGCCTTGGGTTGACCCTGTGATGGTCTTGGATGTGCTGGTCCTCTTGTTCCAGGAGTTTAGTCTCCCAGTCTCCAAGCTCCCACTTGAAGAATGTCTCTTTGCCCTGCAGCCATCACCTGCTCAGCGCTCAGAGAGCCAGACCGGGGAAAGCTGAACTGCTCCCACCTCCACGGGGACTTTGCCTTCAGTTCCACATGTGCCTTCTCCTGCCAGACGGGGTTTGTGTTGAAGGGGTCAGAGAAGCGCGAATGCACGGCCACAGGGACCTGGACTGGGGATGCCCCATGGTGTGAAGGTAGAGCTGCTGCCAGAGCTCAAGGTGTCATTGGCCTGAGGATGACCCTGGGATGTTCTTGGGCATCTTGATCCTCTCATCTTAACAGTTTAGCCTCATAGTCCTCAGGCTCCTGCTTGAAGAGTGTGTCTTTGCCCTGCAGCCATCACCTGCCCAGTGCTCAGAGAGCCAGACCAAGGGAAGATGAACTGCTCCCACCTCTACGGGGACTTTGCCTTCAGCTCCACGTGTGCCTTCTCCTGCCAGACGGGGTTTGCACTGAAAGGGTCGGAGAACCGCGAGTGCATGGCCACAGGGACCTGGACTGGGGATGCCCCACGATGTGAAGGTAGAGCTGCTGCTAGAGCTCAGTGTGTCGTTGGCCTTGGGGGGACACTACAATGTCCCTCACACTCTTAGTCCCAGCAGTTTTGTCTCTCAGTCCCCAAACTCCTGCTTGAAGGGTCTCTTTGCCTTGCAGCCATCACCTGTCCAGTGCTCACAGAGCCAGACCGAGGGGAGATGAACTGCTCCCACCTCCACGGGGACTTTGCCTTCGGCTCCACGTGTGCCTTCTCCTGCCAGACGGGGTTTGTGCTGGCAGGGTCGGAGAGCCGTGAGTGCATGGCCACAGGGACCTGGACAGGGGATGCTCCACAATGTGAAGGTAGAGCTGCTGCTAGAGCTCAAGGTGTCATTGGCCTTGGGGTGACACTAAGATGTTCCCCAGTCTCCTGGTCCCAACAGTGTGATCTCCCCGGCTCCTTTCTAAAGTGTGCCTCTCCACTCTTGCAGCCATCAAATGCCCAGCATTAGCCATCCCCAAGATGGGCCAGGCTGCCTGCTCCCACCTCCATGGGGACTTCACATTTGGCTCCACGTGTGCCTTCTCCTGCCAGACGGGGTTTGTGCTGATGGGGTCGGAGAGCCTCGAGTGCACGGCCACGGGGACCTGGACTGGGGACATGCCACAATGCAGAGGTAGGTCTTGTGATCACGTGTGTGTCTGTAAGTGCTCTGTTTTAGCAGACTGCTTTCCCTTCTCCCTTAGCACCCCCAGTCCATGGCAGCTCACACTCTTCCTCCGCAGCCCATCACCATCAGTCCTGTCTAACTGATGCTGCCATCGTGCTTTACTTCCAGCCATCAGCTGCCCGGGCCTGGACCCCCCCAGCAGAGGCCAGCTGAGCTGCTCTCATGCGTACGGTAACTTCACGTACAACTCCACATGCACCTTTTCCTGCGAGGAGGGGTTTGTCCGGATGGGAGCAGAGGTGCTTCGGTGCGCGGCCACAGGGAACTGGACCAGGCAGCCCCCTGTCTGTGCAGGTATAACGGGACCCCCTGCTCCTCTAGCCCTAGAGGGGGTGGTCCAGCTTCCTGCAGCACATCTTTAATGGGGTGGGGGGGCACCCCAGAAGCTCAGATGCTGCGAAGCCCTTCTGACAACTTTCTAACCCGTGGGTCCGTGGATCTGTTTCAGAGGACGGTGCCCCCTTCTTAAAGCAAGTCCTGGCTTACAGCAGCGGCACAGCTCTGGGGCTGGCTGGCGTCGTGCTCTCGGGGACACTCATTGCCATCCTTGCCAAGCGGCTCAGCGACAGAGGTACAGAAACACCTCCTGCAGCCCAGCGCTGCTTTGGCTTGGGGGGGTCTCGGATCAGGGGGTTATGGAGTTTGAGGGGAGGGTGGGATGATCGGAGGAGTTTAAGTGTGACTGCCTCAGCCCATGTGTTTCATTTGCTGTCAGTTGCTTTGGTCTGGCAGCACCTCTTTGGCAGTTTGTCCAGCTGGAAGTGTCAGCAGCCAGGTTTGGAGGGCAGAGCCAGAAAAACAACTTAATTGCAAAGGGGAAGAACACAATTGTTTCAGCTTCCTCTCCCCGCTCCAGCCCGTGCTTGTCAAACTCAGTTCCAACTTCAGATGCTGCTGCTGCAGCTTCTCAAGTCCTTCACTAAACAGAACTGGTTATTTCTTTCCTGTGCTATAAATGTGCTACCCACGTGGACATTTTGACACTGTCACCAGATGAGAAGAAGAAGCTCCTGAACCCCACCAGGTGAGAGCCAAGCTCTGCAACGGGGGTGGCTCTGTCATGGCAGCCCTGCAATCACCCTACTGTCACCCAGATCTGCCCGTGCGAGGCTGCTTTTACACACCAGCATCCTCAGGGCTGGTGCTAACCCTGCCCCTTCACGCTCCTGCCCCCTCCCCCAAGGTGACACCCTTGTGTCTTCTTCCCAGTGACCTCGGATCGCCAGGCATCTTCACGAACGCAGCCTATGACGCCAACCTGTAAGGTGAACGCCGATGAGATGCTCACAGCACCCTGTGCTCCCACAGGATGCTGGAAACCTTTGCCCCCACTGCTGCTGCTGCTGGGAGTCACGCGTGGAAAATTCTCCTGGCTGGGGTGCTCCCACGAGGGGACACCCCGCTGGACGGGGAAAGGGGGGGACCGGCTGCAACTCTGTGCCACTCCGAGGTGGCTCCCCTCTTCCCTCCCACTCGTGCTTGTGGCCACGGGCTTGTGTGAGCGGGGTCTGAATAAACACCTGTGTCCGACGAGCCGCCTGTATGTGCTGGGGGCAGGGGCAGCTGGCCCCGGCTGGGGCCTGGGGAGCGGAGCCCCCAGTGTTGCCATAAGGGTGGCAGAACAATCGCTAAGGCTTTAAGAGTGGTAAATCGGTCTTTCAAAGAATGCTGCTTCAAGGATCAGAAAAGGCAATGAAATTTTCCATCCAGTTAGTAGGAAAAAATAATAAAATAGTGTGTGCTTATAAAATAGCAAGTAGACCAGCTTTGAGGAAGAATTAATGAGCTGCTCATCCGTGGGGGTGTGTGGAACTGGACCTAAGCGGGGGTCTAGTCAAAATCCTCATTACGGAGACCAGAAGATACCAAAACACCGAAAATTGTTAATGAAAGGCGGAAAGTGAGCCAAAATTCAGTGTGGTGCCTCAGCTCAGGGTGCCGGCAGCTCGCACCTGTGCTGGTTCACACGGGGAGCGAAGCCACCTTTAATACGCTTAACCAGTAACGAGGGTGACGGTTACCGGTAACCGGTAATTGCAGAACCGGTGCCAAACTGGGCGTGTTTATACTAACGAAGCTACAAAATAAACATGTCGCACCGAGCACCCAGCCTTGCCCAACGCCGCTGCCGAAGCGGTGCGGGCTCGCTCAGCCCCGCCCCGAGCTGGGGGCTCCGTCCTTCGCGGTCGCGGCTTTTGGCGACGCCGGGGCGCGCGCGCCGCCCCGCGCCCTCCCCCGCCGCGTGTCCGCCCGCGGCCGCCGTAGGAGGGGCGGGGCGCTCGCCGGAAGCAGACGTGGGCTTGGAGAGGAAGGCGGAAGCGATGGCGGCGGCGGAGGCCGAGTGGGAGCCGGCGGGGCTGCTGCCGGCCCCGGGGGGCGGCTTCGACTGGGGTGAGCGCGGCGGGGAGGGGCTGGGGGTGGCGGGGAGCCGCCGGGCCGGCGCTGAGGCCGCTGTCTCCTTCCCGCAGAGGCGGTGCTGGGCGAGGAGCTGAGCGAGCTGCTGGGAGCGGCGGAGCCGCGGCGGGACCCGAGGGACGAGGCCGACGTGAGTGCCGGGCGGGGGCGACGGCGGGGGGGGGCGACGGCGGGGGGGCGACGGCGGGGGGGCGGGGGGTCCCCCGTGGGTTTCGTGGCGGCGGGCGACGCTCCTGCCCCCCCGGGGGGAGCGCCGGTGGCTTCACGGGGCTTGGCCCGTTCCCCGGTGTCCCGCTGGCGAGGCGCGGAGGTGCGGGCCGGGCCTCTTGGGGAGCTGCCGCTCTCAAACGAGAGTCTGAAAAGCCGGACGTGAAGGAGTGAGTTAACGGTGAATGCTCGAGGTGGCGCGACCAGGAAAAGCTGCCCTGGTGAAGGCGGAGAGGCGTGGGTACGGCCCCTGTGCACCCACCCGCTGGGCCTTGCCTCTTCTTTTCCTTGTCTGTTGTCGGATTTTCTTCCGACGCCTTTGTTTGCAACCTCATGCGATGATCCCCATGTTTTCCTACTGCTTTTTTCTGCCCTGGGGCATTTGCCTCATGGGATCTGTGCTTTGTGTTCTTCCCCCTGCTTACACCTCCAGCACAACCCCTGGGTTATCCGACATAAACGTCAGGTACTCAGAGCGTTCGTACAGGCGTTGTAGAGCCAGATGCTGGGGAAAATGTGCGAACTGTTTGATGGTACAAGGGAAGGGTATTGCCCTTCTGCAGGTCAGCGTTAGTGACCTGTGAGGAGGCTCTTATGGCACAGCTCAGGCTGTGGATTTTGGTCACTCGTCCTATAACTGTGCTCTGATGAGCTTTCTTTTCATCCTAGCCTGTGAGCACTAGTACGTGTGCAGGCTACAAGCTGTCTGTGCCTTGCTTTCTGAGGCAAGTTGAGAACATAAGGATGTTTTTTAGCAAGAAAATCTTTGCTGTGTATTTGTATAAGTTGGGTATGTGATACTTATATTTATGATGCAAGTGCTCATAAAAGCATCACATTTGAGTAGGGAACAGAGACTTACAGGTGCATCAGCAGAAGAATTGGAGGGAAAAAAAAAATGTGGTTTTAAAAGTCATACAATAAATAATAGGTATTAATTGATTTTTAGTATTTTTTTTTTTACTGTTGGAAAAGGAAGCTGGTGTCACTGGCTTTAGAAGATGATAATGTCAGTTTATTCAAGTATAGGGAGACATAATACGTACTGTGCATCAGATCTTGAGCAAACCAGTTCTTGTGTCTCTTTTCCTGATGGTAAAGTGCCACAGATGTTGCTTTTGTTTATAAAGTGTCTTGAGATGTGATGATGGAAGGTCGTTAAGTGAATCTTTGAGTGCAGTTGAGGGGAAGGATGGCAACAAGTTGCTAAAACTTGTACTTTGCATGAGGTGATTCAATGGCTGGGCGTAGAACTTTTGCTTTGTGAATACTGATAACAGTACAATAATTAATGGTGGTCCTAAAGTGATGTGCTCTTTTCCTGCAGATGTAAGCTGTAAAGGAAACCCTTAAGGGTTTTCATCTCTGTGTGCCTTAAGGCAACTGAAGTGACAGGTGTGGTGTTGTGTTTTGTTTTCCAGAGCTGTAAGAATGTGAACATAATGGCTCATAGTTTCGTCATATATTGTCTCTTTGTATTGTCTCTTTTTCTGAACTGTCATTTCAGGAGAATGATCTCTGTAACTTTCAATTTGATTTGGATTTGATGTCTTGGGACTCAGACCTTTGGAATATTACAGGCCATGCTTATGCAGGTAATTAAATTACTGTATTTTGCAGGTCTGATTATTCCCTTCCACCCCACAAAGGTGAGCTGGGTAACTTGGGGGATGGTGGTAACTTATGTGAAACTGTTTGATGCCCTGCAGCATTTAGCTCCACGAAGAGAAATCACACTGTGTTTCTGTAGAATGGGTACAGGCAAACCCTCCCCTACAAGCTAAGCTGTTGGGTACCTTTAATCACTCGGTTTTCTGCTGTGCCTTGCTTCAGGAATTAAATAGGGCAGTGTGTGCTTTACTGATCTCCCATTACTAAAAACTTGTGCAGTAAAATTTCTTTATCTGCCCCTTGCAGATGCAAGTGTGAAGACAGAGCCCTTATCACCAGCCACTTCAAATTGCTCCGTCCCTTCTCCATCGTCTGCGGACTCTCCAGTGCAGAACGTGCCTGTATGCAGAAACCTCCACGTAACACAGACAGCAGCAGTCACTCAGAACCAGCTGTGACAAACACAAAGCACAGTGGTTGGCTTTTCTCACCAACTTCTTGCCAGGAGAGGAAACAGCTTAGTTGTACAACCCTTGCAAAAACAACTTCCCTCCAGTGGTGTTTTCCTTCCTTTCATGCCATGACCCATTCTAGAAAGAGCATGTTCAGTTCTGTGTCCTCCGTTGTGTTTTATTAGTCTGGTTGCCAAACAAAATGCCTCCTAAAGGCTTCTGAGTCTAGCAGTTGCTGGCCTCTGCCTCCTGTTGCCCTGCTGATGGGGAGGAGTATTTCCTTGGTTTTCAGTGGTACTTAGCATTGATCAGAATAAAACTGCAGAACAAAACCTCCCTCCTCTTTGCTGCACCAGCAACACAGATGTGAAGAAAGGTGGTTATATGCTGAACTGCTTTTATGTGTTTCTGAAGCATTAAGCTCACGTAATGTCTGTCTGCAGGATGATGTGGACTTCAGTTGTAGCTCCCAAATGTCTCCCATCTCTCTCTACGGCAAGAGATGCAAAAGCCCTGCATCCCCTGAAGGAGGTGGAGGGAAGAAGCCTGCTCTCAGCATCACTTCTCGGTCTGGTATGAGAGATCAAGTTATTTTGATTCCCCAGATAGTGTGCACATTGTCTTGCATACAAATATTCAGCGAACAGGCAGCAGTACATCCTGTCATTCCTGACTTGAATTTGTGATCAGATAAGTCTGTTTTTCACAGCCCATGCCAAAAGCTATGTTATGACTCCTTGAATTCTTCGTTTTAGATCTTCTGGTCCAACTCTGATTCTTTTTTCCTTCCTAGCAAATAATTCTGCGAGGACACCGAAGAAGTGTGGTCAGACAGCATCTAGGCCTTTGATACAACCCAAACCCCTTTTGCCAGCTGTACCTGAGCCTCAGGCTAACATTGGCATCCCAGTTAAAACCATCATTATTCAGACTCTTCCCACGCTTGTGCCACTGCCAAAACATCAGCCAGTTGTTAACATCCAGCCTGCACCTCCTAAAGGTAGGTGAATTGTCTCGACTGAGCCAGGTGGGGTAAGCACTGTGTCAATTTGACGATGGTCGCTAGGATGAAGTTGACCTTGACGGGTGAAACAGGAGGGGTAGGAGAAGAAACAGGAGTCCTACATGGTTTGCTGAAAAAGCTGTAGGCTGAGAAGATGGCCTTACTCCCCTCTCTCATACAGTCCTGTGAGAAACAGCGTTCACCAGGAATCAATTAAGATGGTTTGAATGAAGGTTGAAAGCTTGGGAGGAGCGATAAAAGGTTTTTTTGTACACACATGAAACTGCCACAAGATGTTGGAAACATGAGTTTACGGTTTTTTTTCTCATTAAGCTGCATTGGACAGGGTGTTGTGAAATTTGCTAAGTGGGACATGTCAGAGGTTAGAAGACTTACTTGCAGCTGCAAGCTGGTATTAACAAGGGGCGAGTGATTTTCTGTCCACGGATAATTCTTTATTCCTCCTGTTGCCCCGTAAAAGACTTTTTAAATAGCTTGAGCCTTCATTTCTGAATCCAAAGCATTGTTTTTACTCTTTAGCTAAGGCAGTTGGGGACGTGATTTGCGTTACTGAACTCGTCAGATGCAGTTACTGGTTTTCACCAGCTGATGGCTGCAGTCTCTTGCGGTTGCTTGTACAGGCGCTGAGGCGTGGAAGTAAGAGACAAAGTACTTCAGGACACGTACCTAGAAATTGTTGCAGCAGTGAAAAATTTGACTTCATTAGTAATTCCTCTGCCATCAGGAGTTAGGCCAAAGCTGGAGATGCTGACATTTGTTACAACATACCTAAGATTGTTAGACTGTTTTAAAACACAGGTCAGCACAGTCAGCGTGACCTAATTCTTATTCCTTGTGATGTTCCAGATGATAAAATACCATCTGGATTAAGGAATGTTGGGGATATGGATTTTTTGAATATAAGTATAGTACTGTGAATATCAGCTTCTCGTCTTCCCTGAAGAAAAGTCAGGAGACTTTTTTCTGTGAGACACTGTAGAGGAAGTACTTTTGGAAAAAGTATTTTCATGCCATATATTTACTTGAACTGATGGTGTGTTTAAAAATTCTATTGTGCTGCTTCCGTAACAAAAACCATAAGGATATTTTTCATTAATCAAAATCTCCTGCGCTTGACAAGTTGGAGCTACCAGCTTGAAATGTACTGTTATCTTCACAGGAGCATGAAGAATGGTATTTTTACCAGTCCCTTTCATAAAAGCTTAAAGAGGAAAGCATGATCTTGGAGCATCATGTACTTTATGCAAAAAAAAAAAAAAAAATTGTTGAAATAATCTCAAATTCACCAGCTGATGTTCTTAAATAGCATAGTACTAATTTACGATGTCTTCAAGATTATCTCTGCAAAAAGGAAATATAATCCTAGACATCGTACATAAAAGAACTTGACATTAGGTAAATTGCTTCATTTCTTACCTTCCAGATGTTTGGGTAAATGCTCTGATACATCGCTGTGCATTTTGGTTGGAATGCTCAGCTGGAATGTGCTGTTTCTGAAAGCTGGCGAGGTCGTCCTGGTACAAAGGACTGGGGAGATGTTCATGTGTTTTCAGACAACAAAGCACCTACTTGAGTTAAATGTACGTGTTGGACTGAAATTTCTTGGAAGTGACTGTTTTTAATGCCATTTCAAATGCTGTCAAAACTACCTCATTTTTTCAGCTTGCTTTTCTTTAAGCTCTGTTCAGCTTATGTATAAAATTTCCTACATGGGACATTTTTTTTAAAAATTGGTCTTAGTGTGAATTGTGGCTTTACCTTATGTTTTGAAAGTTTAACTTGTGCTTTCTCATTCATCTTCCTTCTCTATGCTGTTTATGAAATGGTTTTTATAATATGAGTAACTTCTGTGCAGTAAGTTTTCTACTGAATACAGCAATAAAGTCGAGATGGACAAAAGCGAGGAGGATTGAGTTAAGCTATTTGAAAAAGTTAGTTGAAGTGCACTAAGTATTAGCAGTACTGAAGAGAGTAATGTTTCTAACAAGTCTTGACTTTTATTAACTTTGAAGAGCTTTGGGGAGAGAACTTGATTTATTGGATCCCTTTGATATGTGTAATTTTGGATTGCAGGATGGATTATGAGCTCTGCAAACCTGAGCTTTTCATTTTTTCATTCCTATCCTGTGGAATATAGAAATGCTGTAGAATTGGGCTTGAGACAGGTTGTGCGGGGCAGGAGAAGAAGCAAGGCTTTCTGCCTCCAGTATTAGTATTCCCCTACGAACTGGTCGTGTACAAATGCATATGCTGAGGGCTTCTCTTTGTTCTCGTGTTCTAGGTCAGTCGGTGGTGCTCCCCCAGCCCGCTGTGGTACAGCTCCAGGCTTCTGGGGTGATTCCTGCCTCCCAGCCAGTCATCGCTGTCGCTGGAGGGACCACACCACTTCACAACCATGCGGGCAGTGCCTTGCCTCCAGCTGCTGGCAATGGCTCAGCAAGCAGCAAAATACCCGTGACTAAGCCCTTGCTTCAAAGCACCACGCCGACGCTGGGGCTGGATGTAAGTTCTGGCTGTGTGATGATGGATAATAACCAAAGCTTGGAAACAGTTTTTTGGTTACCTGCATGTGGGATGTCACCGGAGAACTGGGTCGCTTTAGAGTCTCGGGAAAACAAAGCTGTAGCTGGGCTCATCTAATAGGATTTCTAACACTAAACAGAGAATTCAGCAGCTTGACAAAAAATGGGGAGTAACAGCTTGATATCTGCTGGCCTGCCTGGAGTTGCAGACTGGATATGCAAGATTGTGGCAGAAGACAGTGCTGATACTTCCCCCCCACCAACCGTCCTTTTCTTGTCTTCTCAACTGCAAGCTCTCTGTGGCTGGAGCTCTCTTACCTACAGCAAGATTTGATATATCTGATTTTTGATTAGTGCTAAACCATTTTTCCAATCCATATGACATAAACACTCCCAATGGAAGCAGATGAATTGGAAATGTCAGTAGTAGGCCTGATTCTTTTTCTATCCCCTTTGTCTCCTCAGATTTTAGTAATGATTTTTAGAAACTTCAGGTATGGAGTTTCCTATCATCCTAATCTCTTCAGGCTCCCTCTTTGATTACATAGCAAATGAGTGAAAAAGAGGAAAGCTCTTGACAGTCACTGCACTATGCAGATAAGTTTTTTTCCACTGTAGCTCACAGTAAGGAGTAGGTGTAAACAGAAATCAATGTGTGGGGTTTTTGTCCCTGTTTGGCTTTGAAATCTTAGCTAGGTAGCAAGCTGGGTGTTAACTTGATTCAGTTCCTTATAGTTAGGAGCTGCTTTGGTTGTGCTTTGTTGTTCAAAGGGAGGCACAGTTGTGGAAAGTACCAAAGCTTCTGAAGGCATGGTTGTGGAAAGTACCGAAGCTTCTTGTTTGTGGCTTTTAGACTCACAGGGTGTCATTCTCCAACGTGGTTTTCCAAGTGCTGTTTGTGCGTCCATTCACGTGAAATTTTGCAGCGTAGTCACCTGCTTATTAGCAGTGCAGGCCACTTTCTCAGGGGCGTGTGCCTTCTGGCTGCTTTGGAGAGATGATGTTGTACGGCTTCCTAGTGTCTGGGAATTACCACTCATCCTTAATGTTACATTTTCCTCACTATTCATGTTCGTGTGCAGGCTGCGTTGTTAAATGAAAAATTGCTTGCTGCCAATAATTCAGCAGCCAGACTGCAAAGGAAACCAAACCTTGAATTTACACAAAGCTAACAAAGGTCTGTCAGTAGATAGAGCAGTTTAAGAACCCTGCATTTTTAAGTGAGAATTGCCTGCCGTGCAAAGCCAAACTGAAGAGACCTGCCAGCAGTCGTTAGATTTGTGACACCCTGTAAGCAGGACCAGCACTTTGTCATTGTCTGAACACAAGGTTTAGTTGGCAAAACTCCCTTATTGTCATCACACTTCAGGTGTATGCGTGTGACGATGGGTAGGCAAACGCGTAGCTGATGAGTAGCTGTTTGTCTTAAACGGTGGTTGTGTGGGTATTTCCACCTGAAGTTGTTTCATGGAGGAGTTTTTAAGTCTTGGTATTAGCCTAAATGCCACACATCTTTCATGTTTCGATAAACACAGGTAAAGAGCAGTTGTGACTGCTCTTTGGCACATGTTGTGAAGTGGCACTTTTAAAAAGGAACAAATGTTGCAGGATACAGCTGGCGCCAGCAGGGTTAAACATCTTGCAACTGCCCTAGACACCATATGTGGGCTCAGAGCTGCGCAGATGTAGCCGTCATTTGAGCTCCCGAACACGTGTTTTTGTTTGCTAATCTAAGCAGATGTTGCAGGATAAAAAGAAACACTGCAGGACTTTCTTTTGGGCTTAGTGGGGATAAACTGTTGGCTTAACACTCGGCCCTTCCAGTGGTTTAGACGGAGATCGGCTGGTAGCGAGCTCGACCCCGAGTTGTGCTGTCCTCGTGGCACGCGTTTATGCCGCTTACCAGCTGTGGGGAGGTGCCAGGCGTTCTGCCTTCGCTAGGAAGCTGATGAAGAACTTTCCGCTAGGGAATTGGACAAAAGAAATGCTGCCTAAGCAAACCACCCTTCCGGTTGGATTAAAGAGGCTCTTAACTAAAGGAGCAGATTGTCTTTCCTGGTACAATTCAATGGTATGAGGCCACAAACGGTACGTGAGTGAGGGAATCCAGTTTAGCTGTGTCCTCATAGGGCCCTTCTGTCATGTCTCCACTCTGTAGTGTGGCGGGATTTAATTCTGCCTCCAAGTTCTGTTGGTAAAAAAAAAAAAAAAAAATTGAAAATTTTAGGAAAACTAGATTATGCAAATGACTTCAGTAGAGGTGTGGATTTCTGTTAAAGAATCCTGTTTTCCGTGCTGTTCATTGAGAAGTTTTCTTATGAAATAAACTCTTTAGTCATGTGTTCTGCTGAGTTAGAAACAAAAAAAGCCCAGGTCTTTCCTAAGAGCAGAGAAAACACTTGTGTAGGTTTTGTATTCCCTCATTTAAGATGCATCTTTGAAGACAGCGGCTTTCATAAACTGAGGCAAGAAACCAGTCAATGTGAAGTTGAAATGGTTTCTATTTTCAGCTTTTTGTTAACTTTCCCAGCGTGTGTACTGAAAACTCTGTGGACAGTGACAGACGTTCTTACCTGCCTTGTGCTAGACCTACAGCTTTCGTTGGAGTGAAGGTTAAATTTTGCTCAGAACCGAGTTTTCTTTGGAAGATGAAATTGAGGTAGCAGTGTTTATTTGTAAAGTTCATGAGTCTTTGTCAAGGCTCTGAAGGTAGAGGACAGCCTGAATCTAGTTAGTATTGTTTGCAGCAAGGTTTTGCAACGGACCTTTCACTGCTCCATGTTTTCAACATCTTGTGTGTGTGTGCTTTAGTGGTGGTGTAGTTCTTAAAGCTAGGAAGCCAAATCTGCATCACTGATTAGTGTTTGATTTAATGCCAGTGTTTTCCCTTTATGGTCTGTGTTTCATGAGAACCAGAAGTTACTGTCTTGAGTGATAAATGAATACAATACAACCTACAAAGAGGGAGGCCACAAAAGAAGTTAGCAGAGGTGTTCACTACGTTTGATCTTTGTGCAGCACTTGTGCAAAGCAGCATTCCTCAAGCAGCCTGACACTAAACTAGTTCCTCTCTCTTTTCTGATTGTCAAAATGCTCAATCAAGGGGCCTGTTTGTCTTGGTGCAAAGCCAGCCTGTGCAATGCCTCTGGCTTAAAGCATTGTTGCACTGTTTCACACACATGGGATTTAGGTAGGATCAGGTGTGCAGTTGTGGCTTATTCCTCAGGAAAAGCCAGGCAAGCACTAGCGCATTGGTCAACGGATTTGATTTTAGGGATCGTCAATTGTAACAAAATAACTCAAGGACACCAATAGTTGGGTTTCATTTAAGCAAGCTTAAGAAATGAGTGGAAGTGACACTGGTGTGGCATAGGCTGAAATGCAGTTATTGCAGAGAGTCCCTTGAGTCAGACTGGGAGAGATGCTGTTCCTGACAGCGTTTGAAGAACACGGGGTACAGGAGGACAGTTGTGATAAACACCATCTGGAACGTAGCTGGTATTGTCCGAAACAGCCATAGATGTACCTGAGGATGTACTCTGGGTGCACAAATCCTGCACTGGTGCTTTAACTCCGTGTCTTCTCCAAGGAAACAGGTAGAGTTGCCAGAGGTTCCAGACACTTAGTCAAAGGCTATCCGGTCATGAATGATCCTGAGCAGGCCTGCGCACAAAAATGAATGCAAACAATTTGGTCTTCTCTGTTTGACTTCATGGTGCAAAACCTCTTTTTAAAAAGAGGAATGTAACTACTTGTTTGGAATATCGCACAACTCAAGCCAAAGTTGCTGCATGAACTCATTCCTTATTATTTCATCTCTGGACAGTTGAAGTGATCTTGGCCCCAGATCGGTGTGTTCTATACACTGCAGTCCTTGGCTAGCCTGAATCTTTTTTTTTTTCCAAAATTTTTATATATCTGCATATTTTTTCTTAAGTATTGCAGTGCTTAAAAAATTCAAGACAAAGCTTAGCGATAATGAAAATATGTTAAAATCTTTTCCTTTCTCACTCTCTGCTAAAGAGGGAAACTGGAATAAGTACAGACAGCTTCACTTTTGCAGACTTCTGTTGGTGGCAGCAGGCTAGACATATAATAAATGATCTCTACAGAAAGCAGTTAGATCAACATGGAGACAGCCCAAAATGTTAATGCACTGTAACATGTTTTCTTAGTCTTTGTCACCAGACTGCAGTATCATGAAGAAGAATGACTTCTTCATATAACCTCTAGCCAATTTTTCTTGCAGATACTGAAGCCCTAGAGCAACATCTTGTCCGTGTGTGGGTATATACAGGGAAAGAGTCGGAAAACGACGATTCAGGTTCTTGAAGCAGCCAGGCCTTAACCAGAGCCCACTGAGTTGGTTCACATTACTATTTTGTGACTTGTTTATTTTTTCCTAGACTGATAGAGTAGTTCTCTTTTTTTTTTTTTCCCTTTAGCTTTCATGCTCTAATAGATACAGATTACTCCTGTGCATGTGTTAGTAGCTACTGAAGGATTTTCAGGTCTGTGTAAGATACAGCATTCAGTTCTCTTACAGTGTAAACATCATTAAGGCACATCCTGTTGTAGCATAATAATGTGATGGAAGCCTTCTGTTTTTAATAAAGAAAGAGTTGTTGTTGCTGTGAGGGAAAGGCAATCTACAGAGTAGTGTTTAAATTTAGGATTTCAAGTAGCTTTGCATAGCTCTGCAGTATCGATCATCGTTATCCTTGTCAGCAGCAAGATGCTTTCAGTCTAGGTCGTCACACTCAGTGCAAACCACAAAATGAGTAAGTGGTAAAAGATGATAGACTGTTCCTGCTTGAGGGGGGAAGTCGGAGTCAACAAGACTGTTGGAGGATGGGGAGGGGTTCCTTTGAACTGTCCCGGCCTGGTCTTGCAGACTGAATGCCTGCTAGTGGTTGGAGTGAATTACGTGCCCTCCTGGAGTATATTTGCTGGTTTAAGTTCATCCAGAAGGAATCTAGTTTCTGTGCTCTATTGGAGACGGTTCTGTGATGTGAACCAAAGCATATTAAGTGGGACCATCAGGAAATGTGCATCAAAGCCATGCTCCTGATCTGAATTAAAATGCTGGCACAGATGCACGCAGAGGTCGCATTTAAACTGCCATGTAAGCACTTGACGCACGTAGAATGAGCAATTTGAGGTCAGCAAGAGTATTCAGAATCTCAAAATCTATATAGTATAGCTGGAAAAGGGTACAGAGACAGGTGTAATGTGGAAATGGCTTCCATACATGACAAACTAAAAAAGGTGGGGTTTTCCAATTAAGAAAATGAATGTAGCCTGTAAAATGGTGTATGGTAAAGTGAAGGTGAAAGGTATTCTTGCTACGTTGCAGACCTGTTGCTATGTATTTTCTGGTTTTGTGATTTGATGGATCAAATCAAACTGCTCGAGTGTACGTTTTGTGTCCCCTTCACACGAAAGGTTGAGAATGCAGGGAAAACAGATAGTGCAGGACTTGTTTTTTTTCAGTATCCATGAGCTCTATGTCTTGGAGCTGTACCGTGATTGCTAGTTGCCTCTGTGGTGGACATTTCAGCTCATTTGAAGCAGAATGCAGGGAGCTATCTAGGCAGACTTTTGACAAAGTAGAGGAGCAGAAATTGTGCATGAAACAGAGGCACTCTTAACTTGCAGATTGCTGACGGTCCTCCGTGTTGTCTGTCCAGGTCAATGTCTTGAGAAGGCAGCAGCGCATGATCAAAAACCGGGAGTCAGCCTTTCAGTCACGGAAGAAAAAGAAAGAATACATGTTGGGACTGGAGGCGAGGCTGGAGGCAGCCTTGCTGGAGAACGAGAAGCTCAAGAAAGAGAACAGCACACTGAAGAGACAGCTGGATGAAGTAGTATTAGAGGTGAGAGATTATAATGAAGATCTGTCTTTATATAAAGGCAGTTGCTCAGGTGAAAGGCGCTTGAGCAAAATCATGGAAATGTTGACTGGAAGACCTTTGGGGGTTTCTAGCTCAGCCTCCCACTCTCTGAGCAGGACTTGACTAACTAGGTCAGGACAGCTGTTGCATTATCTAGTTGATTTTCAATTCTTTATTTCATGGTCCTTCTGAAGATTTCACTGAGAAAATAGACTAGATAGAAGCCGAATATAATCTACAAAAAATAAGAATTTATTTTTAAGTAGTCCTGGTGTGTATTCATACATAACTGGGCATAATTTGGTGCGTTTAGCTTCTGACATATGTTTGCATGTCTGTGCCCCTTTTTTATTGCATATCTTCTGTTTCTTCCTGTCTAGAACCAGAAACTCAAAGTATCATCTCCGAAGAGAAGGACCCTGTGCGTGATGGTGATACTGGCTTTCATAATGTTGAATTATGGTCCGTTGAGGTAAGGTGCCTTCGAATTCCTCTTTGCGTAGCGAGTCTGCCGTCTTGAGTTTTTTTGAATCTTTAGTACAGGTAGTGTTGTGTTTTAAAGCCTTGAGCTTGAAACTTGACTTCTGTCCTTCACTCTCCTCCTGCATAGGAGAAGGACTCATCTGTATAGTGGTTCTTGTGGGAATCCTTCTGGTAAAAAGAGCTAGATTTTGTATTTTGGATTTCGCTTGGCTTGGCATTTGGTTGATCAGTGCAGCGTACAGCAGGTTGTCTGCTCCATTTATACCTGAAGAGATTAGAGCTGTTGTTAGAATGCTTTCAGAAAAAAAGGTTACAGACTCTGAGAGCTCATCTGCTTGTTTATACCTCTGCTAATCTCACTAGCTGCAAATTTAAGTTAAGCTGCTGCTTCTAGTAACCAGAGCAGGAAATCCCACTGTTTGTTCCAGTGCTTTGCAACCCTGACAATTAGATGTGTCTAGCCACAATCTTCCTCATTACAGTGTAAGCACCTTATTACTTGTCTTTTAAATGGGATGAAGAGGTTGTTCCCTCTCCTTACTTGACTGAAGTGGTAATCGAAAACCTCTCTTACTTGAACTGTGTCAGTGGGGTACAGGAACGAGAGAGAAGAAAGGAAATGCTGCAGACACTTTATAAAGAAATTTGTGAAAGTGAGAAGCCTAAAAAGGGATATTTCTTGCACACATCTGTTTAGCCTGGCTTTGGGACATAAAGACCTTTTCTATGAAACTGTTCACTTTTGCAAAAGGAGAGGATATTCTGGTAGGTTCCCAGTCAGCAGCATCTCCTTTTGTCCTTAAAGCCCCAGTCAAACTAAAGGAATGGGATGGGATAAATCTGGAGAAAGAGTTTGTTTCTGACTATGACAAACTAACAATGTTGGTGTAGGTATTTCTAGTAATACTAGAAAATTTGCTCAAGATGAAATTACTTTTGAAGTAGTTGCACTTATTGCAAATACTGTGTATCTCAGGCAGTGAAATACAGCTGATACTTTGATCTGGGTGATTTTAACGTAGACCTTAGTGCATTTAAGATTTGTATTGGGATTTTTGACTATCAGGCAGAAAAATCACTTTCCAGATACCAAGTGATTGATTTGGACGTCCCATCTGCGTTTGCAAACATTGCCACTCACTTGAGAGACACTTGATGAGAACCAGCAGAACCAGTAATCTTTCTGAAGCTGGGAGAAATTTTAGTTGCCTCCACATTGCAGTGAGGATTTGGAATGCAAGAAACTCTTGTTAGTTTTGAGAGCCTTGGGAACATGCAGAAGGTGGGTGGGAAGTCCTTTTACCACTGTGCTCTGAGGCTCCTCTGTCTGCCTCCCGGGAATGAGTAAGGTGTTGAGCTTCATGGCAGGAAACTGCTGTCAAAGCAGACTGAAAGGTGGGTTTGTGTTCGTATCTTCACAACAATTGGTAACTACAGAAATGTGACAGAGTTAATTTCTTGACCTGTTTTATAGTTAATAAAGTAGATAAAGCAAAAAAATTCTTGGGTGTTTGGCCATTCCTGACCAGTGTGGTAGCTGAGCATGCCAGTGTAATTGCTGTGCCTGAACTAGGTGGTCTATATCAGTACTAGATTTAGGTAGTGAAGGGAAATGTAGTTGCAAATTTGCAGGGAATTACTCCTATCTTTCTGCTCTTTGTTTTCCCCCCCATGCAGAATAAATGCTTGCACTGCAATTAAAATACTAGACTGTATCAAGGTGGTGTGAATGTTGATTGTGTAATATCTTTTGGAAGGCCCAGGCTGTGGAATATACAAACCATTACTTAAGGTTTCACTCCTCCCGTATGCATTTTCTTCCTTTTATAGCAGTGTCACTGAATGGTAGCTCCACAAACATGACAGTCTTGATTGCTGTTCTACTTAGTCCTTAACGACAGAAGCTTCCAATACATGTGATGTTTTTCAGTCTCTGCAACTTGTTGCAGAAATAAGTTAATTTTTTTTCATATCATATCCCTGACGCTAGCTTATAATTCAGCAGAATTACTTTTTTCCCCCGGGTAAGCTAACTGTGGAATACTTAACTTCTATACAGTGGTCAACTGGGGATAAATATGATTTGCAACTTTGTGACAGTGTTGCCATTTCTCCTATGTAGGAAATAATTTCGCTTGCACACCAGTATGGAGGTGTGACAGCATTCAGGCACAGGATGTTTTGAATCAAGAGATTAACAGTGAATATTTTATTATTTAAAAAACATTGCGGAGAGAGAGTGACATCCAGAAAAAAAGCAAAATCACAGGAAATTCACCCCCTAAATTCTGTAGCAGACTTTGAAATGCCCTTTGCTGACCTTATTGTGAGATGCTTCTCGGATTCCTGACTGGGATTCTTCGAAGGCTAGAGGTAAAACAAAAGGACGGGTATATAGGTTTTCTCTGTAGTTGGCTATTTCTGTCAAACCAGAGGCAGCAGGGAAGCGTTTGGGTTGTTTTGGGCCGGGGATGTGAAGCTGGAGGACAGGCAGTCCTGCAAACTCTTCAGAGGCTGCGGTGAGTCAGTAGTGGTGCAGCGTTTGGGCACTTGGCATCCCGCAAAAACCCCACATCTGGGTGGCTGGCTGCGGTGTTAGTTCTGTGTGTTCTGCATCAACTGGGTGTGGGTTGCACTAACTCGATTTCACACATAATTCTGTTTATTGGTCTTAAGTCTTGTTGACTGTGTATGTCAGTGGTGAGGTGTTTGTGATGTTTCTTGGAGCACTCTCTGGCTGTGCTGCTCTGTCTTAAGATTATGGGCAGCAGTCCTGGGTATGGCAGCCCTTAGTAAACAAGTTTAGCAGATAAAATTATTCAACATACACATTTTTTCCTGCTGACAAATTACTGCATATGGGTAATCTGTAACATTGAATTTAGGAATATGGGAGTAGGGCTGAAAGTCTGGGAGGGAAGCTGGCGTATCGACGCCAAAAAAGTTTGAAAATACTAGAGGGAGAGTCTAGTCAGGTCTGCTTAACTGCCAACAAGCTTTTTAAAACATCCTTTGGTCTTGGACACGGTACCATGTTATCTGAGAAAAGAATGTAAATCAAATTCAATATAAAATAAATGTAAATGTGAATTTAATGCCTTCTGGTTGTGAAAGTGGCTTATGTAGAGTTACTGCTAACTGTGGGTTGTATGGTACTCTATTGCTAAACTCTTTTGGGTTTGTTGGTATTTGGTATGGAAAACTGAAACTTTTAGTTATTAATAGCAGAAGTAATTTAGCAGGAATTCTATTAGTGTAAGTTTCTATTTTATCTATTTGCTTTAAACTGGAAGAAAGGCACCAAGGAGTTTCCCATCTGTGTGTCAATGAACTATTCTCTAATCTTTGTTAATTATTTGGATTTGGATTTAACATCTATAAAAACTTCATTTTATTACTATTTAGGAGTGATTGGTGAGGTGTATGAAGGGAAAAGGGTACCATTCCTTGCAGAGGCCTCCTCCTTGCCCCAGCCTTACATACCACAAGGTTCAAAACAGGAGTTGGCAACCCACAGTATTTGCAGAAAAGGCAGTGAGTGCACAAACCTTGGCATACAGCGGAGTTGGGAGCTAGATCCACGACATCTGGAGGCAGGTATCTGTGGGAGGCAGCATCTCCTCCCTTCACACTTTCCTTCTGGGAGAGCCAGAGTTAGTCAGCATGGCTGCATTCTCAGCTGGTACCCCTGAAAGATTGCTGCCTTGTGGCATTAAGAAACATCTGGTTAGCTGTGCTTCTTCTTTTTTTTAATGGCTTACAGCATGACATCTGAACATTTTCAAAATGGTACAACTACTAGGTGTCTTTTCTTGATTAATTTCCACATTTGTGTTAGACTGTGCTTGGGTAGAAAGCAGATTTGAAAATATGTTAAACAAGCACAAATAATGCTGAAACAAATGGAAATCAGACACTTGTTCTAGTCTAAACAATCTGTGCATTTATTTGGGAAATATTTCTCATTTGTTTCTCTTCCCTGCTACTATTTGAATATAAATTGTCTTGTGTCTTGGGTTTGTTTTTTTTTAAATGCAAATCCTACATGCGATAGTAAAATATTTGCAGAAGACTAACCCAAGTGATATAGAAAAAGGAGGGAAAGGAAAACTATCACAGAAGATGCATAAGGTGAATTTTTTGGCATCCCTGCTTCTTGAGTCAGCAGCAACAAAACATGTAAGCCAGGTACTTGCTAGTGGCCCTGGCATTATTTCCTTTGCCATGAAAAGTGTTCAGCTAGTTATTTTATCTGCCTAATCAGTCTGCTCAAGCTTGTGTGGTGGTCATAAGACAATAGTCTTAGAGCATTTCTAAAGATGCCAGCCAGCCACACTGTGTCCTAACTACCACTTCAGATATTTAGTGGACAAAAAAACTAACGAAAATATGAAGTTGGAGAGAGGAAAGGCAGATCTGCAAAGAGATTGGAACAGGAGGTTTGAGAAGGTGGTGTGATCTTTTTATTAATTTTGTTTTTTCTTACAAGTTGGCCACCTCTGTATGGCTGGGACCCCTTTCAAACTGGAAAACAGGCTTGGTGATGTAACCAAAAATTCTTAAACTGTATTTGTGGTGGAGGGTGTCCGAGGTGGTGATTGATGCAGCTAAGTAAAGCTGCTGCTTAAAAATATCTTGTGTCCTGTTGACCTACAGCAGCTGTGCTAGGATTGCTGGCCTTTTGTGGAGACTTCATTGCAGTTCCTCTCTGGAGTGTCCTGATGGGTTTTCCTCTACTTTCCAGGACTGTCCTGGAAACTTGAGTAATCTATTTTCATAATTTAGATCCACTGAGCATTCTGCAAGTAAAGACGCTGGCCTGGGTAGCTGCGAAGCATGATTTGTCTGCTCTTGTCATCAACTGCAACAAATGAAGTAGCAGTGATTTTTGACTCCTGAAAGGCTTAGGGGTGTGTCTCGTTTCTTAGACTGGTAGCACAAACATAAGGGGGGAAAAAAAAAAAGAAAAAAGGAGGTAAGATTAATCATCGTTTACTAAAAATGAGGAACTCACCCAAGGGTTGTTCAGCTGCGTGCTGTCACAGTCTGTTGTTTGCGAGGATGAACTAAGCAAAACATGAGTCTTTGACCAGCAGCCAGATGAGCACCCCCTGACCGCAGGCTGCTCATCGCTGCTGGTGCAGCCTGCTCAGCTTGTGTGATTCGGGCTGCTGAAAGCACTGTCCAGAGAGCACACCTTTATTGGTGGCAATATGGTTTTGAGCCCTTACTCACACGGCGCAATCTTGACGTGGTGTGTGGGAGAGCAGGATTTATTCTGAGGTTTGGTGCATTCAGCAGCATTTTCTTGCGATCTTGCCCATTGTTTGAGCCTCAGTGCTGGGCTCCTTGATTAAAGAGAGAGGGTCATTTTACGGCAAGCAGGAACCTAGGGATACCTCAGTGGTGGGGTGTCAGAAAGTTAGAGAAATAATTTTGTAATTCCCTATAAAGGGAGCGTTAGTTTTGTGGGCCAAGGAGCTAAACTCATTACCCTAACATCAGATGCAGCAAGTGTTGCGTTGCTGCCGAGATCTTCGAGCTGAATGTTGTGAGCTCAGGTCTGTCAGTGCAGATCCCACCCACAGCAGCGGGTCCTGCTCCAAGGTCTCAGTACGGTCTGGATCCCACCGCTAGCCCATGAGCTCCATCAGAGATCAAGCAGCATCATGGCATCTTTGAAGACACCCCAAGTGAGCTCTTGAATAATACATGCTAAGCAGACTGAAGCCAAATGTCTGGCACCTGCCTAAAATTAAAGGCAGTGACTAGCAGCTGGAACGCTGTATTTCATTTTTCCTGTTGATTTAATGATTCTTTCTGATTCTGTGTCTTCTCCTTCCTTGCTCCATTCTAGTGTGAAGTCAGGCAGGTTTGTTGAAACCACTGGTGGTCTGCAGTGTAACGGAGGAGGAACTGCCCGGCCAGGCTCCTCACTCAGCTGTTGTCACCTTCCAGCTGAGCCTGAACTGTGAGCATTAAACATTGTACCCGGGGCCCACGGTTTCCTTCAGCTGCAGGTTGGATAGTGTTGCCTAAACTTGTGCTGCTTGAAGCATCTCTAAAACGTGGTCTCAGAACAGAGAACCACAAATTGTGGGCTGTTTGACAGGGTGAGTTTCTTACTCTCACTCCATCTAATCCTGGGCTTTTTTGCACTTGGTGAAGGATACAAAAGGAGTGTTTCTTTTTGCAAGCCTCAGTAGCCTTTCATATATCTTCAGGAGGTTAATGGATTTACATGTGATCTATACCAGAAGCGCCCTAACAAACGTACATACACATGATGCCAGTCAATGGGGTATTAATTTCTTATACACTGCTAGAGACAAGCTGGTGGAATCTGAAAAGTATTAGATGAGGGCAAGAGGAAGGCAACAGCGCTGTGTTACCCAGCTCCTTCTGGCTGCCAAGGAAATACAGTGTTTTCTGAGTATTTTAGGAAAAATGGCAGAAGCTCCAGAAGACATTTGTGGCCTTTACGACTCCTAGTATGGGAGACTGACTTCAATGTTTGTGACACCTGAAAGAGTAAGTTTCAGTGCTGAGTTGAGTGTACGTTTCTGTTGGAGATGGCCCACAGCTAGAAAACTGCTTCTGTCTTGTGTTGTAGTTTCTCCTTGAAGAGAGGAAGAGAAATTAAGAGGAAAAGGACCGGCTGAGTAATTTGAACTTGGGTTTAGGTTCCAAACCTTTCAGAACCTCTCTTGGTTCTTGAATCAAATTGATTTTCTTACAGACGACAGCTGCAGGAGCAGGAAGTGATTCCTTCCTCCTTCCTTTCCTGATCACAGCCACATGTTCGTCCTGGCAGAGCTGTGCCTTGGCCTGGCTGTGCTCGCTCGCTTTGTGCCGCTGCTGCCGGTGCGGTTGCAGAGCCTGCGCAGAATGCCAGATACACTCCCTGATAACTTACCCTTTTCTGCCGGCCTTCTTGTACCAGGCTGGCAGTGAAACGCAGGAGGCTTTTGCCCTGAATGAACACTGAAGTCGAGACTGCTTGCATCAGGCCTGCCTGAGCTTTGGCAGTAAAGGCCAGCCCGCTTCTGAATAACTTCATGTCGTTTTCTAAGCAAAAATAAGTGATCTGGGTGTCTATTCTTGCTTTCTTTTGCAACTGCTTATTAAAAATAAATGGCTTTTTAGATAAAGCAAAATACAAGAAAAGGACAGAGGTTTCTTTCCTCACCTTCCCCAGCAGAGGAAAGCAGCCGGGCTCCTCTTAGCAGCCCAGCACTGGCAAAGGCTAGCTCTGAAGGAGCCTGGCAGGAGAAGGTCGTGCCTTGCTGTCGGCAGATGGTGCCCTCATCGGGGAAAAAGAAGAGAGAAATACTTTGCAGAGAGCATTTGGCACTGTGGCAGCCTTGTCTGGAATTGGTTAGAAAGAGGACAAGGTCCTCGGTTGGTGTCTCCTTGCAATGTCAGCTTAGCTCATTGGAAACATCCCAGCTCATATTCGGAGACGGTTATGTCCCCAGAAAACTCTTTGTAATGATATCACTGTTGGCTTTTATCTACAAATTACTGTACAACTTAAATGTCAGTATTCTAAACTTGAAGTGCACGAGGTTTGTTCAGCCAGAAGTACAAATGAAATTTATTTTGGGCTTCTGGCAAGACTCACTTTCATATTTATCAAAGTGACATTCAAACCCAAGAAGTAAAAATATAGCTAAAATATCAGGTGCTGTTGAATGCCTGGAGAAACCATGACAGGAGTGTTGCTTTTCTTTCCCTCCTATAATCAGATTTATCTATACTTCTGAACAAACGTCTGCCTGAAGTATTTAGTGATTCTTTCTTTTTTCCCTTGGATCTGGTTTTGAATCTTAAATAAGCCGATAGCTCAGCCAGCTTGGACAGGGTGTTTGTAGCTGTATGAAAAGCCTTTAATGCTCGTGATATGGAGGATGTCCAAATGCAGACTGCAGAGCACCCCGGGTGTCAAAGCGTGGCCAAACAGAAAAGGTTCAAGCTTCCAACATCTAACTGGTCATCTTGTCCAGTGAAGCCATTTCTCAGCTTCAGTCTTCCTTGACTTTTAATGTGGGGCAGTCAACTCAGTTCCTGCAAATATTAGGACTTGCTCAGGGCACATATGCTGAAGTGCTCTTTCTTTTCTTTTCTGTATTATCATCCTGTAGCGTAGCAGAATGAAAAAATTGTCCATGCTTTTACTGACTGCCATATTAAAACTTTTTTGTTTTGAGCAACTGTTGACATCTTTGCTTAAAATACTGTTTTTCAGAAACTTTTTTTCTCTCTGAATGAGATCGTCTGCCGTTCTTTTTTTAGTGTTTCTGGCCTCTTCTATTTGATGTTTTTAAATGCTTGACGTTGGCTTTATCTTCAGTGTCACAGTGGTGGGATCTGCTCTGTAGACTCTTTGTGTTCTGGGCTGTGTTGCTGCGGTGGCACTTGTCCAGCTCAGCGTGCCTCGGGTGGGCACGTGTTCCCCGTTTTAGCTCTGCAGGTGAAGTCCATCCTTCATCCCAGCTGCTAAAGGGATCCTTTGGTCTCTAGTTATACTTTTTCCTCTCTGTCAGTTTGAGATGTCAAAGGAGGAATATTTGGGATATCCCATGTCATACCCTCACGTCCCTACTTGGCAGGGAAGGATTTTTGAAAATGAGCAGTCTGAGGCTATAGACCATTACCGACATGTCTTCTCCTGTCTGTTACCTGAAGATGGAGCCCTATTTACAAACTCCACAAGAGACTTCTCCTGGGAGAAAGGAAGGGAAAGAAATGCTACAACAGACCAACAACATCGTCTGCTCAGATGGGGAAAAAAATAGCAAAACTCCCCAAGTAACTAGAAGGTGAGAGCAGGGCAGTATTTCAAATTGCGGTGTTTTTACTTATCAAAAATGAAAGTTGTTTTGGTTTTGTGTCACTGCCACAAGCCAAAGGAGCAAGGAAAGGGAATGTGTGTTGTTGTTTTTTCAAATTAGACATATTTGAGACTTTGAGAAGGAAGCTTTTGATCTTCTTCAAAGCCTGAAAAATAAAATTAATGGGAAAAGGGAGGTGAATGTAGCCCATGTAGTTTAAGGCACAAATTGCTGCCAGCCCTTCTTCAAAAGAAGCGTTTTGTGGAAAATAGCAATCCTGGTAAAGGAAAAGGCATTGGAATAAATACTATAAATAAACCATGTTTTGTCCTCAAGTTGGTGCCCATGTTCTCAGAGGCAGGAGCCATGGTTTATGCTGTAAGGACAGCAAAATGTGCTGTGTTCCCCTCCTTCTTTGTCATTTGCTACTGGAGATGTCAGGTTGAAACATCCCATAGTCAGGTGCTGCCAAAAGTGAAAATTCAATTTTGATTAAAAGATTAAGGTGTTTTAAGTGTGAGGAGAGAAAATAAACGTTTCCTCTCTATTACAGCTGATATAATAAAATGAGGTGTACGTGGTTTTGAGCGGCTGTTACTGCTAAAACAACTAAATTAAAAACCCTGAAGATTAGCTGTGATTGCAGAGCGGGGCTTATATTTTTCCTTGATGGACTTGGTTTGGATTTCTCTACTTCTGTTTAGAGTTCAGGGTGAACTGGAGTAGTGATGTGTTGCGTGTGACACTTCACCTCAAACGAGTCACCTTGCCAAGCTGGAACCTGAAATAACAAGAATCGCCTTTGCAGAATGAGGCAAGTAGGAAGGAAGAGACATCATGGAAAAAAAAGCAGATTTGTTACAATTCTGCTGATGAGGTTTTTGTCAATTTTAAATAATTACATGGAAAGTTTCTCTGGTTCACTACGTCGTTTTGAACAGGAAAGGAGAAGAAGTAGAATAGGAAAAAACACCAGCCCCAGTAGATCCATCGACACGCTGCGTGGCCGACACGCTTCATGCTGTGGAAGAGCTGTTTGCATGAGAGTTACAGCTTTCAGATCTTCTGATGGATGTTTTTGGTTTTATGAATCAGCTTCCATATGCTTTTAGCTGTCATGGCTCCAGATTAGGTGGAGTAGGGACGTTTCACAGATGAATGACTTCCAGCAGGAACTTGTGGCATCCCTTTAAGCATGAGCCTTAGTTCTGAGCTCAGGTTCTGGGTTTGAGATGCTACCAGCTGTGCTGATGCTTTCCTTGGAAGACAAGCAGCATGATCTCATAAAATATAGTAGATAGTGGAGATTGTTTCTGTAAAAGTGAGTAGCCTGGTGTTACCTGATCTATGAGGCTTTGAATAAACCATACAGCTTTCCGTGCTCTGCAGTAGAAGCAGTGAGACATTTGGATGCTGGTCTACATATACAGTAAGGAAACTGTAAGTACTTTTCTGCCTGCACTCACTGGAGAAAACTGACTCTGTAGTACTTTTTTCTGCCCTGATTCTGTGCTGCTGCCTGGAAACCTGAAGGAGAGGAGGCAGTCCAAGCGACGTCAGCCTGGGTCTGGGATTGCCCTGGCTCTAGCGGTTCTGCGGAACGTGAGACAATTACTCACGGGCAGACCTGGGTTACTGCTAACGGGAGTGCAAATGTGTTGGCAAAGGGGAGGGGATTGCTAGGTGACTTCATGAGTGTGCCTTCTGCTTAGCTGTGGAGTATTTGATCTGCCCTCCTTGCTAGTTCTGGCTGTTCTCTGTTATTACTGTTTGAATTTGCTGCCTGTTGAAAAGTGATGCCATGTAACAAGTCGGAAAATTACATCTTTCCCCTGCAGAGTTTGTGCTCTGCTACACAGGAGAGGTGGGGTGTGAATTAAAATGTACTCTCTAGAGAGCGATCGGTAAGCACAGCAAAGATCTCAACGGCACGCTGAGGTCTTGTATTTTTGCATTTTCGCTGGGTTGCTGCTGGTGATATTCTATGCTTTTGTCACCGAAGAAGGTTAGAACTTGATTTTCTAAATACATGTATTTCAGGAAGCACCCATGTTTACAAACGAGCAAAACTAGCCTCCGGAGAGGATATCTTGAAGGATTGCTTTTGTGGTTTCAAGATTTCTCACTTACAGATCACCCTTCTGAACTAGGATGCAGTTGATCCCAAATATTGGGGTCATTTCCATCTCGTTTTTCCAGCTCACACGTGAAATGCTGCTCCCTTGCTTTGCTTGGGTTGCAGCGCAGACGTTCCTGCCCTGCTGCGTGGCCGGCTGGCTGAGCAGCCCCTGGGAGAAGATCCTTCCATCAGTGCAAGCAAGGACGAGGAGGACAGGGTATCTGGGACCCTGGCCTGCTGCCACTGTGTAAATGGGGTTGTGAGCCCTGCCGCTGTTTCTAAATCCAAGTAGAACTGAACATATGTAAGATTGTGTACAGTTTTGTTACATGTCTGGCATAATATTGCAGGCTTGCAGCTGCACGGAATTTGGTAGCTATGTTTTCCTTACATATTGTATTCATATAAACCATGTCAGTTGTGCTTTGAGGCTGATGAAAGTTAAAGGATACTTTGATTTGAATACAGACAATTTTCTTCGTCTGCAGATCTAGGCTACAACCAGACCATCAAAATCCTTCAAACGATTAAAACTAGGGAACAGAATTATTCTTCTGTCTACTAATGCTTTGAATGACGGTAATAATGACACCAGACATCATGTTTTTACATTAGATATGACACAAACTTTATCCATGTTACACAGCAGCAGCCAGAAACTTATCCACCTGAATATTTATCATCTTACAATATAGCACCTTGCAGACCCTTTCTCTGTGTGATCTGTTTTGCTATGGTCATTATGTTTTCCAGTGTGTTTGACAAGGATCCAAATGGAGTTGATTCCGCTGCGAGTTCCAGCCACCGGACCAGAAATCTTCTGGAGTTCTCAGCAAGGCAGGAGTCCAGCACAGCTCAGAAAATACCTGGGGACATCATTCCCGAGAAGAGCAATATGTGAGATGAAAACTTTTAACATATTTTAAGTGGCAGAGACAATGGTGCCTTCTGTGTGCTAACCTTTTTGACCTCTGTTATTGTTGCTGTTATAGAGCAACTGAGTTTACAAACACGGTGTTTTGAAAATGGATTGTCTTTTAAAATTATTATTATTTATCCAAATTTACCAGGTTACTTTAAAATGTCTCCAAGTTATCTAATACGTAGTTCAGAAGTGTACACGTGTCTGTGCTGAGTGTATAAACTAATGCATGTCATGGCGGTTCTCATGATTTTCTTCAGTTCTTCATTTGCCTGCTCTTTTCCCTGATCTTTAATTTAGTTTGCATAGTTATAGTGTTTGTCACATTATCAATCTCGTCTTACTTTTCAAGCTGGAGTAGTTATTTTCTCAGTTGCTGAAGACTGGGCAAGTTCATAATTAAGAACATACTCTGAACTTAGCACTGTACTTTTTTAGAAATCTCGCAGTCCACCCTTATGCTTGCCCATTATTTAATTATGTAGCTGCTTTCAAGCTTCCTAGATCTCTAGCATTCTATGATTCAATGCATAAGTGATCATACATAATTGTCTCCAGATTGAAGCCTGACTAATCTAGCTCATGTTTTCCCCTTACAAGATTTATCCTATCCGATTGTCCCTTTCCAGTAGAGTGTTTTGGCTGGTTGAACAAAGCCAGGCACAGATGTGCAGAAAGCCCTGATGTATTTTGCCATGCAGAAAGAAGGCAATAAATCAAGAGCGCTTTGAGGCTGTAGCCGTGGTGAGGGCTTTGTGTCCTATGTGGCGTGTTTCGTACTGTGACTTATGTGACGCAGTGGTAGATCGGTTCTCCTAGGATGTGCTAGTGCCTCTATCTCCTTCTTTTCTTTCACTCTTTCACCCTGTTTTTTGGCAAGCTGTGAGCTCTTTGCCGCATATTCTGCTTTATCAGTTTTAGATACCGTAAACAGGAGAAGCAGACATGAGGATGGAGAGAAAGCTGCAAAAGGGAGAGGAATGTGAATAAGGCTTTCATAAGCTCTTATACCTAATTTTTCAGAGAAGAATTTAGGTTTGGGAGCTACAAGTCTGTCAAAACCAAGAGGACTAAGGCTATTATATTGATACTCTATCAAGAGAGGAGCTTATAGTAGGTATTTGGTGATAAGTAGTTAACCCTTCAGAAGGTACGCATAATCCGGAAAAAAGAATATTAGTCTTAGCTTTGTTGCTGAGACTGCTGTGGATTTTTTCACTTTTTAGCAAAGCCAAGTTAGCTTCTGGAGACTGTTGAAGGTATAAATCCTCTCCACTCGGTTGTGATACAGTTTGTGGCTGCTCTGTTGTCATATATCTCCTGGTATTTACACCTGCACAGTTTTAGTGGCTGATAGGTTCGATATTTCTGTAGCAAGTCTTGCACGGCTCCAGAATAAAGGAGAAAACTGCCTCTGCAGATATGTCGTAGTGACAAATACATACGTGACGTAGTATTACGAGGAATATTTTACAGGCTACGTTTCCTTTTAGTATCTGGCCTGTTTGGGAAGTGATCCAACGTCTGCTAATGCTCAGCTGCCCATTGAGTGCTCTCAGACCCCTTTGGGGAATTGACTGAGACCAAATTGTTATTCACCTGTTTCAAAGGTCCCACGGGAGCAGCTGTAAGCTTTGTGGGTTTGCTGATGGTAGTGCTTATTCTCTGTACTCCGTCAAAGGTTCATAAAAAACTGTTTTGAGGGAATTCTTGATGCCGTTTTCTTTCATTCTGGCTAGGTATGAACGCTCTGTATCTGATAACAAAGCACTGATGGTAGTCTCAGAAGAACCACTGTTATATATTTCACCACCACCACCCCCCTGTCGGCCTCTGATCAACCGGACCGAGTCACTCAGGTGCACAAACAACTTTTTCTGAGCATTTAAGCTTTTATTAAGAGTTTGGATATAAATTGCATGTTGGGTGAGTGCTACTGGACTGTCAGCACTGGGTGATGTTATTACCCATTCAGAGTGGTCATCCGATATGTGCCCAGTGCCTCTGGAAGTGTCTGCATGACCAGTGTCTACTACCATGGAGACAGGAGGTTGACTTGGATCTTTGTAATCTTTTGATTGTTTTAGTAATGATTTTCGCTCAGTTTTCACACCGGTCATTTAGGAATAACAATTTTGTGATTGGCTGGAGGTTTTTCATGACTCAAAAGAGAAATCACTTCATATGTAGAAGTCCTCGTAATACGGAAATCAAGTCCAGCTAAAAGCCTGTTCCATCTGAAATACATAAAAGATGTACTTTTTTTTTCCTCTAAAATTTTTTTGCCGTATCTTAGCACACTTAACCAATACTTTGTCTTGAACTGAACAACTTTTGATTTTAAATTTCAGTAGTCTGTCCAGTAATTTTAGAATTACTGTTCACTGGGCGAAAGAAAGTACCGTGTCTGCTTTATATTGAAACATCCATGACCCTAACAATATATAGCTATTTCCTTAGAAATTTCCCTTAGAAATTCCCTTAGAAATTTAATCTCACATTTATATTTTCTTACTCTGGTATCAAAAATAAGTTACCATAAGGTAAAAGAGTAGTAATCTGTAGTGTCTTTATAGTGGCTCGTTAAACTTTTTACTAAAATTAAAAAAAATCTAACACTGTCCTCTGAGACATCTGTTAATGCTCTGGGTTTTTCTAGACTGAATCACGAACTTCGAGGATGGGTTCACAGACATGAAGTGGAACGAACAAGATCTAGAAGGCTGTCAAATAACCAACAGCAGAAAGCACGGGTTGTGCAGGTAGGCAGGTTTATACTGGTGAGTCAAAAGAATGACAAGATAATTTCAGACAACGTAACAAAGCGTTCTCTCTTACTTGTCTGCACTTGTCATTATAGACAAAAGTAGCGATGGTGCCTGTAATTAGGGTACCCAACACTTCCCATTCTAAATTGCTGGGTTTGGTTGATTATTATGTTGTCAAAGTTCTTCCATTCCTGCTCTTGGATTCAGGCTAAAGGTTTTTAATTATTTTTAGCAGTTATCAAAATATGTTCAATGTTTTTGAAAATTGGCTTTTATGACTTCTCCGTAAGACTATGTCAGAGTAAGAACAAACAGTTAATGCAGAGGAATATAACCTACGGCACATTCATCTGGCTCGTGGTTAAGGGGCACAGCTGATTGGTTTTGTTGAAATATTTCTATTTAATTTTTTCAGATTTTTGCTAGAGGGGTACATTTTTGTAAGACTAGAGAATTATGAGATTTATGCTCACGTTTCCCATTTTTTTAAATCCCTTTCTCCTACGTGGTATACCAGAGTGAGGAAGAAATTAAGACCATGAATTTTCAAAGTGTTTCATTTTATTAAGAGCTAGTCACAGCCTTAAAAAGGAATTAAACTTAATGATGTGGGAAATACCACACTTTTCTAGAGAAAATTATTGAATACCAAAGTTCAGATTCTTCTCACTGATGTCCAAAGGAGAATGGTAGAACACTTAAGAAGGACAAGTTCAGGTGCTTCTAGTGTTTCAAGTGCCAGAAATGTGTTGTGGGTAGTGTATTTTGGCAGTGGTACAGCATACATGTGACCTCAGAAGAATTCTGTAAATCTTGCATCACTAATAGCAGATTTTGCACTTGAGTGACACAACATGCAACTGCTGTGTATCGTGCCAGCCTCCCTTCTTCCCCTCTGAATGTGTGACTTCAAATTGGGCTGTATTAAAACACTTGCTTTTTTGTGTGTTTCCAGCTTGGTTGCTGCCCATTTCCGTTATTCGTGTTTCACCAGTGGGAAATGTACATTTTTGTTCAGGGCACAGGTTAACCTCTGCACCACCTTAAATAGTCACTCTCTGCTACAGATGTGCATCATGTTTTATGTAGTGCCAAACCAAGGAAATGCTTAGTTTTCACTTCATGTTGTCTTTTTGTTTTCCTCCTTTTTCAGAACTCCCTCAGTGAGAAGGCAGATTCCCAGCTAATGGCCATGCCTTACACAGACACCAGCCTCAGGTAAGGCAGAACAACTGCTCTGTTATTACTCTCTACTTGATTAATCTGGTTTTTCATCAACAGCTGGTAGAAAGGGCCAGTTTTCACCGTGTTGTCAGGATTCTTAAACCATGTGCTAGCTACATTTATTGACCAAATTTATGTCCCTTAGCAAATAATTGCTTCTAATGATTCAAACATGTAAAGAAATCCCTGTATCACAGCACCACTCTTGAGGTCGTTTTACCCATGATTCTTAAGAAAATCTTTAGGGACTGTCTCTGGAGTCCTTTCCTAAACAGACTGGAATCTTTAGGGAATAAAAAAGGGGGAATTGTCTTGGGAAGATCTGGAGGAACATTGATAATTCATAAGAAGCTTTCAAAGGGTCTGGTAAGAGAAGGGTTTCTCTCACTGTCTAGAGATAGTGAGAGTAGAGCCACTAGGCCAAATTATTTTGACAAAGTATCATTGCATCTTATTTGAATGGTTTGTCTTCATCTTCTGTTTTTTTCTGATGAATGATACGATAACCCAGAGTTTCCCAATTCCCTCTGCCTGGGCCCCCTGTGTACCTATCCTGTCCCTCTTCCCTCGACACAAGAAGAACTGGACAGAAAAGTTTAAGGAATGAAAATTCTCTCCCCTGAATTTTCTGTGACCGTGTTTAAAATCTGCTCTGCTTTGGATTGACCAAGAGGAGTAAGCAGAATGGAGTAGAGAGTGGACTTTTTGGTGAGAAGAACACCTGAAATGTTCCCCCTGAAAGTAAGACAGCTGTGGCCCTTCTGTTTGCATTGCTGCTTTGAGAGCAGGATCAGCCTGAGAGAGAAGAGCAAGCTGCAGGCAAAATGTTATGGAAACCAGGCTGCCAAATTTCGATATGTCTTGACTAATAAGAAAACTAGCTTTTTTTAGTTCTACAGGCAGATGAGGTTGTCTGTTTTAACTAAACACTTGACAAACAAGCCCCATAGCATAAGGCAGTTTAAAATACATGCCTGTATTACTCTTAAAAAATAATCTTGGTTATTAGATGTCTGCAACATCATGCAGCTCTGTATGGAATAATCTGCTGTGCTCAGAAGGAAGTAAGGTTTTTATTTTTCTGGGGGGTGAATGATGTTTAAATGAACAGAACTGGTGAATCATGGCAGCTGCATGCTGTGACTGTCCTGGAGCTGCTAAGGACACAGAACAGACTTTCAGTTCCTCCCAGAGCCATCAGCTGTTAGATGCTCCATGAAATCATAGAATCACAGGGTAGTTTAGGTTGTAAAGGATCTCTGGAAATCTCTTAGTCCACCCTCCTACTCAAAGGCACTGAAGTGCCTTTTTGTGGAGTATGCAGTCAAGGCTTTCAATTTTTAATACTAGTGCTGTGACTGGAAAGTGAGTGACTTTTCCCTCCTAGAACACCCATACTGGTGACCCGAGTCTATGAGCAGGAGGACGTTAGCAGGATCTAGATTTATCTTTGTAGCACTGATGATACCAACATTGTCACGTTAGTCCTGGATTCTAAAAGAACATTGGTTGAGTGAATAGTATTGCAGTGAAGTCAAAACAGAGGAAAAAGATCAGAATCAAGATGATTTCCATTCAGAGAGACCTAGACAGGCTGGAGGGCTGGGCGGGGAGAAATCTTATGAAGTTTAATAAGGGCAAGTGTAGAGTTTTGCACTTGGGAAAAAATAACCCCATGTGCCAATATAGGTTGGGGACTGCCCTGCTGGAGAGCAGTGCAGGGGAAAGGGACCTGGGGTTTCTAGTGGACAGCAGGATGACCATGAGCCAGCAGTGTGCCCTCGTGGCCAAGAAGGCCAATGGCATCCTGGGGTGTATTAGAAGGGGAGTAGCCAGTAGGGCAAGAGAGGTCCTCCTGCCCCTCTACTCTGCCCTGGTGAGGCCACATCTGGAATATTGTGTCCAGTTCTGGGCCCCTCAGTTCAAGAAAGACAGGGAGCTACTTGAGAGAGTCCAGCGTAGAGCCACAAAGATGGTGAAGGGAGTGGAGCATCTCCCTTATGAGGAGAGGCTGAAGGAGCTGGGTCTCTTTAGCTTGGAGAAGAGGAGGCTGAGGGGTGACCTCATTAATGTTTATAAATATGTCAAGGGGGAATGTCAGGAAGATGGAGCCAGGCTCTTTTCAGCGGCGTCCGCTGACAAGACAAGGGGCAATGGGTGGAAGCTGGAACACAGGAGGTTCCATAAAAATATGAGGAAAAACTTTTTTACTGTGAGGGTGACCGAGCACTGGCACAGGCTGCCCAGGGAGGTTGTGGAATCTCCTCCTCTGGAGACATTCAAAACCCGCCTGGACGCATTCCTGTGCGCTCTAGTGTAGGTGGTCCTGCTCTGGCAGGGGGGTTGGACTAGATGATCTTTAAGGTCCCTTCCAACCTCTAACATTCTGCGATTCTGTGATTCTGTGTAATACCATTAGCACCCACCCCCTCAGCTCTCTTTAGTTGTTTTGGCTTTCTTCAGAGGTAATTTTGATGAGGGTTTCTGCAAGTGTGGATTTCGGGCTCCAGATATCAAACTGGGACTCTCCCAATTATTTTGAATTTTTAATTTTCCACTATTAAAATTGTGGTTCTTGGTGCCTAAAGCACTGAGCCCACAACCTCATTGCTTCCTTAAACAAGCAGGTGTGTAACAGTCTAGTGCTCTGCGATGCATATACAGAAATTAATGTGGTACTTTCTTGTGATGTGGTGATGCTTTACTAAAACTGGTAGCTTTGCACCTGTTTTCAGATCTGAAGTTCCTCCTGTCCTTTCATGGAGGAGTCCATAGTGGGTACTCTTCAATGCCAACAACTAAGTATGGTGTATTACCCGTGTCACTTGGAATGTGGGGCTGGTGACGGGCTTGTTCCTTGAACCCCAGAGAGCTGCGTAAGGGCCCAGCGGTTTCCAAGTGCTTTGGAACAGCTTTTTCCCATGGCTGGATATAGAATTATAAAAGGCTGTTTTTTAGGTCTAGTTGTATGTATCTTGAGCGTGGGCGAGCAAACGGATCTGTGGGACCTGTTTCAGTTTCCAGGATGTTTCAGTGAGCGTTGCGTGGGCGTGATGCCTTTTATCACAGCAGAACTGCAGTGCCGAATCTCAGGGGTGGTTCGGTGGACCTACGTGTTTTTGTGAGTGAGTAAGCGAGCTCAAAATAGCTCCAGTCTTTGTTTCCTGTGTGTGAAGGATGCGGTCCGATTCCTCGCTTGCGTAGTTGTGCTAACGGGGATATACAGGGTAGAGCTGCCTGCTCTGATCCCCCAGGATTTACACCCCCAGTCCTGTTAAAAGGCAACTGGCTTGGCAGCTGCAGTCCCTCGGTTGAAACAGGACAGGATTAGCCGTAAGAGAGGAGATAATGATGGTCTGCTATTACTGCTGCTCAGGAAAATCACTTGATGATAGATTTGTGCCTTGTTTTGGGTGCATAGTTTTGTATATTTTAGAAACATACCCAAATAATCTAGATCAGCCACCGTAGTTTAAAATCTTGGGAGACAGCTTGGGAGGGATAGCCTGGTCGGTGTTTGCCACAAATACTGCAGGCAGACAGTATGTTATTAAAGTGGGAAAGAATTAAAATAACTGGTTGAAGGTCCAGCTAATGGTTTGTGTAAGTGCAGTTCTCTGATTTGATTAAATAGGTTATTTTTTGAATGGGCTTGGGGAAGTATACATGATAGCAATACATGCTGGGAATTTCTCACCTTTCCAAGATAAACAGCGGATAAGTACCGTGATTGTACAACTTGCCAGTGGTTTTGCTTAGACTAGTTTAGACAGAGTGTCTTTTCCTCATGCCTGATATACGCAAGATGAGAATTGTGGAAAAGATAAACCAGAATTATGTGCATATCTTATTTTTTGCTCCACTGTTTAAACTGCAAATCAAGAGCAAATCTTTGACTTGACCAGAGATGCAAAGGAAAAAAAAAAGGTGCATGAGAAGCATGGGGTTGTCACTTGAAAGTAAATGAAAAGCTCTATTTATGTGTAATTTTTCACCTCTTTCAATCTGAGTGGCTCAAATCCTCCGAAATTAAAAACAAAAGTTATTAAATGGTTTGATTTTTTTTTTTTCATTTCAGAATGGCATTTCATTCTAAAATTTGCTAAAATCTATCTCTGGAAGTCATCATAATTTTTCAGATACTTTAGGTTGACTTGAAACTTTTTTCTTTTCTGTTGAGCTAGCCTCGCAAGCAGGTTTTTGCCAGCCTCAAAAGCATAAATAAAGTCAAGCCTGGAAAAGTCTCCTGCAGTAGACCTTTAAAGCACCTTGAACTTTCAAAAAATAGCCAGTAGTTTCACATCTTTACTTGTGTTTAACATTCCTTATGCTGCTTCTCTCAGTGGGTGAAGAGCTGCCGTTCTTTTTGAAAAGCAGCTCTTTAAAGTCTTTGTCTCACTGAAGTTAACTTTCTTGTCTAAAATAATTACATTTCCCCTTTCTTTATTTCAGCAGGAACTCAGGGAATGAGCTGCAAGTGTATTACGCCTCTCCGAGGAGCTATCAAGACTTTTTTGAAGCTATTCGCAGAAGGGAAGATACATTCTACGTCGTGTCATTTCGCAGAGTGAGTTGTTCAATACTGTAGTAGTTGTTCAATACTGGCCTTTGATGTGTATTTGTAAGAGTGTTTCTAACACCGGGTGCCTTTCCTTGTAGTACAAAAGATGACCTAGTTAAGGTTGAAGCTAGACTTGTTTCTTTGTCAGCAATGCTTCTGTATATCCTTTACAGTAATATGGCCAGATCGTGGTCTTAGCAAAATATTCCCGTCACAGTTAGGAATGAAAAGACAGCTTTGCAGAAACCACTGTAGTGCCAGGGCAAGACAGCACAAAATTGCATGAACCCTGTGGTTAAGCGCTTGCGCGTGGTAGCAGTCCAATAATCGCAGTAGCTACCTGGATATTTATTTAATAGGTGTATAAACCTTTTGTGCTTCTGGGAATAAATGTACCCTCTGCATAAATTATTTGTGCTAGCTTAACGTAATATTATTTCTATCTTCCCCTTAAACACTTGCATTTGCAGTTTTATGGGTTGTGTATTGCAACTGTAGAGGACTCTGTGCACTGGCAAAATTTTTTCGCCTCTTCTGTGACTTTCAAGTTGAGACAGATGAGCAGTTCTGCCATCTGTGCTGGGATATAGCACAGGCTTGTGCTACAGCTTTGTCAGGCACACCCTCACATCTGCACCAGCACAGTTAGTGACAGTAAAAGCTGTTTTACAATGGAATTACAGGTGTTTGATGGCACTTTCTGTACTGCAAACCTGACTGGTGTTGGAGCCAGGACAGCTCCAGTAGTGAGATTCTGTTTGAGATCTGATGGTGGAGGCGATCAAGGCAAACAGGGTTTGAAACAGCAACTGGAGGGTGGAAGAGTTGATTTCCTCCCTTTGCAGAGGCCTTGATGAGTCCTTTAGACAATAATGTATATTCGGTCCTGCCCTGAACCTGCGATCTTCACTTGCTAAGCCTCCTGCCTTGCTACTTTCATAGGATCATTGAGGTTGGAAAAGACCTGTAAGATCATCAAGTCCAACCGACTTGCAGTTGTGGTACTACATAGTTCTACACATCCTCACTCCCAGCCACAGTTTTCCTGGGAATCTGCCACTCCCCATTTGTTTCCTCATCATAGCAGGACTCTGTAGGAGGAGGTCCCAAGGCGTTGGGAGACCTGTAGTTGCAACTACAACAGCTTACCCAGCTACAACCTGTTCTGTGCAAGAGCATACAGGGCAGCATAACTAGTTTCAGTGTTTTCTGTTTTACCATAATTCTACCAATCCGTAGGTGCTGTATGTACATAGGTAACACATCCCTGTTTGACCGGATCTGTGTAACTTTCTTTGTGAGATACATGTCTGTAGAAGAGGTTCAAGCAAAATAAAAATAACAGTGCTCTTGTTGGGATTAGAGTTTTATGCTGAGTAGAAATATGAGGTTAGTTTCCAGTCTTGGGATTACTGGGTTGTGTCACAAGGCTGGAATTTTGTTATTAAACGCTTGGCATGTTCTGCTGTTCTTTCAGCTAGCAACACAAGTATGGCCAGCACCAGGCTCCAGATATCCTGAGGATGAGTAGAAGGGAGCAGAGAATTGATTATAAAAGTTTTTCTTGAAACCCCGAACAAAAAGCAGAATAGTGTTTGTCTAGTTCTTCACTTGGGGCTGTGTCTCTAGTCCACCTGAGTGCATGCATGGGTACACAGGTTCTGTTTACGCTGTTGGATTAACGACCTGGAAGTTGTCAGCTCTCATTTCCACTTTGCAGAGCTGTCCTCGCAAACAGAGTGTGTCGTGTGCCACAGAATCCTACTGCCTGGCTCTGCCCTTTTGCAAGGAGAGCTGCGGGGACGTTTTCAACCATCAATGAAGTGTATTTGGTAGCAAAGTTGTTGGTATTTCTGTTTTATGAATGAAATGGTCTCAAATCGAGGGCAGTTTTATGCATTGCCTTCCTTATTATTTGAACGGGGCAAACCTGATCTAGTGACAAGCTCTTCCCTGAGGCGCTTTTAAATGACTCGCTTGGATTCTTTTGTGAGCGCAGAAGAAAGGACTCCTGCACAGCCCGAGGGGTGCCATCAGCAGGGCCCCAGCCGGGGAGGTGCCCTTTCACCTTCTCCTGAGGACTGCTGGCTCCATTTTCTTTGGACTACAATTCCCTTTTCACTTGATTAAGAGCTGAGAGGGGGGAGTGATTTCCTCCTCAGTGTTATGGGGACAGTTCTCTAGTGTTGCTTGCTCGCTTGTCCAAGTTAGAAGGCCAGGCCTGGAGATGATGGGGTTTGTTCTCCTCTCTGGCTGCTTGCCGTGCAGACATTCCCAAGCACTTAATAAGCTGTTAACAGCCGTATCCAATAAAACAGAAATCATCCAGTTAAGGGTTCCAGGATGTGCATGGTTCTGGTATTGGTGATGGTCCTGCTCCGCCAAGTGGGAGGTGGGACTATGGATCTCCAGAGCTCCTGTCCACCTGACATTTCTGTGATCCTTTCCCTCATGCTTTCTACTCTGCGTGCAGTGTCACATAACCCAGCATCTCTCCTGGTGCGTGTCCTGAACATATTTTTTGTGTGTGTGTTTCCTACATGTTCTCACTTGCACCACAGGAGCTGTGCCCTGAGTTCCTTGGATTTTCTAGAACATGGCTTTGCTAGGACTGCCCACACCTCTGTAAGAGGGACTCAGCCAGGGCTTCTGAAGGTATGACTTAGGGGAGCAAAGCTCACACACGTTGTCTGCCTCTGGTGGTGCTTGGTACCTGTAAAACTGAATTTCTTATGATCTCATCAATTTTATCTTCATTCCTTGCATTGGAAGGCTTGCATGTCTGCACATTTACGGTCAGAGTTTGGTTTTATTCTTTTTTTTTTTTTTTTAAGGACAAGAAAGGAAAATAAAGTAGTATTCACATCAGCTGAGTCCGTATAAGAAGCTGGGCTTTGACTCTGGGACTCTAGAGAAATTAGTTTTCTACTATTGCCAGGGGAATCTGTAATGTCATTTTTAAACAAGAAGAAATACTCAACTGACAGTGAGTAAAGAATCCTTGAACTGAGGCAGTGCTGTCTCCCAGCTCTGCCAGGCCAGCATGCCTCATAGGCGCAGGGCTCATCACCATTTGTTTCTTGAGGTGTTAACTTGTTCATTTTACTTTTTCTTGCTGCTTAACTGTTAGGAAGCCATTGTTTTCAGCGGTCATTTAGCATTGCAGAAACGGCGGTGTAACAAGACGTGCACTCCCAATAAAATCTATTCACACCTGGGCCCTTTGCTGTCCCCAAATGTGCCAGCGCTCAGAAGCCACATCTTTGCAACCTTCCTCTACTACGTTGGGTTGGTTTGGGGAGCAGGTTCAGGGATAAGAGGTCTGTGCAGCGGGTACCGAGAACAAGTTGCCGTATTTCTGTGAAAATTGTACAGGAATCTGAGCTCTGCTGAAGCACATCAGAGTCTCCAGTTGGCATTTGAACCTTCCTTCCATTTTTTTTCCCAGGTCTGAGAAGCAGAACTGAGAGCCCGTTGCTCTGCCAATAACTTTGATTTCTGCTCTTTAATGTCTGTGATACAAAGTCTGCAGCTGCAGAATTCAAGTTGGATGATATAACGTGCTCTGGCAGCAGGGAGATAGACACCTGCTGCCGCTGCAGTTCTCCTGTAAGCCTGGCACCCAAACACTTCTCTCTCTGAGCTCACATCGGTTTTGCTGTGGAGTCCTCAGACCTGGAGATTGTTTCTGGAATTACTTGAACAGCTAGCTTAATTTGAAAAGTAATTAAGTAAATCGTTGGAGAAAACAAATCTATTCCAATTTACTCTGGCCTGTAAACACCGCTCCAGATCGTTCCACCCTTGTGTGGTTAGGAACAGAGTATCTGCAACTTGCAGTGATTAAGCAGTAGGTTTCCCCATCTGGAAGATTCTGTCAGTGACCCTTTGATGACATCTCTGCAGGCTGATTAAGGACACGGACATTTTTTAGGGCAAGAATGTAATTATTGTTTTTAAGGAAAATATGGTTTAAAGTTTGATTCGCTTGGGAGATTTAGAAGGCCACTAGCATTTCCTCCCACCACTTTATTTATTTCAAAGTACAAATGTCTCCTGATACCAGAGTTTGCCAACTACATTTAATACGGCATTGAAAAAATACCTTACAGTATATTGCAGTATAAAAAGAGATATTAAAAGGTGATTCTGTTTGTTATTTGTGAGAGCAAGAATGATGCTGGCTCTGTGGAAATCACTGGCAAAGCCTTTTTCAACTTTGATAGAACCAGACTTTCGCTTTGCAAATTTCTGCCTCAAGTTCCATGGCACAGAAACCATAGAGCTTCAGGGCAACATATTATTATGGATGTGAATTTTTGGTCCTACAAGCCAATGGCTGTAATGAGCATTTAAGGGTTTCTCAAGTTCCGCATACAAATTTTCACTCAAGTGATTAAGCCAGATTTAAATCAGAACTTTGATCGTTCACAGAAGGAAAGAACAAATGTACTAGGAATAAAAGTATCTAGGTTGTGTTTTGCTTTTGTTGGTATTAAGCCTGTGCTGTGGTAATTGGCAGTAAAAATACTATAATGCCTGACTTTATCATGCTCATGGAGCAGTAGTTTTCTGTGCTGCACACACAGTTCTGGCAATAGTTTGAATTTATTCTGAGAGCATGAGTGAGGCAGGTTCCAATTCATTGCACTCTTGATGCCATCTGCATCCTGCAGGCAAAACTGGCCTGTAAGAAGTCAGCTTCAGATGATGCTTCGTAGCCAGAAATTCAGCCCTAACTTATACTTTTCTCCTCTTTTGTTGCACTTGACAATGGTTGGTTTTTACTGAACATGAGGTTTTCTGCTGTTGACTTTGTTTGTGGATTTCCGTGGACTGGGATGTATAATTTGGTCTTTCATTCAGACAAAATGCAATGATTAGACTCACATAGTCGTGCTGCTTCTAAAGGCACAGTAGCTGTTTTATACATTTGAGTCCTGTGGGTTTGCAACTGCTGCAAATTAATATGCAGATTTTTGAAAGATTTTACAAACTTCCCTTTTTCCTGGGGAGCCTGACCTTAGCTATTCAGAGGGAAAAAATTACTTGATCCTAAGATTTTAAGGTCTTGTCCGGTATTGTACAAAGATGCTGAGAATGACATTGTGTGAAAGAACTGAGGCTCAGGACATAGGATCCATGATAAAACTGCCTCTCCTTTTCAAAGAAGAGGTCAGCCTTTAGCCTGCCATCTCTGTGAGGCCAGCCCTTGCCTCTCTGGGAAAATTTGAGAAAGCAAACAGTGTGTGTGATTGTGCTTCAGCATGCCCTGAAGCTCAGCGAGCCAGCCTCTGTCGAATTATGGCTGATTTTCAAATCTGAAAATCCATTATGAAAACCTCCTGTTTCTACCTAAGTGTCACTGGTGAAAATGAAGCTGGCCTTCTGCATTCTTTGTTACAAATTCCCATTTTTCTGGCTAAACCGTGTATTCTTTCTGCACCAGAGAGAATTTTCTCCTCCCAAATCCCTGGTGTCCCTATGAAAGCGGGGTCTTCCTTGAAGTGTCATCCCTCCTGGTGTGGAATATTTCTGGGAGATGGGGACTGGGAGGTGGTGGGGAGAAGGGTTCTCTGTGGTTTTCTGGATACTCAGCTGGGGAAGGTGTTGCTGTTGGTAGCATCTTAAGAGTTGAGTCTAAAAACCTCCAGAGAGAAATTTAATAATCTAAAACAAAATCAAAAAAGTGTGTTGGGCTGTAGAGCACAAATGGCCTTACCTCAATCCTGGGACTGTCAAAGTACACGTGTACGAGAACAGCACAACTCCAAGTTTAAGAAATGGGAAGCTCTGAAGAAGTTTATTTAGATGTGCAGCTAAAAGCCAGCAATTCTTTAAAATGCCTTATAGTATTTTCTGGCAAAACTTGTGATTGCTTCGTTATTTCTTACTGTTGTTGCTGTGCAAGGCCTAAAGTTGTGAGTTGTGCAAGAACATACTTTGAAGAGTAAAGCAGCAGAGCTGTGTGTGTGCATCAGAGGGGCAGCATCCAGGCAGGTGACTGAGCGCAGGAGGACGAGAAGGAGCCAGGCAGGGAGACACCTCGGGTGTGCCGTGAGCGGAAGCCAAAGAGGAGCAGCCAGCAAGTACCAGCTGCAGTGTCACCTCTTCCTGGCAGCAGCTGTTTGGCTCGGTCAGATGTGAGCAGCGGTTCGGAGGGACCCGGACAAGAACGCAAAACGCGTTTCTGAGAAGGGAGATAATGCCCGTCCCATCAAGCAGGGGTTTGTTTCTTTTGGAAATGCCGGTGCTGTTCCTAGCTCTGCATGACATTTTGAAAGCAAAGTTTCGGTCACTCCGGATTTTTATCTTCTTAGGTCCCTTCGAACCCCACTGTCTTCTGACCAAAATTGAGAATGAACGTGGTGTTGAGGACAGATGTATAAGCAGAGACCCAAAAGTCACGCAAATATGTCTGGCATGGAGCAAAAGATATTCTTGAGTTTTGTGTGTGTAGTCTTGATTTGTTTGTCTTCTGTATGGTTGCTAGAACTTCATGAATCATATTAGTGCTGTCACTGAACTTCTTTCAGCCTTATATGTCCCAGGCCTAACTAATACTTTGCTTTTTTTAAGCTAGTATTTGGAAGGACAACATACACTGTAGATAATTATAGTGAAAATAAAACATACTGCAAAAAATGTCTCCAAAACTCAAACTGGTTGCAGACGGACGTGACCAGTAATAGTATACATGTACTTAAAATGCGCTGCGTGCTTGACAGACAAAGAGCTGTGGGCAAGAAATAGAGGAAGATTGTTGGTTTTGGAAAGCCTCTGTAAAAGACCCACTGCTTATGAAATTGGTGTGGACATATAGGCTAGAGAAGTATAATTGGGAAGTGTGGGAGGAGGATGTAATTATAAAGTGGGAATTGTCTCAGTAAGGGAAGTGACAGCAGTACCTCACTTATTAAGAATGGAGAACAGATAATTGCTGACAATAAAGTTTATCCACAAACAAGTAATGTGCATTCAAGTAGAGCAGACAGTGGAAGTGCAGCTTTGAAGCAGTTCCTTTCGTTCAGGAAATAACCCAAGTTTAATAATGCATTAATAATACTTTAATAAAGCCAGATAATAATGCTTTTTTTCTTTAGTGATAGCATGCTATTCAGAAAATTTGGCTTAGATTATTCTGAATACTTCTCAGAAGGAAGTGATGGGCTCTTGCTTATGATCTGTAGCAGTAGTTAATTATGGGATTGATGCTGACTGAGCCCTAACTGGATGAAGATATAAAAGATGCATTGACTTGTGTTTGGTAGGAATAAGCTTCTGCATGAAAAAGACCTTCGTGATATTTCATTTGCCTTGAATGATAGTATACACAGAGAGCACTTTGAAATAATGGTGCTTATTTTCTCAGTTGGACTTCACACTTTCACAGCTTCAGATTTTTTCAGACTACTGATTTTTTTTTTTCCTGTTATTTTCCAGTTTTTACATCTGACAGCCCCAGGCAGAGTCTTTATAAAAGTAAAATGTGCAGAACTGAAATATTCTTTTAGGTCTGACAGCCCTAGGCAAAGTCTTTATGAAAGTAAAATATGCAGACCTGAAATATTATTTTAGGTAGTGTTTGTGTCCGCAATAGAAATCCTGTCTTCTAGCGAATGTTAGTAATGACAGTATTAGATTTGAGAATGTTATTCAAAGTCTTAGGCACGCTTTTAGAGTTAATTCTGGTCAGATGAAGTTATTTGCTTCCAGTTTGAATTAATCCTTTTGCCAGATTTTTAGCTGGACAGCACACAAAGCTTATTTTATGAAGTAAGAGCCCAGGTGCTATTATGAGTGTGTGCAGATTATCATCACCTCCCACTGGACCAAACAGAACACTTGTGGCTTCCAGATTTTATTTTTAAATCGCTTACACTCCTAGGACAAAAAGTGTGATAAAATTAACTATACATTTTAATCTTTAAACTGGCTTTGAAACTTGTAGCTGGTTTTAAAACTGAGAGTGGAACATAGTGAGTGGGACTCACTGTTTCTTGCAGCCTATCTACCAGGATGGCTAATGGAAAGACAGACCCGTACCTGCAGAAATTCACTTGCTTCTCATAAAGGACTAAGAAATGTCCTAAGAAATACCCTAAGAAATGTTATTCACTTTATTTTATCACAGGATCAGAAGGGGTCTCCTGCAGAAGTGTGTGCTCTATGGTTAAATGCTCTTTTAGAGTCCTGTATAGGTGTGTTCTACCTGTGTCCATAGCAGCTTCTCGCCACTTAATTCATCCATACCAGCTGTCAGTAAGGTGGGCTTTTGTTTCCAATAGTTAGAGCAGAGAGATGGGTCTGAGGATGAGATAATTTTGCTTCATGCCTGGTATGGCTTGCTTCTCACCATGTAGTTGAATAAACTCCAGTTTTGCCAGCATAGTTGATGGAAACTGCTCAGCTTTGGGTCAGTGATTAAGAATTTGGAATGTCTTGAGCTAAGCTGAGAGATCTTTCGTGCTAGAAACCACTGTTCAGGAAATCCTCTTTGTGTTTTGATTGCAAAATGTGCCTGTGAATAATTCTGGCACTAGAAAATACTTCTCTTCAAGAGAAGGCATTGCTCTGCAGAAGGGGCACGTGGAGAACTCGAACAGCACACGCACCACAGAAGTCCTGGGTAGAAACAGCCCATCTGTTAAATCCTGCCCTTGGAGTTTGATTAGCAAAGCTCCACGGAAGCATTGCATTGCATAAGTGATTATTACAGTTCCTTGGTTTTGTGACTGTCCAAAATAAGGTTTGAAGTGTCAGCTCTCAAAGAGAGGTAATATCAGGTAGGAGGAGAACAGACTAAGCGGCGCTCAGAGTGAGAGCTCACTCTGTGTGAGGCAGGTATGTACACAGGCTGCTTTCTCTTGATCTAAGTCCAGCCAGGCTCCTGTGTACTAAACAATACCCTCCTCTGAGACTCTAAAAGCATCTCAAGCTGTTCCTCATTGATGGTTCCTTCCCTGAAGCCTTGGCCAAGTGTGGAGGCTCCTGGGTTGAGTCACTTGTTAGCATCTGGGAGGCCCTTGTTTAATCGCCTTTCCAGGAAAGCAGTGCAGACCTCTCCTTTCTAAGGACAGTCCTGAGCTCTCAGACCTGGAGTTTTTCATCAGGAGCTCAGTAGGGTGATCACTGGACAGGTGGCTACTAGAAAATGAGGTTGAAAAGAAACCATTTTGCCGTCCCAGTCTGGAGCCAGCATCTCCAGAGGCGTATCTCCTTGACTTCAAGGAAATACACGGTGGGTTTCTCTTTGCTTTTGCTAAACCATCTGTTTGGTGTTTGGTTACCAGCTGTAAGCTGTAACTCTCAGGCAGGCAATCAAGGTGCCGCATACGATCTAGGCAAGAGGTGTCCTAACTTCTCAAGCTCAGTTTCCCACGCACCAACATAGAGAAATGTGTGCAAAAAATGAAACAGGACAGAAACATGCTGTCATTTGGAGAAAAAGGGCAGATGCAGCAGTTTTCTTGATGTAAAATTTTGACAAAAGCGGTTAGCTGTGGCTCCAGGAGAATAAGAGAAAGTGTAAAGAGCTACATTTACACGAGCAGAAAGGAACTCTGGAGGTTCAGGTTAAAGACAGAGGTGATACTACAAATGCTAAAAAGAGAGCGTGAAGCCAGCTGGGTAAACTTTTATAATGCTGGGATAGAATATTTCCATTTCAGTGTAGAGTTGGTTAGCATTGATTTGGTTTGGCAGTCCAGGGAAAGGATTTTACCCACAGCATGTGACTTGTCAAAAGGAAGCAACAAATGCATTTAAAAAGTGTGTACGTACTTCACTCTCGTTATCTCGCACACGTGTGCCTGTCAACATGAGAGCAGGGCTGCAGACCTTGTCAGGGAGATGTTCTTGAATAATTAGCATTTAATTCCCTGCAACACTCCTGTCCCTCCTCTGCTCTCCTGGCAGTTAGGACCATCACCGTTCATTATCCTCCTGTGGATTAGTACCTCCTTATGTGGATCAAAAATGAGAGCCCTTGTGACTTACACGGTCTCTCCAAACCTTGATTAGTTGATTTAAGTATTTACCTATTTGCTTATAAAAGTCATGGCCAGTAACTTAATTCTCATCGGAAATAGACACCTAAGAGCAAGACTGGTTTGGATTAAAAGAAGAAAAATAAACCCAGAACACTGTGCCTCAGTTTATCTGCTTGCTGTGCTTTTTCTGTTTGAAAATGTCCTGACAAAGCCTTAGTGCAGCTGCTTTGCCTTGTATGAGATTACGGTATCGAACCTGACCCATCAAACGATACGTTGCTGTGCTCCTTGTCTGCGTGTCCCTCCCAGTAACAGCCTGTGCAGTTGTTACAGGGCTGTGTGCCCTTTTGGTAGGCTTATAAACAGATTTCTGTGTGATCAGAGGGGGAGAGGGAAATGATCTGCAGCTCGGGGACTGCCTGGAGTTCACGTTGCCTTTTTGCAGGTCAGGGGGTAGCTCTGCAGAGCCAGGAGAGGTTCAGAGGGCAAGAGGGAATGGAAATGAAAGAGAACACATCCACTAGGGTGAAGTAGCCTTTAGGCTCTTGCTCTTCTGTATAGCCTTGTGTTGAGGGCCTGATTGAATATTTTCATTGATGGACAACAGAGACTACACGTATTAAATGTGTTCAGGACAAGCTGAGTCACCCTCCAGCTGTGTTGGAGGAGAGGAGTCAGTACCTCTCTGCTATTTTGCAGGAATCATGGTGAGTCCGAAACGTTCAATCTTTTTCTGTAGAATTAAAACCACAACAGAAGTAAGAAAAAGCAGCGAGGGTTCATAGCGGAGCGTAGTTCAGATGAGGTGCCGGTGCAATTGATGCCATCCGCGTAGTGAAATCCGTTATTTTGCCATAGTATTTGTAGCTCATTGTCTAAGTGTACACTGATGTACTTGTCTAAAGTTGTTCATATGTCATTCTTCACATCTTTATTCCATAATTAGAATTCCACTAGAGCCTTTCTTTGACCTGAAAACTCTGTGCATTTTGAAATAGAGAAGCTGGAAACGCCGGTGGCTTGGTGAAATGTTGTCAATGGCGCGTTTAATTTTTAAAACCCACGTTTATGAAAACACAGCTTCTGTGGTTCTCTGATATGGTTACATCACACTTTGCAGGATATTGGCAGAAAATTTTGAAATTAGCTTGAGACTTCTTATTTCACAAGCAGAATATACGTAATTACAGTACTTCAAGGCAAAAGCATTTATTGTAAGTCTAGATATTTAATTTAGTGGCACGTGTCAAGTGAGATGTGGACAGATAAAGGCAGAGAACAGCACACATTAATTTGTCTCAGTAAACCAGTTTCTGAATAATCCTTAATGGAAAGGATTTTGTAAAAATCCACTGATAGCCTTTTGCAGTATTTTCCTGGCAGCAAATAAAGCTGTGATCTCTCTAGTGCTGAACAGAAGGTGAGAAAAGTTTCCTGAGTGCCCTGGCCACGGTCCCCAAGTTTGGCTTAGGCTTGTTTGATTTGCAGTGTTCCTCTAATGCTTCTGTTTTTCTTACTTAACTTCTCTGCATGTTTGTTGGGTTTTTTTCTTAAATCATTTCAGACTGCTGTTGCTTTATGGTCTACCAGGCACCACAAATTCTCAAGCACCACGCAAGGCTCCTTCTTCACTTAACGGAGGCAGAAAAGCTCCTCTCAATTTTTCCCACCTGTCCCAGACACCTACTACTGCACGGACTGAATTTCCTTCTGGAGGTGCCTCTCCCCTGTAGATTTTTAAAGGGAGCCTGTCAGACAGCAAAAGCTGGAAAATATTAATCTCACCCTAAGTGGGGAGATGAAAGGCTTCTGTTTGCTCGAGCCATTGTGTTTTAAATGTGGTTGGGGGTTGGCAAGTACTGACAGAGGAAAACATTGCTCTCCAGGAAGAGAGACGGGCCCAGTCTGAAAGCTACAGCCTGATGTGTCTTCTGAGTAGCGTGCAAGTAAGCATCTCTCTACGTTTTTATCTTCCCAAAAACTGACCTTTTGCTCTTTTCAGTCTGATCTGGTGCCTGTGATCTTGCTCATTCAGTTGCTGAAGCAGACAGGCAGTTACTCACATGCACGGTCGCAAGATGGAAAAGGAGTGCCGTAAGTTTTGATGGCTTGTATGAGTTCCTACAGCACTACTTCAAAAAAAAACCCGAAAAAAACAACAAACACTGTTCTCTCACACTGTTCGGAATTGGATGATTTCTTCTCTAGCTGCATGAGCAGCTTGCAGGGTTTTATAGGGTAAAGACTAGTCAGCCAGTTATACAGTTTACCACCACCAGGAAGGAGAGTTCCCGTTTTCAGTGTTTCCTTGTTGGTGCATGCTCTTGTCGGATTTATTCTTGAGCTGTTTTACTCTGTGGGGAGAAAAACAACCTGAAGAATTCAGAGCACTTGGAGGAGGGTCTGACAATTGCCAGAGGTTGGCAGGGAAGGTGCAAGGGCTGAAGGAGGAGGAAGGAGCCCTCCCGTTTAAGGTGGCCACGGGGTGTCAGGTTGCTCAGCCACCTTCTGAAATGCACTTTTGTAAGGTAGGTTGTGGGTAATTAAGGAAGAATCCTCAGCATCAGGCATCCAAGATCCTTTTTGCCACTGTTAATCATGTGAGTTACTTATACCTTCTAGACCATTTTTCCATCTTGTTTTGTTTTGAGTTTATAGAGTTTTTCCCCTTATAAAATGAAGTCTGTTTCTAGAACCGATTTACGTCTTCCTCGGCAACGCTAGAAATTCAAACAGCAGCCACCTGGCAACAAAGTGATGCAGAATCGAGATTTAGAAGTGAAACCTAGCTACAAATGTGCAGAGAAAAAAGCTTGCCAGGTTGTGATAAATATAAATTATGAAAACCAACAGCCAAAAAAAGTGAAAGGAAATGTCATCTTCATACTCTCTTGTTTTAACTGAGATTATTAGTAATAAAGAAATAACTTCTTCAACATTATTATGTTCAATATCTCTTTTAATTAGAAGAAAGTATGAATAGTTGATAAATCCTTCGTCGTACAGATGTCTCGAGGTCTGCAGAATGAGAAACATCTTTCCAACACGCATCTGTAATGCAACACACATTGCGCGGATTAAAACGCTGCAGTCAAATTTGGATTCAGCCCACTGCATCTTGATATTAAAACCTTGTTGCCTCTGAAACTACATTTTGGGAAAAACAAGAGGCAGCTTGGATTTGGAGCACCCTCGTGTGCCAGACCACCGTCCAGCCATCGGCGGCCTCGGAACTTTGCCTGTCCCTGCTGCCAAGACGTGCAAGAGACCCACCCAAGCCTGAGCTGAAGTCATCGCAGAGCTCTGGGTAAATCTAGGGGATTCAGGCGAAATCACAGTCTCACAGCTGAGTGGGAAGAGTGTTTGTTTCCTTTGTATCTGATGGTCTTTCTTTCTGTATCTCTCACGTTGCGTTATTCTTGTGGTTTTGACAGTGGCATTTGAATTGTGGGAAGTTATACTTTTGTATAAAGGCATGCTTTTATTCAGCTTTGGCAGAACGTGGAAGGAGGGGGAAACTGTTTTCCATAGGTAAATCAGAGGAGGGAAAATGGTAGATTAGTACAGCAGGATGAGCACCAATCTCTTCAGGTTCCTTAGAACGATGCGCCTAAAGCCACCTCACCCAGCAGGTCCTGACGGTGCAAATGAGACCTACATTTTCAAAACCAGATCCAAGGCAGTTTGCTGAAAATACTGCTTGTATTTATAAAACAACTTTCTGCCTGGCATCTAAAACATCATTTTTTGCCACTGCTTGGAGGTCATATCTCCATCTCGGTGAAGAGGAATTACTCTCAGAGGTTAAGAGCTGTGTTCAGATGCAAGGCTAAAGGATGAGGGGCAGCAGGACATCCCAGAGACTTAAGTCACAGCCAGTTGCTTTCTCCAGAAAGTTGAGGGATAACAAATATTTCTAACGGAGGCTTTCCAGTCCTTCTGATGTACGTCTGTGTGGCTGATTCAGCTTCCACAATTAGGAGAGATTTGTTGCTAATTTCCTGTCCATCTGCTGTGCTCTCAGAAGCAGCATCTCTGGCTGTGGATGCGGGCGCAGCTGCCACTGCTGGCTCTCGAGCACTTGAGGGCAAAAGCAGCAAAACTGCGGCTGTCCGAGCAGGCAGAGCAAAGGCTTCGGCTTCCGCTGATTTTTTCGCCTAGAATTTAATTCGGACTATTACTTTATTCTCTCCTGTTGTTAGCCTTGAAAGCTATTCCTGGGTTTTGCCACTCATTGCTTTCGATTTATTTTTTTTTTGTTTCCTCCTCTATATGCATTACCCTCCCCAGTGAATACGTTGCCAGCAAGTTAGCAACAATCACAGAACAGGGGTATATTCTTTTTGCAGACATTAAAATATATTTAAGATAAATCCCATGCTTGGTGTTCAGCTCAAAAATGCGTCTGCTCACGCTCGGCGTTTGGACTAATGAAGAGGTTGGTCCTTTCGTACGGTATGGCGGACCAGGGGCATACTTTTTAGAACAGTTAACAGCTTCTGTAAAGGAATTTTGCAGTCTGGCAGTATTTTTATCCAAAACTTTAAATGTCTGTTCACCTGTGCACCAGTAATAGCTATGGTTGTTCTTTTCAAGAGAACCTCTTTTTCATCCATTTTATAAAAGTTGTCTTCAGACTGAATCCTGTGCTCGTGTTCAAATTCTGACTGTTTGGCTCTTTCGCCGAGCTGTCCAAGACACAGAGTCTGCTGCACTGGCAACTGCACGTCACCTAATTCTTGCCTTGCAGCTATTTTACATAGTGTTGGAGATTCAAGGCGAGATTTAAATAAATCATTTCTGTTGTTGCAGAAGGTAAGAAGACAGTAATTTCAAACCAGGGCTGAACCCTGTGTTGTATGCATTGTAGGACTGAACGCACCGTCATCAAAATAAATGTCTTGATTTAGAAGTGTTGAAGTCTGGGCTTTATTTAATAGCTGTTTCTGGTTAGGATTTTAAAGTTTTCTTGCGCCTCCGACTGCCTGCATGCATGGGCATTTTTGCCCTGTAAGAAAGGATGCTTTCTTCTGCTTTGAAAGGAAATTGTTTTGTCAGAAGAGTGTGGCCTTTCATGGACTTCTGTAGCTATTGCTAAACATTTCTCCTGTGCGTGTAGCCCTGAGTGCTATCAGCATCTTTCTCATACGGTCTTTTCTTGAGTGCACACAGAAAGTATAAAGTAGAAGTGTGACCTTGACAGACTCTTCCAAATTTGAGACAAAGTCCTTACAGATCTTAGGAGTGCTGTTTGGAAGAGCCCTCTGGTCCAGCCTCAGGCGTGAAGGAGGATTGTTGCCGATATCGCATGAGGTTGGCCATGATATCGTCAAGTGGGCTCTGGAGACCTCTAAGGATGGAGGTCTTGCTGTAAACTGAGATCAGAGTGTTCTGGTACTTCACTATCCTTTCAGCTCAGCTGGAAGGGAAAGCAGAGGACAGCCGCATCAGCAAATGGCTTTTGAACCGCAGGATTGTCGATCCAGCACTCAGAGAAAGGCAAGACGTAAATTTCTTTTTTACCCATCCAGCTTCTGTTTCATGGGGAATCTGATCTAGAGATAAGTCAGGATTTACAGTCTAGTTCATCTCATGATGTTCATCTCATGTATCCACGGAGCGTGCCCATGAAACCACATCATTTTTGTGCTTTGGTTGGCTCTCTGTGTATGTGGCAGGGCTACAAAGGGAGAACAGCGGAAAAAAGGTGTTTGTTGGCAACGACATTCCTCACTCCAGTTTGTGCTGTGCGCGCTCTTTTGGGGCAGAATCTCCAGCTGGGCAGTAATTCTGGGAATCCAGAATTTGTCTTATGTTGAAGACCTGAGGTCTTGCGAGCAAATATAGAAACTTCGGGTTAACGTTTTGTCAGAGAAGCAAAGAATCTGGATTACATCCATCTTGGTTTTACTGGACCTTATTCACATGCTCTACCTAAATTACATGTTTTTGCAATTACAGATTGCAGTTGCAAAACTAATAGCCTGCAGATGCTGTGCAAAAGCAGAGCTCTGCTACAGTGAATGGGAGAAGGAGGGGATTTTCATTTTATGGGCAGTAGTAATAAAACAATTAATTTATTTTAGGTCTTACAGCTTTGTAAAATCTACAAAGGTAATTGACCGACTCACCTGGGAGTTACGGATGCACTGAGTTTCTGTGCCTGTATATCCCATGAGGAGGACAGAAAATGGTAAAGGAACATAATTTTCAAGTAATTTGGAGTATACTTTTTTAATTATTTAATGCTGCTTTGATTGAGAGACCCTTTGGAAGAAAATCTGATCTTATCAAACACAATAAATAGGAGGAACTTTTCCACTGGTACAAAGTGGGATTTATTTTGCCTTCCCAAAAGTTCAGAACTGAGTCAACTATTCACATAGACATACTTTTTCCAGTTTATCTTGAAACTCAACTAATTTTCCGAAGGTAACATACGCACAAATTAGCAAATCATTTTCAAGTCCTTAAAACCTTTCCTATACAATTTGAACTCAAACTGTTTATTTAAGCATAGAATTCTGTTCTTCACATCCTCTTAACTTTGCATTTAGGAATTTTTTTTTAATCTGCTGCCAAACCAAAATTACATCATAGCAAATGCATGCATTGTTCCTTCCTTTCAGGCCTTGCAAAGCAGTTCTGCAGACAACTTTTAACTGGCTGGATTTCTGTCCAGTCTCTGTTCTGTGCCCTCCTTCACAATGCCTTTTTTTTTTTTTTTTTACCTATGCAAAGGAAGAGAACAAAACTAGTAGACAGAATCTGTTTGTGATAGAAATAAAGCTCAAATGGAGTGCCTTCAGCTTCCTCTTCATTGCAATCTGACTGGCTCTGCTGTGCCTTGTGGTGTGCCTAATTAATGTATGTACATGCACATTTCTGCTGATTGATTTCCTCGAGTATTCCCCATTCACAGGGGAACACCGATGGTGTTCAGTGTCTCTTATTTAGGGTGTGCTGCAAGTCAACAGTGAGGTTCAAAAAGGTTGGATGGAAATGAGACGGGTTCATCCTGGGCAATTCCAAAATGAGGGATTTGCAGAGGAAGGTGAAGCTTGAGAATAACTGGTCGTTTTGCAGCTGGTGTCACTTTGTTAAGAGCATGAAGATAGATGTTTCGGCAGGACGAAGGGTTACCGAGCCTGTCTCACGGAAACGTGCTTATATTCTGATTCTGAAGGGAGACAGGGTTCCTTCTCAGAAACCACTGGGTAGGTTCTACTGTTTGAGTAAAAGATACCTATATACCAGCATGCTTCAGTGTTAGCTTAAGGCCTAGTTCTTCTTCTTTGGCCTTGGAAGTTGAATAAAGAAATTGTAAACCATGAAATAGAAAAAATTAATAGTATATCAATTTTTTTTCCGCCTTTATGTGACATCTGCTTTACAACTGCCTTTGGTGCATCTACTACTTTGCGTTATAGTCTGTTGTGTATTATCAAGTTGTTGTGTTGATCTTCTCAAACCTCGATGGAGTAATGAGATTCTCTTGCTTTTTTTTTTTCTTGCTTTCTCAATTGTAGTCTTGATCTTCTACCTAGAGGGAACGGAGTAGGATACCAAATGAAATAAAGGGCAGCAAATTAAGCTAGGAGAATGCAAGTTCAAACCAAGGAGAGGAAGATAGAACTAGACTGGTAGAACTTCTTGCCAAAATGCGTTATAGATGCTGTAAGTTTATGTATATTCAGGGGAGGACTAGGAAAGTCCATAGAAGAGAAATCTAGTAATAGCTACTAAATATACAAAAGTCACTTCTTTGTTAGAAAACCCCTGAAACAGTTATTGAAAAAGGTTGGTGCCTGGAAGACAGGTAGGGAAAGGTGTCATATCTGTACCTCGTGTTTGTCTCCATCCTAGCGAGATGAGTTGGCTTTCCTTGGAGTCAGAGGAGTTCAACATCAGCTCCCAGGTGGTAGCAGGAATGCCCAGGGCAGGCAGGAAGAGGAAATCAGGACCAATTTCAGCAGGATTTGCCTCAAGTCATTGTAAAGCTGCATCCTCTGCTTTTACACCTGGTGATATTTTTATTTTTTGTGGAATCATACAGTGACTGCTGTTGTGGCTTGGATCTTTTGGGAGTCAGGAGCTACAGAAGAGATGATCTGAATAAATAGCTAAGCCTGAGATGATTGCAATCCGTTTAAAAATCTAAACTAGGTCACTTGGAGTTGACTTTCATCTTTTAGGTTCCCTTTGATGTTTGAGGCAGTGTAACATAAATTCAGTCCGAAAGGAGAAGGGGCACAAAGTAGTTCTTGCTTTACTGGGGTTTGCTGTCTCCGTTTGTCAGCTGCAGAGGACACGGTTCACAGCAGGTCTCCATTCCCTAGTAGTCTCTGTAGCCTTTTTAGTTCTTAACCCAGAAGAGGTCCTTTGCCCCTGGTTCTCCTTTACACTGAGGAGGCGCGTGGTGCCGACCTCCAGAGCTGAGCTCCGCTCATCGGCAAGCGCGGTGCTGCCCTTGAGGGGAATGGAGGAAGCTCCTCCACAGGCAGCTTGTGGCAGAGTGCATTTTCCATTCCTCTGAGGTCCTTGGGATTTTCACAAGGCTGGCTCACAGCGAGGTGCTTTACAGTTAGTTGAGTTTTGAAGCTGAGGCCGTATCACATCTGGCAGTAGCACAATAAAAGCCACTAAAGACTTCTTCATTAGAAGGTCTCTCGTGTGAGAACTGAACTGGATAACAACTCTCTCTTCGGCAGGGACAGTGACCAGAAAGTGTTCCAGAGTACAGTTAGGTGTTATTTATAAAAATTTGTCTGGGAACGTCAGAAAGGCGTAATCTTACACTACAGGACATTTTATTGACTGTGGGATTGAGCTATTTCTGGTAAAACGCTTAAACAAAAAGCGTATCTCATCACTTCATTGCTGTGCGCAAAGTATAGGCTGTAAAAACCACCTGTGTGCAGAAACCCTGGGATTGGAGCAGTGTCGGTGTGAATGGGAGCACTTTGGGCAAAAATAAAAGCAGAAAAAGAAGCTCTATTCCCACCGCTTCTGGGAGCTTTTCTGTTACGGGACGGCCTCACTCCCTCCCTGCCCCCCAGTAGGCTTAAAACTTAGAAAAGTAATTAAATTCTGTGATTAGGTCTTGGGAGTTGAATTCTCGATTGCAAAATTTCTTCATTAAGCATGCTGCGAAATCAAACTGTGTTGGTCTATGCTAGCTAACCTCAAGTTTAATACATGCAGAACTAGTACTCTTTGAAATTAAGTTAAATTGTTATTGTAAAACTCAAAGTAGTAAAGCTACTGGGGCCTCCCAGGGTGGGATCTCAAGAGCCAGTGCAGAGAGGCTGACACATTGTGAATTTTTATTGCGGGTTTTCTGGGACTCCTTGCAGTCATTGTCCCATCTTTCACTCGCTCCCATACTCATCTTTACATGTCATGGATTCCCTGCAAAGATCCATGATGGGGTGAGTAAATCCATTTGGATTTGGTCTACCTAAAAGAAAAAAAAAAAAAAGAAAGACGATACATGAACTTTAAAAACAAGGCAGTTTTACAGTTTGTGGTATAATGAGCGAGTGTTGTGGCTATGAGTCACAGTTTGTGTAGAGGTTTCAACTGGTTTCCTCTCTTTTTTTTCTGCCTTTAAAACTATCCCCATGCTTTTCACATATATGGTAGGGTAGCAGTGGTTTCACAGGGACCCTTCCTTCTGCAGGTACTGCCCTGTTTAAGGTCGGCTGATCGTGAAAGCAGCGCTGCAGGAGCTCGTGGCATTTTTGGATGGGCCAGTCCTGTATCCAGTGTGGTGTATCCTCAGGACACCATATGGTTGCCATCACCCAACCAAGTCAATAGTGAAATTATACAGCCATTTCCTCTGCAAATTTGTAAACTTTCATACATGTCCTCTTCGAACTTACAGAGGAAACCAGAAACAGATATGCTGAGACCTGATTCTCATTTACACCGTGGTCTGTGCTACGTGCTTTGCAGCGTCAGGAACTGCTGGGCTGAATGAGAATCAGCCCCTAGGCCCTCAGTGCATTGCAGTAAGTTCTCTTTGCTGGAGGACGGCCTCCTTTTGTGTCCAGAGAGCTGCTGAAATTCAGCTCTGGGTGTCCCAAGAGGGAAGTTCCAGCTGCACAGGTATGATTTCCCAGTTAGGAGTCGCATGGCGGAGGCTGCGATGGTGCTCGGTGTGAGTTTTGAGGGTCTGTGTAGGAGAGCAGGACAGAAACATCGTGTCTCTGCAACAGCCGGACAGCCTGAAACAATTATTTTGAAATTTTCAAGAAGTGTGAAATCTGTGGTTTATGAAAGAAAAGCTGGCTTGTCGGCTCTTGCAGCCCAGGGTTTTAAAAAGCCAGCTCCTCGGAGACCCATACGGGGAGTTTCTGAAGTTGTGTGCAGATTTCTGGGCCTGTGAAAGCACATTTTTGTTTCACACTCTTTGTATGGCCAAAAGCCTATGTCTAAAAAGGTCCAGTGTCATTTCATTGACCAGAAATCCCTGAAGATGTTCGGAAAAAAATAGGTTTTAAAGACAATACATAGATTCAATGCACATTTTTTTGCGATTAGAAAACCACTTGCTTTCTGTCTCCTTCATCTTGAGATCGCTAGGTGTGGTCAGAGAGTAGATAAGCTTTTGAGCTGTCAGGACTCCTTGAGCAGTACCAGCAGCATTGCTGTTAAAGAAAAATGGTACCCCCGGCAGTGCTGGGCAGCTGCCAGCCCTTGAGCGGGGTGTGGGAGGCTCCTCGCCTTCTCTCGGCAGTGCTCGTAAGGCGGTCCTGGAATCACAGCGTGAAGATTCGCGCTGGAAGAGGTTGAGGCACGATTCCCTGGGAGACCTCTTAGTCATAAACAGGGATGAAAAAATGCCCAGCTGCAGTGTTTGTTTACTGTAAGAAGTCTTCTGAAGCTGCCTGGACAGACAACCCGTTGGCGTGCCCAGGCGCCTGGCTCCCTTTGCCCGCTCTGCCCTGGCGGCTGTCTTTGTTAGCTGCGATATTCTAACATGTAGCTGGTCTCCACAGCGGTGGTAAAGATCAAATCTCCTCATCAAGGCAAATTACAAGAACAGCACGTTAAGTGTTTTTTTCTTTGGTATTTTAACCCAGCCTCCTTGGAGCTTTTATTCCAGTGAAGTAACAAATGTCACTTGGTTGCGCAAAGGTTATCCTTAGCCCGTCAGAGCTGGATCTCTAGTGAGGAGTGGGGCTCCTTTGGACAACGTGAGGAAGTTCTTTGTGAGAAGAGGGATGAGAAGTGAGTTAGGGCCCGTCTTTTAGGAGTGGAGTTGTGGCTCTCACATGGATCCCATCTGTACTTGGCAGGGTACATGCTCCAAACCGAGAGGGTGGGTCAGGGGCACGACTTGCCCTTCCATAGCGTGACGGACTGTGTTTACACAGGCCGATGTGCTAAATACGCTGTAACTAAACACATTTAAATCAAGTTAGGCTACTTACTTCCTAGTAGCTAGTGCTTTCGCTCAAGACACTAGAGAAGCCACTTGAAAAACACTTACCCGTACCTAAGCACAGCAGCTGAGAAGGTAAGGAAAATCTAGGGGAGTTGATTTGACGGGTAAGTAACCTTAGGGGTGGGAGGACAGACAGCTCATGCTGGGAGTGCAGAGCCTTGGCGGGCTTAGAAATCCGTTCCTTTGTGTCCCGTGTCACTCGGGTATCCCTCAGATGCGTGCACATCTCCACTAAACATTCCCTGCAGCGCTGGTAATTTTTTCCTCCATCATGGGCATGCTGCAAGGACCAATTTCTTTGTGTTTCTTTCAAACACACGGAGGAGGAGCTCCGCAGGTTGCCTATAGCTCTGCTGCGCCCTGGGAAAGCATCTGTTGCTGGGTGCAGCACTACCGATGGGACATGCGTTACAAAAGCCAAAACAAGCAGTATTGCCAATTCTGATTATTTAAAACCCAAGAGTCAGGCTTATGAAATTAAAAAAAAAAAAAGAAAAATCAAAAAGACCTCTGAGTAGCATGTTTTCTCTCTGTTTAATGGAACTTCATGATATGAAGTGATGATGTTTTCTTTATGTTCTTTGAGAGCTACAAACAATCATTTTATTTTATTTTTTAAATGAAAGCTAATTTGCCCGCAAGTTTTCATGCATGTAGGTAGTAGGGACTTTCAGAACCAAACCACATCTCATGAGGCTCAGGCTGCAGCTGCAGGAGCAACCAGTTTTGGAATATTCTGTCACAGTGGAACAGGATTTCCATTGCCAGTTGACTGTTGAGGTTAGAGATCCACGAGGCTCCAAAGCTTAATCCCTGTTAGAGCGCTGACAACACTGATCTTATGTAAGAAGCCGTAAAATCTTTATTGCAGTTCCATGGGTTGAGTCCAGAAGCAGATCAGCAGGCACTGAAATAGCCGTAAAAAGATTCGGTGAGGAATTTCATTCTATAGGGGCACTAAATGTTTACAAATCTGGTTAATTATATTCTGATTAAATAGTGCCCTGAATGTTTTCTGGTGGCAAGGACTTAACAAGTGTGATTTTTATTCAGAATTTTAACAAGTAACAGCTTCAGAATTTATCCCCAGGAAAAAAATATGTTTCTGTATCCCAACTTATTAAATGAAGGTAATGCATTTGTGGCTGGATTTTTAGTATCTATATCTTTGTGTCTATGTCCATCCCATCTGGCTTCAATAGCACTCAACTGTAGAGATGATCAAAAGCAAAGTGAGAATGGTCGTGCTAGGGTCCTGTGTGAAATATTGTCTTTCCAGGCTGATATTTTTCCAGTCATTCTGCCAGCAGTCTCAGGTCTGCATCTTCTATTTAAATTGTCGTCTCATCTAAGTGTAAATCTTGGCCCAAGCCAAGGCCATCTGTTGTTGGGTAATAGTTATGATTTATTCTGCCCGTGGTTGACATTCATGCTCATGGGCTAGATGCTGACTTGTAAGATTCGGTTTTATTCATTTTCAGTTTTATATCATGTGTTAATATCACATGCAACATTTTAATTTTAGATATTTTTGTCTAGCGTTTAAAATTAGGGATGAGTAATAGCATCACACACCCCTCTGGGATGCAATCTGCGTATTTCAGAACAGGATAGGACAAGAGAAAATACTTTGCGTGTTAGAAATACATTCAGACAACATTTCTAAATGTCTAATTTCCTTCTAATCACTAATCAATACTGTCATTTATGTTGCATAGAAAAAAGATCAGGCGTTGCTTTCAAGTAAAAGTTATGGCCAGTTTGAAGACTTTGTGGCTCCCGAATGTTGTAAGGAGCTAAACTGTAGGCAAAATATTCATGGTAGTTATGAACCTTCGCAAGTTGGGACTGTCTTGCATATAACAGATAAAAAATTATTAGGGAGATGGATAAATTTCCCTAATTCCATATTGTTTAAAAAATGTCTCGTTGTAGTAGCGATGGGCAGCGTCCAGCTTCTGGACAGTCTGTGCATCTTGCACGTTAGCTCCTGGCCGCAGTTTAGACTTCCAGCTGAGTGGCTTTTTATATGTCTGTCTTCTCCAAAGTTGGTGTTGAAACACCGAAAAGTTGTGCAGTGACCCCAAAGCACATCTGGATGCACAAACACGAGTGGAAATGACTTCACTGTCTCACCATCTGCTGCAGGAGCGGAAAGCTCTTCCCTTTCACACTGTGAAACTAACAGAAAGTCAATTTTAACGTCTTGGATAGCAGAGCAGCTTCCTCGGAAATGGGTCCCTGCGCACTTTGTTTCAGCTGTAGCGAGTTGATGTGGTCAGGCTGTGTGTGGAAAGATTGCTGGTAAGAGTGCACGGATGACAGGTGTCAAAGCTTTGTCAGATTCTAACAGGATTTTGTGTGGTTGAGCAGAATGTGTTGGGCCTGCTGCGATTTGTGTAAATAAATTCACTTCACCAGGCTAGACTGAATTATAATGCTGGCATTTTACGTATCGGTCCTCCTCCTTATATTCCTTTGGTTTTGAATGTCTGTAATTGCATTCTAGAAACCAATGCTCCTTTTGTTTCTCTGAGGCAGTGAAAGACGACCGGGTGGGATTCATTTAATAGAGCTTCAGGTGCTTGGATCTTGACTGACCAGTCTGAACTAGACCTCGTGCTCATGGGAGTCACTGGAGAGCACCAGAGTTCTCCGAAGGTCCTGCCGTCTCCAGTGCTGTCCTAGGCGTGAAATACCTGCTGGAGTCACCCAATTCAGTTGACTTGGTCTAGCAGAAAATTACCTGGTGCTTTTGTTTTAAGCCACAATTAGGAGGAAGGAGAGTAGATAGTGGTGAACTGCTTATTTCTTCTTTGCAGCTCTTGAAGCAGTCATTCACAGAAGTGTAAAATTAGTTGAGGTTAAATCAAAAAAAAAAAAGGGGGCTTCTGGATGAGACACACTAAGAAAGGTGGATTTTACATCTCGTGTTCAATGCAAGGTTTAGAATAAAGTATTGTTTTCCAGTAAAACAGTTTGGTGGAATCTGAACCTCTACCCAGCAGTATTAGCACGTAGTCTGGCTGCGTTGTAGTCATGGAAATAGTTTGTTAACTGCAGCGCTCACTCTGAGCCAAGTCTTTGAATTTAACCACGATGGAGGAGATGCAGACCTTGTAAAGGCCAAGTCTGAGGTGTTTGCACTGCCTCTGTAGTCACTGTAGGACTCTTGAGAAGTTGTTGCTGCCAGTGTCTGTCCAGGGAAATGCAAAAAGAGAGTTATAGCATCATCAAAATGGATTGAGAAAACCTCAGGTGGTGCCTAGCCCAGCTCTCCCCTTGAAGTGGAACTGTTCTGACAGTAAGTAATGGCAGTCCTGGCTCTGTTTGTATAGCTGGGTCTCGGCAACCTCCAAGATCCCCTAGATCTCTGCTCACCTGTTCCAGGGTTACATCACACTCTGGGTGAAAAACTGTTTCCGAAATGTCCAGCCTGAACCTCCCGTGGTGCAGCCAAGAAAGGTAATAGTAGCTGAGGAATTTTCCTTATTTTGTTGCTATCCAGAAATTCGGCATTTCTGTCATGGCACTGCTGTTTATTTCTGTAGAGGTACTCCAGTTGTAGTGTCTTTGTGATAGTTCTTAATACATTTTATACATACAGTAAATAAAGGTGCCATTATAAACAAAAATGAAGCCAGCATCAATTAATGTACCAATCTTCACGTAAGTAGCAAAAATAGTAGTTACTTATAATGATTCACAGGTGATCATCTGTGCAATACTTGTGTTTTGCCAGGTAATGAAGTTTTGAACTTTCAGAAATATGGAAAATTTAAAAGAAAAACCCAACGGGATAAGCATTTTTTGAAGCAATGTTAAAAATAGTCAGCAAATCATGACAAGGACACTGTTACAAAATGTAGTTTTAATGGACATCTTATCTTTGGCCCGTTTCCTTGGGAACACTGAATTTCAAGAACAGTTCTTCTGTAAAGCTCATTGTCTTACTGAGTGCTGTCTTAGTCTTAGTGGTTCAGAAACAAAATGGGAATTACAAATGTAGTCTGAGAATTATGCGAGCGTGGTTTTATAATTTCGGTACCAAGATGTTTTTAATTACAGTCATTTATTGAAATAATGTTTTCTTCTCGTGGTCAGTCATTTGGTATTTTGGGGGATTTTTTGGTGGGAAAAGAAGGAGTGATATTTCTGCAGTGTATCTACAGAAGATCTTGGAATATTTGACACCCAACTTTGTGTGCAGCTCAGTTCCCTGAGTCTTAGACATAATAATGTAGTGTTTAGATATTAAAATGGAGGAAGTACAGTTACCCTGACATTAAGAAGTTAACAACTGTGTCCTGAAGGAGTCCAATCTGCCAAAAAGATAACCTCGGCCAACAGCATGAGGTTGTTGTGTGCCTGTTCTTACCCCTGAGCAGGGAGCCGAAAAGCTGCAGGTAAAGTTTCTGAGTGCCGGGTTTGTAAAATGTCATGGGAATTCTGCAAATGGGAAAGCATGAAATGAGAGCGTCAAACCTGCCTCTGCTTTTTGACCGTGTGAAATAGATGCTGGCTCTGGTAAAGCGAAAGGCAGATGTTCAGATCTGGTTCTAGGGCAGTTGCAAAAACTTCTCAAGGAGTTGGTCTCCACGCGTTTGACGTGGTGGCGGCGCCTGATGGCTCCCGTTCTTCTCAGAGACACGGGGAGTGAGTTTGGCATTGCTGGGAATGAGAGAGGGGCAAACACAGGGGCTGGAAAACAGAACTTTTCCATCAGTTCTTTGGGACCTGGAAAAGGTACTTGGTGATCGGCAGGTTTTTGTCTCGCTTAGCGCCTTAGAAATTTAAACTCCATTTGTCAATTATATAAACACAGTCTTTTGTTCCTAATTACTAAGGAAGAGCAAATATACTTCCCTCACAATGCCCACTGAGATGGTTCAGTGAAGCAACCCTCCATCAGGGCAGCCAGGCTCCGTAAGGCATGGGCAGCTTCCCTGCTCCTTAGCTTAGCAGTCTGTCTCTGGCACGGCACAACGGTACAGGAGATGCCTCGGCTGGTGCTTTATCTTCTGTTGCTCAGGGAAGAACCGTATTTTCCCAGGCTGCAAATTAAGTGATTTCAGTTCAGCAAGAGAAGAAAAAAAAAAAGTTAAGAAGGGCTGCATTTTTCCTTGCAGATCAGATCCATACCCAGAGCATCTCCTGTTTCCAGTGCTAAAACCCGGGGCAGTTAGTTTGAATGCTGCTGTCTTACAGCAGCACCCAGCCACCTCGCAGCTGGGATCAGCTACTAAAGCACAGCTTTGCCATCGAACTTCCCTGGTTGCTTTTGTCAGCAGAGCTCATATTTCACACCCCATCACAACCCTGACTGATATAGTCCTGGTGCAAGAGCTAGACATAGATACAGCAACACGACGTTTATGTGCAAAGCAGGCAGCACGGCAAGTAAAGGCTCCAATTCAGCAGAGCCCATAACCACATGTTTAAATATTGAAGTCAAGTTAAATTATGCTAATCATATACATGAGTACTCTGTTGAATGAGGCCCTAATAGTAGTTTCCATCTCTCTTCACATGATCAAGGCTTTTTTGTGTTCTGCTGCATGTGATAGGGGTTTCTTCTCGGTTACACAGCATGAGCAATTGCTGTGACTTCTGGAAGACTCCCTCAAGAATTTGAATTTGCTAAGCTGTCATAAATAGTTTTGTGTGGAATGCCTGTAAGACAGAATGGGAAGGAATTTTCTCAGCTCTGTGCTTCCAGGGTAGATTTAACACATCTTTTCCCCTGTTTTCCAGGACCATCTGTTACTGCCAGCCACCACGCATAACAAGACCAGAAGACCAAAGATGTCTATAGTGCTGCCAGCTGTAAACATCAATGGTAAGTCCAAAACATGAAAGAGAACGATAGGAGAACAGTTTCAAAGAGACGTGCCTGACTTGTACGTGGAAACAAAACTTAGACTAAATGTCTGTCGCTGCAGCTTTGAGGAAGAAGTCAGACTGGCCATTGCTGGGTCTTAGTCGCCAGGGTCCCCGCTAGAGCCATGGTGCTGGCACGTCACCAGTGCCTGGTCACCGAGAGAGTAGCGAGAGGCCGCATGACTTGGCCGGCAGTTCTGCAGCACCTCGGATCCTTCAAGGACAGGGGTGGTGCCGTCCAGTGCCAGTGGTTTTCACACTGCTGGTTAAGGGTTACTTGGATGTGAGCTAGCTTCTCTTAACTACAAAGGTCCCATCGAGCGGAGAGACTGTCCTCATCCTCTCATCTGGGTTCCTCCTACGCGTGCTTAGCAGGGCAAATTCCTTGGCCTCGCTGGTTTGTTAGGATGCTGACTGCCTTCCTCAGCTTCCTCAGCTGTTTACTGCTCCGTTATACAACACACAGTGTGAGTGGGACCTCTCGGAACTGCACGGTCAGGATTAATAATAATCATGTTACACTGCTGCAGGACAGCAGAGAAAACAGCTTTGCACTAGGGGCACAGGCTTATTAGCGAGCAAAGATGTTCTTGATCTGAATTTTATTCCCACATGAGAGACAGGACAGGAAGCATATAAATATATCATTAATTTCTACAGCAAGGAACTGCCAGGTTAGGACATTTAGGGCACAGGGTCACTGTTGCAGTCAAATGCATAGTAAACCCTATAATAGTACAAACTTTACTTTCTGAATATCTGTGCACATAATGCTTTTTAAAAACTGTGTTTTACAGTACAAGTGAATCATAAACCAAGTGTTTTTATTAAATTCCAGCATGCTGAAAACATTATCTGATGATGTGAATTTCCATAAACTAAGAAAAAAAGAAATCAGTTTGGGCTTTCAACATTTTGATGATAACGTTTTCCCATGCAGTACAGTAAGTTGAGTGTGATAATCTATAACTAGCTATCTTAGGGGAATTGTTATTAGATGTATCAAAATTATTTTTGGCATTTATCTGCCTGAAACTCCCTTTTCATGTCTATTGCAAAAATCCTTTTCTGGCTGAGCTGGATTATCACGTGCAGCTGGGCACTTTATCACTTGAAGAACAAATGCTGTTTCCAAATTACAAAGTATTTCTTATATGAGTCTTATTTTACTTGAAGTAACTTTTCAGTTGTTGGAGTACATATAATTTGGAAAATACACATCAGAATCCAGTGACAAATCTTATCCTTTATTAATAATGAAACATTGTGAAATTATAGTTGCTTGTGTTGTTTGGGATTTTTCATCAGAACATCAGCATAGTCCAGGAAATAAAAAAATTGTCCAGGGATTTGGGCAGAGATGTTGAAACAGATGAGACACAAGGATAGCATTAAGTAAACAACAGCTTCAAACACTGCTTCCTCTGTGACAGAGAGCCAGGTATTAGGAAAAAAAATCCAAGATACACAGGAGCCAGTAGGTAACTTGGCTTGGTTTTAAGTTTCATTATTAGCAGATTACCTGGAGGAGATGATTCCCTAAAATGTTCTGCCTGGAGAAGAATCCATTTCTCTCCCTTGAGAACATTGCTCCTCCGCCCTGTTCTGCGTCCACAGGGACCGAGCACGTCGTGACCCAGCATCTGGAAGTTAGCTGACAACAAAGCTTTTGTCCCAGCTGTCTGCCGTTCTTTTAAGCCCACCTTAATTCTTTGCCCACCTGCAGAGAGTTGGCTGCTGGAAGAGAACGGGTCTCCCTGGGAGGAATTGGCAAAAGTTTCAGTGAAAGAACTTGTCTCCTTCTGCCTTTTCTTGTGCCTCAGCTAGATCTCTGGGGAATGGAAACCTTTTCCACTGCCATTTACTTGCCCTTCCGTTTTGCTGCCACAACCCTGGCAGAGGAGATGAGGGGAAGGCGAGTGAAGTGGCCCGTGCTTTGAAACTTTTTCACGACTTCCCCACTTGCTTTATTCTGCAGGGTCTCTGTTTGTCCGTGTACTGAAGTTTACCCATGACACTGTTTCCAAGCGCAAAACAGCTTACAGTTGAGCCGAGAACACTTCAGACTGCTTGGACAGTCTTTTCCCAGCAGGGCTGTTATCCTTTCCTGATTGCATTTTGATTGCTTGAGTGCTTTCTGAGCTTTGCTAGAGACTCAGCCTTTAAGCTGGCTTGAGCCTTTCCCACCCACCAACAGGTGTGGACAAAGATGAGGAGGTGAAATGAGTTGTGGGTCACTGTCTTACATGACTCTGCATGGAGGTTAACGACATGGTTCTGCGAGATCGCTCTGTCGGCTTTCACCAGTGTACAAAGCAGAGTCAAGTTAACAGTTGGAAGAGTTTTCTCTTGGAGGGAAGAGTCAGGGTGAGTCTGACCAGTGGCCGTCCTGGTGCTTCACAGCTAATCGCAAAGCTCGACAGAAGATTTTGCAGTAGACAGTTGCCTGTATGTGCACGTGTGTGCATTCAGTGGGGTGGAAGTTTAAGAGAACAATATTGTACAAATCAATAACAGAATATTATTAATTTTCAAGGTTGAAAACTTGATAAAAACTATTCAGTTGTTGTGTCTTGGAACAGAGTAAAAATGCCCATTACCTCGTAACTTTCTCCTAAGTGCTCCTTCTCCTGGTCAGCCTACATTGCCCCTGCACCTCTGTGGCCATGAGGATAAGCCAGCAAAGTCCCAACTGAGGGCTTCTCTTGCTGTCAGTTCCTCCATTTCTGCCTCCCCAGATGCTCTCGAAGCCATTTACCCTTGTCCCCTTTCCCTGCTGGCTCCTGTCACTTAGTACAGCCCTGCTCTTGGCCCCTGCAGCCAGCCATGCCCACGTTTTAGCCTGCCTGTGCCCCATGGCAAAGCCCCAGTATTTGTGGGCACAAGTAACACCCACAGAAAGTCTGCCTGATGGTACCGGAGGACCTTAGGATTTCTAAGCCTGGAGGGAACAAAGCAGAACTGAGTAGTCCTAGTCCTACTGTACATGATTTAGGGGGCACTATTGGTGTGCCTCTACGAGGAAGTTATTCCAAGAAGAAATAACTCGCAGTTTCTCATGGGAATGAAAGCCAACTGCAATTTACAGTTAAACTTTGGCTTTTGTTTTTAAGCAAGTCATGTTTGTTATGCTGGATTGCAGCTATTATTTTAGAAATCTAACTATGCGCTTGAGACCAGTTAAGTCTCCAGCAGATTTCATTCCTAAATTTGCTTTTATTGTAATTCAGAGTCGTGTTGGCTCATTACACCAATTCCAAATTGACATATAGGCAGTGCCTTTCTTGAAGTTTAAATGAAAACATCTGCCATTAGTCTGCTATTATTTACTTAACTGCTGTAAAAAATGCAGTGGGTTGTAACATTGATCTTTGGATCAAAATAATCTATAGGGTGCAGCATAGCTAAGCCACTCTTCCTACCCCAAGCACAAGCCTTTTGTCTCTGCAGGATGCCTGCAGCTTTGCAGTGCAGCACACACCGCGAGTGTTCCTCTCCTTGCAGCACATGAAAGTGAGAACATAGGTACAGTTGTTGAGCGGAGGAGATAGCGTTCAGCATTCACCCCAGGAAGCCACTTTCTTTAATGCATTTCTCCATAGGGTAACATTAGGTGCTCTCACAGCTTGCATTTCCTCGTGGCAGGAGCAGCCGTAAATGCCTGTGCAGGTGTGTACGCGCCATGAGCAGCACAAAGACCAAAAAGGCCTTTTTTATACTTAGGATCCCTGTGCAGAAACAGTTTCCCATACATGAGAGTCCTTCCATCGTTTACTCTCTCTGAGCGTAGGTGTCTGCACTCTCAGCCCAGCAAAATTTAGATTCTGGCGAGATCCGAGGCTCTTTTTCCTGGGGGTCGGCAGCCGTGACAGAGGGACACTTGAATTTTTTACAAATATTCTGCATAGATCCTAAGTCTGATGTCACACAACGGGACTTGTCTTCAACGTGCCTTTGAGACAGCTGCTTGCGTGCATGGTGCTCTATAACTCGCATGTTCCTGGTTTCTTAAAGAGCCCTGTTCTCATAAGTCTTGCTTTTTGTCATGAAACGCGACAGCGAAAGAGCCTCCTAAAGGCACAAATTTACTGTGAACGGGATGGTGAGTTTTGCCAAGTCCATGTGCTCTGTTGGCCAGCTTCTCATCGCGAACGCTTCCCTCAGCCTTTCTTCTAGCATCCGTCATCACACTGATGTAACAGACTTGAAAAGTGCCCTGAAATACTACACATTCTAATTAGAAAGAGGTCGATAACAAATCTAGTGGTAAGACTTTTTGATCAAAACTGTAGCAATTTCTGCCATTGAGCAGCACGATTATTTGCATGCATCCACAAAGAACCTTCTTTCAGCTTACAGCCGTGTGCAAGCAGATGTCCAAGGCTGGTAGCAAACTGTCTGTGAAAAGTCCATAAGGCAAACAGAACCCACGCAGGCTGAGAAGGAAAATAAAAACAAAAGCTCTTTGGGAAGTGACAATGCTCTGTGAGTTCCCATGTCTTAGGGTTGAATAAATAAAGTCTGCAACTTCCTCTGCCTTTCAGGGTCAAGCAAACAAAAGATACCGTTTCCATCTTTCGGAGCAAGAAGCAGAATTCCCAGTCAGTCATTGAATGAGGACGGTCTAAAACAATACATACCCCTTAATGGCAGCTGACTCCACCGAAGGCTGCTGCTTAACATTTTGGGTAGCCTTCTCTCTCACTTCAGATAGCTTCACAGTGGTTTCCAGGAGGCTGATGGCCCCAGCTGTCTCTAGCTCTTGTTGGTTCATTCTTCTCTTCGTGCTTAGAAGCCAAGTCTTAGTCCCTGTGGCCCCAGACTGAGAAGTTCATGCCACTCTGGTAGGTACAGAGGAGACATGTCTTGGCTACACAGGCATGACCTGTAGAGATAGTTCCCTCATTGTTTCCACTTTTATATCTGGATTTAGAAGAAAGCGCCAAGAGCTCAGCACGGCCTTACAGGCTGTAGTGTGTGAACAGAAGGCTCTGGAAGTTGTGTATGTAGGATTATAGCCTGTCTGTGAGATGAAGGAAGGGTGGCTGCTAAGGTTTTTAGGAAGGTCACTGAGAATCTTTGAAAACATCATGAAGACCTCTAAATCAGGATGTAGGAAAATATGTCTGAGAATGTCTCCACACTGTAAGTTTACAGGTTGTTTTGAAAATGCTTTTGAAAAGCCCTTCTGCCTCCTGAGCTGCTGATCGAGGAATAAAAGTAGTTTGGTGAAGCCTGACCAGGGAAAATTCAGAGCCAGTGCTAGCTCTCACTGCAGCTAGACTTCTTTGAAACAGCTGATTCCCAAGCCTGGACTGAGAAATGTGGAGAGCCTCCTATCTCCTGTCAGAGATGTGCCGTCACGGACAAGCAGCATGTCAAATTACTGTGGTTCTGCTGGAGTTAGGATGGTTTGTTAATGTCACAGATGTACTTCAGCTCACGTGCTTGTGTAAAAGTTGTGCTGTAGAGGCCAGGATATATTTTATCAAGGAATTTTATCAGATGGCAGATTTTAGTCATGTTGTAAGATGCTGCTATTCTCACTTCTGCTCTCCATTCGTAGTGATGCAAAAGTGCAGTTTATCAAAGCAGAATACCCACCCCCAAAAAAAACCCCAGAACCTTTCCTACATTTCTTCAAACACCAGAATTGATCATTGCCTAGATTCAACCTTAAATGGAAATTTTCTACAGATTCTGTTGTCTTTGAGACACTTTACTTGTTCCCAATCATTGCCTGTTATTGTGTTGGCCTTAACAGGAAGAAGACTAAATTATTCAAAAAAAGTATGAAAGAAATCATTCAAGAAATCTGCACACAAAAGTAACGGAATCTGTGTCACTTGAGTTCATGTTTATTTAGTAGAGACAGGAAACGATCAAGAAATGAAATCATAAAGGCTTATTCCCCAGTGACTTTTCATAACGAGCTGTTTACCTAAATTGCTAAGTGAAACCTATTTTTATGTATTCAAAAGAACAGGAAGATGATTTCAGAGTATCTTCTATGTCTTTTTGCCCCTTTGTTAATACGCAAAAGAATATCTCTTGGGTTTTGTGTGACAGAGCAGGCCAAGCTCCAGTGCGACTGGTCTTCCCCGTATAGACAGTATAAATACTACAGATGGCATTTTCTTGGGAACGCGCTGTTCACGAGGGGGGTAGAGAATGAGTCATAAATTAATTGGACTTCGTACTTAGTATTTCCAAAGCCAGTGTTGAGTTATTGCACCAGATGGGGTTTTTTGCCATAGCAAATCCACCAAGTAGACATTAGTGACACTAGCAGCCCACATGGAGTTGCACAGGGAGCCAAATTTGGTTTAGAACTGGACATGGATGCGTCTTGTTGCAGAGGACTCGTCTTCTAGATGTTCGTGATGCCGATATGGCCGTGTAGGTGTGCTCTCCCACCAAGCCTCACGCAGAGCGCTGTGCCGAGAGCTGTCCTGCAAAACCAAGAGAAGAGTTTCATCCCGATCTGTGAGATTGCCGTTGCCATCTCTGCTACGCTGAGCTGTGTTTGTGCGGCCCGTTGTAATCCTAGCCTCGAGCCCAGCTGATCTGCTGTAATACATTTTCAAGTGTTGTAAATTCAAGATTACATAATTCCTCTTAGCGTTAAATTATAGGTGGCAAACACAGTTTTATTTTGGTGATATGCAGGCCAACTCTGGTAGCTGTTTCTGCAGTGATCTGAAACATAATTATCCATAATGAGCTCACCCTGTAAAAACATAAAAAACTGCCACAGAGCTTGTAGAGGAGGTTCACATTTATGAGATCTGTCTTGAGAACTTCCTTGGAGTAAACCTAGAGATTAGTAAAAACACAGCAGTCCAAGACAGTCTTTTTCAGTGTTTGGATTGCAGTCTCTAAGGAGACCGCCGGCAGCGGGGCAGGAAGGCTTCTGCTTTCTTCCCACAGCAGCGTGGTCTCTCCTCCATGCTGCAGCTTTCCTCACCCTCTTCATGCAGTCCACCTTACCTCTGGTGCTTCATCCTTTGTAGCAGAGTTGCTGTAGGAAAGCTTTGAAAAATACATCCTGAGTGTTTGAAGAACGTTTTTGGTCATCCAAGCGCTTCGTTGCGAATCATCTCACTCCATCCTGTCGTACTCTGTAGGAGCTCCACCCAAAGAGACCATGGCTTGTCCACGTGCAACACAAATGCTTTGTGAGTGAATGTGGATGAGGAAATGATTGCCAGACCGAGCTGCCCTCCACCACTGAAAAAGAGGCACCTCTGTTGCAGAGCAGGACTCGAACTCAAAAGCTGTAAATTTCCTGTTGTTGTCTGGAGACAAAAATCTTTTAATCGGACGCCTCGCTTTGATTAGCATGCCACGTTCAGATGTAGATTTTTTCTAATTAACTGGCAAATGCATTGAATCGGAGAAGCTCCAGTGGAGGAAAGTGCTTGCCCCACACAGACAGAAGCTTGACAGAGGTGGTATTAAAAATACTCTTCTGTGAGCAAGAGCCGATCACAGTATCTAAATAAATGAGGTAATTTTATGTATCCAAGTGAGACAGGTGGAAAATTCAGCTCACAGTTTGGATACCATCCAACCTATAAAGACATTTAAACTGTGAGTCAATACAGGCTCTCACCAGCCTTCACTCTTAAATCAATGAGACACTTTAGCACTAGGATACAAATGATATTGGGTGATAGAGAAGGTCCATGTTGATGAAAAAGTGATGCTGCCTCTTGAAAAAAAAAATAAGTCAAATTGTTAAATTGATTTTATCAGTAAGTGCCTACAAATTGAAATGGTGAAGTATCTACCACAGTTCAAAGGTAAGGACTAAATAAGAACAGAAAAATGTATTAAAAGAAAAATTAATAGTAAAATGCTGGCAAATGTTATGCAGGTTGATTAAATATTAAAACTCAGTGCACAAGTCTTTGAAAGAACTCTAAAAAATCCAAAGGGCTTAAGTGTTGACATTAAAGTAGATTCATAGAAGTAGGAAGATCTCTTTTAAACAATAGACGTTGTAGCCAAATGAGGGAATAGAAAAAAGAGGATGATTTCTGGCAGACTAAGTGTCAAACCATAAGAAGTCAAGCCAGAAAAAGATATTGAGGAACAGCATGCCTGAGGCATAAAAAAATAATAAAAACATTTTTCAGAGGAAGGCCTGCCAGGGAATCTCTAGTGCCTGCGGAGGACCAAGGTGTAAAAGAGCACTTAAAGTTGAAGTCAGCACTGTTGAAGGGAGGAGCAAAATTTCTTGTGGTGCTGTTAGCCACTGTGGCTCTATGAATAGCAGGAGAGGGACAAGTGACAAATAAGGCAAACTTTCTGAAAATGGCCTCAGGGACTGTAAAAAATCAAGCTTACATTTGCACAAGCTGGCTGAGTATGCGGGAGTTGAGCGTGCCCTGGTCCGTACGATAGATACAGCTCCTGCAGAGGAAAGTCCTACCTGAGTGCTCCGTGGGGGCCTCGGAGGTAGCAGGTGTGAGGATAAGTGTGGTTGCTTCAGCCCAGTAACATACCTGAGTGTGCAGAAAACTCAGAAAAAGGTAGTTCTTTAGAGACTGCTGAAGGAAAGCAAGCTTTTGTGAGACAAGAGAGAGGACTCGCTCACAGATTAGTCTCTCTAAAATGAATACCTGACAGCTGGAAAGAGATGGTCATGTTTTGCAGCGAGGGGGGTGACAGTGGACACAGGTCTGTGCTGGGGAGATGCCCATGCATCTCCAGGCACAGGCTGCGGGATCTTGGGAGAGAGCTGAACTCTGTCCAGCAGGTGAAACTTGATGTGAGAAAAATGCAGAATAATTTGCATGGGAAAACTGTTCCTGACCAAACACACAGTGGCAGGTTCTGAGCTGTTACTGCTCGGAGAAGCCACTGCACGTCCTTCTCTGAAATGTTGGCTTAGCTGGGGAAGAAGAACACTGTAATTTACTAGAGGAGTAGAACACAAAACCCAAATCGTCTTTATGTGGTATCTTCAATACTATACACTGTAGGTCAGAGACGTTTAGATATATAAATAATGAAAGCTGCTCGGGAAAAGTAACAGGAATGAACACTGAGTGTAAAAGCTTCCCTACCACAGTGACTAGTGAGCTTGAGAGCTCTCCTGCTTGTGCAGAACAGCTGTCCTTAGGCAGCACCAAGGCTAGAAAAGGAGAGTGTCCAGTCTGCCAGCTCTCTTGCTGGCATTTAAAACCAAAGGCAGCATTGGGCCAGAAAGGTCGTCCGGCTCTAACAGCACCTCTAGGACGCTAGGGCTGTGGCAGGAATCGGAGGGACTGTGCCCATGGCTCCCCGTCCCTCCCTGCTGCACTCAGAGTGGCTCCCCTTCGTGCTCTACTGGGACAAGCCCTCCAGCCCTTGTCCTTGAAAGTAGCCCTTACTGGAACACCTTCCTAGGCTGCTCTCCTGTGTGCAGTTATTTGTCTGCTCAGTGGGTATGTCTGGATTTGCAGGCTGTGTGGGGAGTTTGTTTGTACTTTTTTGTACCTCCCAAGCAGCCATGGGATGGTTTTGCCTGACAGAGTTGCTCTTTCTCCAGCCTCTTTCCGTCACTCCCAGGAGAGATTTCTGGCATCAGAACTGCTTTGCCCCTTGTCTTTGTTTTCTCTTCTTTTTATTCCCTTGTCATTAGCATCACCACAGCTGGTTAGGTTTCAACATGGCCATCCTGCAGCAATAATACCCCGCCAAAAACATGCATACGCACAGCCAGCGCTGTCAAAAATGTCTCAGTAGTTCTGAGGAGCAATAAATGATGTGCCTAGGAGGGTCAACACTGGTGATCCTGATCTCTTCTTGGGATGGCCATTGGCTCCATCTCCAAAACAACAGGAGCAATCACAGTAGATCCACAGTAGGCTCTCCTCTGTAGCTCTTGCTCTTTCTCTTAGAGGGAAGTGACTGTGCAGCACTCGTCAAAGTGACTTTGGTTGTGCAGATCCAGTGTTTCTGGCTGTGGCGCCCGTTCACATGTGCATATAGACCCAGCATCCTGGCTCGTTGCTTGAGAGGTGCTAGGAGACCTAAAGTGTCCAGCATCTCACATAACCTGTGTCAGGGACTGAGGGCAGCCGAGTACACAGAGATGAGACCGTTGCAACTGCTTGGTTTGAAAATAAGGAATTTGCTTTTAAAAGAAGAAGGCCTTTGGGTTGCAATATAACTTTCTCCCTTGCCTCAAATGATGCTGTCTAACAAGCAAATCTGTAAGTGTTTTAGGAACCACGCTGCATTGTTGTGGTGAGTGTATTTTTAGTCTCTGTAGCTGTAGCAGCAACACTGCTTCATTTATATACTTATTTGGTAGTGTATACCAAACCTTCAGATGGAAACATTGTCCAGATGTGCTGGGTAGGGCAGTCAGTGCTGCTTGGCCAAGATGAGATGGAAGATAGAGGAAGCGACAGTGGGGAGAAAGCCCCTGAATTATATCTGGGGACAGCCCCGTAGCTGCATGCAGCCTGTGCCCTCATCTTCTTCTGAACCTTGCGCTTTCTGAACTCCGCGCTGCCCTAAACATAAGCTCTGTTCTGGGCCACAGCAAGTTAAAATATAAATTGAGTAATTTGGTGCTAAATCATTCTTTAAACCAAATTTTAACCTCGTCGTCTTGGCACAGCTAGCACTAAGCAACCAGGTACTGGGACGCATCTGGTCGCTTGTTGAAAGCTGCCTTGGTTCCTGCTGGGGTGATAGATGAGGCAGCAGAAGAGGGTTCAAGTGTAAATTAACATTAACGCAGAATGTCTTTGGAGTCTGGTGTGTTAAAGCAAGCTTTCTCATTAAAAGGAAATGTGAAAGGTATAAAGAGGATGAGTAGCTGTTCAGCAAAGATGATTTTTAAAGAATTGGTAGTTTTGTGTTACCTTACAGGGAGATAATACCCTGGCACCTACTTTGAGATCACCTCAAATAGTCCTGTGCATAGCAAAGTCACTCTACACTCCTGTCCATGAAGAGGGGATAATTCTGTAGCCTTACTGAGAAAGACAGATAGTTAAGGTAAAGATGGGACAAGTGATTTCCCTTCCTGTACCATACTGGAAGAAGTGAGGACATGTAGGTCCCGATCTGTGTGGTTGGCACTAGCTTAACTGTGTATTCAGTGAGCACAGCAGGAGTAGAGCTAGGAAGGTTCTGACCACCTTTATGAGTCACCTAGTAAAAAAACAACCAGTAGACACATGGGGTGCTGCAAAGACATTTGGGGCCTTAGAGCAGAGTCTGAGGATTTGGAATGTCAAACCAGTGGTGCAGACCCTGAATTATACAGTCTTAGTCTCACAGAATATGTTTTGGGTAATTGACGTGGTAGAACAAGACTCTATCATTGTACCTAAGGCATGAGCACACCTTTAGAAAGCTGCAAAGCTCTTCCACAGTGTTTGGTTGCAGCCTTGAAACACTTCAGCAGGGTCAGCTGGCATTCAGGGAGCTCTGCTTCAGCCTCTGCAAACCAGGCAGGTTTCAAGACAAGCATTTTCCTGCAGCAGAGCTTTTTGGAGAGCGTGTATGTAAGTGGGAAAGGGTAAATAACCAGAATAACGTGTTCCTGTCCTACAACTGCATCCATAGGGCCAAACAGCCCACTGACACATGTAGAGTTTAAATCTAGAGAGACAATTGACATCACCATTTGTTCTCACTTAGTGCAGAACAGACACTAAGATTTTCATTGCCTGCCTCTCAAGCCCTCTGCCTGTCCTCTGCCTTTCTCTGAGACAGTGTCTCTTGCAGAAGTAGGTGCCTAATCTCAAAGACATTTGAGCAGTCAGCTGATCAATACATGTCAGTAGTACTAAGGGGAGAAAGAGGACTTTTTTTTACAGTCTTTCTAATAAGCCAGTTTTGAGGATCTAGTGCTTCATATGAAGACAGTCTTCCATCAGCCTGGGTAGTTTGCAATGGTAATTATTACTCTCAGCCTTATTTGCTAAATGTTTTTGGTCTGGACTGCAGACTTCAGCTTTCATTAGTTGGATCTTGCAGTATGTTTGTTTTTAAGAGGAGCTGCCACAAACCCTAGAGAGTGGCACTAGGGCGTTAGATTTCTGTTCCCTAGACCAAGCTCATGCTGGGAGCTTGGTACAGCCCATGGGAGCCGGGGAGCCGCTTTGAGAAGGTGCAGTCTGAGAACAGCAACGCTTGGCACAGTTACCTTTGCTGTTAATTTGAAATAGTCCATCATCTGAAGCACAGCTTTTAAACCTGTTAACAAATAATTAACCGCAGCACAGCCTTTTGGCCTGGGAAGGATAGCTCCTTCAGCCTGAGGCTGTACTGTGTGAGAGGCTGTGTGCTCTGAACTTCAAAGAGGAGCAATAAATCTCTTTATAAACCCAGACACCTCTACATGAGATCCGTTCCTGTATTTTCACTTAGGTAATCCCACAAAACATCAGTAATAAGTAACTCAACACAATAAACTTGAGAAATAATTCAACGTCAGTGTTGCCCTGAGCTACTAAACAGCCCTGTGCCAGCAGACACGCAGCAGCGGCATCTTTGGGGGTGTCAGTCCTGTCCTGCCTTCCTTGCAAGGAAGGATAACAGGGGCAACAGGGAGAGAGACTTTGAGGTTGAAAAAACTTGAACCGGTATAATGAAAAAGAAAAATCCACTTAGAATAGCAGTGAAGATGTTGAACTATATACAGATGTTATATAAACATGCAAATACATTCAAAGATAGAAGACAGTATGTTAATACCTGTGCCCTCCAGATGACAAGTAGGTCCCAAGTGGAAAAAAGTTCCAGATTGGACTCGGGAGCACCCAAGCCCAGAGAGCTGATGATAGTCACACAAGGGAAGAGAGAGGGGGAAAAAAAAAAAAAAAAAAAAAAAAAAAAAAAAGCTGTGCTGCTCCCATCCAGGGAGAGAGGGCAAGACAACCCATCCCGACAAACAGGAGGCAGGAACGCCAGCAGCACAGGGAGAGATGACAAAGAGCCTACAGCAATCCTCTCAGCACACCAGACACTGAAGGGCCTGGGGCTTTTCTTGGGGGCCTTTTTATACCGAGCACCATGGGAAGGAATGCTGTGATTGATCCATTTGGGTCAGCTGACCCGTCTTCTCCTTGCCACAGCCACAGCTGCACCTTCTCCTCCATCCGATTACCACATCTGCCAGGAGCCCCAGAAACTTCTATCCTGGTTCTCTCAAAGCAGGAGAAGCCCTCGAGATTTTTCTGAAATGCTTCTGCCCAGCCCCACTTGGTACTCGTGTTTTCCAATTCTCCTGAGCGTTGTACTTCACTCTGGTTGAAATGCATCCTGAAGAATTTGGACAACTTCTATCCTTTATTGTAACTACAGTCTAATCCAGTACTCCAAGGTGCTTGAAACCTCTCCAGCTTAGCATCTTCCAGAAATCTTGTGAGTGTGCTCTCTATTCCTCATCCAGATCATGAAACAGTTTAATGGCATTGAGCTCAGGACAGAGCCTGCCCCTTCGACAGTGAGTTAGTCTTTCCAAACATCGGATTGCGCTGGCTGTGTTCGGGTCACGTTTGCCAGTTGTTTTGCTGAGACCATCACGTGGGCTTACGCAGAGCATCGGCCCCTCCACCCTCTGGGCTGGAGGGGGCCAGGCAGGGCTCTCTGATGGTGGCCAGGGATCCTGGGGCTGCCACGGCTTTCAGACTGCTGCTCCTTTCGATGCAGCTGATCCAGTCACCCAGCAGCATCACCAAGCAGTAACTGCTGTCCTCTTCTGAGTCAGCTTGGTGTTAATGGTAACGAGAAGGGTCACTAGACATGTCTGTCATTCCCAATGACTGTCCTCATCCCTGTGAGATGAGACCCTTTGCAGAGGCTCGCTGCAGCAGTTCTTCGTCGACAATATCTTCAGCCCAAAAGGGGAAAGAATCAGATACCTGTCTTTAAACATGAGTGTCACTCCTGGGCTAGTTCTCAGACATGGGACAGGATTCAAGCGCTTTGCGAGTGTCTGATTCAGGTGTGTGAGCCCCCTCCGTGCCTGCTGGCCAGAGAGGCTTGTGAGTGCGAGTCCTCCCAGCTTCCTACCTCAGCTGTGGTGGCCTCAGAAGACACAACACCTTTTGCACAGGGTGGCAGAGCTGTGGCTTACTTAATTGCCGGTCCACTTAGTCACGGGGGCAGCCCGTGTCAGGGCTGGGAGAAGCCGGATCCCAGCTGGCCGAGATGGGCTGGACCAGTTCCCGTGCTCCCTCCCTCACAGGGGCTGCTCTCCGGGATTGCTTCTCTCCTCCGTGCTGTGCGGTGCCAGGGAACCTAATGACAGCCCGCTGTGCTGGCCGCTGAAAGTCGTACTGCCTTACCAAGAGGTTTTCCTGGCCCTGGCTGCCGTCCCATCCCACCTCACCCACTTGTGGCTTTGGAGCACATTTTCTCACATAGGCAGGGTCCTGTCTCTGCAACGTGAGAGCTGAAGGGCCGTGTTTCCAGCTTGCTGTGTCACAGGGAGATTATATTTTCCCTTTTCCTCTCTCTAACCCAAAATCCAGGCTCTTGCTCCACCACAGCTTCTCCTCATGTCCCCAGCTGCCCCGTGCAGCCCCCTGTCCTGAGCAGCACCACCAGCCCAGCCCTCTCCACTGAGCCTATTGGGTGGGAACCAGGAGCACATCCAAAGGATGACAGAAAGAGTGACCAGGAGGGATAGCCTCAAAAAAGGGTCCCTGCTGGGGACAGAGCACCTAAAGCTATGGCAGGGCTTTATCAGCAGCACCATGGCTGGGAGGGATGAGGCACTTGGGGTGACTGGGTCAGCGGCACAGTGACATGCACAGGGCTCCTGGCCTTAGTCGCGTGGTGGCACGTATGGAGCTTTTTCCATTTCATTTCTGCAGGTGGGAGTTGATTTCCCTTGCAGGCTTTCAGCCCCCTTAGCAAGGGATTGCTCCTGCTTTTCATTACTATACCAGACATGCTTGATCTAATAGCTTCTACAGGTGGTGTGGGGTACAAGAGGGTCCAGCCGTGGTTGTCAGCTGTCATCCAGAGTCAGAGTTAATCCAGGAAAACAGTAAAAATTAGTAATGTATATTGCATTTCTCCAATCCATACGCTTTCCATTAGGTGATCTTCCATCCTCCTTAGCACAGTAAGAAAACCCCGCCGATGGCAGTCAGCGTTTTTGACTCTGAAAGGCAAGGACTGGTCGTGCCTGGAAATCCGATCTCGGCTCTTGCATTCCTGGACACACTGTCTATGCAGGGAATAGTCTCCCACCTTTAAATCCAGGCAGCAGATGCTGGCCATGTGCACAGCCTCTGCCTGCAAGCCCAGGAGCTTCTGCAGCAGCAGAGGTGCCTGGCTGGGGGCCGTGCCGGGGTGAAGCAGCCCTCGCGCTGCCATCCCCATGTGCTGGCCTTGGTCTCGCGGTGTCCAGAGGTGTCTCAGGGCGATGGCCTTGCCCAGTGTCACCACAACATCATGCAAGTACAACAGCCAGGTCAGCACAGTAATGAGGCACAGTTAATTCTTTTGAGGGACTGCATTTTAACTTTTTTTAACAATCTGGGCAAAGAAATACCTCTAGATCCTCAGTGTCAAGAGGGTTACAATATTCTTAAGCCAATAAAAAGAAAGTGAAACATTCAGCTTGCTTAAATAAGCCCTATCTTCAATCACCTCTACACTTTTGTGGCTCAAGAACAACAGTTCAGTAATAGATGTTGCACAGCGCAAACTCCATCAGTAATTATGTGCAGATTTTCCCTAAGAAAATACTTATATTGATTTCTAGGTGTGACTGCACATGCTAAGTGTGGCCTGGGCCCTTTGAGGTGTCACGAGCAGACTGGGGCTGCATCATGTGAGATGGAGCCCCATGTGTGAAAGAGGGTTCCCCCTGGCCCCTCCAGCTCTTGCTCCAGATGAAAAAAAGGTCCAGAAATCTCAATTTTTGGTGCTGTTGGGTCACTTGCTTGCAGGACTAATTTTAACCATTTTAACCTTTTTTTTTTGTTTTCCTTACTTTTACAGAGAATGTGATCAATGGGCAGGACTACGAGGTGATGATGCAGATCGACTGTGAAGTGATGGACACCAGGATCCTCCACATCAAAAGTACATCTGTCCCTCCGTACCTCCGAGAGCAGCGCAGAAATCACACCGACACCTTCTACAGCGCGTCTCCCTCTGTCCCGGAGACGCCCCACGCTCTGAGGGCTATTGTCAAATCGCTGCGGTAGCTCCTGCGGCACAGGGACATGGCTGGTGCCCTCCGGTGTGTGACAGGTCCTGCTGCCAGACTGAGCCCCGTCGCTGGCAGCTCCCTCGGGCTCCTGGCACAGCAAGGGCAGACCCCCCTGTTAGCCCATTCCTGTGCCTAACCCTTCCCACCGGCCGCACCCTGCCCGGGGATTGTACAGCTCAGCTGGCCCCTCGCTGGGGACAAACGGACGCAGGCTACGATGCCTGGTGCCACAGGTGTGAGCGAGGCACAATGCTACAGTCCCAGCATTGGCATCTGCAGCTGGTGCAGTAGGGACACGGTCCGTCCTTGCTATTTATGCACTGTCCAAAATTGTGGGTTGTTTTGGTGTTTTTGTTGTTGATTATTTTTTGGTCCCTGTTAAATCGCCTCCCGAGATGGAGTGCCGAGCGCTGGGGTCACACTGCACTGCCGTGGTGGTACAGGGCTTGGGCTGTCCTCAGAGGCACTGTACACATACACACACCCCCCCGAGACACACACACACGCACCCCCGCCCCCCTCACCCCCCCCAGCTCACCTGCCTGCACGCTCCTGTCTTCCCTGGCCCACGTGGCTGCGTGGCAAAAGGCTGACGCTTGGCCCCAGGGTGGTGATTTAGTGCAGCACATGCATTTCTGAAGATTATACTGCTGTTCACTTTGGCTTTTGGGTGTGTTGTGGGGGTTTTTTTTCCCCTCCCCCTCTCTTTTTTTTGCTTGGTGCTTGCTTTCTTGTGATATTTAATGCTTTTTCATCACTAACAGCCTATGGAGCAGCGTTGGCTCTGCTGGGGCAGAAGAGCTGCGCCAGTTAAGTGGGACACAGCCACAGCACCTTCCTCCTGAAACACAGGCACGCAGGCGGACACGTGTGCTCGCTCACACCCACATACCCTGTCGCTGCTTCCCCAGCACTGACAGCCGCCCGGCATGCAGCAGGGGAGTATCCCCTTTGCCTCCCAGCACCGAGCTGCCAGGCATGGCTCTTGCTGCGGTCGACTGCTGCCGTTACAAAGCCCACTGCAGAGCTCTGTTCACTGGTCCCAAATTTGTCAGCCAGGCCCTGGGCCAATGCTGGGCCGAGGGGCTCCAGCGCCCGGTGCTCAGCTGGGATGAGACGCCAGCAGAGCATCGACCTTTCATAATGACTTCAGCATGTTACATTTTTTATTTTTTTTTCCCCTTTGCAGTTAGCACAGAAGACGATGGGCTTCAGTTTGCCAGCCAGCTGCCTTTCCTTCATTGTCTGATCCACTGACTGACTGGTGTGGGGTTTTTTATCGTTATTATCATTATTAACTATTATTATTTGCGTGTGTGGCTGTTAGGAAGTAAAGGTTGATCCTGCAGCAAGACAAACAGCTCAGGGGAAGCAAGGAGGAGGGCGAGGAGCAATACACCCCTGTAAAGTATGTGCCTTGCAACACTATGGAAAAGCTTTGCCCTTTGCCACGTAGTCAGCGCGAGCTGCACAGGCCCCCCATCCCCTCGGCGCTCTCGCTGCTGGGAAGCAGCCGGGCTCGGCCAGGGGTTTGGCTGCGCTCCTTGCACCAGTTCGTTTTCCTGGCCCCGGCCCCACCTGACTGTGGGCCAGCTCACACAATAGTCAAAAATAAAAACCCCAGCGGTGCCCCAGCCGGAGGCATGCAGCTCCCCCACAGCCCCACACAGGGTCGGCTGCTCTGGGGGGGCCGTTTGGTACCAGGGAGGGGATGTGGCGATGGTGGCTGAGCTGGGCACAGCCCGGCTGCTGCAGCACCGCATCCTCGGCCAGCACCCCTGGGCTCCGGGGGTGGAGAGCACCTCTCGTCCCATGTGATTCCGTTCTCTGTGTCCCTAGCACTGAAGGCAATAAAATGGGTCTTTTATTTATTATTATTAGTTGTTGTTTTGCTCGTTAATACTGTTTTACTTACATGATTACTTACATGACAGAGCCACAAAGATGATTAGAGGGCTGGAGAACCTCTGCTATGAGGACAGGCTGAGGGAGCTGGGGTGATTCAGCTTGGAGGAGAGAAGGCTCCGGGATGACCTAATAGCCACCTTCCAATACTTGAAGGCTTACAGGAAAGGTGGAGAAGGGCTTTTTTACAGGGCCTGTAGTGACAGGACAAGAGGCAATGGCCTGAAACTGCAAGAGGGTAGATTTAGATTAGATATAAGGAAAAAATTCTTCACCATGACAGTGGTGAAGCACTGGCACAGGCTGCCCAGGGAAGTTGTAGATGCCCCATCCCTGTAAGTGTTCAAGGCCAGGTTGGATGGGGCTTTGAGCAACCTGGTCTAGTGGGAGAGAGGTGTCCCTGCCTGAAGCAGGGGGGCTAGAACTAGATAATCTTTAAGGTCCCTTCCAACCTTAACCATTCTATGATTCTGTAATTCTATGACTGTTGGCACAAGCAGGACACCTTGCATGAGCTGCTCGCCCAAAGCTCAGGCAAGAGGAGGCCATGGCAGGTGGTGGTCTGAAGGCAACTGCAGCTGTGACAGAGCCAAGCTCTTCTCATGGCTGGATGTGGCCACAACCATCCTGCCCTGGTGCCCAAGCAGCCTCGAGCCCCCCCACCAGCCAGCGTGCCTTGCTGGCCCTTGGTCTGTAAACTGGCACTCCCCAAACCAATCAAAACCCTCACAAAAAAAAAGAAAAAAAAAGAAACTTGTGCATTTCCGTGCACCCAGAGGAGGAACCAGACCCAAAGAAAACCCTGAACAGCTGCAAAGGTACTTGATCTTTTATTACTGACAGCAGGTAAATACAAGATGCTGCTGGGCAGAAGGGCAGAGGCTGTGCCTCTGCGAGGGGCTGCCAACGGCCGGGACCCTGCAGGAGATGGAGCGGCAGCAGGGTGGGCAGCCAGGGCCCCCCCATCCCCACAGCTCCCCGCCCAGGCAGCCCAGCGCCTGGCTGAGCAGAGCCTTCGCCCAGCAAATGCCGAAGGGTACTATTTTGGGTTACAAAATGAACAAACAAAAGCCATCTACACATATTTACAGTGTCGTGTGTGTCGTCATCGTCCCCACCAGCTCGCTCCAGACATGAGTCAGGGCTGAGGGTGCACCTGGCCCCACCCCGAGCAGGTTGCAAAGGGCAGAGCCCCGGCTGGAGGGGACAGTCCTCGGCGTAAGTGCCAGCACCAGGGGCTGCCCGAGCTGCTCTTGCAGCCCCATTGTACAGCAGGATCTTCAAAGGGCCTGCTGGCCATCGGCTGGGAAGGTGGTCCTAAGGGATGGGACGTTCCTGTGGGACACGCACGTCCTCCACCAGGACAAGCCGACAGCAGCGTCCTGCTGGAACCTGGTGGCTGCAGCAGAAAGGCCAGCTTTGCACCAGGTCTGGGTCTCTTGCTGTGCATCTTTAGCCAAAAAAAAGAAATCTCATCGGGAGGACTATGTCTGGGCCACCTCCTCCTCCGCAGGCAGGAGAGCTAGGTCTGCCCTCCCGAAGGAGGTCGTTCTCTCCACGGAAAGATCAAATGCAAGGTTACAGCAAAGACTGAAAGGGGGTGGTTCTGGCCGGGGGATCGATCTACAATCCACCATAAAAAAAAAAAAAAAAAGACAAACCAAAAACAGCTGGAAACAAACCCCATCAATTACTCTGATTTGTACAAAATAACAATAACAATAAAAATAAGAATAAAAGGTGCTGGTGGCCCCTGGCTCGCAGTGCCCCACTGTGGTGGGGGGTCTCAGTAGGCAAAGATGACGTGGTAGGTGACTTGGTGCCCATTGTCCCAGGCATAGAGCAGGCGGTCCTTGGGGTTATAGTCTATCTGCGTGGTGTAGGCGTACTCGTTCTCGAAGAGCAGCCGTGGGATGATTTGCGTGTTGGTGTGCGTGTCAAAGGCGTAGGAGATGTTGGCATTCCTCTTGTTGTAGCTGTCGACTGCGTACAGGACCCCGCAGATGACAAAGCAGTTCCCGTAGAAGTTCTTCCGCAGCCCCGTCCGCCACGTGGTCTCCTTCTGGGTGCTGAGATCGGCCGCGTTCAGCTTGCTCAGCACAATCACCTCCTGGTTGAAGCCCTCATAGTTGATGGCCGGGTAGATGACCCACAGGCCATTCTCATCCACAGCAAAGTCCACGTCCGAGTGGCCTCGCCACCGCCACGGGGTGGACTCCTCGTAGGCCACGTCGTGCAGCATGGCCCAGGCGGCCACGTACCGTTGTTTCAGGTCGTATTTGATGATGTTGCGCGTGAAAGCCCGGTTGTAGTAGAAGGAGCCGTTGTAGACAACATGCCCTGTCCCAATCCAGCTGTATGGGAGCTTGTAGGAGTTACTCCAGCGACCTGTGGGGCAGAGACACCTTGCTGGCAAGACCACCCCTTTGCTTTGGGGTTGGTGGCCCCACCGCCAGCACCCTCTGCCCCCAGCCACAGCCTGGCAAGGTAACAAGCAAATCCAGAGCTACCATGGGCAGCCTGACCTGCCCCATGCTCTGAAGCCCACACACGTACTGCTGCCCAAGAGGGGAGGGTCCCTGAGCAGAGCATGCCCCCCACAGAGCAGCATCCCAGGGATGCTACTTGGACCAGCCGGGCGGTGGCCGGTGCAGCACCAGGGATGGTGCAAGCCCACCTTGCTTGAAGTTGTCAAGGTTCCTGAACTCCACCAGCGTGTTCCCGTAGTAGTAGTTGGTGACATAGATCCGCTCCTCCTGAGCCAGGGGGTCCTTCATCCAGGCCCCCTCGTTGCGCCCGTAAGTGTTCTGAGTGGTGGGTCCCGAGATGGTGGACAACGTGTCCTTGCAGCGCCCTGTGTGGGCAGAGAGAGGCTCGTGAGGCTCAAGGTCAGGCAGCCACGGTCTCCCTGCTCCTGTTGAGGCGGTCTCTGAGCATCACACCCCCTCCTCCAGCCCCTTTACTACCCAACAGGTACCTCCCTGCCTCAGCCTGTCCAGATCCTAGAAACCGCTCCCCACAGCCTCAGCCATGTCCCTGCCCCAGCTGATGCTGCTGCCTGTCTTGGGTCCATCCCCAAAGAGGCCTCCTTCTGCCTGCCCAGCCCTTTGAACTGGGAGGAGTCAACAGTAGGTTCCAGAGTCAACAAGCAAGTAAACTTGGTGACCCACTAAAGTGCTGTCCATCCACCATCTTTGTGACACCTCCCACAGGTGAACAAATCCAGGTGTGTCGTGCTTAGCAGGACATGCTGTGGGCATGAGCCAGCCCCCATATGCACAGCTGGATCGGTGCAGGACCTGCAGGCACTCACCAATGATGTTCCTGATGTCCTCCTCCTCTAGGGCCTGCTTTGGGGTGGCAGGGATGGTTGGGCTGACCGGTGTTGCAGGGGTGCTCGCCTGTCCCCAAGCTTCTGGGATGCTCTCCAGGGCAGGGCTAGTCCCCACGTCTGTCGAGGTCTCAGCAGTCGTGGCTACGGCAGGGCTGGGGACAGCAGTGGTGGCTGTGGGCAGGATCTCCACGGTTGTGGCCACCACTGTGCTGGCCAAGGCTGCTGGTTGCTGCAGGGTCCTCTCCTCCGCCAGCCCCATGGGGGCAGTCATAGTCTCTGGGGAGGGGGTCAGCTGGCTCACAGCGGTGGGGTCTGGCGTGAGCCCCGTGGATGTGGCAGGGGACATGGGCACCGTGGCTGTCACAGCAGTGTAGGCAGCAGGCAGGCTGGTGGGGTCACTGCCAAGGGTGGGTGGCCATCCCACCGGGGAGGGCTTCCTCATGGCCTCGCCTGCCCTGCTGCTGGGCCTCAGGAGCTGGTCCTCGATCAGCAGGTCCACCGTGTTGTCCCCGCTGAACAGCTCGTCCGCTGCCAAACAGAGGCACGGGCATCAGTGGGAGCAGGTCCCCTGCAGCCCCTCTGTGCTCACCCCACCGCTCAGGCTCCTCTGCCCACTTCTCCAGGCTGTTTTGTACTAAATCCACCTGGTTTCCACCTTAACTTCCAGCTAGAGGAGGGCTGTGTAGGCTGGAGGGACTGACAGTGCCCCCGCGAGCAAGTCAGCGAGACCCCATCACTGCCACATCCACCACCTCAGGCTGGGCAGGGTGGGCAGTGACGGGAAGGGATTCAGTCCTGCCAGGTCCCAGAGGTGGGGCAGGATGGAAACAGCCACATCCCACCCACCCCACCCGGGCTGCCAAAGCTGGTGCCTCACCCAGGGCACAGGAACCGCTCGGGCTCCCCAGTTACCATGGGTGCCCTTTGCTCCCCCTCACCTCAGGGATCTCACAGACTTCTGGACGGTGGCCAATGTCGCTCCTGAGCCGGCTTGGCAGATAAGGGGCACTTGCCTTGTTTGCCCACACTGCCAGGCCCTGGGGGCTCAGCCCCCTGATCTCACCAGAGCCAGAGCCATAAGCAGCACCCTGCCCAGATCAGGGCAGCCTCTGAGCCGCCTTCCACCACCCTGACCCACTGCACGAACCCCCAGGATGCCACCAGGCAGGACTAACATACATAATAAACCCGCATTTACCCACTTACTGGGTGTTTTAAGCCGAAGCGGTGACCTATTTCCTTAGCTACCAGCGATTTTCCACGGAATTGCGACACCACAAGGCTCCCCTGTACAAGGCTCAAAGGCTGGATGCTGCCTCGCTGCTTCCAGTGCCGAGGTACCAACTGTCCCACCTCCCTCTGCCCCCAAGCCCTCCTCTCCATGGTGACCCCACATGCTTTGCCCACACATTCCCAGGAGTCGAGGCAGGACTGGGGAGCAAACACTGTTTTTGCTACAGGATGTAGCCAGCCAGACACGAATGCAAACCCAACTCACGCTGCTCCTCGATGTCATTCTCCGACTCAGTGGACTGGGCTTTGTAGTAGGTGACCCCTCGGACGATGGTGGCCTTGGAAGGAGGCCGGCTCCTCACGTGCAGCTTCCTCTGCAAGAGCTGCTTGGGCTTGTCATCCTCTGGAGAGAGGTGCAGCTCCGGGAGGGACTCGACGGAGTTGATCTGCTGGGAGATGGTTTCATCTTTCAGGAATCTTTCTTCATATTTCCCCTGGAAGAGATGCAGGAAGTTGTTAAGGGACGGGCCAGCACAGCCGTGTTTTGTGGTACGGGGAGGTCAGGCTGACCAGCCGAGCATTGGGTGGGATGCTCTTGTCCTCTCTCCTTTCTCAGGGTCATTCTCAGTCCCTTCTGCCATGGGAAATCCTCCAGGAGACAGCAGGGGACGGCAGACCGGCCACCTTGGTGGCACCCTGCAAACCCAGAACTCAGTGCTCGATAAGACAGGGGCTATGGGATGCAGGACCGCAGGATCATGCTGGCAGAGCACACCTCTCGCTGCCACCGCTCGCATGGTCCCCTTGCACACCAGGGACCAGTGCTGGCAGATGCTCTGTAGGGAGCGTGCAACGTGCACTGAGCTTTGGTCAAGCAAAGAGGCTGAAGGCACCTTCCCAGCAGGACTGGAAACCCCACCAGGGCAGGGACTGGGACCACCCCCTGGGTCAAGGACCGTGACCCCCACACTGAGGCAGCCACCAGCCGCCGCAGCTCATGCCTGAAGGATTTCATCTCATCATTAAAGGAAATCGGAAAGACAGCCCAAAGGTTGAAGCGGTGCCCAGTTGGCTGAGAAGACAGGCCCAGGGTTCCTTCGCAGCCCGGCCGCAATTAACAGCGAGAAAAGAGGAACGTTGGGAAATGAGGTCACTCAGGGTAATAAAAGCCCAGTGCTGCATGCAGCTGCCCGGCTGGGGTTGGCTCCTCTTCAGTGGGCAGTGGAGCCGCTGCTCAGGTTACGGCCCGGGGAGCAGGGGGAGAAGGGCTGGGAGCGATGCCGGACACCTCTGCCACCAGGCAGAGCTCTCCCTGGAACAGAGCGCGCTGGCACATCGGGGTTGGTGACATTTCCCTACCTGCAGACCCACAGCACACGCGTGGGAGCCCACCCCCGCAAGGGATCCTGCTCCCGGTACTGGGGAGGCCACATGCTCACCTCTGGGAGCTGAGCACCCCTGGAAATGATGCAGCAAACGTTCTGTTCCCCTCTCTCCAGTCCCCTCCTTTCATCTTGCAGAGGGGACTCTGGGGCGAAGGCAGGATGCTCCTCCAGGAGCCACCCAGTACGGACCGGAGCAGCACGGAGCCACCCTAGATTGCACCACCGAAGCAGCAAGGGGGTCAGGACACCCTGGGGAGGCCTTTTCACAAACCAGCCCTCTCACACCCCTTTCTGGGTCTGCAGAGAAAGAGGATTGCCCCCACGCTGGGTGAACCCCACAGGAACCCCCCACAGTCTGGGCACTGGAGCCAGCGGGATGCCCGACCCTACCCAGAGCTTGCCAGGCACAGGGGCTGGCTGGGGAAGGGATAATTGCTCGGGAAGGAGGGCGACAGGCTGTCCCTCCACCGAGCCCCCAAGCCCTGCTAATCAAAGGCTCCAAGTTTCCCAGCGCTTCCCAGCCGGCCCCGCAATGACATCACTCTTTCCGAGCAGCAGGGCCGCCGCTGACCTCGAAAACCAACAACCTCGCGGGAAGGGGGGAGGCCCAGGGAGCAGCAGCCTGCTCCTGCTCCCTCCTACATCCCGGCGGCAGCTGGGTTGTGCCAGCAGAAGCAGGCTGGAGCCGGAGGCACGGAAACGGGGTCAGCCGAGCCGAGGAGAAAATAACCCCGGGCTGGTGGCCTGCCGGGGGGGCACATCCAGGAGACACCCTCCGGGCTGGCTCGCGCGGCGGCTGTGACCTCCAGCCGTGCACCTCGTACCTCCGCGTGCATGTAGGCAGCCTCGGCATCCCGCTGCAGCGAGCTCTCGATGTCGGCAAGGCTGTTGGTGATGAGGCTGGAGCAGTTCTCCCTGCCCCTGTGGTGCGGGTTCTGCAGACCCTCCTCCACATTGGCTCCTGCCCGGTGGCCTTCCTGCGTGAAGTTTCTGGACATGCCCTAGAAAAGCAAGAGAGGAGGCTTTACAAAGACAAGTGATGCTCCGTGTCCCCCAAACCACAGCACAGGAGCTAGTAAGTTCTGTGCTGACATCCTGGGCTCACAGCTGGTCTTCTCCATGGAGCTGGGCACAACAGCTAAGAAGGTGCCCCTGACCCCAGGGGGATCCAGAAACCCCCATCCCTAGTGTGCATATCCCAGATCCACTTTCTGCCACAGGGGCCCATGGAGCAAGAGAGCAGTCTTGAGGTTCTCCAACACCCACCTTCAACCACACTCACTGGTTTGTAAAAGGAAAAGACAAGCGAAAACATCTAAAGTTCCAGCCTCGCATCCTTTGCCTGAGGCAGCAAGTTCATCTCCCAGTTACTAATCCCACTTTCCTAGCAGGCTCCCATCCCGGCTGATCACTGCCCGCCCGACCCGTGACGCAAGTCCTTGAGGTCTACATCCTGCTTGTCTGGTTTCTGTCCTCCAGGTCCTGCCACGCTGCCCTGTTGTGCCTGCACTCAGCGATTGCTCCTCCTCACCACCCTCCATTTCCACAGAAGACAGGGAGAACTTGGAAAGAGGAAGAGAGGCAGTGACCCTCAGAAAGCTGTCCTGGGACCCTTCTTAGTCCCCCAGCCATAGGCACATCTAGTATCCAAGGGGTTGTTGCAGTCTCTGCTCCTCTGTCCTTGGTCTTTTACATCTTAAATGGCAACAGCTTTGAATAGGCTGTACATCAATCAAAGCACTTTTGCACAGAGACTGGGGGCAGTTCTCCCAATCCTTTGTTTTCAATCTGTCCTGCCATTAATTTCTCCTAAAACCCACCATGACCTCCATCTGTGACCTCAAAATTGCCAGCTGATGCAACAGCTGCAAACTAGAGAAAAACCAGAGAAGCCACCTTGTTAGAGAAGACACTAGCTCTGTGGACCAAGTATTGGGGATTCCTTTCCTCTATCAACACCATTTGTTTAACATACCTTGTTATACTGGAAACAACATGCAAAAATCTTCTCATCTCTGCAAAAAACCACTTCTAAGCTCAGTTAACCCCCAACCTCCTCCATGGGCATCTGAATTCCCACTTTTTAGCCAGGAATCATGAGTCACAGATTTATCATGCAATTTTGAGGCAGAGTCTAGTAACGCAGGGACTTTTCAGCAAGCATTTTGCTGCAGTAAGAAAAGGCATAGGGGATGTCATGATGCTCTCCTAGGAGCAGTACAGGAGAAGGAGCAGCTTTGATACCATCCTCCTTTTGGGGAGGTTGGCTAATTTTGAAAGTCTCATGCCCTTATCAGTTATTCTGCGTAATGTTTGGCTTATGACCTGCCTTAGGGATAAAATCAGCCTCCCCTTGAGCAGGGGGGCACCACCAAAGCTCGGACTGCGATGCTGCTTGAAGCTGCTCAGCTGCTTTGTTGGGGAGCAGCTGCCAAAAGCACACCCGCCTGGGAGGCTGATGCTTTGAAGCCACGCCAGGCTCTTGTTCAGCATCTCAGCTGTCCGTTGCAGCAGATCCCATGGCCAATGCAGGGTGTGAACCTCCTCCTCCTCCTCTCAACAGCAATTGATGTGCTAAGCCAGCAGCAGGAAGCATTTCACACCTGCCGCCTGCACCAGTGGCACTGGGGAATCTCCATCTAACCCAGACCTCTCCTGTCCTTCTCCATCCCAACCGAGTGCCTGCAGGCAGCTTCAGCTGCTTGTTACATGATCCTGCAGCCTGGCTTCTGGGAAATTAAAGACCCAAGTCTGTGAATTCCCCCCTACTCCATCTCTGGCCAAACTACATCAGCCAGATGGAGCTCTCTGCCTGCCTGCCTCGCTGCGGCGGGCTGCGAGCAGAGTGACCACACTGCAAGGTCAGCCCGAGGTGTTCCAACAGACAAGCGCCACCAGCACCGCTTGTGCAAGAGCCAGCTGGTAGACAGGGCCACTCTGGTACTGAAGAAACGGGCAGTGGTAATCCCATGTGAAGTAATCCCTTGTGTCATTTGTCAACTCCTAACATTTACATCACTTTAACCTCTCACTTAGCCATCAGCCAGGTCTTTGAGGAGCTTGCACTCCCTGTCCTGATGCTCTGGTCTGACCGGTTTAAAGGTGACAATGCCAACAGCACCATTTTCAGTAAACCAGTTTTAAAGTTCGACAAACTGCTGGACCACAGATCCATAAACAATAACAAAATAGGCTTGTCCCCTCCATCACCCCTAACCCAGCTGACTCTGGATGTTAAAGAGCCACAGACCATTGGACTGTCCCAATGGGCCCTTTGTGTTCACCACCGCTGCTCCAGGCAATCCCAGCTCACTATCCCGTGAGACAGGGATCACTCTACCCCCAGACCCACGGTGACCAGTGCCACCACAGTGAAGCTCCCCAAGAGGGACGTGCGGCGGGGGACTGGCGACACAGCTCCCGCTTCCCTCGCTCACTCCCCTAATTAGTGAAGGCTCAGCGGCAAACCCGAGCAGCAACTGGAGAACACACTAAACCTCAGGGAGACGGTGGGATTGCAAGCAAAAACATTGGTGCTTTGTTGGTTTTAGACCTCAAAACTCCTTTTCCCCCTTTTGGATCAATCACCGGGCTTGGAAAACCAGAGACCCCCAGGCAATCGTGCTCCTCTCGGCTGTCTCCTCCCTGACCCCTGGATGGAGCACGCCGCGCCTTCCCAAAACACTTTGCAAGTGGAATTTTGGCTTTATAAATCATCCTCTCTCGGCTCCTGGCTGCAGACGAGCAGGACTGCTCTGCTCTGACAAGAATGTGGAATTACCGTCCCAGATATGGACCATGGAGAAAATTCTAGTAATTTAGTCTGGCAACCTGTTGCTGCATAGCTGAGCACAGCTTAACAAACTGCAAACCCCACGCTGTGCTAGCCAAAGAAACAATAAACTGTATGGAAGTGAAAATTATTTCACTGGAACTCTGTTTTAAAAGAATGGAAGGTACCTTATCTATCCTTTTAGCAGCATTGAGCCCTTTTTAAACACAGGCCAAGATATCATTTAGTCCTTTAGGAATCTGACCTCCTTAGCTCCCAGCAGCGCTGGTGAGCGTACCCCAGCACCAGCCCTGAACCTCGCATCAACAGTCTAGTCTGGTCAAGTTTAGTTTCAGACAAATAGTTAATTTCTTCCAAAAGGAGCAAGTCTCTGAACTTGATTTGAGGCGAGTCCCACCAAAGGCAACAACCTGGAAGGTGAGTAGGGCTCATCTTACCTCCTCAAGCTTTTCCACGCGACCCACCAGCTTGGTTGTGACCGAGTGCAGCTTCAGAAGGTCCAAGCCATAAAAAGCACTTTCCAGCATTTCCATGATGGAGGACAGCTGCAAAAAGAGCAAGCACACTGTTAGTCAGAGGCATTTGCCATAAAGAACCCTGTGTGATTTCTACAGCCATAAAGTCAAGGGCAATGCGCACATCTGAGTGCAACAGATTTATTATAAGGCAAGTTTTTCCTGACACAGCCCTGCTGCATTGCAGCCATGGACAGCACAACACACAGAGAAACGCAAGCCACTGCTGCAGAGCTTCAGGGCGTCCGGAGAGTGTTTTGGGTGCTGGGGATTAGTAAGCGGAGCAAAGAGAAGCACCGCCCTCCTTGCCAGCTCCAGGCATGTTTTCTAACAAGGCTGAAGGCTTAGCTACTGCACCAGTGACTTGAATGGCAGCAGAAGAGGCAACAAGAGACCAGCAGCTCAAATAAAAGTGAGTTTGAGATCAGAGCCTGATTTTGTGCCATCCTGTGCTTTTTTTTTTTTCCTGGAACAAGAAGAAACTTGTTAAGAAATCTTAAAATGTTCACAAAGGCAAGAGTAAAGCAACTGAAATCCAGGGCCAGCCTGCTAAACAGTTTGCTTCCTGGGAATGACTTTGTCAGAGGGACGCTGCCTTCTCTTTCAACCACCCGTTTGAGAGACACCCTGCATTTAACTCGCTGCCTTCCCGCAGCATGAAGAGTTGCATCCCTGCATCCTGCTCAGCACCAGCCCTCGCTCATCGATCCTGGGGATCCAGACAGCAATACCCTTGTTCTGCATTTTGCACGGTTCCCAGTTCTCACTCCGCAGAGGACAGCACCGAAGGGAGGCCCGGGCTGGTGAGGAGGGCTCCCACACCATTCCCTGCCTGGGCTCCCACACGTGCCTGTTCCCTCCAGTCCCACGTGTCCAGTGTGGTGCTGCAGACCTTACAGCTTGGACAGCTGAGAATAATTTTCAATTCAATAGGGAATTACTACAAGGCAGTGACATTTTCTCCCAGCAGCTATGAACTGGTCGACAGAGCTCCATAAACACGAGAGAAGCACAGGCAGAACAGCTGGCAGCACTCTGAGTTTCCACCCCAGCCTCTGCAGTCTCCCTGTGGAGCTGACAGTAAAGGAAAGATTTTTTTGGGCCAGATAAAATGGCAGCATTAAGAGACAAGGACTGTTTTATGGCTATGCATCCACTTTCCACTGAGAACTGGACAGGGACGACCGATACAATGCTCGCAATCTGCCAGACAGCCACTGGAGGCAAGCCCTTTCCCTCCAGGCTGGATAACTTCCATCACTGCACAAAGGTTGCAGACTTCGTTAACCACCTTCCAAATCTTCCTGAACACAGATTCCCAGGACAGACGCTGAGCCCAAGGCCCTTAAAATTCACACCATGCCTGCAAGCAGAGGAGCAGCATGTTGCAAGTTCACAACAATACATCTTAGACTCAGCTACTCCCTACCATCGCCAAGTTGACCCTCCCCAAAACATCGTATTGATACACACACCAGCTTGCTCTTTCCTTCTCTTCACCCACTGCAGACTTTGGCTCTCCCTCTCTGATGGTCCACACATTCCTATGGCATTTTATTAAAGGCACAGTTGGGATGGAAACCTTCAGCTAGGACACCCAGCTCAGCCTTTCGACTGCATTGGTGTGCCCCAGGGGCTTCCTGAGCTTATCTACTCCTTTCCATGCCATTCCCTCAGGGACGCAACCTCCAGCCCACCTGTTGTACGGGAGGGCTCTCATTTTGGGGAGCTTACCCGAGCCCTCCCAGAAACAGAGTACTCAGAGCTTTTGAGAAAACCTGTTAAAACACAACAGACATAGAGCACAAACTACGTGCATCCTGCTGCTGGGCCAGGCAAGAACAATGCTCATCAGACCAGCAAGGAGAGTAAAACCCCGGGGCTGTCAGGAGCAACGCAGTCCCAGCCCTCCCCCTCAATGATGAGCATGGAAGCTGCTCCTCATGAGTCACTAAGAATTGGATCTGTGTCCTCTCCTGCCTTCCGGCTTCTCCTACAAGGGGTGGCTGTTCCAGCGCACCCGACCCCAGGAGGTCTGCACTCAGCATGAAAGCGAGCCTGTTTTCACAGCTCCTAGGGTTTGACTTTTGCAGCAAAGAAAAACCCCACGTGTGTATATTTGGATAAATCTTGTGAAATCGTTTGGCGGCGGATCCTTGCGAAATGAGCGGGGGAGCCTGGGCCAGTTCCTAGAGGACACGCTTTCACACCACAGCTGGCTGCGAGCAGCTCCCTGGTGGGAAGAGGCAGCCGGAGCCAAGGGTGTGCAGCAGGCCACGCTGCTCTGCTCCTCCTGGATGCTGACCGGCTCTGGAGAAGACCAGGAGAGAAGTGTGACCTGCTGGTGGAGAAGCTCTGCGTGCCTCCGGGCAATGGGTTGCTGTGGTGGCTCTGTAACCTCAGAGGGTGTCCCCTCCCCTGACACAGAGACGTCACAGTCCTCATCTAAGGCCAAGCGGGACATTCTGGCCTCTCCTGCAGACAAGGGACCACCAAAAACTCCAGACAGAGAGTCTTCCTTCCCTGAAATGATGGATTGTCTGCCTGTGCCTGTTATCTTCCCTAGCTGCAGGGAAGGTTGGACAAGAAGCTGCTGACTGCTTGCAGTCGGACAAGATGAAACACATCCTTGAGCTCCAATTTAATTAGAACAAACGATTGTGGTGGCCCCAGCAGCAGCCTGCCCCACAGCACTCTGCACCACTGTCTGCCTTCCCACCAGAACTGGGACTAGAAGCACTGCCCCAAGGTACGTCCCATCACCACACACATGAGTGCCACCAGCACTAAACCTTCTGCTCCAGGGACTCTCCAGGACTGGACCAAGCCAGTGGCCCCTTATGGGAAGATTTCTGCTGCCCTGCCGAGGCAAGCAAACTAGAAAAACTCTAGCAGCATCTGCTGCCAGCTGCTAGACCAGCAAAAGTAAGCATCCAGTAAAAGTCCACGACGTACTTAGAACAACAATGTCACATTTGGGAAAGAGGTAGGTATTACTATAAAAAGATCAAATGCAAAATAGTATAGAAGCATCAGCATTTAAAACAACAAAGCCCATCCTGCCACCAGCCATCTGTGTAACACACCCTCACGCTGACGCATCAGCAGCTTTCGGCCCATGGAAGCCAAACAGTTTTTATGTGTGGGTCTTGGGAACCCCTCTTGGTGATGAGAAAAGGACCTGGCAGCTGCTGAGCAAAGCAGAGCTCTCCCCCAAGGACACTTAGTGCTGGACAAAGGGCAGGGAGCAGCCCAATCCCTCCTGGGCTTCCAGCGCAGGCAGCCCCCGGTGAATCCCAGGCAGCACGGATGAATCGAGTGAATCATCAGCTGCAGCTGCTCGAATCAATCCCTTAAGCTGTGCTCGATTTTCATAGCAAGCAGGCAGATAATAAAAGTAACCAGGCGATGTTTTAGGAAAAAAGTTTTAAGAAGGTTCTCAGAAAAAGCTCCAGAAAAAAAAGAAAAAACAAGCTTCAGAAGACCTCCTCCCTCCCAAAAGAGTCCCAAAATTCAAGCTGCTCTCCTACCTTCAGGTCACTGCTTTCCGCCTCCCTTAGCTTCTTCAGCCTGAATCCCCCTTCGCAAGGATTTGAGCGCGAGGGGGGGGCCACGCACGCACACTTGCAGCTGGGTCCTGACGTGATGGTTTCCACCGTGTAAAAATCCTCTGCTTTGAAAGCGCCTTCGTTAATCCTTTGGCAGGCACCACGGCCCAGGGGTCTGACCACGCATTTGCACCGACAGTCGGAGCCTTCGGACACCGCCTTCACCTTGTCGTAGTCACCTAACAGCTGGGCACAGGGCACTGGCAGTTAGCAACCTTCCCATCCTCTGCTTGCCCAGCAGGGGACAAGGATGCTCTGGACTTTGAGGTCCAAACACGGGCACTTTATACACCCTGAGCCTAGAGGAAACTGGCCAGTTCTTCCAAAATCTGCTGACTAAGAAGCTTTCTAGAGAGCGTGGAGCTTTCTGACCCCTACCTGCAAGGGGAATAAAAACTGGCCTCTTCTGGCAGGGTGTTTTTTATCACACTTTGTGTAAAACAGACCTAACTGCTTTGAATTTTAAGCATGAGAATTTTAAACACAAACTCCATCCTGCTGTCTTTTAATATGCTGTGCCCAGTGCCAGTATATCCAACGTCACCTGCTGCCCTGAGCAAGATTTCTTTACACGGGCAAACAGGGCAAGGATGAGCTGGAAGGGCGACCAAAAGCCACTCTATGAGCAGCGTAACCTGGTGGTGAGCAGTATTTCTGATCAGCTCCATACAATGCCAGGAATTTCCTTTACGGAGATTTGCAGACAGCGCTTCTGAAAGCTCAAGCACAAAATAACTTTGACGGTATGTTTCCAATAGTCTCCACGTTAGCCATTTCCGAGGGCAGATAATAGCACACAGTCCGATCGGCCAAATCTAACAGAAACCTCCACCGCATCCCGCTGGCGGGGAAAGAGCCTGGATCCCTCTCCTCCACACACAAAGAGGCTCCACCAATTCCCCTCCCAAGAAGCTTCCCGTTTTTCCGAAAACCCCCAGCGCAACGATATGATGGATCCTGAAAACTGCTCCACCTTGGGCTTCGGCGAGTTTGCTGCACCCCGGGCGATTAAAACTGCAGCCGCGCTCACCACCCGGCACGGCGGTGAGCGCTGGGCGAGCCCACAAGCATCACCCAGGCATCCTCGACGTGCACAACCAGCACCACCCGGGGTGCTCACGGCATCATCCGGGTGTGCACCCCCCATCACTCGGGGTGCATCGCATCACCCAGCATCCCCGACCGTGCACATCCATATCACCCGGTGTTGCGCACGGCAATCCACCCGGGTTTGCACTCAGCATCACCTAAGCCCCCGAGCACGTACCCCTCGCACCCCCCGGCTCCCCAGCAGGCACCTGGGAGAGGATGTTCTCCTGGTTGTCCGCTTCGTCCTGCAGCCGGCTCGGCGGAAGGCCCGGCCGTGCCGGCGAGGGGGACCCTGCCCGGCAAGCCGGCGCCCAGCGCGGCCAGGCAGAGCAGCAGCGGCAGAGCAATGGGGCGGGCGGCGGAGGGGGCCGGGGCTGGGGCCGGCGCGGAGCCCGCCGCTGCTCGCTCAGGTGCGGGGCGGCGGGCGCGGGCGGGGCCGGGCTCCCGCCCCGGTCCTCCCTCCCTCCTCCGCTTCTCACTCCCTCCCTCCGCGGCAGGACGGGCCCCCGGGCGGGGCCGAGCGGGCGGCGGGGCGGGACCGGGGCCGCCTCGGGCGGTGCTTCCCACCTGCGGCGAGGGGGAGTCCCCGCAGCCCGGCCCCGACCCGGCGGGGCGTGGCGCCGCCGCCCGGGCCGCCTCCTTGGGAAAGGGAGAGCCCCGTTCCCGGGGGGACGGCTGGGGCCAGGGGCGACACTTGAGCGTCATCTGCCCGAAGTAGGGTACGGTGAGATCCCGCACGTGGGGGGCTGCAGCCCATCCTCCCAAAATAGCCGTGCTGCCTGCACCGAGCACACCTGCTCCTGCGGTTTGCCAGGGAGCTGGTGGGGAACGAAAACCCATCCTTTACAGCCTACCTGGCTCCTTTGCTGTCTCTTGTAACAGCCTGGCTCCGATGCTTTGGGTCACGGCGAAGCCATCCTTATGGCACACTGTGCCTGAGGCTCTCCAATAACGCTGCATGTGCTGGGGTCACACAAGCAGTTCATATTTTGAAGACAGACTCCTAGCCACAATTGCTGATGTCCATGTGTGTACTTAAACTTAGGCCAACGCCGTCAGGAAGAGGTCAGGGTCTGGCAATCCTGTATCCTTTCTGCTCCTCCTGCCAAATGGAAACGTCCTGGACATGCTGTTCCCAGGGAAAGCACAGGCACATCATCCTACACTGCACTGGTGATGTCTGGGCCTCCCTAATTCGTGATGAAACACGAGATTCCCTCGTAAATGCACTGACAGCAAAGGTGTGGCAGCACCACAGCCCGGGTATGGCACAGGCTCATGGGTGCCTCAAAATGTGCCCACAGGTCAGAGGGAGAAGCCACACGCATAGTGGGTAGCATGAGAGGTCACGAGAAGCTCTGCACCAGTAAAGCACACCCAGTTCTCAACATGCACATGTCTCAATCCCACCTTAAACCTGGTGGCTGCAGCCCTGGAACGAGGCACGTCTCTAGAGGAGCTCCAGCTCTCCCATCCCATTGTGCTCTCCCAAGGACGGACCACAGGGATGGAGCTGCCAGACACAAAGAAAACATCTTGTGTGAGAGAGGAAGCGGCTGTGCCACAGGGGACAGCAGAAGCTGCTGACTCCAGGGCCAGGGCCACAGGCTTTGTGTGGTGTGGCAGCATGCCCTCCTCTCCTCTGGCCTCCCTTGGAGGCAAAACTTGTGGAAAAGATGTCAGAGATGCAAGGCTGAGCATGACAGAGCAGGAGGGGAAGCAGCCATGGAAAATGGGAGGGCAAGGACAGCCGGAAAGCAGTGGGAAGAAAAAGGCATAATTTCTAAAAGCCTCCCCCTATTAGCCTCTCTCAAGGATAAATGTCCCTTCAGGCACCAGCTTCTTCACTTGCATTTCCACCACTCAGTGCTGACAACAGCTGAGCTTCCCTAGGGGGGCAGCTACTCCATCTGTCAGCACAGACTGCCCTCAGGCTGAAGAGGGGAGATTCTGGAGCCCCCAGCTCTTTTCCTGCAGGACCTCCAAGAGATCTCATCTGGATCAGAGCGCTGGACCCCCAAGAAGATATGTCACCATCAGGACTAGCAGCTGCGAACAGCCCTGAAATGTCTCACAACAAGCAGCACCTAAAATACTTTTAAGTCTTTTCCTAACGGTCATTTTCAAAGGCTGGAAAAAGAAGGAAAACAGTATTGACCACAGTGTTTCAACACAAAAAGCAAGGATTTCACATATTACTGGCATCCTACACTGATTTCTTTTCTTTGTAAGGGGAAGAAAGCCTTTCTTGTCATATTTAGTTTGGGTTAAGAATAATTTTAAGCTTGTCCTTTGGGGGCAAAAGGAGACAGAAATTGACACTTTGAGTTCACCACAGTCATCTCTAAACACTGAACATTCCCCCTTCAAGAAAAAAGAGAAAAAAAACCCGAAAAAACACAGATGGAGCAAGTGTGGCCCTGTTTTTTCTGTCTTGCTGAAGAAGGCTGGCTCAGACCCTGGCCCGAGGAGGAGGTCCCGGTGTCCCCATTCTGCGTGACTGGTCTCATGCAAGGCCATGGGTGCCCAGAGAAGCAGGTAGACAGTGCTCTTCAAGTGCTACGAGTGAAAATACCACTGAGACTGGGGAAAAAAAAGGAACCCCACAGCCCCATGACGGGCGACAGAGCTTCTCTGTGCCTGGATCTGTGGGTTGCAAAAAAAATGGCCGTCCCAACGCATCCCGGAAAGCACATCCTTGTGCTCCTTCCACCTCCTGTGCTCATCTGGGCGCCTGCAAGGTCTGGGCAGCGCCCTGCGAGGGGAACTGTCGCTATGGCCCAAGTCAAGCCACGGGTGTGGTGGCAGGAGGCTTAAGGTCCCTCCCGCCAGGGAGCCATCCCCGGGGGGTTTTAGGGGATGTCGATCTCGGTAGGACCGAGGAAAGGCATCGGCACCTCCTGCCCTTTGAGGACGGACCGTGGGCTCTCCTCGGCTCCGGGCCGCCGCTCCCCGTGGGGACACGCTCGGTGCCGAGGCCGGGGGACCCCGGGAAGTCCCTGTGCCGGTGTGCGGCCCGCGGCCGGCGGCGGGCCGCTCTGCGGGGACGCAAGCACCAACCCCGTGGCACCGCACGGCCCGGCTGAGGCCAACCGGGTGCGTGGGGCTGTCACTCCTGAAAGCTCTTTTAAAATTAAAACGCTTCGCCCCGCGGGGGTGGAAAGGCAGTTCTGGCCTGCCCGAGCGCCTCCCCGAGCCTCCTCGGGCTGACCCGTCCAGGTCGCTCAGCCCTTTTCCTCGCAGGAGAGGTGCCCCAGTCCCTTCCTTGTCTTGGTGGCTCTCCCCTGGACTCTCGCCCTGTCCCTCATACTGGGCAGCCCAGGACTGCACACAGCGCTCAGGTGTGGCCCCACCAGGGCTGAGCAGAGGGCAAGGATCCTCCCTCTCACCCTGCTGGCAGCGCTCCCCGTCACGCACCCCAGGACACCATCAGCCTTCTTTGCTACAAAGGCACGTTGCTGGCTCATGGTCAGCTTGGTGTCCACCAGCACCCTCAGGACACGCTCCAGCTGAGGGCCAAAAGCTGAGACATACTTGCCATCCCTGGTGAGGCACATCGTCTTCTTTTGTCTGGCCTGGTAAGCTATGGGCTGGGGTTGGTCCTTGCACACTCTTGGTACTAGTAGCTCTTCCCACCACCTTCCTGCAGCCTTAGCTCATGTGGCTTTTGGTCCCGTGGCCTCAGGTGCCAGCACCACATCTGTTGAGAAGGGCCAAAGCTCCAGGAGGCATCCTTGTTAGCATTCCCATGGTGGATTTTGCAAGGCACTATAAGCTAGTTCAGCTGTGCCTTCCAGAAGGCATATAAAGAAGTTGGTGGAGTATGCTGTCATGTCCCTGGGCTTTACAGCTCAGTGCCTGCTGCCAAGAGCAGCCAGGGGCTCGTGAAGGTGGTGCTTCTGTAGCTGTCAAAGGCCAGCAGAGACACAGCTGAGCATTTTAAGTGAGAGGTGAACTCCACATATGCCACTCACCTGGGGACAGCACACAGTCAGATGGCAAGAGGCCAGAGAGCCTGGCAGGGGGACCACAGCAAATGGTGACAGTCCCTCGTGCATTAGCTCCACCACACACCTTTGTTGTAGGTGCCCAGGGTGAGGGGAGCTCCCTCCTACCTCCATCTGCTGAAGGAGGAAATCCATCTCATGGAGCAAGTTTGACCTAGACAGGAAAGCTCATGACGTGACCCTGAGTTGCACAGCAATTTGAGAGCTTTCCCTGCTAACCCAGCAGTGACACTCGTGTTTACACCTGTGAGTCAAACAAGACCTGGGGTGAACAGGCACATGCCTTGGAAACCGCGTCTTTCTGAGGCTGTCCAACCTGCGTCACAATGGGAGGCACGACTGCAATCCAGTATGACCTTTCAAAATCCTCCTTCAGCAAGTCTAGGCAGGTCTGTTCGAGCTGGGTTTAGGAGAACTTGCACCCAAACCGAGTTGCAGAAAGCACTGAGTGTAAGTTTCAGGACAGACTATTGCAGTGTGAGAAAAGTTGGTCTTCACACAACCTCTGCCTTATAATTGTATTACGCTGAAATTCACGGCTTCCGTTCCCATTCACCAGCAGTGCTGGATCTTGGGGCTCGGCTGTTTCCCATTAGCGCTAGAGAATTTTGGACCCACCTGGGGTTTCCTGCACACCACAGGTGCCTGGTCTGTGAGCATGCTGGTACCTATGTGGCACAGGTAGCGTGGCTCCCCCAGCAGCCTCAGAGACCCTGCAGTCCTGCTCCTCATCCTTGGGAATCCTTGCCCTGTGGTTACCCCATGCAGGGCATGGCTGGGAAAATGGATCTGGCTAGGAGCCCAGCTTTGGGCAGCAGGGAAGACGACAACAAAAGCCAGAGGGTAATGAGGGGAAGTGCCCTTCCCCATGACCCCCAGCTCATACCTGCTAACAGCACAGGGATGCACCTATACATATCCTGCCTCTCTGAGAAGCCAGCTGTTTGTGCCCCTCCCCACTGCACACTGTAATTAAGCCTGGCTGAACCCCTGTGATGAGGGCGAGGTTCCACCTCGTTGTTTTTCTAAACACAGATCCCCTTTGTCCATGCACATCAGGGTGGCACAACCTGCCCTCCACGCGTGAGGCTGTGCAAGACTGTCCCTGGGTTTTGAGGCCACATGCCCTGCTGCTTCGGCATGCTTCCAGCACACCCACACATTGCCACAGCCACTCCATGAGTGTCCCGACACATGTGGATGTGTAAGCTGCGCCTTGGCTTCTGGGCTATTTCAGGAGGATCCCCGTGCCTCTCTCATGTCTGTGCATCCCACTCTTGGGTGGGAGGCTGTGTCGGGTAGGAATGAGCAGTAGCATCCCCTGGTGCCACATGTGTGTGTTGACACTATCCTCCACACAAAGACTGCACAAGCACCCTTCTGCATCACACAAACTGTCCCTGAAAGGTGGCAAGGTCACAAAAAAGCAGCACCTCTAGAGATGAATTTACAGTTGGTAACACAAAACAAGCATTGTTAAGACAAAAGCCATGATTTAACACGCTGGCGCAGAAGGACAACAATCTCTCCATGCAACCCCAACCATAGTACCTCGCACTCGCACTTTCCCACCTCCCCCAGATCCCTTCAGCTCCGGCTCTCCTGCCTCCAGCTTGACATAGCTGTGATTGGAACAGTCCTGCAAAGGCAGAGGCTGGGAACAAGCAGGGTGAGCAGGGCTGCAGGGGAGCACATCACTGTTCACGCCTGGCCAAAGCAAGGAAGCAAAACCTGTTTCAATCTCCAAGAAAAAAAACAAACCCATAAACAAAACTAAACAAAACTCCCAAAACCCCACAAACAAGAAACAAAACCCCCCAAAACCTGCTAGAATTTTCTGGGGAACAGTCAACTTGTACAGAAGTGAGTCTCTGAGGACCACTCATCTTCAGTCCTTTCAGCTTTGGGGAAACCAGCCCTGGCTCTCCTGTACAACTCCCAGCAGCTCTGGCATCCACCTTGGGATGTTCCCCTCACTAATACCCTGGCTCTGCTCTCTCCTGAGCTGAACTCTGGACCTGAGATATCAGGGAACCTGAGCTGTGCAGGGAAACCTGGGCAGAGCTGCTGCTAGTGGTCAGCATTTGACAACACCGGCAAAGCAAGCTTGGGTAAGGTCCAGGATAGACTGTCTGTCCTGCCCCAAGCAGCTATTCCATGGTGTCCAGGACACTGTGGTTGGACCCACAGCTCAGATACCATTGCTCTGCCAGACACCACAAAGGCTGAACTTTGTCCTACAGCAATCATGTCACTGTTGAGCACCTCAGTGAGGAAGAGGTGGGCACAGTCAAGAGGAAAAGGTGGGGAGAAAATGAGGATTAGCAAGGGCTGATAAAAACATGACCTCTCCCTGTCAGAGGTCTAGATCACAAGGAGTGTTGGTAGATCCTGCTGTAATTAATTATGAAGCTCAGCTTGTCATGCAGGGAGCAGTGATTATGAGCCCAATTTGCAGAATTCAGGGAAGGTGATTGAACAGGTAGGGTGGATATGCCAGGACAGGTCTCGCCAGGACACAGCCACCACATGTCAGCAGCATCTGCTGGTGAGGTGCCAGGACAGGAAATCCAGAGATGGAACCAGCTCCAGCATCACCAAACCTGTCCCAACACACATGCTGTCTGCCCTGGGGTAACAGCAGCAGCTTGCTCCACCATGGTCAGTGCCCATGTCTCACTGAGCACCCTGCAGCCTCATGGGAAACTCAAGGGACATTTGGGAAAACACCTCCAAGGCACCATCTCGCCCTTTTTCCCTATATCCTCACTGACACTACTGCTCTACACCCCAGTAGCCTTGTCCTTTAGTTTTAGAAAAGAGAGAAGTGCAGAAGCTGGAACGAGCTCTCAACTTCCACAGAGAATGATCATGCACACGAAGGAGTCGCATCTCCTGCGGGAGATGTCCCGTGCTATAGTCCCTTCTTATTAAATGCCATGACCAGAACCTCAGCAGCCCCAGGCAGAAGCCACCAAACCTGCCACGGACTTTGTTGATGGAGGAAGTGCCAAGGGCCATCATCACATGGGTGGAAGTTGCCAGTGCCCACAGAACTGAGGCAGCTCTCCGGCATCCAGCAAGAGCTGCCTGCTGGGCCAGCACGTTTCTGGGTGGGTCACCATCACAAGGGTTGGATTTCAGACAGGCAAAAATTCAGTGCCAGCTGTGGAAGCCAGACTGGTCACTGCCCACATGACTGACTGGGTTCCCCCACAGGGACTGGGACCTTCCTTGAGTTCTGGTCCCACTGCAAATGACAGAGAGGTCCCCAAAACATCTACTATGTGACAGGGCAGCTGCCAATGCACCCACCCCATGCAGAGCAGGTTGCTCCAACAAAGATGTCCCTGCGGCCAAGTATCCCAGAAGTTGTGTTATCTTGGCACACCTTCCTCCTTGGAGAAAACTCACCCTACTCGGAATGTCTGAGAACAAAGATAGATCTCTCATCTCAGGTGCAAATTGGAAGGCCAGCACATAAGATTCCTGGATCCAAAAGGCTCGTGACTCAGGGCATGAAAGGAAAGCGGGAGAGTCCAAAGAGATGACCAGCACCGTGGGGCCCTGCAGGGAATGAAGTGGTGAATTATTAGTGCTGATGCTAAGCCAGTTCCAAGAGGGACATCCTTGGGACAAGTCCATGTCATCAACACCTCACTGAGTCTATAACAAAACATCTGGAGATAAAATCTGTATACAGAGACATGGTCAGACTGTCAATTGCCCCTGCCAATCCAACTTCTCTGACCTTAAATCTGGTGTTCCAGGCTAAACAGGGGGCAATATGCATGCTACAGCCTCTTGTCCCTGCTTTGACTGACCGCAATCTTCACTACTGGCTGGCAGCTACCTCGGAGATGGAGCCATCCTCACAGATGGCCTCCAACCTTATATGTTCTCCAGCACCTCTGCTATCACACGGATCCAAGTGTTTCCCCACAGCCCGTTCTGCCCACTCTCACCCATGCAGCCCAGGCTCAGGTGACGTGTTCCTCTCCAGACAAGAATGCCTATTATGAGCTGCCTGGAGAGCTGCTGCACACAGCAGGAAGATCCTGAGTCAACACAAGAGCTGCCCAAGGCTGAGGAAGCTATGAGCTGCTAAAAGGTATCCGGGGAATTCAAGGCAGGGATGTCATGCAGCTCTCCTGACCCCTGAGCTATGGCAGCTGCTGACAGACAGAGCATGGGTAGGTAGTGTGAGGGCCTACTTCACTTCTGAGTGGTGTTACCACATTTTAAGGCCATTAGTAAATCATCGGTGCTTGGAGGCCATGCAGCACATGTGCCTAGGCTCTGGGGGCTGGCAAATGCAGAGCAGCATCCTCAAAACTTCTATGTGCCACTGCTTGGAAATGACTCACCCAAAGCACCTCAGCAGATCTAGCTTACCACAGATGAGCCACCATCTATTCAGATGACAAGGACATGAGATATCGCTGCACCTGCCTTATGCTTCCCAGAGAGGTGCAGACCACAGTGACTCATGGAGCTACTTCAGAGGTGACTCTCAGGAGTACCTGAGCCATGGGCAAGCATGCCTGGGTCTCCAGAGACAAATATAATGCTTAAAAGCATGGCTGTCCTCTCAGTCCTGTTCCACACAGCCATGTGTAGAGACTGGCTAGATTTCCCCCCACCCCTGAGGTCACTGCTGTCCCTTGAGGGCGAGGACTGTGTTCAGCCTGCAATGCTCATCTGGGGGTGACACTAAGCATCATCTCTGTGCTGCAGCACCAAAGTAGGGTTACGGGGGCTCCCTAGGCATAGGCAGACCTGGAGAGGGCCCCAAACACCCTGCCACATCTGCTCTGCCCGACTCCCACAGCAACCTTCAGCTGCCACTATCCTGGAGGAGCAGAGATAGGTTCCTCCAAGGGACACGACCCTACTGAACTGACCAAAGCTTCCGCTGAGACGGGTACAAAGAGTGGGGCAAGACGGGAGCTGTGCCTCCCTGGTGCACCCCAAGGTCATCTTTGTCTTCAGTAGATTCTCTTTTGAGGCAGTGGATCCTACATCAGCATTTATCACCTGTGCTGCTGCACAGCAAGACCTTGCACAGCCTGACCACAGGCTGGATATTCAAACACCTCCTCTTGTTTGCTTTGCTTGAGGCAATTTTAAGGGAGAAATGAACACATGGTGATCAGTTCAGCTTCTTTGCCTCAAGATGAATGTCATCCAGCCTGGCCATTCATCTGCCTGCCCTGTAGTCTCCCCTGCTAGCACTTTGGTTTGATACACAACCTTGCATCTACAAGAGCGTTTCTGGCAGGGCAGTGTTCCCAGGCTTCTCTCACTGAGCACTGGTGCCAAAATGTTAATTACAGCACTGCAGACTCTCCAAGCTCTGCTATTACACAGGAGTATCTATTGATGAGCTAAATAAAGGATTTACTACTCATTCTGATCCTTTTCACAACCTGTTCCTGAATACACCCACCAGTTCCTCTTCAAAGTTTCTCCTTCGGGCACAGTTCTGTGTTTGACAAAGCAGTACTGAAAAGCCTCCCTGACCCTGCAGACAGTCTTGGCTCTCTTTGGGCTTTCCCATTTCCTCAACCACATCTGCCCCAAGCCTCTGACATCTCACCTTTTAAGCGATTTAGTCCTAATCTCCCCTGGGAAGCTGTAAAGTGGATGGTATGTGGGAGCAGCCTCGGGACAGAGCTGTGGAGTCTTCATCCCTAGAGACTTCAGAACTCACCTGGCCACATCCCTGAGCTGCCTGGTCCAGTTGCGAGTCCATCCCTGCTCAGCGCAGGGCTGGCTGGAGGCGTGCAAGCTCTCTTCCAACCAAAAACTTCCTGGGGCTCTACAGTTCGCCCATTCTCAGCAAAGCCCACCCAGATCCACATCCCCTTAGCTCTTGCCTGGCAGACAGGCCCATAATGCTTCTGCAGCACTCCTCGTGGGTTTCTATTTCCCATTTCTCACATGGATCTTCAGAGCTACATCTCTCCCCCAGCCTCTTTGGGCAGCTCGCCTCTGAGCACTTTCACATCAAAGTTGCCCTTTAAAGGTTAGCCTTGGATGTTTTGACACAAGCTGGCTGTATCACATCCACCCCTCTTTTACAGGGATGCATGCTGGTCCTTGCTTTATCCTTCAAACCTGTTGCCTTCTCCTCCTGGAGACACAAAGATCATCCAGCCATGGGGATTTCACTCCTGCTGCACTGGTCTCAAGCTTTCTCCTTCCTTAGTCACAGACTGGCAGACACTTTCCACCCACACTCCTGTTATCAGCACCCTACATAGCTGAAAACAAGTTGAGTTGCAAAGCAATGGGAGGACTTGAACTGTGTTTGAAGCAAGGCAATGCATTTTCGCATGAAAACAAGAAACTGGCAACTCATGAAGAGATGTAATAGATATCAGATAGCACAGCCTGATTGCATGGGATGTCATGGAGCAACTGTGACAAGTTTTCGTGCCCTAAGAGCATCTCTGGAAAGCTCCATATCTGAGGATCACAAGCAGAAAGCTACTGTTTTAGCACTGACTCACAAGTGCTGCCGTTGCTTTAACTCCCATTCCACACCTGGCATTTCTCACCCCCCTGGGTTACCACCTGCTCTGCCGTGGGTCCCCAGGCAGGACCTGCTTTTGTTGCATAAAGGGCTTTACAATTCCACATGCATGACCTCAGCAGAGGCACCCAACTCGTGCAATGGCATCAGTGGTAACTTTGCTTGTTAAAGTAGCAGAAACAAGGGGACAGGAGTGTGTTGCGAAGATGTTGACAGACACACATACCTGTTTGCTTCCTTTGACCCAGTTGCTGTTTCTCCATCACTGCTTTCACGCTTGGATGTGTCTGCCAGCCAAAAGGGATTAGGTGGGGGATTAAACTCTGTTAGCTAAGAAAAAGGGACAAGAGGCCATCCCTCCCTAAGTGTTGGCCAGCTCTGCTTACAGCCATCTGAGTGGCAGGCAGCCAAACCAGGTGACAGAGCACACCTTGGGGTGGATTCACCAGGCAAAGTTCACAGAAAGAGGGCAACAAACAACTAAGCCATCACGTGCCATGTGGGCAGTCTCCACTTCAAGGTAGCAGGTCCTACCTGTGCTTTCAGGGTGAAGAATTAAACCTGAGAGGTGGTTACGGTTCTCATCCCGCAGCACAGTCCCATCCTTCGGATGCAAAGATGTCCAGCTTCTCCAACATGAAGGAGAAGAGCAGAAGATGAGGTTGAGCATGGCCAAGTTTCCTTCTACAGAAGGGCACAGACAATGCAGCCTCAAAAGCAGGCAGAAACCTTCACAGTGCAGTGGGGTCCTGTGAGAAGTACTGTAGGACACTAGAGCACTCTCCTGGAGACACTGGAGCTGCTTGTGCATCTTCAGCTCCCTGAAGTACCAAACTCACAGGAAACTACAAGTTTCATCCCATCTTTCCAGGTTATCCTACCTCTCCAGGGCTCAGCTTGTATTTTAAGCACCTTTCGCACCCACCCCAACCACATACTGCAGCAGATCCCCCACAACTCCCAAATCCCACACTTGCACCTCCCGAAATGTAAGACACATCGCAGTGCACCACCTACCTTTACAGCTACTAAGCAAGTGAAGCTAAACCAAGCTGAGCTCAGACACAACAGGACAGCAACACCCTTTTTTCTCTAACCTTGAACCTCAAATCCTCAAGGGAGAACTACAAAGTGCTTTTAATATGACCCCAGAAATCCATTCATAGCTCTACTTGACACCAACATCATGGATAACTCAATGACTGGCAATGGTGCATCTTGTCTCCTCTCCTCTCACCAGCCTCTGCATGCTTTATAGGCTAAAAACACTCACGCCATCCCATCAGGCACAACTTGCCCTGATAATTGCAGAACTTCAGCCCACAAGCACACACTTGAAGAAAAAACCCAAAACACTAAAAGTCCTACCTACGGTCACCAATCTCTGCCCACCCTAGAGGTTTGCCACTTTATTCCAGACTTTTTTTAAAAAAACAAAACAAAACAAAACCAACAAAAAACCCTACCACTTGTGTATCAGAAAGTGTTTATTTTTTCCTAACTGTACTAGCTTATTCAAAGGTACCTCCTCTAGCGCCTCCAGACTTAACCTCGTTCAAGTCCTTGGACTATAACAACTACAGCACCAGTGTGCAGCTGGTACAGGACAATGCGGGTGACTAACTCAGCATAAGAGCCACGTCCTTCCCGTCTCCCACCAAGCTGCACTCATTTGATGAAGTGTGTCAGATCTTGTTTTGAGTAACATTTGCTATTTTATTTATCTCGTCCCAAGGAGAAAATGGGTCAGGTAGTAACAGAGAGCAGTCAGAGCAGGGATAAGGACTGACCGAATGCCTCTGACTTTGGGGTAAGTGGGGAATTCTAAAGGTGAATGACACCTACTACAGCCCAGGTCAGAAGCATAGCAAAGTTCAAGATGCTCATCTAAAAACAGTCAAGAAGACCTGCTTGAGAACAAGAAGCCAAATACTGTTGTGAGGATCAAGCACACTAAGCTGAAGCAGCAGCCAGCCACTGACTCCTTCCATGCAGAAAAGGCAACAGAAAGTGGATAGTCTGACCCCAGGGACATTCAGGATGCAACTGAACCAAGCCACGGCACCCAGCTCGTGCTGGGACTGACTTCATTGCATGTAAGTAAAGATCCACATAAGCATATCCCCAATCTGCTTCACAACTCCGAACTGCCACAGCCAAGGAAAGCACCACTCCACCATGGCCAGCTTCTCACTGTGCTCCAACATCAGGCCAAACCCAAGTGCAGCACACGTTCCCAGCCACACCAGTGCTGAGCCATTTCTGCTACAGACAACACCGCGCTAGCGGTAACCCCTCCACTTTGCAGAGATGCTCGAAAACAATGGAGGGTAGGAAATAGGAAAACAAAATAAACCTAGATTCTTTGAATATGTATCCCTACAAATCAACTCATGGAAGGGTCTCTGCAGAGCCTGGATTCTCCCAGATGCAAGCTCTGTCCTTATGCAGTTTCCTGCGCAGACCCCTGAGCCAGCCCTCATTAGGCGCACCAGCCTGGGCAGCACAGCTGCACTCCCACAGCTCAGGGGGGCTCCTCTGCAGCCAATGGTGCAGAGCCAAGCAGCACAGCCTCCCTCACAACCTCATCTGGCCCCAACTAGACACCATGGAAGCCCCCAGGCACACTGTAATGCTCCTTTATTAGGGAATGTTAATTTAGTAATTATATGACACATCAGGGTGAGCAAGCACCATAGACATCTGTGTCTCCGAAATGCCTAAAGCTGGGAAATAGTCTCAGACTCCTCATGGGTTCTTAACACACAGGAAACACACCAAAGTCTTAAGAAGTCACATGTCTTTCATTAGCTAGAAGGAAAAAGAGACTTCAGCCCAAAGAGGTGGTTAACGGTTCTCCTGTGGCAGGAGACACACAGACTTCCCAGGCAGGCACGGGCTTACTGTGCAAGGCAACAAACCAACCTCCCTTCCAGCCCTCCAAGCCAAAAGCAGCCAGTTATTGGAGTGGAAACATCACCGCAGCAAGGACAAGTCAGCTCCAGTCATTTATTCATTGCAGCATTTGAAGTACACTAGGTATTTGGTGAAGGTCCCGAGATAGACAACAGGAAGAATACTTGATACAGCAGATTTATATAAAAGAGTTAAATAGATAAAATATGGTAACCTCTCACTCTTGGTACAAACAGAGCAGTCTAGCCCTGAGCCCAGGTTAAAAAATCAACAGCTTCAGTCTTTCCAGACAGTCATGGTTAGAATCTTTATGGCCCCATACCCAGGGGAGAGCAAGCCTCACAGTTGAAGCAAGGGGTGCACTTCTCAGGCCAACTCCTCAGCAACTTGGCTTCGGCTGCTGTGAAGCACCTGACTTCCAGCAAGGTTCAATCTTGTTGAGCGCGTCTGGAAAGCTGGCCTCAGCTTTGGTGTACAAGTGTTAAGAGCAGCTCTTTCTGAAGATGAGCCTTCAAGTACTCCAGGATCAGCCACAGGTCATGCGTTTGAGCTATCTAGAAAGACCGGTCGAGCCAAGACGCAGGGCAGCACTCCAGACTGTTGCCTTTCCTGCACTAAGCCAGGTTTAAACCACATCGTTTGAGGCTGTTCCTGAACCACGCACAGTTCAGTCATGCGTTTGCTAGACACTGCTTTGCAGCTGTGTCAAGACAGTCTCCATCTACTTTAGTTCTCTAGTTTTATGCCAGGAAAAGAAGTCCCATACAAAAAAGACTAAGTATTTCTCTTCAGTTTTCACATTTCCATTTTCAGGAAGTGTTCACCTTCTGTTGAGAAGGAAGATGGGGTCTGAAGCCATGTCCCTGCGGATCAGCAGGCAACACAAGTAGCACCAGAATGAAGAAAACCCACGTTACAGATATGAGGCTGCTGTCCCACTGAGACTGGCTTTACTTAATCTAGGAGATCACTGTATCTCTCTAGAGTCTGCTTCTCCAGTTCCAACAGCTTCTCATAAAGCTTTTCAGCCATTTCTTCATCCACATCCATCTGGAAGACAATAAGAACAACACTGTGAGACCAGCACACACACCGAGAGCAGGTCTGCGGATAGGCACCTCCAGAGCTTCTATATTCAGAGACAGGTAACTAAAGGCACCCACCACCAGGGCACAAGCCAGACCATTTTGGGGAAGAATCACTACACACATCCACTTCTAACCACCATCTCCACTGTTTTCCAGACTCCAGCTTGAGCCTAGAGGTACTGTAAGAAACATCACAGGTAATGCCACATCCCTCCTTTGCTTCTCAGCATTCAACACACATCTTTCCACTCCAGCCACAGGACACCCTTAGCACCAACCCTCCCACACAAGGCAGATGGCAGACCTCTAGCAAGATCCCTGCAGCAGGAGGCTGCCACTCCATTTACCTTTCTGGGCTCCACATAATTCTTCCCCAGTCCAGAAGTGCAGCTGTGGTATTTGACCAGTGCATCCAGGTACTCCGGCTTCTGTTTGAACAGCCACACCTAGGAAGAACAGCACAAACACATATCAAGCACAGCACACGCTGTCTCAGCCAAGCCTGCAGCTGAGGACCCAACTGCCAATGGACACAGGAGAACCATGGCCTATCTGAGCCAACAGCAAACTGTGTTTCTGCCCCAGTGCTAAGCTACTAAACCAGTTCAATATGGCTAAACTTGCTTGCTCTGTGTCCTGCATTACCCACCTCCATACCCTGTGCTTGCATGTATGTGGCTGCTTGACTGCCACCAGGGAGAGCAGCATTCCCCCTGACTGGGAAGGGAAGGAGAGTATTCTTCCAAAATCATTTTTCGTGGATATCTAGTGAAGTGCATAAAGCATCACCTGGTGGATGAGCCCTGGTCACAGCTGGTCCCGCAGCACTCACTGCTGCTCAGGCAGAAATTCACCCACCTAGTAGCCTTGCTGACAGGCTTTGTTCAAGCCAGCAGACCCTGGAAGAGCTACCCAGAAAGAATGAATAGAAAAATCAAGTTGTGAGCTACTTACATGAGCTTCTGCTCCATTATACGGTGTCAGAGTATAGGTTTTGGCAAAAAATCGGATCTGAGGGGGAAAAGTACATGACAGAATCTGCATTGTGGCCCAAGGTTCCTTTGGCAAACACTCTGCAGCCAAATCATCCAACAGAGACAGAAATGCTTCTCAGAGTTGACTACAGGTAACACTGCACACTTGGGACTAAAGCATCCCTTTACCAGGATGAAGTTTTTTTCTGGAGCCACCCACCAGATCAGCAAGCTCCCACATCGTCATGCACCCACACAGACCTCACTCACAAAGCAAGAGGCAACAAACACCACTCGTGCCTCACAGGCACCTCTTCTTGAATGGTCTTAACAGCATGTATGGCAGGAAGGCAGAGAGGACGTGCAATACTGCCAGTGTTAAGGACAATTGAGAAGGCTTTGCCTTTTCACATCCAGAAGAAATGTGATCCGTCAGGATCAACTGCTGCCAGCTGGCACAGCTTAAGCAGAAAGGACAATCTTGCAGCAAAAGCATCAAGGCTCGGAGCAGGCAGCCTTCAGGGATGGAACCATAGTGAACTTGAAAAGCTGAAGCCCAGAGGCGGCAAGGAAAGTTTTGGGGAAGCAGGGGAAGAAGCAACAGAAAGCAGTAGGCTTTGCTTTCCAGTGGGATGGAAAGAAGAGAGCAGGAGACACTGCCTTCTAGCTGCTATCCAGCACTGAACCTCCAAATTGAGCTTGGAAATCAGGGTCCCAAGGTGACAACAGGAAGGTTTGCCGAGGGGCCAGCCTGCCCAATCCAGCAGAAGGGTATGGGGAGCAAGGAGCTAGAAGCAACCTGCACATCACTTGCAGTGTAAGTATATCACAGCAGGGCTACCCTAACACAAAACCAGCCAGGAGATCCACTTACCAACCACATGATGGGCATGAGCAGCTTCCACAGAAAAACTGGCAAAATTCGGTAGGTCAGGTTAGACATGACAAGACCAGGACAAACAACACTGGAATAAAGACCCTGCAGAGAAGAAACTGAGTCAGTGTGCGAATACACAACAGTTAATGAATAGATCATACTCCTTCCCTACTGGTGCTTGTCAGCAAAGAAAATGAAGTCGAGTATAAAAACCAGTTAACAGTAGATGCTTTCCTCTCTAAAGCTACCAAAGCCAGAGAGTGATTAGATGTAGTGATTTCTGAAAGGTCCAAACTGGAGCTGTTCATGCTAAATCTGTGCCCATTACATGCCATGTTTAGCTTTAACATGTGCATTAAGGAACATATCAGACTGCTATGAATGAATGCAACAATGTAACAACAACGTCATGATAATTATAAATAGAAGGAGCTTATTAGGTTTCTTCAGATGTGCAAGCCTCATCATCACCTGCTTATTAAATTTCCTGTTCAGAACCACACTTGTCAGGTCAGTAGCATATTTGGAGGAACTGTATGATTCCTGCCCCTTGGCATGCTGATAGTCAGAAAGGCTGAAGGCAGACTCCCTGGCATTGCTGGAAGAGGTCCAGATGAGTCGTGAGGGCTTTTCATTACCGCAGAGTAGAGACTCAAGTTGACGAACCTGCAAAATAAGTGTTAGCTTATTTAACGCAGTAATTTTGAAGTACTACAATACAGCTTTGCAGTTCTTAGAAGCCACTTGCTTATCTCAGCTTTTCTAGTCTTAGCCAATCTTTGCTAGATTAGCCAGAAGCTGCTGCTGCTGCTGCTCAGGTATAACTTCAGCCTAAGGTCCACCAGGAACATGTACAAGCAGCCACACAGCTCAGCTGAGCACCTCAGAATTTAATATAGCCAAGTCTTCATATTCAACCTGGAGAGAAAGAGCTACATGGGGTTTACCTCTCATCACTGACTAACTAGAGTAACTTTGAAGTCAGATGAACCCTTGCAACAACAACCGTCACCGTTTATTATTTTAACAAAGCCCGATACCTTTGCCCTGTCATTGCTTATCTGTCAGGCTGCATCAGTATCTGAATCTACAGAACTGATGTACTAGTACCACCTGTACCCATCCCTACCCATGTCAACCACCAGACCGAGAACTCAATCTTTATACGTAGCCTCACCAGGATAAAGTGTCCAAAGAGGTTGGTAGCAAACACCTCCTGCAGTCCATCTCCATTGAGCCTATCTGTCTGGGTCATTACGCCTTCTGCAGTGGTCAGCATGTGAAGCAACCTCCTCGGTCTGTGAAGCCAAGGACAGGAGTCAGAGAGGAACACTGCCAAGAGGCATCTACTGCTTCCCAATTTCGGCCCTTCAGAAGTATCCCCCACCTCACAGGCTCCACACAGACTCTAGTTTAATCTCCAAGGGCTCTACTAATCCATGAAAAAAAGGCCAGAAAAAGGTCACAGAGTACCCCACCCCCTTTATTTTCAGTTGTCTCAATACTGACTAGACCAGAGAAGACTTGCCCCTTCTCTCATTTCACTACAGTAAAGTACCATCAAAAAAACCCAACAAACAAGCAAAACAAAGTCTTGATCTTCCATTTCATGTTCAGATAACAAAATCAAGCTCTGGTGTGGAACTAAGCCCTAGGGCCATGCCTAATTCAGATAAACAAAGCAGTCCAGCATCAATGTTCAACACCCCAACAACTGTATTAGACTCAAGGCAAGCCCTCTACTCCCCAGCTCAACTTCCCCAAGATACTCATAAAGTAACGATGCTTATCCCCATGGTGCTTATAGAACAGGCATGAGCTATTAGCTTCACAAAATACCACCATGCTACAAAAACCTACAGTGGAACCAAAACAACAGTAAGAAGACCTAATAAGAGCAAACCACCTCCCCAACAACACGCCAGTGCTTCCTTCCTCAACCCCCAGTACTAGTCACCACAGGCTTTGAGCAAACCCTCGTCCTACCCTGGCATGCAGTGGGCCTCATGCCAGGGGTCAGAAGTGGCACTGGGTGCCTTGGAGCACCTCATTGCACAAGACGTGCTCCATGTCACTCTGGGGAAGGGAGATAGGGTCTTCAGCCCTGGACGCAAGGGCATGCCTTGGCTGTGACGATGCTTCCAGCACCCCACGCTCCCCGAAAAATATGGACCAGCCCTCCCCAACACCTCCTACCCAATGAGGAGACCATGCCAGAGCGCCTTGAAGTTCACGTGTGGGTTGGGCATGATCCCAGCGTTGAGGTAGACAAAGTCCAGGCGCTGAAACCTGCATGGGGAAGAGCACCAGGGTGAGGGGTGGAGGATAGACAGGAGGTCCAGCGGGGCGAGGATGGAGATTCGATACCTGCAACGGAGCTCACGGGCGACGCGCAGGACAGAAGCCAAGTTACCCAGGTCCACATCCACGGTGGAGATCTGGGCGGCTGGGTAGGAGGCCAGGAGAAGGTCACGCGTGGCTTCGCTCTTCTGGCCGTTTCGGCAGGCGATGCAGAGGTGGATGCGGCCATCCTCCTCCAGCAGCCGCTGGCACAGGGCAAACCCCACGCCGCTGCAACGGGGAAGCGTGCTGCGACGAGCCGGGGGCGGGACCGGACGGGACAAGCCCGTCCCGTCCCGCCCGGCTCGTCCCAGCACGCTTCGTTATGGTTCTTCCCGGTCCTCGTCCCCATCCCGGTCCTTGTCCCCATCCCTGTCCTTGTCCCCATCCCGGTCTTTGCCCCCATCCCGGTCCTTGCCCCCATCCCATGTCCCAGTCCCCTCCGCTCACCCGCTAGCCCCGGTCACCAGCACCACTCGCTCCATCCCGTATCGCTGCCAGCACCCCCCACCGCCCCGCCCCGCGCCTTATAAGGGCTCCCCCACGTGACGTATCGCCCCGCCCCGCCGCCCCAGCCAATCGCTACTCGCGGAGGGGGCGGGAACGGCCCCGCCGGTGGCGTGATGGTGGGATGAGCGATGGGGAAGGGGGCGGAGCGAGCCGGGGACACGCCCCCCACGGACACGCCCCCGGTGTTTGAGACACGCCCCTGCTGCGCTGGCCACGCCCCCGCCGCGCTGGCCACGCCCACTGCGCGGGTACAGGAGAATGCGCCCCGCGGTCGCGGCGTTGTCTTGAACGAGAGTCATAGAATCAGTCGTAGAATGTGTTGGGCTGGAGGGACCTTTAAAGGCCATCCAGTCCAACCCCCTGCAGTGAGCAGGGACATCTTTAACTCCATCAGGTTGCTCAGAGCCCCGTCAAGCCTGACCTTGAACGCCTCCAGGGATGGAGCCTCTACCACCCTTCTGGGCAACCCGTGCCAGTGTTTCACCACCCTCATAGCAAAGAGCTTCCTAACATCTAATCGAAATCTACCTTGCTCTAGTTTAAAACCACTGTCCCCAGTCCTACTGTTACACTCTCTTGTAAACAGCTTTCCTGTAACCCCCTTCAAGTACTGGAAGGCTGCTCAAAGGTCTCCCTGGAGCCTTCTCTTCTCCAGCTGAAGAGCCCAAACGCTCTCAGCCTGTCTTTGTAGGGGAGGTGCTCCAGCCCTTTCATCATTTTTGCTGCCCTCCTCTGGACCTACTCCAACAGGTCCACATCCTTCTTCTGCTGAGGGCTCCAGAGCTGGACACAGTACTGCAGGTGAGGTCTCGCCAGAGCAGAGCAGAGGGACAGAATCACCTCTCGATCTGCTGGCCACGCTTCTTTTGATGTAGCCCAGGATGCAACTGGCCTTCTGGGCTGCGAGTGTGCGTTGGTGGCTCATATCCAGCTTTTTGTTCACCAGTACCCCTAAGCCCTTCTCCTCAGGGCTGCTCTCTATTATTCCCCAGCCTGTACAGATAATGCAGATTGCCCTGACCCCAGTGTAGGACCTTGCAACTGGCCCTGTTGAACCTCAAGAGGTTCACATGGGCCCACTTCTCCAGCTTGCCCAGGTCCTTCTGGAGGACACCCCGTCCCCATACCTTACTATACTTTGCCATGCCTCGCCTTGCCTTTCTTTGCTTTCAGAGGTGAGCCCCTTGTGTTCTGCAGCTGCAGCAGGCAGGCGTACTGTGGGGAAACAAAGGTCTTTCCTCCCATCCTTCACCACAGAGAGAGGTTTTCACAGCCAAACAGGAATGCCATCGGCTCACTGCTTTCCCAGTGTTGCTGCCGCAGAGAGGTCTGGGTGCCTAGGTCCCACCGGTTGTCTCAGGTGCAGCCCTGCTCCTTGGCAGGGCTGGTGTGGTGGCTGGAGCAGGGGAGAGATACACCAAACTCCCTGGCACCTTCCCACATGGTGGGGCTGTCCCCCAGGCACTCTAATACACTATTTAACCTGTGGCCATGCATACCCTGTGCAGAGCACCTGGGCACAGCGCCCAGGCGCTCAGTTTGGCAGTAGCTGTGGTGCCCATAGGGCAGGCATGCCCCTACCCAGCCCTGTGCTTCCAGCTCCCTGCTTGCTGAGACAGGGGTAGGAGAGGCCACAACACACCTTGGGCAGGGGGCGGGTACCCGAGGGCAGAGGCAGACAGCATGAACAAAGCCCATCCTTGCTCTTGGTTCAGTCACCAGCTACACATTCAGCAGGGATGAGACCTCCTCTGCCACAGCCAGCAGGATCACGTGTGGGGAGGCCAGCTGGCCCCTTGGCAGAGCATAGCCTTCTGTCCCCATCCTCCCCTCTCCCAGACCTACAATCCCACCTCAGGACCTGCCCGTGGACATCTCCCCATGCAGATGCCAAGCCTCAGAGCACCCTCCCTGTCAGCCAAGTTGATGGGCAACTGGTATGGGTCAACCCACCAGTCTCTTGAGCATCATTCCTCTATCTCTTATGCTGTTACCTGTGTGCACACCCCTGAGCTGTCTCCACACAGCAACCCAGGACACACAGTGCAGCACCAGAGCCCCCTGGCCAGGCAGGTACCAGCCAGGCTCCTGGGGATGCCCACAGAGGAGGTGAGGTGCCTTCTGAAGTGCCGCAAGGAAAACCATGCAACCAGATTCACGTAGCAAGTGTCTCTTCAGCGGGTTTGCCCCTATATATAGGTGCATCTACTGAATATATATGTCTTAGCAATAGTATACTGGAAACTGTGCCACGCATGACTTGATGGTGCTGAACTAATACATACAGAAGTATGGAAGGGTCCATATACCCTCTAAGTACAAAGTTCCTCCTGTCCAGCCACAGGAGGATCTAATTTTGGGGCACACACACCTTTGGCAACTGCCCAGTTCGCTTATGGAACGGCCAGAGCTGGGAGGAAGGATGGTGCCAGATTGCCATGGGATGCTTGGGGCATCAGAGTCCAGCCCAGGTGCTCCAGCTGAATTGCAATCCCCAGGCCAGGAGCCAGAGAGAGCTGGCGTGCCCGCTGCTCCATGTCCATGGGCTGCTGCAGGCTTGGGCAACAGGCAGCAGCCAGTGAAAGCTCTGCTACGTACATTCCTCTCCTGGAAGGTGAAAATGTAGGAGAGGAGTACCTGGAGATTTCCCCTTTGAGGTGCAAGGTGCTAATATCCCACTGCTGGCTGCCGTGCAGCACCCACAGGGTGTCCAAAATGCATTTCATGGGCAGCTGAGTAGCTCTGGAGTGGCTGTGGTCAGTGAGAGGAGGTCCCCTCGGTATGCCTCTCGCCAGGGCTGGCATGCCCACTCCTCTCTGGTGACACAGACAAGCCGTTGCTGAGCAGGTTGCCCGCTCTGGGCAAGGAGCCAGGAGTGCCATCATACTTCTCCCTGTGCAACTGGGATCTGCTTGGCAAGGACAGGGCTTCCTGCCCCTCCGTGTGGCATGTCCAAAGCCCAAAATGTCCAGAGAGCTTTAGCTTTCGCTCTGTAGTCACACAGCCTGCCATGAGCTAATGGCAACTCCCAGCTCCTCCTCGAGCAGGTAGTGGCTGCCGGACGGTCCCTGCTCCAGTGGGCACGTACCCACACACATCTCTTCCCAGGGAGCCTCCTGCACACGGGCCGGGAGCTTCCTTATGGAGAAAGTCCAGCTGACGTTCCTCCTCTCTGACTGGGAGAGGGAAGGTGCTCTGTCCCAGTCATCGTCACCAAGAACATGCTGCGTCAATAAATAACTCTCGCCTCAGCCCGCCTCGTTCTCGGGCTTGGGTCAGCAAGCGAGCGGGAGGTCCAAGTCATCCCACACCATGGCTCTCCTGGCTGCCCTTGGTGTCTTCTTCTGAGGCTTCACTGTACAATGAGAACAAGGCCCACCACCCAGGCTTTATCGCTAAGTCCGTGTGAAGTGGCTTCAGTTTGCATCGGGGGCTCCTCTGGGGACAGGGAGGGATGGGGACCAGGCTAGGGGGGAGCAAAGGGTCATTCTTCATTGGCTGACTCTTGGAGAAGGCGATGGATGTCCTGGAAGGTGGGACGATCTTTAGTGTCCCGTCTCCAGCAGCTGAGCATTAGCTTATAGACTGAGTCAGGGCAAAGTGCAGGCTGGGGAAGGTAGGTCTTCAGAACAAAAGGCAAAGATGACAAAGGGAGAGAGTTACTGCCACAAAACCAAAAAGCAAATCGCTCCTGGGGAGCCCCATTTCTCCATGCATGGGGGCAGGGGGCTGTGCTGCTCTGTGTCTGGGGACAAGGGAACCCCCAGACGGCACTGTGAAGGGGCTGGAGACATGACCCTAGCTACAGGTTGGGGTGGTGTGACCCCAAGCAGCGGTGTGACCCAAGCAGTGCCTTGAGTCATGTGAAGTGCAGGGCTTGCCATGCTGGTCCCTTCACTAGAACTCCTTTCCAGAAGAGTCCCTGTCTTATAACTCCCCCACAGACAAGCTCTCTGCCTGGTCACCTTGATGTCTTTCCCCTGATCCCTGGCGTCCCCACGGCCTGTCCCATCCCATCCCATGCGATCCCATCCCTACCTGCCGGCCCTGGTCCCGAAAAAACTCGCCGGTGTTTTCGATGACTTGCTCATCAGACAGCTGGGAGTAGGGCTGCTCCCGGCAGAGTGTGAAGGTTTCCCACAGCGTCACGCCGAACGCCCACACATCACTGGCTGTCGTGAACTTGCCCTGTCCAAAGGGAGCAGAGCAGGGTCAGGTCATGATCACTACCCCATCTTGCTCCATAAGCCCAGTGCACTCAGGGTTCAAAATCTCTTTCTGGTTACTTCAGCTTCCAGATCTGGGTCCAGAGTGGGTGTCTTGGTCCCACAGACCTGCTCTCTTCCCAGGGCCAGAGCACGGCCAGCTCTGGGTCCAGCTTGCAGTGACTACTCTGAGAGATGGTGCTTGGTAAGGACCCAGCTCCCTGAAAAGAAAAAAAGTAACCCTGCTCCCTCTTTCACGTCTGACCATGGTGAGAAGAAAATGTCAAGCATCCCACCGGGACACCAAAAGATCACCCTAGCCCCCCCATCCTGCCTTGAAAAGCTGCTACCACTCCTGCTTTCTGCATGCTTCACCTAAAGCTGGGCTCCAGGGAGGCAAGATTTCCCCATCCCACCCACAGCCCCCTAGCCTGAGGAAAAGAGTCTGTGAGCAGCCCCAGGGCTGTGTCAGTGTCCCTCAGTAGACCCCAGCCCCCACGTACCAGGAGGATGCTCTCCCAGGACATCCAGCGGATGGGGAGCACTGCCCGCCCCTGGATACGGTAGTAGTCCCCACTGTAGAGGTTCCTGCTCATGCCAAAGTCAGCGATCTTGATGGTGTACTGCTTCCCCACCAGGCAGTTGCGTGTGGCCAGGTCTCGGTGCACGAAGTTGAGGGAGGAGAGGTACTTCATGCCGGAGGCGATCTGAGTGGCCATGAACCGCAGGTCGCTGTAGCTGCCAGGGACAAGGGAGAACTGAGGGGCCCGAAGGGTGGCAGCCAGCGGGTACACAGCCCCAAGTGGGGTGCCCCACAGCTGGGCAGAGCGCCTAGAACGGCGTGGCACTACCTGACAGTGGGTGCTTGGCCAGCGAGGGGGCTCCCTGCCTGCTGGCGGGACAGGAATTGGTTGAGGTCTCCGTTCTCCATGTATTCGGTGATCATGCACAGCGGGTCATCAGCGATACAGACTGCCAGCAGCCGGATGATGTTGGGGTCCTTCAGCCGTGACATGATCTTGATTTCCTTCAGAAAATCATTCCTTTCCGGAACAGAAACCACACGAATCGGATAGACAAGACCCAGAGGGACACAGAGGTGCGCACGGACCGGCTGAGCGTGCCACCTGCCTGCCCAAGCCTCGTGCAGGACGCATGGGTCCACTTCCCTGGGACAGGCGCCATAAGGGGGAGCTCAGCACTGATCCATGCGTGGCTGGGGGGTGGACTCAACGTGCAGATGGGACACTGGTCCTAACCTTGCTGGTTAGGACCAACAAGGACCAAGAGCCCTGAATCTTGGCAGTCCAGCAATCCTGGACAGCTCAGGCATGCAGTCCTCACAGCTGCACGAAGCGCCTGGCCATTGGAGGCAGGTGATGCTTTCCAAGCACCCCAGATTTCCTGGGGGTGGGGTATGTCTATGTGGGAGACAATGCTGGGGCATTTGCACTTTCTGGCCACATACCTGGCATTCTTGTTGGCATCTGCTCGCAGCATCTTCACAGCCACCAGCACGGGGTGGTTGGAGCTGACATCCAAGCCCTCCATAGCCAAGTCCTTGCCGGTGAACTTCTCCATTCCCTCCACTTCGCAGAGATGAACCTGGAGCAAGGCAAAGGGCAGCCACTACCTCCATCAGCTGACAGCTTTCCCCTGGCCCACACAAACTGGGAAGAGCCTTGCCTGAGCCCTGCTTGGAGCAGGTCCAGCTCCCACTCACCTCCCCAAACTGGCCTTCCCCCAGCTTCTCCTTGAAGGTCAGCAATTTCCTGGGGAACTCCTCGACAGCCACATCCTTGCCCGAGAGCAGGTCCATGGTGAGGGCTGGTACTGAGTAGGTGTTGCCTCCTGTCACACCCTGAAGGTTCACGATGTCGGCCTCAGCATAATGGGGGACGCCCTCTGGGACACCGCCCTGGGACATCTTCACGGGGCCACTGCAGCCTGCAGAGGGACAGCAGGGAGATCCCTGCTGTGGGTGTCTTGCCCGGCACCTGCTCACACTCCAGCCCTCACTCTCTCCATCCCCATCCTTCCCAGAGCCCCCACACTGCCCCAGCACGGTTGGAATCCTGCAGGCATTGCAGGCTGCTCCACTCCTTCCCCATCACCAACAAATGCACCAACACATCCTCAAGAACCAGATGAGTAGGGATCAGGGCCTGACCTCCGGATCATTGAGGAAGAGATGCCACAGCAGACCAAGAACAGTGGTGGGGACACAGCTCAGCTGGGTGATGAACATTGGTCGTGGCTCTTGGCCATAGGCTTTGTCTGATCTCTGAGTGTGATGTGCAGGAGTTTGTGAGACCTCCCCCCCCAACTTTCTGTGCCAAAATGTTTGGAGATTGGGCAAAAGCTGGTGCTGGAAAGAGGGAGATGCGGCAAGCTGGATGCACACAGGGTGTCCCAGCTCTCACCCGTGTCTTCCCCGGGGGTGAACTCAGGCAGCTTGCGGATCAGGCGGGAGGGCTCTTGGTAGTCGGGTCCCAGGGGGAATATGCGGTCGTAGGTGGAGCTGGACTCCTGCTCACTGGAGGAGGAGGAGCGGTTGTGGTTGAACATGCTGGATTCGCTGGGCAGGGAGAGGCTGACAGTCATTTCATCATCCAGCATCCTCCGCGATGCCTGTGAGAGGGGCAAGGGAGGAAAGAGCTGGGACAGAGGGTCCCTGCAGCACTGGTGGGACAGGGCGCTCCATGGCACTGCAGCCATGCCCAGCTCTGAGACCGCCTCTCTGGTGCCCTGTCCCAGGGCTCCAGTGCCCGCCTGGAGAAGACATTTGCCATCATGTTCCCATGCTTCTATTGTCTGCCTCTATGGAGAAGAGTTTGGCTCATCACTCTGTGACTGCCCTTGGTTAGCTGGGAGCTGCAGTGTGACTCCCTCGGGCTCCTCTTCTTCAACCCAGCTTCAGGACAGAGGGATGGACAAGCAGGCAGGCTGTATAGTCATTGTCCTGCTCAGCTAAATCCCCTTGATTGGGACACGGATACAAATCACAGCCTTCCCTAGGAGGGGAATGGAGCATCAGCCCCAGCACGGAGTCTGCTTTCCCTGTGATGAGCTCCCAGAGGAACCTGCCTAGGCTGAACTCACCACACCCTGGGTCACCTTGCTGGCCACCCCACGCTTGCCCACCTTCTCCAGCATCTTCTGCCAGAACTGCCGCCATAGTATGATGACAATGATGGCCACCAGGATGAAGATGATTGCCACCAGGCACCCGATCAGGATACGCGTGTTGCTGTCATCTACCTTGAGCGTGGGGTCTGGCAGGAGGAGGCGACAGCAAGAGCCGGTTATTCTGGGGCATGGAGAGAGTCCTTGCCTCTTTCCACCACTGGATGGGGCAGAGACACCCCAAAGCACCTCCCCAGCTAGCTCAGGGAGATGTGCTTTTCAATGTCTTACCGTAAGTCGTGGGGACCGCAGGCATGTTGGGCGGGGCCATCGAGTTGTTGTACATGGCTGCATCTGGCAAGGGAGGAGAGCATAAGGTTGGGGGAATGGGTGTCCCACAGCCCCACTCCCTCCTTGAAACACCTCCCCTAGAGGGTCTGATCCCTGTGGGGCTTGTGGCGGCGGGTACCCGACTGGAAGGTGATCTCGCTGAACATCATCCAGGCATCAGCAAAGTAGTACTGGCACTTGATGGCGTTGGCCATGCGATGGAGCAGGGGCACGGTAACGAAGCGGGCACTGGGGTTCACGTCATCCAGCACCAGCACCGAGGAGACGGCACTAGGTTCCCATTCATTGGCGTCAGCACGGAAGTAGCACTGCACCTCTTTGAAGATCTTCACCCCTTTGGCGAACATGTTGTTGCAGTGGACCTGCGAGGCAGCCTGTCAGCGTGGTCATGGCGGGGGGCAGGGAGGGGGGACCGCGAGGCACACGGACCTTCATGGCAGTGAAGTTCCTGATGCGGTCGAACTCGAAGGTGATCTCCACGTAGCCGCCGGCGGTGCTCTCATTGCGCCAGCCGACATAGTCGTAGCCCGGCCAGACGTGGTACTCGTGGGTCTGCGTGAAGTCGTCCAGCCCTGACACCCCGTCCGTCAGCTGGCCCAGGCCCTCTGTCATGCTGGTGTGTGCGAGGGAGGAAAGAGAGCGTGACTCCTGCCAACCCCATGAACCCGCCACCACCCAGCGCCCTCCTCCGCCCCGGGAAATTCAGGAGGGTTTTTTGTTTTTCTTGACATTTTCTGCAAAATGCTACAGGATGCTCAACATGGAGTGCAGTTAGTATAAACCCAAGAGAAAGGACAGGGGTGCTTTCCCCATCACAGTGTTCCCATCACGCTGTGTAGCTTCCCAGAGATGACATGTCCCCAGTTTCAGGGAGACCCCAAGTATCTGCTCTGCTGAGGATCAGCACATCAGCCTGCGAACACAGGGAAGAAGCTCCCCCACCTCTTCCTGCCCAGTGCAGCACCCACGACATGCATAAGCCCACCCAGTCCTCACCTGTACCCGAATGCTCCGTCGTACACTGAGTCGTTCAGGTAGATGACTGTGCCTCCAGGAAGGACAAGTTGCTGTCCAGCTGGCGCATTGTAGGACACTAGACCATCTGCGGGGAGGGAAGGGTGAGCGGCTCCCCATGCTGGACACCTCCCTGCTGGTAAGCCCTGGCCAGCCTTGTGGAGCTGCCAGCCCCCAGTGGGATGGACAGCCCCCCAGCTGGGTTCTGGGGACATGGGGAAGAACACAGGACCGCAGCACCCACCCAGCCAGACACAGCCGTACAGCTCCACGCGCAGGCAGACGTTCATGGAGTGATCTGTGACAGGGATGAAGCGGACGAAGCGGGCGATGAGTGGTGGCTCCAAGTCCTTGAGGACAATGTCGTAAGGGTTGGTGTTTCCATCTAGCACCTGCAGATGGAGATGCACGGTGGGGATGGGTGGGTACAGCCCCCTGCTGCCACTCAGCGCAGCCCCCAGCCGCCTTCTCACCTGCTTCCCGTGCCGATTCCTCCAGGAGATCCAGCGGGTCCCGTCCCGGCTGTAGTTGATCTTATACATGGGAGCAAACTCATTGCCGTGGCCCCCAGCATGGCGTCCCTGGGTGCCCACCAGTGTGATGAAGTGGAGGGCACGTAGGTCGATCTGCAAGAATTCCTTCAGGTCATCAGGCTCCACTGGGATCTCAGGGCACCAGGCACCATCACCGTCCTCCGAGTCCAGCCTGCAAACCCGGAGCAGAAGAGACATTTGCAGGTGGTCAAAGCTGGCCCCGCGCCCCCCAATTCTACCCCTCCATGGCAGCCCAGACCCTGCTGTGACTGTCCCCACACTCACCGTCCATACTTGGCAGCTGTGGATTCGGACCACTGACTAGAGGCTGAGATGTCCTCATCGGGGATGTGCCCGCCCGACATTCCCAAGGGGTACCGGCACACCGCTGCAACAAGAACCAGTAGGATGCTGAGCAGGCATCCCTCCTCACCTCCTTGGACGAGGTATGTGCTGAATGAGGTATGTGCTGAATGAGGTATGTGCATGGCACTGCTGAGGATCAGCTCAAGACTCTCCATCCCTCTGGGTTACAGAGGGAGCATGAAGCGTGATGGGAGGGTCCCCAGCAGACACCTGCCTGGGGAAATGGAGCTGCTGGCCAGAAGCCAGCGCCAACCCGGCTGGAAGCAGAGCAATGGGAAGCAGCGCTCCAAGGGCTGCTGGGCACAGCCGTTCCCGTCCCTGGAGATCCCTTCAGCCTCGCTGGCAAGCGTCCTGGCTGTGGTGAAGGGAGAGCCCAGGCGCTGGCACTGCTGTCCCCATGCTCCGTGGTCTGGGGGCACCCACAGGGCTCGCTCCAAAAAAACCCCATCACCTGCAGCAGCAACCTGTGCTCGGCCACGCTACCCTGCTGCTCCCCCCACCTGCCCAGGGGAACAAGTGACAAACACGGACACTCGCCCTCCCGCGGGCCCCACAGGTCCCTTCGCCCGCCCTACTCCCGTCCCACCTGCGAGTGGAAAAGTACCCGGCGCGGCGGGCGGGCGGCGTCCCCAAGCGGCAAGCGGCTCCCCCGGCACCGCATCCACACCGCTTCCCAGGAGTTGTTTTTTTACGCCCGGCTGCCAAGAGAGCTGCTGAAAGGCCAGCTTGTCTGGCCGTGTTTACCGTCTGGCTGCCGGCTCCAGCCCACCGCGCTCCCTCCGCACGCCGGCCCGAGCAAACACTCGCACCCAGGGCCCGGGTGGAGGGTGCAGCGCCGCGGCCGCCTCCTGCTCCCGCAGCTCCCGGCTCGCCCGGTGCCGCACCGGCAAGGAGCCCACAGTGCAGCATGCGGTGCTGCCCGGCAGCTGGCTACCGTCCCCGGGACCCCACACCACAGGGACCACGATCTCCTGCATCGTGTACACCGTACACGTACATCGTCCTGCACCCCACAGAGGGGTGGGTGCCCTTTCAGCACGAGCATTGGCACAGCGGGGATCATCTCGTCTCCAGCTCTCCCACTTATGATACTCTGTGGAGTGCACCTCCCACCAAACTCCTGTTTAATTCTTGCTGAAAGTGGAGCCAGCCCAGCTCCTTTGCCCTAGCCATCCTAGCCAGACAAAGCCAACACTGCCAGCCCTGGATGGCTGCAGAAAAAACAGGATTGCCTCCCTAAGCACCACACAAACTCTGTGGAAGACCCAGCAAACTCTTCCCACAGATGAAGAAGAAGCCTTTGAAGGGACTTGTTACAAGGATGCCTCAAGGAAACACTGACATTTTGAAGGAGCCTGGGCTCTGTGTCCATCCCTGCAGCACAAGAGAGGGCTGGGCCCTGCAGAAACAACCATTTAAACACATTTCTGTCGCTGACGTCCAGCACAGTGTTGTGGTTTCTGAGCAGAAGCCAGGCACCTAGTCAACCCACTTTACTAAAGCCAACCTTGGTTTGCTGCGAAACCGCCAAAGAAAGCACATCCCAGCAGCAGCAAACAATAGCCCAGTGCCTTGCTTTCTGCAGCCTCCAAACTGAGCAGGCTCGAAGGGCCCCACTCAGAGTCCAGGGCTCCGGCTGCAGAGCTTTGCCCATACCCCAACGCCCTGCCAGCCTGCCTGTGCCAGGACAAGCACCCATGGCACACAGAGGATGCCATCTGGGTCACTGGCAGTAGCTGAGCTGCGTGAAGGACAGTGGAGCGCCCAGACAAGTGCGGGCTTGAGAGGGCCGCCACACATGGCTTACAGAGCTGGGGAACACCTAGAGACAATGTGAGCCTGAGCTTGGACGCCCTGGCAGGAGCACAGCACAGGGAAACACACCTCATGGCTCTTGAAGCTGCTTGGTTCTAGTCTCACTTACCTGGGTTGACCTGGGCCCTCGCAGCCCATGGAATGTGCAGCAGCAGCAGCAGCGGCAGCAGCAGCAGGGCTGGTCTGGGGGTGGCCGGCATGTCGGCAGCCCTGCGGGACAGAGCCAGGATTCGTCACACCAAGGCAGCTGAGCCATGCGGGAATGCCAGTCCCTCTTGGGTTGGTTGGCTGAGGATAGGAGGGCTTCCCCTGCACAGGACCTTGTGCCCCTACCTCAGCCTCAGAGGAAGAGCAGAGTCCCAAGTATCAGCGATGGTGATCAAAGGGGTGACGGTGTCCCAGCCCCTCCACCACCCGCCTCGGGAGCCATGGCCTCACAGTGCTATGCCAACGCGGCCCCTGCACAGGCAAGTAATGTGGCCTTGCCACATCCCAGAAACTGGCCACATGAAGTGGCCACGGGACCCACACGAACCTCCCAGGGCTCTGCTCAGAGCTGGTGTCATCCAGCTCCACCGACAGGCAGAAAGTCTCCGGCCAGGCTGCCCGCCCTTGGATGGCTTTGAAAGCAAGATGTTGCACAACCCCATCATATAACAAAGTAATAGCACGTTGCAACACGCGGTTTCCCTGCCTCCTGGCTCAGGGGAGATAATAGCAGACAATCACCCGAGATTTATGGCATATTTACCGTGTTCTCTATGGCGGAGCGAAGCTCGGGGGCATGGGTGACACAGAAAGGTGCAACAGGAGGCGTGGGAGACAGCTTGCACCTGCTGCCTCCTGGGGAACACGGGATGAGGCTGGAGAGGACCTGGGGGTCTGAGCAGCAAGGCTCAGGCTGCAGCATGGGAAGAGGAGGGGCCGGTGCTGGTGGGGGTCCTCAGAGCAGGGCGAAGCCCACGGCATGCAGGGATCCCCCCCAGCCCCAGCTCAGGTACATAGCTGCCCTCTGAGCCGGCGCTGCTGCCACAACCACTTCACAGGGACCCACAGCTTTTTCCCCACTGTCAAGAGAAAGCCTGAGCCCACCTCCAACCAGCTGCCAGACAGCAGGTACTCCCGTCCTGTGGAGCCCAGCAGGATACGGCCCTGCTTGCTGGCAAAACGGGCGCTCAGCAGGGCAGGAGCCAGGCAGGCTTGCCATGACCACACCAGTACCCACGGGGAGCAAGAAGCCACTGGAGCCACCACCTGCACCCCGCTAGAGGCTCTCTGCACCCAGGGATGCACTGGGTTCCCCAGGGAGCTCTGTAAAGCACCACAAGCTCTGCAGGACATATAAATAAACACCTGGGCTTTGGGTGTTCCCCTCCACCCTTTGTTTTTTTAATTTTGTTCGGAAAAGCACACACCTGCTTGGTTTTTTTTTCTGCTTACAGCTGGGAAAGTTTAGTAAGTTGCAACTATCTCAGCTGCAACTGGGAATTTCAACTGCATCGCCGAGAGGCGCCCACGAGGCTCCTGTGTTTGTTGATGGCCAGTTCCCCAAGCATTAAAAACTCAATTTCCTTCTGCATTCCAAAAAACATCCAGGGATATTTTTTCCCACTATTCTTTCAGGCTGAGTAAACTCTTTAAGCATCAGGATACCAGATGCTGTAATCTCCCACAGGGAATCCATTTACATTTAGTCTAACGTAGGGAAATTGTCCCCGCGCATCCGTTGTGAAGTGTTCATGGCCCCTCAAGGGAGCGGGGCTGGGGTGCAGCGGGGAGACAGTGACTCAGGCACCGAGGCTGGGGGCTAAGGGACACGCGGTCAAACTGGCCGAGCGGTATTGGCAACCCAGATGGAAATCATTTTTGTTCCACCAGCCCTGCAAAAGGGATGGCTTTGCAACGTTTTGCCTAAAAACATTTGCCGAAAATTTGCAATCGCTGGAAATTTTTAGTGCGGAGAGCTTTCTGAGCTCCTCCCTGGCGTCGCCTGGGCTTGTGATCTTCCCTCGGACGCGGCTTTTTTTTTCCTTCCCCTTTTATTTCTCCCCACTTCTCATTCTAGTGAAACCATCAACGAAAATTAGCTGGGAAAAAATTAAATCCACATATGTTTATAGACAAACCCCACCGGAACTGTTGTCCCTCTTGCCCCCTGCCTATGCCAACTGGTGAAGTCCCCAGCTTGCATCCCAGGTGGGTGCCACCGTCCTCGCCAGCACCAGAGAAGCATCATCTATGGGGAGGGGGCTGGACGGCAGCAGCCTGCACCTCCTGTGCACACAAGGTCCTGGACATGGGTCCCCTGGGGCTTCCAGGGCTCCCATCCTCACACAGGGCCAGGGGCTCCCCTTCTGCTGGCATGGCGGGCGGGTGGGACATGCTGAGGCCGTGCTGGAGAGAATGTCCTGAAGTGGCAAGAAGCTCCCTGTGACCCTGGACCACAATCCAAGGCACGCGGTGTGTCAGTAAGGGGATTCGAGACCCCCACCCCAGCTAGCACTACAGCCCCCAGCATGCCGTGCCGCTGGCGCAGCCTCGGCGGGAGCCCGGTGCAGCATGCCGGGACCTGTAGTCCTCCTCCCCTCCAAAAATGCCATTTTAGACCTTCTCTGGGCTGGATGCAGCCCCATTTTCTGCAGCAGCAAACACCTCCCCAGCTGTGGGCTGGTGGGCTCAGCCGGAGGCATCGCAGCCGTACAGGGTGCAAGGAGCAGCCATCACATCCCCGCGGCTGCCAGCTGCCCCAAAGAGCCCTGCCAGCAGCACAGCCCATGGCCGTGGTCCTGGGGACACGGTCCTGCCGGTGCTGTGCCCAGCAAGCACTTCCCGACAGCTGAAAACTTACAGTCCTCCTCCTTGCTCTGTGCCACGGCATCACCCTGCCCACCACGCACGGTGTGGCCCCGCCACGACGCGTGGCATTGCCCCGCCAGGGCTGCGAAGCCACAAGCAGGTGCCCAGCACCAGGACGGGGGGCAGGATGCTCAGGAACATCAGTCCAGGTGTCCCGGTGTCCCCATGTCCCCTTCCCAGTGTGCATCCCCTGGTGCCTGGGCTGGAGGACCCTGGGGACAGCGGGGCCTCTCTGGCTGGCCAGCACCGCCGCTGGCTCTGCCAACAGACACACAGGCGGGAGCCGAGGAGGGACACCAGGAAACGCTGGCCTGGCACGAGGCACAGGGGGGAAATTCTGGCAGTGGGGGGAAAACTGGAGAGCAAGGACCAAGCGTCACCTACCCAAATGGAGATACTGCCCTGCTGAAGCCCCAGCCCCGTCCCAGGCAGACCCGTAGCCAACCCCCCCTGCCTGGGCTCCACCACGGAGCACAGCTGACCTCTCTTCCCCCCCAAAATCTCAAGCCTGGCGTGGGGCAAACGGTTCCCCACGCACTCGAGAGCAACTCACCGGAGCAGAGAGGAGGTGGCGAGCGGACGGACTCCTCGCCCCTCGCCCGGGCTGGGGGAGCCAGGCGAGGAGCGAACTTTCCCGGGCTGATGCAAGATGCCTCTGGGAGCGCGTTCGCATTCTGCGGATTCCTGGGAGCCGGCCAGAAATCCCACAATCCTACATCTTGCACATTTGGTTTCAATTAGGGAGCGGAGAAGGGGAGCCAGTCACCAATCCAGGCTGGCGTTTCAGCGGAGGTTATTTTCCTCGGCCCGAGGGAATGTATGCAAAGCTATAATTTACAGCAAAACCCATTCATAGCGAGAGAGAAAAAATTAAAAAAAGTTCTCCGTGGAACTTAAAGTAATAGGCAGCATTTTGCTTTCTGGTGCTCATCCCCACATGGCTGTGGGACAGCACTCGTGCCCAGGACCCTCCTGCACTGTAGGGGGTGTGGGAGCCACGCAGGACACCCCCAAAGTGCAGGTAACGGAGAGGTTCCACAAGGCTCCGCCGCTGGCCCAGAGGGTCCTGTATGGGCTGCCCAGCTCTGGACCTCTGTGGGAAGGGTGCTGGGCTCCCGCTCGGGCACGTGTGGCCAGGACACCGGCCAGAGAGATGACCTGCCCTGGCATGAAGAGCAGCTCCAGCTCCCCAAGCTGTACGCTGAGCTCGTGGTTTTACATCATTTCCAGGCACAAGCTTGGCACTACGGCCACCGACTACGCAACACGGCAGGGAGAAATTAATAATCATCAGCTCACGATAGTTTTTGTGCAATAGCTAAAAAGGTAATTAAAACAAACTTTTTTCTTTCTTTTTTTTTCTTTTTTAGAAAAAAGAAAATTCAGGCTAGTGTTTTAGCTGTGTTTTATGCCAGCACCCACACTGCTGAGGGTGTAAGCAGCACCCCTGCCTGGCAGCAGGTCAGCAGCTCCCAGGAAACTCTGCCGTCCTGCAGGGTACCCCACCACAAACCTCAGGGCTGCAACCTTGCTCCTAAACCAACCTTCTCACCAGACTCACAGCCCTTCAGAGCTCCAGACAAACCACCCAAGCTCACAGGGCGGGCAAAACCATCCCACCACCTGGCAGGACACCAGTGACAGGTTGGGGACCCTCACCTCTGGCCACTGGGCAGCAGCACCGACCCCGCTGCAGGCACCTCAGAGACATAGACAAGGCAGAGCACTGTGGGCACCTCTGAGCTGGCTGGGAGGGTGGGCAGGAGCAGGCTAGCAGGGCTCTGCGCCGTACCCCGGCGTGCCACCCTGAATCAGCTGGCAGGGGAAAGCCCTTGCCCACGCACAGGCTGCCCTACGTGCACGCCAGCACAAACGCCGTCCCCGCTCCATTCCGTTCGCCTCCTGCTACCTGGAATCGGGCGCTCAAATAACTTGGCGGCAGCCAGCGCCACGCCACTCTATCCCAGGACCTAATGCAAAGGTGTTGGTGTGCAAACAGAGCCAAAAAGCCAAAGCAAACACCTCACCCTCCATCCCTCCCAGTGCCCAGGGAGCCAGCCGGAGCAGTGTTCCCTGACGCCTCGCTCACAGTGTAGTCCCTCGCTCCTCCTTGATACTGGCTCTGGAGCAAAACGTTCTTTCCAAGGTGGGCTACGCTGTGCTCCGGCTGCTGCCCACCTCGTGCCAAGGAGAAGCAGCTTCAGGGGCAGCCGCCTGCTCCCTGGGAGGGCAGAGATGTCCCTTCCCCACGGCAGCTACTCCCAGGGCCTGGCAGAGCTGTCGGGCAGGGGGAAGTGGTGGCGCAGACCACCCGCATCACTCTGCGCCAGCTCCTCGCATCCGCTCTGGCCCCCATCCCGGGTTGCCTCCCCTGAGACCCACAGCCGCCAGCCTGATTTGGCCACACGCGAGCCCGGCAGGCCCATGGCGAGCCACCGACAGCCAAAGTGCTGGCTGGGACCCCCCGCACGGCCCCTGGCTTCCCAGGCACACTGCATGGGTCACTGAGCACTGGGCTGAGCCCCAGGTGCCCAACAGCCACTGTGGCTGTTGGGCACCTGGGGACCTGGTGACTTTCCCTGAGGGGAGTGGTTTGAGCCCCATTCCCTGTCTGGCAAGGGAATATTCCTCCCCAGATGGCTGTGGGGCAGCAGGTGGCTGTGCCATCCTGCCCCAGGGGCTGCAGCAGGACTTGGGAGCAGCAAAGGAGATGGCCAGGCACCATCTCCTCTCCCAAAAATGACTGGAGGCAGCAGAGCTGCTCTGTCCAAGCGCATGGTGACACCATGCTTTGGGGCAGCAGGCTCTGGCAGGAGCCAAAGTCCTCTCTGGAAAAGCAGAGGATAGGCAATGCTGCTGGAGGGCACCATGCCAGGCTGGTTTCACCCCAAATGCTCTGGCAGCATTGGATGCCCACCCGTTCCTACCTGCTCGAGGCTTTCTGCCGCTTGCAGAAATTCAAGAAGAAAGCACAGTCCTCTGCTTCCTCCAGAAACGCAGCAAACTAGCGCTGTGGGCCAAAGGATCTGCCTGTGACCCTCCCTGGGCTGCTGCTGGTGAGCAGGGCACTTGGTGTGACACAGTCAGATCTCTACTCTATGAGTAGAGCCTCTGAGGAAAGCCACTGTCACTAAACTAACATGAGATGACAGACAGGAGGGACTCATGAGTTTAATTGGGTGTTTCCAGTTGTGCAACATACAAAGGATGACCAGAAGGGAGGACAAGGGCAATGACCCTATTAAAAAAAATAGTCATGTAGATTTGAGAAAAATAAAAATTCAAGATTAATCCCAGCCCCGTACCATAAAAATCTTCTGCATGTACAATGACTATTACTATATACATGTTTAAAAATAAATGCCCACAGCCTGGAGTGCAAAGAGCGGCACCATAGCTGTGCTTTGTGGCAGGGGAATCCATAAAGTGTTTGGTTTTTAAATTAAAATATAAATAGAAGCATATAACATGCCAAGAACTGAGTGGGTGACATCCTCCTCTGCACAGGGCCAGAGCGAGCAGGATCAGCCCCTGCCAGTTACAGCTATAAACCTTCATGTGTCCGAATCCCCAGCCTGCCAGGCGCGATAGGCAGCCCAGCTTCAGCACCGTGCCGCCACTACATCCCATTCTTCACCAGCTCGTGGATCCCATCTTCATCTATAATCAAAGGTGCGCGAAACTCTCGGTCCTTCACGTACTTTTCCAGACCCTAAGGGAGCATGAAGCAGCTCGTTAGGAATGTGTCATCTGCTCTGTTGAGCTGCTCACAGGTAGCTCTGGTCCCCTCCTGCACTAGCAGCTTGGGGGACACTGCCTCCAAAAGCTCCACAGTGAATTCAAGCCACACTTTTGTGGCTTACCCCCTCGTCCCCGGCCAGGGCTCACACACATGCCCCACCAGCCTTCTCAGCTGCCTAGCTAATCTGCAAGGGCACCCGAGCTCTTTGGAGAGCCAGTACTCACTTCTCCTCCATAGGAGACGAGGGGAGAAATTTCACACTGGATTGGCAGGTCATTTGCATCCTTCAAGCTGTAGAGAAAAATAAAAAGTCAGAAGGGTTAGTCACAGCCAGTGACGGGACACGGATAGGGCCTGGAGATCTTGCAGACGCCTGCGTGGGGGGTCAGCAGCTGTCTGGGGCGCTGGTGGCTGCTGGCCCACGCACACCCCACCAGCACAGATCTGCTCTGGGTTAGTCAAGCCTTGCGTGCTCTCCACAGAGGTGCGAGCTAAAGTTTAGAAACCAGCAGCGACTGAAAGGAAAGAGAGCTTTAGATGCAGCTTTAATGAGGATCTATGTGCCCTTCCATGTGTGCAACTACAGCAGCACCTATACCCCTGCCTGGACCACAGCCCCGCTGTATTTAATGCTGCATGCAAGCTAGTCATCCCTTCCTCCTCCTCCTGCATTCTCGGGGGGATGAGAGATGCACTCACAGCACCTTCCTGTTTGGCTGGTCACAGCAGGTCTTTTTTTAACACACTCCTTGTTTAAAGCACAACCTGAAGACACAGGGTAAGCCTGTCTGCTCGCTCAGAAATGTTCCCTGTGGCACTGCCTGCTCCTCCTGCCTTTGTCTCTCAGGCCAACCGTCTCAGCTCCTCTGTTCTGCACACCACACTGAGGACAATGGCAGACCCAGGCCAGCACTGCTGGGCAGGGCTCCACGTGGGGTCCCTGACCCTGCTCCTGCTGCCACCAGCCTTTGCAGGACCCCCATGACACTCCCTGGATCCAGTTGGCATGAAAGCTTGGCCAGGAGACAATGCAGAGACACTTGGGCACCCCAGGATGTCCTTTTAAACCTGCTCTCTGCGGCAGCCAGACCAGCATTGCAGGGCGTCATCTGTGACAACATATCCTGTGCCCAGGTTGAAGCTTTGCCCTGGTGCCACGCACTCGCTCAGCCCCCTCCTGTCCCAGCTGCAAGTAAACAAACCTCACCCATCCTAACCCAGCCCTTGCACTTGTGTTTGCTTTAGAGTCAGATTCATTTCAAGACAAATGCTGAAAAAAAAAAAAAAGACTTTCAATTAACTGGTAATGAAGGACAAATTGCATCCTTTATCCTACATTATAGTGAGGGTGACAGCCTAGTCATAAACCTGAAAGCATTTGAAGTCTTGAACTAAAAACAGAGACCCTGGTTGTGGCCCACCAGGCAGTACCAGAAGACGCTTCTCCTGAAGAGAGGGAAAGGTAACAAGCTTGCTTAGTCTGCAAGTCCTTTACCCTCACCAGCACTAAGTCCCAGCTGCATAGACATGCCTACAGAAGAACACGCTGCTATTACAGAAGTTGCTCAACACTCCTGTCAGCTTTCCCGTTTACTCCTGTAAACTTTCATGCGCTGAGCCAGGGGCTTTCCCTGGTGGCACGGTCCAGATCTTCAAAATTCAAGAGCTGAAGTCACACAAAGCACAGCTGGCCGCCTATGCTGAGATTTACACATGCGACATCAAAAGCCTGCTTGACGTTTACTTAACGTTTTTAATTCCGTTTCAATCCGCCTGGACGCCTGGCAGACACCAGGAGACGGCAGCCGCCTCCAGCTCCGGCACCGGCCGGGACCAGTCCAGGCGTAGCACGACGACCGAAGGAGTTGTCAATGAAGGGAAACACCAGCGTTGTTTCCCCAACAGCATCCTGCCTGCGGGGCGACCTTCAGGGGCCCTGCCTCCCAAACCAATGTTGCAAGCCCGCTGCAGTCATCCCTGCCGGCTGCCTCTGCGGAAAGAAGCCCAGGAGGGAGCAGACCCTGCCTTCCGCCCGCCACCGTGAGAAGCGGGGTCCTGTAGTGAGGCATGCCCTGCTCCCAGCATGCGGCCCCGAGCCCCCCCGGCCCTGTTAGTTGCTACCATTGCCTGCTCACCAGTGCGCACCCCTCGCAGCACCCGCGCCCGGCACGCTGCTTCGCCTACAGCTCGTTAGTTAGTGCCTAAGCGCAGCCCCGCCACCATGCACGCTGCACGGCATAGTTACTTGTCAGTGACATCTGCTGGGGCGGCATCTGACCTTCCGTTTGTGACGCTACGTGGGAATAAATAAGGGTTAGCAAGGGTGGGGAAAAAACAGAGCAGAACAAGCCCTGGGTTTGCTGTTCTCCAAACGGGGGTGGCAGGAGGTCTCTGGGTCGAGGGATGTCGTGACCCCAGCCTGGCAGGGATCTGCTAGCGTGCTTGGGCTTTAGGAAGCCACCTCCTCCCTGCACAGGCAGCATTGGCTGTGCAATGGAGATGGGCAGGGTTCCATTTACAGGCATTGAATCAAGAAGGAAAGCTCCTGCTGACCAAGAGAGCGCTCTGCCTGCAGCAACCGCCCAGCCCACACCCTGCTCTGCCCCATGGACCACCCAGGAGAAGGGACCTACAGCTGGTCACTCCAGCAACACTGGTTTCAGGAGTGCTGAAATGGAGAAGGACTGGGGACTGCTTGGTTTTATACCCAGCCCAAAAACGATGCAGGAGCACCAGGAGCAGCAACTCACCGAGGGATGGCAGGGATGCGTGTGCCGTTTTCATCCACAAAGTGCCCCCCCCGCGTTGAGAACCCAGCAGTGGTGCAGCGACATCAAGGCGTGCCGGGCTGTGGTGGGGTTGTCCTTGCCATTCTGGCTGTCTGCGTTCTTCAGGGGAGAAAACTCATCCTCACGCAGCACCTCGTACACTACAAACTTCCTAGGGGAAGGAACAGTGTGTGGGAGGACCAGGTGTGGGAAATGTGGCTGCTCCCCTCTTGCTTTGGCTTCACATCAGCCAGGGCAGCTCAGCCAGGGCCACAGCCCCCTCCAAAGCCCACACCCACAGGCTGTCCTCACAGCCACAAAGGAGGGAGGGAAGGACCTGGGCTCTAGGGTTAGCAGATGCCCCTTTAGCCCAGGAGCAGGGCTCCGCCAAGCATGAAGCACTCGGTTCCTGTCCCTCCTGCTGCTCACGTCCCTGCTCATCCCAGGGCACTGTTGTTGACTGCTGCTGGTGAACGGTGCAGGAGCCAGCATCCTGTCCCAGTCCCAGGGCATCACCAGCAGGCACAGCCCAGGCACATCCCCAGAGGCTCCCAGAGCTACTCTCCCCAGAGAGAAAAGGGCTCACTTGGAAAACTGAAAGATGTCAAAGACGAACTTTTCCATCTTAATCCCATTGGGCTTCTCAGGTTGGATCAGCTGCCCTGTAGCGATGTCCACATGTGGGATCTTCTTCTCAGCTACGTGGTGCTGCAGCTGCGGCTCGTAAGTGCTGCAACAGGCCAAGAAAGAGAAGTCACCCAAGCAAGGCACGTCTCCAGCCCCCCAGGTCAGACATGGCTGCGGCAGGACAGTCGCTCTGCCCTGACTCCCAGCTGCCCCAAGGCGTGGGCATCCCCAGAGCAGTCAGGAGAGGATGGCCCTACACACCCACGCTCTGGTACCACCAGCCAGTGATGGTCCAGGGAAACCTTATCTCAAGGAAGGGACCACATAGGGGCCAGGGACCAGACCCCATGGGCCTCAGTCCAGCCCATTTGCAAACAACAGGAGCTCCACCAGCAGAAAGCAAGGTGCAGGCAGCCCTTACTTGACTACATCTTTCAGGAAGGTGGTGCTGAAGTAGTGATTGGCAATGTTGCCCGCGTTGAAGAGCAGCCGCCCGTCCGGGCCCCGTTTCTGGGCAGTGGCCAGGGAGATCTCACTGTATTCCACCACCTGGTAGACACCATCGACTCGGCACACCACACCGACCGGCTCCGTGGGGTTGGTCTTCTCCACCACCTGCCCAAGGGAAGCACTGTCAGAAAAAGACCACCAAAGCCCTGCATTTTAAGCATACTCCCTTGTATCTAGCAGACCCTGTAGAGACATTTTTCTGCTCTGAACAGCAGGGATAGGGTTGCTGGAGCCCTCCCAACCCAGGTGTTTCTGGTGGTGGTGACCAGAGGAGGGCGAGATGGCAGGGCTGGGTGACAGGGTGTTTGGCGCACCCAGAGGGTGTGGGCAGGATCTGGCACCAAGCCCACGTGTGGCTGGCAGAGGGCACAGTTATTTTTAGCACCTAGCCTGCACAAGAACAGCCAGCTTGCTGCACACAAGCGGGAGACTGCTGGCTCAGCCGAACCATCCTCCTGTACCTGATCTCTCTTCTCTTCCTCGCACCCCACATGCCTTCCTCTGGGCACAGGACCCCCTGCCCCACAATCCCTACTCGTCACTGACACCACAGCAGGGTGGTGTGCAGGGACATGACACAGGGCTTTCTCCTTTCAGTATGCTAGGGTTTATTTCCTGCTTCTCTTGCTTGGGTTCCCCTTCCCAGCTCGTTCTCTGAAAGCTTCAAGGGCAGCAAGCCCTCTCAGCTGTTTGCCAGAGCCAAGCCCAACACAAACACAATCACACCATCCCTTCAGCTGTTAATCCAGCCTTTAAGTAAAGCTTCAGGCATGCAACATCCTACTTGTGAGACCCAGGGCTAGGCTCAGCATCAGCCATGCTCACCGTGTCCTGGTCCAGCGCCCAGGACGTCATGGCCAGGGACAGCTGGCAGCCTGTTGCAGTGAGCCCAGCTGCCCGTGCCCCACACGGCCACCTGGACAGCAGCTGCCCAGTGTCCGGGTGGTGACTGGGCAGTCCCATGAGGCTCCCCAGAGGGTCTCGGCTCTGGGACTAGGGAACCCATGAGCCCTGGGGCTGTCAGTGCCACATCCTCATATAAGGTGGGAAGGGAGCAGTTCCAGGCAGGAGTCAGTGACACCTCGCATCCCTGAGATGTCAAATCTGAAGGGCTAGTGGGACTCTGGCAGCATGTGTTACTCCACCAGCGAGGTTCTGGTGCTTAGATGTTCCCCCCAGGACTGTGGCAAGCCAGAGAAAGTCGGATGAAGAGCCAGGGAAGCTGGGTGAGCAGCAGGACAAAGCCCACCCTGCTCCAGGGAAGCAGTGCATGCCTGCCTGCAAAAATCATACCTTGGCCCCGCAGTCTGCTCCCTTCTCTAAGCAGAACCCGATGAACCTAGGGTCGGCCACCTTCACCAGGATATTGTCCACACAGTAGACGTGGACACTCTGCACACCCCTCCGCTCCATGTCATCCACAATGCCGTGTGCCCCCAGGGCCCGGTACAGGCCCCCGTTGCCATCTGTGGAGGGAACAAACCATTGTGGCCACAGCAACACGTAGCTGTCCCTTCAGCCACCCATGTTCATCCTTGTTTCCCACAGAGATGGGGTGGAGGGTCATCGGTTCGGCCATACCCCACCCTCATCCTCCCCGCCAAGGACACCGCCCAGCCTGCGTCACTTGTGGTCCACGTCACACAGAGACTGCCCTATGCCAGATCCAGCCCCAAAAGCTTGTCCTCAGCACCGTGTCTCTCCCCCACAAACCCCTCCTGCCAGCTCCTGACCACCAACCTGGTGCCATAGCAATCTTGCCCTTCTCCTCCAGCAGGATTTTCCCATCAAATCCCAGGGCAGGCAGCATGCCCTGCTGGAAGAAGATGACGTTCTCCTTCTTCAGACCAAAATAGTGATGCTTCAGAAAGAACTCCTTGGTGGATTCCATAGTCCGTCCGCTTGTCATGATGTACCTGTCACAGTGCAGAAGAGGACTAATGAGCAGGGAGGAGAGGCAGGGTCTCACAACCCTCATGCTAAATGCAGGGAACCGCTTCAGCCTGTAACAGCCAGGACAGGCTCCCCCCCGCCCGGCAAATATTTAGAAGGATCTGACCCTCTGTGGTCCCATCTCTTTGGCAAGCCAACAAAGCGCTTCAGCCCTCCTCACAACACACATCTCCAAAACCCTACCATACCCTGTGCAGTGCGGGGGACACCCAGCTGCAAGCAGCCAGCTCCCACCACAACACCAATCTCCTGCAGCCTCTCACCTTTCAGGTATCCATGACGTTTAGCTGCCACCCCACAGCAGCAGGCTGGCCACGGGTGACATGACACACATTCCCAAGGGCTGTGGCACTGAACTAATGATGTAGAACCTGCCACTGCCATCCTCTGGGCCTTGACCCACTGAATCCAACAAGCTAGACCCCAACAGTGCTGGTATCAAGATGGTCTCTGCCAACCCATGGGCCCTTGGCCTGCTGACACCAATGGTGCCCATGACAACCCACAAAACCTTGATCCACCACGGCCAACCCAATGGGGCTTTGACCCGGCCAACACCAAAAGAACAATAACGACCCGTGGACCCACCAACCCACCAGTATGCGTCAGGATAATGCCAACGTGGCCCTACCAACATCGACACGGAGGTTGGGCTGGATGGTTTCCAGGGGTCCCTTCCAACCCCTAATACTTTGCGATTCTGTGACCCACCAACACAGTCCTGTCAACACCACCCTGCACAAGCCTGCTCCCACCAAGGCCACCCCGGAGGGCATGGCCCCAATGTTCAGGGGGCTCACCAGGGGATGTGGCAGGGGGTGCCGTACTGCTCCTCTGCCAGCTGCTGCAGCCGCCGCAGGCGCTGGGCCTGGAGATGGAAGAGGGTCTTTCGGGAGGGCAGCCCCACGTCGCACATGCCCTTGGGGTAGGGAACGCCGAGGCGGGTACCCTGCCCGCCCGCCAGCAGCAGCGCGGCCACTCGGCTCCCCGCGATCTCCGCCAGCCCTGCGCCGGGGGAGAGCAGACACGCGTGGGGCCCGCCGCGCCGGCACCGCACCGCGCCGCGCCGGGCCCCATCGCCCCCCCCACACCTACCGCGGCTCTCCCAGCGCGGCAGCAGCCCGCGGTCGCGGGAGGAGCTGCCCAGTACGTCCCGCGGCACCGGTTCCATCCGCGCGTCCAGCCCTGCCGCCGTTCCCCCGCCGCCGTCCCCGCGGGCACGGCGGAAGAAGCGGTTGATCTCGGCCACGTCCATGTCGCGCAGCTCTGCCGCCAGCGCCCAGCGGGCCGCGTCGTCCAGCTCGGGCCAGAAGCGCAGCACATGGCCCTGCCCGCCCGCCGCCAGCCGCTGCTCCAGCGCCGCTACGTCCTCCCCCTCCGCCTCCATCCCGCCCGCCGCCGCCGCCGCGGGGCCGCCACCCCCCCGCCACGGCGCTTTTATAGCCCCCCCGCCGCCACGGTGCCACCAATGGGAGGCGGCGGCGGCACGTCCCGCTCCCTCACTGGCCGAGGGGCGCAGCGTCACCGCGGCGGCTGCGCCCCGCCCAATGAGCACCGAATGAGAGACAGATGGAGCGACCAATGGCAGAGGCCGCAGTGGCGGTGGAGGCGCGCGCGCCGGCTACTGCCATGGCAACGCCCGCCACGTCAGCGCACCGCCCCCGCCCCCTCCCGGGAAGGGGCCGCCCCGGTCCCCGCCCGGCTCCGCGGGGCGGGCGTTCCCGTAAGAACCCGACCCCTTCCAGCTGTTGCTCCCGGCGCCGGGCCCGGCGTGGAAGCGGGAGCCGCGAGCGGGGGAAGGGCGAGACTTCCAGGGAGCCCCCGCGCAGGAGCGCGGCAAGAGGAGAGAAAAATAGAAACGTAGTCAAACCATGAAACCTCCCAAAAACCACCGCAAAAAGGGCAAGCGGGGTGCCTGCGAAGGAAGGCAGCCCTCCGGCCCGGGGGGGCCCCGCGGCCGTGATGCCTCCCCCTGTAACTGGGGGAGAGTGATAGGACGAGGGGAAATGGATTTAAATTGCGCCAGGGGAGGTTCAGGTTGGATATCAGGAAGAATTTCTGTACTGAAAGGGCTGTCAGCCATTGGGACAGGCCGCCCAGGGAGGGACTGAGTCACCGTCCCTGGAGGTGTTTAAGCGATGGGTGGATGTTGTGCTGAGGGACATGATTTAGTGGTGTTGATAGGGCTGGGACAAAAGTTGGACTCGATGGTCTTCTAGGTCTCTTCCAGCTAATACGATTCTGATTCTGTGAAGTGGGTGATGAAATCGGTACCGTGGCCAAAAACCCCGGTGACGGCACGTCCCCCTAGTTGTGCAACTCGTGGCATCTTCCGGCAGAGTCCCTGCGTCAGCCGAGAGGTCTGACGCCCCTCTGGGTAACATCACTTTGGAAACCGTTATGCCAGAGCAAGGGTGGAGAACACTCCTGGGCGGCATGAGCCAGCAGGTCCCCCCCCAGTGACCGGGAGGGACCAGGCAAAGGTCATCCCAGCGCTCCCACCAGGATTTTCAGCTGCAGATACCAAGGCTGAGATGCCAGCGCTTCCATGGCTGGGTCACACAGCCCTGTGTCACCTCCCCTCTCCCCAGACAGATGCTCAATGACTTGTGGCATTTCACCAGCCGTCCCACAAGAAAAGCATGACAACTGCTTCGTACAGAAGCGTCATTTATTAATCACCTGTATCAAGCACACATCTGCTCAGCAACGGTGCGTGACGGGAGTACAACAGTTGATACCTAACCCGAAGGGAGGCACGTGGTTACAGGATCCGGCACGGCAGGAGGACGCGTACGGAATGCTCTGGAAAGACAACCCGGGTGCAACGCGGAGCTCAGGCGATGTTGTTAGGAGGCTGGAGACCAGCAAGAATAAAATGAGCAATACAACTAAGATCGGAGCAGGCTTGTGCTTCGGCCAGTGATTTAAAAACCAGTTACCCTCCTTGCATATAATAAATAGGTGGAAAAGTGCAAAGAACTTTCTTCTGTTCCTCATCACTGCCACACAGGCGTCGGTGGCAGAGGAAGGACAGCCATTCTTCGACTGGCAGTGACATTTTGTGTCAGATCAGCTACAAAACCCAACCACCACCAAGGAATAACTGAACCTCAGCACGTTTCCCCTTCATACATATGCTCCAAGGGGATGCAGATGGGTGCCTGCCCTGGCATCCCACTGGAGCAGCACCAGCCTTCCCTGGCTGTCTCTAGAGAATTCATCTTTCAGCCCTTTCTCCTCTAAAGCGTATCACTCCCTCGAAGAAGGTTTTCACATCTAGCTGTTGCCTATCTAGGACTACGTAGGCCGGTGCTACACCAAGGGCTGTTGGGAGGGAGCTGTGTCAGCAGCAGAGACCAAGAAACCCAGCGAGCATCTGAACAGAAAGCCTCAACACTTCTGCAGCTTAAACAGGCAGCGATTTGGAGATGAGGAAAGCCAGGCCCATCCAGGCACACAAGACAACAGATGCCTTGGATTGAGTCACGACACACACCTGAGATACAATCCAGAGTTAAGGAACTCACAGATTTAAGCAGGGCTCAAAATTATGCCAAGCCACCAAGAGATCGCTGAGACACCAGAGTGAGGTTTGGCTTGGTAAGAAAAGGCTTTGAAGGCAGAGGGTCAGGGATAATGATAAAATGTTTCTGCTCTGCAGAGCTTCTAAACCTCCCTGCACCCCACAGCGGGAAGTCAGGGACTGGATCCAGTGACAGGACAGAGATCAGCATCTTCAACTCTTGCCAGAAGGAAAATAAGAAAAGCAGCTTTGGGGTTTCTGCCCAGCTCAGTTCTCAAGCTTGGTCAATGAGCATCTGCAGAGAAAATCTGGTAGCAAGAATTTGCATCTTGAAGATTTATTTAGCTCCTACTAGAGCAGCTGAACAAAACCCCAGCCAAACTCGGGTGGAACAGCTCTAGCATGCAGAAGGAACAGGTTGCAGCTCCTCTCTGAAGATTAATCCTGGCACTGCTCTTTATCCTTAGTTGCAAACACAGAGCATAATTCTAACTGAAAAAGAGATATGCTTGAAAGATGACACAGCAGCTCACAGTCCCAGACAAATTCGTGTGAGAACTTACATGCATTTAAGTTCTGCACCTGCACCCCTGCATCTCCCTGTCCTGGCACTGCTGTAGGTGACAGACCTCAGGCCCCACACCCAGGGGATCTCCTTGTGTCTCCACACGGGCTGGAACTCAGCAGGGCAGGAGTTCTTGGGTCTACTTCTGCCAGCTGACAGACACACATGCAGCCAACTCCATGCTGCTGACATGAAGGCTTCAAAATGCGAATTTCTGGGCAAAAGGGCTTTCACTCCTGGCTCAGCCTGCCAGGGACAGCAACAACTCAGAGCTGAGGAGGTCAGTCAGTATCTATGAATACTTCTAAATACTGCTCTTCACGTAGGTAAAACCCTCACCCAGTTAACCATCCAATTACTCCCAGACACTAAAGGTGCTTCACTGCAAGGACAGTTAAACTAAAAGCAATGAATCACACACCCCACCTATGCAAAGCTGCTTTACAGCTATATACACCAAAGTAGCATCATTCCAGAAAAAGTCTGATCAGCAAATCACACCTTACAACTCATTGTGGGATTTCGGTTTTTTTCTTTTTCCTTTCCTGGAAAACCTACCACCTCAAAGGTAACAGAAAAATTCGAAGAGATTGGTCCTTTCTGGGGGAGTTTGGGCAGGGCCACAGTAAACAGGACTACACACCAGCACAGAGAGGAACTCAAGACTCAGGAAATGCTACAGATGTTGGATCTCCTGACACACCACACTTGCACACACAGGGCAAAAATCAAGAGGAACTTTCAAGTGCAGGATTCCAGCAAGTCCAGCATCAGGCAAAGATGCAAAAAGTAAACTGCAAGGTAATTCAGGTATTATTCCAGGGAAGGTCAGAGATAGTTCAGACAGCTGCCCACAACTGTTTCGGCTGGAGAAAAAAAAATTCGCAAGGGCCCTCCTCCTTGGTAAAACTGGTACCAGGGCCACAAGCCAGAATATGCTGGTCTCCTTCTATGCAGGACTGTTTCACTTTGAGCTTGCCAGGAGCAAAGAGCCCGATCCCTGCAGGGAGAGGCTCCACTGGGTGTAGGGTTTTGCGCACCCCTGGGCAACAGCCGCTCCCTACTCCATGCCGACAGCTGCTTCTGCCTGTGCATTGAAGCAACATGAGCAGTGATGATGCTCACCCAGGGTCTTATTGCCCCAGAAGCATGTGGCTGTTGTCCCTGACACTGGGAAAGACTTTCTCCTGGCCAGTAAAGTCTCATGACTGACCGAGCCCCTTCCATACAGGATTTCAGATTGCCTCAGGCCCTTTATGTAATCTATGAAGGATCAAAAGTGTCAGTGCTTCTAATCTACGTGTCAAATGGGTTAATGCAAAAACCAAAACGCACAACACGGAAAAGCCAAGCGTGGGACCTACAGCAGACAAATATTTGTTCTTTCTTGTAAGACTCGCAGGGCAGGAGTCCTGCTGAGACACAAAGAATACTGTGTGCTGTAGCACTCCTTTCCAAAAACATCACCTAAACACGTTTACATATTACAGATGATTTGGCATCAGAGCTGGGGAGCATCAGTGCCAGCACATGGTATATGCTAGAAAGACGACTCCACATGACAGGGTTTTCACATCACCTCAGGCTACAAAGTGCTTACAGGTTGTGTCGGGACCGAGGCTGGCACTGCTCTGACAACATGTAACCACCATCAGTCCCCTGCCCAACCCAGGCATACAAGCAAGATCAGCTCACTGCAGGCAGCGTCACCCACACCTCGCTGCCTAAGCCCAGCATGCCATCTGTGCCAGGTCAAACAGACAGCTCTTCTCGGGTCGCGAGGCAGTGACAGAGTAATGCTGTAGGCTCAGGAGATCTGATTTCACCATCTCCCTCTGCCCTACATGATGTAAAGACTCAGAAAGTCCTCCTGGCCTGGTTTAGAGAGGATGGTGCTCCTGCTTCTTTATTTATTACAGATACCAACAGAAAGCAGGGAAGCCTTCCTCCTCCTCTCCCACACTGGAGAAGAGCACATGTATTACAGGAAAGCTTAATCAAGAAATCCTTTCCCTAGAGCAAAGTCAAGTGCTAAGGCCAAGACTTTAAATGGTCTCACCTCGCATCACTTAAAAGTGTTTGCCAAGATCTGCTCGGCCTCCCAGGCTCCCCGTCACCACTTCTGCCACCCGAGTGCCCGCCAGGGCAAAGCCACACACCCAGTGTAAACGAGCAAGCACAACACACACACAAGCACGCGCTGAAAGCCATCCCGGCCTCCTCTGCACATCACAAAGCAGCAGTAAAGGTTTCAAAGCCCAGTAAGTCCTTTGCATCTCTCCTTCACAGATGACTCACAAAGCAGGGCTAGGAAGGTCTTCTGTACATTCAACCGTAAAACACGTGAGGAAGAGGAGCAAGACAACTCTCCTGATTGTTGCTACTGCCTACAGCAAGTTTTGGTACAGATATCCTCTCTTATAGGCACTCAGTGGGTAAAACGTAGCCACAACAAACTTGCCATCAAAAATCTTTCCAGTCAGCATTTTTTGGGCAGCTTTGGAATCACCAGCATTTGCATATTCAACAAAGACCTGAAAGAGAGAGAGAAGAAACAGGACTTGCAGTGCAGCTTGCCACCCATCCCCTCCCACCCCGGCAAGTGAGGAAACAGTTCCCAAACAGATTTGTCCCCCCTATCCTTGGTTGAGCCCAGAGCAGTGGAGCTAAAAAAGGCAGGAGCTGCACCTCTGAACTGGAATTACACCTCTTGATCCTCCTGTCTAAGAGCAGCGTATTTGGTGAGGCTGGAGAAAGCACGATGATGCTCTACGTAGCCTCAACAACCTCATTTTCCCCTCTAAAGCTTTTTGGGGACTTCTCAGGTTAGGCAACCTTACATAACAAGGAAGGAACCTGTGCTGTCCTTCAAGACAACCAGCTATTTTTAGCACTGTCGTCAGCCAGGAGACTGCCAGGAGCCGAGCAGCAGTCCTGCAGCACACGGAGTGTATGTGGGAATACGCAGCCCCTTCCCTCCATTCACTTACTTGGCCTTTACCAGGATTCTCCTTTGGAATAAGCAAGGAAACCACCGGTCCGTACTTCTGACACTCCTCCCTTATGTCTTCCAGGATATCTGAGAAAGGAAAGAGCTGGTTGTCTTTTGCTTTGCAAACTAGGATGAGCCAAGAAACAAATGAAGGCCAGATGAACACATCAAGAAGATTCAGTCAACAGACAGTCTTTTCCTCTCAATTTAAAATAAACCACGGCAGAAGCTGACACTGTTTTACAGCTGCATAATGAGACAAAAGTGTCTGAACTGAGGCTCAGGAACACAGACCTGCAGGCAGTGAATCCCCAGCAGCAGGGTGTGGAGCACATGGACAGTGCTTTTCCTTGCACAGAAAGCCTGGCTTTCCAGTGGCTAAAACATCTGCGATTCGAGGATGCTTTTTTTTTTTTGTGTGTGTGTGTGTGTTACGGTGCTTGCAGGAGAACTAAAGTAGCTGCCACGAACCCTTCTTTGAGCAAAACCCAGCCTTTTAAACTCATATACCCAGAGCTCTCTAGTTTTTGTTACTCACGTGGATTTGAGAACAAGCAGAAATGTAAATTTCACTGACATTCTTTGCCACCTATAGTCATCTACAGTTATACACCATGTTTAGGTTTTGCTACGGTTTAAGAACTCCAACAAGTTCTCAGCTGAGATCTTGGAAAAGTTCATCAGCAAACTTTTAAGGATCTCTGCCACTGAGCTAAAGACTCCTGCGCATGTCCAGCAAAACCTCAGAGCCACAAACACATTATGAGGTCTGTGGGCATTTAACCAAGAAGAAAATAAAAATAATTTTTTTTTAATCTGGGATTCTTCAACAACTCACTACAAGCTCTGCTTTCTGTCTCGATCTCTTAGTCTATTCTCTGTTGGCGCAGCTGACCCACTTGGTACCAAATCTCTGCTGAGCAGTTCTTTGTTTGCTGTTCTTGCGCCTATTAATTGCTCTTCTGCTTGCTCTCATATCTCCACAGCCAAACAAAACAGAGTCTGTAAGACAACACTGCTATATGGGAACTGCACGGCTTACACCAACCTTCATATTCTTCTTCACATTGCAGAGAAGCGTCGCTTAGAACATTTAGCAGCCTCAGCACAGGCGTGGGGAGCATCACCAAATCTTCAATATGGGGAGCTGTTTGACACCCACAGAATTAGAGAAAAGAAATCAAAGTCCAAAGGAGCAAGAAAACAGGAAGTTGACTCAATAGGAACCATCATACACAAGCACTTATTGTTCTTTGGAGTACAGTTTTGCTTCTCTCCACTTTTAAGTGTAGAGAAGCAAAACTGTACTCTCGCATTTAAAGCCTGCATTCTCCCCATTTCCAGTTTCACCTGTCTTCCAAGGGGTTCAGTGCACTCTGCAATTACTCTAAGGTCAGCACCTGAAATTGCTTTTAAAAATACAAAGCCAGCAGGAATTAAAACTAGTTATTTTCAGATTCAGAAACTGACATGACTCCAAGAGCTGTGCTAGTTGAACAAACAAACTTCCCTGTGTGTATGGAGTTGTGAAAAGATGAAAGAACTGCTTTGCAACCTGCCTCTCCTGTTACTGCTACCAGACAAGCTGAAAACAGGCTGGCCAGCTTCTGTAACTCCAATTCTTAAGCTGTACCAAGACTCAAGCCTTCTCTCTCTCTCTAGGATATCTTTCAGTTCCTTGCTAAACATTATGCAAACCTTATCTCCTTCAAAATCCAAATGGAACACGCTGGTTTGAAGATCTTCACATGATCTTGCAAGGGAAATGGGGAAAACTACTTCCTTACTTAAAACAACGCAGTGGTGTAGAATTAGGCATGGCCACAAGGTGGGTGAGCAGCCATCCTGTGAAAGACTTTACAAGAGTGGAAATAAAGCCTGCTGCCATGGGGTGCTTGGCTCCAGAAAACAGGCAGTTTCAGGATGGCCTGCAACATGTAGCATGGATACTACTGTGGGAGAAGAAAACAGCCAAGGTGGACAGACCAACATCAAATTACGTGACTCACGCCTGAGAGGACACCCAGTCCTCTAGGAAGTCAAAGCAGCAGGGACAGCATCACTTCTTCAGGGACAAAAGCTCGATTTTATGTTCCTGAAAGGAACTGCCAGGCCAGTCATTAATTTAACATCTGAGAGCCCAACTTGCAGTACTCGGGGAATGTTAACGTCTTTATTTGCATTGGCAGCTACAGTAGCCGGACACAATAGTAGTTATCTCACAGCTCTCCCAAGCTGACAGTGGGAGAGGGGAGAGAAAAGGGAAGAAATGGCTCCAGTTCTCCAGTCTGAGCCTTCTGATTATTTTCACAAAGATAGCAGGCTATTACTTCTTTGGAAATACTCTTCCAAGCTAAGCAAACAACCCATATGAGGGAGCTGACTTCTCTGCCAGGCGCAGACAGAAGACACTTACTTCCTAGTGCAAGAGGAGATGATAGGGAAGCACACACGCTACAAATCTCCTCCTGTCTGACACGGAAGAGTCCTTATGAAAAGCTTAGAGGATGAAAGGCCTTATCAGTCTAGACAATGCCCAGACAGTGCTCAGGGACAGCCCTTCAAAGAAAAGTGCTGCGTTCAGATAACCAGGCACGTTCCAGCTCCAGATGAACCTCTGTGACCATTCTTCCACAGCACTGTTGGCAACCAAGAAATAACACGAGATGAGTGAGGAACCGAAAGAACATTTGGTCTTATATGCTGCCCCTTACATTCAAGTAAGCCTGCTCTCCATTTCACAAGTCTTTTTTTTTCAGACAGGGAGATAAGCCACCCTCTAGGACACAGAGCCACCTGGTCATCCTGTAATCAAGGACAACCATATTTCTTGCAAGATCCTTCTGCCCTAGGGGGTACTTTCTGTCCTGCTCCTCTTCAAAGTGCCAGGTCACACCAACCACACACTGACAACACGGAGCCTGTAAGCAGCTCAGGAAAGAAGTTGATGAACTGGAAAGTCAAGACTTGTCTGTAAATGACAAGGAAAGACAATTCTCAGCTGTCTTTGCTCTAAACAGAAAAACTGTGTCCAAGTGAAAGGCAATGACAGATCACTTTCTGACTTCCTAGGAAAGCAACAGTAAATGCTTCTTTGTGCAGACAAGCATATGTACAAGTCTGGCAGAGAAGACAACCACCAACAGAACTAAGAAAAACTGAAGCCATTACATAAACTTGTAGTACTAACCACAGAAGCACCTCCCTAGTACAGTCAGAGGTCTCTGTGTTTAAATTCAGATCAGAAAGCACTGCCAACGTACTGTCTCTGCTGTAAAGCAATACTGGCTGCAACGTTCAGCCACGGAAGGTGGCTTTGATAACAACAGTTTCAGTTTCTGAGATGCAGGAGAAGTCTGAAAACAGGAACAAGTCTGTTACCATTGCCTAATATATAGGTATGCCAGTACCTTGACGTGACTTCAAGAGGCAATACCTAATAAACTTCACTGCAAGGTACACCAAGCAGCTTAACAAAAGCAGGGCTATGATTCAAGGGAACATCTAGCCCAGTCAGAAGCTGGATGCCTGAAGCATTAATTTTTATTGCAGAAAAACTGGATGGATGCAGAGCTCTTCACTGGTGTTCTTGAAAGCAGGTAAGCTCTGAAGAATGCTACTGTATTGCTTTTGGAACAGAAAACAGGTAGGGACAGGAACCCAAACAGGGCCAATCTCTTGCTGACAGCCTGCAACCCCTATGGCAGGGTCATGGGGAAACACTATCCTTTAATTAAACTGAAGATAAAGTGCCAGATGAAAGTGACAGTGACATCTGTCCATGACCCACCACACAGGCACCAGAAGGGGCAAGCCAGTCCACACTGGGACTAGGTGACCTGTGCAGAGGAGGCAGCAGCAGATGCTACCACGAGCCACTGCCCTGGTCACTTACCTTGCTGGCCTCTGAACTGGGGAACACTTGCCGTAAGAAAAGACATCCACTCATCATAAATAGGGCTGCACTCCTCAAAAGTGCATGAATAGTCACAATATCAAGTAAACACCTTAGTTATTTCTGTGCCCTTAGATAAATAATGTTGCCAATACAGTCTTGGTCAGTTTGATCTGGGCAGAACTGAATGGGGAGTCCAACCAGGGAGAAGCGAGAGGGCAGTGCTGTGAGCACAGGCAGAGCACAGGCATCACTCCGAGTCACCTTAGGTGGCACCACAGAGGTGCTGGTGAGCCCTGCAAAGAGCAGAGGAGCAGCGACAAGGCCAGAACCAGAAACAACACAATTCCAACGCACTCCGTGCTGATTCCAGTACACGCTGAGAAAGCCGTGAGCAGGGGCGACACGCACAGCTTACCAAAGGGAATGCTGAAGAACGGGCTGCACAAAGCCTTCTCAGCGGAGGCTCGTTTTCCTTGGTCACAATGAAGCATGCTGGAAGAGAAAAGACACCCTTATGCTCTTGCACATGACATTCCTGCAGCAACAAACTACTCGGACTGGAAGCAAATTCAGAGGAACAGCCTCTCTTTGGGGAGCTTAAGAGTCAAAGAGAAGAGTGAGAAGCACATCTTCCAGCTCACAGCTGAAGCACACCAGAAGGATCTCCTGAAAGCCTTTTGGGCACACGGTACAGTAGGCTTTCCTCCCTGATGTCTCTCAGCACCAAATGATGGAAGTTGCTCACTTAATAGTTCACAATGAACATGGCATGTTCCAGCTGCACCTTCCCAAGCCATTTGACCCATGTCTCAGGCACACATGAGGTCTCCTAAAAGTGACTGTGCTCCAAGGAGCTCCCACATCTTTCCACAAATGGGATTCAAAGCAGTTCATAGCCCAGGGCTTGCCCGGGAACATCGCCTACTCAGCTGTACCAGCAGCTCCTGATTCTGTTGCTGCCAAGTTGTGTCCTCATTCACTCTGTAATCACAGAGCAGTCACAAGAGAGCAAAAACAATTCCCTCAGCAGACCTCTCAGTAGAGAGCCACTCAAGTGCACTTGAATAGAGAGCAGCACTGCCTGCCCCTCTCAGGACAACACTCCCCTAAAGCAGGAAAGGCTTCAGTTTTCCCCAAATATAACCTCTTTGGCAGGAACTGCAAAGCACTGAAACAGCAAATGATGAACATCATGACCGATACTCATTATGCACTCATTCCAAAATCAGAAGAGCTGAAGCATCTCTGCCAACACTTGCACTTGCTACTAGCAGAGTGGCAGGGAGATTTCATTTAAAAAAAAAAAAAAAAACAACAAAACTTAGGTGTAGCTCTAAGTTACCAAGAGTAAGGTGTGAGACTTTACAGAGCACATCTTTAAGCAATACTTAGTAAATACTATAAGATACCTTTTGATAAGGTCTCTGAGGTGATAAGCTGGAATGGCTGAATTAACCACCCCTTCACTGGCAAATATGCGATCAATGATGGCAGAACTGTTTGTCTGGAAATAAAAAGAAAGAGTGCTTAGGAAGGAAAAAAATAAAAAAAAAAAGATGAGTGCAAAGCTTGCAGTATCACATCATTTTCTGGAGTGGATGCAGAGGGCTCTGGTACTGTGGTGCTTTGCAAGAGATCTCCAATGCTCCAAGACTCACATGTTAAACCAGCAGGCCCACATCAGATGAAGTTTTTCCCATTTACCTGTGTAAAAACTGGAAATTTCCCAGTATAGGCAAATTTGCTGTTACTTTACGGCTCTGGAATCTTAATCCTCAAGGCAATACGATTAGAGAAACATCCTGGAAACACTCTCTAGTTGCCAGGTGCTACCTCACAAATCCAGGTTACGAACAAGAATCAGGAAGACTCGTTCGGTGTAAGCAAAAATGCCCGCAGCAGCTCTCAACTCACCTTCCATTCCTGAGATTGGACTGTATGTTTCAGTTTCATTCCTGAGAACATTTCCAGTAAAACGATTCCCAGACTCCACAGATCCACAGCAGAGGTACACTCCGTCTCACTCTGGAGCCCTGCCTGTGCCAGGCAGTTCTGCAGTTCTGCCTCTGGAGCCCGATACCCGTCTGTTTGAATATATTTCACATCCTATGGAAGACCAAACACACAAAAAGTCAATTTTCCTGATTCGGGTTCTCCACTCCATCCTTAGAACAGTTCACAGGGGCCCTTCCAAATGGGTGATCAAAATACTATTGCTAAATTGACAGAAAGCACTGTACAGTCAGTCGTGGTAGGCAGGCAGTTTAACTCACTACACAGTTGTGCTGAAACAACCAGGGCTGTCTGGAGAGGAAAACATCTCCCAGCAAACCACCAGGCATCCCAACAGCACCTCGTCTCTCTGAAAGACAGCACTGCTGGAAGGAAGAGGCTGGATGTCACTGCACACTGCCCCACTAACCTCTCATAAATGCAAAAGACACTACAAGTTTCAGAATAAGGGTCAAACACCCACAACATGCTCCCACGTCAGCTGCACGAGAGCGCAAACAGCCTGGTCTGAACGGTGAGGATCAGTAACAGCTGCCGTTATTCAAGTGCTGATGTTTTCTGGAACAAAATGTTAAAGGAATGAAGCAGGCACCTAATGCTCAGACAAGGAAATTATCAAAGGCACTTCCCACGCACCTCTTCCTTCACCCTCTCGCAGCCGGAAGCGCTGCAGCAATCAATACCTGCCCAGCTGCTGTGGCTGGCCGAGTAAAATAAAATGTCCAGAAGCTGCCTGCTTCAAAGAAAGCAGGAAATTATAGAATCACACAAGTGCTGCCTGGAGGGGCTGCTCTGATTGCCTTCAGTCCAGCCTCCTGCCAATTCCTGATCAATCAGCTGTGGCTTTGTTTAGCTAAGTCTTGCAAGTGTCTAAGGACAAAGCGCACGCAGCAGTTCGTGTTAAGGACGTGGAAGGGCTCATTTTAGACACACTGATGTGACTCAAGGAATGACAGAAGACTATGCAAGCCTACTTCCAGGATAAGGTGCAGGATCAGGAACTCTTACCAGGGGAATATAGTCAAATTTAAAATTATCTCGTTCTCTGACTGAAAATGAAGTTTACAGAAGACACTTTCAGGCAATGGAGCTCAAAAGTGTTTTATAAACTTAAAAAAAATTGCTCATCAGCGTCCCTCCTCCTATCAGCAAAGAGCAGAACCTCTAGTGTGGCAAAAGCAGCAGCTTAGCAGCCCCACCAAACAACATTTAGAGATAGAGAAAACACCGTAGTCAAGGCCACCAGCAAAAGAGGGAGACAGAATTTCACTCCTACCGTATAAAGTTTTTGAGAAACATAACCTTGCTCTGTGCACAGCCATTCTCTGTTACACAGTAACAGCAGGAAAAGTTATGCAAGGATATGCTCGGTAGAGTTGTCACAAATAAAAGTAGTATAATCTTGACTCGGATAAGGAAATCATGCACGAATGCTGCTGCCCAAGGCAGGGGTGGTGAGGGAAAGTCGATTCCCGGTGCACATTCAAAGTAGGGTCAGAAGGTTCACCCATAGAGCCAGTGTATTTCCGAGAATGGGTAAAGGAAACTCAGCCCAAAGAAAGCAGATTGGAAGGAACCATAGAAGCAAACAAAACACCTGATATCTATTATGAGGCAACTCACAGAGCAAGAAGCAAAACACCGACCTGAAGAAAAAGATAAAATGAATCTGCATTAGACACAAGACACCAGGAGAATGTTTTGCTGACAGACAGCAACAGATTACCAGCACGAAGCAGCATTCAGCCAAGAATGTGGGAGAACTGAAGACAACATGAAGAGGTTAAGAAGTACAAACAGCAAAAAACCAATTCCTGCACCAAAGAATTCAGAGGCCAGCCACGCACACAATCTCATATTCACAGATCTAGGTGGTGTACCATCAATACCAGGTAAACCTGTAAAAAAAGTACACCGATTTCCAACCTCTAAACGAGTAGAGTGCATGGAGTAGGGACAAGCCAGAACAATGCCTGTACAAAAAGAAAACCCAAATAAAAAAATATCACAGCTGATTTACTAGACATATTGCCCATTAAAGGCAAATTTGCTAAGAGGCTACCTGATGAAGAAGCTTTACTGACACTCCTCATAGGTGGTGACAGAGAGAGAGGGGTGAAAGGAAGCCAACAGTAAAGCCTCCTCAGGCTCTCTGCTTTCATCAGAAGCCATGGAAGAGCATAAAAAGGACAAGGACAAATCTACAAAAAACCCGTATCACCACAACCAAAAAGCGACATCATGGAGAGGGAGTGAAAATCTGGCAAACAGGAAAAGTAGAACAGAACAGGCAAAAAGCTGTCTGCATCAGTAAAGAACAGATGCTGCCTACCCACAGCCAGAGTAGGGGCTTTCATGAACACAATAGCAGGGGAAAGAAACATCCAGACTTCCTGAAAAAGGGAAGCCACCGAAGACAGGATAAAAGTAAAGCCAAGCACAGTGACGCTGCCAGAGATAAGGCGATTGACTGGGGAGACGGATGGTGAAGCCTGGATTACTGCTACATACGATAAGGGATGATAAAAGGAAATCCTACAGATCTGGGTGCTCCCACTCGTCTGACCACATGAAAACTAGCAAACTTTCCAGGAAGCTGAGACACCACTTTCTTCAGTGCATCATTAACTTTGGAATTCGTGGTGATGCATAGCACAAAGGGTAAGACATAAGAGAAACCAGACACATGCAAGGAGAATGGGAACATGAACTGTTTCTGAAGCCAGACAACGTTTTAGCCTTTTCCAGGAAACCCTCAGCACCAGCTCAGCTACTACTCTGATCAGGTCATGTCGACTCCTCACGAGTCAAAAAGCATCACAGACCCACACAACTCAACACAGAGCCAAACCTGATTCCCCTCTTTGAAGCTAAGTCCAAAGTCAATGAGCTTAAAGCACTCCTCCTCTGCACTCCACAGGATGTTGCGTGGCTTGAGGTCTGCATGCACGTAGCCTTTGTGGTGCAGGAAAGCCAGGGCTTCGAGAACGTCTCGGGCGCAGTGCTGGATCATCCACATGGAGCAGCCCTGGTTGCTGGAGTGCAGCAGCAGCTCGGACACGCTGATGTCCAGCAGCTCCAGGAGGAGACAGCGAGACGGACCATTCGCAGAGTAGTGGTTCGTGAACACCCCGTACAGCGTCACTATGGTGAGACACGTTGAGAGGCATTGGTAACAAGCAATTACACGGCCATCATGTTCCACCGCTCTCCACTACCACTCAGAAGACCACAAAAACTGCAGGAGGCAGCTCATCTGTTTTACAGAGTGTGATGTTCAGAGAGCTGGAGAACCAGACTTCAAAGTGAAGCAGCACAGGGAAGCCAGCCATGTCACCCCTCTGCTCTGGAGGACAGGCTGGTCTCACAACACCCTGTCAGACTCTGCTCAAGGGACAGGGCTAGCGTCCTGTCTCTGGGACACGGACAAGCAGGTCCTGATGGGTAAAGCTGAGGTAGCACTGCTCTCTTCCGGACAACTGCCAGTCTTTCCCTGTGTGTGTCTAAGTCTACATTACAGCATTAAAAAGCATTTCACAAAAAAAAATCAGCACTGGGAGAACCTGGAGGCTTCCAGCAGCCACCTCTGACGCAGAGACCTGCCCCCTTCCCAAGGCTATTCCCACTCAGGGGCTGGGTGGGCAGACATAACCCCACCACAGCTTTTGCGGGGGTGCTGGGACATCCTCACCCAAAGCAGGACTTGGGGGTGACACCCACCTCCTGCCTGCTCCTGCCCACCCTGTGGGGGGTCACTCGCAGCCCCCCAGCCCACGGAAGGGGTGAGGCACCCAGGAGCCCACCCTGAGGGGTGACTGGGAAGCATCCATTGCAGGAACATTGCTTTGGGGTTATCCAGGCAGGGGACCCCCAAACCTGCCCACTCAGAGGTGCCAATCCAAGAGGGACGCCGGTCTGGGGGGGGCTGATCTCTAGCTGGGACGAGACAACCCATATTCCCATGGGGTTTGGGGACAGCCCAGCTGGGGGTACCCGCTCGTGGTGGGTGGGGTTCCTGAAACAGGTTGGGGCGTTCCCAAACCAAGTGGTGGGGGGGGCTGGTTTGGCGACACCAGCCTGCCCTGGGGGGCCTATCTCGGGGGGGGGGGGGGGGGGGCGGCGATACGGGGTGCCTGCGGGGGGGCTGGGGCCCAGGGGTGCCGTTACCGATGTTGCGGTGCCCGCGGAGGTGCTCGAGCGCGGCGCGCTCCTTGCGGAAGCCGTACTCGGCGCAGTCGGCGGCGGGCGGGCGGGCGCCGGGACGGCGAGCGGGGCCCGGCCGCGGCGGGGGCGGCACGAACTCCTTGACGGCGCCGGGGGGGGGCCCGCGGGTCCCCGCAGCAGCGCACCCGGTAGACGGAGGCCGAGGAGCCGCTGCCCAGCGGCGCCTGCACCTCCCACAGCCGGCCCAGCGCCTCCAGCAGCGGTCCCGCGCCCCACACGCACCCCGACATGGCGGGCGCCGCCCCCTCTCACATCGCCCCCCCCGCCGCTAACGCTAACGCCGCCCCGCCGCCGCCGCCGTCTCCGCGCCACCGCCGCCGGCCGCCGCCGCGCTCCGGCCGCCATGACACCGGAAACGGGGCGGGGCGGCGGCCGCGGCACCGAGCGCTCGGCAGCGCCCCCCCCGCCGCGGGGCGGGGCTGGGCCGCGGGTCCGCCTCGGCCCGGGAGCTGCAGGGGGGCGGGACCCTCCGAGCGGGCGGCCAGCGGGGGTCCTGGCCCTTCAGTACCCCCGGGGGTCTCGGCCCCTCCACCGGGGCTCTGTCCTCTCAGCGCCCAGCACCGGCGGCCGTGTCCCCTAGCCCAGCCTGGGCACCCGCCCCCCCCCACCTCCCCGGCTCCCCGCGCCGCTGGGCCCGGCCCCGGGGTGAGGGTGCCCTGTGGAGGCGTCAGGCCCCCGGCAGCGCTTTTTGGGGATGTTTCCCTTAACGCCACGGCCCCGGCGCGCTGTGCCGTCAGCCCGGCGCCGCAGGGCGGCTCCCCCGGCCCCCCTAGCTCTGGGGCTGCCGCCTCGCCCCTCTGCTCCGCAGCCCCCCTGCAGGAGCAGCCGGCAGCGCCCCGGAGTCATCGAGGCGACGCCAAGCTGGTGCAGGTGGTCCCCTCCCACCAAGGGACTGCTACGTGCCGGCAGGTAAAAAAAGAAAAAAAAAATTTATTGTGCAATCTGCATCTTTTGTCCCAAACTAAACACGGCCTAGACAACGTAAATAGAGGGACGGGACCAGCAGTGAGGTTCCCCTGCGGTCAGCAGGGTTGGAAGATGCTGGTTCCTCAAAAAAGGGCTACGAGCCCTTGTTTCCATCAACACATCAACGCAGCACAGGTCTAGGCAGCGTGCATGTATGCATACTTGTATAGATTTCTGCTTGTGGGGTGGCAGTGCCCATGCACAGCATAATCACATTGTACACAGGGTCTGTTATACCTCAGCACCGACCGGGGGCTCTGCGAGCCCGACATCTCCTTCGCTCACGAGCCGAGCCTTACTGGGGCCAAGAGCCGCTGAGCCCTAGTGCCACCATGGCCGACAGGCAAGGGCGCACAGCAGCTGCTCCCAGGGCAGAAGGATCCACGCTCATGGCCCCCTTTCTTCAGCCACAACGTGGCTTTGGGTGGTGGAAGACGTTTCTTCAGCCCTACCACCCTGCACGGACCAGGAGTAGCTGCAAGCAGAGGTGCCCCACCCATGAGACCCTAGCCTTCTCCAGCCTAGATCTGGTCTTTGGAGCTTTTCCCCTCAAAACTACATTTGCGGCAAGGATGCTCCTAAAAGCTGTAGGTAAAAGTGCCATCTCCCAGCTGGTTCCTTGCACTGGGCCAGGGGTTCGCAGGCTGGCTCATCTCTCCTGTAATTCATGGGAAAACAATCATAGAGCAGTATCAGAGGACAGCATGTCTTCTCGTGTCCCAGTCTCGCAAAGATGTCATCACCTCAGGAAATAAAGGAGACTGATGGTACTGGCCCACATGGAGTGGGCTGCCCACCTGGACAGGTCAGTCCAGTCTGTGGTGGCTGGGACGAGACCAGGAAACAAGCGAGAGCTGGAGGGAGGTCTCACAAGGGAGCTCAGCTCCCCGTCAGAGCCCACTGGCCAGCAGCCGTGCGGCCTCAAGTATCCAGCCCTGCTCCACACCAGAGCCCACACCACGAGCGTGGCTCCTGTGGCTGGTGCTCCGCTGCAAGGAGATGGCACTGGGAGGACCAACACCAAGGGTTTGGCACCTGGAGAAGTTCATGGGCACATCAGCTGTCCCGGCTCTCTGGCACAAGGCACTAGGGCTGGGTGAGCCCACTGGCACACCAGGACGGGGTATCTCAGCAAGAACATGATGTAAGCTGGAACACATTCTGGGCCAGGGCACTTCTGCACCCACACATGAGGACAGGGGCTGCTGAGTGAACCCAACCTTGGTCCCCAGCTCAGTGGCCCCTGGCTGCAGACAGGATGGTGGCACTGTGACAGGACGGGAACTTTGTCTAGACCAGGGTGAACAGGCCTGGAATGGGCTGCAGAAGCCGTGGCTTCCCTCCTGGGAATTTGGAGAGAAGTAGGGTGTCATGGCTCCCCATACCCCGGGGACCCCAAAACCAACATCAGTGAGAGGCATGTTTGGGAGAGCCAGCCCCCACAGTGACCCTGTCACGGTTCTCCTGCTGCTACTCGAAGGACAGTAGGTCAGGATGGGGCCCCTCCACCTCCCAGCCAGGAGTACGTGGCTCTGGCCGGCCTGCGCTCCCCGGTGGCTCGTGCTCCAGCTCTGATCTCCGGGAGGGCTTCTCTGTGCAGGCTGGGGTCTCAGTGGCCCTCTCGCCCGCTCGTCGCTGGCTCTCCAGGCTGCCCTTATGGATGAGGTCAGGAACGGGAAGGGCACTGGTGGATGGGTCCCCACTGGGCTCTGGGGTGCCCATCATGCTGGGGACACCAGGGCATTCTGGAGGCGACAGGTCCCTCATCCCTGGCTGCTCCTCTGCAGGCACAGGGTGGGCTGTGGGCAGTTCAGGGGGCTCCCCTGTGCTGCTCCTTGGGCTGGTCCCTGCCGGCTGTGGTGCGATGAGCATGTCCTGAGGCGTCTTCAGGGCACGTGGCGTCCGCTTTTTGGTTACGGGGGGCGGTGGGTCCAGCCGAGGAAAGGCATCCAGTCCCACAGCCCTGCAAACACAGAGAAGTCACACACAGCCCCATGCTGAGGCCGCTCCAGCCCCTCCCAACAGCCCCACTGCGGGGTGCACACCGTGGGGACACTCACCCATCCTCGCTCGCCGGCTGTCCCGTGCCCAGCATGGCCCCGGCGCTGGCGTTGACCTCCATCACCCCGACGCTGGGGAGGCTGGCCGGCTCCTTGCGCCGCAGGAGGTCGTTCACCTTGGCCCCCACTGCCTTGCCCAGGTTGCGGAGATGCTGGCTGCCAGCGGGGCGGGAGGGCTGCGCTGGGGGACCTGCTGTGGTGGAGGGGTGCTGCGGCCGTGGGGTGGGTGCTGTGCTGGCACTGGCATTCTCAAACATGCTCTGGTCCACTGGAGAAGGAAATGGAACGGGGAGACAGTGTGAGACAGGCTGGAGGGGACATCCTGGCAGGGATGGCACATCCCAGGGATGCCCGCCAGCTCCCAACCCAGCAGCATGGGAACACAATTTAGGGGACAGGGAAGCAGCTCCTGCAGCCCCACAGAGGCTGTGGGCAGCTGGGCCATGCCAGGGCTGCTCAGGGCGGTGCATGCAGCAAGGACAGCATGGGCTGAGACAGGGTAGGAGCGAGGCCAGGGCTCCACGCTGGCACTGCCAACACACTGAGAGCTTCTCTTACCTGACACCGAGCGACTTGGGAAGCAGGTTGTGGAAAGAAAGAGAGAGAGAGAGGATTTACCAAGGGAATGGCAAGGCCTGTCCCTTCCAGGCTGCCAGGCAAGGTGTGCTGTCAACCCTCTGTCTGGACCTGCCACGCTGCCTGTGGAGATGGGAGTCGCATGGGTCCTTTCCAACCAGGCACCCATGAAGCAGCAGAGGCTTCTCTGGGGGCACCCACAGCCTGGGCTCCCTTTTCAGCCCAGGCTGGCTGTCCCCTTGCACTGGCAAAGGTTCCCAGAGACCCCAGGGGCAGAGCACTCTGCCCAGGAGCATCCTGCTGTGCACCATCCACGTGTGTGGCATCACCCCTTCGTGATGTCAGCCAACGACAGCATGGGTACCATGGCACGGGAGCCACACACCAGCTACACGAGGGTGATGGAGAGGTTTGTCCTGCCCACTGTTTCTATCGGAGCCCTGCCCAACGGCACCAAGACAAGAAACTGAGAAGCCCCGTACTCCTTAAGCCCTGCCAGCGCGCCTGGTGAGTCCAGAGCCCACCTGCTGAGGCCAGGCAAAAGGGTGCAGGTGGCCAGTACTGCCTGCAGGGAAGGCTTCTTGCAGGGAAGGCCCCTCCTGGGCATGGCCATGGCACTGCAGATGGTCATGGAGGTGTTTGCCCCACAAACAGGGCAGATGGTCCATAGAGGATGTGCCCAGCCAAACCCCTCCGGCACAGTGGAGGAAAGGGGACCAGGTGAATCTGTGGCAGTGGGTGCCTTCTGGGGACCTGATGGGGCTCTGCGGTCACGCCCCACTGCTGAGCTACACTGGTTTCTCCCCCATGTCTTCCCAGCAGAAATCCTCAAAGCTGTGAGTGTTGCCCCCAGGAGCGCCAGCTTGCACCCCGCCCCGTGCCAGCGCAGCTCTCCATGGGATGCAGGCTGCCAGGTGAGCCTTGTGCTGTGCCAGTGCCTCTGTGCCTGCCTGCATCCCGTGGAGGATGGATGGTACCCTCCTAGCACCCCTCCATGGACACAAAGAAGTGCTTCCAGCACTGCTCCCAACCCCGTGGTGAGCTGGGCTCTTACAGGGACCCCCAACTCGCTGCATGCTCTTTCCTCCACAGCCTGTGGCCTGGCAGCCCTGCTGGGCAGCAAGTTCCCTGCCCATGCCTGCAGCACCTGCATGCCTGGGTCTTGCCCTACAGATACTTCACATGCACCAAAGAAGCCACCCAGCAGCAGCTGAGCTTCCTCTCCTCCAGCCTGGCCACCAGCACCCAGGAACATGAGGAGCCTGAAGATCCCTTGGAGATTGTCTGCTCCTCCTCTGGCTCATCAGACAAGCCCCAGAACCCCAAGAGGGAGAGGCTGGCCAGCTGCAAAACCAGCATCACGGTACAGGACATGCTCACTGCTTCCCAGCTCCAGCGTGGCTACCAGTGTGTGTCGTGCTGCCGCATCTTCCCCCCGCTCTGGTCAGTCAAGACCCACATCCAGAACAGCTCCCAGGAGGGCTACAGCTGCAAGTGGTACAACCGCAGGCTCCAGGCCCTACGGGAGAAGGAGTGCAAGGAACAGGAGGCTGCAGCCCCCAGGCCCCCTGAGTAGCCCCACCAGCTGGGCAGCCACCGCGGGAGGGCAGTGCTCCATCGCTCCTGCCAGCGGCAGAATGAATTAGTTTAGGAGCAGCCAACCCTGTCTGCCTGCTGCTCTGGCCCACGCAATGCTTCCACCATCCTTTAAGAGAGGCTTCTCCTGACTTTTCCTTCCACGGCAGCCATAAATATCCCCAGCACCTGAAAGTGCTGTCTAGCATCTCTGCATCTCCGTGGGGATCTCTGCAGATGCTGATAACTTTGCCGGTACCCTGGAGCTGTTCGGTCAGTCCTGAGAGGAGCCTGCACGGAGAAGTGGCTGAAGGGGGAGACTGAAACCCCCTCTACTCCCAGCAATATTTGGTGCACCTCACTCTCACGGGCAGCCTCAGGCTGGCACCACAAGCAAGGGTCCTGCAGGGGAGGATACTTAGGTTGGAGGGGGTCTGTGCAAGGCCAAGGGATGGCACTATCAGTGCTGCCTCCCAGCATGGAGGGGGAGAGAAGTACGGAGAAAGAGAAAGTGAGAAGGAAGACAACAGAAAGCCTTGAGAAATAGAAAGATTTATTTAGCAAAAGCCAGTTGACTAATGACAACACCCAAGGGTTAAGTGCACTTACATTGACAGATTGATTTCCCAGATAGATTGAGTCAACAGTTAGTAACACGACAGTTGTAGGAAAAGAAAGGACAAAAAATATAGCTATAAAACCCCAGTCAAGGTCCATAACAAAAGTGAGAGGCTAGAGAGGCATCTTGGAGGCACCGCTGAGTTAGGAGGAGGATCATTTATATACGTACACCCACGGTGCGGCAAGACACTGGCAGGAGCCCACCCGGCTCCGGCAGCACCTCCTCAGCCCGTGGGGAACCCAGCACTGTCCCCTGCGGGCAGAGAGCCAGGCAGAAGCCCCAGCCCACAGCTGGTCCCAACAGCTCCTCATGGGCTGCACATGTGAGGCAGGGATGGGCAGGACTAGCGGCGTGAGGAGATGGCTCAGCCCTGCAACCTTTCTGAGGCAGCCCAGCCTGGAAGGGACCTCTTGCCTGCTGTCACTGTTCCTCACGGGCTCTCCCTTCATCCACCCCTGTGCGTATGGCCAAGTTCCTGCCATTCCCTCGCCCACATGACCCCTCTGCCCACAAGGAAATCCCTCTCCGAGCTCACCCACACATCCCTACCCTGCCTGAGCCACATCCTGTGCATGCTGCCATCCTCGCCCCTCTCCCTCCTGGCAGGGACCAGCCTCCTACCTTGTGCCTTGACCTCCAACCACTGCAAGGTGGCAGTGGGATGTCAGGGCTGGCACACAGCTGCATGGGACAGGGTGTACACGGGTACTGATGGCCAGAGGACAGGAGCAACCGGGACACCCTGCAACTTACACACACTCCTATTTGTGGCCAGTCTGGGAGCTCCCCTGGATGGACAACAGGCCACTGCTGAGGACACCGAAACATGTCCTTCCTTCTTGCTAGGAATCTCTAGCTCCTCACAGCATCCAACCTCCTCCTGTGACAGAGGGTGCACAGTACGGTTGTACTGATACCAGGGGTCTCATCCACACCTCACAGCTCAACAGTGCTGTCCCAAGGCGACCAGGGCAGAAAGAAGCAATGGACCTTCCTCCAGGCTAAGGCCCAGAGGAGAGCAAGAGCTCGTGTCTGGGAGACGCTGAGCTAAGGGTTAGTTGCACGCAGATCTGGCAGAGATAGAGCTGGCAAAGGTGAGAGCAGAGGGAAGCAACAAAGCAAAGTACAAGCAGGATAGGAGGGTGGATGAGGAGGAAGATAGCTGTGCCAATCCTCACCTCGTCAAGTTTTTTCACAAGGAGCAGGGGGGACATCAGGACTCTGGTTCACACCCCTCTTCAGCTGTGGCCTCTTAGAGGCTGCAGCAACAGGCAGCTGATAAATGTGCTTGCAGAAAACAAACAAGCTCAGAATCCCTTGGGGGCCCTCACAGGCAGCTGTCAGACATCTTGGGGTCAGGTGGAGGAACCTGAGATCTTGGATTCACTTTTCTGGAGAGTGCAAACCAAAGACGTGAAGCAGCCCCCCTGCAGACACCAGCAGTTTGCTCCCCATCGAGGGGTGGCAAACATGTCCATCCATGCATGTGGCTGATGCCAGCACTGCATCCCCCAGCCCGAGTCAGGGAGCAAACGACTGATTGGAAATGGGAGGGTTTATCTATAAAGCAAAGCAGGGAGTTTGTGCTGATGGTGGCGAGTGCAGGAAGTACTTGAAAACGTGATTTGAGAGCACCAGAAAGGCTTTGAAATGTGGTGGCCATGCCGAGGAGCCCACGGACTGGATGACATTCCACAGCCCTGTGCTGCCTGCTCTGTCTCCCTGCTCTGCATCGAGGCGTGCCTTCCTCTCCGCTCCACTGCCCAGGAGAGGAGCAAGCACTGCCCGCACACCTTCCACCTGCCTCACACAGTACAAACCCTGTCTGGAAGCACCACAAACACCATCTCCCTGCCAGGAGCTGCCTGCGCAACTCCATCTCGCCCCTTCAGCTCCTCCCCAGGCTCCTCTCCACTGTCCCCTGCTGCCTCTCCTCTCACACTCGCACCCACACTGACAGGGCATGGTGACTAACCCTAACCACCCCCCTAGCACGGCCCTGGCCTCATCTCCCACCATCTCCACCAGCAGACAGCCAGACCCCCTGTCAGTGGCTCTGTCCCTGCTCGCCATCCCAAAGCTGTCTCCTTAGCGCCTCTTGTCCTCACTTCCCCACGCCTGCTCTCTTATTGCCCCACCAAAACCCTTCATTTGCTTTACTGCTTCCCCACCAGAAGCTAATCTGGCAAGGGAGCCCCTTGTTTCTGCCTGACCTGAAAACACAGATTATGGGGAGGACAGGGACCAGGGGGTAAGCACAGGCTATGTCAGCTCGCTGTCCGATGCAAAGCAGGGATGCTCCAGCTCAGCACACAGGCCCATGCACACCAGAGCATAGTGCGCCCGGCATCCTCTTGGCACGGCTCCATCCTCACCTCTGCACACCTCGCGGCTGTGTGCTGGAAGCCTTGCGCTCCCTCCTCCTACCCCTCTCCCTCCGGGCTGTCCCATGCCTGCCAGGGCCAGGGGGCTATGGCCAGGGTCCGCCCCAGCTCCGGCGGGTCCCGGCTGCTCCGCACCATCTCTTGCTGATCCCTACACTGCAATCTCGTCCTCCAAGCTGTCACCCAGGTCCTGCCTGGGCTGGACGTGGAGCAGGCGCGGCGGTTCCTCCTGGGACCAGGAGTCACGCTCCTCGCTCTCGTCCGTGTTGGACTCATACTCGGAGGCGATGCCTGACTCGCGGAATTTGATGAGCTCCAGGCTGCCCAGTGCCGGCTCCGGGGCAGGCGGCCCCGAGTCTGGCAGAAAGCGGTAGCACTCCAGCTTCACCAGACAGTCGTTCCTACCTATGGGGCTGCCCATGGCACTGGGGAAGCCCGAGCCAGGGCCCAGAGGCGGCGGGTGGGTGTCCTCAGGCTGCGGGGTGGTCGGGTCACAGAGGACGGGGAGGGCGTTGGAGCGGAAGGTGATCTCCAGCAGACTGTCCTGGGAGCCTGCTGCAAGAGAAGGGCATGGCTGAGAGACAGGTGGTGCCACCATGGCTTGTCTGCGTGTCCCCTGAACACGGCGGCTGGCCACAGAGAAGGATGGGCTGGGACCATCTGGGTGTCAGCTTCCTCATTGACATCATTTCGATGGGCTCATTTAGCATCACTGGTGCCAGGAGCTGCTGCTGGCCAACACAGAGCCAGTTTTCCAGCTCCTGCAGGGAGATGATGGCTATATCTCCTGGAGAGTAAGGTCAAGGAGGGGTTCTTGGGCAGGTAAGGAGCTGGCCTAGAGCATGCAGCCACTGGGAAATGTGAACACACAGCTAACGGACATATGTGACTATCAATCTACACAGCCCTCCCCAGGGCCCTTCCTATGCTGCACGCAAGCACACACAAGCCAGACTAGAAGGGTGCTAATATTGCCCTACACAAAACCACTGGAAATGCACAGAATTCTTAAGAAACACCCACACATGTCCTCCACAGACCTGGCTAGCTGGGAGGGGAGAGGAAGGTGAAAAGCTTACTGGTGTTGTTTCCCGCCAGCTTCAGCTCCAGTTCCTGTACTTGTTTGACCAGGAGCGAGATGTGCTGCAGCAAGTCCTTGTTCTGGAGCAGGAGCTGGTGTACACGAGCCTGGGCCTCCAGCCGCGCCGCCGCCTCCGCTGCCAGCTGGTCCTTCAGCAAGTGGACCTGTGCAACAGGAGAGAGCAGGTGAGCCTGCGGGAGATACTGCTCGAGGGCTGAGAGCTTTGCCTCCAGCTATCCCCACTCTTCTAACAGGGCTCACCAACGTCCCACCAAACTATCTGATGAAGGAGCTGTTCTCTGCAGGTGGCCACAGATGTGATGGAGAGAGTGGGGGCAGGTGGCAGTGTTGCACCAGCGCGTGGTCCCCCGGCCTCTCTGATGGAAAAGCCCAAGGCAAAAGGAGGTGGCGCTGACTGAACCATCGGCCTCACACGTGTCACAAACGCACGAGGAAAGGGCAGCCTAAGAGAAAGCCAGATGGATGCAGAAGAGAAGAAGACACACTCGACAGACTGGGTGGTGCTGTGGGGGCACAAGGATGCAGCCACGCGCCATGAGCCGGCTCTGGTCGAGCTGTCTTTTGGGCAGGTTTCCCAGAGATAGGGTCCTGCCAACAATGTCTGTCGCTAGCAGGGGCTGAGGCATCAGAGCTGCCCTGGAGCTGCTGGCAGCTCTGGCTGCCACAGGCACGACACGCCTGGAGCACCACAGATGGCAGAGAGCTGCTGAGACACGGCGGGTCTGGGGAAGCAAGCTGGCTGCTCATTCTGGCCCTGGGAAGCAACGCTTGGATGTTAGCCTGTGGGGAGTCCATGGGCAAGAAGCCCATTGATTTGAAGATCACCACTCACATACATGCAAGCATCTCTATCACCAGCACCGTGTCCCAGGGAGGGTGGGATGCTGTTGGGCGAGACCAGCCAGGAGCTCCTGCCCAGGGGCAACTATCATCTGAGCTGGAGCAAGAAGAGCTGCAGGAGCACAGTCTGAACAAACAGACAGCAGTGCAGAGCCACCCAGGAGCCACACCAGCTCAGCATCCCCTCCTGCCACCTGCCCACAGCTCCTACAAGCACTCCTTTCTCCAGACAGCACTGAGCCAGTCAGGAAAGTACAGATTTCAAAACAAACAAACAAAAACCCAAAACACAAAGAAACCCACCACCAAACAAAACCACAATTTTACCTTGGCCTAGAAAGTGACCTTGGGGATGTGGGGAAAGATCTCTGCAGCCTGTCAAACCCGTGAGCTGCTGCTGTGGCTACAAGACCCCAAAAGCAGCAGGGCTGGGGGGCACCTGCCCTCCTGGATAGGTACCAGGAGGCAGCACTGGTTCTGCTGCCTGCTTTGTCCTGAACTGCCCAAACACAGCCACCAAGGTGGCACGAGGGTGGCGAGAAGCCAGGCAAGAGGCTGAGACTTGCAAGTGTCCACAAAAAATGCCCAAGGGCAAAGGGGTACCACATCTTATACTCTGAGCATGCAGCACAGAGCCCTTTTGGTTTGCCTGCAGGCTCTCAGCCAGGTGAGATACCCCATCCCTCTGCTGTGGGAGCCCACAGTCACCTCCTCCTCCTGCCAGCAGTGGGACGGTGGGGCACAGTGGCACGCTCGGATGGGGACCCTCTGCCAAATGTTGGTGTATAAAGCAGAGACCCTGGGCCAAGGTGGCAGAAGTGGAATCACACTGGAATGCTAAGTGGGTGCCAAAGCTCAGTGCTGGCAGCTGGAAAAGTCATCCTTCCTCACAGCCAGCAGCTGTCTCCATCACACGTGCCTGAAGCAAGGCCCAGGTGATGCCAGGAGATCTGAGCAAAGCCCAAACACTGTGTCTTGCAGAGGGGCAGTGGCCATGCAACCAGCCCCCCAGGGGCAAGACCCAGGAAGGACTCCTGGCCTTAATTCAAGAGAAGGAACTTCCACAGGTATCTGGAAACACCTTGCAAAAGCAAGTCTCTGGTCAACGAAGGAACTAAACAGCATTTCATCCTCAACCAAGTAACTGGAGGCCAACATAATTACAGAATGGTCCCTGTAGCTATAGACCAAGCACAGATCCTGGCCAACACAGTGAATCTCCCGGCTTTGTCGGTAAAGAATTGAGCCTGTGCCCATCACCACATGCTCAGAAACAAACTGACTTGGTACTTTTTGAGAGAAGATAAAAAGTGCCATTGGCAGAGATGTTGGTGTAATGCATGCAGTCATCTGAAAGGCATTTGACATGATAGGGCCCAATGTTTTCATTAATAAATTACAACGAACAAAATCACCACGGCGTGCGCTGAAGGGATGAGAGAGAAGCTAAGTGACAGTTCCTGGGACAAGAACCACCCTGGGGTGGGCAGAGGTCCAGAGCAGGGCGCCAGCCCTTGCAGAGAGCAGGACAAGACCACTGGCTGCCATCCCAGAAGCCAGACAAGAAAAGGCCTTATACTGTTTCAGATTATCTTTTTTTTTAATCTGGAAGTAGGAAGAAGAAGAAATTGCCACTGCAAGGCTCTCCAGGTACATAATGACTGGGAACCACCGAAGGCAAGCAGTCCCTACCACAAGTATTTCCAGCTTTGCCTGGAGCAACACAATATTTTGGGAGACATAAAATATCCCCCGAGGATGCAGGTCCCTCTTCCAGAGGGAAAAGCAGCTTTCTGAGCCTGTGACCCTATAAAACACGTGGGCTCTTGAAGAAGCAGCTCGGCCAGAAGGACCAATAATGATTTTCTGATGTGAGAAGAGGAAAGCTGCAGGAAAGCACAGAAAGGCTGCTGGAGCTGATTGCTCAGGCCAGGAAGAAAGTTGAGCAATTGCAGAGAGCTCTGTGAGGGGTCAGAGAACAAGTAAAGCTAAGGTAATGAGTTGGATAAGGCAGTCAGAGCTGCTTAAATGAAGAATATTTGCACGGAAGATGAGCTGCCAGCTGCACAGCCCAGGCAGCAGTTGGAGGGGCTAATGCTAAGGCCAGACACTGGCAAGCAGGCAGGGGCCAAGGACCAAGAAACCTGGTGGTACACAGACCTAAGCACCTCATCTTTTGTGGTAGAGCCAGGACAGATGGTTCTTCCTCTCTCTTTGCTGCACAGCCCAGGAGATGGTCCCTCCCCATCCCCTGCACTCCAGCTTCTCCCACAACCACTGCCCGAGCATCTCTGCCTGAAGAACGCCTGTCCTCCCCATGGAGCTGCCTGCCTTCAAGGCAGGGGGTGCTCCAGAGGCACCGAGGGGCTCTGCAGCGCGCCTCAGCCCTGTAACTGCCCCCAGAAGAGAGCGGAGGGGAGAACCTGTGCCACAGCCACTTGTGTCTGCTGCTGCTGCTGCTGCAGGAGCTGCTGGAGAAGCTGCATTTGGTGGTGGGCAGAGAGCGGTGTTCCCAGGTCAGGCAGCTGGGCTGAGGAGGGCAGCAGCATCTTGGGTGACGCTGTCAGGATATCTTCAGGGTGGAGGCAGCCCTGCAAAACACCAACATTGAAAGTGTGATCCCGTCCCTCTTGCCACGGAGATTCGCCGGGTGCCCACAGGCTGCAGCACAGAGCAGTTCCCCCAAACACCCAGGGAAGAGGCTGCTGCATTCAAAACAAATGCACGCTCTGCCAGAGATGCTGAAAAAACTTCGAAGACAGTATATTTTCAGTTTTGACAGCAGCCCAAATACTTTTGTAGAAAATTCCTCAAAAATGTTGATGCTTCCCATGGGAATTTCCACTGTATCAAAAGTCTTTTTTTTTTTTTGTCTTTTTTTCTTCTCTTTGGTGGAAAAAAAAAAATCCCTATCAGCTCTGTCCCAGATGCTTTCCGTGTGGCTGCACATAGCTGAGCCTCAGCGGAGTGCCCTGGGCCCCGAGCCAAAGGGCAGCCCTGCGGCGGCAGATGGCTTTGATCCAGAGGCCGGGGAATGCTGCACAATCCCTCCTGATCCCCGGGTCCCTGGGCCGTGCACCACAGCCGTGGGGCTGGGGCCGCCCCGTGCCCCAAGAGCAGAGACCCACGCACCTTGGCGTCAGTGTAGGCGCTCGCCTCCTTGCCCACGGCGTCGAGGTCGGTCACGCCGCGGCTGAAATCAAGGATGTCGGCTCCAGGAAGCGGCAGCTCCACGGCATCGATGTCCGTCTCCTCCGCCGAGGTGGCCGCTCTCTCCGCACCACTGAGGCGGCAGGCTGAGGGAACAGCGTTAGGGCAGAGCACGGACAGCTCAGAGCTTGCTACGGTGCACCCATGGGGTGGTGAGCGATGTCCACCCATCAGTTCCCACCGTCCCCGTGTCACCCACCCTCTAGCTCGGGAGGGAAAAGCAGGTACTGAGTGACACGGCCCTTCCTGCTGCCACCCGGGACGGGCTTGTGGCTGAAAATACACCCAGGCCCAGCATGCTAAGTCACCAAAATCCCTGATGGGAGAGAAACAGGCCACCAAGAGCAGAAGAGAAAGCTAAAGAAACGTAAACAAGAGATCAAGGCGGGGGGAAAAACACCCGGATGCTCAGAAATCCCCAGGGAACTGCCTATCGTGGCAGGGACATTGTGCAGAGGAAAAACAAACAATGACCAGTTCGGGACAGTGCAATGGTTAAGTCATCACGACAGCGCTGGCTGCAAAGGCAGTCAGGAAACAGGCACGGCCCAGGCTGCTCCCGACGAGCTGGAGGGGATCCAGCACCCGGCTCAGGGCTGCAGCACAGGCAGGACACATATAGACAGGCGGCAAGACCCACCAGGACCCCAGTGGGTGCTGGAGGTGTTTGACCAACCTCCTGCAAAACATATGTCTCCCCTCTAGCGCAGGTGCTGGCACCAAGGAGCACAGCAGCTCCCCGGGACACCCTCGAGCTTGGGGTGATGGGGTGGACCAGTAGCCCCCGGTCATGAGTATCCTTGCACCCTTCACTCACGGGGCTGACAAGGGAAGAAGGGTCCTCAGGACACCTACGGTCCTGGGAGCTTGATGCAGGATCCCGAGCATGGTTTGTACATGCAAGGAATTGCAGAGGTGGCGATGGACCACAAGCTGGGTCCATGGCAGAAATTTGGACCCAGCCCTGTGAGCTCCTTGAGACATGGGCAAGGTCTGTGCTCGGGGCTTCTGTGCAAGTAGCAAGGAAACGTTTGTGGTGTGTGCAGCCGAGCACAGAGAGTATTTAGGCACCCAGCAGGGTCTCAGGCGTTGCTAATGGGCTCCCAGCAAGGGGGATGTCTGCAAGGATGATGGCTAACACCTAGCGAAGGCTCCTTGCTGGGCAAGATCCCAGCTTGAGGCCAAGGCACCACAGGCCAGATTGCTGTGCAAATCCATTCCCTGCAGGTGTAAGCAAGCAAGGAGGAGTATGGGAAGATGGCAACTCTGCAGATCGTGTCTGCCAGGCTCCAGGACCCCCTCACCACCCCTCACAGAGTACCTGGGACATCGAGGTCATCCCCATTTCTCTCACTGTCTCCATCCTCCTGCCCGTCTGCATTCTGCTGGGTGTGCTGCAGGCTCAGCTTGTGGCAGACCTCAAACGCCTGCCCCACTGTCCGCACAATGCGCATGGCTTGGCTCTGCAGCAGAAGAGGAGAACACGGGGGGACATAACCCTCAGCTGGGCTGCCCCTGCCTGGTGACCTGCCCAGCTTGGTGCAGCTCTCGGGGGTCTCTGTGTGCGGCCAGAGGGACTGAGGCACGGGATCTCAGGTCACCAGGGTGTCAGCTGCAAAGTAGTACCACAGGGTCCTGCCCCAGTTACCCCACCGAGACCTCACAATGGCGGGATGTGCCTCCCTGCACCTTTACCTTCTTCTTGGATTTAAAGACGTTGCACCTGAAGACATTGCTAGATCCATCCCTGGCAATGTAGCTGAAGATCTTTAGGTCCTGGGAGTCATGAGACACGTAGAATATCCTGCAAAGACAGAAAGGAGGGGAGGATATTGCCTACAATACACATACTAACCCACAGTGCCCAAGACACAGGCAAGGCCACAGCCAGCACTTCCCAGGGCACGTCCTGGGCTGCTGGCAGATGCCCAACCTCTGCAGCACATCCTTGCTAAAAGCCCATCAGAATTTTTTTTGGCAGTAGGTTTTCCTTGGCTAGGAAACCATCCTGCTGACTGAGCAGCAGCAAGCATTTTGCGAAGGCAGCATGGGGCATTCTCTGCTCAGCCCCCAGGGACAGAGCTGGTGGCCCCAGAGCCCTCCAGGGACCCACTCCTCTGCCTTGCCTGCTCGAAGAGCTGACCTCCTCACTCGGGTGCCTGCCACCCTCTCCCCAGCATGGCTGGGACCATTCCTCGCTCCCATTCGGCTTCCCCGGCACATAGACATCCCATGGGGACTTCTGGAGAGCACAGCAAGTGAGGGGAGCTGCCCTCCACAGAGACGGTGATGACTTTCCATGGTCAGTCCCAGCACGGCGTTGGTGTGGCGTGGAGTGTGGCAGAGCCACCCAAGTCTCCATCCCCTCAGCAAGCAGGCTTACCTGTAGATGGGATCATGCATGACGAGCATTTTGTTCTCATCCCAGGCCCATTCTTTTTTCTGCAATGAAAGAAGCTGAAAATGAGTACGTCAGATGCTGCCCTTGAGATCAAGGACAGGGCACAGACAGTCCAGGGACAGGGACAGATCTGGGAAGCTCTTGTCACAACTTTGCTGCAGTTCCCCTGTGACCCTTCACTGAGGGCCAGGTCCTGCTGGAGACCAGCAATGTCCCACAGCACCTCCCCTGAGGCTGCCCAGCCCCTTCTATACACCCACGACCTCAGCCCATCCCTCCCTCTCGCAGCCCATCCAAGGTTCCCAGAAATTTAAGCATGCTGCAGGTCCTTGCTGCCAAAGGCACCACTGCTGCACAGACCAGGGCTACCTACCTTCTTCTTCTTCTTCAGAATGACCTTCACACCATCCACTGACACAATGAGACTCACTTTCTTCTTCTTGATATTTTTGGCTTTAAACTCATACTGCAGGGGATAGAAAAAAGCACCTCAGTTAGCCTTTCTGCTCTAGGAAAGCCCCATGGAAGGCTCAAGAGGGACAGGGTCAGGCTACTCAACTTCACAAGCCTGTGCATCCATGCCAGGAGAGGACAAGGGGTCTTTCTGCTCCGCAGTGTCCCTGTGCCCAGCACCCAGAGGAGCACACCCTGAAGCAATCCGGCCCCTGGAGGTGGATAATGCTTTGCTTGGCCCAGGATGCTGCTGGAAATGTTAACTTGTGTTTCAAAAGCACTCATTCTGCTCCTCCAAAGGGCTGTACCTCCCTGGAGAGGGACCACCACCTTCACAGCCCTCCCAGCGCCCAGGGCTCAGCAGCCTGGCCGGGTTTGCCCTGTCGGATTGTGACCATTGCTAAGTTCTCGTAAGGGAAAATGCATTTTAAGCGGGGTTTTTTGGGGGCTCAGTATAAAACTGAAGATGATTGCTGAGGACTCTGTGAACCTCTCCAGGGCAGATGGGATAATGCAATTACCCATTTCAATTAGAAGTCACTGGACAGGAAAAAAACCCAACAGGAACTTCCAAAGATCAGTGACTAAACACAAAAGCTCTGGTCTGGCCCAGGGAGAGAATGAGATCCTCCTGAATCTGGCTGCTTTTGCATTTAGACCCTTACAAGTGGGGAGGGGGCTGGCAGGAGAAGAGGCCAGATGAGCCATTTAGGCTGAGCAACCTCCTGCTGTGGGACTTCTGGGGAGTCCCACAACTGGTCTAACACGGGTGCACCCCCATTGGGTGCCCAGTGTGCTGGTCCCACACGTGGGGTGCTGTGTACCGCCGTGGGGACAGATCCTCTGCGACAGGTGAAGCCCCACATCCCGCACCTCGTGCAATCAAGGAAGAGGAATTTAATTAATGCACTCATTATTTCCCCAGTCTCTCTGCAGGGGGAGCACAGGGCAGGCGCCCCAATGCAAAGCCCTGCCTCCCGTCCACGCCGAGCCTCCGTGTGACATTTCCAGCACTGCGTGATGTATTAACTTTGGCAGCCGGAGCCAGCAGGCAGGAAAAGCTGCTGGCCCTGACCTGTGATCGAATGATAAAAGACCCGAAAATAAAATTCCTCAAAGCCATTTTAAAGTCGCCGATGGGGATGGGAGATACAGACGACTGAAAAAACAGTGGTGAGGCCGGGGAAGACAGCTCCGCCCTCCCCAGTGCACAGATCAGGCAAGCTGTGCAAGCCCACCCACTCCGGGGCTGAAGCCACGGTGATGGGCTGGAGAAAGCAGAGCTCAGGCTCCCACCATAGCTGTAGCCAGCCTGAAAATAATCCCCAGCACGTCCCCATACGCTGCTTGCAGGGCTTATTCCTCAGTGAGAAGCGCCTCACCAGAGTTGAGTGAAACTGCACCCAAGAGCCCCTCTCTGTGCCTGCCAGGACACCAGACCAGTACCGAAATCACAGCAGTGCGTCTGATACCTAACACTAAATAAGGGTCAGCTCCAGCCCAGCTACCTTGGAATAATTAACTCAGAACCTTCTGAAACTCTAGATGCCATTTTTCCAGGAGCCGTGGGCTGAGCTGAATGCTCTCTGCAGCACACAGACCGACTGCACGGCACCTTGTCGAGCTGCAGCCAGATTTATTAGTCTTAACGATCACTGATTATCAACATCAAGTTGCATTTCTGAGCCGCTGGACCCATGGGTTTTCTATCCTGGGCCATCCCAAGTGCTAATTAATGTGGGCTTGGAAGGACAGCAACCCTGAAAAATATCTCAGGGTTAGAAATACTATTTTTAGCCCAGCTTTTGGGTGAGTAACTGCCCCAGGACAGCAATGCTGACAGGCCAGGACATTTCAACAAAGATGCTACCCAGCCCTGGCACATTTGAGGAACAGAACAAATGCAGAGCTCCTTGGAGAGAATTCTGCAACCCCAGGCTGCAGGCAAAGGACTCTGCCTGGGCTCGCCCCACGCCTGGCTGAGGGGAGTGCCATGGGGAAAGCTGTTTTGCCACTGCCACGCCAAAGCCAAAGTCCCCTCATGCTGATGGCTTATGGTAAAACTCCAGCAAGAACTGACGGGAGCAAAGAAGTCAAATTTCAGAAGGGCTGACCAGCCGGATCTGCTAAGTCCTTGCATAAATCCAAGCCTTTATCCTGACGCCAAGGCGAAAGCCAAGCTCCTTTGTAAATCCATTCCATGTGCTTAGAGAGCTATTGCACACCCTGCCCCAACCAGAGCTCGTTAGTGCAATCACTCCAACGAGCCCAGATGCTCTTTGGGATACATTTCCCATACAACAAAGCGCAGCTCTAGCCAATAAAACGCTAATGAACTCATGCCCACTGGGGCTCTAATGAAACACTAACCATAATTTAATAACAAATTAGCAAGGAAGACGATTCAATAAAACAGCAATTCCAACAAGCTGCTTCTCGCAACCCTGGGCTGCATGGGGCAGGCACACCGAGTCCCACGGGCCAGGAGATGCATTGCTGATTTTGGGGGCACATAGCTCTCTGCAGAGCCTGGCAGGGCCATAAACACAGTCAGTGTGCTGCCAGCCCCTGATTCCAGCAACAGCCCGTGATGTGCTCTGCCTTGCTCACAAGGCTAATTCAGCAAACCAGAGGGATTTCACCCCAAGCAGTAGCTCTGGCTAGGAAGGAAACCTAGGAAGGAAATGGTTTCAAAGGAAACCATTAGGTTTGTGCAGTTCCTCTAAGTGAGATTTGAGCCACAGAGACTCTAAGGGATGAACCGTGCAGGGCAGAATCTGTGCTCAGACCCGCTGGCTCATGGTGCAGTGGTTCATGTTAGCAGTGACGGCAGCTGCCACAACCAGCGCCGCTCAGTGCTCTGCTATACTGGAAAGCTGCTCACCAGCTATGCCAGGAGAAATGCACGTCTCACCACAAGTCCTTGCACACCCCAGAAAGCTCCTGTAGCTCCCAGGAAGGTAGTGGCTGATGGTCACAGTCAGCCTGAGGCTCCAGCTCAGAAGCATTCCTTAGGGCTGAGCTGAGTACCCTCTATGCACCCTGGCTCTTTCCAGCCAGGGAGATGTATCTGGTCCCATGCTGCCTCCTTGGACTTCTCCAAAGTAATGGCAAATCCTTTCCATCAGCAGACTGCACATGCCAGTGTGGGCTTTTTGTTCCTGAAGGCTGCTGGATGGCTCAGACGATCTCACCGATGTGCTGCATGTCGACAGGACCTGCCCTTGCTAACACCTGCTCTGAAAGTCCATTTATTTAATGGGGCCGTGGAAAACCTCTCTCTGTATGTCTGATCAGGACCTCCCTGGCTTGGAGCTATTCTTGCCCATCTTGGGTATGATTCTGGATAATTAAGTATCTGTAGTAACACTACAAGCTTGGGTTAATTATATCAATTATTTGCTATAGGACTGTAGCAATCCCAGAAGATAGACAAGAAATACTTCCAGGGAAAGGGACAGAAAACGGAAAGAGAAACAGAGAAACCTGTCTGTTCCTGGACTTGCACAGCTCCACAGTCAGTCTCCAACTGAAGCTCTAAGCACTTCACTAAAATTTTTAAACAAAGATTGAAAGTGGACATTTCAGATATGCCAAAGTTCAGAAATAAAAGTATTCAAGAAAAAACAAACAAACAAACAACAAAGGTGGCCTTACTAATGAGAAAGAAGTATTAGACCACTTGTAAACTCCAACCAGCTAATTAGTTAATAAAGATTATCCCTTAATTTTACACCACTCACAAAAAATATGTTCATCATCACAATTAGAAAATAAATATCTATTTTGTCAGAGCACGAGACCCTTGCCATTGACTTCAGGTTAGTGGGAGTCAACTTTCAACATCTGTCTTTTATGCAGAGTTCACTGTTTAAATAACTTTAGACGGAAAATAATGCCAGCTGGTGTGTGCATCATTGTGCAACACATTCCTACTGGCAGACTATTAAAATTGCCCTTTCTGGAGAACAGAGTAACATATGTTGCTTAATAGAGAGCGCATGTAACCCTGTCAGCTTAGAGTAAAATTATGTATGAATCTGAGTGTGATGGGTATGTGTGAAAAGCATGGAAAACTCAGCATCCCTAGAAACACATTATCCAGCCCTGCTGCACTGTTTCTACACGGTGAAAGTGTAAGAACACTCCTAACCACGCGCTGCATGCGAGGTTAGCCGGATCAGACACTGAGAGATAATGTCTTTCTAGTTTAATCATTCCCCCCATCCACAAGCATATGAAAAACGCTAACCTGAATAAAAGTGCCCCCATTTCATCCCAGCTCATCTAAACTGTGGCGGGTACAGATCTGCATCTGCCCACTGGCACTCTCCATCACAAAAGGAAGGTACCAGGAACGCTGTATGGTCAGATTGTGCTGGTAGAACACAACCAAACACAAAACGTTTTAGTGGAAGTTCCTCTAAAGGCACGGAGTTCAACCTGTCCCCTTCCATCCCTGAGTTTACAAGCTTGTACTGGGGAAAGAACAGTAGTCTGAGAATTCAATTAACAGGGAAAAAGCAATTTCCACAAAACTCGTTGCTACTCTGCTAGTCGAGAGGCAGGGGAAAAAAATCTGCTCTAAGAGAAAGCATAGAATGCTTTGGCAGAAAATTTTATTTCTTTGTGTTTGTACAGAAAGGGCATCAAACTCTGAGCAAAGTCAGATCCAGTTGGACTTGATGATCTTGAAAGTCTTTTCCAACCGTCATGACTCTTATCATCCTACGGACGCACCTTTGTTGAACGCCAAGGGCTGGCTGGCAAGGACCCAGTGACAAGAGCAGCCCCAGCTCTGACCTCTGCCTGCGCGATCTCTCCCACGGCTCCTGCAGCTCACTTTATCCCGGGGATGCCAGGACAGCGGGGTGGGTGCAGTCCCTGGCAGGGAAGCCAGTGCCTCCCTCCCTCGGCACCCCACGGCAGCTCCTCCTGCCAGCTGGCCGGTTCAGCAGCTAATAAAATACCTTTAGAGTTAGACTTTAACCCGAGGTCAGCTCAGGTTAATGAAAGCAGGGAGACGTGGCAGGCTAACGAAGGTTTTCCCGGCACTTTGGGTACTGTTCTCTTGATGAAGAATTAACCTACAACAAAATGACAGCTGAGATTGAGTTCAATCGGCACAGGCTCTATGGCTCCAACAATTAATGACTGGTGGGGGGAGGAAAAACCACATACCTTGCAATTTCTGCTGCTGAAAATACAGGGAACGAACGTAAATCTCAGAGACGTACAGGAGATCAGGCGTAACTCGCAGGAAGGAAGCCAGAGAAACCTTGTGGGGATCCCAACAGCAGTAATTGAGAGGAACTGCAAAGAGCAGCACCACGCAGGGGATGAGGATTTTTCTTTACTGAACCACACAAAGAAACGGCACCAACACTGGTGCCCTCAGATGATTCACAGGGAAAGAAAACCAGAGAGGAAAAAGGATCTTTCCTGGCCATGGGTGTCGAGCCACCCCAGGGACGGGTGCAGAAAGCAAGGAGCAGAAGGAGCAGGAAGGCAGCCCATGCTGCGACGTGCCCATGTGTCCTGTGAAACAACATTTTCTTGGGCCAAAAGCCTTGGAAAGCCCAGGCATAGGTAAGGCACACACGGTACCCAGCTCGCCAGGCACAGAGGAGCTGTGTGCTGGGGCTGGGGGCATGCATGTGGGATGCAGCAAATGCAACTGTGCCTGATAAGGATGCCCAAGCTGCAATGACACGGTGCGGGATGAGCCAGAGCTCTCAGAAACACACAGCATGAGCCCAGCCACACTTCTACAGGCAAGAAAGAGCCATAGAGAGAGGCCTCCTGGGTGATTTTCAGCAGGGATTGCTGACCATCCAAGAGAAGTCTAACCATTTCAGCTAAATGAGGGAATACAAACCATATCTCTAAATACATCAGTAGAAAGAAAAAAAGCACTGGAGAGGCAAAGGAAATGATTTAAAATAGATCTTTGGCCCAGTGGAAAACATGCACCCTGGCCAGGAGAAGTCTGGCAGATAGCAAGTGTCCCCTAACCACTCCAGCCACAGGGGGCTGAGACTAGCGAGGTGGTGTCCACCAGACATCTGGGAACAGAGGCAGCAACTGTCCCGAGAGCCCGGCAGCTGAGAGTCAGGGGTCCTGCCAGGGGGTACCCAGGCATGGAGCATCACTCCCTCTCACTGCCTACGCTGTGAGTCACTACCCCAAAAGCAGAATAGCACCTTCCAGCCTGCCCTGGCCCACATCTCCCTCATGCATCACCCCAGCTATACAGGGCGATATCAGGAGATAAAGAGACTGGAAGCAGGATACTTCCCAGGAAGGTGGTGAGCTTCATCCATGAGGCATTTCTGAGCAAGGCTTCAAAATACCTGACAGTCCACTGTTTCTGGGCTGTGCTTTAAGTCCACAGGGGACTCAGGCTTTCTGGAGGGGAGTACACTGGAATACCTGCTTAGCCTACCGATCTGATCAGCATTAAATGGACTAAAACCCTTTTTAAAAAGTCTGCCTTAAGCTGATCTAACAAAGCGCGAGGCTGCTCCCCATGTCTATCGAGGACTCCCCTTTGCCACAGGCATACAATCAGGCTATCACCCAATTCCTGCATGCAGCTGTAAGGTGTGAGCATGTCCACGCATTGGCAGGGTGCTCACCCGTGGGGTGCCAGCAACACCGCCCCTGTTCCCTCTCGGGGCTGGGAAAAAGAAGCAAGGACAGCAGAGGGATTTGGGGATGCCCGCGGTGCAGTCATCTCGCTTGTGGTGCCCTCTCCTGCTGCTGGGACAAAACCAGCCTGTGGTGCTTGTGCCCAGAGAGGGGACGGCTCCCATCGCAGGGCATGGAGCCACAGAGGTGTCTGGAGGAGGAACAAGGTTCCTGCTGGCTCAGTCAGCAAACACACCGGACACACCCCTGCCATCCTGCCTCCTTGAGCTGCTCCTCAGGCTTCAGGTTCCCACATTGTCCTGTCTACAAGCCAATGCTGACAGGTTTGCCAGTAGTTAGGCTTTAGCCAAAGGGCATGGTAATTTGGAAGGGGGAGAGGAGTAATGAAGTATCAGATGCTTATTCTTAGCCTTAATGATGCTTTTTTAAAACTCTTCCGCAGTTCCTCAGAGCTTGCATTTGCACATATGGGAAAATATGGCTCTGAGGTGCATGTGTTCATCTGAAATAAGATATGATTTTGGCTTGTACTGACAAGGTCAGTGCCTATTTTCCCATCCAACTTCAGGTTTAATTTTGGTAACCGTCTGTGACGGTCGCGAGTACTGATGGGTATAAATGGGAATCAGCCTAAAAATACTCATGTTGTGAGAGCAGCAGAGCAGAGTTAAGGTTTCTGCTTTGAAACAATTCCTGTTTTCCAATAACATCGAATATTTCACAATAAATTCCTTCTGCTTGGTTTGCTATTTCATACCAGATATCAGATGGCTGCCTGAATCCACCTCCTCCAACCTCCCCTCACTGCCTCCAAGTTTCACGAGTTGAGCGGCCAATCTAGGACACATACACAAGCCATCCTCAGTCTAAGCAGTTTCACAGGATTCTCAGAGAAATCAGAACCAGTGAAAATTCAATCGATACCAACCATAGGGTTACATGGAGAAAGTTCCTCTGGGTAACAGATTATTCTCACCCCATCTTTCGCAGACTTTCATTCACAAGATGATTTACCTCCCTTACAAGAAATCCTTAGGGGTTCCATATATTCCCGTCCCCGGTCTTAAAGCATTGTGTTCCTTTTTTAAAAAAAAATAAACATAAAATCAAAGATCTAAAGGAGACCTGAGACACAGCAGTGTGTCTCCCCTGGTGTGGTGGAATCCCGGGGCTGTGCGGGGGGATGCAGCAGCATGATGCACATGAGGGATGCAGCCATCGGCGCAGGAGCACACGTCCCAGCAGCAGCCCTGAGCTCACTACACCCAACAACAGCTCCTTGTGCATGTGTTAGGTTCACTTCACTGGGGCTTAACTAATACCGAGCTTGCAAGAGAAAGTTGGGGACCCCATCCCAGGGCAGCCGTATCATTTCTCCCCCAGCTCGGCGGCACGCAGCGATGGCTCCGAGAGGGAACGGCCGTTCGTGGGCTGGGAAAAGCAGCGTTTCCCAGCCAGGCATCAAGGTCAGTGGCGACCTTGCTACAGCCTTGAAAACATCTCCAAGTCCCTTTCAGAAATCCAAGGAAGCAGTAACAGCACAGATGAGACCTGTGTGGGAAGCAACAAGCTCCCACCTGCCTTCACATGCTGCCATCTCCGATGACCAAGCGCGGTGCGTGCGAATTAACCGGTGTGCGGGTGCATACAGGATACTGGTCAAACTGGTTACAAAAATAACCAGGCTTTGAGCTGCTCCCTTCAGTTAACAAAAACAGGACCGGGCTCTGCGTGCATCTGCAGGCACTGCTTTCGCAGCCCTGGAGATACAAGCCGAGAGATGGGCTGCACACGTTTTAATATTTACCACCTGTTGCCAAAATAAGCAGAAGCACATTCCTGGAAACCCCACATCTGACTGGAATTTGTGGTATTTTTAATTAGATACGCATTGGCTTGACCTACGCAGGCAACGGCAGCGGTGCACAAGCTGTTCTGTGACCGCTCCTTGCCATCGCCCTTTGAAGAAGCTGCAAGAGCCTAGGAATGGCCTTTATTCACCCAGCCTACAGTGGGTTTGAACCCACGTGCTAGAAGAAGCTTGGCTTACAGAAGAGCATTGCCGTTTGCAGCAGTTTGGCCATGCCCATTTACAGTAATCCCTAATTAAACTCCTGCCTCTTTCTGGCAAGACCTGGTGCTCCGGGAGTGCCGGCTGCTGAGCAATGCCCAGCTGGGCACCTTCCTCCGCCTCAAGCAGGACAACGCCACCTCTGTGTTGAAAATTAGCTTTTTTGCTAAGACAGACCCTGCCTCAAGGTAGCTGAGATCATCAGGAGAGCACCGTAGGCAGAGCTGACACCGCAGAAGAGCAGAGAGTCACCCCAAACCCAGCCCGAGGGCAGGTGACAAAGAGGGGGGCACTGTAAGGACGTACCCACGCAGCGCCTCAAGGAAGGTGTCGGCTCAGCACAGCGAGCCGAACCAGAACAGGGAGAGATGTACGCCCCGAGTTGTGAAATACAGGATTTATTTTGGTTGTTTTTTTTTTTCACGGCTTGCCAAAGAGCTGCTCTCCCACAGTTGCATAATAATCTTGAGTAAGACAGGTTGAGAAGGCAAATGAGAATAGCCAGGCAGAAGAGCGGTGACAAACTGTAAGAAGGAAAGCTGGTAATGCTGTAACTAAATCAGCAATTATGAAATTAAGACAATTAATAAAGAATAAATGAGCAGGAGCATTAAGCACTTAGTGCATCAGAAGCAAGCCAGCATCATGGGGCTCATTAGATGTCAGCAGTGCTCAAAAATGTTTCTGGATTGTAACTGGAGAAAAAGAGGTAATTATTCATGTTACACTTGTTCCATGATTCCTATTTCAGCAATAACTAATGCAGGTATTAAAAAACATTCACTAAATTCTACGTGTTAAAGTCAACAAGTCAGAACAATGTCCTTTAGGGATATTTAGAAAGAATTCCAGAAAAAGCTCATAAAAGTTCCAAGATTTTAGAGGGCGTTAGAAAAGAGCCAGTATAGGACTGAATATCAAGCAAAAGGATTGCATTCCAACTCAGCACAGCACTAGTTCTACGCAAGTTGAAATCCTAAACTCTCTCAATTAAATTAAAAGTGCACTTCACAAAGCTACTAGGCTGGCTAGGGAATACATTGCATGCGTTTTGACAAAAAATGTTACCCCTCAGCCCAGATTAAGGGGCTGAAACCCACCTCACCAGCAATGCCCCGAATAAAGACAGATGACAAAAGGCTGCTGTGCTACTGGGAAACCCCAGAGAGAGGAGAGCACGGCAATGCTCAGTTTGTTGCAGGTCTAGAAGAAAAAGAGCATTTGCTATCCAGGTCAAGCTTGCAGAATTATGGCATCTAGCTATTTCAGGCTGATTTTATATGGCATTGGCCAAGCAGGCTCCCAAAGGAAAAACGATCAGAAGCGGCATCCACAACATGCACAAAAGCATCCTAAAACAAAACCCAAAACAACCCTGAAGACATTGAAAGGTGTCATCCCAGTGGAAAGGACACTATGAAGAGAGTGTGGTCCTGGGCATGTGTGCCAGGCAATGCACAGTAAAGTAGAAAGGTGAAACTACCTCAAAACAGCACTGCTGAAATCACAACTAATACGATACATCCCAACATAATGTGTTCTGCTTTATCGTGCTCTTCAAAAAAGCAATAGAAAAGAGTTTAGGAAAAAACAAGAACATGAGGCAGGTTTCCCAGATTTCTAAGACCCAGAGGTTAAACCAAACTCCTTCTATTTAGCTTATCCAAAGAGTAGGCTACAAGGGGACTTGTCCACAGCTCAGATCTGGGACTCTGGGAGAGCTTCCTCACGTCAAAGCCTCTGGGACTTTAGGCAAAGATTAACTAGCTGGGAGTTGGATCCCTTCAAACCACAGAAAGACATGTCTTTTCTCACAGAAAACTCAATGGGACCTGCACCTCAAATCACACTCGCCACCAGCTTTGGGCCAATTACTCTGGATTTCTCTTTTTTTTTTAAATATTAAGGACATCTTGGCATGTATGTAGAGGTCAGCAGAGATGTGCTCTTTGTGTTTCCAACACTGGAGATAAACACACATTCCCAAAGTTCCCAGGGACCAGGGAGTGCTTGAAGGAGTCCAGAGTAGTCCCATCCATCATGTTAAGAGGGAGTAAGAAAATGCCATTCAAGCAAAATGCCAAAACAAAACTGGAAGTCTGGGAGGGAAAAAAGAGAGAGACGGCTCTCCATAATGCACACCACTACTGCAATCCAAGAACAACACTTAAAACATCACAGGTGGGGCTGTTTTCAGTTAAGCTGAAATTTAACCATCTTTGCTAAAGTTTCCTGCGGTGAGTACTTGCTTCAGGTTGATTTTTGCAGTTTCTGTTGAAATTGGTCAGCAGTTTCCATAGGGAAGCATATGGCAAGGAGAACTGGTCTGGTTGGGTTTTTTTGACCACGTAAAACTCATGCTGGTGAAGACAGAGTGACAGGTCAAGAATCACTAGAACCCTTGTTCTCCATCAGGGAAGCCTGGCCTGAAATGGAAACATTTTCTTCTCTGAAAATTCATCCAAATTTGGCTACATTCTTCATCTGGAGTCTTCCTCTGGGCAGACTTCACTGCAGCTTAGAAAAGCCTGATCCCTCTGAAAATCCCAGTTGAAACACGTCACCCAGTCGACTACTGTCTACAGGGACACTGGAGCAGCTGAGGACCACATCCGTGGCTGCAGAGCCGTCCCGGGAAGCAGCAGACCCAGAAGAGCCACCACAGGAGGCAGGAGACCTCTCCTTGTGCTTTGCACACCACAGCCCTTCTCCGCTGGGACCGGGAGAGTGCTCGGCTCCTTTATTTTGTTCTCGGCTGTACTTGTTGTTCTGCTGCCCTACAATAGACACATCCTCTCCTCCAGCTGCTGATCCATTCCACAGACCAGCTCACACAATAGCTTTGCAGCCCCTCCTCTTAAAACAGATGTGACCCTGTCCTCCGCTCCCATGTGCCGCGGGGACATGCCGTAACACATCCGCCCTTCCAGCTCTCACGGCTGCGAATCCTCGCACCAAAAACCTTCTCACCTTGCCACAGGCTGCGAGGCAGGCTCCGATGCTGCTCTTCCCCCTCGGACATTTGGTGTACAGCATTCCCCTGGAACATCGTCCCGCTGCCCCAAGCCAAACCACCAAAAATTAATTTTAGCACTGAAGAAACTGGGGCATGCAATGGGTTTTTTTGTGGTCTTTTTTTTTTTTTTTTTTTTTTTTTTTTGCAAGGCTGCAGCTCCACGGTTTGTCTCTCTTCTGAGGTGATGCAGCAGAGGAGAACACTTCAACAAATTAAAACCAAAGAGTCCTTGGCCTTTGAGGACTGGCAGAGAAGCACAATAGCAGGAAGGCTTGTACACAAGAGTACCATTTAAAGTGTGGACTTCAGCTTGGTTTGGTTTTAGCTCAGTTCAGCTCCCTGCGCAGGCAAGCCTCCCTCGGAAGTCACTTAGTCTCCCTCTGTCTCAGCTTCCCATCCATAAAACATATATTAAATATTGCTTGACACCTGACCTCCCCCTACTTGTGAGGTTGTTTTTTTTTTAATCTTTGTTCTCCTTTTAATCACAGAGCAAGAGCCAGGTATCCTCTCTGGACACATTCATGCCTGGCTGGAAGAGGCAGCTGCCCAGGTCTCCTGCTCAGGTCCATGCAACACCACTGGTCAGCACAAGGGAGTGGTTGGGTCCTGCTCCATCCCAAGAGTAAAACGCTGCCATGATGGCAGCAAACTGATAAAAGCTCTGATAGATTAAAAAATACAGAATTCCATGTTGCAGTGAACCTGAAGGAAAAAATGAAAATGAAAGCAATGCCATGGGTGTGAGGAGACACAAACTCAAGGGGACTGGAAAAGGGGGACAGGTCCAGCTCTCCACTGTGCTGGGAAAGTGCTTCGAGATGCCAGCATGAGTTGCAGACCCTCAGTGTACCCCTCTCAAAGCCATTTTCTCCTCTCAACAACCTCTCAGGTGCACCAGGAGCTTATTCTTATGGACAGCTAGGAATTTACTCTAAAATGCAAAATTGCAAATGGTTATCTGAGCCAGCAAGTTTCTAGCAGCAGAAGAGACTGTCACCTCTTTGTGGCTAAAGAGCCCCAAGCTGAGTGTGTTAGGGCTGGGGCCACTGAACACAGCCCTTTTCCTCAATAACAGTAATTTCTGCAGAGGTTTATGCAAGTTAGAGGGTCAGGCAATCAAAGGCATCTCTGTCTCCTTGCAGAAGGAGCACAGAGCTATCAAAGGACGATGGTTTCTGTAAGAACCCTTCAAACCCTCACAAACAGCAATTACCAGTGCTCTCATGACCCCAGATCTCCCAGAACAAGCTGCAGACCTCCCCCCGACAGCCAGACTAAATCCAATCATGCCTGTGAGCCAGAGCGTGCCACAAATCACTCCTTTCTAGGCAGGAGGAAAGGCCAGAGCAGGTACGTGGGGAGCAGGACCCACCTCAGCAGCACCACAGACATCGTGTGCGTCGGTGCTGCAGCTGCGCCGCGTTCCTGCGGAAAGCAAGGTGTGCAGCACCTGCCCTGGCACCAAACTGGGTTTGCTGGGCTACCAAACCCACGTGTGCAACACAACGAACTGCAAAGGAAGGAGCCACTTCCCAGGAGCACCTCTCCAGCACACACCAAGACCCCTGCATGAGCTCTGCCCACCCTAAGGAATAACGCAACCCGTCAGTGCTATGCTTACAGCCTGCTTGAAGAGACTTTGTTGAGAATGAACAAGTGTGAAGCAGGAGAAAAAGGAGGAAGCCCAAGGGCACAAAAGGGGACAGACATTTGTGAAATGACTTTACGTGCTGGCCATGAGTTTAGGGAGGGGGTGGGAGCTGGCAGAGCACACCCAGGCTGGGAAGGAGCAGTGCTGAAGGTCTGCTCTTCCCCCCCTGCATTCAGGGAGCCTGGCAGACGTTATTCCCCGTCGTCTCCCTTGAGGTCCCAGCAGATATTTGCCGATGGCTCAGACGATGGCATCAGCAAGTCGGTACCGTGACTCACTGCCAGCGCTGGTGGGGAAAGTCCCCAGCCAGGGAGCGAGGTGAGTCACAGAGAGACACCGTCGGCTCTCGGAGAAGGAAGAAAGTCCAGCTGAGGATAGGCCAACCCAAGCAAACACAAGGCAAGGATGTGTGATGGGGGCACAGGGCACTGCTCCCTCACAGTTTTCTGCCGGCAGCTCCAGTCCTGCCCCAGGCTTGGTGCCTACTTGGCTCCCAGTCCTCTCAAAGGCATTTGCCTGGCTGCAAGCCAGCATCCCCCACCATGGGCATTGCTGCTTGTGCTGGCGTGCCCAGTGCCGGTTGACACATCCTGCCAGAGTCCTGAGCACTGCCTGCCCATGGGACACTCGCCCAGCGCAGAAGTGCTGAGTTGCTCAGAGAGAAAGTTCATCTGGGGAAGACCGTGCACCAGCATGCACCTCCTGGATCATTCACTTTCCCAAAGCATGTCCCCTGAACTGGGTTATCGTTCCTTCACCATTGCTGGCTCCACAACCAAGCACTCTGTCCAGGTGGGAATCACCTGCTCTTTCCCCAGCTGGACCCCCTGCCACCAAGCTCTCCTCCCCACCACGCTTTGGAGCCTGGCCACAACAGACGTGCTGCTGCCCCAAGCTGGGCAGAGAACTCCTAGCTGGGGCACTTCTGGAAGACAAAAGGCAGTGAGCTCATCACGACTTATTTATGAGGCCAGCTACCGGGGGAAGAGGAGCATGCCCGCTCCTCATCTCCTCAGGACCCATCAGGTCGGACTGCGCTGAGCCCAGTCATTCCTGCCACCGCATGAACCAGAAAAACCTTCAAAGCTTCACTGGAAAGCACTCGCCACATCCTAACTATGGTATTAAAAGACAGCAAAGCCAGCGCTACCACACCTTGGCCAACTCTCCCAGAATCCATCCTTCCATGCCCTATGGGCAGTCTTGGCCAAAAGGCTGCTCCGGTGAATCTGGGTACCAATTTTACTGGTTTATTGATTAAATACTAACCACAGGATGAGATCCTGACCTATTTCATGCCATCGGATAGGCGGCATGTTGGTAGCAATACCTGACAAGCCATCTCTTTTATTATGAAGTTAAGTGTCACTGGTGCTGCCGGGAGAAATACAATGAACTTGCCCAGAAGCCTTCATCCTTTTTACTGCAACTGTCAGAGTAGCGAAAGAGCAATTGAAATTATTACAGATATCCCTTCGGTTCCTTCCAGATCTAATACAACGTAATCTTGTTCATCTCGGATAATCACGTCAAGTCATTAGCTCGTTGATAATTCACCTCGTGCCGAGTGCTGTGACTTGGCAAAGAGCAGGCTGTGCTCTTTGGGCCATCACTCGCTTTCAAATTCTGCTTGGCTTTACAGAACGGACAGCCATGCTGTTCCTTGCGTGATGAAAGAATAAAATAAAATTACAAAAAAACCCCGCATCATTGCAAAAGACCTAACACTTTTAAAAACTTGCCATGGCAGGAACAGGGGTATCTCAGAAATATTTTCAGCAAATGAGCTCAAAATTACACCAGGCACTTTACATAAATAACTGGCCAAACGCATCAATTTTCACACCAGTCTGACTGTGCATGTGGCTTGCAGGGGATGCAAAAATCTTGCTTTAAACAAGCTTGTTGAAATTCAGCAGTTTTGCCAATTTGCTAAAATAGAGCTCAGCTATGCAAAGCAGCAGAAGTCCGACAAAATCAGATGTACCTGACAGAGTAGGAGGTGTGGAGCTAGATTTTAAAGTGCTTGAAATGCCTCCTTGTTCTCAGCCTGCAAAACTCAGCTGGACACTTCCCAGAAACAGGCTTGCAGAAGACTTTCAGAGAAGCAGCTTTTAAGAAGTGACTGTATAGGATTTCATCCTTTCTGGCACCAAAGAAAACCTGGATTAAAGCTGCACTCAGCAATTCAAGTAGCAAAAAACAACAACAAAAAAATTCAAAATTCTCTAGAACCACATTGAGTTCCAGCCAGGTAGCATGGGCTGTGCTGGAGACACGCCAGGTGCACAGAGAAGGAAGCATTTGCACATATTTACATCAAGACAACATAAAAAATACACAGTTATGGTTGTCATTTAGGGCACCATGTGCTAAGCCATTCTGAAACAAAAATAAATAAATAAATAAAAAGAAAGGCTGTCTTGCAGCTAGCTCAGGCACTTTAAACAGAAATCTTCAACAACTCCTAGTCCTTATGGTTGGGAAGATGCATCAGTTGGGCTCTTGCTCTCCAGGACCGTAACACCTTCTCCCGTAACCAACGGACTCACAGTCTGTCCCAGATCAATCTCATGAGCTCCTGCCTGAATTTCGCAAGCTTTGCCTGGGACCAGCACGGAGCAGAAGAGCACCGTGGCCTGTGGGCTGCTCCTGCCCAGGAGAGCCTGGGCAAGAAAGGTCCCTTGGGCTCACACCAACAGGACAAGCTGGCTGCAGCTTTAACAACCATTTCATTACTGTTGAGTTTGGGACATTTTGATTTCAGGCACCCACAGGACTCAGGGATCAGTTTCTCACGCCTTGCATCCGGAGGACTCAAGGAGCATTTTGAAGGACAACCTACCCCAGAAATTTAGGGCATGAAGCAACATGAGTTGGGCCACCCTGTTTTGGGATGAGGAAGAGAAGAGGTTCAGTTGTACAAACACAAGCCCAAATGCTTGTCAGGAAAACAAGCCCTAACCTATTGTTTTTCTTAGTACTGACGTGGCCATCAGTGCTCTGCAGGAAAGCCAGAACACGCAGGCTTTGGAGGAAAGCTGCAGCAAACGCTCATGAAATTGCTGTCCAAGAGCACCCTTGGCATGGCCAGTGTCCCATTCCACCGAGTCCTTTCAGGTCCAGAGATGTGCACCAAGATGGGGTTGTGTCCCCAGTGATCCTGGCTGGTACAAGCAAGAAAAGCCAGAAAGCAGAGGCAGCGGGCTGAGCACCTCCCCTTCCCTCCTCGCCCCCGAGCCTTGAGAAGCCCAAGAATCCTCTGACCTCCTCCTGTTTCTGGCCCAGATTTGGGCTTAATATATAAATCTCACTCAGGAGAAGCTGCTCTGCCCACAGCTGCTGCTCGGCTTTGCTCTCGGCAGAGCCCGGCCACAACAGGAATCCCAGCAATGCCAGCAATGCCGCGTCCTCCTCTTTGCCCTCAAAAGGGTCAGGTCTCTGTCTAAACAGGAAGCCGAGATCAGCCAGGCCAGTGCTGCTCACCCTCCTGGTCCCAAACACCGAGGATTAGAGGGGTGACAGCGCTGCAGGAGCCAATGCTGCTCCTGACCTCGTGTCCCTCTCTGCTCCCAGCCCAGCACAGGTAGTTATGGGGGGCTTCCAGGCCACTCTCCTCCTTGGGACCTCCACTGTCAGGCAGGGTGTTTCCTCACTTCTCTGCAACATCCTTTTTTTTGCCATTTAGTAAAGAGAGGCAAAGCCCAGTGAGCAGCTAAGGGCAAAGGCAGCACTGAGGAAGGGGAGTTGTGGCAGCGGGGGGAACAGCGAGGGTCCCCCTCCTTCACCAGCAGCAACTAACTCAGAACAAGCTGGGACACATCGCCTACCCCCGAAACCAGGGACTGCATCAAACCTTGTACAAACATGGTGCTGCACACACCACGGGCAGAACCGCTGCAGTTTGCATTTGGAGATCTCCCACGGTTTGCTTTCTGTGCCTAAAATAAGCTTTTTGCTCCTCTGGTTTCCCCATGCCAATATTTCGGGATTACTTTATTCCTGCAAGAACACAACTACCCTTCTGCTTTAAGAAGGACACGCATTCCTTGAACTCCAGCCAAATCCAAAGTCGCCTCCGGCACCCAGCCCAGCCAGCAAATGCCCTTGCAACACCGTGGTAGTGTCTTGCTGCTGGGTGCAAGGCCAGTGCAAACCACGGGTTATAAGTGCAAACTCCTATCAAACAAACCATCCTGGCATCCTCTTCCCAAACAGCACCCCGTGACAAATAAACAGACATTAAAAGTGTTGCTGGCAGATCTGATCTGCAAATTCACGGCCTTTCAATGACTTGCATCTCTCCTGTCTTACAATAGGCCAAGGAAGCCTGAGCACACATTTCAAGTATGTTATTTACCATGAAAAAATCATTATTTTATCTAATTTGTGTCCTCATCCTGCCATTCAGAGCTTTGTCTCTGAATTTTCTAGACTATGCTTAAATTTATTTATATCGGTCAACAAGAATGTTTTGGTGTGTTTTTTTTTTCCTAAGTTTTAAGCCCTCAAAGTTGTGCCAATCCTTCCACAGTGATGTGGAGTTACATGATTTGGGAGCTGGAGCTGCAGTCTTCTCTTGCAAGGCAGAGGAGAAAACAGCTGTTTATAAGAGCTCTTAATGGTGTAACAGTTATTCTGTCCCAAACCCCATCTGGAACCAAGGTGGGCAAACCTAATGCCATAAAGGACTTCTCAATTTGTGTGCCAGCCACAATATTAGCCACCAACAAGAGGACAGTGCAGCAAGTAGGAAAGCTGCTGAGAAAAGTACACAAAGGATTTACACCTTGACAGTTTGAAACAGAAGAGCCTTACAATTTGTGTTGTTGGGCTACACTACTCCTCTCCTCCTCCTCTGGCAATGAAAAAAGAGAAAACGAGATTATAGCAAAGATCCTGCAGGAGGGGCTGAGAGAGGAGCAGGGTGACAGCCAAGCCATGGTAGGAGTCCTCAGCCTCATGAGCAGGTCCGGTACTCATGGGATCCCATGAGGCAACCAGAAAGACACCTCATCCATTATTCAACATCCCTGTGAGCACCTTCAGCTCCTTCCAGTTAAGAGTGCTTGTCCCAGGAGCAAGCCATCCCTGGAAGACAGGGCAGACCCTTTGCTGTGACTCACAGAGTGGACCACATTGCTCATGGCCACACCACTATGCATGTCAGACCAAGGTCCAACCACCGCCCAAAGGGCTGTCTCGTGCATCAAAGAGCAGTCAAGCTCCTGCAGTTTTAAGCCTGTGGGCAGCGAGCTCATCCAGGTGTGTGATTTGCTCACCTCCCAGCCCGCCCTTGAACACCTTCCAGTTGTGCAGGCAAGAGGCTGGGCAGCAGAGGAAAAGCTCCTCTCCCGGCTATCGGCCAAGCATTATATGGCAAGAGAGCCCCATATCCTGACTATAAGTATTTTGGGAAGCCAGATGACTTCATTACCAGCTGACATCCCCTGACCTACTTGCTGTTAAACAAGCTCACTGCTGGCCGGCCCCAGAGCTCGTTACTCAGCACTTTAATTTGCACACTGACATTTACCGGGCACTAACCTGCTGGTATATCCAGGCAGTGCCCGAATTCTCATGCAGCTGAAGCGTTCACGCAAGCAGTAAAACACAAACCTACCTCTTCCACAAGTGGTCCCGTTACTTTTGAACTGGGACCGACCTGCAGGGAAATCCTCCGAATCGTGGACGTGCTACAGTTTTTGCCCAGTGCCAACAGCCCCAAGTCCTGTGTCCACCTTCCACCCCATCCCTGCCTGGGCAGTGCAGGAGGAGGCAGCACAAACACAGAGATGGCCTCGCTACAACTCGGGCTGTGGCTAACCCCAGCCATGGCACACGGGACAGCCGGGTACCACTGGGCATGGCCAGCGCCGGGGACGTGCCAAACATGATGGTGTGAAGCTTGCAGGCACCACACCTGGGTTACGCAGGGATCTCGACAGAGACAGGGATGGTGAGAAATACTGAGTTATGAATATCCTGGGGGACGGGCTTTATGAGAGAAGGATGGAGGAGGAGACGGGGGAGCAGTACCCCCGCCACCCTGCAGCAGAAGGGGGAGGAGCATCCTCGCCACACTCACCCTGATGCGCCGCATGGCCGTCACGATCTCCACCCGGCTGTTCGGCCGTGGCACATCCAGGCTTCCGATGTACTGGAGGGAAAGAAAATGCAGATTAATTGAGTTTTCACAGCCCTGGATAGCTCACAATCCCACCATGGCCTTGATGGCATCCCCAGAAGGAAGCCAGGGATGCTTCTGGGGAACAAGAGAAGTTTTTGCCCACGGCACCTGAAGCCTTGAATGCCTCCCACCCTGAAGCTGTTTCCTTACCACAACATTTCAAGAATTCAGCCACCCTTATTCTGACAATAAAATAACTTCAGTCATCGGGCCAGCAGGCCTTATTCATCTTCGCCGTGATCAAAGTACATAGGTACAAGCCAATATCCCCTCAGCTGCACTGAGTCATTTATTACAGACCTGAATATTGGAATATCCCTAAAATAGCTGGGGTAACCTGCCCTGTGACAGGCCCTTCGTTATTTAATTACAGCCCTGCCAAACCCGTGGCTGTTTTTGCAGAGATGCTGAGCCTCCAGGCCAAGCCTTCAGAATAAAGGAGCCTCTTTGCCATTCAAAGGGGACCAAAAGCAGCACCGCTGTGACCCGGCACGGAGAGATGCTGAACAAAAACCTTTTTAAAAATAAAAGGGAAGAGGGCAGATTCAGAAGAAGGATCAGAAAACAGACAAGCGATGAAGAGTCAATGCTGAGCGCTAAAAACATGTAGTTAGAAGAAAAGCGTTTTGAGGCTATTTACTAGCCCCTTGTGCTCCTACGCTTCATCCTGACACGAGCGCTGACGTAATACTCGGCAGCACAGCGCGGGCGCTCAACCTGGCAGGGCTACATGTTCCTGTGAATACAGCTATGACGTTTGCTGACACCGTGAAAACACAGGTCACCGGTTCCAAGCACCAGCGCTAAAACGGGCACTTAAATGGCTGAACCTGTGCTTAGGGTCATCGAAGAGGCAGGGGCCACAGGGAGGGGTTATCTCTCACCCAGCATCGCTGTGGGACGCCCGGCTCCTCTCCGCTGAGATGCTGCTGCCGCCCCTTTCGAGGACACAGTGACAGGGCTGCAAGACCACACCTGAGCTTTCTCTGTGCATGCCATTCCCGAGAGAACTCCTCATTAACCTTCTGCACCCCAAACTCAACAAGCGCCCCTCACGCCCGGCGAGGCCATCCCCAGCCGCACGGCTCCTGCCCCGGCTGCAGACGGAGGCAGGCGTCCAGCAACCGGCACCGGGCACTCAGTGCTGAGAGCAGATGCGAAGGGAGACGATATAAAAATAATCACCAAACAGCTGGCGTGTCCATCACGTGCTGAGCAGGCTGCCACAGTGCAGGGCAGCTTTATGTAACCAGGAATTAAAGCCCACGCCGCCAGCAAAGGCGGCATTAACCGCCCAGACCCCAACTGCTGAATGCCCGGCTGCAAAAGGACAGGTCTTGATGAGTTTTCAGTGGCATCCCCTAAACAGAGCCTTCCCATGCCCTCAGAGGTTCAGGCCATAATTAAGTGGCATCCTTAACACCATTTGATTCCCTTTCCTTATAAAAAGTCTGGAAATATCAATCAAAAGTAGGAGATGAGGAGGAGGGCTGAGGCAGTAGGAGCCCTGGATACGCAGTCACTGAGCAGCACGTAAGGAAGAAACCTTTCCCCATCCTCCCCTGCCAGGTGAACCTGTCATCTGCACAGCACCTCTCCCCCTGAGCATCCCCACGCTGCTCTTCTGCCAAGGACCTGCTTCCCACTCACCTACAAGGGAAACTTCTTAGCGTACATGAGAAAGACAGACATTTGCAGAGAGAGGACGCCCATCATCTTCCAGCTACTCCCAAGAGCACGAGGTCACTGCCACTGCAGGTAATTTCTTTCCTCTCCCTGCATTTTCCTTACGCAGGCAAGCACAGAGCATGGCCACATGCAAAGACAGCCCATCCACCACTGGCTCTCACAGTCACATGAATTTGAGCAATGCCAACCTCCTGGCTGGCCTCAGCCAGCTGCAACACTCAGTCATGCCTGTAATTGCATCCGCACGACTGTCAGGGCTGGGCCACCTCATAAGCAAATGATGGAGCAGAAACTAGACACCACCTTGGACCAGACGCCACCTCCTTGGATGGCCCTCTTGAAAAACGGCACGAGCAGTAAGAATTTCTTGATGCTGTCCTACCTATGTCCCTTTATTCAGCTATTCCCCCCCAGCCCATGTTCCAAACCAAGAGGCTGAGGTCACAAACCATGCAGGGTTCACTTTTGCTCCCAAACCCAGGCTCCAGGGTGTCCTGCTGCACTCCGCATCCCACGGGAGTGGCTGTATCCCACCAGAGCCCGCGACACCTCCAGCCCCAGCGTGGTCTCGCTTCACACAAATGCTGTGCTCACAGCTCCGAAAACACCCACCTCTCCCCCGCTCCGGAGGCAGGTATTTTTTTTGCACGTTTCACAAAACTCAACAGATGGACAAAGTAACCCCAGATTATTTTTACATTCAGGGCAGAAATCGCATGTGGGAACTGCACTGCAGAGGAGTAGCCCTTCACAACATGGTATCAGCCCAAAAAACGTGGACTTGGAAATCGGTCTCTCAGTTAAACCGCTATTTCCCAGGGCAAGGAGCAGGCATGGCCTGAGAAACCTCCCGTATTTACCAGCAATTCGCAGCAATAAGCGCATTGATGGCTGCTCCACTCCCCTCCAGCCCTCCTACTCACAGCACTGACTTTGATTTTGCTAAGAGGTGTGAGGTAAAGTAGGCAAGGCAGAAGTGAGAACCAGCAAAGCACTCTCTGGAGTGCAGGACTCTCCCTTCATCCCACCCCAATGCTGAGACCCAGCTCCCCCCTCCCAGGGCAGAAGCCTCAGGGACCCCTGAGTATGGGGGTGCTCCCAGACTCCAGGTACGGGCTTTTGCCTTCCCTTAAAATCTGCGTGCCCTGAGTGATGAGGTGCTGAGAGCGGCGGTGGCCCTGGTCACCACAAGGGCCAATGTCCTGGCTCTCAGGGCTCAGGTCAGCATCCGCGCCAGCGGGTCGACCCCGCGGGGAGGGAAGGCAGCAGGGCTGGGGCTGAGCTCAGGGAGGAGAAAGGAAGGCGGCTGAGACAAAAGGAAGGGAAATAAAGCTGTGTGAAAAAGAGAGTTGACAAAGAAAAGAAACCCATGAAAGAACCCACCCTCCCCAAGGCCACAGGGCCTGAGGAGGGGGAAAACATGTACATACGAAGGACACAGCTTTCCCAAATAATCGCCTCCAGATCCACGGCCCCATCGCCCTGCTGGTGGATGGAGGGCGGAGATGGAGTCCCCACCTGCACCCAAGAGCCAGGTGGGATTAGGAGGTCACCGATCCCCGCGCTCTGAAGGCGGTGGGGTACAACTTGGTGGGGAGGGCAACCCCCTCCTTCCCGGCCCAATTAGGAGGAGAAAGGCCGCCCACTCGGCGGCAGTGAATGGGCAGCCAAGGGGGTCCCTCCGGTAATGAGGCGCTCTGGCAGCCCCACAAAGGCAGCCCTCGCATCGCAAACAGTCAGAGCCGCTCGGGGCTGCAGGCACAAAGCACCTATTCTGCAGGGGGCTTTCGGTCCACCCGGTGCCCCGCTGCTCCTCATCCTTGCGTGCAGGACCCAGCCTTCCATCGGTCCATCCTGGGCCCCTGGGAAGGGCAGCCCCTCTCCCTTGTCATGGCACAAGCTTGGTGGCCATCACCCGTCGGGCTTCCTGGCATCCAGAGGGAAGTTGCTGGCTGTCCCCCTCCCATGCAGACAGGCTCCTCTGTCTGTCCCAGGCATGGTTGGAAAGGCGTCCAGACACAGTCCACACCATGCACCCTCCACCCACAGCTTACAGAAGACCTGTCCAGTTCAGGGAAATATCCTGGCCAGAGGGGAAGAAGCCAAGAAAACAAAAGAGAGCATTTTGCCAAAACAATGTTTGAACAAGTCACTTAGTTTCTCATTTTTCCTTGAGGTTGGTTTAATATCGCCTATTTTCTGCTCCATCAGAAATTAATTTTCTCGATAAGGTGCTTTGTCCCTGACAGCAGGTGACAGGTATTTTCAGGAAACTGAAGGCAAATCACATCCCTGACAGGGAGACACCTTCCCATGGGTGTTGATGAGAACCCTTGAGGGTGGTGGGCAGCAAAAACCTTGCTGGAAAGGAGCTGCTGCCATCCCAAGGGAGGCGTGGCGCTGCCCTGCCAGTCCGACACCGCACACAAAGGTCAGGGCTGAATCATACCGATCTTACAGGGCAGCCTACATCGGCTGCCTGCTGGGCTTCCAGCCCAGAGTCCAAGAGCTTGCCATCGCTGAGAAGCCACCGCTTCTGCAGAGGAGCTGCAGGCAGGCAGAGGAGACACGCTGGCAACCAGCCGCACGATGGGGCATCATGCCACAGGCTGCACTGCCATCCTTGGGGCCAGGAGAGCCTCCTCCGAACAGGGGGTCCTGCACCTGGGCAAGAGAGGGTAGTCGGACAGGAGGCATCAGATACGGGGAGCGAGGGTCCCAGAATTTCGGAAGAGTGCAGGGCAGTGTGAGGTTGCCCCAGGCACTGGGACCTTGGCCCCATGACACATGGCTGCGCCATGAAGCGAGGGACAAAGTGCTGAGGCGACAGTCCCCAGCCAGGCACCCTGAGATCTAAAACCTCTTTATTTGCCCAGTGCCCAAGGAAACACCCAGCCTGTCTGCAACCTGGCTGATAAGGGCTTCTCCCCAGGCTGCTGCCGTCAGAGAAAACAAGAAGAAATCCAATTCCCAGGACTTTCGCTGTCCCACTGCTCCTGCCCTCCAGTTGCCCATGCACAGCCTCTGTGTGAGGAGGCATGGGGCTGGGTTGGCACGGCCCCAGCTCTGCCCTGCACCCCAGGAACAACCAGCCTTGCTGGAAGGAAAGGGGGGAAGTTTACTCAGGCTGTGGTGGTGCGGGCTCAGAGCCCAAAAGGGATGGAAAAGTCAGGATGCCAGCTGACTTCAACGGAAAAAAAAGCCCTGGCTTTCCAGCATGAGCCTGGCAGGCGGGTGCAGAGGGCTCTCTGCCGAGCTGGAGGGCTTCAGCCCTGCCTAGCCCTCCCTTCACTGGACTCCGCACCCTGAGGAGCCAGATAGTTTAATGCACCATGATGGACCCATCCAGAGCTATACAACCAGACAGAAGGCATCAATATAGGGATGCCTTTGCAGTAGGATGCGGTCCTACAGTGGGGACACCGCGAGACAGTGCAGCAGGAGCTGCAGTTTTTTCCATGCCAAAGAAGCAGGGCTGTCCACTTGCTCCCGTTTCCGTACCGCACCCAGCCACACCGCCCACAGCTGCCCCCCACGCAGGGGCTGAGCTTCCCGTGCTTACACCCAGCTACAGCCTTAACAGGCATTCACATATGGGATGCACAAGCCTGCAGCGCTTCAGTGGGCAGAAGGCAGGGCTGGGAGCATCCCGTCTCCGTCGCTTCTTCCTCGGGACCTTCTGGCATCTGCCGAGCCCACGCGCTGCCCGGCTGGGACCCGCAGCCTGAGCACACGCAGCTTTGCCAAATCCCGGCAAAGTTGTTTTTTTCCAAGAGCTTCACTAAGCAGCCTGTGAACTGACTTAACAAGTACGGCAGAAATATGCCACTGTTTCAGATGAGAACTTTTGTGGCACTTTGGAAGGTTATTTATAGCCTCGAGCAAGCAATCCCGGGCTAAATCACACTGCAGCTCTGCTCTGGGCTGAGCAGCCCTGACAGAGCACATCGAACTCCAGAGCTGCCAGTACAAACAGCCCCCAAATAAAGCTGCCAAGTCTCTCCCAGCCAGCTAAAGAGGTGCAGAGCTTCACACAACCTGTCTCCAGCTCCGCAGCCCTCCAAGAAAGGGAACCTCACTGGGAAAGGAGCCTGAAGCAGGAGAGGGGAACTGAAGACCCGAATCGGAGCTGCTGCAACTTGGCTCACTTGAAGTGAGGCTGCATTTGAAACGCTTTTATATATGGTCCCTGCATACATAAAAATATACACAGGATTGGAAACACACACACATTCACTGCTTAGTGTTTACTCGAGGCTATAATCCTTTTCCTGACAAAGGATTTATCTTTGCAGCAACCAACAGGCTCGAGCAGTGCTCGCAGCCTCAGAAGGGTGGTGGGCAGGTTGGCTGGAAGGGTTCACAGGAAGGAACATACTGGATCAGACTAAAGTCTCCTTCATGTCCCATCTCCAAACATAGACAGCAGCAGATGCTCGGTTCAACTTCAGTTTCCCACGCACAAAAGCAGAGAGAAGTACTGACAAACATGAGAGAAAATGCCTGGTTGCCAAGATCCCTTAAGGGAAAAAAAAAACCCCACCATCCAAACCCAAAGCCCCCACCTGCTGCCCAGAAGAACAGCAATCCACCCAAACCTCCGGTCCTGCATTTATCTGCAGAGAGATCTGCCATCAGGAACACCAGATTTCAGCACGTGTCTTGCCCCAGCCCAGGGCAGTCCTGGGCCACAGGCAGAGGGTCTGCCCGAGGACCAAGGTTTGCTTGGATGGTGCATTCTGCTCTTGCCTGCAGATGGGGGAGCAGCAGAGAGGCTTCTTGCACCCATCTTCATTGGGAACCACGTACATTAGGGTACTGCAAATGGATTAACAGGTCTTGGGACTGAAGGATTAACAGCTGTTTCCAAATAAGGAGTATTTGACAGGTAGGACCTTGCTCTGGACCACAAGATCTCCAGGGTAGGAGTGGAGCCAGCCCAGTAAGCCCCCCAGAGCAGTTCTAACACAAGGACCAGTAACATCTTCCCCGTGAGAACCCAGCAGCCCTGCGCTCACAGACGGGGGGTCTGGCAGTCCAGTGACAGGCTCCACCACCCCATTTAATTCCCTCTACACTCTGATCTCTCTGGAGGCATTGGAGTAGCCTGAGTCATGATATCTGAACGCACAGAATTGCTGGTGTTGCACAAGCTGGCCCTTGGGTTTCGTCCTGCGCCGCCAAGGCTTTAGGAAGATAAAGGAGTAAGCTCACATCCCACTCTCCTCTTCACCCCGACTGGAGGAGCAGTGCTGGGTGGAGAAGTGGAGGAGTACAGGAGGCATCTTTACTCCCTACATACTCATCTATTTAACCAGAAAACCACTGCACAAGTGGGAATTTCTGTCTGCTCCCCTGTGCCACGCTGCAGCTCCCAGATCTTTCATCCAAACACTCCAGCTAACCCAAGAGGCCAGGCTTTTGATTTTATTCAACAATTCAGACCACAGGACCCAGAAGAAAACGAACGCACTGCCTCCCCTTGGAGCCAGCTCCTCCAATTCCAATTCCCAGCAGTCCAGCTGAGGCGCCTCCAGGACACAGAGGGGTTTGGTGCCAAGAGAGGCGGCCAATGAAAACAGATCCAAAAGTGTGAAATATATTACTATTCCTAAAAAGATGGAGTGGGATTTTCCAACTATTGGATTTATCTCCAGAAAATGGATTAACATAATCCTTAGAGGACACTTTGTTCAGACTCAGTGTCCCCGTGCCAGAGCATATGGCTGCAAGCAGCTTCAGTGGGGACGAGCAACACAAGTCTCCCGACGGCTTCGCACGTGTCAGCACCACTTCCTTCAGAGCGAGTCCATCCCTCTGCGCTTGAAAAGGGCCCAAATCCTGACTGTCAACAGCCACCCACCCCAGGATGCCGGGACTCCCTCGGGAGAGAGGCAAGGGGGACAATAGAACGGGTGCCAGCAGCTGCTGCTGAACCAAAACACGCACTACATGCACTACGTGTGCCACTTAAAGAGAGCAGCGGGCAGTGTAGGTCCGAGTGGAAAACTAAAATTAAAAATTAAAAGAATAAATTGGCACATACCGACTCAGGCCCGCATTACTCCCCTGCAGTCAGCCCCAAGCAATCCCAGGCTGCTGGAGCACAGAGCATCGATCCAGATGCTGAGGGCTGCAACACCAGGATCCCTGCCACCCGCGCTATCAGTGATCCCAGGAGGCTTTTAGGAGACAGGTATGTGAGTCTCGGCACTCAGATGAGCATTTTTCTTCCTTAGTCTTCCCCCAAATTTCTGCCCTAAATCAGAGTTCCTCATTTTTGTGACTCACGCTGGGTGCTTGGCTGAAACAAGGGCCACGCGGGTTTAAGCGCTTGGGATTCTTGGGGATAAAAGGAACTAAAGGAGTGTAAGCATTTAATTAATCTCCAGCAATCTAATAAAAGGATGGAGTAATTGCCTAAGCCATCTGCATTCTGCATCTGGCGTCAGGGGCCGCTGGAGAAACCCACAACTTCGGAAGCTGGGTTTCGTACGGATTTTGGCATTAACGCATGCCACGGGATACCAAATTAGAGAAAGAGGAGCTAACAAAGACTAATACGCACCACATCATTGATGCATCCAGATCAGCAGCATGGAAAAGAGCTGAGCGCCGAGCTGACCAAGGGGCAGCTGAAGCCCTACCCCACTCCTCACCCCTCAAGCCAGACCACCCAAACCTGGTATGGGAAAGGTACGTGGGATTTAGAAAGCGAGGTGTTTTTGCAGCCTCCCTGCAGGTGAGGGGTGAGCAGGTGCTGGCAGCAAACCAAAAATCAGCTCCAATAATCCAAGAGCAAAAGGCTGCAAAGCTGAATTTGAGCAGCCTTTCCCAGGAAACAGTTGCAAAGCAGGTTTAAGTTTACTCCGTAAACAACTCCTCTGTTTCGCTCTCTGCAGTACGGTGCCTGCCATTGGGCAGGAGATGGCCTCTGCAGAGGAACCCTCCCAGCCCTGAGGAAATGAGGAAAATAACACTTTGACACCCTCCGAGGGGCCACAGTCTGGTGCCCAGAGCTCTACACACAATTAGATACCAAATCTGCGATTTTTTCTTTCCCCTGCCAGCACATGTGCTCCGAGGACATGGGTGCACGGCAGATACCTGCCTCCCTGCCAACTCACAGCAGTTTTACACCAGATATTTTTCCAAGTCAACCTCACCCATGTCTCTCATCAGCATGATAACTGCATTCCCCCTCCCAGGAACAGCAAAAGGGGGTATCCCCTTTTCAGATCTCATGGCTAGCTACTTCCCAGCATACCGCCAGGCAGTGCTACCTGCTTGGGGCTGGGTAGCTTGGCTTCTTCCCAGCCTGCTGTGAGACCGCCAGCACTCAGCCTGTGGGTAGCCACAGCCTAAATGGAGTAAGAAGAGGCTGAGAGGTTCCAACAGGAAAAAAAACAACAAAGAGTGCTTCCTGCCAAATGCACTAGTGAGAATGGTTTAGATATGTAGGGAGAAACAGCAAGCTTTTATTTCGGGTGGGGGGCCCCGGCCTCCTGCACTGCACATGGCACACGGTTCCATCGTCTGCTCACACGAGTTTACCCCGTTAGAGCAGCACCAGGGTACAAAACATCCTGCAGATCCCGACCGCCCCCCATCATGCCAGGGCTCCAGCATTACCCAGAGCGCTGGAAATGCAGAGCAAAGCCCGAGCCCTCTGCTCTTGCTCTGGAAGATGCACAAAGTCCCCGGCTCTCCCGGGCCAACGTCCCCAAGCAACACCACGCAGAGCCAATGAGGGATGCAGGACCAAGGAGGGATGCTCGGGTGAGGCAGCAGGGCTGACCCCGTACCAGCTCGACCCATCCGACCAGCTTCAACATCCTTACGGGATGGTTGGGAAGCCTCTCCCAACTCTTCGAAGCCGAGTTTGGGGGAGAGGAGGCAACGCCAACGGGCAAGGGCTCTCGGGGAAACTGGAGAAAACCCCAGGTTACGCGAAAAGAGAGACAGAAAACAAGGAATCCCGGGCGGGTTGGGGTGCAAGCACCGGGCGGGGACCCCCTCCCCCGCCGCCCCGACTCCCCTCCGCGGGCGCCCGCTGCCCACCTTGGCCTCGAAGCAGATGCCGTGCTGGAAGGCGTCCTCGTTGTGCAGGGGGATGCGGAGGTCGTGCCGGTCGTCCACCAGGTTGTACTTGGACTTGGCGGGCATGGCGGCCCCGCGGCGGGCCGGGCTGCCCCTGCGACCGCTCCCGGCCCCGCCGCCGCCGCCGAACCTCCGCCCCTCGGCACCGGCCGGCCCCGGGGCGGGGACGCGCCGCCGCGGAGCGCGGAGGAAGGGCGGGGAGGAGAGGGGATGGGGTGGGGGCGCGGAGACCCGAGCTTACAGACCACCCCCTTCTTGTAGCGGGGAGGGGCGGGGGAGCGTTAAAAAAAAAAGAAAAAAAAAAAAGAGGAGCCGAAAAAGGGGCTGCGGGGAAGGCACCGCTGACATCTAGTGCGCGGTGATGGGGCTGCACACGGCAGCCCCGCCAAAGTTTTAAAAAAAAAAAAAAACAGAAGGGGAAAAAAAAAAAAGCCTCCCAAATGGTTGAGGGGAGGGGGGGTCCAGTTCATGCCAGTATGAACTGGAGGTTGTGCCGCCTCCCCCGGGCACCCAGGGCGAGCCCTGGGCTGGGGGCGGCACCTCGGGAAATACATCCCTCCCGCCTCGGGGGGAGAGCCTGGGCTGCTGCAAACGCTCGGGCCAACGGGCTCTATATCCAAGTCTTTATAGCAACACCGGACATGATGGAAGTCAAAGAAGCTAGAAGTGAAAAAAATCTCCATTTAGTGGTTTATGAAAGGCCGTTCCCTGTGACCAGACCAGACCCTTCTGTGCCCTACCTTATAAAAGTCCTGATGAAAACCACAAATGCACTCCTAAGCACCCTGAGAGTGCAGAGAAAGGTGCTGGCTGTTGAGTTTTCCCTGGGCATAAGAGATTCTGGGCCATTGAGTTTTTCAGACTGAATCAATGTGGTGAGTTTATAACATAGTTCAGAGCCAGCTGCAGCGTTTCGGCCACATCTGAAAAAATTGTTTCCCTTCAAAGTGGAGTGGGCTTTCCACCATTCCCAGAGGCAATTACACGACAAGCTGAGAAATCCCGGTGCTCAGTGACGCCCACAAAAGGTGTGTAGGAATGGCTGCTCTGCTGCCAGATTCTCCACTCGGGGTGAGATCACACAGAGCTGTCAGCACAGGGACAAGTGAACCAAGGGGTGATTTCTCACTGAAGGCAAGATGGCAGCAAGCTCCGGGCTCCTGCAAATCTTTAGTCCTTGTTTTGGAAGGGGGCAGGGGTTCAGTGCTGTGTGTTGCAGCTGCAGCAGCTTGGTGACTGAACTCGGGGACATCCCTTGTGCAGAAAGGGTACAGAGAACCAAACACCCAGAAGGCACTGAGCTTGCTTAAGTCTGGGACAGGCAGAAGTCGGTGGCAGGACAGTCTTGAGCCTGGATCTGCTCCGTGGTGCTTGATGCTCTGGATTCTTGTTGAGGGTTTCTATTTATCTCTAGCAAAGGCTTAGCTGACAGTACTGAAGTTCCAGGTACTGGGAATGACAAAGCCACTGGAGAAGTCCCCTGGAGGTCTCCAGTCCAACACCTGTTCCAAGCAAGGCAAGAATCAAGATAAGAATAGCAGCTCAGAACTGTATCTAGGCAAGTTGTAAGTATCCCCAGGGACAGAGATCCCACAGCTTCTCTGGAGCCCTGTTCCCATGCTGAATTTGATTGACAACATACGGTCTTGCTGATTGCTGCCTTTCCACACCTAGCAAAGCCCTATGGATTCTGTGAAGAAATGAATTCCCATGTGGAAGGGCTCGTAAACATCTCTTCAGCGAATAGTGCCTTCAGGGAGGTATTCCCCAGGCACAGACAAGGGTGTTTGATGGGAAGCCTTCAGAGCCTGGTGAAAAAAAAAACAGTTCCTCCCAGGCAGTCCCAGTGGGTTTGCAGGGCAGCTCTGGAGCTGCCTGCAGACCTTGACAGGCAGTGGATGCTCTGGACAGTCCACAGCCCACACCTCCAGCCTCTTCAACCTTCACAGAGGCTGTTCTCACTGACTGCTGCAGTGCCTAAAGCCAGCCTGGAGACTGCTCTTCAAATACTGGGATGGAGCCAAAGGACGAGGCTCACTCTGCAGTTGCTCCTGGACTCTTGGATTGTGGGCCTCTCACATCAGCAGCCCAGTATTGCTGCAGCATGGAAACAGCAGCTTAGAGTGGCCAGCAGCTCCTCCTGCAACCCCCACCTGCCTGTTACCCCGCGTGTTATTTGTGTGGTACTCGCTGCACGGGCAGTGCTCCAGACAAAGTCCCCAGGCACTTTTGTTATAAAAATTAACTGTGTTTCTTTTGCCTGGGATCACGGACCTGCCCTTATTCTGTGCCTGCCAAACTATGACCTCTTCCTGGGTGAGCCTTTCCGGGCTTTTGATCCCAGGACATGGAGCCTAGCCCACCACCAACAAAACCAGAAGGCACAGGAGATCCCCAAAGAATACAGAGAGGATTAAACTCCCTCATTCATGTTTGTCCTGCAAGTCCAAAACCTGTTTCCTCCCTTTCAAAATCAATAATTAGAAGCCCTGGAATTACATGTTGAAGTTGTGTAACCGGTTTGCTTGTTTTTGCAGCCCCATCCATTTCCGCCCTGTGCCAGGACACGGTGGCTCGGCAGCACTGGCACAGCAGCCTGGGACAAAGGTCCCATGTGCCACACAAGCAGGAGGGGAATCACCAAAGCCAGGGGGACGCGTCGTTGAGGAGGTGGCCTGATAAAATGCAAGGAGGTTTTGAAGGACTCGCCCATTAACAAGAGTATTTCACAGAGCCTGGGTAGTGGGTCGAGGAATCACAGAATCATAGAATGGTTTGGGTGTGAAGGGACCTTAAACATCATCTAGTTCCAACTCCTCTGCCATGGGCAGGGACACCTCCTGCCAGACCAGGTTGCTCAAAGCCTCTCCAGCCTGGCCTTGAACACTTCTGCAGTTTTTGCAGGGGGCTGCCACAGACGGTCCAGTGTCTCATCACCTTCACAGTGAAAAATTTCTTCCTAATGTCTAATCTAAATCTACCCTGCTCTAGTTTAAAACCATTGCGTCCCCCGGGGACGGGTCCTCGGACCCCGGGGATCCTGCCCAGGCTTTTCCCCGCCCTGGCTGCGGCCGCAGCTGCGGGCTGTGGATTTGTAGGACTGCGGATTTGTAGGACTGCCCTGCCATCTCCTGGGAAAGCCGTGAAATGCAGCGCAGAAGTCTTCCCCAGCTCCCCTGCGCCGCAGCCCAGGGCTTTGGGGGGCTTCTACCCTTGCTTCTGTCCCAGCACCCCAGGAAAACCGGCCCCACACCCCACCCGCGATTCACAGGCTTCCTCTTTTCATCCTGTGAGGCTGAGATGTTCTTGCAACACTTATATGAAAAACATAAAAAAAATTAAAGTGCATCTGCAACAGAGACTCCTCCAGACAGAGCAAGGAGTAGAGCTCCAAGGGAGGTTTGGATTGCACATTAGGAAGAATTTCTTTACTGAAAGGGTTATCAGCCAGTGGAACAGGTTGCCAGGACAATGGTGGAATTCCCCCATCCCAAAGGTATTTAAAAGTCATGTAGACATAGTGCTTAGGGATATGGTTTAGTTGAAGCCTTGTCAGTGTTGGGTTAACGATTGGACTTGATTATCTTAAAGGTCTTTTCCAATCTGGCAACTCTGTGATTCAGTGACTATCACCCTGGACGGCAGCACACTGTGCATTGGTCTGCACTGAGCAACATATTCAAAAGCAAAGGACTTGAAAGAGTTGGTCAGGAGCGTTTTGAGTTAGCCCATAGTGTCTTTCAAAGCAACACCAAGCTTTGGGAGATTTCAGGACTAGAAAAGAGCTGATATTGTGCAAATATTTTATAAAGGCAGTCTGGCCTGCTAGTGTCAGCACGCATTCTCTAGTGTCTCCCTCCTAAAAAAAAAAACCTCAATGAAAATACTGCAATAATTCCAGCAGAAAGACATATTTTTTAATGTAACATCCACAGCCTGCCACAGAAACCACTTTGCAATCCTTTGTCGAGCCTGGGACGACTTTGTGGAAATGTAATGTTTGCAGAGCACTTTGTACCTCAAACATCCTTTGTGCCAGCACTGGCAAAGTTACAACTTTCCCTGCAACTCTTGTGTGGGAGAACAGGACAACCACCTGCAAACAAGGCAATGGGGAGCAGGCATCACAGCCCCGGGGGGGGCCGGTATCCCCCTTCTCTTGCTGCTGGTGCTCTCAGAGCAAGTGATCCCATGCACCCACAGCCGGTGACTGCACAGCCACTGTTGCATGCCCTGCTTCTAGAGTAACAGCGCAGCACAGTGATTTTGGGAAAAATAAACAGTGCACAGTTTGTGTTTGGCATGCCCCTCCTCTGGAGAGTGATAATAAAAGGGCTTTTGGCCAGGTATGCATATTTTTTTTTAAATTTTTTTTACTGTGCTGGGTGCGGGTGGCAATGAGAAACATCACAGAGCATGGCTGTGAGAGGAAATGAGCAGATGGCAGACCTTGCAGCTCTAAGCAATAAGTTGTAAAGAAAATTGGCCGTTAGGCAGGCATTTGGATAGGAAAGGTAGGATCCAGCTCATAGTTGGGTGCTCCATATTGCTTTAATGAAGCAATTCCATGAAATCCAGTAGCAGCAAGTCCTTTAAGAGTCACTGTCCTGCAACTGAAGAGTGCACTAGAGCACACACCTATGTGACATCAGAGCATCCCAAAGCTCGCTACCTGTAACCCTGTGGTGGGCTTGGGCTGGGAGTCACTTTGTCCCTCCAGTCACCTGCACAGTCCCAGGGGAAAGAAGCACTAAGCAAGGTGTGCCGGTCAGCACAGCAAGCAGATACCTTTTCTGCCTAATAAAACCTGGTGATTAACATCTAAACAGCAAGTGCTGGGAAGGAAGCAAAAAGCTTCAGAAAGCAGAGGAAGGTAAGTCTGCTGGAATTAAGGTCAGGAACTTGCTGGCATTTGCTGACATTTTGTTCTGATGAGCTAGCAGAGCTCATTCTCATCAGGCACACACATATGTATGTATTTATTTATTTTAGAGGTGGGACTGGGAAAAGTTTCAGAGCTTTTTTAAAAACAACACAGGCCCGCCTTTAATATCTGCTGGGGCATGGACAGTCTGTTAATGGGACCACCTGAAACCGCAGATTTTGTCTTCATAGATATTTTGATTCTTTGCACCACAATTTCCTTTCAACTTGCCGTTATCCCAGGTTTTTGGAAGCTCTCCACAAACCCCAAGTCTTAAAACATTTTTGTTTCAGAAAGACAAACACATGGTGCTTCTGAAATAAATACACTCCCTGGAGCGGAGCAGGTGTCAGCTAAAATTAACATTCCTCCCTGCCAACCTCACCAACATTCTGCAAGCAAACCATGAGAGCCTGGAAGGTTTGTGGCACCCAGGGTCCCACTACCATGGCAGGTCACTGGTGGGACTGGGAGCTTCTCACATGTGGTACCTGGGGAGTACTCCTGCACCATAGCAAGCTGAAGCAATGTCCAGTGAGCATTCCATAGCCCCACAGGAGCCATCCCATACAATACTGATCTTTTTCAAATCTCAGTGACCCAGTCATGATAAACATGCCTAAATGGTGTTATAAGAACCTTGCACTGCATAAACATCATCCTTAACCATCTTCAGCATGATCAGTTGTAACAGTTGTCAGTCAACTTATCAATGAATATATTAACAGCTCCTCATCATAAAAATCGGTACTTACCTCCTTCAGCTCACAGGGTTTCCCATCCCCACATTAAGCAGAGCACACAAACCTCCCTTCCAAGCTCCCCACCTCTCAAAACCTTTAGGCTGTATCTAGACACAGCTGGAAAACATCTGCACATCAGGCACAGCTACTCCCTGTTACTGCCCACCCAACAGATCCTACCACCCTCCTTACCCAGCTCACCCTGCTGCAATGTGAGTCACATCCCCTTAAATCACTGCTTCTCCAGGTGCTCCCAGTCAGCGAAACAAGCCGCCCCACCATGGAGGGGAAAATAATCACGCACATATGGAAGAAGAAGCCAAAAAAGTGGGCTCATTCCCGTTTGGCTGGCAGGTTCCCCTGCCCACGCAAAGCTTGGGCTGCCCACATCAATGGAGGTGGAAACTGCTGAGGGCAGGTGCCCAAGAGAAGGAGGGCAAGGACCCAGCGTGAGAGGGAGCTGTTCTGGTGATTCCATCCCACAGCAAGCAGCTGCTCCGAGTGTGTGGTATGGCAGGGTGCCGACTCTGTGAGCCCTCAGACTGAAATTCATTCACAGTTTATCACGATGCTGCCCACGAGGTAGAGTCACCACAGAAGGAAAGGTCTCGAGGTTGGTTTTGTCTGTGTGCAAGGGGATTTACACCGCAAGACCTCCCCTCTCTGCAGGTAGAGCCCGGGGCATCCAGGACTCCAGACTAGCCTTGTCCTGATGATCCTGTCCCATGGGGTGTGATGTGGGCCATAGCTTTCGTGTTGCATCAGAGACAAGAAGGAATCTGAAGAAATATGGCTTTTCTCAGCTTCCATACCAAGGAGCAAGGAAGAGCATCTTCTTCATTTGTGTGGCAAGCAAGTAGCCATATTCAAATGATATGTTAATTGCCACATTTAGCTGTCAAGCTTCTTGTAGCAATCCTGCACTTGTGGCTGATAAATAAATACAATACTTGGCATTCCTCATCTGGGAATGCAGCTTATGATCTTCAGACATGTTATTGCTCAGCTTCTGAGCACAAGACACCAAACTGAGGAGGAGCCGTTATCCTGGGTGCTCTCCCCCGTGAGTCGCTGCAGTTAATTGGAGCTACCTTTGATATGTTTGTAATTTGCCAAGGCTTATTTGCTGTATAATCAGACACACGGCCCCTTCCTTTAATTGCCTTGTAAACTGCCAGAATGATTAATTCTGACACAAGTCTGCGTTTACCTGGAGGCTGACATGCGGTGACTTACAAGGGCTGGGACAGCCCTGCCCAGCCCACCAGCTTGGGGGAGCACCTTTTTGATAAACGGGAGAGCATGCACACCTTCCCCCATGCAGGGGGACGTGAAAGGCCCCACGGGTGCCCAAATCACAGCCGTGCCTGTGCAGTAGCTGTGCCCATGGGCTGCTGCTTGCCAATGGGTACAGCATTCCCAGAAATGCTCCCTGCACCCAGCCCTGTGGGAGCAAAATCCATGACAAACTCCTCCCTCACCAACACCCTTGGGGACAAGTGTCAGTCCCTACCCTCACCTGGAAAACACTCCACAGGTTTTCCCCTCTCCCATGGTCGTCTTGCCGCAGCCTGTGTATCAGCAATTGCCTGTGAAGGCAATATTTCACTCTCGCTCCAGCATATTTCACATGGTAACGCCGTAACTGCGACGTGTTCTCCCAAGGGACCCCTCAAATCTGGGCAATGAATGCCTCTGTGTTTGCTGCTCAACTTTCTTGCCGGGAGATATGTTTATATGAAAAAAAAATATATATATATCAGCCTCCAAATCCCAGTGACTGCAAATGCCCCGGCAGAATTAAAGCAGCAGAGTTGATAGCCCTGGCTGCCATTGTTACAGTATTTACATAATTTCATGGTGGCTGGACACTGGTGGAAGGAGGGATGAGCAGCTCAGGAGGGTGCCTGGGTTCTCAGCTGCTTGCTGCTGCCAGAATGGATGGACAGACACGTCATCTGTCCAAAAGTGTGGGGCACGGGGTTTGTCCTGGGCTGAGAGTGAGTGCCTGAGGTTTCACCCAGCCAGATGCAGGGGAACACACCAGTATCAGCACCAATACCAGTTCCTGCCTGGAAGTGTCCTGCAGAGATGAGGCTGTACCAACACAGCTCAGCTCTAGGTGTGCAGCGAAGGGATGACGCTGCTTGTGCCGAGACCCAGCACCCGCACGGGATCCTGAACCAAAGGGTATTCGAATCCCAAATGTTAACTTCTGACCGAGCAGAAACATTGACATTATTAAGAATTTCAAAATTCAGAGTTTCTGAAACAGCAAAGACTTTGAAAATTAGAAATGAAAATAAAAAAAAAAAAACAACACAGCACCCAGGATCAGCTTCCCCATGGAGGTGGTGCAGGTGGCAGCACAGAGACGTCAGAGGGAAGAGCAAAGTGCCGTCAGGAGTGTTCAGCAGGAAGAAAGCTCTTGAGATTGTCCTGCTCTTGTCTATCTCTGTTTCAAGGACCAGGTTATTTTGGAAACACACTGTAAGTGGAAAAATGCCCTCAAAGGAAAGAAGGCACAGTGGGTGAGAGGGTGAGCGCAGATGCTCTGCAGGAGGGCAGTGGCTGCGCACCAGAGCCTTTATGTCCCCATCTCAATTTTCCCTTTCTTCTCCTTTTGGGGCCTGATTAGGCATCACCTGAACCCTGCTGTAGCCGACTCAGCCACCTCCCAGCATGTAGGGAGAAATTAAAGAGGACTTTGTTTCCAAACAATTGCCAATGCATAGTTTGAGAATCTGTAATTTGAACTCAAATCCTCCTTCTGCTAACAGTGATGGATGGCTTTTTCCTACCGCTTTGAGAGCCCTTGGATCCTGCATGGCAGATGCCTTCCTGATTTATGGCTTGCCTCTTCACGCGATGGGAGACAAACAGCCCGATTCTAATTACCGCACTCTTGTTAGGATAGTTTCTTATATTGCTTCCATCTTATTGCCAGGGCTCCCCACTCCACCTTTGTGTAGCTGACTTGTGTTTTATGGGTAACCTCGGCATGGATTCAAATAATCTGTTGCACTCATTCCTCTGGCAAATACATTCACACACAGCACAGAGGGGAAGTGCTGGAAATTGTATTTTTTCTTCTGAGTGGCTTAGTGAGGAGGGCAATATGTGAGGATGGGGTTGATGGTGAAGAAGTAGAAAAGCTGATGCTGTCAAACACTGCCAAAAAAGAGGGAGGGATGAATGGAGCTGCACGAGGGGCTAAAAATAAGTGTTCTTCTTCCTAAAGAGAATCTTGCTGGTTCAACTCTTTCTCATTCTTTTCTGTGTCAGAGTGGTTAATTCTCCTTGGGAGCCCATTCACTCGGCAGATGTTGCTTTTCTTTGTGTGATTAGCCTGAAATCAATGGAAAATAATCCCGTCCTTTAGCAAATATTGGAGCACACGATTCCAGTGCTACAAGGTGCTTCAGCAGCCCGAACAGATGCCAAAATCACTGTCCGCAAGAAAAGTGCACACAGACGTATTTACGCTTTTAAAATAGCATTGCCCAAATTCATGTGATGATGGGGGGAAAAATGCATGTTTGCAGCTGCAGAGCTGGGGCTGGCACGGGCTCCCTGGCACAAGGACAGTGACATCCTGGGGTGAGCCTGGTGAGGCCACCGTGGTGAGCAGGAGCACAGGCTGGACAAGGAGAAGCTGAGAACCACATTAGCTCAGCCCAGGGAAGGGGAGCCATCCAAAGAGAAACCTTGGCCCCTGTATTCCCCATTTGGCTTGTCCTGTGAGCACTGGTGTTACTGCCAGAAATGTCAAGCTCTGACCCCACCAGACTTCATCCATGCCCACCAGCTGAGGGTTACTGGCTCATGCCGACTTCTTAAAATGAGCTCACCAGCTATGTTTTAATTCATCTAATGTGTCTTTTCCTGATAAATTTTAAAATCGGGTCGTTGCACTGTCTGGATTCAAATACCAGCAAAGCCCAACTATTTCATGTCTGTGCCGTTACCTTTACCAGCCAAAGTTATAATCGCATCAAAGGGCAAAATCAGAATTATCTGATGAGCAGAGAGTCTCCGTAAAAGCCAGAGGATGTATCATCCTCTCTATCATCATCATTCCTATCATCCACTCTAAAGTCACTGAATCCCAGTAAACATGCCCTTTATTTGCTGCTGTGAAGTTATGAGAGATGTTGTCGCCAGTACTGGCCCAGTTCAGCCCTCTGCCAGCTCCTTTATGCCTAACTGGAGAGCACTCTGATGGCCACCTCTTCTCTCCTCCCTCTCATGCAGTGTAGGAAAATACGCTTGTTTCTGATCACCCGCCTCCTCAGTGTGCTCAGCAGCCTGGGACAAGCTCCTAGCAGGGGGACAGCTGTGTCACTACTCTGCATGGAACCCAGACTTCCAGCCACCACCAGTCACATCCTCCTACTTGTGCAGGTGATAGTTTTTCCCACCAAGAAATCCTTTGGGTCACATAATGAGTACTTTTATTTCAAATAATTTGCAGTCAACACCATTTCATATTTCAAAGTCACTTCTTGCGTATCAAGGAGAGAGGAGGGAATAGCCCATGAGACCTTTTTTGAAGGTGGTTCCTCTAATCTTCCTCTCAGACATATGAAAATGCAAATCCTTTCCAAATGGCATTAGATCATTGAATCCAGCAATATATTTCTATGGCTAATTTGCTATCGGTCCCTGAAATCACTGCTGTGCCTCAGTGCATCACTGGAGCGCTCTCTGCTCCAAATCAGCATTTCCCCCCCACTGAAACCTCATTGTGCACAGGGTGCTGGCATTGCTGGGGTACCCAGGTGGGCATCCCTCCCTGGCATTGGAATGCTGACAACAGCCCTGAAAAAACTTCTTCTCTCCCAAGCAAGGAGCTCCTCTGGGCTCTGCTGCACCGTGAGACAGCAGCGAGCTGCCTGCACACTGGCCCAATGCCCACTCCCCCAGGCTCTGGGGGGAGCTGGGGACAGCCCCCACAGATGGGGAGACATGAAACCCGTTAATCATCTCCCCGGTGCTGTGCTGTTGCATGAAATTGGATTTAGCACCATTAGCTGAGCGGGTTCTGAGCAGCTCCTTGACTCCCACTGAAACCAACCTCCCATTGCAAAGCTGATTAACAGAGTGCGTCCACAGTATTTAATTAACCTAATGAACCCTGACGATAAAATTAGAGTCCACTTAATTCCTAGTCCCCCACTGTGGCTTGCAGGTGAAACAGCTCACGGCACCACAACAACCCGCAGGTGCTTTGTGAGGGACCCAGCACCGGGGCTGGGGGCTCCCATTCAGCTGCAAGCTGTGGGGAATAAGTCAGTCTCTTTGCCCTCTGCACTTGTAAAATTCTTCAAATCATCTCCAAATGAGAGGATTGGAGATAACAGATTGACAACTTGCATGGGAGCAATTACCTGATCCTCACACCCCGTGGGCTGGAACTCTGCTGCTGCACAGGACCCCCTCTAAGGATTTCTCCTAGTAGGAAAGGCTAACAAACAAAGGCTCAGGGATGCTGGCACCAGTCAGGAGAAGGGAGGTGATGGAGGTGGTGAGGATGTGGGTAGTGGTGCTATACACCCAGCTGGGCTCTCCTTGTCCGGCAGGGCTCCGACTGATGTGCACTCCTACCGCAGACGGCAGTATCCAGCCGGACTGGTGCTGCCCGTGCGGACGGGGTACAACCTTCCCTTGCAATTGCTCTCAACGCTTAGAATGAAATGGTTGAAGCAGAGAGGGTTTTGTTGTATGGGGTATTTTTCCTGGTATAAACAGAACTCTGTCTTAAATGAGAGTGAGTTGGGGGAGCCAGCCACGTGGGCTGTCCCCCTGTCCCTTTCGGGGTGGATGGGGAAGACAACTGCCAAGCACCCTGCACAGGTACAGGATGTTCACAGGTGATGTAAAATCTCCAGCATTTGATACTTTCTGGTTATATCTGGGTTTCTTTCCCTGTGAAGATGGATTGCTGCTCGGCCAGAAATGCTGGGCTTGAGGGAAGAATCGTAGGGCGATCTCTGGCCGTGGCTCTGAAGATCATAATAGTCCATTCTGGCCCTAACGCTTAAGAATCTATAAACCAGATCATTACTAAAATAGCTATGCCATTTCCCTGTGACATAACAATCATTTAAAATATATTTTAGTATACAGAATGTAAAAGAGAAATGTCCCAGGGAAACAGAAATGTCAAAGAGCATCAATTCTGCCACTTGCAGCAAACCAAGTGGCTTTTGGTGATGGAAGTACTGGGGTTTTTTAGGACAATGAGAGAAAGCCTCTTTCCCTCTCTGGGTTCCCAGGAGCCTTGTTCCCTGACCCAAATCACAGCCACCTCTCCAGCAATCCTCACACCTTGCAATCTGCTCAGTAGGTGGGTGTGTGGTGATAAGTGACAGTACCAGCAGGGGTGCAGCATCAGGTAGTGGTCTAAGGGAAAGCCGCTCTTCCTCTCTGAAAGTAAATTATTCCTTTTGTGCCCAATTTCTAGAGTCCAGATGGCTTGCAGCCTTCTTGGGTGCAAGAAGTCAGTGGAGGGGTTTAAGGGGCCAATTTAAAGGCAGGTTCAATGGCTGGGGAGCCTCACCCTACATTTGCTTTGTACATGATCCTCCTCAGGCTGCTCTGTTTGGGGAAACAAGTCCAAAACACATGGGAGAAAAATTCTCACGAGCCCAGAGTGAAGAGGGAACAATGCACTTATTCCTGGAGACTTAGATTTGCAGAAACATGATTGTAAGACTTTGTAGGGCTAATTTCTTGTCTGGATTTCAGTATGTCTTTAAAATGTCAGGGTCTGGGATCGGGGCAGTGAAACTGGGGAGAAGAAGTAGTTCAGCTGCCCAAGCTATCCACAATCATAAGGTTATAGGCATGGAAGAAAAAGTGAAAAAAAAAATTAAATGAGAGAATGAGTAAGATTTTTTTTTTTCAATTTTGAACTTATAGTAATCTATACTGTTGCTTGTCCTACAGATAAGCAAAAGACAGGTACTCCAAATCCACCCAGATGGAGTTATTTTAGTGTGCTTTCAACACAGAGAGAAATGGAAATGAAGTCTAATAAGGCTCCTGAACTCCCTTTTTTTCTACCCTCAAAGACAACTGAAAGGCATTTAATTTCCTGCAACCCAAGAGCATAAACCGCACTTAGATGCTTTATAAAACCCTCCAGGCATCTTTTTGGAAGATGTAGGACAACATTTTCAAGAAGCCGAATTGGAGCTGCATGAGCAAACTGCCTGGGCAGAGCTGCACTGTGCCTCTGATTTCTGTCCCGCTGCGTGGCTCTGCTCTCGCTGTCAATGAAGCAGAAACGAGCCTTTGACGCCATCCACCACCCCCCCTCTCTGAGTGCCCTGTGCTTCTGTCCCCTGGCAGCAGAGGTGAGGGGCTCATTTTGACACCCTCACATCCCCTTTTAAAAGGTCAGAGCTCCCCGTGCATCACACCTGGTACCCAGCACAGAGGGAGAATGGGACTCAGAGGTTGCCGTTGTTCTCTGGAGGTCTGGTGCCTCTCCCAGGGCTGCTCAGCAAGATGAGGGAAAGTTTGAGGAGTCTGTCTGTCAGAGCACCCAAGAGCTCTGCATGTGGAGTGAGGGATGGGCAGCTGTCCCTCTGGAAAACCTCTGCTGTCACAGCTGCAAGGCTCTGGCAGCACATGGGAAGATTGGGGAGCCACTGCCCAGGGTAAGGCTCTGTTTCAGACAGAGTTTTGTTTAAGCACAGGGAAGATGGTTCAATTATGCAAGCACACTGGTTTCCCCGTGGATGCGGTGTCAGCTTATGGCTCTGAGACAGGGATGGAAAAGCAATCCTGCCTGCAGGCTGTATGGCGTGGGGAGGGGGTGCTGCTGACCCACAGCATGAGAGGAACCACAGTGATCAGGGTAAGAATAAGCAAGAATTAAGAATAATAAGATCTGATCTAGCTTCCCAGAGCTGTGCAGGGATGATGGGGTCACACCTTTACCCATTATCTTCCTTTCCTCCTGGATTAGAGTAATTCAGAGAAGCAGGGCAAACCAGGGAACATTCACTTTCCCTGTTCAGGTGAGAAACAGGGATCTCTCAGCTGCCCTTGTGCACAGGCAAGCAGGTCCCAAAAAGCATCCCAGTGCTCTTCCCTTGCAAGCAAGAGCCACGCCATTTGGGCAGCTCTGCTTCTTTGCCATACACCTTCATTTTGCAGCAAAAGAATTCAGGGAACAAACTACCTGTCTTAAAGGGAGAGCCCAGTTAAAGGAAGAGCTCCCAGTGCCTGCGGGAAAGAGTTGTGGGCAGAGGAAGGGGATGATGTGACCATACTCTGCCAGCTTGGGCATCCCAGTCTGTGCTCTTCAAATTCTGCCACGGGCAAAACCACCTTAAAAGTGCAGGAAAGATGGTCGTTTGTGCTGGTCCCTGTCCTGCACACCCAGGCATGGGAGACTGCATGTTTGGGGAGCACTGCAGGGGTAAAGGGTTGGATCCTGTGTAGGGATGGACAGTTCATTTCTGCAGAGGAGGCAGAGTATCTGTTATCAGACATGGAAGCTAGAAAGAGCCCAAAAACTGCAGCTGTGTTGAGCAAATTGGATCGTTATATTAGAAGCTGAACAGGAGGAATCTGTGAACGAGAGCAGCTTGATGCTAGCTATTTTTCAACTGAAGAGGGAGTCAACAAGGCGAACCCACTTCCCACCGTTACCTTGGCCACAAGATGACAGAGATGACAGTTTGATATTCACTTCCATCGTATCTCCTGCTATCAATGCAAAATAGCCCGTCAGGCTTCTCCCACCCTGCCTGCTTCTCCGCCTGACACAGCCCTGCTGGGAGCACACAGAGCACCCGGGTCCCAGGAGTCTGGAGAGTGGACTGGCCGAGACGCACATCAAGGCAAGATATGTCAGCGACAGGAGCCCTCCACAACCTCACACGCTCACCCAAAACCTCCTGCACCGTGGCCAGTGGGGAAGGCTGACTTCAGGGCACAGGCAACTAGAGCCAGGCATTCTAGCAGCATCCTTGGTGCTGCCGGAGGGGGATGTCACAGACCCACCTGGCTGTGGGTCCCCAGGACTCTCCCTTAGGTGCTGACTGTGCTCTCTGCATGCACTGGTGAGGACTGGAGCAGGGAGCAAAAAAGCATCAGCTGCAGAGGGAAACTCACCCACAGAGGTGCTGAGGGCTCTCCTCACCTTCCCTGGCATGAAACTAGCCGGAACAGCACCCATGCCTCCCGCAGCACACTTGGCAAGTGAGATGGAGTTAAATGTCAGCTGTGATTTGGCATTTTTATCTCTAAGTGGGGGTGAATGACCTTCCCGGCTGCGGTCGGCACACGTTCCCAGCCCTGCGGAGGCAGGCGCGGGTGCCTGGGGGAGGAGGCATCGGGCCACGCGCCGTGTTTTGGCAGGAACAACATTCATCCTTTTCTGTTCGCTCTTTCATTGCTGCCCTTGAGTCGTTGTTAAATTTGTCAAGAGTGATTTACAACTGTGTCAACAAGTGGGATCCAAGCTGCTGGTCCACACCGCAGGGAGGAAAGAGGGAATAGCTCCTGAGATGCAATACAGACTGGAAAGCTTGAAGAGAAAAGCACAGCTACCCTCCCTAAGCCACAGGCTTGCCTAGTCGGCTGTTGCTGTAATTGCTCTGCATTTCCCAGGGTCTGACATCGCCCCTGGACATTTCTCTTGCTATTCAAACGTGTCCGAGTCTGTTTGCCAGTGCTGAAATCCAGACCGCTGTTCATGAGGGTTCAGTATCTTCAGCCTATTTCTGCAGAGTGCTGAGAAGTGACATGCTTGTCTCCCCAGAGATGTCACTGTCCATCCCTTGCAGGGAAGGCTTTGCATGTGAAACCCCAGAATCACCAAAGTTTGCTGTTTGGTCCCTAGCTCAACCCCTGGATAAGGGCAGGACTATCACCAGTGCTACATCCGTCCCCAACCATCTTAGCAGCCTTTAGTTTCTCCATATCTCTCCTGAACTAGGGGCAAGGACTCAAACTGGGCTCTATTTCAGATGCAGTGTTGCCAGCACTCAGTAAAGAGGGGTAATAATTCCCCTCCATCTGCTGGCCTCACTCCCAAAACAGCCCAGGATGCGTTTGCCTTGTCCTGTGGCGTGCCTGCAGATCAGTCACTCGCGATGACAGTGAACTGACCACCAGCCACAGGGTCACCCACCAGGGAGCAAACGCTCTGGCTTGCGGTGGATGAAGCCAGATCCACACACAAAGGAGATGACTGAGCTTCTGCATCGCCCCAATCAAATCACATGCTCTCTTCTTTGAAAAGTACTGAAGGGGTCAGCAAACCAAGGAAGGGCACAATTCACTCCCATTTAGCATCGCATATCATTGCTGTGAAATGCATCTACGAAAACAGCTATTCTCTCTCCTTTACTTTCAACAGGTACAGAAAATATTCCTCCATTTGTACCATGGGATCTCAGAAACAGCTGGGGCATCTTAACAGCCAAGTGACCTGGGGAGCATGTCATGCCAGGTCTGAGGCCATGGAAACATCCCTTCTCTACTTCTCTGTAAAATTTGCCTCTGCTCCTCATTAGAGGCTATTCACATGTGAGTCAACTGTGGTTGAGCTGGTTTAAATGTATAATCCTGACAAGAAAACCTGCTGGTACAGAAAAATTACCTTGGTGAGGAATCCTCAGAAGCAATTGTCCTCACAGCTCTGCAGAAGAAACTCTTCCAGAGGAGCACAGGCACCTGCTAGGCAAAGGAAGGGATTTGCTAAAGCCAGGGGTTGCTGGACCGGGTAGGGTTTTGAAGCTGCAGGCAGGGGAGGAGTCCCACTGCCATGCCCCCTTTTCACATGTGAAAGGGCTTATAAATAATCAGATTCCCACAGTTTGATAAACACTATATGCTGGTGTTGCTGTAAAGGGCTCTGTCTAAGCAGGAATTCCCCCTTCATCTTTTTTCCTTCGGCATTGTGTTCCTCCTGCTGCAAGCACAGCCTATTGCTGTTATTATTGTTGTTGCTATTATTATTGTTACATATCACTTTTTAATTGCCTGGTAAATTTGTGATAGCTTGGAAAAAAAAAGCAAAGGAGGACGTGTAATTTGAAATGCTAAAGAGAGCAAGAATAAAGACAGGAAAAACGCAGCGCATCTAGTAGGATTATTGAAGAGGTGATGAGGACATTCTTAACCTTAATTATTTCAAATCAACTCATTTTGTAGAGTGTGTAGGTTTATGAATCAGATGAAAGGTAAATTGATTCATAATTTCCTTTAATTTTCTGCTCTTTGGAGAATTTAAATCCATATTAACATAACCCATACCAGCCAGTTACTAAGAGACAGGAGAAAATTAGTATGGGCGAAGCGGGAATGCTGGCATTTTCACACGCTCGAGCCCACCCGTTGTGTGGAGGCTGTGAGTGGGACTCGTCAGTGTGGGGCTGCCCCTGTCCCCCCACCCCAGCTGCTGCTGCCTCCCCCAGGACTCCCGGTGTGGGAAGCAGACGGCCCAGGGAAGAGCCAAGTGGGCACGGGGGGAGGGCACGGGCTGAGCTTGTTTCTGCTGCTCCACAGAAATGAAAGCAACTCAGGAAGAAGTAGAAAAGTTAATATTACTCCCAGGTACCATCTCTCTGCCATGACGGGCTGCACAGGGATGTGCACGCCTCTGTAGGAATGTAACACCAGCATCTGTCACTTCTGGTTTCGAAGAGAAGAGTTTCCTTTAGGAAATAAGCAAATACAAGAACCACCAGATACTGGAAAAAAAAAATCAGGTTTGCGGCACCGCAGGAATAAGGATGCCTGTGAGGAAAAGTACTTTTTTGCTCTTTTTATTTATACAGAGCCTGTGCTGTAACTGTTTCCTTTGCTGTGCACTTGGAAGCTGAGGGGGGACATGGCTGGATGTTTGGGGGCAGTATGTTCATGCTCTTCTTCAGAGCAAGGCTCCCGCAAGCTGCTCTGCGGCAGTCGGGGCTGACCTTGCTTGCAAGTCCTTTTGGGCAGTGACAAATGCCTTCATAGGAGACTGCTCTTATTTCAGGTTGGACAGAAACCAGACGTAAAAAAGCACACGAGACAGCTGGCTGTGTGGGAAGCTGGCTCTGAGCGCTCTCGCTCTGCGACAGGAACACTTCATTACCATTTTCCTTTGTCCTGGATGTTGTGCTCCTTGAGTCAGCCGGACTGGTGTGGGTTGGGCAGCTCCACCACAGCCAGTGCTGGTGACGGCTGGTGCAGGGAGCTCTGCAGGGATGCATCCAGCCACCGTGAACAAGTCACCGTGCCCGATCCTGCAGCCTGCTGTGGGCACAGAGAGGTGTGGGGAGGCAACATCAAAGCTGCTCCCAGCTCGGGCAGTTGTTGACAGAGCAAAACACAACCCAGCCAGAAGCATTCTGAGGTGGCATTTACTGTTGTGCTCCTGGCTGCTGTGTCCAGCAAGAGTGCCAAGGTAGGGGAGATGCACATGCCTCATCCAGGAAATGTAGTCTGTGGCAAAAGAGCAGCATGAGTATGTTCTTGCCAGTGTATTGAATGTGCTGAGTAAAACAGGTAATATTAATCCAATAAAGCAGAATCAATAGTGGAATTCAGTTCAGGAGGGAGGGATTTCATGGCTGCCTCTCACAAGTGCAAACACACATTATGTCATCAGCAGAGCGGTAAATCAGCATTTCTGCGACCAGCTGCCCAATTACCAAGGCAGTTAGATTATGGGAACTGTAAATTGGATGTATGCAAATACATAGCATGAGACAGTAAAGTAAACACCTCCAAGAATTACAGAGAAATCTCTGGACCGAGTTGCCAACTGAACAGCTAGCCAGGTGTACAGGCTTACAGGACACAGAGCAGAAAATGTGTCTGGATGCTTTTGGTGCTCACCACTACCACAGGGCCCTGCCAGGACAGCTCAGAGACCTGCAAGCTCCCTGTGACCCACAGTTGTGGCTGACAGGAGCACTGAGTGCCTGGCACAGCCTGAGGTGTATGGCAAAACACATCTTCTCTATATGCTGCTTTACATCTCCTTCAGGGTCCTTCAGTGTTGTGGTTCTCCAGGCTTCCACAAAGTGAGGAGCTAGGAGCTGCAAGGCATGGCCAGCTCCATGCTACCGGTCCTGAAGGTGAGGTAGCCATCACATAGTTACACTTCCTTGCTCTGAACTGTGTATTTCCTGAGTGCATGCTGTGCTAAGAAATTATGTCAGTTTTGTCTTTTCAACAACTTCAGGAAAAACAAACATTTTAAATTACTTTTCTCCCTGTACAATTTCTTCCCCTCTCTCCTACTTACAGAAAGAAGGTAAAGCTGCGATTCAGAGGTAAGCTGAAGAACTTGAAGCGACAATGGGAGAACTCAAAGAGCTGGTGAGGAAAAGCAATTAGTTCTGTTTACTCACAGGGAACACACCTGCATCAGAACATGCTGTGAAACATGCCTGGAGCCGACCATCTCCTGGGTCATTTTTAAAAGGACTTCTGCTCAACTTCTTTCTCTAGTTTTGGCTCCTTTATACCTATTATCCTCACTCCCAGATTTTCCTCCTGCTCCATGCACTGCTTTCTTTCTCCGAGGGTCTGTCCATCCACTACTCCCTGGTGGAGACAGCCTTGCTCGTGCACTGCTGTGCTCACATGCAGGTTTGGGTGCTGGAGGGATTTGTGTAAGTTTTCTCATTTGAGCACCTGCATAAGTCCAAGTGAGGGTGTTTCCCTGCTCATCTGCAGAGGACACCAACAATGTGGGGATGACCCAGCCCTGAGTGGTGCTGAGCCCACCATGTGTCTCAGTAATCTCTTAGCCTACTGACTACCTCCTAGACAGACTTTGCTTGTAGCAAAGCGATTTTTTGTTTCATTTCCTTTTCATTGCATTTTCAGCTTGAAATTTGCTGGATTTTCGGTGCTGGACATTGTGGTGTCTTCATTAGCTACTGCAAAGACCTACTTAATATCATACATCATCTTCGTAGACAGGTGCTTAGAGACTGCGGTCAGGTTTCTTCTTTACCCAGCTCTTTAATAAGCTAAATAGACTGAGCTCCTTAAATCACTCTTTGGTGTAAAGACCGTTAAAGAGCTCATTCCCTTGGAGGCAGGGCTCAGGATCCAAAATAACATGAACATTGCTCAGCAGAAGTGACTTTTACCTTGTCTTCCTCAGGAAAATGGCACTCATGCACTTGGGCTGTTTGCCTGTTGCTCGTCTGTCTGTCAGTCCAACCCTGTACTCTCCTCCCCCTCCTCATCTCAACCTGTTGCTTCCCGGTTTGTCAGAGGGACGCAGTGCTATGGAAATGCATGCTGGAAACCTCCTGGGTGCAGTCATAACCTTCCTGGTCATAACGGGGGTGGGAGGGAGAGTTTACACCCCAATTACTGTGGGTAGCCACGGGTTTATTGCGTGCCTCTCACAGCACCAACAAACCAAGGGCACCCTGCAGAGGGAGGTATCGATTGCGAATTAATAGCAGCTAGCCTGGGATGAGCACATCATAGAGCACGACGGGCTGCTGGCTCTGGCTACGGAGAGCTCCTTGACAGAAAAATGAAACCTCCTCAGACCATGCGAGAACTCCCTGGTAGGGATAGCAGTCAACAGCAGTGAGCAGAGCATGGCTCCAGGGTGACCCTCTTCCCCACTGCACTCACCAAGGCCTCAGCCCTGTCAGAAAACCCCTTAATTTTTCTACTCTGTTGTCCCAAGACCAGGGTTAGGTCCTCCAGGAGGACCAACAGCAGGAGAGAAGGAGGAGATGCTTCCTTTACCCTGGTGCATCAAGGACCCCCATGGTCTGGTTGCAGCTGTGCATCATCTCTGTTTGTTCTGGGACTGGGTGAGGAAAGCTTCAGGGACAAACCTCCTTGTTGCTTTCTCTTTGTGCTGCCCAAGCTCTACTAGATGAGGTGGCAAAGAGGAGCAGCCCAGCTCAGACATTCCCCTTGCCCAGAGAGACCCTGCCCTGAGCCTGCCAGCCACAGCACATGCGGGGTTGCAGCCAGTGAGAGCCTCTCTGACAGTTTTCTGTCCCTCCAGCAGTCCCAATGGGATGTTTCTAAGCTTAGCCTGGCACTGTGACACTGCAAAAATCTTCTGCCAAAGCCAGTGTCTGCCAGAGCGGCTTAAAAATAGCCCTGCATCCATGGGACTGAGACTGGAAATTCCTCCTGGGCAAAACACCGCCCTGCTTCTGAGCGATGGAGCAGGAGAACGTGTGTTGGGGACTCGGCGACGTTTTGGAAGGGTTTTTTGAATTTGCCATCGTTGGTCCCTGGGGTCAAGATTTCACCCTACGGCCCGGGGCTGTAGGTGCTCCTCAGGCAGATGAAGCAGGCAGTGCTGGCCCCGTGTCCCAGGCGGCACGTGGGAACAGACCCAGCACGAGTGTTGAGGGCAAGCTGCTGCTTCTGCTCCACCCTGACTGAGCCTCTGGTTTATTTTGTGTTTGTTTTAATGTTAACTATCCAAATCTATTTTAATTGGCAGCCAGCAAGGGTCAACACACCTCAGCCAGTCCTCAGTGAGAGCTGCTGTGCTGGGAGGGGGTCCAGACCCCATGAGATGCTGGGGGGTGTGGGTGCTCTGTGGGATAAGGCAGTGGGTCCAGTGGAAAGAGGGGGAAAGAGCAGCTATTAACAGAGCCTGGTGTCGGCAGGGCTAACAATGCTGCACTTCTGTCCCATGGCTGGAAATTTAAATATTTCATTATGCATTTATTGTAATTTAGTCTCAAGCCAGCCAAGTGTGTAATGAGTTGTATCAGCATAAGGAAATGCAGCTCCTGCTGGCTGCTCACCCAGCCCACGTGTCCTCGGGTGACAAGACTATCCTTGATGGGGATACCTTGCTGCCCAGCGACCTCCCTAAGGACAGATATCAGGCCTGGGGCTAGCAGGGCTAGCACGGGGATCTATGGGAACCACTGGTTGTCCCCTAGGGCAGAGATAGGAGCTCTAGGGTGGCAGGGACTCACCAATCACCCTTCCAAGTGTCTTTGCAGAGCCTCCCTTTGCTGCAAGGCCAACGCTCTCCCATGCCCGTGCATCACTCTCACAGCTGGTGCCACTCCGAGTGTTGTCTCCTCTTTCCTCACTAAAGGAAAAAAAACATTGGAAGTGGGAGTGGTATCTCATGCAAGGATGCTGCTTTTCAGGCTGGGCTGCTCCAGAGCACGGCTTCTGTGCCTGCCCCTCCGGTGCTGGGCAGGCAGGGCTCTCCCACCATCGCTTCATGGAGCAGTGAAGCTGGAACTGCTCCCTGGCTAGGGCTGGAGTGCAGGAGGGGCACAACATCCCCCCCAGCCCAGTTTGGGGGCTGTCCTACTCTTTTGCGTGGCCTAGAGTCTTGGATTATTTTAATCCAGGCTTGATAACGCAATTAACTCCGATCGCTGATTCGTGATGCCTGCTTTCTGAACCATAAGTGCTTCAATATTTCATTTTATGTTGCTTTCAGGGTTACATAGTTTATTCCACAAACAAGAGGTTGGGACGGTCATTAGCGTGTGAAATCAGAAACGCATGCATCAGTAACTATGGCAACTCCAAAGAGAACACCAGTTTCTAGAAAAATCAGGAATTAAGCTGACATGAAAATGCTGAAGTAGGAAAGATCCTATCTTAGGGCTTTAAAAAAAGAAAAGAATGGCAGAAATACTCAAGTAAACTGAGCCCACCTAAACCTGAGAGTGCAGGCGGTATTGTCACCCAGCCGCGCTGGTGCATCCCTGTGCGAGGGCAGGCTTGCTGAAAAATAAATGAAAAATAAATGCATGTAACACCTGAAAAGCAAATGCATGACAAACACCTGAAAAATAAAAGCATGTAACAGCTGAGCCCACTGGCTTCATCCAAACACCTCTCGTGCTGCCCCTGCACCCCTCTGTCCACTCATGGGGGTTTGTCTTTCCCAGGAACAAGCCAACACCGTGGTGTCGCTCATGGAGCAGCGCAACTCCAAGCAGAGGGCACCTGCCAGGAGATGCTTGGAGCAGCATCCATAATTGATGCTGTAAAAACAACGCTGCTAGTCTGGGCCCTGTCTCATGATGTTAGGTGTCAGATGCCAGCACAGCTGCTCTCCATACAGCTTGTAGACACAGCAGTGTGAAGACATCACAGAGCTCCCCCTGAATAATTCAGTCCATCTTTTTTTTTGATACCTCCAGTACGTAAGGACTTTCCCTCTTCACAGTGAAGAAAGTCCTTGTTTAGCACTCCTGAAAGCTTGTTGCCTCCACTGTATTTCCCTTACACATTATATAATTGAGAAATCATGAGCAGCAGCACTGGGGTGAAGCTCATAGAAGCCTCTGCGGGACAGCGCGGGTTGAGCCCTGTTTGTCACAGCTGGAGGGACCACAGGTGTGACGGGTGCTATTCATCTCCGAGCAGTCAGGCGCCAAGTCCAGGTGCTGCTCCATGGACATCATCTGCTTGCATCAAGCAGTGATTTTAAGACCGTGCTGAATAAGGCACTAAAAATACCTCGGCAACCCAGCGAAAGGTAGGAATTAAAGGAAATGAAGACTTTTTGGAAGAGGCTGCTTTTTCAGAGCCTTATTTAGTGATGCTAATGCTGCTACCTGTGATTATGTTTGCCCTATTCCCAGTTGCTTTCCCAGTGTAATCAGCCTCAAAGCGTTCAAATGGAAATCTTTCCTGTTGCTTTCCGCTTCACGCTGATTTGGGGGGGAGGACAGGGAAGGAAAGAGCTGCTGGTGGGTGGGGGCCGTGTGGAAATGAGGGATGGTGTTTGGAGGGTGGGAGCTGGGGGTGGAGGATGCAAGGCAAGCAGTAGCGAGCAGCCCGCGTGCCCCTGCTTGCAGTCATGAAGTGACCCCCTGCATGTTACAACTACCTTACAACAGACATGACACAGGTTGTTCCTGGCTGCAGCAGAGCACATTTCCCTTGCCTTGTCTCTTTGAGCCAGAAGACACCAGCTCTGCACCCAAAGGAGTTTCTGCCAGCCCAAGCTTGATAGATACTGAAAAAGCAAAGCAGTTGTATTCATTTGCAATAATATTGCAGATTTACTCACCCCATTTGATGAGGGTGAAGGCTCCTCGAGGCAGGTCAGCTCATGAATATCCTCACTTCTGGCTTGGATGTCTTTGGTCTCGCATCTGAGTTTGACCCGAGTGTGGAGGGATTTTTTTGAGGGATTAAATACTTATGGCAAAGGAAGGCAGCGTCGCAGAAGCAGCTCATAAATGTAGGCAAATGCTGGCCAGGCGCAGACCGTGAACACTCAAGTCAGGGCAGCCGGGCAGCAAGTAGCAGCAGGATATTAGTATCAGAAGCAATGAAGCCGGCTGCCAGAAGTAATCCCCAGGGGGAAACACCACTATCAGAAATGTCTTCTGATGGAACTGGTGGAAAACTTGCAGTGGCCTCTGCCTCAGAAGGGCTGGATGATGCAAAGGGCAGGAGCCTCCTGCTCCCTCCCTGGGCACAGCTGAGGCCCTGACCGCCCCATGCCTGCACTCTCCAGCACGAAGGGAGCTCAGGGGACCCTTATTTTTATGAGTTTGAACTCCTCCCATGTCCTTGACCCTGGGAGACATGTCTTGCTCTCCTGCGTCACTCACTTTTGCCCCAACTCACTTTTTGCCTTGGGCAGGGAGAGCCTGGTGCGATGGGCAGGATTTTCTCCCTTTCAGGGAAAAAGTGATAAAAGATAAACTCTCTTTGGCTCTACGCCCAGTTGCCTTCGAATGCTCCTTCCTCTTCCATCTTTTGATGTGGTTGCTTTGATTCGCACTGCAGAGGCTGTATCAGAGCCCTCCAGGCTGGAGGGACGCAGGGCCTGAGGACAGAGCAGTGTCCCCCAGCACAGCCCGACGTTCTCTCCCGATGCTGCAGCAACCCACCAAGCAAGGGATGCTGCTGGAGCTGGCTCTGAGGGGAAGAAGCACGGAGCTTCATGGAGTAGCTCCCAGCCCTGCCCATTCATTGTTTAAAATCAACTTCCTGCTCACTTTGAAGCATCTCAATAAGAAGATAATAGAGCAGAAGACTAGTATCTGTGGGGTGCCAAAAGAATTACCATCACTGAGTGATGCCTTTCCATTTCCAGGAACTTTGAGATCTATCTACAGGCCAATTCTCAGTCTACAAACCACACACATCTGTACCTCACGTGTGTATTAATCAGGCTGTTGGGTGGTACTACCTACATGCAGTGTCAACACATTTACTTTTAACAATCAAGCTTGTAACTACATGGGAAAAAACCCCAACATGCAGAGTTTGACAGGATTAATTTTCCATTAAATTGTATGGACTGGAATTGATTTTCTATTAAAGCTCGTGGACCACTGGCCGGGGTGTTCTTACACACTTTGCAAGCTGCTCTGTCCATCTCTAGCATTCATCCTGCCACAGCTACTCGCTCCTTCCCAGCCTGTCGCCCTCAGCTCCCAGGGGCATTGCTGTGAAAGCTGATTTTACAGAGAAATGATCTGATTTTTCAGGCCTGTCAGGTGGAGATGCTGTCACACAGCCACTCTGCGTGACGGCAGCAGAAGGCACCTTTATCCCAGACGTCTTCCTTCATCTTCCCCAGCTAGGAAAAATAATTTGAAAAGTGACTGACATCTCTTAGGCAACGCTGGAAAGAAAACCCATTTGGAGATAATTCGGCTTCTGCTTCGTGAGTTTGCTTAATTTTCCTGCATCCTGGCAGTGTGTGTTAACATGGAGACAGAGTCTTTGCATTAAACAGCTCATCAGCTCCAATTATTGACTGTGCTCCTCGTGCCAGCACCTTATGGGGAAGATGCAGCAGCAGACACCAGCCCCGTGCTGCAAAACCCCTACCCAAGGTGGTCCCTACCCAACAGCAGAGCTGCCACTGGCCTCCAGAGAAAGGAATTGGCAGGGACAGAGGTGAAATAATTTGGAGTGTTCGTAACCTGCTCTTTTGTATGACTTGGGATCTCAGCATGTCCCCTCAAAGCATCAGGGGAACACTAGCAGAGGCAGCTTGCAAAAGCAGAGAGCTTAGAGAAAGCATCCTAACCTCTAACTTCAGCCTGGCCAAGGCGTGACTCATGGGCAGTTCAGCCAGCCCCACGGAGATGGCTTTTTGGGAGTTGATGTGGCTCTGCTCAGGTTTCTGCTTGCTGGGCAGAGGATCAGCAGCATGATGCTGAAGGCCTAGGAAGGGGCTGTTCTGTAGAGGGAATAAATAGCTACACTTGGAAGCTGTAATAGGAAATCTGGTGGTAGCCTCAAATGAAATGGAAAGGTGGCCCTAGGTTGCAATACATATATATGGACTAGATGGAATGTGAGATTAAGAAGTTTAATGCAACATAGAGGTTACTGGTTTAAGGGAAGAAGTGCCAGCTCAGGTAGCCGGTCCCCAAGCTCCCCAGTGGAGGACAAGCCAGAGGCTCTCAGAAGCATCTTTCCACCAGAGACATGCAGATCAGGACATGAATTTCGGGTAGATGTAAAGCACAAGATTAAGATTTAGCACCTGGGAAAAAAAGGCACTTTTTGAAGCCCAGAGGCTGAGCACCCCCCCGACTTGCAGCTGGACTTCTGATGAGCAGACGCATCAGGGAGATGCTGGCACTTGTGCGAGAGGTGAGAGCCTGCAATGAGCGCATCTAATGCAGTGTGAGAACAGACAACTTGGCAATCTCTCTGACAACACCAGTGTGCTGGAGGCTGCCTGCAGAATAAAGCCACTGAAATTTCACAGCTCTATTATCACGCTCTGAAAGGCAAGCAGGTCTCCACACTCTAAATGAGGGCTGCTGGCTAGCCCTGCAAACTCTGATGGCCCAGAAAATCTCACCTGTCAGCATAGGTGCAGCAGAATCAGCTGGGCGATGGTGCCCTGAGATGTTGGTGATCACCACGAAGGACAGACAGAAGGATGCTGCACTCCATAGCTTACCAGAAGGAAGCCCTGTTCAGAGAAAAGCCCGCCCAGGAGGCAGCCTGGGGGCGAGCAAGGAAAAGCTTGTACCCAGGCTGTATGTGTCCCTGCACTTAGAAAAGAGCTTTTGCTGTCTCCCCTTCAGCACGAACACCCCTCTCCTGTGTGCTCCTGAGCCCCGTGAAAGCCGCCACGCTCTGCACTCAGCATCCTGCACAGCTTTGTCCTTGGAGAGTGCTCCAGCTAACAAGTCTTTAAGGAAAGCAATGGCTTGTATCCCCTTGATCTTGAAGAGCTGTGATTAGTGCTGCTAGAGCCTTTGCAAACCCCCTGGGGCAGGTGGGGAAAGCAGCTTGTGCTGGAAAAACTGCAGGCTGTAGCAAAGCCAGTGAGATTTTCTGGTCGGCTGGCAGGTGGGAGCAAGAAGAGGAGCTCCCTCATGGTGCTACGGCATCAGGAGATCCCCCGGGGGAGGCTGCTGCTCCAGGATCCTCCAGGCTGGTAGTTCTTTTGGTGTCTTTGCCCACATCTTTCAAAAGCACCCAAATAATTCAGGAGCCTGCATATCCTTGGCAGTCCTCCTGATGCCCACAGATGCTCACAAGCCCTGTAGTGCTGGTGATGGGCCCAGGGACTCAAGCAGTCTCCCAAGCCTGGTATTTTTCCTTGTCCTCCTAGCTGTGAGATGCCAGGGACCTGTCTGTGTGCATTTTCTTTTTTTCCATCAGCATAGCATATCTCCTCCAAATGTTTTCCAGCACCAGCAATTAGTTGCAGGAGTGTTTGTTCTTTGAAACACTCCTGCCCAGGATGACTTTCTTAGTAGAGAAGATGTATCACTCCACACTGGCACAGTTTTGCAGAGCCCTGCTGGAAATGCAGGAAGACCATCATCTGCCCCACTAAGGTGGGCTCCAGGGGGCTGTTTCAGCAACTTGCCACCTCTAGGAGAACATGAGAGGAGACTCACTGGCAGCCTGAGGGTGGGTAGGGGACTATTTACCAGCCCACAGTCTAATCCAGTATCTGAGGATCATAGCTCCACCACAATCCACTGACCTGCACAGCTCAGGGAGCAAACGCAGCATCCAGCCGGCTCCAGTGGCTGAGAGCTGCATCAGGAACACCCAGGCAGAAAAATCAGATCCAGTCAGCTCTTACTGCACATACAACTGCTCCTTTTCCTCCCCTGACTGGGGGCATTCTGATATTTTGGCTGTAAGCAAAATCACAGTATTCTGTTTTTCTGATAAATTGATGTTTTACCAAGACAACATATCTCTGCCCCTTTCTGTATTCCCAGCCCAAACCCTTTTAACCAGTGCTCCTGCTTGCTGCTTCCCTCTGCTTGCTCATTCACAACAAGGAAGAGGAGGAAAATTTGGGCTGGGTTCTGAGTTTCTGTCACCTGCTTTCCTCTGGCTTTGCAGAAACACAAGCCCTTGAAAACCTCAGGAGACAGAACAGTATAATTAAGGAAAAGAGGAGCTCCAGATGACACTGGCTCTGGAGAACAGTGTTTTCCCCCTCCCTTTTGGTACTTTCTCATTGCATCTGTCTCTTGCTGGGGGCATGAGTCACATTGGTTCTGGTGATGGATGAAATTATGTCCAATGTGAAACAGGAAATAAAAAGTCATTCACCGACAAGACAGCTGTGCAGGCACGGGGCTCAGGGCAACGATCCTCTCTGCCTTTTTCTGCTCTTGCGCTTTTCACAAGTAGCTCCCTTTTAATTAGATGGGACGCAGTTCTAAGTCAACTATAAATGATATCATCAAATTAATAGAGTGTGATCATATCCTGGCTTTTATTGGCCCAGGAGCTGCTACTGGCTGCCATGGGAACTGTGTATTTCACATAGCTCCTCAGCTCTGATTTATAGGTATTAAAGAAGGGAAAAGGTGATGAACCCCTCCAAACATCCTTGCTCTACAAAAAAAACCAATGAGCTGTTCTCCCTGGAGATTCATCCATTGGGACTTTTTTTGTCCCCTCTTTCTTGGCGAAGGCTTCTTGTCAGCATTACCCTTCATCTGCTGGCAGGCTGCTGCTCCTCACCCTCCTGCCCCACTGCTCACCAACCTCCTTGCTGCAGCTAGGTGAAACCAAGAGTGGCAAAGAAAGGAAGCAAAGAGGAAAAAAAAAGTGGACTCACCTGCTGGGTGACACAGCTTGTATGTGAGTGCTGAATGGGGCAGCACTTGTCCACCCCGGGGCTGTCCCCAGGCCTGCAGAAAGCCACCCTGCTGCAATGTGTCTCTGTGGGAGGTGAAAAATAGAGTTCCTGATCGAAGAAGAGCAAGAGAAGTAGGTCAGAGGAGGCATTCCTCAGGTCCTGAATTTGCCACATTGCCAAAACACCAGGTGGAAAGGCAGGGAGGGAGGGGAAGAGAGGGAAAAGCAGGGGCTGCAGCCCCCTCAGCCTACCTGTATGCAGCAGAGAGTGTGCAACATAGGACATATTCATAAATGCAAGGGGAGAAGAAATGGCAAGAGAGAAAGATGACTCGGTCCTGGCTACAGCCAGTGTTCCAGGCTTGGCAGGAAGTCACAGGCTCCTTGTGTACCTGAGCTGCCCGAGGCTGGAACACATCCCATGAGTCCATCCTGCAGCTAGCTCCACCTCCCAAGGCTGTCTATTTAACTAGGGGTCAGCCTAGCTGAGCTGACACCCATTCCACACACACCCTTTGCACCACAGGGAGCAGCAATCAGCCTCCCCTGTGCCTCATTACCTGCTCATCATCACTTCTAAAGATGAGCACATGGCATGGCAGGTGTGTGTCTGCTGGGCTGGGCATGGGGACAACTGCAGGGACATGATGGGACCTGGGTAAAGCTTCTCTGCAAGTGTGTGGCTTTCTGTGGCAAGAGACCCAAGTCCAGCCCTAAAGTGGTGATGTACATCTCCTTAAGCAGGAGAGATTCATTATAACTTTCAGGCTAAAAGACTTCCTCTCTGCCTGCCTGACCCTACCCTGTGATTTCCGTTTTCCGTGAGCAAAAGCATCGAATATGAAACCCCAGGCCCTGGCAGAGATCTTCTCAAACTACTCCCTGCTACATTGATTTTGTTTTTGCATGGGACTAATTTTTTAATCAGAGTGATGTAGGACATGATCAGAAGCAATTAAAAGCTGGCAGGCTAATTAATGTCAATCAGCATGGTTTATGGATATTGGCCTTGTCAATCAAACTTGATATTGTGTTGGTGAGATTGCTTTCGGTCCTCAAAGTGAATGCTCTACAGAGAGATTTTCCTTCCTGAGATGCTCATTAAAATAGTACAAGTCCTTCAGAAACAAGTTAAAGGACATATTTAAGAGTTCTTTAGGCACTGACAATTACAGGTAGATCCTCTGTTAAATCCCACTCGATGCTGCAGCAGATGAAATGCCAAACTTGTTACCACAATCATGAGAACCGTGCTAGGTGCATCTCACGAGTCTCAGGTCTCCATCCTCCTTTCACAACTTTCTAGTCTGGGCCACCAGTGGGAATGCAGACCAGAGACTCAATGCACATCTGATAATAAGTTTAAGCTTAGGTTTAGGATTCAGAAAGGCACAAAGCCTCCAGCTCCGAGGGCAATTGAGATGCAAAAGGCAGGCCAAGGGGAGCACAGCACTGCACCAACAGTGATTCTTCCATAATTTTGCTGGAAATGTGCTCTGCAAAAGTCCAGGCTGGAGGAGATGGGTACGGTGAGATGCTCAGGCCAGTGCAGGAGCACCGTGGCAAGGCTTAAGCAGCCTGGGAGAAGGATTTCTCCCAGGTCAAGACTGGAAGTCTGATATGGACCATTGGGCGGTTTGCAGAGGGTGGTTTGGGAAAAAGAGGAAGGAGCAGAAAACTGTTGTAAGCTTGATTCTGATCACAGCAAATGGCCAGGGTGCTCTGGAAAGGTTGGGCTTGTAGGAAAGTAGATCTGCTGCAGCTGGGGCATTCCCGGCACCGACACTGATGTCTCCACAAGGCCCCGGACATTAGCTGACTGCGGGCATTGGCAACCTTTCCAACAGCCCACGTGAACCCGTGATAGAAGAACAGAGCCAGCTATTAAATCACATCCCTTCTCTTGTAAGCTCGTGTGCCCTGAACCTGGCACTGCTCTTGTTAAAGCACAAATCAAAGAGCACTTCCAGTACATGTGTTAGAATGGCGCAGGCACAGTTGCTATGAGCACTCACCGCCTTTTAAATCTCCAGCCCCACAGCACTCCTATTCTTTGCACATAATAGTATGGATGTAATTTTTTTACTTTTAAGAGAAATGAATAAAGGAAGAACTCCATCAGCTGGAGCCCCTGGAAAGTGCCTGGCAGAGGTGTGAGGCGGCAGAGAGAGGATCTCTCCGGGCACAGGCAGCCATAGGAGGCAATGCTCAGAAGCCCCAACAGCCCGAGGCAGGGGTGGTAGAGGCTGCAGGGTACCACTGGGCTGGTGGCACCGCATTCCCAGGGGAAACCGCCTAGCTGTTTGGCAGCATTGTGCATGGGAGATGTAGGACTTGTGACCGTCCAAGCTACATGGGCAGCACGGTGCCAACTCCTTCCTATGCAGAGCTGAAGAGGGCTGAAACACCAGTCTCCATCCCACTGGCTTTTACAGGCCTCCCTGGGTTTAAGAGAGACTGGCATATTATTCAGCATGTCATCAAATATTACAGTTCAGCCAGCAGGTCTCTAAGTGGTCACCGTTAAATTTATGTTTGATTGCTGGGGCTCCTATTATTAAACTTTGGAGCTGTATAATTTTATCCTTTCTGAATGGCTTACAGTTCTTTGCCACAGTCTGTCAGCTGGAGGTGTGTGAAGGAACACGGAGGACGAGCTTGTGGTTACCAGCGAGCTGGGAAGTGGAGCCATGCAATTCTGCACAGCCCCAGCACACAGGAATGTGCCAGGAACAGGGAGAGGGTAGCCACTGCATGGAAGCAGAGGGATTTTTACGACACACTTATTTCCATGGTACAAAATCATATATTGACATAATGGTGGAAGATCCTTTGCCCGGTTATCGCTTGAAGACATACATTTTATCTAAGCAAATGCTTAATTGCTCCTCGTTGGACACTGGTCATGGGACATTAGGCATCAATAAAAGACGACTCAAAATATGGGCTGAATACTCTTTCCAGAGAAATATGGTGGTTACAGTTGCAGAATAGATTTGCTTCACTGCATTTTCATATTTCCATTTGTTTCCTATTTGGGCAAGGTGGCTGATACCTCTGCCATAACCACATCCCTGCTTCCCAGCCCCAGGCTTTGCCCTGCAGCTTTCCTGGTGCAAAATGGCCCCACTACGAACTGAGCCACATATTTTAATTCCTAACTGGCACGGGAAAAGCACGGCCTTGAGACAGAAGATGATGCTCAGCAAGAGCATGGAGACACCAGTTGCTCTGAGGAGGCGAACGCTGGAGGGAAGCATTAATATTCTGGGCCACCACGTCTCCCTGCCATCTGTTGCACCAAAGCAAAGGACACTGAAATAAACTTCAAAATCCCCTGCAAGGGAGAAAACCCTGGATGCTATTTCTATGGCAAGCTGTTTCAAGGCTCGCTCAAATAATTTTTCTCTTTTCCAAATGTAGCATTTTTCAGAGATGTCCTGCCTTGGCGAGATGGGTTTGGTAGCTGTGAGGTTTGTAGGAGTGTGATCGTACGTGCTGGAGGTGCTCAGCGTGCTCCGGCAGAGCCAGCCCAGCTCGTCGCTGCGGATAAGGATGAGGCAGAAAGCACACGGTCTCCAAACAGCTCGTCAGGATGAGGCAGGGAGCTGCAAGCTGGCAATCCTTGTGGAGCAGTTTGTTCCTGAGCAGGAGGCACCATTTAAAGCTTTTGGACATTTCCTGAAATGTCTGATGGAAAGAGGAGAGGTTTCCCCCAAAACACCCGCAGACTGCTCAAGGCCCTTGTGCTGCCCTACCTCCTGCTAAAAGCCATTCCACTGAGGATCTATCTCCTCCAAGTGCTGATGTCCTCTTCCCGGGAGGAGATCAGGAGGAAAGTTTTATGAGGATTTATGTGGAGTTTGGGACTCTCCCAGTGTAACATGCTTACTGCTTGTGGCCCATTCCCCTGTCTCCTAGTATGTGCAGGTAAAGATTTATGCTATTCCAGGTGCCAGCCTCACCAGAGAGATTAATGAGAGATAATTTCTTACAAAGAGGTTTATTGAGTTCTCTGAGTTCATTCACCAGCTGTGAAGTGAAACATCTGAAAGCAGTTTTTGAAAACTAAGTTCTCCTTGGCATTAGAGCCAAAAAGGGAAACAGTGCCTTTTTCTGCTTGAGGCATTTGTTCTGCTGGACAGAGCAGGCTTCATGTGCAAAACCCTGGGAGCTGAGATGCTGGGTTATTAGGTGCCTGCCAGCATGGCCCAGCCGGGCTGTGGAAGGATGTGCCTGGTAAACTCAAGACACCACGTTCTGCTTCTCGGCATCCTCAGCCCCGTGAGCTCCCATGAGCAACAGGTTATTGTTTCACAGCAGATTTGGAGAAGCAGAGGAGCTGTGGAGACCAAGGTAAGTGTGATCCCCCAGCTACTGCAATGTTAAAGGCACTAGGAAATGGGTTTGTGGCTACAGGATCCTGCAGACCATGCATGGCCACATGGCTCAAAATGTTAATTTGGTGTCATAGTAACATCTCTTCTACCACTTTATGCTTTAAGTGAGAAGAAGGAATGTCCTTCCTTGGACCTCAGTTTGGGCCTCTCCCCTCATTGCATGCATCTTATTGAGACATGCTCATTTCCTCTGCCCTGCCCCAAAGCCAAGCAGGAGCCCAGCTCCTGCATCTACACACTGGGCTTGTGCAGAGGGTAGAGCCCGCACCAGCATCACCTGGCAGAACAGTGCATGGCTGTACAGTTAAAGATGCTGCAGAAGCAGGTTTTCTTCCTTGGTACATGTCTCCTTTGAACAGAAGTCACCCTTGCTTGGGTTGCATGAAATTGGTTGCAATTAGTCAATTGTTTTTGAAAAAAAACAGGCAGGTGGCTGGACAGGAGGCTCTGGGGTGTACCTTTGTGTGCAAATGTTGGCCACAAGGCAATAATTACACTCTTCTCTCATTTCAAACATATTTCTATCCCGTCAATGGATCATCTGACCAATTTTTATCTCTGTTGCGCTTAGTGTACTGTGCCCATAACGCATTCACATTTTCACAAGACATTGAGGGTACATTAGCTGGGAAGACGGGATGGGGAAACCCCCAGCTGTATGGGCAGAATTCAGAAGATGATTTACCATTTCCCTTTATGCATTACAGCGAGTCCCCTGTGAGGCATGAGCCTGTGGGCGTTTCCTCTGGGATATACCATGGGGGAGGATCTGGGTATCTTCTGCAGCATTTTTTCTCAAAATCCTCCTCTTGACAGCATCCCAGCAACAGGACAGCTGCTTCTTTATATCGCGATGAAGAATTTGCAGGTATCTGTTTGCAAATGCCTTTTGCACATGTGAAGTGCTCTAACATCAGGGAAGCTCACATAAAAGCAAGCTATGGTACTCTCTCTTCCCTGTGACTGGTTTTTGTCTTCAAACAATTGTAAAAGAGGGCAATCAATACACCTTGCCAGGGTCTTTTTAGTGCTTCCTGAACCATTATGGCCATAACGCTTCCTCAGGCTGCCGTGTCAATACATTTGAGACACTGAACATGTCCAAACCACATAAAATCTTTATTAAGGTGAAATTAAATGAGCAAGCCCAAAACAGTAACTTAAAAGGATATTATCCTTCAAGGATGCCAGACCTAAATCCAGGGCACTCATCGTTAGGATCAAATTAATGAGGAACTCAAAGTTTTGCCACAGAGCCTGGGCAGCAGGAATTTAGGAGGACAGCAACTGCTGTTATGGTGCTCTGGACATCTGTCCTTTGTTTTTTATTGCAGATTTGGTCTGAGCTAAAAAAGTGAAGCAAATCTGGGGCAGGCAGGAGGAAAACAGTTAGTGGCATGTATGTTCAGTCTCCTTCTGCTCAACAAAGGAGCCCAGATTGAACAAAAGAAAAAAAGCCACAAAGAATTTACTTATTTGCATATGGTCTGAGGTGACAGTGCATGGGACTGCACGAGGTGGCACTGGGATGCAAAGCACTCTGCGGGGAGGGCAGATGGGTTTTGCTGGGGCGAGAATGGAGAGCCTTTTTCCCCTGCCCAGTTAAATCAAAGCCAACAGCCTCCATCCATTTCCACCATATGCCTGATGCCTGTGGGACAGCATCTCCCTCTACCCCGCTGCAGATTCCCAGCACCCTCCCGGGTGATGCTCTCAGGTACCCGCAAATCAGCAGCAGGTGTTCAGCTGGGGCTGGCTGTTCCCCGGCCACTCGTGAGCAGATGTGGCCCGGGGCTGCTCTGGGAAGGACAGGGATGGGAGCGGTAATTAATGCTCAGGAAAAAGGAGCAGATGCTGGGCTGGGCGAGCAGCCTGTACCCAGGCAGCCTGCTCTTGGCACGTGGTTTGTAAAGTCTCGCACTGCAGAGAGACAGCCTTCTGCCCACGGGGACATCCTTGTCCCCGCCAGGGGTTTTTCTTCTCCCGAACCTTCCCAAGCGCTTTCAGACCCTGTACAGACACACCAGGGCTGTGCTCACATGGAGAATGTGGCACACACAGGGCACTTTCAGCTCAGTGCCTGACACCAGCCACTCTCCTCCTTGCACGGAGGCTGCAGCATCAGATATTTTCACCTGCCCAAAGGAGACCATCAGGAGACAAGCAGGAAACACGAGTTGCCAGGACCTCTGGAAAAAAAAGCTACAGCTCACTCCCCACTCACCTTCCCAGTGCCCTTGGCTGTGGAGCCCAGCAGCACACAGCTCAACGCAGCAGCGAGGTGCTGGTGTCGCTGCGAGCTGGATGCAAGCCCCCAGGAGGTCTACATAGCTGGTGATTCATCCCAAGGCAGTGAGAAGGGCAGAGGTACGAGGCTGTTGGGACACAAGAACTGGGTCCAGGCTCTTCTCACAGGTGGCATCGGGCACATGGCAGTAGCACAAGCTCATTGCTGCCTCTTCACCCAAATGTTTGGCATGGGGGCAGGACGCAGATGGATTTGTCTGTGTTCGATGCTTCGTAAGAGTCTGGCATGGCTTGCTTTGCTCCGCTTGCTTGTGAGATCCTGTTTCGCAGTTCTGCAACGCTTGGGAAATGGGTGGGTTCAGCCTAGCCCACTCCCACCACCCAGGGAGTGGCTGCAGATCATCTGTGGCTGTGCAGGACTGGCACGATTTGCTGCCCTTCGGGATCAGCCTGACAGGAGGGCTCAGAGAAGTTTTGCATCTCCAGAGGGTGCCATTGCCCTGGTGTCCCCTGCAAGCTATGGGGCAGATGTGACTACAGGCTTGGAAGGAGGTGTTCACCCTCGATACTGCTGAGTGGGTCAGTAACAGGTAGGACAGCACCAGTTGGGCCCCCGAAGCACCACTGGCCTCTCCCTGCCAAGAGCACAGGCCCCCTCATGCCTGTAGCCTGTTTTGGAATGGCATGAGGGATGCCACCCGTGTGGGTTTTCTGCTGGGCGGCTGGGAACTGGCATCCCTTCTTTGCATTACTGTTGTGCTGCTTTCGCTTCAGCAGGTGGGATTCTATAGCTTGCCGGGAGGATTTCGCATTTCACAAAGAACTTCTTTTGCCAACACACCTTCTCAGCGGAAAGCTGAAAAATTGCTTGGTTCCAGCCTATTTAGTTTTAATTGTTTCCTTTAGTTCTCATTGCCCACGGCAAAACATGACCTTCCCCTAACAAACAGCCAGTCTGAGAGCCAGTCACCTCACGCAGCCACTGCCATCACTGCCACCCTGCTGTCCCTCCTGCCCATCCCACCACTGCCAGGGGTCTTGTCTCTGCTGGACAGGGCTGGATTCCGGGAGGAGGCAGTGGCTTGCACTGCCCTCATCAAACACCGGGCAAGATGCACTTGCAGTGCTTCTGTTGCTACACAATCTTCACGTCTCTGAGGTGTCTGCTGGCTGCTCTGGCTTGCCCCTCTGCTTGCAGACCGCCCCCATGCCACCTTTCCCACTAGCTCGCCTCTGCCCTCCTTCCCAGCCTTCCTCAGGTGGCTGCTGTGGAGGGGCTGGCTCCTAACACTTGCTTCCAAAATAGCTTTGAAAAGAAAGGCTTGTGTTGCTGAGCGAAAAACACAACGCACACAGAGTCCCTGGGGGATACTGAATAGCCGAAAATGAGAAAAGCTTTTCTCGTACCTCCTTTCATCACAGAGCAGGTATCAAGCACCAGCGAGCTCCGATGCCTGTACGGCAGTGATGCAGGTGAGCACCACCTCCAGGACCTGTCAGAAGAGCCCTTCCCCAGGGACACCCCTCTCCAGAAAGACGACAACCCCATGCCAACAATGGAAGCCAGGGTCTTGCAGCCTCAGCGAAAAGGTTTTGGGGAATCCCAAGCCTGCTCAGAGCTTACGGCAGGCACCGTTCCCTTTCCAAGCAGGCTCCATCCAAGGAGCACAGCCAGACATCCCCTCAAGCAACCGTAGCAACAGATCAGGCTCAAGGGAATATTAACTTATTCCAATATAAGGTATGGCTGCAAAGCTAGCTATCAGGCTGAGGCAGAACAAAAATACACACAACAACCTGTCAGAGCCACCCCGGGGTGATTTATTTTATCCCTGGGATAACATATGGCTCCAAGCGCAGCCTGATGTGGGCAGGTTCCAGCCCTGGGCTGTGCAGCACCACACGGAGCCCGCAGCACTGCGCACCCAACGCCCACAGGTTTTCCTCCAATCAGTTCTGGGGAAGAGCTGTAAACCAAAGGCTCATAAATTAATTGCCTAAAAGAGTGGCAGAATGTGATTAGATACTCGGGAGTTAATTGTATTGCCGTTAATCGCACGTATTTTAACAGCACCAGTAGAGATGTAATATGTAATTCCATGGGCATTCCAGAATAATTTAGCAATTTAATTTATTTCTGCTAATACCTTTTAAATCACCTGCCCTCTTCCTCTCACGTTCTCTGAGGGAAAGGAGGAAGCAACTTTTCAAGTTAGCTAAATCTATTGCAAACTCAATTTTGTTGGCAAAGATATAATTTTATTTCTATGAGGATTGATGCCCAACAGAGAACCACCCCCTGCATGACAGGGTGGCCAAATGGGGCTGTGATCACCTTGTCCCAAATCTGGAGGACCAGATCAGGGCTGGGTGAAATGCTGGGGAAAAATCATGACCGGCTGAAAATGATTTGTGGATTTAGGTCAAATCTGGTGAGCAGAACCAGGAGAAAATGTGGAAGATAAATGCAAACAGCATCAGGCATTTTATTCCATCTCCTCAAAATGAAATGTTTGGTTTAGAAAAAGCAAAAACACCGTGTTTCAGCATGTTTGAGATGCAGTTTTTCTGCAGGTGCAGGCAGCTGAGAGGTGCCCAACCGCTGGTGCAGCATTTCAGCTGGAAAAGTGATTTATCTGCTTTCTGTGCTCACCACACCTCGGGACGGCGCCTCCGGGGAGGAGGGCATAGGAGGAGACAAGTGATTTGGGCCATATAGGAGTTGCTCCCCAAGCTGCCTCCCTCCCTCCCCATGCTGGCAGAAAAGAGACCACCAGAAGTCATTGCTCTCACGGGGCTTTATTGTCCAGCTAGCCCTCACCCCCCGCCTTGCTGCCCACGGCCAGCTGAGCCCCTGGCCACCACGTACGTCAGCAGAGAAGACTCACGCCATCCCCAAGTCCAGCCGCCTGCCTGGAGCAGCCCATCCTTCCTGGCTGTTTTTTTTTGTTTTGTTGTTTTTTGCTGTGTTTTTTTTTTAATTAAATATTTTATTTTAAAAATATAGTAGCTGTGGAAAGCAGCCCTCTTTATAAATGCTCGATGCTGGAGCGAAATGCATCGTCACCATCCTTATTCCTAAGCCCTCCTGCGTGCCCAGCTGCAGGGATGCCGGAGGGGCCAGGGCGGCTGCACCAGGCAGGAAGGCTTGAAATGGCAGAGAGAGGGGCAGGGATACCCTTCTAAAAATAGAAATATTGTGCTGAGTTGTTTCGACTGAATGAAATAGATGAACCACCAGCATTAGGTTAGCTTCGGCTTGTCAAATATTGCTCCCTGCAGAGTCGGTGTAGTAGCAGCGGTTCCACTCGTCCCGGGATGGGGAGCCATGCCGGCCCCCCACTGCTCCCCACTGCAGGGCTCGCTGCTCTCACCCACCACTGACGGACTGATCGACCCCCGGGTCAGCCCAGGAGCCCCCAGGAGCAGTTATAAATAGGAAACTGTAAACACAACCATTGGAGATAAGAGACATCTACGATCACAGGGTTTACTGGTTCAAACGTCCCGCCCGCCCGCCACCCATACACCTGTGCCCCTGTCCCCACTCCATAAAAAGGTCTCCGGTAACAAAATCTTCGTTCCAGGCTTGAAGGAAAGGTGAGGTGCTCAAGGAGTAAAAAGGGACATTGCAACCTTAGCGGTCTTTGCTCGGGAGGGGAGAAGGTGGAGGGAGGGAGAGAAAAGGTTAGCTGGTTCAGGTCCTTTGCAAGTTCATTTGGTTTGTCTGGAGGACTCCTAGGGTTATACCTGAGATGAAGACGTCTAGAGGACACTCCATAGCTCAATTAAAACATGGTTGGTGCGCTGTACCTAGAAGAGCCCTCGCTGCTGGGATTCGTCCATCACGCTCGCCCCATGCAGCAAGACAGCAGCATCCCTCCTCCGCTGGGCACGGGGCTGTCTGAACCAACGCTCGGCTGGGGGTGACCCCTCATGTGTCGAGGATCTCGCTGGTGGGCGACGGCTCGTGGGGGATGCCCTGTGCGCTGTGGATGGTCTGGTTGTGGGAGAGGGAGTTCTGCTGGAGCTCCAGGGCGATGGCGTTCTGAGGGAACTCCTTCACCTGCCGCTTGTACTCCAGGAAGGTGCACGCCTTCGTGGCGATGGCGATGATGTTCTTGCCAATAAAGATGGTGGAGACCCTGCTGTCCTGGAACAAGACCATGTTGATGGCCCGGATGAAGATGGTGACAATGTTAATGGTGACCAGGCTGAGGACAGGGTAGAGCATCATTTTTTGTGGGGCAATGTGCTCCCCTTGCATGCTGATCTCACTGAGGGACACGCAAGGCAGGATCAGGAGGAGTATGTAGCAGTAGAAGAACATGAGCCCCTCTGCCCAGATGGGCAGGCCAGTCCTGTGTGGCTCCCACAGGTTGGCCTGGATGTCCAAGATATCGAGCAGATCGAGGGCCACCCAGAAAAGGCGCCCCCGCAAGTCCTCTTTCTTCCGAAAGGTCCGTATGTACTCCATGCTGTCCAAGGCCACCAGCACCAGGTAGAGCCCTGGCACGCAGATGGAGAGGAGCAGGGTCAGGGCTTTCCTGGCCACTGTCTCCAGATTCTTCTTGTCCGCTTTGTAATTCTGAAAGATGAAATACAGTTTGATCTCCAGCACAAAGATGTAGAGGAACCACAGGATCATGGCGTAGCCCCTCTTGGCTGTCTTCACCTCCGCCCCCACCCACACCGCCACATAGCGCAGCACGATGAGGAAACAGATGTCCCCCACCAGCACGATGATGCAGACGCCAATCTTGCGAGGCCCCTGGTTCTGCTCCACCAGGTAGGCATCCATGAAGGCCATGCTGGTCATGATGACGATGGTGGTCAGACAGACGTGGCGCTTGTCGGGTGGTGGCAGCACCATGGTGAGAGGAGCAGTCCTCCCTCTGCACTAGCACTAGGGGAGCAGTCCCGATGGGGCACGGGGGTACATCCGTGGTGAGCCTGGAGACCAAGGGCTGCTCCGTTCCCCAGGCCCAGGAGGAGGTCCCCGGAGTACCAGTGGCTCAAGCTGGCAGCCCTGGGGCTCTGCAGACCCCGTCCCCAGCTCTTCGTCCGCTGCTGGCTGTATCCTGCAAACCCCACAGCTCTGCCCCCAGTCCCGGGCTAGCCCACTAGCCCAGCACCAGGCACCTTCCACCACCAGTGGCCAGAGCTCAAGGGTGTGCAGGACCTCCTGGAGGGATGTCCCTCCTCTGCGATGGGTCCTCCATCATTAGGCTCTCCAGTGATCCCACGGCACTAATGCACCTTCAGGCTCCGAGCCCCAAATCCTGGTATAGATCCCTGGAAATGCAGTGGGTGATCAAGCAGTGGGCAGATCTGGCTGGTGGCTCTTCCCAGTGAGACCCCACGCTTCTTTGGGACTTTTGGGGGTCCCACTGTGTCCTCACAGGGCATCACCTTCACAGCTATCCCTGCGGGGCTGTGCCATGCTCCTGCTGCTCCCAGCTGTACGCACATCCCTCCATCCCTGGAAAAGACAGCAGAGAATGGATGTTAGGGACCACCCATGTGCTGGCCACGGGACGGCAAGGATGGCAGCCCTCTCAGTTCCTACCACACCATGGCTTGAGCCAGGATCCCACCAGGTACATCCCACCACCATGCTGTATGTGTGGTGGCTTACTGCATAACAGGTTTTTCTTGAGGATGAACACAGCCCCAGGTGCCCTGGATGGAAACATCGTGTGCTGCCCTTACATGGGCACTCTCCATCCAGAACTCCTCAGCAAGCTCAAATCCTGTGTGTGAAGAGGTGCTTGGCATGGCAGACCCCTGCCCACGGCTGCAGCAGGGAAGGGGAGAAAGTAGCTCGTCCCTCCTTGAGTACGAATGAGGTTAAGATTGGCACACAGAGCTTGGGCTGGCCCCGGCACGGCAGGGGAACAGGTAGCAAAGCTGTCCCTGGGGCAGCATGAGGCCCCAGCAGCTTTCTGGACTGGCTCAGCTGCTCATGGCCACAGATCCCTCCCACCACGCTGTGCTCATGCAATTCAGTTGTTAATCTTTTCCTGGGACTGCACTCCTGGGAAGTGAATAGGTCCCAGTGCGCTCAAGAGTACTATCCAACTGCTTACACAGAACGGAGAATGAGCACAGTCAGATATGCCCATCATACACCATGTGACAGTGACCCTCACATACATAGCAACTCCCTGGGAGGAAAGTGCCTGACCCCACAGGCCCCCCTATAGATCACCCCATCTCATCCCATGGAGCCTGGTTGTATCTGCCCCACAGATCCTTGTCTCTCACGCAACACACACTTCGCCTGCCCTCGCCACCGGTCGGTGGCAATGACAGCCCTAGAGACAACATCCTGGGGTGACTTAGACTGATCCTAGACCTGGATTTGGAGAGCCCCGCACATGCAGCTTGACTGCCCACCCCTTGGGGCCGGCGGACATGCCCTGCTTGCAGGAGGGGGACCCAGGGAGAGCCCTGGGAGCTGTCAGAGGGACTCGGTGGCACTGTTTCTGCTTGCCACCGGCCAGCTTCACGAGGACATGCGCAAACTTGGGCTTTCTCGTCTTTTAAGGAGAGAGGCAGAAGTGGAGGCTGGGGGGGAAGAAGCCAAGCCTAAGGAATTGTAAGCCATTAAAAACCTGCTCTACTTCACTGTATTGCAGCTGCTTGTGTTTATGGGGCCTCATTTAAATGAAAGCTGGATTCTCTCCTGCTTCAGGGAGAGAAAGAGAACAAAGAAGAACAAGTGGGAAGCCAGATGAGTCAGAACCAGCCCCGACGTGTGCCTGAGTAGGTGGACACCAGGGATACGTGTACCTGTGCCCTGGCTCCCGAAGGACGTGGCAGGTGAAGAAGTGGCACTCGGCAAGTGTAAGCAAGGGACTTAAAAATTGCTGCCCCAGACAGGAGCCACCCGTAGCTCTTCTGAGTCCACAGCAAGACTTGGGCACAGCAGGGAACGCTGGCGTGTTAAAATAATTTGTCAAGCAGGAATTTCTCTGAAAGAGACCAAAAAGATGGTGCTTCCCAGGCAAGGCACTCACTGCAGCCTTGCTCTCACCAGTGTGGCTCTCTGCAATGTCTTGTAGCTGCCGCTTAGGGCTTCGATTTGTTCTTTCTTGAGGTTTTGGATAAAAATATGCAGTCATTGCTGTAAATGCTTTTAAACTCTTGCCAAGTTTTACAGGGGATTTATAGCCATGGAGGGATAATTCCAGACAAATTAGGTCTTTCAGGAGGGAATGGTGGATTTTTTCTTTCCCCCTTAAGTACATATGTCCTCAAAAGACAGCAGTTATTTAAAGGGCAGTGGGTGCATCACAGCACGTTAAGGTTAAGAAGCAGCTTGCTTGTAAATCATGCCCCTCTGCCTTACATGTGTGCTCGGGGAAGCTGAGGGAAGGCACACACTCCCAGCTCAAGCTATCCCCATGCCTACAGGCAAGCACACAGAAAAACCCTACCCTGCACCACACTGAACACCCAGGGCACTGGACGATAGTAATTCACGGTGTTTACAGCAGTAGCAAACATGTCTTTCACCACCCGTGCTGAGCAGTTGTTTTCAGCAAAAACATGTGCTCAGACAGTGGATTCTTCCCTCTCATCCGCTCACGGACAATTTGCAGCAGCTCGGGATGAGTCTGACAAACACGTTCATGTGTAACAGCGACCTTTCGGAGCGGAGGAAGGGGATCACAGGGCTGAGCTGAATCGCAGGGCTCGAGTGCTGCTTTCTCTTGGGTTAAAATCTGTATTACCCAGGGCAAGCACCTCTCTTGCCTTTTGCTAATAGTTTCCAAGCATTTTCTGCAGTGCAAGCTCTTCTCATTTTGCAGCTGTGCAATAGCTGGTATTTCCCCCAACTCCTGCAGCGCTGGTGCCATACAGAAACATGGAGGTCTCTGCTCATCTGTGGTGCAGAGCTTGCCCGTTTGAGTAATATGTGATCATCCTATCAGGAAGGGGGCACATGAAAGTCCCCTCAGAGGGCTATTTAAAAAAGCAGGTAGTTTTTAAATGACTGCTGTGGGAAATCTTGATTCAAAATGTTTAAATGACCGTGTTTGACAGTACATTCAGAAACCACTTGAGAAACATGCTGGACAACCAAGAAAACGAGCATGTCAGATAGCCACAAGAGCATATCTGAGGCAAACATTTGTTTAGACAAGTATTCACAATTTTTTTCTATCTGCAGGAATTCCTATAAATAAAAGGCAGTTCACCTGAGCATAATGAACTCAGAGTGTTACAGATACCAGCGAGCCAGTCTGACAGCTTCCTATGGGCAGGGATCTAGCAGTCTTTGCATCCTGCTCAGTGCCAGGGCTCCCACAAGCAGATACAGCAGCAATGCTTCACTCTTGGCAACTATGGACCTCCTTATCAGGACAAAATTCAATCCATAGTCATATATTCTCCTCTACCACTCTCCTACACAAACAGCTCTGTTGCTTTTACTGGAGTGAGCTAACACACACGTTTACACCCACGGCAGCTCGTGATCAGCTGGCGAGATGCAGCCCAAGGGCAGTGTCCAGCTGCACCAGCGAAGACTGGAAGCATGGGGACAAGGCAGCAGCAGCTCATCCCCTCTCCACCTCCGGGGCTTGCTTGGGGACACCACATTTCCCAGCCCAGCCTGCCCCTTCCCAGCATCACTGCAGGGCATGAGAGGCTGTGGTGGGATGGGTTGGGGGGTGAATTCCTGGAGAGACTGAGGCAAAACCAGCAGCAGAGGTGCAGCCAGCTCCTGCCTGCTACTCTGGTGCTTCTGTTCTGGTTGGGGAGTTATTTCTTGGTCTTGTACCTCTTATTCCCAGCCCTCTCAGCTGCTGTAAAGCACCTGTGGTTACCCAAGGACGTGCGGTCACAGCCTTGCTTCACCATCAGCCCAGGCAGTTTGGAAGAAAATTAAACTGTTTTCTACCATTCATTGCGGTGTGATTAATTACCTCCAGCTCTGTCATTACCGGCGGCTGCAACCCGCAGCCGCCCATCACCAGTGTCTTCCTGCTTCTTCTCCCACTTTTGCTCACTGCCCATGTCTGGCATCACCTGGCACCGCACCCGAGAGCTGTGGGGGTGCAGGGAGCTGCGGGCATCCCCACACGAATCCCCATCTCCCAGGTCTGGGGAGCAAGTGACCCCAGACAAGGCTGGAGGGCTTATGGAGCCACCATCAAAATACAGCTTCATTAATGTCAAAGGGCGCTTCCCAAACCCCAGCTCGATCCAGAAAATCAGTTTAAATTATTGAAGTGATTTGAATTATGTCTATAAATAAAAGAAGGAGGGAGTGAGGCAAAAGCATACACAACACGCTTCCCAGGTAGTTAGGATGCCGCATTGCTTAAAGCTTCATTTGCACATTAGTTGCTTTGATTTATTCCAGCTTTCCTGAGCATAAATCCAAAGCTCCCCTTCACTTAGTCCTTCAGCCCTCTGAAGGGCTGCTGCTCGCCTTTTCCCTGGCTGGCAGTTTCCGCCACCCCATGCCCTGTGTCACCGCAGTGTCCCCTGTGCCATTGCATTTTCCAGCCTCACCTTGCTGAATATCAGTGCTGGTGGGTGTTCTGGTCAGTCTCGCTGACCTGTGGTTGGGGGTTTCACCTGCTTTTTCCCCTGGGCAGTCCCTGGGGACTGAGGGAGGGGAGGGATGCTCGTACCTGGGCAATGGGTAAGGTCGTTCCTGGGCAGCGCTGTGCCCTGCCTCCTCCAAGGCAGTACGGGCATCTCAAGTGCATCCAGTGAAGGAAATGAGATCGGAGAACATTTTTCCGGACCCTACTCGCTAATTGTGCCTGAAGGAGGAAACAGCCCACTTGCTAATGATTACAGAGAATTTAACGTGTAGGCGCATGGCGAAACAGGGAAAGAGCTGCAAACTGGTCCCAGAACCTGCCCGAAACAAAAATGCAGCACGGCTCTCAGACAAAACCAGCTCCTGCTAATACCACCACGTGCATCCATGCTGCAAAGCTCCTCAGTTCCCTCAGAGGGTTCATTTCACCCCCCTTCCCCAAAAGGAAACCCAAGCAGAAAACATCAGACCTGTTGCCTGAGTAGGAAAATAATAAACCCCCCCTCTGGATCACACCATTTGTGTGACGGGGCGAGGAACTGCTTCTTGCCCAAAGCAGAGCCCTCTGCGGGGTAAATGGCCTTTTATGTTCCCAGCCCTGTCCCCCACGGCCGTCCTGGCCAGGGCTCTCCAGCTGATGCAGACGGCTGGAGCTGCCAGGAACATCTCCCCATTCACAAACCTACTGAGTCTGATGATATCTGACAGATGTGTCAAAAAAAAAAAGAAAAAAAAAAAAGGCTTTTCAGATATTTTGGGTGTTTAAACATAGTGTTTAGAGAAGGTAAATGATTCATTTTGACTTGTACATAAAACGTTAAATTATAATACTATGTTTTGACACTACCAAAACCTTTTCCCAGCAAAACGTGCTGTTTCTGTAAAGGAATTGCTTGGCATTTCCAAGTCGGGTGGATTTTCAAGGTTTCATTCTGATCTGGACCAAACCCCAGATTTAAGTGTCAAAATCCCCCGCAGTTTGTTGGTTTGGGCGTGCAAAACAGGGTGCGTTTGGCAAACATTTGGTTGCACGTGTGCTTGCCAAGGCGGGAGATGCCCGTGGCGCCCAGCACCCATGGTGTGCAGGTCCTGCTCACGGAGGTGTCCCCACCCTCTTCTCTCTGCTGCAGGCTCCCTGCACCCCCGGCTCAACCTTCAGCAGAGCTTTCCCCACTGATCCTGAGGCTTTTCCTCTCTATGGGAATTTGACTCAACTACACACTTTTTTTGGTTTCTCAGCGGTTTTTCCACTTCTTCGAGATGCTGTTGGATTTTAAGCATTTCCTCCAGCATGGTCCCAGCCCACCCCACAGTGTGCCATTGCCAGCACTCACACCTGGTCCCCTTGCCAGGTTATCCATGACAGTGCCAGCTCCCCAAGCAGGACCTGTCCTCTGCCTAGAAAACTACTTTTCTTTTTGGCAGAAGGAGCTGTGCCATCCCCGTGCTGGGGACAAAGCACGTCATGAGCATGAGGAGGCACTGAGTGCACAGCAGCCTTCCTCCCTCAGGCACTGCAGGGTTAACTGTGCACCTGCAACTTATATTTGCACAAGCCACCTAACTAAAATACAGCCATACAGCCACCGACTTTGACCTCTGCTGGTACCTTCCTGGACAGACAGGTCTAACTCAACTGGTCACCAAGTTTCACCTGTCTGTCAAACCCAGAGCAGAGCTTGGATTTTTTTTTTCTGTGCTACAAATAGGCACAAATGCAAACACCAGGACCAAGCCAGTGCAGGAGCGTAAAACTGGGATCTGATTTTAGTAGCTTCAGGCAGTACTTTTGTGTGTGAATCACTGCCAGGTCCTCAAATAACCTCACGCTGTCAGTATTAGGGGAAAGGAAAATAAGGAGCCAGCACCCAGTCCTCACACAGATGCTCTCCCCCACTGCCTGGTGGAAGTCGCCATAGGTGAGGGATGGAAAAGCTGCCTGCTCTTGCTCATCCCTGTCCTCACTCTCCCGGGTGCTGCCAGGGAGGTACAAATTTTCCTGAGAGTGCTGCTCCCAGCACAGTGGGATGCTCCCAGCGCTGCTCTGGCAACTGAGGACCAAGCAGCTCTAACAGCCCCTCACCTCATTTAGGCATGATTGAGAAGGAGCTAATTAAAAGAAAATAAGAGCTGGTTTCTGAATGTTATAAATAGGAAAGTGCTGGGAGTTTCCTGTTGCTAAAAATGTGCTTGTAGGGGAAGGGGCTGCTGGGAGCTCTGGGCTTTGGGGAAGAATTTCAGAAATCTCCCAGGGAAGGTGGCTATGAGCTCTGCAGGTTATCTCCTGCCTACATGAGGCAGGAATGTTTCTGCAGTAGATGGCTGAAAGGATGAGGAGCTGACTTGCAGACGCTCTTCCTCTAGAGACCTGGGCAGAAGCCAGAGAGGATCATAGAATCACAGAATGTTCAGGGTTGGAAGGGACCTCAAAAGATCATCTAGTCCAGCCCCCCTGCCAGAATGGGATCACTAAGGGCAGGTCACACAGGAACGCGTCCAAGTGAGTTTTGAATGTCTCCAGAGAAGGAAATTCCACAACCTCCCCAGGCAGCCTGTTCCAGTGCTCTGTCACCCTCACAGTGAAAAAGTTTTTTCTAATATTTTTGTGGAACCTTCTGTGTTCCAGCTTCCACCCATTGCCCCTTGTCTTGACAGTGGACGCCGCTGAAAAGAGCCTGGCTCCATCCTCCTGACACTCCCCCTCAACATATTTATAAACATTAATGAGGTCACCCCTCAGCCTCCTCTTCTCCAAGCTAAAGAGACCCAGCTCCTTCAGCCTTTCCTCATAAGGGAGATGTTCCACTCCATCATCTCTGTGGCTCTGCACACTAAAGGCAGTAGGTGAGGGACCTGCCCACACAGTGCAAGGAAAGGTTGTGGGCAAGAAGCGGCTGATGCACACAAACCAGGACAAGCTCAAAAGGTAAGAGCTGGGAGGACAGAGGGGTCTGTCTCTCCAACAGCAGTCCTGGAGACCCCTGCTGCTTGATGCAAAAGCTATTGAGCACTCCCTGCACTTTTGGGAGGTGCTGTGCCAGCTCCCAGAGGAAACTCTGTGCTAGGGTGACAGGACAGAAAGAACAACCACGTATTCTGTTGCCATGAGAGTGTTCTCCCCACTCGTTGTCTTCCAAAGCAAGTAGAGAGCCTGGGTGCTGAGGAGTTGGCTTCAGCATTGCGTAAGTGGGGAGGCACATCTAGAGGCCGCCCAGCTCACTCGCCAGCCCCTACACAAAGCAAGGGGACATCTCTGCCCTCCCTGGGAGCTGCCTCAGCCTCACCCCTGCTACTAGGTTGTGGTGGCAGTTGCAGCCAGAGAAGCAATTATGCTTCTGTTATTCTCACTCTGCCCTGAGCACAGGGTTAGCAGAGGTGGGATGAGCCAGGCAGTCTGCTGCTGCTGCCATCAGTCTGGCCTTTGATTAAGAGTGATTATTCTACTGTTAATTAACACAAGGCAGCTGCTGGCCACTCTGGTGGAACAGAGGAGCAAAGCCCAGTGATGGTGATAAAAGAAGAGTGTGTCTGCTGGCTCTGGCTGAGCCTGGCAAAGCTGCCCTCTCCCCCAACATACACCCGGGCTGCAAGCAATGCTGCTTCCAAACCTCAACAGGGAACCCTCTCTCCTTCCTGTGCAGAAGCTTTAGCCAGGATTCAGCTGCTGTGTGAACTGGTGGCAGAGATCAGGGATCCAGTTAATCCCTGGGGCAATTTTGCTTCCAGGTGAAGTGCCTTGTGAGCAGGCAGCAGGGCATGGGTCTATCTCAGTAAAAGCTTCACCAAGAACATCATGTCTTTTTCCTAAGTTCAAGTGCAGCAACGCTCACCTCAAACTTTGGCAATGCAGAGACAGTAAGCAAGAGAGAACTGGCGGGCGACTTGCAAAATCAAGAAACCTTTGCTTTGCCATGGACTTGGTGAATTTATTTTGGCAAGGCTGGTCCAACATTAATTATTAGTACCAACAGCTCACTGCCTGTGATTGAGAAATCTTAGCAAGACAAGAACTCCTGGTGGAACATCCTCGAGCCAACAACAGTTCAGTTGTCTGGTCTTAAGTCATAGTTTAGTCACGGTAGGCTGTTGGTGGTGCCACAGAGCTGGAGATGGACCTCAGTCGACTCTGTTCTCTGTTTGCTCTCCATCATTTAAGTCCATGCTGCTTCCAGGTCCTTCTGGAACAGTCTGCAGGACAGTGCTCGTTAGGCTCAGGAGGACAAGCAGAGGTGGCTGGCCCTCCATGAAGGCACCAAGCTCAGGGTTACCCTCCCCATCCTGTCTATGCCTCAGTCTTGAGGGTGGGGGCAACGCTGGCATCTGCTGCTCTGACGTCTCTTGGGAGATAAACATTGCACCCCTCTTGATGCTGTGCAGGAAAAATAATGCCAGCCCAGAGGTCACCAGGGAGACACTCCTCCTCCTCTGGTTTCCAGCCTTCCTACTGCCAGCCACCTAATAAATCTAATAAAATCTGTCTTGCTGGTGTCTAACTCAATTCCAGGATCCAGAGACCAGACTTCTTATATCACTCACAGACCTAACCAGCTACATCTTTGGCATGCGACCCAAACTGAGGGGCAGCTGCAGGCTACTCCAGAAAAGAGTAATTACCTGGGATCAGAACTTTCTCCCCCAATCAATTATATGTTTATAGGTTTTCCTCAGGTCACACCTAATTATATTATTTAGATGCTTGAACACCATGAGGCAGCTGATGACTTTGAGACTGAAGCCTGGGCACTAAATGAGGTGCCTTGTGTTTCATCTCAAGGACGACACTCCACAGCACCTCCTGTTTATACTCCCATGCAGCACTTGGCAGCCTAATGTCACCTCCAGTAAGCAGCTAAGCTTTGACTCCTGCTCTAAAGGCAAAGGACTTCTGAGGTTGCACAGAGAGTCAGGACGAAGCCTGGAAGCACAGAGGCAGGATGGCGGCTCTGCTCCATGCAGCATCTTTTAGTCCCTGGCTCCAGAGACCGCAGCATCACATTTCAGCAGAGCTTGGAGTTCTCTGTTGTTTTTTCAGACTTTCTTTGCTAATAAAATTCTTTCCCTCTTGCAAAAAAAAAAAAAAAAAAAAAACTCATAGAAAAAAGGGGAAAAAAAAAGGTCAAAGTCATCAATCCTTGTTGAGGATCCATGCTGGAAGAACCCATGTGTCACATGGAGCCAGGGAGGGGCTGGAGTCCCGTCCTCAGTGGTGGGGAAGCTCCCAGGTTCTCGCTGCCAGGTCCCAGGTGAGAAGGGCCCTTGCTGTGGAGGCTGCACAGAAATCGGGAGATGCCTCGTCCGACAACATGAGCAGGCGTCCTCTCCCCCAGGGGAACGTGACAATTTGCTGCGCTGGAGCTCATTGGCAAGAAGATAAAATATTTATGGCTGCTCTCTCTTGCTTCCCGTTTCAAGGCATGGTGACTTATTTGTTACAAATTTACATGCATGTTTAAAGACATCTTTACATTCCTTCTAAGTACAAAAGGTTTATTTCTCCATGTAGCATTTTGACAGTCAGAACCAGCCACCCCATCTACTCCGTGCCTGCATTTGTCCCCAGCTCCAGTGCTCATTTTCCCCTTGGTAATGATTATCATTATACTAAGAAAAATGGGTCATTTAGAGTGGTTTCTCCCCAAATGAAAGGCTGTGGGATACAGGATATCATTAAAATTCTAAACCTGACTTCCAACCTCAAAAGCAGGCTCTCGCTATTCGGGCATCTCTGCGGAGGGAGGAAGGGAAGGAGGGAGGGAGAGAGGGCTCACGATGAATGCGCTTTGGCCGCAGAACGACTGGCTGTGCCTGCGTGGCCTGAGCCACCCACATCTGTGCTGGCATTAGATGTCCCTGGGCTGAGGCTGTCGCCTGCGCTGCCGACACAGGGACTCCCTGCCCGGCGCTGGAGGGTAGAGGCTGCCTCCGAATCCTCTCCGAGGCTGCCTCCTGGCCATCGTGTCCACGGGGCACCCGTGTCCCAGCTACCCTGGACAGGGGACAGAGCAGGCGACAGGACCTAATTCTTACCACAGAAGGAACAATTTACCTCCTGCCACGAGGGATGCAGCTGAGTCCCCTGCAAAAGGGGAGGTTGGCAGGCTTAAAAGCCTGCGCTTGGACAAGGGAGGAAAGAAAGCTGAAGCACTCACACACAGCATCCCTGGAGGCAGTGCCTGCCTTGCCCTTAAACATTTCCAAGGATCAAGTAACCCTATCTGAGAGTGTCACCGCTGTCCCACAGGCTAGGACTTGCCACCAGGTCCCTTCCAACACGCCCATCCCTGCAAGTGCAGGTGACTGGGGACAGAGGAGATGCTTCCCCAAAGGTCTCTCCCCACCTCCTCAGCCCTGGGTCTCGTCTGCCAGCTCCAGGGTCTCTGTCAGGCTTCAGGCCGACTCCTTGCCTCCTCATTTTTGATGAGATCAAAGTATGCCCTGATCAAGTTCAATGCTAGCTTTGTCTGTGACAACAGATCTCCTGCCTGTCTAGATCCTGCCTGCCTGATCCTCCCCGATCTCCAGCATGATGCTGCCCCAGAGCCTGGTTTCTCTCTCTTGGGATCCCTATAAGGGACTTCACAGAAGATGTTTTGCTTGGAAAGACTATCAAACTTCTGCGCAAGCCTGAAATTGTTGTGTACAAAGCTGTAAGGCAAAGCTAATCCGTTTTGCAGCTTAGCCAGCTGCTGAAAGATGCTACTTAGGAGTGGCGGACTGCTGTTTTTCTCCCTGCTATGAAATGCAAGGGACAAGGGATATTCAGAGGATGAGAGATGGAGACTGACCCAAAATGGTTAATTTAGAAATACCTTTAAGAAGGGAGACTTGCCCCAAGTTGTCAACTTCTGAAGTTGTTTCTTTCCTAACTGTGCTCAGAACGGACTAATTTTTCATTCTCTTCTTTCACATTTAAATTTAACTGCATACAGGATGCTCTTTTGCTGCTGATCATGGAAACGCACGGCAGCTAACGGCACGTCTCACCCGTGGGACACGGGAACCACCTTTGTGGTCACCACATCACAACACTGACCTCACGCAGCTGCAGCCCTGGAGTTATTAGTGTGCACCACTTCCAAGCTTGCCCTTCCTGAGCATACAGCTCTCCCTGTGCCACCCAAAAACTGTGGCAGCTGCAGAGCCAGGCACCCTGCCGGGGAGGGTGGAGGTGGGGAACACGGGTAGGATGCAGGGCATCCCCAGGACAGGGCGAGCAGCTCTCCTTCTCAGGGCTACATCTCCTTTAGGGATGTCTGAATGACAAGTTAGTTTTGGTCTAGCGGGCAGGCTGAAAATCCAATATAAATTATTTCTGTTTGACTGCCATTTCATTAAATTCACTTGGGTTTTTGAGCAAAATAAAAAACTGTGAAGAATGGTTAGGAATCAATCCGAGATGCTTTGTTCAACCCCAGAAAGATATCCTTTCTCTCTGGGATTATTTTACCCTTTTCCTCCTCCCCTCCCCTCCGCTGCTGACTTTAGATTGACTTTAAAGTAGCAAACTGCTTGGACTTTTCAGGAAGAATAAAGAAGATAAACACCATGTTGTGGGGTTTGCTAGAAAACATAGTTCCAGCGGAAGAGGATTCAAACCTCATTCCCGAGTAGCGTCAGGCAAAGGAAAAAGCAATAAAACCTGTTTCTATCCACTAATGGCCACAGAGCCATCACACACCTTTGTCCCTTCTACACCTGGCAGGAAGGAAGCTCATCCCTGGGGAAGTGGCAATAAGCTGTGGAACACACCAGACATTTCCCACTTTTTCAGAGAAAATGTGAAATGTGGTAAACGTCTTTCTAGCAAGTATTTCTCTCTGAATTTTCAACTGTAAGAAACAGGGGAAAACAGATATTAGTAGAGCAACTAACAGGCATCCCTCCTGTATAAAATGGGCAATGATGAAACCCTGTTACGGAAGCAGTGAGACTGGGGTGTGCCTGGGGGGGCTGCTGAGCTGGCAGGAAGCCCACCAGGCTGCAGAAGCACAGTGGGTGCACACACAATCAGTTTCTGTTTTAATTTGCATTCTGACACCTGCTTCTGGAGGCCCTCCTGACCTCTCTAAACACTACAAAATCACTTTGCTCCTATTTTTTGCACGACCATTTTCCCTCTCCCACCCCTGCTCAGCCTTACCTTTAGTCTCCATCCATCCAGGCACAACAGCTCACTCCCACAAAATTCTCTCTCTAACCACAGCCCCCCTGCCTCATTTATCTCATTAGGCAGCTGTTTCTCATTAGGATTTCTGGCAGCCTACCTCCCAGCATGGGAGGACCCAGGGGACCCTCTGCCAGCACAGATCCAGGGGTGCTTGTCTGCTCCACAGCTCCCTGCACGACAACACCACTTCCCTGTATTTATATATTCTCCTGGTCTGGGTGGTTAATTCCTGTAATCAGGTATCCATCATCTGCTGCAGCACCACTGCAATGCTGACGCCTCGTAGCTGCCACCATGCTCAGCCCACAGGGATGTCCCCATGTCCCAGGCAGCCACTGCTCTCTGGGCACAGGCAGCCCAGAGGGGCTGGGGATGAGCATAGAAGACAAATATGGGCCAGAAAATAACGATTTTCTTTTGTCTGAGGAGTGCAGCAGAAAAGTGCAACTGAGAGGAGGTTCCTCGCACCACCTGGTCTTTGCCTGGTGACTACCCAGTAGCTCCCATGCTGATGGAGCGGGCTTTGAGGCAGGGTGCAAGGGAGCAGAGCAGCAGGCACCAGGCAAAGACTTGGCTCAACACAAAGCCAGCTGCCAAGTGTTCCCACCCTGGAAACAAGAGGCACTAAGGATGCAGTTCTGTGCAGCTGGGGAATGGCTTTCAGACATAAAAGCCACCACAGCTGAGCTCTCCTGAGGGAGATTGCAACAGCTCTTCAGTCTCTCTGAACGCGGAGCCTCTCTAGCAGCCTGGGAGCTGATTTGGGTGTGATTTCTGCTATATCAGGCTTCAGTAAACCATGCTTATGCAAAATGCAAACGTTGCTGTAAGCAGCCAGGCCTGGGCTGTGTTCATCATGCAAGCCAGGCCACATCTGGGAGTGATGGTCCTTCCTTGTGTGGTGCTGGGGGAGCCACCTTCCCTGCTATGGCTGAGGTTTGGGTCTGCTAAGGGGAGCTGTGCTTTTGGGATGGAGCTGCCCAGCTCCCCAGCCAGCAGTGCCCATCACGAGTGCGTTGCTGTAGGAAACGGGGATGGTGGGAGCCTCCTTTCACCTTGTGCCACATCCCACAGCGCCCTGACCCCCTCCTGATAAGAGCATGGCTTGAGCTGTTCAGCACTTAACTGAGGTTTCTGCTTACTCAACTGCAGGCTCCCACCCAAGGAGGGACTGGGCTCCTGGGCTGCTCTTGGCTGACATCGCAGCACTCGTGCTTCCTTCCCTAGGGACAGCCATTAGTGCCATTAGCTCCGTCCTGCTCTGCTGCTCTCCCTGATGAGTGCTGCCTTAGGGAAGGGACACAGCTCAGAAGAGTTCTTGGCCAGCACGGATATATCCCTGCTTCTGTGAGATGAGCTTTGGGCTGTTTCCCCCAGCATTTTGTTTCAGCTCAATTTTGGGGGTGTTATTCCCACCTTGTGAGCTCCACAGCCCTTTCCTTTTCTCTTTTCTTTCCAAACCCCTCTTCTAAGCCCCTTCTGTGTGTCACAGCCACCACCCTACCCCTGTGTGATGTGCTGTTGTCTGGCTATCTAGCCCATAGTGACAGTCAGGTTTTTATGACTGTGTCCCTGTCCTCAGCCCTGGTGAGGCCACACGTTGAGCACTGTGTTGAGTTCTGGGCGCCACAGTATAAGAAAGACATTGAGGTGCTGGAGTGGGTCCAGAGAAGGGCAATAAAGCTGATGAGGGGTCTGGAGAGCATGTTTCATGAGGAATGGCTGAGGGAGCTGGGATTGTTTAGTCTGGAGGAGATCGACGGGAAATCTTATGGCTCTCTACAGCTACCTGAAAGAAGGTTGTAGTGACGTGGGTGCTGGTCTCTTCTCCCAAGTAACTAACAATGGGACAAAAGGAAATGGGCTCAAGTTGCACCAGCAGAGATTTTGATTGGATATTAGGAAAAACTTCTTTACTGAAAGAGGGGTGAGGCATTGGAACAGGCTGCCCAGAGAAGTAGTGGAGTCCCCATCCCTGGAGGTGTCCACAAATGTGTAGATTTGGCACTTCAGGACATGGTTTAGTGGTCATGGTGGTGTTGAGTTGATGGGTGGACTTGATGATCTTAGAGGTCTTTTCCAACCTTAATGATTCTATGTAGCTAAATCCTGACATCCTGCTGCAGGAATGTAGTGAGCTGGCCTGGGCAGGACATGCTCTCTGTCTCCTGTACTTTTTTGTCCACCCAGAAATACAGACAGCTCATTTGCAGTGAGCTGGTGGAGAGTGCAATCCCCTCATGGTGCTCAGCCCTGCTTCTTAGCTGGAATTGTCAGTCCTCCAAGGCTCCAAACCTCTCCCGGTCCTGGGTCAGAGCTGGATGAGGAGCACACCAATTTTAGTGTTCTTATACAAATAGTGAGCCATCTATAGCTTTTTTTTTTGTTCCCTTCCCATTGAAAGATGATTTCTTTGTGTGGTATTCTAAGACAGCTCAAGTGGACTTGTAGGAGACACTGTAGAGAGATGGCTTTTCTTTCCTCTGCGCTGAAATACAAATGCTGTTCTATATTATATCTGTGGTGCGAGCTACATCCTACAGGACACCCCATAAGCATCTGCTCCCGAGCAACGGCAGGGTTGGGGGAGCACAGCTAGACTCAGGCTTGCACTAATGTGACCTCAGGTCAGCTTTAAACTGATTAGGGCGCACCCAGTGCAAATCCTGAATTGGTCCAGTTTCTAACTAAATAAGAACTATACACAGCTTTCCACTGAATAAATCACATGCATAAATGCACCCCTTCTGTAAATATAAGCAAGGTCTTGAAACACAAATAACCATTTGTCGCCATACAAATCTGCCACTGTCAGATCGCTGCTCGTGCTGGGATGCCCTTCTCTGCTGAGCAAGGGGTCATCCCTCCAGCTCTACACGGTTTGGCCTACAGCACCTGGCTGAGCATCTTCACGAAGGAAACAATGCAGATAAGGAGGAAGAAAAGAACAAACCTCCTGCAATAAACACACATCTGTCCCCTTTCTGCTAGCTGACAGACATGCTACACCAAACAACAACTCCTGGGAAGTTATCACTTACCCCTGTGTCTTGCTAGACAGCAGCTGCTGCAGGCAAGATTCTAGATGGACTGTTAGAAGCGACAGTGGATGCTAGGATTCCATTACAGGCGTCATTTCTTGTGTCAACGCGTGGGGAGTTTATATCTGTAACTTCTGTTTAGTGATGGTGAGCTCCCAGACGAGGAGGCTCCTCGGTGTCAAGCAATACACGTTTCTGTGGGCTGGAGACAACCCAGAGCGGCAGTAAATGTTTTGCGACTCTGCAGTGAGAAACAGCATTACTCATTTTGGGCAGTGCTCACCAGCGAAAGTCTCAACTTTTTTGGTACAAATGCTACTTATCAGGAACATGGGAAAGACTCATGAAGTCTAAGCTGAAGAAGGTCGCTCCACCTTCCCTTCCTCTATTGCTGCACTGAAAGTAGTAGAAAACAGATTGATTATTTTTTTGTAATTATTCATTTAGAATTTCATCTGTTGGATGGGTAAAACAAAACTAAACAATCCACGCTTGGGCCTTGTTTGGATGCAAGCCCTGAACTTGAGCCTTGTGCTCCATCCCCAATTTAACTGGGAATCAGCTCACTGCCTGAGAGCACCCAGCAGCTGATGGGGTTTTGCTGGCAGCTGCTGCCTTTGGCTCTCCATACCCCTGCATACTAATATGAAAGAAAATGGGATGGGTAATTTAATCCTATCCCGCTAGAAGCAAAGTACCACACAAGCTTGCTCATCCTCTCCTCTAAGTTTAGCCCAACAGTATATTAAAGAGCTGCTACTGGCTTGTCGCCAGCTCCTACTTAGCTAAACTACCTGACTCCGCAAAACAGCAGAAAACTCTCCATTCTGTGTCATTTCTGACCCTTGGGAGAACGACCGACATCCGTCAGGAAACCTGACACCCCCCTGGACCCGCGGGAAGTCAGTGTAATTTGGGAAAATGGAGCGATGAAGGCTTTCTTGTGACTTTGGACACGTTTCCCACAGATGCGCTGCTGCCCGGATCCCTCCGTCCCTCCACTGTAAGCCCATGAACAGCAGTGAATAAATCTGTCCCCGCTCACTTATAAATAGTTTATAAAAGGTTCATAAATGATTTCTAGATGTTTTAATGAATAGTTAATCAATTGTTGCAGGGCCCAACAGGTCAGCAGATTGCTTATAGCCATCAATTACAATGTCCGCTGATGAGCTTATAAGACTCAGTAGGATTCCACCGATGTCTGTGATGGGCTTGTAGCATCTGTAAGGAGTTAATAAATAATTAATTAATGATGCAAGTGCTTTTAATTAAAAGCTGCAGAAGGCCATCGAAAAACGGATTCTTGGAAAGCTATGGGCAGCACAATAAGCAAACATCTATACCTGGGTTTGAATCCCTGCCTCCCAGGAGTAAAGCCAGCAGAGAGGTGCGAGCCCAACCCAGCTGCCTGAAGAGCAGAAAACTTCCTTCATTCAAGGCAATCTGGCTGGTTGAAGATAAACTCCGTGCCTGCCACAGGCTGGAGCAAGGCAGATTGTCCCCGACCCCCTCTTCAAGGCCAGCAATGGGATGCAGCGGTGCCTGTGCCGCAGAGCTCGTCTGCCTTGTCCCCAGCTCCCGCAGAAACACCCTCCCAGCACTGGCTGCTGCGGGGGAGGCACTGAGACACCAGGAAACATGGATGCTAGGGAAAACGAGAGAATTTCCCAGTTCTGTGGGGCTCTGGCCCACGCCTTTGGACATCAAAGTGGTCTTCCCTCCCGGCCAAAGGGTGGTGTGGGGTGGGGTGCTGCTCCCCTGGCCTCAGCATCCCCCTCTGCCAAGGGTGACACACAGAAATGCAGTACTGAGGAGCTGAGCACTACAGCATCATGAGGCAATAATGTATATGGGGTTTGGCCTCCTTAGCAGAAGTGCTTTGTTATCATTAAACACTGAATATTTCTGAATGATAAAAACCATTAAGTACGGGGAAAAAAAAAAAAAGGGTAATGATCCATTCCATATTGTGTCCAAAAGATATGAAAATCCCTCACAAAATTATCACCCTAGCACAGAATTGGACCTAAATATCTTTATAATGTAAGACAGAGAACTTTGCTTGCAGTCGAAACATTTATAAGGCGTTCAATTAGCCACTGGAGGGTTTCTTAGTATTCCCCAATTCTCTATGAGCACAGAGGCAATTACAGGAGATTCTAACTTTTTAAATTAAAGACAAAAGAAAGGAGAATTTGGATAAAACCTGTTCCCACGTTTATCCTGCAGAGGATATTTGATGGGGCTCGGGCTTAATTTACTGCACAATTTAATTCAGAGCCAAAGCAAGACTCTTCCTGCGCATTTGCTGGAAGATCGTTCTGCATGGGAAGGGGACCGGTACGTGATATATTGCTCCGTGAGCAGGTCCTGGGGATGCTCCCACCAATAGCTGGGGCACGGTGCCCTCTCTTGTCCCCCTCCTGTTCCCTCTGCAGACCTCACCACCATTGCAAGATCCTTGTGCCTTTCAGCAGGGGTCCCTTGCCCCTCGCAGAGCCACTCTGGGGGTGTCCCATCATGGGGACTCCTGTTCTGCTTGCTCCACTGCTCCTCGCTCCACAGGCCCCACTCACTCTTCTGTGCATCGCCATGCTGCATAGCCATGCCTGGGGCCTAATTTTGGTTGGAAATAAGGTGTATCTTTGAAACGGGCAGTTAATGGTGAGTGTAATTAATCACAGCAGCAGATTACTGAGGGATGTGATGGATTTCCTGGTCCTGACATCTTTAAATCACAATCAGTTTCTCCTTCCAGAACCGCTCGAGCTGAGCCAGGAGCAATGGGCTCAGTGATGCATTGCCCAGGCAAACCTCCCCGCACACCAGTGCCATGGTGGGAGCCTCGATACCCATGCACCCTGCCAGCGGGTACCGGGGCTCTGCCCCCTGCAACAGGGCAGCAGGAGGGAGGACATCTCCCCGCACTGAGAGCTTTGATCCACTTTTTATTTTGAGAGCGTTTCAATGGATCATGATGTCAGATCTGTAGTGCTGCCAGGAAACGCTATTTTCTTTTAATAAGCGGAGAGCAGCAGGTCATTTCATCTCCTGTGTCTGCTCTGCTCCTCCAATGGAGAAGCGGGACTGCACCTTCCAACCCTGACAATTCTATGATTCCATGATTCTCCTGGGTGGAAGCACCTCTCTGCTCCTTTCGGAGTACCTCTGGCAGACCCTCCCCCTTCACCAGGAGAGCAGCATCCCCAAACTGCCCCTTCCCCACAGCTTCTGGGGGCCCACAAGCCACTGCTCATAGGCATTTGCTTCTTCAGAGCATGGCTTCACATGAGTAGCCAGTCCCAAGCATTTGGGCTTTCCCACAACAGATTTTCCAGGAGTGGCTTCATGATCACAGCAATACTTTAAAAAGGAACCCGAAGCCATGCTTTTCCCTTTGCTTCCTGGCTCCTGAGCCTGCAAGACACACTTGGCTCACATGTAGAGCCTTGTCCTCCAGCGCCAGACGCTTCACACGAGCCAAAACCCTCCCGCAGCCACACGAGAGCCTACTGCCTTCCCCATCCTCATGCTCCACAGGGGCCAGCAGCCCCCCAGATTCTGCAGGGGTGGCCAAAGGACCCAGAGGTAGGGAGAAGCATCATGGGGAGCTGCTGCGAGAGCCCCAGCATGACTGTGGTCTGTGGGGTGCTGCCGGGGCTGGCTGGAATGGAGCACTATGTGAACCACTCTGTGGTCAGCAAGGAATGAGATGGGCTTCTTCAACCCCATCCCGCTGCTGCACATCCAGACCTCTCCTATAGAATCAGCCTCGATGGAGGAGGCTGGGCTGCTCACAGGAAGAAGTGTGGCATGGAAAGAAACACCACTGAAAGGTGAAGTGAAAGTTAATATAGCTGCATAAATGAACTCAGACACTCAGCATAGGGAGGATGCAGGGAAGTGTAATGCTGAAAAGCACTTTTTTTTTTTTTCTCTCTGAGAAGCAAAGCTCTGCTACTTTTTCCAGAGCACTTGAAAACCTGAGCACATCCTGACTCCCTTGGGGCATTCCCTCGAAACCTCTGGCATTCCCTGAATGCTCTCCCTGGGTACCAGACAAAGGGCATGCAAACTGTTTAATCCCACACTGCAGCATGTTTTGATGCTGCGGTTTTGCCAGAGCTGAGATCACCACAGTGAGGGAGGCAGGGCTGCAGGCAGCATCCCCTGCCAGCATCCCCAGCGCCCATGTTACCCAGGGCAGTGTGTTGATCCCAGCGACGCTGGAAGTCAGTGTTAAATCCATGCTTTGGCATTTCCCAGCTGCTGCTGCTGCTCAAAGAAATAATGCTAATTGCATGTAACGTGGCAGGGCTGGGTGCCCGCACCGCCCTCCCTGTGCCTGGGCGAAGAAGAGAAGGATTGCTGGTGTGCAGAGAGAATCCCCGCCAAGAGAGAAAGCGCTGGCTCTTGGGGCGCTTACATTCAGCAAAAAAACAATAGGGAACAAAAGAGCGTGTTTACAAATGTATATATTTATATAGCTGCGTGCACATCTATATGTATGTCATTATGCTAAGTCACGGTGAGACAAAGTGGATCGGCTACAGTCTTGATGTTCTAAAATTAGGTTTTATGTAAAGTAAGTATTTGCTTCATGTAGGGCAGTTAGTATTAAGATTTATTTTCATCCTGACTTGCATTACTGCTTTATATGATTGGGTAAAGCCCAGGGCACATGCATATTGTTGCCATTCATAACATATACATGGATTCATGACCTAGCTGGCAAGCTGAATCGCCTTGCAATCTTTTTTCCACTGCAGAAAGCTTAATAAGCGTATAAGTCTTAGAGAAAAGAGAGACCCTATGTATCTGCTCTGCAAGAAGAGCTCTTGGAGTTGTAGGAGCAAGAGAAAGCATTATACCAGCTGCTGAACATTCCTTACCCAAGTGGATTCATTTCTATGAGCAGGACCCACCATGTTCGTGGGAGCAACAGTAGCGACAGAGCAGTAAAATGTTAGTGGCATGGTTGTATTAGCTCCAAGACAGCCCATGGCTTCCTTTTCCCCAGGAAAAATTCCCAGTGTGTTTATTTACTTCAGCAGTTTAACGAAATGCCTTTTGTAAAGGCAGTTTACTGTTATTAAGAAAGCATAAATTGAACACTTACAAACGTATGTGCGTGAACCCCCATGTTCCCGCAGGAACAGAAATGCCATTAGGATGAACAGGCAGAGTCGTTTTATTAACAACTTCTATGTTCCCTGGGCTTTTCCTGACACACTGAGGAACGCATCCTCACTGTAGTGAGGTGCAGGGTTAGGAGCAGTTACCTGAGCCCACAGGTGGCTGTCGAGGTGATATGGCGTTTATTTCATTGAAACAAAAGGTCCATCACCAACGGGAGCCAAGGAGCTAAGAGATGAGGTATGAATATGGAGGGGGGAGAAGCACCCACTTATCCCCATGTGAGGGGCAAAAGGGCAGTTTGATTTCTGCTGCAGAGAAGCAAGGATGACAGGCAAGGCACCGTGTGCGTCAGCAGGGAAGCTGCTCAGAAACAGCCCTCTTGGACAGACCTCTGCCAGTCTTGGACAAAAAACTCCTGACAAAAGACAGAAGCCACAGCTAGCTAGGGAGAAGGAAGATTTAGGTCTATAGAAAGGTTCTCTCACAAGGAGAGAGAGCCATGAAAGACTGGCCCCGAAGTCCTGGGTTTCTAGGGTCAAAGCTGAGCTGTGACAGCCTGAGGGAAAGAAACAACCTGGTGTGAAAAAGAAAATGGAGATGTATCCACCGAGAGAAAGACCAGCCTGGCAAAGCAGGACCAGCACTGCCGTACACAGGAGGATCACAAGCACTAGTGAGGAAGAAGAGCTATTCGAGGCAAAAGACAGTGCTGTGGCCAGAGCAAATGAGGACAAACTGATGATGAATAAAACTCAGCCTGGAAGAAGGTAGGATGGAGCTCTGGGCCAGCCCTCACACCGAGGACAGAGAAGGGGAGTCAGTTTTCACATAATCACAGAATGTTTTTGTGGAACCTCCTAAGTTCCAGCTTGTATCCATTGGGCCATTGTTTTCACTCCTAACCCTGGGATACTTAGCCCAGCTCATCTGTAGTGAGCCTGGTTTTACCCCCTTCCCCCTTCAAATCTAGTTTAAAGCCCTTTCAATCAGTCCCGCTAGCTCACAAGCAAGAATTCTGCTCCCTCTTAAAGACAGCTCCACTCCACCTGTAGCTCTCATACCTGGTGCCGCATAACCTTCCCCATGACCAAAAAACCCAAAATGTTGCTGGCAGCACCAGCCTTTGAGCCATGTGTTGATTATATGTGCTTTCCTGTCCCTTTCAGTATTCCTGCCTGCTACCGAAGGGATTGAAGAAAACACTACTTGTGCCCCCGATCCTTCAACCAGCCTCCCTAGTGCCTTAAAGTCCCTTTTAATCCTCTTTAGACTCCCTTGCTCAATCTCATCACTGCCAGCTTGCACAATCAGCAGTGGGTAACAACCAGTGGGTAGCACCAGACCAGGGAGTTTCCTGGTGATGTCCCTAACCTGGGCTCCAGGGAGGCGAGAGACTTCCCTACGGGCTGGATCCAGACAGCAGACAGGACCCTCTGTTCCCTTCAAAATAGAATCTCTGACAACAATTACTCTCCTTTTCTTCTTAGTCGGAGTAGTCCTAATGCATGGGGCTGACTCACCCACCTTAGACAGGCCCATGGGTGCACCTCCACCTGTCCCATCATTTTCTTGGCTCTACTGCTCCAGAGTCTCGTACTTGTTCTGTAGGGGCAATGGGGCAGGTGAGGGAGACCAGGCAGGGATTCCTCTGCCTCTGCCAGCAGGGACCTGTTTCCAATCGCCCCCATGTCTTTTAGGTCCCCTCCTTTGGCCTGAAGGCCACAGGGGAGGGGATCTCTTGCTTCTTGTGGAGCTTGTTATCTAGGTTATCTATGAGTGGCTTCACCAATTGATGTCCCTTTCACACTCCCTGATCCTCCTTAACCTCTCCACCACTTCTTCTAGCTCTGCCACGCTCAGTTTGTGGAAACAGCCAACTTCCCTCTCACTCTCCCCGATGTTTCTTAATCTACTCACCTCTTCCGCAAGCTCCAACACTTCATCTTGGAGCTGTGCCACCCAGCCACAGGTCATCAGCCTGCTCACACCGCACACAGCCATCCTCAGCATCACTCCCAATTGTCAGTGAAAAGCTGTAACATTCCTCACAGTCTGTGGCCTGGACACCAATAGCTATTTGGGCTGGTGTTGGGAGCATAATTCTCCTCCTCCAAGTAGCCACCATAACTCCTTGATTAAAGTGGAGCGCCTTGGGTCCCACCTAACGAGCTCCAAACAGGTGCAGCAGCCCCTCCCTGGGGCAGGACAATAGCTTTGCTTGCCCTGAGGGCTAGTTCTTGCCCTCCCAAGGCTACTTATAGCCCCATAAACATGGGTGTTGCTGGCTCCACCCTGGCTCTCCCAGCAGCCCGCCTACCCCGGCACAACCTCCAGCAGCAGCAAGATCTTTTTCCAGCTTCATAAAAGCTCCAAAAAGAGCTTTTCTTCAGCCCTTTGTTGCTGCAGCACCCTTCCCCAGTGCACTCTTACCTGCTCTGAAGTGGGTCACTGCAGAACTTTTCCAAACTTATCCCAAACTTCTCCAAGGAGATGGCAGGATGCAGATCCTGGGGTGCCAACCCCAGAAGCCCCCAACCTGCAGACCCACTATCGCCTGCCATGTCCCCTTCCCCACCCATCCTGCTGTTGTGGGGCTGGGGGCTCCCCGCAGGACACCACACTGAGCGTGAGCCCCGCTTTATTCCATACGCATGGCTTTTTTAAAACATGCGTGGCATTTCCTTACAACTATTCAGCATTGACCTTCATATCTGCCATGGTGACGAATGCCACAGAGGAGTCTATAAATAACACAAAAGTGCCACATGTTGACCCTTTAATGCGCCCCACTCTTTTTGATTTACTTATACGCAAGATATTTTACTGGGCAGCCCAATTAAGCTTGACAGCTGGCTGACAACAAATTCCTGCCCAGTGACAGCTTGCATACACTTTATATTAAACCAGATAACATGACGCAGAAGACCAGTAGAAGCTACTGGTGGAACTTTGCATGGATACCACCGTAGGGTCTCCTATGATCTTTACAGAAACAGCCACTAAAGACCCCTACACTGCAAGAAAAGCCTCTTTCGCTCTCTTGACTTTCTTCCACTTCTTCTGCCAACCAAATGAATGGCCGTGTTGGACAACCCTCATCCCAGAGCTGCCAGAGCCAGCTGCCCTTCCCAGCTCAACAGCATCTTTCTCAGTCTCTCCCTGCACACTCCCATATTGCTGAGCCAGGGGAGAGCATCCCCAGCAGAGATAACTGAAAAATGAGGTTATTCACTGTGGGAATAATCAAAGTTGCTCTCCAGGCGAGGCAGTGCCTGGATTCTGCCCCTCTTTGGGGACGCAGAATGAAAAAAGCCCCCGTGGAGACAAATAACAGACTCTTCACAAATAAATGTAACAGCATTTTTGCAGGTCTTTTCAGCTGGAGCCCAGCACTGGATTTCAGGCCCAAATATCCATTTTCAGATTTTTGATCCTGAATGATTTAACAGTATTAAGGAAGGCAGGTGTTTCACAAAATCACATTCAGCCACTTGAAAACCCAATTTTCCAGCAATTTTGCAAGCGGATAAAGTTTTGATTGGCTGCAGTTTGACGTTGAGCTGACACCTGAACCCGGGTGGCTGGAAGGTTAACGAAGAGCAATGAGTTCCAATAATGTGACCTAAACTACCTGAGCTCTGTGATGATTTGACTTCAGGTTCATAAATTCCGCCCAAAATCACATTAAGGGTGCCAGTTCTCCCCTCTCCTTCAGCATTTTCTCCTTTGATGTCTGATGCATTTTCCTCTACTCTTTCTTCCCTCTTCTCTGGATGGTTTTATTTCGCCTCTGCCAAGGAAATCGAGCGCAGCGCAACTTTCCAAAGTTCTTCTGCAACTATAAATTTCCTATACACCCTCTGCTAGACTTGGGTGTGAAAAGGGAGTTCAAAGCAATGTTCCTCTCTTCCCGTGAATTCAAGGCAAGATCTGCGTAGGACTGCAAAACTTCACTGCCAAAGCCTGGTTACACAGGAGGACGGAATTAATTAAGAGGTGATTAAGCCCTGCCACGACCTCCACCCTGAGCCACGGAGGCAAAAGGACTGTCTGAAGTCTAAGGGCACACAATGCTACACAAGGCTGGCTATTAGGTGGGATGAGCTGCGTAGCTGTAGAAAATATGAGAGGATCAGGAAAGCTAAGAAATGAAAGAAAACAAGACTTCTATCAGGGAAATAAGAACTGAACAAACCAGTGATATTACTACCATAGCTGCAGAAGGGATGGGGAGGAGTGGAAAGAAGAGGCTCCCCTTCTCGGCAGGTGGATCACCGCTGTGCCACACACTGAAAACCAGTGCTGACGCTCACTGAAATGTAAATTACGGGAATTAAAACAAGAGCGAACCAGAAGCTGGGTATTTTGCAAAGGGATTAAAAGACAGCTTTAAAATAGAAGCTGATGGCTTCACAGGTAAATACACTACGTGGAAACCTCCCAGGAAAAGGACATGTAGCAGCAGGGAAAGCTTCAGCAGCAGCAGGTTGAGAAGCCAAAGCGCCAGCACGCAGCCTGCGCGGGGCAAGGGGAGGTGTTATTGGCAGAACCACCACGCAGCAGGTTCTACTAGAAGCACAGAAAAGCAGGAAACCTGTGACAGCGAGGGTCTTGCTCAGAGGTAAACTGCAGCAGGAGCTTAAAATTCGGCTCTGGAAGAGAATCGCAAGGTTACAGCCCGCAGTGGGGAGCAGTTGCGTGGATGCAGAACTTGCCCAGCCTTCAGCACGGGGAAGTCACTTCTGTGCTGCCGGCAGATCTGCAGGAATTTCTCGTGCTTTTTAAATGCAGACGTGCAAGTCCAGAGCAGTCAACCCAGGCTGCCCTAACTTTAATAACACAAGAACTCAGGATCTTTATTAATAACTTTTCTATCAGACGACACTCCAACCTCTCAATGTGAGTGATGTGCAAGGGCAGGAGGTGGCTATAGAAAACCTAACCTAAATCACCCGGCTCTGCTGCTGTTGCAGAAACGAACCCACGGGGAACAGAGAAGCCATCCCAGGGCAGTGGCAGCCACAGCCAGAACTATCTGTTAATTGCTAAAGACAACCAGGGACCTGCAACTTGTTTGCTGTCTTGCTTGGTCTGGTGTGCGGGAAGGGCTGGGGCACGCTCTCATGCTGCTTGGTTTGCAAACAGCACCGGGGTGGAAAAAAGTTCAGCTGTAATGCTTGAGTTGGGAGAAAGCAGCCACATACAAGGATTAATAATAGCAGCTTTCTTCTTAACTGGAGCTACGAGCAAGACCGCAGAGATGTGCTTGCCAAAGCAGGTAACGCTATGAACTATTTAACGGGGCTAGCCCAAAAGCAACTACCTGGAGCTCATAACGCACCGGGTAGCACAGCAGCTTTCTAATGCCCACCTGAGCAAGCCCAAAGTGCCTTCAGGCACACACAGCCCCTATGCCCAGCCCTGAGACAATGGTAGGTTTGGAGACAGAATGTTTCCAAGGTCTGTTTGCTCCCTCCAGCCTCACAACCTGTGGAAGAACCACTTGGCCCCAAAGGAACTGAGGACTTCTTCCCTCCATGGGTGCTGCAGGGACCTGGATCCACTTGCAGATGCTTCCTCTGGGAGAAGGAAAAGGTGTGATGGGCCCATGGGAAGGGATGAAATTTCCTTATGTAGCCCAAGCATCAAACCCGTGCTCAAGGCAGGCTCTCTGTAGATGCTCTGCACAGCTGGGCTCTCACATGGGTTTATCTGCAGAGCTGTCACAGCCCAAGCCTCTGCTTTGCAGCCAGATTTTTATTTTCTGTGCTGATTTCCCAAGGGTCTTCATTTGGGCTTATCATCCCCACAGGGATCAATAGGACTGCAGCTGCCATCCTAGCATCTGCAGCCAGCTTTGCTGAGCAGCAGTGTGGTCTGCTGGATAAAGCAGGGGCTGGGAGCCAGGAGCACTGAAAGCCAGCCCAGCTCCTGCCAGGAGCCTTCGCCAAGGGCTCGGTCAAGCTGATAAATGTCTTCGGAGACATTCAAGGAATATCCCAGCTGGGCATTAACACCAGTGACCTCGTATCCACCTGATGGCACAGCAAAGCGAGCAGCAGAGGCCAGGAGGTGGTCCACTCCCTCCACATCCCACGCCAGCCCTTCCCTTAGCCGATGTGTGAAGCTGAACAGTGAAAGGCTGCAGCCCTTGTGATTGGGATCAAGTGAGAGGATCCCAAAAAACACTGCAGTGGTGGTTGCTTCAGCTCTAGGCTGGGTAATGCCGAGGGAGAAACCCTTCTGCAGAGAAGTGTGTTGCGTGCGGCTGGCTGCAGAGCCAAGTGCTGCTCGCTAGCAGAGCCTTTCCAATCTCCCTGAGTGCCTCTGGCCCTGGCCAACCTCTTCTGTCAAAAAACCCTGTGGAACTGCAGGTCCAACACCAGGCTGTAGCAAACATTCCAGAGACCAGCAGCCATCCAAGATGATGTGGAAAATATACTCGTAACTGTGGGCTAAAATCTTGTACAGGATCAGCTGCCTTCCCTTTTGCAGGAATCCCGTAGTCTGCAACCAATGTACACTTGGTGTTTTGACACCACCTCCCAAATATCTGTATTAATGGCAGGTATAACCAGGCTTCCTTCACTCTTTGCGCCACAGTCTCTGGGCTCAGATGTACAATTCAGGCGTTGCCCAGCATAGGGATTCAAGCCTGATTAGCAGCAACAAAATCTCTGCTAACATAACCATGTAATGATGCCATCCCAGCCTCTCTGATCAGGACAAGCTAGACCCGTGAGGAAACACACTTGTCTCCCTGGTCACAGAGCACAGAGCTGTGCCTTCAGCTGCTGCCTGAGTCAGGCTTGACCCACCAGCGCATTTCCCTGCTACGTGCTCCTTCAGCTGTAATAAAGCTCCAGGGGAAAAATTAAGGCTGCAGTTTGTCAGGCATCTTTGTATGCAGTGATGGATTCTGCATCTAGTTACTAACCTCTTCCAAAAGCTCGGTGTTATCTTGCATGAAAATAATATTAGGTTAAACAGCTGTTGATAACTTATCTCCCATTATCAGTGACTCCATTCAAGGCCAATATTTACTCACATCCAAGAAGCGCCACTGTATTCCCAGCGGCATTCTTTATGGAGTCAAATGAGAGCAGCTTTTAATAGAGCTGAGGTACTCGGGAGGCCCAAGCACTTCCTAATCTTGAATGCACAGTGTAAGAAAACTCCCAAGGAGCACAAAGCCTGGATATGAGGCACAGACTGGGGAGGAAACCTAACCTAGGGGAGGAAACCTACTTGAGGAGCATCTCCTGCAGACACAAAGGTGTTGACCCAAATTCCCCACCTGCTCCCTCCTTCACCAACTGCTGCTCCTTCCCATCCTTCCTCGCTTGGAAGGCAGATAAGCCGTGGGCTAGCAGGTCCCAACAGGTCCCAACTGCCCCGTGATCCTTTCCATCCCCTTTTCCATCCTCTAAAGGCAGCCCTTCGAGCGAGGGCTCAGAAGAAACATCTCTTGCCACTCTGCTCCACCATTCAGACCTAGCATCAATAGGTTCCTCTCAGCTGGAAAAGTCAGTCTTTATGTTCTCACTGTAGACAGTGTCAAGGTTTGCTTCACGGTATTTTTCCACAGAGTCCATCCTCTTTATTATTTTTGCTGATGCTGTAACAGTATTGCAAGGCCTTAGGCAGAGACCAAGACCCTGCTGTGCTGGACGTGGTAGAAACAGAGATCAGAGAAAAGAATTTGCATCCAAAAAGAAAAAAAAAAAAAGAGATGCCTGCAGTCTAGCTTCTCCCACCAGTATTTCCTGGGCATGATCTTGCAAGGCAGGCCTGGGATGGGTTTCTGGGTTCAGATCCCAGGCATTTTGCACCCACACACACTGCTCGGGGCGGTCAGCAGTGGCACGAGCTGCCCACCCTTGTGCTCCCACCTTCCCTGCCGGAGGTCAGCAGGCACGACAACAGGGTTTCCCAGCCAGCTACACAGTCTGGGCACTCCGCTCCTCCACACCATCACTGGTCCAGACAATGATAAATGATACCTAGGCAATGGCTGGGCTGTTTTATTACTCCACTGCAGTTGGTGGAGTCAGTTGAACTGAGCCCACGATCTCTAAGCAAGCGGCAGCCCTAGGAACGTTCAAGCGCTGGCGAGAGACCGTAGTTAATGCTTAGTCTAAGCTGCAAGTGGCAGGTACATTGTAAGTGTGTCCCCTGACTCAGTACCCAACTGCAGTGAGTTTACAGCCTTCAATATTGTTACATTAATCAAAAGGAATCTCCCAGTTCCTTGGAAATACAGCGACAAGCTCTCCAGGGCTGGTTTCGGTAGTTTTATTCCTAGGTAATAGCCCTCTCCCTCATTTATAGCTATGTCTAGACACAAAGTGAGGAAGGTACTATAAACGCTGGATGTAAAAACCCTGTCTACCTCCTAATTCCTGCATTTCACATCCCAAGTGCGGTGCTGAGCACACGGGTACAAAACCTGTGCTCACACACCTTCCCGTGCCACCAGCCCTGCAGGACTGCAGCTTGCTGTCCCCAGCACCAGGGCACAGCGGGTCCCCACGGGTGGATCCAGAAGGTACCCAGGGGCAGGATGCTGTTTGCTCAAGTCCTACAGTCTGCCTCCAGAAAATAGCCAAACGGGAAGGAAAGAGGCAAGGGGTGCCACAACTCTCAGGAGGATGTCATAGGAGGCAGCTCTGCTCCTGATGGCATTTCTCAGTAGTGCCCTTCCAGGCACCCTCTGACCACACAGGACAATGGGAAGAGGAAGAAATCAAACTCACCCATAAATGAGAGAAAAGAGAGGAGCTATTTCATCCTTTTTTAGGGGATGCTAACTCATTATTGATCAAAACCAAAAAAATTAACATAATGGGATGAAATCCTAAAATCTGAACATTGAAAAGCCTCTGTGGATGTCAAGAAAGCATTTAGTACATTTAAATATTGTGGTTAATGCATCCATACCTCCAGTGACATCACTCCAGTTGCACCTTGTACAGAGGGAGTCTCTCTAACTATTTTAGGTCTCCCCAGTGCATCTGAAATGACTAAAGCCTTTCAAAGATATATGCTGAAACCTGGGGACGATCCAACGCCACAGAAACTGGGCACATCACAGAGAAGGAGAATTAAATCATGATCAAGCAGGCCAGGCAAGGGGTTTGGGAAGGGCCTGATTTGCACCATCAATCCTGGCCATGCTGGGCCAGTTCAGGATCACAGGTCCTCATGTAAATGTCACACAGGCATGGCATCTAAAACTTTGGCCTGGGGTGTTGCAGAATAGTTTGACTGAGCCAGGTTGCAACACGGGTGACAAATCCAGCAAGCAAAGAGGCAGTCAGGGACCGATGGCGAGTGAGCTGGTGACCCGCCTGTGGTGACTCTGCTGTCAGCAAAGGTGGTGGCTTCATCTCATGATGCTGGTGGTTGTCAATTATTTGCCAGCTCTTGTGTGTGTTCATGCAGCGCACAGCACTTTGGGATCTTCAAGATGAAAGGTACGTTCACCAGCACTTCAGTGGCTTGTTTCCTATTATAGGTCTGGTTTTGACACTCCCCCACCCTCTTATCTAACTTTCTCTACAAAGCTCTTCTCACTTTTTCATCTTTCTTCTATGGTCCCTAGCCAAGAAAAAAAAAAAAATTTAAAAAAATCCTATTTATTTCTGTTTTGGAAATCTTGAGATTAATCAGACATCGTGGTCTGGGAATAGAAGACATTGACAAAGGTGATTCTTTAACAAAGAAGTCAGTATACTTCTCTGTAAACTCTCTTCAAAATGGCTTGGTGCTTACAGAAAAGGAGCCTTTGTTTTTTTTTTCGCTTTTAAAGAGCTTAGTGGATGTTTTAATTAAGTTGGATAGGAATTTTCAGAGTTACTTGATGTGAAAATGTGAGCCTGTAAGAGCCGCCTTTGATGCTTGAGTTATGTTTTAAACACTTGATGAGTCCTGCAGAGCTGTTAATCCTTTTAGCATAGCTAATAGCTATTGCTAGAGTGCTCACGAAATCCTGTTTTGTTTGTGTCTGCTGAGCTAAAGGCTTCCTCAGAAATGGCAGCAGTCCACCCTGGAGCTGTTTGAAGACCTAAGCCCCACCAGCTCCCCCCACCACCGCTGGGGCTGGGAGTAAAAAGATACCTGGGGAACACCAGGCTGCTAGATGGGAGCCACAGGGGTTCCCCAGCACATCTAAACCTGGCGATGCTGGATCGTTCTGAGCATCCGCTTTGCTGGAGGACATCCTGGTGGCATCCCGGAGCTGTGCTAGGAGAGGTCTGAGGCAGGTGTGAGCCCCCCGCCGTCCCCTTCACGAGGGGTCACCCGCATGTGGTGGCCAGGTAGATCAGGACTGTCCCCACCCCTGTGCTCAGCAGTGGGGCACACTGCAGTCTGTGTGCACAATCCTCTGCTGTGCCAGAGCTGCAAGAGCTTTCCTCCTCAAATATTCTGAGTTGCCCTCTCTCCAGAACTGGAGGGCTGCCCCTCACTTCGTGAAAAGGTTTTCCTCTGCCCGACAGCACTGGATTTGCTTGAGGGACAGGTAGGGAGGAACTGACTGGGGAAATGCAAATGCCTTCCACAAAGGATGCTGCAGGGAGAGATGAAAGCCAACTCCATTTGCATTAGTTCCGTAACTCTGGATGTTTTCCCTCTCCTGTTTAGACCGGAGTTCACAAACACACACACATGCATTTTTGCCACAGAGCTATTTCCTTGCCAACTGCTCTTCCCAGGAGTTTTGAAGAAATCCCCGTTTACACACGAAGCTACTTGTCAGAGCACCAGCATCAACCCGCGACGGCAGCGGCAGTGCCCAGGTAGCTGTGATTCAGCAGAGCCCTGACATGGCTCTCAGTGTACCCCTGTGCACAAAGCAGGGCATCCCCAGCCTCTGGCAGGACCTACACCCCACTCCTGCCACCACCCCTGGGCAGAGCTACGGTCTGAGCAGCTGCAAGAAAACCAGCAAGATGATGAGCTCCACCACAGCGCCTGGGCTGTGCTTTTAGGTGGCCCATAATAAAATATCGGCCGCAATCCATCAATTTGTCAAAACAGAAAAAAATCAGCACAAGAAAACGCTTTCTCTCTGGATCTCTGTGCTAAATAACTGAACAAGCAGAGCTGTCTCCCAGGTCGGTATGTGCCTGTACATGGGTGCCCCTGGGGGACATCCCACTGCTGCCTCTTCGCAGCGAGGCAGTAGAGGAGCTAGGGCCCAACTCCTCAGCTGGGCTTCCTTTGAAGAGCATCTCGGAGTGCCGGCAGCTCTGGGCAGGGCGTCCGGAGCCTCACAGGGACGCAGCATCGGGGACTCGGCACCAGACTAGATAGAGCTCCAAGTGTGACGCTGCACCAAGCCACGCTCGCTCCTTCAGCCCACCGCTCTGAAACCCTCTTCCAGCATTTGCATGATATTTTGTATTAATTTCCCTTATTATTTTTAAAGGGAGCAGGGGGATAACTCCTTGGTAGCAACCCCTGGCTCTGCCAGGTCTGGAGGAGTTTAAGAACAGTCACACTCAGGAAGCCTTTGAAGCCACAGAAGTAAACGGGATGAGGCTGGAGATCCTAGTACTGCTAGTGTCTTAACCAGAGGCAGTCTGCTGTAGAAGTGGCTTAAACAGGCAGCCCAACATCTGTTTTCATTCTGACAGCAAAAGCCTTGCATTGGGAAACAGAAAAACCCATTTTATATTCAGCCTGGTCTGCTGCTCATTGCAGCAAAACCTGTAGAGAGCCCTAAAATTGCAGGATCCGTGCTTATTTCATTTTGTGTCAGTGACGCTCAGGAGAACGGGATTTCTCGAGGATTTTGCACGCAGTGGTCAGACTCTTGCACTCACACCCAAGCACCTAGAGAAGAAAGTAACTCCCACCTGTGATTTGCAACCATGGGGTGGGTGTCCCATCAAAGCTAAAGAGGTGTCCAGATTCCTGCCATAAAGCACGACAGGACACCTAAACCCTCGTGCCAGCTACCCTGCAGCCTGACAAGAAGTATGACAGTGGCTCCGGACCTGATCCCTCTTTGATGATCAGGCTCCCCAGGTGCTGTTCTGGGCTGAGCACAAGTTCTGCATGGGCTCTGGCAGAGCCACGGATCAATACCCCACACCCGCGGGAACTCACAGCTCAGCTGCACAGCCAGCGTGCCCGACAAATGACAGTCTGCCACCGTGCAGGAAAAAGGGAGAAAAGGCTGCAAATGGGGATCTACCCGGCACAAGAAATCCCCCTCTGAGTAAAATCCACACCCGACAGCACCAGCAAGGCAGGATCCCCAGCTATACCCACACCCTCCCACATATATCAGGTCTGTGGGTGGGCAACACCTCTGCTAACAAGGTAGGGGAGGGCAAGGTCCCACCTGGAACACATTCAGCATTCCCAGGGGAGGGTGGACCCCCTCCCCATGCCCCGGGGCGTGCTGTGCCGCCTCTCTTACGGCTGTGCCAGCTCTCCAATGCTCGCTTGACTGCAAAGGGGAAGGGCTTCCAACATAGAGACCGGGGGCACCCCTGCCCACAGGGCAAGCCTCCGGGTGCTCAGCCCCACTGCAAGAAGGGCTGGAGGGAGTTCACATTCCCTGAGGAGGGCAGAGAAGACATGCAGCTCTCGCATCCTCCGGCTGAGGCCTAGCCTGAAAGCATCCCTAAGACCGGGACTGAGGAGAGGCACCCAAGCACCCCGAGCAGCAGAAGGCTCTGGGCATGCCCTCCGGGGACACCCCCGCCTCTCGGCTCCCACCCCGGGGGTCCCGGTCTGAGGGCAGGTTTCCCACACACAAGTTCTGTTCAAAAACCAGCAGAGGCTTCTCCCACATCAGCCTGAGTCGCCAGCCCCGCGACCTGAACACCCACCTTCCTTCTGGGGGATGCGCTGGTCGCAGCCCCCCAGCAGCCCCCTCACTGCAGCCGGACGGTGCTCGCCGCTCCCCGAGCGGGACCCCGGCTCACGCCGCTCCCCGGCTAGGGATGCGGGGGCACAAGCGAGTAAGGGCGAGTTGCTGGCGGAGATGCGAGAGCAGCCCGGGGCAGCCCCATCCCTGCAGCTCCCGAAAGCGGAGCGGCGGGAGCGATGGTGCCCGGTGGGACCGCAACGGGTGAAACTTGTGCCGCGTCCGGAGCCCGGGGGACGCTCGGAGCCGCGCCGCGGGGGCGGCGTGGAACCCCCGGTGTCGCCGCCGGTGCCTTACCTGTGGGAGACGCTCCGGAGTCTGCAAATCCGCGCCGTAAATCCGTCTGCCGGGGTGCGGAGCCGGCCGAGCGAGCGGGCGAGCGGGCGTTCCTCCACCGCCACCCCCACGCCCCCGGCGCCGCGGAGCCCCGGCCGGCCGCCCCCCGCCGCCGCTGCCACCGCTCAGCCCCGCGGCGCCCGCCGCCCCCGCCGAGCCGCCCGCTTCCGAGCCGCCCCGCCGAGCCGCATCGCCCAGCCGCCGCCGTCGGGGGCTGCGGGCCGCCCCCCGCCACCGCCGGTCCCTCGCCCCGCCGCCGCCGGCCCCGCGGCCCCGCGCCGCGCTCCGCCGTCCGCGGGAGGCGCGCTGGGGGCGGGCAGCTGGGCGGCGCGCCGGTGCGGCGGGGAAAGGGGCGGGGGGCGGGACGTTCTCACCGCCCCCCTCAGCGGGGGTACCGGCAGCCGCCGGGCGGAGGCTGGAACACATGCCCTCCGCGGAGCCCTCTCGCCCGGGACCCCCGCTTCCGACAGCCGCGGTTTTGCTCCACCGCCATCCTGCGGCCGCGGACCCCCGTCCCTGGCACCAGAGAGCAAGCCGGTCCCTGTGTCGCTGCGCGGCTGGGAATGGTCGCGGGCGTCGGAGCGCCTGTCCCCATCCCTGGCACCTAGGAGCGACACCAGAGACCAGAACCCCTCCGCCATCCCCCCGTCTCCGTCCTCATCTCAAGGGGCTGCAGACGGTCCTAGAGTCCCGGGGTCGTCATCCCCAACCTCGGGATCTGATCTCGGCGCCGGAGCCCAGGAATCCCCGTCTCCATCCTGGGGAGCTGGGATCAGTCCCAGAGCCCGGGACGCTGTCCTTAAGCCCTTCTCCTGTCTGTGCCCCAGGGCTGGCTCCACTGCTCTGCCGAAAAATGAGAGCTGCCCAGTATTTTCCCTCACCTGGTAGCCTGGCACCCCCTTAGCAGAGGTCCCACACCACCCCATGGGTGGTGTCCAGGTCAGGTGCATACCCTGCCTCAAGATCAATTTTCCAGCTCCCTCTTGTCGCTGCTGTGCCTTCCTACCTCTCCCAGCCCTGCCCAGCCAGCCACAAGTACGATGCTTCACTGGGGCACTGCTGTGGCAGCTCTGACCCCAAGGGCACTGAAGGCACCCTGCCATAGGTGGGATTTGCATGTGAGTGACAGGGATAGAAACTGCTGTCACTAGAAATCTCTTAACTCCACAGACCTTGGCTTTTGACAGCAGCAGCTGAAGTGCTGGGAGTCCTGTCTTATACATCCAGTCTCAGTTTGAGTGTTTCCTGGGGTGCAGAACCAGCAATTCAGGAGAAAGGGGCTCCTTTATCACTGAGGATGTAAAGCACTGAAAGGTGAAGGGCAGAGGGACACCAAAAGGCAGCTTTGCTCACACCTCTCCTACTCAAAGGCTCAGAGCACTTTGCAAAGAGAGGACCCCTGCACCTTCACAATGGCTTCTCGAGGTAAAGGCTGGTCACCATGTCGGGCTGGGTGCGCATCCCTGGGGAGGGGCTGTGAGCACCAGCAGAGAGGGTGCCTTCACAGCCTCTCGCCTCTAGCCAAAGCTGCTTCAAGTGTACTAACCCTCTGCAGCTGTAGATGGGACTGTGTGGGAAGGGGGCCCTCTCAGGCAGCTGAGTGAAAGCAGTCTAAGGCAGCAAGTGTGTTTATGTGAATGTGAGCTTAATCCACTAACCAGATCAATCAAAGCTGCAAGTGATGCTTTTCCCCTGGAGCGCCATGCGATTCCTGTGCCTGTTCCTACATCGCTGCAGGGAAAGAAGCTTTGCCTGGCACATACAGCAGCTGCCCTCCTACATCTGGACCTGCTTTATCTGTGCAGGCCAGCCACAGCCCTAATTTCCAACCAAATTAATGAGCAATAGTGTAGATTGCTGTGAGGGACCTGCAGCCATGCCAGTTACAGCAGAAAGGCCTCGCTTCTGAGTGGGAGCACCAGTGTAGTTGGGATGTGAAATCTTGCAAAGCAGGGCAATTTAGAGATCTCTATGTGCAGTCCTGGTCACTTATCTCACTTATGCTGAATTATGCTTCACTTACACAATCTCTATAGCTGCTACTCTAGTGAAGCAAAGCCAGCTCTTATGCTAATTTGGCTATTTGTTAATCTAATAACTCTTAGTTGCATTTACTGTGCAGCTTAATATTGTCAACACTCCTTAATTTTGGTATGAGAGTGCTTTTACAGTAAATTATAACAGCAAAGGTTAACTTGCAGAAATGCAACTTTCCAACAGGCCCATATCCATGGAGTTCATAGCTGAAGAGATTTGTACATCATCACACCCAACCTCATGTGCATCGCAAACTGCTTACCCAATTACTTCTGCTCCAGGTCTTGTGTTTGCCTTGGCTTTATCTACTAGTTTCTTCACTGTGGAGCACATCTGTGTTTCCAGATCACTTGTGAGCCCTGCTCAACATCTCGATACTGTGCCTCTCTGTGCCCCGTGCCTGCAGGTCTGCGCTGCCTTACCTCCCAGGTATTCTGGGTGGTAGGAGACATGACAAAGCAAGCAGTGCACAGGGCATGAGCCGGCAGAGCTTAACTGTAAATCAAAGCGCTGGGTCATTCAAGCCAGTTCAGAAACAAGTTTAAGGATTTTAAGGCTCCCTGTTTGGAAATACACGTTAGCTGATTGTCTGTGTCATAAATCTCCCCATTTATCCTGCTGGAGCTGGATGAATAATTGAAGAGAGGTTTGTGGCTAATTGATTTGCTGATCAGTGGAAAGAAATCATGAATAATTTATCTGACGAATATTATTCAACCACCCGTAAAGCTGGTCAGTTGTTGAAAATAATTAGTTGCAAACACTCAATTTCTCAGCTGATGGCTTTGTCCATTTGCAAACGCACCTCACGCTTCTTGCCCTCCCGCATGGTTCCCCACGGATTTCTCCTGGGATCAGTTCAGAGGCTGCTCTTCAGAACAGCTCAAGCATTTCACTGTAGCTCTTCTGTTCCGTCCACTACTTTGCGTGCCATTGGCAGGGACCCTTTTCTGCTTCATCCTCACATTGCAAAGCTTCTGCTTCCTCCCCATGTCCTTGCAAGTACAGCCCCCCTGGGTTGCACCAAACTTTCAAAGTAGGATTAAGCAAACATCCTCCATGTGGAATTAGGGCATTCAGCAGCTCTGCCAGTGGAAAATGCAAGCACATATGTGCTTGACACAATCTGCTCCCGGGTCTTTCCAAGTGGCAGCTTTGCAAATGTTGGTTTGGTCCCACAGAAGGTACCTGTGGACCAAACCTTCATGACAGAGATGCTGCCTCTTGCCTGCATAGCTGGACTGGTGAGGGGTGGAACAGACACTTAGGACAAGCACACTGGAGGAGGAATATTCTACACCAGCTTCCAGCTGCGCCAGGGCAGAGTCAGGATCTAATTCCATTTTTCAGCTTACATCTTTAAGCAGGACACATAAGCCTGTCATTTTTCCTGCATCTGCATGAGTCTTAGTCTGCCCCTTCCAGGCATCTCTTGCAGTACCTGGCGCAATAAGCGGGCAAGACTTGTGCAGCCACCTCTTCTCCTCTTCTGGGTTCCAAAAGTAAAAAAAAAGAGGAAAAAAAGACTTTGTGTTTTCTCTAAAATTGCTGTTTATTTGCCAGTTCTTGCATGTTAAGATTGCTGAGAAAACACACAATCTCCGGAGGCTGGTTGATGTTATTTGCCTTCTAGCATAAATCCTATCAGATTCTCTCCTGTGGTTCCTAGATCCGGCAGGGGCAGCTCTCCTCCCTCCTCCTTTTTCACCCCCAAGCAACGCACAGACACCCTCCCCACTGAATCAACATCATCTTTCCCCTGCAGCAGTCTCTCTGCTTGACTTCATGGGCTCACAAACAGCCAGAAATTTGTTCTCTCCATGGCTGAATATACCGAGCAGCAGGATCCAGGAGCCTCCTGGCATGTGCGTGCTCCTGCACCAGGCTGCTCTGGATGAAAATCTCCTATTCCAGATGAACCCAGGGCAATTTGGAAACCCCTACAGAAATTGCTCTATGTTTAAGCTTGATGGAAACAGGACACTTGCCTGAGCACAAGAGCCTGATGTCTCCATTGGGGTGCAGAGAGCTCCCTCCCTGTGGGAACTTCAAGGATTTGTGCTGCACCCGCAAACCTTGAGCACTCTGGGGTAGTAGTTTAGTGGGTTCCTCAAAGGATGGCCCAGCCTTGAGCAGGGCTGGTAAACACCCCTGAACGTGAGCCGGCGCTGCTGCCACAGCCTTGGAGGGCTGCTGCTGCCGTCTCTGCCTGCCTGCTCTGCAGGAAGTTCACAGCCTGGGACCGGGGGGCTAATTTCATTATGCAATGTATGTAGCCAGAGTCAGCAGTTTAATTATATCTTTCCTTTTCTTGCCGGCTCTTAGCAAATCCACGTCTGCTCTGCTCTGCATGATGCCCAGCCATGCCTGCAAGAAAGCGGACTGGTTGCACAGCAGGGAGGTGGGGACAGAGGCTGCAGATCTAAGGGTTTGCAGTTGAAGCCCCTACTTTGGGTACTTACGACTGGCTGCTGATGCCAGGCTAGGAATTTGCCTGTGGTCCTTACAACCCAGAGAGAAGGGATGGACACAGTTCTCTGGGTCTGGGACCCCAGCTCCCCTGGAGCCATGGAGCATCCCCCTGTGCCAGGCTGCAGCAGCTCTGTCACTGTGTGAAGCCCACGAGGGTCAGGATGAAGCCCAGGACAGCCAATCTTCCAGCTCATTCAGGGCTGGTGCCAGGGGACCAGCCAATACCCTTTCTCCTGCTAAGAAGCCAGGGCTGCTCCACCACCTGAATTTATGGTGCTTTAATGGGTTTCTCCCTTCCCCTTGCAGCAGATGCTCTGTGTAAATCAGTGCCACAGATCAGCCACGCTGATCTACACCAGCTGGGACTTTTTGGCCTTGGAAACCTTTGTTGTGACCTCCAATAAGTACCACGAGGCATTAACCCAAGCTGAACTGCCTGCCAGCCCACCCCATACACCCAGGGAGGCTCCTGCAGGTTTTGCTGGGGTCAGCTGAACCAGGGTGATGGGGAGAGCAACAAAGAGATGTCTCTTGTGTGCACATCCCTTCACCAAGGTGGGGAAAGGGGTGTGAGAGACATGTCCTGGATACTCACACTTCCTTGATGCCTTTATCTTTGCAACCAGCTTTGGAGAGATCCTGTCTGGAAGTAACAGCAGGGATGCATGGGTATTTTTCACCTTCAGATTTGCCATTGAGCTTGTTTAGGTGGAGGATGGGCTCAGTGGTCCAGGCTTAGCAGAAGTAAAGGGGAAAGTTTGCTCAAGACAACCTAATTGATCTTAATGAGACAGGAAGGGCTTTGTGCTGCAAACACCAGTGTTTGTTTTGTGGGTTTAATGCAATTTCTGGCTGAGTTTGATTACTCTGGGGAAGTCCTCTGGCCTAATAAACAGAGCCATAGGGAATTAGCACTGATAATTTCAGATGCTGCTCTCAGCCTGAAACAGCACAGCCTTCCAGAGTGGAAACAGAACTGGGGTGAGGGGGAAAGGTAATTGCAAATGAATTCAATTATTTCCCAGTTACCAGTTTGAGATGCTCTGGTGGGTGGGCAGCAGCCAGGCCTGAGTGCCCAGGGAGAGAGAACATGGGCAGTGTCCTCAAGTGGGGTGACATCAAGCACCTCTGGTACCCATTGGGGACTGATGGTCCCAAAGAGCCAGGAAATTGTCTGTGGAAAGCCTTGTGGTTTTCTTCACCAGCTGATAACAATGAACACAATTGTTTTCGGGAGGAAAATTCTTTTTCAAACCCTGGGCATTTGGATTGTGACTTTCACAGAAAATGATGTAATTCCCACTTTCCTCTAAACTGAAAAATGGGACCAGTGTCGTTTTGTACTTGTTTTTTATCGGTATCTCCTTAAATGGAAGGGGAAAAAATGGCTCTGAATCTCACAGCTGCTGCTGAAAAAGTAGTTCTCTGGAGAGCAATGTTTCCACAGAGAGGTTTCTTTGTGCCTGTTAGCAGCTATCTGTCCCCACAGGCTCCCTGGGGTGTGTCCCTGTCCAAACCTGCACCAAGTGAGGGCTGGGGCGAGGAGGTGACTGAGTTCATGTCACTGGCACACATTGCTCCTGCAGCCATGGCCAAGAAATGCCCCTGAGATGCCAAGAGACCTAGCATGCCTTGGGAAAATGAGTGCTGGGCACCCCCCAGCACCAGCTCCTGCTGCTGTTGGTGCCAGCGAGAGGCGGGCACTACCCTCAGAGGGACACCAGCCCTTTGAGCCAAGCGATGCCTTCTTACAGCAAGGGGAGGAGTTGGTGAAAACACAGCAGTTCCTTAGCGCTTTCCTTCCAGACAAGCAAAACCTGGAGACAAATAACAACAAGCTCTCCTTACTTCCACCAGTAGGAAGGAAAAAGAAAACGCTCATTTGTCTTTTTTTGTTTTTCCCTTCTTCTTTTCCCCTTTGCAAGCAAAACTCACTAAAAAGACTCTCCCTCCCTGAAACTCCTTTCCCCTCCTACAAACCTGTCCCTGCAGATAGAGCGCGTGGCCGGTACGCAGATCTGCACAGCTGTAGAGGCAGGGGCAAAGTCACCTGCCCATCGTCCCCAGCCCGTCCTCACCGCTCGGCCACCAGCCCAAGACACACCAGGACCCTGGGGACAGCCGTGTTTGGGTGGCAGGGGCTGCGCAGCACCAGGGGACTGAGTCACAGGGAAGCCATGCCTCTGCATCCCCGGGAACGTCACGGGAAGAGCGGAGAGGGAGATAAGGATTATTTATAGCTGCGAGAGCAATTATACGCAGCCGGTGTAGAGGAGCTGGCAGGCTGCCGGCTGCGCAGGAGCCGTCACCCCACGGGGGTGGTGGGACGGGAGCTCGTGGGGAGCCAAGGAGGGCATGAGGGTGCTCCTGCCACATCTGGAGCATGCCTGAGCAGCTGGCTGGCTGCACTCCCTAGGAAACCAGGAGCAGCTTCCACACTGGTATGGGGGGTCTGGGTTATGGACTCAGCTCCCTGTCCTTGGCTTCCTTCGGAGCTTAAAAAATCCCCTTTGCTCTTTTCTTGCCCCCTTGGACCGGGGATTTGTTCTCCTCGTCGCTTTTGCTTCCCAGATCAATTTGCTGTGTTTCACATTGATTGCTGTCTGTTTTCCCACTCTGGCTGTTGGTGGATTTTGCTTTTTATTGCTAATTGCTGTTCTCACTCCTCTGCTGGGGGAAATACTTCCCAGTTCATTTTTAACCGATTTTAAGGATGTCGAACAATATTTACTAGAGATAAATATTTCAAAATCAGTGGCTCTGGACAGGCTTCTGGTGGCCGCTTTGGCTTGCAGCTCTTGCCAGAGGCTGGTGATGCCCCGAAATACTCAAACCCATCAGGGCTGAGACAAGGCCGCAGTCTCACTGTGCAGTTTATGGTTGGAGACCAAAGGACCGCATAGGGAATGCACAGCTGGAGACGGTGTGGGCGAAACAACAGCTCCCTGCAGAAGCCCAGACATCTGTGAAGTTGGGTTATATTTAATTTCAACTGCCTGGAAGGCTCCTGCTTGATTTCTGGGAGGATTTCAGACTGAGAGGTAACAGGGATACAGCTGAGGTACATCTAAGGTTCTTTGCAAACAGTCTGGATGCTTGCTGGGGCTTTTCAGGAGAAGCTGGGGCGGTGCTGATTTCTTTGCTCAGAGACAAGGAAAGGTCCCAGGCAGGAGGAGTGCCCGAGGAAGGCGTGCGTGATGACTCTGGCACCGTGCACGTCCCAGGGAGGGCAGTGGGCGGGCAGCTTCAGGCGGCAGCACGGCCCCAGCAATGGCTTTGGAGGCAAGTGATGGCCTTTCAATGCGTTTTAGAAAGAGACAAATGATTCAGGCCCAGAGCTGCAGAGGAGCAATTTGGATAACAAGAACTTCTGTCTGATGAGATAGATCTGTCAGCTAAGGTTTATTAATCTGAAACCCCAGCTGAAGCTGTCAAGTCAATCACAGACCCGAGCTACTGCCCTCGCTCCTCGCCCTGTGAGCTAGCTGGCTTGGCGAGGCGAAGGCATGGGAAGTCTCGGCACATCAGCCCTTCTTTGCCTTGGAGATTTTTTTTAGCCATTGGAAAACTTAAAAAAAAACCTAAAAAAACCCAAACCCATTTGGGAAATCTCGCCAAAATCTCTGTAAAAAGGCTGAATGCTCAAGCTTCAGAAATTAGGCAAGGCTAGTTTTATGGTAGTCAGTTTGACCTTCCTTCTGCCCCCATTTACATTATGAAGCAGTGTTTAGCTAAACGATCACTTACTCTTTTCTCCTGGGGCTTTTCTCTCAGTGCACACGGAGCAAAATTAAAGTTGTGCAGGAACCGCATATCTGGCCTTTCCCAACATTTGAGTACTTAAGTTGCCACCTGAACAATGTTTTTTTAACAGAGCTTTTTGTCTGTAATATCTTAAGTAATTTGGTGTCAGTGCCATTCCCATGGAATTCATTGGATAATTAGCTCTTCAGTATAAGTGAGCAGCACACAGCGTCGTTACCTTGCCTCTCCCAACGTGAGGCTTTGCATGTTGCTGTGGTACGGTTTTTCTGTTAAAGCAGACTGGTTGGTAAACGCCCCGGGAGATTCTCTTGATTCATATGCTGCCAATGCATTCCCCAGCAAAATGTGTGAATTAGAAAAGTTAGATTGTATTAATTCTTTCTTGAATATCCCAAGGATAAGCAAGGCCAAGATGCTGCCCTCTGTTCCATACACTGCTCTCTGCTAATGCACACTAGTTTTCCTGGGGAGCTGGAGATATCGCTGTCGAGCGGCGCTCTTACAAATAGGTTACTAGAGGTTTGTGCAGGGAAAACGGGTTTATTTTCTGTGGAGAGCGTAGCAAGGAAAATTTGCATCTCAATGAATACTTTTTCCTTGAAGGACTCTTCCCCTGTAGGAGTAATAAATCCTTCTTGTGGGTAAACGGCTCCAACCGTCTCACCTGTGGGGTGCATGTCCCCAAACCCTCACAGCCTCGTCACGAAGCAAACCCTGGTGTGGCCAACGGTGATATTAAAAGGCAAGTAGTGAAGACAAAGCCATCCGTTCCTGCTGGGCTGGCTGCATTGCACAAGTAGATGGGCTGGAGATGACCAGTACCATGGGCAAAGCTGCCTGACATCTACCTGAAGCTATAAATGCCACAGCAGCTAGAGCTGAGGAGGGGCCGTGGGGAGGGGGATTGGGAACTGTAGCTACACGGGAAGACACGGCTCTGGGAAGGAACAGATAATCGTGGCGGTGATGAACTGCATGAATCATTCAGAGGGATGTAATCTGGCGCCATATGTTACGTGTCAGTACATGGAGAACGTGTCACATCCATTAGGATAATAATTGCACACTTCATCATCTTTTTTGGGAAAAAAAAAAAAAACAACCCAACAAACCACATCACCATATTCTCTAGACTCAGCAGCACTTGCAGGGCAGAGTTAGGCTGCCTGGAGCACCGTGTTTCTGCGGCAGAGAGCCGGGTACCAGGGGCAGGCATCTGAGGAAGCATCAGGCTGTGTCGAAGGCAGGGAGAGGGAAACAGCTGGGTGGGAAGGGAACTGGGGGGAGCAAGCACTGCTCCAGCAGGCCAAGAGAGCTAAATAAAACATGAGCCTTTCTGTGTGCATCTGCAAGGAGGTCAGGATGGATGCCAGGCCCCGGCTGTAGGAAAGCCAAAGACACACTCACATCTTCCTCTTTTCCAGCCAGAAATGCTCTGGCTTCTAAATTTTAAGCCCTATCTGTGAGATCAAAAGCCTTGTGACTGCTAGCCTTCCTCAGGCTCTACAGCCGTGATCGGTGCCCCTGCCCTTGTGCAGCTCCCTGGAGGGCTGTGCAGAGCAGCACGGGGGGCATGGGGCAAGCAGCTGCCATCCCCACAGGACCCCACACACAGTGGGGCAGTGTGGGGGCCAGCAGCCCCTGCGGGCAGCACATGTAGAAGGAGTGACCACGTGCGGGGCTGAACCGCCCTCCCAAAGTCTGCCGGGTGCCACTGCTCCAGGCAGGAATTAGTTTTCTTCAGCAGTTTTCCAGGCTTTTAGGCAGCCAAGCAGCCACGCCTGAAAGATTCTGGGGTGAGCTCTCATTATTCCGCAAAGGTAGCTAAGCTCCCAAATCCTATTAGTGGAGAGGGAAGAGGTGCTGTGAATGGCCTGAGGCAAGACGGCAGCCAGCTGTGACAGCCAGGGAAGGGCAGCATCACCTTATCCTGCACTTGCCTTACCCTGTGCCTCGCCTTACCCCACACTTCATCTTTCCACACATCTTCGAGGCTGATGGCTTTTTCTCCCCCAGGCCAGCCTCCATCCTTCCAAAGCTAACCCACCTCTGTGGTACTCACTGTCCTGCCAGGGACTGTCCATACCTCCACCTCCTGCCACCGTCCCCCGGGCTCCTCTGCCTTCTCCTCCCTCCATGAGAGCCTTCATACACGGAGGAGCTAAAACCCAGTCCTCCAGCTCACCCGTCAAGCAAAGCTGTAGCTCTCCTATTGACTTACATTGGCTTGCCAGGTGAAGGTTACTGTGCAAATTAACTACATCTACCCTTCCAGGCTTTTGCAAGACACTTGATTCAAGCATTACGTGACATTTTGATTTTAAAAAGTAGCACTGCCTAACACCAATAAAGCCTAAATGCAAAAGGCAGAAAAATTGGCCAGGCTAAAAACTGCCATCAGCAGGAGTCATCACCCACAGCTGCTGACGACGACCCAGGGAGGTCTCCGGGCTGTCCCACACCACAGGCAGGCAGAGATGTCCTGTGATGGGCAATGCCTGGGAGCAGTCCTACGGGCAAACACAGAACCTCACACACACAGATGCTCAAGAGGACAGGGTCACCTTTTCGCTGCAGGGGGCTGAAGGAGAGCTCCTGTGCACAGCCTCTCCTGTCTTGCGCTGCCCGTGCCGTGCTGCCCATCCCACCGCGGGAGCTTCCTGCCTGTCTTTGTGCAAGTCCTGCTAACAGCCCTCGCCAACGTGCTTCCAATTTCACGGTTCTCATTTGTCCTCCCTGCTCCTCCTCTCCAGCAGCATAAGCCCATAAGGCTTTTAAAAGCACAACAGCACTGAGAGACCTTCAGAGACACGTCCCCTGCCGCAAGCAGGCACCAGCTCTTTTTTCTTCCAAAACACGAGGCAGTGAGAGGATGCCAAATCCCTTTCGAAATGAGAAGCTCCAGGGGGCAGAGCTGTGTGTGGGTGACACCAGCCAGCCCCAGGGAGCTTGATGGGTTTGGTTGTGTGGGTGCCTGCAAGCCTCAAAGGTGATCTGCTGTCCCCAAAGCCAGGAGCACTTGGGGGAGAAAGCTTCTGCTCAGCCCATACAGCGTTGCCTTCTGCACTCCAGCACTGACTTTTAGGTCCAAAAGGCTGAAAGTAATCACACAACAGTGGGCTGACTTCTTCCCAAAAAATTCTTATCCTTCTCTGCTTGCCTGGAGTGTCTGTTGGACACTCTAGTGATAAACTGCCACAAAAAAAGCTAGTGGTGTTTGCCATTTCTGTATCCTTCTTATTGGCAGAGCATTGCAAAGGGCTTATCAAGCCATCCCTATGCAACACAGGGGAACGGTGGCTCTTCTGCATCTCCAGCTCCCAGAGTAGGACTGGGAAATTTTTAATTCATCAGAAATCCCAGCAAAATTTTGAAGGAGAAAATGCCATTGCCCAGAAGGGACCATGGACATGACCGGAGCTGTAGAGCGAGGACCAGCTGTGAGTTGCCAAAGAAATGCACACTTCTTGGAGACCTGGGGGGCTCCCTTTTAGGTCCAGCTGCCAGACCAGGATTTTAGGGAGCGGACATCAGCCTCACACTACTCAGAGCCCTTTTACTTTGCATTTCCCATCCCGACAGTTCAGGCAGAGCTGGGGAGGACGAAAGCACAGCCAGCTCTAGTGAGCTTTCTGAGATTTTCTGCGTGTTATACTCTCCATCAAGTGATTTTCACCCCCCAGCAAGTTTGAGGGAGCGCAGTGTGCAGCGAAGAATTACAATACAATTGAACTATTCTGGCGTGAGAAATTTTTCTGCCTGCCATTTGTCAAGCTTTCCGCATCTTGTTCCGAAGCAAAGAGAAAAATCACCCAGCGGTCCATCAGAAAGGGGAAAAACTGTAACACTTCTGCAGCAGGTGTGTTGGATGGCACAGCATCTGAGAAGCCCCTGGGATGCTCAGGGTGTCAGCTGGGCTGCTGGAATCCCCTGCACACCCCTCCTCAGCCCACTCTCCTGGTGTTGTGACCCTCCCACCCCAGCGCCAGCTGATTTTTGACAAAATAATCTACAGCAAAATAGCTGATGTGTAACATCAAGCAAGACAGTCCTGGGTGAGGGCTCTTCCAGGAGCAGGTTTAGTTCCGGCTGGTGTTGCAGAAGTTGCGCTCTCCTGAACCTCCCGCCCATACAGTGTGCTGGGGAAAAGTCACCTGCAAAGATGAGTTTCCTATTGATTTCTATATCTGCGTGCCTGGTCTACTGCAATTTTTATTAGGGAGCTGAGCAGCACACGGTGACAGGAAACTGCAAGGAGGGCTTGAACTGCAGGAGAGTTTTCTGAAAAACCAGGAGAAACTCATTTTGGCAGAGATCTGATAGAAATAACTTAGATTGTTAGCAATATATGGGAATGAAGAAAATCACTGTCCTTCCCTCCTCCACTCCAAAACAATCATTTTGAATCTTTGGAACTTTGTGAAATTGGAATGAGATGAAACTTAGCTTGCATTTTTTGCATTGTTTTCCCCCAGGAAATTCTTGGGGAGGAAAAAATGAGTTAAATATTTGTCAAAGTACAGTAAGATTTATTTCATTCAGAAAGTAGAAGTCTACATTTTTACTCTACTTGGATATTTAACCACCCGATGCCATCCCCAGACCTGGTCCATTTAGCTGAAGCAAACAGCATTCAAAATAAAGACACCTCAAATGCCATCCATCTCCTTCTGCCTTTGCCATCTGCACCACTGGGCCACATCCAACCTATGCTCCAGCCCTGAAAACACAGTTTTAGCCTTGGGGAAGTCCAGATCCCCCCGTGCATCCTCTCTTCATGCTGTCTCATCCAGAAATCACAGAATCACAGAATTATTGAGGCTGGAAAAGACCTCTGAGATCATCAAGTCCAGCCTACGACCCAACACTACTAAGGTGACAAGAGGCTGGGATGTGCCCAGAGAAATCTGGGGACTGCAGAGACCCCATGGGTGCTCTGGGGTGTGGTGGGGGGATGCTCTGGACCTCACCCTGCAGGACTGAGCCAGCTATGGAGGATGCACTGAGGTGGCACCAGCCTGTAGGTTTGGCAGGACTGTGGGCCCCTCTGCCAGGCAAAGCAGCCGAAAGAGCAGGAGGAAGGCAGCAGCCTGTCCTCAGAGCTACCCCAAGCAGAGCATTGCTGACTGAGATTGAAAGGTGATGTTCCCTGGAGGCCCTCAGTGGTGGCCAAATAAGCCCATTCGGCTGCCAGTCAGCTGGGCTTTCCAACACGGCACTTCTAGGAATGCAGGTACCACCTACCCAGTGCTGGGTCCACAAGCATGGCCAGGGCTGAGAGGGCACAGGGGTGGGGAGGATATCATGGGTTTGGGGTTCATCGGGTACAGGGACCACAGCAGAGGTGTGTGGTGGCAGGGAGCGGGTTGTTTCGACGCACTGCACGTCCCTGCCGCAGTCGAGGGATGCTCTGCGAGACGGCGGATGCCTTTGCATCTCAAAAAAGGGGTCTCCTTGCAAAAGGGAGAGCTTCTTATCAACTCTGCTGCAAACATTTTGCAGGGAACTGGGCTTGCGGAAACAACATTGTTTTCACCAAACATAAGAAGTGGGGAAGGGCTGTAGGTGTTCCCAAAATTTCCTTGTCTCCTTGAACTATTCAACAGCATTCGCAGCTGGGCACTTCCATGGGACATAAAGCATTTAAATCAATGCCAGACATCGCTGCAGGCCTAGCCCTTAGTGCATCTCACCAGGAGGAGAGCAGAGACCCAGCCCAGAGCCTTGACTCCCCCTCTCTTCCTGACTGCTGGGTGGGAGTGATACTGCACAAGGTGACTCCTGCTGCTCCCATGGGTGTGTAATGAGATGAACGATTCCTCAAAAGCGCCTCAGTCTTCCTGCTTGCACAACCCCCCAACATCTGAGCAAAGCCCTTGCGGTCTGCCATCCCCTCCAGGAGCCTGCTTTGCTTGGACTAAAAAGAAAAAGCCGGCTGCCTCATGTCCTAGCCACTTCAAGGACAGCAGCTTTTGGGTGCAGAAGGAAGGTTTGCCTCGCTAAGTGCCCCAGGGATGACTAGGAACTTCTCCAATTTCCAATCCATGCTGGACCCCAATGAGGTTTGTGCTTTCTGACCCTGGGGAAGGAGAAAGTGAGCGCTGGATGCCCCTGCAACATCAAGGGACCTAGGGGTATGCCTTCAAAAGCTGCTACCAGGTGGCACAGCTGAATTTGCATATCTCCCTCCTTCATTTTCTTGTATTACAGCTCTACTACCTGATCGTTTCTTCCTTGGACACACTGATAAGCATGTCATCAAAATGACTCCTGTGCTATGAGTAGGAGCACAATGAACAGCACACAGCAGTTTGTATCTTGCAGTAACTATTTCAGGCTCTCTGCAAATCCTAGCAGCTGTCTCCATTTCTATTCCAAAGCCATTAGTTGCAAAGCAAGAATCATTATTTTTGCTAACACAGAAGGCCAGGGGATGGGGAAGAATCCCCATCTTTGATGGAAGAGCAAAAAAATATATTCAACATGAACTCCAAAGCTATAAAATATTGCAGCAGCAAGCCAAGTGAATATACTGCCTCTTAATATAATATAAAGCAATCAACAGCAATAGAAAAGTATCTTAAAACTAGATATTGATTTCCTGTCCAATAAGATATATCTCAGCCATTTCCCAGCCTCGCTGAAGTCGCAGTCGTGGGGCTGGAGCCCTGTGCTCAGGCTGGCACGGGCAAGGCAATCCGTGACCATCAGTAAGACCCAGAGTCACCCCATTGCCTTCCAGAGAGCTTAGACTGGAGTAAAACATGAAAAAATGCAACGAGGCCTGTTTCAAAAGCATCAGAATCCGAAGTCCCTGACCAAGAGCAACAGCCTCGAATCATTATTTGAAATTAAGAGCCATTGTGTAGCGCAGTCCCTAGCTGCTTCCTCATGTACAGTCCCCTTATCACCTCCCTGTCACAGAGTACTGGAAACACTGCAGATATTCATCTGGAGAAATCTCCTTTGCCTGTGCAAAGCCCAGTCCTGACTGCAGGCACCTTCCTGCAGGGCAGCAGCCGAGCTTGCACCGACCGGTGAGCACCATCAGCTGCAGAGCAGAGCCCTGGGCAACACGAGGCCTGGCAGGGCATTGCCATCCGAGAGAAAACCAGCCCTGCTGCTACGTGTGACAGTCTGGGACAGGTTTATTGTCAATTAATTGCCTAGGAACTTCTCAAAGCCATGCAGATACTTATTACTTGCTGCACCCTATGACACTGAGGTCCATCATTTAAGCATCAACCACGTGGAGAAGAGTGAGGAGATCAGACATACAGGGATTTGTCCTGGTCTTCCAGCCCTCACCAGCAGACCCCTGGGCTGGCACACGTGGTGGGATGCTTTATTCAGAGGTGGCCAGGACTGCATCCCTGCCCAAGCAAGACAGAGAACCGCTTCTGAACCATTTATTATTGCCATACTGGTACAAAAGAACTATTTCTTCTGGTTGCTATTTTGAGAACTCAAAAGAGGACTAATGAACCAGCAAGAAAAAAAATTAAAAAAAAAATGCAAAGGGACTCTGGTCTGCTGCCCACCATATTCTTATTCCTGACCCAACCACCCACTCCTGACTGTTCAGGATGCCCTCAGGCATGAGCGAGCCTTACTGAGCTCTGGAAACACCCAGAGCTAAGCAGCAAATATAGAGTTGTTGGGCTGCTTTAGTCACGCTCTGCTCTTCCTGGTATTTGCTACCAAGGCCATTAAGCAAAGGAAGAACTCTGCTGCCTGCCCATTACTCCCACCCATGGAAATGCCTGCTCTTGCCGCAGGTTTGCGGGCAGACAAGCTAGCAGGGATCTTTCTCTAGGCAGAAGGAGACACAATAACTGGCATAATTAATAGCATAAGGAAGGTCTTTGGTTTATCACTCCATTGATCAGAAAAGAATTCTTAGCAGATAATCTGTGAGTTACCAGCGTGCTAAGAGCAGAAGGGAGCAGGCTTTTCCAACTTAGCCCTTTCTAGTCTTTCAAATGTTGTACTGAGTCACTAAATACAGATAAAGATGAGCACTAGTCAGATAGTAGGACATAGGTGCATAAAATCTGGATTCAGTAAAGCAGAAGAACATCAAGCTATCTCAGAAGAGCCAGGGACATTGCAGAGAAGGCTGAGATGGTGACTTTTTTTTATAATCTGACCTGGGGGTATTAAACCTTGGGTTGGAGGTAAAGTAGCAAAGTCAAAGCACAGCCCCATGGGTAGATGTAACAATCTAGGCAGATGTACTGTATTTTACCTTATGCAACTCTCAGTTTGGTAGCAGACATTTGTGTATACTCCTGTAACTCAACATGTAACAGCTAAATATAGGAACCTTGTTGCTACTATCTTGTTAACGAACAACCTTTGCTATTCTCGCTCTGTTCAACACAGTTCTCTGAAACCCCTGCAGCATTACACTGTCACTGCGGGTCACTGGTGAGACAACACAAGGGAAAAAGAAATTAGTGGAGGTTTTTCATGTGCTGTCCCGGCAGTAAGAGAAAGGCAGAATTCCTGATGATGCCCTGCGCTTGGGGCGTTCCTGCTCCCTGAGCCACCCCAGCAGCAAGAGCCCCATGGGGAAGCTCGGCCAGACACCAGCCTCTGCATCCCCAAGGGAGAATGGAGTTTTCCACCTCTGCTGTGATCCTGGAAGCAACTTGCTCTGTCTTCAGAGGCTGCCTGGGGAACTTTATTTTTAGCGAATCCTCTGAATTATGCATGAGCCATAGGGAGAGAAGGTGGCATTTTATAGGAAATGGTAGCATGGGGCTGCATCAGCCCCTTTTTAATGTAGGCTCTGGGGATTCCAGCAGGCACCTGCACTGAGCCTGGGACCCCTCCAGCAGGATCTGGAAGGAAAGGTTTGCTGCAAGTACACTGCTCTTCCCAAGATGGCATCAAGCCCACAGGAGAGTTTCATTTCAAAGCATGAGGCTCTTCCCCCATCTGCCTCAGCAAGAACTAGAGGTAAGGTCTCAGCTGTGCTCTGTGCAGGGGGAGCAAGGGGAGACATGGGAGAGGGGCCGGACACAACCCGTGTGTCCAAGAGACCAGACATGGATGGTGATGGAATAAGTAAACATGTCTGTCGCTAGAAGATGCCAAATTTGGGGGGATCAGTAATTCATGAGATCTCTGCAGTCAAGTGTATAATTTAAGGGTATGGGATGTGGGGGGAGAAATGGGGCAGATGCCTTAACACCCCCCCACACCAGCCCATGGCTTGGGGCAGGGAGCCCAGCACCCAAAGAGCCAGGACGGGGCTGGGGGTGCCTCCCAAACAAAACCAGCCACCTCCTCCCAGCAGGAAGCCTGTCATCACTGGTCCTCTGCTTGCACATCATGGAAAAACACTGGACAAAGAGTAAGACCTGGGTCTTCTTCACTCCTGGAAGGAGCAGCTAAGACACCAGCTCAACCCCATTACCTTTTCACCAGTGGACCCCAAACAACGCTCAAGAAACACATTCATCTGTTTAGAGGCTGTTCACTATTTCAAACTCATTAAATGATTGTACATTCGGCAAAGTGTTTTTCCTTCCCCAAAATATTATGGCTTCTAAGTCACAGTGTTAAGTAGAAACAATCCTGAAAGGCTCCAGTGATCCATTAGAAATGTTTCATTTAGAATTCAAGCAAAATTTAAATGAGAGTGGTAAGCACTGCAGAACAAAACCAAAGTGTTTCCTTTTGAGTTGATTTGAGGGCTTCATTCAACGTGAAATAAGGATTCAAAAAACAACAACAGCAAAAAGAGCCAACACAAAACCAAACCACAACTCTGGTCACTGAGCCAGTAAGAAAATTCCTTTTTTTTTTTTTCTTTCCCTCACAGTGCTTCTGAAAACGCATCTCAGCAAATGAGTTTAGGGAGGTAACTTGGCTGATAACACATGCACATTTGGATGCTTCCCTGAATATGAGTTCAAGACTTTACCCAGCCTCTCAGGAGGCAGGACCCAGCCCAACATCCAGTTTCACCCCCAACCACACAGTTTTATGTCAGCTTTCCTGTACCTCCCTCCCGTTTGTAAGCCACACAGCCCACTGGAGAATGGACCATCATCTTTCCCCTGGGAAAGGAAAGATGCCCTTGGTGGTCTCAGCACTACATGCAAAAACATGGAGGGAGCTGGCAGCCACCCTAGCAACCACTGGTTTGCAAAGGACACAAAAGCTAGGAGAGGAAAAAAAAAAAATAAAACTACCCTCCTCCCTTTAAGAAAGCACACTATGTTGAGTCTGCCAGGGAGGTCTCTGATAGCTCCGTAAAACCTACATTAGTATTCAAGAGGAAGAGCGTTGTTTGGAACTGCCTCACCTCCTCACAAGCCAGAAACACAACTGGAAGAAAGCAACCAGAGTTTGATTTGCTCTGAAATGAAATGGACTTTGGGCAGGGACTGGCTCCAGAATTGCCTGATACTACCCAAGCAGTAAAAGCTGAGCAAGTGAGCTGTTCACCAAGCAAGGAAGAGGATTCTTTTTCGTTTTGTTTCTTTTTTACCTCCCCCCTCGAAACATCACTTTGCCGCTAGAAAAGCCTTTGAAAGCAAGGAGGGTCAGTGTCATTTCCAAACCCAGTTGTACCCCACCACCAGGCTCAGGAGCCCTACCCACAGCAAGGCTCCCGAGCCCGCAGCTGCGAGCTCGATGGCGGGGTGCTGAGCACCCTGCAGGAACGGCTCTGGGAAACTGCTGAAATGGAAAGAAATTAATTAGAGTCTGGCAAACAAGCCAGCAACCTGAGCAGGTTTCAGTGTACAGAGAAGCCAATTGTACTCTAGCTGCAATATTATATCTCCTCACTACGGGCTTCATAAAGCACCGGGCCCTGAAGAGCTGACCTTTTGCTCTGAACATATTTTTGGGGAGAGAACTGCAAGAAGCTCCTTGGAGGAGACTGAGCGTAAATTAAACAAAATATGTACTGATGTGCTTTTGGATCCAAGAAGACTCGGAAATGCTGTGGCAATAACTCCAATTTGTGCAGATGACGGGAGAGTGAAGGCTCAGCAGGAGGAACAAGCCACCCACCTCCTCCAGCCTCCTCATCCACCACTGCTGGCACAGGGGCTTTTGAGCATCACAGAGCTGTCAGAGGGAGATACATCAGCTCTGAATTTCTGAAAGGACAAAGCTCAGCTGATCTCAACATCCTTTTCTTGCACACACTATGCAGTTGTAAGACACAGTCACATTACAGTGATCTACAGGATCTTTTGCTGGAGCCTTGCCACACCCTGGCAGGGCTCCCAGAGGAGCTTGCACGCCCTTCAGAAGCAAAGGCTTCAACACTCTGGCCACATTTCCCTCTCTCCCCATTAGACCCCATATTCCTCCTCCCAAGACACATTCGTCGCCTCTCTGCAAACAGACATCCCCTCCTGGTGCTGCATCTCGTGCTGCCAAAGCTGCACACTCAGTGGCAAGTGCTGGTGGTTTTACTTTCACAACAGTAATTACTCCACAAGGCACTTGTCAGTTATTGTGCTCCATGGTAATCAAAACCTCCACTTGGAAAATACAGGGCGTGTTCCCGTCTGTTTCTGCTCTGCTCTGTGTGGGAAGATCACTCATTCATGGCTCTGTCTTGCAGCCAAGTCATGACAGATGGGTGGGCTGGAGTGAAATTCAGGACTCGGTGACTCATGAAATTGCTCCGGCAGCTCAGGGGACTTTCATTCTTCCTCTCAGCACCCAAAAATGTGGCCTGACTGCTGCTCCCTCTGCAGCATCCCACCTCACCAGGAGGCATGGTTGTCGCTCTTGCAGGTTCTGGGCCAGTCACCCTGCTGCATCGTGCTCCCACAGCCCCTCCTGAGCAGGGCTGAGGGAGCTCATCCGTCTTGCCCCAGCTGTAAGGAATGGGAAGGCATTGCTCATTGTTCATCCCTGTTAAGGGCACACAAGTGGCCCTCACTTGTCTAACTCCACAGCTGGTTTCATTGACTCCCAGCTCCCTCCATCACTAGATCGATCATACGACAAAGCTACACATCAGCACTTGGCATTCTCCTGGTCTCGACCCCAGCAAGCTCCCACACAGAAGGCCTGACGGAGGTGGCTGAGCTCAGCCACTCAAGCCATGCCCTGGAGACCCTTCTCCCAGCTTTGAGGGGAGATCTGGAGGGTCCAGAGTGTGACACAGGGTGACACAATGGTCCGTGTGCCATGCCAGCACTGCACAGGCAGCCGCTGCTGCCACTTGCAAGAGGCAGGTCCTGGGATCTGCTGCCAGAGCTGGAGGAAACTCTGCAACATGCTGTCAGGCAGCAACGCAAACCCAAGGGTCTGTATGTGGCCACGTGCTGTGGCCACTCCAACAAGGGGTGAGACTATCTCCATCCCTAGTACCGTGCGTGCAGCGTGCATGGCTGTGGCCAAGCACACACACCACTGCCTGCTTCAGCTCCTTGCAGCCCTGGATGTGTTCACATGAGCATTCCCAACAAGGCTTATATCCCACTTTTCCTGCCTCTTATGTTGGGACCGAGAGCTCTAAAAATCCAACCCTCCTGAAATCCATGGCTGCTGCTATGGCCTGTCTTAGTGCCCTTTGAGTGTTTGCTACCAGGATGGTGACAAGATGTTTCCTGATCAGGTAAAACTTCAGGCACTTTGGTTGAAAGTTGCATGCAAAAGGTCAAGATAATTTTATTTTTTTTTTCATGCTGGAAAATTGCTCTGCAAGGCATTTTGGTCAGACCTGGCGCACCAAGGGCTGTGGTAGACACGTGCCCTGGGAAGTGACGCAACGCATGACCCGGGTGGCAATGTCCAGCCTGAGAAGCTGTTTGCCTGAAGGGCAGAGATTGCTTGGGCAGGGGGAGTGCCGAGAGCAGAGCACGGCACAGCGGAGCAGGCAGAGGTGACATCTCAGGTGTGGGAGCATGGGCAGCCCAAGGGATGGAACACTTTCTCCCATCTCTCCAGCATGGACCCAAAGGCAGGGACAGGAGTCTGTCCCTGAGAAGGGGACACAGCACGAAGTTGCTCAGGGCAGCCATCTGACACAGTGCCAACGTGAGAGCCCTTGAGTGCAGCAGCGACATCTCTTCCATGACAGCTAATGCATAATGCTGTGGTTGTCTGGCTACAGGTGCCTGAATCTAATTAGGTATTTCAGCACAACGATCATTTTAATTAAGTAAAGCCAACCGCCTCTGCTGGATGCGCCAGTATCCAAAATTCCCAGGCAAGTTTCCATTGCATCTCCCCCACCCTGCAGTTCATTTCACTGGCTTTGTAAAGAGTTAGTTTGAACAAAAAGTCCTTTTTTTTTTTCCAGATACAACACAGTCAAAACCAGGCACAAGGCTCCTGAGAGAGCAAGGACAGGGCATGAAATGCACATCAGGAGCTGTGCATGCTGTAGGAAGAACGAAGGGGATTTGGTCCAGGCTGGACCTTCCCATCTCACTGACCAGAAGATGGGAGCATAAGGGCAATCTTTAACCAACAGCTTCAGCTGCAGTGGCTTTCCAACTATAAAGAAGCTGTCAGGAGCCTAAATCAGACTATGTCTTTGCTTGGCAGCAAAAAGCAGTGGGAGTTAGAAGCATGAAACACACTCCAAGAGCACAATTCTCTCCTCCTTTACAATTGATGAAGAAAAACCAAGTAAATCGCCAAAGCAACAGCTTTAAGGACTCAGGGTAGTCCAATTTCAGTAGGGGTTAAGCCCTTCTAACATTGTGTGATACATCTTACTTACTATATGTACTTCCACTGCATACAGAGACCCCTTCTCTCACTAAACAGTAGACTGCAAGCAACCCTGGGAGCTGTGCTGTGTTTTGGGGGACCAGCAGAGGTCACTGACTGTCCCACAGAGCCCTTCACCATCATTCCCACTTCCAGACTTACCTCAACAGAGCTCCAAGAGTTTTCATTCCTTGATTTCTTCCTCCCAGGAAGGGATGCTGCCCCAGCAGGTTGCTTAACCCCCAGGTATTCACTATTTCTAGATGTTGAGGGAAGAAGCAAAACATTTTCTCAGCTATAAATTCATTGTGTTCTCTCCCTACAGCATCTCAGAGCTGGTGTGTAGAACCTCACAGCAACTTCCAGTTCCTCTTGAGTACCTGTCCCACCCCCTCAGCACTACTACCACCCCCAAAACACTTCTAGGAGCCCAGAGCTGCCCTTTTATCCCCCAGCAATCCTGCTCCAGGCTGATTCGCATCACCTGGGCTGGCCCTGAGAAGCCTCCTGTTACTACCCAGGTGTGGTCAGCAGCCATGGTCCAGCCTCAGGAGGTGTGGGGCAGGGAGGACAGCCTGCAAGGGCAGCACCTGCCTTGAGCTCCATCATTCCCAATCATGGAAAGTCCCTGAGCATGTTCATGAGAAGTTTGGATCTGACCACCCCAACCTTGCTGGCTGAGAGGTGCTGGACTCTTGTCCTTGCTGCTCTGCAGGCAATTTCCCAGGCAGGAGGTGTTTTTTCCTCTAAAGGGTTGTGCCGAATGGCTTCTCCTGCAAATCTCCATCTCCCTGTGCAAGAGCGGTGGCAGGTCCAGGAACTCTAATCTGTCAGCTTCTGGAGGAATAAACAGTCCACAACTAACAGTTTCTTCAAGAAATCAAATAAAATAGCAATATATGGAAACACCACATGCTTAAAAGGAAATCATTGGGGTTGCTTAATTTGTGAATCCAACCCTACTTAACTTTTTTTAATTACTCCCATAAAGCCAGCAGTTTTGAGCACACAGGCTATATTGTGAGCAGATTCAAATCTAATTAGCTGTGTTCACGTTAATTAGATTCATTGTGTATTTGATGCTCAGCTCTTCCTTCAAGTTTTATCTTGGAGCATGTGTTCATAATTAACCCAAATTTAGTGTGTAGTTAAGGCCAGTTCTGTAGGAAAGACTCTGCTCTCCTTTTCCCTGTGGACAATCCCTCGCATTCGTTGCCTGGGGTCCATAAGGGATGCGGGGAGCTGGTCCTGTGGAGAATGCGGCACAGCCGTCGCTCTTTTAACCCTCAGAGGGGTGGGATCTGGGGCTCCAGAGAGACCTTGAAATGCACAGAGGAAACATCAAGTGTAATGAGCTGAGCCAGCACAGCCCCATAGCAATAACCCCAGGGGAGGTGCTGGTGCCTCTGGATGATGCATGGGGGGCTGAGCACCAGGACAGACCCCATTGTACCCATGGCTGCTTGGAGCTGGTGCACTCTGGCTCCAGCAGCCTTAGAAAAGCTCACACCTACCAAACATCACCTCTGGCTTGGTCCTGCCCTGTGAGAGCAAATGGTAAAGCAGAGTGAGTGCCAGTAAAAAGCATAGGTTTCATCGGATAATTGGGAGTTTCTGACTGCAAACCTCATCTGTGCTTCCCAATGAACATCCCAACCAGTTCCTACCAGTAACACCTGTGAGGGTCCTATGCTGGAGCTGCATGTACCCATGGAGAGGGAGAAGTGAGCCCCAGGGGATGAAAGGCAGTGAGGGACGTGGGCAGGAGCCAACTCAAGGAGAGTGCTGGTGAAGAGCCACCCAAAGCACAGCTGGGGAACAGAGCAAGAGTGCCCAGCACTGCCAGGAGCCAAGCACCCACGTAAGCTGGACCCGAGGGGATGTCAGTGTGATCCCCAGGGCTGGCTCTCCCAGGGATGTTGGAGGCGATGCGAACCGACGTTCTGCTGCGAAAGCAGGTCATCGCCGGGTTTGGGGCTCACAATCGACTTGAGGTCCCTTGTGCTCAGTCTCCAGGTGGGTGAGGTACATGGCCAGTCAGAGGTGCATGCTGAAGACACCTCTCCATGAGCTCAGAGAACAACATTTTTTTGAGGAAGGATGTCTTTTATATAAAGCCTCCTCAATTCTATATTAACCTACCTCTTTTTTCCTCACCTTGATATCGCTAGCTAAATATTTGCTCTTTCAGGAAACTGGTAATTAGATTAACGTGTACTTCTGGCTTATCTGAGAGCTGGTTTGGTAGGCACCGAGGTCTCTATAGCAGGAAGGAGCAGTGTTTGTCCAGGGCTGACTGGGACAGGGGCAGCACTGGCGGTCAGGGAAGCTCCTGGCATCACGTTCCCAGCCTGGAGTTCCCGTGCATCACTGCCCAGGGCTGGGGGAAACCTGCCAAATGTCTTTGGGGGGAATTTGGAAAGTTGGACTTGCCTCTTCCCACACAAAAAAGGGAAAAAAAATGGTGTTCAGTCGCAAAAAAAAAACAAACCCAGGATGTAATACTTCCTTTTTCGTTTTTAATTTGAAGAAACAGAATTATTGGTTCCATAGAAAGGAAAAGTGTAAAGGCTAGGGACAAACCAGTCACATCTGAAAGTCTCTTTCATTTCAGATTCAGGGAAATGGTTTTTTGTGCAATGGCAAATGACATTATTAATTTATATGGTATTTCTGAGCCACCAAAAAGTCTGAAGAAGTGCTACGTTGTGTGGACACTGACATAAAATGACCATGACAGGCCATTCCTACTCTTCAAAATTGTCAGAGGAGGAAATGAACAGTTTTGTTGACTTGTTCAAATCTGCACCCACAAAAAACAAGGTAGTGCTGAGGCAGAGCCTGCCACTGGCTAGCACCTCTGGGCAGGGGCAAAACATCCCTCTGAAAAGCAATTTTTAAGAAGAGCATTACACAAAACAAAGCGAAAAGCATTGTCTTTTAACTCTTTTTCTTTCTTTTTCTTTTTTTTTTCTTTCTCTTTTTTCCTTTTCCTTTCTAACAGGAAAAAGGCTTGTGGCTTGCCTTTCCTTTTAAGGAAAAAAAAAAAATCTTCGGAAAGACAGCCTCTTTTTTTAAAAAATAAAAATACCTACAGCGATACCTTCCGGAGTTCAAGTCTGGCTGCTGACAGATTCGGGCTGTCAAAGGCAACTCCTGCCAGCTGGTACCGTGCAGGCAGCCTCGGCTTAAAGGGAGATGAACCGTACCGCGGGCAGCACCGGGAGCTCGCGGGGCAGGACAGGGCAGGGCAGATGCCACACTGGTGGTTGGTCCCCAGCGTTTGCAGAAGCCCCCGAGAACTGTGATGGATGGGATGGAGCGAGCGAGTGGCTCGTTACCCTCCCCAATAAAAGCCCTGCTGGAACCGTGGAGCGTAATCAGCACCGTGGTACCGGCAGCACTAACGAGGGTGTCTAATGAGTGGAAGGGGTTGGAGAACGTGGCCAGGTGGCATGGCAGGAAGGGACCCAGCACTGCTGGAGTCACCTCAGATGAATTGTCCCGTTTCCCCGCTCAGTGAGCCACATCTCGCTGCTTTTTCCACCCTGATGACATATGTCAAGTCCAATACAGCTTCTTCTATGCAGTTCAAACAAAGTCTATGAGTTTGACCTTTCCTAGGCCAGAAAAAATGGGAATAGAAAGGAAGTCCTTGGTTTGTTGAGAGAAGCAGTATTCACAGATAAAATAGATGTGGTAAAATAGAATACAGTTGGCTGGACACCTTTTGACACAGTCATTTCATCCAAAAAATGCTGCTTCATCAGAATCTTCCTGAGGAAGATGTGAATTTCGGGATAATCTCACTTCAGAAGAAGGAAGAAACATGATCCCTACAAAGCTTCCCACCTCCTCATTTGGCCCTTCTAGAGCAGAATATTTTCCTCCTTCCTGGCAGCATTTCCTTTATATTTTAACAAACCCTTGGGTACCCTGAGGAGGACTTGTGAGGGAGCAGGATAAAGCAGGGCAGGAGACTCTGGAGAGTGCTCAGGCAGAGACTCAGCTCAGGGGAATCTGCCCCCATCACTACAGGGGTCACAGATTAAGTGTCTGGGAATAAAGTGTGGGGCAGGTAATGGTGCCCCAGCAGTAAAGCTGTCCTCTGTGACCAAGCTGTCCTCCGGCCAGCGGCAGTGAGCAGCTGCCTGAGAAAATCAGACGCCGGCTCCTTTGCACCCAGCAGGGTAACACACACTCTGAGGGCTAAGCACAGCTTTCTGCTCCCTAATCCTAAAGTGTGGTGGGCAGGTACTTTGTGTGGGCTACAATACTGCATTTCCAGCTCCAGGGGAAGGCTCTGCAGCCCTGCTTTCCATCCTGCCAGCAGGCAGCTCAGCCCCTGCCCTCCTGCTTGCTCCTCACCCGCCCTAGCCAAGTGCAGCCGTGGGAAAACCCACTCCTACTTCTGCCACTCTGTGCTGTCAGACCCCTCTGACCTGTCCCTTGGGTTGCAGGAAGTGGCCATGACCCCCCAGTCCCTTGCTGGTGTGCTTGTCTTGCTTGGGAATTTCTGTTGTACAGGAGGAGCCTCAGCCATGCACCGGCACCAGAGCGATGCTGTGGCTGCCAGCTGGAGAGAGGCTCTGGATGCTGCAGCACTCAGATATCTGTCCCTTTACAGTACTTTATAAATTTAGCTTGAGTATATTTGTTTTAATGGCATGACCCATTTAGCACATTTGAACGTCTCCTGCCGAAGTGACAGTTTTAACATTTCCCTTTAACCAGTACAGATTGTGCCACCCCTGGGTAATGTGTTAGCAAATCACATTGTTAGTGCTGCACAATAAACCACTTTTATCTCGTGCTGGGAGAAGCCACAGAGGCCTCACTGAGGAGATCACACTTGTGCTGGGGCCCAAGTGTGGAGCTAGCCGATGCTGGCTTTGTGTACAAAGGTTGAGTCTCCAGGATGGCTCTGCCTGAAATGGGAGGGTCGTGCCTCCCAGGAGTGCTGTGCACGGCTGCAGGAATGGCCTCAGCATCACTCAAGCATGGAACAAGCTGCAGAAGCTAAACTTTCCTCTTGCCTCCCATTGCTTGCTTTGGAGGAGTGCCCTGGTGCAAAAGGAGGACTGCATCCCTCAGCAGCGGCAGCCCTGCCAGCCCCACGCTGCATCCCTCTGTGTCGAAGACATCCTGATTTGCAGTTCTCAAGTAGAATAAAAGTTGTCATTTGATGTTCCTTTCACACCCTGGAGGTGAGAAAATGGGATATGGTGCCTCAATATCTCAGCATCTCACCATTGAGCTTGTAGCAGGTCCCTGTGAAAGAGAACACCAAAGGAAGCTTGGCATGATATACTTACTGTCCCCATAAAAGTGAATTATTTGTAATTTTTTTTTTCAGATGGCTCTCTTGATGCAGATCAGTTTATTTACTGAGGTGGCCAGATCTACATGAATTCAAACACTGGAGAAAAAGAGTAAGTGTTGGAAAGCACCAAGTTATTTAGGACTTCACTGGGACCCTTAAAGTTCTACGTACTTAAGACCTGCTGACTCCTTCCTCTGTGCTCTTGTGCCCTGTGCTACATCAAGAGTAAAGCTTCAGGGTACACCTGGATTTTTTTTGGCTGATGGAGGCAGAGTTTTGCTCAGCACCTTGGCTCAGCTGGGCAGCAATTCAAGAGCCAAAGGTAGCCCTTCAAGTTCTCCAGAGATGGCCATCTGCTGCTTCCAGGAAAGCTCATGGACCCAGCTGTAACTGCCACCTCAAGTCCAGAAGAAACACCACCAAATACAGATATCCAAATACAAAACACTACCAGCCTCTGCCCTGAGCCCCTGCACCTACCTTCTGCCCTGGGAGGATCGGAGACAACCCAATGCTTGCTCTGTGGCCCTCAGCGTGTCTTCAGCTGGTTCCACGCTGCAGCTGGTGCTTCTTGCACTTCCCCGTGCTGGCCTGGCACCATAGATCATGTCTAACTGCTGTCACCTGCTGAAAGGAAAAAAAACCCCACTCTCGTTAGCCAGGCATGCCTTGTAGGGCAGGTTGCTGTAGCAGCTTGGAGGTCCCTGTGCCTTGTGATGGGGAGGAGAGGGCAGCGCTGGCCAGTGCTCCGCAGGAGCTCTTAAATCCTGCAGCGGCACTAATGCCATGCGTGTAAATTTGCACTGACCCTAAAAGCCACGGGATAAATTTGCCAGCTAAGAAGAGGATTTTAATGTACTTTGCATGCTTTAGCATCGCTAATGGCTTAATGAATTAGGCTAATGATGACTTTTGAGTTGCATACAGGCCTATATACAAATGCTTAGCCTGCTCCACGGGACTGAAAAGATAATTTCCCTTTCCTTTCAGGCCATTAGGCAGGCTGGGAAGAGGAGGAGATGCACAGATGCTGAAAGGGGTTGGAGATGAGAGGCAGCACTGGCGATCGGGGTCTTGACCGGGAGACCTCTGCAGGTGATGGACCCTAAAAGTACGTGATACACTGCTTCCAGATCTGCTGCCAGCAGGAGCTTTTATTCACAAAGTAAAAGAGAAGAGGAACTGATGCACTGTAATGATTTTCCTCTCCTTAGGCTTGGCTGAATATTGATATTGGCTCAAGCACAAGGAGGCACAGCAGTATCTAAGGAGCAGCAGTTGCAGACAGGCTCTCAGGAAAGCCTTTCATCTCTAACCCTGGACTGGCCATGTGGCTGCAGGGCCCAGAGAGAAGCAAAACAACCATTTCTGCCCTGGACACATACAAGAAGGGCTGTGAATATACTGGAGCGAGTCTAGCTGATGCCACCAAGACACTGGGGTGGACAAAGTACAGAACAGACAAGGAGAAGCCAAGAGCTCCAGGTCTCCTCAGAAAAGAAGGCTTGGGGGATGACCCTGCTGTTTGCAACTACAAATTGGGGTTTATTGAGAGGACATGAATGCAACACAAGGGAATTCAGAGTAGAGCTTCCCAAGGAACAGATCCAAAGGAACTGTAATGCTTTCCACCATCTCTGTGCTCCCTTTCTCCTGCCCCTTCTGAACTGGCAGGGAGCCTCACAGGGGTTTTTGCTTTTACACTTCCATTTGTTTCCTCCTGGAGCAATCTTCTTCTTTAAACAACGTTCCCAGCAGCCACAAGATGGGAAGATGAGTTATGCCTGGGTTAGGAAGTTGCCAGATGGAGTTACAATGAACTGTGCTTATATCATAAATCATGTGCCCGATCCCTCTTCCAACCACACCTTAGCTACAACTTCTCTAATGTGAAAAACCCTCAAAGAGTGGAAGCAGCACTTTGTTCTGGTCAGGAATAAAGCTCACAGCTTCCAGCTGGTACTGGGGTTGAGAGTAGGTTAGCCCCAAAACCTCTCTTAGAGGATTATCCCTCTAAAAATATCACACTCGTGATTCAATGAGGCATTGATCATGCAGGTTTTTATTAATGATCGAGGACTGTGATGATCAGCCAGGTAGCAAATACAGTGTAATTCTTCTAAAGTGCTGTGCAGTTGTGGATGAAGACACTGTCAGGATGCAGAGGAATTATGAGTGCTCATGAGGAGTTTAATGCTGTGCACAAATGGACTGATGAGATCCTTGGATGAATAAAAAGGAAAAAGCTAAGCAGAGATATGGGCTGCTATTGGCACTTACTGACTTGCCTACACATCTAAAAGCACATGTAAGAAAACAGGCAGAGCTCAGAGACGGGTCATCTCTAAAAGCCACTTTACAGGGAGAAGCCTAATGGTCTCAATCCATTTAGTTTCTCCGAAGATTGAGATGGTTTGAACACAATTTTGTAAGAATCTATGTGAGGAGATTATACTTCCAGGTCTATTTATTTAAGGGCTTGTTTATATACAGGGCTTTTAAATCTAGCAGGCAAAGCCATAAAAAAGATTAAGGACAGGATGCCCTAATGTTTTTATGCAGGGAGTGTAATTGACCCTCAGACGCTCCACCACAACTCCAGGCAAGTTGCTCCATCATGCAGCATTTCAGAGCCAGATTTCGACGACTCTTTAAAGAGCCAGGCCTTAGCTAAAGGTGAAACTTCTACGTTGGCTGGAGCAAGCAAACGATGCTCTGGCGGGTCTGAGCGATGCCCAGTGCCAGGTGTCTCAGAGCAGGTGCCCTTGCACGGAGCAAGGAGCATCCACGGGTGGCTGGGGACTGTCCCCACGCCTCACCAAGGAGCAGGCTCATTGCACACCAGCCCCCAAACAAAGTGTTGGCGAGGAGGACAGTGGCCAAGCCAGGCAGCAGCTGATGGCCCAGGAGATGCAGCAGTTCAGGCCACCCACCCTTGCATCCGCATGCGGAGCCACCAAGGACACAGGGGAGAAAACTGCGCCTCCCCACCTCGCCTCCTGTTCCCTTTATTTTTTCCCTGCCTTGTTGCTGGGTAACTCTGTTTGCCCAGCATGGAAGGACTCTGTTTTCAGAAGAATTCAAAACCAAAGCGTTTCTTCTTCAAACATAAGAAATTATTAATCAGAAACTTTGCTTTCTTTTTTTTTGGTTTAGGTTTTCTTTATAGCTAGAGCCAGTAGAAGAAAAACAACAACAAAGGAATAGGCTTAAAAACTTTTGACTACAAACACAAACAGATATTTTTGCTGCTCTTGGCTAACCTCATCCTAAAATTAAATCCAGCTTAGAGGTTTCAAGGCTGTCCTAGGTGTGGTAGCGCTTAAGACAAGCAGAGTGAGCTGTTGATGTGGTGTCCTTCCCTCTCACCCTGTTTCTATGCACAGTTTTCTGGACCACTAACTGATTTCCCTCTTGAGGACAACCCAATTCTGCTGCTTCTCCCGCAGCATTTGCAAATGCCTGGAGGTTTCTCTGTGTTAAGCATCAAGCCCTCCACAAAGCCAGGGAAAGCTTTGTTTTCTCTCTTCTTTCATGGCACAGAGCCTGCTCATGGGGCTTTATCGCAGGCTCAAAGGTAGCTTGAAAAATGGCCCTCGAGTAAGAGCTGCCAGTGCTGTCTTTTGAGAATGGGTCACCTCTCTGTAGGGAAGGCTATGGGAGCCAGCAGCACCTCTGCTTTGTGCTCTGCCTTTGGAGACCTGAACCTTCCCTGGCCGATTCTTCCTTGCCCAAGCGCAGATCAGATTAAGCTGTTATCTCAATCTAAAATGCAAAGGGTTTCTCTTTTGGCTGCCGCAGCAGCCCACGTCAGAAACAGATATTATAGCACAACACAGGCTGTGAAACGCTAATCAGACACCTAACGGGAAATGCTTAGAATAATGAGCTGAAAAAAAGCTCTGAAATTCATTCCCCGTGGCAAAGGGGAAGCTGGAGAGAAGACAGTTTGCTGTGGTCCAGGAAAGTGCTGTATTTCTCAAAAAGAGAGATGTGAAGCAGTGCTAAGCCTACCTTCTGAAAACTACTTAGCACACACTAAAGCAGTTAAAATGGGCACAGTGGGATTTTTCATAAAGCCGTGGGTCACTGCCTGGCATTTATTTGCGTGTATAAATAAGAGCGTGTAGGGAAGAGCTTATAAAAAAAAGCGAAGAACTCAGAAGTCACAAGGACACGTCTCTGCGCCTTAACCCAGGGCAGCATCACCACGTCGAGGCTGTGATGAGTTCGCAGCGGTGACCGCCCTGAGCTTTGGGGTGCATCTTCCTCCTCTCCCTCAGCTCCTTCTGCCTTTAAGATGTGCCCTGCCCCAGCCCGTGTTCCTTCTGCCAGCCATCCCCGTTGTGCCCAGCCTTCACGCCTGTGCCTGGCACAGAGCAGGCTGTTGATGGATACGATCTCATTGATCTTCATGCAAACTCTGGTGAGAAATACATAATGCATGACCCTGGATTTAGACATCACGAGCTGAATCGCTGCTTCCTCCCCAGGATGTTTTAAAGCCTCTTTTCAGTTGTATGGGACCTTGGGTCGGATCAGGCGTGGTTGGATTTGCTGGCTTACACCAGCTGCAAATAAATGTTTTCCTCGATGTTCATAGGAGTTCCTGCATTTTCCCACCCACATGATGCTCAGGTTTCATCTTCTGCCTCCAAGGCCAGGCAGCACAGGTCTGCACTCAGACAACACACGTGATTTATTGCACCTCCCTGCAGGGAGAGAAGCACCAAAGCGAAACATGATTGACATCAATGTACATAACTCACCAAATAGTTTCATCCTCGTGCTGATATTAGCAGGTCCCTGGTTGCAAACTCTGCTTAGATGCTTCCCTGTGGGATGACTTCTACATATGCCAAGCCCAGACTGCAATCAGCTCCAGCAAATAAATGGCTAAGAATGGGGTTTCTCAACACCTAATGCTTAAAAGCACTGGTTTTGGTCAGTCCCTGACAGTGAGGGAAAGGCGGAGGCCAGGGGAGTCAGTGTTCCCCCTTCGTCCACCCTGGTCTTCTGGCTGGGCAGGGGCAGAGGAGGGCACCAGCCAGCTCTGGGCAGCACGGCTCGGTCCTCCCTCTGGATTTACTCCTCCAAGCAGCTGTCCTGGCTTTTTGCTGCTGGACAATCCCACTTCATTAGTTCGTGGAAATATGAAGCAATATTTGCAATAAATTGCAATTGCAATTTATTACAGTCACTGAGACGTAAATTCAGGAGGAAAGGAACAACAGGGTGCTGCAGGGAAAGGCTTTCAGAAGGCAGGAGAGAAAAAAAAAGAAAGAATAATAAAAAAAAAAAGAACCCCCTTTCGATTTAGTAGCTTAGAAAAGCTTATTGTAATGCTGTCAAGGAGCCACATCTGCCTGGAGAGTCGTTCGCAAGGAGGCAGTCCTGAAGGAAAGGAACTGGATGGCAGAGCAGAAAATAGGGAGGGTAGAGCAGAAAATAGGGAGGGCAGAGCAGAAAATAGGGAGGGCAGAGCAGAAAATAGGGAGGGCAGAGCAGTGGGTGCCGAGAGAGGGCTGGCAGGAGGGGAGGAGTGCCTGGAGTGGATTTAGCCACTGCCTTTGCTCTTGTGGGACACATTGTCCTTTGTGCTCTCTCAGAGAGCGGGTGAGAGATGAACTGCTGAATATTGAAAATCAATGCTGCTGCTGGTATTTAGAGAATTACTCCCAGGTACTACGTGTCCGTGTTGCATCAAGTAATGGAGCAAAATATGGCGAGAGTGGAGGTTTGCTGCTGCGGCTCCAGGGAGCCCACCTGGGACCATGTCCCTCACTCTGCAGCGGCCCACCTTGGCAGCAATGTTCTCGTCGCTGCACAGGCACTTGCTGGAGCAGCGAGAGCAGTCCTTCAGCAAGAGGAGGAGGCACTTCACTGGCACTTGGTTAAATTCAGGCTGAAACCAGGCTGTGGGTGGTTGCTTGAATCCCTGCCAGTGGGAAAGAAAGGGAAAAAATAGAATTATTTCTTCACAAATGACCTTTTTATCTCAGGTTTATCTTGATTCTCAGTGTTATTTTTGATCGGCCAAAGAAGACAAAATGGAAGGAAAATTCATTTAATGAAACTATCACAGAAGAAGAAAATATATTTCATAGGAGAAATATTTCATAGGAGAAATAATGATATCCTAGTGGAAATGTCCAACACAACTCACTTGGCAAGGCCAGGAGGTGAATGCTCCTCCCACAATCCCTGTAAAACCTCCAGCAACAGAGACACATCTGAATGAGCAAACCCCAAGAAGAGACTGAGCTGATTTTGGTGGGCTTTGCAGGTGAGTCATACCTTGAAAGCTGCTCAGGACACAACGGGGACTGTGCATTTCCAGTACACATAGGCTGTGCTGTGCTGGCCATTCCACAAGTGGCCAGAAGAGCATTTCAATGCTCCAAATTCGTCTTCTTCACGGGGTCCAGCCAGACAGGGCAAGCGCTGAAGCGTGTTGATTGCTTTGTGCCAACAGATTTATGGAATGAAAAACCGTGGGGGTTTAGCTCAATAAAAAAAAAAAAAAACAGGGGGAAAAAAAAAAAAGCTATGAATTCAAATTTTTTTTTGTGATTGAAGCATTGAACTCTTTCTGCCAGGCTGGACCTTCAGGCAGGTACAATTGTGACTGACATGCTCCCTTGCTGCTTCAGCAGCAGCAGAGGGCAGGGATGAGGAGTGTCCTCCGGGCACGTCAGGGAGCAGCTCCCAAAACCTCAGCAGTGTCAGTCCTCAGTACATGGGATTTAAGCACGTAAATACATAAATAGTAAATTTATTTAATAATGCAGGTAGGGAGAGATGGATGTGAGGAGAGAAGCCACTCCAGCCACCGCAAATACCCCTGCAGAGCTGCAGCCAGGTCCCGGAGGGGCTGGCTCAAAGGATGGGGCTGGTAATGCTGAGGTTTTCATGGGCTGACTGAGGATGAGCCATGTGGCAACTTAGCAGCTTAAGGTATGTGCAAGTAGGAAGAGTCCTGGCACATTATCCTTCCCTCACCACGGAGAGAAATGACCATGGAGCCAGGGCCAGGGAGGAACGGGAGAGAAGCAGCCAGTAAACATCATAAATAGCTCCCAAAATCTACAGTTAAACTCAGCAGGAAGGTGTGTGTGTCTCTTTAGATGAGCAGAAGCAGGATACGTGATGAGGATGGTCATGCCAACAGATGGCTTTGGTGGCCATCGATGCCTGCCAGCGACTTGCCTTTGATGTCTCAAGTTGCACAAAACATCCCAAGGTGCCAAGAGCCTGATGATTTGAGGTCCAGCCTGCACGGGAAGGCTGCACGCACAGTGCCGATGGGAAAAAGCACGCGGGGTGAGGGACACCTGCGCTGCCCTGCACGGTGGCTTCTGGCAAAGGATGCCAGAGCTGGGTCTGCAAAGCCTGTGGCTGGTGGCTCAGGGTTTCCAACAGTGGCAAAATCTTTCGAGCCAACTATCTAATCAGTGTTGGGGGGCAGGGGAGTGGATGTGGTCAGCCAGACTCTGCCATAGAAATAGGTTTGGTGTTTCTGGGTCTGAAATTGGTGGTGAATTTAATGGTGTGCTCGAGCCTCGTGAGAGAAGTTGCTCTGCCTCAGAGAGGGTGAACCCTGACACGGGTTTCTAACCAGGCCAGGCACAACACCATAGTGAGAAATACAGTCTGAGACTAAGGCTGATTTACCAGCTTCCTTGTAAATTTAGTAACTTAGAGTTAACGAGAGCAAATGGAGGCTCAAAGCATAAACACGGGCATACGGATGACGGGTCCTTCCTCCCTCCACAGAAGCTAAAGTCTCTTGTGGCCACAATGTTGCCTGAAATGAGATTTTTCCATGTTTTAAAGGATTTGCATTTGGGGATGCACTTGGAGAACCCAAAACCCAGCTCAGAGCTCCCCAGTGCTGCCCCACTGGTCAACAGGGAGTCGGTGGAGCGGGGTCCAGTGCAAGCAGAACCCAGAGGATGCCCCGAGATGGCTCTGGGAGGTGTTCCCTGCTAAATAACACATCAGCCCTGAAGTTAAGCACACACCAAATAATTCATAAGAAGAAATGAATTATTAAGTGACTTCTCGTTATTGCCATTCTAATTACACACCATTAATTTCATACCTAAAAGGTGCTGTAATGTTCTTGCTGAATCATATCTTGCTGGTCTCAAATTTGAGGGTTTCAACATGCCTGCAGGGTTGAAAGATAAAAGTAAAGCTGGAGGGAGCCAGGACAAGCACTCCAGGGCCAATTTCACCTTGGCTTTGCAGCAAAATAAATAACTTTGAAAATCCCCTTTCCCCAAACCCCAGGCAATTCCCAACCCCCTCAAATCACTCTACTTCTCTCCTCTTGCTGTAGGCAGCTAAAATATATTTTAACAGGAGGAGTAGTCTGGAAGCCAGAGGACTTGTGCTGCAGGACAAGAATCTGCTAGTGGGAAATCAAATCTTGTCCAAAGGGTCTTCTCGTGCAGAGTTACTCCTGTGAATCAGCGAGGCTGCTCACGATGTTTCCTCCTCCCAGGTTGATCCGCCATGCCAGGAGCTCTCCGGCCCGCGGTGGGCTGTCTGCTCCAGCAGCTTCCCCAGCATCACTCCCAGGAATGCAGATGATGGGCTCTGAGCAGGTTCCTGTGGCTGAGAAAAGAAAGGGTCACTCCTGGGAAATGGCAGTTTTGCTCGATTTGTGTGAGTTTCCTCATGCTTTTATGGCAGCCCATAAAACACACCAGTTGCCTTAAAAGATGAGTGCAGGTAACCGCAAGCTCGGCTGAGGGCTGCCTTGTGTACCGGTGCCTGCCAGGGAGAACGGGAGATCCTGGGTGGAGGCTTCAAGCCATCATCCCTGCCCAGAGCACGTCACCGCTGCCTTGTCACCAGCAGACTGAGCTATCTGAGGACTTTTCGGAAAAAGTGCCTGGGTGGGGGAAGCTGCTCCATTCTCCTTAGGAGAGCAGGAGACAGCCACAACTCTATTTTCAGCTGGGGTTTCCAAGGCACTTGTTTACCAGCACTGCCAACGAAATCTGTTATCGCAGCAGCACTGCTGACAGCTCTGTCTGGAGCTGACTTTTCAGGGAAAGCACCTCAAGAGTGCTGGAGGCAGTGACAGGGCTTTGTAGGAAGGATACAGCAGCCACATGCACTTGCCCACCCCTGAAATGCGTTCATCAGCATCTGAGCCCAGGGACCCCACTTTCCTTCGTTTCTTGCTGGGATGAAAACAGTTTCTACGGACTGGTACCAGGGGCTCAGCATGTCCCACTGGGGTGCTGCCTGCTCTGAGAGTGGGACCCGGACGCTCCCTGTTGGAGAGCAGTTGCTGGCAGCTGGATACTTACCAGTCTCTGGGGTGGCTGGTGCCACAATGGTGTGAGCATCCTTTTTCAGCATCACCCTCTGAGCCAGTCTCATCAGCCAGGTCCAAACCTGCCGCATTCGTACCCGATCTTCTTGCCATGTCTGGGATGTGCAAGGACTCAAGAGGCTCTCCTGGAGACTGTGGTGTTCGATCTACTGTGCTCCTCTCAGCTAGTCATTAGGAAATCACCTGGAAAGTCAATTGGCTTTGCCTGGATAAATTTATTTATTGCACACTCACCCTGCTGATTTCTCCCAGGCTGACAAGCTGCAAAGAGCTTCTCCCAAGCAAGTGACCAGTGTCCTCAGGAGTTGCATCAGGAGACACTGAGCTGCTCACAGAAAGCAGCACCAGGATGGGTACAACCACCCTCTCCACACTCATTTTCAGGGTAACACCTGTGCAGGGGTCTTGTCCTGGGCTCCAGCTGCTACTGTTACCACCAGGATCCCAATCCTATGCACACCGACTGCCCGCTGCCACATCAAGGCAAACTCACACCTCTGGTCTGGCTGGGGTCTCCATCCCCACAGAGCTGCCTCGGACACATGGGTGTGAGGGCACCCTGCTCCCTGCACGTAGCGAGATGAACCGGGGGGCTGTGTGGTCCCATCTTGTCCTGTCTCCACAGCCTTTGGACCATCATGAGGGAGGCAATTTGGGGAGCGTGGTGTGAAGTTTCCTGCCTCACATCAGATTCCTATCAATTTCCCAAAGTAATGAAGAGGTAATTAAATCTTGCAGGGGAAGGGAAGCCTCACTGATAGCAAGAGTGTATTGAAGCTCCCAATCTCATCAGGGGAAATACTAGGCTCCAAATTAAATGCATTTACTGTTTCATGTACCCTCGCTTACAATCGTTGTAATGAATCTGGGAATTAATTGTTTGCCCATTTCAAACAAGTCCCCTCTTGCACTGTGCTGTCCTCCCCTCCTCCCAGCCCTCCATAATTTGATATTCTGCTTAGAAAACAAATTGGCTTTCATTGGAAAATCAATCTTTTCATTGTTTAACTCTCATTTCTCTGGGGAATGTGTGGGAATGGAATTATATCCTCCGACATGAGCCCTCTCTGAATGCCTAATTGCAGTTGGGGAGCAGGAAAGGTGCCTGCACCCCGGGAGCCGCTGGGACCCCACGTCAGCAGCATCCATGGTGCTGCCTACGGAGGAACACGGCCTCAGTCCACACGGGAGAGTATCAGCCAGTCGCCTCGGTAATGAGCCCAATAATAGAGTCTGTCATTTATTAGCTGGGATAAAACGAAAAGTGCTTGCTACGGCGGGGGAGATGACAGCAAACAGTGTGAAGAAAAGCCTGAAGACACACCGTATTGTGTTTATTCAGGCTGAGGAGAGGATGAACAAACAAAATTCATCCTTTTGTGCCTATCTGAGAAGAATTCAGCTTCCACGCTTCCGTGCCCTGACACACCGCTGCTCCTGGGACCACCAGCATCCCCAGGGACGGGGGCTGGTGTGTCCCAGGGTACCCTCACAGCCTCCTCCAGCCCTCTCCTTTGCAGAAGGACAGAGCATCACCCACTCAGGACTTTGCTTTTCCCTTGTAAGAGGGCACTTTCTAAGCACGCCAGGCAGCTGGCCCAGCAACGATGCTCTTCCTTCCCAGGGAGATGCTGCTGAAATAAACTGCTATTTTTACGGGTAGCATTGGTTGTCTTCTACACTTACTGCAGGAAAATGAATAGCCACTTTTATGCAAAAAGGTTTTACTACGATATCAGAAAGTGGTAATGAATATACGGAACCAAATTATATGGTAGCCCATGCGTCAAAACTCCCGGACAGAGATTTACAGGAAAATGAGTAGCACACAAAGATAAAAGCCCACAACCAAGGCAGGTCATATAATTAATCAGGGACAATAAATTTCTGAAAAATTGAGCTGTCGGTCCCTTCCATCCGGACACCTGGCTTCATTTCAAAGCTAAATAACTTGCAATCACAAAGAGTTAACGCAGTAGATAAAGCGCCACTGCAAAAGCAGCTCCCCTGTTTGCCCAGGAGGAGGTTTCCTCCACCCTCAGCCCATGCCTGCTTTCACCCACGGGAACCCCCAGAGCATCGACCCCCCACCTCCAGAGTAGGGGCTCCCTGCCCACTCATCAAGGGTGAAAAACTCTGCCAGCAGCTCTGCCCTCGCCAAAACAAAAGGTTTCATCACTTGTCACCAAGGGACAACGCTGGGTCTGTCCATCAGCCTGGGGCACCCGTCTGTGCCCCAGCTGGGCTATCACTTGCTCACTTTTTCTCTCCCTCCTCCCTCTCTCTGTTCACAAATTAGAAACAAACACATACCGGGTTGTACTAATTAGTTGTTTGGAAGATTTCGAAGAACCGTTTGGGCGAGCATCTGCTGCCGCCAGGAGCTGGCTCTGACAGGCTGTGTCCCAGCGTCCTCCCCCGCAGCCACCCAGGTACCCCCCGGGGTCCACCCGCTCCTCCCTGTGGCCCTGGCAGGCCGGGAGGGAAGACTTAGGATCCCCAAAGTTGGGTGTACAAGGTGTGGTCATGCTGCCAGAAATCTTTTCCACAGTGGGGAAAAATGGCCAGCCTGCCCCTCGCCTCCTATTTGGGCCCCAAGGTTGGCACATGGCGGGTGGGGGGCACCCGCGGCGGTGCCGTGAGAGATGGCATCTCGTGTTCTGCAGCACTGTAATCACATTCCCTCCCCTTTCTCATATTCTCACTTAGCAACACTCTATGAGCATCTTTGTCAGGCGCATATTAGAAACCATTCTTCATAAAAAATTAAGGGCTATGGAAATAAAGTGACCTCTCCAAGGGCTTCAATTACACTGTAAGGTAATTGTGTCTTCCCCAGGCCTCCATCACAGGGTTTGGGAGTCTTTGGCAACAATTTATGTATTTATTACAGTTTAAGTATCCTTAGCCCTCAGCTCTTTCCAGTAATGAAAATATATAGTGCAAAACCCGGCAAATACAGACTGAGCCGCGTGTAAAAAATGACGGCAATCCTCCTGGTCATCACGCTGCGGAGAGAAGTGGCTGTAACCCCCCCTACACCCTCACAGGGTCACAAAGCTGCTCCTGTGTGCTGGGCCCTGTGAGATCTCCATAGGGCATGTATAGGTGCCAGGACGAGAGGATCCATGGCAAAGGGTTGGGGCTAAAACTGTTTGGACTTGTACAAGGGCAAGGCAGAAAGCCTTTCCTGGGACAAAAAAAATACAGAAATACAGATTTATTATTGTTCTTGGCATTAAAGTTTGCTTGGACAAAAAGGCGAAGCAGGATTTCTTTCTTTTTCTTTTCTCTGCAAAGCTTTCTTTTGTGTGCAAACTTTTTTCTTTCATGGGGACCTTTTTTTTTTTTTTTCTGTGTGCAAACCCGTTTTTTTTTTCAGGAGCAGGGAGAGGCTGCAGAGACTGGAGACAGGCTCAGCTCGTTATACATCAGGGGAGCATCCCCAGGGCCAGATGAGGCCCATCTCCAGCTACAAAAGGAGCAGAGTTGGAATCATAGACTCATAGAATTGTATCAGCTGGAAGAGACCTAGAAGACCATCGAGCCCAGCCTTTGTCCCAGCCCTATCAACCTACTAAACGACTCCCTCAACGCAACATCCACCCTCTCTTAAACACCTCCAGGGACAGTGACTCAGCCCCTCCCTGGGCAGCCTGTTCCAATGGCCGACAGCCCTTTCAGGAAGGAAATTCTTCCTGATATCCAACCTGAACCTCCCCTGGTGCAATTTAAATCCATTTCCCCTCGTCCCATCACTCTCCACGAGGGGAACTGGGGCTCCCTCTGCCTGGGGGTTTGTCCAAAGCAGAGCTGGGACAGGGAGGCTTCACTTTGCCCCTTGATGTGCCCCAGATGGGATGTGCAGCTGAACCCCAGGTGCCGTGAGCTGGTGGATCCTGTCACTGCAGCTCTCTCCCTGTCCAGAGCAGCCACCGTGAAAGAAGAAGAAATGCTGTAAAAAACAAGGTAATCTGGGCTCTTTCCTCCGTCCTCAGCCTTAGAAGGGGTCTGAGCATGTTGGTGGGGAGAAGCAGTCTGAAGGGACCAGTCTTTTTTCCCCTCTCCCAGCTCTGAAGAACAGGTTCTCCTGGGCTGCCCAGCACAGCCTAAGCCTGTGCTGAAGATGCAACAGAAAAAAAAGAGCCTTGTAAGATACCACTGGAAAAAAGACAAAAAGCAATTTTTTTTTCTTGTCAGAAAGACACCGAGTCCTACACCTTGGGTGAGAAAGAGATGATTTAACAAGAAAAAGATGTCACTAAATCCCTGAGCTATAAATCACTCCTCTTGCAGTCTTGCAGCAAAAGTACTGAACAGCAGTTCTGTGCAGTATCAGCTCAGGAGCTGATATAGGGTAAAAGGGCAAATGGGGCTCAGCCAGTTGGTGTATAGTTGTAGGAGAATTATACAGCAGCTGGGAAATATTCCTTGCTCCTGCTGTGTTACAGGCCAATGTCAGGAAGATGGTGCATTAGATGTGCCTCTGAGCCTCAAGGGTTGTCTGCTGGGGGCACTCTGGGTGAAGGGTGTTGTAACGAAAACCTTTTGATCATTCATTCATGTGGCATCATCAGGCAATTTAGGATTTATCTTTTTTTTTCGATTAAAAAGAAGGAAAAAAAGTCTGAGTTAGAGGTTCCAGGTCTCAGTGACCTCCCACAGAGTCTGGATGGTGATGCTGTAGGTGACCAGGGTGAATATCAGGACAGTTTCCCAAGGTTTCAGATGGACACTTCCTGATATAGAAACTAAGCTGGATGCAAGAGGATGCTGTAGTGCTGCAATGATTTAATTGCTAAAGAAGTGGTAATTGCTTAGGGAGTAGTGACAACGATCTGATTATAGTCGGTATGAGCAGAGGGCAGCCCCAGTCAGTGATACAGCTACTAGATGTTTCAAAAGGGCTAATATAAATCAGGGGAAATTACCAGCAAAACTGACTGTGTGGAAAAAAACAATCATTAAATGATTGTGAATGGAAAGTTAAAGAGCTCTTTGAGAAGTGTTTAAGAAACAGTGACGGAAACAATTTTGCCAGAAGTTTAGCCTGACAGCTGTTAAAGATAAGAAAACAATAGCTGGAAAACAAGGAAGGGAAAAGTATCTGTGCTATGAGAAAACTGGGGTGAGAAGCAAAGTAATAAGAAAATGTTCGATGTTGGTGTAGTTTCCAAGGAAGGAGAATTTAAACAGTTAGAAAAGAAACTGGATCATCCCGTGGGCAGTAAAGGCTTGCGATTTTGAAGGGACAGGCAGGTGTGATTGAAAGGAGGAAGGTGTGCGTTTACACCAGCTGAAGGTAACCGATGTTGTCCTCTCTATTTGCACTAAAGAGGCATATTTGAAAATTGGCTGACAGACCTAGCTGCCTCTCTGGAGCCTGGAGCATTGCCTGGGTGACTCCTGCCCCATGGTTAGTGGCTGCACCAGACTGGAGCTGCCCTTCCCTGGCTGGAGCATGTGAAAACGGGTGGAAACTGTGGGGCTGCAGACACTATTTGGCAATGGGGACCATGCCCAAGCACTCCCCAGTGCCCACAGACTGGGCGAGAAGGGGCCAAAAGCCATGTGTCTGGTTGAGAAGACCACACCAGCCTCGGCACGATGGCTCTTCAGCAGCACTCGGATGCTCCAGCAGAGCATCGCTCTGCCCTGAGAGGCAAGACCTGCTCTGGATGGGCTGTTTCAGGAGCATCGTCACTCCCCCACCCTTCTCCAGGCAGTTCTGCTCATCTGATGAAGCCACTGTTCTCATAAGGGACTGCTTATTATTTCACTGCCCTTTCCTCCATGGAAGCTTTCTGGAAGAAAGCACCACAGGCACCCTCTGCCCTGATTTTCAGGTTCATCTAAGCATTGAAAAGCAGATCTGCTGCCTAGCTGGAGCGCAATTTGGAGAGCTGCCAGCACGGCTGAGGACATCAGCTCCCAATCGCGAAGCAGAGTCACCTCTCGGGTTGCCTGCTCTGCCATCAGACCAAAACAACTTAATCACATTTTACTTTTGGTTTAAATCTTTCCATTTGGATCTCAAGGAGAGCAGGCAGGAGTTAATGAGTGGCATTTCTTTTCCTGAACCCTGCCAGCAGTGGAGGTGCAATTATCAAGAGCTGGACATTAACCTACCTATGAGCCTGATCTCACTGCTTTTCATTCTCTTGTTTTTATTGATCCTTTTTTTTTTTTCTTTTTTCTTTACTTGTTCTTGGTTTTTTTAAAGACTTCTAAATTTATGGCCAGCTCAAAGGGACCACTGCTGTTATAACAAAAAAAATATAGCAGTTTGGTGCTGTAGGTTTCTGGCTGTTTTCGTGAGCCCTCGTTACGTTTGTTTTCATCTGAACACCATTTCCGTAAAACCGTTGCAAACAATATTGTATTAGCCTTAATTTTGACCTTGCTGCAATTTCTACCAGAAAATTGTTTCAGCTCAGAAATGGCCAGATTTACTCCTCAGGCCAAGGAAAATAAGTCTGTAAGGTTGAAAAGAAGATGTCAGAAAGTGGGCACTAAAGATCACTTTAAATGATAACAGTTATACTTGAAGCAAAAATAATACACAAAGCTTTCATCTAGCAATTTTCATCCTTGGACAGCAAAGTGCTTTACAGCCAAGTTCACTGTCAGCAGCCCCATTTTTAAAGGTGAGCAGAAATATGGCTTTTGGTTTTTTGGCTGTGTTCCTCTACCCTTTGAAGCTCTGATGCCCAGGGAAACACAGGTAGGGCACGGCCTTGAGATGCTGCCCACCAGCTCCTACAACTGCACAGAGCTTTGGGGTCCCATCGGGGACAGCAGGGACCCTCCTCACCCCACAGCTTGGGCTGGGGAGTCACACAGGGTGCGCGGTGTCTGCAAAGCACCGAACTGTCTGGCTGCCAGCTGGGGAGGCCGACTGTCTGCTGTCTGCTGCCTGCCCTGTGGCTATCGGGCACTTTCTCCCTGTTTCTGAGCCGAACTGTGTGCTCATTTTAATCGAGTGGTTTTCCTAAGCGCTGCTGAGAGTGGGTGGTTTTTTTTTCCTGAACTGAACGCTGCCTGATGGCACCCTGCCACCCACCCACTGCTTTTTCCCACACATGCCTTACACTTTGTGGAGAAAAGTATCTGAGAGCAAGCCCTGGGATGCACTAGAGATGCCTGCTGAAATGGCTGCAAAGGGTCTTTGTTTAATCCTGTCAGATGGCCAAGAGGCAGGAGGTTGCAGCTCTGGCCGGGCTCCTGCTGGGGTTTGCCTTTGCACCTCCTCACTGCTGTGGAAATGCTGGCACCGCAGAGTTTGCTGCCAGGTAAAGCTCGGCGAGGAAATCATTCGTGCAGGAAGTTTAACTACAGCCATTAAGCCTTGAATATAACCATGGTTCGCATCTCTGAATGTGAAACACAGGCGTACTTCCACATACCTGCTCAATGCTTGCTTACCATCATGTCTACAGCTATTTTTAGTGAACCAGAAGCAGGTAGTTGCACACTTATTTATACATCTGTAGGATGCACAGGGCGAGAGAGACAAGCCTCGGTGTACCGTGGCAGTGCTCTGCTCACACTAATTAGCACAGACCAACCTAGCCTGACCAAACTGCTTCCCTTGTTGTACTTGTGCCAGGGACTTCACCTGGCTGTCCCACCTGCGGTCCCTCCGACACGCTCACGGACACTCACAGCAATCATCAGTCCTAGAGCCTGGGATGAACGCGTGCTCTAGACCTTAACAGAAACGGGATGCATTGCGTGGTGATAAAAAAAGAGGACCAGTGTGGCTCACCTGTTGGGGCTGGGGAAGAAGATGATGGTGACCAGCACAGTCTCACTCGTCAATGGAGGCCACTGACACGCCTGCGCTGTGAGTCTCTTCCTCTGGCATCTTGTGTTCTTCATCAGCAAGGAAAAGCCTCCAGAGATCCCAGCGGAGCCCTTTGGAGCTCTGTGACAGGCAGGAAGCCTTCCCCATGGGGATGGATGGCTGCCAGAGATCCACCGGCTTCCCAGCCCACCTTACGACCAGGGTTCAGGACTCTCAGCTGTAAAGCAGAAAAAGCTTTTATTTTCATCCAACCAAGTTTAAATGAGCTGTCCTGCGAGAAAACAGCTGCTTAAAAGTTACAGACAAACACAGACACAGTGGGATACCCCCCAAAAGGCTGCTTTAAATCAATACTTCATTTCATCTGGATGTCTTACTCCAGTAAAATCTTATCTGCAAGTTTCAGGGCTGCCTGTGAAATCTCACTGCCTCACCAGGGAGAAGGATATTTAAAAAGGATTAAATCTGACAGTCTTATACTGAAAGTGGATTTTTAAGAAATAAGCAAAGATTCAAGAGGAAAAGGTTAGTGGGTTGTTGAAAATGCAACTGTATTTAGCCTAATAAAGCTTAATTTCCAGTTAGATATTAACAGACAATGTGATGAGCCTTTTTGACCCAAATTTAAAGTATATTAGACACCCGAGAGGCCACTTTTTCGAAGTGAGAGGTCTTGCTCTTTCCCCCATCCCACAGGAAAACTTATGCATGGATCAGGGCTCGGCTCACCCTACAGCTATGGAGTAATTCAAATCAAACACATCAGCTCCTTGCTCATTAAGGCTTGCTCTTATTAGTTTCAGCTTTAAAACAAAACAAGATAAATTCTGTTTCACAAAGCTCCCGTCTATATTTCTCCCCCAATATTAAAATGACATTTCTGCCCACTGAGAGTAAGACCTTGGGAAAGACTCTCAGGACAGTTCATTTGCTGGAAAAAGAATTGACAGCCCAATTAATCTTGCAGTCTGCGAATTTTCAACCAGGGCTGTCAGTGTAGGTGCTCTGGGATGAGAAAATGAGAGGCTGGATAAATATCACAAGATGCTGCTGTCCCAGAGACATCAAACCTCTCCCTGGTGCCTTGCATCACGCCCCATCTGCACAATGCAACTGCCCGGACATTTGTGGGCTGCCCTGGGCTCAGATCCACGTCCCTTTGGGCACAGCTGGCGTGGACACGGCTGATGTTGGTCAAAGCGACCTCACTGGGTATAAACCACACTTCCCACACAAACGACAGGATCAGCCTTGCAGGCCCTTCTAGTACATTAATTACCTTCTTGTTGCTCTTATTATTCTCTTCAGGTACAGAAACACCTCGGGCTATCAGGCGCTGTTGTAGCAACAGCTTAAATCCTCTCCAACTCCTCCACATGGTGTTTGCCATGCAAAAGGCCTCGGCTGGGTATCAGTTTCCTCAGCTCCATCTTTAAGTGCCAGAAGCAACGCTTTCGTGCCGTTTTGTTCCTGCTGCTATCTCCTGATCCGCGGATTGAGTACATCACACTGTCTTCTCCTAGCTTAGATCCTGTGGCCTGATTAATGGGATTATCTTCCAGCTTTCCTGACAACCTTTCTCCCAAGAGCTGACTTAAAAAATGTGCAGTGATGTCCCTCAGCATCTCAGGCACCAGTATCGCCTTGCATCCTTCCCTGGTAGCAGTTTCCAGGCCAGAAGATGACCCAGGAGGACAGCATGGCCAAAATCTGATGGCACAAACGCTGCCAAGGCAGGATTGCTGTGACCCGAGCCATCTCAAGTGCCATTGAGAGCCTGGCAATCGCTGGGAGCTGCCCGCTGCCCCTGCTCCCTGTCCACAGCCTGTTTCTAAATTCACTGGGAAATGGAGCACTTCATTCCGATGAAGACTGAAAATCCCCACCGTGGCCACCAGCGCAAATGAGTCGGACCTCTGAGCTGCCCCTAACACACAACAAAATTGCTTTTCAACTCAGTGCCGACAAAGAGCAGCCGTGCATCACTTACCAATATCGAGTCCGTTTATAAAAACATGTTTTTGCTCCGCTCTAATTGCTTCAAATGAAGCAATTGCATTATGCTCCCTCCCCTCATTGTACCTTGCTGACAGACGCTCTCCACCAGCTCGCTAAGTTTGCCCTCAACATGAATTAGATCTCAGTGCTCACGTGGTGGAAAAGCATCCACCCTGCTCATCGCACCTTGCTGGGGTGCAAACACGCTCTTACAGGTTTCCCAAACCCCTAATGTAGGCTGACAGCAAGGGAACACGACCCAACCAGGCTGGGCAGAGGTCCTCTTCCAGCTTCACCAAGCGAGTTAATTTAGGAAAGAGCAAGACCAGGCAAACTTTCTCTATGAAGCAGGGATGCAGCCATGCTCCCTTGCTCACTCTCAGCTCCTAACCGGGGCTTTTGGTGCTGTTTCTGCAGCCTGATGCTCAGTCTGGCTCTGGTCCCATCCCAGCAATCCACACGTGAGATATCCAGAGTCTTGCAAGCTCCGGACAGCAAAGTGTCACTTCTGTGCTAACCTAGCACATGGGGTGAAAAGCAGAACAAATACTCTGACAGAGCTGGCACACTGAAGTATAATACAAGTTAGGCCATAACTCACCTGACCTTGTATTTCACACCATTTCTAATGATGTTTGTCATTAATAAGCAGCTTATCACTCTCCTCTGCTCTTGGGCTGCAGAGCACGAGGTGTCCCTCCTGCAGGCATTTACACCTGGAGTGGGTAATGTCATTGCTCTGGGTTTGATCCCCTTCCTACCACAATTTTACCGCGCAACATTTAGCAGCCAGCACAGGGCACAGGACTGAAGGGACTGGGACCCTTCTGCTTTGGGATGGCCCTGTGCTGCCATGCCCAGGGCCAACAAACACAGAGACTCACAGCTTCTCCAAGGACAGCACCACCGGGGATGCAGTGGGAATGGTGATGCCTCGTTGTCCAGGGCTTTGTTGCATGCTGTATGCCACAGCCCCCGTGCACAAACACATGCACACACACAGGCACAGTCCCGTCTGCCTCAGGAATCCATCCATTGCCATGGAAACGGCAGTGACATCAGGCACTGATAACCTTAGTCCAGTGACTAATTGCCTTACAAACTGTGAGCCGAATTATTGAAACAACTCTCAGGCCCCACAAATCTGGACTTGACATCCCCGGCAGATGCCAAAATGGGCTCTTCACCTACAGGAATGCCAGGCTAGGCTGGAGGAGGACAGCTGGGGACCCTCACCATGGCTTGGATGTGGGGCACAGAGGGGCTGTTTGGGCTCCAGCCCACTTTTACTTCGGATCCGACTTTTCTGAGGCTCCTTGAGAGATGGTGTGTACCTGTTTAAGCTGCTTTTAGGGGTGCTTTCACTGGCATCTTGCTGCAGTGGGGCTGCTGGCACCCTGGATCTGCAGTGTGGGGGCAGCAGAGAAGAGCATAGTACCCAGAGCCATCCTACAGCACAGTGCGTCTGAGCTGGGGGGGGATGATGGTTATCCCCTCAGTATATAATTTCAGAGATTTCATCAAACTTCAGAACCAGGTAAAACTCTGGTGAGAAGGCACTTGGCCACAACACCCGATGTGAAAGGCAGCTGAGGGGTTAGCTATGCAACTATTTTGCTTTTAAATGACAAACACCGTAAAAAAAGCCCCAGTCAGAGGCAACTCACAGATGGGACAATGAAACTCTTGCTCTCAACAGTTGTGTGCAGGGCTGACTGCTTGCAGACTCCTTTTCTCAGTAATCTGCTGGATCCTGGAGCCATCTGAAAAAAAACAGGCCAGCTCTGTTTGTTTATTCATTTATATATTTTAAATCCCTTCCTTAAGATAACGTGATAGCTTACTGCATCAGCAATTTATAATTCCTGCATCCCTACAGCATCCTTAGCTGTTTACAGCTCTGTATTACTTACTGCCTGACACTGAAATAAGAAACATTATGAAAGTATGTTTATTCAGGCACCCCAGACGCAGCCTGAAACCCACCGGTGCTCACGTCCCTCTGACACGTTTAACCCTCTGCTGCCCAACCTACAACCTCCCTCCTCACCGCCCTCACGATCCCGATGCAGCCCCATCCAGCCTCCCGATGACAGCGGGAGCAGACGCTGTCTATGCCTAATCACGTTAATTAGCGGAAGGCTCTGATTCCACCCTCGCGCCACTCCAGGAAGCATTAATTACAGCAGAAGACACCACTAATGCAGAGGCATTTCCCCTGTGCCCATGATGTTGGTGATGTCCAGCCACCCGGGGAGGATGGGTGCTGAGCTAGGATTTAGGAATCATCGGGGTACGTTCCCACAGGGCTCCACAAACACACGTAGCACAGCAGCCCTACTCATAAATCCCCATCCATCACTAAATGTTAGTCCCTCCTGGAGTCATGTCCTTTAAGTTGAGACTGGTCACTTTTCTCACAGATGCTTTTTTTTTTTCCTTTTCTACACAAAAGTGCACTTTCCCACGATGGACAGAACCAGGTTTCCCTGCGGGCTGCAGCCCAGGCGGACCCGGGCTGGCGGGGAGCCTGCATCAGCTCTTCCCCATTAATAGGCTCATTTAGGCAGCCGTCCCCCGCAGCGCCCATTAACACACATGAGAGAGTGCCCGGAGGTGAGAGCTTCACTAATCAAATGTGCTATTAAGATCCTAATCCATTTCATTAGCCCGTTTCATTTGACACTTAGCGAGGCTCAGAGATGCTCTGTGTAACAGGGACAAAGGCACAGGGCCTGTCCTGTGGAAAAATAGTCCTTTTCATTAGACCCGTAATTTCCTTTTATCCTTCATTAGTTTATTTCTAGAGCCAAACGGAGCGGGTGAAGTGCAGCTCTGGCAGAGATGTTGTGGATTTTCCCTTCATGTCTATGTCAGCGCATGGAAAGTAAATCTGGGAGGTATGCACAGATAGCAACAATATATTAAAAAAAAACCCAACACATAAAACCCAAAAAATAGGCCACCCAGTTATTTGATTACACATTAATGGACCGTATTTTGGGGATGTTATCTGGAAGACCTTCCACTGAATATTTTGGAGGCTGAAATGATTCAATATTCAGCCTCATCTGAAATAATTTCTCATTTCTTTTTTCCTTTGATTGGTAGCCATGTGAGATGGTCTCAAAGGTCTGCAGAGAGGACGGATGTGGAATTAAACGCAGATTGTTCACGAGGCTGATAAAGGGCTCGCTAAACTCAAAACAATGCATTAGGCAGATCGGCTGCCACCACTTCATTTTCAGTATAGATTCTGTATCACCTCTTCAAAACAAAGGAAGCACACAACAAATGTACCTGGGACCTGTACGTGACTGTGGGGATTTTGTGTGTGGGGAAAAGTCTTAAAGTACCAGATAAACAGGTCTTAAGCTACCAGATAAGCATTCTTAAATACGTGGACTTCCCACACAGAAGCACACTTGAAACTGCATTAAACCTTCATACTACTGAAGAAATAATTTTGTGAACATAATATTCATCTCAAGGACTAGGTTGGGGCAGTTCTTCAGAAATAGCTGGGAAAAATACCTACACCTCACTGAAACGCTCCCACTGAGCAGAGCGGAAATCTTCCCACCACAGATTTAGCAAACTCCTACCTGCAAGTAACCTCCTCCCTGGGTGCCTGAGGGTTATCTGGGAGCAGCCCCGTGTGCCAGCAAGCCTCCCAGGCCATGAAACGTCTGAGCTCACCCAGGAGAGTGGCTGCCAGCTGCTGGCTGGCAGGAGAGGGGATGAGCTGGCTGTAGCCGGGCTGGCCAGCAGCTCAGACCTCGCTGGGTCGGGCTAGTAGGGCAGTGAGCAGGTAGATGCAGACCCAGAGCATCCTGTGCCATCCTCCCCTGGCCACTGAGCCCCATTGGCAGAGCCCCCAGTTCTGCACGGTTACACTTTGCTCAAGAACGTATCTTTGTTTTCAGTCCAGGACAGCAGCACACACCATGGTTTCTCTCCACAAGCAACATGTGAGAGGAGATACAGGCTAGTGATGTTCTCCTTGCTTTTTCTTGCTGGGGTGGCTACTGGAGACAGGAAAACAGGGAAAAGCCCTGTCCCCACAGCCAGAGGTAGCAATGGAAGGGAAGAGCAGCAGACAGAGCATCTCTTACAGGAAGAGTCTTAGGCTCACTTAGGATCTTCGGATAATTTGTTAGCATATAGAGTCCCTGCAGCCAAAACAGCAAAATCCCCTTTTCTTCCTCTGTTCTAACCCACTCCTTTTGAGACAAACAATTTCGGAGCAATTGATGCAAACCAATACTTTAAAAATCATCTCTGCCCTTAGAAATACAATCCCATTTGCTTCCTCAGCATTGCCCGGGGCATTCGCCTCCCCCTGAGCGGCTGACGGAGAACAGCCGGCACCCACTTGCACCCACCAGGACCCTCGGGCTGCTGCTTCAAAGCACCCCTGGATGGGGGGGGTTCCTGAGAAGGCGGCTCTGCCACAGGCACTGCAGTGCTCCATAGGGTCCCCGCTAGAAAAACAGAGCTCATAGCTGGGTGCCAAATTGCTGTGCTTGGTAAAATGGTGCAAGAGAGGGGAGCAGTGTACAGCCCTGCCGGTGGGGAGGAGCAGCAGGGTGGCAGGGAGTTGCTGAGGGGGCTCCAGACCCACCGATGCAGCGAATGGCCAAGAACATGCCGAGCCAGGGCTCCTGTTTGAGACCAGCAGTGCAAGTTGTAATGCTGAGCTCTAGCTGAAACGGGAGGGAATATCTCCACCAGCTCCCCAGCGTGCCCCACATTAACTACTCACAGCACGACTGCATTAAGCACCAGGAAACTTCAGCCCCAGGTTTTCGAGAGATATCTTTTTTTTTTTCCCCCCTAAATGCACCATCATCTCCAAACAAAATTAAACACAGACAAGGGAAAAATTCCCACTGAGCAGTAAGACCATAAATCACTCCTTTTCCTATCCCTGCCGGCTGCAGATGCTGGAGTGTGGCCATGGCTGGTGGGCAGAGGCACGCTCTTGCAGAAAGCACACTCTCCAACCCCCTGGGCTCTGCAATTTTCTCCCTGGGAAGTTTCACAGCCCTGTGAGCCTGTCCTCATTGCAGCTCCCAGGAGAATGGCAGAGCTGTGAGCTCTTGCAGGGATGGCAGCTTGGAGGGACACTGTCTGTCCCTTCCCCTCCTGCCACCCCCTCTTTCCCCACAGCACTTACAGCCCAAATCACAGCCCAGTGACTTTCTGCGGTGACGTGGGTTTGTGCCCGTCCCGTGCCATAAGCCACTGTCCCCCCGCCCGGCCACGGCCACGCGACAGAAGTGCAGACCCCAAGCACATCAATGAAGAGTTCTTCTTGACTTAGTGATATGAATTGCAGTGTGATATAAAGGCCTATTAAAGGCTGCTTTCTAGAACAAATGCTGCCCCCATGGCTAATCAGCAGGATATTTCCTTCATTGTGAGACAAAATTAATGTCGTCGTTTGGCAGATGCAATGATGCCAAGTAAATAACCTGCAATCGAGCTTTATTGTTATGATGCCTTTTGTTGCCGGTCTTGGCCTCAAGAGGGTGTCAATGAAAAAGAGAGAATACAAATGGAAACCTGTAAGAACCTGAAATAAATGCTTGCCCTTAAACTGTGGGGAGCCGGGGATTAATAGGGGATGTCAGCTTGCGCAACACAGTCTGGCCACGCTGTCCTGTCCCTCACAGCGGCACCCAGCAGGCAAGGGCATGGGCATGCAGCCTTGGCCTGAACATCTCCCCCAGCCCCACGGGCAGCCTGGACCCTCAGTAGGGCACTTTACAGTGTATTTTCATTTTTTTAAAAGGGGTTTGTAAAGAGAGAAGACGCAATGTCAGCACTATGAAAGCTGGCGTTAATCAAGGGTGACAGCGTGGTCTCCTCGCGGGTGGTTAGCATTATAAAATACATATTAGCATTTTTAATATTAATCAGTATAAGCAGGAAAAATCCTTTAAAAAGAGCTAATTAGAAAGCTCATTTGCTTAGAGGACCAGAATGAATTAATGTCACATCTCTGGGCCATGAAGCATCTGCACAGAGTGAAATTCCCCCGGCTCACGTCTTGTCTGCACTTCACACGTCCAGGCTTGTTTCCACCCCTGACTGGGGGACCCTCTCCTCCCAGCTCGGATCAGAGGCTAATCCTGTTCCAGGAGTCACAAACCTCCTAGTGCCAAACACAGGATGAACTGCACTTCAGAGCTCACTGCCAGTCTAAGACTTCTTCCAGCTCCCTGCTGAGCTCACGGCAAGAGCTGGCGTTTTACACCATTAACGGTGCAACCTGGAGAAGCCAAGTCATTACAGGGGCCTGATGCTGCCAAGCCATGAAGCAGCGATTTCTGTGTTTACACTAAACACGGACTTTACCTGCCTTTCATCCCTCCCCAGCAAGGGACGTGAGGGGGTCGCAGCAGCCGGAGAACAGAGGCCTGGGAGATTCACCAGCTCATCCGCTACGCTCCATAGCCAACCCAGTTCAAACGATTCGAGAAAAACCCTGCCCTCTCCTTTTCCATGGTCAAATCCTTCATGCCCTGAATCCTTCGGGGACCTGGCTGGTGGCGCAGTCCCAGCACCCATCAGCGTATGGCCCAGGGAAGCTGCAAATCCCAGGTGGAAGACAAAAGGCAAGCACCTCCCAAGTGCTGAGCGAGAAGGTTTCTGCCAGCTGAGCGGTCAGAATAGCAGCAAACACCAGCTTTTTACCTTGAATTTGGATTTGTAGGGCATTTGGCAGTTCCTGCAAGTGAAGCCCAAGAGTAGGCAGGGTCCTGCCGTGACAGCTCACCCCCACATCCTGCTCGCTCATAGCACTCCAGTCGTGCTCCACTGAGCCATTCAGTCCTTCCAGAAGCTTCACAGCATCTCCGCTCCTCCCAGAGCGGCCGTGGGCTGCTGCAAGGCAAAGGAGGCATCTTGCAAGATAACCAGGCTGCATTAATAAGGTCAGATGGGAGGAGTGCATTAGTAAGGGCTGAGAGTCTGCTTTGACAGATACCCTGGTGAATTCCTCATTTCCTTGCCTTTGAGGCAGTCAGCCAGGCTAGAAAGGTAATGCTCAAACATTTTTTAGCTGTATTTAATGCTAAATGAAAGCATTTAAGCCACCAAGAGAGCACAGCTCCCTCCCAGTCTGGATGCCCACCTGGACCAGGTTGCCCATCTCAGCCCTCGGGGTCCCTGCTCTCTTCGGTGGTGGGGGACTGCCCGGGGCACAGACATCTACCCAGGTGTCCTGCAGGCCCATAGAGAGGTCAGCCCTCTGCCTCCCGCTTCAAAAGGGTGAAACAAATGAGAGCCATAGGGCAAGCAAAGATTAAACTCCAGGTAACCTGCCTTACTCATAGGCTTGTAAAATCCTTGCACTCCCATTATTCATGTCCAGTCGGACCGGCACGAAGAATGTTTCTTGGTGAGCAAAGGGCTCTCCAGCCCTGCGGAAGAAAGCAAACCAGAAGGACCAGACGCAGACCCTATGATTCATGCTGGGAAATAAGGTGGGCAATTAACAGTGAGGGCACCTGACTGCTGCAGCTCCTCGGCTTAGCGAGGCACAGCTGCCTTGTCGCTGGGGGCTGACGGTGCAAGACTGGCAGAGTTTCTCATATGCAGAGTCCATTGAATCTAGAAGCTGGGGCTGGGCCGGGCACCCCCAGCCCGGTGCTTGCTCGACACGAGACTGGATGCTCGCCACAGTCCCCATGGGCTGCACCCCTCTGTTTCCTTGTCTAACATGTCAGAGCAGCTGGGGAACAAAACCCCTTAAGGACAGTGATCTGGCCGTGGCCTGGCAGCTGGGACACCGGGCAGGTACAGAGGGCCCAGGAGGATGAGAAGCTTCGGAGCTTAGAGGCTACAGGACACTGGCTGCAGGGGTTTGGGCTGTCAGTGGAGGAGCAGTGGTACCAGCAGACTGCTTCACACAAGCTGCTGGCTCCAGGAGGTGATGGGAGAGGATGAAAGACCCGTGGCTCTGGCTGCAAATGGCTGAGGGTCAGAGGAGAGGGAGCTCGACCATCAGGCATGTGTTAACTCCCACGGAGCAAGCACCACGCTGCCTTGCACACATGCTCACACCAACTGCTACCAGCTCATCCTCCTGCAGGAGCTGGTGGAGGAATCCCACAGGGAACCCAAAACACTCTAGGCTGGAAATCACTACTCCCAGCAGCTCTTATTTTTAAACACAGGTTGCAGCCCTTATTTACCAGCAGGCGCTATGTTGTCAGGAGCAGTGACTGCCGATGCCTTGCTTGCCTTTCACAAAGCAAACCTCCTGTTTTGACTGCAAGCTGACTGATGCTCTGTTATTTGGGGAGGAATATTTCTAGCTACGCAGTGCGAGTCAGTTATCAACCAATTAAGTATTTATGGCCAACTCTGTTTTCCTAGCAAGATGTTTGGAAAGCAAGCACCAGTTACATCAGAGAAACGGGTTAAACTGCTCTTCTATAAACACCTCCATGCTGGCCTACCAGAAACTACACATGCAGAAGCACTGTAAAGGCTTCTCTTAAAGCTAAGCTTAGAAGCAACCCATCACCAGAAAATGTGTCATTTAGACACTGCAGCAGTACCTCTGCCTGTCTTCAGTAAAGCATTACCAAAGCACGAAGCAAAAGGCCACGTGCTCCCAGCCCTGCAAGCGTTAACTGCTGGAGGAGCTTCCCAGGGACAAGCTTTGCTGTGAGCTGTCACCAGGTGAGACTGCTTTTCACTGTGTGACACTGGTCAGGTGTATCCCACAATTCATGCGGCATCTCTGGCTGGTGCTGATTTAACCCTTGTTTCCTGCTTTTCCAGCATGGGCCATCACCTCTAATATGCTCCTCACTTTCTGAGATCACTTAGAAAAGAAACCCTGGATCCAAACCCAAACTAAATTAACATCCTTTAGGATGTGCCAATGGGGAGAACTTCAGCTGCAGCATTTTCAAAAAAACCAAAAACTAAACCAAAACAAACCCTGCTACCTATTCCCAATGTTAGGGCAGCAGTATCAACACCAGCCTTTCCTCACCACTTGAGTTTAGCAACCGGTTGCACACGATGTGTGACTCACTCTCTACCAGCTTCTCCAGCCAACACCTGCTCTTTTCTGTCCAACTCCATTGACAATTTTAGGGTGGATTCCTGCTTTCACAAGGAAATGTACAACCAGCGTGGTGATGTGGCAAAGGACAAGCAGCTTAACAGCTTCTATCTTTGCTTTTCAGTGTGTAGTGGATTGTTTACAACACTCTCCAATTTCTGTGAAGTAATACTTAACATTTACCGAGCATGCTTGAGCCCATGGATGAAACGTACTGTTTGAGTCATCCTCCGCCTGTCGCAGCATCTGCCAGAGACCAACCAGTCACTTGGTTGCTCATTGCCACACGTCTTGCAGGGCAGCCATTCTCCCTTCCACAGCATCTTCAACTGCTGACATGGGGCCAAGCCCTGGTGACAGAAGAAAGTCATTGCTGCCTTTAGAACCAGTGGGCTATGATGGTGGGTGAGAGAAACCAGCCTAAACAAAGAAAGCAAAACACTTCAAATGCCACGGTAATGGTATGAGGTGACAAGCATTATTAGTTCCTAGGTTATATCCCACTAAGTGTGACTGCAGTCACCCAATTCACTGCTCTGCCCTCGTTGCAGCTGGTGTTAATCCAGGGATGATTTTCTTAGGATTTTAAGTGGTGTTTAACCTACAGCACCTCCCAGCAGCACTGGAGAGACAGCTGATGCCTCACCGAGTCCGTAAGGATGGGAAAGCATCTGTATTTCAGCTGTATCAAAATACCTCAAAAGCAATCAAAAGTTGTGACGAGTCACGGAGGCACGACCACAGCTCAGTCCCTCTGTGCACAACTCCTGCGGAGGTGCTGTGATTTTTAAAAGGCAGCCTTCACAGGAAAATCACCCTCCAAAATTTAGTGTGCGAGAGCACCAAGCCCTTAAAAGTACCTCCTTGCGTTATGCTGTCTGTGCTGGTGCTGAGAAGAGAGGCAAAGCAAAGAGGAGCCTGCAGGTAGTGTTTTTAAAACGACTGTCAGCTCAAAACACCCCGCTGACCTTCAACGGGGACCGCAGAATATCTGCTCTGACTCAAACTGCTAATTGGTACCCGAAACAAGCGGCAGTAGGAAACTGATGCCAGAAAACAAAAACTATACTTGCCTGCACTCTTTGCATGAGGTGTCTGAAGCACATGGTGCCAGGGAAGCATCACAGGTGGGAAGACTGATCTTCTTTTAAGTTGCTTTCAGGTGTAGCCCCTCTCGATGTACACACCAGGACAAGTTGCTCCAGCTCCAACCTGCTGGCTCTCTTGACAGCTTCCCGTATGGCCACCTCGGTGCAGTGATTTGTGCCGCACGGTAAATGCAGCTGCCTGCTATTCACTGGAGGCACTTTTACACATCAGGCACAAATATACAGATATACTGAGTGCCATCATTTTTACATTCCACAAGAGAGAAAAATAATTCTTTAGGGTCAAGCGGGGAAAAGGCGTTGCCAGTTGTGGGCTCTGCCAAAACAGGATCCTTGGATGAATGCTGAAGCACAAGGCACTATGTGCTGCGTGGTGACAAATACCTGCTACTAGAAAATAAGTCATCCCATGAGTGACTACTGTCAGTTTAAGTGGTCGGCAGCACAATACATCATGGCATTCAGCGTTAAGCCAACCCTGGTAAGCCATAGCATGGCATGCGTGAGACCCACACCTGAATCTGAGTGTTCTTGCCATGCTCAAGAGTATTTTCCCACTCCTCTGTGCTGAAAATCCCAGGAGAACAAATGATCTTTTAAGGGCAATGTTTTAAACCTAAATGCGATGCAGTATGAAAACTCTCTTGTGTAAAAGCTGAAGGAGGATATAAAATGCTCAGAGAGAAAGACTGGTGCTGCCACTCTTGTTAGTTCTAGGATATACTGTTACTTTCCCATTCATGAATAATTTTCTGTGAAAGCTGTGTCTGAGCAAGTCCTCTTGCACATTGAATTCCAGTAGCCCCGGAGCCAACACCCTCCCAAAGTTGTACCAGCTTGAAACAGCTCAGGGCTTGGTACTCTTGCACCTACAGATAGGGTTTGAAAAGTAGAGCAAATGGTTTTTTAAGGCCAGGGCTATTCTTCCAGAAGCAGCAGCCTGGAGGTGGATCTCACCAGCCCACTGGGGTTTTCTGCTCCAGTACTATGTTTGTCACCCCGGGCGCCAGCTGCCGGCAGACATGCTGGCTGTGACTGACAGCCTTGGTCAACACACCCGAACACCCCACTCCCAGGGGCCACCCTATTTGGGTAGGGCTGACTGGAGCTGAGGTCTTTCGCTGAGAATTACACTTCCTGACAGCCTTGCTCCAAGCTTGGTCCTCCAACAAGCCACCAGGTCCATGCAGAGGAAAGGCTGTCTGAAACTTGGTCCATGTTAAATGGATCCCAGATACTCCTGGGCTACTAGCAATGCTGCGTTTAGCTGGGTGAAACCAGGGCAAACCAGCCTTCCCTGTGTGACTCTCCACTGACATTTGCATTGACACTTGCCTTCTGCAAAGACTGCATGAGAACGAATATGGGTGGTGCAGATGAGCACAGTCTGGAAGCACCTGAAGTTTACTTGGTGCAGCAGAAACCAGAAAACCTGAGTGTTGTTCACCCACTCCTACCCACGTGTGGTCTCCCTGCAGAGCAGCAATCGTATCAATGCTCAGAAAGAGGTCCTTAAAGGTTCCTCGCATTTGGCTGCGGAGTGAGGCAAGAGCAGCTGGTAATCAGTGACACCACCAAGCTAGGGGAGTAGAGAGAAATTCAGAGGGAAGTCCATTGCTCATAGTAATTCATATATGAAAAGCAAACTGTTCGGGTTTTTTTAAAGTTATTTATTCCTGAAAGTGTACAACCAGAATATAAAAATATTTCTTGGTGAAAGCAAAACAGAATGGTAAGAAATGAATGTCAGGCGAAAAACATCTGAATGTCCCAGGGGTAAAAGCCTCCAGAGACAGAGCCTGGAGACTCTTCAGGCTTGGAAGTTTAGGCGATATTTCTATTTTACAGAAACTTCCTAACTTCCTATAGCAGATCCGTAAGTTATCTCATTGTGACTCATAACTCGGTGGAATGGGTTTCTAGTTTGTTCTCTTTGAGAACTCAATTACTTCAAGTGCATCACACCAGTAAATGAAATCAGTGTGCTGCCTTATTTATTATTACACATTTGTTTTTCCTTATGGTGACTGCACTACAGCTGCCACAAATATGCAAACCAGCTGAATTAAAACAGCACACTTTCTTGAACATTTCCAATCCTTCTAAGCCTTGGTACTTTGCATGTTCTCCAATACCTGGATTTTTGACTAATGAACTCTTCCTACTTGCTGGAAAATATTGAATGCAATTAGTACTTCAGTGTATGCCGTGCCTAGCAGCTGAGCACTGTAAAAGAGCCCAGTGCTTGGCAGAAGACCTGGAAATCCAGAAGATGAAAGGGAGATTTACACAGGCTCCCAGCAAGGCCTGCTGCAGAATTTAATTGGCAAGGTTAGCAATAAAGTGGCTGCCGAGAGAACCGCCAAGGTTACGGCCCCTGTGCAAGTCACAAAACAGTAACAAGTTATGATTCTCAGGCTTAAAAATTAGAAATTACATTTGGTTCCTCACCTTGCACTCCCCCATGCCAAGCTGCACAATGTGTTCTAATCAAGTCAGTGCATTCTTTCGCTCTTCTCAGTCCAGCTTTATCTCTTCACGGGGAGATACAAATCACTCCATCCAACCCTTCCGCAATTTCATCCAGCCTGTGCCTGCACTCCTCCTGCAGCTGCTTCAGCTCTCGCTCCAGGCTGGCCCCTCTCATCTGCAGCTCTCTGATCACCTCTGTGGCACTGACAGCTGAAGCAGGCTCCTTGGATACAGCCCTGCCAAAGCCCGGTTTGCAGGCAGGATGTTTGCTTCTGAACACCAGTCTGTGCGAACCGTGCATTTTATTCTTTTTCAGAGCACAAAGGTGTGTGAGATCTAGCAGTTTTAGTTCAACATTTTCCTGTATCTTTCTAGCTGTGGCAGAGAACTCCTCTTGTAGTTCTTTCTCTCTTGCTTTCACCTGTAGAGAGAAGAAATGAGGGGGAAAAAAAAAAAACCTCACATGGTAGATTTCTGTGAAAAGATCCTCCCGCCAGGAAATAAAATGTCGCATTTGGACTAGGATGTACCAAAGAGAAGAGAGCCAACTGTGAGTGTAAACCTCAGTGTCTAGCAGTGAAAAACTGAATTATGCCAACATGCCTTGTATCAGGGAGCTGCCTCAGTGACCAAAAAGCTGCCTGTAGTCATTTGTTTGCAGATTCACATTCACAGCCCCTCCACCGATGATTAACACACCGAGGGCTCTGCACAATTTCCTCTTACTGAGGAGTGAGTGGGTTGTCTTCAGAGCAAAACACACGGAGGGAAAAAAAAAAAAAGAGAGATCCAGCAGAGTGACCTTCATAATCATTGTGCTCTAAGCCTCCACGTTGTCGTAATAGATTAATTGCCTTGTGACTAACAGTATTATTTCAGTTAGAAAATGCTTTCTGTACTTGGCAATGCTAAAAAAGTAGGGATGACAACGGCAAGCTAGAAATTCCTTAACTCCCAATTCTCATTATGGGGTAACAAACAGGAAAGGGAAAATAATGGAGCAAAGACAAAAGAAGCAGAAGCTAAGACCAAAATGAGTACTGGGCAGTACACTTTCACTGAAGGAAGGCCCAGTAAAACAAAGCTTTTCTTGTGACAGAGTCACAAACTGGATGATAACAGCAATTGTATATACCAGGATTTCTCCAAAGCATTTGATTTAATGTTCTCTAACAATTTGATTTGAAGAACTTGCAAGATAGTAACTGCCTTGCCAATTTCACTAGTGGATTAAACATGAATTCAGTGACTCATCTCAAAATGCAGTTTTCAGTGCCTCTTCCATAAGAAGAGGTACCCTACTAAGGCCTTCAGGGAGACTGTTCTTGGTCCAAGAGCATTTTCTGTTTCTGAGAGTGTGACAAGCTGCCAAATCAACTCAGCCAAAAAGCAGCAAAGTTTCAGAAAAGTGATACTGTCTCTGCAACCTGCACAAATTCCAGAGCTCTCCTGGAACTTCCACGTGGTTCTGGAGCTCACGCTTCAAAAAAACAACCTAAACCACAGGGAAACAGCAGGATTCAAAGGCAGGTCACCCAATAACTTGCAGCCCAGAAAATAAGCCTTACAGTATGAAACTTCAAGAGATGAAACTATTCTGTTCACAGAGGCATACATATATATAACTTGTTGTAGATCTTAAAACAAAGTGAGAAAGAAAGCGCTAAGGGACCAGACTTTGCTGACAAAGCCATAAGAAGATCAAATGGATGAACAGATAGGCATTCTGCTTCAGAATAAGCCATTGTTTCCTACTGTGAGGATAATGAACCATGAAATGCTTCACTGAGGCTCCAGGGATGAATCCTTCGGCCAGAGCTCAGCTCAGGTCAAGCTCAGTGCTAATGATACCCCCTTCCAGTCTGTAACTGCTTTGCAACCCCTCTCTTTCCCTGGCCACGGTGAAGCTGAACAGCTCCTTGGGGTTTTAAATCCATTGATTTGCATTAAGATACTGGTATCTCACATATTAGGGCTTTGACAAGTTCCCTGGAATGTCAGGGATATTTTGACATCTCTCTGAAGCACCAGAGATCTGTGAGAGCTCAAAGTGGCACCAGCTGTAAGGACAAGAGGCCCAACGTAGCAAAGCTGCCCCAGCCTTTGCCACTACAAGTGCTCAGGGTCACACCAGCTGTCAGATCTAGAGAAAAAAGGATTTTTCCCACAGATCAGTGGGGAGGGTGTTATCATTGAAACAAATTCAGAAGCTTTTGACATACAGGGGGGTTCAGATTACATTCTCTTACAGTGAAAAACACCGCAGCCACGAGGACCACAGTCACAGTTAAACTTCCCCACTGTCAACTTCCCCAGGACTTCACTCCCTTATTCCCAGTTTTTCACTAGGATATCTTTCCGAGCTTTGCAGCCAAGTAATTAGTCCTCTCCACAGTCTTCTGATGTGTTATTCTCCCCTTTCCCCTGCTCAAAAAAGATTAAGAAAATCAATCAGATCAGAAAAGAGAGCAAATTTCTCTGAATTTTTTCCTAACATGTTAAAGGCTTTATCGATGCAGAACCATCTGTTAAAGGAGACCTCTATTAATGCATTTGAATAGAGAGCTGAAGCACAAGTCTGTCTTTGCCCTTGTCTGAGAACCAAGAGTCCCTCTTTATTACAATTCCCAGGGAATCCCAGAACATGTCCTGCTATGGGCTAAAAGAATATCTGAGGTCCAATTCCACTTTAGAAGAAACAAAACTAAAAAAAATAAATTCAATGTTACGTGGTCTCCCCACTGCCAATGAATAAATGGAAAATGATGTTTGCACAAAGTGGATTTAACATTGGAATCCAGGATGGGAAAGATTTCCTGTTACTTACAAAGAACAAAATCACTCAGCAAACAGAGCCCACAAAATGTTATTTATTTTTCGCATTAAAAGTCAGAATGCTAGCAGGGCTGTATAAAAGTATTCCTAATGCAATACAGATTTTCATACTCGTCACCAGCCAAAATTGGAGAATTTTATTACTTATTGTGCAAGCAGATGATGGAAGAGCATGGTTGTCTCAGCACTAAGTGCATTGAGTTTTAACTTACAGCAATAACAGGAACAGGCATTACTATACTGAAGCAGAAGCAGCTGTAAGGACGAGGACAAGAGCCCTACAGTTAGGCAGTCAAGGAAGCAGAAGTGTAACAAATTCTGACATCCGAGTATCAGAAGGGCATTTCATGCCGTCTTCTGTAAAGAGGACCAATATTTCCTGGGACAACAGATAAATTTAACTGGGGGACTTTTCAAAATAATGAATATGGAATAAGAGAACAAATGTAACAAACCCCTATTTCCTATCAGCACAATCTCGAGATGGGAAGCAAGCTCAAGGGTTTTTTGCACTGTTCTTCCTGGTAAGCTCTGCAACCATATGTCCACAAACACTCTTGTTGCAGTTTGTAGATTTCAACAGCTAAAAATCTCTGAGGGTTACCTTCAAGTCATGTTCTTTACTGTTCACATCCTGAATGCTCATGAAAATACTCAGTAATCTCCTCCTATATGGTTAATTGATGATCTTTAACAGCTTGCTCTCTCCCATTAGTCAGCACACAATGATTATTCTACACTGCAAAACAATCTCAGCAGACCACTTTGCATTAAACAAACACACTGTAAAAGATTAGGAGCCTCCGCATTTTGTGCCTGCCCGTCTCTATCCCACAGCTCTGCCTTTCAGTCTCAATCTACCAGCTGGAAGTTGAATTCCCAGTCAGGTACGCAGTGCTGCCTGACAACTGCTCTGCATTCTCTCTGAATAAACACAAACACCATTATAATCATCGCTTCCACTTTTAACAGAACCAACCTCATCCCAAAGGGACCTGGTGGCATTTTGAGAAAAGCCACGTCAAACGTAGAGGGAATCAGCTGGTGAGGAATCAGCACCTTCGAAGGGACACACACCCTGCTCTGGGGGCAAGTACCCACCCGGTTAGCTGTTCACAACAGAGCAGTGCCCCACAGACACGGAACCAAGCCCACAGAAGCGTGCTGCTCCTCCGCATGCTCCCTGGCCCTGAAGATACCCATGGCACCAAGTGTCCTCACCAGCCCTACAAAGGCTGAAGACAAACAGATGCCACGAGCCCACACCGAAGCAAGGACTCCTGATGGGCTCCTTCTAGCTCTTTCACAGAATCACAGAATGTCAGGGATTGGAAGGGACCTCGAAAGATCATCAAGTCCAATCCCCCTGCCAGAGCAGGAACGCCCAGATAATGCTACACAGGAACGTGTCCAGGCAGGTCTTGAATGTCTCCAGATAAGGAGACTCCACAACCTCCCTGGGCAGCCTGTTCCAGGGCTCCGTCACCCTCACTGAGAAGAAGTTTCTTCTCGAGTTTAAGCGGAACCTCTTATGTTCCAGTTTCAGCCCATTACCCCTTGTCCTATCAGTGGTTGTCACCGAGAAGAGCCTGGCTCCATCCTCGTGACACTCACCCTTTATGTATTTGTAAACATTAATGAGGTCACCCCTCAGTCTCCTCTTCTCCAAACTAAAGAGCCCCAGCTCCCTCAGCCTTTTCTCATAAGGGAGATGCTCCACTCCCTTAATCATCCCAGTTGCCCTGTGCTGGACTCTCTCCAGCAGTTCCCTGTCTTTCTTGAGCTGAGGGGCCCAGAACTGGACACAATATTCCAGATGGGGTCTCACCAGGGCAGAGTAGAGGGGAAGGAGAACTCTCTCGACCTACTAACCACCCCCCTTCTAATACACCCCAGGATGCCATTGGCCTTCTTGGCCACAAGGGCACAGTGCTGGCTCATGGTTTGCCTCATCATCTCACCCACCACTCTTTGGGACAGGACAGTGGTCAGACTGCCCCCAGTGCTCCCAGATGGTTTCCTTTAAAATAACTTAAGTCTTCCAAAAGACCACCATAGGTTTTCAAATAACCTAAAAGCTAAAGGGAAAACTATAACGATTTGCACGTTCTAAGGAGAAGTCACCGAGCTAGCGCAGTTGCAGGTAGGAGTATTGCATCTTAGCTCACGGGCTGAAAAGAGGCTGAGGTGACAGCCAGCCGGTGCTGCCCCTCCTGAGCCTGGCACAGTGCAAAGAGATCGAGCGTGCACAGACGCTGATGGTCAGTTCACACACGAGAATACGCAAAGGAAGAAGCACCAGAATAAAACAGATCTCTTCAATGTTGGCCAGAGGATGGGCAGAGACAGGGGTGTCTAGTACCTGAGGTGATGGAATTAAGCCAGGCGGGACACCCACCAAGTGTGGAAAGGATTTCTTATCTCCCCAGAGACTGCACCATGACTGATGCTGCGTTTCCCAAAACTTTCAGGCTGAGGTCCGATGGAGGAAAATGGCCAAGCCGAACAGAAAAACAGGCTGAGCAGGCAGCTCGGCTCAGTCCCTGCCCCAGAGGATTAACTTATGCCCTGATACACGGGAGACACCGCAAGCCTGAAAACACCTACACACATTATTACCTTGCCCAGCACTTCTTCTTCCCTGCCTTCTCTAAGATTTCTTCTAACCTCAGACACCACTGGCTGTCTTTTCCGTCCAGACAGCTATCTCAGCTATTTTCAGTCCTGGTAATCTTCTGGTTTTGAGTAAAATTTATAGAGAAGAGTTCACAGGCAAATCATGGAAAAGGCAATGTGTGACACATTTTAAAATAAGCTGCCTCTCAGCTTCTTTGCATATTCCAGTGTTTCTAGACCACAACCCTAAAAACCAGATTCACCTCCTCTGGATATGTGCTAATTCGTCATGTGGCCAGGCCCAGTCTTTCAGTTGCCCATCTTACGGAGGTCCACTTCTATCAAGTGCTGAAATAACCTGCACATTTAGCTCACTTGATCTCTCCTCAAAGAGGAGACCTTCCAGCCCTTTACAATTACTGCTGTGGTTTCCTCAGCTCCCTCACATTTGCCTGCACCTTGCTGGTAACGAGCTTCCCAGAGCCTCGTGTCTCGGATATCCCCGAGAGGCTGATCTGTCTCAGAGTTTTAACAGCTTGCTAATGAAAAGCGCAATAAAAATAATGCACAAAACAGTTCTTTTCCTGCTAAAAAGCAAGCTGGATGTAAACTCATTTAGAGAGAATTTTACCAGCATGCAAGACATCCCAAAGAGATGCTAAGAGATCTAGATAAGCGCATCACTTTCTATAAATCATCTTCAGTAATGACCTAACAAAAATGACAATCTTCCAAATGCTGGAAGTCAACATCTCAGCTTGTTAAAACTTCACATGGCAACCTGAAAGCCTCGGAAAGCAAACAAACGCTCTGCCTCTCAGTTACGTACCTCAACGAAGCCATTAGCTAAAGCTTAAAATGCAGCAGCAATGAAAGGTCCAAACACCTGTTTTGAGGAAGAGAGGGAGGGAGGCGCAAGAGCATTTCCATTTTACGATCACGCTGTTGGCAGCTTCGAGGAAGGAGCTCTGACAATTTGTCGGAGCTCCTTTTGAAGTGGATGATAAAGGCCAGAATCATGTCATCATTTTTAAACCGCAATCTCGTCAAATTACTCTAGGAGTTTTGCAGAAATAGTATTGTTCAGAAAAAACAAACTGCACAAGCCTAGAAATGGCACATTTTCTGCCTCCAGTCCTATCTGTCCACTCACTTTCTTGTTTACCTCTCATAAATAACGAAAGGACCCCATAAGCATACAGCATGAAATACAAATTATTCTTGCCATTCTGTACAGATACTACAAACCACAATGCTTGCCTTTGCTGGAAAACACTGTGCAACCTGCTCCTTTGTGCTCCGAGTCACAAGGAACAAACAGAAAAATCTCAGATCTTGTCTTTTTGGGTTGAAAAGTGGAAGGAAATTAGGAAATATGAATGGATTCAATATCCAAGCCACTAAGTCATATTGCCTTTGCTATCAAGGCATAATCACCCAACACCTTTCATAAACTCATCCAGTTCCTCTGAAAATACCAAACAACATTTGACTTGCAGAATTTTTTATTTCTAAAGGAAGCTCATTTCAGAGCTCTATTTTAAAGCTATCACATCTATGAGGGCCCCCTATACTTGGGGAGTTGAAAAGGATGAAGTGAAATACTACATGCTTGGAAATACAGGATTAATGAGGGGTTAGACTGCAGAACAGAAAAGACCTGCCAGGTCAGCCGCTGCCCTCACCTGCCTGGCTCTGAGTGGCTCTCCAGCACATCACAATATCACAAGCATGGGCACTGGGAGGTGTTTCCCAAGTTAGAGGAGCTGCCCAGAGCTCCCAGTCTCCATGTGTGATGAGCAGACTCTCATCCAACAGGCAATCATCAATTACAGATACAGATCTAGAAGTAAAAAATGAAAAGCGGGATAAGCACAGAGATACAGGCATCGTTCAGAGACTAATGGCGTGGATGCTGCGCACAAATCTTGACAGCTGAGCACTGGAAACCAGGCAGGGCAAACAAAAGCTACTTTCAGAATGTTCAGCTTCCAGACTGCCATCCATATCAGTCCAGGGGTTGAACCTTGTAAATGCTTTTTTTTTTAATCAGTACAAGCCTGAATAACACTTTATAAACGATCACTATTAATACCATTTGCTGTCTTGCAGTTTATATCTAGTGTTCATTCCACCACCAACCCCTCCCACCCCTGAGAAAAAACCTCACAGAACTGCAAACCCAGCTGACAATCTATCCAGGGTACAGAAAACAGGATAGAGAAGGATTTGCAGACTACTTTTAAGAAAAAGCCCTCCTTGTCAGCGCTGAAAAAAACAGCACCAAGCTCAAAGAGAGCAAAAGGAAATAAGCAAAAATATCAATAACACAGACGGGGGAAGTACAGAGGCCACTATAAGCATAGCAGCAAGATCTGTAAGTATTTAATAAAAGCAGAATACAATAGTTACAGGGTTCCCACAATTCCCACCCACCACCTCTTTGTGCTCCTGTACAAGAGTTTCCTGGCTATACAACACGCGTTCTGCACCTTGCTGCACACAGAGCAGCGCTGAAAAACACACACCGTGGTCTGTCTGTAAAGAAGATGCCCGAGCAGAGCTCATCTCGAGCATCGTTAGACACGGCAAGAACTGAACAAGCCAACACCGCTGCTCGCCATGTTTGTCACTGTTTTCTGTACAGAATAGTTACAAATAACCCAAGTGTTTTGTGCGCTTGCATACCCCCAAGGCATAAAGATAACACATTTTTCACACCTAAGGAGGGCGAGGGCTTTACACTTCCTTAACAATAAAGAAATAACAATTTGGCTAGGGGGTCAGGTTCTTTTAACAAAAATATTTGCTTTTTTTTTTTTTTGAACAGTAATTGTTACGTGTATGACAAACACTTTCCTCCCTTAGCTATAGCTATAGACAGTGACCTATTGAGACTCGGAGAAGCAGAGAAAGGCACCATTTCAAGGGGTGCTGTGAATGCACAAGTGCTGGAAAATCAAATCCTGCAGCTCCTACTTCTGGGAAAAATTACGGAGCAGGGAGAGACAGGACCCTGCAGAGCCTATGAACTTCAAACATTTGCTGAACAGTGAATTCCAGAAAAGTCAGACCCCCAGCCTTCAGAAAAACTTACAAAGGCATCTGCTGCTTATATAAAAAAAAAACCCACGAGTTAAAGCAAAAGCAGTATCTGCAATCAGCTGTTCTGGAAACACCATAATACTGAGTTAGCAGGTGTTTTACGATAAAAAAATACCTTACTCTAATTTCAAATTCATGTCTTATAGTAACTTGCCCAAATGTAATTTCAAACCTCTCAGAAAGTTACAGAGTTAGTACTGCAGCTCTATAAAACTTGTCTCATTGAATCAAGCTTCTTGGCTGTAAGCTTTCAAGGTTTTTAATTTTCTGCAGCAATTTCTACACACTGAAGAGTAAGCAGTTAAAAATGCTGGAAACCATCATTTTCTATTTTAATAGCTGAACACTTCCCACACTGTCCTGCCTAAATGAGGTTTCTTTCTTCTTGTGAGATCCTTGATTGTACACAAAGAGACTTGATATTCTTCTGAAATAGCCCTTTTAATACCAACGCTCATGCATTTATGGATTTAACGTTATAATAAACTGATTAGTCTAGCCTACCACAAAGCATAGGCTCCATTTCTCACCTAGTAATTTCTGCAATGTTCTACTAGATTTTTTGGTAAGCTACAGGGTCTCTTCTAGAAACATACACTTTTTTTTTTTTTTAAATACAGGCTCCAGGAGATCAAGGAAACTACCCTATCACTGTGTTACCTCAGCACTGAAATACACGTATGGTTAAAAACATGCCCCTTTTCAGTGCTTCATCTAAAGTCTTATATCCTCAGAACTCCACTTCTAAGAACTTGAAGAACATGATCCAGCTACCACTTGGCCTTGGCTAAACTCAAAAAGACAGACCAAATAATTCCTTTATTATTCCTCCTTTAATGTCTTCCAACATTTCAACCACTTCCCAGTTGTGATGCTGGTACAAGCGGGGCAAATGCATTTCATTAGGTGATCTACATTCTATCTGTCCTTTAATGACCAGCAGCAAACAGAGACACTCAGCTGCCAATAACCTAAAACCTTTTCCATGACCGATGACCTTCTATTTCATAAGGTCATGAAATGGAAAGGTTTGAACATATCCAAAACCTGACGCTGTTGGCAGAACAAACTGGTCTGAGGTATACGCATGGGTATTTCTTACCAAATTCAAGCCCCAGCAACAGTAAGAAATTCAATTTCTCAACAGCCAAAACAAAATTTCGCTTTAATACAATTACTGATTTCTAACATGTGTTACTAGTTCAGCAAGAGGGAAATTCTTGGGCCTTTGGAATTGGTGGCGAATACATCAAAGGGGTGATCCCAAAGTAACATTAATAACGGGGGTATTATTTATACCATAAACTACGAAGACATTTTAGAAGGGTTGTAAGGCTGAGCTACAGCAACTGCCAGAAGATGTAATTATACAAGCAGCTGCACTCCAAATTTTGCCCGGATTTGCAATTTCCTGCAATTAGAGGGGAATGTATGCATCTCCATCTTCTGCGCTGTAAGCAAGACATTCTCTGCTCAAACGCCAGCTCCCAGTCGCACTTATTTTCATCCCAAACCAAACTGACAGGGAAGCCACAGAGAGGACACATACCTGTTTTAGCTAGGAATAGAAGGCCATCTATTAACAGGGGGACAAGTCCTCTGAGGAGAAACTAAAAATATAGTTTTAGCACCAGGAGCGCATGTAGCTGCATCCGACGAGAAAAGCTCCCACAGTCTGGCAGGGCTCTGTGCTTCCTTTTATTATGCACTGAACGCAGCAAAGCACTTTGGAACAACATCCACGCTGTTCTCCAATGGAAAGCTTTCAGATGGTGAGGAAGCACAGTAACGGAAAGCTAGAAGTTAATTAAAGCATTTGAATGAGATAATTTCATAAAGAGGAGTGACCTGAATGGGCAATATTTTTTTGTTGTTGAGTTTATTTGGGTTTTCTTCCTTTGGTGTTTTTCACATTGCTAGGAGTCAGAAAGGTCAGTTTAGCTTAAGATAAAGGATATAGGATTAAGAAAACAGAAAAAAAAATTAAGATTTTTCGAGGTCTTTACCAGAAAAATGCAAAGCGTACCTCCAAATTTCAATACAAAACACAAAAGCACACAACTGATAAAAGCTCTGCCAGCTTGCTGAGCCTACAAATAAACCATCACACAGGCAAAGCAAAAGGGAAATTAATCCTCTCAGGCCTAGAAGCATCTGAACTCTGTGACTGCTATGCAGTAAGCCTGTGTGCACAGTCTTGCTCACTGCGAGGGCTTCACCCAGAGACAGAGCTGCGTTGGATCCTACCCTTGAGGAGATGCACAAAGAAACAGTTGTTTTAAGGACAGCCCTTGTGCTGGATTGCTAAAGGACACACCTGAGGCAGACAGCCCGGAACGAAGACAGCTATGCTGAAAGCCCCATGAGATGTAGCCCCCTTCCACAAAGCCACAGAAAAGTTTCCTATAGTATGGATATTTTCTGAACTCATACTTCGCTTTTCTGGTGGAGAGGAGAACAACGAAACTCGAAGGGGGAGGAAAAAAAAGAAGGGATTAAAAAATGTAATCTGATTATTCTACTGCAGCAACTCTGTGGGGAGAACCAGCAAGGAGCAAATATTAAAATAATACATTGTGTTCAAAGAAATCAGCAATTTCTGCATTACTCCTCATTCGGCACAAAAAGAGCAGACCTGAAGCATCAGCAGAGAGTACACAACGAGATGGCCAGAATCACTGCGCGTTGGAGCCGGGAGCACATCTAAACCCCTTCAGCTGCTTCACGAGAAGATATGTAAGTCAGCCACCAGGGATGGTCCCACTGCTCTCAGGAGGGTGGCACGGCTCCAGGCAAAGCACCTGACTTGCAGATTCTTTACCATCGACTACAAGGAGACACAGTTCAGACCCATGAAAGTCCCATATGCCACACAATTCTGAATGTGCACCACAGGGAATAACAGATAAACACTTATTTCCTCCTCCAAATGATAGATCTTCAGCATTTTACAGCCAAACAATAAATTAATCCATTCTAACAGCTTAGCCTTTTATAATGCATTTCTTTTTAACTACAGTTTTATCTCTAGACTTTTCAAAATCCTTAAATTTAATTAGATCACACAAATTAATGTAGTAATAGGCACATGTGGAAAACACATGATATGAAAAACAGAGTACGCCAGTGTAAGTAATTTAGACACTTGCAAAAAGGCTGCATTGCTATTTCGAAAGAGACCCTGACAACTACAAATTACAAAGGAAGGCAACAGACAAGTATTGCCCCGTATAACAAATTGCTCACTTATTTTTCAATTTGTTCTTCCAAACTTTTATCTTGGGCAGCAGAGACAAACACTGATGATGTGAGATACCATCTCAGATCTAAGTGACTTGCAGAGGCTTGGAGGGCCCCACTTTGTTTCAAGCAGAGCTTTATCACTGTGCAACATGAAAGCAGCCACTTCAGAAAGAGTGCTGCTTGCAACTTGGACTTCTCTGGATTACCCCACTTTGGGAGAACAGGATGTGAAATAAAATCAAGCAACGTAGTCCCTGTGTATAACTCCAAGGTGGAGATTCGTCCGCATAAAACATTTTCAGAGTCTCAGTGAAAAAGCAGGCCTTTTCTAAAGCCACCACTCTTAAATTAAATGTATTCAGTGGTTTCTCTTACTCGCTCACCGTTTGGATGGTGAGTAGCAGCTGTAGGTGGATGCGAAGCCGCCTGAATGGCCATTGTGACTCCTGCGGCAGCGAAAGGCCAGGCCCTACAGCTCGTCCGCAAAGGGGAAGAATCAAACAGCTCTCAGGGTTTTGAAAGAGCCAATAAGATGAAGAGCTAAGTGTACTAGAGCTTTATTTAGATGCATTTCTGGCTGGGAAGAAGAGATGTGACAATATTAAATTACAGATCTCCTTTTATGTCAGTTCTTCTACAAGCACAAGGGACAAAGCCACAGAAATGTGTTGGATACTTTTTTCTCTTATGATCAAGTACTCTCTATTTCAGGGCAGAAAACTAGGAGAACAAGGCCAAAGTTTTAAGAAAAAGGAAAACTTAAAGTTAAGCTTTGAATGCACAGATACAAACAGTCCTAAAAGCAATTTTATCAACTCGCCTGAAAACCAAGCAGTACTGTACAGTACACAACACTTCTAACTGCTCCTGTCGGAGAAGGGGCCCATCCCACAGGTCTGTCAGGAGCTGTAAAGCAAGCCAGATACCTCCTGGAAGTTACTATCCCCAAAACCCACTCCAAAAGGTCCTGTAAAACACACTAACGGCGTTTCAGGCAGAGCTGCAAACACATCCACTGGCTATGGTGTTTAATATGGGCTCTGTCAGGCAGAATGAGCGTTGTATCTCCAAGATACTGCCCTTGTGGAGGACGACGTTTGTGGCAGTAGCTCACCACTTGCCAGAAAGTCATGAAATCCAGCAACCTGGTGGGACAGGTGTCTCGAATCCCACCCATCGACCTCCAAGCATTTCACACTTCACAAAGGTAAAGGTGGTGCTGGGACCTGCGATCTTATATACCTTGTGCATCTGATGCCTAAAGGCCTTCCTAGTCTTCATCCATGCTTCATCGTGTTATAATTGTGGGAACACAAGTACTACACTTATTTCTTAAAATGCACTAAAACATTTACAGTGGCTACAAAATATGTTCTCTCATTGGAATTAGGTTTTTTTACAGTTTATTGTTAAATAAAGCTCATCTAAAATTTATTGGAGTATAATTCTTCAGCTGCATTTACTACACGTTTCATTGCCTTGGTTGGTATCCAACATCTTGGCAAATAATGCCAGTAAAGTATCAACATTGGTTATTGATTATACACTTGAGCTGATTCTGTCATCTAAGCAAACATTCTGCACTTGGGCAAAAGCAGGGAAAACAGCATCTTTCAGCAAGCAAGAGAAACTTTTACTGATGCTTACCTCAAACCCTGGAGTTCTGCACACAGAACAGGAGACAGCACTCAAGTTTTTAATGTTTCTCTCTTCCCTAAGGAGCTGGAGTCTTTTAGAATATATAAATCCCATGAAAAATGTCAGGCTGGGTAGTTTATTTCAGCAGTTACAGTTTTTGTGTGTGTCTGAAACTGGTTTGCTGATTTAGCGACTGGTACTAAGAGTCTCTGCCTCTCTCACAGTTCAGCACTCATTCAGCAACCTGCACAGCAAGTTGCATGTGCAAAGGAAGAATAAATACTCATCTTCTTTCATCTCTTTGGTTGCTGCAAGCTTCACATCCGCTATTCAGGTCTGACAAACCTGCACAGAGTTCTCAGAAGAGAGCAAGATCCTTTCAAAAATGCCTCAACTCCGCTTATCTGCAGTAACTTTATACATGCACACTCGCCTTAAACGAGGCTAACTAGGCACTTCAGGTCTGCAGCAAGCTTAGGTCCTGCTGTTAAAAGGAGATTCCAACGCATGGAGATTGCTTCTGTCCTCCTTCCAACACAAGAGAGAGCACACTGCCCTCCAGGAACAATCCCTTGGATCTCCACAGGCACGTACCAGAAGCAAGCAGCCTCAGATCTCCTGCTAGGAATATTGACGAGCGACAAATAAACCAATGCAAGAGAACACATGAGCAAAAGAGCGAGTTAAAATATTAGGATCTTACTTCCTACTGTTTACAGCAGATTCATGCTTTCCAATAACCTAAATCTGCTAATACCATGGTGACTCCATCAGCAGCAAATTTAATCCTACATTTAACTAAATAAGAACTACACATAAAAGCCATTAGTCTTGTCCCTCTTGCCATCCTCCTGTCCATGTCCCTTTGATGGATGTTTCTGTTGATCTCTGGGTTTCCTCCCCCTACCCAGGCGTCTGGGCCCAGCCAACCATGCAGTTCCAAAAGCTGCTCCTGTGGCCTCACTAGTTCTTCAATTTCTTTTTGCATGAAAAGCTCCACTGACAGCTGCTTGGTGCTCCAGATGGAGGTTTGCAAATACAAAGTGGAACACAGAAACACTCTGGGACCGGGGAAGGTGCAGGGGAAGGGAATGTGCTGACTGAGGAAATGTGCCAGCACTGAACCATTCCCTACCACTCCTCCACTTCCCGCACCCCAGACAGCCTGGATAATTAACTACCCGCTACGCTAACATCTTCATATTAGCAGAAAGCCCAGAGAACCGGAATAAACAGCAGAAATGGTGAAGATGCAAAGGGAACAGTTTGCTTTTAAAAAACAAACAGAGCATTTGACAAGTTTTCAGAGTCCTCTGGTGAGAGCTCAGCTGTCCCTTTGCCCCAGGTCCTGGGTCTGAGGCAGCAGAAACACCCTGGAGCCAGTCCAACACCCACCACTGCTCCTCACCACTCACATGGTGGAGAAAATAACGAGACTTGCCATCTCCCCCACCCACCTGCATACACCACATGTGCCTTTATGTTCCTGCAGGTTAGCCACACGTGGTACAGTCACTAAGCACTCGCAGAAGTGGCTGGGGTACCCACAGCTCCTCATGCCCCCTCCCTCCGATTCATTATGAGGTATATAGAAAATCTTTGGAAGTACACTGATTTCAGTAGGTAAAATTCAAATTGAACTCAGTAAGAAAAATGAAAAAAGTCCAAGCAAAAGCAAAAATGTATGACTACGTTTCAGCATCAGCCTCTGGCGCTGCTTCCCTACTTCAGATAGCAAAGCCTTAAATCAAAGTGCATGAAAAAACATTTGGTCTTTTATAAATTTAAGATCCTTAGGAAAAAAAAACATCATCTTTTATTATACTCCATAAGGTCTCCAGCAGTGTGCTGTGTTGAACTGGCTGTGGCAAAAAGCTTGAGTGAACTAAAAGACACTAAGGATGGAGCAAAAGCCTCTCTGTGTTTCAGCCCCTGCTACTCCTACTTGATAGGGTGTCCCTGGCCATTCCTGCCACTGCCACTGGCCAGCCCTGCACCTCCCCTCTGCCCAGCAAAAGAAACCAAAACATCCCTGACCCACACAGCCCCTCCTCAAGACGCCGTGAAGCCAAATGGCATCTCTTCTGCACCCTCCCATCCTTACCAAGGCTGAGGGTGCAACAGTATGGAAGGTTAGGGGTTACTGAATGGAAGGGCAGACGACTGATCAGGACAAAAAATACAGAAACAAAGACAAAATGCAGGTTCCAGTGTGCTCCTTCCACTGTTGTTAAGGAGGTGTGATATTGGCCAGGGATTACAACCTCTGAAAGTGTCAACTCTGGGTACTCAGGCACAATGGTTCTAGCGTGGAAAGAGCATGTTCAACCTCAGTTTAATGACTAAATCTTTCTGGGCCATACTCCAGAGATGTATGCATGAGCAAGCTCCATCTCATCATATTGCCATCTCAAAGGAGCCTGGCTTGCTTCTAAATGCTAGTGATCACAGGGGATCCCAAGATACAAATCCCAAGCTTCAACAAAAGCTCGGTATGGTGTGAGTATTTATGCAATGAAAACTGAAATCATCACCATTTGGAGTCCAATACTCTGCATTCCAGCTGGTGGATGCCAAATGTTTAACACAGACTGAAATCAAATCCCCCTCTCAGAGGAGTAGACAGCAGGAAAAAAAATCAGAAAGGAAAAAGCAAACAAACAAGCTCTCTTCTGGAATTAGGAGATTTCATTTTTTACAGTTAAGTTCGTTTCTAAGAAGAGAAACACTTTTACAACTTAATTGTTTCACTCAACTTTTCAATCTTTTACAAATCCCCCAAAATGTCACCAAAGAAATTACAATTATTTGCCCAGAACTGCGTGGAAAAAAACAAAGGTAATAATAAGAAAGTCCCATATTCAGATCACACCTCTGTCACACACCTTTTCTCCCTCAAGATACTGAACACACCGCTGCCTAGAGATGGGTATCAATTACAATGTCATATTAATCAGGGTTTCACAAATCACCTAAATCCCATGGCAACATCTCGATGTCTCCTAGTGACTGTCCCTGGTTTCAGGGTCATTCCAAGCACATAACTAAAGGAAGAGCTGGGGGCAGGCAGAAACAAAAAAAAAATAATGAAACAGAAAAAGAAGCAAAAGAGAGAATAAAGCAATTTCCTTAATTTTCAAAAAAAATAAGATCAGTGGTTTACACAGAATGCAAATAATCAGACTTACAATAAATAGACATATTGCCCCTGAAGCCACATCCTGAATAATAAAGTAATAATAATAATAATAATAAAGACATTATGGCTGTAGCAATGACTTTAACACACCTAAAATACCACTACATAGTCCAAAATAATAAATAAATAAATCACCGGTTTGCACAAGTGAGAGACTTCAACGACGTTTTCAAGTTCAATTCACAGTCTTAGAGCAAGTCCAGCTCCTCTTCAGCCATCCCTCACAGATATTTCAATAACCTGCAGAGACTTCACAGCTCACCACACAATTTAGTCCAACATTTCTCAACCCTTTTTCCTTAGCATCTAATTAAAATCTCTGTGATGTGATTTACACGATTCTTGTTCCATTCATTGAGAACATGGGGGGAGAAAAAAAAAAATCTTTCCCCCACAGATTTTTTTTTTTCATATTCAAAGAATCATATGCCTGGCCTCAGTCTTTCCATTTTTAACATAAAGAACTTCAAAGATATTACATTCCAGATTTAATGATGATTTTATTTTTTTCTCTTCTGGACGCTCCCCAATTTCTCTCTTGAATTGCGATGCTCAAAACTGGATGTAAAGAAAGAGCAACTGTACTTTGTTATATTGAAGCTCCATCTAACCTAGCACTGTCTCCAATAGTAAATAGCTAGAGAATAAGTGTAAAAACAGAAAAATACATAACAATACCTGCTTGGAAGACCCAGCTTCCTAAACCCCAGTAGTGTGTGGCTGAAGGACTTTCATGACCAAAGAATACTTTCCATATTTCTTGCTTAGTGATCTTTTTTTCTTCATTAATTGGTACAGCAATTCCCTCTGCATTCGCCCATCATCAAAACCAAGGAGCATGAGAAGAAAAGTAAAAAATATTTCCTCCTGCTCCACTGTGAAAAGGCTGAGAGAGCTGGGTGTGTTTAGCGTGGAGGAGGCTGAGGTGGAATCTCATCAGTGCTTACAGATATCTAAAGGGTGGGTGTCAGGACTATGGGGCCAGACTCTTCTCAGTGCTGCCCAGTGACAGGACAAGGGGCAATGGTCACAAACTGGAAAACAAGAGGTTCAACTTAAACAAACATAAGGAAATGCTTCTTTACTGTGAGGGTGACAGAGCACTGGAACAAGTTGCCCAGAGAGGTTGTGGAGTCTCCTTCTCTGGAGACTTTCAAAACTCACCTGAATGGCATGCTTTGTGATCTACTCTGAGTGATCCGGCTCTGGCAGGGCAGTTGGACTAGATGATCTTCAGAGGTCCCTTCACCCCCCACCATTCTGTGGTTCCCCTCTCTTCTAGTGCAAGGAGCCCCAGCCTAGGTAAATTTCCTTGCAAAGAAACCTTTTCACAGCTTGGGTCATCAGCACCTCCCCTCCTTGTGCCTTTTCAGCTCAATCACATTTTTCTTTTTTTGAGTTATGACTGGGACCAGAACTGCACGCAGTATTCCAGGAACAGAGAGGAATATTTTAAATTTGCTTTCCTCTGCTTTCCTAACAATTCTTAAGATTCAGCTTACTATTTCTGACATTTTCACAGAACCATCATTATAACCCCAAGAGCTCATTTACGTGCCGTGACAGTCCGACCAGAAAAAACCACGTGTGAAATCACGATTCTCCCTTCCGACGCATTTTGTTAGATTTACCTCCATGCAATTTTATCTGACATTTTACGACTTCACTATTTGTTACAAGCATTCTCCAGAAACCTTTGCTGTTGTCCTTCACATGCTCTCAGGGCTTTAGTCTCCTCTCTAAGCTTGGGGCCCTCCCTACGCACCTCCTTCCCCGGGGCAGTCACGCACACGCTGAGCAGCACGGGCCTGGGGGGCTCCGCCGGTGACCCCCACCACAAACCCATCACAGCTGCCTCCTCTCCGTGTCCTGTTCTGCTGTTTGCTCAAGGGTAAGAGGGGAGAGAGTCACTTCATTTTTGTGGATAATTTTCCCAGAGACTTTTATCAAATGCCATTTGTAAATGCAATTAAACAACATCAGGCCAACCAATCTTGCCCACGTGCTCACTGGTCCTTTTCAAAGAGCTCCAACAGATTTTAGATTCACGATTCCTCTCTGCAAAAACTGGGCTGTCTCTTCCCCAGTATATCACATTTTATCACGCGCCCTCAATTCTGTTCCTCGGAACAGTTTCTACCCGGTTACCTGGCACAGACATCAGGCCTACTGGTAACAACAGACATAATTACTCTGTGGATTATCATGTTTTTTGTAAAGTACAAGGTGGCGGGCACAAGACCTGTAATAAACTGTACTGTTCCTCTGCCGGGCATGCTTGCGAGAGCCAAGATAATTTCCAGATGTCTCCGTATCACAAGATATAAAATTAGAGATAATGACCACTTTAGCTACACTGCTGTATCTTTGTTTGGCTAAAAAAATAATATAGAAGGAAAGATTTGATAAGCTTATTTCTCCAGGGAAAAGACCGAAGGAGGCAGAAACATGCAACTGATAGAGAAGCCTGCGCTCAGCAAGCATCCCAGCTGTGGGGAAAAAGAGACAGACTACAGGCAGAAAGCATCACAGAAGCAGTAACACTATTCCAAGGAAGGGCTGATAGAAAGAGAATTGATGGGAGAGTCATCTGACCCCCAGCATTCCAAAAAATGCTGTCATGTAGCCTTACAAAACAACTCTGTTCCAAGCTACCTAGAAGGAGGCACTTGTGACAAACCATCCTTTTAACAACACATTAAGATGCGCTCCATTTGTTATCCACAGTCAAACTCACACGACATTTACCGAATCTCAGAAATACTGGAACTTGACTGACCATCATTCAAATACAATCAGAGCAGCCACTTCAAAGTAAAATCAGTTGATCTTTTGGATTTCGTTTTCAAATTTAAACATAAAAAAATTCAGTGTGATAATTCCATAGTATTTAACATAATATTTAACTACATATATATTGTTATATATGAAAGGAGTCAGAACATATCTTGCTTTGGAAATCATGAACTGAACATTTTACTTCTAGAAATCAAGATCTGAGTCATCTAGCAACAGTCATGTCCATTTTGCCATAAAAAGCAACGAAATCTGATGCCACTAGAGACCTGCCCAGTCCAGTGCCCCACCACTGACAGTGATCAACACCAAGTGCCTAGAGAAGACTGTTGAGATGGGAGCAAATATATGGAGGTACTTCCTCACAATCTTCCCTCAGTCTGCAAGGATTTGTACTCCTGCAACTTCCTATATTTTTAATTTGCATCTGTATATTTGATAGTCTTTGATGGATTTAATCTTCCAAGAATGTGTCCAACAGATTTTGAATCCATATACGCTGCTTATATTCACAGTTCCACACCCTGTGAAGCAGCAGCTCCTTCTGCCTGTCCGTATCCAACTGATCCTAAATAGGACCTCATCCTTAGAGTGGAAGAGAGAGATTGGTTCTACACACCCTTTTTCTTTGCCAAATCCTTTTGAACTCTTGCAGAAATACCTCTTGATCAGACAACCCGCCACTTCTCACTTTGTCAGCTGACCTATAATCCTGTCTACCAGCACTTCTTTCTAAAAAGCAACAAACCACAACAAAAAAAACCCAAAACAAAAAAATCCAATCAAAAACCCCTCTCTCCTGAGTTAGTGTAGACACAGAACAGCAAAATAGCATTTTTGTTACTGCCCCAATCGTTTCTTTCACTTTTCCTCCATACACAGGTTTCACAGATTCACGTCTTTCATCTCGATGCCTGTAAAAAATGACTAGTTCTTATGCTTGCATCTTCATCATATCTTCTCCTTATGTTAATATTCAGATTCAACATCTACATTAACAGCTCCTTTACTCACGCCCTGCCACCCCCTCTGGGAGCTTCCCAGTGTCTCCCCATCCCTATGCCAGCAAATACCATGTACCCTTCCTTCATATCACCCGCTTTCCTCCGCAGCCAGCCTCCCACAGCCAGTCTGTTCTTCCACCAAATCCTGTGCACAGTCCCTTCCCTCACTTCACAGGTTTCAAATCCTTCTTCTTCCTTCCCCCATCAGACATTTCAAAGACTAACTCAGTGAAAAATGACAAGCTCTGGCCTCTCACACCCTCTTTTCCCTGCAAATACCTATCTTTATTTTTCTCACTATAACCACTACTGATGCTTTCAACCCGCTGCCTCTCTATTCCCTCCAGGGGCTGCCATGATTTCCTCCTCTTCTCTTCTCTCCCCCACAACCCCTATCCTTTGATGCCTTTCGTTCCAAAAGAACTCTTACTTTGTTTCAGCATGCTGCCTCTCTGGGATAGATGCCTACTTTGCGTTTGAAAGAGCACCTGGCACGCTGTGGGCATAAACAGACAACTGTGCATCTGACAGCGAAATCACAGCAACAGGGAGGCTGCCCTAGAATAGGTCGTAGCGAGAGAGCTGAAAAAACAAAGGATCTTAAAAGTCACTAATGATCAAGAATATCCCCCAAAGCCTTACCTTCTCACACCATGCAGCCTTTCGGCGAGTTACAAGCTTCTGCAGTTGGTCACGGAGAGTCATTAGATCCCTGGATAATCTGTCAATCTGCCCAGTCAGCCCGTCGGCCCAGGGGCAGCACGAGGTCACCTTTGGCAGCCCACTTGTCTCCACAGGAACGTCCTGAGACTCACACATATTTCCCTCTTCAGCCATATCATCTAACACGGTTTCCTACAGGAAAAACAATAAAAGTTACTTTTCAACTACAGCTAAAACCGTTTCCTCTCCCCCCACATCTTCCTGGTAATTCATAACTAGAAATTCATCACTGCTATCCCAGTTGTTCTACAATTGCTCTACAGTTGCTCTACAATTTCAGAGTTACTTTAAGAGAGAACCTCCTGAGTTCAGCATAACATAGTTCTAAGTTAACAGAAAATTTACAGTGCTAACCTAGCTTATTTTAAAAAGCACTACATACTGTGAGCTAAAGCATCAAGGAACGCTCACAGGACAGAGATCATCAGTACTGCAGAAGCTCTAGATACACCCCTTCCCCTCACAATCTGAGGTTGGATGCACTTCTATGGCCTTTTGTAACAAAGCAATCACCAGGAAGGAGGCAAGTGCTTACGCCCTTCAGGAGAACCCCATTTGCCACATGGCACAGAAAGTTGTAACACCCACGAGATCATTCATGACTACATAGAACTCTACAAGTTGAGGAACCCCATGAGATACCTGCTCCAGGCTGGCCGGTTCTGCCAGACATGACCACCTATCTGGTCCTGTAATTAATTCTCAAGCTGTCTTTGGAAGTAGCAACCGTTATTTGAAATAGTCAAAAAAACACCAAATAACTTTAGAATCCTTGAAATACACGTGCCTATACGCCATGGTGCACAGATTATGCAGAAGCACGCTGTTTTCAAGGACCTAAGCTTCCTCTCTCAAAGAGCATTAAATATTTATTTCCATATTGTTATCAAGAAGATATTAAATAGGAGAGGTCATAATCTCTTTTAAGGACATAATTTGCATTCACATTTATCTTTAGAAATTGGGGAAGTGATTTGAAAACAGTAAGAGGAAATTCAGCAGTTACGCAGCAGGTTTTACACACGGGCAAGGAAAAACCAAATGTGTAATTACCAGCTCAGCAGACACGCTGCTGGAGGAGACATGAGAAAACCAGAAGTCACTAGTGTCATACTGTCACAGTCGAGCATCGTTTTAGAAAGCAGCAATGCAAGTATCTACGACAGAAGAGCACTGACTGTAACACTGACATAGGGGTGAGGTACCTGAGGTTAAACACACACACATGGGAGGGAAAGTCCCATATGAGAGCAGCAACAACCATCAGAAGTTTGAACGAATAGCCTGCAAGAAGACACTGAGAGGAACAGCTTTCCTTAGCCTAGAAAAGGAGACTGGGAAGGCAGTGACATGCTAACAGCCTTCACTTACATAAAGGACTGCTATAAAGGGGATGGGAATATGTTTTCTCCCCCGCCCTCCTTCTCGCTCCTCTCTGCAGGTATGTTAAACTCTAGCTTAACTCACAGCAAGAGATTTTTAGATTCAGACAAGAAAAAACTTCGTGAGAGAGCTAAGAGCGGCAAAAGGCACCCTATAAAACCACCTTTCTCAGTGAGCATCAGCACTGCAAATTGGCACAAAGCCGAGGCCAGCAGCTCGTGCTGACCAAAGGTGCAGCTCAGGACAACACAGACATGTTCTAGGCACTGACACACTAATGAACCGCATGGAAATAAAACAAAGCCTTTTTGGTTTTGTGGAGTTTTTTTGTATATTTGTGGGAGCTGCTTTGTTGTTGTTAGCTTGGTTGTGCTTTTTAATTTGAAATTCACTTAAAACTCAAATTTTACACTAACATTACTGCAGTCACTCCAGTTAGGTCATGCTCTGTCTTGCTCCTGCTCACAACCGTCAGGAAGACCTGGCAGCAGCTCTGCAGGAATCATCCCAGCCATCAGATCAGCAATGCCAAATGTGGGTTAAGTGGAAAGAGAAAACTATAGTATCCTCAAAGCACATCTCGTTCCCATATATCCTACAGCATTCTGGGAACAACAGCCACCAGTAGCAAAACAAAAGAAAAAGGCAAATCCACCATCTAGCCTATAGAACAACTTAAAAAGATGTGCTGGACAGGGTTTTTTTTTTTGTATTTCTTTAAGATGTAACTCCAGGAAGTGCACTAAACACTCATAACACTCCCCACACTGCTTCACATGTCAGAGGCAAACATTTTAGTGGATACACTGAAATGCCATAACACGTTATATTTTCCTTATTTAGAGCCCGGCTTATGCTAGTGCTGATGCCTTCCAAAAAACCCTAAGATGGTAGACACGTAAAGCAAAAACCATTACAGAACTAGTGCCAATTTGAATGGTTCTGCATTGGAAGTACTCTTCAAGACAGGTGAGGTAGTTTGCGTTGCTTTTAGTGTAGAACAAGGCAGATGAGTAATTAACAGTCAACCGATTGATTCTCAAAATTTTGTAAACTCGTATGGCTAACGTGGTGCTCTAAAGAACTATTTCCAAGAACCTGAATGAACAAAAGTTGTAGAGAAAAGTGAGATGGATGGTACCATTTGCACTCACTTGAAAAATCCTAAGATGCATAGAGAAAGGCTTATTGATTTTCTTATGATCATTCAACACTGTTCAAGGGGAAATCGGCAATTTCAACACACTATTTGACCAGGGGAAAAAATGAATTTGTTTTCGAGATCAACTGCTTGCAAATTTAGTTGTTCTCAACTCTGCAATAAAGCTTAGAGGCCCTCTTCTGAAAAGCCATTTACTTTGAAGAAAAGGTACAATGTCTGTGTCTAGAAACATTAAATGAGATGAAGATCAGATACTTTCATTTATGTTAACTATGTGAAATCCTGCCACTCTGCCCTGCAATTCCTCAGCTTAGCTGGGTGAGTTTTACTGAGGAAAACAGAAGGATGAAGAAGTACTAAGGAAACGCTCCTTATTTTACCATAAGGCTTTTTTCCTTTTCTGTAAGTGCTGTTTTTGTGGGAAGGGGCCTTTGGGAGTGGTCAGCTATATCAGAGTCAAGAAAGGTGCACCCTTGAAAATCCCTTTGATTCATTACCATCCACTGCCAATAAACTGGTTCCAGTTGCTTCCACTCCAAAAAGGCTTCTAGTTGCATGGTTTCAGACTCCAGAAGCCGTAATAGCTAGAAGAAAGAAAATCACCGGTCACTTGTGAAGTAAGTTAAATGTGTGTTTGGCCAGAAGTACAAAGAAGAGCGTCAGTAGTACGCTGGGTTACTTTACAAGAGCACTGTAAAACCAGCTGCAGAAACATGATGTGAAACAACTTTCCCACTCTCACTCATTCCTCACCCCAAATGTGCAAACACCGTAAGCTTTTATACACGTGAGTTTCTATATTGTATTGAGGGATCAAAGAGACATAATTCTGACATATGAAAGCCTAGGTGCATGACCATCTTCAAATCTTCTACACTTCTTGCCTATCAAAGTAAGCTGTGCTTCTCCAAGGGTACTTTTTTCATCTATCCTTTACACTCACATTCATCAAGGCTGCAAGGTCTAAACATCTTTTTCTCTTCCAGGCCATGTACATCCTTCTCTCAGCTAAAACTTACACAGTTGGTCTTTGACTGGGTCTCCTCATACTCAATAGCAACAACCTCAACTACGGTACATAGGAATTTCTGCTACTGCAACGTACCTCCTTGCCATGCTGCTCCCACACCTGTAGAAAACTCAGAACTCCATGACCTCCAGTACTCTCTGCCTCCTGCTCCCAAATGCTTCATCCCTCACATAGCTCACTCAAACTGAGATGATCTCTGATGCTCTGAAATAGCACAGAAGAGCTCCCTCTAAAATTGTTACGTGTTTTATAAATTGTATGATCTGCTGCATGAGGAATCCCCTCCCTTAACCTTTGTCCTTCACGTGCTCTCAGGTAATGTTCTATATATTCAAATTATAAATTTTTCCATAAATATCTATCACACATGTATGCACACACATATACAGACAAAGAGACATTCTAAAACTAAATGTCTATACATCAGTAAAAGGTTCTTGGAAAGAATGATAGATGAACAAATTAGGTATAAATCAGAGCTTACCAGCTTTAACAACTTCAGTACTGGCCATATACTTGAAATGAACAATTTTAACACCAATCTGATGCCAAAGCAACTTAGTAAGATGACACACAAGCACCATATGGTCTTGAAGAGACTGATAAGAACCAAATCAGTACCAGTTAAATCCACCTTATATAGACAACTATCTTCTGCTAGTTTTGTTGGGTTTATTTACTACACAACATATAATTTAAGTAACTGAAAAGCATGTGTTGACTTTGCAATTTTCTTCTGCAGATATAACTTGAAGATAAAGAAATCAAAGAAAGGAACACACTTTGCAAGAGTAACTGCTGGAAATTATGAGCAGTTTGCTCTAAAACACTGCTGGATCCAAAATATAATTATTACACATTTGTTGGCACAACTGACACTTGGCATCATGCTTAATGTCTCTGCTAGTTTCAAGCTCAGCTGGTATATGAGAGGTGGAAGAATGGGGTTTTATCTCCTTTTTTTTCATAGGTGTATCTATAGCACAAACGGTTTATGTTATGGGATCTCATGCTTGCAATAAAATCTAGTCAAGAAGTTGATTAAATATTCAGGCAATAGTTAAGTTACTGGATTTTAAAGTAGCTGTGTAACGTGGTCATGAGTTGCATGTGATTGCAGTACGAACACATCTTGTGACAGCCAAAGAGGACTGATGGTTGGAATGGGGAGCTTCTCATTTTAAGCTTTAAAAAAAAAAAAAAATCTTAGTAAAAACATAGTCATCATCTTTAGTTTTAGTCTCCCTAGAGGAGCTCCCGAGCCATATGCAACTTACTTTCACACCACAACTGAAAGGATATGGTACCGAAACTTTACCGAGCCCATAAATGATCTGTTGGAGTTAACTGACCTTAACAACAAGGAAGGCTTTCTCAGCAGTCTCCTAGCCTTAAGCCTCTCAGGATCTTTTGCATTTTGGGTTTCTTTGTTTATTTCAAATGGCTCCAATAGTTATACAAAATTTGAACAGCTCAGTTGAAAGTATTCATCTGACTCACCTACTTACAGCATGATCACCTTTCACTAAGGTATTGCCACCCTCAGAAATATCAGGCTGGCAACTGTGTGCCTGATTGCTTCAGCTGGAAATCAGTAATGGGGTGTCCACACCACTCGTCCTAAGAGGACTGATTTCATCCTAGCTGGAACATGCTGTGACAGCGTTAGGCAGCCTGCTATAGGCAATATTTGAGTTTCTGTCCCTGGGGACTGAAGGGACTGTTCCAGGATGCCAGTATCCTCTGTGATCCCTTCTTTGGCGCTTGCAAGACTCTGCTTATACTGTAGCATGGAGAATAAAGCAGAACACAATAAAAACTAATGTACTACAAATATCCTTGATATACCATAGCAAAAACCATAAAACCAAATAAATGCTCAAGGCGGTCACAGGACTACAGATGGTATGTCTGCCTGCCATCAATTTGGTCGTAAGGGCAGCCTCTGCGTGATCCAGGGCGACAGGCTTTCACTCGGGCAGGCCTGCACTTGGCAAAGGAACTGCTTCCTCAGTCAGCCACCTTCTTTCCCCCCAATCTCAGCCTTTACTCAAGCTTCTCAAGAGCATTTATTGTTTTTTAACTGAGCTGTGCATTTTGTGACTTTGCAGTCAATGGTGCACATTTATCTTAGGTCACTCATCGCAGTCACACCACAGCTGGTACTTCAGTTGTATTTGCAGTCGTGGAATCCAAATCCCAAGCTGCACCTCTGCATTTGCCCTCAAATGCAGTACCTTTTCTTATTTGTTTAATATCAACAACAGTTCACACAGAGATGCCTTTACATGTGATGAGAAGTTCCACCTCTGCTGCTACATAAACCCCTCAAAACACAAGACAAATCTGCAAGCTGCAGCTAAAGCTGCCTGCTCATTTTCAGCGACCTATGGACCTAGATGCTGTCACAGCTCCTGATGAAATTTAAAGACTAACGTCTGCAGAAAAGCATTAATTTCGTCTCTTGAGCAAAGTGAAGCAACAAGTCAAAAATGTGCCTCACGCGGATACCCAAGTGATGCTTAGGGGTAATGCATTAAAATTGTTTCCCTCCACACAAAATTAAGACAATAGAATCCATTTCTTTCACTTTTCTGAATGAAGTTATTGCTCTAAAATACTTACAAGTGAGAGAAAAAGTAATGACAAATTCAAATTGCTAATCTCTGTAGGGAAGTAATTCCATAATGAACGCCGAGAGCGGTAACAACTTCTCTAAACCAGCGTAAAGAAACCATCACTGGTGCAAATGACTTGCAAGGAACAGCTTTGCTACAGAGGCTAAACTGTGTTTAACTGAGCTGTCGCAGAGCAGGCTGCCAGGAAACCTCAGAGTGATGCACAAGAATGTGAACTCTGTCAAGAACACGGCTCGCTTCCTCTGTGACACGTGGCTGAGATCTCCAGAGCCAATTGTCCAGCACTCCACGAAGCTCAAGGACCTCAGGAAACTTTGGGAACTTCAGCTGCAGAAGTCATAAGTGACAACATCTTCTAGGTGGTTTTGGATACTCAAAGTGGCCAACGTTGAGTCCCCTTTGGTATCCACAAATCTAATTCGCACCAAAATCGTTATTTAAACATATCTGTAATTACTTTTTCTGTTGAGATACTGATCTTCTTCATATTATTTACTAGCATATTGCTAAATTCATTGATGCCTGTAGACTGTTCCAGCAATCAATATTTAATAATTTGCAGCATAATGCATCCTTTTCATAGGCTCCGTTCCAGAGAGCTCTCTGCAACAAGCGCTTCATCTCCAATGAAGCCCATAGATCATAATTCAACTACCGTACCGCTGGCAAAAGTATTTTTAATCAAAAATTGCTCTGCCTAAATATTCGGAAAATCATCCTATTGTTAGACAGACAAAACCCGATCTTTTGGCAATAAATTATGTTTCTTGGCTTGGAGGCAAAATACCGCTGACTCATCACCGCTTCACATATGACTGTAGATAAAAAAATTTGCATGGCACCAGATCACTGCAAACCTCACTCCAAATGCCAACATCTCTGATGTGTGACTCAAGGCTCGAGACAGGGTTGGCTTAGTATGAAAGCACATATGGGGTAAGTATCAAAAGCCTATTTCCTATTTTCACTCGTTTAACAGGGAATGGCTTTATTCAACTTGAATTTTGGTCATCTGAATATCTAACAACTGCAGGAGAGAATACAAGTGGAGAAGTTCCTTCCAAAAAAAAAACACAAAGAAAGAGGTAAACTGTCATGAAAGTGTTACACAACTTGCATTACCAGAAGTAAATCATAACTGTGGTTAAGGTCTAGAGACCTAACAAAGCATCAGCTGAAATAAACAAATTGCAACGTGGCTTCATCTCTGCTACTAGTACAAAACTCCCTTACCAAGAAAAGCCAAGCAAACCTTCACAAACTAGAGCCTCTCAGCAGACGGGCTGTTAGGTGGACAACATTTGGCTTTAAGCGGCACATGCTGTGCAGGGCTGAGTTTTGAGATCCCTTCACTGGGGAGAAAAAAAAAAAAGGAGAAAATCTCAGGCTGGGACAAAAAAATCCTAGCACTGTAGGTGGACACACTCGTGCTCCAAGATTCTGAAATCACATTGTGATTTCTTCAGATGCAAAGCTGGTTTAAGACATTCCCATCCATCCCTTGAAGGCTGAAGCAAAAATAAATGGGCCTGAAAACTAGAAAGTCACACTGGAATAGTGTGAAGTACAAGCAGCCGAAGAGCCAAAAATCAACATACCGATAAGCAGCCTCTAGCCACAAGGCAAATAAAGATCTACTCAGGTCATTCTCTGCCTGCGAAATATGGATGGGGGTTGAGACAGAGCAGAAGCCGCGCTGCAGCCCAACCATCATGAGGTGGGTGGATCGAAAAGGCTCCTGGTGACAAAAAGCGGATGAGAACTTCTCCCACTGCCAGCTGTGGACCCCACAGGGACCTCGACCAAAATGCCAGCAGGGACAGGGGGGAAAGGCTCCCTGTGGCTCCAGAAGCAGGTATTTCTGTGTCCACTGAGCATCATCTCTTTCGGAATTGTAATGGTTGTGGGCTTTTTGTGGTGCAGACTGAAGGAAAACAGGACTTGGACCTTTTGCAGAAGAAAAAAAAAAATACATAAAATACAAACCACAGCAGCTTTGGCTGGTGGACTGTAATTCTAGATGCTTGGATGTAGGCAAAACTTCCAACACCTAAACCAAAATAGGTGACTTTTCCACTCACCAACACCAGTTTTATATCATTGCAGCTCGAATTTCAGTTGATCTCAGTTTTACATTGCTGTGAGCAGGGAATCAAACCACTAGTTAAAAACTTAAGTGACAAAGATCATCATTATAAAACATAATTGCTATTTGTGAAGGGATTTAGAAAACAGCTGTTTAAAATGAAACTGAAAGAAAATGGAATTTAAAGCAAACAAAATGAGGCATTTGGCACATAAAAATTGTACTACAGCTTTCACATTGATAGGCAATGAATTGGGATGTACTGTCAACAACGTTAATTTGAACGGGTCAATGAATGGACCACTTTGCATTTTTCCCTGTAGAAAAACAGGAAAAAGAAGACTGAAGTGTGAGTTTTATACTTCAACAGCCAAGATCAAGATGGATGAGAATGGAAAAGGTACCCATTTTATTCCCCAAAGGCACCACTGATTTTGGCTGACTAACTTGGTATACCTGAAGAGCCAAATTTTGAGGCAATACTGAGTACCTTTAGGTGAATGTATGCTCAGTTAAAGCACATCTGTAGGTAACAAAAAAAAAAATAATCACAATTTACTTTAGAGACATCTCAGCCAGAGGATTTCAAAGGAAAGCAACCAAATTATATCACAGTACTGCCTGACAGCTGTTCACACTGTACTGCCAACCAGAACCCACATGTAGCTGATGTCAAAAAAAGATCATTATTCATCTGTTCTTATTCGGATTGTTTCTGTACACTGAACAAAGCATTACTCACACTTTTTTTTTCTTTTTTTCCCTCCATATACTTGCCCATTTCCCTGTATTTTTAATAGACCACAAGCACACACAGAGAAATGAACAGGAGCAAGCAATTTCTGATTTGTATTTTTTAACTCTTCCGAATTCAGGATTGATGCTACATTTCTGAACAGTACCAATACCCTGGTTTCTGTATATTTCCACACTGGATGTTACTACACCATGAAGAAGTGCCAGCCGTAGGAGGAGCATTTCCTTTGTATGTGTGTGTTATGACTACTAATTTCAGCAGGGGAGCTAACCCTTTAGGTTTTACCCTTCCCACTTTATTATCCCATCCATCCTTGCCACCAGCTTATTATATCCACCCACTGTGTCCTTCCTTGACACCCTTATTCTGCATCTGGCAGTGAACAGACAAAACCACCATCCTTATACAAAGCCAAAGAATTGCTTGGGTTTCCTAAGTCAGCCTATATTGGAAACACCCACTAAGCCAAGGGGCTTTTTTCCTTCCCTTGAGCTTTAGCACTTGCTCTTCAAAACAAAGGGCTATGTAGCACAAGTCACACGGAAATGATGTCTTAAACTGCTGTGGGGGCTTTTCCGTATGGGTTCATCTCTTCTCAACTGAGTATATAACACTGGCTGCCAGTCCCAAAGGCCACGTAAGGCTCCCAAGACTCCTTTTTCTTCCCTATCTGCTCCGTGCAAGAAAAGGGGCTCGGAGGTACAAATGAAGTAACTTCTGGTGCAGAAGTGCCTGCCAGCTCCCTGCCACCTTCTTTGCCTACTGGCCTGTAAGGCCCAGATGGTCCTTAACCTGAGGAGAGCAGTGACATCCGGGGCTTCCCCAGTTCTGCATCGAGGGACGGAGCTGCACGGCTTCACCCACGCTCCCCGGGCACCACCAGACATACATCGTGACTAGGACTGGCTTGTTCAGCATCCACAGCAACAAAAACTCAACCTCTAAGCGCTACCAAATATAAACGTTAAGTAAAATTTACCTCTCACCCAAAGATGGAAAAAGAAACATAAAGAATGGCTTCCACCATTGGAGACCCAGCAGCACACAGAGTTATCGCAGATGTTCATGGGAGTTAAACAATGAACGTTAAAAGTTACTTGATATGCGTATTAGTCTTAAGCTTGCCAACCTGATATAAATACAGTTTCTCCCAGCCTAGCTCCTCTTTGACAAGCCGTCGTAGCCTATTGTGCATGCAGGTATTTTCACACATTTTAAAATATGCACTATTGACTAGAGAAACTACTAATTTAAAGTCTGCCACCATCTCCCTTATGTCAATTCATTTCGCTTGCTAGTCTCTTAACACAGTCCTTTAAATAAGTGACAAACATTTTAAAAGAATCACAAATCTGAAACCACGTGTAAAGCATGAGTAACAGCTGATCTTATAACTTGATTTTCTTGGCTATTTAAAAAACCTAAAATACCTGCCAGTAGAGCTGAGTTAACATTATGGGCCAATTGCACACAAAGTTTAATTTTATAAGGCTATAAAAAAAAAGCTTTACCAGTCTGAGCTGTCATTCTCACCCTTTAAAAAACAGACTTCAGTTCCAGCAACAGTTCAGTTGTGACCAAAGTCACGGCAATATATGAATTTAACTGTGGTTTGTTTCTTTACTTAGCACGAGGCTGGAGAATACAGTGGTCCTGTCTAGCTTGACTTTCTAGATTGTTTAAGTGTCTTTTCGGTGTAGCAGTGGAAGCAGGATAACAGAGGTCCCAAGAAGGGATCACAAGATCATCATAGCTCTGGGATCCTTCAGGATCAGCCTTCATCAGTAGCCATATTTTGCCACAAGAGAAGAGTGACAAACCTGAAGTCCCTTTTCTGTTAGAAGCTGATAACTGATTTCTCTTCTGCAAGAAAACAACAACAGCAAAGACTCCACAAGCAAAGATGTTCTGCACTCTCTAGTGGCTACTGTTAGCTTCAAGGCACAATTCAAGAGATGGATTGAGTTTTAAAGCTGCTCACCTTAACATTTTCTTCCTCAGATTTAATTTGTTCCTTCAGGGTCCAATATCCCAGATAAGATCCGCTCAGCTGGGCCAACGAGACCCTTTCGGACTCCATCACCAAAGAATGGCAGCAAGTAAGCAACTCTTACTCTGGTCTCCTACCAAGGAAGGTGAAGAGGCAGCATGACCAAGGCATTTTGATAAGAATACGGAGACAAGACACATCTCTCATATCCCAAACATGCCCCGGCACATCAGCTCAGCTGACCCAGCTGATTAATGGGAACTTCCTCACCCAGCTTACAGACAATAGCTGGTACGACTTTTTCTGTAGCACTGTATGGGACCACAGAGCCTGCCCGGCCTCCCTGTGCTGGCTCAAAGTATCACCTGAGCTGGGGCAGCTTGCTCCCACCTCTGGGCTTGTTAGCACTTCTGAACAACAACAACAAAAGTGTATCCAATGCCAACTGGTGACAAAGCACCTCAGCCATGCTTCTCCAGCTTATTAATTCCAGCTGCGTTGTCTCAGGTGGAATTATATTATAGTGCATCACTGTCATTGTCACTGTCACAGCATTCAAATTATGTGAAGTATGGCATAAAACAAGCAAAAGCACAAAAGCAGGAATGAAAGTATCACCCTATCAGCATTTCTGTCACTGGCAATCACAACCAAGTGTTCCTATCAGTCAGGCCACATGGTGCAGTTCCTACTTCAGTGCAGTATGCACCTAGCACGTTACAGAAATACCTTCCTTTCTGATGGCACAGAAGACTAAGATATCGCCGCTACACAGTCCAACAATCTATGGAGTCCATGAAGAACCACTGCATCATTTTTCAAGGACCAAGAACTCTACATGCTTGGTCAATAAAATGTACAAAGTAATAACTCATCCCCCCAAAATGGTGATGGCAACTCCCAAACTGCAGCTCTATTAACTTTTTTTTTTTTTGGTACAGGTATGTTTAGCTGAAGGCAATATTAGTGACAAATTGCAGCCTGGGGAAATTTTCAGATCAAGGTAATAATGCTATGAGGTAAATTGATTTGCTTCAGTGTTGCTATATAATGCTGCCAGTTCTTCCAATGGGACACTAATTGCAGCCAGAGGCCACCTTGCTTAAAAAATATCTAAAGAAATATTTTAGCACTAAAACTGTCTGGAGTAATAAAAAAATAAAGCATCTTTCCCAAGAAGGGGCACTGGGAAAATGAAATCAAGTGGAGAGTTCAACAACCAGATGATTCATGGCTGGGTGACAAGCTAATGCTTGTCAGCTGAAGAAGCTGGTCTCATGTTAACACCGTCAGCTGCCGAGCAGAACCACACAGGTGGGAAGGGATCTCTGGAGGTCTCGGATTTAGAATCCTGCAGAAAGCAAGGTGCTCAGGGCTCTGTCCAGCAAGTCCTGAATATCAACGGAGATGCCACCCCTTTTTCAGGATCTGGTTCCTTTCTGTCACCCTCATGACAACTTTCCTTTCTGACCACCCTCATGACAACTTTTTCCTCTTATACCTGGCCAGAATTTCCCATGCTCTAACTTGTGTCTGTTTCCCCTTCTCCTGTCCCAGTGCACCTTTGAGAAGAGCCTGCTCCATGCTCCAGCCTAAACCACCTCAGTGGCCTTACTGGACCTGCTCCCGTATGCCACCGTCCTTGTGCTGGGGAGCCCAGACAGGACACCTGGCACTCAGTCTCACAAGTGCTGTTCCATTGCAAAGGGTTCTTCCCTGCGAGAGGCAGGTCTTTGCACCAGCCTTCACAGAGCTTCCCAAGGCTCCTCTCAGCTTATTGCTCCAGTCTATCTCGGCCCTCCCGAACAGCTGCGCTGCCCTCCAGTGTATTCACTGCTATGACAAATCTGGTATTGTCCTCACATTTTCTGGTGGTGTGCTCCATCCCATCACTGAAGCTATGACTAAGATATCAAACAGTACTGGCACAAAAGCTGATCCCAGAGGGATGCCACTAATAATAACCAGGCACCGATTTGAGTTCAGTGGCCCAAACAATTTTCCATTAAAACTATCGCTCACTTACCCAGCCCATCTCTAGCCAACTTGGCTATAAGGATCTTGCTTTAGGGATACACAAACACAGGCACATTCTCTGTCCCTGTCTGCCTTTCTCAAAGCTCTTTAATTACATGTCTCTGCATCCTTCTGGGACGGGACACTGTACACTGCTTTGAAAGGGAACCACCAGCAAGATCTGAGGAGACTGTGGAGGTGGAAAGCGCCTGTCCCAGAGCAGGCGGAACTGAACCAGCTGGTAACAGCAGGGATCAGATGAGTAAAAACCCATCTGACGCCACAGACAGTTGCAGGGAAGGAGAAGCAGCGGAGATTGTTTTGATCATATTCATTCTTTGAGATTTAAAGCAATTTAGCTCCTGAAGAAGCTTGTTTCTTTCTAATGAATGGAAAAGAGTCACTCCACACGTTTCTAGCCTCTCCAGCCTCCCAAAATTAACTCTTCTACGTGTAGCCATTCATCTCTTCTTCTGTCATCAACCCCAAACTTTTACTCTCACCTCCATCTGCTTTTTGGCTCTGGATAGCCCTTGTCCATCTTCTAGAATCTGGAAGCCAAGCCCCACTGCTTCCATAGAGGCGCAGATCCTCTGGCAGCTGCACAACAGAGATGACCAGGAAAGTTAAGCGAGGAACTCCCTACCCAAGATAACTGGTCCTCTGTCTGCCCCAACAGGAGACCACACAAAGCATCCAAAGGCACGTAATTCCTATTTAACATTTTCAAAGTCATCCCATCTAAAATTGACTTGAATCTGCCTTAGAAATACCAACAGATATTACCTTGCACAATTTGATGGCTCTTGCTTTTACAGCACACAGCTGGCCAGACCCTTTCACTTTCTTAAGAAGGACCAGGAACTCAGTTACAAGCAGACACTGTCTAAAAGCAGCTTTGAAGCCGTTTGACCTCTGTAATTCTTTCTGATTTTACATGGATGACATGGGTTGTGCCTCACTTCTGCAAATGAGTACCAATCCAGTTTCCTACGGGTTTTAATAACTACTACAGCAAATCATGTTTTATGTGATAAATGTCAGCAAATGAACTGAAAACCAATTGCCTACGGTATTTCAGAAGGAAAATGACATGGCAGCCTGCCCCCTCCTTCTGTAAGGTGAATCATTAAAAAAAGGCAGAAATAAAATACTTTGTTCCTGCCACACAGCACGAGGTGGGCAGCACACGCTGTCACTGACAGTTTCTTTGCTTTCTTAGCGTTTATTCTTTCCATGCGATGAAATGTGAGAAGGGAAAATGATATCTGAATCACCAAGGGTATTTTGATTTCATTTTTAAATTGTTTTCTTGGTAGCTACTCTCCTGCTCTACAGGAAATACATAACAACAACCAAATCACCTCATTTGTAAGACAATATCCAGTGTTGCTCCAGCAATTACAAGAAGTTCCCATGTATACAGCCAGAAGAAACAAAACCTAACACCTTTTTCCAGTTTCAATAACCTTCAATGTACAATGCTCCAAACCAACAGAGCCTTCTCCCAGAAAAGCCTCGATAAGTAGCAAGTATTCTGGATTTTAATGGTGCTCTAGGCAGCCCCACTAAGAGGACCAAAATGCTTTAATGTGTTGTGTCGAACATCACCTCACAAAAGGAAATGTGAGTTTCCCAGTACAGCTCATCCTCCCTGCAGGCTCTGAAACTCGACCCAATCTCAAGTGTAGCAGATTTCACCGTGTGCAGCACCGCGGCAGGTACTCTGCTCCTGACGCTACACCACCAAGAGACCAAACTAGAGGTGCTCAGAGAGAAAAAAAAATAAATCTCTCAAGCAACATAACCCATGGGGGTTTAAAGCCAGTTCTTGCTCCATCATGCAAGCTTACCAGTATCAGGGCACCAAGGGAAAAGCAGTAGTCTAGGACAGGGCAGGACTCTCAGGCAGGGTCAGAAAGCCAGCTCAGACCAGCCAAGAACCACTGATGTATTGTGCTCCTGACCTTGCTCATCACACAGGAGCACAGAGGCTGTATTTTCTTTGAGCCAGCAGGTGATATTCTTATTAAATCCATCCTTACGTCCTTATTTGAACAATCCCCATCAAAAAACCCAAACAAGTACTTAGGATCATTCAGCTCCCTCAAGCTCTCTTCTGTGAGCCTCCAGGTCTCCTGCATTTCGGTGCTGGAGCCCCATATATAATTCAACATGTCATCAGATCTGCTCTGCCCTGCAATATTAATGTCAGTTCCCATGTTAGTTCTCACCAATCTGACTACCACACATGTAAAGTGTCCAAAGTAACTGTGGCTGAAACAACACCACAAAACATGAAGTAACTTAAAAGGAGGGAAAAAAACATTGGCTCTGACAGGCAGTGTTGTTCAGAGCACACGGATGTTTTACACTTTTAATGCACAATCCAGCAAGATAATTGCTAAGGTTGGAAAGTGAAGCATTCCAAGCTAAAAAGGGCCAGAATTCAAGCTACTTAAACAACACTCTTTTTACCATCCCATATGTATGGGAGTCTAGAATTATGTGACAAAAATATTTCCCTTCATAATCTGTCTCACCAAGGGCACCGAATGGCTGGTGCTCAGTCCACAAGCCATTCCTTTTGAATTGCATATTATTCTGTCTATTCTTCAGAGGGAAGCCATAGATTTATTTGTCATACGTCATTCAAATCCCATTCTGAACACAGAATTTTTATCTTCCACATAAACAACTTATCTTTTCTAATGACCCCTGTGAGATGAGATGATATTGTTACTGTTGTTTTACAAATGGGAAATGAAAGCAAAGAGATGAAAGTAAAATGCTTCCATTTCTTTTGGATGCCTTAACCGAGACTTTTGAGACCTGATTTTCAGAGAGTTTAAAAGTTACTATAAAACACTTCATGGACTCATCTACAGAGCACAACTCAATAACTAGCAGAGATGCTTTAGGTCCTTTTCATTGAGTTAGTTGAGTTAACATGGCCATGGCACGCTGCCTCAGCTGGGCAGCTCCAGTGGAAGACATCAGGCAGCTGGTCCAGGCTGGATGAACATCTACCACCCCACCAACTCCTGGATCTAGCCTCAAACTTGAGCAGAGCAGTGTGTTGCAAGGACATACTGCACCATCTGGGGTTAAACCTGACGCTACTAAGTGATGCTGCCTGAGCTGCTGAAGCTCCTTGGCAGCTTCGAGCAGAGGTCCCACCAAGGTCAGCAGCAGCTAGGAGCACTCAACATTTCCAGAAATGAGATCTCAGATTAGGCACATGAAAACCGTGAACATCTCATTGGCAGCCCATCATGGAAAGTCTAGTTTGGGGAACTTGAGAAACCAAAGGCACAGAAGTATTGCAGCTCTGCCAGACAAAGCTCTACTGCCTCAGCTCTTAAGGCTTCCTTCCTCTTTCAACACTTCTCCCATTCTTACTAGTACTTCTCCACCTTCATCAACTGCTATCTTCGCCACAATTCTGAATGTGATACATTCTGTATGTATCTGCTTTCTGAATGATACAATGGCTCTTGTACAAAATATACTAATAAACATATATTACACGGCATCATCATACTGCAATTTAGAATATTGATCTTTAGTGTTTTTTAGAAAGGTACTTCTGAAAATTCCTCCTGCAGCATCAGAGATACCCATTGCATATATGCAGGATCATAATCTCTAGAGATACTAGCTCTGCTTCAGACTCTTGGGTCAATAGACTAACTAGCAGTAGTAGCAGGCTGTCCACTTGGACCACCGTTGGCGGGAGATGGGATTTTCCTGCAAGTAGGGAACTTCTCAGAATCCTGCAAGGAGCAAGAAAATGATTCACGTCTGTAGACTCATCTTCTCGGTTCACAGCTCCCTGTCCTAACTCTGCTCTCCACTCTTCCTGTCCATAGCACCATAGAATTGTCAGGGTTGGGAGGGACCTCAAAGATCATCTAGTTCCAACCCTCCCACCATGGGCAGGGACATTTCCCACTAGATCAGGCTGCTCAGAGCCCCATCCAGCCTGGCCTTAAAAACTTCCAGGGATGGGGCTTCCACGCCCTCTCGGCAACCTGTGCCAGGGTCTCACCACCCTCACAGGGAACAGCTTCTTCCAAATGTCCAATCCAAATTGACCCATCTCTAGTTTTAATCCATTCCCTCTAGTCCTACCACTACCTGACACCCTAAAAAGCCCCTCCCCAGCTTTCTTGTAGCCCCCCTTCAGATACTGGAAGGCCACAATAAGGTCTTCTCAGAGCCTTCTTTTCTTCAGACTGAACCTCAACTCTCTCAGTCTGTCTTCTCTGGACACATTCCAGCACATCCATATCCCTCTTGTAGTAGTGGCTCCAGAACTGGATGTCCCTACCTATTCAGCCCCTCGTGCCGCAGCCTCTCTTCAGTGCCTCAGTCTCTTTCCACCCAGACAGTTTGAATTCCTTCACGTGACCAGAGACAGCTTGCCCCTCCAATGCCCTTGTGCAGGCCTCTTGTCCAGGGGTCTCCTCCAGCTCCTGACCTCACTGAAGAAGAGCCAGAGCAAAGAGGCTCTTCACTGTCCGTCCTATTCCCTTCCTCCGCCTGTCCAGACCCCTACTTCTGCTTCCAGCCTGCAGCTCCTAGCACAGACACTCCATGTTGCCCAGGTTCTTCAGTGAATGATGTTAGAACGGTTTAGTAAAAGAGGAAAACCTGAATACTTTAAAAGGGCAAGGCATTTACTATTTTTATGCAAAGTGCTGTGGCAAGCATAATTATGCAAATTCAAAAAACGTGTCATAATTGACCTTTTCAAAACATGTGTGTCCATGGGTCTAACATACAACTCATTGGTGAACCCTGAAATTTATTAAAGGTCAGCAGTTCTAGAATTTCTTCTCATTTCATCACTAAAGAACTTATTTAAGATGCATCCAGCAGTGATCATCAATGAAAAACAAACTTGCTTAAGAACAGGTAAAAAATTTGATGCCTTGGGTTAGAAAAGCCTGTCCCTTTAAAAAGGTCTGTAAAAAGAAAAGAAAAATAAATGCTCTTGCTACAGAATCTATCAGCTTACTTGCTGTTCTGAAAATATCATGCCAAAATCCAAAGATTCTGTTCATCTAAAGCTCTGTAAGTAGATTTAATAAATAGTCTGAATCAGCAGTGACTCTTGACTAAGTTTAGTCTGGCAGTGTCTCGAGTTAAGTCTAAATTCTCATTGCATTTAGATCCTTTGGGGCTTGGCTGTTTCTTCTGCCCTACTGCTCCACAGACCTTTGTATTCCGTTGAGGAAGACTGTTATCCACCTTTCCAACCTCATTCACAGCAACATGGTTTCTCCCCACTTTGAAAACTGTCTTCACAGAATCTGTCTATGAAGAGCTCACACAGAACCCAGCACAACACCTAGAAAAATGAATCTCCACAAGAATTCCTGTGTAGTTAAGACAGATCAAGGAATTATTTCTGACAGAACATGCACAGGAGAGGAAAAACAACAAACAAAAAACCCAAATAAACAAAAAACACACAAGTAAACACATTTTCACAAATCCTCACAAGTCCCAATGCAATTACTCCCTAACTTCATGCAAGGCCCACTTGAGAAATTTCAAGTATTTTTTTCTCCTTTCAAGACACTGAAATGAGGTGACAAATAGGCAAAGCTGTGCTTAATTAGAATGGTAGTTACAGCATGAAATAGTGATGCTGTTCCATGACAGAAATGACAGAACTATGGCTTTTACCAAGGGAATGTAGCAATGAATGCATAAAAAGCTAAGGGCCAGATCAAAGAGAATTAGTTGCCAGAGCATCACAGAAGATAATGAATCTACAATAATTTATACCAATGAAGGCAGCTTGTCCCTGAAGCTCAAGGTCATTTTGTAGCAAAGAACAAATCTTTTTTTCTTGAATTTGCATTCAGTACAAGCCTTTGCTTCCTGAATTAATCTTCTAAACAGCAGCATCATGGACTACAGCATGAATGTGATTTTTTTTTTTTCCATTGGCATCTAGAATCTGAAAATTGTGTTGGTTCAACTGCTTCTTGTACAACAGATGGGAGGACATCATAAAATATCAGATGGTCCCTTAGCAAGCTCTTTGAAATTCAAATACGGTTACATATCCTTCACCCCCAGCGTACAAGACTATATAACAGGGTTGATTACAGAAATACTCTATACTAGCATAGGTCTGTGTCAAATCAGGAATATGACACAGTGTCAAGCTTAGCAGCAGTTTTTTAATTGTTAATTTTCATTTAGCGCCTGTCTGTAGTCTCTGTCACCACCAGGAACATCCCATAAACTCCCAAACAACCAGCACAAGGACACCAAATATAGCTTGGCACACAGCAGCTGGAATTGTCCTGCCATAGTTACTACATTTTCATCCAAGATGGTCAGTAACTTGGGATCCATTGCCGGAGATAATGCAATACCACAGCAATTATTCAGCTGAATAACTTGTTTTAGGTAACAGACTTCAATTTTGCTGCTCCTCCTTCCTGTACATTCCAGGAGGTGGTGCTGTCACTTGGATAGAAATGGACCAAATCCTCTTACACGGTGTTTGTACACGGAAATGTACTGGTGATCTTACCATTTACATGTGTACACAAATAAAATACTAAAGCAGATCAGGAGAACTTTCTGCAAGAACGCACAGAAGTCCACACGATGCAAACTGAAGACACAAATTTCATGCAAAGTAACTTGTAAATGCATGTTTAACGTTACTGAAAATTCAAACCCTATCAGCTTCTAATGCTCCCAATCTGAATGTACTTGTTCCAAAAAAATAGCAGCTCTTTAGTGTTCTGCATGAATTCAAACCACAAACTTAACTCCCAGAGAATAAACCTATTGTGTCACCCATCTGTAACAGCCATCTGGGACAGATGTTTTAAATGGAAGCTGACACAAGATTTAGGGTCCACAATCAATTTATCTCACAACATTTACCCCTTGAATGCCCTAAGAAGAAATTACGAAGTCGCACCTGACTGAAGGCAACAATACATGTACTGTACATTGGCCTCCTTCCCTAACAGATGAACCGTTCAGAAAGCAGATCAGTGCTATGCCCATATAATCCAATCCCACCCATCCAATTCCTGCTGCTTGGAAAGCTAAAGCTTACCTGAGTATTTTATGGACACGGAATGGACCATACATTATGTACACAAAGTCAGACAGACTACTCGTTTGCTCCTATTTACTTGCTACCAAGGATCCTAGCTCCTTAAGCCAAATAAATTTCCTTTAAAATGCGTTAATGATCAACAAGTATAAATATTTTTCATAAAATTCTGAAAGAAAATTATTAGATATTCACATCCAAGTTCTGTGAATTTCTTTGCATGTCCACCTGGCAGACAGTTGCATTATTTATTTGCTGCCACAGCAAATTGATCTACTGGCGTTTAAAGGTGTCACCTTTACTCATTACTGTTTCCAATGCTCACTCCAGCACTGCCAGCATTGTACCAGTGACCTGACTACAACTTTTAATCTCAGCTAATCACAAAACTGCAAGGTTGAATTTCACATATAGAGTAGCATATGAAGAGACAGAAGAAACCGCTGCTTTGCTTCATTTAACCCTCATTGATTTCTATATGGCAATAGTTTGATGAGAAAGTTAAGTGCAACACATTTCTTCAGGCTCAAGGTAAAACATCAGGAAATCGCTGCAAGTTGTGCCAGGGGAGGTTTAGGCTGGATATTAGGAAGACTTTTTTCACTAAAAGACTCACTGGGCATTGGAACAGGCTGCCCAGGGCAGCGGTGGATTCACCATCGCTGGAGGTATTTAAACAACGTGTTGACCTGGTGCTTAGGGACGTGGTTTATCAGTGAGCTAGCATTGCTAGGTTAATGGTTGGACTAGCTGACCTTAAGGGTCTCTTCCAACTGAAGAGATTCTGTAACTCTGCATGGTCTCTCCAGTATGCTTCCAAACTATTTCAGCTGCAGCACCAGAGAGCACAACTTCCTTTCTGCTGAGATATTTCTGGCTGGCAAATAACAGCAGCCCCTCAGCCCTTTAGAAAGGTTTAAAACCAAGCAGTACCAACACGCCTTCAAAAACATACCAAAACACAAGACATTCAACAAGATGCTCTAGGTTACATTCTCGCACACTCCAAGTGATACGTGCAAGAGGTTTCCAAGAAAAGATGCAATAACAAACATCCAAGCTCCCTCTCCATGCACAGGCTGTTGCGTGGTGCCGCGCTGTAACTGTCCCCAGTTGGCAGGCTCTAGCACGGCCTCGCAGGCAAACAGCTCCAGAAGCACCAGCAACTGAGGCGCTTCTGCTGAGAAAACGACCACCAGCGTATTCCTCACGCCACACGTTGCAAGCCTGGGAGCGCTCAAAAAGATGTGACGGCATCTCGGGGGAAAAAGGACACACATATAGAGGTCAGGAGCCAACAGGAACATGCACACGTACTTCAGGCAGAAATTGAACACCAGCTGAAATAACACCACCTCCCATTCTCTGACACTCCGGGGGGGGGGGCAGAGGAACTAAACCCAGCAGTGACCTACAACTCACAGCCACACACGTACAGCTAGAACCACAGCCAAGGCAAACTGCAAGAAGAGCTGGAATTTTGATCACGCCTCAGTAGAGAAAAACATAATTAAAACCATTACGCTTGGAAAGCTTCCAGCCCTATGAATCTGACAAAGACATTTATGATGATAAAAGAATAATAATGTCCAGTAAAATCCCGGTACATAAAAGCACTAAAAGAGTTTTATAGTCAGAAATCCAAGAGAAGAATATTTTAAACAAGTTAATGTGCAGCTTCAATAGAAAAATAGTGTGACTTTTCCATTTCCTAAACTGAAGTTTAACTTCACAGCTATCTGTATCCTACCACACTTTTCCTGTCGGCCTAAACACGTCTTGCTTTATTACAAGTCAGAGCAACTTATCTCATGGGATATTTTTGATGAAAATGAACTCTAGGCTTCAGTAAGGACAGCCCAACGTCCTCTCTGTGATAGCTAATTTTTGACACTTCGCTCCACTTTGCATTTCTATCCTTTGAAGGACACCTAACACGAGAAGGAATTCGGAACACCATGCACTGACAGGGCTGCATTACAGTAAGACATATTGACATACTTGCTCTTTTTATTGACCCACGCAGCAGGTTGTTATTTGAGGTAACGCAAACAGAAATGTCAAGACTGCTTGGAGAGAAAAAGTTATTTCACAGTTTTTGGAAAAAACATTTGGTAGAGTGCTGCCATCTGCACCAATATTTGAAAACCAAGCTATTCAAATCTGCATAATTTACTTAATCTTACCAAGAGATTTGAAAATTAGAGGTTTTTTATTATATTTTCCCGAGAAGCATCACTTTGCATATCAAGTACTATACCCATCTGGAAAACCGACGCTTGGAACAGCCTTGCTGGTTTAAGTCCATACCACCTTGCTATATCCGGCTGTTCATACGTACTGGGTACGTGAGTTCTGGAAGCTGCTTTTGGGAAATAAGGGTAAGGGGAGACAAAGGCAACAAACATCGCTCAAATGATGGCAATAAGAATTTTAGGTCTCTCAAAAACATGCACACTGAAGTGTTGGTGATGATTTCCTGTCATTTTTCCTGTTTATTTTAGAATCGCACTCAAGAGAGCAGCTTAGAGAAATGCCTTTTCTTGAATAGGTTTGAGAGCTTCCAGAGGTTAAGAATTTCACAGCTGATTATGATGACAAAAAAACTACAATTTTGGACCAGTCCAAGCAGAACATTACAACAGAAAAGAATTTCAAAAACATAGGCACTGGAACCTGCTTAAGATTGCCCCTGTTAGACTCCAGAAACTGGAGATGGAGACTGTGGTCACTCAGTTTATTTGAAGAAAACATTATCTGCCACCCTGCCCCTCTGTCCCTCTCAGTGGTCACCCTTGTTTTGAAGGACTGTCCCTTGTTTCACGTACTTGCCGTTTAAGCCTGGAGAAGGTGGAATGAAGACTCCACAGGCTTTAAGCAACACAGCTGCCCACTAAACCTTTAGACCTAAACACAGTGTTTAAAATACAAAAAGATTCCTTCCGTTTTATCTCAAGCATCCCCTGATCAGCATACCTGAAGCAGACACCAGGAAAGCGGGCAGCATGCAAGAAAGAAAACTCCTGCAACAATTCACTCACAGCACAGTCAAAACCAAATAGGCTTTTCTAGGGTATCGTTATGCTTTACCGTAACAGATCAGTGACATTTTCAGGGTAAGACTTTATAAAAAGGTAGTTGCAAAGTCTTTCTACACAGCCTGGAAGTTCCTAGTACTGACCTTTCTGGACATGTGCTAAACTCTGGAACACTGTAAAATATTCAGAGGCTTCATGGGTTTCAGAGAACTGTGCTGCTGCATGTTCTGAGCTGCTACACAAACCACACGAGGGGGACCGTGAAGCAGAAATAAAAAGGAAATCTCAAGCTGACAGCCATTTCCTCTAGAAAAATAGTAATTTTCCAGGAAAATGTTCTAAACAGCTGGATCTTATCAGGAGGCTGGATGTGAACCACCCATCCAAGTAATGAAAGACTAATGTGCACGTTCCTTCAGGGGGTTTGAACATCAGACTATCTCCCATCTTCAAATCTCCTTTTCTGAGTTTCCTTGGGCAGTGTAAATGCTGTGCCCACTTCCACTTTTAAGGCAGTAGCAGAAAGAGTATCTTCTCTGAGCACACAAATTTGGACAGACCACAGAAATTTGCCAAATGTTCATTTTGTTAGGGCTCATCCTAAAATTTCAATCTAGTTTCAGTTTCACAAAGAATGAACCTCTACAAGCTGATTGGTAAAACAAATGTATTGTATTAAAACAAGTGAATGAGCAATACTACCTCAGATAATAAACTGAAATGTCTATGATAATTGAGTCTTTGAGAGCAGCAGAAATACATACTTCAGGGTGAAACAGTACACTAAGAAAAATGATGTTGTCCTAGCAGGTGAGGTGTCCTTTACTGTAAATATGATGATGACTGAGCTTGGAGCAGATCACCCAGAGAAGCTGTGGATTCTCCATCCTCAAATATATTCAAGAACTGTCTGGACATGTTCAAGGGCAGCTTGCTCTAGGTGACTCTGCTTGAGCAGGGGGTTGGACCAAATGACCTCCAGAGATCCCTTCCAACCATTCTGTGCTTCTAAAATTTTCTCAAAACAGAGCCTCATACTAAAATGGGGCTCAGAAAGGCAGTCAACTTACATAATTTCTGCAAGTAATGAACGCAAGCATTATATGTGCTTTGGCTCTCCTGGAGCGATAAATCAGATTTCTCTAGGTTCTCACCGACAACCCACTCAGGCAAGTCACAAGCAGACACCCTGCCTGGCCCAGATGTGGCTACTAGCAGTACATAATGGCAGTCAACCAACTGACTTAGAATGTTTTATTCTACAAGCCTTCTCTTCAGCGGCACTTTCACTCAGGTCTCTCCCCACTCTTTCTACTAGTTTTGACAAAACTTAGCCTAATACCTTTGTGTCCGAGTCCTATCAAACTGGAAGAAACCATTTGTGAATACAAGTTTTAAGTGAGGAAACTGATGATTCAATATAAAAGCCCTTATTTCTGTTAGAAACCAAAGTAAAAACATGGTACAAGGAGCGCAGGCTTCTGCTGACCCATGTTTGAGTAAAGCACATTAAGCATCCAAGAATTACAGAAGCATTACCTGCTCGTAGTTCTCCGGTTGCCTGATGAGATCTGTTTCTGTGACGGAAAAATGTCCAAGGATTGGGTCCACATGGGAGCCACTAGTAAATAAATGGATCTGGAACAGATTAATTTAAAAGATTTGTCAATACAAGGACCAGATTATTAACAACATCATTAGCTACCACCTAACGGCTGCACGGATTGGAAAGGTGATGCCAAGCAGTGCTTACAAGCCCGCTTGCAATGGACAAGTACAAACGTAACTACTATTACCAATGCAACAGATCTCTTTTTCAACAGCCTGTAGGAAATTATGATCATGCACCACAACCACCTCCCAAAATGGTCCATCTGGTGTTGCTACCAGAACCACATGCAGGAATTGCTACTGCTGCCACCACAGCAAAACTGAAGGATTTCTCTTTTCGTCCTGTCTTAAAGTCTACACTATACACTGTAACTGGAGTAACCAGTTACACAGGTAGCAGAAGTCCTAACGGAAGTAAAGGATACCTTGAGAGTAATTTTTGATTTCGTCCTTTAAAGCAGAACATAGTTGCAGAAAGTTTCTCTTTTGCTGCTATAAATTGTTGGCTTTCACTCACTAGGACCTTGTCCCAGCTGTGCAAGTGATGGTATCATCAATTACTTCTTGACGAAGAAGCTTCCCAAGTTAGTCAAGGGAACAATAAAAAGCAATTTCTCCTATTTAGAGCTGATCCCTTTGTTACTGTAATAACTGCAGCTGCCAAACAAGATAGCAGTGCACATTTGTCAGACAATCGCTCATATTTCATTAATATTTCTGCTAGAAGACATCAAATGTTTCCTGCTTTTCTTCCTTTATTCTAATACGAACTTTATCATACACTTGGGTATTGACAACTACTTTATAGTTGACAGGCACTGGGTAATTATCAACCCTTCCCTGAAACTTCAGAATATTTTAGCGTTCCTTTCCCAAAACTCACTTCTGGTGACAACCATCTGTCACATGTGCAGAGCTATGCGAGTTTAAAAATAAAAGAGCACCTCCCCACACAATGTTCTTCCCTTCCACTTGCCACTCCTCTCCCTGCTCCACTCTTGCATAACTCTAGCTGCCAAACCTTTGGGCCTCCAGCATCAGGAATGAATTTCAGCCCCTCCTCAAAAATATATTGCAGCAGCATCTCTGGCTAAAGCCCCAAACAAATACCCTAAAGCTGTAAGAACAGAAGAACAACGTGTTCCCCTAAGACCAGACTAGATGAATACTGGAATAATGCAGTATTTTTATTTTTACAATCTGTTACTGATAACTACACTGAAGACAAAACAAGGCTTAAAAAAGGAAATGGTACCAAGGTAAAAGAAGCAGGTGAGTAGGTGGGAGACAGTCCATGTACAGCTGTTGCTTCGTGGCCCTGGAATGGATTGGGGTGGAGGCAGGTCTGATTGAACCTTGCACTGAACTTTGCATGGGAGTACAGGCACAGCCCAGCACCGAGCACCACTTTGGGGAGTTTCCAGTACCAATTCCTAAATACCCTTAAGCTTAGACACCCTGCAGGGTGATCAGCTTGCCTAATTCACCTAAGAGAAGATGAAAAGGGAGCTTGTTCATAGTTCACACACGCTTGGAACAAGGGGAAAAACTTCTACTGCATTAAAGAATGTGCTACTGAGATCTAACAACAAATTCACTTTAGCAAAAAAAAAAAAAAAAAGATTTTTCAAAACAAATATCTTGGGACAAAAAAAACCCCTATTAACCAATGTAGTAATTTACAGAATAACATGGTAGATTCTTCATGCCAAGATACAGATGCATCTAACAATTGCAGTTTAGTTCACGCACAAATTACTGACAATGAGGAAATCAGCCAACATCTCTGCCTTCTGTTACTCAGAGATCAAGACTTGGTCCTTGTCCCTTTGCTCTTTTACTATGGCAGATATATAGATACAACCAATCCAATCCACTGTAATATATCTTATTATGTTTACCTTGGAAGAGCCACCAAAAAACCATTTCATCCATAGGAGGCATTTAGGCATTTCCTGCTGCTGCTCTGTATTCTTATTGACAGAACACAACTCTTGCTCTTAGAGTTTCTAAGCGTATTAGGACTGTTACTGTCATTCTTCTGTGATCTGATAATGCCAATTATGCTAAACTCTTGTGCCATCAAGAATTCCACTTATTTTATTCCTACCAACCTATACACATAGTTCACCCACTCAACAAAGTTCACCTCTGAACCAGATCTAACTCTCCCCTATTTCTGTCCTAGTCTTTCAGTGGATGGAGAACAGCTGCAAATACCTACAGGGAATCCATCAGTTTTGCAGCAACTCACCTGTTTTGCTATTTCTTTTCATATGCTGACTGTGGCACAGTGCATTTAGCAGACCCAAAAAAACAATGCCAGTTTTAAACTACACAGGTTCCTGCCTGTTTTTCTGAAAGGCTTCCCATTCATACCTTTTAAGGCAAAGCAGTAATTCAAAGCCTTACTAAAAACAGTTGCTCTCCCCTATTAATTCCAGAGGGACCAAAAACCAGGCAAATGAGTATTCCTCTGGCACTTAATAAAAAAAGGGAGAACAGAAGGAACCAAGAGGCATTTATCCTTCATACTTCCATATATTTGAAGGTATATCAGGTAAATACATGCCACTAAGAATTGAGGGAATTATAATAGTATTACTATATTATACTTTCAAAGCAGGTCAACCTGTCCATGTTGAGAAGCCATAACATTATTCAACAGCTCACAGCCTCGGGCTGCAAAATTCCTCAGCAGCAGAGAGGTTAAGATTTCCCCAAGGAAGTCTTCCTTCTGCAACAGGACAGGTGTGCGTCTGTAAGCTTCAACGTCCCCCTGGGAGCCGAAGTTGCCGATAAAGCAGCTCATCAGAAGAACTTGCAAGGAGAACAGCCAGTCAGATCACCAAACAAGCTGCTTATTTTTGCTTGTTTCCCCCCTACTGCTCCCTTATGCTTTCTTCAGGCAGTACAGTACTACTTCATTAACATGAGTCATAACTTCCAACCTGAAAGTGCATGTCACTGATCGCTCAAGTGATGGCAGAGTTTTTTCCACAAAATCACAGAAATCGAAAAGACCTTTGGAGGTCTTTAGTCCTACCTCCCACTCTAGCAAGGACTATCATCAGCATCAGTCTGTGGCCTCAGGTATGTGAGTCTTGGAAACCTCCCAGGATGGAGACAAGTCAGGGTTTCTGGTTACCTGCTCCAACACTGTCCATCACCCCAGAGCAGCTTTTTCTAACAACCCTGAACCTGCCAAGCTACGATCAGTGGCCCCTTCCCCTTTGTCTTCAGGTACTGATGAAAAGAACTTAGCTAGTCCTTGACTGTCTTAGTAGCCTTTTGCTGGATCCTCTACATAGAATCCATAGAATGCGTTTGGCTGGAAGGGACCTTTAAAGGCCATCCAGTCCAACACCCTGCAGTGAGCAGGGACATCTTTAACTCCATCAGGTTGCTCAGAGCCCCGTCAAGCCTGACCTTGAATGCCTCCAGAGATGGAGCCTCTACCACCCTTCTGGGCAACCCGTGCCAGTGTTTCACCACCCTCATAGCAAAGAACTTCCTAACATCTAATCGAAATCTACCTTGCTCTAGTTTAAAACCACTGTCCCCAGTCCTACTGTTACACTCTCTTGTAAGCAGTCCCTCCCCAGCTTTCCTCTAGCCCCCTTCAGGTACTGGAAAGCCACTATAAGGTCTCCCTAGCAGCCTTCTCCTCTCCAAGCTGAAAAACTCCAACTCTCTACAGGATAACTCAGCATAGGAGAGGTGCGCCAGCCCCCAGATCAGCTTCGCAGCCCTCCTCTGGGCCCACTCCAACAGGTCCATGTTCTTCTTTTGTGCTGAGGGCTCCGGAGCTGGATGCAGTACTGCAGGTGAGGTCTCACCAGAGCAGAGTAGAGGGGCAGAATCACCTCTCTTGATCTGCTGGCCACACTTTTTTTGATGCAGCCCAGAATGCGATTGACCTTCTGGGCTGTGAGTGGACATTGCTGATTCATGTCCAGTTTCTCATCCACCAGTATGCCCAGTCCTTTTCTGCAGGGCTGCTCTCCATCACATCATCCCCCAGCCTGTGTTGGTAACTTACTTCTAGTAGCAATACTCATACCCCCCCCAAAAAAAAAATGAAAAAGCAGTCACCTCCTGAATATGAACATATTTCCAAGTGTGATGCGTTGCTCTCAGAAAGCCCCAAATACAGAATACGGTATTTTAGAGCCTGTGTGAGTCACAGAATGAAATCTGTGGAAGTGTCGCCACTACTTGGCAAAAATTATAGCTCGTGATCAGCAGTAAATTCCACAGTTGAGATACATAACCTGCTAAGTTATTAAACAGAATGAATAAAAATTGTAATTATCATTTTGTAAAGAAAGCCCTTCGTAAATCTGCCAGCATAATTAAAAAACATAACACTCATTAGCCTTTTGCATACTGTGTTTGTGGTTTATATGAGAAAAGCAGCAGCTCATATAGAGGTCATATTGGGTCAGCTCAGTCTTCTAACAGACTAGTTTAAAAGTTTTAGGATTAATGCAGTAGCACGGATAATTTCTCTGTGAAGAGTCAGGAAATAGCAATTATTGTTTATGCAGCTGTTAAACTGTATCAGTATGTTATATTTTGTTTTACGTAAATGTTAACACTGTAATGAAGTTCCTTCCAAAGTCACTTTTACCTTTCAATCTTCCTGCTTCTAATTCAGCCTAAAACATAAATCAGAGCACTGCACTTTATTACAGCTCTGAACAGAACTCCCACAGTTGCGCACACGTATTTCAGCAAGCATAATATTAGTGTGTGATCGCACATGGAGGAGCTGAGCTCCAATCTAGCCTCCTATGTGTACATCAGTGATGGCAGCCCTCTGTGTACACTGCAGAACATACTCTGATCGTAAGGACCATCACCGCTTACTGCTTTCACTTTAGTCCGGTGGCGACTGTTGGAGAAGGCAGTAATAGCAGCTTTGGGAACCTGGACAAACAGAGGAACATTCTCTCTCCTGCTTACTCTTCCAGATCCTAGAAACTGTGGTCCAGAGAATAACAGCACAAATAACCTGACTCCTATATTTGTCCAACTGTAACAGTCCTAACTTTCTTTCCTTGGGTAGCCACAGTGAAAAAAAAAAAGTCCAAGTTTATGTTAAAGTACAATCCTAGTAGGTCATCATTTCCCCTGTCAACCAGTTTAGCATGTTGCCCAACCAGCACTTCTCTTGATTATTTCAGTGCCTGATCAGGACCACCGAGACTCTCTGTACTCGAGGCCCCAAGTTCAACCTGCTCTTAATTCTTCCTTGATCTCATTAACTTCAAACTGAGGTATTGAAGCTGCCTAATGATTTGTTACTGCCAACTGCTGCATAAATCACAGCGCTGATGATGAGTTACGGACATATTTGCCTCACCCACTATAAAAATCAGCATACCGTAAATAGAGGTGGCTTATCAAGGAGAGAAGATGCCAATCATTTTATTTGAGCTTTACACCACTAAGCCACCTGTCCCAATAGCATCACTGTCTGTGATCTCAGTGCAAAAGCCAAGAACTGCACCTGCAGTTCTGGTGAAGTGCTATCTTTGTTGCCAGATCAGGAAAGCATATTCACAGTGGGCAATGAGAAGCAAAAAGTTATTTTAGATGCTGCACACACCGCACCTGATCTTTCCCCTAGGGCTGTCAATCAGACACCTTCCCTAGCAATCAATTCATGCAAAGAACAAAATGTAACCTCATTATAGTTTTCAGTACTGCTCTGTCAGACACAGGATTAAAATCAAGAAAGCATCTTCATTCAAAACTCTTCTTGTTCCAACACTGACAACTTTCTGATAAATGTTGTTCTTTGAGGAGAAATTTCTCAAAACTGTAGGAGAAATTTCTCAAAACTGTTCTTATTCCGAACAGGTTTTCTGTGACAGTTTTGCGTACAATACCAAATGGCTCCATATAAGTTATCTAAAGGGATGTGAATGGAGAAAGGGGGCCTAGAGAAAATATTACTAAATAACTTTTACGATTACCTTTAGGACAATTTTTAAAAATTCGTCTCTGCAATCACCATCACTGTCAACTTTTGAGACTGCAGGCTGTTTCTATCCTAAGCAGACAGGATCCTCCTAGATGTCTGTGATTTTCAGACAGGCACATAAGCATCATTCATAAATGGGAACAGAACTGGAATCTTAGCAATGTAGAGACCACTACTGATTCCTGATTTAAAAGCAGGTAGATCTTGGGTTCTGCTCAGATGTGCCCTAGTACTCCAGAAATGGAAACTGCATTTTATTTCGCTGATACTGTTTTCAACAACCATGTTCAATATTTAGAATCCATATTTCCAATGAACCTATAATTCTGAATCACTGCTTCTTGTCTGTGGGACTGTCTTGCTTTTACCAGGCATGTCCTGAAAAAAAATGGGGACAGCCTCTGATTGCAGAAGAAACCAATGTACCAACCTGCGAGAGAGTTTTATACAACTATGACCTTACAAACAGTGCATATACTTAATTTTCTTATGGTTCTGCCCCACTAAGGAAAGGGTGAGGTATTTAGAGAATTCACTCATCTTCAGAAAACACACAACTAGCAAACAAGAATAATTTGCACATTTAGCACTAGCTGACAAAGGCTTTTAAATAATAAACAGTGCCACAGTGAGTTAGAAGAGTCATTTACCTTGTGCAAAAGTTTGAAATACTCTTGCTGCTGAGCATGCAAACTCCGCCACTGGAACCTCCGCCTCCCATTTAACCACTGAAGGTATCGAACATCTACTCTGTCTTCTAGCCCATAGTCAGGTGCTCTTTCAGTTGTACCTTTCTGGATGTTGTGCAGATCATCTTCACACTAAAAGCAGAAGAGAATACCAAAATGTTAATTTAGCTTCAACACTCTCAAATCTTCCAGTAGTGAAGAAGATACAAGGCAAATAGGCCAGAGAGGAAAAAAATCCCCCCAAAAGGATATAAGTTCCAGCAGCAGAAAGAAATTGTTGTCTTTTACAACACAGGACTGGGAACAGCCTAAACAAGTACTGAAGTCTGGAATAAATACCAGCTTCTCAGCTATGATCTGGTGAGCTGTCTCCGTTCCCATCTTTCATTTTTCGTACCCAGGAAGACACAGTGTTCCTACGACAGCAAGCATGTTCTTCAGCCAGATGGGAAAAATCACATTTTGACTAGATTCTGATAAGTCAAAGAGCATAAAAAAGAGATTTAGCTCCTCCAGTGTCTTCACAAAAGCACTGAAGCCTACATTCGGTGACCCTATTTAGTAGGGACAAAATTGTGGGCCTGTGCTTACCCAGCTATTTTCTTTTCTGCACTCATCATTTCCCTTCTTGCAGGACAGAGGAAAAGAAACAATCATCCAGCTGATGCTGGCCAGGAGTCCACAGAGGCACTCCCAGTTACAGTTACACCACCCGCCTTGCATTGTTTTGCCTTTCTCTAGAGTAATTTGGAAGGAAAAAGCAAGAAGCAGTTTCCTTTTGTTCATTTTGCCCTGTTTTTCTTCGGCTGTAGAAAAAAAACACCAAACCAACAACCAACCACCTCCACCTTCTGGATGAAATTTCTACTTGGCCAATGGCATAAAGCAAGCAAGACATGTCTGTCCTCTTTCCAAAGGAACATAGGGGGAATTACACCTCCCCCAGCCTCTTGCACAAAGAGATCATTCACATTTACAAACAGATCTCTCCCTCTGTGTTCAGCTAAGACTTCTTCAGACTGCAAATTAAAAAGGGTGGAGGGCATAGGTTGTTTTACTTCTCATGCCAGTAACAACACTTAAAGTAAGCCAAGCTGTCAAATTCGTCTAGTCTATAGAAAGCACATACAATAAACACAATCCATAATTCCAATTTTTTACTACAGTATATCATAAGTAGTGGAAACCGCAGAATTGTGAAGGTCAAGGTGTTCAGAACAAGTGTTCGCCAGCTAAGAAAGTGTCTCCCAGTTGCCGGACTCTCAAGACATTTCTTTAAAGTGGAAATTTAAAAAGCCTACTTCAAACACGACTGTTTTCAAGAAAACACTTAAGCACATATTTGAACACATAGACCTTGAGGGTATTTAAACACATGTGCTTCCCTGATTCACACACTTCCACGTTCAATAAAATCTTCCAAAGATTCAGTTAGCAGGTAAAGCTTCAGTGCAATTGAGATCCTAAACTAAAAATGTAAAATTAAGAGAATTTAATCTTGCCTTAAATGCAGATTTCAGCAGATGTTTATCTATAGCCACAGTCAAATTTCCTAATGCTTGTTTCAACCTAAATATCACCTCAGTCGACAGGGCCTCTATTATAACGAGTGTTCATATTATTAATAAGCATAAAAATATTGCTCTGGTCCCATAAATTTTATTAAGATTACAGGTTTTTTTCCCTTTGCTCTGTGGCTCAGATAAATGCATGCTATAAATCACAGGGGCACAGGGTTGGTAAAGGGTTTTTCCTTTTAAAGGCATAGTTTCATCGTTTAAAAAAAAAACAAAACCCAAACCCAAATAAAACAGTACCTCCTTTGTGCCAAGAGCAACGTCACTCTGTTTCCTCAGTGCCTTCAGCTCTGTGCCCCTCAGACACTGCTGTCCTAGCTAAGTACATTCATGGTTCAGATTGTCTTGCCCTCACCACAAGATGTTCCTGGACCATAAAACTATACAGATATGATTATCAAGTTGTTCACAAACATGATGAGCCAAAGCAATTGGGTATTAGTCACCACAGCAGAGAAGAAAACGTTTAAACAACATTAAAACACTTCACATAAGCAGCCAGAAAGCCACAACGCCAAAAAACAGACTTGGGATTCCCAGATTAAAACGTGCATTTTCTATAATTTACGGTTCAACTCCAACTTCCCTGGTTAGAGATCTCAGAATGGCACAAATACTGCTCTCCTGGGGACTCACTGCAGGAAGGAATGGCATTAGACTCGATTGCTTTGGCAGTACAGTGACAAACACCATGCAGAGCTAATTTTACTGTAGCAACCTGCCTTATTAATATTAAAATAAGGAAGTCAGCCAATGCATTTTTTAAACAGAATCTCTCTATTATTTATTTCACAAACTGCACCAAAAAATTACTTTTGCTATGAAATACTTAGCCTGGCATAAAGTAAACAAGGTAAAAAAAAAAAAGTCTTGCATATTATAATGTGACCTCAATTTCTAGTCCCATCTTCACAATCTAAGACTATTTACTGCTCTCCCAGTGGGAGAAAAATCACTAAAGCACCAGCCCAAGCTAGAGCCTTTGCTTCAAATATTACTGCGAATCTATCTAATCTATACATCAGTATGGGTACACACTTAACGTTCACTTCCGAGTTGGAAAAGTGGGTATTATTTAGGCAAAATCATAAAGAAAGCAGTCAAGGCAACTACCAAGGGCTCTCAACGGTCTCCCGACACGTGGAATGCTCCACACCACGTCTGGAAGAGATCATTTCTTAGCTGCTTAACAGAAAAGCTTTTTGCCTGTAAACTGTTCACTGTAATTAATGTTTCTCTTTGATTCTGTTTCAGAGAAGAGAGGTGCATGGAATCCAGCTACAGAACAGTGCCACAGGCTTGCAGCACAAAAGCCACATAAACATGTATCAATATCCTTGTTGCCGAATGTCTTTCCCCATTAAACCGATGATAGCAGAGCTAGACTTGTCAAACTGGACGATGTGAACTCACCAGAGCCCCTGTATCCATTGTAACTTAAGCAGAAGCTAGAATGAAGCCCCTCAATTCCACTCCAACTGTAACTCACCCCAGATGAGCTTTTCTGACCTAAAAACTCAAAATACTGATGTTAGAAGATCTCAATACCCATTGATTGGCAAGACTCAGAAAAACAAGCACAAGTCTGATGAAGGTGACACACATATATTTAAATGAACTCTCTCCAGAACAATTCCTGAGTTATCACCCTGCCTACACTTAGGTAGAACTTAAACCCAGCTCTCTTGTGGTAAAAGATCCAGACAAATAAGGAGCTACACCCCACAGTAAACATTTGTTCCAGGACAACATGCATCACCATCCCAGCTCATAAATTACAAATCCCACCTCAAGCTCATATATACATCTCTGGCTTAGTCAGAGGTAAACACAGTTTATGTCCTAAGGGCATATATGTAAAATTTTTGCAAGGCAGCTTAGAATTAAGTCTCCAACACCACAGGAGTTTTGCCCTAAACATTCCTCCCCAGGATACTTCAAGTTCAACTGCTATGAAAAAAAGACACTAGATCATTCTCAAAACATGTGAACGGACCTGTGATTAGGCAACACAGCACGTGCAAAAGAAGCCAATACAGTCCTCGTGTCAGAAATGGTCTGAGCAGACAAGTCAGATTCATGGAACACACTGATCTGAAAAAAAAGCCATCAGATATAAAAGTACTTAGAGGAAAAGAATAAGGGGTGGGACAGAGGAGAGCATGAAAACAAGACGTGCTGATACATCAATTTTCATTCCAATTCCACATATCTGAGAAACAAACCTTGCCTGCAACGTGCTTAGAGAGAAATTAAAGATTAAGTAGTTCCAATTTTTTATAGCAGAAATAAAGCTGCTCTTTTTGATTTGAAATACAAAGCAATCCCATGTTATTGGAAATCAGCGAGCAGATCCACCAACAGCGGACAGAGATAAATAAGTACTTCATCACATAAATAATTCATCAAAGAACAACATAAGCATCAGTGTGTTTGCAGACATGTGAGAAGGGAGCATTTTTTCGCACTACTTGCTCCACTCGAGGATTTTAGTGACCTCGTACACAGCTGATCTTGCTCTGTTCATACACTTTGAATTAAGCAAATTTCAAAATTTGTTTTAAAGCAGAATTTCTTGCCGATTCAATGGTGACATATATACCACAAGCAGTGCTGCAAAGAAAACTCTCTGTTGTGCAACTTCATCGCACTTCTACTTTTTCAATTCACATGGGTATCTTAATGCTCATAAAAATTTTTACCTTGATAAGTTTCCTGCACCCTGCATGTACAATATTAATGAAACGACGGTGCTGCTGCCCAGGGATGCTTTTTGACTGGGAGCTGCCCCTACCAGCTCACCCCAGCCTGCTGTGTGTGCCCCTGCCCCGGACACCTCCAGCCCTCCCAGGCTGATGCACTCTGTGTATCAGGACAGCCAAAAAGCTCGCTGCTCTTGCCATGGAGAGGCAAACCTGCCGGCACATGGATTACACACTTAACCCGTGGATACATGCATTAACTCCCCGACATCAGTCCTTGAGCAGAGCAAAACAAAGCAACTGCAAGGTGAAACCTTCAATGCGTGCTCCCAGCCCACTCCTCACCTGCACCCCAGCTAATCTGGGTCTAGACAGAAAACATTCGCTCCGAGGAACCACTCAAATCTCAGCTACACTAAAACCACACAGCCCGATGATCACCAAGGTGGGAAGGAAAGTATCTAGATCTCCCGCTGCAGGACTTGAGAAAGGCAAAGCAATCACATAAATCAAGCCAATAAAGCGCTTCTGCATGCTGTGCTGAACCGCTCATAATTCAGACAATGGTTTTGATGTGACATAACATATGTTAGGCTGTGTAATTACAGATCTTTAAACAAAGCTTTTTTTCCCTAATTAAACACCATAGCCAGAAATAACAGTATCAGCCATGCTTTCTTAATTAATACAGCCATATATCTATATAGAGGAGGGGAAAATGTGAAAAGGAACAATTTGACCAGATGAGTGCCAAAGGGACGACGCTATTTTCATTAACAGCACCACCAACAATACTAATTGGATTTCCTCCTAGACAAGGTAGGATCCAGATTAGATGTATGCATGGAAAGATAGATGGTGTAAGAACACACTCCCACATGATGCACATACCAATTAAATATCCAGATATTTGCACAGAATATGTTTTCCACAAACATAAGTGCTCACAGTGGAAGTTACGCTCAAACATATTCAGCAATTTAAAAAAAAAAAAAAGACAAATCCTGTGTTTCCTCAAGGCCTTTTAGCTTTTAAATTTCAATGCGTTTTGTAAAAATTATTACTTGCAATAGCACTCCCAAGAGCTCACTCTTGGCAAAGAGCGAAAAAGAGAAGGTGCTGAGGAAAGACAGAAAATTTGAACACAGCTCCTACCCATTCCTGCCGTGTTCAAACAAGCCTGTCTGGCAGTAACCACAGGTCTGAGGCACTAGAGCAAATCAGTCCCTTACCCCATCCCTCCTCACTCATTCAGGAGGTTACTTAAGAGCTCTGCAATGGAGCAAAAGCACTATGTCTTTAAGAGAGCACAGCAGCACTGCCTAATCTTTGGAGCAGCAAGGTTTTAAAATAACATTTAAATCCCAAAGCTCACTGCATCATGTATTCAGACAAAACACGGAAACCAAACAGACTAAAACAAACACGTGGGAGGTTAAACCTTAACTCACAGAGCATCGCATTTTGCAGGGCTCAAGACATGCAAGGTAGATAATGCCTTGCGCTGCATTTCCTCTGCCAGCAGCCCGGCTTGCCCACGCCTGTTTGCCCCACTGTGGCAAGCTGCTGGAGAAGGGGGAACCTGCAATGAGAGAAAGATGCAGCACGCTACAACAGCAGCAAATCTGGAGCAAGAGGCCAACAGGAGAAGAAACAGCAACTGCCCTCCAGGAGAGGAGAGGCAAAGCCCTGCCAAAAGTAGAAGACCTGGCATGCCCTTCTTTGCATGCGCCTTTTGTCCTTCTGAGGAAAAGGTGCTTTATTTCAAAAGATCCTCCCGTGAGAGTTACACACTGATCACTTAAAGTGAGACACCAAAAGCAGAGGGCATTCTCATTTAAATCAAAGGATCCTCAAATGAGTGCTTTCCCCAGATGTACTGTAGAAAGGATTACAGCATATATGACCAAACTTAAAGGATGGCTAACCACCCCCTTTCCCTAAAATGGAATCATACAATCATAGAATGGTTTGGGTTGAAAAGGGACATTGAAGATCATGCAGTTCCAGTTCTGCTGCCATGGGCAGGAACATCTCTCACTAGACCAGGTTGCTCAAAACCCTGTCCAGCCTGGCCTTGAACAGTTCCAGGGGGGGACATCCACAGCTTCTCTGGGCACCCTGCTCCAGTGCTTCACCCCTTTCACAGAAAAGAATTTCTCTCAGTTTAAAACTGTTAACCCTGTGGCCGGCCCAGCCCTAACCCGCGACATCCTATCACTACACTCCCTGACAAAGAGTCACTTTCAGTACTGGAAGGCTGCTGTAAGGTCTCCCCAGAGCACTCTGTTCTCCAGGCAGAACAGTCCCATCTCTCTCAGTGTGTCCTCACAGCAGATGGTGCTTCACAACTAAACAGAGAGCCCTGATGATCTTTGCAGCCCTCCTCTGGACCCACTCGAGCAGGTCCATGAAGGGAACATCTATTGACTCTAGGGACTTTTAGACCACTGAGGCCTTTAAACGTTTATTCTAGTGCAGCAGAAAATCTCTGACTACTCCACACACTTGCCATGTGTGCCAAGAGTCCCAAACAACTTTTATCCTGGTGCTCTCAAACCAGGGCAATGTTACACGCTCTTACAGTGCAAGTAATTACGCTGTTATCAGATGTGCAGTCCTAAGCAGAAGACGACAGATGCTGCTTCATGCTAATTTATTAATCGATTAGACTACTCTGAAGCTGAAGCATTAGGACTTCTGCTTCTCCTTATGAAACAGAAAAAATTGTTCTGCTTCAATTTCTGTACAGGCAGGAGTACAAAGAGAAATTATGCACTTTCAGTCTTTCCCTAGATCCAGCACTTCACTTAGAGATAGATCACAAAGGTTTTGTAGCAAACATACTCTATTTTTTCCAACTTAGGTATAGATTTCTTAAGCTCAGTGATATTAAGACAAGCAATTTTGTCCTCAAAATTAAATTAAAGACGACAGACTGGATAGTATATATGTGGATAATTTCAGTTATAACATGTTTTCCCATTACTCATTACATGCAACTGATTGGGATCATCTATTACAAGAGATTCCACTCTGTAGACTCTGTACATAACATTTTCAGTTCATGCCACATTTTCAGTTTCCATCTTCTCTTCCTTTCTGTTCACTTATTAAATGAAACATTAATAGACTTTGGCTAAAGCATGCAGTAAATGAATCCCAGCCTTTTGAGTGGTTTATACACTTCCAGAATACTGCAGATTCTTTGGTCTCTGTGGAAAATTAGCGTTGCTTTGTTTGATTCCCCTAAAACAGCAGAGAGTAAAGACTCAGCTCTGAACTGCTTTCCTGACAAAAAGGCCCAGTTTCATCTAACATTTTGCATTCAGCGCAAATGCAAAAGATATTCTCTTTCATTTGCAGATTGCTTTTTAACACAAGTTAAGACATTCATCTTTTCCCAGGAAAAAAAAAAAAATCAAAACCAGGGAAGACTTTTTGTCTACTACTACTGATGAGTTCACTGCAGCTTTGTGAATATTCTATGTAATCAATTTCTCACACAACTAAACAGAGGCCAAACAAAAGAAACTTAAGTTCCAAAACTGGGTAAAATAAAGTATGGCCTATGGTTTACATAGGGGCCAAGGGTACTCTGTTACAGGAGTTTCATAGCCAGCAACTCCCTGAGGCATAAAACCAGGTTCAAGATCCTGAATTATTTTTCTTGAAAACAAAAGAAATATAACAGATAATTCAAAAATACATACCATAACAACTTTGCATCAGTGTTTAACGCCCTCATTCAACTGATGATGGAGACCTAAGAATGAATATGAAATTGGATAACAGCTTCAAGTTCAGAGTTAGCATTCAGAGCTCTGCAAAGCCCCCAGCTCCAAGGGCAATCGGGATGCAAAAGGCAGGCCAAGGGGAGCACGGCACTGCACCAGCATTTATCCCCCCACAGCTCCCTAATCTGGGCACCAGTGGGAAAGCAGACCCAACGCTCTGTCTGATTAAGCTTAGGGTTAGGATTCAGAGAGCCACAAAGCCTCCACACTGAAGGACACTGGGGATGCACAAGGCAGGCCAAGGGGAGCATGGCCCTGCACCAACATGGATCCTTCAACAACTGCCTCCTCCGGGCCTCCCATAGGAACGGAGAACTGATAACAGGTTTAGGTTCATGGTTAGGCTTCAGGGAGTCACAAAGCCTCCGGGTTCGGGGCACTGGGGATGCCACAGGAATGCCAAGGGGAGCAGGTAGCGCACCAGCATCGATCCTTCTGAAACAAAGATCCGAAGGTACCAAAGGCACTGGCTGCTCCCTGCCACTGGAGGGCAGGCGGAGCACTAAAACATCCTCCTAAACATCGCGGTTTGCCCAGCAGACAAGGAGCTCCCCTGCACAAGATCTCAGCGACGTAACACCAGTACCATCATGCTAAGCCTTCCTGTGAGCACACCAGTCCTCATCCTCCTCTCCTCACATGAAAGCTCAAGTGACTCCAGTGCCTGTTGGTAGAACCCCATCCAGGACACATCAGCTGTCACGTTCAAGACATTTTGCGTTTATTTGAAATTTAGACATTACTAGAGACACAGCAGATTCAATTGCTTATAAGCCTTTCTGATCATTCCAGACTCCTCTTTTAGAGCATTTTACCTTGACATGCTGTCTGAAAAATAAAAAAAAAAGTCTTTAAAGGACATTCACTGTGTCAGGTAAAAATAAATGTTGTTAACCGCCTGTTTTCCAGTGCCTCACAGGGAATTGTTTTGCATTGGGAAAAAAAAAAGGTTCTGCGATAAGTCCAAAGCATAGAATTTAATACATAAATAAATAACAAAATATCAGAAGGAATAGCATGTACATATGCACACGCAGAACAACAGGGAGACAATTTCACCTATCATCTGTAACTTATGCTTTAAAAAAAAAAAAAAAAAGAAAAAGGTGCATTTCAGGAGTCCAAACTGAAATGTGCTCCAGCTGACAGACTAATAAAGCTCATAAAATCTGGAAAGTAATTGTGCTTCTGAGTCAGAATCAATAGGTTAATAAAATTTCCTCCTCCACCACCCCCACCGGAATAAGTGAATGGAGGGGGGAGAAATAGAAAATTTATATTTACAGACACTAGTGCCAAAGGTTTCCTTGTTTTCTGCAGGGGGGGACATCAAGCTCGGCTGCTATGTTAACACTCTCCTCTAATGGTCTATGGAACAGTAGTGACAGTCAACATTTCTACAAGAGAAAGGCATTTCAACAACAAGCTTAGACCAAGAATAAGCCTTACGCTATACTGGCAATAGCCCATGAGTCAAACTAGACCGTGACAAACAAAAAAAAATAATCAAATTACAAACCTAAGTGTCAGAAGGCACGTTTAGTTTCATTTTTCCCCATCAGAAGTAATTAAACTGAGCTTACTTTGGCATGCTAGAGAGACATGCTTGAATTCCAACTACAATAGCTCTGTGTGTTGATTACTATAAATTCACAAAAGGGGAGGGGCATCCAATTCCACTCAGAGGGCAAGAAGCCAGCAGAGGGAATTAGTGGAACCAAGAACCAGTGTTTGTACAACACATCCCAGTGATAATGAAGGATATAACATCACCAACCCTAGCTAAAAAAAACTCAGACTCCACACAAAATTAAATTACAGGGCACACATAGATTAATTTCAGCTGTAGAAATAATACAAGTACAGGCAGCATTCCTCTATGGAAACGGAAAGAATACACACTCGCAGAGCGTGGCTATTATTCGCACAAATCATCGTAGATTTGGAGAAAGTTGTGATGATATCACTAAAATTTAAAAAGCAAGGCAAAAACCAATTAGTCAAATACTGAATGTGCTAAAAAAGCAGGTTTATATCAATTACCTCCACCTCAGAGAGAGGATAAGAGAACTCCCCAGGTCTGCCTTACAGGTTCAGTGAAGGACAGCATTTCACCTACAGGTTTTTCAGATGCGTTTTGTACTCTGGGATTTTTATGTCTAAATAGGAATCAATGAATGTCACCTGAGAATAATCTGCCTGTATATCGTCACCAAAGCAACTAAAGATGTTACGCCGTGTGAGTATTTAAGATAGAAATGCACAAGGGTTGTAAAAAGCCTTTGAAGACTATGACCATCAACTAATCACCCAGCGCTTTAAGGCAATAACAACAGGCAAGAATTCCCAAGTAGACACTTCAGTAAATTGATGTGAACCTCCAATTCAGACTGTGCTTAAGCCTTTATAGATCTAATAGATTTAGTGGTTACTGTTTCGAAAGAGTTGACCAAAGCAAGCTTTGAACTTAATGCCTCTGGAGTCACTAACCTGCTGACAGACCAGCACAGTAAATTCAAAGAATGAACTTGCACTGCAGCAGCCAGGTCCTAGAGTTTGACACGCAGCATCAATCCCTTCTTCCCTCTCCCATTCCTCCTGCACAGCATCACAGGTTTCCCTCTGCTCTTTTAACTGTCTCTTCCCTGAGTCTATAAACCTCACATACTGGAAGAGAGCTGTGCATGGAAGGCTAGAGAGGACAGTGGCTCCTTCAGTCCTGCTCATTAGGGCATCCTGCAGCAGGCACACAGTACCCTGGCATCCGAATCCTAAAGGATTTTCTTACCTAACACACAAAAGCAGCCAACCCATATAATCACCCTAGGCTACTAACCACACCTGTCCTTCCCAACAACTACCTCCGGATCATTTCTTTTAATTACATTAGCCACATCAAGTACTACCTCCTACCACCTGAACCCTTCTGTCATGCTTTCACCACTCTTTAGTCTGTAATTTTAGGAAACGCTTAACTTTTGATTCTGAAGATGTAAGTACATGTAAAAGTAACCTTGTGGAAGCCTTCCCCAGCTCAGCATCTTAAGATTATGAATTCCATGCAGCAGCTGAGCTCCATGTCCATCATGTGTCATGAATACCCTTGTCCCTCTATAAATAACCAGCCTGAAATCCTTTAGAACTGATGGAAACGTCCAATTTTCAGGGGAAGAAAACTGTGTTGCTAAGGAACTGCAAAGAAAAAAGGGCCAGAATTGTAATCTGAAATGAATTAATTTAACTGGCTCTTGATACGTTGGGTGTTTGGCATATTGTCAGCAATTTAGCAGGCTTTGTTTCAAACTTAAGGTGAAAGAATAGTCAGAATATGATTGTACCCTTAATTTCAGGATTATCAGCATTCTCCCTTCTTCATATAACAGACCCTGCCCACTTGCGTGGATTTCGGACAAAATGTTAAAGCAAACCACGTGCATATCGGTCTGAACCACAGCTATGCCTGCAGTTCCTGAGACTCCTTTTTTTCAGATGAAGACAAAGGGTACGGACTTGCTTCACACTCACTCTCACTAGCAGACCAACAGATGTACTTTGCCAGTAAGTACTGGCTTTCATGCTTTGCTGATTTTGGCAGAGATCTCAGCAATGCACAGAACCAAGTTCTATTTCATGGATTTCTGTTCTGCAACATTTTCATTTCAGGAAAATGTTTTCAATTGTTTATAGTCATTAAAAAAAAAAAAAAAAGACTCCATGTGGTAGAAGATTTTTCAAGCTCTTTCTCAGCTGAGAATTTCAGTTGTTTTAAAGAGCATTTCCTTTATTCTTTCCTTTTTGAGACAGATCTTTCTTTAGTTAAGCTTTTTTCTTCTTCATTTACTTTTTTCCCTTCAATTTACTTAAATTGAAAAGAGTTACGACTGCAGAGACTACATCTCTGGCATGTTTAGCAACACCTTTACAATTTTTTACACATATTTCAGCACTTCAGCTTAAATATCATAAATGCCTGGTATTTAACATTCACAGAGTCAAAATTCCAGTACTTCAACTGTTCAGGTTGTACTTTAACTCACAAGATATGAGGCGTCAAACTGACAACCTCACGTTCTCTCTTTCTTACTATGATTTCAGGGGCTACATTGTTGAACACTGCCTGATGAGTAGACCTTACCACATGAAGGTATCCCACAAAATAATAAAAGTATCACACTTTTATGCAACAAACAACAGGCTTTCACAAGTGGTTTACAAGGAAATGACTTAATAACCAAAACAAGGTGTGTGACCCACCTCTCTTCTCACCCAGCATTACCTCCTTACATCCTTAACTGTGCATTCCTAGATCTTAATTTGGTTGGGTCTTATTGGCTGAATTTATTGGTTTTGCAATTCCTGGTTAACCAAACAAAAGGTAAGAACTCTCCCTGAAAATTCTGTTTAATCTTCCTGTGACATAGAATCACATAACTCACTAGTTATGGCATAACTACATTCTATCGTTTTTTTCTCCATCAACATCTGTTTTTTACTGGAGCATGAAAACTTGATAGATGAACACCATACATGAAATGTTGCCATTAAAGCAATGAGCTTTGCATACACATGCTCACTCCAATTGATAGCCTCTAAATTTTGTCGCCTTTTTGAAAAAAAAAAAAAGTTCCAGACTTGTAAACTTTTCCAAACACAGTTTGCACAGTTATTCAATAAACACATGAAATATGTACTCCATGCTTTTTGAGAAATACAGGTAGAGCAGGTTAAAATTGCAGTGAAAGGCACAGCAATCAATTTCTCAGCGTGCCTCTGTGTGGCCCTAAGAGATAACATTGTGTTACCACAGGTCTTTCATCTCTTTTTGGAAAACGCAAAACTTCAGACCTTCAGAGAAAATAACAGAGGCGCTGCCCCATTTCCTGAATTCACATTGCTGCTACACTTCACTCATCACTCTTTTGTAATAGAAATTAAGGATACAAAATGCAATCTAGTATCACACAAGAAAAACAAGAAAAAGAGAAGTTTAAAGTAAAAAGTTTCCCAGCAGCGTGTTTTTCCTAAAATCTCAAGGCATCTTTCACATGACTGGAGAGCACCACCACTCACACTCTGCACCAGGCACAGCCTCCTGCTACACTACAATTGTTTGCTGCGCAGAAGAGGAAGCGCTAGTGGTCTGTCTTCTAAAAACAGTGCTAATACGGCTGTTACAGAGGTGACCCTTTGAAATTTTTGTACAAGTGTTTTCCTCGTGAAAACATGGTGTCTGTATCACAGCTTTCCAAACTCTCACTTTTCTACTTTGCTGCCCCCAGAAAGATTCTAGAAAACCAGAGAGCCTACAGTCTAGGGGAGGACATGCAGGTGACCGTGAAGACCACAAAGTCTTAGCCATAATAAGATACCAGCAGGTGGAGCTCCTGACCTACAACACCCTTTGCCAAAAAAATCCTGTGAGCCTGTCATTTTGGATCAGACTGATCAGTAATTAATGTCTGACAAGAAGATGACTTAGAACAAACTCACAAACACCTAGAGAGGCCTCGGCAGCACTAGATTGCACCGATAGCTTTGAATTAAACCTATGTTTTATTTGTTTTGTTAAGAACAGGGACAATCTGTTTGCAACAAAACACAAACATGGAAAAATCATCATCTCTCCTGAGCTTCTCATTGTTTGCTCCAGAGCAACTGTCTGCACAGTTACATGTATATGTGGCCTTAAATGCAAGGAATGGACTTTAAAGACAATATTACCAAACGTTATTAGACTGCATTGACTGTGCTTGTGGGATTTTTTGCCTTTTTTTTTTTTTGATCACATATATATCTTGTGGCTAAAGCACACACAGCTATCCTTGACTTGCCTCACAGCAGGCTAAGTGCTAACATCTTTTAATTGATGGAAAGACAGCAACATACATACCCCACTGTGCTCTTGAGGAGGCTACAAGGTCATTCCTTATTCCAACAGCAGCAGTTGCCATCTGAGATCTCGATGTTTTTAAAGAGTATAATCTCCCATAGGATTACTTGCTCTACCCAACACCAATGTACCCAGCATTCACGGCTAACCTGTTTGCCTACACGGTAGAACCATCCATGCTACAGCGTGAAAGCACAAAACTTGGATCGGATGCAGAGACGGAAGACATTCACTTACCTGCACTCCTCCACACTGGTCTCACCTGTACTGGAAATGAAAATCAAGGAATTCAGGCAGAGGTGGGAGTTTGAGAAAGAGAAGGAACCCCAGTCACCTGCACAAAGAAAGTTTAGAGAAGGAAAAGAAAACAGATTCCAGATGCTGGCCCCTTGAAATTTTTTTAAAGCTGGAGTAAGGCATTTATTTGTAAAGGTACCAAGACACACACATTACACACCCATAATAACACGGCTGCTGTCACAGAACATTACTTACGGATGGATAAGGAGGAAGGACACAAACATGCTCACCATGCACACAAAGATTTCATCTCCAGTCTTTACTCTGTTCCGAGCCAAAAGCTGCTCCAAGAGGCTGAGTCTGTGCAGCAGCCAGGAAAATGCCAGCAGCAGCTCCCGACTGCCCGCTGAGCCGTCGGAGGGGAGTCGATAGAATTCTGGCCTGCCATAGCCATGGTACCACATCACTGATTTTACGAACCAAATTTGGTTATCTGAAAAGAGGAAAACAATTGAAAATAACACACTGCACTACTCGGTGCATTGACCCACTCAGTTCTAGAAACTGCTGCCTCTTCGGAGAGCAAGATTTTTAATAAAGCCTACTAGTAGTGGAGACTACAGTCTTTATGGAAAACTGATACAGGACAGGAGGCAAAGGGTAAAAGCCTGCCTTACGCTGACCCATTCTGATCAACAGGAACTACTGCTAAGGGAAAAGAAGAAATTCCAAGTTGAGATCAAGGTCAGTAATGGCCTCTTGGAGATTAACAAAGGCAAAAAAGGTAAACAGCCATCTTCACTATGACAGGACTCCAATTCACCTATTCATTTTTTACAAGCCACCAAGCATGTTATGAATTAGTAAACACTGACTCACTTTACTCTTGAATGAAACTGGAATTATAGATAGGAGTTTCACAGCCTGCTGCAAATCTCTGAGCACCGGCGAGCGGGGACAGATAACGCAGCACACCATGTTGCATACCAGACTACATGGACTGTTTAATTCTCAGGAATGCTCCGAGATGTATTCCTTCACACCAGCAAATGTTACCTGACAGCTAAAAGACAGGCACTACAGAACTGTAAAATACTGAGGAAATAGAGAAAATTATTACTAAAAAAGGTTATGACCAGCAAGTCTCAGTTCTGCACTAAGTCAAAACTACAACAAAGAATATAACTAAGGGGCACAACGATAAACAATACATACTGGGGAAGACTTGCTCAAAAAGCTACTGGAGTTCTTCAAAGGCAACAGGAAGCAAGTGATTAAGGAAGATTCAACCCATGCATGGCATACAGACTTCCCATTGGGATCCAACTAGCACAGAGAAACTCTCCTTCCACTGCGGTGGAGGGAGAGGGAAGGCCCTCGAATGAATGACAAGTGCTCACAAGAACCAAAGGGTAGGAACAAATGGTGGTTTCTGAGGGTTCTGTGCTAAACACTTGTTCAATCAACTCAAAACAACACACAGAGAACACCATAGCGACAGAAAATTCCATGCTGATGTGATATTACTCAGTAGTAAGGAATGCAGGCAGATCACGAAAGACTGTAGATCCTAATGAGCCCAAGCTTTAAAATGACAGGTAAAATTATTTTTAGAAAAAGTGAAAAATGATGCACACAACAGAAAAAACCAACCCTAACTTTACTGACAGAGCAACGAGCTTGGAGCTGACAAAATTGTGTTCCTGGACTCAGGAGCACAATCTTAGCAGATAAAATGTGATATTGTCATGAAAAATCTTGTTCTCATACACATCCAAAAACAAACTGAATGTGAGAAACCTAGGAATGAAGCTAAACAGAACACAGGGAACAATACTGTATTTTCTGTCTATATCCACTGTGACCTCACATATCTCATTCACAGCATTTATTTCTTCAGTCTCAAACAGGCTACAGAAGACTTGGAAAAAAAGAAAGGACAAGTGCAATCACAAGTACAGAACAGCTTCATTGTAAGAACTGACAATGTAGACCAAGAAGATGACTGAGAATGGTTATGACAAACCTCTTTAAAATCATGAGTGTTGTGGAATCAGTGAATAGGGAATCACTTGTTTGCACGATATTCAATACAAGAACTGTGAGCCACCAAACAAAGTTAGTAAGCACATGAGTCAAAACAAGTTAAGGAGATGTTCTTCACAGGTACAGCAAAGCTCTGAAATTTCTGGGACCCTACAGACACCAAGAGTTACACAGGCTTAAAGAGGAACTCGATTTACAGAAGAGGAGTTCACAGAACTTATGAAATAAAAAGATATCCTCTACTGTGTGGGAAGTCCAAGATGTAAATTACTGGAAGCTGAAAGAATACCCCCCTGAAAGCACCCTTCTATATTTGCTCTTTCCTTTCCCCTGGCATCCACTTCTGACAGCTGCCACAGCTGGATGGAGCTAGAGGAACTTTCAGTTTTATCCAGTTTAGGCATTCTTACAAAGTAAGGAAGAAAGCTGCTTCCTTCTTCCAGTGTAACACTTCAGTATCTCTGTAGGGTTTCATAAAAAAGCTACACACATACAAAAATAACAGGAGGTACAAGTCTTGCACAATCAGGGATTGTTACTGCTATCCTTAATTAACATATCAATTAATCACATTACCTATTCATTTGCCTGCTCCTTGCCACTTATGGTAAAAATATCCCTTAGCATTGACACGTATCATAATCTTTCTTTTGCTGGCACGAACTGCTGAAGCTGAAAACCTACATAATAAACAATTTCAAAAACAAAACAAAAAAAAAGAAAAAACCTGTTGCTTTCAAAAAGAACTTAATTACAGAGACTCTCACAGTGAAGAGTGGTTGATTTAACTTGATTTGAAAAATACTTATCCACCAGAAGTAATACAAAATCAAGCCACAGTGAGGAGCTACAAGCTGACCTATGCTAGTAACCCTGCGGGAACAGCCCACAGCTACAGCTCTGCTGAGGCTGGAAGGAGCCGGTAGTCATAAAGAGCCACCAAGTCCTTCATGCCTCGACAAACCAAAGGAAGGCATATTGTTTGCACTCTTTGACAAACTTTAGAATTTCGGGAAAAAAGGGTGCAGGTCCCTAAAGAGATGCCTACTTCCAGAGTGCTCCTCACTGCAAGTACACAGCTGAAATTGTTAAGACATATTAATGACTACCCATCTTCAGCACTAGGAGCAGAAATACATGACTGGCCACGTGAAAGCTACAGATGAATTCCTGACAAAGACACAAACCATGATGGAAGAACAACAAAACAAGATCAGGAGGACAATTAAGCAGGCAACATGACGATGCAGAGCAACTGATTTTTTGCAGGCACAAGACAACTGGATGGTTGATTTTAAACCTAGCTTATTTCTGCATTGCAGACACTAAAACGAAATCCAAACACCTAAATCACTCTGTTTGCTCTTTCTGCAGAACTTGTGAACATAAAGCAGCATCCTTTCACGATGCTAGGGTGGCAGAAATGCCTAGTTTGCTAAAAATCTTGCTGTAGATATGTACACTCCAATACCTCATGCACAGTGGGAGCACTCAGATATTAGAGAATTTATTTTGTTCATTCTTGAGCATTCTCACATAAGCTACGTTTTCACGTTGCCCTTTCCTTTTCTTTGTGCATTTGTCAAGAAAGGAACTGCCATAACAGGTAAAGGCAGAAATACTCCCAAAAGGAGGGATGATCAGTACATACTTTCTTCCTTTTTCAAAGCAAACAAGCATCATAATGCTGCCATCTGCAGTTCAGGGAGCTCCCCAAGAATCACATATCAAAGAGAAGGTATAGAGAGTAAGATAGGTGTTTTTTCCCCTTTATCACCATTTCTCTGCTCCGATATGCCACTCAAGATGAGATCCACGAAGGCAATTCACCACGTGAATTTCTGTGTTTCTCTGGTCCTTTATCTCCCTGTATTTCATCTCTCCCTCTGTAACACATTGCCCTCCCGTGAGGTAGTACAACTGTGCAAGTATCAGGCATACACATTATTTATAAAAGTATGTTGAGCAAGAAAAGCCTAGCTGTGGATGAACCTCAGGGTTCAGCTCTCTTAAAACTATACTCAAGCTGTGCTCTTCCGCTTTATGAATCCTGCAGAATATTTTCAGTGAATTACAACACGATATTCAGATGAAGGTTATGCGTTAGTCTGGCAGGCTAAGATGGAAAGGAACTAAATCAAGTACAAGAACAGACACAGATACATTACTTCATGCACTCAGGCAAGAAACACCTGCTTAGGTAGTGGTATTATGGGAAACTATTGCTGCAGAAGAACATTTTCTGCTTCATTTGTCAAACAAACAAAAATATATTGCAGCTCTGGACCTCTTTCCCATACTATAAAAATGAATTGCGACTCCAGAAAAGACACATTTCCTCCAACTATCTAAATGCATATTGCACAGCTACCCGGTGTGGTTGGTAGCCTGTTAACCTTGTCTATCAGTTCTCGGTCTCTGTGAAGAAAAAGCAGCATGAAACCACTAATCACGCCTTCATCTATAAGGTTATGCCCGGAGTACTATCACACAGCTTGCTTCGACTCGTACCACACTGACTAGAGACCCATTGTCCTGACATGTTTAAGGGGCAGGAGTGTGTTAATGGCTTCCCACTAAAGTTTACAGTAAGGGTTTTTTACTGTGTGAAGAAAAAATGCTTCCAAAACGAGAAACCAAAAAACACTATTTGTGGACTTTTACAACCACTGACTGCTAGGCTTCAGCAAGGCTTCTGGTTTCTTTTTGCAAGAACACAACAGTCGCTGCATTTTAAAACATCAAACTGTGTGGACTTTTTTATATGTGATTTTTCAAATATTTTATTTTCCACTAGCAAAGCACTAAAATACATTGACCATATAAAAACATGATGCAGAGAGTTTTTCTAAACAGTATCACATCACAACCATAACAAGGGAATTACTAGTAGTTGTTCTACTAAAAAAAAAATTTTATCTCCTCTACAACTCACTTATATGAGAAGATTAGATCAAAAATTGACTAATGAAAACTACTAACTCAAAACAGAAATACGTACTGGGGTGCAACTTCAAAAATCACTTGATAAAAATGACTTCCCAGATCAAGGAAAAGTTTTCTGGAAAAATCTGTCCTTTTCCATGGGCAAAGTCTGTAAGAGCATTCAGTCCCTGCAACACATTGCTTTCTTTTAGCACCTCACAAGCACGGATGGCCCAACATCTGGCAAGCAGTGCTTGAAACACAGGTGTCACCCTACACAGAGTAGCGAGAAGAACCACTGTGACCCCAGCAGCACACACAGGCTACACAGTTCAGTGTTGCCTTTGCAAAAAGAAAGGGTACAGATCATCTGAGTAAGGCTTCTGTTTCCCAGACAGTTTTTCCTACGCACACAGCAACCCCTACACCATAGGGCATCCCCTCCTCCACGATCTGGTAGTTGGAGCTCTCCTTGTCTTAACTCAGATAATTAAGAAGAATACAAAATCAGCAAAAACAGTAAAGACTGATCCATGGACTAAAGCACCAGACCTGGATTAGAGGAATCTGTTTCAATTCTTAGTTGTGCAATAGGATCCTGCACAAACCCAAGTAGTAAGTTATTTAGTCCCTATGCCCAAGGCTTCCACTGCATTTGCGTGAAATTAATACACGAAAGACAACAAGTGCTCCAGAGCAGGGCCAGAGGAGAAAGGCAGTGAAATATTCATTACATTTGCAGCAGACAACTCATTTACTTGGCCAAGCAAAGGTTATTAGTGTAATCTGAAAAACAGTACAGCTTTCCAACCTGAATTTAGTCACCAAGTCGTGACTAAACAAGTTTCTTAAAAAATCAGCTCAGCAGTTCCAAGCAGAACCACACATTCCTACCTCTTCATCTACCAGCAGAGGCTGGGTTTGCTCTCTCCAGAGCCAGCAACTTGCCACACACAGAAATCCTGTCTCCAAATGCTACAAGCAATTAGTTTGGGAGCAGCCAGGATTCGATGAGGTTGCACTTGCGCAGGACCACCTCCACAAAGCTGTAGGAGACAGCCAATAAACTGACTTACCATACACAGCAGATTGTGGATGAGTAGAAAAACAGTCAAATGAAAAATAGCAGTCCTGTGAGTAACACAGAATCATGCTGATTTCCTGCTGAGCTACCAGAAAAACCATGCTGGTTTTGCCCCACAGTGCTTGGCCTTTTTTTAATTCCATTTACAGAGCCATCAGATTCCCAGCTCTTCAGCAGCTTAAACAATGTTTTCGAATTGATTTTCTTCTTACTTTCAAGGACAAAAGTGTTTTAAGTGGTTCTGGTCTGAGGACACTTTTATCCATCACAGACAATCCTATTCAAAACTTCCTCTGGCAATGAAAGGGCTCTAGACAGACATCTTTCAAGAGAGAGGTCTGGGAAGCAGTGCTGTACTTGGAATAACATACATTCAAGTAGTAATTAGTGCTCTGGCATTGTGAGAAGCCAACCTGTATTCACCTTCTCTCTGCTAGTGGCCCTGTCTGTAGAGATATTTATGGTCCCTCTAAAATAATCACACACATTTTTTGCTTTTGTTTTGTTTAGAACTTCAAGTCAAAACCACTGCCTTTATGGTTCATATGCTCTAATACACAGCCCTGACATAGGACTTGATAGAAAATTAACCGCAGAATCACGTGTCATATGCAGAATGGGAAAAGAAGGAAACAAAGAAAAAACAAATCTACTTCTGTAATTATCTCTGCAGACGCTGAGAATGTGTAAGATCATTGCAGAGATTTACCTGCAGTAAAATGTTAAAGGGAAGCAAAAACCCCTGGCAGATGCAACAACATCCAAGTTTCCTAGACAAAACAAGCTGAAGAGGAGTATACCTGCCTGCACAGCTCTGAGGCAACAGTAACTTGGTGGCACAGCTATTCAAAATGGAGCATTCCTGACAATGAGCAAGAAGCCAAAGAAAACATAGTACAAAACCAGTCCCAGTACTTCCCTAGGAGAGATGGAAATCACACAGCCAGCCAGCCAGACTAGGTTACCTGTGGCATCAGAGTCTGTCCACTTGTCTCCGTGGATTTGTTTCAGAAGAGCGTAGAGCAGCCTCCAGAAATCCAGGCTCTGCAAGAGAGAGATAGAAGGAGGTAAGTGGGCAACATACCTGTTTTGTACTTAGTCTTAATTAGGCAATTAAACCCCTATCTGAGCATCAGCTGCTACACAGAAGAGCACACCTGCATCCTGTCAACACCATCAAACCAGGCAGGTTCACGTGTTAACTGTCTTACGAACATCACCTAGAGTAAGGTGCACTCAGAAAGAGAAGGACTGTACAGCAAGACCCAGCATCTCTTTTAGGCACACACATACAGGAGTGCAGCTGCCAGAATAACCGCTCTGATATAACCACATAGGGCGCAACTCACCCTCAGTCAAACAACCAGACACTAAAAACGTCTGACCACGATAGTGTCAAAACCTCACAAACAAGAGGCAGCGCACAATGAGTTGGGACTGGAAATCACTTCTTGGCCACACAAGGACAGTACGCTGACAAACTGAAACAGTGATTCTTACAGTCGGAATTTCAGTCAACACTCGTAAACCGCTTCGAAGTAGCTGGACGAGCAACCGGGGCACCCCGTGTGCAAGCTGGAGGCCTCGCAAGCATCGCCCTGTAAAGCCCTGAAGCACCCAAACCGGTGTCCAGTAGATGGAAGCAAACCTTCGGGTGACGCTAAAAAGGTGCTGCAAACCGCGGTGAAACATCTTTAAGTGAAAACCACAGTAAGGTAAAGCCCTTTCCAGGGCAGCGGCTTTGCAGAGGGTCACACAGAACCCCCACTCCCCACCCCGGCGCCTGTCCCCACGCCCAGACGCATTTGCATGCCCCCGTCCCTCCTCCGCCCGGGCCCCGGCCCCGCAGAGCTGTCCCGCCCCACCGTGCGTGTGCCCCCCGAGGCGCCGGAGGAAGCGGGACGTGGCGGGGGTGTGTGAGGGGGGAGTGTGAGGCCACAGCGGGAGCCGCCGGTGAACGACGTCCCCGAGTCTGTCCCGCGCTCACCGCCTGCGGCCGGTCGAACTTGGCGCGGCGGAGGGTGTCGGGGGCTGGCCGGGCTCGGGGTGGCAGGGCCCGGCACAGGGCCCCGACGGCGCCCGAGAGCTCCCGGCCCGGCCGCTGGGGCAGCTCCGGCCGCCGCCGCCTCATCCCCCTCGGCCGCGGCTTTCCCGCCTTCGGCCGCGGCGCGCGGCGGGCGCATGCGCGCTGCCCACGGCCCGGCGGCCTGGAGCCCGCCCGCTGCGGCGCCCCCTGGCGGCTCGGAGGACGGCCTTGCGCCGCCGGCCCCCGCGCCGCCGGGGGGCGACACGCGTGGGGCTGCGCGCGGGACCTGGTGCCGGCCTCTCCATGCTCGGTGGTCGTCCCGTCCGTTATTGTCATGCCCTGGGGCGGAGAAGGCTCTTCTTGCCTCCCCTGGGAAGCAACACGGGTGGGAAGCGCCCAGGGGACAGACACATGCGCAGGTCACCTCTTGCCACCTCCTGCCCCGCCAAAAATCCCCAGCGAGCCCTGACAGCTTCCCCCACCCTTCCAGGCTGAAAGAGCTGTCACAGCTTCAGCTTTTCGAAGAAGACGACTCGGCGGCTGTCAGACCGAGCAGTGGCTCCTCGGGCGATGGGAGAGCGCGCGGGCCTGGCAGCAGCGGGCGTTCATCGCCCAGCCCCGGCTGCCCGCCTCCTCCCAGCTCAGCGGGGCGCGGTGCCGGCAGCTCAGGTCTCCGGGCATACGAACTCTTAATGGCAGCAATCACAGAGATTAATCCTCAGGGAGGGCAGCAGAGGGGGAGACGGTTCTGCCGTTTAACAGAGATAGCCCGAGTCAGCGACATGAAAAGTCCATCTCATGACATGGTCAAAACCCGGCCCTGAGATGGGTTCCCACTGCAGGCTGTACTGAGACCACAACCAGTGCTGGGGAGACTGGTCTGCTCCATGGGGATCCCTCAAACCTGCCTGTGCCTGTACGTAAGACCTGCTTGAAACCCCCGCGGGTGGTTTCTTGACCAGTTACCCACTGCATAACCCATTTAATGCGCTGTGGATGTAGCACGATACTTTTCCCTTTTGTTTCCCTTTCCAACATCTGAACACCGTGAAACGACATGTGAAATTCCTTCTAGCTACGGAATGGCCTCTCACAGCCAAATGGCTGCTTGGAATGAGGAGAGAAATCGCCTCAGTCTGACAAGATCTTCAGCAAGGCCCCGCTTGCTAACGTGAACTGCTTTTGCACTCTTTCCCTCTGGATGCTGCCTCTCCTGTCTCCCACCCTGTGCCGGGGAGCGCGGCCCTTTCGGCGTTAGTGCTCTCCCAGTCCCATGGATCCTGGCTGCTGCTCCAGCCAGCCCTGAAAGGACCCTTGGGTGGGAGTTATCCAGGCTTAATGATTTTTAAAATATCTTCTCTAGCAGCTGTTGTCTCACATCCTCCTTCTTTCCTAATGGCCTGGAAAACATTTTCCTTATTCCCTTGTCCAGGTCTAGCTCAGCAATCTCTATCCACTCCTTTGCTGAGGTTTGGCCTCTCCATATGGTTCCTTGCCTTTGGTTCCCAACAGCCCATGAAGTCATTTTTTTATTGACTGGAGCCTTATCGCACATGGATAATCCTCTGCTGTCTTTGGCATCCTTCTTGGCTTTCCATACCTTGCTGCTATCGGGCGCTGTCTCGTTCCTCCGTGACACATTGCTTGTCTATTTTCCCGTCCCCACTGCAGTCTCCAGGCAGAAGGACCTTCAGCTGGAGCCAATTTCCTGTGTTTTCTTGACCATTCCATAAACCCCACTCAAAGCCATCCCTGTCCCCACACACATTCCTCTGTCTGAGCCTTTTGTCCCTGGGGCAGCTGCCTGCTTTGCTGATGCTGATACAAGGGCTCTCCTGCAGCACCCAGTGCACGCACTGATGGGTGGTCCTGCCCACCACCCCCTCCTCTGGCCTTCTATCCCATGGCCAAGGCGCCAGACCCCAGCCAGCGAGCATCATCACACATTGTGAGAGCAGCAGCTAGGATGGACCCCATCCCGGCACGCCGAGAGCCCCTGCGCCGCCTCTCCATCCCACCCTGGAGCCAGGCTGGCTGCCCTCCCAGCCGGCATTCTCTGGTCCCCAGCCCTGCGGCTCCCTTGACACGCAGCTGACATGGGACGCCTGGCTCTGCGGAGGGTTGGCGACCAGCCACGGGCAAGTTGGACGCCGGGCGGCAAATCCCAGCTTTTCCAGCACAGCAGCGGCTCGGTTCTGACGAGAAAGGCCCCACTTATCTGCTCTGCCGGCTGCCTGGGCGGTTTTCCCAGGGTGGGAGAAGCTGATGGGAAGGCGATGGTTTCCTGCTGCAGTGGTGGGGCCTTGTGCAGTGGACAAATGAAGGAGGTGATGGTGTGAGGGACCCAGTGTGCTGTCACAGCAGGGATGGCAATCCCACTCTGTGGAAGCAGAGCCCCTGCATCCCTGTACCCTGGCCACCCTCCTCTCCCCTGTCCCAAGTCCCCCGAGAGATCGAAAAGACATCAGCACACCGCTTTGATGTCACTGTGTGCACCTGTGAGGTGCCAGGAGGCCTCCAGAAGCCTCCAAGAGCCTGGGTTGACCTGCTTGGCTGCTCCTCCAGAGCCAGCACTGAGGCAGTTTGGGGAGAAGCAGAGCTGCAGGTGGCCCCAGCAGTTGAGGGGACACCACAAGGGGGAAGGAAAGTTCAGGTGGGCTCCGAGAGGCCAGGGATGCTCCTCCTGGGGTGAGATCCTTGGGCTTCACTCTCCCTCGGTTCCCGGGCTCATGCAGTGCCGTTTTCAGCACCGTGTGTCATCTGGGGTGATTTCCTCCCCGGGTGACTCAGACAGGGCAGAGGGAGCCTGTTTGCACCCGCGCCATGGCAACCCGCCGCTGCAGACGGCCTCGCTGCTTGCAGCCGTTGCCAGAGATGACGACGGTGTCCCATTGCCTCATGCAGATTGTATGCGATAACGGTGGGCTCTGCTCGCCTCGGCAGCAGTGCGGCTTCCTGATGTCACCTCAGCCCAGCCCTGCCAAGGGCAAGGTGTGAGCTATCCTCCTGGGAAAACAACTGCTTTGCTCTTTTATTATTTTTTTTAATGCTTTTTGCCCCGTTAAGGAGCAGGCGGGAGCCAGCCTGTCTCCCAGCCAGGCTCCCAGGCTGTGTATCAGTGCTTCCCACGCTGTGCCACCAGCCTGGGGCAGCTGGAACTCCTCTCCTTTCCTCTCCCCTGCAGACTGAGCAGAGCCCAGCCACTCTCTCTACCCTCAGCAGGGAGGCTTTGGGCAGCCGCGGCCTTCCACACCCTGATCAGGCACGCTGTACTGCTTCCCATCACAAATGTTTCCAGTTCCTTACCAGTGCCCTCCAGGCTCTTTGGTAAATGCACTCTTTCCCCTTGCTGTGACACCGGCTTAACTCACAGGTGAAAAGGCCTGTCCTGGTGGCAGGGAGAGCACCATGCCATCAGGAACAAGCAGAGCTGCTGGTGCCTTCCAGACCCTGGGATCTCCGCTGATGGAGTCCAGTCATCAGCACTCACAGAGCAGCCACGTCAGGTCACAAATAGGTATCTCCTTGGCCAGAAAGAGCTGCCTCCTGGCACCACCCTCCTTGCAACCACCCTTGGATCCTGCAATGACGACAGCATACACAGCAATCCTCTCGTGAGGGGCAAGAACATACCTAACTCCCAGGGTTATCACCTTTCATACAGTCAAGTCCCCGCCCCACCGTGTTGTTTACCCCTTGCAGAAAATGACCAAGAATGGGTCTGTTGCGTGGTGGGGCCTCTGAGGGGGTTATCCCTCCCTCTCCTGGCTTGACCTCTTTGTTTTTGCAGCCATAGCTCCAAGCCCTACCTGCCCCCACACCTCTACCAGGGCACCGACAGGGCAGTTGGCTCAGAAGAGCGGTGAGTCAGCTCTGCACAAACACAGGCACCAGGTAGGCAGCTGTGGCCAATTTTGGTTCGGAAAAGGCCCGGACTGTTTAAGGCATCTTATAGCAGTCCTCTACACCAGCACATTCAGCACACTGAGTCGCATCACATAACAGCTACAGATCATGGGTTCCTGAGAGGAACTGTAACAGCCACACAAGTGCTCTAATGTTGGTTTTCTTGGACACGTGGAATTAGTCTACAATAAGCCTGGGGCAGACAAGTGGGTTGTAGCACCAAAATTCAAGGTCAGCTCCGGACAGTTGGATTCTTAACATAGGCGTTGGTGTTTCAAGCCCTCTGATGCAGGGTCTGCAGTTTCAATATGATAAGTGAATTGGAAAGGATTAGGAAAAAAAAAAGCCCTGAGACCTCACAATTCTCTGTTCTCAGGAGTTTCACCCTTTCATTTTTACTTAAACGGCCAAGTTGACATTCCTCTGCACCAAGGGAAACTCCCTCTGCCTCCTACCCGCTGGGCCTTTAACACAAGACTTGCCAAAGACAGGCAGAGGCTTTGGTGGGAAGTGTTTACACGCTTCCTCCTCGGAAATTCTCCCGTGAAAATAACACAAGAGGTGTGAAAGTAAAACATAGCTCTAGTGCCTGATGCCAACTTTTCTTTACGGGCTTTTTACTACAGAAAGCCACCCAGGACCTGGCAAATGTCCCCAGGGCTCCTCACACCCAGCTCCTCTCCAACACTGGATCATCAGCACTGGGAACAGGGTGATGGTGGAACGGCCAGTCCCCTCCTCTTTCTGCTCCCTGATTAGACCTCAGTCTCCTCAACCATGATTCACGGTCTCATCCACTCCTTATTAAGCCCTGGACTGTCCCCCTTACCAAGAGCCTCTCTGCCTTCAGTATTTGCTGGAGATGTTGTTCCCCATCAGGAATGAGCTCTGACCTCCTCTGTGGCACCTCTGCAAAGCTGTTTCCGCTGGTGGGATGGGGCTTCCCCGACTTGCTGCTTTGCAGAGCTGTGGTGGGAAGTCCCAGCTTGCTGCACAAGCTTGCAGAGCTCCTGCTGCCCACCATCAGCTGCAGCATCCCTCTTGCCATTGGCCTGGTAAAAATGCAGGTTTCTGGGGTGTTAGGAGATGGGCAGACGCTTTCTTAACCTAAAAGATACCAGACCTCTTTATGTTTAGCAAAATCAGCCTTAAAAATACCCAAAGTGATGATGAGCTGGATACCATCCTGTTACAGATCGACTTCATCCCCAGGAGCCCCATGCACCAGAGAGCAGGAACCCCTGCGGCCGCAGCCCCATGCCACGCTGCCCAGCCCTGCCTGTCCCCAAAGGGCACACAGCTTTGTTTGCAGAAACACGCAGCAGGGAAACAAACCTCTCACTACCCCATAGCAGGTGCCTGGCCCCACCTGTGCTGCAAGGAGTGCCGTGGCCCTGAGCCTGGATGGGCAAAATGTCAAATCACCACCCCGAAGGTGTCACAACAGTGTCCCCATCAGAGCTGGCAGGAGAGGATCGGTGGCCCCATCATCATCTCAGCAGCGAGGAGGCATTGAACCAGACCCCTAGCCACCCAGCATATGTTAGCCCTGACGTGAGCTGCAGCCCCTACCGCAGCTGTGCTAGCAGGACACAGCCTGACCCGGGGGCTGTGCTGCTGCTTTCACTAAGGACAAAGCTGCTTTTTCTGGGGAGCAATGCTGGGGGCAGCGCCTGCTGTAAGGCTTCCTCCAGCCTAAGCTGTCCCCCTTGCCAGCTGCTGGCTCAGGGACACATCTGTCCCCTCCTTCAGAGTAAGGTCTGTCCCACCTGTGCTGGGAGGGAGACCCACATCAGCCCCTCCTGCCTGCACTCTGCCTTCACTGGGGGCTGGAGCAACACCCCCACCTCTTTTAGATCAGCTATAGGACCTCACAGCCCCCTTTCTACCCCCCATCCTTTTTTCTTTGGTACAAAAAGCCACAGAGCAAGGGCGGGGAACAGCAGCAGTTTAGTTTCTCAACCCATCCCCTTTCCTGTCCTTTGCCAAAACCTCTTCTGCTTCCCTACCCGGGGTGTTGTTGCTCACCCGCACCCGGCTACCAGAGGAACGGGTGATGTTGTTTGTTTTTTTTTGTCACAGTGATGAAGTGTTTATAGCAACCAAACCGCAAACTTCACTGATCTCAGCCCAAGCTTCCGAATTAATGCTACAGGAAGCACAACCTCTTCCTCCAGGGTCAGCAACCGTGGTCGATTAGATCATCAAAGCAGGGCATCTTCCTGCTGGGCATCACCAGCCTGGAGATCACCCATCACCTTTTGCTGTCCCAGACAGACACCTCAGGGCTGAGGCCACGCCTTGACCCTACATGTGATGGCAGCGATATCCCTGTGGCTGCTGGCTGGTGACCAGATGGGATATGGGAGCTGTCAGATACCTCCCAAGGGTCTCCTCCCTGCCTCAAGAGCAGCTGGTAGGGCACGCCGAGTCAGCATCCCTCAGCTGCTTCCCAAAAACCTGGAATTTGCCCTGAGCATCCTGCCCTCACCATCTGCCCTGTCACAGGAGCAGCACATCCCCTCACTGGGAGGAGGACTGTCCCTGCCCATCCTCAGCTCTCACTGAGGCTCAGAGCTGAGACCATCGCAGATGAGCTGTGCCAGAAGCCACCCTGCTGCCTGTCTGCACATCTCATGCTATGGACTGTGGAGATTTACTGTTCAATGGAGAAAAGATTGTGTCTGCTGACAGCCCACCTCCCCAGCACTCTGGCAGGGACCAAGCCTCGCTGCGCATCAGAGAGAAGCGCCTGGCTCAGGCGTGTATTTCCCATCCAAATGTGATACAGCTGTTTCTGCTTCCTCTCCAAACACCGAAACGAGTTTGAAAAAATCAATTTATCATGTATTTTCTTTGAGCAAGGCTCCTTGTGGATGTGACCGGGGCCTGAACTGCCCAACCTCACGGCATCAAGGCTGGAGCAGGCAAAGAGCATGACTTGTACAAGCTTAGCTGTCTCAGCAAGTCCTGGCGCTAAACACCATCTCAGTGGGACTGCCTGTTGCAGGGTGTGCAAACAAACAGGACACTCAGAAGGAGCTTTTTGTGAATCAAGGGTCCCAAGAGCTTGCTTGAGGGACCTCCGGTTTTTAACCCTGGCCCCACACAATGCAGAGTGAGGCAGCCAGAGGATCGGGTTTAGCTTCTTTGCAGGTTTCCTGAGGCTGCGGAGACCTTGCACAGCTCAGTTACTACATCCCTCTTTGCACTCAGGGCAGGAGGAGCCATCCCCAGTCACTATTCGTACACCACAAATCAGTGGCAGGGACTGAAGCAAAGGGCAGCCCCGGGCAGCACACTGCAAACCGCTGCCTCCTGCCCCAGCTGCAGCCACTGCTCATGGAAAGGGCTTTCAGCTGGAGGGCTGGATCACCCCAGCCTCTCCCCAGGCAGGCAGTGCTTCTTTTTCCATATCTTTCACGCTCATCGCTTCTAGCATGGTCCCTTGCACCTGGTATTATCTGTTCCTGAAAAGTTCCAGTGCAGGGCCCTGTTGGGAAAGACCAGGAGCCCAATTCACAGGTCCCTTTCCCAGCTGGATCCACTTATGCAAATCCCAGAGGATGATGAGGCTTGTGCTTGCCGTTATTTTTAATGCTGAGGGTAAACACTCACTGGCACGCTCAGGGCTGTCTAGATTATATCACTAATTTACTTTGAAGTCTGGTTGCAGAGGAAAGACACGTCCCAGTGCCTCAGGGACAGGCTGGGTGCCAGTGGCAGTGCAGAGCGGGACCGCGTCTCGCTTGCTGGGAGCTGTGAGTGCTGGCAGCCCCAGGAGGCTGCTGGTGAGGGCAGCGGTGGGAGCGGGAGGCCAGGGAGCCCTACGAGTCCTGGCTGGCTGGGTGGCATGGTGGTGGCCAAAGAGCGATAGCTGGGGTTTGGCTGTGACACAGACGCCTGAGTTTGTTGTACTAACTGGGTGGGAGGCGAGGCAGCTTGTCCCGCTGAAGTGTGCCTAACGGGTGCAGAGCCTTTTGGCATCAAGCACATGGGAAGTTTCAAGATGCTTATCAGATTGGACTGCTTTTCACACAAAGATTTTGACATCGGACACATACCTCTGACCCCTGAGGGTTTTGGCCAAGTCCCAGGAAGGCTGAGCATGACACTAAGATGCAGAACAGTCTCTAAGGAAATGCACGCATAAACCATAGACAGAAATATCCCTCGTGTTATGAAGTATCTCTGAATATGTAAATGTGGTGATTCAGATTAGGGGAAGACATAGTTAAGAAACCATTTTAGAAACATCCCTTAAGCTGACATCTTTCACATCTGTCAGTGCTGTTCTTCCAGCAGGGCAAAGAGGTTGAAACACCAAAGAGCGAAGCACTTGCGAGGCAGCTTTTGCTTTGTAATACTGCACCTTTGCTTTCCCTGCCAAGGGAGGCTGGCTCTGCCTCGCTGGTAACCTCCCGCCTTATTTGCCCTTTTCGTACGGCTGCTCAGCATGAAACCAGCAAATACTAGGTTTTCCTGATGTGACAGTCAGCCTCCTCCCAGCAAGATAATTCTCAGTCCCAACTGCAAAGTGCTATGTGAGAAGAGTTGGAGGCTGCCCATGGGCATGGCTTTCCAGCAGGCACTGCTGGGGACTGAGAAGCGATCAAGGGGCTGTTGAGCAGAGACCGTGGTTCAGAAATCTCAAACCCTTGTCCAGCAGCACTGCATGCCTCTGCTTTAACCCTGTGACAGCCACGTGCAAAAAGAGGTGGCTCGTGGCAGGAACCACGGTCCTCTGGGCTTCTGCAAATGCCACAACACAGACCTAGTGAAGATGTGGGTGGGGTAGGACCTTTCCCCCAAGCCCAGGAAGACCAAGTCCCTAGGCGAGCACCGGCATGACACCCGCCACTCTCTTCCCACGGGCCACACTCCATCCCAGTGCCTGCAGCACCCTCATGACTCAGGCAGCCCCTGGGGTGAGCAGCCAAGGACAGGACCCCACACACTTCTGGATCAAAAACACACAGAGCCATCGCACAGCATGGGGCTCAATGCAGAGGCCTTGTGGGATGCTTAATCAAGCTGCAAGCACTTCATGAACAAGTCCCGCGGGACCCCTCCCAGTACAGAGAGCACAGACGCTATGTGGGGGAAGCATCTTTCGGTCTGGGTTTATTAAAGATTGAGAATACAACTGTGGGTCCAGCCACAAGAGCTGGATGCCAGAAGCAGGGCTGGGTTTTGGCTGGAAGGGTGCGGTCTCCTCTCCAAGCAGCCTTCAGTGACACTGGCCAAATTTCCTATCCGGCAGGGCGCCCCAACGCCCCCAGCCCGGCAGTACTCCATCTGGAGAGGAGCCCCTCTCCGCACCAGCCCCAGCCTCGGTTACTTATTGCTTTTAACATACTAGTCTAGTACAGAGTGAATTAAGAACAAAAAAATGCGTGTCTGTTGTGGTGCGTTTGCGCTGTCTTCAGGCTGTGCTGAGAACCCTGGCCGTCAGACCTGGAGAAGGATGGAAGAGAGGGGTGGATGAAGTCAGTCTTGGCTGGGAGCAGAGACATCCCAGGGACAACAGTGCTCTGGGACAGACCTCGTCTTTGCTGGCAGTCCACAAAGCAAAAAAGCCTTTGGTGTCCACTGCTGGAACTAAGTGGGTGCTACGGTCGCTTGGGGCTGCCAGAGAGGAGGAGCTGGCACCCAGCCGGTTGCTCCCGAGCATCAGCACGAGGGCTGGGAGTCACAGCCAGCCCAGAGAGACACCGTGGCTCGCCTGCCTTCCCTGTTTGCCAGCCCATGAAGCCAGAGGCAGGAGGGGAGCTCGGAGGGGAGGCACCAACCTGAGGTTTACTTGAACGTGTGGCTCTCGGCTCCTCCCCGGCCGAACCCTGGAAGAGAGACAGAGCAGCGTCAGCATCAACATGGGACAGTGAGCACACAGAGGGGTGCACCTTGCCAAGAGACAGGAGCCCTGAGTCCCCTTCCCCTCTGTCCGAGAACCTCAGCCACAGGGACCCTACCTTTGGGCCCGAATAAGGCGGCATAGCAGGGGTGGTTGCAGTATGGCTTGCCATCATGCTGCGGGGACAGAGAAAAAGTGTCAGCCCTGATCACCCTTCAGCTCCATCTCTTCCCATCTCAGCCCTCCTGCAGCCCCTAGCTGCAGAGGACAGGGACCTCCTGGACAGCAAACCTCACCTCTGCATGGCCTCCAGACGTCAGTGTCTTGTTACACTTTTCACATCTCAAACAGGGCCGGTGCCAGTCCTTCCCCAGAGAAGTCACTTTCTCGGCTGCCACGGAAAGGAGGCAAGTTAGTTGAGGCACCAAACAGGTGAAACAAGTCAGTTTTGGCAGGTTGGCCTCCCTGTTATCAGCCCTGGGGAGGACACTTGCGGGCATTTGCTCAAGCCTATTTGTCTGGGACAGAGGGCATTTTGTTTCAAACTCAAGTGCTGGCTGTGCCACGCATATCCAGGCACCTGGATCTGAAACAGCAGTGCCATGCCCAGGGTGAACATCGCTGCATCCATGTGGACAGCCTCACTTCTATCTATCTCACGAAGATTTGGAGACCTCACTCCTTCCAACATCAGCATTCAGGAGGATGAATTTCTCCCCAGCCAGCTGGAACCCAAGTGATCACTAGAGCTGGCAGGGGCGAAGGGGGGATGCTGGTGAGGACCAGGGAGGCGAAGTCATGCCAACACAAACCAGTCCCCTCCAGCCACCAGCACTCCAGCCACAGCTCCGATTCTGCATGCACCATGGAAAACCAGCTCAGGCTTGAGCTTGGCAGGGGTTCAGACAGCCACAAAGGGGACAACATGATGTTTGCTGGGGCCAGGATGTGCTTATGGAGAACAGGGCAGCTTTTAATTGTGGCCCAGCAGGGGAGAAGGGTATTTTCTGCAGACACATGCTCCTCATATTGGCAGATGCACTCCTGGGGATTTATTAAGTGATAAAGCAGAGCCAGGTCCAAGCTCCCTCCCCATGCCTGCAAAAGGAGGTCGAGCAATGGGACTGAGCCGTTTGCTGGCAGCCTATTCCCCGAGGGGGCACTTGGCAGCCAGAAGCACCTCTTTTTGTTTGAATCCAAATACGCCCACAACAGCTTACACAAGGAGCAAGCTGGTGGCTGCAGAGGTGGGAGCGGGGGCAGCACCCAAATGTCACAAGGCAGCCCCACCATCATTGCCCAGCAGCACAAAGAGCCTCCTGTGCCTGCATCGCGGCGGGGGCCACAGCGTCCTCCCCTTGGGCAGCCCCAGGAGCCTGAGCCTAGCCTGTGGCAGGGCCCTCCCATCACAGGATTTCTGGAAGGAGCTCAGCCTCCCCACCTCTCACAGAAGCATTTGCATCAACAGTTGGGCAGGAGCTCTGCCAAGGTTCGCTGCAGTGGGGCACCCCTCAACTCTCAGCCACACAGGCAAGACTCCCCTGGAAAACCAGTGGTGGCCCTGCAAACCCCATCCCCAGTCCTCTCAGCATCATCTCCTCCTTGCCCCTGCTCTCTACAGACACAGTTTGGTCAAAAGCAGCCCAAGACACACCCAAGCAGGACTGCCAGGCTCGGAGAGTGCCAGAGTGCCCCGTGGCAGGGCTTGCTCTGCCTCCTCTGCCAGCACTCCAGGGACAGAAATCAGGCAGCAAGCTCGGTCCTCCAGCAACTTTTGAACCCTCTTCAGTCTCTGTATCAACAGCGACTTTTTCAAAAGGAGCAGCCTGATAAGTGCAGTGCCAAAACCCTCCTTCGTCAAACAGCCCTGTCCTAGCACCTCCCGAGCCGCACCTGCGGGCACAGCAAACCCAGCTCACCGCAGCTGGGATCAAAGCAGATCCGCAGGGACATAGGAAAGGCAGACACCAGCAACAGAACCTTGGTGGCTCTGGGTATCAAGCCACGTGGGTAAATGAGATGCCCCAGGACCCTTGGTTGCAAGAGCTGTATTGTGCCAAAATCCCACCTCAAAGCCTGGCTGCAAGTAGTGACTTCAAGTTTAGTCAGAGCCATTCCCCAAACACTGCAGCCATGTCTCCAGGAGCCCTCCAGGCAGCACCCACACCGGCTCCAGCACACACCCTCAGGGTGGACATCACTAACAGACACAGCTGTTCAGCAGGGAGGGCAGCCCCTGCATTTGAGCCTGCTTTGGCAGAGCAAAAGATGAAGCACTTACACAAGCAGAGCAGAAATAAGGCAGAGACAGAAAAAGAGCAGAGATCCCTCATCTCTAGTAAATTAAAAAGCACAGAGCATAGATAACCTGCTCCCAGAAAAACCCTTCAAGTTCAGCTAAACCAGGTGAGTGGGGAGGTCTGGCAAACGGAGCCTACCTGTTCCAGTAGCTGCTGCCAGCAGGGCGAGAGGCTCAAACCCCCTACCCTCAGGCAAGAAAGTGGGGCCCTGGCACCAGATGGGGTAGGAATCTGTAGCTTCTGCAACCCAGCTCAGAGGGAGGACATCTTTCTGAAGCCCAACAGCAGACAGCTGCCCAGCAAGGCTTGTGGCTAGCCTAGCCTGAAACGGCGGCTTCAAAATAACACCGCAGGGCTGTCATCTCGCTGTGCTAAATCAGGAGGGACAACATTTGGGCAACCCACTCATCCAGGAACGTGCCCGAGGGCAGGATTTGCCTTTATATAGGTGCTTGCTTGCCTGCTCAGGCTTTCAGAGGAATGGGCTTAAATTTAGGTTCCAAACTGAGCCCAGCTGTCTGCCTCAGCACAGGGCTGTGGGCAACGCTGAGAAGGAAACGGGGCTGAGCTCCTCAAGCTGTGCCATGGCCCTGTCTGCAGGCTGCGGGTACCCACGGCAGCCCACACCCTGGGTGGATTTTACAGGGTCACCCACCCAGGGAACCGTGGCGACCCACAGCGCTGGGCTGCAAAATTTTGGGGCACCTCAAGAATTTGCATTGTCGGGGTGCACGACATCGGGGCAGCCAGGTCTCGCGGCACTGGGTTGCACAGGGACCTGTAAGAACCAGGGTACCCCGGGGACCCGCAGCACCGGGGCGCCCGAGGTTAAGCAGCCCGACAGCCCCGCGGCCCCGGGGAGGGGCAGGGGACAGGGAGTCCTTACCGAAGTAGACCTCCTTCTCGCAGCGGGGGCACTTGGGCATGGTCTCGGCTCGGCTCGGGGCACCGCTCGCACCGGCTGTGAGATGCTCCGCACCGGCCCCGCCGGAGTCACTGCCCGGCGGCCCCGCCCAGATGTGCGGCCCCGCCCCGCAGCTGGAGGCACCCGCCCCGGGGCACAGCCCCGCAGGGGATCCCAGGGCGGGGCCCTGCACCCCTTGCTTCCTGCGCCTCGCCGCAGCACTGCACCCCTTGCCCCCTGCACCCCTCTCACCCTTTGCACTCTTGCCCTTTGCATCTTGCAGCACTATACCCGTTGCACCCTTGCACTACGACACCCCGGCACGCTCCACACTCTGCAGCCTTGTCCCCTCTAAGCTCCAGGACTCTGCACCCTGGCTCCCCGCCTACACTTGTGCTGTGCGAGTGGCCAGAAGCCCTGCTCTGAGTAGGGCTGGAGGTGCGACTGGCATCTGCTAATTAACCACACTCCCAGATAAAGATTGTAGGGGTACTGACTACCAGAACTCAACCCGCCCGAGCACAGATTTGTTTCTCCCAAAATCAGGCAGTGTCTCCTGCCCTTGGGGAAGTTTGGGAGGGAGCTGTAGGGCTGCAAGACCTCTCTTGCAGGACCTCGGGAATGGCGTGGGTGTGGGACGTGGCTCCGCTCACCACAGAGAGACAGCCCATCTGTGTAGCTGACTGTTGTCATTTTATTAGGAGTGAGGACTTGCTGTTCCTTTGTGCTTGGCTGCGAAGGAAATGAAAAGCCTATCCAAAGGTCTGTTTTGTATGAAACAACCCTCCCCAGGGCATGTTACTGTGCTGCAAAGGTCATGAGGGCTTGTGAAACCCAGCGCCAAGACGCCTAGTGTCTGCCTCCTGAAATGCAGGGCACGCCTTACCCTCCCGCCGGCACAAACAGGGTCCTTTTGACACTGGACCCCACCCATGGGTGCAAGACGGGAGGTGGCAAGATATGCCTGGAGGCACGATTTATGATTCAGCTGGGATTGTTTTACGATCCAGTCTGGTTCCAGACACCTTTCACAGCTGGACCCCTCATCTCTTTGCTGCTTCCCACAGTCCCAGGCTCTTCAGCCCCACCGGAGGTTGGGGAGCACCCTGGGCACACTGCAAGGGCACCGCTGGGCTCAGCAGGGTGGTCAGCAGCCTACGCTGGCACGGACATCACTGGGTAGCCCGGCTAAGGCATGAGTCATGCTGAGTGTGTTACAGCATGGGAGGAGAGAGGTGTCCTGCAAGGGCTGCTGCCTCCACCCTGCCTCCTCCACATCCTTCCCACCCAGGGGCACTACGCACATGCAAGCACCATTTTTCAGCCTCACCATGTCCCTCTGTGCCAAGCCATGGTGCCTCACTAGCACCCAACTGCATTGCCCAGGCCAGAACCCCCTCCCTGCACCACACCGGGTGCAGCTGGCACCCTGATGAAATATGGGGGCAGAGCATGTCCTCTTCTCTCACCGGTGGCCCTGTTTCCCCTCCCACATGGTGCCAGGCTGCTTCGAGGCCACTGCTTGGCTAGGACAGCCGCCCTCAGCTGTGCTCCCTTTTAAGGCAGGTTTTGTGCTGGTGGGCAGCTGGAAAGTGGCCTCTCGCAAGCCTCCTCTGGCTGGCCCAGCCAGTCCCCACGGATCACTTAGCCTGCAGCAAGAACACTCCTGTCCTGGCCATGGTAGCCCGTGCCCCCACATTGCACTTTGTGCCGACTGACCAGGCTGAAGCAGGGCCCAGCTGCCCCCTCCCTTCGGGTCCCCCAGGCGTTTACGGGAGACTGTTCACACAATAGAGTGGGCACAAAACCAGCGGCAGCTCTTACAAAGCAGGCGCCTCAGAGCCGCGGGCTGCTCCTTGCCAGCCCTACCTGCATGGGCCTTTACACCTGGCAGCCTCCCCCCCCTAGCCCCCCTGGTTTTAGGCCTCTTGCCCTTGGACTCCTCCCAGCCTGCTTCACAAAGGGATGAGCCAAAGCACGGTGTTGGTGCATGGTGCCCTGTGCCATCATACAGGAATTACAGTGAGCTACTATCAGGATGAAGAATGTCATGGGTCAACAGCCTTTTTATACCCCCCCCAGGGTCATGTATGCATCTTGCCCATTGCTGCTACCCTGCTCTCATCCCATCGATCGGTGGGCACTCAAGCCAGCAGGACAGCACAACAGAGTCGTCTGGTGGAGGTCCCCTGGCAGGGAGCAAGGAAGGGCTGGAGGGGCTGCTGGAGCACAGCAGCACCTCGGGAGCCCATGGGATGCAGCCTCTTGCTCATTTTGCAGGGAGTGAGTCCATAAACACTCCTAATGCCGGTGTGTGAAACCCATCAGCGTGTTGCAGCAGGGCAATAAACCGAGCCCCACCAGCCTGTGCTGGAGGGAGCTGGCTGGAAACACTACAGCAGCCCCAACATTTGGAGTCACAGCTCCTTCCACCATTCAGGGTTCCCCCAGGAGCCAAAATCATGCCACAACCATCCATGGGTGCTTTTGGAGCAGCAGTCAGCAGCAGACAGCTCATCTCTCTGCAGTGGGACTCTGTGTATGGCACCATGCTGGCAGGCACGGGCAAGGGCAGCCTGTGGGCAAGCTCTGGTGCTGGGCAGAGATGTCTCCAAGGAGCCACAGGAGAGAAGCAAGGGTGGTGTCTTTGGTAATGTCAGGTCCCAGCCTCAGCAGCTCTTCAAAGCAAGGTTCGGAGCCCGCCAAGGAAAACACCCAGCCGACACCAATGGAGAACAGCATCCTCAGCAAACCGCAGCATTATCTTATCTGGAGACCTTGTTCCAGCTAATTTAACCATCAGAGCCGGGCACGCCTCAGCTGTCTGTGCCCTGGGATAAGAATCCATGGGTGAGGCTCCATCCCAGAGCATCAGGCGCCGGCGCTCCTCGATGGCATAGCAACGGCCCTTGGGAAAACCTGGGCGATCCCGTTTGTTTGTTTGGGTGATGTTGTTACGACCAGGGTCCCCTCCCTGGTCCTTTAGGAAGAGCAAAGAACCGCGCCTCGCCAATACCGCCTAAGGAGACTTTCCGCTGTGCCTTTTGCAGCCGGACTTGCCGATCCCGCATCGGCCTTTTTAGCCCCCAGCGCGCTTGTAGCAAGTGTGGGTAGAGCCCTTCCCATATCTTTGTTTGCGAAGCCTGGCCATGATGTCAAGAGCCAGCACCAGCTCCCCAGGTCCACCTGCAGCATATGGACCCCAAAGGTCTCCCAAGGGTCTCCTGAGCTCTTGGAGCAGGGTTGCAAGGGGATGCCAGAGTCACGGGCACATGCTAACCTGCCCAAATATCCCCCTCCAGCAACTTGGCCCCTAGTGATTACTGAAGCAATGACTGGAAAAGTCACCGGCATTTCAGCAGGCAAGGGCGGGTAACATAAGCCGATTTGGGTTTGTTTTGCTAACACAGGAAGAAAAAAAACAGTGATTTCCATGTAGCAAACCAGCCCATCTGCCAGGACGGCAGCTCCTGGCTCCCCTCCTGCCCCTCCTCACTGGAGTGGGGCAGGGGACCCCACACTTCTCCTCTCATGGCTCCCCCAGCATGCTTGCACTGCAGGGAGGTGATGTCTCAGTGAGGGCACAACCTGGGGGCTGGTGGCACCCTGGTCCAGCATTTTCCCAGCAGTAGCGAGTCCTGCAAAATCCCTCTCCCCTGTCATGTTTCAGCCCACACATGTGCAAGTCAAGGGCCCACCCAGCCAAGATGTTTTGTTGTAAAATATGCCCTACCCAGCTCAGTGTGGGACTCTAATTTGACAAGAAAATTATAGGGTGGCTTAAAAAAAATCCCAGTAGAAGCTGGAGGGAGCTGCCAGACTCGTGATCCCATCAAAAGGGCCGTGAGATGCCGGTGCCACGGTGCTGCAAAGTGGTACAGGGTACCCCCACGGCGGGGGGCTGGTGGGCCCTCCCCCCCCCAACTTGCCTTCTATCACCTCCGGATTTGCATGTGGTTAATCCCATTACCGACCGGCTGGCAAAACAACTGCATGAAGGCGGCTGTCAGGGCAAATTACACCCTAAGGAAAAACTCTGGGGTACGTCTTCATAAAGCTGACAGGCGGCGGACGGCTGGGAGTAATTGGGAACAGGACGGCAGGGGGAGAGGAGGCATGGGATCGGCGGGGGGGGGCTGGGGGAAGGAGCTCAGAAACGGCCACCCTGGGGGATGCTGGCAGAGGAGTCCAATGCACCCACCAACATGCTACCACTGCTCCTATATAGCCCTGAAGGGTTTGAGCCTGCAAAACACGCTCACTGCCATGCTAAAAATCCACACTCACTGCCCTCCTGGACACGCTGGGGATCCGTCCCACCATGGGCACAGGCAATCACACGGCCGTTTCTAGCAGAAACTGTAAAAACATTCCCAGCCCAGTTAAGGCAGCTGGCCGCCTGCAGCAGTCACTTGTCAGGTCAGCTCTCAACCTCAAGAGCCAGGGTGTGAATGATTATCACGCGGTTAATATTACACTGCATGAGCAATAACAAACAGGGGAGCCCTGGGGCCAGCTCCTGGCATGGCAGTACCACCCAGTGCAGGGTCTCAGGGAGGATGGTTTGAGCCCGGCTGCCACGAAAGCATGAGGCTGCCCGCGGTGCAGGGCAGCCTCATGCTTTCTCCCGCACCGGGGGTGGGATTCCCATCCGTGGGACAGAAAAGCGTGGTAACCTTCACCCACCTCTCCACCCCCTCCAAGTCCCAGCTACAAGAAAAACATGTGATTTCATCCAGGCGCTGTCCCCCCAGCCTCTCTGCATACAGTCTGGCCAAACTCTCTGCTACCATCTGCTCTTTTCTGCAAGCTTTCCATTAGTGGCAGCCCAAGGAAACCTCCTGGCTAAATCCTGCCGGGGGAGGATTTGGTGCATTTTCCTGGCATCGGCCCTGCCTGTTTCTGTTGTGGCTATCGAATCCAGCCAGGATCGTCGAGGAAGCAACGCCCGCTGCTTTGGGAAGCCACCCAGCACCCATGAGGCATCGCCTCTGCCTGCCAGGGAGATGCATATCCACGCTGGGGGCTGGTGGTGAGCGTGAGCACTGCTCAGGGGATGCTTGCAGGTGACTGGTGCCAGGGACCACCTCCCCAGCCCTGGCCTGGCACAGGGTGAGGTGCTCGCTGGGCTGTGCCGTTTGTCCTGGGCTGGGTTCAGGCTGTTGACGCCACACTTTTTATTCCTGGTTAAAAATTCACTGGAGGCGAGGCAAAGGGGTGCAGAGGCGTTTGCTCTCTCCTTCAGCAGGTTGCTCAGCGTGATCATGCGGTGGTGGTGTCACAGGGAGGGGACAGGGATATAGCTGCTATGCTCTGCCTTACCCAAGCAGGACAGAGGGCCAGGACAGGGCAAGAGAGAGGAGAGCGAGATGAGGATCTGCAGGTTTGCACACCCATTAGCAGTGTGCACACCTCTGTCCCGCCAGCACAGATATTCCTCCTCAAGGAAGCAGCCCCAAGGAACACCCAAGGTGGTTGCCCTGGCTGCTCACCCCCCTTGGAAACCATCTGGTAATATAAAGTCTCCTGCAGAGCCCAGCCTGAATCCCAGGATGGGATGTAGAAGCTCCCAAGTAGCAACAAACTGTGGAGCAGCTGAGGGTTTGGAGCCCGCACCTTCCCTGCCAGCACCACGGCCGGAGCCTGCACCAGCAGCTCTCCCTGCACTGCACTCGTGGGGAGATTTACAGCCCAAATCCACCTCTGATGGTTTCATGCCCTTCCTCCTCCTTCATCCCTGCTTGCTCTCCTATACACTCTCCAGTATTTACACCCAGTACTTTAACCTCCCGCTGGGGCTGAGCCAAAGCCCTGCCAAACCACACCACTGCCTTCAGGGAGTATTGGAGCCAGTTCTTGGCTCTCCTGGAAGCAAGCTGTGCTTACTGGGTCGCTTTTAATATCCCTTCTTAAATCACATCTTCCAGCACTTCATCCCTTTTGGCTCCTATTTATTGACTTCCCAGCAAGTACTTTAAATCTGTCTTGCTTCGCTGCCCAGCTGTAGCGCTTCCCTCATCATTCCTATCCCCACCAAGTCCCTCCCTTGTGTTTTCCTTGTGTGCATCCTGCCATGCGCCTCTGGGAACAGCATTTGGACACTCACCGGTCACTTTTCTGGGTCACTAACCACAGCATAAGCAATGCAGCTCCATCCCTGGTGGCACCAGAGCCTTCAGCCTTCTGGCGAGAAGCATCACTAGGTGACAATCCTGCTCTTCCCACAGCTCAGGGATACCTGGGGCTGGTGCCCATCACCCAGACTGCCCTCAAAACAGGTTGACTACCAGTGCATGGTGGCAGCTGGTGGGATCCCTGCCCTGAACCCAGCAAATAGCTGCAAGGTCCAGCTAGCTCCCCGCTGAGCTCTGCTTGCTCCCAGAAAAACTGGTAGCCAGCAATGGTAGTCAATCAGGACAAGTTCACAGGGCTTGGGGGATTTCCAAGCAAAACTGCATCTACTTTGTTCTCTATTTTCCTCTGTACCCTAAAGCGCATGTCACCAGAGTCCTCCAACTTTTTTATCCCACTAGCAAGTTCAAACTGAAAAAAAATAAAAGTATTTGACATCCCTGAGGGGAAGGATGTTTTCCAAGCCTCAAGTAAAGGAGCATTTTCAGCTCACATAGGCCTCCCAAAAATAGATACAAAAATGCACCAAAGATTAGAGACTGAAGATGCCTCCTCTGCTCCAGCAGTATCCGTGCCCCAGTCCCCACACAGACCCAGCAGCACAGGGACAGCCCCAATCATTTGGCAGGTACACAGATAACCACACATGGGACCCCAAATTTCCACCACGTCAGCTTTCTGATCTTCACACCCATCCTGTAGGTACCTGGGGTTCGCCTTCTGAGGGGTGCCAGCCCTCTTTACGACATCAGGGCAGGGGGACAGGGAAGATACATCACCTACCTGGAGCCTGAGCAGCCGAGTTGTCCCTTTTGGGATAGCAAAAAGCTGTGATGGATGCAGGCTTCCTAGCATCCTCTTGGGTAGCAGAGCTGAATCCGGTCTATTTTTAATTTCATTGCATTCCTCCAACAAAATTCTCATGAGGAAAAGAAAATGTAAGCAAAAAAAGAAAGCGGGGGAAAAAAAAAAAGAAAAAAATCCTCCATTTGATGGCTGCCACCTGGGAGTGGGCAGCAGCCAGAGTGCTGTACCTACCACACCCCACATCCATTCAAACCTAGGTAGGAACCATCAGAGCATCCTCTCCCATTCCTGCTGCCCCAGACTGCCTTCCTCCCTATCTCAAGACCACCAGCTTAACTAGCCTCAGCAGCCCTGCATCAGCTCCTTCCCACTCTCCCCAGCCATGCTCTCAGCCTCAGATAAGGCCCCAGGTGTGCCTGGCTCTCTGCTGCAGTGAGCATCCCACCTGGAGTCTGCTGCTTGGCACTCCCCATCCAGGGGCTATGGCTGGTGGCCACAGCGAGGATGGCGTTAGGGCTAGAGGCGGGTTCTTGGGATGGTGAAACCTCACCAAGCTGCAGGCAGGGCAGTGGGGAGGAAAATCAGCCTGTGCAGACTGTCAGGGAAACTCCCCACTGCAGGAGATTGCTACAGGCTGGCAAAAAGGCTGACACATTAAGCTTGTTAATTAATGATGTTAAATAATGTTGCAATGAGAGCTGGATTCATGCCAAGGGCTTCCCCAGCAGCTGTGCCAGGTCCTGAGGAGCAATGGGGACCCAGCACCACTGCTACTATACAGGGCAAACTTGGCAAAGTTTGGCTGTGGGGGTCCAGGTCTCTGCTGCGGGTACGGGAAGGAGCTGGCTGAGTGACATCACTCTGGTTTACGCAGCAGCCTTGACCCCTAAAGCATCAGAGGGGTCAAGTCTCTATAGAAACCCTGCAAAAACATGAACACACAGAGCCCATTCCTCGACCCAGGAACCACACTGCTGAGCCCTCCATGCCTGGGAAACGGCTGTGTGCTGCTGGGATTGCTGCCGGGAGAGAGAAAAAGAGCCAGCTCCTGTGCCTGTGACATTGCTGGCTGCCTCAGCCCAAGGGATGCTGCTGTGTCCAAATGCTCCTCGCAGGGCGATGCGGGGGCAGAGCCAGCATTCCCCTTCTGCAGTGCCCGCTGCGCTTCCCAGCTGTGCCCGGGCAAGGAGCAAGGCACCCACCCACTCACCACACCGTGATGGAGCAGCTCCAGCACTGAGGCTGCTGCAAGGCTGTGAGACGTTACAGGGTGTACTGGGTCCCCATTTTCCCCAGCAAAGAGTCAGGGGGGCACAACCTGCAGGAAGCCCAGTGGAGCTCTTGGAAGAACCTGCTAGAGAATGGACGAGCTGCAGCAGCAGTTCCCAGAGCCGGTGTTTGCCTTGGCAGCCCCAGCCTCCAGGCCTCGTTTTCCAGACGCCAAGCTCCTAGGGGGAATGACTGAATTTCTAAAACCAGGTCTGGCAGTGGGGCTGGTATCTGGCTGGGGACACAGCAGCTCCCAGGGGTGGGGGGGGGCAGATGGCCAATGCCCTCAAACTGCATTCCTACCCTGCTGCCGCTGGGCTGGGCTTTCCCACCAGCAGCCCCGATCAGCTGCTACAAGTCTAGGCTGTCACCCGCTATGTCACATCCCTCTGCTAGTTTTCCACCTGCAAAGCCAGGGTAGATCCCAGCTGCAGGGCCAGCACAGCCTTCCACAAGCCTGTCTTGCTCCCAGTCGAGGGAGCAGCCATGGCTTGTACTGGCAGCTACAGCTTGGCTGGGGCTAAGGCTGCTCTGTCTTACCCCAGGAGAAGTCAGCCAGGGCAGGACAATGGCAGCAGGGTCTCCACACTGTCCCAGGACCAGAGGGATGCTGCTCAGTGCACAAAGCTTTCCCCACCTCTGCCCAGAGCAGAGCCACACAACACATCTCTCAAAACCTTTATTGTCAGCAAATAACAAAAGTCAGCCCCGCGGCAGCACGGGGAGCCCAGAGAGAGCTGGGTGCTGGCACCCCAGGGCTTGCCACCCCGGCGGGTTCCCTGCACCAGTCCCCTTCCCGGCCTCCTGGGCAGCAGCAGGGCTGGGTGTGCACGGGAAGGGGGAGAATGGGTGAGACTAGGGGCATGTGTCATTCTCCAAAGCAAGGGGCACATTTACAACTGCTTATAAATAAACAACGACAACGAGAAACCTCCGGCTCTGGGAAGCAGGCGGGTGTCCCGCTGCCAAGCCACCGGCCCAATGTGCTCTGCCCTCCACAGGTGGGGAGCAGCCCACGCCCCCAGGGCTGTGGCCTTCGGGTGCCCCCCCCGGCAGGAGCTCTGCCACCGTGGGGGATCAGGCTTGGGGGGAGCCACCAACCCGCTGAGCTGGTTGAGCACCTGCCTGAGTGCACGTACAGGGATGCCTTGGGGGTGGCAAGGACGGTGATATAGGGAGGTGCCAGACCCTAATTCAACCACCCTCCATGCCAGGGGGTTGCAGGGAGAACCCTTCTGCAGCAGGACTCCCTCCTCTCTCAGCCCCTCAGGTGCCACCCACTGTCCCCTGCACACAGTGACGTCCCCACACCTGCCCCACTGCCTCTCACACTTGGGGGGGGTGGTGGGAGGGCTGGGGAGGGCAGAGCACATTGGGAACCACCAGAGACACCTTCTACCTTTACCTTAAAACACTGAAGCTTATATTAGAGACTATGATATATAACCCGAGGGGCAGGGCCATCCTGCCCAGAGTAGACAGCAGAGAGAGCACAGCTCCGTGGCCAGCCTGGTGAAGGTCTGCTCCGGCTGTGAGCAGGAGGTTAGTACGGGGGCACGGAGCAGGCAGGCGGGCAGGGGGATGCCTTCTAGGGCTGGTTCTTCGCCTCGGGGTCTTTGTCATAGATGTAGCTTCCCACAGCTCCGGTGTTGACGCCTGCATGAGGGCAAGATGCAGGAGGGTGAAGATCCAGGCGGGAAAGTGGCATGCTCCAGGGAGATATCCCCTCTGGGTGGTGGCATGAGCATCGAGAGTGGCAGCCCAGGCGGGCCGCATGTCCCTGGACCAGGTGCTCACCCCACACATCCCCAGGCACTCACCCTTCGGCCCAAAGAGGATCCCGTAGCAGGGCTTGTGGCAGTACGGCTGTCCATCGTGCTGTGAGGGGCAGAGAGAGAAGCACATCGGCCAGGGCGGAGGGCTGGGGAAAGGCCAGTCCCCATGACGTGTCCCAGCCCCCCAGGCTGCAGGAGCTGCTCCTGCCAGCCCTGCCCTGCCCTCTTCAAAAGGCAGGGGCTGCCCAGGGCTCTGGGACACCCTTACCTCAGCATGGCCCCCCGGGGTCAGTGTCTTGCTGCAGCGCTCACAGCGTAGGCAAGGACGGTGCCAGTCCTTCCCCAGTGAAGTCACCTTTTCAGCTAGAGTGGGGACAAGGAGGGAGGGTCATGCATGCCAAGGGAGAGCATGCCCCATGAGGACATCATTTCTGCATGCAAAATCCCTAGGCAGACCTGTGCAACCCAGCTTCCCGTGTCTTTCCCACCCCTCTTTGGCCTCGCCTGTGACAACGGTTGACCAAGGACAGCTATTAAGCTGACACCACCCACCTGGGGGGTGACAGAAGGGAACACGATGCAGATGAAGCCCAGCACCCACGAGCTCCTCCAAGAGGACCCATCCCTGCAGGCTCCTTGAGCACATCCCTCTGCGCCTCCAACCCCATGTCAGAGCCAGAACCCCCTCTCAGCCTCTTTGCGTGCCCCAGAGGTCCTATGTGGAGACCCAGCACCATAGGGTCGTGCCACCCTGGGGCACACACCCATTGCCTGCTTCCCACCTTACCAAAGTAGACTCTCTTGCCACAGCGTGGGCACATGTTGGGCTCCCCAGTGAAGGTGGTGACACTGGAGGCTGGAAAGAGAGGGGACACGGGTGTGGGAAGCAGAAGGACATCTCAGCCAGGACACAGAGGTGCAGAGGAACCCACACACACACCCTGCACCTCACACCATCACCAAACATGCTGTCCCTGGACCGGCTGAATGCCAGTACAGTAGAGGGTCAGGCTGCCTGTCCTGCCCTGTCCCTCACCTTTGCTGGGTCCCTTGGGAGGCGCGGCATTCACCTTCCTCTCCTCCACCTTCACTGGGTGCTCGATGGGTCCTGGAGCGGTCTGCCCCTCGATCTGTGGCTTATCATAGATGTAGGAGCCGGCACCACCAATGTTCACCCCTGTAGTGGGCAGAGAGAGGCTGTGGTGGCCTGGGAACACTCAGAGTCTTCATCCTGTCCTCCAGCCCCACAACCCACCTGCCCCAGCCCCACCGAGCCACTGCTCACTGCAGACACTGATGCACGTTGGCCCCTGCTTGCTTTCTCCTAACCCAGGCTTTCTCCAGTCACATCTAGGATAGGAGAGTGACTCCACCTTCTGTTTGAATGGGAATTTGGTTTTTAAGTATTAAAAAAAAAACAGACAGCTGTCAGGGCAGATCTCTCCCCCTCTAGCAGCTCCTCTCTCCCTCTGCACAAGAGAATGGCAGGGCTGGGACTGTGAAGTGCTGGCTCGATGCTCAGCCCATGCTAGCCTGGCCCATGGAGTGCTTCTGGGGCCACAGCTCCCCACCAGCAGGGATGGGAGGTCTTGGCCCCCTCCTGCAGCCCTGGGCAGGGTTGCACAGGCACAGAAGAAGCATGGACATACCTTTGGGGCCGAAGAGCGTGGCGTAGCAGGGCTTGTGGCAGAAGGGCTTCCCATCATGCTGGGGAGAGAGTGGGGCGTTAGGATACGGAGCGGTGAGCGCAGTTCCCTCTGGATCACTTTCATCCCCCACCAATGTTGAGACCACCACGGCCATGCCTACACCCCAACACACACCCACTGGACACCCTCAGCCTGCGGGTCTGCCAGAAAGAGCCTGCTCCACCCTCCTGCTCTCCATCCCCCCCGCTGCGAGGCAAGGACCCCTTGCGCAAAACAGGCAGAACAGTAGCTGAGCAGAAGCAACAGCCCTTCCCTTGCCCCCCCTGGGCAGTTCTGTGCCAAAGGGAGCGGCTGGGGGTGAGGCTGGGGGAGCGAGAAGGCAGCAGGCTGGCAGCAGGCAGCTGCCAAATATCATAAGAAATAAATACCAGTGTACTTGCAGCGTTACCATGCCCGAAGGGAGGGTAAACATTTAGCTGGTCTCCCCGCGACACCTTTCCAACACGGCCAGACATGCTGGCTTGAAAGGAGGGAGAAAAAACAGGGAAGGGCCAAATCCTGCCGTCGGCACAGTCGGTTAGGGCTTGGCTGCCGTTCCCCGTGGGACCAGAATCGAGCCTTATATGGAGAAGCATCAAATCCCCCAGAGCTTAACCCAGCCTGAAGCCCAGATCCACCCATGCAGCCCCATCCTCCCCGGCAGGACTGGCTCCACTCTTCCCCACCAGCTGGTGGCAACCAAGACAGCTGTCCCTGCCACCTGCTCCCCAGCTGTGCCAAGTGCTAAAACACCACTAAAGAGCTGGTGACACTCTGGCATGAAAGGCGCCGTGCAAAACCCAGGGCACTGGATGTCATGCTGGGCCATCGCATGAAAAAAACACAGTTAGTTGCTCCTAGGTCCAAGCATCTGCCACCACCAGCATGGCACCCTTGTGCTGGGCATTGCCGTCCAGAGCAAGCCCCAGTGCTGAGCTAGCACTGCCATGGCAACCCGCACATCCCCCATTTTTGGTGGGTTTAACCACACCACAGTGCAGGATCTCAGCACTCCCACACCTTTGAAGCCAAGCCCATTAGCCAAATAACCCTTCCCAGCACATGGAGCTGCTTCAAGTGCTTGCTGGGGCACACAGAGCTTGCCTGGGAGTCCACGCTGCGGTGGCACAGCTTGGGCACCAATGTGGTGCCAGCACCACTCTGTGGCTCACCCAGGGCTGTGCACCAGAGCTCTTCAGCACAGCGGGTCACAGCAGCATTTGAAGCCAGAGCATGCGCTCCTCGGTTTGTGTGCCACAGGGACTGCCCATCCACGTGACACTGAGAGCCTGACCCAGCCCGATTCCTGGGACTCCCTGGCCCTGGGGTGCTGGAGAGCCCCACAGAGCCCCCCAGGCCACCCCCACATGGCAGCACAGCTCCCCCACCCCACCTGCCCCAGCAGCTCTTACCTCAGCATGCCCCCCCCGGGGTCAGGGTCTTGTTGCAGCGCTCACACTTCAGGCAGAACTTGTGCCAGTCCTTGCCCAGGGAGGACACCTTCTCGGCTGCAGGGAACAAGAGAGAGTGGTGAGAGAGTGGTGAGAGAGTGCCCAGCACCTGCCAAGGCTCCCGGGGAAGCCAGGCTTTGGGCACTGTGTGGGGCTGCTCATCAGCATGGTCCCCAGAGCTGCTCAGGCCATGGGCACGGACCCCCCTGCAGCCTCTGAACCCCCTCAGAGCCAGCTCTGCCATCGCACAGATGCCCTTTCCCATGCACCAGTCCAGCAACGGTAGCGTCTTCCTTTCTACTGCCTGCTTCTATTTTTACCCACCACGTTACCCAGAATGACCCTGCTCCCATTCAAATATTTGGTGTTACCATGCCCACCCCACCCGTTTAGTCATGCCTCCCACACACACACACAGCCTCCTGGGTTCCCTGGGGAGCTGTGACCGCAGCTCCAGCCCCAAGCAGGAGCTCTCCCCCACACACCCGCGACACCCGCCTGCCTCCAGCCAGGAGGATGGGAGGGCAGACAGCCTCCAGCATCACCAAGGGTGGATGCTTGACACTGGAAAGCACCTGTCCCTTGGGTGTGTAGGTGCTCCCCCCTCACCCCCAGCCTGAGAGCAGGCATGATGTGCAGACAGCTATGTGGGCACCATCCCTACATTGCCCCAGAGCGCCACGAACCCATGGAGCGACTCGCTGCCGGCACCGAAAACAGTTTCAAAGCATCAGTGGGCAAATATAGGGAAGGAAAATGCTTTGGGACTGGTTATACAAATTCACCTCCTTTGGCAGGCCCCTGAGCTGTACCTCCCCAGGAGGACACTGGGAGGTAGCACAAGCTGTAAGTCCTTGTCCTGCAACCCCAGCTTCACACCATCCCCCTTCCCTCCCAGCTCCTGGGGGGCTGGGTGCTGCTCCGTGCTCCCCACAGATTGCTGTTGGCCCTCCCTCTCCTCTGCACATGTGCAGAGACAGCTGGAAAACAGTGTGATCCGACTAAAGCCACCGTAAAACTAAATCAGGAGAGCCAAATAAAATATTTAACAAGCAAATAAAAGTGCAACCTGAGCCCAGTCCTGCTTTGCAAGAAGACCTCCTCCACAGCCGTGGGTTTCCCAGCCCTTTTTCCCCACAAGGACCTCAGCAAATGTCACCTGTTTGCATTAGGTCAAGAGGAGGGTCAAGAGCTCCCCGAGGGCAGGTCCTGGCCAGAGCCACTCTCCTCCCAAAGCAAACAGCTGCGTCCGGGGCAAAGTGCAGGGCCAAGATAAGCCAGAACAACTGCCATCACCACCCAAAAACTCAGTCCTACTGAGAAGTGGCGTGGCTGGTGGGAGAGCCAGAGTCATCGCAAGTGGGTGGATGGATGCACCAGCATGTGGAGGATGGGCTTGGGGGACCAGCATCAGCATCAGCTGGAAGCAGCTCCAAACTGACCTGGTGATGCCGCACACCCGTCCAGGGTACTGGACCAAACCCCAGGCGGGAGCGGACAACAGGGCGAGGGGCTGCCCCACCACAGCTGGGGGTCTGTGCCTGCCTGCTCGAAGCTGCAAATCCCTGCTGGCCACCAAGCCTGGGAGCTCGGGAGGACTCATGCTCCCCCAGCCCCTCACAGCGGGCAGCACGCAGGGAAGGAGTCGGGACAGAGCATCAGCCCTAGGGCACACAGCCCGTTCCCAGCACTCCCCAAAAGCGACAGGGACCCAGAGGTCCCAGGTCCCCACTGCCTTAAGGCTGTTGGAGGAGCCGTGCACCCCCACAGCCCTTCCCGGGGCAGGAATGGGTGCCTCCCCAGTGTGACCGGGGAGGGAAGCGGAGCGTGATGGACTGAAAGCTGAGCCAGAGGCTCGGGGCCAAAGAGCAGCTCGGCTTTGTCGCAGCGGATGCATGGCCAGGCCAGGCCGCGTTTTGGCTGCGTCACCCCCCCTGCTGGCCCGTCCCAGTGCTGTCACGGCCCCGGGTACAAAGCGAGGAGGAAACTCCCGACGGATGTTTTCCAGAGGCCATTGCAATTACAGCCGGCCACAGCCCACACCAGCTCCTTCCTGCCCTCGCAAGACAGGATGCCCCCCCCCAGCGTCCTCCCCTCCACAATATCTCAGGCAGCTGTAAATCCCTGCTGCTCCCAGACGAATGCATCCCCCCGCCAAGGCATCCCCAGGCCATGCAGAGCAAGAGGGACCTTGTCAGCACCCACAGCCCCTGGTGCAAGAAAGAGGAGGTGGCATGGTGCACCCTCCTGCTCCCAGGGCTTGGGGACAGCCCTGGCAACCACAGGGGCTGCCCCTTGCCCACGGGTGGAAATGCCACAAAGAGCTTGATCAGACATCCTCTAGATCCAAATGAGGGCTCCAGGGGAGCGTGGCCGAGGTCGGCACAGCCGGGACAGCTTTCCAGGCAGCATTGTTTGCACCAAGCGGAGGAAGCAGCTTGGAGCCACCCCAGCCCATTTCCAGGGCGGCTGCATCCCGCCTGCAGCCACGCTGCCCCATAAATCACTGCAGAGGGAAAGCACCAGCGCCCGAATTTCCTGTCACCCAGCCACATCTGCTCTGTAGCATCAGCTCCAGAGGAGAAGCCTCTGGCCGTGTCCTCCCACGGTGGCAGAGACTACCAGGACAGCTGCGGGGGGAACCCCTCGGCTCCGGGGAGGGGTTACCCCTCCACCAGCAATGCAAAGGCAGCCTGGGGCAAAGCAGCGCCCGGGCTCTCTCCAGCTCTGCATGTGGAGCATGGGATGGCACAGGGCTCCGGCACAGGCTTTTCTCGGCCAGATGTCACTCTGCACCCAGCCACAGAGTACCATGCCACAAGGGGAAGGGACAAGCCAGCACCTGCATCCCCAGCATCACACCAAGCCTCGTGCCCCGCTTGCTGGGTCCCACATTTACATGTTCACCCTGTAGCAAGATGCTCCCCTCAAGAATGCCAAATTTAAAACAGCTGTGCAGCACCTCCCAGGAAGGGCAGAGTTAAGGGTACCCAGCTGTGGGAATTCGGCTTCTGCCAGATGTGCGTGACCCAGGGCTGAGGGTAACCTGTCTCACTGTGGGTGGGCACAGGGTGCCCACCGATAATAAACCTCTTCCCTAGGGAAAATGCCCCCACAGAGGAGAGGTAGAGGCATAGCCAGGTACACGGACAGCTGCAGGACACAGCCATGCGGTAGATTTGCACCATGCAGGGGGTGCAGCCCACACCAATGAGGGACACCGCCAGACCTGGGGAAAATCAGAGGCCAGGAGCAGGAAAGTGCCAAAGCAGCCCTACCCCAGAGACAACACGGCTCATCCCTTAATTACCCACCATGCCTGGGCGAGGCAGCTGGCACAGGCCTTCAGAGATAGGTGCATCTTTTCAGAGTGGGAAGGGAGCACACCTCCTCCCAGCCTCAGCGCTGTGATCCAGGCCCTCGCACAGGTATTTCCATGGCCTGACGTCAGCGCTGTTTCCAGCCAGAGGCTTTATTCAGCAAGAGCAACCATAGCTGCAGCTGTGTCTCTGCAAAGGGCTGGGCTGTGCCCCATCAATCCCCATGCAGCCCTGGGAGGATGCGGGCAAGGGCTGACAAAGCCCAGTCCAGAGATAAAGATGCTAAATCCCCACAGAGACCCAGCGGACCGGCATCTCTGGAGGAGAGGGATGCTGTCAGACCGACCAACCGCAGATGCACTTCAAAGTAGTCTCCGGCACAAAGGAATGAATAAAAGAGATGAGCACAGGGAAAGGAGCTTGGTAAATGGCTGGAAACAAAGCCGAGAGCACAGGCAGCCAGCAGCCTTGTCCCTTCCCCAGTCTCTAGCAGCACGGCCAGGTCATGAAAAAGGTGGAGGGACAACTTGAGAATTTCACACCACTGCCATGGAACCCCACTGGTCCACCGGGAAGGGTCTGTGCTTCCCACATCCCCCACCCTGTCCCCTCCTGCGCCCCTCCAGCATGGCACGCAGCCTCTCTCTCCCGTCACACAGCTGGTGCTGACGGTTACACCGCACTGTGATTTTGTGGCCAAGACATATATATTTAGTTCCCCAGCAGCAAGGCGGGGCAAACCCTCTGGCCCCAAGGCACTCGCATGCCAGGCTCTCTCCAAGGACGCAACAGAACCAGCTCAGTACAGCTTCACTGCAGAGCGAACAAGAAATACCCAGGGAAGGGGTCCCACTTCCCAGGACCTTGCTTCCGGCCGAGCAGAGAGCTGAGGTCTTCCCCAGGACCCGAGCCCCTGTGTAGTCAAGCCATTTGAGTTGTCTGATTTCCAGTCGCAGCCCTGACGCCTGGCACGGCTCCACCCCACCACTCCCTGCCTCTCCGCAGACAAAACCTCACCTGCTGCAGGCGCTTTCCTGGCTGTAAGCCTTCCACCTCCCACTCCGGTTCACGGGGCCAGGGCAGCTTCCAGCAAGTCCCTCTCCATTTTCCACAGGGCTGCTCCACCTCAACAAGCAGCATCCTTGTGCGATGCATCCCTCAGACTCTGAGGCTGGGCAGCTCGACCAGGCTCAGGTGGAGCTTTAGCCAGGACTGAGCCCAAGAAATCAGCTGGTTTCTTGCTGCGTCACAAACCCACAGGCAGGATCCTTCCTCTCGCCCTGCTGCAGGGCAAGGGCCAGAGCAGCCAGCAGGGAGCACGCAAGCAAAATCCCTCCCTGGGTAACTGCTGGTCCTGAGCACGGTGTTCCTCCTGCAGAGGCACCATCTCTGTTGGGCAGCACCAGGAGGATGAGACCGTTTCCTGGCCCATGTCAGCAAAGGCGGGACTGAGACATGCTAGAGCAGCCAATCCCATCTAAGTGCCCCTCCAGCCCCACAGCTCCTCAGCCCTCTGCCCCCCTGGTTCCCTGCAGTCGTGGGGCACTACCAGCTCAAAGCAGGATTTGGCCCAGGACTATGGTCTATACAGCATGTTGGCAGTGGGAGAGGATGCTCTGAACCACCCTGGAGGTCGCCAACAGTCAAGTGCACAGCAGGCTGGTGGGAGAGCTCTCCCCACCTGTACGCAGGACCCTGGTTGTTTCAGAGCCTCCCAGCGCCACTGGCGGGAGTGATGGGCACCACCACTCTACCACAGGTGAAAGCGGCACCACGGCACACGCTCCAGGCCCTGATTGCAACATCGCAGTGACAGATTTTCCATTACCTCTCGCTTGTGTGGTTCCTGCTCCGCCTTTGCTCGCCTTTCCTTTCCAGACCCATCACCGCACCTCTCCCTATCCCCTGCCAGGCACAGGGAGGGAGGACGGGAACGCAAGGAGCTCTGCCTGAGACCTGCCTGGGACCCAAGACGTGGGTGCAGAGCTCCACAAACCAGACACCAAACCGAGTTTCTCAGGACCAGCCGGGCTTGCAGAGAGCTGCCTGCCAGCCTCAAGCCTCCAGCACCCACGGTCACAGGAGTAGCACAGCTCCCCAGGCTGGCAGCGCAGGGCGAACAGGACACCGGGGCTGGCCACCACGAACCCCTGTGGGCACATCTGCATGGGCTCCCGTGTCCCACAGCAGCTGAGCCCCAGCTCCCTGCAAGGCAGGCACAGGAGGTGCCAGTACCGCACTGTGCAGGAGCCCCAGCAGCTCCTGGGGAAGGAGAGCAAGGGGACTGAGCCCTAACACTATCCCGCCCTGCTCTCCCACAGATAATTTCCTACAGCTCATGTTATTTTCCTGAGGGAAAAGCTAATGCTAATGAACTCGTTGTTTGGCTTCCCACAGAAGCATCCCTTCCCCCTTCGGCAGGGACCTGTGCGAGGAGCAGGGAACTGGTGCATCCTTAGTTACCGTTCTGCAAGGTCCACGCACACTCCGAGAGCAGCCACCCGGAGACATTGGAGCAGGTAGCTACCCAAGGAGCCCAGCCAGCCTTCGCGCTGGCAAGCCAGGGGCCATGCCGATGCTGACGTGCCGACTGCCAGCCGTGCTTGAAGAGCCGCTTCCTTTGTTAGGGGCGGCTGTAATCGAAATAAAGCCCTCCTGCCTCTCCTGCCTGGCCACCATCTCACAACAGCCAGCGCCTGGAGCCAAGGGCAGCGGTTACTTATTAATTGCAGAGCGGCTTCTGCAGCTTGAATTTCTACTGGGCTGACCTGCCGGTGCGGCACTGTTCATGGAGAGCACCCCTCACCTCGCTGTACCCCACGTCTTGCTGCACCCTCTTCCTCCAGCACCTGACAGTGGGGTCAGGCATCTGCTGCAGGTCCCTCTGAGCATGCTGGGCTTGGACCCTTCTTTTATTCCCAGCTTGATGCGTTCACGTCCTTAGTTCCTCTCTGGCACCCCACCGGCAAACTGACCCCAGAGGGCAGCTTTGCTGCTCAGCCAGGACAAGCCCAGGGCTGCTGGGTGACTCCCATGTGTATTTAGGATGTCCCTTCCCCAACAATCAGCGCAGCAGCCTCCTGCCTGCCCTCAGACAACCCAGCATGTGCAAAGAGCTCCCCAAAAGTTACACGCCTGCAGACCCCGCTGCACGTGTGCTTGCCACATCCCTGGGGCTTTCCCCTGCCTCGTGCTTGCGATGGAAAAACAGGAAACCCCCTGCTGCTGCGATCCCCCGCAGTTCCCTGAGAAGAGAGGACAGGAGGCGGAAAGGCTTGTCCAGGGCTCCTGGCGACCCTGCAAAACTCATTTAAGGCTATCAATGCAAAAGGGAGCTGTGGAAATGCACGGCTGTTGGGCTTCAGGCGACCCTGATCCTCCCGGCGCTTCCTGCCAGAAGAGATAACCCAAATCCAACCCCAATCCCAACCTAGTGCCACCTGCCAGAGCAGGATGGGAACCAGCCCCAGCACCACCGGCAGCACTGCTCCTCTGGTTAAACACTCACTTCATCCCTCCAACCTCCCCAAAGCAGGAAGGGTAGCCCCAAGCCACTCCTGGAAACAATGTCACAAACCTCAGCCTGGTTTAAAAAAAAAAAAATAGAAGAAAAGCCAGAAAACTATTTTTATATTTCCCTACGCTTTTTAAAGGAAAAAAAGCTCATTCTGTAGCTCAGGAAACGCCCACATCCTCCTGACTGCACAGGGAGGAGCCCACTGGATTTTTCCAGGGAGCATGAAGCAACAGGCAGACTGGAAATGAGTTTTCCATCAGTACCCACGGCTGTCAGCGTTGGTCCGGCACCGCGCGGGGCCGGGAACGGGACACGGTGGCATTTCTCACACATGACCCACGGCTGCAATCCCAGGCATTTGAGAAGTGATAGTTGCCAGTGTTCATTCAGCAGAGGCAAGGAGCGTTCCCGAACAAGCAGGGCTTTATGAATCACCTCCCCGTTAAGCTTCGGGACAGCCAAGGAATTCAGAAGCACTCCCATCGCCTTCCCACCAAACCACACAGTCCATTGGGAGGGAAACCCAGGAGCTGCATCCCGGAAAGACTGGTCAGAGGTGGCGTCCAGTTTCTGTGCATTAAATAAATGGATACGGGTTTATTCTGAGGGAGCCTGGGTGGTTCTTCATGGAAAAGCTCAAGGCGCCAGCAAGGACATGCTCCAGCCTATCTCAGCTCTGAGCAAAGAGAAGTTTTTGGCTCACTCCTGTTTAAACTCAGCCTCCACGTTCTCTCTTAGGGGAGGTATGTGATGGAGGCTACTGCTCCTCGGCTGCCGGGCACCTGGCTCCTCCCTGCCTACAAAGCAAAGTGTCCCCCAGGGAAGCCAAGGAGCAGCAGAGACCTGGACACACACCACTACACCTACAGAAACCCACCCAGGGAAAGGAGAGCTGGGGGCGGGGGGTACAGCATTGATCCCCCCTGCAGATCACATCACCCAGAGATCACAAGTCCCGCAGCACAGGGGGAGAGAGAAAGAGCTGGGAGCCGACGCTTCACCTCCTGGTACAGCCTGGCCTCCTCCAGCAGTGAAGTGGAGGTCTCTGAGCCCGGCCCCAGCCCGCCCTGTGCAGGGCAGGCTCTCCCCTGGAGCGAGGGGAGTGACTCTGACCCCGGGCCAGTGCCCAGCTGGCTGGCTGAACATGCTATTTTCTGCTTAAAAAGGAAAAGTTTCACACAAGGAAAGACATCCAAGGGCCTGAGCCCTTCCCACCCCCACACAAATAGGTTTATTTAAAGGAGGAAGACAGCAAATTCCTATTTCTCTGTGTTTACATGGAGATGGCCGGAAAGGAATGAAAGCATCAATGCCTCTAACGCTCAGGCACCATCAGGACCTTTTGGTATTTCTCCACCAAACAAATGTGCTGAGGCAGCAGGGCCAGACCCTGGAGCATCGTAGGGAGATGGGCAGGGAGGGGTGCAAGCGGGCAGCGCCCAGACAGGCCAGCTGGACCCTGTGGCCAGCAGGTCCCAGCAGGCAACTGGGGCTGTAGCGCTGGATCTGTTTGTGGAGCCACCCAGACCCTGCCAGTGCAGCCCCGAGGATGCCCACCCTGAGGATGTCCAGCCCAAAGATGCCCACCTGAGGGCCAGGGGATTCAGGTTGTTCCCCTGAGGGGTCCTGGCTGGGCACCACCATGCGGGGTGACGTGGGCTGGGGCAAGATCCTTGGGGAGTGGCAGTGAGGCACACCAAGGCAGGGCATCAGCCCTCACTCTCACCTCCACCCCCGGCATTTTCTGCAACCTGGGCAGCGATGCTCACCTCAGGGAGCTTGACAGGACACACCTCAGTACTGGTTCCCAGAGATCCTGACCAGCCACAAATCCAAGCAGGGCGCTCAGAGACCTGCAGCGACTCGCTACTGCCCAAACTCAGCCCGGGCACGCTGAGATGGACCTCCGAGCCTACATGCTGCCTTTGAAAAAGTCCCGTAGAAAACCAAAACCATTCATTAGCTCGCCTACCCCGGAACAGCCCGCAGAGGGCTGGGTGAGAGGCAAGGCGGGGAGAGGTGAACAGCACACCTGAAGCGAGGTTTGGAAGGAATGGGAACAAATTGGCTGGGAGAGGGTTTTGTTTGCACCTGCCACCGCCTGCTCCTCTGCACCAAGAGACCTCCCCTTAGCTCACGGGAGACCCCTGCCCAGCACCCCATCCATGAAAGATGGGCTGCGTTCCCCTAAAATCCAAGCCAGTGGGTACACGGGGACATAAGTCCCCCTCCTCCCCTCCCCAACATCAAAACAGGTTACGAGCACACACTCCAGAGCTCTTCACCTCCTCAACCCAGGGAGCAGGGCAGAGTGCGCGGGACCGACTCTCCCTCCCGCCACCCCCATCCCCCGTGTCCCCCACCCCAGGGCCAGCCGGCAGCATGCGGGGATGGGGGTCCCGGGGAGGGGGCGGGTGTACGGCGAAGGAGCAGAGGGGCCGCGGCCTCTGCGAGGGTGTCGCCGGGTTGACAAGCAGCTGCCGCCGGGCAGGGCTATGGGTTCAACCCGCCGGGGAGCGGGGATACGCCGGGCTTGGGGTCGGGGGACACACCCGGGGACACACCCCGGCGCCGGGAAGGAGGAGAGGAGCCGGGGATGCACCGGGAAGGAGGAGAGGAGCCGGGAAGCACCGGGGCTTGAGGAAAGGAGAGGCAGGGATGAGAGCCGGCTTCAGGATGGGGCGGGGGGGGACCGGCGACAGAACGGGGTCCTGGGGATGCAGGGGCCGCGCCCCGGGGATGCGCTCACCGAAGTACACGGTCTTGTCGCACTTGGGGCACTTGGATGCCATGGCGGGAGAGCGGAGCGGAGCCGTGCCGTGTCGAGCCGCGCCGCGCCGTGCTCCCCGCTCCGCCCGGCCCCCGCCCACTAGCCCCGCCGCCGCCCGGGGGGGCCGGGGCGGGGCTGCCCGCGGAGCGTCTGCCCGGCACGGCTCGGTACGGCTCGGTACGGCCCGGCCCCGGGCGCGGCAGGTGCGCGGAGCATCCCCCCCCCCAACCCCCGAGCAAACCTCCCCTGGGCCTCTCCCCACCTCCGAAAGCGCGAAGGATGCGAGTGCTTCACGAGTCCCCTTTCCTGGGGGGAAATTAAATGAAAAAGGCTGCGATTCAGCAAAGCAGTTTGTGGGTTTTTTACCAGCTCTGTGTCCTTCAGTGCATGCCCGAGTAGAGGTGACACCTCTCCTGGCCCCGGGTGGGTTCTGCATCCCTGGCACCCACCTGCGGGACCAGCATGTCCCATTGTCACGACCCCCAGAGTCCATGGGGGAAATGGAGCAAGCACAGGAACTGTCTTGCCTCCTTTTTTCAGGACAGGTAAGGGGCATTAGCCCCCTCTTTTAGGGACCTGGACGAATGCTTTCAAACCCTGCACGTACACAGTTAGGCAGGTCAAAGAGGTGGGCCCTGTGCCTGCAGAAGCGGGTATAGCTGGCTGCTGTGGTCCTTTGGGGTGACAGATGGATGTCTGAGCAATCCCAGCACCAAACGCACCATCGGAGAGACCACTGGCTGCGTCCTGACAGCAGCCCACCCTCAGAGAGCCTGGCCTCAGTGCTGGAGTGCTCACAGCCACGGAGCGACAGAGCTGGCTCGCCGGGAGGGTGCCTGGGTAGGGCGGAGGGTGCAGGGGCTGGCAGCACACACAGAGGGGGCAGGCAGCAGCCCCCCACCCCAGGAAGTGCTGTGCCCGTGCTGGGTATTCTTAGACGCATTTTTTCCGGATGGGGTAACCGAGAAACCCAGATTAAGTAGCTGGGATGACAGGGCTGATACGGGAGACCTTGGCTGGGGGACGAGGGCAGGAGGCCCTGGGGGAGCAGAGATAGCAGTGAAGGCAGGCGGGCAAGGGGAGGGAGGAAGGCACGTCTCCCGGCAGCCCTGCCAGCACGCCACAGCATCACGGGCCAGCGCTGCCCATCATGGTCACTTCATGGCCCGGGGGCATGAGCTGAGGGTGCTGGTCCCAGGGCCAGCCCCAGCAGAGGGGCTCAGGCATCTCCCATCCCATCTACAGGATAAGCAGATGCATTTGCTGGCACGCCCAGCCCTAACCCGCCATGACCTCGCTCTGGCAGCACAGGCTGCCTCGCCATGGCACCCAGCAGCCTCCTGGTTCCCAGCGCCATTTTTCTCCGTTGCCATGGAAACACCCATGTCAAGAAATCCCTCTGGCTGCAAAGGGATGCTCAGGGAGCCATGAATCAGAGCTGAGGCAGGAGTGCCAGCTTCGCCCACTCTAAAGTGTGCCCCATGGTGGGGTGCAGATGCCCTGCATGAGGGCAAACCCCTCGGTGCTTGGATGGTCAGATCCTGCCCCGCGGGGCTGCTGCGGGCAGTGGGTGCATGGGAGGGGGCTGTTCAGGGGAAGCGAGTGGGGAGGCAGGTCCCTTGCCTGGGGTCCTCAGGGGCCTGCACCCCTGCACCAGCACCCCACAGGCTCAGGCCAGGTGCTGGCAAACAGGAAATCTGCCACTCCAGAGAGCGAAGCCGTTGCATTATTCATCAGCCGGCAGCCTCTGCCGCCATTGTCATCTAATTCCTCCTTTCCTCGCCGGCAGCTGGCGCGACTGCCAAGCGCTCGCCGGGCCCCAGGAGCAGAGACAGCCCTGGGAGGGAAGCCGGCATGGGACAGGGTGACCCTGTCCTGCCAGCGCATGGGGATGCAAGGGACAGGGACGCTCCACAGCAGGTTTCTCCATCGGCCATGCACCCCACCGGGTTGGAAGGACCCAGGCGCCCCCGTCACTCCACGCCCAGCTGCTGTCACAACAATGCAAGGCTTTGTGGCCTGCAGGGTCCCTGCACAGGGGCAGGTGGCAGCAACGGTGCTCCCCAGCCCCCCGGCCCCAGAGAAGGCTGGCTCAGCCCTGTGGTCCCCAGGATGGAGGCAGGAGCCACCCTCGGCGCCGGCAGCCACCCAGACCTGGGGATTTGTGGGGCTATTGATTTCTGTGAGGCCAGCTGCCTCCACCAGCACAGCCCCACTGGCGCTCCTCTTGGTTCTTCTCCAGCAACCGTTGTGTCTGCTGTCTTAAAGCACCCTATGGCAGCAGGCAGGTGCCAGCATAGCACCAGCAGCATGATCCCTACACCCACAGTGGCTCCTCTCCTGTGCTAGGAGGGACATCCCAAAAAGGATCTGCTGTCTAAATCCTCCAGATCCATATGAACTCTCAGCCCTGGGGGCTGGGGAGGCAGGAGGAGGAGGAGGGAGGCTGCACCCACCTTACACCATGTGTGAGGCAGCCACAGGTGAAACCCTGGGCTTGGCTGTGCTGCAGAGCCAGCACTCAGCTGGGCTCTCGCCCACCAAGGGCTTTTCACACATAGAGGCTGGGGGTAATTAAGACAAATCACCTAAAGGTGTGAATCCCTGCCTGCAAATGCGCTAAATCCCAAGCGGATATGCTCGTTCAGGAGCAAAGTGGCTTTAGCTGGTTGTGTCTTAATCCGCCCTGGTTTAGGCTTGGCATGCTCCCTCACCACGGGCAGGGCTGTCCTGGGGCCATGAGGACAGCCGGGCAGGTGACTCAGGTGACACTGGCTGAGCAAGCAGGGATGGCACAGCTTCTCTGTGGCCAGCACCTCCCTGACCCGGCGGTGCCATGTTCCTGGACAGCTGCATTAATGCCAACACGTCTGCCACTGCGCCGAGCTTGGGAGGAGCAGGCTGGGGACCAGCCTGGGGAGTCATTTTCAGCAGGTGATGCATTTTACAGCAGAAATATGGGGCTCCATCCCTACCCGAGGGCTGAGCCAGGGCTTCCCTGGTAGTGGGTGCCAAAGCCACCTTCCAGCACCCAGGGGAGGTTTCACTGTGGATGATGCACCCTGTTGTAACAATCAGGGGTGTCCCCGCCGAGGGCACCACCCCATCCCCCCCAGCTCTCACCCCGCCAGCAGCCGGTGACCCATTTTCCTCCAACAGCGCCCGGCTCTGCGCAGCTTCGGGGATGCTGAGCCGCTGGGGCCAGCTGGCTCGCCTGGCTCTGCACACATCACTGCAGCACAGGGCACCCGTGTTTGATCTTCGCTGATCTGGCCGTGCTTGTAATTACTGACTTAGGGGGCACACGGAAGGGGGCTTTCCTCCACAGGGGGTGCTGGCAGCCCAGCACCCCCTCCCTGATAAAGTGGGGACCACACGGTCAGGGATTTATAGCCCAGCCCCTGCCCACAGGGATGCTGCACGGAGCAGGGCAGGAGTCGCACTCCTGCAGCATCTCCCCTTCCCTGGGTGGGGCTGACACTGGTGCCAGCACGCATGGCCAGCCCCTGCGCAGCAGCAACGCCCCAAGAAGGGCTGTGAGACGTTGGGGGGGATGTTTTGCTGACCATGCCAGATTGGGCTTGGCTGTGAAGCAGGGATCACGTCCACTGGGACTCTTCTAAAGGTGTGAGGCTGTTTGGGACCTCTGCCTAGGGCAGGTCAACTGGAGAGCTTCACAGGGAGATTAAGGGAAAGTAAGGAATAAATAAAGAATAACTCCCCCCAGGCTGCCTCTCCTTTGGCTCACCTCTCTCCCCCTCCCCATGCTGACTTTTCTCCGCTCTTTCTTCTTCCTTCAGATGCACATACCACAAAAACTCATGCACTCAGACAGGGATGCTCATACAGGGGCTGTAAAACCTTCCTCTGCTCGCCTCTGCTTGTGTGTCTCATGTTTTCTGGCGCCTAGGATCAGTCGGATTTGTTGCAGGACAAAAAGAGACTGGAGGCGGGGGGCAAAAATATCCAATACAAAAGGTTAAAGAAAGAAACAATGCTGCTGGCTGGGTATGTCCAGAGGACAAGTCATCCTCATGTGGTCTGCAGACCCTTGGCTGGTGCATCATGTGCACCCACACACCTGTGCTTCTCCGCCCCCAGCTGAGGGCCATGGCAAAACCGGCCGGGCTCCCGTCTGTTTCCTGGGAGTGGGTCCTGGTGGGCACTCATGAGTGCGACAGAAGAGCCTTTCACAAAACCAGGTAAAACATTATTTTTTAATTATTTTATTTTTTCATTATTTTATTTTTTCTGCACAGCCCTTCTGCCAGAATCTGGCCAGCCTATGTCCTGAAGCTGGGCTGCACAGGAGGGTGAGTGGAGCAGTGCCTTGCCTGCAGCAGGGGCAACCTGCTTCCCAAAACAAGAAGCCCAGGGTAAGCCAGGATGGGCAGGGAGCCAGGAGCAGAGGGGACACAGCCTTGCTGCCAAAGGGTGGCTGCAGGATAAGCACACAGCTTGGAAAAAGGAGCCCCAGGGCTTAGGAAGGATTAGCAAGAGACGGGAAGATGGAGGATCGGAGCAAGAGCGTGCTGAAGGGCTGGCAGGAGCTGGGTCTCGTCAAGCAGCACATGCCACTGGCCAGGGCTCAGCACGTCACCGCCTGGCCCCGGCCCCTGCTATCTGGGGTTGCAGCGATCCACTTGTTGCTTCTCTCCTTTATAAGGTATCCGAGCCCCTGCCTTTATCAGGCGGGGCAGATAGCACTGTCACGCCTGTGATAAACAGGTTTGCAGACATCTCACTTGTCCTTGCAAGTGGGAATGGATGTCCTTGTTGTCCCTGTGTCCCCTTCCCAAGTGGCTATAGCTGCCTGCCCGCCCAGGGCCAAAGAGCATCCCAGTAGGCTCCAAGTGGTGTGGAGCACATGAACCTCCATGGAACAGGTGTGATGCCTCCGTGAGGCGGGATGCAGGTGCCTGAAAAGCAGTGCTCTAACCAAAAAGCAGGCAGCAAACAAGCTAGAGAGACAGGAGCATGGCTCTAAACCCCTCAGTGGAGCTGGGTACGGTGGCGGGGCTGCAGCGGGGAGGCTGTGTGGGAGGTGTCCAGGCACAGGGGCAGCCAGTAGCAGCAGGCTTTCCTGGGGAAGGAAAGGGTGTCCCAAGGGACAGGCTGTGCTCAGAGCCAGGCTTCGGTGGTAAAGTTCAGCTCCTGGTCCTGCAAGGCAGCACGAGGCAGTTTGTTATTAAGCTCTCCCTGTCCCTTGGCCCTGCCAGACACCCTGTGGCCAGAGGTCAGGCTGGCTACAGTGCAATGCAGTTTCAGGGTCCAGCACAGTGACTGCCCAGTTTTCATCATGCCTCACCTGCACACCACCTCTGGGACACCACTCAATGAGCTCCTGGGGTAGGGACAGGGCTGGACACACACAACCCAGCACCTTGCAGGTGCTGAAACATCTCCATGGCACCATCTTCACCTTCGGCAGCACAAGGGGGAAGACCCACCCATTAGGATGCATTTGCCCCGGCTCCCCACCAGACATTACAGACACCTTCCCAAGATCGATGGAAATGAGTGTGCAAATGCACCTGGCTCAGCTCCACATCCACACGCTCCCCTCTTGTGTGTCCTGCATGGGGGCAGCCAAGGTGCAGGCAGGGGGGAACAAACTCGCTCCCACTCAGATGGAAAAAAAAATGTCTCTGAATGAGAACGGCTTGGCTGAAACCCTCCAGCGAGGACCTGTAAATCCGCTCACTGTGTCGCTGCCAGCATCCCACAGAGCACTGGATCCAGGTGGAGAGTCCCCGGGCAGGTGGGAGGGAAGGAAGCTGTCTGCAAGAAGATGCTGAATTTATGTTACTTGCACTCGCTCCAGGAATGCGGTGAATGAACTCGCAAAGCCCAGGGCAGGAATCAAGTGTGCTTCAGCCCTGACCTCGCCTGACTTACTTTCAGGCTGAAGGGAAGGGAACAAGCCCCTGGCCTCGCAGCCCATCTGAATTTACCGTGTGCCTTCCCTCACAACAGCTGTCTCCCTCCTGAGAGCTTGCATGGATGAAACGTGATCGTCAGAGTCTTTCTCCAGGTCTCAACGCTGGTTGAGCAGGGCAAAACCCTTCAGTGCAGTCCCCAGGAAGGGAAGGGAGGGCAGCAGGGACACGGGGTATGCCAGCCTCCTCTCTCGGGGAGGGCAGTAAAGGCCACACACGCTCAAGACATGTTTACATCCTGGAGACGGGGATCACGGCAGATCCCGTCACTGTTGGCTCTTGCAGGCTCTCCTAGAAAAGTATTGACTAAAAAGCTCGTTTACCGAAAGAAAAACAACAAAACGCTTGCCAATTAGAGAGTACTGTCATGCCGGGACTTGCCTTTCTGCAGCAGTTGCTTTCTCCCTGTGACACTGCTGCCAATGCTTATTTTATGTTAAACGTGGTTTTAAGCCTGTGTCCTCTTGATGGATCGAGAAAAGCAGAAGAGACGCAGGGGACAGTTTTTATAACTGCATCGAAATCCCTCCTCCTCCTCTCAGCCAAAATCTGCCAGAGGATTTTACTCTTGGTCATTCCAGGAATGCCCCAGGCTTGTGCACCTCCTCTGCCACTCCTCTGCCACTCCTCGGCACACCAGCACAGCCCTGCCCACGCTGATGTCTGAGCAGGTGACTGCGTCCTCCTCGGCTCAACCTCAGCGGTGGAAAGCAGCTCCACCATGATGCAAACTGACCGCCCGAAAGGGACTCTCAGGCTTCCTGAGGTCTGGCTTGTGTAACACTCACACGGAGAGCCAGGGCCCCGCAGAAGAGCTGGCACAGGCTCCAAATTTCCATTTCAAAGGAAATTTCAGCATGTATTTTGCTTTACAACTCTCTAGTAGTGTCCCAGTTACAGCCCACCTCCCACAGCAGGAAAGCCAGGTTCGGAATTGTTACTTCTGGTCATGCTTTGCTTCCCCCCCCGCCACTATTTCAACAGTGCTGTTACAGACAGTGCGCTGCTTTCATGTTACAGCATCAAAAGCAGAGATCACAGGGAGCTGCTACTAACAAGATGGTGAAATGCAAAATAAAAAACCCACAGAATTCCAAAGTAACAAAAAAAATCTGTAACAAAAACATTTTGTCATAAAGTATTGTAGGAATGTTTGGATTCTTTTTGTTTTTAAAAGACTTTCCTGACCAGCCTCCTGCTACTTTTATGCCTGTAAAATCGTAAGCAGCACAGCAAGTCTGGAGGCCAGCGTGCTCCATCCACGTGGGCAGCAGCACAGCCTTCTCCAGGGGATCAGAGCTGGCACATCTGCTCCCATGTCTGCAAGGCAGAAGAGCAAGCGAAGGATGGGGATGTCAGGGACTCAGGGCTAAGGGAAAACATCCAAATGCATGTGGTAGAACTTAGTAAGGACTGGGCGGGTGAGCATTTCCAAAAGCCAGGCTCTGCTCTGCAGAGCTGACGTGCCCCAGCCCCACATCTCTCGCTGCGGCTCCCCCATATCTGTCCCCTACCACCTCGAGGGCTCTTTGGGAGGTGGGACACTGAAAATGGGACACTGCCCCAGCTGTACCTATCTATTTTCTTTTTACAGTAACCAAAGGCAATCCCTGCAGCAATAACACACTGGCATAGGAACACGGAGGAGAGGCTGGTGTAGGAGCGGCTTAGTGACAGCAGCCGACTTAAGAGCGATGGCTCTGCCTTTGACAGGTCAGTGGTGGGACATACCATTCACTGATACTTCCTGCACCATCAGTTTTCTTCAGTTGCTAAAGGTAACTTCCACCCCTTCCTCCCAAGCTGGTAAAAACATAAGCCAGCGAAGCACAAGGGACCAAAGCCTGTTACCGTGTGCCGAAAACCGGCACCCGCATTAACGGACATGCAAGGGATCCTTCAAAGTCAGGGCAGCACAGGATATTCTCTCTACTTGCCTGGAATTGTTCCCAGAGCAATCTCTGGAGCTGCTCCAAGAAAGCTTTTAAGCCGCTGGAAACTGCAGGGCTGGCACCCCCACGTGGTGATTCTTCCCGCAGTCTCAACAGCTTCTCTCAAGTCTCATCGTCAGCTCATCCACCCATAACCAAAGGGCATCGTCCCGGCATGCTGGGAGGTCACAGCACCTCCGATACTGCAGAGCAGGCGCTGGCTCCAACTCCCACTCCAAAGGGGCTGAAGCCAATTCAGATACAGTTTTTTTTCAAAGTGCTGTCTTCAGATTTCATTTCGCAACAGGAAGGAATCCCTACGAGACCTTTCCCTCACAGAGAAAAAAAACCCCAAGTGTTACAAAACCTTCCTGCAGTTGACAACATTTCTTCGTGGGGTTAATCCTCCAGATTAACCAACGATGGTCTTTGATGCAGTCCCGCACTGCTGCATGCAGCCTGGAGGCTTTCTACCTAGTCAGCTTTGGTGCCCTGCCTGTGTAGCACATCCTTCAGGGATGGCTGTCCCCTCCTGCTTTAAAGTTCTCGAGAGGAAAACAGGACCAGCGGGGCAGGATATGGATAAAACACCTAAACTGCACACCCACAGAGTAAATGCTATTGAGCAAACCTGGAGAACAAACGCAGAGCCCGATTTGCTTCTCCCAATAAGGAGTGACTGTGGAAATTAAAAAGTACTCCAATGTGCACGGGTTCAGTTGTGAAGCCCCAGGGATCTCCTCACTCTGCCACATGCCAGTCGTGCCCCTGACCAGCAACATGCATGAGCCACTGCGGACAAAAGGCTCATTCAGAGCTTCAGTGTTTGCATCTGCTGCCTTGTTTGAAAGGAGGGAGGGAGGGAATCACGGTCTGAAGTGTTAGAAATGTTTAAAAAACAGATACAAGGGGACTCTGGCTGTGGCTGACTCTTGCCCTGGGACACACCACCGCTATGCGCACACTTGGGAGCAGAACGCAGCTCCGGGATGCGAAGGAAGGACGCAGAGGGGTGTGGACTGGCCAGGTGGCACCCTGAGGAGCGGTCCTGGCAGCTATTTCAGAAGAGACAAAAAGCAGATGTTTCACAAAAGCTTACTTTCCAGGTTTATTAAGTAAAGTTAACTGAATTGTTTTCATTTTGTGGGGATTCCTTTCCGTCTAACCCGGCGGGGTTAGCAGAGTTGCACAGAATCACGGTTGGACTGTGATAACCCAAATACAACTTTGGCTCATCTCACCGCTGACACATATGGAATGACTCGGGGGTTATTACATGCTGTGTCTGCTTGAGGCAGGTACATGTACAGATCAGCACAAGTTGCAAATGATAGTTTACATCCTTTCAGAACAGAGCAGGGCATTCGGCAAATGCGCTGCAATGAGAAGACATATGAAAAAGAAATTATACAGACTCGCAAATACGTAAGAAGTTCAAGAGATGCAAGAAACTTCAAACACAAGAAATGTCAAGGGGGAAAAAAACACTTAATTTCAGACACAACGTGTTCAAATGAAAACCCAACTGTAATTTAAATTCCCTTCAAAATGGGAAACATACAGTAACGCAATTAAAGAGAAACCAGGTCTCGTCCTGGGAGAGATGCGTCCGAAAACACTGATGCACAAACAGGTTCAGAGTTCTAAGCAAAATGTCCCTGGGCATTGGTGTACTTGACTCTTGGAGCCAGAGCAAAGCAATTCATTACACTTGCTGGACTGCTGGGCCTACTGCTGGGTCCTGGTGGTACAACAGCACGTAGGATTCCAGATGTCAGAGAGAAGGCAGCACGCAAACTGCTGGTTACTGGGAGAAATGCCACGGGCCAGATCTCCCAGGGATCGACTAGAGTAAGGACACCTAATTCTGGTAGCCTGGCCTCCACTGCACACAAGGTTAGTGTAATGTTCTGCATGGTTCTTCAGTTGTTAGCTCACTCCTTTCTCAGCCTGAGTTGTTTCTGTCTTGTGCACAAGCACAACTGGCCGTGCAAAACGATCCAAAAAACATAAGGGACAGGACCAAAGAAAACCGGCTGAACCTGGGGCTGGCTTTCAGCTCCTATTTCCAAATATCAGAGTTAAAGGTTGGAAATTTATCTACAAAAGAAATAATATAAATGAAATAAAAAATGGCACCGTCCACAAAATTTTTAAAAAAAAAAAAAAAAGGAAAAAGAAAAATCTTACAACACAGCCTCGTAAAAATGGCTTTGCAACGAGAGCTCAGTCACAAAATGAAGGGTTCTAGCTCTTCGTACATCAGAAGAGGAAACAAAGCTAAAAAGTACTAGTCCACATTCTCTTAATAAGTTAAACAGTTTCCCTCCCCCTGTCTACAAAAGGGGTAGAAGCAACGGGGAAAAGAGGCTACGAAAAATTAAAAAACAAAAAAGAAAGCAAAAAAAGAAAGAAAAAAAAAGAAGAAAGGAGAGAGAAGGAGAGAGCACGCACGAGAGAGAGAGCAGTCTGTGGTCAGAGGCTCAGAGCAGGGCTGAGTTCCTTTTAAGGGTTTAAAAGATGCAAAACAGTTCCTCAAAAGTTCCCTCTCTTCGACAGTTAGTTCAATGCTGTAGCCATAGAAACTCAAGTATATATTGGAGGAGAGATTCTTTCGGGCAGATCCACCGTCATCTGGAGAGCTGCTCAGCGTGTGTTAATCCTCAATGATTATGGGTTCATCATTCATGGGCTGGCGTAGCTGCACTGCCTGGATGGGCCGGAGGATAATAGGCTTGTAAGGGCGTCTGGCGGCTCGCTTGGCTTCGGAGGAGGAAAGCAGCTTGCGGATTTTCCTGCAGACAGTAAGGAAGAAAGGAACCGATTACAGAGAGCAGATGCTAAGGCACCGTAGGTTTCTCCATTTCTCCAGGCCTGCACACGCAGAGGCTGCTCGCTAACGGGACGGGCCGACACCGTTTTTTTCCAAAATGTCTTCCCCAGGGCACTTTTGTTTTCTGATTTATCAACCCACCAATGAAGAGGAAATTGTGTTCTCTGTTCCAGAATCCTTCCCCTTGCAGAGCAGAAGGCATTCTGGTCCAGCCTCGTAGGACCAGGGCCTACTGCTTTAAATGTAACAACTGGAATAGTTATGACAGCAAGTTTCCACACTGCTGGTTTATTCTGAAGCACACAGACCCATCGGTCGGACATGCTGCAGGCAGCTTTGTGGGAATTCCCGAAGCCAAGCTACAACCAAACCTCTTCTGGCAACGCTGGTCACTTCCCTGCCTGCTAATCCATCCTTCCCAGAGCTCTCTGACATTCCCCAGGCCCAAGCAGGTGCACACAGCTGCCTCTTGAGAAGAAACCCGTCACAGCACGAGCCAGCAAAACTCAGTCTCCCACAGAGCCACTCCTCAAGGCTGAGCTGTTGGAGTGGAGCTCCACGAGGGTCACTATCCAGGGAGCCAATATCCAGAGTCTTTCCCCGCACCAGAAACACAAACAGGGTGTCTCCCACTCTTATTTCTCCCAAACTGCGTGTGCCTGGCCAGAAACAGGTGACGATCACATCTTGCATTTGTTAAGGGTTTCCCTATATATGTTACAAGACTAACAACACGTCTTACCAGGTGCAGGAAGCACACTTCCATATGGAGAGAAAGTGAGAGAGAGAACGGAGAGGGGAGTATTGACGTTTTAAACTTAGCAAATTAAAGTAGAAAGGGACAATGCTTGTTTCTTTTTGTCAATACCAGGCTCAGAGCTGAAGGAAGTATCCTAAAAAAAGTCCAAACCCAACCCCTCAACACAAACCAGCAACAAAGAAAAATGTACTACACAAGTAAAATGAGGAATTAATTTCCAAAGGATGTGGTGGTCAAAGGCATTCAGAGATTAGAAAGGAAAGTGATAAATATTCACAAGAATAGTCCACCAGTACCCACACTATGCACAGCCTTCAATGCAGGAACTGGAGCAACAAGGAGGGTCTGATAAGGAAGCGGGGCCTACCCTTATCAGCTCCTACCTTAACGATTTTTGGACATACCACGATCCTGCATTAGGGGAATGGTAGCCACGTGGCCTTACAATCCACAGCTCAACCGTCTATCCCCCAGAGGTAACTTTTAAATGGAAGACATACAGGCTTAATGAGCTGATGTTTACCACTGTGCTACAATTCCTGCATTTGAGATACGCTGGTTGCTGAGGAAACTCGTCAAAATACTTCTTCCCCTAAAATTTACCCTTACTGTCACCAGCACTGACAAATCAACAACTTCAGCTGAAGATTTTTGAATCAGCTCTGGTCAGATTTGGTTGTGTCTTCACTTGGTTTTTTTTTCTCACTTTGCAGAGCAAGCCAGCTACCGAGCACTTACAGACACACGTCTTTTGTTTGCTTTGTGTCCTCATTTCTCCAGTGCCTTCTACAGTTGAAAGGCCACAGGGTGCAAAGAGAAGAGGGTGGAAAAGTGGTGGCAGGGAGAAGAAAAAAAAAGAAATCTGGTTGTGATGATTTTCCTAAGTCTCACTTTGCTGAAGTTGATCTAATTTTAGCCAGCAGAGTTTCTTACAGTATCTGCATGTGCTCAATTAGATACGTCACCATCAGAAACAGCATCTCGCAGCAGCTCTAGATTCTGATCAGGTCACACTCTGCCTCCACTTGCATAAATTATAGATGCCGAGTTCCTTACTGTGAGGCTCGAATTCAAAAACTTACTCTTTTCAATAGACCAACTTTTCAGACTGCTCTCTCAAAGCTATTTCATTTTCTAGCACCATGCTCAACAGTATCACACAAAAAGGGGAGAAGGGGGTGTGTTTAAAACTTGAGGAAAACCTACTTTCTGTGACTAGAAACACAGCCTGACCCTCAGCTGGAGGATGATATGCAGATATCGTGGCCAGATTGATTGCTATGGGGCCAACACAAAGCTCAAATTGTTTCAGAGCTCACAAACAAGTCTTACATTCTTGACACTGGAATGCAGCAGATGGTTCAGGGAAAGTTAGAGGTGAAATGCCCGACAGAAAACCCGTGCCGCTTACAATGCTACATCGCTCAGGCTTCCCTGCTTTTCAACAGGCTGCCAAACATCTCCTTTCAGCACTCATCAGTCAGCTAAGCAGCAAGGCTGTCAGACAAAGAAACCCGTTCTTTTTTTTTTTCAAATGGAAGAGATAAGGTCTTGCTGAGCTGATGTCTATCACCATGCTACAATTTCTGCATTAGGGATGTGCTGGTTGCTGTGGGACTGATCTTTCCTGCCTCAGTCAGTGGTTCTGTACGAGCAGATGATTCTGTGCCTTTACAGTAAATTGTTCTCATGATCAACATCACGTTTGATGAATATTCTCAGTGTTCTATACAGATCAAAGGACAAGACCTTGTAGTAGTATTGAGGCATTACCACCACGGGCCTGCAGTATTTCTTGTGAGTTGGATGATAAAGATGTCAGGAAGTGTTTTGTAGATGTGAGATTATGGAATAAACCTCAAGCATCTAAGGACTGAATGACAGACCGTATACCCTGCATCCGCAACGGCATGTCAATTTGCCAGAGCTGCTGATCTGTAACAGGATCCCAGCAGCTCTTTACCAGAGCAAGACTGACAACAGGAATAAGGAAACTGCTTCCCCTGAAAATGCAATACTTTGGCACTTTTGACTTTAGTTTCAGTTATATACAGGATCCCACCGCTCACTTTTGCAGCACACCATAGGAACAGAAAAGGAGAAGGGAAAGACATGGCAAAGACAGGAGCTGGTGTGAAACGCACAGTTGCATTAAAGGTGTCCATAGGAACAAGTCTGACAAGGAGAAGCATTTCATGTTTCTTCTGAGTTCTACTGGGGCCATTTTCTGAACCGAAATATGATGATCCAATAGATCAGTGCTTAGTAACTTGAACGCGACCATTTTCGGCTTGTTTACAAAGACCATCTTTGATACAAGGCCCACAGAATAGTCACTTGACACTTCAAATGCATTGCAGGCTAAGGAGGAGGTTGGGGATGTCAGGACTCAGACTACACACTTCATGCTGAGCAAATGATTACTCAAGAGTAGTGCCAAATTTAGTAGTACCAGAAGAGATGAAGTACTTAAAAGTCCCGACCTCCCGGGTCACTTCTAAGGACTCAGACATCCAGTAATTCCCATGTCCATCTCTGCTAGGTACCGCAGGGAAAGGTAAGCTTTTCTGTCGGTCAGGGCACTGATACCAGAAGTGTTGATAAGCCCAGGCTACAGACAAAAGCTGGAGAGTACCTCTGCTTGCAGAGAAGGCTGAAAACCATGGCTGCAGCTCTGCTCTGACCTTCTTTGAGGTAACGCAGGTGAGAGGCAGTAAGTTCTTGTGAGGAAACCACAGAAGCACAGCCCTTTACCTTTCCCACCACACCTAGGAGCAGTCCTCCCTTCTAGGAATAACATAGGACTGAGAACAGGCACAAAAAAGCTTTGCTTTAGGGGTCAGGCCACATAGCTTCTACGGCTCTGTCTGCAGCCTGTAAACAGAATTTAAAGTGAAACTCTTGCAAGAAAAGTATCCTTTACTATTTTTATCCTGTGGGCAGACTAACAGAAGCAGTACCACCAAACGAGGAAGATGTAAACTGTGTGGCTAATCTCAGCGCTGCTGGTGGCAAATGTATGCCACCAAAGAAATGAGGCAACTCACAAACCCTCCATGTCATTTGCCAGTTTTGACACTCAGACACACAGGGAGGCGTTCCAAAAGGTAATACAAGAGACTTCGGTGTGCACGAGGGCACGCAAAGAGCATTATCTATAGGAGGCTCTGATCCTCAGCATCACCCATGTACCAGGAGGCCCCTATCCTGTTGCTGAGACACGTGCGACCTCCAAAGGCATCTATGGGTCTGAACCACGTGAACTTCCCACCCGAGTCTTCCTCCCCTCATGACCCATTTCTTGCCACAACTGCTCTGGAAGAACAAGAACCTGCTTTTTCTGGAATGCAAGTGCATGACGAGGCACATCAGACATGATTTGATTTATCACAGCCTTTATCCACCTTGACACCAGCAGTGGTCTCTGCATTCAGGTTGTAGCAACAGATCTGCTGAAGAGATCCCTGTCTAACCACAAGATCAGCTGCAGCACTCGCACGGAACACAAATCCAAGGACCTCCCCTTAAGTCCTCTGAAGGGCCAAGTTTCCTACCTGGTTTCTTCAGTGGCCATGTAAAAAACATCATCTGGTGCATCAATCCAGTTCATCCTCCTCCTTTTCACTGGAGGCATGGATCCACCACGAATTAATCGGACTTTTGTTGGGTATGATTTCCCATTGAGCAGCAAGTTTCGGCTTGGTCCCTAACGTGATACATAAAAAAGTACAATTAGGGACTGCAACAAACCGACAGTAGCATACGACAAGCACTCAAAGGAAAAGAGAAATGAAGTATTCATAACTGTTGTTGAGAGTTTATGGTATTTCCTCTCCTGCCCATGACTGAACACAGAATTCACATAAAAGCGGTTGTCCACAAGCAGTAGAAGTTAGGCACCTCCAATATGGAATAGGACAGCGATAATCCAGCGACAGGACAAATAATAAATGGAAGGCATTACCAGTAATCTGTTGCTTGTGTCTGAAAGCTGACATCAAGTTCCCAAAGACTGAGCATAAGACTTAGATTTCAGCTACTACCATAAATCTAGAACAACTCTATTGATTTCAGGGAAAAGAATCTAGCTACACAGCAAATCAAATATAAAAATCAGAATTTACAGTTATTCTGGGGTACCAAACTTACCCATATCCTTTTTGTTCTAGGGATGTTAATATTTAAGGAGGACAGTATATAAAATATACAATTAAATATGCTGTTGAAAACAAATCTAGTTCTACAAAGCTTAGCAGCTTTCATCACAAAACCCTTTTAGCATGTAACACCATAGATTTCCCACATATAACACATTCGCTTTGTGAACCAGCACAGGTATTGTTTTCCAGACCCACAGCAGCCCCTTCCCACTCAACTGGAAAAACACGAGCTGTTAACAAGAGAGGTGCAGATGCAAGGGAGCAAAGTATTAAGCTTCTCAAATGCAGCTGTCCTTGATCATTTGAAGTCCAGTTCTGCCGCCCCCTCTTCCTGCTGATTAGCACACTGAGAAATCCCACTGCAATCAGTAACACTGGACAGTCAGGAAAGGTGCAAAATAAGGGCCCAGATAATTTGATATGCATAAATTAAAGCTGGTCAGAAAACACACCAGTGAAAATTCAGTTCTGGTAATTCATAGGCAGTGGTCCACCGTCAGACCATCTCCCTGCATGCACCAAGGCTTCCCCTTCCACCCACAAAATGGGAAGCTGAGCTTGTACATGAGGGAGGATCTGGCCTGGGACATGCACCTCAAAAGGAAAGGTGAGGCATTCAAGTTAAGTGTCAGTTTATGGCAAAAGCCCAGCCAAATTTTAATGCTTTGACTTAGAAAGGCAAGACTTCAGTCTGTCAACCAAGGGAAAAAAACCAAAAGAACCCTGCATTTATCTCATTTTTATCTGAGGATAAACCAAAACATGATAGATGACTTTTTTTCTTTTGACCAGCCTTAATCAACTGCACTAGCAAGATCTACTTCCTGTAGAAAATTCAGGATTTGGAGCTAAGCAAATAAAATCCCACCTTTTAAAATCCTAGGCTCTTTAAAGCTGTTGTATACAAGTGCAATAACAATTTAATTTCTTAGTTGCCCACCTCCACGTTATACAAGACAACTTCAGCACCACAGCAGACCACTGAAATACTTTTGGAATTGCTTTTGTATCCGAGATTTATTAAGGAAAAGGTTTCAAATAAAAAGCTTTTCCGATTCTTTTTTTTTTCCTTCCACTCCCTCCAGATTTCCCCAAGAAAATCCTTTCTTTGGTGTCACCAAGGATATTTTCTCCGCACATGCTACATACACAGGAGAATAACTGTGGAGAAAGTTCTTGGAAATACCTAGAAGGGGCACCCCCGTGCTTCTAGGTTGCCTTTTCTCTACCTGCAGAGAGCAATCTGTTTCAAATGGTACATCCTGAAATGTGGACCTTTAATTTCCAGTTCAGTAGCACACTTCACCAAGCAACCAGAAATCACTGCATCTCAGAGGTTTCACCCTAAAACACCTAGAAAGTGTTAGGTCATCACAGATTTCTTCCACTGCACAAGTTGGTTTATTCATCAGACACAAACAAGTAGCCAGTCTCCTCAGTGACAAGAAATGAAGTTGAATTCATGGAGGAATGCAATTTACCACCTCGGGTTGGATGCTCAAGTAACAAACCAAATGAATGGCAAGCAGACTAGCATGCTTCAATTATAGCCTACCCTCATGACACTGCACGCTGTCCGAGGACGTTATCAGATTTAATAAAGCTTGGGATCACCATTTGGGGACCACCGGTCACACCTGCGACTGACCCACCCATCTCAGAGCGACTCTATGGATGCTAACACCTTGTGGCAGTTCACCTAGTCAGGCAAGCTCCACTTCATCATAGACCAGAAGATCATTTTTTCGGAGGAAGAAAATTTACGCTTGAAGTTCTCTCCCATGAGTTTCCCATAAACCATGCATAAGGGGTGGGGTACAGCGATGCACAGCCTCTGCACTGGCCCCTTCACACCAAGGTGAATTTTATGAGAAAGCATTTTGCCACAGACACATCAACCAGACTGGCTATTTGCTTCTGTCCTTTGATAAGACTCAGCAGAATGGATGAAGAGCTAAGGATAATTTTTACTAAAAAGAAAAAGGAACATAAAAACCAAGCATTCTCAGCAGACAACTTGCACACCAACTTACTAAAAAAAAGTAATAAAAAGAAATTGCTTTCCAAACAAATCCTTCCATCATTTCAACCTTCCTCCTTCAGGGAAACACATTCCACCTAGAAACACATCCCAGAACTTTGCTATGAACAGCCACTCAGTTTCTGTACCAGCAGAAACAAAATGTTCCATCCAAAACAGAATCTCATTTATAGACACAGAGATAGATAAATTTGAAATTTAAATTGTATTTGACCACTTGGATGTTTCATATGCCCCAAAATAATTATGTTCTTTTAAAAAAACTTCTCAATTAATTGGGAAGTATGACCAGCTGCAAACAGCAAAGACGGAAGTGAAACACTACGGTTTAATGGGGTGTTCTATCTAGCGCGGGTTAATAATTCTTCTTTTCCCTGTTTTGGTTAAATGAACATTCTCTTACCATTTGTCTGGTTTGTCCGTGGTTAGGCAGACCTAACAAACAGGAAAGAGAATAGAGCTGGTAAGACCATTGCTTTTCCAAGACAGAAAAAAAGTACAAAATCAAAACACACGCAGCTATGATTGCAACTGTGTTGTTTTGCTAAAACAGGAGTTGACTACCAGACTAACTTCGCCCCTCCTAGAAAGGGCACTGAGGAAAGAAAGAGCTGTCTTAACAACACGGTTTGAAAAGCAGAGGCCCGAAGTTAAAAACACATTCCAGTTGCCCAGTCTTTTCTCCATTTACTCGCATCTTTCTTCAAACTACCGCTAAAAGTACACCTTCTCCTTCAGATCTGAGGTTTTCCTCAAATCTTGGGGGGGGAAAAAAATAAAAATCTGGCAGTCTGTTTTAGTTTTGGAGGAATTTACTGACATCAAGAAGGAGAAAGTGGAAGGTATTATACATTGTCAAGACAGCAACACATAAAATCTTTCCTATCATCCTCGGATCCCCCGGGAATTCCTCAGCTCCGGCACCAGCTACAAGCTGTCAGCGAACAGGCTGTATCTCTTGAACCTACCACAAGTAAATACTTCTGCAGGTGTAGCTCTGTCACTCTCAGAGCACAGTGACTCCAGCCATCACACAAAGCCCTTCCTCGGTAACACCAACAGCACCAAAAATCACCGAGCACCAGGGCTTGATTTTACCAGCTTATTAGCTATGCTGTCAGATACCCTACAGCGCTTCCACAATGACCTGCGCTTACATATCAGACCTCTTAGGATACACAAAGGTCTTGGGATATAAGACAATAATGGATTGCTATAAGGCAGCAGAGTAGGGCATGGAATGGACGGGGAGACGCAATAAAAGCTTTCTCTTAGCCCCGTTTTGTTTTCCAAGATGCTCGTGCCCAGAAAACACCACTTTATTAGCATCAGTGCATCAAACCATCCTTCTCAGCCCCTTCTGGCTGAGAACCAAAATGTCAGTACATCAAATCCAACAGGTATTACAGGACAGGCATCAGCAAATGCTGTCACTGGCTGCAGAAGTTACCAGTATGAATTCTGTTTTCATGTTTACAGTAAGCTTCCCAGTTTGACTTCAGAAACTTTCCACTGCTAGCGAGTTCAGCTGTGAAGAAACAGCAAAACTTTTTGAAGAATCCAGCAAAATTGAACTTTTACAGCCCATGCTCCAACAGACTCCTTGAAGCTCTCCTTACTAAAACCAAACACCACGTATTCACAGCAAGTACACCAGGGAACACGTGGCAAAGCAACATACTGGGAGGAAGGCAGAGTGACGAGGGACATTTTCTGAGCACCGAGTATCATGACACCACATTAAAATCATCAGCTTATATCATGTGTTTTCCATCCTGTGTAGATGTATGCTGTTAGCTACTTCGAACATGTTTCAATTTTGCAGCATTTTTGTGCCTAACTATCCACAGAGGTGAAGAAAGAATTGCCAGAAAGATTTCCATCAAATCTGTAGAGCAGATGTACCAGGCACCAAGTAAGATGACCAGTAACAACCTTTGGCTGCTAACAAAGGCAGTGTAGGCAACAGAGAATCATTTCCTTTTTTATGGGGGAGCAGCAACAGGGCTGTGAGCAGCTGTTTGAGGTGGATGGACAAAGAGCCCCACCGATGCTGAGAAACAGCACAGCCAGTGGGAACCAACCTGAATATTTTGGCTGCAGAGCTAAGCTCTAGCACTTGTTTTTTCTTCCCCCTTCCGCAACTGAAAGATAACATTTCCTCCATCCACAGCAGCAACGAGAGATGTAAATCAACTGATGCTAGTCCCTGGATTGAAGCCACACGTTTCATCTGAACCACACTCCAGATCAGCTCTTTCCTTGTCCTAAGAACGTTCTTGATGCCAGAACTGACTAGCTGGCCGGAGCAGCTGATACGGGGCTGCTGCGATGACTATCGCTGGATGCACAACAGACAGAAAACAGGGCTATTCCCAAGCTCCGGAATCAGGCCAGTACATTCCACAGTGAGATGTTGGGACTGATAGAAACTGAGTGAAGGCTGAGCAGAACTGCTACTTAGGCTGAGCCCCAAAGCTTCAGAGTCCTCTGACAGCAAAGCATCAGTGCTAACAACAAGGACACACCTCATGCCTAAGCTTCAACTTGTGGGATAAAGCTGCCCATGACAGCTTTTTTGTTCAGTAAAATAGGACACAAAACGAAGTTACACTTTGAATACAATTCCCACCCTTGCTATTACAGTAATAAGCTATCAATTAGCATATTCGTCTTTGCTATCTGTGACTTCTTCCCTTTAGTCACGCTTCGGTAACTGGAGTTTGAAAGGATGAAAACAGACATTAAAAAGACTAGCTTCAGTTTGCAACAACAACATCAAATCACACTAAAAGCATATGTAGCTGAAGTACTGCTATTAAATGAGCAACTTTTACCAGCAATGGTCACCAAAGAGATGAAGAGAGACAGCATAACATCTGCAATCCATTGCAGAACAGCTGTTAAGTCAACAGAAGGCATCTGTATCGTAAACAGATTCTCACCCAAAAGTTTTTGGTGGCTTCTGTGCAAGAGATGAGGTCTGTGAGAGAGGCACCTCTAAGAACTAAACCAGTCGTGGTGCAGACGGTTAACTCACCATATGAAACTTAGTCCTCTCGGAGGTGCTTGCTCCATTTTCACAGATCAAGGTTTGAGAAGGATTTCTCATAAGCAGGTTAAAAATGTAAGACAGCACATGCATACAAACCAGAAGCAAAATACAACAGGGTTCTGACAGCTCCTCTCCAGGGAAAAAAATCACGTTGTTAAGTTTATTTCATGGAGGGGTGTCTAGAGAACCCACAGGGTTTCTAGAAAGTGTGAGTGTTCCTTCTGATGACATCTAAAGTCCATCTGCTTGAATTTACACATTGAAAACACCACTAACCTCTAAATGAGATTAAAAAAACAACCAAACAAAAAAAAGGAGGTGTTTTCAGGACTGACCAAACCTTTAAAACCACAAAGTGTAAAAGCCTACAACAATGAAACTAAGCAGGTCTTCCACTCTTTTGCAGCAAAGAAATTTACAAAATAGACTCTGAAAAATCAAGATTAAATATTTTTTTTTCCATCGTACTGAATAAATTCCAAAGCCCTAGAAAATCTCCTGCCAGTCTCCTCCACACACTGAAATAAAAAGGAAGTCCCAAAGGATAAAATGAAGACAAGGTAAATTTAAGGTATATCTGCAGATACACTTCAACATCCTTTGCCACAGACAATTCCACATTGTTACTGAAATGGCAATAAAGCACTTTATCACCGTCCAGAGATTTACTGACATCCTTAGAGTGTGCCTCCGCTCTCCACAACTTAGTGACAAAGACCTCAGAACTGTTCCTCAAGCATAAGCACAGTTACAGAGATTTTGGCTCAAAACCAGTGACAGCAGGTTACTAAGCTCTAACGATCTTTTCATTCTTGAAGTATCAAAGCTACAAATGGATAGACTTTCACCCAAAGAAACACAGGTGGAGAAAGACTATCATGAACAGCAAAACAAGTCTCTTACTACTGTTACTTTGCAGCTTTGCTTTATCTTATGGGGATGGGAGGAACCACCTCTCAAGTCAACCAACCTGTTTCTTTTCCAGCAATCTCGTAGCATTTGTCTCTACTGTTTTCAAGATGTTAAAAAAAAAAAAAATTAAAATGGGAGAACATTGAAACTTCCAGCAGCAACCAGTGCACTGCCCCGAGAGCGTGCTGTGGGAGTAGGGAATGGCTGGCACCCAACAACACAGAGTGGAGGAATCCAATTCCCTGATGGGAAGCAAACCAGCACAGCTGGTCCCACTGGAAGCCTGAGAGCAGACATGGATGCTCTTTGCTGATCCAGTCCCATCCCCTGTGAATCCAGCGAGAGGACCTCTGCATCTGAATGACAGCACTCAAAAATTACTCCCAGCGCTCAAATTCAGCCATTTTTGCCAACTCCACACAACGCAGTTGCCATTTCGAGAAGCAGGAGAGCCTAAACCCCCTGGAGCACAGTGTTATTTCCATGGAGTCACTACAGCAAGAAGCTGCACAACAAGCACCAAGCACGGCCACTTCTGTATTTGGGTATTAACCTTCCAGTGCTTTTCCATACCTGAACATACACACTGTTGCCTGTGTATTTACAGACCATTTCACAGTTTGGCACAAGAAGTCTGTACACAGTTGACCCTAGCGCCAAGGAGGAAGAGCAGCCCAGCTTCCAGCTGCTGGACATAACTTTGAGTTGTTAAATTTATATTTACTCAAACTTACTAACTCCAGTCTTCACCATACACAAAATATGGGTCTTTCATCTCATGTTAACATAATTAATCTTTTCCTTTTTTTTTGTTTTTTAACCAATCAGGACATCAAGCAATCAGTAACAGACGGCACTTTGATTTTAACTTCTGTTTACCAAAGAGAGGTATCATGCAGAACATGCAATATGGAGTAATGTTCATAAGCACATCTTCAGTCACAATGAACACAAAGAATTTAACACACTTTCACAACCAGCAATCTTACTATACTAAGATACATCGCTTTCAAAAATCCATACTCTTCATACGCATTTTTCTTTTTCCAAAAGTAGTTCTCCTCCTGGGATTCCATCCTCCCCAGCAGTAACAAAAAATAAACAGTACCACATCTATGAGCTAGAAAAAAAATATTAAAATCCATGCATGAATGAGGCTTGATGAAAAAGGATTTCACTCCTAAGTTATTGTTTCACTTGAAGTAGTGTCTGTGTGTTGACATATACACACATACAGTTTTCACAGGCTTAGAAGAATGCTTTAGTACCTCTCTCTTCCTTAAACTGCCAAGAGCGTGTTACCGCTGTGAGTGCATTGAGTGTCCACCTTCTAAAGATCAAAGGCTATAAACCTTCAGGAACGCAAGTGCAACAGGCAGAACAGAGCAGAAATTGTACCAAATGCCACCTAGGCTAACATTTTCTTAAAATTCTGTTGTACATTAGAAAAAAAATGTTAAAATTGCAATTTACTTACCTAAGTAAGTTCCTACCAAGATTGGCAAAGGAAAAGGAAAAAAAAGATTTAAGGTTAAAAAAGGGAAAGATTCACACAGTTCAGAATACAGTAGCCCAGCCCCATGCAACAGATACAGACACACAGACTGCTTCGGTTGCGAGGAAACACACAAGTGACCACAGCTGGCTGTCGGTCAGAGAAACCCAAGACAATGTCAAACAACAGTAACTCCAAACGAGAGACTCCACATAGAAGAGCTTTAATTTTTGGATGAGTAAGTAGTGGTTCGTTACCCACCTCCTTCCACTAACCCCACACACGAACCTCACTGGATTTGGGCAGTACTTCCTAAAATGCTTGGCCTAACAGTTCACATTAAGTCGCTTCCCTGTACCTCACAAACGATCTGTTTGTTCACATAAAGCTCTGCCTTCTGGTAAGAGTACTCCAGGGACCCTACTCCTACTTGCTGGGCAGTGACATCCAGCTACACTGAGTCAGGAGCTGCCCTTGACAAGCCTGTTGGGAATGGAGAGCTGCTATCTATCTTGGTGTGGAGTCAATCAATACTGTCCACCCACAACCCTAAAAAAAAGCATCACGGTCAATACTCTGTCTGGCTGTAACATTGTAAGTAGAGTTTAAAAAAGAGGAAACGAAGCCATGCACCTCATTGCTTTAGGATTTGTTGATCCAAGCTATGTAAACAAAAAATAACTCAATTATTCACTCTTCTTAGAATTGAGAGTATTACACATAATATACATATGTGCGTGTGTGTGTATATATATGATATGTATCACATATGGACACCACTTAATTACAAATTCAGGCTTTGTACTATCCGGGGCATTTGCAATTCTGCCCGTCCGTTTTTATACAGTAATTTCCTCTCATATTAATTACACCTGCTTCCTACCATCGCCTTGCGATAAGCACTCTCCTCTCAGTCAGCATTTGCATCTTAATCCATGCCATTCCCCACAGGTGAAACGGGTTTCACCAGTTGATCCACAAAGCACAATGTCCCTCTTCTGATTTCATTTCCAGATCTTTCTCCATAATACCAAAAGAAACTAATCACACCTGAAGTTTCACTTCTGAATACAAAATCCTCAAATTGTAAAGTCAAAATTCTCAAATACAATTCTCAAAAATAATCTGTACTTCTGGCATATGATCTAAAGCAAGGAAGCTGCGCAGGCACACGGCTCTTGAGGTCTCCAAAAAGCATTTCAAGCAACTTGTCATTCTTCCCAGCTGCTGTCGCTGGCAAGAAACAGTCATTCCTTTACACAGCACTGAACATTTTCTCTCTTGACACCAGTCAGCATTACTCTGGTCCAGATATCAACAGCTAAAACCAGATCTTTTCCCCAGTACCCCATGTATAACATTACTCATTAAAAGATCAATACTGCTGTTTACAGTCATTCCCGGAGGGACACGTTTCCTTTGTCTGGTCATCCTCAACTTTGGAAGGGCAGCCAGGGCCACTGCTGATAAAAGCAGAATTTTAATGCAGATTATGCATATAGGCTAAGTCCAAATCTTCTGCAAGATCTAATTCAGTCAGGAAAAAAACTCTCAAGATAAGTCTGGTCATCCTACATAGCTGATGTTGGAGAACTTCCTTACATTCCCACACCCATAGCTGGTTTTGATCAAGAACAGTAATTCCACTTCCATGCTCATCTCTTGATAATTAAACTAACGCCACGCTAGGCTGATGAATGCTTCCAGTTCTAGTTCATTCACATTTCCCCAAAAGGGGGTGAGAAACAATGAACCAGAACATTTTAAATTAGAGTGACATTCCATTTTGGTTTAGAAATCCCCAGCAGCAGCAGCAAGGTATTCCAACAGTTAATTAACCTCACTCAAAAATTTGCAGTTTGTTTCCAGCCAAAGTTTTTCTACTGTACCTTCTGGCTACTGCAGCTCATTATTCCATTCCCAGCTAGGCTAAAAAGCCCTCTATTATTACACTTCTGCTGCTCCTGTCAGCAGAGACAAACATCTACAACTTCCACTTTGATAAAAGCATTTTCCATTATATAGTGTGTTTTTTCCAGTCCCTTCACTGTTTTCATGGCTCTTATATAAACCCTCTCCAATTTTCAGCATTCGATCCGCTGCCATTTTATCAATGCAAGTTTGTTGCTGGGAAAAGCCTTCCCTTTATTTCAGCTACTCATTCATGCTCTCTCTCTTTCTGCCAATTTTAGAGTGCATGTGATGACCCTGAAAAACAAATTTGATCAGATGAAAGCTAACATGGTGTAAAAGAGAGGGGAGAAAAAATAAAAATCTAACAATGCTCCCTCCCTTCCCCCAGCAGGAATTTGCATAGACAAGTATCACACAGACCTCATACTGGAGAGATGTAAGGAAAAAAGTAAACAAGGTCTAGAACACAAAATACCCTCCTCAATCTCTCCAGAGGAAGTTTCATGGCAAATATTGCCAGTCAAATTCCAGAACATAAAATGAAAAAGCAATAAACTAATACTTTTTTAACATCTCGCTGCATTCGACAGCTTATAGGACTCCATGTACTTTTCATGCTCCAAAAATAGGATTCTGCAGCAATTTGTTCATGCTAATCTAATGTTGAAGAAGAGCTGGGAAGGGCACTGTATGCCTAATGATGCCTGCAATGTGGTTTAAAGAAGAGGAAAACAAAACAGATTAAAGGACTACACCTTTCTCATAAAAGAGAGTGGAGGTAGTGAAGAGAGATGAAATTAACAGTATTTTTCTGTTCTTGGAATTCAAGCACTTGTCAAAACTAGATGCCTGGCCAGACAAATCACATTCTCCCTCAGCTCTCTAGGGTTAAGCAGGGATGAGTCAGAGAAAGAAAAGTTAAATATATTTAGCTGGAGTTACAGTAGTAAGAGAAATAACAAACAACAAAATTCCAAAGGAAAAACACGAAGCATTTTAAGTTCAGCAACTTCCACCATTTCCTTAATTAGTTTTAACTAGTTCTGTCCACAGCCCACTAACAAGTTTCCTTTTCTTTCCCTCCTTCCTCTCTCCCTAGCAAGGTCCCCCTTTTCCCAGCCTTTCCTTACCTCCCATTACCACCCCTCCTCACACAGAGTTCAACCCGCCCAACCCACCCCCGTCCATGGACCAGGTGGTCTTCCACCTCCAACCTCAGACACCGTTTGGGCACATTTAGGAACGGTCTTTCCAGTTCAGCAGGAATGTTCATTAAGGCATTTCAGTGATTAACTTTTCAGAGAGCTGAATTCTAACCACCCATCGTCCTAAATACCAAGGGGTGGCAGAGACTCAGATGGAAACCCTCCAGCAGCGCTGCCTGAAGGAACACCCAAAAACTTTACACAGTTCAATTTCCAGCAATGCTAAACAGCTGAGTTCTAAACGAAGGCAGCAGGTGCCATGGGAATTTAAATGCCTTAGAAACCTTGCCACCAATATATATGTATAAACATGGATCTTAATGCTTTACACCAAGCAAAAATACAAGCTGCTACTCGGCTCATTCTCTGCAAAGCAATCTTTTCATTTTATATTGCTGTACGATCTGGCCACGAGGAAAGACTTAAAAACTCATCACATGCAATCAGCTCAGCAACCAGCTAAAATTTACACTATACATACTTCTCCCACGAGTTTGGAAGTAACAGCCCAACACCAAAAGGCTTTTACCACCAGTAAAGAGCCTTCAGACAAAGCCCGCTGAGATAGTTGTCTCCTGTTGTATCTCAAGAGACTTGGACGTGACAACCTGCCCAAAATTGTAAAGCATCTTCCAGGTGCCACCAACACAACACATCAGCAGGAAGCAGAAAAACTCCTCGGTAATTCATGTAACATTGCAGTAGGGTAACATCTCCTTGGAAACTATTTCAACACAGGCGAACAAAGTGTCTTTCTGGACCTAAATTTGTGCAGAGTCTTTTTCAGCCTCTCCGTGCAGTCGTCTTAACACCAGCTTTTCTTTACCTTTGTAACTTTTCATACCTTTACCATTGCACACTCCTACAATGACTTAAACAAGTATGCCACTACGTATCACTAAGGGTAGAGCAAAAACACAAACCAGCACAGAAAGCCCCACAATTTCCTATAGCAGCCATAGGAGCTATCTAAATAAAGAATCTGACTGGTTATAACAATTTAATTTTACTCTCATTAATCTTTTTCTTCAATTTTACGTCAGTTATAATCCAAAAATGAGTCATTCCGGATAGATGGGTTTATTTTAGTCCTTTTATACTAACTCATTGGCTCCTAAACTTGTGTCACAAGGCTTCATCACTCTCACTGCTATGTACCCCTTCTTCACAACAGTTCCAACTTGTGCTCTTCCTCTCCTCTGACCTCCTCCTCTCCCTCCCCCAAACTAGTAGGCCTGTATGACTCCACCCAGAGCCCAAGAGAAGTCTCAGCACCATGCTCCCAGTTCTGGCAGGGCACAGCAAACTGGTGTTAGCCATGCCCAGAGCCAGCAAACCTTACCAGCTCACATGCAAGGCAACTGCGAACCAGCGCTAAGCAACACTGGCACACAAACTGGCACCAGGACAGAAATAAATCCAAACTTCCACCATCTGTTTCCCTGCACCCAGCGGATCTTTATCCAAGTTCTTTAAACCTTGTTTCCTTACAGGTTGTTCTCTTCCCTCTCTTGGCAAAGCTTCCAGCAATCCAGGGTCAGAAAACATTCCAGATGTCGAAACTGCAGCGTGGCAAACATTTTCCATTCACAAATAAATCTCAACCAACAAGGCTGAGCTGAACTGCTCACAAAATATCCAGTTAACACTCAGCTCCCCAGCAGACAAATAGATTTCAAGACTGAACCACACTCCCCTACATAGCAGTTATGGGAACAAATACTACTCCAGGTATTTCAGTGGCTGGCTGAGAAACAGGCTGAGCAGAGAAAGCAGCAGGTGCTTGGTGAGAGATGGCTCCTGCACATATGCTTCACAGAAACATGTATTCTGAACAGGTACTTCACCAAAATCTTCTTTTTGCAAACTGCTCCAGCCACCATTATGACTGAAATGTATCTGATTAAATATGTATAGCAGCAGATACATTTTAAAACACTGAAACAAGAATCCTCCATTTCCAGTAGGTAAATGGTCTCAGGTTGTCAAATCCAGCGCTCTACACAGAGAGAGCTTTCCTGAGGGAAGGAGCAGTTCTTCTGTTTCCCTCCTCTGGGCCACATCTCCAAGCTTCAGAACTGTGTCATCTGCCATCAGTCCCCTTGTTGATGAGGACATTTAGCAGGGAGCAGCAGGCATATCCGTAAGCAGGTAGTCACTAAGAGCTGTGGAAATTCAGTGAACTACTCTGCGTCTACATCCCTCGTCACCAGACAAAGCTTCCAAGGAAGCCAAACTGACCAAGGCAGCTGGGTTTTGTTGTTCTTCTCAAAACAGACAAGTCAAAAAGCATATTAAAAGATTCAGCAACACAATATCGAGGTATACATTCCCAAAGAGAACAAGACAGTAGAACAACCACTGTCCTCCTTCTTATTGTATTCTCCACATGCACTTATATATGCATGCATGTAAATATTGATAAGTCATCCACTGCCTCAGCCATTAAACACAAAGCTGAACCTCAGGACATGCAGCGTCGGCTATTTCGTGGTAACACGTAAGCTTAAGTTTTTGTGTTTGCCTCTCACGATGACATTTGTATAGCCTAATCACTTAAAATTGGTCTGTTCTACTGAATTTGGTTAAATGATGTTTCCTACAAACTAAAACTTTTGAGGTCTATTATGCAGTCAGAACCAATTAATTTTTAACCCGTGAAAATTTTGAAAACCGTTTCTACTGCAAGTAGCAAATGTCTAGACAGTCTTTCACAGTGAAACTGTCCACTCACAGGGAAAAATATAGAGGCTTGAACCTGGGAATCGATGTGAATACTGTCTTCTATTTCTTTTGGTCAAAGTGAATTTAAATTAATTCAGGACGCATGAAATTTTGATTTCTTCAAAACCAAACAGTGAAACAACACCTAGTTTCAAAACCAACCATTGCAGCTTCCAGCAGTTTCACAAGACTGCTAGAAAACTGTTCTGTCAACTTGAGGAGTTAGTAATCAACTCTGAATATAGCACTTCAGTCTTCAACACGGCGTCTGCATGTGAAAAGCCTGGAAGGTGAGCAGCATAACCATGGGTGGAAACGGTTACCCAAGGAACACTTAAGACATCAACACAGGAGGTGCACACAGACTCATTAGCCACAAAGCACAGACAAGCCAGCAGATGAAACTAAAAATCACTCTCCTAGCATAAGCTGAGCGCAGCTTCAAGGTCTTACCCCTGCTAGGCATCAACAGGCGCTTCTTCATGTTGCCTGATAGAGCACAAGTGAACAGAAAAGAGAAAAACATCACATCAGCAACCTGAACAGTAGCAGTTTAAAAAGTTCTTAATGTCAAAACAGCAAGATATCAAATGTTTGTAATTATATTTCAGATAAGCCATATTTTGAGTTAAAATTAAAGGTTAAAAATGAGATTCTCTGTATCTCCCTCCCTGCTCAGAGTCACCAAGTGTTCCTTTCCCCTGTTAACAGCAGCTCCCCTCCACATTCTCACTCCTGTTAAGACCACTTGAAGAGAGACCTTTCCATTCTCATCTGAGAAAGACTGAGGTTGCTCCTCCCTGACACTCTGAGGCAAGAGCAGGAAGCCCAAACTCCCCTGCAGGGAGGTGCTCAGTGACAGGGCCAACTAAAGTGAAAGACCGGTTCTGCGCAAGGCAGGAGCAGGTTTATGCCATGGGGATCCGGCACGCCTGCCTCCCTGAGCTAAGCAGCAGCCCGCCCTTCTCCATGGCCTCGGCTCGCTCTGCTCTGCCCTGCCCAAAGCCAGGTGAGCCACACGTTACGAAGGCACCTGGGAACTGCGCAGCTACTGCCTACAGGTTACAAAGCTGTAAACCTCAACAGGAAAAAGGAGGCATCACCAGAAAAAAAGCTAGCAAGTTTTTCTACATATTACTAATCCAAAAACGGAAGGGAAGTTTCTCCTTCAGTGTGCCATTTGCGAAGCTGGCCGAGCTAGGCAGAGTTCCACCCGCACAGCAGCTCTGCGAGCATGCACTGCCCAGGTAGCACGCGTCACGGGCCTCGCCCAGAAGGAGAAACGGGACAAAGTGACTTCCACAGAAGGAAATAAGTCAACCTCCCCTCAAGAATAAGAAATGTGGAATTTTATATAAAGGACTACAGTTTTAAATAATCTCCTTGTATACCGGAAGGACAGAAGAAAAAGCCTATACAGACAATACACACTTCGTGGAAAAATATTTACCATCCATTCCATTGTGTTGTTCATAACTTCTTTTTCCCAGGATAGTTGGGGACCCATTATTAATGACAGGAGTAAACTTAGCAGGAGTCAGATTGTTGAGAGAACTGGACAAGCTCTTCACAGGATCTGGTTTCGGAGGACACGGATGAGATTCTGCAGTAAAACAGCAAGGTGATTTTTTTTATTAGTGAAGACACTGAAATTATAAAGCCTAAAACAATCTGCAAACTTCTAAGGTGACCAGGTATATCTCCCCTTATACACAAGCTACCTCAGTCAATAAATTTGACTGGAGATGGCTATTTATATATAACTTTTCAAGTATATTTTTAAATTCAACTCTACTGAATGAAGATGTTAAAACCAATGTCATAGTATTATCCTAAAATAAGAGTTGATAATAAAAAGTACTTTTTATCTATTTCCAAAACACTATTCTCCAACAACGTATGATCATTTGGATGATGCTCTGTATTAAAAGCCACCTTCTGTTGCAGCCATGGAACAACCCTAGACTCTTGGGAAATTACAGTTTTGCCAGCTTTGCAAAGCTTGTAAAAAACACAATTCCTAAGATGGGCAAAAAATGAGGATCCAAAGTCACCACCACAAAGAACACACAGAGTCCGAATTCAAACTTTTGGCCAAGGCAGAGATCAAACACATGCTGTTCAACTGAAAAGATCTTGATAAAGTTATCAACAGCAGTAAAGGTGAGCTCAACAGATTTTTTTTTTCTCTTGCAGCCCCAACAGTCGAGTAACATATAACTTAATGCACACTGAGCATGATACCTCCATGAACATGTTCCCATCACTCCACCAGCCTCCCTCCATTTCTTTCACTCCCTTCTTCCAGCTCAACAGTCAAATGGAGACCCTGAGACCACGCTAATGAAATCTCAAAATCTACATTCTCTACAACTATTAAACCCCACATTTTATCGAACAGCAAAACTTCTCCCTTTATTGGTTTTCTTTGGTTGCACTATACACATCCAAAGGATTCTCAATCTGTGTACTTCATTAGTATAGGGTACAACACTCAGAGAAAGCAGTAAATACTTAATAAACCTCAAGCCTTATAACATGTAATCAACAAAAATGTAGAGAAAAACATAAAATCAACTCCAGCATTTCTTATCAGAGTAAAAAGGCAATCAATTTCCTTGCTAATCTGGAAGCATTCAAAGCACCACTGTCTGAGCTAGCTTTCTGTGGTTAGACTCATGTTAGACTGTTCTAACAACCTGAGACATGTCTTCAGGGTATCTCAAGCAATCAGCAACATTAGAAAAATGATTTTGCATTCATTTGTAGTCAAAGATGACACGTCACGTAGCATTACTGTAGTTGTTTCCAGCACCTCAAACTTAAACCAAGGTCCTGGACACAGCTACTCAGTACTCTCCCATAGATCAGCCAATGAGTACCTAGTACTCAAGAAAACCATAAACAACAACAACAAAACCACAACCCAAAAAAACAAGATGAAGGTAAAGAATGGAAATACAGTCCCCTTGCCCAGCTTCAGCACAGAAGAGCCAGCAACTGACTCACAAGCTGCAGAACCTAAACCCAAAAGGCATCTTGGAGGACCCAACCGTAAGAACCACCTCCAAACAGCGTCAAAATTCAAACACTGGACTGACCAATCGCTCCCAAAACATGATGTTTGTGCCTCCATCAACAGATTACAACTTGTTTCTATACACATTCCTCCCGTCACTTGAAAAAGTTTGTGATAGAGCTCCATGAGCCCAGGGCCACTATGTCAGTCAAACTAAGTAGGAAAGGGAAAAAGGATAAGGTTCAATGGATTGTTTTTATGTTGTTTTTCAATCCAGAACCATCATCTAAATCCATAACCAAATGGAAAAAGAAATGGTTAGCAGAATTAGCTAGTCAGGTTTTTTGTTTGGCTGGAGGTTTTTGTGTTTGGTGATGTTTGGTTTTTTTTAATACCTAAATACCGGAGTACTGCTTCTAAAGGCTTTCGAACCACTTGCTTTAATAGCAATGGGTTTTCTGATGCCTCAGGTAAACGTGCTGTGCCTGTAAAACAAAGAAAACTAATTAGAGGGTAAAGACATCTAGATATTATAGCACAACTAAATGAATAACTCAAGTGTCCTGGAAGAGCTTTCCAATTAAAAGGAATTTTACGGGTTGCAAGCATGTCTTACCAACAGGACACAAATGCAGGAGAACACTAAAGTGTAACAGCAAACATGAATATTTTAAAACAAACAACTCATGAATTTTCAAACTTATTTGTCTAGCCTACAACCAGTTAGAACGCTCTGCAAGTACAGTTGGATTTTGCGAAATCACTAACTACACGCAAGAGAGCCTCTCAAGAGGTTGCAACTTTATAGGAAAGGAATCTCAAAGGGCTCCTTTCTGAGCAGGTCCCAGCTGCGCCACCACTCACATTCTGCTTTGATTGCTGCGCTGTTAATAGGCAGATAGGGGTGTCTTGCAGCATGCCAAGGGCGCAAGATATCTCGACATAAACGTCTGGCAATTCTTGTCAGTTTTGTTGTATGAAGATAGAAAGCTTGTCGTGTCTTCATAGCAAACTTGGGACTCCCACTGTTTCGTACTGGCACACCATGAGGACTCTAAAATAAAGGAAAATAAGCATGGTTTCTAAAAAGTAATCATTAGAGGATATGGTTTTAAGGAAGAGAAAGAATATCATCTAAAATCACTTTCTATTACCGATTCACAGGCATAAGAACAGAACCAGTATTAGAGATGAAAATCTTTTCAACCCAGTTATTTCTCAACCTTACCCGCTGACATCTGGAATCTTCTTCCAAAATATCTCAAAGGATAAAACAAACGTAAACATTTTGCCTTCACAGATTTATTTCTGTGCTGCCCCAAGTTTTAAGGCAGAGATCCAAAAGCAAGACCTGAAGAAGTTACCTGGTGCTATCACACGATTCAGTGCTTACTGAGTCAGCAGAAAGGCTCCAACTTTGGGTGCTTGGAGTTGCTCTGGATATACAATGCACACTCCTTACAACAAATCACTTGTAAGGGGGACAGGAAAATCAGAAAGTAGCTGTATGGCTAAAATATACATCACAAACTCACTTCTCAAAGAAAACTTGCAGAAGGCAAGAACATTTTTGTCTCAAAGTTGCAAGAATTTGTTTTCTTAATCTGAACTTAATGAATGCATTTACAGAGCTGCCAAATACTCACTGCATTTAATAAAGAATACTACTGAAAGACTCTATTGACTACAGAGAGCCAAAGCAGTATCTTCTCCATGAAAAGCAACTAAGTAAACCAATAAAATAATGGAAGTAGTATCTTCTCGTCTCAAACCTGCCCACGGTTGGAAAACAGGAGGAAATTTCAGTTTGGAGAGAGGCAAAGCTTTCCCCTACCTGACTATTTACATGCCTTTTAATTAACAAAGTACAAGGCTGATAAAACTTGGCAGTTATCTCAGCAATTAGGTAGCTTCAGAGGTCAAACAGAAGCCTGGAAAGGAACAGAGGTTAAACAAAAGAAACAGAATAGAAAGGGAATGATAGCAAAGGCTGGGAGAAAGAAAAGAAATTAATCTAGGACCAAAGTTCAGCACACACTGACAGATGGTCCGTGTGATGAAGATCCTTTTTCCAATCAGCTCAATGTATGGTGCTTCCAGATGGAACTTTCACCAAATTCAGAAAAATTCTGAGAATTTTATTTTTCAAATAAAAGGGGAAAATTAAACAGAAGTAGCTCACATAAATGCTTACTCAAACCTATCCAAAAGGAAGAAGAATTAATTCAAAAAAATAGAGGATGAAGTAGAAAAAAAGATAAGGGATCTCTAAAAAGCCACTAGCTATTTGAGGCATCTAATTTTGAATGTGCCTTGGGAAAGGGAACAGGTTTCAGGAAATAATGAATTCCTTTGGGGGGGGGGGGGGGGGTGGGGGGGAAGGGTCCTCTTCCCCCTACAGCAAAAATCATGAAAACCAAATACCAGAAACACTGGCTGGCACTTCAATTTCGAACATCCTTGTTAAGTTACCCCCCATGCATTTGGCGGCTAGTTTGCTAAACAAATGATGTTGGTTTTGTGTTTTCTATTTTTTCCTCAGGGCAGTACTTGGCAACAAATTACTTATACCTGAAGTTAACATGCCGGCTTCTGCAAGACGTGAAATACCAAACCCAGGGATAACAATGGAGGCTGAAGGCATTCTTTTCGTTGTTAAATATTTAAGAACAGCGAATAACTAATTAGATACCACAGCACCCAGCTTTCCAGGCGTGTGCACTGAGCAGTCCCCTTTGCAGACACCTACCAAATTATTGCGGTTTGGTCCTGGTCTCTCCCCATCTAACCGTGTTGGCATTTTCAAGCCACCGTATTTCTTCCAGTACGTCCAACAGGATGCACAGAGGCGACACTGCATGTTAGGGGGACCCCAAGAATACCACTGGTAAGACTGTGTGGCTAGAGATAACAAAGGTGGAAATTATATATATCCTTAAACAGGATCACTTTTCAGAGCTTATTCTCTTAAGAACCATCACAAAAGAAAAACCACACAAAGACATTGCAAAGCTCAAACAGACCTTATAAAACTGATGATGGCTTCCCTGTCATCACCACTGTGAAATGTACTTATGATTCCAGCAGAATTAATTACACACATAAATTAAAACATAAACAGAAAAGAAAACTCGTACAGAGGGAAAATTTCCTGCCAATGAAACTGGAAGCTTTCATTTTGCAAGACTGGTAGACAATAATTTCTGCAGACCATGGGAGAGAGGGAAGATTGTCTTCAGGAACTCCCCATTCATTAATTTTACAACTAAAGAATGAACAAAATCTGCACCATGACTTCTTATACAGTCCTACATTCCAGCATCTCTAAAGGCTCCCCATAAAGGAGCACAACCATTAGAATAGTATATTAGTATCAGGCAATAGATCAAATACAATGATATATATTTCAAAATCTACTTCAAAAAGTTATGAAGAAAACAATCAAATTCACACCTTGGTGCTCAATAGCCACCTCCAATTATGTAGGACACCAACTCCCCGGTTAGTACTTCATAATTCTATTTATAAATGTAACACCAGTAACTCAGAAAAAAAAAAAAATCCCTTTGCTTAAATGCTCAGTCATATTCCGTCCCCTGCCCACCACCACCCTCTCCCAACACCCACCCCCCCCCCCCACAGCTTTGGGGTCGCTATTTGCCGCCCCAGCACGTCACTTACTGTAACAGCTCTCACAGGCCCGTCCTGCTCCCGCGTTCTGTGCCTGCGCTCCAGTACCATTTACCACTCCCGGTTTGACATTATTTACATTGATCTGGTTGGGGTTTGGCTTGTTACTTGAAACACAAAGCAAAAAGGAGGACAAGCATTAATCGAGGCATCCAATTTCTGACTTGACTTCCAAGAGTACGGCCTAAAAACGTTTGAAGATTCGAATTTTCTTCATCGTGTGAATACCAGAACAAGTGGTACTTACCAGCAATCTGACTTCATGAACACATTGTCTCAAATAATATTTAAATAATGCCAATAATAAAAATAATAGTCTGATAACATTTTCAGAGTCCAAAACCATTTAAAAACAAAAAAACCACTGAGGCCAGGTAGGTATCTTACCATCCCAGACATTCTAAACTAGATGACAAGATCTCACCTATAGATCTCTCTCAGTCCTCAATATGAAGGGTATTTATTTAAATCTCCAGAAAAGAAGGCTGAGGGACAGAGCAGGAGAGGTAGGCAGAGAAAAGGCAACGCCTGCCTTAGTCGGGTAAATATAATTCTAGACTGCAGTCACAACTATTTCCGCATTGTCTTAGTGCAAAGGTTTGCATCACGTAGCCGTAATTTTCAGAAGCACAACCAACACATTAAATAAAATCTTTTTACATACAGTGTACACAGAAATTTTCATGCATGTGGGACTTCTGAAAAGTCTTAAACTATGGTCTGTACTTCTAAGAGAAAGCATTTAGGTTTCTGCTAAATGGAAAAAGTCTGAAAGCCTAACATTAGTAGAACACAAAATGCACTGATGGCTGTCACTAATACTTTCTAACCTAACAACATCTGAACTACTTCAGCTCATCCATACACTCTCTTTTAAAAATATTGACTCAGGGAAAACAAAAAAAGCTACTGGCAGGAGCTGAGAACGGAAGGGCAAACAAAACTTTGACATAGGGAGCAGTATGGAATAGTACAAAACCTCTGCAGAGGAAGAAGTGTCTAAGGGGGGAAATCCTTGGCATGAAAGGATAGAAAATCGATATTGCAGGGTCAGGACTGCTAGGAGAAGCAGTGTCAGAGAAGAAGAATTCAGCAGGAGCTTAAAAAACACACAAAGACTGCAAGGTGATGTTAGGAGCTCCGCTTATGGAAGTAACAAAGAGCAGGTAGTCTTCGGTGCCAACTCATGCCAATTGCATTTCACCCACGTTTTCTTACCTGAAGACTGAAGAAAGTGGGCATATTCCTTTTATTTCCAAAAAATAAATCCATGATTTGGAAATCACTCATTTAAGCAGAAGTATCTTAAAATGAGCATTATAAAACAGCTTTGTGAAAATATGTTCTCTTGCACGAGTTGCACACTGACACAGGAGTCACACTGATTTCAGTGACCCAGAATATTTATTACTTATCACTCTGGCTAGCGCTGCAAAAACAGCATTGCAGGAATATGGCCAAATTCATTTCTTTCTAATGCGGCATCAACACTAGGTTTCACATTCTCAGCAATGACCCCTGAAAGCAAAGGAGCTCCAGGTGACCGAATTCTGAAGACAACTGGCCTTTGCAGCTCCACAACAAACCCAAACCCTACTGGAAAGCTTACACTGCCCTGGAAGCCAGAAGGTCATCCTTCCCCTCATTTGAAAGCGAGACTGATCAGGCTCCGAGATACAGAGCTTGTAAAACCCCTCTTCTATAGAGACAAAATAGATTTTCCTGTGAGTGGAGGTAAGAGAGTATTTGCCCAGTGCAAAGAAAACTTGGGAGAGCATTCTGACGGTGCTCCTCGCTGTAAAGTTCAGGGCCTTTCTGCAGAAGAGAAGGCTTAGGAGGCTAAGCAGCACAGAAATACTGTAAATTGTTCCTTCAGTACACTGAGCAGCCCATACACAACCCAAAAGAAGCAGAGAAGGGAAAAAACAGAATGAAGGCGTTTAGATTAACAAGTCTGATGAGGTTTTCTTCTTCTTTTGCGCATTAATTTGCTCAGCTCTTAGCAGGATTAAAGAGTTTCAGGGTGCTCATCAGAATGGCACAAAGTTCTGACACCACAGATGGCAGGGGATTTGCAGACACATTTAACAAAGGGCAAGTTGAAAGAAGGTACATTCACGCCACCCAACATTTTGCTCTGGGAAGTCACTATAGTAACCTGCTGCAAAAGAACTTTTGCCAATGATTCACTCGCAAACTACTCCATGTGCAAACATTGCCAAGATGCTGTAAAACAAACAGTCCTCACAGATGCACACTGTTAGAGCCACTGTTGCTCAACAGACAGAGCGAAAGACTGAAGTAAGGAAAACTAAGCCTCCACTCCAGGTCTTACAGCTCAACACCCAGCATGTTGCTTCCCTTCTATACATGAGTTTATCCTCCAAAAAAAAGGCAGTAAAGAAGTCTGAAACCCATCAGTAAAGCACACAATAAGGTTTTGGGGGTTTTTTGAGCAGCGTGCTGGGAAACCCTGATGTGTCTGGTTGTAAAGAGTTAGCGAAGAACAGGACTGCAGGTGCTGGCATGCTCACCCAAAGGACTACGACCACAGGCAGAATGGGGCGGTGACTCCACTGCCCTTTCTACAGCCCCTATCAAACTTGTATTTCAAACATAAGTGAAAGAGCGAGAGCTGATCACCCAGTCATGCTGATCACAAAATTGTCAGGCTCTAGCTGTGGTGATAACTTCACGTCAGAATTTCTGAACAGTACAATTCATGGAGCTGCAACAAGCACCAGAAAGCGTGCTGCTCCAAAGCTAAGGCCAAGTTTCACAGGGGCCATAATGATAAAATTCAGGCAGTTAATACCTTCATCATATGAGAAGCAAAAAGCTCCTAATTGTTGATATGTTAATTAAACTTGTTTGATACCACCAAAGCCTGCTACAGCTATTAACAAAACTGGATGAATCATTAGGCAATTAATGAAGCCGAAGCGAAAGATGCAAATAAGGTAGTGAGAATACTGATGGTGCGGTAACTATCATTTCCAGTTCTTACATTAAGAATAGAAGTATTTTAAAAGAGTTTCAGTTGCACTGGAGCAGTCAAGCTGGAACAGGGATCATGAAGTGCAAATTTCCTGGCTGCATTTTGCAGATCAGCCTCAACTAAGGAGTGAAAAAGCATATACAGAAGAAAGGTGGCACTGGAAACCAGCCACCATGGGCTGAAGCTGCTGCCCAAAAACTCTAACCTGAAGATAACCCTGAGCCACACAGAACACTGAAATCCCTTCACTACATGACTAACAGGCATTTGACTCACAGTACGGTGATAAAAATTTGTTAACAACAGAATCTTCTATAGAAGAGTTTCAGTTGAAAGAGACCTTCAAGATCAAGTCCAACCTTTGCCCCAGCCCTACCAACACCACTAAATCATGTCCCTCAGCGTAACATCCACCCATGTCTTAAACACCTCCAGGGACGGTGACTCAACCACCTCCCTGGGCAGCCTGTTCCAATGGCTGACAACCCTTTCAGTATGGAAATTCTTCCTGATATCCAACCTGAACCTCCCTTGGCACAACTTAAGGCCATTTCCCTTGTCCTATCACTCGACACTAGGGAGAACAGACCAGCCCCTGCCTCGCTACAACCTCCCGTCAGTGAGCTGTAAAGAGCTAGAAGGTCTCCTCTCAGTCTCCTCCAGGCTAAAAGCCCTGAATCCCTCAGCCGTTCCTCGTACGTTCCTCCCACATACGTTCCTCCCACGTAACTATAAACTTAACACCATCAATGAATGCTCCATGATACTCATGAAACCACAGTGGTGCTAGATGCAACAGAACAAATAAGAAATAAAGCCTCAGAAATGAGAGCAATTTTTAACCCTTTATAAGAAATATTGACACCATCTACCTCTAGGCATCTAAAGCAAGTGTCTAGATTCCTCATCCACTTGTAAGAACAGGCCTAACGACTGCCAAACAAGGCTTTCTGAAAATGAGAAGCTTTCTTCAACTAGCACAGCTTCAAAACCCGCCTGGACGCGTTCCTATTTGATCTACTGTAGGTGATCCTGCTCTGGCAGGGGATTGGACTAGATGATCTTTTGAGGCCCCTTCCAACCCCCAACATTCTGTGATTCTGTGAAAAGAAAGAACGGCATTACACCCCAAGTTTTCCACACCGCAATGGACCTCTGCACAATTAAATGGAGAAGGAGAAAAGTTGTCTTCCTCAGGCAGAGGACAACCAAGAAACAGATAAATGAATTATCTTCAGCTTGTTAAGCAGTCGCCTCTTGTATTCATCCAAAGCTTTGAGCAATTCCTCCAGCTTCTCTTTCAGCTAAAAAACCCCAAAACAACCCACACCCCAAAAAAACAAAACCAAAAGGCAGGGTAGGGAGAATGAAGTTTCCCTACTTTACAAGTGTTTGGGAGGCAGCATTTGCAGCTTTAAAAGCGCTCCGAGATTCTCACACAAGATACTGTAAGTAGCATATATTAATTTACATTTACAGATGTAAATTTAAAATTTACATTTTACATCAATACATTTTGGAGACTAGGGACTGTACAGAACACTTCATTCTTCTCTTTCTGTTCTTACCCCTTCCGATATCACTTTGATCGAAGCAAAAGACAGAAAAGCCACACGAAATTGTACGTCTCAGCCTTTGTGATTTGCCGATGTCCTAAGCCCCAAAAGCACCAGCTACACAACCAGAATATCACCAAGAAGAACCAAGTAACTAGTCCATAAGATACCTGCACAATTAGGAAAAAAACAGAATATGACTTCCACAATGGCCCGAGAAGTACGTTTGGGTACACACTATACAATGAGACTGAGACTACATCTGCAACAAGAAAGGTCTCTGAGTCCCACGTTCACACTGGCGGATGGCAGGGTGAAGTGTGGAAGAACATGGAATCTCTCTGTGCATTCAGGCTTCTACTGCTGCTTTACTGTACGTCACTCCCACAGACAGGGAAATTGCTAGAGAAAACTAAATTTTTTTTTCTCAGTATTTCCTGAATGCAAAATTAATCTGATTTTTATACTTTTTCCTTGCACCGTCAGGAAAGCTCATGCATACAAACACTGGCTTCAGTCACATCAACTATAGACGTCTGTCCCAAAACCAGGGTGGCTCTTAGAAGGAGCACAGAAAATCCAGGACAGAAATGTTTTTCCGATATTCTACCAATATCTAGGATGTTGGTTTAGGACTTGATAATCTCACATCAACTATTTGTATGACTCTCTGCTTCAGTAACCCACATTATAAATTTGGGGCACAGCCTCAAATTAAAAAATATCAACTCCAAAGCCTCATGCAGAGCTGTTATTTTTCACTGCGTAATATGCCTATGATGTGAGAAATAACCTTTGAAGACCACTTTTATTGTTTTTTCTTATTATTCCTCTCCCCTCTTTCTAGATCTCCTTATTAATATCACAAGTACAGAAGGAGAGTCCTATCAGTGAAGACAGCCAGAGACCAAAAAAAAAAAAATTGTTTCAGTCTGATATCCTCATGCATCTCTATTTGCAAACAATTTTAAACCAGCTATTGTTAGAATACATTTCACTGAATCGATAGGCTTCTGCACAGGTCTTGTGACAGCCTACATCAAGTAATTTATTTTAGAGGTGACAAGTGGATTATTATGGTTCAAGCCTCAAAAAAGGAATGGGCTCAGTGACATGATAAGGACAAATCAATAACACTGATATTTAGATCCCTACACCATGTATTGCTATTACAAGCCAAGAATATAATCTTCTTCTAGGTAACAAGATAATGTAGATGTAATACATTCCCTATGTGCCAGACCTCATAGCGAAACTTGAGTAGAAATAATCCAGAAATCTCTGAAATACTTAACTGTTGCCGCGTTTGGAGGTATTAATAGCAAAAAAGCAGCAGAAGCATTCACGTGGGCTTAAATAAGTCATGTACGCAACAGCTGCTTTTCCTGAGACACATGAAAAGATATTGAAGGAGGAGGAAAATTTGACACCCATTTTATCAATTAAACAATAGGTAAGTTAAGGGATAATAGAAAATCAACTATGATTGGAAATCAAAGCCAGAGGTAAAAATAGCAACCATACGGGTAAAGACAGAATTCTTTTCCTGAAGTAGAGTGGTACGTTGCTGATCTGATGATATTCTCTAGATTGCAACAGAATTATTGCGTTGAGATACAGCATTGAGGGACAAGATACCAGCCCAGACAGCCATTATCAACTGTGCGCCATAACCTTTCAAATATAAAGCCCTACCTACATACGTAACAATCCAAGAGCAACACCAAGACTACCAGGCTCTCTCATCCATGATATCCTTTCGCATCTGCAATCTGAATTACATCGGCTTTTGCTTTACAAGTTTATCATATTGTGAATTCATGTTTAATTTGGTGCCCAGTGTCTCCACGCAGAGTAACACTATCCACAAAAAGCGATACTGTTGAAAAATTACATGACAAGAAATCTATTCAGCTTCACTCTGAACTTTACATCTAATTTTTAGTAAATTCACCAGAGAGGTATCAGCATATTTCAAAGCAAAAAATAAATCAGAGATCCCTTATTTTTACAAGGAACAGATTGTCTTATAAGCTAAATATCTAAAATTTAGTTTTGCCTCAAATAACAGAACACATGTTCCTAACTGTTAGTAAGGAAATAGCATAAAAGAATAAAGGAGTGATTTGGGGATAAAACACATGGGTACATATCTGAGAGTGAAAAGCTGAAATTACAAAGGACAGTGGAGATTTGAAGTTCCACACTATAACAATTGTTGTCTGGGTTATGCAGAGGAAAAGCAATAGAAGAAATACAGTTTACTAAAAACATATATATATATATTTAAATGCATTATATCATTATATAGTAATTTAAATACATTTCTATATAAATGACATTAGGAAACAACCACGCGTTGGTGATCCACTGATGACAGAAATGAAGAACAATAGATATATTACTGAGCAGTTAATTAGCTACCCTTTTGTTCACGACTGTGTTGACCTACTAGGTTAATCCCCAGATCCCAGTCCATATAAAAATAAAAATTAGCAGATAAGTAATGCTCGCTTCAGGATGGAAACATTATACAGGATGAAGGAAATGAGCAACATGACAGCACAGCATCCTAACTAGGAAAGCCCCCAAGGGAAAGCCCTTGGTTGCCCACGGAGGAAATATGCTGTGTTCCAGAAGTGGAAGGTCAGCGTGTGGCAACAGCTTTGTCTTCTACACACTCGCAGGCAGCAGCATAAGTGTACAGGGTTGAGGGCTGCTTTGTTCTAGTCGGCGCTGAACTACGAAAACTACCATGTTTTCTTCCACAGGGCTCCTAGTTGTTTATTAGCATCAGGCTGGGTAGCATTAAATGGGCTAAAACACAAAGGAATGGGAGCCTAGAAGGTTTGTTATATCAGTAACCTAATTTAATAGTTCTTTGATATGTTTGCTCAGCTATATTTCTCATGTAATTAAAGCATAATATGGGCGGGCCATGGAAATTGCTACATCAGGCCCTTTACAATGAAATAGAAAACAAAACAATGCAAAAAAGGTACTTACTAGTTGGGTATATACACTTGCTTTAGCTTGCTTTCTGCTTCTGCTGCTTTCAATCGTTTCTTTAAAAAGAAAACAAAAAAAAAACCACAGAAAAGTTAGGATAAAAAGAAAATAAGGACGATTTACTTCACCTGGAAGACAAGTAATATATCTGTAAAAACTTCAGCACTTACAGACAATGAGGTTTTTCCTCCACTACGCAACTACCACAAAATCCTTTTCCAACAGGAAAACATCCACTGAAAACAACTGTGGGCAACCGCTACATGGACAGCTTTTCAAAAAAGTCAAAGATATTACTATCTACTATTTACAAGTGTAGACCAACTTTTTCATTTCCATTCACTTCAGTGCAAATTCATGCACTGTTCCTCCCAAAATGTTTTTTTTTCCCCCTTGCAGAGGAAGATCTGACATCAGTCTGTGTTTGCTCTCCATGATAATATTCACCAACAGGACAACAACAGGTACAGTGATGTACCATCTCCATCACAGTTCCTGAACCAATTCAAAGAGTTTGAACAAAGACTTCTTTGTTGGCAGTCCTCACTTCTGAAGACTTGAGTGACATGGGAGATACCTTCTCAAGCCTTCACACCATTTAAAAAGCAAGAGATAATCCAAGGCTCAAGTTTATTACGTAAGCTAAATTAATTTAGGGTGAGCCTCTGGAGGTCTCTAGTCCAACCTGCTCAAAGCTGGACTCATGGTCCTCAACATGTTACACACTGGTAATCAGCAGACTGCGTAATGTTTTCCAGATAATCTAGCAGCATCATGATATTCTATACAAATAGATTAGCTTAACATTCTCTATATAGTGGCCTCAAGGCACAGTCTAGGAAAATAATTGTAAAGCTCAAGTCAGTATCTTGACAGAAACAGGAAGCATCAGAAAATGTAATAAAAATTGAAGAGTGTATCACTGAGGAACTGGACAAACATAAAAATCCTTTTTTACGGGGACACGACAGACACACATAGAAACACCAAAATAAAAGTTTCCCATGAGCATAAAGCTTGCTTTGATCAGAGGGACAGTCTTAAGCAACTGCTTTCTAGTTGACAGTCTGACAGCTCCTCACCAAAGCTCTCTAGACTCCTGAAGAATTCCCCTCTTCCCTTCTGCAAATAAGTCAACTTGTATTAAAAACCAAAGAATGAAGTTGTCAGACAAGAGAACAAAGACTGGGAAAACAGAACTTCTGAAAGTTATCCTGGGACTACAGTACACCTTCTGAGAGCTGCATCCAAAAGCTGACATCCTTCTGCTGGTGTAGGCAAGTCTCCCAGATTGCTGCTGGTAAGTCTCGACTAGGGCAAGAACAGACACCTGAAAACGGTCCTGAAGAAAACCCAAATGAGGACAATCCTTATCAATTGCATAGACTTGGACGAATCAGTAATACCCACGTGGCTGGCAACTGGTGATGGAACTCGAGGTTCTCCCTCTGAATACAAACCACAAATTTTAAAAATGAACATTTTCAAACCACCCTAACCCAGGTCTTTTTATGGAAGAAATCAAAGCATCCAATGAAGGGCCTCAAAAAAAGTGCTGTGACAACAGTTCTCCAAAGAGCACTGGAAATGTTCTCCTCTGCCTTCCAGAGAGACGCTGCCCCCCCCCCCCCCCCCCGAAAAAAAATAATCCCTCAACAAAATGCACATGCAGGTGCCTTTCTGCCTATCAACTGGAGGCTGTTTCAGCCACAGCCTGGACCAAAAACCAGGTCACCTTTCCCCAGGCACAGACGAACACAGGCAGTTACATCAGCACATAAACAGCCCCAGAGCTCATACTCTGCCCAGGAACTAAAAGGAAGTCCAATATCATACACTGATTAACAGCTTAAAATACTGTTTGATGAACCTTGTACAAAAATCTTACTTCCCTGAGACATAAGCAGGAAAGTTCAAGGGACTTTCACTAGTAGAGAATGTTTTGTGGTATTTTGGTTTGAGGTGTTTTTTTCAAGAACTTCCACTAGATTTCTAGATTGTGGGGGGAGAAAAAGCTGCAGTTTTCTTGACAAAAGCTCCCCAGGGGACTATCTAGAGTCATTACGACAGCTTTAGAAATCTATGAATGCAAAAGCTTCATGCAAGCACAAAGCACTACCAGCAGCCGAAATACTCTTCTGTAATATTCTTCTGTCCACATTAGGTCATTTGCCTTGGAGCCATGGTTAATTTAGGTTATTAAGCAACATTCTAGTAAACTGGTGATGAATGTTAACCTCACTGCAGATTTTTTTTTATTTTTTTTTTTAATGATTGACCATGGTGCTAGCTCTGAACTGACAATTGCCATAAGTCAACTAGAACTAGTCAATTGGACACCTCTCCTAGAGCTGCCCGGGGATCAGCGCAGAGCTTGACATACAGCAGATGCCTTTATTACAAACTAGAACAGCAGGAAAACTGAAGGTTTTCATCAGAAGGTACCACTATGTACTGGATAAGAAGAGGTTTCACACTAAGTACCTGCAGCTATGGCCAATCGATAGACCAGATATGATGAGTTTCCTATTTTCTGACAGTGACTAATATCTGCAGATACAAAAGAAAGGTGCCCGAAATGCAGTCGTGCACAATTTCAGAATAATCTCTTCAAAGTGCTTTGCGAGTTCCTTTGCCAGTTATTAATTGATTTGTGCCTGAAGCCTATTTACCCTATAAATTCTTAATGTTGTCTGCTGTAGTCATGAATGTCCTCATCCACAAAATAAACCCTGAACACTTCTAACTTCTTCTAGTACTTTGGCCTAAATGAAATTTTGTCTTCGAGTTATTTATATATGTGCATCTTAAGCATATCCTCTTATTTACCTAATCATATTTTCCCCATCACGAAAAGGGAGATATTACCGACTTGTCTATCCCACAGAGACCAAGGGATTAAAATACTAAGCGCTGCACATTCAAGTTGGTGCAAACATCTGTCCTTTACATATCCTCTCCCGAGATCTGACATCTTTCATTCCACCCACTGAGCTTAAAAGGGTTGTATAATATGCGACATATCAGAGCAAATGTTTGTGGTTATTTTCTAAAGACTGAATGTTTATAAAGAGGAAATAACAGGAAACCCAGGAATGCAAGGGATATTTCAAGGTCCACAATGCCAGAGTTCGGTTGGTAGACAGCACAGGCGACGCCTCAAACATCAAGCCTTTATTAATTGATCACAAGGAAGATAAATTGCATTTTATGGATTTTGAGAAGAACTTTCACACTCTGAACATACAAGTGCTGCTGAGAGGTGGGGAGGTGAGACAGAACAGGTCCACAAAGCATTTGGGAGAAGTGTTTCCAGCTGCTTGTGCTCCAGCCACACATCTCAGTGCTGATCTGCAGCACCGTGGGTCTCTGTCACTCGCTTGCCAGAACCTGCCACAGTTTCACGTTCCTGTAGGCTTAACAGGAGGTCTTTGGGGATAAAACACCCTACGTATGCAGAAAAACATTTCTTTGATGTTATGTCTGCTTTGCTAGCACACAGTACATTAAGATGTCACTCACAGCTCTTGGCTAGGTACAAAGAAGGCTTGCTTCTCTTAATAAAGATGTTTCCTCTCCACATCAAGATTTATCCAGAGCTCCTTCCTCTAAGCACTCTACCTCATGTAGTCAAATATAAGGGCACTTCCACTGTCTCCAGTATCTTGTCAACACTGCCTTAAAACTGTTTTTTCTCTCTCTATTCCTCCTACGCTTTTCTAATGGCACTTCACATAAGCAACAGAACAGTAGAAATTAATAATATTTGATCTTCCTCTTGAAGTTACATGCTCCTCAAGCACAAATAAAAACACAAAAGGTAAATTAAAGCCTTCAACTCTCAGAAAGCATATGACTAATTCAAACAGTCTTCTGCCACATCCCAAGCTCTTCTTGACAGCTGGAAAACGTTATGTTTTCAAATTTTCATGGCTTCTCATGATATGCAAAACAGCAGAAGTGCTTAAAGATTTTAAAACAACAACAAAAAAGAAATCACCCTGGAGTTCACAACTTCTCAAACTTTCCTTTGAATGAAAACGTAGGCATATGCAAACAGCAACTCTTACAAGAGTTTTCAAATCACTGGGGGAAGCCACCACAGAGCAGTTGCTCAGTGGATGCCATTTCAAGCTTTTCTGAATCAGAAATATACACTCGTGTGAATTGACACGGGAAACCTGTCTCAAGAAAAGGATGCGTTCAAAGGAGACACTGCACACTGAATTTGGAATATCTCTCTCCCTCACTTTCTTCAGGGCAATCTGAAAGAGCATCTTTGACAGAACAACTCTTGGGATCACTTTGGACATGCTCAGGAGACTACATCAGACCATAAGTTCTCCGTTGACATTGCAGTAGAATTACTCCTTCTAGCAGTGCTGTTTCTGGAGGGTCAGTCCTTCTCTTGAAGGGATTGAACTACCAATTATGCTGGTAACCTTCAAAAGCATGGCAGAGCTGAAGCCAAACAGAAATTACTGGATAAAAGATCCAAGTGTGTGCTCCAAAACAAGACAATTTGCATGTATCCAAATCACAGTATCCTACTCACAAGGCAAGGAAGGGCTGTATTAAGCCTTTTGATTTTAGGTATACCAAGCATAAGTATACCTTATTGTTCAGTTCTGAGAAAGGGTCTTCTGTTGAAGTCAACTCAAAATTTAGATCAAAATTGCAAGAAACAATGGATTCTGCTTCAGGATTACGACAGGGCTTTCTTACTCCAAGAAAATCTCAAAGGGAATACAGAAGGATGTAAACAGTTCCCAACTAACTGTTTTTCATCAAAACAGGCAACTGGGTGATGACAAAAAGCTTCATTACTATGCTGTATAACTCACAGAAATAGACAGCTTAATGGATGTTTTTATGTTCATTCAGCCAAAGACTCTACAAGAATGAGCAGGTTATCAATATATTTTTTAAGACCATAGCATACAGTCTTGGAATATAATTTAATCATTCTCTTCAAAGGAGGGCAAATGAAAGTGAAACAACTCGAGATACACACTTTTCATATCCTTAGCACATTTTCAGTATCTTACGTACAAAAATACTGTTAGCCCCAGAACCATTTTGTGGTATTAGGCTAAGGAAAGAATCTACACAGACATAACACGGAAGAAGCAGATGGAAGAAGCGGCGAAGGATGTACCTTGCCAAAGACTTTGCCCACATCAAGTAAAATATAAATGTACTTCAACTAAAATTTCCTATGTTTTCTTTGTGGTTATCTATAGATAGCTCTCCCAAGCTTTTTATAAATGTTTAATAGCATTATTTGCTTGTACAAGCTGGGAATTTGAGATGAGGTCTTCAGCTCAGACTTAATTGATGTGATATCTCTGTGCTGCAATTTCTACCTGTTGGGCTTATACTGTCTCCTAAGTGAAGAGCCTCTAATTGGAAGCTTTCCCTGAATCCCACTCCCTGGTAAACTGCTGGGCAGCACATGTAAGGTACAGCATAATCATGACAGCAAACCCACTGTGCAGGAATATTGCAAAGCAGTATGAGAAACTATAGGTTTGCTGGGGTTTTTAATTGCTGCAAGAACAAATAACCAGTCTTCCACACAACTATCCCCTCTGCAATTTTGTTTATGTATTAAGTTCAAGGAAGTGGAAAAAGCAAAATAATTCAACAACTTCCTAATCAAGGCACATTTACTCCAGTTGTTTTGCCTTCCCAGCACACAGGCCAGTAAGCAAACACCTGGGACACTATTCCTGGCCATCTCCTGCAGTATCCAAGAGTGAACACCAAAGAAACTGTTCCCTAACCCTTAATTCCCACCACCACCACTGTTAAATACCTCAAGACGGGCAGAAACAGAACCTCACCACTGCAAATGTATCATGGGCTTTCTAAGCAGCGTAGAGATGCTTTCCGGTTTAATCTTTCCCAAGAATTCCTACTACTGTTTGCTGTTCTGACTGCACAGGGCTGACATTTTCATGTAACAGCCTAAGAAGCCCGTTTTCACTTACTGATAACTTTCCTCACTTTTTCTGATACCTGCCATACCGCTTGATGGATTCGTATCACTGAAAGAAGCGAGGTGAGATAAAAGATGCAGGAAGAAGATAAATGGATTCCTCCCAGTGCAAATATTGAGCCAGGCACAGTCAGTTATCTCCTGAACAGCTCTAGTCAGACAATACAGCAGCACTCACTACATCGACACACACAGTTCAGTGTGGAAGGAAAGACAACAACCTCATTTCTGCAGCACCTGTTTTCCCCCACCATGCCAGTTTCCATCACGATCCCACTTTCCTACCACCCACTTCCTTACCGGAAGGAAAAGCTTCAAGAATGAACTTAAGGAAATACTGGAATGAGGATGCAATTATTATTTTTTTTAAAGTAATACAGAAAAAAAAAAAAAATCGATGCCAAAAAGAGTTTTCATTTCTCCTGAAGACCCCCCTCTATAATTTTAACAGTTCTGATCAGAAGGAAAATGGTAAAAATCACATTGCAGACCAAGGTGCCCAAATACAGCGCAGGCCAAATACTGGTCAATGCCTCGGGCTTCTAGTCGTTCTACCAGGCTGAATTTCCAATGAAACAAGTTAAAGCAAGACATTTTTATAACTCCACTTTTTCTAATACTTCAAATAGACGCCTAAGTATAATACTAATAATTATAAAAATCCATTATATATGTCTCCCTTCTTTTAATCAATTTTCTCATGTTTTCAGCAAATAATGCTCTGTAACATTTTGCCTGCTGCAGCCTTCGTAAATAAGTAGAGGTAGAAATGATTGTGAACACTAGTCAAAGTTGATTCTCAGGTATAACGAGTCTGGGAATTTGAGCCATCCACGCTTCCCAGTCGAACACTCTACTCGCAGTGCTTACAGGGGGTGCCTCCGCGCACCTGGAATCAAAGCCCCGAGCGAGCAGCAGTGGAGAACTAGTATGGGTGCCTGTTGCACAGCAAGTGCCCATCTCCCAGAAAAACACAAAACTGAACTTAATGCTGACCTTGAACTCTACGGGCAGAAATTAATAGTATTCCCTTCTTCAAACTGTTGAATTCCAAACTAGAAAGTTCAAAACAAATGAAGCAGCAGTAGCAAACATGAAAAGGAAGAACAAACACAAACGCCACATGCTTTTATCTACAAACATCTGATGAGTTTAGTGATGAGAGATTGTTCGGTGCTTCACATCATTACGGAACCCACCTATTTGGAAAGGCTGAACCCCAAGAGGGAGAATAAAGCAACAATGCTTGGTTTCAAAGGCAAGAAAAACATCTGTTAGAACAAAAGAGGTGATTCTGACTCGCTTACCTGCTGAACGTATCTGTCTGTAGTTTTCCACATATAGTAATATTCTATTATGCTTGTTAAGGACTTCCATGGGAGCTAGAGACATAAAGAAAAAGCAGCAGTCATTGCAGGGAGCTGGCACACAGCCTCACTGAAGTCACAAGATTCCTCTATCAACTAACTGACCCTCCTAACAAAAAAAAGACAGTCAGTGTCTGAATCTCCTTAGGGCTTTAGATGCACATGGGACCCATGTTACATTAAACGCCCTTTCAAAAAATAGTGCTCTCAGCGTAGAAGTAGAACAGGTTACAGGTAAATCTCCATGCTGCATTGGCTCCACAGTAAACCATTCAAGAGAGGGACAACATGGAAGGGAGCCCACTGGCGCAGACTCTGCTTGAGCAGCAAAGACTCAAGCAAGAGCCACAACTACAGCATCACAGTTCTGATTTTCTTGGCTTCTATGGAGCTGGCCCATTAAAAAAAAAAGAAAAAAAAAAAAAAGAAAAAAGTAGTAATCACTAACAGAATTGTGACCTGCAAGCTCTGGTCTCTGCGTGACAAGCACAAGGATTTCAGCAGGACCACAGAGAGTGTCGTGCTGTTTCCAAGTCCTTCTGTCCAAGAGATTAGAGCATGGGACAAGCAACACTGAAACTACTTGTTTTGTTCCAGAGGACTTGAACAGCAACACAGCAAAACTTGGCTCTCTTTACAGTGCTGCATTCAATCTGCAGGCTGAGCACCTAGGGTGGAGCTTTGGCCAAACTACAGGATGCTTCCTTTGGATGCCCAAGATTCCTTTATAAAACTTTCAAAAGGCCCTTTCTGAAATCACATTATAAAAGTGAGTACATTTTCATGTTGCAGAAGGCCCGGTACTTATTCTCTTTAAAACACAGATTAATCTACAGCAGCTAGGCTGTCACAACACTTTGCTAAATCCTCCCTCAGCCGTGGTGGAGCAGATGATTTTAAATTAACGTCTCTCAAGGAAAAACTATCATCTGTGATTTGAAATTCTGACTCTACAACAGTCTGTCATCAGTACGAGGTCTGCCTCTCCCCAATTTACAGCAAGACACATGCTCCAGTTCAAAGCCCTCTTCTTCAGCATGAAGAAAAACAACACAGTTTAGACAAGCTGTAAAGTCAGCTCCGTCACCAATCAGAACTGGTCACCATGTGGGCCTTTGTTTTATATACTTACAAAATCTTGCTGAATGTCAGTGAAATCTTTTCCGTACTTTTCTAGTGCTTCCTCAAAGAGGTTGGCCTCTGAAGCAGACCACTCCTCCATCTCATCCCTGCACAGGACTGGCCCACCTTGTGGCACAAGCGCAGAGATCGCCTTGGAAATGTCATAGACATTTTTGTGCAAAGTGTCCATAGCATGGAACTACACGGTTGCAAAAGAGAAAGATAAATGTAAGGACAAGTATAGAGGGGGGGGGGGGGAAATGCTTAACAGTGAAATAGCAGTAACAAAAATTCTGCACCAGGATTTGAGAGTGCAGCATTCTATACCTAACAGAAAGCCAGTAAGAACTTGTTTCAACCTCAGACTCACTGTAACTGTCAGCATAGGGGTCTAATGTTCACTAACAATACTGGGGTTTGTGGAACATGAGCCCGTGCACATCAGTAACTCCTACTTCACTACTGACCAGCACCACCACTGCAGGATTACTGCTAAGAAAATGCACAGGGTAGAGACTCACTCACCCCAGGACTGAGCAGCCCTGTTAGGCACCGTCCACAGATGGGGCATGAATATAGAGGTCCAAAGGCATATTTTCTAATGAACTTAGCCAGGCACTTTCTTTACCAAATAATCCACAAGAATTGCATATAAGAAAAATATTTAAAAGCAGCAACACACATATACAGTCTCCCCAAAGGCAAGAAATCCCCCAAAAAATATTCATGTCAAGTCACACACCATAACTGAGTACGAAAAAAAGGAATTACTCCCAGGAACATTACATATTACAAGTACTCCCCAGAAAGCTGAGCTACAACTGTCTGCAACTTGTGATTTACAGGGGCTGAGAACATGTTGTGAGGGAGGAATTAGTACTAGCAAATGAAAGCTTTTTTCTCCTGATTTCTGTAGTTTTAATCAGGATTTTATTTGCCTTTCATCATACCAGTTTTGTGCACGTGCATAATTAATCTACAGTGTTCTATCTGAGAATTGGTTCTATGTGCGATTTCACAATATTCCATTTACGAGGTGAGGCTTTGATAACAGTTCTTCATAAATTTTATTCCGATTTTCATTAAACTTCCTCTAGCACAGAGGTTCAAGTTTTCCCTTTCCTCTATCTACTCAGAATCATTTATGATTATAAAATGTTAACCACATCACCACTCCTCAGGTATTCTAAAATGGAGCTCGTCAAAGAGAAGAACTGGATAAACTGAAATTTCTTATAAGATCACAAGTTTTTCCCCAGACGATCTTGCCCAAGGATGACAGTCTGGTGTTGAAGTGATGAGGAGTGGCATTCGAGCATTGTAACATTGCAGACAGGCAGATAATCATTTGCATTCTTCTCAAGCCAGTTACTAAGCCCATGCAAGAGATGGGCTGTGAAGCATGTCATCAAAACAGTTTAATAAAACAAAACAAAAAATATTATCTCAGAGAATTATCCATGATGGATCATAGAAGGCACAGGGCCAGAAGAAGTTACTTCACATGTAAATAAAGGGTTCCTTCATAAAGACAGGATCTGCTTAACAGCAGGCCACAATTACAATCCATCTGCCCCTCTCTCTCTGCCAACTGTTATTGCTGAGGTGAATATTTTGTGTCTCTCAAGAACTTAAGGTCCTCTTAAAAATCTTACCAGCGTGATGTCCCTAGAAGCTGCTGCAGCACTCATGTGCAAACTGGGCTGTCTGACAGAACTACTGCAATCTAGCGCTCGGGCAAACGTACCAACAGACCTGAAAAAAATTAAAAAGAGCATTATCTTTGCATGCAAAACAAGCATAAGTATAAACGCCTAACCAACACTTTTTGAGATCAGCAGACTCCATTTCTCAGTAACAAGATTACATGGTTTGGCACTAGTTCTGAGCCATCTCTTCAGATGTGGTTTGTTATTATGAACACTTTACTTAGTTCATGTGACCAAAGAGGCTTGGACACACGAGGAGAAACAGTGAAAGACTCAGTGACCACAAATGGGGAGTTTCAAACTACTCTCTTATCCCTTATATCTCCACAGACTTGAGCTTTAGCAAAAGGTGAGCACAACCAAGCTTTACGAATGGCAAAACTCTCTTCTGCCACGGCAAAAGCAGTGCTGCATTGTCCAAAGGTACAGAGAGAGATGTCAAGACCAGAGAGGAAAAAATGCAGCGATGCAAGCATTTTTCTAGAAGTTTCTGTAAAAACAATCTTTATTTTACAAGTTAATATTGTATAATACATACATAATATATAGCCTACATATAGCAATTCTCAAATACTTCCCAATGCCAGCCATTCCTCCATGTGAGGCCACAATCCCCATGTTCCTCATTTTAGTCCTAAAGAAATAAGTTGGAGAAGTTTTTAACAGGAACATCAGAACAATTCCTACTCCCTTTGCTGCTTGCTATACCACATGGGTGAAACGCTTGTGCTCCTGCACACTGAACTGGAGCTGAACTCCTCTGAGCAACTACAGCAATGAAAAAAGGTGCTTTATTTTTTTTTTTTCTCCATTCAGATCACTTCCCCAAACTAGCTGGGCACACAGAGGAACGAACTAGTGCCAAGCAGTGCAGGAGTAGGAAAGGTAAACGCTTAAGCATTAAGTTGCCATCAAATACTTAATTTTGGCCAAAATCCAAAACAGCCTCCCCCACTCAAGTTTCTCTGGGGATTCACACTTCGCCCTCTTCCCGGTCTCCCAGTCACCATCCCCATCCCTGCTTCACAACTCCCCCGTCCCCAGCTTTAGTTGAACTGATTCTTTTTGTGTGTGTGTGTGTGGCATCTAATTATAAACTGGATCACTTTACTGATCCTGGGCAGAAGCAAATTTTGTACTAATCTTCTCAGTGATTCTTATTACAGCACACACCTATAAGTGGCTGTATCAGCAGTGAACAGCCAGAAAGAACTACTGAAGAACCACAGCTCTGCCACCAAGAGCCTACACGAGGTGGAAATCTCCACCACGAAGCAGCTCTACGGTCACTCTAAACCAACCCATGTAAAATCCCCATCCACCGGGACACTTCTACACTCTTGATTTCTCCTGGGTCTTCCTGACACCACCATCAGAGCACTGTGCAGCCGAGTGGCAACTCGAATCAATCCTGGTGAAAATTAACCCAGAAAAACTTCTTAGCTTTTTTGCGGTGTCCTGTACTTCACTTGCTCAGAAGAAAGAACTGTGAAACCAAAGCCTTGTGAAGAAGGGTCTCTTAAGAAGCAGGAATACCCTTTGCTGGAGGTATCCCAGCTCTCCCCATCACTCCCTTCATCTGTTTGCTGGTGGAGATTATCCTCTCCTCACCTTCGTCTATTTCCCTGCATCCATCTGATAAAGTAAAATTGATCTGTTGCACATAAATCACTTAGTTCAGCCAGTTTGATTTTACTGTCAGCACAGGTCAATGGAAACAGCAACGTGACATGTACGCAGCACAGTGAAACTTCGAAAGCCTAAATTTTATGGCAATTCTTTAGCGTAGCCAGAATATCACAAACCTTAAAATAGTCTATGCAACGAATCCATCCTCCCACTGCCCTCCCACAGTCCTACAAACTTACCTAAAAGGCACAGAATCTGGAGAGTGCTACCTTTTTTCTCCCCACCAAATTATTCACTCGCCAGTTGCTATGAGAGCCTAAAATTTAGCATAGGCTTCTGTTCATAGAAATGCCTTCCAACGAAAAAGCTCAAGAATGTTTTAAAAAGGAAAAGTTGATCAAAGATTGCTTTGGGCTTAAACAACAGCACACGTTTCACCATCTGTACAGATTTGCAGGGTTTTACTTTATTGTGCCTACCTATTAAAATCTAGGCATTAGAAAGCATCCACCCTCCATCAAAAACACTTTACTAGCCTTCTCAGCAGACTACTAACGGATGTTAAAATGTCACTGGATTTGAAAAAGGGAGAAAGTGGACAGAATAATGAATTGCCAAGAATTTAGTTCACTAGGCTTTCTGGATGCTGCCTCAAGTATTTGAAAACCCTCACCAATTACAGGATAGTTTTTACATGCCATTTGCTTTTCCTTCATGAAAGCGATTAACCAAGTTGCAAATCCAAGTAGCTGTTCCTAAAGTTATGCGGTTCCCAGGAAGGCATGTCAAATGTCCAATACTTCAAAACAGAGCAAGTGAATCAAGCAACGAAAACCAGCACTCAAAGTAGTAAAGCAAAAAGAACACAAAAAGTGCTTGGAAGAGTTATTAACATTTACTTATTCAAAGGAGAGGTAAAATGCTCTTACCGTGCTACCACCAGGAACTGGTCTATCTGCTTGTCTACTAGCGGGTTAAAGGCTTCCCAAACTTTTGTTTCAAGTTTTGACTGATCTCTTCCATCATCCTCACCTGGTTGAAAAACAAATTGGAAATGCTTGGCATGGCTTTTTTAATATAAAAGTACTTTCTGTATTTTTTTTCCTCACAATAATATAACTGCTAATCCATCTCAGTTACTCTGCTAACAGGTCACTCTGAAACTTTCATTCATCTATTTGTCTGTGCCAATTTCAGCTTGACAGACACAGCAACACAGCTCGGATTTTTGAGAACTCATTTCAATGGACACATGTAATGGGAAACACACAATATCTCCTTCTCCCAACTAGACAAGTCTCTTTTCAGCCACTCTCCCCAGATCCTCTCTCTTCCTCCTTTATCTTTCAGTAGGTTCAAGTAAAACAGGCACACTCCCAGCTGCTCTGAGCAGGCAGAGAGTAGTTGGTTCAACTTCTATCAGCTGCTTTCTAAGGGGGAAATCACAGCATCAGACTCTTGCTTTCATATTCCTGACTCTACACAAACTGGAATGCCCTGGAAAAATACAGGAGCTATTGACACTTTTTTCTTTTTTTCTGCTCCCTTTAAAACATCTGGAGGCTATCCTTCTCTAAACTCTTGTGTTGGCCCGCTGAGGGAAGAGAATGCCTTTCAAGTTAGTTCATCCTCACTAAGGAGCCTTGTCCAGCTGCTGAATAAACACCAGTTTCATAGATAAATTAAACAAGAGTCCTGACCAATTTGTTTGCCTGTTCTAACACGAGGTTAACAGTATCAGCAAAGCTCCTAAGCCAGGACAGAAGCATGTCATTGCTTTTACATCCCTGCCCATACAGTCTGAAGAAAGTCCTTCCAAAGCGGGTCACCAGCCCTGCTCTCCCAGGAAAACAGGCCAACATATCTGCCCCGTGCGCTGGATCTCAGAAAGCAGTAATTAGATGGCAATATTCCCCCACCCTCCTCAGTTTTTCCAGCCACTTTGGTATCTGTAGGGTAGTGAAAAAGTGATATCTGGTTAGTTCCTACTTGGTAACTGCTATTGATTACTGTTACTACACTTTTCTCAGGCCAGGGTACTTGCAGTCCTACCACCGTGACACACTAAGGGCAGGCTGAGGTCTCGCAGCACTTTCAGGTCAGCAAATCCTTCCTCTGCCTGTCCTGCAGGTGAGAAGCCTAGGCTGGCAGCCAACATTTGGGATGGGGACAGGGCTCCGAGGAAAAGGCACCAGCAATAATGGGCAAATTGATGAGGGGAGACAGAGTTTAATTGTCAGTAATTTGGGAGGGGTTCCTACAGGGAAGTGAGGCTTGATTAAAAACACAAAAGGCTTTACAGGCATGATAGAAATTTGTGTTTCCCATGGAAATTCTGAAATTGCTTAATAAAAAGAGTGCAAGCTCTGAGAGAGCCAATTAATTCAATTTGTTTCAACAACTTTTATGATTTGGACAAATGCCCACTTAAAGACTGGTTGGAGACATAACTAATTACATTCAGCAGGCAACGGCTTCAGTCACCAAGAAATCAGGCCATCGCTGTACGTGTGACCTGGCAGCAGAAACCTCCACCTCCCACACCTATGCAGGCTGCACACGTAAAAGTGGCCACATTCGACACGGCCTCTGGACAATTTAAATAAATTATGGAAATTACCCTCTTTTAGTAAGTCTGTTATATCCGCCTGGTATCTGTTTCCAACTCGAATCTCTCCTTTATCAGCAAGTAGAGTCTTTTGTTGAGGATCGTATACTAGTGAATAAAAGAAGAAATCCTAAAAATAAAACAAGAGCAAAAAAGTAAACAGTATTATTAGCTTTTACTTTCAGCTTTGCATACACACTAGTGAGCTTTTACATTTTAAGTATGGTTATATTACCTATATATAGACTCTACAACTGGGTGAATAAACAATAAATAAACTACCAGTTTTAAAATCCTATGTTTTAAAACATGCTGCCACTTTCTTTTATACTGTAACAGTGCCCCTCAAAAGCAGCCATTCCCTTATTATACAGTCTTTGAAGCTGAAGTGAACAAAGCTCCTCCTGTACAAACAAGGCTCAGAAGGGTCAGGAGATGTTTTTAGTACTATCAGCTGTTCAGAACACAAAATTGCACTCTCCCATATACCAGAATAGCTCTACTAGATGCTAGCGACTTATCCACACGGAAATACTGGTACAAACCGAAGTGAAACTTCAGAGTGTTCCAGCCACACCAGTGAAGCTCCCCATAGAGACACGAAGCCCCAGGTGACCTCTGTGGCCTCTGCTGGACTTGCTCCAGTGTGCCAATGTCTCTCTTGTGCTGGGAGGCCCAACGCTAGGGACAGAACTCCACAAGTGGTCTCACAAGTGAGGAATCAAAGGGTGAATCCCTTCCCTCCACCTGCTCACTACATTCCTGTTAACGTAGACTGGGATGTGCTTGGGCTTTCCCTTTCACAGGCACTGCTGACCAACCTCTGGTCCACCAGCATCTGAGCTTAAATCACCATGTTTCCTTCTCATTATTGGGAGAGGAGTAGCAGATTTGGCAGCAGCAGTAATTAGCTCCAGGTGGATTAATTTGTTGGGTTTGTTCAAGTAGAGGAGAAAAGGCTACGAAAAAAACCCTGCTTGGCTTCTGTTATCTGGGGGTGTGTGGAAAATTAAAGCAAGAAGTCATACCGGAATGAGAATATTCTGCCAAGGTGAAGAAAGAAAACAGCCACAATTTTAACTACTTAAAACTGCATAGTAGAAGTAATTAAACTTTTCTGCATGGATAAGTACTTAACCATAGCTATTGAGTGACACATCAGAGACCAGGTGTGCTCCATCAAAGCATAGTCTGGGATACAAGGCAGGAAGAGAACTTTGGTAGGACGTGAAATAACAGACCTTTCATAACCTCAGTCCACAGGAGAGAGTTTCTGAACAGGAACACACGACGTGCAATGCGCCATTTTTCACATTTCTGGTTTCTGGGTCATTTTCCCCTTCCCCATATTTCTGTGCCAATAGCAGGCACCCTGTTTAAATACATCTTATTTCACACTCACCTCATTTTCCTTTCCCTATATTCGTATGTGTCAACAGCATGCAACAAAAATTAGGACAAAACCAGCATCAGTTTCAAGCCCTGTTTATCTTCATGAAAAAGTGGCAAGGGAAAAGGGTCTCCCAATCTGTCATAGGAAGCCCGAAAAAGGAAGAATCGCTCCAAGTTTTCCCAGCAATATGTCAAAAATTCTGTGGGTTAGGGCTTCAAAAGCACATAGTAGCTCTGTTCCCCAGCGTTGCATGTTATACATACTAGTGATGCCACAGAGGTAAGGTCTCCCTGTTTTCTTCACATGTATAAACGCTTCCAAGTACAGAATTACATAGTGTTAGCTTGATATTTTCTGCTCTAATTTTAATTAAAATTGTCATTTTTCCCAGAGGTCAACATCTATGGAAAGGAGGGGGGAAAAAAAAAGCCATAAAAGAGCCAAGCATGCCAGCCAAGCCTTCTTTGCTACCTGTGGTATCGCACAAGAGGCAAGACAGGCATTCACTCCGGTCTCCTCCAGCAGAAAACATGCCGTTTCCCCACTGTGAAAGCAGGAACTTCAAGGGGAAGAACAACCTCATGTTACGTCACAGTAACAACAAAAAAGTCACCGCTAACACTTGGCAAAATGCTGTTCCAACACCCAGCCAAGCCAACTGGAAGGGTTGTCCATGGTTGGGTTTGGAGTGGGAGATTCAGTTGCATCCTAAATGAATTGTATTTTTGACAGAATTGATTCCTACTCCCACAGGCACCAGGGTTAAATTACATCAAGCTACCAAAGGGAGCTTCAGGGTATATGAAAACTCATTTATGTTATAGCTGCATAAAGAAATCTGGGTCTCTTGCTCCCTGACATACATAAAGTTCAAGAGATTACAATATTTTGAGAACCTGTTGTTGCATAGATAAAATGTAGGGAAATCTTTTGTCTTGCAAGCTTCCATGTTATAAATACAGCGTTTTATTTGTTCCAGTTCCAAAATACCTAATTGTAGGACAAAATATATGTAGCGCAACATTAACGTTTTTCAGGTATGTGGTATAACAACACAGCGGGACCCAAGGAAAACCAATTCCACTGGCAATTTCTTAAGACAGTCTTTCTTGGCCAGGGAAAGTCATTCATTGTGGAGAGGTTTTCTCCCATAGTATTTGGCTGTTAGATGCCCTATTGCTTTTTTTTTGTTATCACTATGAATTTTCCGTACGAAACAAAGCCTATCCTTCTCTACCAGTCTCTTTTTATATCTTGACCGGTTTTGTCTTGAATCAAGCAGGTTCAACAGAAGAATTAAAAGCCTCTGAGCTCTTTTCCCCAACCAGAGAGTCCTCAAGAGAGGAAAGATGGGAGTTCAGGGGCTGAAATGTGAATATATGACAGACTGTAATCCGCAAGACTAGTGCAATATCACTGCCATCTTCCCTCATAGAAGCATGAAATTCATCTCATGTAAACTGAGTGGGATTTCTAAAAATATTAATAAGTGTCAGTTTAGTGCCAATGCAAACTATAGCCTAAGGAACAAAGCAGATCCTTGTGTACTCCAAAGCACAAATGAACTCCTGATCGCCACTACGTGGTAAGAACAATTTTTCTGAAGGGTTTCACAAGAGTGACGTTCACAACAAAATAACACGGTTCTACAAATTCCTCCATGCTCATTTTAGCTATCAAAGCTGTATATGCAGAGTCTGTAGCCGTGAATAAAAAGAAGAGTTTTCCCTTTTCATTTCATGACCCAGAAAACACCCAACATGTTTGGATAAATTAAAATGACCTGCCAAAGGTTAAAATTAAGCCATGACTTTCTACTTCTCCAAAATGTTAGACAGACACATACATTCAAAACTTTCCTACCCAAGTCCATAAGCTACCTGTATAGCCAAGAGCAAAGCCACGAAGAAGTGCTGAAGAACTCAAAAAAGAAAACAGGTTCAAAGCAAACATATGCTGCAGGAAGAGTGGTTAGGTCATTACAGTTTGCAAATTTACTTTCATGAAGTCAGTTTGAGTGAAAGGGGGGAAATATATTTTAACTAGAGAGCATTTTATTTTAGGGGGAGGCGGGCTGGTGTCGAAAGGAACGGAAATGCCACGCATTTGTCCAGCAGGCAAAATTCATACAAGCCTCTTGATATCATAGAATCATAGAATGTTAGGGATTGGAAGGGACCTCGAAAGATCATCAAGTCCAATCCCCCTGCCAGAGCAGGAATGCCTAGACTATGCCCCACAGGAACGTGTCCAGGCAGGTCTTGAATGTCTCCAGAGAAGGAGACTCCACAGCCTCCCTGGGCAGCCTGTTCCAGGGCTCCGTCACCCTCACTGAGAAGAAGTTTCTTCTCGAGTTTAAGCGGAACCTCTTATGTTCCAGTTTCAGCCCATTACCCCTTGTCCTATCAGTGGTTGTCACCTAGAAGAGCCTGGCTCCATCCTCGTGACACTCACCCTTGATATATTTGTCCTAGCAGAGCAGTAAAATAGATGGTACATATAAAAGATTTCCTGCAGAACAGGGAAATCTAAAGCTTTTGCAATAACTGGCTATGTCCTTTCTCTTGATCTGTGTGGGAATTCAGTATCTACGGAAATTCAGGTTTTCAAGTTGCTTTTGTTTTTTGGGATTTTTTTTCCCCCTTTCTATTCCTCACTCCTGCTACAAACCCAATTTTGCCAGGCACAGTAAAAAAGTCAGTGCTGGTCCCCTTTCAGTCTCTCCTCTGAATTTAACACAGCAATTTTCATGAGGAAGATGACAGAAGGAGGAAAATAGAGATAACACAAATGTAATTTTACTATGCTTACTATCTCCCTAAAAATTTCTGTCTGCATGTTTAACCTCTTTTGAGGCAGACAGCCTCGGGCTGAAAACCTGGTTTCAGTGGTCATAATATAGAAGAAATCAAATGAGAGATTCCCTAGAACTGCTTAGGCTTCACTGACAGAAGTCATGTTAAAAAAAACATTTTGAAAGCAAGGAACATGGTGGGGGGAGAAAAGAAGAAACAGTTCAAAACAATACCATCCACTGCTAGGAACCCACCAGGCAACAACTATCTCCTTTTCTTAATCTCTTTACCCTCCACCCAAGCACATTTATGTTCCTGAGCTTTTAATTTCTTTACCATCTGTCCAAGTTAGTTTGCACCACAGCAAAATACATGCTAAGTGACAGGACACATTCGGGGAACTCTCATTCTGTGAAATCTCTAAGTGCCTGCTCAGTTTTAAAAATAACCTGCATCACTCGTCTTGCATTTTGAGAGTTCAAAAGGATGAAAGAAAGAAATCTTTTTCTATTCCTACATCTGCAACTGAGCAGCTGCACGATTAGAGGAAGCCATCTCTCCTCTCTGTTTCAACATACCCACCTGTAACATTACTGATAATAATAATGTGTTGGGAGCAATCAAGAATGGACACTACTTAAAAGCTGAGTCCGAACGACTCTAAAATAACTTCACTCTGATTACCTATTGCGTTCAAATTGCCACATCCCAGGCTGCTAGTTGGATACAAGCACTTCTGAATACAACAGCCCTTGTTTGATGCGCTGCCATTTGGCAGCCCTGAGCAGACTCGACATGTTTTTGGTTTCACATTCCAAAGAGAAACCCAACTATTTAATCTCTGTGCTTTGTTTAAAATTCTCTTTTAGAGTATCAGATTAAAATTAATCTTATGCTTAAATAAATACTAAAGAAAGCTAAAAAGGCTTTTAAAAGGAAGCCCAACTATGAGTCAGACTACAGTATGCTCCTTGCAAAAAATGACCTCTTTTCCCCTTGATTCTTAAAGGTCAGTGATGATCGTTATCCCACTGTTTTAACTACAAAATTTCCTCTCTGGTACAACATTTTAATGTTTTCAAATGCATATATAATGCTTGCAGATGCATACAAATAATAATATACTGAAATTCTTTGCTAATCTGCCAAAGTATAGCTTCCAGGTTGTCAAATTCCAAGACTGTCTAATCCAGCTGGCAGCCAGAGGTCTAGCCACAATTGAAGGCATATAAATATACTTAGAAGTATTACAACTGTCATTTTTAAAATCTCAAAATGCCTGAAAAAGTTAAACCCAAGATTTATATTCTGAATAGTGATTAACAGTGCAAGACAATTCAGCTTCTATTATATATATATATTATATATTTTACATTATATATTATATATATATAAACTATATAATATAATATTTATGTTTACAAATATGTGAACGGGGAGTGTCAGGAGGATGGAGTCAGGCTCTTTTCAGCGACATCCAATGACAAGACAAGGGGCAATCGGTACAAGCTGGAACAAAGGAGGTTCCACAAAAATATTAGAAAAAACTTCTTCTCAGTGAGGGTGACGGAGCCCTGGCACAGGCTGCCCAGGGAGGGTGTGGAGTCTCCTGCTCTGGAGACATTCAAACCCCGCCTGGACGCGTTCCTGTGTGACCTACTGTAGGTGATCCTGCTCTGGCAGGGGGGCTGGACTAGATGATCTTCTGAGGTCCCTTCCAACCTCTAACATTCTGTGATTCTGTGATTCAAGTGTTTGGTTTGAGACACTTTTAAAGAGCCAGACAGATTGGATAAACTTCTGCAGGACTCAGAAGTTAACTGACAAGTGTTTTTTCAAGGATGTAAGCATCTGTAATGGCATATGAAGGACTACAGGTAAATATTTTGAACAGCAAACTCAAAAAACAGGGAACTAAGCTCCTCAGAAATCTGAAGCAAGATCAGGCTTAAACCATATTAGCATAAACATATAAATTTTGTGAATAAAGCAAATACATAGAAATACATCTTGCAGCTCACTCCCTCTTCTGCTACAGGTACTGCACCTTCCACCCTGTTTTGTCTGGCGCATGAGCCTTCAGGTTTGAACTTTCAGCCTGCCAGGCTGATGAGCTAGTAGGGCTCTCTTTATTTCACAGGGATGTAAACAAGAAGTCTGGTCCCTACATACACAAAGTTTTATATCAGCATGAAAATTGTAGGGAACCTAAAGCTTCCCACTGTCGATGCCCAGCATGTGTAGAAATGAAAGAGTCACCTCCTTTTTTAGAAAACTTGCAAAAAGGCACCAATCCTAAACTGTGCTGGAATAAACTGTTCAAACCTGACAATCCACAAAATGGTTCATACCTCCCGTTCCAGATAGGATTTAAGGGATTCCGTCTCATTTAACAGAGTAACGCTGCATTTTCCTCTAAAAAAAAAAAAGAAAAAAAGAAAAAAAGAGAAACATTTTATGAAAAAAACATCTTAAATGCTCATGTGATTCACAAGATGGTATTACTGAAGTTGCACACAGAATTTAATCTTACACTGAAAAATACTAGGATAGTAATAACGTCATTTTGGTTTTTGAACAAAAAGCACTAGAAGAAAAGTCAGTACCTAATGTGTGTGGCTGGCAGAGATTCCAGCTGTCGTGAGAGAAACAACTCACGATGTCGTAGCTGATGCTTCTGTTTCTCTGGTAAATCAACCATTTCTGGATTTTCCATCTCTTCTTCCATTTCTCCTAGTTATAAAGAGACAAAATTGACCATCGAGAACAGAGCAAGTATCAATTCTGAGCCAATAAAGATGAGCTGCTCCAAAACCTTTGCTAAATAACACACATTATTCAGATTAAACCTAACTTCATCTAAATCCTCACATTTCAGCCAACTGAGCAATTATATAACTAGCATAGGTCCTTTAAATGATACCTGTGAAGAACTGTATTTATTTAACACTGCAATCAAACCATTCCAGGTACACACAGGTCACAACAAGCTGAAAGTCACGCAAATCTGCTGCCAACAGACAAGCCCTGGGGAGAGCTGCTCTTGGAGATCATCCCTGCGCCATCAGACGCATCAGAAGAGGCTGACACACAACGAGCGAAGCAGTAAAAGAGAAGCCTTTCCTCTCTGCCAGGCCCCAGCTGCCTTACACCTCACTCCTTTTTCAGGGTATCGCAGGCTGTCCCATCCTGACTTCAACAGCTCTTGTGAGAAACACCCACTGAAAAAGGTTAGTTTATTTATTTACTGTATTGTATTCTCTTCGCCCTAGCCACAGCCAACAGATCACAGCGGAAAGATGAACTGGGATGTAACCAAGTGCCCAAGGACAGTCTTGCAACAACCTTTCCCACCCCACCACATCACTCGCGTTCAACTGCAACGCTCCCGCGTCTCAAAAGTTTGCCTCATTCTGCAGTCAGGACGTACCATCTTCGGCTATGAGCTATCTGATCACCATCCACTCGGGTTTTACGTGAATGTTGCCAAAAGCAAATATTCCACGCCGACACACCTTTCTTGTAGGAAAGAAATTACTAGTGTGTTCTGTTTATGAGCAAGTATCCTGTCAATTAGGCAAGATAAAGCTGTAAAAGCCAAAATACTACCACCAAAAACCCGTTAAGCTCCTCTGTGAAGGAATGCAAAAGAAAATATCAGATTTTCTTCCTTCCCAAAGAAGTTAAGGCAGTTACTGATTTTCCAAAACCATGGGAAAAGTTTCCCAGAATGTAGTAGAATGAGCTGCAAAGTCTCATACATGAATTATAAAACTCTAATTTTACGGGAGCAGTACTCTCAAAGAGCAGACTTAACGCCTGCAGCTTAACTCAACAGTTGTTGCCAAGAAACATTTCTAGCCAGAAATGCACACAGGCAGAGTTACGAATTATATACCCTTAAGATTAATTAACTATAATCCTCATAGCTACTCCAAAATAAAGCAAACAGAGAGGAGAGATCTCCATTTTATTAAACACTAAGATTGCGTTTACTTTTATATAGGCCACCATTATGCCAAAGGGGGTGACAAAAAATTATGTACCCTTTGGGTTCCCCACACTTTATCACTGTTTTACTGTCCTAGAAAAAGACCTGTGGTTTATAGGCCCCTCAGGTAAGCTGCACCAGCAAGGAAGGAAAAAAACCAACAGCACAATTAAACCAGACTGCAACTTACAATAGCTCCTAGACCCCGCGAGCCGTTAAGCACACAGCAGCATGCACTTTAATATTTTCCTAGGAACTAGAACATCAAATTTACATTTGTGCCACAGTTTCACAGTTCTGGAATTTATTTACTGTAGTGGATTCTGGTTTAGTTGAAAATTAATATTGTGGCTGCTGACCTACTCTACAAATATACCAACAGCAATCCACAAACAAGTCAGCAAGTTCCAAGCTCGCTTGTCTAAAATGCGAAGGATGCACAAACGAAAAGGCATTTATGCCTGCACTTATAAGGTTTTGGAGAATGAGAATAGTGCAGTGGAACACACAAAAAATACTATAAGGAGCAACCTAAAATACTTAATATCTTCAGTATATTTAAGAGCCCAGAGCTTTTAAAAATTACATTAAAAAAAAAAGCAACCACTATGTGTCACTCAAATCTACAAACAAAAGCCAACCAACCAGCACAACCAAGTTCATCTTGGGAACTGCATCCCTCAGGTAGGCTCGTCTTCCAGACAGTGTTTTATTTATGTGTCTAGCTTTTGTAATAAGAAGAGAAAGTTGGGAAGCACACGGGTTTTTTAATTATGCCAGCTCTGCTATGCACAATCTTTCAAACCAAAAAAGCACAGTATTTTTTTTTCTTAAAAAAAAGACAGCCATTTCTACAGGGAACAGACAATGCCCCACACACAGAGGTTAGGAATATTCCAAGAAGCAACAAACAAACAAATCTACACGGGCACCTTCCCTCCTGTTTCGCAGCCATGATTTAGGACTGAAGAGAATGAACCTGGCAAAAGAACCAAGGGAAGGAGGGGGGAATGCAGGGTGGATCCAGCAGGGAGAACCTCTCTGCCTCACGGAAGTCACACAAAAGTGGCTTTGGCGAAAACTGTAACTATCACCCCCTCACCGCCTCCGCCTGGGGACAGAGAAGGCTTCAGACAGGCTGTGAACCAGGCGAGAGGCTGGCCCAGCCTCGGGTTCTAGGACAAGACTGTCCAACACATCTGCACTTCACCCTCCTCCAGCTCAGGCTGAAGCAGACTGAATCCTTGAGAATGGTGGCCCAGGAAAAATAAGGACCATGGTCCTAAAAAACCAGAAAAATCCATGAAATATATAAGAAACCTTTTCAGAAGCACTTGCCTGCATTTTCTACAGTACTGCAGAATAAGCAGTATGGGAATACTCTAGGTGCAGTATATTGGGATTTCGACGCTCTCATAAAGCCTTCAAAATTAATCTCTGCTTGAAAGATGTGCTCATGCAGATTTAAAACTAAACATTTTGTCTTAATACAAACAGCACTATATCAGCTATGTAGAAGTAGCCAGTGGAATGCCGCAAGGAGTGCCTTAGATTAAGTATTATTTGATATTTCATGACAGGATCATTAATAGCACATTAACAAAGCCTGAAGACGACTTATACTGGGAAAAAGAGACGGGCAGATTGGACACAAACAGCAAGACTCATGTGAAAGCTAACATGTACGGGGAAAAATAATTAGAAAGAGTAAACTTGGAGCTGGCAGGAGAAACCCAGGAGGCACTGGTTGTAATTTAAAATGACTGGGTGTGCGAGATGTGAAATTAAACATCAATATTTGCTAGATACTAGAAAGAATAGCAATTTGCTACAGATCAAATTTGGCTGCCTACAGTATCAGAGGTAGAAAGCACCAGCCCTTTCTCTGCATTCTGGGTATCGTGCAAGTAGCTACATGGCAGAATTTGGAAACGCACAAAGGCAAACAAGATACAGGAACTGGGTTTAGAGAGCAAAGCGGGTTGTCCCGATTGGGAGGCAGTCTGTAGTAACAGAAGGATTAGCTGGCACGGTTATCACCGACAAAAAAAAATGTAACGCAAAGTGAAAAAAATGGGGTCAAAACATTAGGAAACACAGTAAATAAAGCCAGAGCTAGAGACCTGTATGCCAGTTCCCTCGGTAGCAAAGGAAAGTTAGTCTTGGGCTTTAACAGCTCTGCAAGGCAGCTTGGAAGGATGTTACAGACGTGCTGCATTTGAAGCACCACCACCGCATTCCTACTCCCAGGTCCAGCTTCAAATGCTCTATATATTAAGCCTCGACCTTACCACTTTTCCCTCAGATACTGATGTGTAGCTATAGAAAATATGGTGAAAGTTTTAACAAACAGAAATCCTTATACTTGACATTTCAGAAGGAGTTTGTCACATTATCAAGACATCCCACTATGATTCCTTCCAAAAACTCCTTGTCATCATCTTTTACAATCATGGCCACTACTACAGGTCACATACAGAGCAAACAGATGCTATCTTGTATACTTGGCATCTCTTTCTGTGCTGTACCACCCCCAGAAGAGAAAAGCCACAGTCTCCTCATTAACAACTGAGCCAAAGTGTCATTAGTGGATTCATGAATTTGAGTCCTCTTAAATCTGCAAGTGTGGTGCTGAGAGAAAATAGAGGAGAAGGGGAATAAAATGGAAGAAATAAATATTTTTTTTAAAAAAATATATGATTTGTGAAGCTATTGTCAAACTGCATTTAGAGTGGTGTTATATAAAATAAAACCCAAACTCAACAGACCCCACCCCCCCCAACCTGTTTAAGCAAACAGGTCTCACGCAATACATGGACTGCTCGAGCTGACACCTCACCGCGAGACATTTATTTTTAGAATCTTTGGCACTTACGAAACCACGCTGCCGTGTGTGCCTGGCACCCAAACATCAGCTGCTGAAAACTAACCATAAACCTGCCAAACCGGCCAGCACTAACTGTTCAGTTCCCCAACCACTACCAGGTAGTCACTCATCGTTTTACAAATCAGGACAAACATCTTCAATGGAGTGAAAACTCTGCTCATAAGACACTTCACGGGTGGATCATTAGAAGGGAGGATAAGAGGCTGGAAATATTTACTTAATTACATAAGAAACTATGTCAGACATTACATAGAAATCATATAGAAAACATAACAGTCACCGCATCCAACAGTAGCTTGAGGAGTAAACTATGTTTCTCACTTCTCTTCCATCTAGTTCTGCCTGCAATCCTGTTTGCATACAATATCTATTTTAAACCACAACAAAGTCTCCAGGCAAGAACATTAAACAGTCTCCTACTGGCAAAGCAGGTTCCTTTCAGAAACAGGTAAAGAAATTCCCTAGAATAACTTGTGAGGTGATTAAAGAGGCTTATGAATAAGAAGTGCTAACAATGTATGGAAGCCATTACAAGGCTGAAAGATTTACCGGACAGCCCAGACAAGCCTTATATCGTATGATAAAAATAGCAAGATGACAGATCACACCCAAGAATCAGGTTGCATACATCAGGTACTAGTTTACAGACATCAACCACAGAACAAGGCACTTCCAACTCATTTCTCTTTATAGAGAAATGAGAAAAGGCAACATATCTCAGACTTTGCTGTTTCAGATACCTGACGGATTAGACAAGCTAAAGTGTAAGCATTTTTGATTTTTTTTTTTTAAAAAGAACTTTGTGGCATTCGTTTCACAATCACATCTTTCTTCCTTTCTTTATTGGAAGAGAAAAAAAATCTTACAAAATATGCACATACTCTTTCCATTCATATTCTAGCCATATCTTCCCATTGCTTGGCTCTCTCACCGCACTGATCTCAACAGTAGGTCTAAAATAAAGGCATCTTAAACAGAAGATTGTGTGAATCCAGAAACGTCTGCAGTCAGAAAGCTCCATTAATCAGCTGAACAAAGGCAGTTAAAAGATCAGTGATGCAGATACGTACATCTACTGCAAATGCATCAAAATGAGGCAACAGGAGATTTTATGGAAATGAACCCTATGTCAGTGACAGTCTTGAGTATCTGCACCAGAATCTTAACATCCACAACATTTCATTTTGCTATATCATGCAGGATGTAGATGGTATTTTTTTTCAGAGTAAAGAACTGTCCAAAAGCTTAATTTTACTCTCTTCTCCCTCCTTAAGAAGGATGGAAACCACACAACAGCACATCTATCTAAATAAATGGAAGTCATTTAGTAGTAATTTTATTCTGCACCAGAAAGAAACATACTGGAAAAAAAAATGTTAGTTACTAATGAAATTTACAGTAAGAGACAGCCTCAGTTGTCTCTGGTGGCTCTATTAACACGATTGTGCTACACAAGACTTTTCCTGGCTTATATGTACATCTGAATATTAACAATTAATTATTTGTTTGTCTTTTTAAAAAATATCTTAAATTAGCCTTTGCAGGTTCACAGACCATTTATATCGGTTCAAATATTTTTCAGTTCCAGCCTCAGACGTGTTTCTCTGAATCACTCCTACTTGCTTCCTTTACTAAACCCAGTGAAGGGAGACATAGATGAAGGAATTGATAGTCATCTTGTTTATCGTGAAGCTTCTATTAAGCTCCAGGATTCTCAGGTAAAACGAGCACCGCTGCGCCGAAGAGATACCAAAACAGCTTTGCCTGCTGCCACAGTTCTTCAACACAGCCAAACTGCACCTCAATGTCACGTGACTTTTTTTCCCAAGGTGTGGTTGCAACGGAAGGTGTTATTTGGACTTGGTATCCACCACAGAAAATACTCCAACTTATCAAGAAGGGGCTGGTTTTGCTGCATGTTGTCCCCAATGGCGCTACAATATTGAGAACACAGCAAGACACAGCAGTAATTGTTTAAACTGAATATCTGATTTCACGAGTCCCCCTGCAGTACAACTCCATAGATCTCTATTGCATGTACATCACAGTCGATTCACATATACACCAAGAAGCACATTAAAAGACAGTGATGCTTGGCAGCTAAATCACAATTTTGACATGCCCAGATCTGGTATCTTCTTTTCCATATACGGGCCTCAAATTGCAAAGATGTATATGGCCGTCCATGCTTTTTGCTAAATTTTAAGCAGCCTGAGCGGCTGCGTCTCACATACTGCGTTGTTTACAAGGGAAAACAGTGCAGTAACTCCACCTGCTTAGGGTTTTTCTCCCTTTCAACCTGTCTGGTTAGCACTGTGCCCACCACCTTGAAAGGATGGGACAAGAGGGATGCTGAACTGGCAGAGGAAGGTGTAACGAACCTAAACCTAATCCCCAGTGGCAACTGGGACGGGGTCACACCGGCTGGAAGCACCACACACAAAATGCCCAACGCCTTGTAATATTTTGCACGACTTCTCCCCTGGAGAAGGATACTCCCCTCGAGAGCCAGCTAGCGCACCATGCTCACCTTCTTTCAAGTTTAGAATGCACAGCAGCTTCTCAGATATTTTGTGTTTTCAGGTTTCCTTTTTGGAAACCATCTGAATTATTTTGCCTTACAGATTTATATAGGCAAATATCTCATCCATAGTCATCCATAACTATTTTTCCTATGCACTTTTTAGCATTTTAAAAATGTTTCTATGATTGAAAGATAACTGCAACACTAAAGTTTTGGTTAGAAATAAGCTTCTATCTCTACTCAGATGTCTCACATTTCTCTGATCTCCTTGGGAGGAGAGTAAATGTCAGTAAGTTAACATAACATGCTGTAAAATAATAAAGATCAAGAAATTAGTTTCATAATGCACACATGCAAGGGAGACTGGTGTAATGTAGCATGAAAAAAACTCCTGAATTTTATGATAGTTTAGATCCATGCTTTGTTATTTAATCAGAAAGTAATTATAGTACTCAAAAAAAGCTGTAGTTTTCAAGTCTCCTCTCAGCATAGACATTGTTTTTTCCTAATCAAAGGACCTGAAATACTCAAAAATAGTACGTCCTAAATTTCAGTGCTTTTAAAGTGTGTTTACTGAGCATGGCCAGATGAAAGCTATGTCACTACAAAAAAAAAAAAATTATTAATACTGAAATTTAAAGAAAATTCCTGTTACCCAAGTTTCAAGTTGACCATGTCCCAAGTCTGTTTCCTATGATCAATCTATGCAATTTACTCATAAAGAAAATCTGAGGGTGTTTGGTTGGGTATTTTTTAATCTCCTTACCAAATAATTCATGAGAAGTAATATATGAGATAGGGAGAATACCTCCTCTCATCCCCAAAATTAAGAAATCCATTTCTGTGGAATAAATAAGATGCTTTTATTCAGCCCTAATGGAAAAACTTCTGTCCTGCCCCCACCACAATAAAACTATATATCACATCAGGTGATGCGATGGTTGAGGGTGAAGGAGAGAGAAAAGTCATCCAGAAAAGTAATACAAATTGCTGAAGTACAGACACTTAAAGAATAATAATGCGGATGCTTGTAATTACAAAGTTCTACCCAAGTTTAGCAGTTCTGTGTGGAAGCCATCACAACACAAACAAGCTTACTTGCGTGTTTGTCTGCCAACACAATAAGTGTACTTGATATGTCTCGTCTTCTGTAGAAACACACCACCTTTGCTTCCACATTTCCATTGGCAGTCTGAAACAGGAAAAAAAATAAATCACTTAAATAGAGCACAAATCAGGAACTGAACTGTAGGCACCGAGCAAGAAACTTCATAAATAATTAGGAACTTTGCACAAGAGCTACATAGCATCCATCACCTTTTAGCATCCTCCAGCTGGACACGTCTAACACACAAACTCCAGTGTGATCCGTTCCAGGGTAGGGAAATGGAGTTTGGCCCTCCCTGCCTAACTGTTCCTGCAGGATCACCATTTTTAGCAGTTATAGAGATGCTGAAGGGGTGAGAAAAGAAAAAAAAACCCCACACTTACCTGCAGTTACAACCACTTTGCTACTTTTCAAGTGATGCCTACATTAAGTAGAACTCAAAACCCTCTTCAAAATCCTAATAAAAATAACTGTGAAATATAGCAACGCAATTGAGGTTTAGGCTGTTCTCCAAATTCTGCAGGACAGTAGGAAAGCAAGAAAGAATGTGGCCATTATGATTTTCACAATAGAAATCACATAAGGTTTTCTTTCTCTGACAGCACTGGTGAGCTAAACAATGACCAAATCTATTTTTTAAAAAAATCTTTCTGAAAGGAGAAGCAAGGAAGCTGCACCAAGCAGCAAACTCTACACCAGTGACAACATACAAAACAAATCTGAATTTTTGAAAAGTTTGGTGTTTTTTTTTAAACTCTTACTATAAGAGTGAGCAATCACTTGTATAAGACGGCACCTGCCAAATTGTTAACGTGGCTTTATACAAACTCGAGGGGAAATAGATCTACTGGTTGGTAAGAGCCCCCAGCCAATATACTGTCACGAAAATAAATCAACAAATAATGAAAATGTAGCTTAAATGAGTTGCACCCTCCTACTGTAAAGTACTTGAAAAGAACATAGTTTCAAAAATTAAGACACAAGTTCCACTCAGGAAAAAGGTAGTGGACCTGCAATCTGTCCACAAGGAAACAAAATATAAAGTGATACACATGACTGTAGCTAATATACAAATGGAGGAGAAGTTTAATCTTTTATTACACCAGTTTTCCTAACATGAAGAATGTACAAGTGTTACCCCTCGCAGCCTACCGGTTTCTGGTACAGAGCCTGCAGAATTTATATCCTTTTCTGTTAAGTAATTCGGAAATTTTCAATTTTGAGGAACTAAAATGTAAAGGCAGGAACCATATTCTTAAAACACAGACAGCTGCAACAGAGAATTACCAACTTCATTTAACTGCCCAGGCTTCGTTTACGCTCGGTGAAAAAAGGTAACACAGGACAGATGATTCATTTCAACCTGAAAGATCCATTTCAAAGAGTAGGTCAGAGAAATTACAGCTCAAGCAAGAGATGCACCAAGATGAGAGATCCTGGCTCAAAGTTCTTTTTTCAAAGAGGGGGAAGAATGGAGAGGGAAAAGAAGGCAGGGAAACAACACTTTCTAGGAAGTGATTAACAAATCTGCAGCTCGTGGATACCTCAGGGCCAGGGATGCACCGGCAACATTTTAAAGAACTCACTCCTTCCATTAAGGGGAGACAAAGTATTTCCCGCAAAAGACTTCCACTGAAAAAGAAGGGCTTACAAGGATGTCCTGGCTTTCAGACCCTGTATTTGTCATTATATTGATAAGTTTTCTCTTTCAAGTAACTGTTTTAGAAAAATGTGGGTTTCCATCACCGGTGGCTGACGAAAAAGACCTAATTGCAGTCAGTTAATTCAAATTCAAATCAAACCCAGCAATGTTACATCCCTTCTGTATAGGCTGCCATGGACAAACTGGTATTAAACCTGAGCAAACGGCATGTTCAGGACACAGCTAACAGCTTCAGATGAGTCTTCCCTCCTCAACTAGATAAAAATTTCAGCATCGAGAACTTCAGCTGGCTTCCCACATACAAGGTATCATGCTTCCTTTTTAGATGCAATGAAAGGAAAATCTGGCAGATGAAATAATACACTGGCCCTAAGGACAACCAGCAAAGACAAAGTCTGGCGAAGCAGATAATAGCTTCAAATCTTCCTGTTAGGCAAGAGTCTCCCTCAAGAAATATCAAATTACAAAGCTCTCCATTCTCTAGGCAAACTGTTATATTATCTTCCTGTCCCATGATCCTGGCACGGAATGGAAGAACTGCAGAAAAATCTCCTGCCCTACAGGTGGGTGTAATCACCTTGAGAATAACCTACCATTTACACTCAGTCCTTTCATACCAAAGCGGAACAAGCTAGCAGGTCTCAAAGCATTCCAGAAAATTATCAGAACAAAAGTATTTTTAAGCTTCTAATGGCCAGAGAACTGCTAAAGAATTGTTTTGATTTTAATCAAATCAAACAGATCATAAACTCAATTAACTTCAAAGACTTGATGAAAAAATTTGTTTACCTTATTGAGCTCTTCTATTCTTCGTATCAAATATGGGTTACTTGAAGAATTTTCGAAGTAGACATAATCTGACAAAAAGAAAAAAAAAGACTTTTTGAAATATGAACTGCTAAAAGTCGAATCAAAACCTCACATGTATACCTGCTAGACATCCCATAGCTAATTAATTTATTGACACAAGCAATATTTTCAAATGTTGTTACTAAATATCCAGGATCAAGGAAATTTAAAACCCATGCTAGTATACAGAACATACATTAGTGCAATCCGAAGGCAATAAACTCACTTTCTGGGGAAAAAAAAAATTAAAATGGAGCTCAACTGTCAGCCTGGAAAGCAAAGCATATGATCTTCCTTCTCTCTCTGATCAGATTATTTCCACTTTGATCACACTTGTCTTCACTTGCTTCCTCTTATCAAAATCCAGCCACTTCTCACTGGCAATCTTTCCTCTTCTTCTCCAGCTCTGCTTACAAGTAGTGCCCATTTACTTAGAATACATCATCTTCTTCCCTGTTTCCTGGACTTTTCCATTTATATTACCCTAGAATACTCTCAACAAAGCCTCATGTAGTAAGCCAAACAGATCACCAACACTCGTATTTTCAAGCAGGATGAACATATTTAGCTACAGGAAGAAAATGAGTTCTTTACCCAAGGTGTTGCCATAGGGGTGGCAGAATATGCTTTTAGCAACAAAGGTAGTGCCTTCCAAAAAATCCGTGAAGGTAGTGCCGTATCAGTTACTTGATAGTACTGGGCTCCAAACTTAAACATTCCTTTTTACAGATAACGAAACGGAAGCTGCAGAGTCCTGCATGGCCTTGGCCTTTATCTCCCCTCCCCATACTCCAGAAGACAAACCTTAAGTGAGGCAAAAAGAAAGCTGAATTGCAGCCACCCACCCCCTGGTGCTGACCTTGCAGGCAGATCTACCAACGATTCCTTCCCAAGACTATCTACTAAATCTAAGAGGGATTTCTCAGCCCATTTGCGTTTGGAGCAAAGCCACCCATAGCCCCTGGGCACAACTCAGGTAATCCTCTGCAATGAAGACATTAGCGAGGTGCTCCAAGGGTGAATGGGTGTTTAGCGCTGTCAGCCTCCTGTCAACAGGGACAACTGCGGCAGCTGTTGGACACAATGTCCCTGATGGGCTCGCTAAAGGAGCAGTCAATGTTGGACATACCAAAGACATTCCCCCAAGGATCTCTGCTCCTGAAAAGCTGCACCCAGAGTTCCGATTCCCCTCTTATTTCCAGGGTGGCCAAGCAGACACCAGAGCATTCACCCATCTCATCCCACCTGCAAACAACTCCAAGTGGCACCACATCCCTTCAACGGGGCTGAGCTGCCTTAGCAGAACAGTCACAAGTCAAGAATCCCAGAGGTCACAAGTGGGACAATTTAAAATGAAAAATTGTTTACAAGCTATTGTCTTTACAAAAAAAAAAAAAAAGTGTTACATGCCACGAGTTGCAAAGACACCTTCACAATGAAGCCTCAACACAGTGTTGTCTGAAGCGATGAGCGAGGAGGTTCCAATGCCAGTACTCAAACACTGCACATGCTGGGTTACTTAACCATACACACTGTAACCAGGGCTAATAAAGCACAGAAATACGGCACCCAGTTTTTTATATTTTTGTGCATTCTGTGCTCCAGACCTCTTAGACTGATTGTCAGCTCTCTTCACACACACATCTGAGCAACTCCAAAACTTTCTTCCCAACTTCAAGATTTGAATCGACTCTTAAGTGCTACTTCCCTGCAGGCTTTAGACTGGCTAATGATCTTAGATAAGGAAGTAAGATCAGACTTATGGTCTGTAGAAAAACAAAGTTCCCAGACATGGTTAAAACGCCCCAAGTACCCAGATCCTAAATTCCCACTGCCAAGCACCCACTCTGTGCAGCACACCAAACGGGAAACAACAGGCTCGACATTATTATGACCAACTCTACCAGAAGTCACAAGACCAAACAGATATTTGGCAGCTTCAGCAATAACAACTGCTGACTGAAATAACGACGACAGGCACTAAGCGATTTACAGATCAGCAGAGTGAAGAGATATCTTTCCTCCCACAGTGGAACCACCCATGACCTACAAGGGTGCTGCAGGAGGACGTGGAAGTTTCGACGTACCTCCAAGCTCATCGGCCACACCTCACCACAAGGATTCACCACCTGAAAAGGTCACCTGCTGTGACTGAAAACTAAAAACCAAAATGTAAACGTCAACTCTGTCTTGAAAATATAACCATGTCCTTAATTCTACAGGTTTCAGGTGGCCATTACAAATGTTTGTAGTTCACATCGTTTTTCTAACAGCTTTTTTATACGCACATACCACATACGTGCTTGTATTCTCACAGGCACATTTTCTACCTCAAATGAACACTAACTCTTTTTTTTTCATGTAACTACAGTTTATCAATTGTAAAATCTGGCATGGACTTAAAGAAAATTTATCACACATGAACGCTTCACCAAAGAAGAGTTCACAGTGGTACTCAACTGTTTTGCATAAAACAACCCCCAAAACTTTGTTTTGCTCAGCAGCAGGAACATCCCCAACCCCACACTTCGTGACCAGCGCCTGCAAATGAACCTCACACAAAGCAGCTGGCAAAGGCAGAGGCCGAGCTGCCCCACGGGATTCTCCACGAGCTGACACATGACACGGCAGAGGTGCGTACTCCAGCCCGCGCGTGATGACTTCATCACCTCACAAACCCGCAGTCCAGCACATCTCATCCATGTTTTACACTAATCCCACAACTATGCTAAGCATTTCACCAGTAGCTACGCAACTAATGGAGACCTGTTTCCCATTACTCAAATTACCTGGAAAAGGGCTTCTTCCTCTCCGCAAGCAGAGCGCACTGCCGATCGCATAACACAGAACGCAAGCAAATCAGAGGGGAGTAATTTGCATTTTTCACAGAGCATTTAAATACTTTAACTAAAATTACAACGCTATCTTGCACAGAGAAATGCTCGAGTTACTGTTCCACACGTACAACAAGGAAAATTTAAATTCAGCAAACCATTCTCCAAACTAATGCTTTAGCAGGTGAGAGTACTCCTGTAAAATTGTTCCACAAGCCACAAAAGCCCATGAAGGCTGCTTTCCCTGCACACTGGGGGCACAGCACCTTGCTCCACTGACCCCTACGCTCCAAAACCCCTCTTTTCCCCTCGAGCAGCACTTCCCCTTCATCTCCAGCTTCCTCCCATGCCTCCGTGGAAGCGCATCCTTCTCATACTGCCTACAGACCCAGGGAACACCGTTCACAGTTTGGTTTCAGGGCAGTAACTACAACTTCACACACACACAGGTTAACAGAAACCCTCAAGAGGCCCCCAACATTCCAGCTGTCAATGGGAGACATCCTGTATGCAACACAACTGCCAGAGTCTCTTGTGCCCTGGGCTGAAAGAGAGGATGGGGGATGAGACAAAATTCAGAAACCTCTAAACAACAGGAAGATGGGCATCTCGGCTCCTACCACAGAACAGGAAGGAAAGAGTACAGTAAAAGAAAAAATAAAACCTAGGGACAGAAAAGTAGAGCCCGGTAGTAAGCAAAACAAGTCAGACTCTTCAAACACAACAGACTGTTTATCCTTGCTAATTTACTGCCTCTCTTTCCTTACAGGAGTGAAGAAAAGGACCAGCCCACCCGCTCTGCACCCCGCAAGCACAGCTCGGCTCCTCACCAACAGCAACCGCCACAGCCTCACGCCTTGCGACCCAACCGCCTGAACCAAGGCTGGAGACTCAATCCCACACCTTCACAACATCTTGCAGCTTAAAACTCCCAATCTCTGAATTAATCAGCCACGCATCCACATCATGATCATAATTAACAGCATCGCTCACGCATGTTACAGAATCAGCTGTGATCAGGCTAAAGTAATGACTGAGGAGTACGGCAACACTGCAAGACTGTGGGGACCATCATGCGTATCACCACCTTCTGACACAAACTCAAGATTTATTTCTTCCTCTTGCCTCTACTGTTACGGAGCACAAGTACCCATGTACACGAATCTACCCAAAAGCCTTTCTATAAGCTTTTTTTTTTTTATGTGAAGCAAAACAGCAATGCTATGTTACACAGGCACTGAACAGCTATAACACCCAGTGACAAGCATACTTACAACAGTACAGTAGCTAAAACTAGAATGACAGCCTACAGGCCACAAAATACAGAAATTCTCCACAAAGATAGTAAAATAATTGTTCTCAATTAGCAATAAGCATAGCAGACTTCCTTTTTGCTTTCTCATGTTTTAAGATATTATGGTAAAATAGCTTCCCCTTCTACCCTCTTCATGTCAGCCGTCAATTAAGTCTACATTGGTCTGTGGAAAAGAAAATTAGGAGGGGGTGCCACAGAAGAAAGAACACACACGTCTAGAGGTCATATATTTATAAGATTAGACATGTCTGAGCTACCTAATAACCTTATGGGCTTTTAGGTGATCAAGTTGCAAAAATGCCCAAAAGTATTTTTATCCTTCCCCACTCACATTTGCCTTTCAAGCTACAAGCACTTTCTGAGAACTCACCACACTGAATACTCCCTACCTTACCTCCAGAAAGTCCTACACTACACACCGTGTACTGCATTAGCCTACAGATGTACTCAGGGCACAAGGGAGGCTGAAGCCTCCTCTTCCCAAGCACAATGTGTATTTCCAGACAAGTGATAAAGAAGTAACTTCACAGTTGCAGATATTTCCCCTGCCCAATCCACAAAGCTGCTGCCCTGAATTAAAGATGAGCATCAAGTGAGTGCATAAACTCACGACGACCTGCTTACTTTGTGACTTCTCTTACGGGAAATACACGTCTCCTCATACTGCAGGTTTCCAACTCAACTTTGGGCCAGTTTCGGTAAGCTCCAGTTTTCAAATTATTCATCAGCTTGGTCCTGAAACTGCCAATTACTTTACATTTTGGATAACACAATCCCTCCTGGTCTACGTTCTCCTGAAAGGAGAGGCTACACTGCTTTCAGCCCCCAAGTCAAGCAATCCCACCTGGCAGAGTCCAGGTCCCATTGCCTTCTCGTTATCTGAAAAAACAGCAACACTCCCAGCAGCAGTCACCTGCTGAAATGTTTAGTTATGGAACAGATAGAATTTCAACAGAGAAAGCATTAGCAGCACAGTATTTCCGTTACCAGAAATACATAACTGACAGTTGTTTCTGTAGCTAAAGTATTTACAAGGTCCAGTACACCTAGCAGTATACACGAACCAGGTATTCATACATTCAATGTCTTTCACAGGTCAACAAAGGTATTAAAGGCATACTGTCAGCACAAGTTCAACTTGTATTTACTGGGCAGCACTATCTGTGGCTACTGCATGCCCAGGATAAGCGCTGCCTCGTCCTCAGCTTGCTGTGCTATGGGCAATACCGCTATTACTGCTCGGCTCCTTAAAAAAGGAGTGGAAATGGAGCAACAACCCAAGCACACAAGCATCTGAAATACCTATAGCCATTTAGTGAGGAAAAAGCAAGCGCAATCTCCTGCAGAAATCTCCACCCCATACATTTAACAACAAACCATGACTAAATTTAGTAAGGATACGTTGAAGTACCCCAGTTAAATCAAGCTAGCTTTGCTCTTCTGAGCAAAGTGACCAAGTCAAAAGGCTCATGAGGACAGAGATGAAAGCAAATAACCCTTGACCGAAATCTTTAACTTGTCTCAAAAGGGACCGCACTCGTGAGAAGAATCTGCTGCTCACACAACACGCTCCTTAGATTAGCTGCCTGGTCTCAGTAAAAAGGCTTAGCCAGGACAAAACAGGAAAAAATGACCTAAGTGACAGGCTCTCGCTGCTAACGCAGAAAGCCTGGTTTTCACCAACGGATCAAGATTAACACACCACTGCACCACTTCCTTCAGCCTAAAGCCCACAGTAAACTCCCTAGATATAAATTTGCAATGACAGCCCAACTCGGTGTGTGCACGTCCATCCAGAACAGCAAGTACCCTGTCTCTAACCACGCAGTAAGAAAACAGTCCCAAGTCGGGTAAAAACAGACAAGGCTTCCTTCAGCAAGGAAGTCTGCCATCCTAAAGAGCCACCGGTCACAGGACCCAGCAGGCTCTGGCAGTTGATCAAAACTTTTAGGTCACCATCAGGTCTACAGACATTGCGAACTCCTTTCAAGGCAGGTGGCGTGGCTCCACGCACGGGCAGAGCGACCCACAGCCAAATTCTCCTCATGTACCTGCAGCTCCTCAGACTGGAGCCAGAAAACACTCTTAAAGGAACTATTGCAGCCCTACCCTTCCCTTTACCATTTCCTGCTTCAGCCTGGCAGTTAACAGCCTTCACTTGGGAGTTTCTACGGCAGGACTCCTCTGCTGGCTCCCACAGCTTGCCAGGTTCAGATGTTGAGAGCTGGGAGACTTACATGAGCACACTTCCTCCAAAATAGCAGTTATGTCTCATTAATGACACACTAAAATTACAGGTATAGAGATTTTTAATTTACAATGTTGTTTTGCAATTATATAAAATACTTGTTTCTCCTATGAGACCAGCCCTTACAACGGAAAGTTGCTTTTACCCTCCTAGAGGGTGTGCAAGACAGAGTAACAAGGGTGCCTGTACACTCCTGAGCCCAAACCGATGTACTGGGATGATGATATCCTAGATATTAAAAAAGAAATACATCACTGGAAGACCCATGCGCCAAGCACTTTAGCGCATACAGACTCTCAAGATTTTATCAGCTCGTATAATACACTGCAAAACCTCTAACAAAATTAATATATACATATATACTATATATACATGCAATATGTTCAGCTCAATTTTCCCTTTCCATTCTTTTTCCAGAAAAACAGCATGACTTGAAAGAACCCTGGAGTTGTAAAGTGAAGCACCTGGGTATGTGCATGGAAAGGACAACTCAGTTTCATTTAATAAACTAAAACCTCTATAACTACAATCAAATTCCAAGCATGCATCTACACACACACACACACGCAGAGGTACCACTCAAAACTGCTCGGTACTAAAGTAAGTTCAGCCTCACATATTCAAAACGCATGGCAGAAGTCCATGTTCTCAGTTTCATACCAGCTTCTCTTATTTTCAATAATCAAAACATAGAACAAGAAACTATTCCAGTCCCCAGCAGTGAGAAGGAAAAAAAAAAAGTGTCAAATTCATAAATATACAAGTGAAAAACCCATGCTCTTTTTGCCAAGTCCCCATGAAACATGCACCTGCACGAAAATGCATAGAAACTGATAGTTAGTGCAAATATCAGTACCTTACTTTATCATACTTTAATACCACCTCAGAGTCAGCACGTTTGTAAGAAACAGGTAGTTGGTCTTCTTGAGTTTGTTAACTGATCTGTTCTTCTAATGACTACACCCTTATTTCTAAAGGTGGGTTGCCCCGGAGAACATGATCAAATGAAACAGGAACAGGCTTTTATCACCTCATCTTAAAAAACTTCCAAACTGTAAAATACTCAAGAAACAAGGATTATCTTTATCTACACTTCCAAGTGGTAAACAAAATGTTCACATTAGGTTTTCTTCCAAATATGCAGGACCTGTATCTAAAAAGAGATAGCCAAAGTAACTTGGCTGTTTTGAGATGAAAACCCTGTATCAGTTTTCCTGACTAAACTAGAAGCAATCCATAACAAGGTCCACGTAACAGGACTGTGGATTATACAAACCTATGAAACAGCTTTTAGCAATGCAAGCTCTTTCCACATACTACAGCAGGAAAAAAACACCAAAAAAACAACAAACAAAAACGAAAAAACCACCAAAAAACATCAAACAAAACAAAAAAAACACCAAACACACACACAAAAACCCAAGCAAACAACCCCCCAAAAAAACTCTGGCGGATCTGTAACGGTTACAAATAGAAACTCAGATACCTTCCTCACCCTACTTGTACTAAGAAATATTCTCTATCTTTTTGGAGAAAAAAAATCATATAAGCCAATGACATGCAACTTGCTTGGAAAAATGATGGTTGCTTGATGCAGTTTAAGCTCCGAAACATTAAGGTATTGAACTTCCCAAAGGTCTTCTGTTCTTCCTTTTCTATCACGTCAAAGGGGGAAGAAAAATTCCTGTCCAGCTACCTCATATGATTTTTCTGCCTGATTCTTAATGAAATAAGGTTCATGCAACTCCATTATCCATGCATTAGTTCTTCCCTATTAACTCCTGAACCCTTTGTTTGATTTCAAACATTTCACAGAGGGACAGAAGTCTCAAAGATAATTAAGTTCTGATCACTGTTCCCTATCTAGAAAACAGAGACACTAAAACTACAGGAGAAAGTGAGAAAGGTGAGACGGACAACCAGAGATACGAAATGGTTCCCATTTCAGAAACAATTAATAGACCAGAATTTTAAGCAAATCACTGGAGGTTCCACAGTCTTTAGGGGGGCATTATAAGAAGTGCTTGCTTTCTTACACACCTCCCAACACTGCTATTGTCAGGGCTGTTCCAGGCAGTCTGGGTTCGATTAACTTCTGATTTGACCCATTAAGACCACATGCATTCCCAAAAGTTCACCTTCTCCCTGCCAGGGAAAGTGGTCAGTATTCTGCCTGGCAGCAACAATCCAGAGGCTCAAGATCATGGCTCTGGATGAGGCACCAGTAAAAGTGCAAAATCACAAAGGAGTGGGAGCAGAAGGGGAAGAACCACCTCAGAGAAGGATGAACACACATTTCAAAGTCAATGCCATTACTTCCGTTCCTCACAGCACTGCTGGCTGTTTTCAGTGTGCAGAAGACTTGGGGGAGAAAACCAAAGGACAGCAATCTGTTGGTACTATTGAAAAACAGGTTACGGGCTTTGCAGTTCGTTCCTCTTAGATAACTACACCACACTGAAATAACCACTACTAGGGATGCCATCTTTAACATAAGGTAGGTAGACTGTGTACAAACACAAGTTGAAAAGAGAATTTGTGAGAATCCTAGAAATAAAATTAAGCTTCCGAAGTACTACCCTGAGGATAAAGAAGCAATTGTGTTGCTAGAAATCAATTATATGGCAGTAGCAGGAAACCCATTTCAATTAATCCAATATTCCAGCTATAACATTTGCATGTGGGGCTGACCCTTTAAGTTCACTAAGTCAGCTTCCTCCAGCTTCCTGCAGGACAAGCATACACTGAATATTCCTAGAGAACCGCTTTTTCTTCTCTGTTTTACATCAGGTATTTAAGCATGATTCAAAGTCATTGGGACACAAAGCCTGCTCTGTATTGCCTCTTCTGCCACTTCACTTCCCAAGGATGTAACTAACAAGTATTTTCTGCAGTGGCAAAGTTGTGAGCCTATGTAATTTCAGTTGTGCCTGTACAACTCTCTGTGGGGCAATAACATAAACCAGCTGGTGGAAACATTCCAGGCTTTAAAAAAAGAAAAAAGAAAGAAAAACCTTTCCCCAAAGGTGGGTTCTAAGAGAAGACTAGGATGGTCTAATTTACAGAAGAGCAAGAGAAACACTCGAGCAGATGGAGAAAGTAGTGCGAACTCCTAAAATCATGGGGGAGTACTTTGGAGTACATGGGAGGAATATCTGCACCGTAACAATCATCTTCTCTAGTAGCCAAGAGAACAGACTGTTCCATTGCAATTCTCATTGTTAAGGACAGATAAGAAAACTTTTCTTCCCCAACCGACAGGCAGCGCAGAAGAAATCAGCTTCATGGCCCCTGTATGTATCCCAAGAGTTGCAAAATAAGACCCTCTGAAGTACTGGGACACGGAGTTTGGTATCACCTTCGAGAAATAAACAAAAAAACAACAAAAAATGTTGGTTTTTTGTTTGCTCTTAAACAAACAAACCCAATGTTTGAGTTCACTTAGTCAACATGAATGAACGGCTCAGGCCGTGGTATGACGGCATATTAAGCCCAGTGCCAGATCAAAACCATCACGGCTTCACAATGTAAAACACGGATGAAGTATAAACTCCTGCCATAGTTTTGCAGCTGTTTCTTCAAACAAGAGTGCCAGTGAGGCTGATTCATCCCCTGGCCTCTCGTACCACCCCCTCAAGTTGTGACAGCTTCTCCTTGGCTGGGAGAAGGCAGGCACGTGGTAAACCTGATCAGGAACTCACCCAGGTCAACAAACTGTCTCCCACTGAAACCAATTCCCTGCAGAGCCACGCTGAGCCACGTAAGCCCAGCTAAGGAATCAACGTGAGGACGTTACCAAGAGCCTGCATCACTTATATCGGCACCGCTGCCAAAAGAAACATCCACAGAAAACTGTCTCACTTGGCTGGTTCGAATTTGCTCAGATGTTGACAACTTAACTCTGTAAGGACAAGCTCTGTGCTAAATCAGGAATCATCTGCTCACACCACACTAACTTTATGCTTGATCAAGTATCGTCTGTCCTCCTACATCTTGCATAAAAGAGTAAAGTCGCTGAACTAACTAGAGCACATCATGTGCAATTTAACAGAAACATTACCATGGGCCACATCTGACACAGATCACGATCGGTGATCTGGCAATGCACAGAACCAGAGCTGTGAAATCCCAGGCGCCACAAAGACTAAACAGCTCGGGAGTAACACACATGTAAAAAGACTGGAAATGCCTGACTTTTTTTCTTTCACTTGCAAACTCACTTTAAAGCTGCCAACTAGTTTCCTCCCTTTACTTCATCGACCAATGTCAAGCAAAAATTATCTTAGGAACACTCCTCGTTCCTAAAGATGATCCGGGGCCAAAGAGCTGGGAAAGGAGAGCACGTGTATGGTTCCCTCTGGGCTGGGCTACACAGCTTGAAAGCTTCACTGGTACTTCCCAAGTCCTTCCCCTGAAGGTGATTCATCTGTCTCCTCACTTACTTCAGAGCAAGCAGAAACTGAGATTTAGTTAGGAGTGATATATCAAAACCAAACAGATGTTTAAGTCTGCCTCATCCTCCAGGAGTTAAGGCTTCCCTTAAAGAGGATGATAACAACTCGAGGAAGCCTTGATGTTTCTCACAAGACACACTACTCAAACCCACAGGCACTGCCCATGTAGGTAAAGGACGAGCGCCCGCGCAGGCAGTAAACAGATCACCCGAGATACACATCACAGGAGCTTCACTTGAGGGGGCTTCCCTGTTCAGCCAGGCCTAGGTCTTGCCCAGACATCAGAGCTTAAGTAAACACATTTTTCACTGAGGTCAGGCCGAAATTTCAAGGGTCTTTTTGTGAAGCAAATAAGTAAATAGGAAGTACACAGGCTACTGACTTTACAGGTTGAATTCTTCAATGAGACAGGAGTGGTTTCCATATGTCTTGAGGCATCAGATAGTGTTTAATCCACTAAGAATCTTCCAAAAAAGAGTGCAGGAACAGCACGGAGAGAAGACTAGGCGTTTCCTGAAGCTTCCAAAAAGAACACTTTCTTCCTTAAAATCATCTTAGGCTTTATTGCATATTTAAAGAAAATTTGTGAAATACATGAACATAAAAAGGTTGCCAGACATACTCAAACCTCGAATTTTGTAATGCTTGAATATCCAGCACCAACTCCAAGGACCTCAAAATTTATTTACCTCCAGAAACAGTTGTATCCTATCGGATGCGAGAAACTTGCCATCTGCATTGGAGAATAAATCAGGTTATTCATCTAAGCACCAGAGTTTAATCCACTTTGAACTGTGGCATAACAAAGTTCCTTTTAGAAGAAGGTTGTTTCTTTTTTAACATGAAAAATTCCTCGATGTCTTTCCTTACTGAAATGTTTTCTTAGACATTAAATAATTACAGCAGAAACTCACTAGTTCTTGTTAGCAACAGACAGTCCAACAGACTAGATTTGGTTTTACAAGTAAAGATGAGAGGAGGAATCATATTAGACTTTAAAAAACACTTTGAAGCGGGGCCTCTTTATACAGTACATCTATGGCAGTGAGCTGCAAGATACTAAAGACCTAGAACCGTAATCTTAAAAGAAGGAGTAACTTTCCCTACAGTTCCAGTTCCCTAAACCTCCCAGAAAATTCAGGGAAAGCAGTTAAACAGCTTGGCCAGTTACCTGTTTGGAGATTTAACAAAACTAAGAACATTGCAAAGCAGTAATAAAAAACAGCAGTGTAAAAAACCCTTACTTGGTGCAGAGGTAACACTGACTTGACAGGTTACTTGTCAGAAGATGGGCAGAGCTGCAAGGAGATGACCTCCAACAGTTCACACCCGTGTTTTCAAGTGACCCCAAACTGCTCAGTAGTTTATAAACCAAACTAGAAACAGTAACAGCAACCACCCTACTCTCTTCCCTCTCACTGTGGAGAGATTAAGTACTCTTTATTTAGTTAGAGGTAAGATGTTTAAACATCAAAAGCTGCTTGTAAAATGATGAGTGGATGCAAGCGAAAGGAAAAGTTGCCCATCAAACCCCATGCTGTGTCCCTCTCCCCAGCTTTCTGACCGGCCAGAGACACCACCCTGGCCAAAGAGGCAGCTGAGAAAAATGAGAAGAGGCAGCAGGTGAGCACCACCCTGCTGGGGGAAGTCAAATTTGGCCCCTTTGGCAGAAGCAAGTTTAGGGCTTTCACTCCATTTTGCCAGCTGCAAGCAGGTCTACAACTCTTAGAAATCCACAGAGCATGTATTGGCACAGCTGTTATAGGTCTAGCCCCCCAAACCAGCTGACAGCACACTCCTCGCCATGCAGCATTTCCCAATTAAAGGCTAATGAAGGCCGAAGCAGCCCGATACAAGTGAGAGAGGGAGGAAAGGAAGACCAGAAAACACAAGCAGATAAACTTGTATAACTAGAAACAATGAAAGGAAAGGATGAAGAAAGCCACTGCCTGGCTGTTGCTGAAAGGTGATAAGCTAGAAGTTGTCCTATCTTTATTACAGCCAATGACTGCAGAAACCTATTAGTAAGTTACAAGAATAAACTCCCATTTTTATTATCTTTACTGGTTATTTAATACCTCTCTCCACCAAACCCACTCTCAGCTCAGGTTACCTCCAAATACTCCGCTTCAGCTAAAAGTTAATAAAAGAAAAAGACAAAAAAACCCAACAAACACAACCAAACCAGAACTACCCCAGAATAACCTCTCCTTCAACCCAAAATACGTACACATCAAGAACAAAGCAAGGGGACAAGAGAGGGTTTACACATGCCCCTGCAGTTAAATTATTAGAATTACACGCTCCAGGTCTAGACTCACCAACATGCTATGCAAGCTGCCTTAACAGCTCTGCACCTCATTTCTTTACCAGGAAAAGCACAGAAAATCATTATGGGCATCACGGTGATGTCAAGAGGACCAACGCACCCATCGCTCACAGCTCTCTGGCAGCAGCGTGGACGTCAAGAGTTGCACGACGCCAGGAGAGTCTGGATGCCAAATGGGGGTACGTAAGGGGCTGGGGGGCAGTTCAATCCGCAGTCCCCTGTCACGCATTAGTAACACTCCGTAATAACAGGGAGATGATATCATGCTGTCATTCTCAAAAACTCTGGGGATGGCTACACTGAAATGAGAAGGGTGACTGCAGAACAAACAGACCAGGTCTAACGCAGCGAGTGAGAACACCACCAGTAAGAAAGTTGTGGGGTTCAGTGTCCAGCACACTGGAATAAAGCTGCTGGGAATCTTGCGTGCCCAGGCCAGGCACTGTAGGGTCACTATTTCCCTTTAATTGTGTGAAATGCAGGCTAGAGCCTATGTGCTTGACTGGCATGTGATCCTATGTCCAAATGCCATTTAAACACACGACAGACTCAAAAGCGATCGTTTTGTAGCCTAGTACTCTCCCAAACAAGAGCATAACTCTTAAAAGTCAGAAGCATATAAAAGGCTTTTCATGTAAAGGCATAAACTGACATTTGTCTCAGCAAAAGTGTTGGCTTCAGTAGTTCTTCCTCTATCCTTCCTCTCCTTTCTTTCCCCATCCCCTTGTTCCCAGCCCTCCCACTGAGCCCATTCAGCTGTTCACACAGTCCCACAGTGAACCAGATCGGGTAGCTGATGCAGATTAAAAATAATCCAGGAAAAAACAAAGAGTGAGGAGGAGGGAAGAAGATGGAAAAAAATTTAAGTTCCTCAAATCAGTGCAAGATGGAAATGCAAAAATCATTGTTTCACTGCATGAAGAGAATGTCATAGGGGCATAAACCTGCAGCAGGGCTCAACCAACCACCACCACTAAAGAAATACTTGTACTACAGTTAAACTCTCCTGGAGAAGGTGGAGGCAGAATAGCTGTTGGAAAGTCTCTTGATACCAACATGACCTGTTCTCTTCCAGGCAGCTGACACAGCACTCTCCTGAAAGCAGAGCTTGGCACTAGCTAGAACAATGAACATCTCTCTCCCACAAGCATTTTTCTTCTCTTCAGAGGCCCCAAATTCCAGCTCAGAGGTCCCAAGCTTCTCAGATCTGGTGTTTATCCAACATTCCCATACGGTCTGTGATCGTGCAGACTGCCAGTCCGCTCCATGAAGCGGCAGACCAGCCCACCACAATTCCTTCCAAGAAAAGGCAGCCCACTCTCATCATGCTGCCATTTACTTCATGGCTGTACAGCAGCTGTTCAGAAAATCTTCACTTCTGCTACACTGGAGGCAGGCAAATCCAGGATTTCCTATGGACAATGAGTAAGATCCCATACTTCAAATTGGAATTTGACACCTTGGCATCTACCTCGCACATTTAAAAAGTTTCATGTCCCCTGTGAACCATGGTAGCTTATGAGAGTCCCGTTTGCACCAGAAACCACCCCCATCCCATCAGAAATGTACTATTAGAAACATGGCAGGAACCAGGAGAACCAGTTGCTGTCTCAAAACAACTTGACGCCAGTCACCTTAGCCACTGGTAAGTGGTAAGACAGACCCAAAAGTCTTACAACCACTCATGTGGCAGCTCCCGACTCCCTCAGCATGCTCACTCTGCTGCACAACACGAACGAGAAGACTTCTGCATCACTTTGGCTCCCATAGTGCAGGCTTCTCAGCTCCTCAAGCCACGAACTACCGCACATCAACATTAGAAAAGAGCAAGCCATTTCGGATCCTCTTGGAAGAGCTGTCAACAATGCGTTTAAAACTCGGTCTTTTATCAGAGAAGTGCAATCCACCTACTGGTTTCTGAAAACAAAAATTCACAGTGCTTCATGATGAAGCCAAAAGCGATGACCATCCTTTGAGTCAACACATACTTGTAGGAGCAGTATCGATCCATAGCAAGCAAGTCGCTTTTTTGGCAGCTGTTAGGTCTCGAGTTCATACGACACAATTCGGTAGCCACAAGAATAACAACAGATTATCTGCTGAATGTTTGTCCTCCAGTGGGAAGTGTATGAAATGACTATGCACAAATCCCATTCAGGATTTAATCCTGCCCTGGAGTTCACACACAACTTCACTGTACAAAACCATTAGTGGGAGATACCAGCACCAGAGGTCAGAAACAATTCAATGATGCAAACTCCTCCGGCTCAGGCTGAACAGAACGCTCTTACAGAAGCAGCTGCATCCATCCATACGCTGATCTCTGTGATGTGTCAAATCAAGACTTCATCCGTATCTACAATAATGGAGTACTGTAACCCTGGCTATCAGCCAGCTCCCTTGCCCTCTGCCCAGAAAGGTTACAGAGCAAATCCTGGACACCATTTCCAAATACAGGAAGAACAAGAAGGTGACCGAGACCACCAAAAATGGATATATCAAAGACAAATCACACCTGATTAACTTGACCCGCCTTTCAGATGAAAAGACTGTCTCTGTTGCTGAGGGGAGTGCTAAAGGGTGTTGGACACCTTGACTTTGCATCAAAGGCCATGCTAAGTCTCCCATAGCATCCTTCAAACCAAAGTGCTGACTGAGGTGTTGCCTGGATTATGGGACAGCAAAGATGGGAAGAAAACTGTCTAGAACACCAGGCTCAAAGGATTGTGATCAGCAGTACAATCTTCACCTGGCTCCCAGTCACTAATGGCACACCTCAAGGACCAATGCTGGGGCCAGCCTTTCTTATGAGTTTTTTCATGACCTGGGTAGGGACTAGAGTACGCTCTCCAAAAGTCTAGGGACTTGTGAAAAACATACCATGTGCTGGTGGGCAGAGCTGCTATTCAGAGGAACTTCAACAAGCTGAAAAAATGGGTTGACAAGAACCTCAGGAAGTTCAGCTACAGCAAAGCCCAGCGTCTGGGGTGGGGTAACTCCCCGCAGTGGCACAGGCTGTTGGCACAGCATCTCTGCGGGAAGGTATCTAGTAAAACAACAAATTGCCCAGGAGCCAGCAACACACCCCTGCAGCAAGGGATCTCCATTTGGAGGGCTGGGTCCAACTGGAGCTCCCCAGCACAAGTGACAGAGGGGAAAAGGCCAACAGAGGCCACTGAGGTGATCAGTGTGGGAGTATGGGACAGGCAAAGAAAGGTGGAGAGAGGTGGGTTAGGTCAACCCCAGGAAGGAGAAAGCTCAGAGGAGATGCTACTGCTGTCTACAACGACAGAGTGTGAGGTGCAGAGCAGATGAGCCAGGCTCTTCTCAGGGACATGCAGGGATAGGACAAGGGATCAGGGACAAAGGACACCAGGTGGAACACGAGAAAATCCAACCAGGCACACAGAAACAAGTATTTGCCATAAGCGTGGTCAAACACTGGTCAGGGCCCAAAGTAAGTGTGGCATTGCGAGCCTTAAGTGACAATCAGAACAGAGCTGGAGACAGCCCTGAGCACTCTACAGCGGGACAGCTTCTAGCAGGAGGTCAGCCTAGAGATCTCCAGAGATCCCTTCCCACCACCTGTGGGTCGCACAGTACAGATTTTGCCATACAAACTACTAAAGACGACATTCCACACAAGACTAGCATCTACAACATTAAACACAAGTAATAATTTCCAGGAAACAACCCCTTTTGCAAGTCACACTGGGAACTGAGCTGTAAATTTCCAGAGTTCATCTTGCCCTTCGCCTTCCCACTCTCAGCATCTCCAAACAAACATACCTGATCGGTTTGGGGCAACCCAAGAAACAAAGCTGGGATGGCCAAGACGCACATCTTGCCCCTCTATAAAACCAAGTGCGACCAGAAAAAAAAGTACAAATGTGACAAAAAGAGTGACATTTTTCAGAGCGCAAAGTAAGGGTTAGGCCAGAAAAGCAGAAAGAACAGAAAGCAGTTGACAGACAGCAGCCAGACAGCATGGCTTGGCCACCTTCGCTGTATTTTTTTTCCCTTGTTTACTTTTCTCCGGTTTTACAGAACTCCATGAGAAATGGGACATTTTAAAAAAGGAGGGAATCTCACACGTCCTACAGTCTTGAAGGAGAAGGCAGCTCCACAGAAGGGTTTTTAGAAAGGAAAATGGCTGAGTACGAATTCATGCCAGACCACCCCCAGTTTATATTCCACAAAACACAGTCCCGAACCCTGTTGCCTCTCCTTTCTCTTCACGTGAGGCAAAACAAAGGACAATCAGACAGGAGCGCAACCCTGAATAGAAGACTAATGGCAAAGCACACAACGAGACAGCAAGAGTGGAAGGGGAGGCCAAGATCTGCAGGACGTGCCTCGCCCGCCCGGGACCACCCCCCGCCCCCCTGCCAGCAGCCTGTGCCCATCTTTGTGCTCCTCACCTCAGCGACTCCTCTCCCCGGCGCCCACCTTAAACCTCGCGTGACCTCACCTCAGCGGCCGCTCCCCTCCAGGCCCCATCCCGGGGCCCGTTCCCGACCCCGCGGCCTCTCCGCTCTCCCTTTCCCGGCTGCCTCCCCAGCCCCGATCACCCACCTCGCCCTGCCCGTGACCCGCATCTGCCCCAGCACCCTCCCACCCCCTCACTTCACTCCCCGTCTCCCTGCCACCCCCCGGGGTCCCAGCGCGGCCCCGCACGGCTCTTCCCCGCCCCTCACCCGGCCCCCGGCCCCGGCTCGCGGCACCCCACACACCCGCCGGCCCCTCACCCCGTCTAACCCCGGGCCGGCCCTCTCCCCGCCAGGCCCCCTGCCCCTCTCCCGCCGACCCTCCCGCTCCAGAGCTTCCCCCGCCGCCTCCCTCCCCTGCCGGGCCGCCCCCCTCCGGCCGCCGCTGCCCGAACCCCGGCCTCCCCCCGCCGCCCCGCCCCGGGCCTGCCCCGCCGCCACGGCCCGCCGGGCCCCCGAGGCGCCGCTCCCACGCGGGAGGGAGGGCGGCGCGGCGGGACCGGGGCCTCGGGAGCTCTTACCTCCGACCCGGTACATGTTGGCGGCCATGCCCGGGACGGGGGCCGGGTGCGGGGCGCGGGCCGCTCCCGCCGCCGCCGCCTCCAGGTGCCGGATCCGCTGGAAAATGGAGGCTGGAGCGGGCGGGCGGGGGAGGGGAGCGGGGGAATTAAAGGGGCCGCGCCGGCTGCCGCCCGTCCGAACGCGGAGGGAGGGAGGGAGGCGGAGGGCGGGGCGGCGGCGGAGGGCCGGGGGTGGCGGGCCCGGGCGGAGAGAAGCCCGGCGGCGGCGGGAGGGAGCGAGGCGGAAGGAGCTGGCCCAGCCCGCAGCGTGTGAGGGCGGTGCTCCGCGGCCTGCGCCCGGCGGGAGGGGAGGGGAGAGGAGCGGGCCTGCCGGCGGGCAGCGCCTTCCTCAGGGACGCGGGCACGCTCCCGGCCCGCCTGTCCTCACACACACGGGCCGCGCGGGTCCTCACAGCCCTCGGGTACGCGTATCCCGCCTCACGCACACACACATACACATCCCCTCCGCCTGTGCTCACAGCCCTGCTCACACCCACCCACCCCGCCTGTACTCGCAGGTAGCCCCCACGTACAGGCACCGGCTGCCCTCGCAGACAGCCCTCTCACACACAGGCGTCTCCACGCACACCGAACCGCCACAGGCCATCCCTGCCCTGCGCGGCAACACACTCAGGCCTGCTCGCACCAGGCGAGGCACCCGCTCACAGCCGTGCCTGCACCCAGCACACCGCTCCAGACATCTCCCACTCACGCACCCGCACCCCTGTTACACCATCTCCCTCGCACACCCGCCATGGTGAGAGGCTGCCTGGCCTGTCTCCTCCGCTGCTATGCGGGGGCTTTTCCCCCCTCCAGGGGTTTCCCCGCCTTTTCAGGTGTCATCCCGAGAGACGATGGCTTTAGCTTTGTCTTGCCCACTGACCTGAGGGTGTCACCGAGCAGGTACCTCCTTTCTCTACTCACACAGCTCCTCTCCAGGCATCTCCTCAGCACCTCTGCAGCAGTTACGCAGTTGCTGAACAGTCACTGGCTCCAGATCGCTCTGCAGAACTTGCACGTTGCCACTGCCATTTCTTCTGCTACAAGAACTGACAAGCTGACGCCAAAGAATACTCCAAGAAACCATCACTCTTTGGTATATAACACCTTTACAACAGGTTCCCCCAGCAGGGGCTGACAAAATACAGGTGATGGGCTGTCCCCCCATAGGACTTCTCCATGCACGTGGCCAAAGCTGGATGGTGAACCCCAACAAAGAGCTACCTCTCTGATGGTCAGCACAAGCGGACACAGGTTGCTTCTGGCCTCACAGGCACAGCAGACTGACCACGCTTGCTCCTCAGCTCCAGCGCAGAGCTCACTTGGTGTTGGCTGAACCAGATGTCAGCCCAGGACCCCTCCTCGCAGTCAGACAGGTCATGACAGCCAAAAAATAGCAGTCATGGAATGCTTTGCTGGAGTAAGCAGTTAATGGCACAAACAGTTGCACCTTTTACCAGGGCTGGCCATGGCCTCTGCCTGCATTCTCAACCCTGGTTTCCAGAAAGTCCTGAAACTGCTGTACCAGACCTACCAAAACACTGGCAGATGCCAAAATACATCTATTTGAAAAAGAACAAGGCTTTTGTTAAAATTCACTTTCCATGCTAGAAAAAAAAAACAACCAACAACCAACAAACAAACCACCAAATCTCTGACAGTCCTCGGATCCCAGTAGGGCACAGGGCTCTGCTGCCATGTTTCCAGTGTATGCACAGAGCATGGCTGAGTGAGGAAAGCACTTCTGGGATTGAAAATCGGTCAGCCAAAAAAAGTTCACTGCACCGGAGGGAACCTCTGCGATATTTCCTCCTTTTTGAGGCGGCCAGGGACACTGCAGGATGGAAGGGCTGGCTCTCCCCAGGCTGCTTCTGCAACTGTTCTGCAGAGCAGAAAATAATGCAGTAGGACACAGAAAAATGATCCAGAATAAATATTTACAAATCACATCATGGGGCACTTGGTAGTTGCACATGAAGAAGTGGACAGTCACGTGGCATTGGCTGCTCTTTCCAGATGCTAAATTGTGTTTTAAAAGATAGCAACAAAAGCATGTCAGAACTTCCCTGCTGTTCCTCTTCCAGGTTAAGCAATAGCTGTGGCCATTGCTGGGACGTTATGCAATGGGAGGGAGGGAAGCCAGCACCAGCGACCACAGCCTGGGAAGGAGCAGGCTCTTGCAATGCCCCATCTCCCATCACCAAACCTCGCTCCCATGGATGCCACTGACTCCCACTGTGACCAACCCAGTCCTTCCAAAAGGCTTTTGGAGCATCATGATGAGGCATCACTCGCATTTGACACCTCTCAGGTAGCAGTGAGGGTGCACATCCACTGGGAAGGGCCAAGACCTGCAAAAGGAAAACATCGATGCTTTTAAGAGCCCAGCCCAAAGGTGCCTGGAAGTTGTTCCCAGCATGTGTGGGTGAGGGAAACTCTCTAGGGCCATTGCATGTGACCTGCCACACCTCAGCCCTGAACCATCCTTGCCCCACCCAGCTCTAATTTCCTTCTCCTCCCTTCTAGAAGACAGGTGAGCATGCCCATGGCCCCACCGGGGCTTTTGGCGTGGCCCAGAGAGCTCACCTGGTGGTGCGGCACTGGTCCTCTGCTATCCTGCCAGCACCTGAACCTTCACACTCCAGTCCCCTCTGCTTGCACCCTCCTTCCCATGCTGAGATGAGCTCCTCTGTGGGCTCTAAAAGATGGAGCCTCTTCCATGCACAGCTGGGTCCTTGGTGCAGGTTTACAGCTGAACCTGTACAAAAAACACATAGCCAAAGCACAGCCTTCACCTACTTCTCTCCCCACTAGCTGCCCCCCAGTGCTCTCCCATCTCACCAGCAGCCAGGCTCCCTCCATGGCTTTTGGTGCTGTTTGCACTCAAGAGTCCCAAATTTGCCCCCTCTCAAGCTACATACCTTGCTCCTGCCTGGAATTATCCAAGGCCACATGGGTGGGACATGTGTCCGCACCTTCAGCCAAAGGCTCAGGCCATAAATCTGCCAGCAAGCTCAACCAGGGCATGCAGAGGTGCTGGGACATCCATCGAGACACACGTGCTTTGAGAACACCCTGGCCCACTGTCAGGAGCTCCTTTCATCCCCAGCTCCTCACTCCATCAGCAGCCATGCCTCCTGCCCCCACCCTCAAAGCAGGGGGAGCACAGGGATGCAGGCTGCTGCAGCTCAGCATTCCCACTGCTCCCTCCAACATGTTAGGTCCTGTGGACCACAGCCACAGACCCATTTCTCAAAATTTATTCACTTTTCTGCCTTAAAACAGCTGCTTAGCTCTTCTCTTTCCTTCTTCTCTTCACCTTCCCACTCCTCACCACACCAAGTCCAGGTGCTTGCCACCCCATCCACCCCTGTCCCTCTCCACTGCTGTCCCAGGAGCACACACAGTTTTAGGCTACCACAGCCTCTGCCTTCCCCTACCGAGACCCTCTCTCGGTACCCAGCCACCACTGTGTCCATCCAACATAGCCCCCAGACCAGCAATAGGCACCAGCCTGGTCCCTTCTTGCTGCGAGGGGATGAAGACCAGGTGGCTAGAGAGGGCTCTCATGAGCCCGGAGAGCTGCAGGAAGTGAGTGAGTCCCTCCAGGAAAGGAGGCATAGGGGCAGGGGAGAAGGCTCAGTGCCGGGTAGGACATGCCGATCCACCAGCTCTGCCCTGTAAGTGCTGCACGGCGGCTGGATAAATAACACAAGAGATTCCTCGCCCCCACCCCAGAAAGCCATGCTGCTATCTGCTAGCAGAGACAACTGCCCCAGCCATGCCAGAACAGCCCCTGCTGAGAGACGACTCAAAGGACGGGTGTGTGCTTTCATGTCCAGTTTTATTAGTGTTGCATTAGTACCATAAAATAGTTGACGAGGTTGAGCACGTTGCAGTTTGTTCCAAAAAAAGGCTATTTACATTTAATCTGTCTTCATTAAAAAAACCTAGAACCCAAACAATACAACGACACAGGTGGACAACTCGGGAATCTACAAAGTGGTAATGTCCCCCTCATACACTACGGTCCAGACACGGCTGGCAGAAGGTGGCCGTGGTACCTGTGCTCACAAGGTGCTTCCCTGTGGCCACGGCACCTACGCAACCAGGCAAGGAGCACTCCGGCAACCCTCGGGCCAAGGTGCAAAGCAGCAGCTGACTGGATGTGGCCCCATGGCTGTGCTCTTCCTTAAGGAAAACAGTGACCTGCTGCTTTTCAAGTTGGCATGTCCCCTTCTCCCCCAGTCTGTCCCAAAGCAGCTCAGTAACCCTGCAGGAGCCAGCCCTGCATGGAGCATCTCCCAAGAGAACCCCACTGGAAACCTCCAGGACCTGCTGCTGCTCATTTCTGGCCTTTTCCCTGCCAGATAAGCCCGGAAGGAGCATCACACTCAAACACCACCACGCAGCTATTTGTCGAGATTGAAACCCCCTGAACAAAGGGGGCAGAGGTACTGTATCTAACCTAGCTTCAGGAAAGCTCCAGGGCACCCAGCTCTTCACCACTGCATGGTGGGACTGCCCTAATCAATCCCCCAGCACACCAGGCAGCAGAAGGCCATCAGCTCTGCTGCTCCTCGACAGGACATTCTTCTTAAACCTGGAGGTGCCACCAGGTGCAATGTCCTCCACCCTGGCTCTCCAGTGCTCCCTCCAGCACACGCTGCTGGTAAGAAACACAAGAGGGCCTTTGCTGCATTGGCAGATGAAGCACTAGGCAGTGTTGTTCTCTGCTTTCCATCATCAAACACAGCCAACAGGTACATCTCTTCCAGCCTCAGAAACCTCCCAGACATCTACCCCTGGCCCCTCTGCAAGGTAAAGCCACAAGCACATGCTAATTAAAGCAGGAAAACACAGCCAAAAAGTGGCTCTCCCAGAACTCGTGTCTTAAGGAGGACTCTGCAGCTACTGATGAGATGTAACCAGTAACAATTGAACTGGATGGAAACTGCAGCACTGAGGTAAACCAGCAAGACGTCCAAACAGTCTCCAGCCCCACAGGAGAGCCAGCCCTGACTGAATGCTGAAAAGGCTGAGGTCCAGCCTTTGTCTCCAGGCAACTCAACCCGGAGCACCGAGAAGCACTCAAGGTGCAACCCGATGCCACATAAACCTTCCATCTTTCATCTGCTCATCAGCACTGTTAAACTAGGTCATCGTCCTCGCACAGCTCAGCAGTGAGCCCGTTCCCAAGACCTCACCTCTGAGTGAGGCGGGGGCCCTTCACCCAAGAGTGGCTGGAAAAGAAGCCGGCTGCTTTAAGAAACCACAGCAGGGGAGGGGGGGATACAAGCTCTGTGAGGAGCAGGGATGAGCTCTGGGACACAAAGAGACAGGGAGGCCCGGGGACATCGCCTTCAAAGTGCCTCCTGGCCAGAGATCAGCTCATTTGCTGCCCGCTCCAGCCCCTGCCTTCACTGTTCGACCGTGCAACTCAGAGGCAAATCCCATGTGATGCAGCCGGGTGAGGTAATGCCACTGTGTTTCTTGGTTTGAGTTGCACCTTCCTCGCCAAAACTCTCAAGAAACGAATGCAGAGCTCTGCTCCAAGTCATCCTTCTGCACTTACTAACTCACACACAGCCCCCTAACGCCCACAGATATGGGCTCACTGCTGCCCTGGCAGCTCTCCCCAGCCCCACAGCAGGGATCCCTCAGTCAGCAGGGCTTGCTCACACAGGGTCCCTCAGGAAACAGTTGGAGAAGCTGGGAGGGTGGGAGACCTGAGATCAGTCACTCATTCATGTCACCAGGTACAAAGCCCTCTCCCAAAACAGTCTGAGCCACACGCGTGTCTTGATGTTCATTCTCCTTAGAGACAGAAACCTCTTTCTCCTCCAGGTAGGGACAGAAACAGCTGCACAAAGTGGCTTCACACAACACAACAGGGGCACAACACCCTGACCAGAGCAGCAACCCCAAACTCACAGGCCAGTCCTTGTCTCCATGGCAAGGAGACTCTACAGCCACCCCTGGGCACACAGCTGCCCGCAGGCAGGGCCAGCCTGGCACTGCAGGACTCTGGGAGGACAAGGCTGAGAAGCCGGGATGTTTCCTTGCACAGAGGAGGCATTTCAGCGCAACAGCAGCTTTCCGCAGGGGAGAAGCCCTGTGGAGACGCAAGCCCTCAGGTGTACCAAGAGCTTCCTGGTGAACTTGCTTGTATAAAGTTAGGACAAAACACAAACCAATAACCAATATGAAACGCAACGAGCAGAAGTGTTTCTCTCACATGTACACACACACACAGTAGAGCAGGGCAACATACATTTGATAGGCAGGACCCTGGAAACCTTGTCCTAGCTACCGTTTTTCTTTACAGTACGTTGAAGTACAAAGAGGAGCACAGTGATGGTTCCCCCCTCACCCCCCAGTAAACAAAGTTATTGCAGTCGGTCAGCCCACCCAGCCCACCTCTGCTGCAGTAACATTCTCCAGCACTGGGAGCTGCCGAGGCTGTGTGCGGCTCCTGACGCTGGAACGCAGCCCAATCACTTTTGTCACACCAGTGTGAGACCCAAGGAAAAAAAAATCACACACTGACTAATTTCCTTTAAAAACCTTTTTTTTTTTTTTTTTAGATGCAACAGCCTCAATGAACAAAAAAGAAGTGATGTGCTTATACATCATCTCCCATGCTACCGCTGCTAGGCAACGCTATACAGTCCCACAGCATCAGCTCAGGTCAACTGAAAACACGTGAACTGATGGACATGATGACATTCGAACTACAGCTGAGCTTCTGCCACAGTCAAGAGCTAGCAGACAGCAGGCAGACCTGTCCGCGGGACTGTGGGAAGAAACAGAATATTGCAATTAGACAATGTGTCCTGCCCAGCAGCATGCCACTGGGTGTGAGACCATGTCCTCCTCCCCTGCATGGTTTGAAGGGAATACCCAGTCCCTGGCCAAGCAGGTTGCACTTGTGCTGGGAAAAGGTTTAATGAAACCAAAGTCAGTGAAGCAGCCCATGCTGTGAGCTGCAACAGGCACTAGATCCAGCAGGGACCACGCTCTTGCTTACAAACCCCTCACTCCCCATCATCAGGAGAAGGCTGAACAGAACACACCGCCACCGCCCTGCCCAAAAGAACCTGGATGATCCCTGTGCAGAGAACGACCTGCCAAGCAGGGGAAAGTAGGTTCCCCAAGCCTTCAGAAACCCACAGGTAAGGGACCAGAAAAAGAAGAATTAAAAATAAAGGTTCAAAAGCAACCCTGCCCTCAGAAAGTGCCTTCTGGAAATGCTCACAGAGCCTGGTCTGCCCACAAGGGTGGGACCCAAAAGGACCCCAACAAAATCTTAAGTCCCTTACCCTAAAACACCAGAGACGTCTGTTCTTCCACATGGCAAGCATGCTCTGCTCCCCAAACTCCATCTGCCACCTGCTTCCCAGTCCCTCACAGGCACGCTTCGGGAAGCTTGGAGAGCAAAAGGTCACATCTGCAGTACTCAGAGCCATCTAGACCTGTGGCTTGTCACACTGTCTCCTTGTAAGAGCATTCTCCTGTCATCGCACCCCAAGCATCCCTCGCAGCAGCAAAGTGTACAAAGCGAACACAAGTGCAGCCGTAGCCAAGGTAACAGTTCAAGACACCCAAAAATCTCACTCCTCCATCTCACAGGACATCTCGCTGCCTGAAGAACTTGGCTGGCTTCATCCTCTCTCACATCCCAGCTACAGCTTCCACACCTTGGGACTGAAATCCCTAGCAAAGCCTCAAACCACAGGCAATGCTGTGCAGAGCAAAAGCATATCCTGCTGGTGAGGGGATGCAATGCACAGAGAAGTGCCCATGGAGCGGAATACTCAGAAAGCCGAAGGTAAGGACAAGACATCCATCTACAGAGGAGCCTGTGAGAGGCTGCCTACCCCCAGCACCCTTTATTTTTCTTACAGTCTCTCAGTCCCTATGAGGAGAGGTCCTGGGTGGTTCAAGGGCACGGCAAAAACGCACTCCTGCAGCAGCTCTGAAGCCAGGCAAGTCTGCACCCAGCCCAGGAAGGTGAAGGAGTGAGGCAGCAGCGGGCTCCGGGGAGCACTGTGCGGTCAGGTCAGGACAAAGGCAGCAGATAAAGCAGCCCACGCTACCTCACGTGTGGGGTTTTGACAGATGGACAGGAAGGCAGCTGGACACGCAGAGTGCCTGGCTGGCTCCCAGTCCAGCCCCTACAGTGATGTATCACTTCACAGACAACGGCTCATCTTCCTGGGTTTGTTTTTTGGCAACTTATTTTTTTCTTTTCCTCTTATTTTTTTTTATTTTGTTATTATTACTTTTTTTTTTAGAAAGCATTAAAAAAAACCTGCAGCTGTTAAAAAAAAATCCTTTCCCTTTAGAGGCTGGACGAGGTTTTATTGACAGGTAAATAATCGGTGTGAGTATGTAAATAGCAGCGACCCCACTGACGCAGAGTCCCTCAGCAGCGCAGCCAGCTGAGGGGACATTGTGACTGGCTCGGTTTGGTCATTTTCACAGACCTGGGACACTGGAGTTTCCCTAATTCCTCTTCCTGCCCCACCCTCCTCAGGCATCACTTCAGCACAAACACCTGCCGCCCATCCTCATGGCAGGCTCCATGCTCTGAGGGGGATGTCCTCTCCAGATCTCCCTAAGCAAGTGGTTTGTTTTTTTAAACTGGACAGTTGAATTCCCTCCAGACTCGCTGATCTCTCATCCTTTGGCAGCAGGAAGAAAGACTGGCCATCTCTTTTTGCTAGAAATACAGAGGGAGGGGGCCAAACGCACCGTAGCGTATGTGACCTTCTGCAAAGTCCGTTCAAACTGATCCACGGCTCCCCCAGCCCACTCACACCAATGAGGTCTCAGGTTAATAAGCAGTGCAGTTATTCAGCTATCTGCTCGTAAGTGGTAGGTGTTTTTGGGCAGGTTGCTTGCTCCTGCCAACTCCTCCCACAACTTCACGTTGTCAGCACATCTATATTTAAGACTGTGTTTTTTTGCCTTTGTTTAAAGGGGTTTCCTTCCCTTGTAGTAAACTTAAGAGTTAATAGAAAAAAGTAATTCAAAAGTAATCCAAGCACATCTGTAATTAATTCTGCAGGAGAGGGCAGAGCGATGCGAGTCAGAGTTGGCACGCAATTCCTGGCTCCTGGTGTGCAGTCCTCGGGATGCACAGAAGGTTCCTCCGCTGAGCACGGCTAGAAGTTAGATTTGGAGTGTCCAAATATGCAGATGGGAAAGTGCTTGACATGAGAGGACCATTGTGCTGCCAGCTGAAAGAACTTGACGTCGTTCCACTCTACCCCGTCGATCAAGACTGCAGGGGAGGGTAAAAAGAGAGGAGAGTTAGAAAATACCAAGTAGAAGTGGCCAACCTGAAACAGCTTTGGTAGAAACCTCCCTGCAGTCAGCAGAGGGAGGCCTGGCCACGTTCTGCGCTTGGGATACGCGCTGCTCTGTCTGGTCATCCCACCGCAGCAAACAGCTGCACAGGCTGGGGAGAATGGCTCGAGAGCGGATCCTGTTTATGAAGACCAGCTCAGATTGTTGTTCCCGCATTGCTCACAGACACCAGAGCTCCCCAGACTGCTGATTTCAGCGTCACCCAATCTGATTTCTCATATTTCCTAAGCACACGCCATTTTCTTTTTTGGGCAAACACACTCTCACAGAGAGGGACATCAGTCTCTCCTCATTGGCACTCTTAACCAGGAGATCTGCAACTCCTGAAGAGGTGACACGTGTTCTGTGACCACCCTTCACACTCACCAGTCTCACGGAGACTGGGCCAGGACTAAGGAGGTGACCCAAGCAGATCCCTCTGCTGCTAACAGTGGCGGGAATTATCAACTGAATAGGCTACAGGGATATTTTTGATAGTGGATGCACAGCTCCGCTGAAAGCCACTTTAGATGTCTGGAAGACTCGTATATGGCTCCTGCTGTGTCATGGCTTTGTGCCAGAGTCCTGCCTAGAGGAGCACCCATTCTCACCGCTCTCCATCAACACTTGCACCAGACATACAAGAGAAACAGAGGGGATGGAGCCTGGCCCAGCCCTTGTCCTCATCCAGAGCACTGATTCAGAGGAGTTCCCAGGTAAGGGAGGACTTTCCCACATCTCAGACCTATTAAAGCATTCTCCCATGCTGGACACATCCAATCTCATTCCCCAGTAACACCCACACTACATTGGCTCCAGGGCATGGGGCAGGACACCAGGTCAGCCCTTTGCCTGGAGGACAATGTTAGCAGCTGAGCCTCCTCCCAGAGCCCAATGGGACACAAGCGCCGCACTTACCACGCAGCATGTTCTGCTGATGTTTTGCTGTGCAAATCAACCTGCTGATTCCTTCAATACACTGGCTTTTTGACTCAATCTCCTTGTCTTTTGTTTTCTTGGGCAAAAACATCACTGGAAGAAAAACAAACAGGCACACAGTGAATCTCTGCCACTTGCAGCAGCTGCACCAAGACTTGTTTGTGTTTTTGCATTTAAGCATTCCTGTCTGAAAGTTTTAGCTCTAATTTTAACTTCTAAAATCATCCCTGTTTGACTGTGTCAGTGCTCAGCACATGCACATCTTATCTTTAAATGTCTCTACATGAAGTATTCTCAGCTAATAACCCTGACCCCAAAGGACACCCTTAGGTAACTCCCACTACTCTCTTGGGACACCACGGAAAATAGTGGGATCTCTAGCGGTCCCCAGCCCGAGTCCTGTGCTGGAGATCTGCTGGGCGGCCACACCACCTAGGGGGAATCCCACACACTGCACAGGGCTGCTGGGCAGCACCGTGCTCCCACATCGCACGGATCTTGCAGCCAGGTTTGCTGCACCAACAGCGGCCCAAGGTGAGCTGGGCTTCAAAGATGCCTGAAACGCTGGAGGGACTATACACTAGGGGCACTTGGTGGAGAGGGAAGGCATTAGGAGAGCCAAAGGGTCCAGGTCCTCCCCAAACACATGAGCTAAGATGTTCAAACCAGCTCTACAAAAGCTGGCAGTGTTGAACACCACTGCTTCAGGCTGGACTAGTCCCAGTGAAGAACATCTGGAGTGTCTCAGAACTGCTTCCCCCACAGGCATGCCACTTAAAAAGGGTGTGGTCAGGGGTGGGAGCTCTGGTACCAGCAGTGCCACAGCTACGTTGGCCCAGTAGTGACCTGGACGCAGGGTTATACATCCGTGTCATGCTGCAAGTGGTCCAGGAGGCTCTGTCAGCCTTCTCGCAGAGCCCCCAAAACCCCGCTTCCACCAGGAATCACTCCTAGGCCCATAGGCAGGAAGATGTTGTGAAGGACAGCTACTGGCAGTTGAATGCAAGTTCAGAACTGCCTTGCTGCTTCCTTCAAAACACTACACTGCAGAGCAGTTCTCCATTTCTAGTACATTTCATGTTACCAAGGCTAGGAGCAAATACAGAATTACTGACAATATTTAAAATGCACTTTTTGCTTGTTTGAATAAGTGAACTCAAAGCCACGAGTTTAAGGGCAGAAGACTAAAAAAAAAGTTAACATCAGGCTTTGCACCAACAGCATTTCTCTTCTACCTCCTTTTGCCTCACAAACCACTCTTTACAAGAGAACATAACAGTTCCTGCAGAAGGGCTTCCATCGCTGCAACCCTGCTCTGAGTGGCAACACCTCTACACCTCTAGTACGTACAGGCACACCTAGCAATGGCTTGACAGGTGTGGCTGGTGTTTGTCCAGCTGTGGCAGTGGTATTTTAACATAAGGACACCGTGTCAGATCCAAAAAAACATCTCTGCTGGAGCTGCTGCCATATGCTGCAACATGAAGGGATGCACACACATCCTGCCTCTGCCTGCACCTCTGTCACGTGGCAGAGGAGAGACCAGAGCACAGAGCTGTACAGGCACAAGCTGCCTCTTACCTAATCCAACATCCCACACCAGCAGCAGCAGGCTCACACGGAGCACAAGGGAGATGTCCAGAGCAGTGTAGCTCCTGGCTTTCTGCACAGCCACCCAACAAATGCCGCTCCCCTGTCACCACCTTTTTTGTTTTGGGCTGTACCACCTCGGCTGTTTAGCTGTAAGGGTGAACAACATCCCCTTTTTACAGCACAAAGAGCAACCATCCTTTCAAACTTTATCAGCTTATGCAGGCACTTCTCATCTACAGACAGACTAGGATTTTGGGGCTAAAAATATGACTAAGGTAGTGTAACGCAGGACTGACAAGTTAGGAAGCCCCGGAGTGGCAGAACAGGGAGAGCAACATTGCATTCTTGACCTTTGGCAAGAGTAACCATGTCCACCTTACCTTTCTTGTTCTTTTCTTTTGTCACGACTGTCATGGACATCGTTGGAGTGGTGGCAATCTCACCGCTGGCAGGTAACCTGCTGACCTGGAGGGACCGGAAAGTGCATTTCAGTGTGTTTTTGGTAGTGGAGGGGTCCTTCTTCTCTGGGTCTCTCTTTCTGTCCATGGGTGGAGCTGCAATCCAGTAATCCACCTGCAGGCCCATTAACTCAGCACCAAGGTTCTGGCTGAAAAATAAGAGAAGAAGGTAATTTCTGCACAGCACTCAGAGTTCCCCCCATCTGTTTGTTTCTTTTCTTTTCCAGAGTGGCTGCCGTTCCTGACCAGATGGTCAGAGGACAAGTGCCTGGCTCTTCTGGAAATCAGGCAGTAACATTTCATATTTAAACTCGATAATCACAAAAGCACAAGAATTCATCATCACTGAGTGACACAGCCTGGGTCACATTATACGGTGGCATCAGCTTAGCAGTACACAACTGCAATGAGCTGAGACAAGCTGACCTGTTGCACGGCCACAGGGACGAGCAGCAGAAAAAGGGAGCAGACAAGTTTCCTAACATGATGACCCAACCAGCAAAGGCAACCCCGAGGTGGCCCAGATCACTTCCAGTCTTTCAACAGGTAAGAGAGCTTGTATGTAAGCACCTTGCAGCTGCCTCCTGCACACTGATGAGTGGATGGCTCTGGCCAGGCACAGCACTGCCAAAATGAACTCTGAGCTGGGGTGAACAAAGAGCTGGTGAGTCCCTGAACATTGGATACTCAGTTCCCAGTCTTCTTTGAATGGGTTCTATCTCCAATGCTTGTGAGCTCTTACTGTCACCAGCTCCTTTCCTTCCTGTCCAGACGCTCCACCAGCTCACACAGGATCTCTGCTCTCCCCAGATCCCTTGTAACAGAGTTTGCATGGGGCGATCTGCCCTGCTGCCTGCTGGGCAATTCTGGTGCTAAGAGAATGCTCTGCTAGTCCAGTAATGTTTGCTGAACAACCACAGATTTCAGGACATGATCTGCTGTTGAAAACTCCTGCACATCGTGTAGCAACAAATATCCATCAACAAAATATGCAGAAAAGGGAAGATGAACAGCCTGGGAAATTCCACCCCCTGCCTGCCCTTGCCTCTCACTAGATAACCCTGAGCAGAGCAGGGGCTTATCATTCAGCACATGTATGGCTGAGAGCCTATACCTCTTCCCACACGATGATAGACTGTTGAATAATAGGCAAGTACCAGACAAAAAATTTATCTACCCGTCTGTGCCCTCTGTTTGAGAAATGGCATTTGTTAAGGAAGATGAATCTGTGATCTTGAACGAAATATGCATCGCTGTACATCGCCTGTCTAATAACAAACTCTCAAGGTAAAACAAGGATGTCAGGAAATAATTTCATTTGCTTTGCCATTTATTCAGCTGAGAGCCAGACCACAAGGCAGAGTTGATCTCTGATCTCCAAAACCAGGTTTTGGGTTCTCAGGACAAATTCAGAATAGAGATTCTTTAAGGATGAGGTTCTGGAGATGCACCTTTGGATTCTAAGGCTTCTTTGCATCACTTATCTCAGTTGTAAAGGCAAAGCATCCTAACGTTCACTATGCCCAGGCAGGATTTTCTGTTCTGTTTCCAGTTAAGTATGTGGCTTAATCTCTCAGCCTGGGTCACTCTCCACCTCTCATGACTTTAATAGCCTACGCTCTTGTGGTACAGGTTCTCAAACTACTTCCACCTTTGGAAAGCCCACACAGAAGAAGTCATCTCTGAGCCTGCACAGCCCACAGCTCTCTGCACTGCCAGCCAGCTGCTGCTGGGACCAGCCTGGGGCAGACAGGACTCTCCTGCCACCAAACCACAGGGGGTCACAGGAGGGGACTGGGCCTCCTGGCGCTGGTTAGCAGCCACTGACACCTTCCTGTTGCTGGGCACCTGCTAAACTGGGACTTCCACATTTCCTTTCCCTCTTGTTAAAAGGAAACTCTCAAGCCAGTTTAAGAAGCTGGAGGTTAAAGGCCCCCCACAAGACTCTCTGAGATGGGCAGGAAAGGTCCCCATTCTGTCTCCAGCAGGGACAGCAGGAGACGCTGCTTAGGGAGAGCAGTTGAATCCAGTTTCTGAATTACAGAGCATTCCTTCAGACCTCCTCAGTCTCACAACCACAAAATCAGAGATATTAGAGGGGACATCCCTGAATCACCCTTTAGTATCCATTAACGGATCAGCTGTCTATGAATTTGCATAACCCCTTTTTGATCTGCTGATCCTGCTGCCACATGAGTAGCGGAGGTAGACTTGGTCCCAATATGCCTTTCCAGCTGTGTGTGGAAGTCCTTTCCTTTCTGAATTTCAACCGAACTCTTGCCATTGGCACACATGTGAATAGGAATTGTAATTCCACTATGCCACCTTACAACTGTCAGCTCTCCCCTCACAGACAAAAAGCCTGCTGCTTCCAACAGAGTCACTGACTTTACACTTGCTTGGTCCTTAAAACCATAAGAATTGTGAAGGATTACACTAGCACCCAGGGGGATGAGGGTCAGTATTTTCTTTGGCTACATATCTCCTCAAGAGGATCCAGTCTCAAAGGGAAAATACCAGCAGATGGAGAACATAAACCTTCCTGAACAGGCTGCCACAATAGCTCATTGGAACCAGGGTTTCTGTCAGAACATCAGAAACAAAGCTGCCCTTTCTAGTCCAAGCGGCCTTGAGAAGTGCAGCCTTCCCATGGGGCACAAGATTCCCTCTGCCCTTCCCAGCCCCCTGTCGGCCAGCAAGGATACAGTCACTCCATAGGCAAAAGAGGTGAAGGGGAAAGGTGACAACTTCAACTGTTTTCTAGGAGGGAAGAAAACAGAGCCAAGGGGTTTCCTTTAGAAGACTTCTTCCTTCTCATGTATAAAGAGGAAATGTCAGTTAAGACAGCCAAGGGAGCTGTAAGGAGACAAAACACGCTTTACCTTGAGGATGAGAAGCTGCCTGTGACAGACGGTGAGGAAGGTGGTGTGGGGGAGGCTTCTTTCACAGCAGGAGACACAGAAGGTGGGGTAGAAGAAAGGACACTGGAGCTTGAGGGAGCTGCATCATCAGAGTCACCTTGCAGAAAAAAAAGTCAAACTGTTTGTCTGGGTTCGTCTCACAGCCCAGCACATGCACGCTGAGATGGCTCCGTCTCTGTGCCCACACTCCACACTCCCGATGCTCAGGTTTTGTTCAGATTCAATCCAGAGATCAGCTAGCCCATCAGTTCTGACCACGCTTGACCACAGGACTTCCTATGCTTAAGTAAGAGGCAGGCACAGACATTCATACTCCTCTGGGCTCCCCACCTGCAGTCTGCTCTCCTAGGGATTGCTCTCAGCTGATTTTGAGCTTCCTGTACAGTCAGAGCCCAACCCATTGACCCCTGCAATCTCCCCTCCACAACCACTGCAGGGCAGCACCACTCATAGGCTCTTGGAGAATTCAGTGTCTCTGGGCTGACCACAGGGATCTCCCCATTCCTTCTGCTTCCACCCTCCACAATCAAAGCATCATTTCCTTCATGTTGGCCCTTTAGGATGGTGGGAGCACCGTGGCAGCAAGGAATGACCTGCAGAAGGGCTGCATCCACAAACAAATCTATGTGTAACTCAGGTTGCAGGAAGCAGTGAAGCAACATAAGTGAAGCAATATAAGAAGCAAACCCAACAGATAAGGAAAATAGTATTTCTGACTAGTAGTGCATATGAAGGAGGAGAAAACAAGCTCACATTAATAAAACAGTACTACCCCACGTCCACATGGGTAAGATTCTGTAAATCAGTTTTGCACTCTGCCATCAAAAAACCTGGGTCTGAATTTGTTGTCGGACTGACAAACTGGTTGCCTATCCTGGAGTTCCCAGTGTTAGGCACATGTTTAAGATTGATTTTATTGGCAATTGAGTCCAGTGTAGGGAGACAGGCATGAACTTCTGATGAACTACCTCCCTAGTTTGGAGCAGGAACCTCAAATTAACCACAGCAATGAATCACCCCACTGAGAACATGCAAAAGAAAAATGAGTATTTGCACATGAGTTGAGCTTCCCTGAATGGGGGTGTGGCAACTTCATCTGGCCTGAAGCTCCTTGAAAAGTTACAAGAAAAAAAAAGGTTTCTTTCAAGAGAGAGGTCTCTCTTTCTCCAGACAGCCACTGGGAGTCAAGGCAGCAGCTTGGGAGCTAATAAAATCCAACTCCACCTTACAAAACTCCAAGAATCAGCAATGGACAAGTTTGTTCAGCCTGTGAAGTCAAGCTCCCCACCACCTGTACGACACAGAAAGCACACACAGGATGCTTGTTACCTGATGTCGCAGAAGATTGTTCCACTATTCCAACCTTCACCACCTAGAGGGCAAAACACAAGAGCTCTATGAAACAGAAGTCCCCTGAGCTTTGAGAATCACCAGACCCCCAAGCTTAGCTCATCCCTACAGCCTCCTTGGCCCCGTCCCTGCAGTCAGAGTAGTGTTAAATTTAAAAAAGTTGAGTCTTTAAGAGCCGAGCAGGTCCCAGCAGTGTCCACCTCAGCAACCCCAGCTCAAAACCCTTCCCTGACCTATACAAAAGAGAGCACAGACCCTATGGAACAGTTACAGACCTGCACAGCTCTAACTAGCCCATCGCCAGGCCCAAGCTACGGCAACTACAGCGCCTGCCCATGACACCTGTGGGAACAGGGCAAGGAGGAGCATTGCTTTGATACACCTGTTAATTACAGGCATATTGCTTCCACCACACAAGTGCTGCCACTTCTAGGGTGCAGCATAGTTGGAGTTTGTTAGGAAACCACAAAAGCAACAAGGTACAGCTCCTGATCAGAGTTTTCTAGTCTCCAGACAAGGGAAGTGTCTGGCAAAGAAGATAAAGGTCCTAGCAAAGCCTCTGGGGACAAACATGGAGAAACCACCACATGGACAGGTCAGAATGATTCCAATCACATTGCAATAAGGATACAAATGTGTTCCGATATGGCCAATCTCCTTCATTGGAGTTAATGGCAAACGCCGCTGGCACTAACTTGTGGAAAAGAGCATGCTACAAACACAAGCTTCCAAGAACACACCATGCCTAGAAAGATAAAAGGGTTCTTGGTGATATAAAAGAAGTGACCTTCTGTAGCAATGATCTGCTACAGTGCACAGGGATCATTACTCTCATTTAATGGCTAATCTGTACCCTATATAAATGTTGACAAATGGGAAAGAACTGCAAAGGGATCTCAAGTCAATAAAACCTGCTTTAGAATGAGAAATAAGGTCATGCAGTCTATTTAGTTTGAAAACAGAAGATTAAGTTCAGACATGACCGTGTCTAGACCACATCTCTAGGGAGCACATTACAGTGCTATGGGATCAAGAAAAGGGACCTAATCATTAGAAGCAAGAAACTTTGCACAGTTCAGAGTGGAGAGGTGTGTGCTCAACACTAGATCCTGGAGCGCCTTCAGGCTCTCTGGTGAATTCTCTGTTAGCTCCAGTCTCACAAAAGCCACCACGAAGGAGGCTCCCTGAGGGGGCACTGGCTTAGGAGGAGGAGGCTGCAGCAGCTCTTTTTGGCCAGTCTCCACCCAGAGGGGAACAAATCAGTCTCTGGAGCCCAGCAGCCATTTGTGCTGTATGTGTTAAACACCAAGAGGATATTTCACAAGCTGTAATTAGCTGTGAGCAAGACAAGGTGAGGCAGAAGAGTTAGGGGAAGAACAAGCAACAGAAAACTGCTTACAACCACCTTGATCTACAAGCCAGACAGGAAATCTCTCCTGGCCTTTTCCCCCTTGCTGGCTGACTGAAGGTGCTTGAGTACAGACAAATGGTGGGAAGGCAAGGTTAAATACCTTCCCTTCACTCAGGGAGGTGCTTGAGACTGGTGCAGTCCTCAGCAGCCAGCCTCCTTTCCCTTCAGGAACTCCCTTGGCAGCTGGCTATTGGCCACACAGCCTCACCACCTGACCCAACTGGTCCCCCCTGAGGCTCCGCTCCCAGCGCTTCAGAGCTCAGCTGAGCTGCATGGCACTGCCCCGCTAACTTCTGGATCAAAGACTGCACAGCCCAGCTGCAGGACATCAGTTTTTGCACCCTAAAGGGTAGCAGAGTCCAGCCAACATCAGGAGTCACAAACCCAACCATCGCTGGCTCCCTTCCTCTGTGGCCAACAGGCCGCAGCTGACGGAAAGAGCTTCAGTGCTCATGTTCAGCCCCAGACTTTGTGAGACACCTGCAACTGGCCTTTCAGTCTCTTCAGATGTGTCTCACGGGGAATTAGTGTGTCAGGAACATGTCAGAAGCAACAACAAGCAGCATTGATTTGGCCCTCACCCCTAGCCAGCATAGGAAGTCAGTCTGTGCTTTCAAGGCAGGTGTTTTTGGGGACTGGCAGTGTTACACACACAGAGTCGTTCACTCTTCCTACTTTTAGACAATCAGATACAGATGGGAAACACAATGTCAGGACAATGATCTTTTTAGAGCAACTGGACAAACACTCTGAGCCCCATTTTCTTGCATGTAACACTGTACTACATAAGCCCTAAAGCAAAGCTTTGCAGAGCCTATCACCTATAGTGAGATGAGTCCAGGAGCTTCCAAGACCTTTTGGGCTTTTCATGTTGTTGGGGAAGGTGAAACAGCTGTTTCATAACAAGAGTTCTTCACCAGCAACCACAGTTCATGGGAGGGGCAAGATCCCAGCAAAGCTCATTAGCAAGGAGCAAATCAGGAAGATGTGTCTCCACTTTTGCAGAAGACATCTTCCCTTCAACAAACAAAAGTAGAACACTGCAGAGATAGACTCTCCAAGGAGACACCAGAGTGAAAGCAGGGTCAGCCTGAGGGAAAGAGAGACTAAGCTCTTTAAATGCCCTGGGATTTCAGATTAGCTGTGACGCACTGACAGGGATACAAACGGGAACGCACACAAGCCAGTTTAACACAGAGAAGGCAGAACAAGACAGCCAGTGTGCAAGAAAGAGAAGCTACAAGAGAGCAGCAAAAACTGTTAAGAGGACATCCAGTAGCTGAAGAGCAGTCAGGGGATATCCTTTTGGCTGCGGGTCAATAACTTTATACCTAAATGAACTGAATTGAAAAGCATGATCAAATAAGGGGAAGGAAGACAGAAAAGGTGCACAAAATACACTGACAGAATCACAGATACACCCCTGCCTAGATGCTCTGCACTTGGCCATCTGAGCTGGGAACATTCCAATATAAGGATAGGAGGAAAAGCCAGGCACTACTATCTCAAATACACCTTCACATAATAAAATGCATTAAATAGCTACCGTGCCAGACTCAAACTTAACAGTGTTATAAGTGACCTCCCTGGCAGCATGTGCTCTCTTTCCAGGAGTGGATGGGATATTAAAAGGACAGGAGACCATTCATGACAAGCACACAGAAGACTGACACTGGAATAGCAACTTTGGCCAAATCAATCACCCAGGGCATTGCTGGGCACAGCAACCCCAAGATCAGGTTTCCAGGAACTGACCACCATCCTCTGCACGTGGCACAGCAGCAATTCTCCACCAACTAGGTGCTTTGGTCTGCAGCAAAGACAAGTTGTGGATCAGAGCATTTCACGGTCACGCTTTCCTCTCTGTACTGAATGACGAAGGCAGCTGCAAGGCTATGGTGCCTGCTTCAGTGCTGGCAGGGTATGCAGCACAGGGCTGCCCACAGCCAGCAGCCTGGAAAGTAAAATATACTCTGTAGTTTGTTGAGGGATCTTAAGAGGTTTGCTTATATACCAGGCAGTTGCATCCAACCATCAGATGTCTCATGACAACACTCTGCCTTAGAGCAGCCAGTGTTGTTGCTCTATCCCAGAAACCAGGTACGTTTGGGTTAATGCTTGTGGATGTATTATAGAAGGCTTGAGACAGCATAACGAAGGTAACACTCACCCCAACAAAAGGAATGAACTTCTGTGAAGATTCTTCATCAGGGCTAAAGGCAAAGAGAAAAGAGTTGTTAACAGCTTGCTTCCACACTGGGCACAATACTCACTTCATATGTTGCATTCAAGCATGCAGCAGGGACGGACAGTATGCAAGCGCCAGTCCAGTGTCTCTCCTCAAGGCCCCCTGCCAGCACGCTTAAAATTCTGCACGGGTGGGGAAGAGCACGCAGCTTACGGCACATCTCTCAGGGGAAAGGTCTCTTCCTCCCTCCCTCACGCTCGACAGAGAAACATGCTTTAATGGCATGGCAGTCATTACAGACACGTGACCTCCTACTGCAAGGAAATGGATCTGTGCCACAACAACACGGAGAACTGTGCGTTACTTACTAGTACCTGAAGCGCTCTGCACGCATGGCCTTCACGCGTCCCACCTTTGGAGTCATGTGCCATACCTTGCATATCCCAGCATCGCTAAAGCAGTTAGCCTGCCGCGGGGTTACAAGCCGTGACACGTGGTTATTTGTACAGCACCAGCAAGTACATACACACACACGCTCACACGCACAGATACGTGTTCCCTGCACTGAGCGTGTAGCCCCTTAGACAGGCGCGCTGGAGAGATCTGGCACCAGAGCACACCAGGTAGGTCAGGACACCAACTCGAGAACAGCAAACAGCTAAACCAAACCAAACGCACCCCATGTCCCACAAACAGCTGAAGACAATGCTACACACATTTTCAGAGCAGGAAGGCATCAGTCCCTCCTACTCAGAAGCCAGAAGGGCGACCAATGAAGGCCACAGTCAAACCTAGCAGGAGTTAGGGATAGAGTCAAAGACAAGAGTGGGAAGATCAGAGTGAGGAGGAAGACAGGCTGGGAGGGTCTGCAGAGCCACTGCTCTCCTCAAAGAAAACAGAGATGAAGACAGACCCACAGGTCTTGAGGAGAACACTGCAGGAGCGCAGAATGTCAGGGGCTGGAAGGGACCTCTAGAGATCATCTAGTCCAACCCCCCTGCCAGAGCAGGATCACCTAGGGCAGCCACACAGGAACACGTCCAGGTGGGTTTTGAAAGACTCCAGAGGAGACCACACAACCTCACTGGGCAGCCTGTGCCAGCACTTCATCACCCTCACAGTACAGAAGTTTCTCCTCATGTTGAGGTGAAATTTCCTATGTTCTAGCTTACACCTTTTACTTCTTGTCCAATTACTGCACACCACTGAAAAGAGACTGGCACCTTCCTCTTGACACCCATTCCTCAGATATTTGAATACATTAATAAGATCTCCTCTCAGTCTTCTCAAGACTAAACAGCCCCAGTTCTCTCAGTCTGTCTTCAGAGGAGAAATGCTCAAGTCCCTTAATCATCCTCGCAGCTCTCCATTGGACTCTCCATTATCACATTCCAGTCATGTGAGATATCCCATCATGTCTCTGTAATTGTGATGAGATCATAGCTGTGCGACTGCACCTAGATTTCTTGTTCATCTTGCTTATTCCCCGTGCTTCTTGTGTTGGTATACAGACACTTCAGAGGAACTACAATTCAGCAGCAGAAGTGACTGCATGGGCAAGACACATGACACTACTTGGTGGCCAAGGACAGCAAACGGGTAGGAAGCAGACAAACACTGAGATTTCTCATGTTTCTCTTCTTTTTCCTCTCAGTGCTTGGAGCACTGCAACGTTCAGAGAAAAACAACCCAGCACTGCTTTCATCCAGAGTATTGCTGGGTACAGCACAAGTACTTCAGGAAAACAGGTATTTCTGTGCTGGAAACAGCACAGATTGGAAGTGCACCAGATGCACACAGGTTTCCAACTGCTGTGGGATTAGCATGGGCTGGATGGTTTCCTCCAAGCCCTCTAAGGAAAGAATGGCATAGAACTGCAGCAAACACAACTCAGCCAGAGCTCTTTCTTGGTCCAAAGCAGAGTGTACTTTTGCAAACAGCCTCTCACTTTGACCCAGCTCTGCTTATTCACCTCTAAGGTAAAGCCAGAGGCTTTGTTCCCTTCCTGCCTCATAACCCCAGGCACTGTGCCTTCATTCTTCACCCAAAAACTCATGACAAAATGACGGAGTCCCTGATTCTGTGCTGGGAGCCAGAAACATTACATCTTTTCAAACACGGCTGCAGCCCCTCCCAGCAAACAGATGTCATACAAACATGATGCTTCCAGCTCTGGTTTTACAAAGGGAAATGAGAAACCCACAGAGCTGTTAGGTGAAGCACATAACAGAGGCTCAGCTTCTTATTTCTTCAGCTCCGTGGACTGAGAAGCAGGCAGAAGTAAGTCCTGCTGACCAAGTGAGGGAAGCACAATAGTTGCCTAGTCATCTCTCAGCTATTGGATGGCTTTGCTCCGAGCTCTCAGAAAACAAACCATGCCCAACCCCAGCAGAAAACTCATTCTTGTTCCCCCTGAGAGCTCAAACTCCCACTGAGGAGAGCTCAGGGACAATTCTGAAATAAATCATTTGCTTCAGTCACCATTTATCACAGCTCACAATGATGCACAGACTGTTCCTGAATCAATCCAGCTGGATTTCAGCTCGGCTAGTCTAGTCCTGTCACACATCCTCCTGGGAACTCTGATCTTGCGCATGTGCCTCTGAAAACGCAGCTTATCAAAACAGCTGCTCTTCATGTGGATAAAAGGAAAGGTGATATGATCATGATTTTTCTCCACTTCCTCCACTGTCCTCTTTCCTGATTCTTGTCCTTCAGGATTTTAAAATATTAATCCAGAATTCTTTCACCTTGGTAACAGTCTCTTCTATTTCTTCTAACGCATCCCTGCAACTAAAACAGCCCCCTTCTCTGGAAAGCCAGCTCCCTCTTGCTACCTAAGCTGCAGATTCCCAGGCTGCAGAGGTTTTACCCCCATAGTGATGTCCAAGGTATTGTTTTTATCTAGTATTTATTGGTATCTCAGCTATAATTTAAAGCCAAATTCTGGACGAAAACAAAATACAGACCTATGCAGAGAGAGGCTAGAAAGAAAATCTTTATCTGGAACGGAGAGTCATCTAATTACTATTTTTGCTTGGGCAAAATCCATCCACCTGCAATCAAAGGTAAACTGTCCAGAAATGGACTTCCAGGCTCTCTCCCTACCCCAATAAATTAATTCAGATTGAACACAGACATATAGCCAGATTTGCATATTTTCAGGCTTTTAGAAAGGTGAAGAATACACATCATCAGGAGTCACCTGCCTGACAAAGGGAAGGAAGTGTCTCCCTCACTTCTGGGACAAAGTACAAACCAAGCTGCAAAGGACTTGGGTATAACAGTAACAGGGACTGAATAAACATGTAGAACAGTTATGCTGATTATCAGCCTTCTAGTAAGATTTCATTCAAAACTTAAGCAACCTGAAACAAGTTCAAATAAAGCCAAATACCTGCGATTTCCTAGCAGGAGAGTCTCAGGTACTACCATTATTCCAGGCAAGTCCTTTAGGGGGGCAACAGGAAAAAAGGGGACTCTTATCACTGACGAACTAGCAGGCCTCTAAGCCATTTCAGATCAGCTGTCTGCTAGCTAACACTGTCCCTGTTCCACCAAGACTCCAGCGGTGAAACCAATCACAGGGACAAAGCAACTCCAGGTCCCCATGACACATCAGCTGAGTCACCTCTCTGCTTCCCTGTGAAACCCCCATCCAACACTCTTCATGTTCCTACAGCAGGCTGGACAAACTCAACAGGACATCCAGCATTCCTTGAGCCTTGACTGCTCTGCTGCACTGCTCTGCCAGGCAAGGGGCACTGATAAACTCCTGCTACATTTCCACCAGCTGCTCAAGCTGGCTCACACAGCAACCAGCCCCAGTACATGAGCACTGCTGAGCCAGGGGAGACCAGGTCCATCTTCACCAGCTCTGTTCATGTTCAGCAACCACTGCAGAGTGGTTTTAGAAGTAGCATTAAGAGAAATTACCTGGACTCTGCTTAGCCACTGTCCTGCAGGGTCAGACACATGCAGCAGGCAGAAAACAGTGCTGCCTCTGCTTCCTGATGCCCAGGAACCCTCCAACCCAGGGCACTTCTGCTCCAGGGAAGTGCTCTACAACACCTGACAATGAAGAGCTTTTGGTAAATGTGTAACTACGTAGGAAATGACTCAGGCCTTGCCTTGACAAGCGAGCAATGCTTTTATTTCCAACAGCCAAGCTGCTCCCCAGATTCATGCAAGGGCTATCCAGAAGCCACATGGCATGAGCTGTGCTGGAATTACAGTGGGTGACACCAGCCCAGGTTCTCAGAACAGATCAGCAATCCAGCTCCACTGGGAATGAGTGTCTATCAAGTTCCAGATCTCAAATACCAAAGGCTTTCATTCAAGCAATGCAGACAGATGTCAACATCAATGATACACCCCTCCCAGTGAGAGGTCCACCTCTGTCACCATGGTCTCAGCTCCCCAAATGTTGCCTGGACTGCAGCGTTTCTTCTCAATTCAGTAACCAGTAATTCTCCCAGTACTCACAGGCAAAAGTCAGTCACCCAGTGTAACACAGAGGAGCCAAAATGGCAATTCTCTGCCTTCCTGAATCCCTTCCTCATTGCCAGCCCTCTTAATTTCAAGTTAGGTCAGCAGACGCTCCAAAATAATGGGACAAAGCTTTCGCACCATTGCAGTCCATCACAGGCAGTACATGCGCCAACCTTTCGCCATGACACACAGAACAAGGGGACAGGAAGGAGAGCGGAGGTAAGTCAAAATAGGGATAGTTGGCAATAAGGTTATAAAGCAGCTCATCACATACAGCTACATCCTAAAGACTGTCTTGGCTTTCCTTGGACCACTAGGGCTTGTTTAACAGAGCAAACGCAAGGACACTGGGAGATTTTTCTTGCAACAAATTTGTGAGCAAGCGCTGCTGTTTCTACACGGACCACTGCCTTGAAAGTTGGCCTTGGAAAGGCCATTTGCCTCTGGCCTTGAAGGAGAGGGAGTTGCAATAACTTCGTGAACCGAGGACAAAATAAACAATGTTCAGTAGCTACATCATTCGAAGCAGGGGACCCTGCAGAGCACGGAGGTCTTGGAGGCAGCTCAGAGAGCACAACTCCACTGCTACTATACATCTGTCTCCTCTTTCTCAAGCTCAAAAAAGTCTCATATGTTTGGGGTAGCCTGGCAATAAGAGGCTAGCCCTCAATTCTTTGATTACAGGGAGATTTCCTGGTCTGCACTCGGACGCTGCACAGCTGAACCCCATGCTCTGCCACTGAGTGCCACCTACAGCACTCCAGTTCCAACAGATGGGAACCAAAAAGCCTTTGCTCAGACCTCACCCTTTTGGAGCTACTCCATACCCTTTAACAGCTGGGAAGGAGGGAAAAAAACCCCAACCTTCTCAATGTTTTACTGCTCAAAGCTACTCTCTGAATAACCCCTTCAATCCTACTCAGTCTACATCCTGGGAGCCCTTATGCGTGGTCCAAAGGCAGAGCAGTCATTGTCAACAATGCGTTCTGCCAGCAGATGCCATAGTTTCAAAGCAGCGAGCAGAATTTAACCTAAAGCACAAGATGTGCCTCCCAGACCTGCAGGAACTGTTAAACAAGGCACAAAAGACCAGTTCAAGGCGGAAAAGAGACAGGAGATGGGAGAGGGAACCTAAAAGGAACTGATACCTTATGGCAAAATCAAAATGAAAGCTCTTTTTCCTTTTCAGAAAGCAACCAAAGAAAAAGATAAATATGTTATTATACTTACAACAAAGCGATGCATTCATTCAGATAGTGCTAATGGAAACACAATTTCTGTGTTGTTTTTCACAAAACCCTCCCCAAGTTGCTGCCAATGTCGGAGAGCTGCATTTCTAAAGAAAGCCACACGGGGAGGTAACTGATCATCACTCCATGGGAGAGCTTGTTCCTCTAACTCCCTCTCCAGTTCGTTCATGAGGTACTTAGATGGAAATAAGTTATTTTAAAGTAGGCACAGCAGAGATACTATGACACCGCAGGCTATGCCACGAATCTGACTAAAAGTCTCAGCAATCTTTCTTCCAAGTAAACTTCTGCAAGGTTTGGGCCTAATTTAGACCTATCAACAGTTTCAGGCATGGCACCACGAAGTCCAAACAGTCTAAAATCTACATGGATCGGAAAGGTTTGGTAAAGCTGTCATGCACACTGCTGGGAGAGCTAAGTGCATGTGTTGTTGAAGTACATTTCAGATATTTTCCAAGAAAGCATCAAACTGACCTTTCTGGGCACATTAGAACAATTAAAATAATTAAATGTGTCTTAATGACATAAACAAATCTGTAACAGGATAGAGAAGGGAGCGGAGACCAGTGCAGAACCCAGCAACTGAAGGGTACAGAGGAAGAACAAGGCAGCCATCAGAAAGGGTTCACACTGCACTATGAGCATCTCCATATTGGTAACTAAACTAAGTCTTCACACCAAAGCCAAAAGAATGCTCCAAGGCTCTCCAAACTTCACCTTTATCAGGTTAACATTACACAAAGACACAAGTCCATGAAGTGAGTGCACTCTTTTTAATGGACTAGTTAGTCTGGAAACATTTTTGCTAGGAGAACATGAAAAATGGACTAAATTTTCCTGAATGATTTCCACAAAGTAATGTAGAGCAGACACAGGAATGGACATGCAATATACAATGAGTGTTTCCAAAAAGAGGGGAACAGAGTGATTCTACCCACACGTTTAATCCCTCCCTGTTCTTATGCAAAGAAGGCACCAACAATAGAAGTTAATAGACCAAAAAATGAAAGGTCAGATATAACATGGGAAGGATAGTAATTAGCAATTAACATAACCCATGCCTCACAGGAGATTGCTAGTCTCTAACAGAACACTCACAAGCTGAGTGTTTGTCCTGCTCTCAGAATACTGGGATGTGAGTTGGAGTCTACTATTCTCCTCTGCGCCTCAGAAACAACACATCTCTACTCTTCAGCGGTAGTTATTCTTCCTGGACCCACAGCCATACGAGGCTCTACATACTTCAGAATCTTGTTTTCAAATCCCAATCCTCCCTCCTACAGGCTGCTTATCCCTTAAGAGAACTTGAAAGAAAACCTGGTGAACGTCAGCCCACCCCAGCAGGAGTCCCGGCAGCCTGCAACTGCCGATCAACATGGATTTTCTCTCCTGCCACAAGCTCTGCTATTTATACTCCAAAAAGAAAGGGTTTCAGTTCCCTCAACACCAATGTAAAAAAGGTCAGGTCTCACAGAAGATACTTTGGGGCAGAACGCTGCAGTCTGGTCTCACACACCTATGGTCTCTGTGGTGAGGGGGTCTCTGTGGTAAGAGATCTCTGAAACCGAAGCAGATATAACCTGTCCATCCCTCATCCTGCCTAGTTCCCGCTTCTCCAAACCTCTTGGATCTTCAAAGAAATCACTGCACTTAAAGTAAACACACTGTTGTATATTCACTGTTATTAAAGTGGAACAAATCACTGGGTGCAGGCTACTGTAAGGCTCCCAAGGCGTTTGCAAGTTGGAGCGTTTTTAAGACTGTTGGCACACACGATGAGAAAAGCACTTTGCTTTAAACCTGATACTCACTCCAGAAAGTCACTGTTGCGTTAGTGACATACCTTTTCTGCTTGTATGTCAGCATCGCCTCAGCAATGGGCAACTGGTGTGCACAGTTTGCCCCTGCAATGTACTGTGTTATCCGAGAGACAACGTCGGGCGTTTCTGGAACTGCAACAGAACAAAGAGAGAAAATAACTACGTGGTTTCTCAGACCATCACCAGCACTGTCCTCCATTTGCTCACAGCCCAGGGCACTGCAAAGCTGGCTGACCAAAAGCAAACATTCTACAAGAGCACCAAGGTAAAAACAAATTAGGAAGGCGCACTAGATACAAACATCTGTACACCGCATGATTGACTTAAGTATTATGGCTATATTTTATTCGTTAGAATGCTTTTCTTTGAAAATGTATACCTCTCCAGAGTCAGTTTTAGACTTTTCCACACCTTGACTGCAGGTATCTGCAGAAGGAAGTGCCTGGCCCTCTCTCCCAGGGCCTTGTTGAGCTGCTCTGCCCACATCAGCATTTGAGATACCCGATTTCCTACTGAACTCAGGGTCTGAAAAGACCGAGAGCCACGCAAGGGTAGAAAGAACATGAAGTGTAGCAGCCAGTAGGCTTCAGATCTGCAAGACTGTGTTTGATTCAAGTTGACAGGAAGACATTTCCTAAATACTTTTCGTATTTCTTCAGTTTCAAGCAAAGAGCCTCAACTGTGAGATCAAGGGAACAAAAGTGACCTTCATCAGGCACTTCCACACCTTAATGGGCATTTTAACCCAGACTCTTTGTATTTCAACAGTGAACTGTGAAGAGCTATGATCCTTTGACAGATCTTCTTACACCATCACGGGGTTTCTGTACAGATCTTGCTGCACACGTGAAAATGGAGAATCTACAAGGTTCGGACTGCACAAAAATGAGGCTGCATTTTCCTTACAGCATGCAGGCAAATAAATAAGGGTTGCAGCATACAATCAATTAAAGAACAGATAGGGATCTCGAGCTGGATTTCTATAGCTAATGAAGTATTCCTAACCCAGACACAAAAACTAAGTCTGTATTGATATTTGTCTGCATTTTCAAGTGCGCTTCCAGACATCTGTTTTTCCACAAGCCTAGAATCAAGTAGAAGGATAGGCTGGGTGGCATTCTAGGAGATCTCCAGTACCCCTGGGAGCCAACAACTGCTTGCAAACCACCACACAGAGGACATAAAAAGGTCAGCATCTGAAAAGGGGATTTGGTGGAGTGAGGAGAAAAGAGGAACAAAAACATTTGTCTGCTTCCTCTTGTATTTACTTGACCTTTGCTAAAATTACTCATTCAAGCCTTTTATCCCACACAGGCCAGACACAGACACATGGTCTTACCAGTGGTCTGTGCTTCAAGTTTGTTGAACAGATCTCTCCAGGCTAGATCTTGGAAGAAGTTGTTGTATCTATAATCTACAGACCCCAGATACTTGGCCACTGGATGAGAGCCTAAGAAAGAAAGGAAAACATGACAGTTGTTCTTCCCAGCACAGAACACAAGTGTGTTTTTTATCTGTAAGGAATTAAATTTCAAAATCAAAACTGCACTAGATAACCCAGGAACAATTTTTTTTTCAATTACAACCAAGTAGTTTAGTCTAGCTTATCTCTAAAAGAGCATGCAAAATAGACTTCCCAGCAGAGAAACTGCTTCAACACCACTGATATCTTCCAGTGACACTTTCCCTTTCCCCACTCCCCCATCAAATTAGATTTTAAAAGGCTAAAGAAAACAGGACTGGGAAACTGCTGAGGACATAAATGATTCGGAAGACACAGAGGCCCTAAAGCTCTCCGTCTCAGTCTCTCAGTTTTGCAAAGAGCTTTCTCAGCAGCCATTCCTGCCCCCGGGCTGCACTACACGCATCACGGCCAGGTCACATCAGCCAAGGGGAGTCGGGCCCCTTCCTCCAAACACTATTCACACATCATGGCTGTTTTGCAATAGTGAGAAGAAGCAATTGTCCCCAACCAGGAAACACAATCCTGAGATGATTGTTTAATCATTGGAGAAGGGCTGTAAGTTCAATAAACAGGCTATAATTAAAGAAAGAAGGTGAAGTCCAAGGATCACAGTCCCCAGTGAATATGCATCAGGTCCCTGCTTGCTGTAGCTAAGCCTTACGGCTCCTCTGTGAGCATGGAAAGACCTCCGTGCAGAAAGCTTGTGTGTCCAGCTTCCAGCCCTGGATGGAGATCTGACTTGATACTTATACTGAGCAGGACAGGAAAGGTGTTTATGTGACAAACTCTACCCTGGGAGGTGGTGAAATTTGCCACCTTCATTTTAGGCCACACATATCCCCAAAACAGACAACTTGCTCGTGCAAAAACCTCTCCAGTCTTTCAATACAGGAGGAAAAGTGTGCAGGATTGCACCTTCCACTCACTGCATTTTAGTCATGCTCAGCATGAATCCTGTGCATTTATAATCAGCCATAAAATGTCCTCAGAGTTCCTCCTAATCAGCTTATTTTTATCCTTCATGCGTACTGAATTCTCACACCAAGCCACACCGCCACAGACTGCAACAGTTGAGTCATCAGCTGGTAACTGGTAACCTGACAACTTCTTCCAAGAAGATTCCAGTTGCTTAACTACACTCACCACCTTCCAGTAAGGCTCATGATGGAAGAAAATTACTGTCTTTTCTCATTCCTCCAAACCAGTGCTAATTTCCAGACTTCCAGGAAACATTCAAGCAAGAAGTCTCTCAGTGTCAATAGAGACCAGGGCCTAAGTTCTTGCCTGGACCCTCCTAATGACAGCTGCCTTCAGACTCATCATTTCTGTTGCACTGGAGTTTTAAACAGTACGTGTGGAACAGCTCTGCACCATGCACCAGGAGCAGTTTTCCCACATGCTGGGAAAACACACTGCACACGGCAGATGCAGTTGGAAACAAGTGCTAAACACAAGGTCTTCCAAGATGTTTTATCAATGGGAACTAAATAAAATGTATCAAAAAAATTCCAAGCAGCCAAAATAACCCCCAACCTTTCTTTCTACTTCATTTGCCCTTTTTCAGTCACTTATACACTGGTTTGGACAAAGCAGTCCTTCAGTCAAAGAACCAGAAGCATAAGGCAGGTCTGAATGTCCCGGCAGATACTTACTGACACTAAGCATTTCTCTTTGTTAACAAACCACTGTAGGTTGACTCTTCTGTCATTGCAGCGTGTAGTTGTAGACTAAGAAGATAAAACCACCCTAGAAAAAACTCCACCATTCCTATTTCAAAGGTGCTGCTAACAGCAGAAAGTCTTTTCCTTTAAGACGTTTATGGCATGGCCACCATTCTGTCCCTCGTTGTCAGAAAAGAGAGGTTGCTCCTCAATCACTTCAACGAACCGCCAGAAAGCTGGCCAGAAACAAGCACTTGATCCAATCAGGAAACACTGCAGATTTCTATGGGGCAGGTCCTGTTCAAAAAGTTTCTAATTTTTTGAAGTACATTTAAAAAGTATTCACAGTTCAGAAGCAGTTCCATTATCAAAGTGCTCTGTTCTTTTTTTTGAACTACAAAAGAAAGTTTTACGATTAAAAAACTAACCCAAAAAACACGTTAGCTAAATCTTGTCTTTCACTTTCAAAGACAGAATATTTTCAGCAGGACAGAAAACTTTTCTTCTGAGGCCAGGAGACAGTCCTCAGTTACACAGACTCATTCAAAGCACAATTTAACTTTGCAGAAATAAATTTTTCTGGTTTTGCCCCCTAAAGAGCTCTCTCCTTTTCCTGTCAACCACTTCAGAAACTTACAGTCTTCCTTACACAAGGATCTAGCTCTCTTCCTCTGCCTTTTTAATTTGATTTCTGCAAATCCCACCATGGAATCAACAGCCTAATCCCAGAGTTCACAGTGCCAGGGAGCAGCTTCTGACCCCTACAGCAACTGCCATCAGCTGATCCCAAAGCTAAAAGACCAAAATATATCAAGAAAAAGTGCTTTTCAAGTTGCCTACATCCCCTAAGTGGTCTATTCACAGAAGCCAAGCCTTGGACTAGACCAGCTTCTGGCATCACACCTTTACAGCACCAACAGATTCCCCTGCTCACAAGGATCAGTGACTGCCCAGCTTCCGAGGACTCGCCACTACAACACTCCTCACATTTTCAATTACAGCAGGACCCCTACCTAACAATATTATCAGTTCACTCTACTTGCCCCCACACAAGCAATCCAAGCTGGGTAACTTTCCAGCCAAGCGGGCGTGGTGAGTTGCTGTAAGAGGAGAGATAAGGTGCTGGAAAATTGAGGGGAAAAACCCAAGGAGAACAGTATGTAAAGGAAAGGTCAAAAGATACATGTAATTTAAATAATTTAAACTCTCAGCAGTTTCAGAGCCTTTAAAAAATTCTAAACACACATATCCCCCCCCCGGCACCAAACATTTTCTGTGCCAGGCTCAGGGAGGCCCAAACAGTTACCACTTTGGGAAACACACTGTCCAATGAATTTAAGATTTCAGCCAAGGGAAAGGGCTTCCAGAACATTATTCTATGCATTAGTTATACCGTAACAAAAAGATATATATGAACCTGCTCACACGGGGAAGAAGTACTCAACCTCTTGCTTCAAACAAAAGGTTTACAAGCAGACTTTGGCACCAAGAACATAAAGATGAAATTCACTCATGCAAGAGCAGCAACACAAGCATTACACAATACTATGACAGCATGAGATTTGCCTCATTTAATAGCCATATACCCAGTCAAAGCTTCCAGGAGGGCTTCTCCTGAGGGAGCACATCACACTTAACCCACTCATCTCTCTACAATGAAAAATTGTTCCTTATTTACCTAGAGGGATGATCAAAAATCTCATATAGCCAAGCCAGTCTGGGGTTTTGTGAGACAGCTGCTCTACAAAGAGCCTCAATACAGCGCTGAGGTAATTCTGGGCTCCAGCCACTGCAATTTTAATTGGGTTCGGAGGCTGTGAATTGCAGTTACAGCTAGACAGAAATAGAGAAAACATTCATAATTCTGCTTCCAGCCAGCTATTTCAGAACAAGGAGGAAGAAAAAAAAAAGTTAGTAACAACCTTGGCACAAGAGTGTTCGCTCAATACACAGGACAATATCACAATAATTATCCCCAGCTTAAAGCGTTATTAATAAAAACGCAACACTGTTCAGCACTTAACTGGTTTCTCTGTTTCTTCTTTCACATATTTTGCTAATCTAAAGGGCTGGACTCCACCATCTAGGTTAGGATGTACCTACTGCAATTAACTCTGCTGTGTCAGAGAATACACTCGGGTACCCACAGGCCCATCATGTATCTCGGGAATGCCTTGAAGAAGTGAGGAATTGATCTGGGAATTACTTAGAGGCACAGGGGAGAGCAAGAGCTATTTAAATACCTACCTATTGCTTTGCCTGCTTTATTGGTTATAAGATCTGACCTATGAGGTAGCCTCCAAATCAGTCTTTGAAAATCGCTGGTGTCAATGAAAGGAGACTTGTATCCCCACACAAATGGCAGAAAAGCAACAACTTTGCAGGGCTAGTGAGAGCTGAAGAGACACACAACTGACTTCTGGAGAGTAGCTTGGGGAGAGGTATTGAAAGGGAAAAGTATTCTCAGCTATTGGACAGAAAACTCCCTGGGCTCTGGGGCACAGGAGCTGAGAGGCTTTTAGAGCTGAGCCTGAACAAAAAACACAAGCAAGGTGAGAACTTACTATCTCTGTATCCTGGAGACAATAGTGCTGAAAGCTGCCTGAATATCAGCTGAGGAGCATGTGCAGACCACCGGCAAGGTATGCTTTTGCAAGACATCTGATAGGTACTGAGGAGAGAAAAGAACATTTTTTATAGTCCTTTTGGTAGTTTGTCACACAAAGAAAATCTGCACCTCCCAGCCTCCTAGGTATTCTCAGACCCAAATGTGGGCACTGTCCCCATGTCCAATTCGTAAGAGATACAAATATTTCCCAAATATCTCATCCTTACTCATCAGTTGAAGGGAAGCTCCTTCTTTACAAAAACTGAAACGTTGCACCTTCTTTACAAATGCCAACACTATATTCAAACCACAGCAACGACAACTCTAGAACAGTAGGGTTTTATGGCCATAGAGAGCAGGGCAGCAGCAGAAGGCCATTCACCCAGCAGACAGCACTGGGTAAGAGCAGATGGTGTCTATTCGCCTGCTTCTGGAACTGCAGGTTCCACCTTTCCCTGATTTCAAAAGGACTTAAACAAATTGAATGCTCTGCCCACCCTCAAGCACTTTAAAAAAAAAGGGTGCTACCAACACACGTGTTCCTCATGAGGGACAGTTTCCCCTCCATGCAGCTAACAGGAAAGAAGTTAACACCCACCTCAGGTATACATGAATATAACATTGATGAGACTCGGGAATTACCTCATGTTTTCAAATTCTGCACCACTAATTTATATGCCCCAGTCAATGCTATCTTTGTGTCCGCTGATATCGCAGGTACGAGCTGCTAAAACTACTGGAAGATGACCTACAATGTTTTCTGTCCATCTCTAGAAGGCATTTCTTTATCTTCCAAGCGTACAGAACCAGTAGCTCAGCTGGTAGTTTTGCTCTCTCAGACACAGAGACTCTAGTTCTTCCAGAAGAAGAAAGCCAAACCAGACAATGTAACTCCATGAGCCTGGCACAAGTTTTACAGGCAACAGTCACCCCGGACATGTTTATTGGTTCTCTTCCACATGTATTTATTGCTTTCTCAGACTAAGGTTCTGAAAAGAGCAAAATTTGTTCCAAACCCATAACAAACCTCCTCATGTTGCCAGCATAAGAAAGCACTGTGCAGAACTCTCCTTAACACAACCATCACTCACTTGGAAAACAGGAGGTGACACACCTGCAGCCAGGAACTACGAGCATGCGTGCAAAGCAACAGAGCTGACCTGAAATATCTTCTCCTGTGTTCACCACCTGCTAGAAATCTCATCCTAAACCACAGGTCAGTCCTCCCTGCTTGCTCTGTCCCCCAGTCTGCTACCACAGTTGAGAAAGCAGGCTCTTGAGTGCAAAGGTCTAGCCATTCCCAGCGTGCTGCTAACCAGAAGGAATGGTATTCTGTAGAAGAATAAAAAAAACCTCTATGCGAAGACTTAGGCAGCAAAACTTTACAAGATCCACAGCATCTGCAGGTCAAATGAAATCCAGTCTCTAGGCACTGAATACTCAGTATGCTGCCAGCCCCCACGCACCATCACTGCTCTTCCAACCAAGCAGCAGAACCTACTTGGTTAGCGGTAGAGCTCAAGGCCTGTCCATTCCTGAGGAGGAACAGTGAAGGAGAACTGTGCTTCAGGTAACGTCTCCTGCCTTTACCTGGCCTTGCCAGTCAGAAGTATTGACAAGAATAATGTTTTCTGGCAGCTGGTCATCAGAAACCAGGATGTGATTTAGTTGATCATACACCGTTTTCCTGGGGATCTGGAAAACAAGACACAGAGAAGACAACAGTAAGAGATGTCAGCTCTAATCATCAAGCCACCAGCTCCAGCAAGTAAGAGGTGCCTGTGCATGGTGATCCCAGCAAAGGCACGCTAGGAGCCACACTGGCTGCTGGGACTCACTCTGCAGGTTCCTCTGTTAGCCACATTGGTTTTGTTGGCCATTCCTCCTTCTGCTACTCACTTTTATTTACATCACTTTATACCAACTAACAGTAGCCCAAGGGATTTTGAATTCACGTAAGCCAGGAAAAATGTCCTTTAGGGAGGGAATTAACTGAGTCCCACAGCTAGCAAAAGCATGGCACAAGTCAGTCCCCTTTTGCAATCCCTAGCAGTTTGCCTGATTTCAAAGGAGTAATTCCTCAACACATCTGTATTCATTTCTCATCATAACAATCTGTTCCAGTGTTTTCACTTCATGGTGGGTCGAGAGAGCAACAAGCTGGCAAAACCCAGCAGACTGGATGGAAGATACAGTGTCAGCCAACACAAATTCCCTCCTTCCTGAAGCCCCAGGGCCCAGTTCCTTTCCAGCAGGGACTGCACGTGGACAGGAGGAAAGTGACCACAGGAAACAGTTGGAGAAGAGGAAAAACTAGGAGTGGCTGGAGAGATAGCAATCGTTTTTCATACCTGCAAGTGGTGCCGTGTGTCCGGAGAGCGTTCATTGTCCAGACTGTTTGCTCTCTCGTTCTGTGGCCTCACTGGCTGCCTCTCCTTCAGAGATGTACTCCTTCCCCGACGTCCCGTCTGTTTCCCTTCAGACCTGCTAGAGAGAGACGCTTGAATTCCAGAGCTGGCTGGTATCTAAGTGAGATACATCCCCCAGATCCCAGACAATACCGTCTGTCAAACTCAACAGTGTGAGTGGAGGCATTGGGGAATTGTGCACGTAGATCTGAGTTAGCTTGAGACCTGCTAATTCTGCTTCTGAACATGCTTCAGTGAGAGAGCATGTTCCCAGGAGTCCCAGGCAGACTTCCAGAGCCCATGCTAAGACCCACACCACCACCTGGCTACTGTGACACCAGCATAATAGCACCCAGCCATGCAAGCTGCAGTCACACACCCGAATGCAGCATAGAAATCTCTTTTAAAGAGTATCTATTTGGTGGCAAATGACCACAGAAGCTATACGGTAGGGCTGTTCAAGTCCACACTCACTGTCGTATTTGGAAAGGTTTAACAGGACGTATTAAACTTGAGGACCACCTTTAGGGCCAAAATCTGCGTTAGACTTTGAATTAGCAACAGTATCTTTGAGCAAGCAGCTGCAGAGTTATATAAACTTCCTTGGACATGAGGCAGGTACAGTAGAGGAGACAGGAGCAACCTCAGAGCAATGCTGTCCTTCAGGGTTCTGAACATTGTTTATCAAGTGCTCACAACCCATCACTTGAGAGCATGAACACGAGGAGGGCCTCCTTAGAGTCAGTGGCTTAAGGCCATCCTGAACAAATGCAAGCAAGCTGTCCACGACCTCCCGAGCAGGCCTGCACACAGAATCACAGAATGTCAAGGGTTGGAACAGACCTCAAAGATCATCTAGTCCAGCCCCCCTGCCAGAGCAGGATCACCTACAGTAGAGCGCACAGGAACGCATCCAGGCAGGTTTTGAATGTTTCCAGAGAAGGAGACTCCACAACCTCCCTGGGCAGCCTGTGCCAGGGCTCTGTCACCCTCACCGGGAAAAAGTTTTTTTCTAATATTTTTGTGGAACCTCCTATGTTCCAGCTTGTACCCATTGCCCCTTGTCCTGTCATTGGACATCACTGAGAAGAGCCTGGTTCCATCCTCCTGACACTCCCTCTTGACATATTTATAAACATTTATGAGGTCTGCAGTGAGTGCAGTGCTGTGTCACCACTCTACCTGGTGGACGGGATAATGAGGGACTCAGTCTTGGTGATCTTCCCGCTGGGTGGGAGCTTCTCTACGAACACATCTGGTGTGGGAAGTTCAGCTTCCTGAACCTCTGCTTGCTGGTTAGACTCCTGCAAAAAGGCAGGGCACCAAGTCATCAGGCACAAACCCTCCCATCAGTCTCACTACCACAAAGGCTGGCTGGAGGCACTCCAGCATCGCTCAGGCAGGGGCACATTCAGTCTGCCTCTTCCAGACATGTTACTCACTGCCAAAAGGGAGAAGCCAATACTGGCTATCTGGGGCTACCAGCTGTGCCTCACAAGGGACCTGAAGGTAGGAAAGGTGCTCAGATACACTGTTTCAAATAGGCACTCTCCCAGCTCAAAGTCAGGGCCATGCCTCCTCATGCAATGCAGATTAATCCATCTTACCCAAATGATTTAGCAGAGAAAGACACGGAACAAACGTCACAGACTGCATGTCCCTGGTAGAGCAACCTGAGCTTTGGGACTTTTACCCCAAGACCAGCTTGATTTCTGCCAATTCAGCTCGACGTAATACTTCTGTCTGATAAAATGGAACAGCCCTGAGGATACTTTTCAGGATGATACACATGGCTCACTAGCATACTTTGGGCCAGCCTTCAGTTTCAATAGGCTGAAAGGTAAGAACCTCCAACAACTAAGGTCAGGAGGAGAGCTCAGTTTTATCTTCACCACAGCTAATGTTACCTACTTCAGTTCTGTTGCATGTGCGTAACTGTACAAACGGACAGACACGTGCCACAGAACACAGCTCACAGTTGGCACCCAAACTGACAGGAGGAATGTTAACAAATGTGTTTTCAACTTACGTAAGAGACAGTGTCAGAAATACTGTCGCCTGCATGTTTGGTTCCAAGACTCTTTGTTTTTTCAGGCACTTCTACCTGCTTGAGAAGATAAAAACCATTAGGAAGTATGCACTGGCACAGTTTTCAGCCACAGTCTCTTGATCAGGCTTTTCAGAAGACACACTACTTCTGTTTAAACATGGCACAGCTCCCCACGACGACCATGAGTCCTTCCCAGTCACACCAGAACTGAACTCATTAGTGTGAGATGTGGCAAAGCTGGTGCACAATACACAGCAAAGGCAAGGATGTGCCCTGGAATAGCACTGATATTCTATGTGCTTAACATACTCATCCATGAAGGGATGGAAAACGGGATGGAAAATACAAGGCGTCCCTTAGTATTCACTCCCAGACGCCACAACAGGTATCTCAACAACAGTAAAGTAAAGCTCCCTCCAAACAGGAGTCCCTAAAACTCCCAGGTAACATCTCCCATCTAGATAAACATTTCAAGTAAACAGGAATCTCGAGCTATTCATACTGTTAGCAAGTATTCAATACATAACATGAAGATGGGCCCTTAAGTTCATACAATATCTGATTTAAAAAAAAACAACCCACCCAAACTCCCACCAACCAAAAAACCCCAAAACAATTCCCCCTGTCCCCCCCACAAAAAATAAACAGAAAAACCAAACACGTTTTCTCAGCAGAAAATTCATATCTCTTTGGAACAAGTCAGAGAGGGTGTTTTAATTTACACATGCAAATAGAGACAGTACAGGTCTGCTGTATAACTTCTTGAAATATGACTTACAGGACTTGATGGCTCTCTCTGGCTCTTAATGCTGTGGATGCTACCGATTTCTGTTTGAGAGCTGGAGTGTGACAGTCCTTCAAAATATGGTCTAAATAAGGAAAGCAAAACCAGTTTCTTACAATCAAAAACATTAACAGAAGTCCACCACATCCACAGCAAAGCAACATAACTGTTCTCAGGACATATCACCGCTTCCCAACGTTTCCAGTAAAATTTACTGGCTACTCTTGAAAGGAGTGGGAGGTCTCCAGCACAGCAAGAGAAGCCAGAAAGTCCAGGGACCTCTGTCTAGCCCTGACACTGGCCAATCAACCTCCACCTAATGGATCCATCATGTCACCTGTCACGCAGCGCTTACTAGGAATGTTTGCACACTTTCACACTGCACACCAAACAATATCTTTTGTTTCCATAAAAAACAGGGTGTGCATGTGGGTTCCACATTTTCCCACAGCAGAAGAGAATGCACATTCACTCCACACAAGCAGTTGTGTCCTCTCTACTGCAAGCACCAGGGGCAAAGTTTCACACTGCAATTCTTGTTTCAGCTTGGCAAAATACTGACAGAGCTACACGCCTTTTCACACAGGGTCTAGCTCATGACTGAAATACAGCAGGTAGAATTACTATCCCCCACCAATCCTCTGCTCCTGTGGGTAAGTAACTCCTGGAGCTAACACGCATTTTATTTCCAGCTCGCATCTGGATTTGGCTGCAAGCCCTAGGATCCAATTGCACATTTGCTCAATAAGATAAGGTAGCACTTACAATCAGATTGTGGTTCCATGTAAAAAAACAGCTCATCACACCAGGCTGCAAGACTCAATTACAATTTAAGGAACTGATTTTTTTTTTTTTTTTCTCTCCAGGAAAAACCTACCTACAAGCATCAGGATTTATCACATCTCTTTCAAGACATGAACACACAGCCCGGGCACAGCAAACCACAAAGTGTCTCCCCATGGCCAGGCACAGTAAGTTCTTATTCCAGCAATACTCCAGCAATCACACATCCCAGAAAAGTCAGCAACTCAGCTCCAAGGAATAGGACACAAGCTCTCAGTGTGTACAGTACAACATCTCGTCTTGTTTCAAAGCATCTACTTACCACAACACACTCACTTTCAAATCCCTTCAAGGTAGGGCTTACCAACTGGCAATACATTGGGTCAAGCTGCAAATGCTTTATAAGGCACCAGCCTCATCACTTTACCACTGCTGCCCCAGTCTATCCCTGACATCTTCCAGCTCAGTGATAGCGAGCAAGTCACTCCAGATTCAGAATCTATTTTTAGCCTAACTATGTTATTTTATGTTAATTAGGATATTATGACACCTGGTAATTAGCTGGCATTCAGCAGATACTTTACTGACCAACTGCAGGGGTAGGCTTCCCCTGTTTCAGAGCCACCACAACACTGAAGGCCTGAGCATGTAACGGCAGTCAGTCAGAAGCATGAGTGCAGCTCCAACAGTCTCATGTTTTCAGTCTTTACTCGGCAGGGACGTGACAGGGCTCTGTTAGCTCAGGGTTCTGCATCTGTTTGGGACCCTGAGCCAGCGATCCCCAGCTCAGCTCCACACTGTGATTACCCACACGTCAGCACCCACAAAAGCTGGTTCAGAACAGAGTCACATGTTTATCTACGTGTGCTGCAGTCAGTCCCCTCGGGCCCTGAGGAACTCCTTTGTTTCCCACAGTTCCGCTTCCTTAATCGCTGCAGATACTCTCTTTCCACACAGGGCCTTATCAACTTTTCCAGAAAGACAGGCTGCCCTGTCCATCCCTGAAGCTTCCAACCATAACTCCTTCTACCTTTGCACGGGTCTCCTGCTGTTTCCACCCCCTCTCCAAAACGCCTGTGTATGGTTTGATTCTACTGCCTGCCTGTCAGCAACTCCCACCCCTGCGCTCAGGTGAGAGGGCAGGCAGAACATCTGCAAAGGGAACAAGGAAGAAATGAGACTGAAGTTAGATAACTGCCCCCTTGCCCTCAGCTCACAAGCAGTCACTCATGCTGCAAAAAAACCCACACACGAGTGCTCTGCCACGAGGTCAATACGGAAAAAAAAAACAGGATAGAGGAGTGGAAGCAGAAACAACACATAATTTGTGTGACACAGCATGTGGTCTATTTCTGGCCCAGCATCAGCTGCCCCACACTTACTTTAACTTTGGCTTTGGAGTGCTCAAGACACTGTCATCATCCTCCATTTCTGGCCCGCTGTCACTGGGGTTCTCTATATCCAGTGTATCGTACAAAAGGTCCAAGTCCTCCTCCACCTCTGGAACATGCTCTGCCGGGTCCTGCTCTGAATCCAGAACCTACGGACAGGACAAAAGTGGGCATCGCTGACTCTGCTAGGAGCCAGATCGATCCAATGTCACCTGAGCTACCCACCAAGGACGGTAGCACACCAGTCCTGGGAGTAAGATTCTGTTCTAGTGCAACAGAAACAGATACAGTTCCTACTATATCCAACAGAAACATTAAGTATATGAGAACTGCTTGTTTTGGGTCAAGTTTTTCAGTGTCTGGTTAAGCAGAAGTCAGACACTGAACTAAACATTCAGAACAAGCTATTAACCATAGATGATGTTCATTATTCAAGCCTATTCTATGAACAAAGATTGAAAAAGGCAGCTAATGGTGCAGAACAAGTGCAGAAATGCAGTACTCCCAGCAGTGTAACCTGTCCTGGGTTTTCCTGAAAAGTTGCTGTGAAACCTTTCAATTCGATATCCAAGCAGGTAGAAATGACAAAATTTCCCACAGGAGGCACCTGAAACCTGGACAAAGACCAGCTGCTATCCACACACAAAGCCAAAGAGAACAGCTATCTCACACAACACTTCCGCGGGTTGCTTCACATATACACCAGAGTAAGCAGGCAGCTATGCACAGCTCGGGGCTTGCCTTCTGCATGGCAGCTCTAGAAAAGCAGCAGCTCAGCTGGTTGAGATCTCAGCTTCGGGTGCTGAACTCTGCTGAGCTAACTTGGGAAGAACAGCAAAGCTAACAGGACTGTTTGGAAGCCTAAGACAGCATGAGGAGTTACTCTTTTCCACGAGGCACAAAATCGGCACACAGCCGTACAGCCAACTGAGATGTTAACTGGTTTTATGTTAGATATTTAATGTTACACAGGTTTCTTGGGTTTTGGATCTCTTTCACTTTCAGTTCTGGCCCGACAGCTGACTCTCTTGTTGATCTGTGTTCCCTATCCAAGTTTGTCACGTCTTGCCTGGCTGTTCCAGTAAGATGATCAAACAGGCTAGGATTTAACTTCACAAGCAATATACACTACAGGCTGATTGCCTTTGAAAGGGTCAAAGATAATTTCAAAGCAGTGTGCAAAACTAATGGACACGCACACGGTTGCCAAAATCTGCTTTTGATAAAACCCAATCTAGAAGTTTTATGACATTTTAAAGTTGGCCCCTCAAGCCTCCACGCAAGGTGAGGGCATAAGGAAACGTCACATCCACTGCAGGCTTGAAAACAAAAAGAAGGGAACTAGGAGGAAACAGGAGAGTGCTCCTGAAGCCTAAAGCAAGATGCACCAAGCGAAGGCCAACACAGAAGACAAGAAGGTTTACAGAATTAATTACTTACTTCATCAGAAACTTTAAACCTCTTCAGCAATGCCACAACCTTCTGTTTGAAGTTTTGTTGCTGCAAGTCAAAGACACTTTTACATAAGTAAAGTATTAAGTGAACTGTTTTCTCCCAGACTTGAAGAAGTCCAAGCACATCCGACACCGGTGCTCTAGCTGCTGTTTCAAATGAAACAACTCCTGCCACCACAAACCAAGTCTCTGCTGTTCTGATATTGAAATCAGCTCTCCCACACCTACAATACTTTCTTTCCTGCATTGCAACAAACTAACTTATATCCTACCAAGCTTTACAAATCTTCTCTCCCTGGCAGATGGCATACCACTTTTGGTCCGACACACAGTGGGCAACGAATTATTTTACCTGCCAGATCACCTCCTGTACCTGTTCAATATTTTTCTGGCAAACATTTGACAGTTAACTTTTCTGATTCTTAACAGGATGAGCCAACACAGGCATCTGTCCGCTCACCCGAAATACAAACATGTTTTCTACCCACAAAGTGCTGTTTTTTCCAGGAGCTTGCAGTTCATCCTGATAGGTTCATCTATCTGACTGTGAGCACTGTAGAGAAGTTGTGGTGGGGTTTGTCCCTAGCACTTGTCTATCAGAAAAATGTTGTCTGAGTCTGATTAACCCCAGGTCCTGGTTGCAGCAGGCACCAAGTCCAAAACAACACAAGCCAAACTGCCACACTCCCTTTGCTAATTTACTTGCCCCTAAGAGCTCCCTTTCACAGGACCAAACAGCTGAGATGTGCCACAAACTGCCCAGCCGTTCTCTCTCTGGCACTGACCAATCGTTAACACCCACAGACCGGAAGAAAAGGAAGATTAGAAAGGCCCAGGGGTGAGTCCTGGCACGGAGCATTTGAGGTGGCATCCCTGTGTCAGGAGGAAAGAAGGATAAAATAGGTGGCATCAGGTCACTCTTAGGTGAATAAAGTTGCTCATTTGCTTGCTCTCCTGTATCCCACATGAGCTGTTCTAGAAAATCCAACTGCCTGCTTCCACTCTGCCCTCAGACACTTCACTCTGCCCCCACCTCCAAGCCTAGTCCTTTACCTTGAAACTCAAACCACCTTCTAGGCAGACGAAGTTTAGGTGAAATAAATCCACCAGGCCTCAAACAAGACTCTCCAAGGACTTCCCTACTTCTGTCCCCAATGCACTTGTGAGGCCAAGATATTTTTATGACAGTGAGAGTCGTCCTCTGGCTCAGGATGCCAAGTAAAATTGTCCATCTTGCAGACAGCCTTGGACCAGCACAGTGGTCTGTGGAGGGAGGACAGACAGCACACAGCAGCTAAGCTGATGTGGCAAGAGGGGTCTGCTGGCTTGAACAGTTTGACAGCTGGAAGACAGGAGGCCTGGTTTAGAGCTGGGCTGATGTTAACTTAACTGCACCAAACCCCGTTTTGTGCGAGACCCAAACACTGAAGATTCAGTATCAGTTTAGAGGTCAGGGCTAGAAAGACATTATTCTTATTATGAGGAAGTTGCTTGCTTAATAACCAAGTGGTGTATTTTGCCCTGGCTGGTCACTGACTCTTGAAAAAATACTAAGGATAGCAAGGATATGAACTAGCATGCTCCTGGTCTCAGAGAAGACCTTTTTAGTGCCAGATTCAGATCAAAAAAAGGTTTATTTCAGACCGTATCAATACACAGATTCCAGAAAAAGTCTTGCAGGAGGTACAATGAGCTCCATACTCCTAAACCCAAAAAGCAACCTAACTCATCCTGGTGATTGAGTCACTGTCATCACAGACATACGTAAACACTTGTGCATGCAAAAAGCTGCATTACAGTATGGTCAAGCTCAAGTCAATGCTCCGCACAGAAGCGCAGCTTTGAAGGCATACGCCTGCTTGCTGTGAGGGGGTGGATAGCAGCATGCAACTTGACAAAGCTTTCAACATTCAGATATTTCTTTTGCCTCAGCACTACATGCACCACATCAGATACATCTGTCAAGCTCCAACCCCTGACTGAGATACTTCGTTTTGAAATCTTCCCACTGGCCTCTACCATGCAGAGCCCAAACTGAAGAGCTTCCCTTCACTTAAAGCTACGTTCAGGACTTAATGTGAGCATGTATCCTGCACTGGCTTCTTCCTGAGGGTGGCATTTTGTACACTTACATGTTTTTTGGAGCTCCTTGCAGCCAAAGGACACTCAAGACAGCACACAAACACACCTTGGATGGCCTCACTCCCTGAACTGACTGTTTTTGCTAGCTCTTTACATGCTGTGACCATGCCCCCAAGCTCTCTGCTGGACCAGCATGTCTAGTACTGCTGGTCCCATAAGCCACATGCACTGAGCATCCTGGCCAAGCCCCATCAGTGTTAGTAAAACTAATTTCCACCGACCCTGGTTATGGACGTCGTTCTTACTATCGATCTCCGCTGCTTCTTGGGCTTCCCCAGCTCGTACTCATCATCATCCAAATCCTGAATAGAAAGAGGATTCCTGCGTTACCTTTGTGATTTGGGGACAGACAAGCATTTAAATGCCAAAAACATTCTCTCTATGAAGATGAACCTGCTGCTCTGGCTTCCAAGGCTTTCGACATTTGCCTTAATCGCAATTAAAATCACAGAGGGAAAAGGAAGTCAACCAGGTCTGCAGAGAGTCAGGAATAACAGCGTGAAGAAGCAAACCAGCTCTACATTCAAGGAACAAGGATAGTCACAACCCCACATTTTGGTGGTTTCCTTTCCCAGTACCCTCCAAGAAGCGGACGGCAGGGGATGCCAGAGTCTGAAGGCAAGTAAGTCCCAAACTCAAAAGCATCTCACATGTAGCCAGGGGGTTCTCCATAAAGACCTGTTTTGCAGAAAATATTAAAGACTAAAGACTGACCCAGACCCCATTGTCCCTTTAATTACAGCTGGGCTGTAATTGGGCTCTTTGAATCCAGTCAGTACTGCAGAAGTAATCAACTGATGCCTTGACCATTAAGCAGAGAAACACAAGGATGACAATATTTTAGTGTTTAAAGGGAGCTCAAGTCCAAACGTGTGAAAAAATAAATCACAGCATGGTGGCAGGCCTTCCGTCACCACAGCTAAGTCTTGGTGACAGTCTCGCACTGTCTTGGTTTAGCTAAAGAAATACGCTTTTAGTTTCAAGTATGAGCTGAGAGTGTACATGCTCTACTGAATCTCTCACAGGGAGAAGCCACATGCCCTCAACAGTACCTGGCCCTGTACGGCATCATCACTGGCCTCCTGCTCAGAAGAGAAGCTCTCGTACTCTTCCTCAGAATAGTTGTCTGAAAGGGAAAGAGGGGAGAGAACCTGTGAAACTCCTTCAAGGTGAGTGGACAGTCTCATCTCGGGAGCAGAGAAGGCCAACTAACAGTCACAAATCAAGAAAGAAGGCACATGAGGAGACACTTGCTAGTTATCCTTTAGCTGTCTAGAACCAGTGAGATGGGAACTACCTGGAGATAAGAAACGAGGAGAAACATCTAATATGAAGAAAGGACCAGAAACAGACAAGCCTCCTTGAAACATCACCCCCTTTTAACTTGGAAAGAACCACCTGGTAGACAGCAGCAAATAAAAAAGTTTCTCCACAGGGGAGATTACTTTTCCCCCTAACATGGGCATAATTGACTTAAATGAGCAGGTAAGACGTGCCAGGAGAGTCTAAATCCTTTACTGAAATGACACTTCAGGTGAGCTGTCTATCCTCAGGCAACAAAACAGAAGCACCTGTGTGCACTACCTTTAACAGGTCACTCTTCTAGCAGCGAGCAGAAGTCTTACAACACATAAAAAGATTGTCACGAGTAGAAAATCAGTGACTCCCCTGTAGAGCGCACAACACCATGGATTATACTCATTAAACCAGGCCCTAGCTACAGCAAACAGGTTGCAGGTTTGCAGGTCCCATCTAAGCTAATGAGATTGACTGTGGAATACTCAAATGAAAAAAAGGTTGGAAAAGTAGCTTAAATGTGAATCTCCTGAATACAACACTGTTAGCCAGGTGAGAAGCTGGAGGTTCTCAACACATCCAGCAGTAATGCTGGAAGAATGTTGGCAAGAACACAGCTAACCCTTGCTGGGTGGCTCAGGCCTGGTGTGATACGCAGGAGAAGCTTCAGCAATTCGGTCCCCCACTCCCGTCGCATTCCTTGCTTACACAGCAACAGGTTTGCAAAGTGGGTTTTCTTTGCATTCATCAGTTATAGACACAGCACCTTGTGCAAACCAGTTCTCATTTGTCCCAGGAAGCATCTAAGCCCAACTGAGGTTTAACTCCAGATAGTTCAGAAAGACACCAGTCCTCAGAGCATGTGGTTGTACTCACCTGTAGACTTGATTTTCTGGCTGGCCTGCATAGTGCTGTCTTCATGGTCAATTGGCTGACTTGACAAGGAGAAGATCCAGATTTCTGCTACCTTCACTGCTGCCTCTTTGATGTTGCTGAAAAGGCTTAAAACCTGGCCACCTTCTGTCGGGTGCTGCATGACCTGGGACAGAAACCAAGCATACAAATCCGCATTTAAGTGTACTTAAACATGCATCATTTGCACACTATGAGAGTTATTTATGTTAACAGAGTTACTCCTTATTTCCAAGTACAGAAGCAAGCCAACACTCTGCAACTGCAGAAGCCACCTGCAGGCAATACACAATGCTAGTCAAGCTTTTGACTACTAGTGGAAGTGATGGAAGAAAAAGTGTTCCGAGCTTTACAGTTGATTAGCTCATCCTTGAAGCGTAATACCTGACCACCTCATTACTATGTATTTCCTTCCACAGCACAGTACTGATTTGACCTATCAAGTTACCAACCTTCTCAACATCTAATTAGGGAATGTAATTTTGTGTGGAAGCCCAGCAGAAGAACCAGTAAATTAAAAAGTTCTTGGTGAGATACAGATGCAAAGTGCTTCCTAGAGCAAAAATCCCTGCTTCAGAGGCTGGCACCTGAATCTCAGAGGACCTGGCCACACCAGGATAATGAAGCAGCGAGTCATGAAAAAATAAGACAACGGTGAAGGGACATCTTGATGTGGGCTTTTCCTTCCTTTGCCAATCACTACTCACAGGGTTCTTCCCAGAACCTAAGACTTACACTCTTCTCTTGCCCCACCAGAGTCAGAAAGTGCTTCCCCACGCCTCAGTTTTCTCACACACCCCCCTCCCCCCCCAGCTGCTTTGTTGGCTCCTCACGTGGCTTTAGCAAGACCCGGGTCAACAAGGAACGTGTGCTCCTCTGCTCCCAAACTCTGCTCAGACTCACGACTCCAATTCATTGCTTTGTTTCAACAACTAAGAGAACTTTTTTTTTTTTTCCTTCTTTAAGAAATGTCTCAGTGCTGTTTAGGGGTCATTATAAACTGCAAAGGGGAGGGGTGGGGCATGTAAAGTTCAATTTCTTCAATTTCAGAAATATTCCAGGTGAAGCAACTATTTCCTAACACAGTGAACCTTCGAAAATTTTTGACCTTCTAACCTCAGTCAGCTGACAGTACAAAAAGACATAAGAAAAACCACATGCAGCAGCAGCAAAGGTCCAACACTTAGAAGTTCACTGATGGGTCTAATTAAGAGGCCCACATGTTTTCTGCCTTACAGCAGTATTTAATGTCTAGTTCTTAAACACAATACAGGAAAAATGTTAGCTACAACACCACAAATCAGAATTCAGCTAGTTCAAATGGCGAGTCCACCAGTTACTGCAAGCCTAAGGGAAGCTGAACTCACACGCAAGGAGTGATCTTTATAATGATTTATTTAATATAGTAATAACTCACCACACCATAACACCAACTTATTTCTGATGGAAATGATTTGTTGACAGAATGCAGTCTGATGAAAAATACTGGTGTTAAGCTGAACTTGCTACTGCTAAGCCCATCTCTAAATACTCAGAGACAGCAAAGATTAAACAGGGCATGAAAAACTGAAGCATGGAGCTAAGCCATTCAGAAAGCCTTAGTGAATAACTTATCCATACTTGATTCCCGCATTAATTTTCAGATGTAAATCTGAAAATTTTGTCGTTTACCCCTCACAAGTAGAACTCCAGTTGAATTACCAACAGACATGAAACAAGAATTGCAAAGGGTGTTTCAAACAAAATGAGAGAAGCTTCTTGATCCTCATGTCTCACAAAGTGGCACAGAAAACCTTGCTTTAACGTTAACACTTCCTAGGGTTGGAAGGCTTCCCTGAGTGACTCTGTCAGTTCTGCACTTCTGATCTGGACCCCCAACTCTAAAAAAGTCACACGACAATAACAAAACCCTTATGAGTTAAGAAGTTAGCCTTAGGAAAGCTTTAGCTCTCAAGATACTATCCAAAAATTAAAATACTGCCTTGTGAATACTGCTTACAGTTACTGAGACAGCTGCATGAAATCCTGCCAAGTACTTCTCAATGAGGAAAGTGACAACGCTGGGCTTAAAGAGAAAGAAAAACATCCACCTTAGTAAACAGAAATCATGCCAAATGCTGCTCACCTCAGCCATGTTGATAGACCCCACAGCCAGAGTCTTGTAACCTAAAATGGTTCGGTTCTTGTACCGCTTCCGCCGCTGCAGCATGATCTGAAGCTTGTTGCCTTCTCTCTTCAAGAAGTGAGGGTACTGAGGTTAGAAACACAATGGAAAAGTTTATTATGTCTCCTGACATCATCTCCCAAGCTACCTGCATCACAAGTAAGCTCCATTCCTAGGGATTAACCCAAGGGCTTTTAGAAGTGCCTACAGTTAACCCACACTCATCGGACAACCCGTCATCATCCCAAGGAAGCCTTCGTCATTGCTCAAAGAGCTCAGCTTTGGGCTTTCGTTTCTCTAGCCAAGAAAACAAGCCCAGGGCACAGAGGAGGTGCTCAGTTTGGGAAGGACTGAGCCCCTGCGCAAACTGCGGGCAGCATGCAGTGGCAGGGACAGACACGGACCCCAAAGCACAGAGACCTACACGGTCTTGGAACAATTCCCTCCAGGACAATGCTGTCTCCTTCAGGCACATGGCTCTTGAAACTGTCAGTGTTTTCCAGTACCTACACATTCAAACTCCTACTAGTCATAGTGGTTGTATTTTAAGTAATTAGGTCAAGAAAAACCCTGTCCTACTGCCAGGTAACGTTGCAGACATAAATCCTTTCAAGACATGTTCCATGCAAGAAAATACATTTATTTATATATCTCCCAAAAAAACTCCCTGAGTACAGAGATGCTGTGAAGTCAAGCAGAGATTTGACTTAGGGAAAGAAGGAGGCTAACTATGCTATCTCAGCCTGCCCTGCTCATCCGCACAGGTATTAGTGCCGTCAGGTCTGCCTGCAGGCAAGATACTTGCTACAGAGCTGACAGTCCCCAGGGCCCACCTCACCGACTGCGCAGTGGAAGAGCAATCTTCAAGAAAGATACACCAGCCACCTCATCAGTCTCATCCTGAGAAAAGAGGTGAATGGGACATATGCTCCAAAGATACAAAATACATAGCATGAAGTAACCTGCAGACGGGAGAATTTAACTGCAGATCTCTCAAACAGGATATTCCCAAGTGAAGGATGCTTCTCTCACAGGCAATACCTACATCTCTTGGTTGTTTGGTCTTGTTTTTTTTTTTCCTTGGGACACTACGAAAATAACTTTCTGCCAATCAAAACACTTGATAATTACAAATGCTGAGTGCCACCAGAAACCCCGAGATATTAATTTGCAGTCCAGACCAAGCCTGACTGCTACATAGAGAGCTGGGAGCAGTGGCCACACAAACAAGCAGAATACTAATTAACTGATTGCTCTCGAAAGAGCAAGATCTGCTGTGCACTGCACAAGGAAACGGCCCTGCACAAGAGACAAACAGCAGGCCACGTTAAAAGATAACCTCAAAACACACCTGCATCCAGGCACCAATGGAGCCTGTGAGTTTACAGACATTTAATGCCCCCAAACAAGGATGGATGAAAGTTATTAGGGAGAATGGGAAAGAGGTGCTCAAAAAGCCAGGCAGCTTTTGCACTCAAATCTAGCATTTCCTTGCCTCTGGGGCCCTTCCACATGTTGGAAGGGGAGAGGGTTTCCTTGCTCTCAGCCCAAAGCACTTGGGCCACACCAAGGCTGCTTACGTATGAGCCCACAATTGAAGTCCAAGGCCACGCTTGGTCCCAGGACAGCTTGATGCCAATGCATACAATTTTCAAGGATTAAACTGGGTGGCTCAAGTCCATACATGTGCAAGTTTCTGTTTCTCAAAGGTGTGTTGCCTGACCACCCCTAGGAAGCTTTCACAGAGATGATAAAGGAAAGGTACCGAAAGACTCAGGCCAGTCAGCTCCTCCGCTAAAAGCAAGGGCCCCTAGAAGAAAAGCCAAGCCATTTTGGTAACACAGACAAACTATTTTTAACACCAGTCATGGCTTATCAACTCTATAGAACTGTCTCGACCAAAACTTTTCAGTGATTGTCAGTTCATGACAGAGACTGGAGAGGAAACCAGTTTGGCTCAAAACACTTGAAAATGAGACTTTAAGAGGAAGCACCAAACACCCCAAGGCAGCTCCAAGGGGTGAGAAGAGGGGGCCATCACCTGCACCTGAACAGCAAGAGTCAGGGCACAACATTCTTTCTGAAGCCCCAGTGATGTAATCCCTTCCATCTAGAAAGATTTAATAGATTAAACACAAGAATTAAGTGCTCCAGAGAGCTGTGATGTTGTACTTGGCACATCAGGGGAATTTCACTTGATGCTGTGAACCCCACAGAGGGTCAGGGGAAGCAGCCATGCCAGCAGTAAAGGGTGATGGTATCTCACCTGTCAGAAAAGCTACTGCTGGTCCAGCCGTAGCTAGCGAGGCAAACCAGGACTCAACACACTGCTGACAAACCCCAGCTGTGCAACAGAGCAATAGGAAATGCCTGCTTTCTGTTTGAGCAGAGGCCTGCCGCTATTGTGCCAGTCTGCACCATCACCTTTCTTGCTTAGCTCTGACAAGGAAACACTCTGTGCAGAGGCTAAGAATTTCACCCAGGAGAAGCAGATGAGAAAGCAGTGACTCTGAAGATATGAGGGTCTGCAAGTCCAGACAGCTAGCACAAAGGCATACAGTTTGAAGAGCTGTCAGTGTGACATAGATACTGGCTGTAGCAAGACACGGAGACCTTCTTGTGCTGTGATATCCACTTGTTTTTACTCTGTGGCCCATCACCACTCTCAAACACATCTCAGGCACCAAATTCAGACTATATCTGGCTTAAGCCACAGTTGTTAGCTAGCAGTAGCTTCCAGCCATCATCCAATTAAGAAACAATAGAAGCTGTCATTAAAATCCTGCTGTGCTATTTCAGGAAGGCTTCCCAGGCCTTGCTGCATCCAAGACCACCAATCCTTCCTGCAGTAGGAGACCAACAGCACATTTCTGCATTAAGCTTGCTCACCTCTCCTGAAGGCTCAGTGTCACAGAGCTCACTCTTCCCTACTTTGGCTCAGTTCCCAGCCCTTTCAGTGGAAATCGAGTTAAAGGCAATGCTGTGTATCCTGCTGCAGCACTGCTCTGAGTCCCAGAAAAGAAACCATACTCCCAGTTAACTCAAAAAAAAATAATTCTGCAGAAATACTTGCTCTCCGCTGTCACAGGGCTAGCTCATCTTACAGGTCTGCTCCCAATCATGGGAAAGCTGCAGCCCTAGGACACATGAACATGTATTCCTGGCATGTGGCTCCACTATTCCTGTTCACAAAGGAGGGGATGTAATGTTGCAGTTAAGCCCAGTCTGTGGGCTGCATCAGCATACATCCAAAAGCATCAGCCACCTGTGTTTCTGTCTGGGCAACTGCACAGTTATCCATTTGCAAAGAAATCTTACCTGCTTCGAGTCTGCACTGGTCTGAGTAACCACCAGCCTGTCCCACAGCATCACTTGAGCTTTTCTCCTTATTGGATCAAACTCTTGACTTCAAGATCTAACCAATAGTCCCCAAACATAGACAATCCAGATCTGAATGCTTCTGAGTTTCTGTCTGGCTCTGCCCTATGCATACAAGATCCTCCCTCTTGTTTGCAGCAAGCCTGCCTCTATTTACCTTACTTCCCCACTCAGGAGGTAGCGCCAAGGAAGCATGCTTGGAGGTAAAGAAGAACGAACAAAAAAAAAAAAAAATCAGCTGCTCCAATTCCCAGCTATTCTTATGACTCTGGAACCAGGAGTAACTGTCAATGCCCTGCTCCTCCTTCCCCAAATGGTGCCTCTTTTGGCAGCTCCAAATCAGAGGTTCATCTGTCCCATTCCTACTGTTGCCTTATCAGCCTGATACTCTGTGCCACTCTCCAGTGCCTATTCATAAGGAAGGCAACAAAAGGCAAAAAAAGAGCCCTCCTGCTCCGATCCAGGTCCTGCCAGAGCCAAAACATGAAGAGGAAAGGCTGCAAAGTCGTCATGTTCCTAACGCTACCAACCAGCACCCTGCTCCAGGCCCTAAACGCTGAGAGGCAATTCAGACAAATTCACCTTGTTGCACTGAGGACACGCAAATTGCAGCTACTGCCTAACTTGCCCATTTCCCCTAAACAAGTCAGGATTAGAGACCTGCCTTCCATGGTGCTGAGTTGCCCCCAGGAACAACTCTAAGGATTTACAAGGATGCTTTCCTAGTGGGCTTCCCCCTCCCCAGATCCTGGAAGCATCCAGGACATGTTTGCTCAATTCCCTACAGCTGACTGCCCAGGGACAAGCCAAAAGAGCTCAGATAGCTCTTCAGAAATGGCTGGGACTGCCTTAAGAACAAGCATCTCTGGCAGCACTGAAAGGATCTCCATCTCAGACCCACAACACACCTCTGCTCACTGCAAAACAGCAAGTCCAGAAAGCACGTGTGCCCCAAGGCCACAACCCACCTTACCTGCAGGGAGAAGGTCAGCGCAAGCTCTGTCTCCACATGTCCACTCGGGGGCAATACAATCTCGTGAGACCGCAGGATGCGCTTGGAGCCCTGTACAGAAACAAAGTCATCGGGTGAACTCCCCAGAAGCCAGCTCTCGCATCCTACCCCAGTCCTATTTACTGAAAACCAGGAAACGTTGTCAGGGACTACCACAGAGAAAGTAAACAGATGGCTCTGACCTTGCACTTCTGTGAAATATTAATGAGATGGGAGATATTAATAAAGATTTGGGCATATTTACTGTCCCTAACTGCAACAAAGCAGCTTTTGTTCTGCCAAACGCCAGCATTCAAATGCTATGACTTAACCTCTATCCCTCAAGTTCAACTCTTGTATTTTCACTTCGGCCAGTAGGTACAAGGCTCATCATCTCCTGTGTTTGGAGGGTGCAGCGTCATGCTTAAATCTCCAGCATTTGCCATGACAGGCCAGCCTTTTCCTTTTGTGCACACACCCCTCCCTGTGGGAAGTGGAGATATTAACCTGTTTAAACAACTGCAAGTAGCTGGGGTTACAAAAGAAAAATCCACTAAGCATCACAGTGGAGTCCAGGGACCTGGTGGTATGACAGGGCAACTCCAAATCAACAGAAGTTTGGGCTGCTGTACACTAACTGCTATTTACCGTGTAAGCATTTCATTTCAGGGAACATTTCGTGGAAAACTAGCAGGAAAGCATGACAGACTGCTGCCTAGCAAATCTTTCTGCACTGTTCAAACACAGTGGCAAGTTTCAGAGGTCCCTGGCGCAATGTTCTGCTGAGGCTGCAGATCTGGCTTTTACCAGATGGGCTGATCTCCCAGAAGCACAGAACTGTAGCTCTCAAAAAAGGCAGCATCTGGGAAATCAGACTGTGGGGGTAAACACCTCCCAGTTATATCCAAAGGAAAATCTGGTCTGCCTGTATCAGTCTCAAATAGCATCCTGAGATGAGAGAGAAGCAGAGATTCATTTGCTCCCCAAACACGGCAGTCAGGCAGCCAGAGCGAGTGCTGCAATTTGCAGTCGTGCCTCAGCTTCTGCACAACACAGCGCCGGCTTCACTGTGGAAAAGTCGACGTGCTGAAGCTCCAGCGGATCAGAAGACAGACAGCAGAGCAAGGTGAGAAACTGAAGGCCTCCCCCCAGGGAAAGCAGAACACATGCAAGTACAGCCCAGGGAGCCTCGCCGCTGGCAACAGCGGCATCTGTTCCACTGCTGCAAAGCTCCCAATAACTTGTTACAGAATTCAAAACCTAATGAAACATCAAATGTAGCTGCTTTTAGAAGACCGCAGCAGATGAATAGAGCAAAGGCTCGGGAAACAGAGTTGACAACTCTTTGAACATTGCTGTTCAGGAGGCTGCAAGGAGACAGGGGAAACGCAGGTAAGATGCTCTCATTAGGTCTGAATTCAGTCACCTGCTCTGGAAGGACTCCAGCGCCCGACACCTCTCTCTCACAATTCCCCACACAAAGGCAGTGAGTCATTTGACAGAGATCACATATTTGATGATCCAGTATCACCAGCCTCAAACAACAGCCATGTCAGAAACCTGAGTGCTGGTAAATTAAGCGTCCCTGAAAGAGCTTGTCAGCAGCAGCATCATAACCTGCAAGCTATAAAGAGACTTAATAACAGAGCTTCATATCTGCCTGTGTCTGAGACAGTTGCAGTGATACTGACCCACCATTAAAGGGTATATCACAAAGAAATATGGGTGCTGATCCAGCACAAGGGACACCCAAGGTGAGGCGACGCTGGGACAGCAGTCATTCCAGTCACTGTCACCTCTTGGTCAACTGAAAGGACAGGTCAAAGGCAAAAGAAGGACGGCCTGGGGATGTGAGCTACAGCCTGGGGCCTGGCAGATCAGCACTCCAAACAGGGCAAGTCCCTCTGCCTTTCAGTTCTTCAGGGATCTGCCCTGGTGTAGAGAAGACTGCAGAAGTGCTCAGGTCCAGACTTACTGTAGCAAGGCAGATCGCAACATGTACCCAAAATAAACAAGAAAGCCCTACGTTTTAAAACCCTCCCTGGACTTGCAAGTCTGGGGCAGTATTTCCAACCTTCTAATCCATAAAAAGCGTAAACAGTCAGCAGTAAGCTGGGCAGGGAAAGACTTTGCTCTAGTTAAAGCTACTGACTTCTGCAACCCAAGTCTGACATGCTCTACAGGTAGATCACTCACTGACAAGCCTCAGGCGCTCAGAGTGATTCATCCACCATCTAGGAGTACAAACATATGGAAAGCTTTCAGCCCTGATAAATACTGACAGCCTGGGAACCCACAGCCATGCTTCTTCCAAGGTTCCCATGAGTCCAGGTGATCGAAATAGTTCCCTGCCTTTCTCCTCCTTGCTGTGGGTGCATGAATTCCCTGCAGCACAGAGGGATACATTTTTAGCCCAGTCAGACTGCCTGTGAAGATGAGATGCTGGTTACGTCCCCAGCTGTACATTCTCGCAGCACAGAGCCTTCATGATTTTAGCTTCCAAGCTAGATAGTGCGTGTTTTGACACAACCAGCTCTCTGCAGGGGTTTTCCTGGCTCTTCATTTGAAAAGTAGCTGCTTCTCAGCATGGTTAATGGCCTTTCTCTACTTAGAGCTCTGCTAGGCATTTACTCATTAAGTACTTCAGCATTTACAGTGAGGGAGCACGTGAGCCAAGCTGATGCTGTGACACTGCGGAATCAAGTCCCCTTCCTTCCTAACCTGCCTCCAGGCACTGTGACCTACATGTAGGTACCTAATTAAATGGCACAAACATATGCTGTAAAGTGGGTTATTTACCTAAGCTGACAGATGTATTTTATGGAAACAAATTTAAACGTACAGGCATCCTACAGATCCACTGACAAGACCCTGGCTACAAAATGAGTTGGACTCCTGACAGCAGAGCTGCCCATCTGCAGAGCAAGTCCCAGCCTCCAGACTGCCCCGAACCAGGACCAAGTTACCAAGATGTTCAATCCTAAAGTGAGCTGAAGCAAGTTAAACAGAGAAACAGGTTTGTGACAGCTCATGAAGAGGTGACACTATATGGTATATGAAGAGCATTTTCACATACAGATAAGCTCATGCTGAGCCCTCAACAAAAAATACTCTGCTTACAACAGTGAAATGCAGTAGGAACATGGGGGAAGGATCTCAAGAGGCTCTCCACACATCCAGAATGCCCTGATATACTTGAGAAGAAGCCCATGGCTACAATGGACCCTCACATGGAGGTGAAGCTCAGTTTAGGCATCTAACAGTATTTTTATGCAAACAACACATTTAATTCTTAGAACTGCGCAGCAATTACCTGCATTTTGACAGCAATGACCCCAGAAATAAGCTCCTTATCCAATTCCTTTAAGACTACCAGTTTCTTTAATGTCAAGCTGCACAACCTGCAAACAGGAACAGAAGAGAAACAGTTACAATCAAGCCTGAAAAACGAAAAGCTCTGAATGGCTTTTGAACACAGCAGTATTCCCATTTGAGGGAGTACAGGCTCCAGACACAAGCCACACATGGATACAGACATAAAGACAGCAGAAATATGTGAGGTTTCCCTGGCTTTTCAAACTGAGACAGTCTCTCTGTTTGATACACACCCATGGCCACAGGAAAGCACCTCAGAGCACTGACTTCCACTGACCACGGCCTGGGAACTCTTACTCCGAGTCAGACCAAAAGCTTCAGGGTCAGAGAAATTAAATTCCATCAATATAAAAGCACTGGGTCAGACTAATTTCAAACTCGTCTACAAAGCTTTCCTAGAGCTGGCTTTTTCAGACTCCTGGCTCCCAAAGATCTCAACTTCCACCTCCTCTTGTCAACCCACGCATTCTCCTCCTCACCCCCAAACAAGAATGCTAGCAAGTGGCTTAATCGTCTTTAATGGGCAGTGGAGGGGGGGGGAAAAAAAAAAAAAAAGAGACTCATGCAGTGCCCTCTGGCCCTGGCTTCACATGCCACACATATGCAAGTAAATCACATTCTTTACCCAGGCAATGCTACATTGTTCTGGTTAAAGCTGTTTGCACTTCTGCCTGCCAGCATAGGGAGCTTGGGAGGAGAAAGTTTAGACTAGCTGCAGCTGAGTTAAGGCTCTGAGGTAACGTGACCACAGTCCTGGCACTGTCACAATTTCACAGGAGTTACCACCAGCTGGTGTAACTAAGACATGCCTAGAAACAAACTTCAGGGAAAGATAAACCTGCAGCTTGAGGAAAGCAGAGGCTGGAGAAAGCTTCCGGGTGGGCTCTAGTGACTACATATCACCCTCCACACCAGCCAGCAGCCAGAACCATGTCAGGTCTCCACCCACAGCGTGGGCATCTTTGGCTTCTGCACGGGACGTTAGCAAGGCTCAGCACAGCTCTTCTGAAACCCACTGCAGAGCTCTTTCTCCAAGACCAGCTGTAACATCTGGGCTGTTTATGAAGGGGCCAAGTCCAGCAGTAGGTGGGAAGAGGAGCTGATGCTGGATTTTGGTGTGTGCCCACACAGCAGTAGCACAAGTGCCACTGACTGAAGCCAGTGCTTCAATTATGAGACTCCACACAGGTGCCAAGAACCCTACAAGTCACCAGTGCAAGGGTGACTTCACTTGTACCTCCACCACCTTCTTCTCTGTGACTATGGCTCTGTTTGAACTCTGCCCTCTTGCACAAAGCTATGAACAGGGAAAAGCCAGTCTTGGCTCTTACGCTCTTCACTCAAGCACCTCCCCAGACCTGCCCTTGCCAGCCTCTTCATGACCCAAGCCCACGCTATCTGCTTTCTCAGCTCCTTTGCAAAACACTGGTTCTGGCTATCAGCTGCCCACAAATCAAGAAGATAGAGAAAGAACCAAAAGCTCTCTCCTTTGCAGAGTTTTGCATCAGAAGACAGTGCAGCCAGAGATGCTACAGCAATTACAAGGAAGGTGGGAAAAACGGGGTGTGCCTGGGCCTCTGCTCCCCTCTGTCACACTGCCAGCAGCAGCCATGCCCAGCGTCATTGAGACAAACGTGCTGGCGAGCGCGAGCCTGGAGGTGCTGGGTGCCACAGGAGGGACGGCAGAAGCGGGCAGGACAGCTGCAGCTGCTGCTGGGCCGGCAGCAGGGCGGAGACCAAACACGCTTTCACCCACAGGCAGAGCTTCACCGCAGCAAAGCGGGCACCTGCAGAAGCAGGAGAGAGCAGGGCACCACCTTCGACTGCACACACGAGTGTCCCTGTGCACTGGACGTGAGGCTGCATCCCTTGACCCAGAGTGCAGGAGAGGCCCCTGGCTTTCTCTGCATCCTGAACAAAGCAGCAAGCGCAGACACACGTGGCCACCATGGTGAAGTGGCCAGGCCAGGATCTGGAGGAAGCAGGCTGTGATGCCATTTGTTTTCTTTGTAACGCAGAGGCCGGAGGACAATCGCTCTGGGCCTGCCAAAACGCACAGAGCTTGGGCCGGTCAGGTGCTGAGAGCAGAGGTAGGACAACACACTGGCATTGTCTTGACTGGCAGGCGAGGAACAAGGGCCTTTTCTCTGCAGCCTCAAGCTCGAGGATGAAAAAGGTACAGGAGGAAACAATGGTGTTTTCAGCACACACAGCAGAGCACAAGGAGGGCGTTCTGTTCTCCACTGGGCATTCCTTCAATTCATCATTTATGAGCTTTGATCAAGCCCTGTGGAACACTTGCTGCTTGGAAAAAAAATAAAGATCCTAAAAGCCTCCTTTACAGTGATCAGAAAAACAAAAGCTGCTGAAAAAGACACGGGACACATCTGCTTTCTTTATTCCCTGTTGCTGGGCTGTTGGTACTATAAGGCGCTTCACACAAAAAAAACAATGAAATGTTTATATTCTCCATTGGGGGGGAGGAAATAAAAATCAGAGAGAGTTTAAATCCCACCAAATCACTCTTACCCTCAACATGCTTACTGTTCCAGGTCTTCAGTCTAAGTTTGCAGCTTACAAATCAAAGCAACCTTCAGAATATGTGGCAGAAAGGGGCCATATCTTACTCAAATAGTAATGAAAAGGCATATTCCAAGTGTGCCACTGCACGTAGAGCTAGTGTGGCTCCACTGCAGTCAGCACAAGGATCCTGAACCACCCACATCCGCAGGTACAGCAAGGATTTTTCTGCTGTCACTGCCTTGAATAACAGCAGCACCTCATTCCACACACTTATCTTCTGCCGAGGTTCTGCTGGACTTCCATCAAGTCTCAGCAATCAGGAAGGGGATCAGTCTCACAAAATACTTCTATCAACGAGCCTGTTACGATTACATGTTGGTGATAAAAAAAGGTAGACACAGGTGGACCTGGAAGGACATGGGAAAAAAAAAAGGAACAAGACTACATTTGGAAGTTTCTAATACATACATACATAATCTCTGTGAACATAGAGAAAATAACCTAGCACAGACACGCAAGGGGAACCGAGGAAGCCTCAAGTCTGGAGCTAAAAGGGCACAAAGTTCTTTGAGCAGTCTTTAAAAAACCTGGGACTGCACTACAGAGGTGCAGACAAACCCTTTTTTTGCATGTTTCCTTCAGCAGTGAGCGATGGTTGCACATAGGGAGTTAAGGTAGCCAAAGTACTAGGTTAGCAGAAAAAATATTAAATTAGGGCAATGGGAATCTGAGAGCCAAGATTTCCACCCTTTTTCTGAAGGTTCATAGTAGATCTCCCTGCTAGGAGCACAGCTGGGCCCCACACAGCAGCAGGCAACACCTACTGAGGAGCTTGTGTCTCCTCCATCACACACATCCCTGACGTGGTGAGGAGGCACAAGGTACTTGCCTGACCCCATTCTCAGGTTAACAAATCATGATACAGCTTAATGTGTTGTACAAGAATGAAAAAAGTCTTCATCATTTTACATCACTGCTCCAAGTACAGAGTTTGAAAGATGAAACCTGGACCTGACCCAATGGTTTTGACTCGCCCTGCTAATGCAAGTCGTTCTGAGTAGCTTCATCACAAGCTCTTTTCTCAAGGAGGCAGTTATCTGCGAAAAACATAACATTTTGGTGACTAAGATCCAGCAAACATGTCCAGAACAACCAAATAAAGTATCACATTCTTTACTCGCTGAATGTTTTGCTTTTGCATCCCTCTGAGTAGGAAGATCAGGAAAATAAACCCCCTTCAAGAAAAAGTCTGCCTTGCTGAAATTAAATGTCTGTTTCTCCACAGGGAACACAGTAATTGCACTGAGACCTCGCTCATGCAGAGACAGTCGAAACAACAGGAAGAAAAAAATTAAAAATTAAAGACCTGTATTTTAATTAAGCCCCACAGAAGTTGAGAATAATAACAGATGCATCCACAGCTATAGTGGATTCCAAGTGTAAGACAGAGACTGAGGCAAGAAGACTCTAGCTCACTACACAGATACCCTTTGACCAGGTTAAAAGCTGTGAAGACATTGTTCCTAGAGAATATTTCATGCCAGGAGCCATGCCTCCTCTGAGGTACGTAAACCTCAATCAGTTGATAGCTATAAGGAAGAAATTAGTTTCTGTTTGGTCACTGGACAGTTTCACCTCACCCAAGTTATTTTGGCATTTCAGGACAGTGAGCAACCCTTACCTCGATGCTTTCAAGCTTGGCTTTTGCTCTGAGCTGACACTTTACACCCAAGTCAGTCCCAACATAAGGCACAAACCACTTGAAGGAAAAGTGGACAGCTTGCCCAGACAGAGCCATTCTGCACAGAGCTACAGGGGCACCTGCGCAGGAGAGGTGGGAGCAAGAAGCCCTGCACAGCATTTTTCAGAGACAGCTGCTTAAGCAAAGTAGGAACGCACGCAGCCCACCAGCAACCAACTGCACCAGCACCTTCTTAGGGCCGCTTCGCACATGCCCAGGAAAAAAACACTGCAGGAATGTACTGTACTCACTGCTGCAGTTTGGTGCTAAAGGCAGGGCTCTGTACTGGCCTGGGAGAGTTAGCCTGGGCAGAAAGCAGGGCAAAACTGTCCTCTCAAGACATTGAAGCATCAGTGTGGCCTCTGGGCAAGGGCAGCAATGCTAGAAGCTGCAGGAAGAGTGTTTCTTCATTTTCCAAAGCTTATGAGCTAATTCCCTCCAAAGCACCTAATCTCAGTCCCATTCTCAGGTAAGCTCCAAGGCAAGAAGAAATTAAATGAGGCGGCAGAGGTCAAGCACCCCAATTTCTGTCATGCCAGAAACAACTCGAGTAACTTGCAAAGAAACCTAACAGTCCTGTGTTGGTCTCTGCTTGCTTCTCCTCCATTCATGCTCACCACCAAGCTGAACAGCAACCTTTAGCCAGCTATTATGGCTACAGATCCATTCAAGTAAGCTTTAAGAAGCCAGGAAACAACTGCAGAGTAAGTATTTTCATTGGTTGGTGGGGTTTTTTTTGGTTTTTTTTTTTTTGTTCTCAAGGATCTTGAAGCCCTCTTCCCAGGATTAATATAGAGAAATAAGCTCTTAAGATTCTGGAAACTAAGATCCACAGAAATGCTGTGGCAAGCAGCTCTTATTCAGACAGGTAAGAGGATGGTGGCTTATTTTACGCAACAGGCTCTACCCAGGACCTTACAAGGACACGTGCACAGCCAGACACTGTGCTTCTACAGCTGAAATACTGACCTACTCACTTCAAATATATTACAAATATACCTGCTCCAAACTGAGCATGCAAAAGGGGTGGAGATATCAAAATCCAGCAGATGCAATGCATGACTTTTAGAAGATCCTAGAACCCTGCATGGGCACATTTGCTATTTGAGGATCAGCACACAGTTGCAGACCAAGGATTAAAGTGTATTCAAGCTTAGATACTCCAATCCAACACAGCAGTTGGAAAACACTGAGAGATTTCTTCCTTCAGGGGGACAAGATATTTCTGACTGGCTTTAGGGGACTCATCCAAGGCAGAAAAGGATCAAGATCTCTGCAAGCCAAACAACTCTGGCTCACAAAATAGTGTACATATCCCACTGGCACTTCTCATTTCTTAGCACTTCAGTAGTCTGGAAAGGAAAGGGCACTACTGAGGTGTAGCAATGCTGGTGGAAACCAAAGAAGTTAAAGCTAAATCTCTACAGCTCCACACACTCTTCATGTAGCCAAGCAAAACTTGCTGCACAAGCTGGCAGTTGTGTCACACCATGTCCTGGACTACCTGGCTGAGACCTGATGTATTTCAAGTCACACAAGCATGAAATCAGTCTGAAAGCATGAAAACATTTGTCTCCAGGCATGTGCTCTGAACTGTGTCACCAAGAAATAGTAGCTTTCTCTCCCTTGAAGAAGACATTTCAGTGAGAGCAGAAGCAGCCCTCTTAACACATCTGCTGACCTTAGTCAGGATCTCAGTTCTTACATCTGTGCACTTGGTTTCTCATTCTTGATTTTGATGGTTTCAAATCCCTTTACAGGGTGACTCTGGGGGCAGAACACACCACCACGAAGCAGGGATTAGGCCTGTTTCTCAGCCAGTCAATGGAGCACAAAGGAGTTAGGCAAATTCCCCTGTGTTTTCACACCATTCTGCCCACAAAGCCAAGCACAGGTGCAGGTCTAGTTCAGTACACCTCTCCTGGCTTGCCTCTTACAAACCCAGCATCTAGAACACCAGGAATGCACAGCATCCTGACACTGAAGTCAGTATCAATGAAAGCACCTATGGTGCTGGTGGATTAAGTTTGGTCCACATTTTTAAAGTTTTCAGGCAATAGGAAGGTGTTTTATTAGCTTTAAAGACTACATTCAGCAAGTAACGAAAAGCTGATTCATTCACGGTTAAGCGTCCTTTGACAGACCATCAGGATTACATTTTCTATATTGCAGATGACACAAACACATCCGATGTATTGTATCAATTCATCAGTAGCTGGTGTAACCAGAGGCACCACCACCACGGAATGAGCAGCAAGATGGACACGAGTCACAGCCCCATCCATCTGACCACAGTCAGTGGTAACCATGGGTCTGACACATCGATGCCGCTGCACCGCAACACAGCCTCTCGCCCAGAAAGTGCTGAAATGCCGCTCTCCCATTCCAGCACCTAACGAGAGCAGTCAAAGTAGCACGTGTCAGGGACAGGGAGTCTTCAGTATGTAGGCTGGTGAAGCCATTTCTGTAGCCAGGGCTTCTGTTCTCAGCCAGCGAGCAGCTGAACAAAGGCACAACCCACAAGGCTTATGCGAGGCAGCCAGGGTGGAGGGCAGCTCCTACTACATACCTTACAGATCGGCACAACAGCACATACACAAATGAGCAACAAATCATGACCCAAAGGTCTCCAAAAGGAGACTCTGGGAGGAGGAATGCAAACTGGGGGTTAGGGGATGAAGAAGGGAGACCTTCACAGCTGGAACAAACCCACAGCAGCCGTGCCCTCCCCAGTTCACCTCTTCCTTATGCAACCTGCCTTCTCCTCACTGGGCCCCTGCCCCAGACAGCAGCGCCTGTCACACAGCAGACTGATCACCAGGATCAGCTATTCCAGACATGCTACAGGAATGCTCTTCTCTGCCTGCCAGGAGCCGTTCCCATCTGCCTCTGGGCCCTCTGGGACTAGCGGGAGCTCTGCCAAGTAGCCATCAGAGCTAAAGGCTTCCCCTCCTTCCTGTTCACAGCTTGCTGCAAAGCTCGGAGCAGCACCTCTCTGCCTTCACTCATACCAGCATCCCCCTCACAAGCTGACAGCGCTGCAGCCAGCTGCAAGAACAAAGACAACATCCAGCCTTCCAGCACACACCGAGGAAATCCTTGCAGTGGTAGCTAGCTCTGTTAGAGGCACCAGCCAGTGAGATGAAACGGTTAAAGAAAATGCCTTTGCCTTGCCTAGACTATAATCCTCACTCTCTCCTCTACTGCATTCATACCCTAACCCTGAGCACAGCATACCCAAACGCAGTGGCAGCAGCAGCAGGTTGGGAGCCGCAATGTCTCCACAGCAACTAGGGATGTCACAGCCTGCACCTGCCCAGCTCCCTGCAGCCACGCAGCAAATGAGAGCAGCTCCTCTGACAGCCCGCTTGTTCCTCCTCACTCCCTGATGGCAAATCCTCCTTCACTACTGCGTCAAGAACTCTGTTCTCCAGACAACTTCCCAGCAGCACCCAAGCCTCTATGTGCTTGGCAGCAAGGAGCCAGAGTGCATCCGAGTTCTGATCTGAGTGGCAGACTCCGAGGGAGGTCCTGCATCGGGCAGTGTGGTTTAGCATTTAGCGTTTTCTTTTTGATAGTAGGAAGCACAGGTCTCCAACCACTCTTGCACCTGACTATAGCTAGGTGCTATTGCATTCTCCATTCCCACTGCTAAACACCCCTCAAGGAGAGCTTGCTGCTGTGCCAGCAGGTGCCACGCTCCCTATGCGCTCCTGTTTGTCACCACAGTCCCAGCCACAGCAGTACTGCCCCTAAGGTCTGCAAATCAATAGAGGGCAGGACTCAGCCTGAAAGACCCTGATTTCTCCCTTTGTCGTACAGCAGTCATCAAAGGCCCCTCCCCTTCCCAAAAAACTGCCAACAGGAGCCTTGACTTCAGGTCCACATCAGAAAGAGCTTGTAAGGAAGAGCTCAGTTCTGCTTGAGTTACCCCTCACCACGATCCTCTCATCCTGAGAAATCAGGACTAGGAAGCCTCCAGCTAAGCAAGTAGTCAAGGATAAAACAGATGGCTTCTCAGTGTACCCAAATGCAAGCTTGCTCTCAGGGCATGAACAACTTGCCATCTCTCTGCCTTATTTCTCTCCACTTTGAATAGCTTCCACGACACCTCCTGATGCAGAGGCGAGCTGATTTAAACCAGTCGCACCAAGTGCCAGCTGAACAGGATTTTGTCTGTGAACTTCACGATGTGGCCCGAAATAAACAAGTTGGGAAAACCACACAGGCACAATTTAGGGCCCAAACGGCTGTTTGCTTTTTTACTGAGCACTCAAAATACCCTGTAAGGGTAAACACAGAGCAGTCAGCAGCAGCAAAAAGCATTTGTGAACTTTGATGGTACGTTTGGTATTAGCCAGCACAGCAATCAAATATGCAAAGCATCTCGCTGGCGGGCTTACTTTCAGACTAGGAGAACACTTCACAGATCCCAATGCCCTTCTCATTGCAGCAAGTCTGTCAAAGCCTGCCATTCTGGCCTTCTTCCAGGCTGGCATGTGCAGCCAGCCACCCCGGTACCTCACAAAGCCAGAGGTCTATGCTATTCCTTTAATTGTGCTGTGTTTAATGCTGGCTCCCTCCTCCCCTGACTCCAGAGATGAATGCAGTGACACTCAAAGAAATAACGGAATTCCTTACATGAATTTGGGTTTGGTTTTTTTTTTTTACTCGATTCTGATTGTGCTTCAAACACAGAACTATTCAGCATCCCAAAGTATGATTTTTTCCTGGCATGTAGGGTTCAAAAAATACAGCACTAGCAACCTGAACTATGGGGAAGGAGTAGCAAAGGGAACATAGCAGCTCCAAAGCCCGCTCTACGGAACAGCATGTCAGAAAGAAGGTTGGGAGAGCAACCAGCCCCACAGCACCAGTTCCTCTGTGCACAAGGTGCTTTGAACAAGGGACTGCAATGCCGACAACCAATCTGCTCTCTGGCTATGGTACAAAGGATGTTCCAAATCAAACACATTAAAATAGTTATAAAAGGAAGGTTCTTCTTTTCCAGAAGCATTTATTTAGATTTGAATGGTGTCAGTTTTTACAAGGCAACAACACACAGCTGACAAAGCAGCCTCCATCAGTGCTAAATATAATTCACAAAGAACTCCGGATCCTGCCACTAAAGCTGGGGAACTCTATTCAGCACTAAACCCATTGGAAACACTGGTCAACATCTCTCAAACTGGAACAAAACATTGAGGGTAAAGTAGCTGAAATATACTATCCCTTGCAGGTTTGTCTCCACAGAAAAGAAGGGGGGCACACTGAGAGGAGCTTTGCAATACTAAGTGGGCAGAAAAGGTCTGAAAACATGAAAGTGTTCAGCACTCCTTGCAAAGAAGAAATGCCTCCGGATGCCTTTGGTTGAGGCTACAATGTGCTCCAGTACCCATCCCTTACATTTCTTGCATTAAATATTCTGGGCAGTGCTTGCTCGTTTGCACACAGTCTGTTGGAGCACTCAGAAAAGCACAGATAAACTGGAAAGGAAATAACCAAAGAACAAGAATAAGGAATCTAGCAAATTCTAAAAGCCCAAGAGTCAACCACATTATCCAGGTTGATGCAAGAATGAGAAGGCTGAAGTGAAACTACCACCACTACTGCCAGGGATGAAGCTTCAGCAGTAACCAGAAGCAATATTTTAACTTCCAAGCCAAGCCAAACTGGACCAAACAGGCTTATGGAGAGTGCAGTGCCTAGCTTGCTGTCAACCACAACCCCAGCTTTCTAGTAAAGGCCTTGAAAACTAGAGCCCACTAAAAGTGCACTAACGAACAGAAACTAGAATTTCTTGTGGTCTTTAAAGCTGATCTGCAGAGGTTACTTTACAGCAAAGCAGCAGCGATTTTGCATCGACAAAGGCTGCACAAAACACCTTCCTCACACTCTGAGGAGCTACCTAAACAGGAAGGAACCCACATCACCAGGCTGTCCTTACTGCCTGGGATGGCCAGGAGATGCATTTCCAGACCCTGCAGTGGGGCTGCAAACAGCTCAGACTTTCAGAGCACTTCTGATTCTCTCTCAAGAAAACCAGATTCCTTTAGGGAAGGTCCCAGTCTTCAGGTGATCTCAAAATGTCTCTCAAGAACACTTTAAAAATGCTTTCCCACCCCCTATCTTTCTCTTCACATCTAAATATACTCTGTGTGCTTTACTTTAAAGAGCCGCTACTGAAAAAGCAAGCACTTGTTTGGAAATAGCTCAGCACAAGCTTTTCTATTTGTTTTCTTTTCTGCAAGAAACCCTCGTGACAGATTTCACTGCGTTTCTCATGGAAAAGGGAGAAAATGTAGCAGTTTGGACTTTGCTGACCCTCTTTTCTGAAAGTTTACATGACCTTTAGGTTTATCAGGGAAAAAAAGGAAACACTATTTTTACTAAGGTATTCAGAAGAACCACCAGTGTCAAACACCTGCAGTGGCAGGCAGAACGCAGTCATTTGCTCCAGAGAAACATTTGCATTTCCTTAATACCCTAAACCTCTTCAGCAGCTGTCGGAAGTTGAGCTGGAAGCAGAGATTCGGTATAATTTTGATATTAAATTTCTTCAGCATCATTGCTGGTGATATTTCATTCCTGAAAGCAATAAAGAAGCAACAAAGCAAACCAAATGCCTGTTCAATCTGGCAAGAATATTTATTAAAAGATCAGAGTGGCCTGTTGTCAAGGGTTAGGGCTGGGCTGGCCACTAGACCCATGACAGATGCTCTTTATTAATCCTTCTCCCTGCCCAAAGGGGAAAGGAAAAGAGAATAAGGGATTGAAAAAGAAAATTGAAGCAGCTGTAATGAAACAATAATAGTACTAATAAGAAAATAATGAAATATATACAAATATATACAAAATTAGTACCAAACCAAACACTTGATGGCAATCGTCACTGATGCTGTAGGGCATGCAGGCACCATGGAGTCCCAGACTGGACCCAGCAGCAGAGGGGAACCAGATTCAGCAGCTGGACTTCAGAATTGGATTCAGGAACTCACAGATCAAGACCAAAGGCAGAGGAATTGACAGAGTCCTCCTTGAACTCCCGCCACTGAAGAGGAGAGCTTAACCTCCGTGACCGCTCAGGTTTATACTGAATATGACATATATGGAATGGAATGCTTTGTTGGTCAGGTTTCGGTCACCTGAAGCTATAACAAAATGGGCCATCCCTGCCTTTCACATCTTACATATAGGAGAATAATGCCTCCCACTTGAAGATTTTGCTTGTAATTTGCAAGAAGCCTTGCAGGCCATGGTTTGGCATGACAGTCAGCACTGAGGCAGTAAAATTCACATCTCTGAAGAAATCATATTTCCCTAAGAGAGAGAGAACAAGAAATATGTTTTTTTGGCTCCCACAACCTTGGTGAACTCAAGCTCTTCAAAGAGCGAGAGTAGATTTGCCACCACTCCGTTTCCACCACTGTGAAGAAAAGGTCAGCTCACAACAAGAACCTCAAAAACACACTGGAGCCAAGGTGAGTCCATGCTACAACTGCTCCACTGAGAAGTTTTCGTATGTTACACATATGAGAATTCTGACCACACATAAATGTTCATGTAACTACAATTACTAAGTCATTTTTCTGTTTTCCTACCTGAATCAGCAAGAACACTGCAGAGACAGATGACAGATACTCAGCAGCATCCTCTGTTTGCAGGTGTATCATCTCAAACACAGATTAGCTTCTACCCAGAGCAGGTCCTCTTAGAGAGCTGGTGGAGAGTATGAATTCACTCACAGGAGAAAAGCCCAAAGTTACTCATGCAATAGCTTGGAAAACATGGTGATAATTTTGGAACCAAGATAGCCCAGGAGACTGGCAGCAGGAGCAGCAGCAGTCTGTGAGCAGAAGGCAGAAAACAGAGAAACAAAAGCTATAGGAGCCAGAATGCATTGTTCAAGAGACAGGAACTGTGGGAGACAAGATGAACTGTTGAATTTCCAGACATTAGAGAATTGTTCACACTAACCTATGCCAAAATCTACCTTTAAACAGGCACAAGTCTTTTGTGATGTTGTGGATGTCAGTAAATCTACTCCAGCCTACCTAGAAACAGACGTGGGCTCTTGGTACGGCTGTGATTCAGTCAGCCCCATAGCAAATCCCAGCCATAGCAACTGCGACAGAATACCGTCTGTCTGCAACTTCCAGTTGCTGGGCTTTGTTATGCACCATAAAAAGCTAGAAATCAGGAAAGCACCAAGTCTGACAAATCCAAAGATGGAAGAGAGTTGCAAAATTTCTCCATTCAGTGCAAAGGCAGAGGAGAGCTGCAGCATGCAAGACTGGATATTCCTGATGCTTCACACATCAATAAAACTTTTGTCTAATGCATTCTTTATTGTACTCCAGCTGTCGTATGATTTCCACAAAACAATGCAGAGAGAGCAAAGGAATACTCAGCTATGTACCCTTTTCTCAGGGACACTTCTAATGGATTTCCCCCATCACGAATCTACCCTGCTCCAGATACTTCCTATCTACACTCAAAAGCAGCGAGTGGTCAAAACATTCTCAGAGCTCGACAAAAATCAAAGTCAAGTGTTTTCAACAAAATCCTCTTTGTTACCACATTCTGATCACTTGGCTACTGCCACTGAAAACCTGTTCAGAGATGCCTTAATAATGAAGTATCATTTAAAAATAAAAAGCACTTGCAGCTGTGCACATTTCACATCAGTCACACGACTGTGAACTACACCTCAGTATGTCCTTGTAGAAAAGAGGTGGGCTGTCAGGGGGATGGGATGCGGGGAGAGAAAAGAAAGGAATTTCTACCAAACAAAGGAGCTCCAAGAAACCGACACAACTTTGCTGGAAGCTATTCCCAGCCCACTCAACATTTTTGATTGTATACAGACATACCAGAATCCCAACAAGGGGCATTTTTCCCGGTTAAAATATGAACCATCAGCAAATCCGGCCACCACCAGAAAGAAACATGACAACCTAGTGGAAGCAAAAGAAAAGCAGAGTGAAATTATCTTACAGTTATCCTAAACCAAGAGCTGCCTCTGAGAGCCCACTGTGGTGGCAGCCTTGCACAATCAGACGCCCAGTGCCCAGCACACTCCTAACTAATGCCAAGCAAAGTAGGATTCCTGCACAGTTCCTCGCCGGAGTCATTTACACAGCACTTCAAAGTACACAAGAAACAAAGCACCTTTTCCCACCTCACTAGAAGGCCTGTGAAGAACTGTATGGCTTTATCAATATTCACCAGGCAGTTTTACAGTGACCTGTTCTGCAGCAAAATGTGCACTGACTCCAAGTCCGCTGAGAAGCCAAGTGCTACACGTTGTTTTCACAGCTCCAAACCACACCAGCAGCAACGCCAAGAGAAGTCAGGGGAGAAGTAAATATCACAAGAATGCAGGAGGCAGCACAGGGATGGGACATTGGTGAGGTTGGGCTAAACCTACACAACCCAGCTCTGGACTAGAGCCTGTACTGAAGCACCTGGGTACAACAAGGATTTCTTTTCATCCAGAGATCCTCTTGAGCGCTAGCGCTGTGCAACAGCGGAAACACCGGGACCTGCAGGGGAGCGATGCTGCAAAGCAAACTTAAGTGTCCAAAATCTGGACGAGGCAGATGCATCTTCAGAAGGCAGCGCCATCAGCATCCGTGCAGAGCAGTGAGAGGAGCCGAGCGCTTTGCGCTCTACACGTGCGCAGTGTGGGAGCAGTCCTAGAAAACTGGCCTTGAATGCAGGTGCAGCAGGAACATAAACAGAACTGCTCAGCACTGCCAGGCCGCGTGGAGGTTTGGGTTATGATCCTGGAACAAGGAAACAATTGAATGAACAGCTAAAGCTTATTATGTATTTTTTAAGGACGCCCAGCAGGACCTGCCATTTATGCGTCAGAGAAACAGGAGCATGCTGATCGAAGGCTAAACTCAAAAAATCCACCACTGAAATTCCTTCTCCCCGGAAAAAGCTCTACTCGCTTGCTTGAACTGGCCAGGCTACTGCTCCTCAAGCACATCCCCATGGGCCAACAGTAAAGAATCACCAGAATTTTGTCTTGGGGAAGAGCTTCACATTTGAGCTGCTGAATGCTATATGTTGGGAGGAAAAAAATCCTCTGATCTGCTTTGGTATCTGCAAGCAGCTGTCTCAAATCTTCACTGGGACTGAGCGTGAGCTGGCAAAGCTTAGCCAAGTACCTGGAGACACTCAAAGTCTGTTTGTGAAGCAAGGACAAAGCGTACAACAATGTCTCCACCTCTATTAAGCAAAATAAAGTAGAATACTGGCAGAACGAAGATATGGATCCCATCAGCCTGAAAAATAAATCGGAGCACCTTAAATTCTGGCACGCTTTCAGGTGCGGCATAGGAAAGAGGCAGAAGAGCAAATAAAAGGGAGTTCAGCCCGTAGCAAGCCACCAGCAACATGAAATATATATGATCCAGTTCTTGCACTTCTCGGCTTTCCTTGCAAATCCTTCATTTTAAGGCAGTAGGTGCAACTCGATCAGGAAAGCACCATATCATCTTTCTACCAGTTAGAAAGCATGCAGGTATATTTTCACGGAACAGCGCATTTTAGAACAATCCTTTTGACACTGAAAACTGCCCATCCAAGAGGAAGAGACCACAGAGGAAGGCTGCAGGACAGCCTCAAGAAACTCAGAGCAGACCCTGCAAGCTGTAAATCAGCAGGCGGATGGGAAGGTGGGAAGGGCCACGGGAGGAGAGCAGGATTAGAAGTACTGGAGATTTATGATAAGTGACACTCTAACAATAGATTGCTTTCAAGAAGGACGCCCTTCCTGCTGTAAGTTAATCTATTTAGTCTCAATATAAATTTATACACTGGGGACAGGCTGCACAAAGGATAGGGAACTCCTTGTTCAACTAAAACCAACCATTTTAAAACACCCACAATATCTATGCAGCAACATGGGCCATGACAGAGGGGGAACAGTCACTCCCCCACCCCAAGCAGCTGTCAGGGGTTGCTCAGTGGAGCTGCCCCAGCACTTACAAGGCCTAGAAGATCACCTAGAAAGGTCTTTTTCAGCCGTGTTTTCTATTTTGCTTGTTTCTCCCCACCCCAAGAGGTCATGCACATAAAAACACTAATATAACTAATGCCAGATGGAAGACAAGTTAAGCCATATGAATCTTTGCTTATTACATAATTACCTTCATTTCTTGTAGAAACATGGAAATGCTTACAGTCACTGGCTGGATATTTTGTACATAAACAAAGGCTGTCTATATTTTAAAGAAATTAAGCCCACATGGTTTGGACCAACTAGTCCGTTACCACGTCACACATTTATGAAAAAAACAAGCCTAATTTGGAACCTATGCCAGGAGGTTGCAGACACCAATCTCCCCCAAGAGCCCAAACTAACACTTATCAAATGTGCTCGTCAACTCACGGTTATAGATTTACTGGGTAGAAACTTAAGATTGTTTGCACTCAGTGTTAAATACACCAAACTATTTTCTTCACAATTCAAGGTCATTTAATCTACCCTCCATGAGTCCCAACCTAGCAGCAAAGAAAACAGCACTGAAACATTCAAGCTTATTTTGCCATCGAACTGCAGCAGCATGGCAATGGACAGTTTCAGCAAACACACCAAACTGTGTGCCAAAATCTCCACAGGCCACTTATGTAAAACCTACAGAGAAGCTTCAGGTGTACAGGTAAGAGCAGCACCGAGAAACTGTTACAGATGGAGCTCTGCAAGTCACACTCTTACTATAAAGTCATCAGCAATTAAAGATCCAGTGCACGGATGCGAGTTTTGAAGGGAGCCAGCTGTGTTTGTAGGTGTTCCATTAGAAACCAGGAGCACATGTTTGAATTTGCATAAGAATCGGTGTGAAAGATTCAGTTACATCCCCAACAATCTCCATCAGCTTTGGTTACACTGTCAGCTATCCAAGTTAGAAAGCACCTGTCTGACAACCTGCTTGCAGAGAGTCTGGCTCCCAAAAGCCTTCTTACCACCAGAGACCTCCCCTTACAGCCCAAAGGCCACCTCCATCCTAACCATCCTTCCCCCTGATCCCCTCTGCAGCTCTGACAACTGCAGCCCGGAGCTGGAAAACACACACAGGACTTCAGACCACCCAGGGTTTCTAGCATGTGGCTAAAACAAGCCTCTAAACAAGGGGCTGAACTTCTCCTCCCACAGTCTTTACAAGTAATTTCCCTTGCCTAAAGAGAAGCTCTGTTAAATTAGAAATGTGGTGCTTACACTGGGAGTAGGCAGAACCACTTACAGCTTCCACTCCATGACTTCCCAGCAGGAGCATCAGATTAAATGGGTTACCTGCTCCGTCCCCGCGCTCTGCCTGCATGGCCATTTGGACTGTCACCCAGCAAAGCGCAGCAGAGAACTCATCCAACTGAAACAAAACTCACCTCGTCGCCTCTACCTCCCAAATCCTGCCCCAGTCTGTTTCGTCACATGAACTCTGAAATGCTTGCACGGGTACCAGGCAGAAGGTGTTGGCAAGCAGCAGCCTGAACAGGTTAGAGAGAGTAATGAGACACATCAGCCTCGGAGGAGCTGGGCAAAGCCCGCTGTAACCTTACCTGAAAGGTGTCAGGGCAGAATGCACAGCTCTACGCACACCTGAGAGAGGGCTCTCCGGTGAGCGAGCTTCTGGAGCTTCACTCTAACAGGCAGAGGAGTGGTAAATGCTTGTGTCTTACACCCACAGCCACCCAGCACACAGATGGAATGGTAAAAAGGTAGAGCGAGTGCCCTGATGCTGGCTCCCCATGGACAGGAAAACAGACACTGCAATTGCTCTGCCCTGAATGGTACCATCCCTGTCCCTGTTACAAATCACTGAGTTCACACAGTTGAGGCAGCAGTGAAATCAGGACACACGTGACAAGGTGAAATAAAGACTGCACATATATTTGATGAACTGGAAAATTTGCAGGATTGTCTCGAGATTAAACACGTTATAGACACCCATTTTCAGAACAGCCCCTCCAGAGGCAGCCAAATCTAGCTCTGGCACAGCCTCCAGCTGAAGTGTTGCTCTCCCTGAAGAAACTCAAGATTGACTGACCTCAAACAATCCTGCTATATTTGTAAAAATGTGTGAGAGATGTCCTCCAACAGCCCTACAACTTTCATGGACTTAAGAAAGGCAGAGCACATCTTGTCAAGGTTCCAGCCTGAACAGGGTTAAGAGTTATGCTGCCAGACCAACTCCCTGAATGACAAGAGAAAGGAATCACTCTCTCCAGTATAGAGAATGGGGCTGCTCTTTTTTAAAGAAAGACTTAGACTCAAAATCCCAGAGCCATATGCATCTAAAGAGAAGCTGCGCCTCCAGCAGGTCCAACAGAACCCTACCAGCTCTTCATAGACCTACATCTCAAGCTGGTACAAAGCTCTCCAGACTCTCACTTTTTTTGTTTCAGGATGCACTATGAAATTGGTAGGTGGGCAGCGAACTCTCTGCAGTAGAAAGAAGGCTGTGCTCCGCTGCAGCTGGCCCTCGGCAGCTGTCTGGACAGCTATAAAACCCAGTGGGGCACCAGTTAGAAAAAGTCACACGCTACGTGGAAAGGAAGGCTGTCTGGGAACGGCCTCAAACACCTCAACTGTGAAACTGCACCCACAGATAAATCAGTAGGAGACCACACTGCTGTGGGAAAGAACATCCTTGTCTACCTCCCTGTGTGTTCCCAGTTCTGATCTAACCCACCTGCTAGTCTTTTTTTTTTCCCTACCCCTGTATTAGGATGAGGCAGGTGGGCTGAGCACTGCAAATTGTTTCTCGCTCCAGAAGCAGCAGCGTGTCTGTGCGGGTTCCTCTCACGGTGCATGCTGGTAAGGAGCTGCAAGAAAAGGAATCGCACTGACATACAAACCCTGCAAGAGCTGTTTCATGTCAAGACATTGCCAAGCTACGATCTCACTGCTTTACTGAGAGCGCCCAACAGGCCAACGTGCTCCAAAGGCACAGCTCACCATCAGCTCCGCACGAACGACGCGCCCCAGCCTTCGCAGCTGTTGCCCCTGGCCGACGGCTGCTGCGTGCTCCCACAGAGGATAAGCCTGGCTGGCCACGGGAGCGTGCCACCAGCTTGCCACAAGAGCACGGTCACGGCACAGGGTGGTGCAGCTGGGGTGAGTTCTCAGCAGAGAATTCCCCGCTGCAACCCACCGCAGCAGGAGCCAGGGCACGCTCACACAGAATGCAGCAGACACGATACTTGTGGACCTTCGCCTGGTTCTCAGGGGCGTATCTGCATTAACCATGTTCCCCAGGCAGAGACTGTCCTCTCAGCAGAAAGGGGATACACACTGACACAGACTATATATAGATAAGGCTTCCTAAGAATCTCTCGATGGGGGTTATTCTCTGCTCTATATCTAGATCTGGCCCAGTGCCTGACGGGAAACGTATCAGACAAGTGTATGTGCAGGCTGCAGCTCATTTTGGCCATTAATGAGAGCCCTGCACTAGGAACCCTTGAAACACAGTCCAGAACCACATTATGAGCTCCGCGGCTTTCCTCAGTCTCCGTTTGCATCCCTCCACATGTTCCCCTGCACAGGTGAAGATCCCTTCAGAAATCTCTCTGCTGCACATGAGATTTACCTACTAGCAGCAAGGAGCACCTCCAAGCCCTCACATTGCAGTGGCTTTGTAGAAAAATAAAAAGAGCTGAGCAGGATTTTTGGTCAAGCTTAACAGAGCAAAAGGACCTGATGGAAGCAGAAAGTGTCTTTCTTCAGAAGATTAACAGCAAAATAAAACTACTTTGCTAAGCAGCACCCAGGAACACACTTGATCCCCCTCCCTGCTTCTTCACAGCCCCACATTTCAAACAACCTTTCCCCAGCCCCAGCAACACACACTTAAGAAAATCCACCAGGTTTGTTCCTTTTTTTTTTTTTGAACAAAAGAAATTATCTCCCAAAGCCCAGGAGGACCTGCAAACTTTGCAGGTTTTGTTTAAGCACCAGTGTTTCCTCCCTCCTTCCACTAACCTCCCACAAGGTCCAGAGCACCTGACTGCCAGGAAGGTAAATGAGCAGGAGAGGGGACTTGGTTCATCTTTAGATCAAACTAGAGCTTAAGGTCGAAGTCCCGCACATCTTAAACCACCAGGAAAAAGCTAAACTACCATTTCCTAGCAGCAGCAAAGCAATCACACTGATTTTATTTCACTTTAATACAGTTCACATGAGCCATTGCAAGAAAATAGGACAAGGAACTTCCCAGTGTCCAGGTGCTATTTCCTGCCCAAGTAGCACACAACCATCCTCAGGGGCATTTTCTAGCACGTTCAAACATCTACGAGACAAAAAGGTAACTCTCCAAACCAGTACAGAGGCTATGGGTGAGGAGCACACCGCGCACAACATCAAAGTTGATATTTTATGCTCATCTGCCTGCTCACAGGAGAACAAATGCTATTTTCCTTGACAACTCTTCTGAAATGAGATCTGAGCAAGCCTGCAGATTTCAAACTCTTTTGAAATTATCAGTAAAACAGACATTCTGAACTTTCAGTGCAAAAAAACCCTCCCAAGAACACCTTCTCAGCAGCTCAGGCAGGCAGCGACTTCCACGAAGCACACGGCCTCCAGGAGCCACGCGTGTGCAAAACCTGGAGGTGCAGCAGCCACCACGCAGCACCGTGAGCCAGGCAAGCACACACACACTGCCCGGCTTGCAGACCCCAGCAGGAAAGCCTTCACCAAGGAAACCTTGCAGCATACAAGCTGCTCAGACTTTTATTTTTGCTGCATGCTATAAAAATTAGATTGCTTTCCTGCTGGAGCAGGGGAGGTCTGATGCTGGCATTCGAGCTCCTGATCAAAAATAGTTATTGCCCTGTGAGAAACTGCACTGGAAGCCAGGCTGACATGCAGATTTGCAGCCACGAGGTGAGAAGGAACAAGCAGGCCGCCTCAGAAGTAAGGTGCAGCTCGTGACAAGCGGCACAGCCACGCAAAGCGCTGCGGGAAAGGCTGAAGTGGTTCTAGGGGACGAAATGGGTTCCAGATTCCAGCACCGAACAAGAGAGCTCACACATCTACTTTTCCAAACACACGGAGCTCAGGTTCTCCTCCTTTTCCCAGACTTGGGCTGACCAGGCAGACCTGCAGACCCTCTACTACAGCTGCACCGACCCAAGGACACAGTCTACACATGCAGTAGCCACCAACGCCCCTTATTTTTTGAGGAATCCCTCCTCCAGGGCTGCTGACTGCTGCATCCCCACCAGAGCTCTCGAGGCAATTTGTTGTTCTAAGCAAATGAGTGATTAGCAAGGATCCACTCTCTCCTTGTGAAGCTGGCTGCACGCCCTGCAAGTCTTCACATCACTGTACAGTACTATAATCCAATTAAACCTCACCATGAGAGGAGCTTCACGCTATCACACTCAATTAGGCAGTTAAGCCTCTTATCTGAACGTTAGGATCCGTTCGGACTAAAACTCCCCCAGCACTGTCTGGAAGGTGGCATTCTTCAACCAAGTAAGGACACAGATGTCACATCTGGAGCCACAGGAGGATCATGCAGGTTGGGAAATTCATGCTGCCGGCATGAGGTAGAAACACAGGAAAAATAAAATACAACGACCAGTTCCTGCTCACTTGCTCTCTGAGGCTCGCTGCTCGTCCTCCTGCTCCCTAACCTCCCAGGGAAACAGAGCAGTTCTGAAGGAGCTCGAGGGGCCCAGAATTTCACTCTCTTTAGCAAGTCAATGGAGAGGTGAAGGCTAATGGAGGACCTGGCAATACCAAGTTGTTTGGCAGCCAGCCACCAATTCCATAGGAAACACCCTCCCTAGAAGGTCACCATAACGGTGGCAAAATTTGGCCCAAAAGAATTGGAAAAAGCTGCCAAGATATGACGCAAATAAAGTCAGTGAGCAGGCCAGCTTCCTGCACAAGGCCAAAACACGAAGTGCTCTTGGAAAAAGAAAGATTAAGGGTTGCAGCAAACATAATGGCCTCTTGTAACAGCTGAGTTGTTGCTTTTCTTTTCTTGGCAGAAAAGACGGATGTTTTGTTGCTGGTTGATCAATCTATTATGCAAATCATTTCATAGCTAATTCCATACAACCACAAGCTCGCCACAGAAATCATCTGCATTCTCAGAGCCGATGAAAGGTGGAGTATCAACAGCCCCATTCGACGGAGCTTTTATTTCCTCCAGGGTCACCTCCTGCCATGGAGGGCTGCAGAAGCACAAGCCAGACCTGCCAGGGAACATGAGGGAAAGGTCCCTTGGGCACCTTCACTTGGTGGAAGGCAAAGAAAGAGGCCCTTGGAAAGAGCAGCTCTTTCTTTCCACTGCCAACACCCTTCTGCACTGGGCATGTGAAAAGTGTCCAGATAAAAACCATGCACAGTCCCACCCAGAGACCTTTCACGAGAAGGTTTGAGATTTTAAGACTTTCTCAGAACCACTCGTGACATGCACAAGCTTCACCTTGCATCAGCTAAAAAGCAACTCGAAGTAAGTCTAACTGGAAGTTTCACTCCAACAAACTACTCAACCTCTAGACAGGATTTTTTTTTCCCACTGAATACAAGAGTACAAATTACACTCAGCAGTATCACACAAAGTGACAAACCTGGTAACTGCTGTGATAGGTTTTACAGGGGGAGCACTAAGGGATCATTTGATCTTGCCTGAAGCAAATGTTATTTTGGTCCTGATCTCTTCCATGAAGACTAAGAGGGAGACATAGGACCTCCTGGCTCTGAGGAAAAAAGGGTTGGTTTTGGCTGTCATGCTTTACCCCAAGCATTTCATCTCCATTGCTCAGTTGTGGATGCTTTTCCTCACACATTTGAAATATTCAACATTGCCTTAGTGATTTTTTTTTTCCAAGCCTATCCTGTTCGCTCATTTGTATTCCATTGCCTTCAGTGGTGAAACATTAGGCATTCCATGCTATTCAGACAAAGTCAAAACAAAGCCTCCAAATAAGCACTTCTGAAACGTACCTAGTCATCCGAGTAATTAAGACATTTTCCTAGTTCCAAATGTACTGAAAAATCTGCAGTCACCTCCCAATGAATGTGCCAACACCTACCCTGACAAACAAGAGTTCTCGTCTCAATGTGAGCACACCAATAGGTCAGGAGGTTAAGATACATTTAAATTAACATCTCTCCCTACCTGAATTAATCAACATTTTTAATGATAGCATCACCTGATCATAATTATCACCCTAGCAAGCTGTCCACCTTCCTTCACCCATAGAGCACATAGTTGCCATTGCTCAAGCCAGGTCAGGACATGCTCTCACTGGCCAAGAGAAGTTCCCATTCTTGTTGTAGGCACACATCCCTTGTACCAAGAGGCAAAGCCTCTCCTTTCTGAGCACAGCTGCAGCAAATCTTCACCCAGAACAGCCAGCTGTGGACTTCATGCAGGTCACAACCTGCTCAGCACTCAGATGGGAGAGGGAATTAGCACCATGTAGGGGTGCAAACGTGCTGATTGCTGGAGCGGCTCTATGCCCCAGCATCCCTCTGAATGTTCCTCCTGGTCACACATCCATGCTGTTACCTTTACATGCTCACAGACCGCTCTGCAAACCACTGCAACCCATGACAGCAAGACAGGCCAGTGAGCGAAGGCAGGAGCTGGCACAGCAAGATCACATAGCCCAAGGCATGAGCAAACTGTGAGGATCCACTCAGCTGCTGTGAATCTGCGGCCTCACCCCAATCAGTTTCCATTGCCCCTGGGGATGTCCGCACCAGGGCTGGTGTGACAGTCCATGTGCTGTGAGGTCATCCCACAGCACGCTGAGAGCAACATCGCTGCACCAGCAACCTCCAGGAGATGTGCGTGGATTCCCTTTCTGTTTCCTCACCCAGCAGGCAAGCTACAGAGGCGAGCTGACACACAAAATGCTCAGGAAACACCTGGTAAACCATATCAGATCTCCAGCAGCATCTTTTCCCAAATCTGTCCTACAAGCTTCTTTCCTATCTCCAAGGGACAGCAGTCATACCTGCCCACGTGCAGTTTGATCTCAATACACTTCATTTTACAGTTCAAAGCTTTGCAGTAACTTTTTCAAGTACGTGACAATTAAGGCAGTAGCATAAACCAAAACCTATTCTGAATGGGAGCACCAGCCCTTGCCTTCTCTTGCTCCAGCAGACACCCTTCCAAATTAACCTTCCCCCTAAGACCACTCTTCTTCTGGACAGCCTCCTCATGGTGCTGTCTCCTCACAAGGCTCCTTCAAGATAGGGCAGTACCACATCCTACCATTCACACCCACAGTTTCATCAAGAGATTGGAAAGAGAAACCAAAAAAAACCCCAACAAAATCCACAGAGTAATTCTTACTTTTCAGTGCAAAGAAACTGAGGGAAAAAGTATCGATTCTCTCACAGCCATGCAGAGAGAAGATCACTCTCAGTTTTTACAGGTGGTAGGGAGAACTTCACATAACATAACCTTTCTCAAAGGAAAATATTTTAATGCACAGAAGAAACAGTAGAAAAAGGTAGGCATCTCTCCCATCTGGTATGTAGCAGTTCCACCCAGATAGTCAGGCAGTTTGAGTCACATTTCTGGGATGACTTAAGAAAAGTACTTGCATTTCAGAAGCACTAGGGTCAAAACTCCCAGGAGCTACGTGCACTGAAAAAAACACATCAGGAAATCATTTCTGTGAACGGCAGAACAGAAAGGGAGACCAGCACAAGTGCAAAACATCATTTAACTTTGCGTTTCATGCAAAACACAAAATTGCAGAACGCCATGACTCTTCCCTGTTATTTTCCCTTAAGTTTAGGCACAGTCTTTTCACACAAGGAAACTCCTCGTGGACGCACCAAGGCAGCCTTCCAGATTTCACTGACACCCCACCCAAGCTGAACGGGTTGTCAGTAAATCACCCTCCAAAGAAGAGTGCATTGAAGAACGGTGCTGTAGAGATCTTCCTCCCGCCGCCCAGTTCTCAGCCATCATCTGGGAAACATACACCACATCCTCATGAGGCCCTCCACCTTGGCACCTACCCACCCAATTTAGGGCAACACAGATGCAGCCTGCTCCAGGCATTGCTTGCACCCAGCCCACCCTGCTCCAGCTTACTGTAGGAGAAGTGCTTTAGAAATGGGGTAAGATTTATTGTACCAAAAAGGAAAGGGAAGGAAGCAATGTTCCCTTCCCAAACACATGCCCCTCTTCCATGAATCCTCTGACTTTCTGCCAAGTTCATGCCTCTTCTTGACTAAGGAGGCCTGTTCTATCAAGAGGAACCCAGAGAGGAGCTTGTAACTAGTTGAAATCTCAGAAGAGACCAAGGCAGTTCCACAGTACTTGACCACACACCAAGGCCCACTCTCCTCCTTTCACGTTCCAACAGCTGTCTGCTTGAACAAGCTCATTTTGAATATTGTTTCCCCCCCAGAATGGTTTTCATCCCAGTCTTTTGCTTTAACACCAAGAATTACAGATGCCATTGTGCCACAGGAAAAAGCATTACAATATGAACTTAAAATAGACAGGCAGTAGCATAACTTAAAGCTTTGTTTCCAAACTCCTGCCTTCTCTGACACCTTTGTTGCAAAGCCTGTAATGAAACACTAAGCATGGACCCAACATAGCATCACCAGGCATGATGTGATTAGAAACAACAGAACTCAACGTCCAAGCCTTACACCCCTGCTGCTGCTACGGCATTCTGTGTTTGCCCAGCACAACACACGCCTCACTGTGCCATCAGACTAACAGTGCTGCAGCAGCTCCAACCTCAGCCACTCCCAGCTTCACGTTAACAAAAAACCCCAACGCTAGATACCCACAGCTGCAGGTCTGCCGTACGCTGCACCCCGTACAAAGCCGCTGCATGCCTGCCCATGTGGGGCAGCCCATGTACAGCAGGGAGACGGAAAGACCTGCTCACACGGACAGCGGTGGCGGTGTGGCAGCTGTACGTCTGCTTATCCCCCCGGGGTTTGAGGAGAAAAGGGCACCCAGGAACAGCAAGCAAAGGTGACGGCAACAACAGGGCTGAAAACAGAGGGACTCACCGCTACAACCTCCTTCATACAAAAGCTGTGTCCCTGGTAGGTCTCAGTTGCCCCAGTCTACTCCTGAGGCCCCAGGGCACGCAATCCAAGCACTTTCACCAACCCCTGCTTCACAGCTTGTTTCAGTGACTCCAAAATTTCCCCTTCCAGCTCCAGTTCTGCACCACCTGTCCAGACATCCACCTGTCCTTTGCATCACCCGGATTCCTCAAGGCACCTCAAACAGCTGCCTGCAATCTGCTGCCCACCCACCCAATGCAAGTCAAGCACCCAGGACCCACCCTAAATGCCAAGTTCTGTGCAGATGCACCCCCACCGCCTACTACATCCAGGCAGGGCCAGTGTCCTTACACTGCATTTTCTGGTCATCTGCAGATTTGCAAACAAGCAACCTACGTTGTGAGCTCATTTCCAGATCTGCGAGTATCAGCATAAATGATAATGCAGAGCCAGAAGTCCTTGACACTAACGGACATTTGTGTTTTTATTTAACGTGCACAGTTACAATGTTGGATGAGACGGCAACCCAATCGCCTTCCAGTAGTCGAGGGTGCAGTAGAGAGAACAGGTTCCAAAACAGCGTGACAAGAGGGACTCAGTGTCCTCTGCACAAGCCCCCAGGGTTGATACAAACTGCACTGGAATCCAATGCAAAAATCAAAAGTGCACCAATGGCTCCTCCAGCCCCTTCCACAAGGGTAACTCCTTCCTCAGCAAAGGGGCTCCTTGAAGAGGGGCGAGCTCCCCTTCCAAAGACCTCTCGCTGTAGAGAAGAAAGGCTAAACGAGACACGAGCGGAGAAAGTTGCTGCCCGACAGATGCTCCAAGGTACAGATAAGCTCTCATAAACTTGCAGTTGCAGGACTTAGATTTTCTTCCACCCAGCTCTATCTTCCTGCCCACGATGTCAAAGCACCAGGGCCGTGGGTAATGTTTAAGCTCAGACAGTTACTAGTCCCACGTGAAAGCTGCAAGACAGGGACAGAACCAACGATTCCACAGCTGCTATCTGGATGGCGCAGAAGACAAGAGATTTGGGAAGCAGAGGGGAGATTTGTAAAGCTTGCAAAGCTTTACATTCCCATGAGGCCAGCCCGATGACTCTGTTTCCTTTTCGCTCGCTCACTGCACGCCCGTTAAAAAAAGAAAAATAAATATATACACATATAAAAAATAAAAAAGAGGAGCACTTCAAAGATTAGTCTCCAGCATGCTTAACTCCTCAAAGGCGCCCTGTTAAAGGCAGACTTGAAAAGCACGTATTTTTAATGTTTCCTAAAAACTAAAAGGGATCCGTCCCTGTGCAGCAGAGATCACGTCCGCGCGTTTATACGAGGCAGGGAAAGATCGGAGAGCGGGAGCAGGTGGAGAAAAACTAATAGAAGGAAAAAAACAAAAACCGATGCACACCTCAGCGGAACCGACACATCCACCGGGAAAACCCCCGTTACCGGGATACCCACCCCAAAGCCAAGGGGAAGGACCCTAAAATTAAAGGACGGGCGACAAAGCAGGGGGAGAGGCCCCGGTAAAAGCGGTCAGAGAAGGTATCTCGCCTTCCCGTTACCTGGGGACGCAGCTCGGGCTGGAACCGTCGATCTCCCAAGTGGCGAACAGGTTCATAGGCACGGGCCGCCCCAAAGCCCCGGTGCCGCCGGGAAAGCTGAGGCGGCTCCGCTCCGAAATCGCCGGCGCCGCCGCCATGGCTGCCGGCCCTGGCGCGCGCCCACCGGGCCGCCGCCGCCGCCGCCACCGCCGCCACCTCCCCCTGCTAAGGGGAGGGGTCACGTGTGAGCAGGGGGCGGAGCTAAACGCGCAAGGGGGCGGAGCCCGCGAGGACGCTGAGGGGCGTGGCTCTGGGGTGGGCGTGGCCAGGGCGCGGACACGGCCGCACCCGATGCTCGTGGCTGCTCAGCAGCGGGGGTTCTGTTGCTGCCCGGGCGGGTTTCCTGTTGCACGGCCGGAAGTTGGGGGCTGGACGTTTGCAAGGGGCGGTTTCCGGCCGGCTCCGTGGCAAGAGGGCGGGCGGGCGGCAGGTGCAGGGCCTGAGCGGCGGGAGGGCAGGCCGCGGAGATGGTGCTGCTCACCATGATCGCCCGAGTGGCGGACGGGCTCCCCCTGGCCGCCTCCATGCAGGAGGACGAGCAGGTGAGGGCCGCGCACGGGCGGGGCGGGCAGGGGGCCCCGTCGCGCTGGGTCTGTGAGGCGCGGCCTAGCTGGGCCCCCTCAGCCCTTTCTTGTAAGCGTTTTTTTTTTGGCCGGTGCGGGTTTGTTTCCCGCCCGGTCTGTGCTGTTGGGGCTGCTCCGCGTCTTCCTTGGGTTGAGCCTGGGGCCTCCCCGCAGCCTCCCTGCCTGCGGGGCGGGTGGTGTTTAGCCGGTAGCAGCTGCTACTAGTAGCTGCCCAACAGCTTCTTCTCCCTTCTCAGTCAGGCCGCGATCTGCAGCAGTACCAGAGTCAGGCAAAGCAGCTCTTTCGCAAGCTGAACGAGCAGTCTCCCACGAGATGTACTCTTGAAGCAGGAGCCATGGCTTTCCAGTAAGTGTCTGTGGGTGCGATGGGGAAGGAGGCTTCTGCCACTGTGGAAATAAGTGATGTTACTAACGGGTCAGGGTGAGGATTTATTAGAAATTGGGCTGCTTGTGAGAGGATAAATTATTGAACTTATCTGCCTAGGTAGTTGAAGTATAATAGCTACTCAAAGGAAGAGATGTCCTTAGTAAAAACAGTCTGGCAGTAGCACTGAGTTTCTCTTGTGCATGATTTTCCTCTCTGTATATCCTGTGAGAGTGTACTTTTTCATGCATTAACTGCATGAAAACACATAGAGCACCTCTGATTTTTCTTGGTTTGGTATTTCCTTAATATCTGACAACCTTTTTTCCTCTCATCTTGTAGATTTAATCTTACTGTTGTCAAATGTATTGAGTGTCTTCAATTAATTTCCTAAGCTGTTTGGAAACTCAACTTAAAAGCACTTTTGCCTCTCTCCAGTAGTACACTAACAAGGAAGCCTGGGTATAAAGTAATGAAAACTTAAGGACTGCAGGTCAGACATCGTTATCCTCTAATCAATAGCAAGGGAACTGGAAAGCAAGCTTGTGTTTGAGGAAGGAAATGCTTCTTTCTGTGACGTATAATTACCTAGCAGAATAATGCTTGAGAACTTTATCAAGCCTAAGGTCATGTCAGGAATCGGAATCACGCTCTTAGCAGGAATAGTTGTGTTAGAAGTCTCTGAGGTCTGAGGCCACATGAGATCACCGAGGCAGAATTGTGTGGTTTTGCCAGTGACAAGCCAAGAATTTCTGTGCTTGGCATTCCTCCTGCTGTGCTGCCAGCAGCAGAATCCGTCTTGATCCCCAAGCCCTTGTGGCTGGGTGTGAGTTTACAGCTGGGTGAGTGGGAGGATGGCCTTTGAATGCAGGGCAAGGTTGCCTTTAGGTCTCCGCTTCTGTAACAAGATGCGTTTTACCAATTCTGTTGCCCTGTCCCTTTTTTTCAGAGATCCAGCAACATGAGAAGAGAGGAGCAGGAGTTTTTGGGAAGGGCAATCTTTAGCAAAAGCCATGAGGTTTTGAGGGCAGCTTTTCTTGTGATTGGTTTACATAGAATCATAGAATGTCTTAGGTTGGAAGGGACCTTAGAGATCATCAAATTCAACCTCCCTGTCATGGGCAGGGATGCTCTGAACTAGATCAGGTTGCTCAAGGCCTCATCCAACCTGGCCTTGAACATCTCCAGGGACGGGCATCCACAACCTCTCTGGGCAATCTCTTCCAGAGTCTTGCCACCTCGTACTGAAGAATTTCTTCCTAAGATCCAGTATAAACCTAGTCTTCAATTTAAATCCATTTGCCCTTGTCATATTGGTGGACACTCTTGTAAAAAGTCCCTCCCCAGCCTTTGTATATGTTCCTTTCAGGTGTTGGAAGGCAGTTATAAGCTCCTAGGCTGAACAGTCCCAGCTCCCGCAGCCTGTCCGTGTAACAGAGGTGCTGCAGTCCCTGGATTATCTTTGTGGCCCTCCTCTGAACTCATTCCAACAGATCTATGTCCCTGTTGTGGTGGGGACACCACAACTGGATGCAGTATTCGAGGGGGAGTCTCACAAGAGCCAAGGGGGAGAATCACCTCTCTCGACCCGTTGGCCACACTCCTCTTGATGCATCCCAGGACAGGGTTGGCCTTCTGGGCTGCAGGAGCGCCCTGCCGGCTCATGTTGAGCTTCTCGTCTATCAACACCCTCAAATCCTTCTCTTCAGGGCTGCTCTCAACCCACTCTGTGCCCAGTTTGTATTTGTGCCTGGGACTGGCCCAACCCAGGTGCAGGACCTTGTACTTTAGTTTGTTGAAACTCCTGCAGTTTGCACTGGCCCATCTCTCAAGGCTGTCAAGGTCCCTCTGGATGGCATCCCTTCCCTCAAGTGAGTCCACCCCACAGCCTGATCTGATAACCGTGATGAATTTTTCCTAATTTTTTTTTTCTCTTGGCTTTTGGTTGCCTTTGATAGAGTGTTATGGTGGTCAGAGGATTAAAATAATCTGGCTGTCTCTATTTCCTCTCAGGTTTGGGTGTTGTTGCCAGAGTTAACTGCAAAGTACTGCACTGCATTGTCTTCTTTCTAGAAGTTTAAATCTGGAAAAATTTTAAAACTGGTTTCAAATGTTTCTGTGGCACTATGCAGGTGTAGCTCTGACTGGCAGTGAAGCCTTGGGGAAGAGTATGTGCAGATCCTAGTAAATCCCTTCTTGCATTGCTTCCATGATGCAAGCAGAGCCACATCTGGGAAGGCTGCACCACTTGCAGCCTCTTAATGGTGACTGCAATGTCACTGGTTCTGACAGGGTGGAAGGACTTGGGCAAGCTTGTATTTTGACAGCTGTCTGAGAGAAACAGCCAGGTTACTTGCCTGACATATCAGCAGGAAAAGGGGTGTTTCTCCTCCTGTATTGAGTTAGTCCCAAGACAAGTTTCACAGGAATTGACATCTGCAAAGCACTCGACTGCTGCCTCTTTTAAGGAGGGACATTAAGGCAGGACCTATATAAAAAGAATACTTTCAGATCAGAAGAACTCCTGTCACAGCAGTACAGGAAGAGGAGGAAACAGAGTTTTGAGGTTTAGTCTACAGTAATGCTGACTGATGGCCATGCTGTCTGTTAATGCCAAATTTTTTCTGCCATATCAGAGCTCCGACTGCTGAGGGCAGCACAAACCAGGAGAGAGCGTTTTGTGGGACGAGAGTTGTAAGTGTGGATGAGGATATTGCCGAGCTTGCTGAGATGATGTTGAACATTTTTAGCTTGATCGATTCAGAGAAGAGCCTAGTCTTGCTGAAACGTGAAGCTTAAACTATGACCGCTGAGGTGATTTCTGTCAATTGTAATGCTTAGACTTTGGCTCCAAAAGCCGTGTCACCCTTTCAGCTACAGCTCTCCGTGAGTGCGGCTGTTCAGGTACAGATGGAGTCTGCTGTGCTGTCAGTCAGTGATTGACCTTTGGCTCATGAGTGGCTGAAGTGTCACTTTGAAAACAACCCTTGGCCTTTGCTGCTGTTACCAGGATAAAGCTTTTCCTTCTCAAAATGAACCAAGATAATCATAAGAACCTACTGGCTATACTTGGTGTGCAGAAATCCAGAGTACAGAAATTAGCAGTGGCAAATGACAGCGCCTGCTCCTCGTACGAGCAGTTGGCACAATCAAGTGCTGTGCTGAGCCTTGGAGGCACATGCAAAGTGTGAAACAGAGAAACTTAGCTGTGTGGGAATGCTGCTCTGATGTTGACAAAATTGAATCTGGGATAAAATGAGATGTGCTTGCTCTCTGTGGTGCTGACAGATCAACTTTTAAATCCAACACATCTGACAGCACATCAGGAGAAAAGCAAATGAAAAGTACAGGTGAAGAGCTCCGGGCAAGACCAGCTGCCCTGAGCAGAGGTAACAGAACCATACAGACTGCTCTCATCTTGAGAGTGCTGCTCTGACTCTTGGGCATAATCTCGGAATTCCTGTCTGATATGAGTTTTGCTTATTTCAGACTATTTTTTTCAAGTCTTGCTGTTTATGACAGCAGATAAATCAAGCTCTGGCTGATGATTTGTGGCATCTCCAAGCTGTCAAATGGGTCTCCAAGGGTAAGGAATGGACAGAACAATGATGTGCTATAGGATTAGTCTTACCCACTGATGCAGTTTGAGCTGCCAGGCATAAAAAGGAATAAGAGCACGGGTCCGTGGGGGCACACTCATAGAATGGTTTTTAATAACTGGAGTTTCTTGTGGGGTGGATCAGTTGTTACTTGAAGGATAGTGAGATTTGTGCACAGGCCATATAGAAGGAGGAGAAATGGATAGTCATGAGCCCAGAAGCAAGTTGAGGATGATTAATTCAAAGCACTTGGACCTGTTAGGGTATCTGGGAAAACAGTGTGTCAGGGAATTTGTTTTGGAAGCCTGATTCAGCTATTAACAAATTTTTAAGCTACTTATTTAACTACACCGCCCTTGTGATTGGGTCAATTCTTTAATACACTGTTAATCTTTATGCTAACTAGACTGCTACATAATGGCATTATGCAGAAAGTCAAAGGAAAATAACATAAAAGTAGCATTTAAATTCCACCCTGAATAATATAGATAAACATTCAAAAACATGTGCAGGGCTATCTACTGTTTCCACTCCCTTGGTTTTGGGAGAAATATGGTTGCCTTTTGTTTTTCTATTGGCTAAATGAGGAGAGTGTAGTTGGGAATGTACTGCAGCAGACAGTTGTAGCAAAGCCTAAATAACCTAAATAATTTCAAGATTGGTTCTATTTTATCCCTTATTTCAGTAGGCTTTTTAGCTGAATTATAATGAAAGGCCTCTGTTCTCACTGATGACGCTGAAACAAGGTCAGCACTAAACCTCTGTGAACAAATACGTATTAATCGCAGTGGAGATCAGGTGGCGGGAGGAGGAAGAGAAGAGGACCACGCTGCACATTCAGCTGCAGAACAAACCAAACAGCATTGCACAGCAAGAACAGCTCCTGTTCCAACATAGATTTTGGTGCTGAAGAGCTGCTAGCATGATTGTTATTATCCATGGCAAACCTGTGGGGGAAGCCACCAGAATCCATCTAGCACCAGATTTTTTCCCCAGCTGCTTTTGAGGTCATGCAGGTGGATAACGTCACCCCAGCAACAGGCTGGTGTTTGGGCTGGGGGAGTGGAGGGAGAAAGGGGTTACCCAACTCTCGAAAAGAGAAAGCAGGTGCTTGCAGGTGGATTTTTTGCATGCTGAGACCAATTTCTTGTACGTGTTGTAATCTAAGGGCAGAGATTCCCTTTTGTGGGCATCAGGTACTTGGCTTTGTTGCGTTGTCTCAGTGCGATGCTTGGCCACCTTCCCCTCTACTCTGCTGGCAAACTTTCTTGTGCTCTCCTCCCTCTGACTTTGGGAGGGAGTGTCCTCCTCCTTTTGACTCCAAAATTGTAACTCTGGTATTTTGCTGGTATTTTGTTAAGCTAATGATGCTCACAGGCCAACTTTTGTTCCAGTGGAGTCAAAGTTCAGGGCTGTTGGCATGGGTGTAGGGTCTGAGGCTACAAGAAAATTTATTTTAAATACAGAAAAAATAAGCCATTACTTTGTAGAAAGGTTTACATCTGATCCATATGTGGCAACCTGGAAGTCTCTGTATGCAGTTCTCATTGCATAATAGGAATAAAGTTATGCCAGATGGTGTTTGATAGGATAGATTAAAAATTGATTAATGCTCTGTCTGCTGTTCTTTTAGCTACATCATTGAGAAAGGAGTGTGCTACCTGGTCCTGTGTGAAGCTGCATTCCCCAAGAAACTGGCCTTTGCATATCTGGAAGACTTGCATTCAGAGTTTGATGAGCAGCATGGCAAGAAGGTGCCAACGGTTTCCAGGCCCTATTCCTTCATTGAATTTGGTGAGGTTGCTCTCTTTGTGACTAGGTAGGGAACCTCTTGCTGAGGGAGGAGCAGCAGCCACAGGATCTTCTCTCGTTTGGCATATGGAACTGACAATTCAACCCTTCCTTGGCACTAGAGAATGGATGTTTTCAATGATAATAGAGAAGTGGTAGGGAAATGGTAAATGTTCTTTGATTCGGATTTCCTGCTTTAAGTCTCTTGGTCTCACTCCACTGAATATTTGCATGCAATCTGCTGGCCATCTCAGCAGTGCTCCCACTCCTCCAGCAGCCAGGCTGCTTTGTCTTAGGTGAGATTCCATCTCACAGCCCTCTGTTGTTCCAGACACCTACATCCAGAAAACCAAGAAGCTCTACATTGATAGCCGGGCGAGGAGGAACCTGGGCTCCATCAACACAGAACTGCAGGATGTGCAGAGGATTATGGTGGCCAATATCGAGGAGGTCTTACAGCGAGGAGAGGCACTTTCAGGTACAGGGAATAGCCAATATTTGTCTTACAGTTCTGTGTCCCGTGGGTCAGCTGGGTCCATAGAGCCTACAGGAGGGAGGGGCTTGCTAATGGCTGAACCGCCTGAGAAAAGGAATGGGATCAGTGGGTGTTCCGGTTGGGTCATTTATCCTGAAGCACATCTCAGGTACTGGGGCCTTTTGTGGGCAAGACCAGCATCTCACAAGCTTAGGTGGCTCACATCCCAGCAGAACTAGCTCTAGAGCACTGCAGATAGGCACAGATGTGCTGCCATGTGAAACTGCTGCGCTTCCAGCTGCTCCAGAGAAACTTGTACAGTTGATGTAGTGTTTGCGGAACACCTGGTTGATTTATTCTTGATTAACTTCTCTCCCCTTTCCCTTTCCCAGCTCTTGATTCCAAGGCCAACAACCTGTCCAGTTTATCCAAGAAGTACCGTCAGGACGCCAAATATCTGAACATGCGTTCCACTTACGCCAAACTTGCAGCTGTAGCTGTGTTTTTTATCATGTTGATTGTCTATGTGAGGTTCTGGTGGCTGTGAGCCGGTTGCAGTCACGGAAGAGGGAAAGCTGGTAGCCTGGTAGGTGTATGTGTGCAGGATGCCGTTCACGGGGGATGTGCATTAGAATCCACACAGGACCATCACCTTTACGGGAGCATCCTGAAATTGTTGGGTGACACCTGACTACTTACACCTCTTAGTGAAGCCTAACAATAGGTGTAAATGCCTGTTGACTACAGGCTTTTCCTCTGAGGCGGTTTGCACTAGGCTACTGCAGAGTTTGGCCTCCCACGATTCTGCCCTCCTCCCAGGGGTGTGCTCTGGGAACAGTCAATCGGTGCGGTTTAGTGTAGTCACGTTGTGTGTCCTCCTGTTGAGTAGCTCTAGTCGGAACTGGACTCTAATGAACATTCCTTGTGTTGGCAATGTTTGCTTTTTAAGAATCTGAGTCTGCAGGTTTTTTTCTTCTCGTTTTTTAAAGACAAGACTCCCCTGTTTGAAGGCAAATACTGCACTGTACATATAATAGCTTTCACCTCAGTCAGAATAACTATTGTTATGTCTTCTGTGTCTGACATCTTGACTTGTTACACTTTAAATTGCTTTAGGAAGAAATGGATGTTAAATTATGCCTTAAAATACATTCTGTCTAGTACTCAAAGGGGCAATGAAAGGCTTATGTGTTACTGCTTCCTACAAAATTAAACTACAGGTTTTTAAAGTGTCCATTCTCCCTCTCCTGACAGCTGTATATGACAGTGTGTTTCCGTGTGAACACGGAACATTACATTTCCGTGTAATTCGATGCTGTTGGAGCGGGCACAGTGCAAGCTAGGTCAGCACTCTGTATTTTTTTGCTTCTATCTGCAGAGTCACTACGCTATTTCCTTCCTTTTTGTAACTATGCTTTCCTTTCAGAAATGTGTTAAAACTGCCAGCATTTCATCTCTGGGATGCTTGTTTTCTTTCTCCCTCTTTCCCTCACACAAAACAACCAAAAACCCAAAACTCTGAATGTTGTTGTGGAAAAAAAAAAGTAGCGTTTCCTTAAATAATACTTTAACTTTATATGAAGGATTCAAAAGGATAACTTTACAGCAGAATTCTTTGGAAACACCACCTTTTCCTCCTGCGATCACCCTCTCCCTACCTCATTTGGGAAGCTGAAGCTGTAGGTGAAAAAAAACTCATTATGGGGCAATAGTACATAGCTTCTTTCTTATGGGCCAATCTATATATTTCCAGTCTAATGTGATTTTCTTGAGTTTGGTTTTGGTTTTTTTTTTTTTTTGTCCACCTATGCTAAGAAGAACACTTTACCAGTCAGCTTTTTTTTTTATTATTTAAAAACAAAAAAAGACTCCACAGCTCAGGCACTCTTCTGCACTCAAATGTCCTGCCACTTGGTAGGAAGGAGGCAGCATCTCAGCACCTTTTACAAGCACATAATCTTGTGTAGTTCTGGAAGTATAAACTGTGATCTGGGAGTGTTTTCTTGCCACTGGGTAGGAAACAGGGAGCTCTTTTCCTGTCTAGGAACACTAGCCAGCCTGGTACCGTATTGGACTGGCAGGGAAGCAGTTGGCACTTGTCCACCAATAAACTACCAAATCTGATCTGCCATGTTGTCTAAAATCATCTGGTTTCTGCATGATGCCTCCTAAGTGTTACTTTGTAGATTGCTTTATTATTATTGTTATTTTTAATCCTTTTAAGTGGTGTCCCCTAACAGGTGAACATCCCAGTGATGTAGGTCTGTGTAATGTTGGTACTGAAAGATGGGCAGGCACCAACTGTGTGGGTGGTTGTGATTGAGGGGGGTGATGTTTCTGCAGCGAAGGGCGGCTTGGTGAGCAGTTGCCTACTGCAGCCCGTGTCAGCAGTGAAATAAATGCTTCTGAAAAATCCCCTCTGCTGCGTGGAGTCTCCTGTGTCTTGTTTCTGAGATCTTGGAGGATGCTTTCTTTCCTTCCAAGGATACAAGAGGGTAAAGGCCCCATAGCTAAAATCACCTCAGGTAAGGGCTTATTTCTGAAGGCAGAACTAGTTGAAAAACACCATCTAGGCCATTTCCTGGCAAATGAAGACTTGGACTTTGGTTCAGGCAGGTGTCTCTTTACTGCCCGGCATGTGCCTCTGCCTGCTGGATATGGACAGGCAGCCTCCTTGGCTTGGGCAGTAGGTGAGTGGGCAGGTTTTTATGGGGGCAGTTTTGTGGTGATGCTGTTCACATGGGGCATGCACAGAGCAGAACAAACTGGGAGTGGGGTACGTGTGCCCCATGGTGTGTGTGAGTATTAATGGGGCATGGAGCTGCAAATGCCACTTACCTATGGAGGAAGACATCTCTCCGGCAGACCAGTTTGGGGCTCCAGGGAGCACTTTATGAGCAAATTCCTTGCTGTGTTACAGAGATCCCATTCTGGTCCCTCTCACAGGGCAGAGGCACCGCTGATGCATGAGGTTCACTGATGCGTGAGGTTTGTTGCTCCAGTCCCACCCCTCAGTGCAGAGGCAGGGAGAAGTCCTTGCTGGTTTCTTCACAGGCGTTAACCCACAGCTTGCTTGAGGCTGAGCTGGACGAGCACCTGTGGGCCTGGGATGTGGGTGGCCATAGGAGTGGGGTTGCAGCTTGCTGGGGAGTCGGGATCCTGAGCGCTTGGTGTTGGCAGAGGTCCAGGGCTGGCCCCGGAGGAGCTGCCTGTAGGTGGCGATGCCTGCACCATGCAGAGCCGTGCTTAGAACTGTGGGGACGAAAGGGGCTCCTGAAGGCATCCCAACGTCGTTGCAATGCTCTGGCCTCTCCAAAGACCTGCAGGGGAGTGTTCAGATGCTGGAGGTAGGCCAGAATTTTGCACTGCTCCCGGTGTATGAAAAGCAAAGCAGCAAGAACAGATAGAGCTGGTTCCCAGCCAAACCTGCCACTGGTGGGGCATAGCACTGCAGAGGAAGAGTGCAAATGGGATGGCAAAAGTGGCAAGGTGCTTCAGCCAACTGTGTCAAAATAAACCTGGTCTCACCTGCTGTATTCGGTGATCATACTCTCTACCATTATTGCTCCTGGTAGCAGACATTTGTGCATGATTTCAGCTCAGCCCTACAATGTTCTATTTCAGTGCCTGCCCTACAGAACTGATTACAGCCCCCAGGGTCTTTCTTTTCACTCTGCTGCACCATTGTGATTTGAGTTCCAGCTCTCAGATCAGTGTTTCAGCCTCAGCCCAGCCCCTCCATTGATATTTGCCTCCCAGCCCTTTAGCCAGCATCATGATTTCAACTCTTGACCTATGGACTTTACTTCAGCTCTGGCCATATGGAATGTTTTTTTCAGCTCTAGACCTAGGGGTGTTTATTTCACCTCCAGGACTACAGATCTTTATTTCAGCTCTGGTGCCTCGGTTGATATTTCAGCTTTTCCTGGTTTGAGATAAAAAAACAGTTCTGTTCAGTGATTTTTTGCTTCTTGGTTCAGTCTCTTCTTAAAGGCTGCACTCTCTGAAGGTAGCAGTGTGTGCTACTAGCAGTGATAACACCTGAAGTTTAGTTACTGCCTGGGATGGGTATGCAGAAAGGCTCTTGCTTATACTTGTTCCCACAGTGACCAAGGCCACTGCTGGTTCTTGTCTGCCACACTAGGGATGCTGGGAAGAAGGGTCACAAGGAAGTAAAATGTTGCACCTCCAGTGAATTACAGACAAGATAAGTGACTAACAAGAGTGTTCTATTCCATAAATGTCATAATCAGTATAAAATTGAAGGATCACAGGGGTTTAGCTCTCTTCTCATCCGCAATAGGTGGCATCCAGAGGACTTGTCCAATCTTCTGTCTTTGTTCCCAATCCTGGGTTCCTAAATCCAGCTCCTGTGTCTGGTTCCCCTCTACTGCCAGCCACTGCTCCCAGCCCCATGACCACAGAGTCATGAGCTCTGAAGCTAATTTTCACTGCAAGAACATGAAGGGCTAAGGGACTGAGAACCACCCAGCTGCCTGCTCCAAGGAGCAGAGCCAGGCAAAAGGGATGCCAAAAGGGTTCACAACAGTGCACCAACTTTGGCCCCTAGAGAACCTTCGAATGGGGCCCACCCCTGTGACCTTGGGGTCACAAGCTCAGAGGCCAGATTTTGCTGCCAGGGCATGGAGCTCTAATGGCCTGAGAACCACCCAGCTGCCCACTCTGCAGAGCACAGACAGCCAAAAGGGATGCCATGAGCACCCGTGTGGGCCGAAGCAAGCAGGATGCAGCAACAACCACAGATCACGGCTGAAATGCCATCACAGGATCATCACAGGATCTGCAGTCTCCTTTTTCAGTTCTAGCTCTAAAATTTGTGATTTCAGCTCCGCCCTATCAGATTTTCAGCTCTAGATCTAAAACGTGTCATTTCAGTTCAGCCCTACAGTGTTCTGTTTCAGGTCCTGCCCTACAAAATCAATGTCAGACACAGGGTTTTTTTTTCACTCAATGCACACCTTGGTGATTTCAGTACCAGCCCTCCCATGGTTATTCCAGCCCTCGGGTCAGTATTTCAGGCCTAGCCCCTCGGTCAGTACTTCTGCCCCAACCCTCTCCCCAATATCATCATGTCAGCTCTAGCCCTACGGTCTTTATTTCAGCTCTAGCCATACAATCTTTATTTCAGCTAGCCAGAGCTAGGTTTATTTGTGTGAAATACAGTGGTGCAGGCTAACTGAATCATCCCCAGTAAGGGCTGTGCACAAGGCTCACTATTGCTTGTGTCATGGGTATATGCCTGTCCCAGGCAGGGATTCGTGCTGAATTTGGACAGTGGGTTTTGGACTGGTGTCACTGAAGGATAAATTTTCTCTGGTGGTGGTGGTCTTAGAGTTGAGGATTTCTCAGCCGCATGAGTTGCCTTAGGCTGGGTCTAGGGTCACAGCTCCAGCTGGTGAATGCTCATCTCATTCCCACTCCTGAGGATGGATGTCACAGCTTGACATCAGCTCTGTCTGAGGGACCCTCCAGCTGTGTCTCCCCTGAGACCACGGACACTCCTGCTTCTTCCAGCTCAGCCGTTCTCTCTCCTGCTGATGGGTGCCCCATCAGCTCTGCATCATCTCAGCTTGGCTGCCAATGCTTGTTTCCTCTCCTGCTGCCTGGACTCTTGGGCTCATTAAGCTCTGGCTGAGGGGAGCTCTAGCTCAGGGATGCTGCTGCTTGTTCCTAGTACTGGGAACCTTTGACAGGGTTGTAAATCAATCACTATCATCACTTGCGTATCAACATGAACTGTCCCAATTGTCCCAATATTGCCTCACCTCGTACATCCATGTATGAACACTTTTTTTGCTCAGGGAATACCTCAGATGTTTAATTTGGTCTGGTGCAGGGCCCTGTCCCACAGTTTGGGGCAGCAGCCCTGCCTGTCCCCCCCAGCTCTCACCTCCCACCCACCCAAAGACTCCCACAAGTCAGCATTTGGAGATGGGGAACAGCTGTCTGGCCTCCAGTTCCCTGTTCCAAAAGGCAGCATCAGGCTGGTTCTGAGCCCCAAACACAGTCAAGCTTCTTTTCAGGGCCAGAAACTGGGCTCTGTTCACAAGCACTGAAAACGCAGCACTTAATCTTTGTGTTTTGTTTTTATTTTTTAAGCTGGTTTTACCTGGGCTTGTTCTCAGAAACACAGCACTTAGTTCCCACTTGGGGGGCTGGGAACTCTGCCAGTCTGCCTCTGGTGTCAGTGGGAAGGGGACAAGGGGTGTGTGTGCAGCCACCCCCAGGCCAGGGCCTCGGCAGGGACTGCTTGGGAACTGGGGGGCATCTCCCCCAGGGAGGCACCGGCACTGGGGCAATAGCCACCAGCACAACCGGAGGAAGCTCGAATGCACTTTATTATTTTCAAGCAAGCATTTTATAAACATTGCATCTACAATAACAGAACAGAATAAAAAAGAAGTAACACTAGAACAACAATACTTCTACTATTATCACTCGTTATTGTTAGGCCCCAGACCTCCACCAGTGCAGCCCCATCACCCAGGGCTCCCATTACGGCGACTCCCTAACCCGGCACCAACGCTCCCCTTAGGTCTCTGGCACCACTCGGGACCATCCCCCAACGCCTCGGGCAGCGGTCGGTAACCCTCGCCGTCCTGGCGGCACCCCGCTTCTGCTCGCCGCCGCATCAATCTCCCGGCCCACCGCTGCTCGACTCTGGCGGAAAGAGGCCGGCAGGATGGCGCCCCACTCCCGCGCCGCGTACACTCCCCGGCCTGCCCACCCCGGGTCTCCCCCGAACGGCCCCTGTCCCACTTAGGGGCATCGCGGGTCTGCCCGCGCAACCAAGGCTCCGATGCAGCACAGACCGGTTTCGCCCGGCCGGCTAGCGATGCCCGCTGCCCACCACCCCCCTCACAGCGTTACTCAGCCAGGCTCACCAACGCTCTTCGACCCGCGAGGCAGCAGCACGAGCAACACTAACCGCACTCCACGGCTACTGACCCGGCAACAGCAACGGCAACGGCAACGGCAACCGCACCGGCAAAGCAAACCGAACACCATGGCTACCGAACCGGCAGCGCACGCGCTCTACAGCTTCCGCAACGAACAGCCAATCCCGTACCGCGCCGGTGCCCGGCCCCACCAATCCTGCCCCGCACGGCCCCGCTCCGCCCACTCTACTCGGACCAATCCAGACAAACAAATCAGCCACGGATGGCCCCTATTCGCCCAATCCGGACACGCCCCTTCGATCCGCCGTTGCCCTCTCCGCCCAATCCGGACTCGCCCCTTTGATCCTTTCCCGCCAGCCTCACCGGCCCCTCAGTTCCCGTAGGCTCCGGTCGCGCTGTCGCCGCTCTGGAGAGCGCAGGAAGCCCCGCTCCGTTCCCTTTCCCCCCGTGCTCTGCCGCGGATCCGTTCCCGGGCCGGTTTTGGGGCGAAATCCGGCGGTCCCAGGCTCTACGGTCGAATGGGAACCGGGAGCCGCCTCCCTTTGGATCTCACCCTCTCCGGGCCCCAGCCGGGGCCCATCGCCCCGCCCCGCCCAATCCGGGCACAGCCCTTGAATCCCCCTTTCCCGCCTGTCTCTCCTGTCCACCGTCCCAGTTTTCAGGGGACCGGGCCCCGCCGCCGCAGCCCCAGCCGGTGTTGCTAGGTCTCGGGGAGGGCGGGCGGGAGTTCGGCAGCGAGACCGCTCTCGCTTCCCGTTCCAGGCGGGAAACATCGGAACTCCCGGCGACCTCGCTTCCCTGGGACCGCCTGGGCCGGGATCTGACCGGCAGAGGGTCCGCTCCCCAGAGCGTCGGCGGCGGGGCCGAAGCCTGCGGGGAGAGCAGGGCCGATGAGGTGGGCAGGGGCGCATCGAAAGGACGCTTCCGGATTGGGCGGAGAGGGCAAGGGCGGATTGAAGAGGAGGGTTTCGATTGGGTCGAGGGGCGATGGGCGGGGTACAGTCGCGCGGGGCGGAATTCACGAGGCCGACGCTAATCGGGTTCGGATTGGTTGGCAGTGGCTGGGCGGGGCGAGCGGAATGCTATAAAAGGAGTGCGTCGGGGCTGGGGGCTTCTCAGTGTGCGGCGGTCCTGGCGACGGTTGGAGTGTGGTGCTTGCTTTCCGGGCAGCCGAAGAGCGCCGGTGAGACGGGAGGCGAGCGCAGGGACGGGGACAGCGGCGGCAGCGCGAGCTGGGCCGGAGCGGTTCGGGGGTATCGGGACGTGTCTGTCCCCGCCGCCGTCGAGCGGGGGCGGCGAGGGTCACTGACTGCTGCCCGGAGCAGTGGTTGTCCCGAGCAGGGCTAGGGCTGTGGGGCCTGGGCATTGCCTCGCCTCTGGGGCTGTGCTGGCAACAGCCTGGCCTGACTCCCCATGTGGGAGGTTGGGGCTTAATAATGTAATTAATGCGGGTCATAATGTTATTGCTCTTACTTGGTTTTGTTCTGTTGTATTGTAAATGTGATGTTTATAAACTAATAAAGTGCATGACAACTTCCCGTGAATGAGGGTGCCCCGGGGCTGGTGCCTCCCTGTGGAAAGTGCCCCTCAGTTCTCAAGCAGTCCTTTCCGGGGCCCTGGCCTGGGGGTGTGTGCACACATCCTCTTCTGAGCAACACCAGGAGCAGTATGGGGGCATTCCCAGGCCCTCAAGGGGGGATTAAGTGCTCCATTTCTGAGAACAAGCCCAGGTAAAACCAGGTTAGTTGTGGGGTTCAACAGCTCGAGTAAGTGCTGTATTCTCAGCCCCGAGGGAACAGAGCTTGCTGCTGCATTTCTAGCCCTGAAAACAAGGTTGCATGGGTTTGGGGCTCAGAACCAGCCTGATGCCCCCTTTTTGGAGGGGGAGGGGGAGGCTAAGAAGCTGTTCCCCATCCCCAAAAACTGGCTTAGGGTAGTCTTTGGGTGGCTGGGGATGGGCAGAGCTGCCTAGACCCTCAGCAAAGGTAGGGGTCTCGTCATATTTGCAGCCAAACTGTGGGATGCTGCTATTCACCAGACCAAATTAAAATTCTGGGATAGGGTCTGGGTGAAAAATGGGTTTGGGGGCTCTTCGTTATAGACTGTTCACACAAGGATGTACAAATAAAGGAAATATAGGGACAATTAGCAGAGTTCATACCGATAACTGATTGAATTACAACATTGTCAACAGCCGCAGTGCTGCTGTGAGAACCAGGAACAGCTACTACCTGGAGGCAGGGAGCAAATGCAGAGCTGGAGCCGAGACATCAGAGAGCTGAAGACAACGAACATGGTAGGGCTACAGCTATGATAAAGTTTCCTAAGTGTGGAGGAGGGGGCGGTGAAACAAAACCTCTAGGGCTGGAGCAGGAAGAAAGACAGTACACCTGAAAGGTGAACAATGGGCAGGAACTCTAAAGAAAACTTGTACAGCTGAAATACTGACTATAGAATCATAGAATCATAGAATGTTAGTATGGGGTGGGGAAAGAAATACGGACAGGAGGGCTGCGCCGCAAATACCGATCGAGGGGCTCGTCCTGAAATACTGACCTGAGGGCTGCCATAACCACGGGAGGGCTAGAACTGAAATCACGGTGGTCTTAGTGGAGCTAAAATAGAAAACCTGTGTATGTTACAGATTTTGTGTGGCAGGACCTGAAACAGAACGTTGCAGGGCTGACCTGAAATCACGCATTTTAGAGCTAGAGATGAAATAAACACTGCTAGGGCTGACCTGAAATCACACACCTGAGAGCTAGAGCTGAAAAACTGATAGGGCTGAGCTGAAATCACAAATCCATAGTACTAGAGATCCATAGTACTAGAGCTGAAATACAGCTCCGTAGGGCTAGAGGTGATATAATGTGATGGGGAGAGGGTTGTGGGAGAAGTACTGACCAAAGGGCTGAGGCTCTAATACCGACTGAGGGGTCGGGGTTGGGGCTGAAATACTGAACCGAGTACTGGAATAACCATGGGAGGGCTGGAACTGAAATCACCGAGATGTGTGTGGAGTGAAAAAAAAACCCTGTGTCTGAAACGGATTTTGTAGGGCATGACATGAAAGAGAACATTGTAGGGCTGAGTTCAAATTACATATGTGAGAGAGCTAAAAAAAAGGGCTGAGCTGAAATCACACCCCTTAGAACTAGAGCAGAAATAAAAACTGCTAGGGCTGAGCTGAAATCATACATTTTAGAGCTAGAGCTGAAAACCTGATAGGGCCGAGCTGAAATCACAGATTTAAGAGTTAGGGATTATAAACTGCTAGGGCTGAGCTGAAATCACACATTTTAGAGCTAGAGCTGAAAAAGAGACTCCAGATCCTGAGAAGAAACACTGCAGAGCTGGTGCTGAAGTCTCGACTGCGGCGCAGAAGGAAATGCAGAGGTGGAGCTGAAATTCCGGACGGGGCTGGAGCTGAGCCGAGGCAGAGCTGGAGAAGAAACGTTCGACTGAGGCACCGGAGATGAAACCGAGATCCATAGGGCTAGAGCTGAAATAAAGACTGTAGGGCTAGAGCTGAAATGATGTTGTTGGGGAGAGGGTTGGGGCAGAAGTACCGACCGAGGGCCTGGGGCAGAAGTACCGACCGAGGGGCTGGGGCAGAAGTACCGACCGAGCGGCTGGGGCTGGCGCTGAAATACTGACCCGAGGGCTGGAATAACCATGGGAGGGCTGGTACTGAAATCACCAAGGAGTGCGTGGAGTGAAATAAAAACCCTGTGTCTGATACTGATTTAGTATGATAGAGCCTGAAAGAGAACATTGTAGGGCTGAGCTGAAATGACACATTTTAGAGCTAGAGCTGAAAAACGGAAAGGGCTGAGCTGAAATGAAAACTGCTAGGGCTGACCTGAAATCACACACCTTAGAACTAGAGCTGAAATCACACACCTTAGAACTACAGCTGAAATCACACACCTTAGAACTACAGCTGAAATCACACACCTTAGAACTAGAGCTGAAATCACACACCTTAGAACTAGAGCTGAAACCACACACATTAGAACTAGAGCTGAAATAAATCTGCTAGGGCTGAGCTGAAATCACACACCTTAGAATTAGAGCTGGAAAACTGCTAGGGCTGAGCTGAAATCACAAATTTTAGTGCTCGAGATGAAAAAGAGACTCCAGATCCTGAGACGAAACACTGCAGAGCTGGTGCTGAAGGCGCGACTGTGGGGCAGAAGCAAATGCAGAGCTGGAGCTGAAATCCTGGATGGGGCTGGAGCTGAGCCGAGGCAGAGCTGGAGAAGAAACATTCGACTGAGGCACCGGAGATGAAACAGAGATCCATAGGCCTAGAGCTGAAATAAAGATTGTAGGGCTGGAGCTGAAATAAAGACTGTAGGGCTGGAGCTGAATTCATATTGTTGGGGAGAGGGTTGGGGCAGAAGTACCGACCGAGGGACTGGGGCAGAAGTACCGACCGAGGGTCTGGGGCAGAAGTACCGACCGAGGGGCTGGGACTGGCACTGAAATACTGACCCGAGGGCTGGAATAACCATGGGAGGGCTGGTACAGAAATCACCAAGGAGTGCGTGGAGTGAAATAAAAACCCTGTGTCTGATACTGATTTTGTATGATAGAGCCTGAAAGAGAACATTGTAGGGCTGAGCTGAAATGACACATTTTAGAGCTAGAGCTGAAATAAAAACTGCTTGGGCTGACCTGAAATCACACATTTTAGAACTAGAGCTGAAATCACACACCTTAGAAGTAGAGCTGAAACCACACACCTTAGAACTAGAGCTGAAATAAATCTGCTAGGGCTGAGCTGAAATCACACATTTCAGAGCTAGGGCTGAAATAAAAACTACTAGGGCTGAGTTGAAATCACACACCTTAGAGCTAGAGCTGAAATAAAAACTGCTAGGGCTGAGCTGAAATCACACATTTTAGAGCTAGAGCTGAAAACCTGATAGGGCCGAGCTGAAGTCACACACCTTAGAATTAGAGCTGGAAAACTGCTGGGGCTGATCTGAAATCACAGATTTTAGTGCTAGAGCTGAAAAAGAGACTCCAGATCCTGAGAAGAAACACTGCAGAGCTGGTGCTGAAGGCGCGACTTTGGCGAAGAAGCAAATGCAGAGCTGGAGCTGAAATCCTGGATGAGGCTGGAGCTGAGCCGAGGCAGAGCTGGAGAAGAAACTTTCGACTGAGGCACCGGAGATGAAACAGAGATCCAGAGGGCTAGAGCTGAAATAAAGATTGTAGGGCTAGATCTGAAATAAAGACTGTAGGGCTAGAGCTGAAATAAAGACTGTAGGGCAGGAGCTGAAATAAAGATTGTAGGGCTAGAGCTGAAATGATGTTGTTGGGGAGAGGATTGGAGCAGAAGTACCGACCGAGGGCCTGGGGCAGTAGTTCCGACCGTGGCGCTGGGGGAAAAGTACTGACCGAGGATCTGGGGCAGAAGTACCGACCGAGGGGCTGGGGCTGGCGCTGAAATACTGACCCGAGGGCTGGAATAACCATGGGAGGCCTGGTACTGAAATCACCAAGGAGTGCGTGGAGTGAAATAAAAACCCTTTGTCTCATACTGATTTTGTATGATAGAGCCTGAAAGAGAACATTGTAGGGCTGAGCTGAAATGACACATTTTAGAGCTAGAGCTGTAAAACAGAAAGGGCTGAGCTGAAATGACACACCTTAGAGCTAGAGCTGAAATAAAAACTGCTAGGGCTGACCTGAAATCACACACCTTAGAACTAGAGCTGAAATCACACACCTTAGAAGTAGAGCTGAAACCACACAGCTTAGAACTAGAGCTGAAACAAATCTGCTAGGGCTGAGCTGAAATCACACATTTCAGAGCTAGGGCTGAAATAAAAACTACTAGGGCTGAATTGAAATCACACACGTTAGAGCTAGAGCTGAAATAAAAACTGCTAGGGCTGAGCTGAAATCACACATTTTAGAGTTAGAGCTGAAAACCTGATAGGGCCGAGCTGAAATCAAAAATTTTAGAGCTAGAACTGAAAAAGAGACTCCAGATCCTGAGACGAAACACTGCAGAGCTGGGGCTGAAGACGCGACTGTGGGGCAGAAGCAAATGCAGAGCTGGAGCTGAAATCCTGGATGGGGCTGGAGCTGAGCCGAGGCAGAGCTGGAGAAGAAACATTCGACTGAGGCACCGGAGATGAAACAGAGATCCATAGGACTAGAACTGAAATAAAGATTGTAGGGCTGGAGCTGAAATAAAGACAGTAGGGCTAGAGCTGAAATAAAGACTGTAGGGCTAGATCTGAATTCATATTGTTGGGGAGAGGGTTGGGGCAGAAGTACCGACCGAGGGCCTGTGGCAGAAGTACCGACCGAGGGTCTGGGGCAGAAGTACCGACCGAGGGGCTGGGGCTGGCACTGAAATACTGACCCGAGGGCTGGAATAACCATGGGAGGGCTGGTACAGAAATCACCAAGGAGTGCGTGGAGTGAAATAAAAACCCTGTGTCTGATACTGATTTTGTATGATAGAGCCTGAAAGAGAACATTGTAGGGCTGAGCTGAAATGACACATTTTAGAGCTAGAGCTGAAAAACGGAAAGGGCTGAGCTGAAATGAAAAATCCTTAGAGCTAGAGCTGAAATAAAAACTGCTAGGGCTGACCTGAAATCACACACCTTAGAACTAGAGCTGAAATCACACACTTTAGAACTAGAGCTGAAATCACACACCTTAGTACTAGAGCTGAAATCACACACGTTAGAGCTAGAGCTGAAATAAATCTGCTAGGGCTGAGCTGAAATCACACACCTTAGAATTAGAGCTGCTAAACTGGTAGGGCTGAGCTGAAATCACAAATTTTAGAGCTAGAGCTGAAAAAGAGACTCCAGATTCTGAGAAGAAACACTGCAGAGCTGGTGCTGAAGGCGCGACTTTGGCGAAGAAGCAAATGCAGAGCTGGAGCTGAAATCCTGGATGAGGCTGGAGCTGAGCCGAGGCAGAGCTGGAGAAGAAACATTCGACTGAGGCACCGGAGATGAAACAGAGATCCATAGGCCTAGAGCTGAAATAAAGATTGTAGGGCTAGATCTGAAAGAAAGACTGTAGGGCTAGAGCTGAAATAAAGACTGTAGGGCTAGAGCTGAATTCATATTGTTGGGGAGAGGGTTGGGGCAGAAGTACCGACCGAGGGTCTGGGGCAGAAGTACCGACCGAGGGGCTGGGGCTGGCACTGAAATACTGACCCGAGGGCTGGAATAACCATGGGAGGGCTGGTACAGAAATCACCAAGGAGTGCGTGGAGTGAAATAAAAACCCTGAGTCTGATACTGATTTTGTATGATAGAGCCTGAAAGAGAACATTGTAGGGCTGAGCTGAAATGACACATTTTAGAGCTAGAGCTGAAAAACGGAAAGGGCTGACCTGAAATGACACACCTTAGAGCTAGAGCTGAAATAAAAACTGCTAGGGCTGACCTGAAATCACACATTTTAGAACTAGAGCTGAAATCACACACCTTAGAAGTAGAGCTGAAACCACACACCTTAGAACTAGAGCTGAAATAAATCTGCTAGGGCTGAGTTGAAATCACACATTTCAGAGCTAGGGCTGAAATAAAAACTACTGGGGCTGAATTGAAATCACACACGTTAGAGCTAGAGCTGAAATAAAAACTGCTAGGGCTGAGCTGAAATCACACATTTTAGAGTTAGAGCTGAAAACCTGATAGGGCCGAGCTGAAATCACAAATTTTAGAGATAGGGATTAAAAACTGCTAGGGCTGAGCTGAAATCACAAATTTTAGAGCTAGAACTGAAAAAGAGACTCCAGATCCTGAGACGAAACACTGCAGAGCTGGGGCTGAAGGCGCGACTGTGGGGCAGAAGCAAATGCAGAGCTGGAGCTGAAATCCTGGATGGGGCTGGAGCTGAGCCGAGGCAGAGCTGGAGAAGAAACATTCGACTGAGGCACCGGAGATGAAACAGAGATCCATAGGACTAGAACAGAAATAAAGACTGTAGGGCTGGAGCTGAAATAAAGACTGTAGGGCTAGATCTGAATTCATATTGTTGGGGAGAGGGTTGGGGCAGAAGTACCGACCGAGGGACTGGGGCAGAAGTTCCGACCGAGGGCCTGTGGCAGAAGTACCGACCGAGGGGCTGGGGCTGGCACTGAAATACTGACCCGAGGGCTGGAATAACCATGGGAGGGCTGGTACAGAAATCACCAAGGAGTGCGTGGAGTGAAATAAAAACCCTGTGTCTGATACTGATTTTGTATGATAGAGCCTGAAAGAGAACATTGTAGGGCTGAGCTGAAATGACACATTTTAGAGCTAGAGCTGAAAAACGGAAAGGGCTGACCTGAAATGACACACCTTAGAGCTAGAGCTGAAATAAAAACTGCTAGGGCTGACCTGAAATCACACACCTTAGAACTAGAGCTGAAATCACACACCTTAGAAGTAGAGCTGAAACCACACACCTTAGAACTAGAGCTGAAATAAATCTGCTAGGGCTGAGCTGAAATCACACATTTCAGAGCTAGGGCTGAAATAAAAACTACTAGGGCTGAGTTGAAATCACACACGTTAGAGCTAGAGCTAAAATAAATCTGCTAGGGCTGAGCTGAAATCACACATTTCAGAGCTAGGGCTGAAATAAAAACTACTAGGGCTGAGTTGAAATCACACACCTTAGAGCTAGAGCTGAAATAAAAGCTGCTAGGGCTGAGCTGAAATCACACATTTTAGAGCTAGAGCTGAAAACCTGATAGGGCCGAGCTGAAGTCACACACCTTAGAATTAGAGCTGGAAAACTGCTAGGGCTGATCTGAAATCACAGATTTTAGTGCTCGAGATGAAAAAGAGACTCCAGATCCTGAGAAGAAACACTGCAGAGCTGGTGCTGAAGGCGCGACTTTGGCGAAGAAGCAAATGCAGAGCTGGAGCTGAAATCCTGGATGAGGCTGGAGCTGAGCCGAGGCAGAGCTGGAGAAGAAACTTTCGACTGAGGCACCGGAGATGAAACAGAGATCCAGAGGGCTAGAGCTGAAATAAAGATTGTAGGGCTAGATCTGAAATAAAGACTGTAGGGCTAGAGCTGAAATAAAGACTGTAGGGCAGGAGCTGAAATAAAGATTGTAGGGCTAGAGCTGAAATGATGTTGTTGGGGAGAGGATTGGAGCAGAAGTACCGACCGAGGGCCTGGGGCAGTAGTTCCGACCGTGGCGCTGGGGGAAAAGTACTGACCGAGGATCTGGGGCAGAAGTACCGACCGAGGGGCTGGGGCAGAAGTACCGACCGAGGGGCTGGGGCTGGCGCTGAAATACTGACCCGAGGGCTGGAATAACCATGGGAGGGCTGGTACAGAAATCACCAAGGAGTGCGTGGAGTGAAATAAAAACCCTGTGTCTGATACTGATTTTGTATGATAGAGCCTGAAAGAGAACATTGTAGGGCTGAGCTGAAATGACACATTTTAGAGCTAGAGCTGAAATAAAAACTGCTTGGGCTGACCTGAAATCACACATTTTAGAACTAGAGCTGAAATCACACACCTTAGAAGTAGAGCTGAAACCACACACCTTAGAACTAGAGCTGAAATAAATCTGCTAGGGCTGAGCTGAAATCACACATTTCAGAGCTAGGGCTGAAATAAAAACTACTAGGGCTGAGTTGAAATCACACACCTTAGAGCTAGAGCTGAAATAAAAACTGCTAGGGCTGAGCTGAAATCACACATTTTAGAGCTAGAGCTGAAAACCTGATAGGGCCGAGCTGAAGTCACACACCTTAGAATTAGAGCTGGAAAACTGCTAGGGCTGATCTGAAATCACAGATTTTAGTGCTAGAGCTGAAAAAGAGACTCCAGATCCTGAGAAGAAACACTGCAGAGCTGGTGCTGAAGGCGCGACTTTGGCGAAGAAGCAAATGCAGAGCTGGAGCTGAAATCCTGGATGAGGCTGGAGCTGAGCCGAGGCAGAGCTGGAGAAGAAACTTTCGACTGAGGCACCGGAGATGAAACAGAGATCCAGAGGGCTAGAGCTGAAATAAAGATTGTAGGGCTAGATCTGAAATAAAGACTGTAGGGCTAGAGCTGAAATAAAGACTGTAGGGCAGGAGCTGAAATAAAGATTGTAGGGCTAGAGCTGAAATGATGTTGTTGGGGAGAGGATTGGAGCAGAAGTACCGACCGAGGGCCTGGGGCAGTAGTTCCGACCGTGGCGCTGGGGGAAAAGTACTGACCGAGGATCTGGGGCAGAAGTACCGACCGAGGGGCTGGGGCAGAAGTACCAACCGAGGGGCTGGGGCTGGCGCTGAAATACTGACCCGAGGGCTGGAATAACCATGGGAGGGCTGGTACAGAAATCACCAAGGAGTGCGTGGAGTGAAATAAAAACCCTTTGTCTCATACTGATTTTGTATGATAGAGCCTGAAAGAGAACATTGTAGGGCTGAGCTGAAATGACACATTTTAGAGCTAGAGCTGTAAAACAGAAAGGGCTGAGCTGAAATGACACACCTTAGAGCTAGAGCTGAAATAAAAACTGCTAGGGCTGACCTGAAATCACACACCTTAGAACTAGAGCTGAAATCACACACCTTAGAAGTAGAGCTGAAACCACACAGCTTAGAACTAGAGCTGAAACAAATCTGCTAGGGCTGAGCTGAAATCACACATTTCAGAGCTAGGGCTGAAATAAAAACTACTAGGGCTGATTGAAATCACACACGTTAGAGCTAGAGCTGAAATAAAAACTGCTAGGGCTGAGCTGAAATCACACATTTTAGAGTTAGAGCTGAAAACCTGATAGGGCCGAGCTGAAATCAAAAATTTTAGAGCTAGAACTGAAAAAGAGACTCCAGATCCTGAGACGAAACACTGCAGAGCTGGGGCTGAAGACGCGACTGTGGGGCAGAAGCAAATGCAGAGCTGGAGCTGAAATCCTGGATGGGGCTGGAGCTGAGCCGAGGCAGAGCTGGAGAAGAAACATTCGACTGAGGCACCGGAGATGAAACAGAGATCCATAGGACTAGAACAGAAATAAAGACTGTAGGGCTGGAGCTGAAATAAAGACTGTAGGGCTAGATCTGAATTCATATTGTTGGGGAGAGGGTTGGGGCAGAAGTACCGACCGAGGGACTGGGGCAGAAGTTCCGACCGAGGGCCTGTGGCAGAAGTACCGACCGAGGGGCTGGGGCTGGCACTGAAATACTGACCCGAGGGCTGGAATAACCATGGGAGGGCTGGTACAGAAATCACCAAGGAGTGCGTGGAGTGAAATAAAAACCCTGTGTCTGATACTGATTTTGTATGATAGAGCCTGAAAGAGAACATTGTAGGGCTGAGCTGAAATGACACGTTTTAGAGCTAGAGCTGAAAAACGGAAAGGGCTGAGCTGAAATGACACACCTTAGAGCTAGAGCTGAAATAAAAACTGCTAGGGCTGACCTGAAATCACACACCTTAGAACTAGAGCTGAAATCACACACCTTAGAACTAGAGCTGAAATAAATCTGCTAGGGCTGAGTTGAAATCACACATTTCAGAGCTAGGGCTGAAATAAAAACTACTAGGGCTGAGCTGAAATGACACATTTTAGAGCTAGAGCTGAAATATAAACTGCCAGGGCTGAGCTAAAATCATACACCTTAGAACTAGAGCTGCAAAACTGCTAGGGCTGAGCTGAAATCACAAATTTTAGAGCTAGATCTGAAAAAGAGACTCCAGATCCTGAGACGAAACACTGCAGAGCTGGTGCTGAAGGCGCGACTGTGGGGCAGAAGCAAATGCAGAGCTGGAGCTGAAATCCTGGATGGGGCTGGAGCTGAGCCAAGGCAGAGCTGGAGAAGAAACATTCGACTGAGGCACCGGAGATGAAACAGAGATCCATAGGGCTAGAGCTGAAATAAAGATCGTAGGGCTGGAGCTGAAATAAAGACTGTAGGGCTGGAGCTGAATTCATATTGTTGGGGAGAGGGTTGGGGCAGAAGTACCGACCGAGGGGCTGGGGCAGAAGTACCGACCGAGGGGCTGGGGCAGAAGTACCGACCGAGGGGCTGGGGCTGGCGCTGAAATACTGACCCGAGGGCTGGAATAACCATGGGAGGGCTGGTACAGAAATCACCAAGGAGTGCGTGGAGTGAAATAAAAACCCTGTGTCTGATACTGATTTTGTATGATAGAGCCTGAAAGAGAACATTGTAGGGCTGAGCTGAAATGACACATTTTAGAGCTAGAGCTGAAATAAAAACTGCTTGGGCTGACCTGAAATCACACATTTTAGAACTAGAGCTGAAATCACACACCTTAGAAGTAGAGCTGAAATAAATCTGCTAGGGCTGAGCTGAAATCACACATTTCAGAGCTAGGGCTGAAATAAAAACTACTAGGGCTGAGTTGAAATCACACACCTTAGAGCTAGAGCTGAAATAAAAACTGCTAGGGCTGAGCTGAAATCACACATTTTAGAGCTAGAGCTGAAAACCTGATAGGGCCGAGCTGAAGTCACACACCTTAGAATTAGAGCTGGAAAACTGCTAGGGCTGATCTGAAATCACAGATTTTAGTGCTAGAGATGAAAAAGAGACTCCAGATCCTGAGAAGAAACACTGCAGAGCTGGTGCTGAAGGCGCGACTTTGGCGAAGAAGCAAATGCAGAGCTGGAGCTGAAATCCTGGATGAGGCTGGAGCTGAGCCGAGGCAGAGCTGGAGAAGAAACTTTCGACTGAGGCACCGGAGATGAAACAGAGATCCAGAGGGCTAGAGCTGAAATAAAGATTGTAGGGCTAGATCTGAAATAAAGACTGTAGGGCTAGAGCTGAAATAAAGACTGTAGGGCAGGAACTGAAATAAAGATTGTAGGGCTAGAGCTGAAATGATGTTGTTGGGGAGAGGATTGGAGCAGAAGTACCGACCGAGGGCCTGGGGCAGTAGTTCCGACCGTGGCGCTGGGGGAAAAGTACTGACCGAGGATCTGGGGCAGAAGTACCGACCGAGGGGCTGGGGCTGGCGCTGAAATACTGACCCGAGGGCTGGAATAACCATGGGAGCGCTGGTACTGAAATCACCAAGGAGTGCATGGAGTGAAATAAAAACCCTTTGTCTCATACGGATTTTGTATGATAGAGCCTGAAAGAGAACATTGTAGGGCTGAGCTGAAATGACACATTTTAGAGCTAGAGCTGAAAAACGGAAAGGGCTGAGCTGAAATGACACACCTTAGAGCTAGAGCTGAAATAAAAACTGCTAGGGCTGACCTGAAATCACACACCTTAGAACTAGAGCTGAAATCACACACCTTAGAAGTAGAGCTGAAACTACACACCTTAGAACTAGAGCTGAAACAAATCTGCTAGGGCTGAGCTGAAATCACACATTTTAGAGTTAGAGCTGAAAACCTGATAGGGCCGAGCTGAAATCACAAATTTTAGAGATAGGGATTAAAAACTGGTAGGGCTGAGCTGAAATCACAAATTTTAGAGCTAGAACTGAAAAAGAGACTCCAGATCCTGAGACGAAACACTGCAGAGCTGGGGCTGAAGACGCGACTGTGGGGCAGAAGCAAATGCAGAGCTGGAGCTGAAATCCTGGATGGGGCTGGAGCTGAGCCGAGGCAGAGCTGGAGAAGAAACATTCGACTGAGGCACCGGAGATGAAACAGAGATCCATCGGTCTAGAACTGAAATAAAGACTGTAGGGCTGGAGCTGAAATAAAGACTGTAGGGCTAGATCTGAATTCATATTGTTGGGGAGAGGGTTGGGGCAGAAGTACCGACCGAGGGACTGGGGCAGAAGTTCCGACCGAGGGCCTGTGGCAGAAGTACCGACCGAGGGGCTGGGGCTGGCACTGAAATACTGACCCGAGGGCTGGAATAACCATGGGAGGGCTGGTACAGAAATCACCAAGGAGTGCGTGGAGTGAAATAAAAACCCTGTGTCTGATACTGATTTTGTATGATAGAGCCTGAAAGAGAACATTGTAGGGCTGAGCTGAAATGACACATTTTAGAGCTAGAGCTGAAATAAAAACTGCTTGGGCTGACCTGAAATCACACATTTTAGAACTAGAGCTGAAATCACACACCTTAGAAGTAGAGCTGAAATAAATCTGCTAGGGCTGAGCTGAAATCACACATTTCAGAGCTAGGGCTGAAATAAAAACTACTAGGGCTGAGTTGAAATCACACACCTTAGAGCTAGAGCTGAAATAAAAACTGCTAGGGCTGAGCTGAAATCACACATTTTAGAGCTAGAGCTGAAAACCTGATAGGGCCGAGCTGAAGTCACACACCTTAGAATTAGAGCTGGAAAACTGCTAGGGCTGATCTGAAATCACAGATTTTAGTGCTAGAGATGAAAAAGAGACTCCAGATCCTGAGAAGAAACACTGCAGAGCTGGTGCTGAAGGCGCGACTTTGGCGAAGAAGCAAATGCAGAGCTGGAGCTGAAATCCTGGATGAGGCTGGAGCTGAGCCGAGGCAGAGCTGGAGAAGAAACTTTCGACTGAGGCACCGGAGATGAAACAGAGATCCAGAGGGCTAGAGCTGAAATAAAGATTGTAGGGCTAGATCTGAAATAAAGACTGTAGGGCTAGAGCTGAAATAAAGACTGTAGGGCAGGAGCTGAAATAAAGATTGTAGGGCTAGAGCTGAAATGATGTTGTTGGGGAGAGGATTGGAGCAGAAGTACCGACCGAGGGCCTGGGGCAGTAGTTCCGACCGTGGCGCTGGGGGAAAAGTACTGACCGAGGATCTGGGGCAGAAGTACCGACCGAGGGTCTGGGGCAGAAGTACCAACCGAGGGGCTGGGGCTGGCGCTGAAATACTGACCCGAGGGCTGGAATAACCATGGGAGCGCTGGTACTGAAATCACCAAGGAGTGCATGGAGTGAAATAAAAACCCTTTGTCTCATACGGATTTTGTATGATAGAGCCTGAAAGAGAACATTGTAGGGCTGAGCTGAAATGACACATTTTAGAGCTAGAGCTGAAAAACGGAAAGGGCTGAGCTGAAATGACACACCTTAGAGCTAGAGCTGAAATAAAAACTGCTAGGGCTGACCTGAAATCACACACCTTAGAACTAGAGCTGAAATCATACACCTTAGAAGTAGAGCTGAAACTACACACCTTAGAACTAGAGCTGAAACAAATCTGCTAGGGCTGAGCTGAAATCACACATTTCAGAGCTAGGGCTGAAATAAAAACTACTAGGGCAGAATTGAAATCACACACCTTAGAGCTAGAGCTGAAATAAAAACTGCTAGGGCTGAGCTGAAATCACACATTTTAGAGTTAGAGCTGAAAACCTGATAGGGCCGAGCTGAAATCACAAATTTTAGAGATAGGGATTAAAAACTGGTAGGGCTGAGCTGAAATCACAAATTTTAGAGCTAGAACTGAAAAAGAGACTCCAGATCCTGAGACGAAACACTGCAGAGCTGGGGCTGAAGACGCGACTGTGGGGCAGAAGCAAATGCAGAGCTGGAGCTGAAATCCTGGATGAGGCTGGAGCTGAGCCGAGGCAGAGCTGGAGAAGAAACATTCGACTGAGGCACCGGAGATGAAACAGAGATCCATCGGGCTAGAACTGAAATAAAGACTGTAGGGCTGGAGCTGAAATAAAGACTGTAGGGCTAGATCTGAATTCATATTGTTGGGGAGAGGGTTGGGGCAGAAGTACCGACCGAGGGACTGGGGCAGAAGTTCCGACCGAGGGCCTGTGGCAGAAGTACCGACCGAGGGGCTGGGGCTGGCACTGAAATACTGACCCGAGGGCTGGAATAACCATGGGAGGGCTGGTACAGAAATCACCAAGGAGTGCGTGGAGTGAAATAAAAACCCTGTGTCTGATACTGATTTTGTATGATAGAGCCTGAAAGAGAACATTGTAGGGCTGAGCTGAAATGACACATTTTAGAGCTAGAGCCGAAATAAAAACTGCTAGGGCTGACCTGAAATCACACATTTTAGAACTAGAGCTGAAATCACACACCTTAGAACTACAGCTGAAACTAGACACCTCAGAACAAGAGCTGAAATAAATCTGCTAGGGCTGAGCTGAAATGACACATTTTAGAGCTAGAGCTGAAAAACGGAAAGGGCTGAGCTGAAATGACACACCTTAGAGCTAGAGCTGAAATAAAAACTGCTTGGGCTGACCTGAAATCACACACCTTAGAACTAGAGCTGAAATCACACACCTTAGAACTAGAGCTGAAATAAATCTGCTAGGGCTGAGTTGAAATCACACATTTCAGAGCTAGGGCTGAAATAAAAACTACTAGGGTTGAGTTGAAATCACACACCTTAGAGCTAGAGCTGAAATATAAACTGCTAGGGCTGAGCTAAAATGATACACCTTAGAACTAGAGCTGCAAAACTGCTAGGGCTGAGCTGAAATCACAAATTTTAGAGCTAGATCTGAAAAAGAGACTCCAGATCCTGAGACGAAACACTGCAGAGCTGGTGCTGAAGGCGCGACTGTGGGGCAGAAGCAAATGCAGAGCTGGAGCTGAAATCCTGGATGGGGCTGGAGCTGAGCCGAGGCAGAGCTGGAGAAGAAACATTCGACTGAGGCACCGGAGATGAAACAGAGATCCATAGGCCTAGAGCTGAAATAAAGATTGTAGGGCTAGATCTGAAATAAAGACTGTAGGGCTAGATCTGAAATAAAGACTGTAGGGCTAGAGCTGAATTCATATTGTTGGGGAGAGGGTTGGGGCAGAAGTACCGACCGAGGGTCTGGGGCAGAAGTACCGACCGAGGGGCTGGGGCTGGCACTGAAATACTGACCCGAGGGCTGGAATAACCATGGGAGGGCTGGTACAGAAATCACCAAGGAGTGCGTGGAGTGAAATAAAAACCCTGTGTCTGATACTGATTTTGTATGATAGAGCCTGAAAGAGAACATTGTAGGGCTGAGCTGAAATGACACATTTTAGAGCTAGAGCTGAAAAACGGAAAGGGCTGAGCTGAAATGAAAAATCCTTAGAGCTAGAGCTGAAATAAAAACTGCTAGGGCTGACCTGAAATCACACACCTTAGAACTAGAGCTGAAATCACACACTTTAGAACTAGAGCTGAAATCACACACCTTAGTACTAGAGCTGAAATCACACACGTTAGAGCTAGAGCTGAAATAAATCTGCTAGGGCTGAGCTGAAATCACACACCTTAGAATTAGAGCTGCTAAACTGGTAGGGCTGAGCTGAAATGACACATTTTAGAGCTAGAGCTGAAATAAAAACTGCTAGGGCTGACCTGAAATCACACATTTTAGAACTAGAGCTGAAATCACACACCTTAGAAGTAGAGCTGAAACCACACACCTTAGAACTAGAGCTGAAATAAATCTGCTAGGGCTGAGTTGAAATCACACATTTCAGAGCTAGGGCTGAAATAAAAACTACTGGGGCTGAATTGAAATCACACACCTTAGAGCTAGAGCTGAAATAAAAACTGCTAGGGCTGAGCTGAAATCACACATTTTATAGTTAGAGCTGAAAACCTGATAGGGCCAAGCTGAAATCACAAATTTTAGAGATAGGGATTAAAAACTGGTAGGGCTGAGCTGAAATCACAAATTTTAGAGCTAGAACTGAAAAAGAGACTCCAGATCCTGAGACGAAACACTGCAGAGCTGGGGCTGAAGACGCGACTGTGGGGCAGAAGCAAATGCAGAGCTGGAGCTGAAATCCTGGATGGGGCTGGAGCTGAGCCGAGGCAGAGCTGGAGAAGAAACATTCGACTGAGGCACCGGAGATGAAACAGAGATCCATAGGGCTAGAGCTGAAATAAAGATTGTAGGGCTGGAGCTGAAATAAAGACTGAAGGGCTGGAGCTGAATTCATATTGTTGGGGAGAGGGTTGGGGCAGAAGTACCGACCGAGGGGCTGGGGCCGAAGTACCGACCGAGGGGCTGGGGCTGGCACTGAAATACTGACCCGAGGGCTGGAATAACCATGGGAGGGCTGGTACAGAAATCACCAAGGAGTGCGTGGAGTGAAATAAAAACCCTGTGTCTGATACTGGTTTTGTATGATAGAGCCTGAAAGAGAACATTGTAGGGCTGAGCTGAAATGACACATTTTAGAGCTAGAGCTGAAATAAAAACTGCTAGGGCTGACCTGAAATCACACACCTTAGAACTAGAGCTGACATCACACACCTTAGAACTACAGCTGAAACTAGACACCTCAGAACAAGAGCTGAAATAAATCTGCTAGGGCTGAGCTGAAATGACACATTTTAGAGCTAGAGCTGAAAAACGGAAAGGGCTGAGCTGAAATGACACACCTTAGAGCTAGAGCTGAAATAAAAACTGCTAGGGCTGACCTGAAATCACACACCTTAGAACTAGAGCTGAAATCACACTCTTTAGAACTAGAGCTGAAATCACACACCTTAGAACTAGAGCTGAAATAAATCTGCTAGGGCTGAGCTGAAATCACACATTTCAGAGCTAGGGCTGAAATAAAAACTACTAGGGCTGAGTTGAAATCACACACCTTAGAGCTAGAGCTGAAATATAAACTGCTAGGGCTGAGCTAAAATCATACACCTTAGAACTAGAGCTGCAAAACTGCTAGGGCTGAGCTGAAATCACAAATTTTAGAGCTAGATCTGAAAAAGAGACTCCAGATCCTGAGACGAAACACTGCAGAGCTGGGGCTGAAGACGCGACTGTGGGGCAGAAGCAAATGCAGAGCTGGAGCTGAAATCCTGGATGGGGCTGGAGCTGAGCCGAGGCAGAGCTGGAGAAGAAACATTCGACTGAGGCACCGGAGATGAAACAGAGATCCATAGGACTAGAACAGAAATAAAGACTGTAGGGCTGGAGCTGAAATAAAGACTGTAGGGCTAGATCTGAATTCATATTGTTGGGGAGAGGGTTGGGGCAGAAGTACCGACCGAGGGGCTGGGGCAGAAGTTCCGATCGAGGGGCTGGGGCTGGCGCTGAAATACTGACCCGAGGGCTGGAATAACCATGGGAGGGCTGGTACAGAAATCACCAAGGAGTGCGTGGAGTGAAATAAAAACCCTGTGTCTGATACTAATTTTGTATGATAGAGCCTGAAAGAGAACACTGGAGGGCTGAGCTGAAATGACACATTTTACAGCTAGAGCTGAAATAAAAACTGCTAGGGCTGACCTGAAATCACACACGTTAGAACTAGAGCTGAAATCACACACCTTAGAAGTAGAGCTGAAACCACACACCTTAGAACTAGAGCTGAAATAAATCTGCTAGGGCTGAGCTGAAATCACACACCTTAGAACTAGAGCTGAAATAAATCTGCTAGGGCTGAGCTGAAATCACACACCTTAGAACTAGAGCTGAAATCACACACCTTAGAACTAGAGCTGAAATCACACACCTTAGAGCTAGAGCTGAAATAAATCTGCTAGGGCTGAGCTGAAATCACACATTTCAGAGCTAGGGCTGAAATAAAAACTACTAGGGCTGAATTGAAATCACACACCTTAGACCTAGAGCTGAAATAAAAACTGCTAGGGCTGAGCTGAAATCACACATTTTAGAGTTAGAGCTGAAAACCTGACAGGGCCGAGCTGAAATCACAAATTTTAGAGATAGGGATTAAAAACTGGTAGGGCTGAGCTGAAATCACAAATTTTAGAGCTAGAACTGAAAAAGAGACTCCAGATCCTGAGACGAAACACTGCAGAGCTGGGGCTGAAGACGCGACTGTGGGGCAGAAGCAAATGCAGAGCTGGAGCTGAAATCCTGGATGGGGCTGGAGCTGAGCCGAGGCAGAGCTGGAGAAGAAACATTCGACTGAGGCACCGGAGATGAAACAGAGATCCATAGGACTAGAACAGAAATAAAGACTGTAGGGCTGGAGCTGAAATAAAGACTGTAGGGCTAGATCTGAATTCATATTGTTGGGGAGAGGGTTGGGGCAGAAGTACCGACCGAGGGACTGGGGCAGAAGTTCCGACCGAGGGCCTGTGGCAGAAGTACCGACCGAGGGGCTGGGGCTGGCACTGAAATACTGACCCGAGGGCTGGAATAACCATGGGAGGGCTGGTACAGAAATCACCAAGGAGTGCGTGGAGTGAAATAAAAACCCTGTGTCTGATACTGATTTTGTATGATAGAGCCTGAAAGAGAACATTGTAGGGCTGAGCTGAAATGACACATTTTAGAGCTAGAGCTGAAAAACGGAAAGGGCTGACCTGAAATGACACACCTTAGAGCTAGAGCTGAAATAAAAACTGCTAGGGCTGACCTGAAATCACACACCTTAGAACTAGAGCTGAAATCACACACCTTAGAAGTAGAGCTGAAACCACACACCTTAGAACTAGAGCTGAAATAAATCTGCTAGGGCTGAGCTGAAATCACACATTTCAGAGCTAGGGCTGAAATAAAAACTACTAGGGCTGAGTTGAAATCACACACGTTAGAGCTAGAGCTAAAATAAATCTGCTAGGGCTGAGCTGAAATCACACATTTCAGAGCTAGGGCTGAAATAAAAACTACTAGGGCTGAGTTGAAATCACACACCTTAGAGCTAGAGCTGAAATAAAAACTGCTAGGGCTGAGCTGAAATCACACATTTTAGAGCTAGAGCTGAAAACCTGATAGGGCCGAGCTGAAGTCACACACCTTAGAATTAGAGCTGGAAAACTGCTAGGGCTGATCTGAAATCACAGATTTTAGTGCTCGAGATGAAAAAGAGACTCCAGATCCTGAGAAGAAACACTGCAGAGCTGGTGCTGAAGGCGCGACTTTGGCGAAGAAGCAAATGCAGAGCTGGAGCTGAAATCCTGGATGAGGCTGGAGCTGAGCCGAGGCAGAGCTGGAGAAGAAACATTCGACTGAGGCACCGGAGATGAAACAGAGATCCAGAGGGCTAGAGCTGAAATAAAGATTGTAGGGCTAGATCTGAAATAAAGACTGTAGGGCTAGAGCTGAAATAAAGACTGTAGGGCAGGAGCTGAAATAAAGATTGTAGGGCTAGAGCTGAAATGATGTTGTTGGGGAGAGGATTGGAGCAGAAGTACCGACCGAGGGCCTGGGGCAGTAGTTCCGACCGTGGCGCTGGGGGAAAAGTACTGACCGAGGATCTGGGGCAGAAGTACCGACCGAGGGGCTGGGGCAGAAGTACCGACCGAGGGGCTGGGGCTGGCGCTGAAATACTGACCCGAGGGCTGGAATAACCATGGAGGGCTGGTACAGAAATCACCAAGGAGTGCGTGGAGTGAAATAAAAACCCTGTGTCTGATACTGATTTTGTATGATAGAGCCTGAAAGAGAACATTGTAGGGCTGAGCTGAAATGACACATTTTAGAGCTAGAGCTGAAATAAAAACTGCTTGGGCTGACCTGAAATCACACATTTTAGAACTAGAGCTGAAATCACACACCTTAGAAGTAGAGCTGAAACCACACACCTTAGAACTAGAGCTGAAATAAATCTGCTAGGGCTGAGCTGAAATCACACATTTCAGAGCTAGGGCTGAAATAAAAACTACTAGGGCTGAGTTGAAATCACACACCTTAGAGCTAGAGCTGAAATAAAAACTGCTAGGGCTGAGCTGAAATCACACATTTTAGAGCTAGAGCTGAAAACCTGATAGGGCCGAGCTGAAGTCACACACCTTAGAATTAGAGCTGGAAAACTGCTAGGGCTGATCTGAAATCACAGATTTTAGTGCTAGAGCTGAAAAAGAGACTCCAGATCCTGAGAAGAAACACTGCAGAGCTGGTGCTGAAGGCGCGACTTTGGCGAAGAAGCAAATGCAGAGCTGGAGCTGAAATCCTGGATGAGGCTGGAGCTGAGCCGAGGCAGAGCTGGAGAAGAAACTTTCGACTGAGGCACCGGAGATGAAACAGAGATCCAGAGGGCTAGAGCTGAAATAAAGATTGTAGGGCTAGATCTGAAATAAAGACTGTAGGGCTAGAGCTGAAATAAAGACTGTAGGGCAGGAGCTGAAATAAAGATTGTAGGGCTAGAGCTGAAATGATGTTGTTGGGGAGAGGATTGGAGCAGAAGTACCGACCGAGGGCCTGGGGCAGTAGTTCCGACCGTGGCGCTGGGGGAAAAGTACTGACCGAGGATCTGGGGCAGAAGTACCGACCGAGGGGCTGGGGCAGAAGTACCAACCGAGGGGCTGGGGCTGGCGCTGAAATACTGACCCGAGGGCTGGAATAACCATGGGAGGGCTGGTACAGAAATCACCAAGGAGTGCGTGGAGTGAAATAAAAACCCTTTGTCTCATACTGATTTTGTATGATAGAGCCTGAAAGAGAACATTGTAGGGCTGAGCTGAAATGACACATTTTAGAGCTAGAGCTGTAAAACAGAAAGGGCTGAGCTGAAATGACACACCTTAGAGCTAGAGCTGAAATAAAAACTGCTAGGGCTGACCTGAAATCACACACCTTAGAACTAGAGCTGAAATCACACACCTTAGAAGTAGAGCTGAAACCACACAGCTTAGAACTAGAGCTGAAACAAATCTGCTAGGGCTGAGCTGAAATCACACATTTCAGAGCTAGGGCTGAAATAAAAACTACTAGGGCTGAATTGAAATCACACACGTTAGAGCTAGAGCTGAAATAAAAACTGCTAGGGCTGAGCTGAAATCACACATTTTAGAGTTAGAGCTGAAAACCTGATAGGGCCGAGCTGAAATCAAAAATTTTAGAGCTAGAACTGAAAAAGAGACTCCAGATCCTGAGACGAAACACTGCAGAGCTGGGGCTGAAGACGCGACTGTGGGGCAGAAGCAAATGCAGAGCTGGAGCTGAAATCCTGGATGGGGCTGGAGCTGAGCCGAGGCAGAGCTGGAGAAGAAACATTCGACTGAGGCACCGGAGATGAAACAGAGATCCATAGGACTAGAACAGAAATAAAGACTGTAGGGCTGGAGCTGAAATAAAGACTGTAGGGCTAGATCTGAATTCATATTGTTGGGGAGAGGGTTGGGGCAGAAGTACCGACCGAGGGACTGGGGCAGAAGTTCCGACCGAGGGCCTGTGGCAGAAGTACCGACCGAGGGGCTGGGGCTGGCACTAAAATACTGACCCGAGGGCTGGAATAACCATGGGAGGGCTGGTACAGAAATCACCAAGGAGTGCGTGGAGTGAAATAAAAACCCTGTGTCTGATACTGATTTTGTATGATAGAGCCTGAAAGAGAACATTGTAGGGCTGAGCTGAAATGACACGTTTTAGAGCTAGAGCTGAAAAACGGAAAGGGCTGAGCTGAAATGACACACCTTAGAGCTAGAGCTGAAATAAAAACTGCTAGGGCTGACCTGAAATCACACATTTTAGAACTAGAGCTGAAATCACACACCTTAGAAGTAGAGCTGAAACCACACACCTTAGAACTAGAGCTGAAATAAATCTGCTAGGGCTGAGTTGAAATCACACATTTCAGAGCTAGGGCTGAAATAAAAACTACTGGGGCTGAATTGAAATCACACACGTTAGAGCTAGAGCTGAAATAAAAACTGCTAGGGCTGAGCTGAAATCACACATTTTATAGTTAGAGCTGAAAACCTGATAGGGCCGAGCTGAAATCACAAATTTTAGAGATAGGGATTAAAAAACTGGTAGGGCTGAGCTGAAATCACAATTTTTAGAGCTAGAACTGAAAAAGAGACTCCAGATCCTGAGACGAAACACTGCAGAGCTGGGGCTGAAGACGCGACTGTGGGGCAGAAGCAAATGCAGAGCTGGAGCTGAAATCCTGGATGAGGCTGGAGCTGAGCCGAGGCAGAGCTGGAGAAGAAACATTGAACTGAGGCACCGGAGATGAAACAGAGATCCATAGGGCTAGAGCTGAAATAAAGATTGTAGGGCTGGAGCTGAAATAAAAACTGAAGGGCTGGAGCTGAATTCATATTGTTGGGGAGAGGGTTGGGGCAGAAGTACCGACCAAGGGGCTGGGGCCGAAGTACCGACCGAGGGGCTGGGGCAGAAGTACCGACCGAGGGGCTGGGGCTGGCGCTGAAATACTGACCCGAGGGCTGGAATAACCATGGGAGGGCTGGTACAGAAATCACCAAGGAGTGCGTGGAGTGAAATAAAAACCCTGTGTCTGATACTGATTTTGTATGATAGAGCCTGAAAGAGAACATTGTAGGGCTGAGCTGAAATGACACATTTTAGAGCTAGAGCTGAAATAAAAACTGCTAGGGCTGACCTGAAATCACACACCTTAGAACTAGAGCTGACATCACACACCTTAGAACTACAGCTGAAACTAGACACCTCAGAACAAGAGCTGAAATAAATCTGCTAGGGCTGAGCTGAAATCACACATTTCAGAGCTAGGGCTGAAATAAAAACTACTAGGGCTGAGTTGAAATCACACACCTTAGAGCTAGAGCTGAAATATAAACTGCCAGGGCTGAGCTAAAATCATACACCTTAGAACTAGAGCTGCAAAACTGCTAGGGCTGAGCTGAAATCACAAATTTTAGAGCTAGATCTGAAAAAGAGACTCCAGATCCTGAGACGAAACACTGCAGAGCTGGGGCTGAAGACGCGACTGTGGGGCAGAAGCAAATGCAGAGCTGGAGCTGAAATCCTGGATGGGGCTGGAGCTGAGCCGAGGCAGAGCTGGAGAAGAAACATTCGACTGAGGCACCGGAGATGAAACAGAGATCCATAGGACTAGAACAGAAATAAAGACTGTAGGGCTGGAGCTGAAATAAAGACTGTAGGGCTAGATCTGAATTCATATTGTTGGGGAGAGGGTTGGGGCAGAAGTACCGACCGAGGGGCTGGGGCAGAAGTTCCGATCGAGGGGCTGGGGCTGGCGCTGAAATACTGACCCGAGGGCTGGAATAACCATGGGAGGGCTGGTACAGAAATCACCAAGGAGTGCGTGGAGTGAAATAAAAACCCTGTGTCTGATACTAATTTTGTATGATAGAGCCTGAAAGAGAACATTGTAGGGCTGAGCTGAAATGACACATTTTACAGCTAGAGCTGAAATAAAAACTGCTAGGGCTGACCTGAAATCACACACGTTAGAACTAGAGCTGAAATCACACACCTTAGAAGTAGAGCTGAAACCACACACCTTAGAACTAGAGCTGAAATAAATCTGCTAGGGCTGAGCTGAAATCACACACCTTAGAACTAGAGCTGAAATAAATCTGCTAGGGCTGAGCTGAAATCACACATTTCAGAGCTAGGGCTGAAATAAAAACTACTAGGGCTGAATTGAAATCACACACCTTAGACCTAGAGCTGAAATAAAAACTGCTAGGGCTGAGCTGAAATCACACATTTTAGAGTTAGAGCTGAAAACCTGATAGGGCCAAGCTGAAATCACAAATTTTAGAGATAGGGATTAAAAACTGGTAGGGCTGAGCTGAAATCACAAATTTTAGAGCTAGAACTGAAAAAGAGACTCCAGATCCTGAGACGAAACACTGCAGAGCTGGGGCTGAAGACGCGACTGTGGGGCAGAAGCAAATGCAGAGCTGGAGCTGAAATCCTGGATGGGGCTGGAGCTGAGCCAAGGCAGAGCTGGAGAAGAAACATTCGACTGAGGCACCGGAGATGAAACAGAGATCCATAGGACTAGAACTGAAATAAAGACTGTAGGGCTGGAGCTGAATTCATATTGTTGGGGAGAGGGTTGGGGCAGAAGTACCGACCGAGGGGCTGGGGCAGAAGTACCGACCGAGGGGCTGGGGCTGGCGCTGAAATACTTACCTGAGGGCTGGAATAACCATGGGAGGGCTGGTACAGAAATCACCAAGGAGTGCGTGGAGTGAAATAAAAACCCTGTGTCTGATACTGATTTTGTATGATAGAGCCTGAAAGAGAAGATTGTAGGGCTGAGCTGAAATGACACATTTTAGAGCTAGAGCTGAAAAACGGAAAGGGCTGAGCTGAAATGACACACCTTAGAGCTAGAGCTGAAATAAAAACTGCTAGGGCTGACCTGAAATCACACATTTTAGAACTAGAGCTGAAATCACACACTTTAGAACTAGAGCTGAAATCACACACCTTAGTACTAGAGCTGAAATCACACACGTTAGAGCTAGAGCTGAAATAAATCTGCTAGGGCTGAGCTGAAATCACACACCTTAGAATTATCGCTGCTAAACTGGTAGGGCTGAGCTGAAATCACAAATTTTAGAGCTAGAGCTGAAAAAGAGACTCCAGATCCTGAGAAGAAACACTGCAGAGCTGGTGCTGAAGGCGCGACTGTGTCACAAAAGCAAATGCAGAGCTGGAGCTGAAATCCTGGATGGGGCTGGAGCTGAGCCGAGGCAGAGCTGGAGAAGAAACATTCGACTGAGGCACCGGAGATGAAACAGAGATCCATAGGCCTAGAGCTGAAATAAAGATTGTAGGGCTAGATCTGAAATAAAGACTGTAGGGCTAGATCTGAAATAAAGACTGTAGGGCTAGAGCTGAATTCATATTGTTGGGGAGAGGGTTGGGGCAGAAGTACCGACCGAGGGTCTGGGGCAGAAGTACCGACCGAGGGGCTGGGGCTGGCACTGAAATACTGACCCGAGGGCTGGAATAACCATGGGAGGGCTGGTACAGAAATCACCAAGGAGTGCGTGGAGTGAAATAAAAACCCTGTGTCTGATACTGATTTTGTATGATAGAGCCTGAAAGAGAACATTGTAGGGCTGAGCTGAAATGACACATTTTAGAGCTAGAGCTGAAAAACGGAAAGGGCTGAGCTGAAATGAAAAATCCTTAGAGCTAGAGCTGAAATAAAAACTGCTAGGGCTGACCTGAAATCACACACCTTAGAACTAGAGCTGAAATCACACACCTTAGAACTAGAGCTGAAATAAATCTGCTAGGGCTGAGTTGAAATCACACATTTCAGAGCTAGGGCTGAAATAAAAACTACTAGGGCTGAGTTGAAATCACACATCTTAGAGCTAGAGCTGAAATATAAACTGCCAGGGCTGAGCTAAAATCATACACCTTAGAACTAGAGCTGCAAAACTGGTAGGGCTGAGCTGAAATCACAAATTTTAGAGCTAGATCTGAAAAAGAGACTCCAGATCCTGAGACGAAACACTGCAGAGCTGGTGCTGAAGGCGCGACTGTGGGGCAGAAGCAAATGCAGAGCTGGAGCTGAAATCCTGGATGGGGCTGGAGCTGAGCCAAGGCAGAGCTGGAGAAGAAACATTCGACTGAGGCACCGGAGATGAAACAGAGATCCATAGGGCTAGAGCTGAAATAAAGATCGTAGGGCTGGAGCTGAAATAAAGACAGTAGGGCTAGAGCTGAAATAAAGACTGTAGGGCTGGAGCTGAATTCATATTGTTGGGGAGAGGGTTGGGGCAGAAGTACCGACCGAGGGGCTGGGGCAGAAGTACCGACCGAGGGGCTGGGGCTGGCGCTGAAATACTGACCCGAGGGCTGGAATAACCATGGGAGGGCTGGTACAGAAATCACCAAGGAGTGCGTGGAGTGAAATAAAAACCCTGTGTCTGATACTGATTTTGTATGATAGAGCCTGAAAGAGAAGATTGTAGGGCTGAGCTGAAATGACACATTTTACAGCTAGAGCTGAAATAAAAACTGCTTGGGCTGACCTGAAATCACACATTTTAGAACTAGAGCTGAAATCACACACCTTAGAAGTAGAGCTGAAACCACACACCTTAGAACTAGAGTTGAAATAAATCTGCTAGGGCTGAGCTGAAATCACACATTTCAGAGCTAGGGCTGAAATAAAAACTACTAGGGCTGAGTTGAAATCACACACCTTAGAGCTAGAGCTGAAATAAAAACTGCTAGGGCTGAGCTGAAATCACACATTTTAGAGCTAGAGCTGAAAACCTGATAGGGCCGAGCTGAAGTCACACACCTTAGAATTAGAGCTGGAAAACTGCTAGGGCTGATCTGAAATCACAGATTTTAGTGCTAGAGCTGAAAAAGAGACTCCAGATCCTGAGAAGAAACACTGCAGAGCTGGTGCTGAAGGCGCGACTTTGGCGAAGAAGCAAATGCAGAGCTGGAGCTGAAATCCTGGATGAGGCTGGAGCTGAGCCGAGGCAGAGCTGGAGAAGAAACTTTCGACTGAGGCACCGGAGATGAAACAGAGATCCAGAGGGCTAGAGCTGAAATAAAGATTGTAGGGCTAGATCTGAAATAAAGACTGTAGGGCTAGAGCTGAAATAAAGACTGTAGGGCAGGAGCTGAAATAAAGATTGTAGGGCTAGAGCTGAAATGATGTTGTTGGGGAGAGGATTGGAGCAGAAGTACCGACCGAGGGCCTGGGGCAGTAGTTCCGACCGTGGCGCTGGGGGAAAAGTACTGACCGAGGATCTGGGGCAGAAGTACCGACCGAGGGGCTGGGGCAGAAGTACCAACCGAGGGGCTGGGGCTGGCGCTGAAATACTGACCCGAGGGCTGGAATAACCATGGGAGGGCTGGTACTGAAATCACCAAGGAGTGCATGGAGTGAAATAAAAACCCTTTGTCTCATACGGATTTTGTATGATAGAGCCTGAAAGAGAACATTGTAGGGCTGAGCTGAAATGACACATTTTAGAGCTAGAGCTGAAAAACGGAAAGGGCTAAGCTGAAATGACACACCTTAGAGCTAGAGCTGAAATAAAAACTGCTAGGGCTGACCTGAAATCACACATTTTAGAACTAGAGCTGAAATCACACACCTTAGAAGTAGAGCTGAAACTACACACCTTAGAACTAGAGCTGAAACAAATCTGCTAGGGCTGAGCTGAAATCACACATTTCAGAGCTAGGGCTGAAATAAAAACTACTAGGGCTGAGTTGAAATCACACACCTTAGAGCTAGAGCTGAAATAAAAACTGCTAGGGCTGAGCTGAAATCACACATTTTAGAGCTAGAGCTGAAAACCTGATAGGGCCGAGCTGAAGTCACACACCTTAGAATTAGAGCTGGAAAACTGCTAGGGCTGATCTGAAATCACAGATTTTAGTGCTAGAGATGAAAAAGAGACTCCAGATCCTGAGAAGAAACACTGCAGAGCTGGTGCTGAAGGCGCGACTTTGGCGAAGAAGCAAATGCAGAGCTGGAGCTGAAATCCTGGATGAGGCTGGAGCTGAGCCGAGGTAGAGCTGGAGAAGAAACATTCGACTGAGGCACCGGAGATGAAACAGAGATCCAGAGGGCTAGAGCTGAAATAAAGATTGTAGGGCTAGATCTGAAATAAAGACTGTAGGGCTAGAGCTGAAATAAAGACTGTAGGGCAGGAGCTGAAATAAAGATTGTAGGGCTAGAGCTGAAATGATGTTGTTGGGGAGAGGATTGGAGCAGAAGTACCGACCGAGGGCCTGGGGCAGTAGTTCCGACCGTGGCGCTGGGGGAAAAGTACTGACCGAGGATCTGGGGCAGAAGTACCGACCGAGGGGCTGGGGCTGGCGCTGAAATACTGACCCGAGGGCTGGAATAACCATGGGAGGCCTGGTACTGAAATCACCAAGGAGTGCATGGAGTGAAATAAAAACCCTTTGTCTCATACTGATTTTGTATGATAGAGCCTGAAAGAGAACATTGTAGGGCTGAGCTGAAATGACACATTTTAGAGCTAGAGCTGAAAAACGGAAAGGGCTGAGCTGAAATGACACACCTTAGAGCTAGAGCTGAAATAAAAACTGCTAGGGCTGACCTGAAATCACACACCTTAGAACTAGAGCTGAAATCACACACCTTAGAAGTAGAGCTGAAACCACACACCTTAGAACTAGAGCTGAAACAAATCTGCTAGGGCTGAGCTGAAATCACACATTTCAGAGCTAGGGCTGAAATAAAAACTACTAGGGCAGAATTGAAATCACACACCTTAGAGCTAGAGCTGAAATAAAAACTGCTAGGGCTGAGCTGAAATCACACATTTTAGAGTTAGAGCTGAAAACCTGATAGGGCCGAGCTGAAATCACAAATTTTAGAGATAGGGATTAAAAACTGGTAGGGCTGAGCTGAAATCACACATTTCAGAGCTAGGGCTGAAATAAAAACTACTAGGGCTGAGTTGAAATCACACACCTTAGAGCTAGAGCTGAAATATAAACTGCTAGGGCTGAGCTAAAATCATACACCTTAGAACTAGAGCTGCAAAACTGCTAGGGTTGAGCTGAAATCACAAATTTTAGAGCTAGATCTGAAAAAGAGACTCCAGATCCTGAGACGAAACACTGCAGAGCTGGGGCTGAAGACGCGACTGTGGGGCAGAAGCAAATGCAGAGCTGGAGCTGAAATCCTGGATGGGGCTGGAGCTGAGCCGAGGCAGAGCTGGAGAAGAAACATTCGACTGAGGCACCGGAGATGAAACAGAGATCCATAGGACTAGAACTGAAATAAAGACTGTAGGGCTGGAGCTGAATTCATATTGTTGGGGAGAGGGTTGGGGCAGAAGTACCGACCGAGGGGCTGGGGCAGAAGTACCGACCGAGGGGCTGGGGCTGGCGCTGAAATACTTACCTGAGGGCTGGAATAACCATGGGAGGGCTGGTACAGAAATCATCAAGGAGTGCGTGGAGTGAAATAAAAACCCTGTGTCTGATACTGATTTTGTATGATAGAGCCTGAAAGAGAACATTGTAGGGCTGAGCTGAAATGACACATTTTAGAGCTAGAGCTGAAAAACGGAAAGGGCTGAGCTGAAATCACACACCTTAGAGCTAGAGCTGAAATAAAAACTGCTAGGGATGACCTGAAATCACACACCTTAGAACTAGAGCTGAAATCACACACTTTAGAACTAGAGCTGAAATCACACACCTTAGTACTAGAGCTGAAATCACACACGTTAGAGCTAGAGCTGAAATAAATCTGCTAGGGCTGAGCTGAAATCACACACCTTAGAATTAGAGCTGCAAAACTGCTAGGGCTGAGCTGAAATCACAAATTTTAGAGCTAGAGCTGAAAAAGAGACTCCAGATCCTGAGAAGAAACACTGCAGAGCTGGTGCTGAAGGCGCGACTGTGGGGCAGAAGCAAATGCAGAGCTGGAGCTGAAATCCTGGATGGGGCTGGAGCTGAGCCGAGGCAGAGCTGGAGAAGAAACATTCGACTGAGGCACCGGAGATGAAACAGAGATCCATAGGCCTAGAGCTGAAATAAAGATTGTAGGGCTAGATCTGAAATAAAGACTGTAGGGCTAGATCTGAAATAAAGACTGTAGGGCTAGAGCTGAATTCATATTGTTGGGGAGAGGGTTGGGGCAGAAGTACCGACCGAGGGTCTGGGGCAGAAGTACCGACCGAGGGGCTGGGGCTGGCACTGAAATACTGACCCGAGGGCTGGAATAACCATGGGAGGGCTGGTACAGAAATCACCAAGGAGTGCGTGGAGTGAAATAAAAACCCTGTGTCTGATACTGATTTTGTATGATAGAGCCTGAAAGAGAACATTGTAGGGCTGAGCTGAAATGACACATTTTAGAGCTAGAGCTGAAAAACGGAAAGGGCTGAGCTGAAATGACACACCTTAGAGCTAGAGCTGAAATAAAAACTGCTAGGGCTGACCTGAAATCACACATTTTAGAACTAGAGCTGAAATCACACACCTTAGAACTACAGCTGAAACTAGACACCTCAGAACAAGAGCTGAAATAAATCTGCTAGGGCTGAGCTGAAATGACACATTTTAGAGCTAGAGCTGAAAAATGGAAAGGGCTGAGCTGAAATGACACACCTTAGAGCTAGAGCTGAAATAAAAACTGCTAGGCTGACCTGAAATCACACACCTTAGAACTAGAGCTGAAATCACACACCTTAGAACTAGAGCTGAAATAAATCTGCTAGGGCTGAGTTGAAATCACACATTTCAGAGCTAGGGCTGAAATAAAAACTACTAGGGCTGAGTTGAAATCACACATCTTAGAGCTAGAGCTGAAATATAAACTGCCAGGGCTGAGCTAAAATCATACACCTCAGAACTAGAGCTGCAAAACTGCTAGGGCTGAGCTGAAATCACAAATTTTAGAGCTAGAGCTGAAAAAGAGACTCCAGATCCTGAGACGAAACACTGCAGAGCTGGTGCTGAAGGCGCGACTGTGGGGCAGAAGCAAATGCAGAGCTGGAGCTGAAATCCTGGATGGGGCTGGAGCTGAGCCAAGGCAGAGCTGGAGAAGGAACATTCGACTGAGGCACCGGAGATGAAACAGAGATCCATAGGGCTAGAGCTGAAATAAAGATCGTAGGGCTGGAGCTGAAATAAAGACTGTAGGGCTGGAGCTGAATTCATATTGTTGGGGAGAGGGTTGGGGCAGAAGTACCGACCGAGGGGCTGGGGCAGAAGTACCGACCGAGGGGCTGGGGCTGGCACTGAAATACTGACCCGAGGGCTGGAATAACCATGGGAGGGCTGGTACAGAAATCACCAAGGAGTGCGTGGAGTGAAATAAAAACCCTGTGTCTGATACTGATTTTGTATGATAGAGCCTGAAAGAGAACATTGTAGGGCTGAGCTGAAATGACACATTTTAGAGCTAGAGCTGAAAAACGGAAAGGGCTGAGCTGAAATGACACACCTTAGAGCTAGAGCTGAAATAAAAACTGCTTGGGCTGACCTGAAATCACACATTTTAGAACTAGAGCTGAAATCACACACCTTAGAAGTAGAGCTGAAACCACACACCTTAGAACTAGAGCTGAAATAAATCTGCTAGGGCTGAGCTGAAATCACACATTTCAGAGCTAGGGCTGAAATAAAAACTACTAGGGCTGAGTTGAAATCACACACCTTAGAGCTAGAGCTGAAATATAAACTGCTAGGGCTGAGCTGAAATCACACACCTTAGAACTAGAGCTGAAAACTGCTAGGGCTGAGCTGAAATCACACATTTGAGTGCTAGGGCTGAAATAAAAACTGCTAGGGCTGAGCTGAAATCACAAATTTTAGAGCTAGAGCTGAAAAAGAGACTCCAGATCCTGAGAAGAAACACTGCAGAGCTGGGGCTGAAGTGACGACTGTGGAGCAGAAGGAAATGCAGAGCTGGAGCTGAAATCCTGGATGGGGCTGGAGCTGAGCCGAGGCAGAGCTGGAGAAGAAACATTTGACTGAGGCACCGGAGATGAAACAGAGATCCATAGGGCTAGAGCTGAAATAAACATTGTAGGGCTAGAGTTGAAATGATGTTGTTGGGGAGAGGATTGGGGCAGAAGTACCGACCGAGGGGCTGGGGCTGGCGCTGAAATACTGACCCGAGGGCTGGAATAACCATGGCAGAGCTGGTACTGATATCACCAAGGTGTGCGTGGAGTGAAATAAAAACCCTTTGTCTCATACTGATTTTGTATGATAGAGCCTGAAAGAGAACATTGTAGGGCTGAGCTGAAATGACACATTTTAGAGCTAGAGCTGAAAAACAGAAAGGGCTGAGCTGAAAAGACACCTTAGAGCTAGAGCTGAAATAAAAACTGCTAGGGCTGACCTGAAATCACACATTTTAGAGCTAGAGCTGAAAACCTGATGGGGCTGAGCTGAAATCACAAATTTCAGAGCTAGAACTGAAAAAGAGACTCCAGATCCTGAGAAGAAACACTGCAGAGCTGGTGCTGAAGGCGAGAGTTTGGCGAAGAAGCAAATGCAGAGCTGGAGCTGAAATCCTGGATGAGGCTGGAGCTGAGCCGAGGCAGAGCTGGAGAAGAAACTTTCGACTGAGGCAGCGGAGATCAAATAGAGATCCATAGGGCTAGAACTCAGAGATCTGTATATCTAGATATGCTCTAAATATGCAGTGATAGAGCAGGGTTTGATTCCCCTGCTTTGAACCTGCTCCTCAGACTCGCAATCTCGTTTTTCAGTCTGGTTTTCAGAAAACTCACTTGCAGCATCTTTTCCTTTGAGCTCTAGGGGGAGTTTGAATCTGTGTGTTTTCTGTGTGAAGTTTTCCTGCAGCTGAACATTATAGTGGATGTGTCAGGGCCTGGTCTGTCTTTCTGCGCGCCTCTCAATCCCACCTGGGACAGGCAGGGTGCCTCTCAGAGCCAGGCTGTGTGGCTCATTCTCCCCCTTCTCGCACATTGCTCTGCCATGCTGCTGCTGAGGTGACTTTTCGGAAAACACACTTCCTCAGCATCCTCTGACCCAGCTCCCTACACACATCCCCTTCTCTGGTTTCAGTGGGGCAGCCGTATCCCCTCCCCTCCCCAGCCCGTTCCCTGCCCCGCACCACCCCCCCACCCCCCCCCCCCTCCAGCTTGGGCACTGCTTGGGACCCTGCGGGCACAGGAGTGCCCCAGAGTTTGCCCGAGGCTGTGCCGACAGCACCGAGCCTTGCAGTGTCTGGAAGGGCTGCTCCCAGCTGGCTGCAACCTGCCAGAGACGATAAAGCAGAAGCTGGGGAATCCCCACTGCCTGTGCCCACCCTGGCGGGGCTGCCAGACCCACCACCATGGGGCTTTCCCTGGGCTGACTGGCCGCATGGAGGAGCTCAGCATGATTTTGAATCATGGCTCAGAAAACTCCCTGAGCCCTGCTGCTCTGCAGAGGGACAATAAACCTGTTTCCTCTGTCATTGCTGTTTGTTTTTTTTTTTCCTTCCCCCAGGACCCCACCAGCAGCACTCTGGCTCTATGGGTACTCCCTGACATGCTCCATTCCCCTGGCACTCTGCCCGTGTTTGGTAGAAATGGGACTCCCCAACCCTGTCACGACACAGCCCCATAGCAGAAAGTGCACCCTCCCCATCTGATGGGGCCCCTGAAAATAGCAGCAGACACAGGATTTGCACAGGGCAGCAGAACTAAATGTGTTCATTGGAATCATGGTGACCGTGAGGCCTCCATACAGGGAGCTGCGTGGATCCCCATGGTGCTGGAGCCCACAAAGCCTCGGGTGTGTGTGTATCCCTGGGACCCTTCCTGGAGCTGCAGGTCTCTCAGGCACAGCCATGAGCCTGTCAGAGCTGCCATGGGGAGCTCAGGAGAGGAGGTGACCATCGAGGCAAAAAGGGAGCCAAGGTGGTCTCTAACTCAGCACAGCCTCAGAACAAGCTGCACAGAGCAGCGCAGGGCTCCCACCTGGTGCCAGGTGAGATGTAATGGCCCAGCCAGGGACTGACGCTGGGCTCTGTGTCCTGAAGCTCTGTTCTCCTTTCCTGTTTCCCTGCTTGCAGGGGAACATAGAGGGGTGGCTTGCATGGGCCATTCTTGAAGAGGAGTGGGGTGTTTGTCTGCTGCAAACCACCGCTGTAGTTCCTCAGCGACTGCCAATCAAGAGTGGTCCCAGACATAGACCTGAAAAAGGTAACCAAAGGATGGATCTGAGCAGTGCTGAGCAGCGCTGAGCAGCTGCCCCTTCTTTGAGTCGCAGCCATACCACTGTGCCGGCCATCACTACAGCACCAGCCACGGCCCAGAGCGTCACCACAAATCTGTGAACTCTTGCTCCATCACATACCCAGAGCCAGGAATGTTTCAGGAGCTTCACAACCACCCTGTATGGCAGCCCAACTCCGGTAAAAGCTAGGCAGCTCTGTCTGCAGTATAAACACTCCAGGGGCTGCTAAGAGTGAAGGCAGCTGTGGGGAAGGCAGAGGGTACGAATTCCCCAGGTGATTAAGCAGGGTGCTCAGGGCACATTCCTATACGGCTTGATGCAGGAATGCCTTTGCACTACTCTGGCTCTTTTTAAAACAAGGCTGGCTGGCAGGTAAGGTAATTACCGTGTAAGCCAGGTCTTGTGAATGTTAAGGGTTAGCAGATGAGCCACAGGACAAGCTATTGGCGGTGCAGGCACAACGCTGCCAACCCCGAGGATTTTACTGGAAGCCTCTCTCTCCTGTTTTCCTTAAACCTTCTGGCTGCTGACATCTTGTAACTATGAAATACCCTCAGCTTCCATCTTAACAGGGCTCCAGCTCTCCTTTTCACAAAAGAGAAGGCTGGAATATATAACTCAAACATATCCTAAGGACTCCCAGACCAGGAGCAGGTAAAAATGAGACAACATTTATCTGGGAGTGTAAAATGCTGGGATGTAAGGCAAGCATTTGGGTGTGGCCTGAGCTGAGGTCTGAAAGCCTGAACGGCCAGCAATGTCACTGAAAGGTTATTGCAAGAAAACACAATTTATTCCAAGAGAAATGGCACAAAGGTGGTGAAACCAGTGGTTCCTCTGAGGCTGGGGACAGAGAAGTGCTGGATTGCTCTGTGATCATGTGTAACACCCAAAATGCACCTCAGGGTGTTTAAATACATGTTGTCCTCTGTGAGGAGAACTGGGGAGAGCACAGCACAGCTGTCAGGGGCAGGGAGTAGCACGCCCACACCCTCTTCCACCCCCAGCCACGGCTTCTGCAGAGATCTGCTGCTCAGCATCACCCGGTGGGGTCCTTATTGAACAGGGGGACTCCAACATCGCCAGTGACAGCCCAGCACCTCCACGCACTGGTGATATCTCAAAGGCCGGGCTCGCTTTGAAGCAGCAGGGCAGGGAGCTTGAAGAGCACTGGAGCTGCAGAGCATTCTGCACGTGCACAGATCAAAAAGAGTGCTCTGTAGAGCAGGCAACCAAAATTATTGCGGGATGAGACTCCTAGCTGGAGCGCAAAGAGGGCTTTGTCTTCCTGCCTTTGTCAGCCAAAGTGCCAGGATTTCCCTAATTGCTAGGGCCGTTTAACTAGTGACCCTGTGGATATGGAGTCAGTTCAGCACTCCTAATCTCTCAGCTGGCATAGTTTCCAGCACTGGAACACACCCAGCCCTCTGCCAGGCACCAGCATGCTGCCTGACACCCTCCCCACCTCCCTGTCCACCTCCCCTCACCACCCCGGGCATCCAGGGCTCTGCTTCTGCAGCTGGACAAGACAATCTGTGGACATAGTGGGGCAAGGCATGGTGGAAACCAGATGGAAGCTATGGCAAACCTTGTCAGAGCCCTCTAGTTCCATCAAAGGCTGCTGGTCATCTCTGGATGGGGAACTGGAGGTGAGGCAGCATGAGGTAGAGCTGGAGAGTTGCTGCTACTGGAGGGTGCTCTGTGTGATAAAGTTTTCCTTATTTGCATGTGGTGGTGTTAATCGGACTGTACTGGTGTATAAAAGATGAGGCTGAAGTGTATTTTCAACTCTTCTGCAAACAGTTTATCGCTCAAAGACAGACCCATTGGGATGGTGGGGAACTAACTGAGGACCTTTGGCATGGGGACACGATGGGGTGCCTGCTTCCGTCCCCATCCCACTCTGCTCTGTTCATTCCATCCTGGCATGAGCAACACACCTGGCCAAGGGTGGCCATGAGTAGCTTGGCCCTCGCTTCCCCGGCTGCAAAACCCATACTGCCCATCCACGTCCTGCCCCTCCTTACCCTCTACCATGTAGACGATCTGCTGTTGGCTGCCGTCAGCACTTTTAACCGTCTGACAGAGCCTCCATGAGAGCAAGGTCTGAGTTTAATTTTATATATGGAACGTTTTTTGCATGCTGGGGGTCTAGTCTCCACCTCAGCAGCTGAGGAGCTGCGGAGAGGGAGGTGTGCCAGGAATGGCAACATGGGATGGCCACCATAGCTGTGAGGCACCATCATCTGTCTAGGATCGGAGATATGAAGCTCTGGCAGGTATGGGGGAAAGAGAAGGAGTCATCATCCAGATTGCATCAGCATACCTGGAAAAATCATTGCGGTGGTAGGGCACTGAGCATCCAGCTCCACACTTGGGAGGAGCTCTGGGATCTGGTGAATTACTTGGGAAAACAGTGAGGTTTATTCATTGCCCCCTCTCTCCCCCGAATCGGCACAATTCTGCCTTCACGGGCCAGTCTGCCGTGTCAGCACTGCACACAAAGGGCTCTCAGTCCACGGGGAGCTGGAGCCAGCGCAGAAGGATTTTTAACACTTTAAATGATGGCTGAGGGCTGGGGAGGAATCTTGAGGTTGAATTCAGCTGCTGCTGTGTCAAGACCTCTTCCCTGGGAACCCGGGTCTCCTCCTTTGCAGCACAAGCAGCTGTGGGGCTGAGCCATGGGGCTGATCTATGGGGCAGTGAGCTTGTATGCCTGCTCCAGAGGCTTCCCTTTCCATTGGGGTGAACCTCCAGTGGCTGATGCTGGTTTTGGGTTTCTCTTCCCGTTGGTACCTGCCCTCAGGCAACACTCCATCACCCCTGTCTGGCAGCTGCCTCCAACCCATGTCCAACCAAAGTGCCGGGCAGCGCCTGGGTCACCACGGCAGAGGGGCCACCCCATCGTCCTTCTCTGTGGGCACCTGCCACCACTGCCACCACCCCACAGGGGCGTGGCAATCTGTCCTGCTGCCCTCACACTTCACCCTTCCATCCCCACTGCCACACGCCCCTCACCCCGCTGCCATCCTCACTCCATCCCTCCCACCATCCAAGCCCCACCCCTGCTGCCATCACCCCTCATTCCTGCCGCCATCCGCCCCCCCATCCTCGCCGCCATCTCCCCCCGTCCCGCCGCCATCCTCACCCCATCCCCACCGCCATCTGCCCCCCATCTCCGCCAACTCCCCCATCGCCTGGCCCCGCTCCCCGGCCCCGCGGTCTGCCTCGGCCCCACCGCTCCCTGGACCCGCCCCCGGACCCGCCCCTTCCCTGCCCCGCCCCCTGGCGCGCGCCCCCTCGCGGCGGGCAGGGCGGGGCGGGGCGGGGCGGGGCGGGCGGCGCGGCGGAGGAAGCGGGGGCGGTGCGTTTCGACTGTGTCCGTCCGCGCGGGGCCGCCGCAGGCGCCATCGGCGGCCGGGCAGATCCCTCCGCCTCGCGTCGCGCCGTGCCGGTGGCGGCGGGAGCGGCCGTGGCCATGTCCCGCGGAGCGGGGCCAGCGCTCGCCGCCCTCCTCGGACTGGTGCTGGCCGTCCTCAGCCGCGCCGAGCCCGCCGCCGGTGAGTGTCGGGGGGTCGGCGAGGGGCTAGGGGGGGCCCTGGGGCTAAGTCGGTGCGCGGGCGGCTCCTCGGCGGCAGGCTGAGGGGCTGCCCGAGCCTCCCCCTGCCCGGCCTGGCGGCGCGGGGGGAGGACCGACCCCTCTCCCGGCGACGCCTCGAACGCTGCCTGATCGGCGTCGGTGTCACCTCCCTCCCTCGGGCCGGCCGGGGAGGGGGACCTGGGAGGGCGCGGCGGCACCGCGCGTGGCGTGTCATCGCGTGTTGGGTGGCCGTGCGGGGGACTCTGTGTGAGGGACGACCTCCCCCGAGGTGGGGCCCTCCCCGCCCACCCCGAAGTGGGCTCACCTGCGAGCCCGTGTTGGTGGTAAGGCGCCCCCCGCCACCGTGGGGGGGCTGCTCTCCCCTCGTGGGAGGTTCCTGTCCCCACGGAGGGGGCTGCTGTCCCGTTCCCTCCTCCCGTGGGGGGCTCCCACGTAACGGAAAACCGCGGTGGAAGCCGTGGAGCGCCGGCAGTGATCTCTGTGCGGCTGCGAAAACGGCTGGAGCGCTCGAGGTCTTCGGATTTCAAAACGCGGGAGAAAGTGGTTCCCTGCGTCCGCCGGGTGAAATACCTCTGCATCGCCTGCGCCCCGGCCTCTTTGTTGAGGGCATATCTACGCCCGCGGAAAGAATTCCTGCGTATCCTCCTCCTTCAGTCGTTAATCAGTTCGGGCGTGAAGAAGCCATGTGTGTGCATCTGAAGAAACTGCTGCTTTTTGTCAACGTTCCCTGTTACGTGTTGGCATCTGCAGTATGTTTTACAGCCAGGCTGGAGAACGCGGTCCGTAGCCGTAACTGTTGGGTTCGGATGGATTTCATGCCTCTCCCAGCAGCAGTCCTGCTCTGAGAGTGAAGCATGTGTGGCCTCACGGGGTATTAAGGCTATGAAGGATGAGCAGTCGTTGATTACTTATGTGACTTCTCATTCCTCTTCCTTTTTTTGCTCCTGAGAGGCCGTATCACTCTTCAGATGACTTGGGAACAGTGCAGTGATGGGAGAAAGTGGTAGTGGCAGTTGTTTAGTGTGTGACTGAGTGAGACACTAATAATTTCAGCAGCTTTTGTTCTTTGGTCTGGTTAGGAGTGGAAGCTGGTATCTGCAGAATTTTGACCACTGCTAGCTTCTTGGATGCAGACTAGTCGGATTAATATCTGTTTCAACTTTGAAATGATTATTGTTTTTCTCCTAGGAGAAGTGTTATTGGTTGGTTGGTTTGGTTTTTTTTCCCAGTAACTCCCTCTGAAATCTGTCCTACTTAATTTTACTAAAATGTTGCAAGAAGATAGAGTCAAAAAAGCTGTTTCCTCAAAGTGTTTTGTCCAGGTTTCCTCAAAAGGGGCTATAAAAGTAAAGGATCTTTCAAGAGTAGGCGTCTTACAAGGTCAGAAATATGTTTTCTTGGTAGAGTGGTGCATAGTAGGACTGTTATTTCTGGAAGTGGCTTATGCAGTCCAGTAAGACAACAAAACACTTTTTTTTTAATTATTTTTTTTTTATTATTTTTTTTGCAAAGACTGAATGTCATGCCCATTTAGTTAAACTGTAGCTTTTTACCAGCAACTTATCCCGTCGTTGCTAACCCTTCCAGTTTCTTCCCTGACAGGGGCTGAGAGGAGAAATAGCTGTGGTATCATTTGTTGTCACTTGTCCGGGTGTGGATACCTGCCGAGCTGGTCGAGGTCCTCCCAGGCTTTCGAAGCTTTTGGCGTTGTGGGTGAAATCCCTTCAAACGAGGGCTGGTTGTCAGACATGACAAATCTAGGCTGAAAAAAGTGACTCCTGTTGTTCCTGAGATACTGACCTGCATTTGGTTCTTGGGAGTGGGAGCTGCGGCTTGAATTAATGGGAAAGGGAAAGATGAAGTCATCGAAAGGGTATTTTCAGGTGCACATTCATCACTGTCTTGATGCTCTTGTGCAAGAGAGGGCAGGTATCTGATGTCAGCCCTCTTGGTCAATAAATAGGAGGCTCCTGGATGCACTAAGCGCTATGGTTTGGACTGCTCGACTCTGCCTCATCATGCAAGCCCAATGGTGCGGCAACTTGCTTTTCCAGTTGAGCCGTTGTTTAGTTTTGCAAAAGGCTGCGGTTGGAGTTGCAGTAAGCTGGGGTGGGGCAGCAGCACCTGTGCTTTTGGTGAGGATACTCTCCTGGTAATTGCTGTGAACGATTTGCTCCTCTTCTGATCAGACAGCAATGGGCGAAACAGCAATCCTCACTAGTAAAGCCTGCCCTAATTACGCATGGTCATTATTAGCACTTGGGGTTTGCCAAGCCCAGTTTCACCAGGTTGCTGTTGGCCATCAGCCCATATTTCTGGGAGGCTACGATAGATTTTTTTAATCCAGAGCAGCGCAAAGGCAGTGCCTTGCTGTGGGCTGCAGTTTGAGGTCTTTACTGTTCAAATGGCAAAACTTTTGAGGACTTCAGGTAACGCTGACGGTGCTGGCCTGCTTGATACAGATTTGCTTACAGAAGAGCAGGTTTTACTTGATCTTTGGAAGGTGTTACTGCCTATCAGAATTTGTTCTTATCAAAGATGCTGATTTAGACTTTCAAAAGGGACCATGATGAGAATCTGGCTAACTCGCATCGCTTCCCTCGGGGCATCACTTAGTCAGATTAGAAATACGTGAAGCTCCTCTTGCTGACGTTCTCAGGACTCGAATCCTTGGGAAAAGAGGACTTATGCCTCTGGTGGCATTTGGCATCCGAATCTCTTACAACGGATGGGTTGGGCTTTCGTGTCAGCTTTTGCAGCTCTTTTCCTCCCTTCCTTGTTTTAAATGTCTTGCTGCTGTCGCAATAAGTGGATATTTCTCTTTGATGTGCTCTGGTCCTGTTCAGCTTCTCCCGTTTTCACGAACGGTATCTGTGCTGTGAGAGGGAGCGGGTGGCTGGCGTTAGAACCCGGGGCAAGGAGTAGGTGAAGGAGCAATGGGAGGACTCTGGCAGCCTATTTCTTCTGGGCTTGAGAACCTTACTTAACAGCAAAGCCGGTCACTGTAACTTCAGATGCAACATCGTTTCCTTTAAGTTTGTACTCTTGGCTAATGACTGCCAAGCCAAGGGATGCTACAGTGCTTATGAATTTTCACCCTTCCTTTGGGACACCTTAAGGAAATGTCATCCGTGTTGGGGGAAAAACAGCTTCCCCAGGCATCTGTGTTAGAAAGTCTTCTTGTAGTTACAGTCTTAGTTTCTATGAATTCACTCTGAAATCATCTTGCCAGCTGAAGGCAAGGGCTCTCAGTGCCCCTCCAGAAGAAACGCTGCTTGTATCGTTCTAAACACGGTCATCTGAGAGCTGCAGAAATAACCCTTCGTTCTGTTTAGAAAATAGTTTGTTCCTAGGGCACATGTCCTTTTTTTAGACTGCTGCAAGGATGAAAAAAGAGCTTTGTATCTCAAAATGGCACGGGCGTCTGCTGTTTGTTCCGTGCAGAGAGGCTTCATCTCGTCTCTCTGACATCACCCTGGGCGGCCGCGGAAGCCCCGCTCAGCATAAGTCGCGGGCTTGCGTCTCTGCACAGGCAGACGTGCTCACCGTTCAAGTTAATAAAGATTTAGTGCTGGAGAATGACGGAAGATGCTGGAGAAGACTGAGCATGGCTCCTGTCTGCCAGATTGCCATGGAAACACCAGTACCTCTTCAGCTCTTTAATTGCCTTCCTTACATTTTTTGTGTTGAAAACTTTTTTTTTTTTAACAATGCTTTACGTTGCTATTGTGGATTTTAGGCGTTTTGGCTTGATTTGAAAAACTGAAAATAGGGGACGGCAGGGAGCAGTAGCTGTGTAAGAGAGTTGAGAATATGGTGTCTGGCAGACTTTCATATTGTGTGGCAAGTTCATTCCAAATTCAGTATGTATTACAATTTGGGCTTTTATCGGTAGGTTTTCAGCTGGAATGGTGTCACGTGAACTGCGTCTAGCTGCATCTGCTAGAAATAAGTCCTCCTGCAGCTTCCCAGGCGTAAGACTCTGAAGACTCAAAGATTTCAACTCTTAAGTGTGGATTTACACAATGGTTCCCGGCTCTGTTCCTAGGAGGGCCAGTTAGTAGGTTTTGCTAATTCTTAGACATTTGGAGGAGAGATTTGAAAGAGATGATAGCAGGGCATGCAGTTTTGTGTGTCAAATTTGCTGTTTGCACTCTCAAAATTCAGACAAACCTGATGAATTTCCAAAGCAAAACTACTTCTTATAGACTTGTTCTTCTAAAATCCACTTTTTTTTTTTTTTTCCTTTTTTTATGCTTATCTTACAAAGCCTAGAAAAGCTAGCGAAGAAATGTAGACATTGGGTTTTCCCTCCCGAAAGGTACAGGACTCCTCTGAGCGCTGCTCAGCTTCTCACTTGATGAGCCTTGCATTATCGAGTTGATTTCAGGCTTTTGTGTGTAAAAACAGTAGAGATGTCTTAATAATCCAGTTAAAGCATTTTTACTTTACAGATGATGTCTATGCCTTCTAGACAAGCTTTGTCCTTAACAACCACTCTGTCTGTGAAGTGCAAACTGTTAGGCTTGTTTAAATTCCTCAAATGTTAACGTTTTCAAAATCTGAGCTGAACATGAGGCTTTATCACTTTTTGGTGGTAGGGACTTTTACTAGTTTGTTTCCTCCCAGCTCCATGTGGCTGCTACGAGGCAGTCTGTTCTTAAGAAAACAAGGAAAAGCTATTTTTGTATTTTCAGCTAGCACGCACTTACTAGTGGGTTCTTCCATGGTACATAATCTCACTGGAACTGTAATCTGTTGAGGTTAGTAAATAGTGTAATTAGTTATCACTGCCTTGTGGTTTTCTTCCAAAATTTGGTTATCTCTGTGTCCATGTGTGCAGTGCTGCTTATTCCTCACCAGCTTTTTTCAGCAGCTGTTTGTGTGCTGTGGAAGAATTTTGTCCCGTTCTGCACATTTAGGACTGACCAATCTTCCTTCAGAGTTGCGCCTCATGTTTCAGTATTTTCTCTTCGCTTCTTTTTTTTTTTTTTTTTCCCACTTATGTTCTGTTTTTCCTGAAGAGAATCAGAAGCTGGAATTTGAGCCCCCTTGATTTGTAGCGTAGCTGGAGTTTCTGACCATGCTGATGGTCATCATCTTCAGAGCTGATCCACCTCTGGCAAGCAGCCTGAGCTCGCATATGGATTGGTCATGCATCTTCTGTTGATGCTGTCTCAGGTCTTTAGATCTTTTTTCCTCCTTTCTCTTCATATATGATGGGTAATGCAGTGGAAATGACAGGCTGTTTCTCATGAATGTCATCCGAGACACAAAATCCACTGACTACATAAAGGTTATTGTAGCCTATTTTGTCCTTTAGTTTTGTTTCTAGTCTTCAATGGGTTTTTAGCCTGACTTGTCTTCTACGTTCAAGTAGGTTGTTTTCCACCTTCTCCCACAAGAGAATTTTTGAACCTACGGGCAAGTTTCAGCCAAATATGACAGAGGTCTAGGTTCTTAAAAGATACTGAGTTTCTATGAGCTTAATGGAAAACTTAGGGATAGAGGGAAGAGGGAGAGACCCATATAGCACCGTCCCAAGGAGAAAGCTGTACCAGCAGCTCAGCTGTGTTCTCTACCAGAGTATCGCTTTCCCCTTGTTTAAGATAAAACCTTTGGTCTGAGCCTGCATCTGCTTAGATATAGGATAATCAACCACAAAGCTGCAGGAAGGTGGCTTTATAACGTCTCTCCTCACAGCATTAATTGGCTTGGTACTTTGCATTTTTATTTCTGCTTGACTTTTTCTGAACTTGTGGGTGAGTTTATTGATATTACTTTCCTTTCTGTATTTACAACAAAGCCCTTCCAAATTTTCTCCGTTTATGGCTCTTTCCCTATAGTGGTCTTCTCTCCTAAAGCTGAGCTCTGGCACAGTTTCTGATCTTAATCCTTCACTATTTCTTTTAGTTTTCTAGCCTAGAAAGCATCTGAATTTGTAGTGGAAAGATGAAGTATAGAAACTAAATCACAACTCCCAGATCGTCTTGGCACTCTAAAGAACAATGAGGCAGAAACACAACTTTTTTTACTTTTTTTCTTTTTTTTTTTCCCTCTGAGATTCGCTTTAACTCTCTCTTTAGCCAAAGAAAGATTAAATCTGGATGAAGTTTGGTTGGTTAAGTATGAGCTTTTGTGGATTTGGATGTTGAGAATCGCAGCAATTCCCGTAGTGTTGCTGTGAGTAACGCTTTCTGCTTGTGCTCCTTTTACAACAACGGCGACCTGATTTTCCCTCTGGCCTTGGAAAATAGTCCTAGTAGGCTAGTTAAAGGTCAGGTTAGAATTTGTTTCTAAATGCAGGCCTGTGCAAGGGTTTGTGTGGGCTCTAGGCTGGGTGGGATAGCTAATAACATTTGTCTTGCATACATTTGGAGCCCTCATCCGAGAAGACTTTCAAACTTGGCTATGATGCCCGCTAGAAATTGGGCGCTTCTTTCACAGAGCCCACCTCATAAGAAGCCAGTCTTTTGATAATTGTGGGATGTCTTCCCCATATTCCCGTAATACACCCCAAAGGACTGATTAAAAAAGATAAATAATGAGGTAGTTCAATACATTAAGAAGGAAAGAAAAAAAAGAAGAGTCATGGGATTTCCCCCAGGAGTATGAAGAGTTGAAATGCTGCTGCTTACGCTTCTTCTGGGCTAACCCAGCTTCTGATAGTCTTGGTGGTTTTGGCAAGCTAGAGCGAGTCCAGAAGGCCAACAAGTAATTCACCGTTGCTGGTTTTTTGAACAGCAGAAAACTGTCAAAAGCAGCCTGTTGAACTCAAGCCTTGACCTCGTGCTGCTGCTATCTACGGCGTGTAGAGAAGTGGCTGTATTCTCAGGGCAGGGGTGGCTTCTCTCCTGCTGTACACCCCAAAGCATTTCCAGTTAGCACGATGGATGGAGCAAAACATGCTTTTTAGGCTGGCTGAGGCAGAAGGTGAAGTTTCTGATACTGTTAACTCTTAAGCACAACAGGGCAGAGTAGCAGAAAAGCATCTGTTTTTGAAGTGAGTTGTGTTGAATGCCTTGGTTTTGCCTGTGTTGTGAAATTGTTAAAGATATCACGAAATACAGGAAGACAGTGCTTTGTGCACAGAAATGCTAATTTTACTGTGAGAACTCAAGTCTTCAATTCCCCTTGTGATTTCTTTTTTAAAGAGAAGTGGTCACGTTACTTTTTAATACTCATTTTAATACAGCATACGATTACATTTACATTCATTTCAGCTTTGGTTGCATTTCAGTGTATTTCTATTCAGCCTATTTTAGTCTTAAGCTGAAAAAGTACAAAAGGGTCTTTTTGCTTTTGTTTTCTTAGCTCCTTTCACTTTTGAATTACTATATACAAACTATTTTTTTAGCTGCCTGCATTGCCCCACATACCGTGTGTCTCTGTTAAAGAACTGCAAGGACTAGCAGTAGTTTAATGACCTGCTAAACAGCAGTTCAAGGCAGGAATAATTTGTCAAAAGCCAGGAGAAAATTAATCATTACTTTGCTCAAGCCTCTCTGCCGTGTCTGTATTTGGCCCAACAAGCTAAACAGGAGTCACTGATTCGGTTCCTTGCTGCGACCCCGAAAGCCGTCACCCTCTTCTTCCCCTCCGTGCGGTTGTGCTGGGAGGTGTTTTTGGCCAAGTGCTAGTTAAGCTTTTACTACGTGGGTTACAAAATCAACTGGCTGCTCAGTTCTCGCTGGGGACGTGGGTACTCGAAGAGATTACAAAATTGCGTTTGAAAGCATGGGCACAAAAGAAATAATCCTCTGAGTATTTGCTTCACTGGCTTGATTGGTGTGAAAAGAATGAAAAAATTCAAGGTACTGGGATGAGAATACCAAGTCTGCCTCCTTTCCTGGTTCTCTGAAATGGGGTAAGGCTGATTTTAACCTTCATTTTCCTGGAGTAGCATAGGTGGTAAGAGAAGTCCAAATTGCTATGGGTCCTTTTGCAGTTTCTCTTGAACACAGCGTGACTGAACTGTGCTAACTGGAGCTAATCTTTGCTGTGAAAACAAGCTGCTGGAGTGTTAGACAGAAGCAGATGAAGTTTGGGAGTCGAAGCCTCATGGGCGATGCGTTTAAATGGGATAAAAATTGTCAGACAGGTGCAAATCAGTGTAAGCGTTTTTGACCTCTGTGGGGAGGAATGCCATGCAAAATCCGTGTTAATATTTCTGTTGCTTAGTAACCCTGACCTCAGGGGTTATCTGAAAGGGGCTCAGAGTGGAATTTTGTTCATTTCCTGAGAGCTCTGCAGAAGCAGCGCAATCTGAGTGCCCCCTTTTCAGCTATCAAGTTAACAGCAACAGCCATACTCGTATTGTGGGAAATATTGATGATTTTCCTGGGCAGCTAGGATTGATTTAACCGTATCCTCTGGAGGGATTGCAAGTGTGAAATGCTCCTATAGTACCTCATAGTTGTATGTGACCTTTTATATGTCGTCCAAGGTTATTGAGAAATCAAACTTCAAGCCCTGGATAGCAATGACTGGAGTCTGTTCCAAGTTGTCTAATTGCTGGACTGAATTTGGGCTGGTTGCAGAGAGAGCTTAGTGGGACTGATGTGTTAACTCTTCTGTTTCTGAGCCCCATTCCTCAGTCACCGGCATATAAGGTTTGGTGGTGGTTTGGACTAGTTTTCCCTGATGCTCCTTGCTGAATTTGTATTGAAAATTTAATATCTGTTCAGGAAAGGAAAGCCATTCTTAAAAAAACCCAAAACAAAACAGGCAACCTGCCCTACAACAGCTGGTACACCAGCAGGCATTTTAGGTAGTTGGATGTTATTGATGCCTCTAGGTGACTTGAAGATTCGCTAAATGCTTTCGCAAATGCAGTAAGATTGTTGAAATAGGATACGAAAAGGCACGAAGTGTGTGTGTTTGGGGGCCCAGGAATCAGAAATGGGGGCTGGGAGGAGCTTGTGACTTCTTGGCGTGTGGGTAAGTTTAGGATAGCACCCAGACCTTCTGGTTTTTGGAGCTTTATCCACTAGTTTGGTGCTGTTCAGAAGGTGGAATGGCTAATTTTTTTGTGGTTCTAGAGTTCCCTCTGCTTTGTAAGGTTTCCATAGCTCTCATTCTTCTGGTCACTTCAGAAATAGCCCCAAGTGTGCTGCTTCAGGTCTCCGTGAAGAGATGAGCACTTGCCAGAGAGGAGCTGATGTCTTGCTTCCATCAGAAGGGGCCTCTCTAGAACTTCCAGTAGACTTGAATAAAAATCAACCGGTCCTGAACCGTATCATACCTAATGCCTTTTAAAAACATAATACTGAAAATGTCAGACCTGAGCTACAGAGTGTTTGCTCCTTAGAAATACCAAAGTCTTTGCTGAAAGTCTTCCCAAGCACAATGCTGACTGAAATCAGACAGCCACAGCAGTAAGGATGTTGCAGCAAATTCTGGATTGCTAGAAACGTAGAGCAGGTGAGCTTAGGAGGGACGGATTCCCCTATTTCAGTGCCTGGTGTCCCTAGAGATAGTATAAAAGATGGAAAGAATTTGAGACAAAATATTGTGAAAGAAGACTTAGGAGTAGTTGCCTCGTATTTCACAGAATTCTAGTGCAAAATTTTCATCAAAAACTAGTAAGTGGTGACACTTAACCCAAAATACACAAGTGCTGACACGAATGTCTTTGTAGTTTGCTGAAATTACTGCATGCTTTGCTTTGAAAATCTACCTAAAAGAAAATCTGGAAACATTTAGTTGCCTGGTGAACGAATCTGTATTTGACTCTTCTTCCAGTCTAGGTCTTTTGATGCTGCCAGAGATTAAATTAAACTGTGTGATAGTGTCTTTGTCTTTGTTCCAGTCATATAAAATTTTCTACTACAAGATTTTCATTCCCCGCAATATGCTAACGAAGCTTTGACTTGACATGTACGGCTACTGATTTGACTGTTGTTTTCTCGTCTTTCAGCTTTGCAGTGTATGGATGATTCCAGGCCATGTGTTAATGAGGGAAAGTGCATTCCGTATCAAAATGGCACAGGATATTGCAAGTAAGTTGGTTTCATTTCTAATCAATTTAATTACCAGTCTTTTTCCCTTCACGATCCTAGCCAGAAAGGAAACGTGAGTTGTTAAGATTTATTGTGTGCATTCAGCCTGATGGTTTTAGCACAATTGGTGTTTCTTGATAATGTGTTAGTTCTCAATGTGCAAGCTTTTTTGTAACATAAGAAATCTGGAATTCTTGTTCAGGTTTTCAGGTTTGACGGTTTGATTCCTTTGCGGTAGGTTAGGGAGCAAGGCTGAAGCAATCATAGATGTAAAGGGTACCTTGCTTCCAGACCTGCAAGTGAAGTTGGAACTTGCTCTCCCTCTCATAGCTTGCCTTGCTTTATAGAGCTTCAGCCCCAGTTTGAATATCTTTATCAGGTTGTTCAGAACTGCTCTGCACTCCAAAGTGTGCCAGTTCCCTTTTGCATGCTGGAGAGCAAGGAATATGTGGGAGTTGCAAAAACTAACAGAAAACCCCAAATGAACACCCACATTTGTCTTTATCACTTAATTGATTTAGTAAGTGTTGACGCCCACCTTCAGTAGTGGTTGCTGCTGTGTGGAAAACTGATCAGCAGGAGCTTTAGTGGAGTGTGTGGTGTCTGGAGAATGATACCACACCTATTTAAATGCAGTTCACCTTTCAAACTGCAGTATTCAGATTATTTTTTTTTTAAACTAAGTGATACCTTGCAAAAAAAGATATTCTCCTTTTTTGTCAGGGTTAATTTACCGCAGCTGCAGTAAAATGGATTGGTTTTTAAATCTTGTTTACTTCATCAGTCCAAGTTGTGCCATTTTCTAGCATGTTAAATGGCTCTTAATGTCAACATTTTTAAATATTAGTGGATTTTGTCTTGTTGACTTAGCTTGGCTAACATACAGCTCTGCTCTTCAGCCTTCTCTACACATGCATCTTAACCCTAGCCACAACTTGTAGTTCTTTCTATTAATGTGGTACATAAAGCTTGATGTACTGAAATTGCACCTGTGACACACAAAGGGGAAATCATAATCTAATTTGAGATTTTCTCAGTTTCAAATCAATACCTGGTGTGCAGAAGGACCATAGAAAGGCAAATATGTAACTTCTCATTCCCTGTTTGTTTTCAAATTTTTAACAATTACTACTTCCTAGTGTTTTCCTTTCTATGCCTTTATATTGCTGTCAACAAAACCAAGCTGCCCTTCTGGAAGAAAAGAAAGCTGGAACTTTTTATGCTTTTCACCTGTATTTTAAGACTGAAACAAGAAATTGTGTGATACTTGTAGGTTTTTGACATGTGCTTAGGCATGTTATTCTGGAGCCAAAGTGTGTGGATCAGGATGAAGGGGATAAAACAAGACTGGCATTGATGTTGGTGCTGCTTGTACCTCCCTGAGGATGTTTTCTCTGACTTGCATGTTCCTCTTAACTGTGTCTTGCACTGTAAAAAAAAAAAAAAAAAAAAAAAAAAAAATTTAGTTGGTTCATCTGATTAACTTCTGTTAAGTATTTGTAGTGCAGCCCAGATCTTGACACATTTCCCTTATCACAGTCACAGCTTTGACCACTCTTGCATTTTTTTTAAATTTTATTTTTTTTTAGCCCACAGAGTTATTTTTAATTCTAATGTTGCCTTCTTCCTTTTTGTGCAGGCTTCTTGCAGGTCTTAAGCCAACCTCTACTTCAAGTAACAGCTCAGTTCCTTTGCAGGTGCCGGAGTGATTGGGAAGGCTAATAGAGACCTGCCTACAGAGATTAGTATATGTCTGTTTTCTATTTCTGGTTCAAGCACTCTTCTTTTTTTTCTTTTTCTTTTTTTTTTTTTTTTTTTGCAGAAAGGAAGGAAAAAAACCCCAACCCCTCATTTGTGGAGACTACCTTTAGCAGCCTGATTCTTAGCATCCTGTTTTGGTTCTTTTTTTTTATTTTTTTTCTTTCCTCCACTATGAGGAACTCTGAATAGGGGAACTTTCTATCTGGTGTAGTAATCTAAATGACTTTCTGAAATTTTGATGGCTCTAAGAGTAGAAATGTTTTGTTCAGGAAACTGACCTTATTTCTAAAGTGAGTGGCTTGGCTTCTAGCTCTGCAGGATCACTCCCTGATTAGCTAAATCTCCACCCCTTCCACTTTTTTCAGGTTTTCTGCAGTACTTCCTCTGCTGGGCAATAAGTTATTAGAGTAGGCTCCCTTCCTCTTTCTGTACCTCCTCTCGGCCAAATTGTTTGTGCTAGAGGGTGGTCAGTCCATCTAGTTAATCTTGCTGTCTGTAAGAAACAAGCGAGTGGCTGAGGGAGAACCTGCATTGGAGATAATCCTATGTGATGATTAAGACATGAGTAATGTAAGCACTGATAAGCAAAGCATCTACTCAAGCTCTCGCTGTTTTGCCAAACAGCTTGGGGCTGAAACAGCTTTCTTTGTCAGAAAATCCCGTAGCATCCACTTCATTAAAAGAGAAAGCTAGTTTTCTGCTAAGAAAACTTTGTGCTGGTGCGTCTGGCTTCTGTTATGGGAACGGCGATTGTGACCCTTGTAAGGAAATCTGAGTTGGATCTTTATCAGATCGCTCTTGCGAGCGCCCTTTAAGTAGCTCCGTTCCCCTGGTGACGCTGCTGGCCTATGGCTGTCGTTTTGTGGCACTGTTTGATGGAATTACTGACCTTCTTTGACCTTGATCTTATATTTAGAAAATTACACATTCCTGTGTTTGCGTCTTCCAAGGTCAGATTTTTTTTTTGTTTGAGAGATCTTTCTACACCCGTGCAGTGACTCGTGTGGGGAGGACGCAGACCTTGTTCCACAGGGTATGGCCATATCTGCAGGAGCAGTGTAGAGGGGACCTGTCACTCTAAGCTCTCTGGGTCCTGCTTTGACAAAAGGTGTTTTCAGTTTGGAGTTCGGCTTTCTTTTGTGGTTTGTTGTTTTTTTTGGTTTTTTTGAGTTTTCTTCCCCTCAGCATCTCTGAGCAGCCTTTTGCACATTGAGGTGTTAAGCATGAAGGAGCCTTCTTGTATACAATCATATCCAGCAGAGAAGCAGAGTAACAGCTGCTTGTTGCTCAATGCTAATTGTGTACATGACAGCAAAACACTTTTTCTCATCTCCCTGCTGGTAGATGCTTGGCCAAGAAGTGCTGGGAAGAGTCAGGGAGACAGTCCTCATAACTGGCCATCTCTGTGCAGTTGCAGGCAGGCTGAGAAGGTGTGGAACCTGTTTCAAGGACAAGCAGAGCAGAGATTTTTGGCAAGGCAGCCCGCTGTTTTATGAGCAGGAGAGCCTGCTCTGCTGCTGGTGGATGTGGGGTTGGGCCGTCGCTCCACGCTTGGAGTGGGGCAGGGCCCTGAAGTGGAGGGCATCGTGACTGGTGTCCCCGTGCCCGGCAGCCGTGGCCTCTCCCAACTTCTCTCCCCTGTGCCCCAGTGACAGGGAGCAGAAGCAAGACTGTACCAGGGAGAGAAGCAGAAGTCAAAAAGGAAAGGAGTTGGGGTAGAGGTGCTCCAAGGTTTAGGGAAGAAACTGGGCTTTGCTACTTCTTATGCTTTGTAGGTTTTTAAGGTTGGATTTTTTGGTCTTGGGACCGTTGCATGTTGTTGCTGAGAAGGGATATTGGTACCTCTGTATGAACCCAAGTACTGACTTGACTCTGATGTCTTTTGTTGAGTCATGATGATAAAAAAATAAAGGGGGGAGGGAAGTGCAGTGGCAACCGTGGCTTCTTTGCTGTGCTAGTCAGAAGTGGAGACTACTGAAGTTGGCTGATGCCAAAAGGACAGTCACCTTCAGCACATCCTTTTGTGCCCAAAGCTGTTGGGATCTTTGCAGCTTTGTGTGCTTCTGTGGCTCTTCAGCGAGCTGTGTTTTTCTCACCATGTGCAGAAGTTTGTGCACGCTTCCACTTTGCATGGTAGAGGTTTTTTACCTCCTGTCTGTAGCGTAGCAACAGGAGGACCTCAAAGCATGCTGAACTCAAAGCAGCAACAGCAGTAAAGGACCTTCTATCCCAATTCTAACCCCCAGTAACTCCAGCCCCCTTGCCAGGTTTTTGACCTACCTTTTTTTTTCAGCTGGATCTTGATAAATGAATTTTAACTGAGATTTAAGAGGACTTTCAGGGGCTGAGGACAAGGTCCTAGACTGCAGAACTGCTTCTGAGGCTGTAGCAGATAACTTCTCAGGATCTATCTCAAGAGACTAATGGCTTCTAGACAAGTGAATGGGGAATACCCACAGGGGAGACCTTGTAGCAGGATGAAGTCTGAGAGTTTTCCAGAAGAGGCTAAATGAAAAAGTTAAGAAGTTGTCCCTTTCTGAGAATGGGCTGCCTTTTCCTGTTTCCTTCTGTCTCCTTTCAGACATTAAAGGAGACCCTAGGGACCAGGGCAGAGGGGAAAAAGGGGAGAGTACACACGCTTTTAGCTTCCAATGTGGGAACAGAGTGGTGATCTGAGTCGCGCAGTCAAAATTTTCCATTGCAATTTACCTGTACAGACCAAAAAAGCTCCTTGGAGCCCTGATGGTCAGAAGACGCGGAAGTAAACCTTGCCTGTTCAGCCCTGAGTTGCTGTTGCTCCTTGGTACGCTGTGGGGTGGTAGACTGTAGAAGCACTTTCTGTGGAACAATAACTGTGTACTGCTTTAAACGCACAATAGAGAGGCCGTCCCATCCCATAGTTTGCATTCAAAGTATGACGCATAAATGGGAGCCTTGAGACATGGGAAGGAGCGTTTGTAAGGCTAACCAGAGAATCCTGTTCTCCCTCCTGAGAGGAGGTGTAGGTGTGGGAGTCAGAACCCGGGAGCCAGAGGGAAGCCTGGCTAAAATCTGTAGCAAAAAAAGCTGAGACCCTTCTCACGTTAGTCATCAAACTGCATTTCATCTTATTTTTTTTTTCTCCCCCTCTGTTGAAGCATCTTCCACTCAAAGTGAAGGGAGTCGTGGGTTGAGGGGGGGAGAGAAGCAAGACGACTAGGAAATTCCTCCCTTCGTGTTTTAAATTAGAACCATCTGCTTCCTTCTGTGCATCTCCAGATGATATCACTGAGCCTGAATAGGAAACTCCCATGAAAATCAAACATCTGGAAGACTGGTTAAAACAGTCCATAAGGTGCATTTGAAGAGACTGTCCTATGAATGTGCCCAAGCAAATATAGTACGGCAGATGAGGAGTTTTTTCCAACAGGCCGGACATATTTTCCAGAAGTCTTTTGAAAGCCAGAAAGAACTAAGTATTGGGAGGTAACTTCAATGTACTTTTGTGGCAAAAGCTTTTGTGAGTCTTCTGCTTTCACTTTGTAGTGTTAGCTAGCTAGAGTGAATGAGGCTCTGGATTTGTGGATACTTCAGCTTTAGATAAATACCTTCATTTTGTTTTTATGTCTCTTGTTTAGCTCCATGAGAGCCTGAGCTAAGGCAAACGCGGGCTGGAGCTGAAAAGGAGAGGGGAGGGGGGAATGGGCTGAGCTCTGACTAAAGTATTTGTGCTGGAAAGTAGCCCAGAGAGAGTAAAGGAGAAGCTTTAATTAGAAGCAGCTGCATAGCTGATGTAGCCCACAGGACATTTTCCCATTTCAAACTCTCAAGCTTTCAGAAATCATGATTTGAATTAAGTTGTATGTGAAATTTGTTCTTAAAAGATTAAATTCCTGTTGAAGTAGGTTAAGAGACCTCATGTGCTTCCAGAAAGTGCCAGAACAAACTTCATCTTCCTGTTTCTGTTTCTGAGTGTTAGATGGAAAACTGAGGAGAAACAGTGGCTTTTATTTGGAAAAGATTCGGTTTCCTGTTCTGAGCATGTCATTTGGAGCTGACACAAGCTGCTACAATTTTAAGCTGTTCTGTAGACAAGTGGCTTTTTTTTTTTTTTTTTTCCCCCTAAAGAGAACTTGAAAGAGTAGGTTGGGATGAGAGCGGAGCAGGGGTGGTGGGAAGCTGGAGTTGCTGTTGAGGATAATCATATCCTTTAAAGAAATCTGGACTTAGACCCTGCTTTTTCAGTGTTTGCCTCTATTTTTAGAGAAACAAAGCAGTACCCAACATGAATCGGGGGCAAATATTTACAGTTTTGTCTACACCAACATTTGAAACTAAATTACTGGTATTTGTGCCTGGAAGTGCTGATGACAGGAGACATGGCTGAAAATCTGAACTGTAGGTTTTTTGTTCTTTAGCATTCCAAAGGGATTGTACTGAGTTGCTGAAGGGAAAGCTTGCCTAACTGTGTGACCAAGCACTTCTCTGGGAGGAGAACAAAATGATGGGTAGGAGGGCCATGTGTACCTGACCTACCATCTTTCCACAGGCGGACACATTCCCTCTGGCATATTCTGTAAGGCTTTGTCCTTCCAGATACAAAGAGCTGAAGTTAAAAGAGCTTTTACTGTTCCCTGCTGGAGCACTCCCCTTGTGTTTTTCTGATTAGCCTCAGAAGATAGCAGAACAAGCCTGGTCTTGGAGCACTTTTCAACTTTGTACCAGAACATTTGTGTACAAAATGCTGGGTCGTTTGTGGGTGATGGTTGTGTGTGTCCTCTTAGAGCACAGCCTTTCCTTTTAAATCATACCAGCAATACTCTTAATCAGTATTTAGGCTCCATCCTCTGTGTTCCCTAGGGGCAGCAGTTAAATGCACCTTCCAGTACCTCTGAGTGTTGGGAGGGTGGGAGAGAGGGTGTATTTGGGTGGTTTATTTGCTTCTGGACAAAACATGAGATGTTCCTCTCGACCTTCTAGTTCATTTTACAGCCTTTCAATGAAAAAGCCCTTCAGGACTTCTCTTTTAGGTGTGTTTTGGTTTATTTTGTATTTGTCGGAGCGGTGAGTGTCCATTTGGAGGACCTATCGTTTGCCTGATGAGATGCCCTAGGTGGGGGTTCCGTGGAGTTCAGGTGTGTTGGCCTTTCTTTCGTAAGGGAAGGAGAACTACAAGTGCATGGCCTGTGTCTGGTGGTGGTGAAACCAAAAGAAACCCATATAACGAAAACTTGTAAGCCTTCTGGGACTCGAGTTCAATTTGACTTCACACGTTCGTCAGCTGCATATAGATGTCCAGAAACATGATTTAACCGTAGTTAACCAGACGGTCTCTGAGCGGAGCGAGCCAATGCACCGTGTGCAGGCTTGAATGCCGTGGGAGTCGAGCAGTCTTCCAGCTTCTGGCACGGCCGTCTTTGCTGGGTGCCAGATTTCTGTGTGATCGAGCTCCTACAAAGCCATGCTGTAGCCCGCTGGCATTTGGACTGATTTCTAACCTATACCAAGGAGGGATCTGGGATGTTAAAGGAAGCCTTCTACAGAACTGCGGTGGTTTAGGCGCAGAATACCCAAAGGTTGCTTCTCGTATGACGTGGCAGCAGCTCACGCTGACTGACGGCCTTCAGCTGCTGTGTGGAGGATGGCACAAGAGGCAGAGGATATTCTGCAAATGGTATTGTCTCAGGATTTGCTTTCTGTAACTTTATTCATCCTGCTTTGTCCTGCAAAACCTCTTCTTTCATGTCTGTTCTTGGGTACGAAGTTGAAAGTACTAAGGTGTGGTGAAAGGAACCTAATTTGGGTGTGGGGAATGGTAAATTACAATTATGCACATCTATTATATGACTTTCCTGCTTTAGACATAGGGCTAAGGCTAGTTAATAAATTTTAACATGAGAAAAAACAGTTGTGGTCATCTAGTAATGACCCCTTGCGTAACTTGGATAATAACCTCTCTGAATAGCTGTGTTTGAACTAGCGTGCAGACTCTTTCTGAAACAGCCAATCCTGGTGCTCTTTTAAACAAGCATGAGTGATGGAGAAATTCCACTGCAACCTTAAATGCGTTGTTCCAGTTGTTTCTCTCCGCTGCTGAGAGACTGTGCACAAGTCTATGTCTGAAGATAGGTATTACCCTATTTCTAGTGTGAATTTATCCCTCTTGAACTTTTAACTTCTCAGTTCTATTATCCCTGCACCTCTCAGGTTGGGAACTACTGTTAAATCTGAGTTTCTTGGTGGGTGCTTGGAGCTTTTGGTTACCCTTCTTCTTTTCCCTTTGATAAATAGACTGAGCCACCTGAGCTTTTTTATGTGTCGGGAGTTTTCTATTTATCATTGCTGTTGGTTTCTTTGAACTTATTTCAGCCCTTCCTTTTTAAAGAGCAGGTGCCAGCAATGATGTAATGGTCTGGCAATGGTTGTACCACATAAGTATCAGGTGTAGCGTAGTCTCACCTACTCCTACTTGGTATTTGCTGTTTGTGCATCTAAAGTATTCCTGGCCAAACTGTCACACTAGGAATTCACATTCAGCTGACTGTTAGGAACACCCAGAGCAAGTCCATCTTTCCCAGATCAGTCTCCTGTTTTGCGGAGGATGCTCTATGTGTTCTGTTTCTAGATGCGTGACTTGCCAGTGCCAAAGCACACTTTGTGTGCTGACTGCCTCGTCAAGCAGTTTGTGTTACCGATCTCTGTGAAGAACTTGTCTTCTCTTACCTATGTGTTTGAACAACATTGATGTTTGTCAATGTTACTCATTGATAGAAGTGTTGCGTGGCATAGGAACAAAGGCAGATATTTCTGTATTTTGCTTAAAACAGAGCTTCGTGACTGATCTTAGATATTGGTTTTTTAAATCCTATTTTAAGGCCTCTCCAGTTAGGTGTGGTGTGTGGGTTGGTTTGTTTGTTTTGTGGCGGTTTATATTTTTATTTTGTTTTGGTTTTTGTGGGGGGAGTTTTCAATCCATTATAAGGAATAGAGTCTTTTTACTGTTACATTCTTGTCTGGGGGCTAGCTAGGGACTTTGTCTATTTTTTCACTGTTGAAATCTCCTCCCTTTGGATTTGAGTAATTCATTTATTTAATAATTGCATCTGTCCTGTTCTGGAACAAAGCGTATCTAATGTTCTCCTCTGAGTTTTTTTGCAGTGAAATACATGCTCTCTCAGACTGTGTGTATCTTAGGTTACCAGTTAAAGCATGCAGCTGTGCACTGTAGGAAAAAAAACTGCAAATGGACAGTCCTCTTCTGTATGTTGTGTTGGGGGCTGGTTTTGTGGGTGTTTTTTTGTTTGTTTCTTTTTTGGCCAGCATATACTCTTGCAGCTTTCTGCTTGCTGAAAGAAGCAAACGTGGGTGACCCAAAGGTGGGGTTTACGGGCTTGCTTGTCTGGGTCTTGTATTGCTAGAAGTTAAATGGAAAATTCTTAGTACAAAGGCCGGTGAAAAGATGGATTACAGCTGACAAGTGTAGTCAGACTGTATTGACATAAGTTTAGGTTAGAGAGAAATAACCGCAATTATTCTGCAATCGCGGATCTTTGTATAAAATATTACCCTAGCTGTAGATAGTGTGTGTGTACTCATTTTCTGTGGGAGACAGAGGAACAGTGACCTTGTCGTTAGGGTGCTGGCCAGGGGCGTGGGAGACCTGCCTGCAGCGCTCGCGTTGCTAGCCCAGCGCGGACCAGCGTGTCGCGCTCCCAGATGCACTTATCAACACGAGGATAACAGTATATTCCTGTCTCACGGGAGTGTTGTGGAGAAAGATCTGCTATAGATCTTCAGGCCCTCAGACACAGCATTTGCACAAAGTTTCTAAATATTCTGGAAGATGGATAATACCTCGTGTTAATGCCTATTACTGAAAGTGCTCGGTTTTCTTAGAAAAGGGTTTTTGTTGGAGTGGGGATCAGCGCAAGGAATTAGCTCAGCTGTTCTTTGACATTTAGGCTTCTGCTGAAGTTTTGAAGGGAAGTGCAAGAATACGTGCCTGCATTTGATGTTAACTCTGGTTGTATGCATATTTATTTATTTATTTTGTAACGAACGATTTCACAATTTGAGCTTAAGTTTTCAGTGGTCTCGTTTGGGACAATCCCAGAGGAAGCCTTGTTACATCTCTGACGTTAGCATTTAGGTCTGTGAGTGCTGCCATTAATTTGTGGCAAATTCCAGGACTTTTTGGCCGGTCGTGGGACTTCATTCCTGTTACCCTCCCAGGACAGTGAGGATTCAGGTGCATGTGCCGCATGTAATTTCTTCTCTGTTGCAGGTGTCGGGAAGGCTTCCTTGGAGACTACTGCCAGTACAGAAACCCCTGCGAAAGCAATACCTGTAAGAATGGGGGAACCTGTGAAACTACATCTCTGATAGGAAAGGCCACCTGCAAATGTGCTCCAGGGTTCACGGGAGAGGATTGTCAATACTCTGAATCGCACCTCTGCTACGTGTCCCAGCCCTGCCTGAACGGAGGAACCTGTCACCCCCATGGCCAGGAAACGTACGAGTGTGTCTGTCCTCCAGGTTACACAGGTGGGGTTCTGTGTTTGTACCTCCAGACTCTCTTCTTTGTGAATTGCTTCCCCCTGGAATATTCTGGGGCAGTCATAATATCCTCCCAAATTTACTAGCTCCAGCACAGGAAACGAGAAGAAGTCTAAATGACTTCATGACCAAAAAAAGCAAATGGGGGGGTAGGGAATCATACTGCCTACCCTTAACACGTCAGCAGAAAGATATTTAGCTCTTGTGGGGCTGTCCACATGGGAAAACTGACTGCAGAAGCTACTCTGAAGTGGATGTTGCGTTTTGGGTTCAGTCTACCTTCCAGAAAAACCCAAGTATATTTAGCCAGGAAAATCTTTCTATGGGAAAACTGTAATTGGGGGCCTGAGAGGAAACATGGAAACTCATTCCTTTCATGTCTGAATGGACAGAGAGGAAGAGTGACTGTCAGTGTGTAGTATGATTTCAGTTCATGGGTTATTTTTATAAAACACATAGACATCTTGCTGCTACTCTGGAAATAAAATGACTTTGTACTGTAATCAGCAAACTGAGTTTTTTTCAAATTAATGCTGTAAAACGCTGACATAAATTTGCCTGTAATAATTTTAAGATTTAGTACACTAATCACTTTGAGGTAGTGTGAAGGAAATATTATTTTCCAAAAAATAACTTCTTATTAATGGAGTACTCTGTCTTGATCCTACAGGGAAGGATTGCCGGTGGATAGATGCCTGTACATCTCAGCCTTGTGCCAATGGAAGTACATGTACTGTATCTGGAAATAAGTTCTCCTGCATCTGTCTGTCTGGCTACACTGGCCAGAAGTGTGAGATCGATGTGAATGAATGTGCCACGCCAGGTCTCTGTCAGCATGGTGGGACCTGTGTCAACCTGCCGGGTTCGTACCGGTGCCAGTGCAAGCCGGGCTATACAGGGCACCGCTGTGAGAGCGTGTATGTGCCGTGTTCCCCATCGCCCTGTATGAATGGAGGAACTTGTCATCAAACAAGTGACTTCAGCTTTGAGTGCAACTGCTTGCCAGGTAAATGATGCTTCTTTGAAGCACTTGCTTCTCGTAGTCTTTTCGTTGCATTCCTGCCTGTGTTCTTCTGAAGACTTCTTGTGGAGTTTCTGCATGATAAAGGCCATGGTTAACTTCAGTACTTGAAAGAAGGACATGTGTCTCCTTCTAAGTCTTTACCCCTAAAACATACTAGGTTCTATTCCCTTCCTCTTCCTCGTCCAGTTCCTTCAAATCGTAGGAGATTTCCATGTTTCTAACTCACCACACCCTTTTGGTCCTGGTTAAGTTACCTCCTGGTAAATTATGCTTGCTTGTTTGCTGATGCTGTTAGCTGCCTTGAGTTCATCTACGGTAGGGGTGACGTGCTTGCTCAGGATCATGGGCTGTGTTGGTTTTGTGTGTCAAGCTGGGCTCCCACCAGCAAGGCACCCATCTCTTCAAATGACTGTATGTCACCTGGTTGGGACCCTGCTGGTCTGATCTTGTCCTGCTCCTCCTCATCCACTTTTCGTGTTGACTGTGGGGCAGTACTAGATGTCTCTGTATATCAGGGCTGGTTTTTTTTTTAGACTGATTTTTTTTACTCAGCAATTCAGTTCATGGGAAACTGATTGTTTGGAAATGCTTTTGACTAGACTTCCTACTTAAGTGTATTGCAGTTTGGCACATGAACACTTGCTGTGTGGTAATCTGGAAAAGTAAACTCTCTTCCCCTAAGCATTTCTCTGTTATTTATGTGAAAGGTATAGCTGCCATATACTGGGATGAATGCAGAGTGACTGCATTCTCATGAGAATCATCTGGAGTTACGGGTATGTGTGGAAAGAGTGTTTAGAACTCTCTCTTTTTTGAGACTTTTGTCTTGAAGTATTGGCTCATGACCTTAACATTGCCAACCTTAGCTAGTGCCTGTGCAACAACTTTCTGGGTTGGCTGAGCGAGCATTTGACTTTGAAGAATTTGAGAAAGTCAACCTTAAAATGAAAGGATGTATCATCTTTATTTTTGTGTGAAAGCAGCCATTTCTAACTATGCTTAAAACAACAGTGCTTGAACATACAGGGTCTCTGAAAGTGTGGTGTTTTAACTAACAGCTGCTTTCAGTGAATTTATTGCTTTTCTACTTTGCATCGTTCCAGATGACAATTGTAAACTTTTAACAGACGTGATCTGACTTGAAGAAAACTCTGAATTTCTGACCTGTTTAGCTGGTTCAAGGAGGTTAGAATCTTGTGCGGAAGCACTTTGGTGGGAGGAAAGAGGAGAGGAAGATGAAATTTAAAGGACTTGATCCTTTGAAGGTGATAAGACAGTTTGATTTTGTGACTCTTACAGGGGCACGAGACTGGGTAGGAGCACATTTTCCCTTAGACAAGCATGTGGGCTGGCTAAACTACGGTCAGGAAATGAGAATGAGATTACTGTAGTAACAGTTACACACCCACACTGCTCACACACGTTTTGGATTATTAGCTGCTTTTTTGGACTTGTTACACAACGTGTATAGTGGGGGTGAGTTAATGTGGCTTTGAGAGCCTTCACTTCTATATTTCCTGTATTTGTTTAAGTTGCCCATGTTGTTTTGCTAGCTTGGTTTTTAAAACTAATCATTTGAAAAACAGCAAGAAAAAAAGAGAGGTTGGAGAAGCCAAAATGCTTACATTAAACTCTGATAAAGGCAAGACCTAGCCATTGCTTCCCCCTTACAGTCCAGCATTGAGCGCAGAGTTTCTGAAGTGTTGGAAAAGGTTTTGTCTGGGAAGGAAAGGTCAGCAGAGAGGCAAGAAAAATGGTGGCCTGTCACGCCCAGGGAAGATGTGAACAAGGCCTGCTCATCTGGAAGAGAGTGCCAAGAGTATGGGCTAGAAATTCCTCTTTAGAATCCTTCTCTGAATTGGAGCAATGCCGATGATCCTGTGACTATAAATGGAATTGCTCTCTCCCTTCCCTCTGGACGGCCTTAATATGTTACCATAGCTCAGCGTTACAGCCATAGAGGCAGGAGGCAATTACATCTTGAACTGCTGGAATGGGTTTTGGTATGATTTTGTATCTTGTGACCTGTGAAACTGCTTTGAAGAAACTGCTTGTGCCCAAGCAGCAGTTTAAGCTTAATTAGGTTACTCCTGGACTGGCCTGAAATAAGTTTGTTTCCTGAAAATATTTTCTTTGCTTCTGAGTGAATTTAATTTTTTATAAACAGGGATATGTGAGAATGAGAGCTTGAAAACATAGAAAAAAAACCTATATCCTGTAACTATGTGTTACAGCAGCTTTTTCTAGAGCAGCACAAGTACTGTTTATCCAGTGTAGTCGAGCTGCTATTTTAAATTCTCAAGTTCACATTTCACTTGTGGATTTACACAAACAAATCTTGCATTAGGTAATTCATGAAGTCATGTGTTAGAATAGGTCAGCATTTGGTGGCAAGTGCAAGTGAAAAGTTATATATGTACTGTCAATATTACATATGTGTGAAGGTTAACTTCTTATTTTCTATCCTTGTAGCGTAATTATTTTTCCTCCGGACTTTGTTGATTTAGGTAAAATCAAGATTGCTGACATGTGAGCATGTTAGGTCAATAATAACAGAGTCATGGTAAAACAAATGCTTCTGTGAAAGAGACTTAACCTGAAGCATTAGCAACTCCTGTAAATATAAGAATGAGCTCGTAGTTATAAATATTTGACAAAAAAGGAGTTCATTTGGCAACTAACCTTTAATGGAATGTTAAACAAGTCAATAGAGGAAGTTCTTAGCTGGGAAAGTGATTATTCATTGTTATCCATCAAAATAATTACCCATTAACTAAGATAAGGACCCTAGGGAATTCCAAGGGCTTGTTCAGGAAGCGATCTGTCAGGCCGGAGCGGGCTGTTTACGAGAGCTGGAACACTTCCTGGGAAGAGGAAGTAACCTCACGCCGGTTCCTAGCGGAACGTCGTGCGGTGAGCATCATCCGTGGGCTCTAGCGGACAAACCGAGTTTTCTGCGTTGGGGAAGACCCCGCTTGCTGGGCTGTAGGGGTGAGCCGCTTCCCTGGGGCTCGGAGGTGCTGCACAGCAGCAGTCCTGGGTGACAGATGGCACATGTACCTCTGTGCTCCAGGTGAGCTGGCTCTCTTGGCGTGGAGGAGCCCATCTCGCATTTATTTTGAGAGGCAAAACTGTCGGACTCGCGTGCACTCAACTGCTGTTGGGTGTCTGGTCTGCAGAGCCTCGCTTCGGTGTTAAAATGACGCTGTGTGTCCGTTCTAGCACTCGGTGTCGAGATCCCTAATTTCTTGTCAGCCCTAGATCTGGCAATAGCTTGACATTTTCATTCACGTATCATTTCCTGTCCTCATAACTAGTGGGTGCTGCAGAAGGTCTGAGGTGTAATTTTTATGTTGAAATAAAGCTAAGGATTAAGATTTGGAGGGAGTTGGATTTAGAGCTCTGGAATGGGGTGGAGATTTCGGATGACGTAGGAGTGAAGTTATCTGCTTGTATCCGTCTGTGTACTAGAGGAGGAACAACATGCTGTTAGCAGTGGGAACACTTTTTCCCTTGAGGTTCCCATTCCTTAGTTTGATGTGCTTGGAAATACAGAGCAACAGTCAGGATATGTATTGCAAACTGTTCTCTTAGAGGCAGAAAGGAAAGGACAACGTGTGAGTCCCAGCACAGGGGGGAACAGGAAACGGTGTCAGGTGTCCAAATACATCAAAACAGTGAACTCTTTTTGGCTTTTGGAAAAGAGTCAGGTTATGTAACGGCAAAATCAGATCCTGGGACCCAGCTTAAGAAGATCTCACATGTCTTGGAGCAACTTCATGCTTATCATGCTCAAACATAGGTGTGCTGGTGCAAATGACTGACTCTAAAGGACTGATTTTAAGAACGAAAGCTAAACTCCACTAGGACAGTTTTATTTACAAATTAAGCAGATTGCAATGTTGTGGTGGAAGTTGGACATGAAGAGGACATGGAAATCATACATTTATACTTTTAGCTGTTCTGAAACTAAGCCAAAGTTCTTCAGAGTGAGACGAATTTAAAGGGAATTTGGGGTTTGTGAAGGTTGGGAAGTTACCAAAAAGGAAACTTGTGTTTTTTTCAGCTGTGCACTCAAAGTAGTGTTGACTTCACCATTTCAACCCTTTATGATTCCTTTCCCTTGGAGATGTCTTCTGACTGAACACACTTGGCTCTGTGTCATTTCTCTTGAATTTTTTACTACGTTGCTTTCTTTTTTTGTATGCTCTTTTGTTTCTCTTCTGCTATCACTAGTTGGTGTCCTCCAGCTTTTTGTGTGCGATTAATGGTGTTCTACATTTGCATGAGACGCTTGAGGACTAGCTCCTAGATGTTAGTATATTTGGTTAAATCTAAAAATGTGCGGTGGCTTGGAGAGGTTTTAGTATTGGAGTGACTTCCATGCTCTATTACTACTCAGTGTCATTGGACTGCTTTAAATTTGTGGTGGTACAGTGAGAGAGTTTTAAATAAATGCCTGTTCTCAGGGATTTGTTTACTGCAAGGTATGGTAGGTCTTCATATATCTGAGCTGAAAGGATAAGAAAACTTAAACCTTTCACGTTTGTGCTTCTGGGTGTGTTCACGCTGATCACGTTGCTGGCATGAGTGCAATCTGTGGTCAGCGGGATGATTCTTGAGCTGAAAAGCAAGCTGATAGGATATCCCTGTGTTTTACAGCTGGGCCTTTCATCATGCATGGCAGTTTTATACAGTTTTTTAAACATAGTGATCTGATACTAATTATATTCCTTGGTATTTATTCCTCAGCAGCTTTTGCCAGGGTGACACTGCTGTGATGATTAGAGTTCAGGCTAACTATTTTACATTTCTTTTTCATTTTAACCTCCTCTACTGCCATGAAATTTTCAGGATCTTAGGTGAAGGTAGGAAGGGCTTTGAAGGGACAGGGCAATATTGCAGAGTTTTGGGGTTTTTTTGTATGTTCAGTCTGTTCTTCCTTACTGATAGATGCTAATGCACTTGATACAGCTTGGCAACAGCACTCCACTTCTCACTCTTGCCTGTAGTATTAGAGGAGTTCAAGTGGTGGGAATGTGTAGGAATCATCTCAAGTCTCTTGAGAGCAGCGGTAGCCTGGAGAAGCTGCATCAGAGCTTTACAGTGTCAGTCTCATCTGCCACACAGCGTGATCTGCATTGGACCAGATGTTGCTTAGAGGGTCTGTGTGACTTGACACAGATGCTATGGAAGCGTCTGGAACAGGGCATCAAAAGTAGAAGGGTTAAAGCATAATTCTGGATGAGAGGACTGTGTCATGTTAATATTACATTCCAAAGCAATGAAGAGGCAGAGCTGATGGTTTAAATTAGCATGTGTGTTCTGGAATTATTTAGTTCATCCACATTAGCATGCATCCACTTGTGCTTTGATAAATAGCTCTCTCATCCAGCAGAAATGGCAGGTTTGTTTAATGAAGCTTGACAACTCCTTTCCCCAAAGTCTCCACTTCTTATCCGAATGGAAAAGGAAATCTAGCAAGGGTATTCTGCCAGTGTGGCTACATTTATTAGGAGCCTTGATTTTCATTGGGGAAGAGTGTCTGGTTTCTTCTGCTTTTCAGTCAGGGCTTAGTGTGTAAGCATCACTTGGGTGGTGGCTGATTTGTTGATTGACTGACTTGCCTAACACTGAAGAGGGCCAAATCAGGAAGCTGGAAACTCACTTCCAAAGTGCGGAAGATCTTTCTTTGACGTAGTCAAGGCATATGAATACCTAAGCATAGTTCATGAAGTGAACACCAGGCGCTTTTTTTGCCATGGGAAAATCCTGTCCTGGCTGGTGCTCTAACTGCTGCTCGGTGGGCAGTGATGAACTTACCTCATAGTAAAATAAATGTCTTGGTCTTTGCTTTGTTTGCTTTGAATGACAGTGCTCATTAGTCACTTAAAGAAAAAAAAATACCCTTGTCTTTTTGGTTGTGAAAATGGTGTTTTAAGTGTGTAATCTGACCTGCGTGCTATCAGCAAAGGCATTCCACAGAGTCTCTGGTCAGCTGCTAGGTTGGTGTTCATCAGGATTAGGTTAATGGGCCAAGTGTTCAAGAAAAAAAGAAGGCGAAGCTACATGAAGGGTGAATTACCTTCAAAAGAAGCTGGAAGCCCATTTCAGTCTGCTGTGTTTCTCATTTGTCCAGGTTTCGAGGGAACCGTCTGTGGGCACAATGTTGACGACTGCCCGAATCACAACTGCCAAAACGGAGGTATATGCGTGGACGGCGTGAACACGTACAATTGCCGCTGCCCGCCGCAATGGACAGGTACGTACTACGGAAAACAAGCGCGGATCTGCTGGCCTTCACCCAGTGTGCAACGGGAGTTGCCTGCGGCGGAATGCAGCTCACATCTGTGCTTTGTTCCGCAGTCTGGGGGGCAGATGTCGCTGGAAACCTTAAAAGAAAATTGTTTGCTTCAAAGCCGCCGCAGCGGAGGGCAGTTTCCCACTGCACCAGGCAGCCTTTCAGGCTTCTGTATGCGTGGGTCTGGCAGACGGGTGCTGTCATTTCTAAGCTGTGACCCAGTGTGACTGTCAGAGCTGCACTTCTCCTTGTATAGGTTACTTTGTAAGGGCATCTGTGTTTTCCAAAAGTACAAAACATGGCTTTGCTATTACAGCTGTATGCATATAGTGGTGCTTCGTTGATACGTTTGCATATATTTCTAACCTGGAATACCCGGTTAATAGCAATGCTGCTGAGGATCAGGGCAAATCTGAAAGGAGGCATAGGTGGGAGAAGGGGAGGCAAGAGGAGAAGTGTATGTATGGGAAGCTTGTGTTTTTGTTTCTATTATTTTCCTGCTGTGACTGATTTTTATCTGGAGTTCTTTGACTAGCAAAGCTCCTTTTGCTTCATAAGTGAGTCTGCTTTACTGTTGAGTCTGTTGGGGGAAGAAGTGTGAATTTTAAGAAAGTGCTATGCATGATGTAAGGAAGTAGCTTACAGGAAATTCAGTGTCATCTCTAGTCACAAAATGTCTCCATACCTCAAAAATAAACAAATACCTCCGGTTTTGGAGCGGGGTTTTTTTGAGTCATGCTGGTCGTTTTTAGCTGGTGCACTTCTGTAGTTGAGTATAGTTTTGACCTTCTTTCAGAATCATAGATGAAAAAACAGCCCTAAAACTGAAAAACTGAGATACGGACTCAATTTGCATTTTCCCTTTCATCAAGTGAATTGGGATACTTGTTTTGGAACTAAGCTTGAACTGTCTTCTCAGGTTCTGAAGAACCTTTACTATGTTTTTTTCTGTATCTAGAAAATATTTTTAAAAAAACCCAGAACATCTGTAGTGATTAATAGTTCAAGACAAATGCACTGTGAGGAGTTTGACTACTAGAGACCGGAGGTTTCATGTTGTTCTACCTTTTTTTCCTCTGAGAACATCGTTCTCATTATAAACCAGTTGTCATTAGCGACAAAGGAGGCTGCCAGTTAAGAGCCTTCATTAACTGAAAAAATTATATATTAAGTGAAGTTAAAACCACATAAAAGTGTGAAAGGCACCACTGCTTGCATAGCTCTTTGAAACTAGGTGTAAATAGGAGAAAATGAGTCCTCCCTTCAATGAGCAAGTACCCTTGCTTATGTACTGCTTCTTTGTCTGCATGTCCTTAAAGCCTGCAGAAAGTGAAACATGAAGAGAGTTTGGGTGTGGAGCCAACAACCCTTCAGTGACCCCTAATATCTCGCTTCACGCTGCAGAAATTATAAACCTTGTTATGGCTTCTAGCGTCTGTCAGTAGTAAATCAATCTAAGGCTTGTTCCTGAAGCATTAAGGATGTGATGGATCATGAGTGTGTATAGTGTGAGTATGTAACCTACAAGGGATTATTTTGATTTGCAGAGGGATTGTAAACGTAGCTTAAGTTGCAGGATTTGGGTGGGTAGCAGCTGTCAACTAGGGATGACTTCTGCAACTCACCTGGGGGAGACTTTGGTGGCAATAAGCTGTGATTCTGTTTGGTTTTGTGGTAGATTGTCTCTCTGATTAACCACTGAAGTTCTCCGAGATGCAGTTGTGGTGGTTCCCTCTCTGAACCTCTTATGGGCTCTGACTAGCGTTGGGAAAAATCAGTAGAGCCATGTGCTGTCCTTCTGTGTGAACAGTCTCTCCAGAAAACATTGTATGTGTAAAGGATGCTTCCCTCTGGTGAAACTGTGAAGGGAGAGGAACTCCCTAATCCTTATGTTCCCGTGACTTTCTAAAGCAATATAATGGCATGGACTTTCTGAAAATTTCCGTTGTGAGGGTGGAAGGGTTATGGGCACAGCAGTGGTTTTTAAAGAATGGCTTCTCAAGACCATCCGTGGACTTTATAGACTTCAAGAGTCAGGTCAGTTTGGAACTAAAACTGGTCTCACCGTCGAGGAAACAGTGGCTTGGCTGGTCGAACAGTGAGCATTAGAGCCTTTGGGGAACTCAACTGTCTTGTCCAAAATGAACGATTTCGGTGTTCAAACTAAAACATGAGTAACTTCAGAAGTAGCTATGTGTGTTCAGATCGGTACACGTTTGACACATGTAGGCTCCTAGCTTGCATTCAGAGGATGCCTTAGCGATAGGCACTCCTCTGCTGGGTAAGTGCTCATCTCAGCACCGCCGGAGGCTGAAGGCTCACACTGGCAATGGGAGGGCTGTGTCTGGGATCTTCACTATGTTGCCGTAGACCACAAAGGTGCAGGATAACGGTTCACGTCCAGCTTGGAGACAGGAGGGGTGACACTGAGTAGAAAAGGTAGATGGAAGACTGCTGGAATAGTTTGGAATCATGACTTTTTTCAAGATTCAGCTGTAGCTGATGCTGACAGGAGTAAACTGCAATAAAAAATGAGTTACTCATCAATAAGGAAGTGCTGTATAAGTGCAGGTCCATACTTTGGACAAACATGGTTTATAATATTGTAAATCATCTCTAAGGTAAGTGAAGAGGGGAGAGCTGAGTAAACAACTCTTTCAGAGTGTGTCCTGATAAATGCTTGTAGCCCAAGGGTGTCAAACTGGGAGAGTGAACACTTCAGGAAAAGCTTCCAGTGAGACCCCGAAGTTCAAGGACGTTGTGTGCTGCTTAAAAAAAAAAAGGACCTGATTACACGTGTTTAAGCAAACATCAACCAAAAATGAAAGGATATTAAATTTTCTAAAACTACTTCAGTATGCTGTCTTCCTAACAGTTCTCTGCAGTGTCTTCTTTCAAATTCTTACATGTCAAGTAATCTTGTAGAAGTTTAAATTGGCCTGTTTGCAGTTTTAGTCTTTATTTAATCTTTGTGCGCTGGATGATGAACTGGCGTGTTAGTATACTTTGCGCTTCGTGGCATAGAGAAACCAGCCCCATTCCTTGCTAGAAAAATCAACAAGCTGTACTGCATCCAGCGAAGAATAGTTTTCTGTAAAGTAATATTGAAGCATCTTTTACTGAAACAGAATCTGTCCCAATTCCTTTTGGTAACCATCTGCCTGTTGTAATTCTCTGACAGGTGGTAGACTAGACTACGTAACTACATTTTTGTAGAAATACTTTTTCTGCTTGCTACTAGGGTCTTGCTTTTGAGAGAGAGTGTTGGCTTTTGGTCTAATTTCCTACTCCTCAGACAGAGCTCACTGCTCCCTTTTTGTTGAAGTGCGTGCCTTCTCTTTCTCATTTTGCTGCTTTTTCCAGAAAGATCAAACTCTTGCCTTCCAGAAACAATGATGAGAAATTCCCACTGTCACTGGCGTTTTTGTCACCTTCAAAGTTCTTGTATTTCATATGGTTTTAGTGATGGTCAGCCTTATAAATTTGTCAAACTGGCAACACAATCCTGGATGTGTTTTGGTGGAGCTACCCTGGCTCTTTCCTGTTGCTGAATGTTAACTGGTTTTGTTTGCTTGTTTAAGGATTACTTTATCTTGTCCCAGGCGAAATCCTTTGTCAGAACCAGTGTCTGAGTCCTTTCAAGGCATGAAGTTGCAGATGTGTAATGAAACTCACCTTTTTTTTTTTTTTTTGAAATAGATCAGGATGCTTTTGTAAAAGACTGAAGTTTATTCCTCTGTGTGTGGCAGGCCCAAGAATGTGATGGGTTTTAAGTGTGGTGTGAGTCAAAATTAGCCAAAAATCCTGGCTAATGTCTGTCTCTGCTTCATGCTGCTGTCCTGCAGTAGTTAAATCTGCATGATGGGCTTGCTGTGGTCTGAGGAGGAAGGTGTCTTTCCTTTCTCTCCCTACTCCCAGCAACTCTTCCCCTTCCCCTGTGCTGGCTCTGGTATTTCTTGGAGTGTGCCACTTTAACTCACTAATCTAGTAAAAAATTCCTGTCCAGCAGCTTTTTTTTTTTTTTTTTTTTTTGGTCTGGAATCAGGAATTAAAATTTACACAGCGGTCTCATGGGTGAGCAGATGCAGAAGAGGTGATGGCAGTCCAGGGCTGTAAAGTCATGTGGAAGATTAAGGTGACACTGTGAAACCCTCTGAAAATTTAAAGGCTGCCCAGTCATTCCAGACTACCGTACATATAAAGAAACAAGGTTTTGTTTAAAATCCACCTGTTTGCTCTGTTGATTTAACCTACGCAGCTCTGTGTCAAGAAAAGATGACTTGAGAATGTGGGTACTGAAGTAATTAATAAGATAAAATGCTCTAAATGGTTGTTTTTCTTGGCTGAGGAGCACTCCTGCTTCACTGTAGAAAGTTTGGAGTGTTCCAGAAGATCATCAATCTGCCTTTGGCCCAAATCACCTTTCAGGAATGACACACGGCAGCGATTAACACTTTTGGCATCTATTGGGTTATGTCATTTGCACCTTTTGCTCCTGAAGTGCTGCATCAGGGGTTGTGGGATGAGTCTCTGGGTTTGGGAGACACATGCTGTGTCCATGCTCAAGTCAGTTTTGGAAGATCTGTGTTACAGTGCCTCAGTTCCAGGCTTGGCTGGCTTGCTGCCTTTTTTTTTTTTTTTTTCTCCATTATTTCTACGCCTGTGGCTGGGAAGGCGAGACTCCCATGGCAGTTGTATTTATTTAGGCTTTGTTTCCCCCTGAAAAGGGGGCTCCAGTGAACTGTATATTTTAAAATCTAGGTGACCTTTGTCTCAGGGGAGGCACAGTGTGCTAACGGCTGTCTCCACTAAATACCTCCAGCACTGGGAGCTAGCTTAGGAACCAAATGTTTGTCCTGAGCAGAAAAGCTCTTCAGGCAGCAGGGATGTGCTTTTTAATTAAAGTAGCTGTTAGCTTGGTCATATACTCTTAAACACTAGCACAAGGGCTACTTTTTCTGCAGAGCTTTAAGCAGGAATTTTCAAAGGGGGGAGTTAAGGGTTCGATTCCTATTTAATTACAGTAATATTTGCTCCCTAACCTTGGTTTTCTCTGAAAATCCCAGCCTTAAACTGTGGGCAGACGTGACTTTTCTTTGCTAAGAAGGGAGGATAAACATCAAAAGGCTAATGTTTAACATTTTTATGTAAGATCGTTTGCTCTGGTATTTTGTTTTTTAAAACTTTCTTTGCCAAATACCACTTTCCTCAGCTTCTCTATCACAGAGTATACAGTAACAAGTCGTGTTAACGTAGTGCTCAAAAAATACTGCCTTGCTGCAATACTTAGGGGCTTGAAATGTAGAGAAGCTGGCTCTGACACTAGATGGCATGGATCATAAATGTAGAATGTGCCAGTCTCCTAGATGATGGGATGCCCATCTTCGCTGCTCTCTGTAGATGGTTGGGTATAACCTGTCAGAATGTGCTCCCGGGCTCGCACTCTTTCCTGATTCTGGCTGGCAAGTGCAAACGTACCGTGCAAAGAGTAGTCTTTACCTTTGTAAAGCACAGGGAGGCTGGATCAGACTCTGCTGAGCAGTGCAGTCATCTTTCCCGGTAGTGTAGCCCTGGTAGGCGCTCTGGTGCCTTTCCAGACTTTATTAAAAGGCATAGTAGCCTCTCTGGTGCTGGCTCAGATCTGTCTACGCCAAACTTGGCAAGTTGACTGGTGATTTGCTGTCACTATAGTAGTATCTCCAAGAGACAGCTCTCTGAAAGAGGCCAAGAGGGATTATGATGCTTTTTCTTCCTTCATGTTTGAACTGGCAGATACAAAAGGAGCCGGGAGCACGTGGCAGCCGCCGGAGCTGGCAGCTCCGAGTTTGAGCGTACAAATGACTTGAAGCATCGGACTACACAAACTTTATCCTCGATGCTGTTTGTTTGTCTTGTGGTACTTGATGGCAGTGTTGTGCAGAGCGGATATTTCAGAGGCATTAGAAGTTGCACTATTAAGTCATTACCTTTATCCAGTATGGACTCCAGAACACCTACCACAACCTCCCGTTCGTTTCGTGCTGCCTTCCATTTCCCAACAGCCAGCCTTGGTTAGGAGGTAGCGGTAATCAAACACCTGAGGTGTTAACTAGCTGAACTAATCCAATGACAGAACGACAGCATCCAATTTAGAGCACACTGTTCCCTCTTCCCTTATGCCTTTGGTGACTTTCCAGGGCGGGAAGTACCCTTTGCAATCAGATGTGCCAAATGAAAGCACGCAGCTCCACTAGAGATTAACTTTTCGGTACATCTTGCCTGTGTTTGGCACGAGAGTGAGACAGGCTGGGCTGCTCTGGTGAGGCTGGGTTGGTGGATGTGTGTGGCTAATAGGTAACAGTTCTTTTATCTGCAGCCGACTTGTTTCTGGCAGTTTCTGTCCCTTCCCTTGTATGCAGACAGAGGCGATTTGTCTTTGGATAATTATTAAAGATGTGTTGCTGAGAGAGCTTGAGAATATGAAGTTTTTATTGTGAAGTTTGGCTCCAACTGTTACGTTTTTGTCTTGCAGATCTTTTCACTTGTTAGATATTTCCCTGATACACTGCGTTTTTCTGAGCAAGCAGAGAAAGGCAAAATGGAGGGTAGCTTGGTGGTGCTTATTTCCTTCTGGTTACTTCTTTATCCTACTGCTGTCCCCAGTCATTTGACCTACCACCGCTATGTTAAACCAGTATGTCATTAGTGCATCATTAATAATTTTTAATGAATTTTGTTCTGTTAATTTGTATTACTGCCTCTGAAGAGCTCTGCTAGGACTGCCCTCTTTACCCAGTAGTCTGTGGGGAGTGATTTGGGGCAGTATTTAATGGATCAGGGCGTGCGTAAGTCTCTTAAAGCCCAGAGTTTTGTATTTTGGGGGTTGTAAAATCCCTTGTAAAAGCCCATTAGTTCCACTACGTGCTTCCCAGTGTGGTTATGAAATTAAACTCTTTTCTCCACCGTATTAGCCTAAAGTAAACACAGATGTTTACTCTGCTTATTACAATTGTAGATTCATCTTCAATTGTTCAAATTCTATATTAAGCTCTTAAATTTTATGGTATCTTGGATGGCATTTGACATGGCCCAAGATACAATAGATCTATTAAAACCAAAAATCCAACACCTGAGGTTTGGGAATGGCTGCTACTGCTTTGCTGCTCTCTGTTGTAGTTCTGCATTTCACGTGGGAGAAAGGTGCTGCGAGATCCTGGGGAAGGAGCACTTTGAGAGCTGTGATGCCTCACTTCTTTAGAAACTCCTGCAAGGGAAAGAAAGCTTGACTTCAGTCCTGTTTTCAGGTGAAACTACTGTAATACTCTAAGCAGGCAAGACCTTTGCTAAACACACATGCAACTGGGGGCACTTCTTGCGGGTGTAAAGAGTAGCCCATTGAATTCTGTGTGTGCCTGAAGCCATCCCTGGAGCTGAAAGCAGCAGCTTTCGTCGGGTTGCCTGCAGGGAGCTGTGGAGATGGCTTTGTAGGAGGGTCTGGAATTTGGATGGGATCTGGATGTCACATTAGAGGTCTCTTTCTCTCAGCATTACCTGTTTATTGCTCTGGAAGTTCTTGTCCATATAAAGGTGTTACCTCTTTCAGAGAAGCTTGAAGTTCTGTAGTTTGAGATACTGTGTGTCGATAAAGCAAGTTATGTAAATGATCAAGTGTTTTCTTTTGTATACTTTGCCACACACTGTATCTTCTGTGCAATAACTGTTGTATTATATTTTTAATCATCTGTCTTTCTCCATTTGTGGGTAACTATTGCTCTTTAAGTCTCTTAGGAAATCCTTCTCTCCATCCGTCTGACAGAGTCTGAACTCTACCCCTTTTCAGTGTCTTTTTTTCAGAGGTGATGACTTCAATACCGCAAAATGTATTCCAGACCGAGATTGTGCCACTGCTGTTACACAACAGCAGCTGTTTGCGTTAGTTATTCTTCCTCGTAGTCAAATGTCTTGTCGGTGGCGTTTATTTTGTTGATTAAAGCCGTGATTGAGCAGAGGTCCTCACTGAACTCTTCCGGGGAAGCTGAAGTTTTTCCTCAAGGAGTGCCTAACCTAAACCTTTTACTCATCAGTTTGCTTTTGTATTCTACTTGACGTTTCTCCATCAAGCTTTGTCTGCTGTTGCACTGAGGAGCAACCTCACTTGGTTGAATCCATCTGAAATTCCCGGGCTTCTGCTTGAATAATACAAATGTTATTTTGTTAAAGGTATCACTGCCTACTGTTCATGTCCTTCCAGGCCATTAATTATAGCTTCCAATGCCTATATGTACTCAGTAATTGTAACTTTTTTTTTCCCCCAGAGAGTATAGAGAATTCTGTGGGCTGATTAACTGTTTTTACAAATACACTATTCAAGAATATAGAAGCTAAAGTCTTTTTCTTAAACACTATTTTACTGGGACACTGAATGGTTCCAGGCAATTTTTCCTTTACTTTTCCATTCGTTGAGGAGACTCACACAGCAAGTTGAGGAAACTGAGCTTTGACCTGACTGACTAACATGCCTCAGGTTGCACTGTCAATGCAGATGTTTTCCCTTTGTTATAAGAAAGAACTGGACACAGAAATGTCCTTCTCCAGCCAGCGGTGATCTGCCAGCTGATGTCCTGAACGCACACACAGGTGGTTAGAGGGGGGAAGAAATGGCATGGTCCGTTGCGGTGTGGAACTGCTAACCTTCTGCCGCAGTTAGATTCAGTCATTTATACAAATACTGTTTCTTATCTCTTAGCCTGTTCTTGAGGCTTGATAAGATGCTGTTCACCTTCTCACTTAGCAGTCCTTTAAAACTTGGAGAAAAAATGTAAACAGTTCTAGTGAGACATGCTTTCTTTAGCCACACTGATAGTATTCAAAAACCATAGGGCAGTCTTTGGAATACTTTGTGAATTGACTTACTCTTTCAGAGAGTTGCTGTCTAGGAGTGGTTTATAGCTTCCCAGACAGCCCTTTGAAGGGAACTGGTGAGCTTTTCCCTGTGTACTGCAGTACTAGTCGAGACAAGTGACAAACTCCTGGTGAGATACTGAGAGGATGGGGACATACAGAGTTTCTTGAAACTCGATGGTCCTCTTCCAGTAAGTCTCTTAAAACCTTGAGGACTAGTTTGTGATTTTTGCTGGATTATCTTTCACTTCCAGTATCACTAAACTTTTAAGATATTCTGGTTTCCAGTTCAGTGTGAATTCGGTGCTCCTGTGGTGGTGATTTTGAGAGAAATGGACATTGCCATCTTATCCTAGCTCAGTTTTCAAGGAACTGATTTTCTTCAAGGCGCAGGAAGACACTTGCATCCTTTGTCCTACTAAATATTTTTAGTGCTTAAACTGCATGCGAGATCTTCTCTCAGGAGCTTTGGCCTCTGGTACTCCAGCTGTGTATCGGCAGTCTTTCCTGCTGGAAATCTGTTAAGAGGCCAAGAAAACTTTCTCCTTTGTGGGAAGTCTCCTCTGCCAAAGACAAAGACCTCTGACTGAACTGTCTGAAGGTCTTGCATTTAGCTACAGAAATTGAAGTTTATGCAAAGCCTGTATGGTTTGGTAGGATCAGCTTTGGGAGGTGTCTTTTGATGCTTCCTATAGTGAGTGTTTTAGTTCCTTATTTGCTCGAGCTAATGCCCTACTCTTTTGGTGTAGGATTCTACTAATTTTATATGCCATCTGCCGTACCTTTATAAATGAGGATTTATTTTCTTTTTAATGTAAAGACCTCTAGGAGAAGGGCCTCGCTGTCTCTGATCAATGAAATCTGGTACAACTGCTTGAGGGCCTCGAGCTGCTGCGTCCTGTGCCTGCCTTGAGAGAAGCTCCCGGCGTTTCTGCCCAGTTCCTGCTGGGCTGAAAATGGGAGAAATCAAAGCAGCAAACGTGACTGGCTTACTACCTATGGTTTTTCTGAGGGGAAATATGCAGGAAGTGACTTAGTTTCATAGTGGGCAAAAAGTACTAAGAGTTGAAGGCTGTTCCCTTTTTCTACTTCTAGTTTTCAATTTTGAAATACCGCGTGGACTGGCTGTTTACTTTGTACAAGGTCACTTAGAACCTGAGTCGGCATTTTGCTGATTTCCCAGGCTCTGCAGATATCAAGGTCAGGTTAGGCTTTTATTAGCTTCTTGGAGTAATTTGTGTTTCCTTTCTTGTTGTCTTTTATATGTATTTTTCTACTTTTCCATTAAAATGTTGTACAGTTACTGTATTTGTAAGTGCTGTCACTAGTTCAGTCCATATTTACTGTTTCTTTTAGAAATGTAATTGAAACCAGCAAGAGCACAAGCAAATAAATACCTACAGAAACTTGTGGCTAAATGGATTAACATTTATCTGAAGTGGTGGTGGTATTCAGAAGCACTAGGGTTACGAAGATGTGTATTACACTGTATAATTCATAATGGAGTTTGGACTAGGACATTGCATTTCAGTTCTGTGAATGAAAGACTTGATTCTTCTTAAAATGCTTAACAAGCAGAAAACAAACTTACCAAGTATGTGGCTACAAATAAATATAATTGGTTCAGTTAGAATTAAGTCAAAGCAGCATCCTTTAAGTGGTTTCAGAGGTCTTTTTGTCTCATTTGATTTAAATCTACCTAACTAACGTGACAGTCTTCTCTTGTCAGAATATTCAGTCTTGTGCAGAATATTCATTGAGAAGTTTTAGAATTAAATCCTGGTTTATGTCCAACACTGAGACTTCTGTGAAAAGTCATTGAAGAATCTTCCACGACAGACATTACATTGAAGACCTAGGTCTCTGACAACAAGCATCAAATCTTTTCTTTGCAGCACCTGCCCAAAAGATTCATGTATTTCTCTCATTTGCACAAGGAATTGGAATTCTCTACTGAGAGCAAATCAGCCCTTTCGGGAGAAAGAGAGATTGTGACCATCCTGCAGTCTGACTAATTAGGTGATGATACTGCTTTGAGGGAAGGAAGTCTTGAAAGCCACTTAGAAATGTGTGTGCTCGTTTCTAGGCGTAAAAACCACAACAGACGAAACAACAAGGACAAGAAAAACCCCAAACAAAAAACCCTTCTAAAACCCTGTGTTTAAGAATTACAGTATTGACCATTAATCTCATGCTGATACCTAAAGATTCAAAAACATCGTATAAGCAACCATAGGGTGATACCTAAAGAATTCAAACTGCACCAAACCACCCCACCTAAAAAAACTTCATTCTTCTCTCTTTTGAAGGCTCGGGGCTATAGAAAGTTTTTACAAGCCCCTCAAGCCCCACTTCATCAGTAAGAACTCAAGCATTTTTACTGAACGTCAAATTGCTTTGCGTTCTTGCCTATTCACGTTAAAAAACATGAGCGTTTTGGGCTTAGTGTGAGGTTTGTAGTATTTTAAAACATAGTTCAAAAATCTTCAAAAAAGTTAGGTTACCTGATGGTGATTACCTGATGACACTTAGTAATTTTTAATACAGTTAAGTTGGTATGCTCTACTTGCCTTATGCTGCTTTTGATTCATGTATTTTTGCCTATAAGTTGAGTCTGGATTTCAGTTCAATAAAGAGCAAGTTTTTAATTTAATAAAGTACTCAATAGTAAATTGCATGACTGAATTGCTCATTTATGGCCCTCATCTAGTGAATGGAATTTCCTTTGTTTTTAAAACAAACTACATTAAGATGGAGCCTCTGATTCATACTCATAATCAAACACAAATAAGATTGTGATCTCGTAGCTTCAAAAGGAGCATTAGAAATCTGAGAAGTGAACATCAGCTTTAAGGAGCTCAAAAGTGATATGTTCTTGAAATACAGTTGAATTGCTCAAAACAAAATTAAGCTCTGCTTTTTTTTATTCACTTGTGGAGATACTGATAGACCGTTTAGTTTAGGGCTGCAAAAATATGAACTAGTGTGGGACATAGATTACTGTGAGGACGTCAGTGATGTCACTCCCTAGAAGTGGATAATTCACAGTAGGAGAAATCATAAGTGTTGGTGTTACTAGTGACACTTGAAATGAGAAGTTAAAAACAAACCCAGAGAGTTTATATGAGGGAGTCTTTGCCCTTTTTCACTTAAACAACAAAGCAACAGACAAACCACAAACATGCATGCACCCACCCCCCCCTCACAAAAAACTGTATTTCAGGACTTCAGCCAGTCACAAGGCCAGTGATTTCTGAGAAGGACATAATCCAGGGCAGTTTGGCAGCTTCACGCCTGAAAGCTCCTCGCTTTAGTGATATTGAGTTTAAATTGGTTGCACTCGGCAGGAGGATGTGTAAATGCTGCGAGAACGCTTCTGCAAAATGATTGCGCTACACGTGAGCCTTCGTCAGAGCGTGTTCTTTGATCTGGGCTGGGCCTCCTCCAAGAAAAGAAGGAAAATCACTTTTATAATACGCAAATAGTATCTTGATTTTTTTTTTTTTCTTTTAATAAAAGGAAGTCAGTTGTGCTGAGTTGTGAGATACGCGCGACTGCTAGGAACCAGTCTGCGATAACTGACTCTTTTCAGTTTGGTTACTGATAAGCTAATATCGAAAGCTAATGAACAAACGACTTCTATTATGACAAATTGCATGGATTTATTTTTTCATAGTGTAGACAGTTATGTTTTGCAGATAACAATATGAAGTGTTAGATTTCCCCCCAACTGTTTTACTAAGTAAACTGGGAAGTGAGGATTAATTCTGAAAGCTATTGTAATTAGTATTACTATTAAACTTTTAGTACATTTTTTCAAGTGATAAAATCCTTGTTATGAAGTAGTCGTGTTGGAGGAAGGAACATATGCAAACAACAAAGTCAGTTGTATTTTTTTTTAAGTAATAATAATTGTATTTCTTTGTCACTAAGGGAAAAAAAAACAGGGTTCACAGGACCAAGGGCTAAGACTTAAGTACTTTGAAAACAAAAGGTATCGTGATTTGGGTATAGTAGAAGGAGATTGTTAAGACTGAGCATTTTTATATTCCTGCCAACGATAAATGTTTCAGTTCTGTGTATTGGAGGAGGGTGTGTGTGTGTGCACTTGCATCATACTTTCTCAGCCATTAATAAACAAGGAGGCTGTTAAGCAACATCTAATAAGTATTTTTTAAATAGGCCAACTTGGCAAATAGGCAAATTGTCAGGGAAGATCTGTGGCCTGCTCTTGAATGTCTTATTCTTGGAGTACTGAAGGGAATTCTAGGCAAATGTAGGTGTGCAGCTGCTGCAGTAGCTGGAGATGACAAATGGGGGGATCTTGGGATCGCAGTTTCTTAAGAGCCTTGACCCAAATTGTGGAGAGCTGATGCAAAATACCAAGGGAGGCGATGGTATCGACTGGAGCGGGAGGAAAAGAGGTCACATCACACAAGCCTAATCTTATTTTCCGGTAAAGGGCAATCTCTTGATGCTATGTACATCGTATCAACATTTTAGGAAGGGTGGTAAAAGCAAGTTATAAGAAATAAAAAAAAAAGAAAAGGAAAAAAAATCATGCTTTTAGTGCTAGAGAGTTAAAAGGAAGGGGAGAAATAGTTTATCAAAAATAAGAGTGGGGACTGTGACCAATACTCCACAGCTGCACATATGCAACCCGTATGCCAGCCTGGGAAGAAATTAGCTGGTGCTTAGCCGTTAGTTTTTATCTGTTTGAGAAACTCAAAGTAAGACTGAATGACTTGAAACTGTAGCTAAACAATTTCAACTTAAAAGTCAACTGTGCAACTTTAATCAAGAAGATCAAGAAGTATTAAAATATTGATGTAGGTGGTAGGTTTTTCAGATATTGATGTCAAAGCAAGATGGATTTGGATAAGGAATAACTTTAGTAAATGTAAATTGCAGAGCTTCCTATAGATGTGACTGTGAAATTCAGTATCCCTGAAGCTGATTTCATACTTAATGGTTCAGTGATTCTTTTCCTTAAAACTCTCTGAAAGAGCATACATATGTTTTCTTCCCTCCATTACCTCCAGTCATTAAAGTGTTTTATTGGAGTATTCATTTTGTCTCTGAAAACAAAAACAAAGAGGGACTGGCAAGACCCCAACTATTTGTGGTGATCTGTGGAAATACCTGGAGGAAGGAAAATGAGCATTGTAGGTAGAAGAATCTTGACAATTCTATTCTTCCTCATCAATAACCTTTGTTGCCTAATTATATAGGAAAGAATTAAGTTGTCCTGACAAGAGTTACTTTACTGCTAGCCTGTCGATGCTGCTCTGGCAGCGCCTGAGCTTCTCTTGAACTTGTTTCTTTCTTTCTGTGCATCAGGCCAGTTTTGCACTGAAGATGTTGATGAGTGTCAGCTCCAGCCCAATGCTTGTCAGAATGGGGGTACCTGCACCAACCACAACGGAGGCTACGCCTGCGTCTGCGTCAATGGTTGGAGCGGGGACGACTGCAGTAAGAACATTGACGATTGCTTCACTGCCTCCTGTGCTAATGGATCCACTTGCATCGACCGAGTGGCTTCTTTTTCATGCATTTGTCCAGAAGGAAAGGCAGGTAAGGGCAAAAAACTTGCACAGGTCTCGCACTTAATAGAAGAACTTCCTGAAGTTTACGCATTTGCTTAAAGTGGTGGGTTTGTTTTATGTGCTTTTGTGCCCGAACCAGAAAGAACAAAAGGAAACATGTGCTGTCCACGAGCAAAGACCTTTTAAACCTCTCTAGCTTGGGACAAAGAAGTATTTGTATTAAATTGGAAGACAAACTGTTACAGCTTAGATTGTAATAAAGCAGATCTTCTTATAGCCCTTAGCAGAACCTGTATTTGCCTGAGAAGTTATGCGTGAGGGCAGCTTGCTCTGTGCCACTTACAATAATTGTGCTTAGAAATCTAAAAGGCAAATTTAGATATTTTTGTATGAGTGAAGATGCCCTTACTGGCTTAGTGGGAAATTTGCTGGTTTAGGTTAGGTAGGAATATGAAGGTCTCCCAACTGCTAGCCAAAAGTACAAGTCATCAACATATCTGAATTAAGAAAGTGAGCTTCACGTGCACCTGTGTTTTCAGCTGTCAGAAAAATCATCATGCTGGTTAGAGAGAAGAGTTAAGTAACTGCTCTGAGGAGCAGATTTTGGTAGTTTTAAGCCATTGTACTCCTCCAGAAGTGCTGGACACACTTCTGAAATTACATAATCTATATTTAAATATAAGTGTGTGGTGAAATCCTTGTGGTAGTCTACAGGTTGATGCCTGTAAGATATTGGTCAAGCTTCTGGCCGTGGGAGTCTCTATTTGAAATATTAGGACAGAGCATTTGATTGTGAAACATACAGTCTGACTGCTATATCTCACTTTTTTTACACGCTCTTGGATGCTTCTCTAGGTCTTCTGTGTCACTTGGATGATGCGTGTGTTAGCAATCCGTGCCAGAAAGGCGCTCTGTGCGACACCAATCCTGTGAATGGACACTACATCTGCACCTGTCCTCAAGGCCATAAGGGAGCAGACTGCACTGAGGATGTGGATGAGTGTGCAATGGGTGAGTTTCTGTTTGTTATTTGGGAGTGCACGAGCAGGGAGTTGGGGTCGTTAGCTTTATGAACAGATGGGCAAGAATACATGTTTTGTCATAGCTTCTCAACGTAAGCGCGACTCCTTTTCTGCTCTCCTGCTTCCATTTCAGTGTCGTCAGATGAGTTCTAAATCTTGCGTGAGACTTGAGGCAGGGGACTGAGTCAGAATAGCTGTGTTTGAATTGTTAGCCTCTAGCATATGAAAAGCAGCAAGATGCTTAAGAGTTGTACAACGGGGCTTTAGCATTGTGCAGACGCGGTAATTAAGTTGACCCTTAGTGCTGCAGCGTACAGCATAAGTACTGCAGTTCATGTGGGAGTTGTTGCAGCTCCTGCCTGGGTGGAAATATGTCAAGGCTATTTGACAGCAAGAATATGGCTGGATCTTTTGAGTGCCTTCCAAGACTGGTGACCACGTGGGCTTCTAAAGCTGTAGTTCTCATGCTGGTGTGTTGGTTTGGGGATTAACTGGGCTTTATTACAGTTTTGTGAGTGCTAGTTCATGCTTCTAGAGTGTGATGCCTGATGCTAATAACCTAACCAGCATTCATGGAGGTACGGTAAAGAAGCACTTCTTTGAGTTTGGTTCCTCAGTCTGACTTGGACAAGAGTGCTGTTCCTTTTTGAAAACACACAAAGGGCTAGTCTCGGTTTGTGGCTGTGGCGGCATCTTGTCAGCCTCAGGAGTGAAGTGTAAAAGATGATCTAGAGATAAGGCCTTGAAAGCATCATTAATTCTCTAATCCCTGCTAGTTGATACTCTCCTCTAAACAACTGCCATTAGTAATACAGACCAGAAGAGTTGCTCCTTTGGTCTATTGGTAATGATGGCAATCTTTCTTTTGCCTCTGACAGGCGAGTAACTGCCAACTGTAGCCTTTCCTCAGAAAGCTGAACAGTCTTTCCCTGGTATTACGTGCCAGAAAGGAATGACTGCTGGAAAAGACCATGACTAACAAAGAATGCTGTGTCTTTCCTGCTCTGGTGAGAAGTTTTCACACACACACGTATTTTTCTTGCAGCGAACAGCAATCCATGTGAACACGCTGGGAAATGCGTAAACACAGAAGGCTCTTTCCACTGTGAGTGTTTGAAGGGCTACACAGGACCTCGCTGCGAAATGGACATCAATGAATGCCATTCGAACCCATGCCAAAACGATGCCACCTGCCTGGATAAAATCGGAGGATTCACATGTCTCTGTATGCCAGGTGAGGGGAGTTTCTGACAAAAATGGGGTTTCCAGCAAAGGAAAAAATCAGAAGGCGAAGCACAGGGAGGAATGCCAGCTCTGCTGAGGTGGAACACAAAATTGCAAAGGGGTGAGGCTAAATGAAACTGTGTGAGAGAGCTTGGTGTGGTGGCACCAGCCAAGAGGACTTGACATTTGTGTGGGGGAGGGAGAAAGCAATTAGAAGACAGAGAAACAAACCAGTCTGCACATCAACAGAGGAAGTTAGCACTCTTAGCTGCAGTATATGTGAACATTTTTGTTACTATACCTGGTAAAATGCATATGCAGAAACTTATATTTGTGAAAGCAAAGCAGGTGTGAACTTTAAAAGAGCGACTGTTTTCTGATATGCACATGATGGTTCTGGATTTTTCCTCTGCTTAAAATGCTCCGAAAGATGCAAGCTCCCACGGACCTGAGGAAATAACTGTAAAAAGGTTACTTGATGGAAATTGTGTCCAGTGTACCAATGATGTAGTCTGCTATTTTGCTTTCTGATAGAAAGCAGTCAAAAAAGAAAGGGGTACAAGTTGTCAGTTGCAGTGTGTTATAAAATATAATGAAAGAATTGTGACCCCTGCAGGTGATCAGCTGATACCATATAAACTAGAATGAGTTTTTATTAATAACTAACCTGTTTTGAGAGGTGGAATTCTAGTCCCATGTATTTCACCCTTCTTAATGTTTTTCTGTTACTCCATTGTTAGCTAAAAAGCCTTAAGCTAAAATTATCTGTGTTTGTTTCTTTACCTTTTGTCTTATGTTGGTGCATACACAAATACATTCATATCTTCCAAAGTGCTCAAACATAACCTCAGCAAGTGGAAGAAAACATTAGATGTGAATTCAGCACACAGTTACTCTGTTACCACTGATAAGCCAGCATGTTTAGCAACAGTGAAAAATACACATTCAACATCCTTTCTAACCTCTGGTGTATATTCTTACCTTGTAGGTTCTGTCCAAACTGCAAATGTGCAATGAAAAGAGGCTTTGACTTTCAGCTCTGGTATAAAAGGCAGTTACACTTTCAAGGGCAGTTTCTAAGGCCTTTGGTCACCTCTTCTTATTTATTTTATTACTTTTTTTAAAACAGGTTTTAAAGGTGTTCACTGTGAAGAAGATATTGATGAGTGTCTAAGCAATCCCTGTGTGAACAACGGAGAATGTCTTGATAAAGTGAACCGCTTCCTCTGTGTCTGTCCTCCCGGTAAGTACTTATTTCTGGAAGCTTTTCCTGCTTCACCTCACCAAGAACTGCACAGACGGGCAGTGGGAGATTGTGGTGTGTTCCTTGTGAATTTTTCTTGTCTTAGTGCAGCATCTGTTTGAGTGAATGAGTTGCAATCACTAGTAAATAGGATTAGATGGGCACTGATTGCAGGAGTATTGAGCCTGTAACTGGCTCTTAAGAAACATACAGTTGAATGTCTCACCTTAAAGGGTAGTTGGCAGCCTGAACTTGTGTTATTGTGTTCATCACAGTGAGATACAGGTGAATGATTCTAAATACGTTTTAAAAAAGCAGAGCCTCTGCATGCTTTTTGTCTTTTTATGAAGTTATCTGAGATATTTTTGAGTTCGCACAGTTTATGTTGTTTGGATGAGAAGGGAGTTGGAATGGGTCTACACTTCAGAAAAGATGGATAAATGCTGAGCTGAGGGCTCAGTGTTAGCTCTAGGGTAGATGTCAGTTGTTTTCCTGATGGCTTACAAAAAGTTTTGAGTTCAGAATATACCAGACTCCTTCTTACTGACTAATGATGTACTGACTCTTTCTTTGGTTCCTTCCTCCAAGAAAAATACCTGGATTTTTTTTTTCTTGAAGTGCCTAAGGATTTGCATCATCTGACATAACCTGTCGCTAGTTCATTAACTATTTCAAGAAGTGTATTGAAAGATGCACTGTGCTGTATTGTACTACATTCCATACTGCTGTGGTCATTCTAGTGATGTTGTGGTAATTCTAGTGATGTATGCGTTATTGTTTTATTTAAAGTTGCTTGCTTTGATTGCTTCCAAGTTTTTATTGGTGGCCTCTGAGTTTTACAGACAGACACACTGTCCAGTGGTGGACACCACTTGTGCTCCATCTGCTTTGTTTCTATTTGACTTGGCCATCTCGGTTTTCAAATTGAGGCTGCTTTGATCTGAAGGATTGAAACTGTGGTTTGACTGGTGGCTTGGGCGAGGAACCAATCCCCCCAGGGTGTGGTGTGTGTGCTTAGTGATGCAAGCGAGTTTAGATTTGGGTGGTTTCAAGGACTTACTAATAAAGAATTCCTGATAGTGCAGCTGTTTGGATTAACTACTTAAAAATACTGCTGGATTTTCATCCTTTTTCTGCGTTCCAGGATTCAGTGGTGCCGTGTGTCAGATTGATATAGATGACTGCTCCAGCACACCATGCCTCAATGGAGCCAAATGCATCGACCATCCCAATGGCTATGAGTGCCAGTGTGCCACAGGTTAGTCTTGTGCTCAGAGCTCCTGGACTGGAGATCGCATGTGACCTAACGACATAAAGGGGTGGTCAGAGAAACGTCAGCGTTCTTTCTTCCTTTCTCTGAAATACTGCTTGCTTGTTGTGAAACTCTGTCTATGCCTTTGCAGCAGAAGATAGTGTTTAAGCACAGAAAGCCTTTCACGTGTGACAGCAGTAAGTTCGCAATTTATGGGAGTTCTGGCCTCCTTTCAGCCCTCTTTCTTGCTTCCCAGAAGGTGACAGCTTCTTCTGTATTGACTATGGAATCCACAAGTGGAAGAACAGTAGTATAAAGCCTTTTATCTGTGGCTTACCTTTCTTTCTTCCAAGTTGGATGATATAGTATACAGTTGAAGAAAAAAAGATGGACAGAGCAGAACTGCTGTGTGTTCTGATTTCTGTTGTGTCAGGCTATTTTATGTCAAAAGTGGAAGACTTTAGTAAAAATTGTGTCCCCTGGAAGAAGTGCCACGCAATAGCTGCCTGCCAGAGTGTAGTTAAATGATTTGCCTGCCCTGGGTGATCCTGCTCTGGCAGGGGGTTGGACTAAATGATCTCTAGAGGTCCCTTCCAACCCCTGACATTCTGTGTTTCTATGGTTTGTCAAGCATCATACAGAAATTTTGACAAAGCTGTGGATGGAACTGAGGTGGTGGGTTTTTTGAATGCACTAAATTCCTTTACTACTTGGTTAATTACACAGAAGCGCCAGGTTTAATTAGGGGATTTTCTTCAGACCTCTAGGAGTGATGTAGATATATTTTATCTTGTTTTTCACATGTGGTCAAATAAGAGGGTTCAGAGCTGTTACACTCTTAATTCTCAGTAAGGAATGGCTTTTGGTTGCTTTCAGTTAATGGTGCCTGGTGCATTGCTTGTGATGCAGATTCAGGCATGGAATGCATTGACTTTAGCTCTTCCATTAGGGAAGAGGATGAGTAATTCCTGAAGCTACGTTTGTTCCGGAAATGTGCTGTTAGGTTGACTGGAATTGTGTGCAGTTTTCCTCATTTTGAATCATTCCAATAATCAAACTGTTAAGGCAAATTTGACTTCACTAATTTATTCTCCACTGTACAGAGTATAGCAATGATTATCCTGAGAATTCCTTCCTGATCTTTTCATACACACCCCCTCTCCCTTCCCCAAAGTGCCTGAATAAACAGTGAAATTGTGGAAAGTAGGGGAATGCAGTAGTTCTAATCAGGAGAGGAATAATTTTTTGTTGTCAGAATTTTGATTACTGCATGTGACAGAATAAGCTGACACTTGCAAAAAGAAGCAGCAGCTCAAATCTTCTCCAAACTTGGAAACTGTCTTAGAAAGTCTTCCTCAGGCTGGTGTGTGGGCTGCATTCACTGAGAATGCAGAGCTTGTTCAGCCTAGGGAGTGTTCTGGGTTGTGTCGTGGAGAAGGTGGAAAGCTGCACCTTGAGAAGCATGTTCTGAATTTGGGCACTGAGCTGCTTCAGTGTAGAAGTCTTAGGTTTCCCAGATGGGAAGAGAAGATTACTGCTCCCATGAAGGCACGTGACGTGTGGAGCATTTTCAAAGAACAGACTGAAAGCAACCAAATGTGTGTTACTGAAGCAGCAACTCTTAGCAAGTTCCTTGGTTAGTACTTTGGCTGAAAATGGAAGAGGGACTCTGTGCTAGGGCACTTTTCTGTCTGTCCGAGAGATTCTAATGTTCTGTACTCAGGTGGCTTTTTTCTAGTCTAACTGTCGTCTGCAAAGAGGGAAATCCGTAAGGGAATGTTCAGTTAAGAAATAGATCTGGTCTTTTTAAGTGTTTCAGTTGAGCTAC